>OX463309.1:5023600-7594180 GCA_949820665.1 Scrobipalpa costella
CTCTATCCATTAAAAGAAACCGCATCAAAATCCATTGCGTAGTTTTAGGCATACATAGGGATATAGGGACAGAGAAAGTGACTTTGTTTTATACTATGTAGTGATTCAGTTATTTACTTAGATTACAAAGATACATTTAATGTTACTAAAAATGTGTTTTTTTTGTGGGTTTAGGCACTTAAAATGCTATTTTTATTTCGTATAATATGAAAGATAGAAAAACTATAATAAATAAAAGAAAGACTATGATGAATTCGTCACTCCCTCTACCGTTTCTGTAGCTCAGTTGGTAGAGTAATGGACCGGTATTCAGGAGACACGGGTTCGAGTCCTGTCAGAAACGCTTTTTTTCTTTCTTTAGCACTGTAGACAGTGCAGCGAGCTACAATGCGTGTGTTTATGTACTGTTAGTATACTTACAGGCGGCGGCGCCTTGTGTTCCGTCTGTAGTTGCGCGAACAGTTTCAAGCTGAGCGCTCTGCCAGTGCCCTCGTATCCCGACACTGTAGACGACAGTATAGCGAGCGGTGCCTTCTGCACGCAAGCCGCCACGAGTGCGAGCGGGATGGCTGCGGCCTCGTCCACTAGCACGAGATCCGCCGCCGCTAGGAGCGAGTGGTCGTCCGGGGTTATGTACTATAAGTAAAAGAACACTTTTATTTATAATTACTAAGGGGAGGCCTTTGCCCAGCAGTGGGACAGCATAGGCTAATAATAATTACTAAGATGGTGATCTTTATCAAAGAAATAATTAAGGTGGCTAGATTTACTAGCGTTCGGCCTGGACAAAAAGTACTAACTTGTATTGATGAGAACTAACTTAAACCGGGAGTAAATACAAAATGACTGGCCATATTTTAGGATGTGTGTGATTCAACCCATGAAACTAAACTTTCCTCAAGGAACATAAGTCGAAATATGAAAAAAAAAAATTGTTCCTCAAATACAAATTGACACAAGCCGCTGATACCATCTGTACTGTAAGGGAGGGCCATTTTTTTTAACGTAGTTCAACCTACGTTCCTTGGGGAAAGTTGTTCAGTTCCATGGATAGAATCACACCCTAAAATATAACCAGCAATTGCAGGGTAGGATAGAGAGGGGATCATTATTTTTAAGATTTAGATTTAAGATTTCAGTGTTTTAGTAAAAAATTTTTTTAGTGTTGATTGAATTTTAATTTTGAATTGTGATTTTTTTTATGTAATGTAATTGTTAGTTAATTAATTTATTTGAAAATTTATTTATTGTAACTATGGAGCAATCTGGAATAAATAATTTTATTTATTATAATTATTGCTTTAGTCCCGGTATAGCAACCATGGAATACATACATATAATCACGCCTTTATCCCTAATGGGGTAGGCAGAGCGTAAACGACCCAAACAAAGGTCGTTCCGCCACGTCTGACAAAGTATTGAGGGTTATTTAAGATAGATTTGTAAGTATATTGCTGTAGTGACAGGTTGTCAGCCCATCGCCTAAATTACAATATACTGAAACACTCGGATCCCTTAGCTGGTTTTTACAGCATGCCCGAAAGGAAATGCAGCTGGCACATTCTATGTTTTTCTCTAGCTCCCAGGCCAGCATGGAAGCAATATACCTACCTACAAATATATCCCTCAAAACTTTGTCAGACGTGGCGGAACGGCCTTTGTTCAGGTCGTTTACGCTCTGCCTACCCCATTAGGGATAAAGGCGTGATTATATGTATGTATGTATGTACATCTCATATTTGGTAAATGAATAAAGATACCCACCTGAACAGTCTGTCTAGAGTTCCTTGCGATGTTGATCCTCACAATAGCCTTCTTGAAGTCAGGGTTCGTTGACCTTACGATGTTGTAGTCGATATGCTCTTGATACAAGCAAGCGTCCAGGCCTTACAATACAATACAATGTTAGTTGCAATTTAAAATATTGTAGGTACATTTATTTGTTTCATAATATAAAAAATACTGGGATTGATAAAAAAAACATAGATGTGCCAGTTGCATTTCCTCCCGGGCTGAAAATACCAGCTAAGGGATTCGAGGGTTTCATTGTATTGCAATTTAGCGATGTGCTGATAACCTGTCATTATAGCAATATACATTAATCATTTGTTATAAAATAACCCTAAAATTTATCAGACGTGGCGGAACGACCTTATTTATTTATTTATTTACTATTTATTGTACACAAGTAACATGAGAAAGACAATACACAAGGAATAACGACACAACAGGGCACAACTGCGTTCCTTTAAAGCACGTAATGAATTAGTGACAAACAACACAAACCACAAATAAAATAAATAAGAATATTCACATTAAAATTTTATTTAATTCGAACACCAGAAAAAAGTAGGCCAACTGTAGTCATGTACACTACGGCAGGAGCGGCGGGGGCGGAGCCGGGAGGGATCGGGGCGCGATGGCGGCACTGTGAGGTGCGTGACTACGGTTAGCTTGTTTCGATCGTGTTGTACCGATTTAATAAAAAAATAATATTTTTATTTAATGTGCGGTTTGTTTTGTATATCACTAATTCATTACGTGGTTTAAAGGAACGCAGTTCTTTTTTTACACCCTGCATATTGAAGACAGCGCTACCTTTAAAATTTTCTCAAACAAATTCTTCTGTATTTAAGTTTTTGTTTTGACTGAGGAACTTTTTTGTAAGTTTCGCACTGTTCCCGAATAAACCCTTTTTTTTTTAAAAAAAAACCATTTTACTTGATTACCTTTGAGCACGAACTCGAACAACGTGATCAGATTCTCAGGGTGCGGTGACGTGACGTAGACGTTGACGTAGCCAAGTGCTACAGCGGCCGCCACGGCGAGCCCGAGGCAGGCCGACTTGCCGCGACCGCGCGCCGCCGTCAAGCAGTGCGGGGGCCTACGTACAAACACATCATCATCTCCCTAGCCTTATCCCGTATCTCACAGGGTCGGCTTCCTAATCTGGGGGATTGAACGAGGGTACTGGTTTTTACACAGAGCGACTGCCATCTGACCTCCGCAACCCAGAAGGGAAACCAGACCCAATCCTAGATTAGGTCAAAGTTTTCAAGCCGCCAATGCTTAGCACTGGCCCCTGATATGGCGTAACGACTAATATCTACGGTATTAAACGATATTAACCGGGACCAACGGCTTAACGTGCCTTCCGAAGCACGGAAAAAGCACCGAATAAACGTACATATGAAATTCGAAAATCGAAAAACACATTGGTACGTGGTGGGATTCGAACCACGACCTCCCGCTCAGGAGGCAGCGGCCCTATCCACTACACCATCGGGCTCGGGCCTGCGTACAAACACAAGTGAAATATAAACTCTGACACCAGGGTTCATCACACCTCACCCACTCGACAGAAGAAGAAGTGAAATATTGTGCTCGCTACCATCGCTGTATGAGCTAGAAGAACACCTCGATAAGTAAAGAAAAATCTCGTCGTATGATCTAGTACACCTCGGTTACTAAAGTGAAATTTTGTGCTTGCTACGCTCGCCGTATCAACTAGTTCCCCTCGATTAGCAATGTGAAATCTTGTGCTCGCTACGTTCTCCGTATGAGCTGGAAGTACACCTCGATCAGTAAAGTGAAATCGAGCTAGTTCCCCTGAATTGACAAAGTTAAATCTTGTGCTCGCTAATGTATGATATAGTACACCTCGATTAGTCTAATCGAGGTGTACTTCTAGCTCAAGAAAAATCACGTCGTATGATCTTGTACACCTCGGTTACTAAAGTGAAATTTTGTGCTCGCTACGCTCGCCGTATGGGCTGGTTTCCCTCAATTGATAAAGTTATATCTTGTGAAATATCGCGCTCGCTACTCTCTCCGTATGTGCTAGAAGTACACCTTGATTAATAAAGTGAAATATCATGTTCGCTACATTCGCCGTATTAGGTAGTTCCCCTAAATTGACAAAGTTAAATCTTGTGCTCGATAATGTATGATCTAGTACACCTCGATTAGTAAAGTGATATCTTGCGCTCGCCATATGAGCTAGAAGTTTGGATATTGGATATCATTCAGTATAATTACCTGGACTGTTTGTCGGCGAGCGTATCGATGAGAGCGACTAACGCGGCCGCCTGGTCGTGCGTGCGACAGAGAGCTACCAGGTGCCCGGCCGGCGGCGAGTCGGACAGAGACGACACTAGTTCTGTCAGCTTCGGGTTCACTTTCTAGATGGATACACATTTCATTAGGCGCTGTCCTATTGCCATCGTCCGACGAACTGATCGGTCAATCATATGGTTTGATTTGACGGCCATTTTGTCAGACGATTATAATAAGTCGACGATGCCTTACATATAAGTTGCAAAGCGCAATATATCATTGATATAAGATCCGGCGGAAAAGTGGAATATCAAGTATACTCGACAAAAATTTTAAGATGGTTGCTGCAACAGATGCCATTCAGAATGAAAACAAAAGAAAATGTATCTAAAATCCATAGGAATTGTATCTGTTACAGTTTTTCGAAAATAGTCCTATACTCGAAAAACTGTATTTAGTACAAGAACAAGAAATGCAAAAAGAAAGTTCTCGGTTACGCGGAAGATCAGCGCTGTGGCGGTATTTTACACCTCCATAGCATTAATGCTCAGCTTGACCCATTCGTCGCTTAAGAACACATTTGTAACCTTTAAAATGTTAATATTTGTAATTTGGTGGCAAATAAATATTTTCTATTTCTATAAATAATGAATATAGTTAAAGTTTTACCTCAGGAACGGCATCCACCGGTTCCACCTGAGCAGTCTTTGAAGAGATGGGAAGGACTGTCAGAGCATCATCCAGCACCAGGCACCGAGGGTTGTCTGCCAGTGACAGGAGGAACCGCTCATTGAATCGGTTCACCACGGTATCGTGAGCTTCTGTTTTGAATCTGAAACATGTTTAAGGTTGTTAAATCTAGCCAAAATATTAAAACATGCAAATATATAAAAGTTGTTATAACCAACAAAAATCATAAAACATTTTTCTGTTTGCTGGCCTCAATTTATATGCTTTATAGATCTGAATTTTGATTTAAGTTGGTCTGATGAGCTCTGTGCTGCAAATTAATGTACAAATTAGAAAAATATTGCGTCTCAAAAAAAAAACGTTAGTACAGTTTGCGCAAGTAGCAAGTAATTCTTGATTTTGTAATCCATAACACAACAACATACACCTAATGTCTAAGAATGTGGATTGTGCTAAAAGTGTTAGTGTAAGTGGTTACTTTTGGCTATGGATTAGACAATGAAGAATAAGTTGTGATTTGTGCAATATCACTACATAGTACAAAACAAAGTCGCTTTCTCTGTCCCTATATCCCTATGTAAGAATATTAGATCTGAAAATAAATTATGATTTAAGACAGAGATTTTAAAAATCTATATTTAAAATCTCTGTCTTAAATCATAATTAAGCATTAGTAATAAGTATATTTTTACATTGTAATGTATAATTAAGCGAGATTCTGATCTCACAGTCAAACTGTATGTACAGTTTTGTGGGGCAATGTTTAGTAATTGAGTTTTACCCTGTACCTTATAAAAAATAAAATAAATAATAATAATGCATAAATCATTAAAACTACACAACGGATTTTGATGCGGTTTCTTTTAATGGATAGAGTGACTCAAGAGGAAGGTTTATATGTATAATACATGCATGATATAGTAGAGAAACACTGATAATTTCCGTGCGAAGCCTGGGCGGGTCGCTAGTTTAATATATACATGAAAATGTTCACATTTGAGACACAATAAATTTATTTCTTGTAGGGGCAGCACTGAGCTCATTAGACCGTCTTAACAAGCCAACTTAAATATGGTAAAAATACAAAAAACAAATGTGGCAAAAACTCAGTCAAATATTATGGGGGTGTGCAACTTAGCTATTTTTATAGACTTGAATTTCAATGTTTGATTGTTGTAATTAGTTACCTGGCATGTACATCCATAGTGATTGAGTGTAGTTGTCTCAATGAATCCATGGACTTCAGTAGAAAGATTATAAGTCCTCCACCTTCCACTGTCTCTATAGTGCGCGCCATTAAATTTGGTGTTAGGGCTTCAAAGTCCTGTAACATTTAAGTCATATTTGATAAGGTTAAGGTTGTATGTTGATTTTTCAAAGGCTAATTTAAGGAGAGGCCTTTAAGATTAATTATGCGGAAATTCGTAGTTTTCATCATATTCATATTTTCGTGATTTATATGTTAGGTTAGGTTAGTGGCCCAGTTCGCGTTTCTTGTCACCATATTATTGTAATTTGGTTTGTCAGCTGTCCTTTTCCATTAATTTTTAGGATTTTCAAAAATTCAAATCTCTGCATTTCCCGATTTGGGGTTGTTTAAAAGAATGAACCATCCTCTAAGAGGCGTAACTATTCGCAACTCAAAACTCCTGCCGCACAATACAATAAAGCCAACAATTATTAATTCCAATTCTTGCTTACCTGAAGCACACAAACACCGTAAGTTTGACCAAGCATGGCATGGCTTTCAGAGTAGTATCGGCCATGGATAGTCGTAGCCACTCTAAAAGAATCAAATAGAGATTCTTCTGACACTTCCAATTTGCCTGCTGCAATCTTCTTAGCTCTTTTGCGGCCATGACTAGAATAGTAAACAAAAACATACACATAAATTAACTTAATTAGCAATATACTTACCAATGTATCTTAAATAACCCTCAAAACTATGTCAGACGTGCCGGAACAACCTTTGTTTAGGTTGTGTACGCTCTGCCTACCCTATTAGGGATAAAGGCGTGATTATATGTATGTATTAATTAAGTCTGACAAATAGGGGCAATTTTGTATAAAATCAGCAGCTGGCACATTCAATTTTTTTTCTATCACTCCCTTTCCAGCAAAGAAGAAAAGAGTAAAAGATTTATTAATTTATTTCTATGGCTACGACTTTAAAATATTTCTGAAGGTACTTACTTGCTAATGGCTTCGTCCTTATTTTTGTAGCACCATAGAACTGTAGGCCGCGCTTTCACAGTAGATTTTACCAACATATCATACAGAATCGGCACCTAAAAAAGGTAAGGTTTAAAGTTTTACTTCTGGATGCGGGGTGATTGTAGGATAGGTGCCGGCACGGAGGCAAGGAAGCGTCTTGAACTTTAAATATACTTATTTATTCAGCTTCTACTTCTTCTTAAATAAAATTAACCATCCGTCGCCTTCGCCAGCTTCATCCAGACATAAACAAGAAGTTTTACCATTTAGTTAGTAGTTTCTTCTTTAGAGTTGTGGTAAGGGATTTCAGTTTTATGAACAAAATACATTGAATTATTTTCAATTATAATATAGTTAATATATTAGAGTACAAACAAACTGTTTACCAACCTGATCTCTGCCTTTGTCTCCAACGAGTAAAATCATAGTTCTGTGTCCCAGTTTTACGCCATTCTCAATCAAGACCCTTATACGATTATCGATTTTCTTTTTCACCATTTTTATCGCTTTTAAAACTTATGAATGTGAAGAAAACAAAGTTTCACACTCTCCAACTATTTTATAACCTCAAAATCAACACGCTGAAATGACACTTACTGTCAATCACTAGTGTTGGCGATCGGGTGTGCCCTATCGATTAAACAATCGATTTCTCGTTCTACTCTACTATTTCATACAGAAAAACAGAAATAGAACAAGAGAGGGACTTATATGCATTTCCTATAAGCCCTTCTCTATAACAGGTATTTTTAATTCCTGGCAGGGGTATACTTTATCAACAGTTACGATAGTATCGATACGATTGTTGTTTTTGAGCGATAGTATCGATAACCAACGATACTATCGATAGTATCGGTCGGTATGCAGTTTGTTGTGCAGTTAGTTGGTTGGTTATACTAAGTACAGATGTGTATAGATAGATGTGTTGTCGGGTGTTCAGGAGTCGTATTTTTGAACCGCTCGTATCCGAATTCGCATGCGAAAAAGCAACATTCGCATACGAAATTCCATAATCACAATTTTTGAATACTCATACGTTTGCGACTCTGCAACGAGTGGTCCAAACCGCTCGTTTTCTTTTCTACTACTCGAAACCCAAGTAGTCTATGATCATTTCAGTGACACAGACAATCATTTGACAAGTGACACTTTAACTTTTTAATTTACTTGAATTTACGTTCCGATTCTCTGCGAATCATTTCCAGCTTTTCAAATCAACGATTTTTGTTAGTAGTAGTGGTGGTATAGTAGGTGTATTTCTGCGTGGAACGAAAACAATTTATGGGATTAGACTTTATTGGCAACACATATTTCTACTGCTTCAAAAATACGTAAAACCGTGTATGATGGAATTTGATTTCGTACACGAATGATTTTCGTATGCGTTTTCGCCAGAGCGATTCAGAAATACGACTCCCAGTTGTTTTGTTGGTTGTTAAATTTAACTGAATAACAAACTGCATGTCATAGTATCGACAGTGTGCAATATCGAGATACTATCGATTGTACCGATACTATCAATTGTTTTTATTTTTCAACGAACGATACAATCAGTACCGACGATAGTATAGTATCGATAGACCTATGGTGTAAATTTAGCGTTATACTATCGATTTATGTACTATCGAATGATCGACAACACTGTCACATTGATATTGTTTTTTTTTTTAAATCTGATCTCCCAAAAAGATCAATGTCCTTATACAGCCGGGTCTTTTTATGAAAAGGCTAGAATCTCCAGTGAGCCGCGGACTCAGAATAAAAAGTCCTTGTACGCGGCCAAGTAGAGCTGGGTGAGAGCTGGGCCTTGGCTGAGCTCAATCTGAGCCAAAGGAGTTTATTCTGAGGGCCGAGCAGCGCTGCGCACACTGCAGTGGTGCATTGTGCAAACATATTGTCAAAACATATTGTCGAAACACCCGCACTAACTTTTCCGTGCGTAGTGTAGTTATAGAACTTTCTAGATAGCATCACTGAGCATATAATCACTACGTTTTAGATAGCATACTGAGTATCTTAAGCCACTACTCCTGCTCTAAAACAAAACACGAAAGATACCCCCGCGGGGCAGACAAAAAAAAATGGGTTTGTGTACTTATGTACGCGCGTGAGAAATTATACTTCTTAATTTTTATCTATTTTGGCATTTTCATTTTTGACATTTGTCATTTTAAATTTTTGACAATTGATGTAATTTTTGTCAGTTTTGACATTTTGTCTTACGGCAAACTTCAACCTGATGCGCGCGCATCTTAAATTTTTTCGATGCTTACGTTTCGCCCAACATCATAGTGTTACTTTTGTGTTACAGTGATGCGCGAGCATCGAAAAATTTCACTCTCAACAAATCTTTCTAACGCCCCTAAAGAAGTACATATACATGCGCGTATATGCAGATCTGCAACGCGATGCATAGTGCGGGTCGGTGTGAGAAACGCCATAACTGAAAACAACTTCAGATATATATATGTATGTGTATGTATGAATAGGCGGTATGGTGAAAAACTTCAGCCTGTCTCAATTACAAAATGAGACGAATTGGAAAAAAAAAAGAAAAACCTCCATGTCCATGGCATGGCATTCTCATCGTCAAAATCAAAGTCACATCCGTCACATCCCTCCAAAAAGTATAAGTGTCGATGTCTATCAGTGTTTCGCAGTAGGAAATGTATGGTAAATGTCACGAATGCCTAATATTGTCTGTATCATCTATGCCTTGCACAACACAAACATTTTTATCAACTTTTATGTTGAAGCATACTCCAAACTGGTATATGCGCAACAATCGTCTTCAATTTTAATTATACATAAGGCGTTATATTAATCAAGTAAAAAACCAAAGTATTTTTTCATAAATTCACAAACTGAACTCCAAAATATTTAAGTGTACCAGTGGTCCTGGATATGCGCTGGATATTTATAATGAACAGGGAGACCTTTTTAGAGGAACTGAAAAATTTCAATGAATCTAAGAAGTTAGTTTTCTATATTATATGTATCTTTACTGATTGAGTATTAAGTATTACTTTCTGGTTATTCCGACTTCTCGATTTTTAACGGATTGACTATAAATAGGAAACATTAAATGTTGACTGTTCCCCCCGAGCCCCGTTTTTGGGGGGGCTGCCGCCCTGCGCCATACGTTTTATATCGCTTATGACTTAAAAACTACACAACTCCGGCAAGAGGGGTTTGAAGGGGGGCTAGGCTTCTGCGGAAAATATATTTCATTCCCAAGGAAAAAGTCTAAAAGTCTCTTTATCTTCTCTTTTTTAGTCGAGTGGATATTAATAAATTAACTCTTTATGTTTTTAGCCTACCTTTCCAAATACCAAAAATCAATAACGTTGAACTAGATTTGTACAGTTTTTACCGTTTAGTACAAGAAAAAGGGGGTATAGACGAGGTAAATATAATTTATAATTTTAATATGATTCGACACAAGGTATAATTACGTATATCATTGTAGTTCAGTGGATTCGACAGTCGAAAGCGAAAACGCCACATGTTAAAGATATCCAATTGAGTATTGTGTACTTTACATAAAGCTCAATTTCAAATACTGGCGATGTGACGCTTTAGCAGTATTCGTTTTCCACAGTCGATATGAATCTTTATATGACTCACTGACTACCTACATTTATTAGTACCTGCTTTTATTTTGATAAGAATGTTTTTCCTTACTAAGGTAAATAAAAGTGACGCTTGGGGATCATTTCTTCGTCAACTACACATTCCTGCTTGCGATAATGGACCCATGTTGCTTCAAAATATTTATGCAATATACCTTGCAAGGTAAGTAAGTTAATAAAAGCCAGCCAATAAGACTAGGTGGTGATCTGTTCTTTCCTGATTCAGAACCATAGATATAAGGGGTGTTGGTTCAAACTGATAAGGGTTGCTCAGTTAACGGAACTGAACAACTATTAGCATGATGTTTTTTAAAGAAGTGAAAAAAAATATTTGGTTTTCCATACAAATTGTCTGATTGAGGTGGTAGTTTTGTATGGGAAGTTCAACTTTGTTTTTCATCTCCGGAAAGAATTTCCTGGTGATAGTTGCTCAGTTTCGTGACCGAGCAATCCCTATCAGTTTGCGGGGCACTGTGCCTTACACCCGGTATATATAATCTGTTTCAAACAAGATTATTTTTGTTGTGGTTGAATTTGGAAACCCAACAAGTTTTACGAAGTTCTCACACTAAATGAATCAAGTAGGTCAGCAGATCTGCTCCTAGTGAATGCACTAGGAGCAGATCTGCTGACCTACTTGAGAGTGGTTCTTTGTTGAACAACAAAACCCCGCTCTAAATTGCTTGCGTGTTTGCGCACTCATCCATATAAGATCTAAATTGGCCTTCCTATAGTATTTCCAACTCAGTTTTAGAATAAAGGTAAACAAAGCTGAATGTATTTTAATCGAAGATCTTGTTTCTAAAATAAGTTTTAGCTATTAGATATGACAACATAATGAAATAGTAGTTTTAGTCATTTAACTAATTTGCCAACACGTAGGTATAATTTATTTTTGAAATGTGTTTTTGAATAAATAGACATGAAACTCAGTTTACCTTTATTCTAAATCTGATTTGAGTAGGAAATAGTAAAGTAATTTTATTTTTCTGATTAATTTTGACTAAACCATCGTGAAAATAGCTGATTCCGTGTTAGGAGCACGTAGACCACTTATGCGCATCGGATGGTGTTGGTAGGCAGCCATGGCTTAGGTTCGTCTGGTAGGTAAAGTCTTTTAACCACATGGTGATGATCCATTGACCGAATCATAATCTTAGAATAAGCTGATAAATGGTTTTAAGATAAAGGGCTAACTGATTAATTGCTCTGTTTAGGATATAAAGCCTTCCGAAGGTACATTTTAAAGTATATTTTTGGAATCGGCTCATTGCGTTCTTTCAAATGATACCCAAAATTCCTGGTTCTTGCTCGAAACACGGAATCAGCCATTTTCACGATGGTTTAGTCAACCCGTGTTCACATCTTATTAAGTTTAATACATACATATAATCACGCCTTTATCCCTAATGGGGTAGGCAGAGCGTAAACGACCTAAACAAAGGTCGTTCCGCCACGTCTGACAAAGTTTTGAGGGTTGTTTAAGATAGCTTCGCAGGTATACAGGGTGGCTCAAAGAGTGACGTCCAAAGGAAAAATATTGATTCCTTAGGTCAAGGGGTAGCCAAATCACCCCTATGTATGTTCAGCGATTTTTAGTAGTTTAGGAGTTATGAATTTTTTTGCTAATTTTCTAAGAAAATTGACCTCAGTGGATTAATTATTTTTTATAATTTTTTTGGATAACTTTTTTTATTTTTTTTTATTTTTGTGACATCCTCTTAAATTGTTCTTTTAACCATAAAAGTTTCAGCTTCCTAGCTGTAATGTAAGTTAGTTATTTTTTTATCGAAAGTTCGAATTTTACGATCGAGCTAGTCTGCTCTGAATTTTCAACTTGAAATTAAAAATTTAAAAAGATAATCTCATGGTCCCTTATTAATTTTAAAAACTCCGCAAGGTTTCAAAATTACATTTTGCAGAAAACAGCCTACAAAAATTCATTTATTGCAGTTCGTTCGTTTTATTGGTTTACTTAAATTTATTGTCAATTAGCGGAGAAGAGGTGTGAGGGAGATAGCAACTATGTTTAAAGTTGAGTCTAAGCACGTATGGTTTTGATAGACATAACATAACATTAAGATAATAAATGCATGACCCACTCCGAGACATTACTTTGAGTTGCATGAGAGTCGCAGTCGCGAATTTACTGGAGCGGTAAGGTGAGCATGTTGAACTACCCTGATTTAAAAGTGCGAGTTGATCATGCCACCCTGTTTTTTTTCCGGTAGCAGTTTGTTTGCTTCTTGGTGATTATCTTACCACGAAAACAAACTTTGCTTTGCCCACGGACCTTGCTGCCTTCTTTTTGTAATTAGATTACTAAACTTGTGCTTGTATTTAAGACTTTGCTTTATCAACTTGGATTTTGATGACTTGGAAAGTGTTGTGATCTTTTATGTTCAATGACGCTGGCTGGCTGAGGTGCTGGCTGGCAAACAATGACTGATGGACAGAAATACTATCTAGAAAAATAAAATTTGAAGGAAATAAAAAGACAGGCTGAATTTGTAAAATCGCTAGTCGTGTCGTGGTTTTTATTTCAAGTCACAGATTATTATTATTACGAGTATGAACTACACGTTGGCCGAATATGCAGAAATGCATTATTTTTATGGAGTTGCTCAAGGCAACGGCCATGAAGCGGCAAGACTTTATCGGGAGCAACTTCAACGCCGTGGAGGACCGCAGCCTAATAGGTATCCCGACCATCGTGTTTTTATTAACACACACAACACTTTGATGGCAGGCCGCATTCCTGGTCGAGAAGGCAGGCGTGAAGGTATCCCAATAGTTGATCCGGGCCGTCGAAACCTCGTATTGGACGAAGTAGCTGAGCACCCTTCAACAAGTACAAGAATAATGGCTCGCAATTTGAACATCCCCAGAACATCAATCCAAAAAATATTGAAAGTCGAAGGGTACCATGCATATCACATTCAACGGGTTCAAGCTCTAATGCCTGCTGATTACCAACAGAGAGTTGATTTTTGCCAGACTATGTTAAGGATGGAGAGAGACGACCCGGGATTTTTCGAAAAAGTTTTGTGGACTGACGAGTCGCGTTTTGAGCGCACAGGAATATTTAATATTCATAACACCCACCACTGGGCAGTAGAGAATCCCCACTTGACCAGAGATACTAGGTTCCAGCATCGCTTTAGCGTCAACATGTGGTCAGGCATACTGAACGGAGAAATGATCGGGCCGTTCGAATTGCCGCCGAGGCTCAATGGCGAGACATACAAATTGTTTCTCGAAAATGATCTTCCCTTGTTATTGGAGGAAGTCAACCTCCAAAATGACGGTGCACCATGCCACCACGCAGCACAAGTGCGTAATCATTTGAATGAAACGTATCCCAACAGGTGGATCGGACGAAACGGTCCAATCAGATGGTCTCCACGATCGCCTGACCTAAATCCGATTGATTTTTTTATTTGGGGTTATAACAAGGACATAGCTTACGCCCGAGAATCGTTAAGTGAAGAGGAGCTAAGACAGCGAATTGAAGAGGCCGGAAATGTCGTTAGAGGAAACAGAGAAGCGTTTAGGCGACTTAAAGAAAATTTCTTGCGTAGATGTAGGTTGTGTATTGCTGTGGGAGGTCGCCATTTTGAAAATTTATTGTGAGTAAATGTGTAAAAGAATTATCCGAGTTTATTTACTTATTATTAATAATACAATTGTCTCATAAATCTTACAACTCACACTAAAACATTTTACTAAGAATTTTCATTCAAAAATGTAACTTAAATAACAAATTTTTAGTAAATAATTTTATTTTCCCTTTAATTTGATACATTTTCTAACTTAATTAGTCCTTAGTAATGACATAACAGGAATCTTTCAACTTTCTGAAACAATTTACTAATTAGGTAATTTCCACCCAAGTACCTTTGAAGGATGTTTTCTGCAAATAATACCCCATTAAGCAATAGTTAACTTTTATTTTTATGTAATTTTGAAACCTTGCGGAGTTTTTAAAATGAATAAGGGACCATGAGATTATCTTTATCAATTTTTAATTTCAAGTTGAAAATTCAGAGCAGACTAGCTCGATCGTAAAATTCGAACTTTCGATAAAAAAATAACTAACTTACATTACAGCTAGGAAGCTGAAACTTTTATGGTTAAAAGAACAATTTAAGAGAATGTCACAAAAATAAAAAAAAAATAAAAAAAGTTATCAAAAAAAAAAATAAGAAATAATTAACCCACTGAGGTCAATTTTCTTAGAAAATTAGCAAAAAAAATCATAACTCTTTAGGAGTTATGATTTTTTTATAGGAGAGACTTAAAATCGCTGAACATACATGGGGGTGATTTGGCTACCCCTTGACCTAAGGAATCAAAATTTTTCCTTTGGACGTCACTCTTTGTGCCACCCTGTATATTAAGTTTAATCCTGGAAAGGATTACTTTAGTGTGTAATATTTCATATTACGAATAGATGGAGCTGATGTCACACATAGTCGTTTTAAAAGGCTGGAAGTTTCAATGGGTGATTTGAATCGCGTGGCTCAGTTGGTTAGAGCGTCGGCACGGTACGCTGGAGACCGTGGGTTCGAATCCCACCCAATTGTAACTTTAAGGTTCTGTATTGTGACTGTTAATAAATAATTCTTTTTTCAGATATGAACGCCATTTGAAAGACCCTGGAATAAACCCGTCAGACTAATATTAGTTTTTACACGGACCTGGACTAACTGAACTTACACAACTTTCCGGTAATAAAAAAAAATATTTTCGTAAGAAATAAGAATAACCCACAATTACACTTTTAAAACACAAAAGTAATTTTAATGCTGTAATCAAGTAGAGCCCGATGGTGTAGTGGATAGGGCCGCTGCCTCCTGAGCGGGAGGTCGTAGTTCGAATCCCACCACGTACCAATGTGTTTTTCCGTTTCTAGGATTGAGTCTGGTTTCCCTTCTGGGTTGCGGAGGTCAGATGGCACTCGCTCTGTGTAAAAACCAGTACCCTCGTTCAATCCCCTAGATTAGGTAGCTGACCCCGTAAGATACGGGATAAGGCTAGGGAGATGATGAATCTAGTGCTATAAGCTATTCTAACAACCAAACATGGCAGCCAAGTTATATAAAAAAGAGTATCAAAACGTTCTTCATATGTACAAACAATCTGCATTTATGTTTTGTTTATAATTTTCAGGTATTTTGATGTGTAGAATAGAAATAAGTAAGTTGTCTTGTCTGCTTGCCGTTACCAGGCTTAATTTTTTTTAATAAAAGTTCTTCAACTGATTATTATGGTTTAATTTATAAAATTAAATATTTTATTATAATTATTTATTTTCAAAGTAATTATACAACTCAATGTTTTGTGAATATTTTAAGCGGTTAATTGTTGCCATTTTCAATATCGAGCAAAAAAATATCCAAAAAGACACGTATATTGTATGGGAGCCCCTCTTAAACAGTTTTTTAATTATATTTTTAGTATTTGTTGTTATAGCAGCAACAGAAATACATCATCGGTGAAAATTAGAACTGTCTAGCTATCACTGTTCATGAGTTACAGCGTAGTGACGTGTGACAGACAAAAAAATACTATTGTTGTATTTGAGCCCCCCTTAAACATTTATTTTATTCTGTTTTTAATATTTTTTTGTTTTAGCGGCAATAGAAATACATGATCTGCGAAAATTTCAACTCGTACAGATACAGCCCGGTGACAGACGGACGGACGAACACCAGTCTCAGTAATAGGGTCCCGTTTTACTCAAATATATCTTGCTGTTTAAGCGTTATTGCGAAATCTATCTTTACGGACCCCAGGTTCGAATTTTAAAATCAGACGGACTTTATTCCTCGCTCTTCTAAATTAGACCCTCGCAGTGTTTATTGTATTATTATGATGGATTTCTGCTGACAAGGAACAATATATCAGAAGTAAGAAGCAGTAAGGTACTACCGTACTATTCAGATTGATATCTCCACGCAAGAGTCTGTTGAGCATTGGAACGTGAATCACCGGCGCATTCTTATGACTTTTAGGTTAGCGTAGTAGGTTAGTTAGACTGAAGACTAGGCTGCATGGGTTGCTCTTTGCCTTCCCGAATGGAAACTTTGTAAAAAAAAGACTTAATGTCACTGTCAAAAACAAAAAGCGTCGGAACGGAAGAGTCTGATGTTTGCATTTTAAAAATTTAACATTTTTCTATATAATATTTCGAAAATATGACATAAAAGAAGTTTATTCAGTTAGTGAGACTAAATTAAAACAGTGGAAATCTTTTTATTAGGATAAAATCATTTAATTATATAAGAATTATTGGACTAAAAGGCGCCGCTGTTTAGGTGGTCCAAAATGGCAAAATCCCAAATAAATACGAAGTCCAGTTCATATCAAAGGGATAAAGAAGGTTTTCTGAAGGAATTGAAGCAGTTCAATGAATCAAAGAGGTGATTTTTTTGTAGTTTACTGTAAATCTCGCTTTATGAAATCAGCGTCAAGATGATTAGTTTGATGTTATACCGTTATGGTTTATCTAGCTTTATTAGGATTATTTCTGTTTGTTTCCAGCATCCCGTATAAGGTCCCCAGAGTGAATGGCATTGAAATAGACCTATATCACTTCTACACTTTGGTGCAACAAAAGGGAGGCTTGGGCAAGGTGAGGTGCTTTGCAAGTCTTATTTTTTTTAAGTCAGTTCAGGATTGGAGTGTATCCTTTGGGACGAATGGAAAAAGAACTTAGAAAAAAATCTTGTGTGATCAATTTTGTTTGAAATTTTTCCAAGTCCAAAAATGTATTTGTATTGTCCAGTATATTTTTTAACTATTTTTTCTATGATTTTCATAGTGCCCCAAAGCCTACAACTCCTGCCAGTTCATTACGGAAAGCTTTTTGCTTCCCCATAAAAAATGTCTGACCAAAGTCAATTTGTAATTTTGTTTAGGGAAGTTAAATTTTGTGTTTGTTTCTCAGAAATAAGTATTCATGAAAGTTGTTCAGTTTTGAACAAGTCCTTTTAGTTTACTTTCGGAACTAAATAAATACATACCATCAGGCCTGTATCCCTAATTGGGGTAGGCATAGCATCAACGACCCAAACAAAGATTGTTCCGCCACATCTGGCATGTTTTGAGGGTTGTTTAAGATAGAACTTTTTTATTGTTTTAGTGACAGGTTGTCAACCTATCACCTAAATTACAATATTCTGAAACCCTCGAATAATTTCCTCGAGAAAAAATTTTGTTTGTAGTGGATGCTTATTTAAAAGAAAAATAAAGTAAATTGTGATAGGTTTGGTGGTATGATTTCCAATGTCAACATTCTTATTAGTATCAGTAATGTTCTATGTTATTTTTCTACCTAATCATAAATATCATGGGTATAAGTTAATGTTTATTGTTTTACGTAAGGATGGAGAAGTTCCCCTGTGATTGATATTATGAATATTTTATTAAATCATTATATAATTTTTTTTGGTAGTTATACAAAATTATACCAAATAATAAAAAAAGCTTTGCAATGATATTTTTTTAATTAAAAATAAAAAAAACTTCCATGCTGGATTGTGAGTGAGAGAAAAACATAGAATGTGTCAGCAGCATTTCCTCCCGAGCATGCTGTATAAACCAGCTAAGGTCTGAGGGTTTCAGTATATTGCAATTTAGGTGATAGGCTGACAGTCTGTCACTACAGCAATATACCTACAAATCTATCTTAAATAACCCTCAAAACTTTGTCAGATGGGATTTAATATTATTCGTTTAGGTCGTATATGCTCTACCTTCCCCGTTCGGGATAAAGGCGTGATTATATGTATGTATTATAATATAATAATATAATAATTCATAAATAAAATTTGAACCCCTTAAAATATCATTTTTTTAATGAAAGTTGTGCCAGTAAAATATTTGGTTTGTTTTAACACTAAACGATAAACAAATGTTATTCGCAATGAAAATAGTAGATTTTATGCCGAGTGCATAAAGCAAGTCATTATTATCCGAGATCATCCAGAAGTCGAGGATAAAAATGATTTGTGCACGAGTTATAAACTCTGCTTTTCACTTCGATTGCGAGAAAATAAAACAGTAACATAACATACTAACATTTATTTGATTAAAATTCAAAGTAAAATTAGTACAATACGAAAATTTCACAGCTTCTTTCCCGCTACTTTACTTTTTTAAATTTTTGTGCATGATTTTTGGGCAAAGAATAAAATGTATACAGCCTACTCTTAAATTATTTTGGAATATTGTTTTTTTTGTGATGAATATGTCTTGATATTTAGTTACTTTTTCGTATTATCTTATTATAAACCAAAAATGCAAATAGGGAAGGATATATTATAAATTAGCAAGTTTTATCCGTGCACAATTTATTATGTTTGGCTGCATGGTCTAAATGGTCACTGCCTTAGTATAGATACATTTAAAAAGCTACGTTTTTGCCCTTGTGCATAAAGTTCAACTTTATGTCGCCTAGATTCTGCATAAAGTAGTACTTTTTCGAGCATGAGAAGTGAAAAAAATATATCTTTATTTCCTCACAACATAGTATTCACCATTACTAGGGACATTATGCTAGGCACAAGATTACACTAAGTGTGAGGCTGGTGCCTAAACTAAGTAAGAAAATACCCGTAGTTTACGTCACCAGACCTCCACTCCATTATTGATGGACATGAGATCATGTCACCTATAAAGATCGCGTTACAGATAATTATGTTATGAATGAAACAAACAGAAGGTAATTCAAATATAGTTTAAAGAAAAAAAAAGGTAATATAAATTATTAAACTTAGTAATTATGCGGGCATGTCTTATCCAATTACTTCCATGCTGGTCTGGGAGCGAGAGAAAAACATAGAATGTGCCAGCTGCATTTCCTCCCCGGCATGCTGTAAGATCCAGCTAAGGGATCCGAGGGTTTCAGTATATTGTAATTTAGGCGATGGGCTGACAACCTGTCACTACAGCAATATATATCTGTAGCTGGTGTGTGCGCTAGTATTTGATTAAAGTCCATTGTATGATTCACTTGAAAGTCTTACACATTGTATGTTATTTTATTATACACTTTTTAAATTATATTATTAATATATAAGGTATAATTGTATTATTATTGTATTATTAATATATATTAATTCTTAAATAACCCTCAAAACTTTGTCAGACATGGCGGAACAACCTTTGTTTAGGTCGTTTACGCTTTGCCTACCCCATTAGGGATAAAGGCGTGATTATATGTATGTATGTATGTCTTATCCAAAACTGAGCAGTTTTCATTATTCGGTTTGTTATTTTTGCCTACAGGTGAACCAAACTGACACATGGGACACTTTTCTTCGGCCCCTGAGGTTGCCTCATCCTTGCATCAATGGATCTACACTACTCAAGCGGATATATTCTATGTACCTTGAAAAGTAAGTTCAATAATATTTTAAAATATAATACCAGGTGTAGGGACAGCGTCCCGCAAACTGATAGGGATTGCTCAGTCAACAAAACTGAACAACATTTACTAGGATTTCTTTTCAGAAGATGAAAAAAAATTGCGACAGTCCCATACAAAATGACCACCTTCGAGCAGACAGTTTGTTTGGAAAAGCACTTTTTAAATAAAATCCTGAAAGAATTTCCTGGGTATAGTTGTTCAGTTCCGTTGACTGAGCTACCCCTATCAGTTGGCGGGACGTCGTCCCTTACACCCCATATACTTTTCAACTTCAATAAATTTGGTCTCTATGCTTATTTATGTATTTGATTATTTACCTACTTTTATCAAGATAGATCAAGATCAAGATCCTGTGATCCAGATTTAGAATGAAGATAAACAAAGTTTCATGTTTTATTCAAGAACATGTTCCAAAAATAAAACATTTATTTACGCAATTTAGTTAAATTACTAAAACTCATACCTAATAGCTAAAACTAATTTTAGAAACAAGATTTTCGATTAAAAGATATGAAACTTTGTTTACCTTTATTCTAAATCTAAGTTAGAAATAGTATATACAAAAAGTATTAACATAGGTAGGTATTAGGGTAAGATTAAAATCTCGGAAAGTGTGAGTTACAGAATGTTCAGTCTGATAACATGTAAGTTCTTTCACTAATTATGTTGTTGTTGTTGTCCTAAATCATTTCGAGATCGAGATCTCACAGGATTTTAACAGGACTAAGAATTTCCGAGAGTTTTTAGATAAAACCCACACAGCTGTACTTTGTTAACTCTTTTTTACTTAACTTGCTGCTTATTATTCGAAATAACGTTCCATAGCACTAACCTCAAGGGGAATGTCACATTATTGTATGGAGCCTGGCATACCGTGAAAGGGATCGCTATACTTTTTATTTATGTCGTGGCGCACGATTCAACATATATAATACCCATTTGATTCTACACATGAATAGAATTTTGTAATGTTTTTTGTGATTTTTGGTTAAACAATTAGGTCATTTACACCCTGCCTACCCCATAAACGCGTGATTATATGTATGTATATATGTCACATTACTGAGATAATTTAGATCAAAGATATCGGAATTTCGATAGTTCAATCCTAAAAATAAAATAATTCAGTAATGTGACGTTTAGACAAAAACCAAAAAGTATGTTTCAAGTTTGTATACGTGTAGAATCGAAAAGTTTAGGTTTAATCGTGCTCTCAAATATTTTTTGTAAAATATAAGGGTGTTTATATAAAAAAAAATACACTATGCTAAAAATGTTACATCCTTATAATGATTAAAACGGTATATTTACAGTTTTTTTCATTTTTATATGAGTTTCCGATATTTCAACGCAGTTCCATGCGTTATGATCGCGGTTATCAACATTATAATGATTAAAAACGGGAAATTTACCGTGGTTTTCCATTTTTGTATGAGTGTCCAATATTTCAACGCAGTGTTATGCGTTATGATCACGCTCCGTGAGTTCGAAAAGTTAGTCTTCTATGTTACATTCTCTTTAATAAATTATCATATAAACAAAACAATGTTTCTTACCAGGTATGAGCGTGCCAAAGGCCCACCCGGACGCGATGACGATAATGACATGGATGATGACCCCCGACGCAGTACCCGCGGGGGGATGCCCCGCATCACATTCAGCGGGGGCACCTACATCTCAGGTGACGCCACATCCCCAAACATCCCACCCCAATCCCCACCAGAACTATCGACAAAGCGCCCGACGGGATCGGCTACGTTGCTAAAGAAAATTACTAACAAACAGAGGCAAGCGTCAGCCTCACTGCTAAGCAGGATTAACAATATACAGCTAACAGAGCCCGCATTGTTACCAAATATGGTGATCAATGAGGAACCGAATCCACTAAAGATTACTTCTCTAGTTAAATACCACAAAATGTCTTGCCTTGAAAGGCCAAAGCATGAATCGCCGAAACTGTTATTCAGACCGATACATCCGGAGCCTGTACCTCCAAAGCTAGTGGTTTTTCCGAAAACTCCTAAGCCGCTTGCACCTAAACCAGAACCTAGTGTGTCAGTTCCGCAAGTGTCAACGCGAAAGACAAAGTTGAAATCGGCGTTCAGTAAAAAACATTACTCAAAAAAGATTTCTATATATTAATTATTGTTATTTTAACTTTAGGATAGGAGTTATTTTTTATGGTGTTATTTTGTGTGTTACAGGATATTTCCTGTATATTTATTTGTTATGCTAGAAATGGTTGCTGGTAAATTTAACTGTTTTTAATTCTTTCTTTTTCTTTTATTTGGTAGTTTAGTGTGTAACGTAAATATGTATTAAAATTAGGCAAAATCCTCTAGATAATACGGAATGGACATGTTCATGTTTCTTGAGAAAAGGACTAAAATAGCCCGCTACTAAAATAGTTTCACCCGCGGCTTACTTAATGAGTTTTCCCCTGGAAATCAGACGTTTTCCCGCGGTAAAAAGAAGCCGTTGTTACTCTGGGTGGACGTAGATTTCTAATGGTGAAAGAGTTTTTAAAATCGGTCCAGTAGTTTTTGAGTTTATTCGTTACAAACATACACACATTCATACAAATCTTTCCTCTTTATAATGTTAGTATAGAAGTATAGATAATGGCTGCTCTTGTGTTTCGCATAAAAGTTCCATATATGTTGTTTTGTTGGAAAAGTTCATAAAATAAAAGTACTATACTATTTCCAACTCAGATTTAGAATGAAGATAAACAAAGTTTCATGTTTTATTCAAGAACATGTTCCAAAAATAAAACATTTATTTACGCAATTTAGTTAAATTACTAAAACTCATACCTAATAGCTAAAACTTATTTTAGAAACAAGATTTTCGATTAAAAGATATGAAACTTTGTTTACCTTTATTCTAAATCTGAGTTAGAAATAGTATATACAAAAAGTATTAACATAGGTAGGTATTAGGGTAAGATTCAAATCTCGGAAAGTGTGAGTTACAGAATGTTCAGTCTGATAACATGTAAGTTCTTTCACTAATTATGTTGTTGTTGTTGTCCTAAATCATTTCGCTGGTATCCTTCATTCATACATGTAACTAAAAGATAGTAAAATAGTAGTCAACATTTGTGCTTTTAATCTGCCAGTTTTCTCAATTAAATTGTACCATTCCAATTGTTTTACTCTCTTAACAGCATCAGGCGAGACCCTACGCACAGGCGGCCCTACTCGCGTGGCGGGCCCTTCCGAACGTCTCGCCTTGTCCCTTCTATCACCGATGCCAAACGAACAGGACTTTGCAGTGAATGTGTGCACGGTCTTAGCGGCTGATCACTCTAACAGACTGCCACTTTCTACCACTCCGCATATATTGGACTTCTTGTTGGCCCACGCTGGAGTTTATAATCACCGTGAGTATTATTTTTGCAAATATATATTTATTTATTTAACAATTTATTGCACACACATGAACATACAGAGGACACAAACATTAAAAACAATAGCAAAACAGGTATACAGCTTATCTCTAAAAAGAAATCTCTTCCAGCTGACCTACGGTAGTGAGAGTGCATAAGTGAGGCGTGAACAATTCAAACCCTACTATCATAAAATACAATAAATACATATAATAATACATAAAACTACGTAAATAATAAATACATACATATAGTTATAAATATATATATATATATGACAATAACAAATTAATTAAGATATTGGTCTATATCTCCAAACTTCTATATGAAGATAGCACCCCATTATGATGATTGGTCTATAAAGTCTTCTAGGCACCGCATTGCCACCGGCCGTGCGTGCCGTGTCGCTCCTCTAACCAACTGAGCTACCGTGGTATCAAAGCAACTGGTGAAATTTATGCTTGTATGAAACCCTCATGTGAGGCGTACAACATCTACCTACATTTATCTTACGATCACAACTGCAGCTAAGCCTTTCTTGTGGTTGTGCGTACGTACAGACACGCGTCCTTGTGTGCGTAACCACAAAGGTTTGTCACTTACACACGCATGTATAGCAAAGCGGCAGATAAAACATTTATACCATGTTTTCTTCTCCCACAGTGAATCTACGCGACACCATCGGGCGTTCGTACTACGAAGCCCGCGGGAGCTACCCGGACGAATTCTGGCGCATGCGTGCTGGCGGCGGCGGCGCTAGGGAGTTAGCTGATGAGACCAAGTTCATGCAGCCAGGGTTAGAGCAGCCAGAGCTGTGTGTCCAAGCTTTAGCTGCTCATCATACTCTGACGGACTGTCTGGACATGACCAATGAGAATGAAGCCGCTATTGAGAAGGTTCAAGAAGAGGTCGCTATGGTGAGTTAGAAGTGTGACGTCACAAGATGGCCGCTATCTTGCAGCCAGGGTTGGAGCAGCCAGAGCTGTGTGTCCAAGCTTTAGCTGCTCATCATACTCTTACGGACTGTCTTGGCATGACCGATGAGAATGAAGGCGCTGTTGAGAAGGTTCAAGAGGAGGTCGCTATGGTGAGTTAGAAGTGTGACGTCACAAGATGGCTGCTATCATGCAACCAGGGTTGGAGCAGCCAGAGCTGTGTGTCCAAGCTTTAGCTGCTCATCATACTCTGACGGACTGTCTGGACATGACCAATGAGAATGAAGCCGCTATTGAGAAGGTTCAAGAGGAGGTCGCTATGGTGAGTTGAGGTAGAATCGTAATGTCACATGATGACCACTATCTTGCAGCTAGGGTTAGATAACGTCACAAGGAGTTAGCCGACGAGACCAAGTTCTTGCAGCCAGGGTTAGAGCAGCCGGAGCTCTGTGTCCAAGCTTCAGCTGCTCATCATACTCTTGACGGACTGTCTGGACATGACCAATGAGAATGAAGCCGCTATTGAGAAGGTTCAAGAGGAGGTACCAGTCGCTATGGTAAGTTGAGTTAGAAAGTCATCAAAATAGGTTTGATATTAGATCTGAAAAGCATAACCACCGTGTTTTTTTTTAAATTGACGACATTGAACGAGATATATTAACTCATATATTGCGAGCGAGTCGAGCTGAAGATATTACGTCTTTGATCGAAGTATTCCAACTCCAATCGCGAACACAGTGAGTTCGAGATTTTACGGTAGTGTTTGTCATAGGTATATTACTCACATCTCGACCGTAGCGAGCGCAAGATTTCACATACTTATCGAGGCAATTTATCTAAAGTATATCGCGAGATATGCGAGCCGAGCTAGCGCATGATTTCACATACTAATCGAGACAATTTATCTAAAGTATATCCCGAGATATGCGAGTCGAGCTAGCGCATGATTTCACATACTTATCGAGGCAATTTATCTAAAGTATATCGCGAGATATGCGAGCCGAGCTAGCGCATGATTTCACATACTAATCGAGACAATTTATCTAAAGTATATCCCGAGATATGCGAGTCGAGCTAGCGCATGATTCCACATACTAATCGAGACAATTTATCTAAAGTATATCCCGAGATATGCGAGTCGAGCTAGCGCATGATTTCACATACTAATCGAGACAATTTATCTAAAGTATATCCCGAGATAAGCGAGTCGAGCTAGCGCATGATTTCACATACTAATCGAGACAATTTATCTAAAGTTTATCCCGAGATATGCAAGTCGAGCTAGCGCATGATTTCACATACTAATCGAGACAATTTATCTAAAGTATATCCCGAGATATGCGAGTCGAGATAGCGCATGATTTCACATACTTATCGAGGCAATTTATCTAAAGTATATCGCGAGATATGCGGGCCGAGCTAGCGCATGATTTCACATACTAATCGAGACAATTTATCTAAAGTATATCCCGAGATATGCGAGTCGAGCTAGCGCATGATTTCACATACTAATCGAGACAATTTATCTAAAGTATATCCCGAGATATGCGAGTCGAGCTAGCGCATGATTTCACATACTTATCGAGGCAATTTATCTAAAGTATATCGCGAGATATGCGGGCCGAGCTAGCGCATGATTTCACATACTAATCGAGACAATTTATCTAAAGTATATCCCGAGATATGCGAGTCGAGCTAGCGCATGATTTCACATACTAATCGAGACAATTTATCTAAAGTATATCCCGAGATATGCGAGTCGAGCTAGCGCATGATTTCACATACTAATCGAGACAATTTATCTAAAGTATATCCCGAGATATGCGAGTCGAGCTAGCGCATGATTTCACATACTTATCGAGGCAATTTATCTAAAGTATATCGCGAGATATGCGAGCCGAGCTAGCGCATGATTTCACATACTAATCGAAACAATTTATCTAAAGTATATCCCGAGATATGCGAGTCGAGCTAGCGCATGATTTCACATACTAATCGAGACAATTTATCTAAAGTATATCGCGAGATACGCGAGCCTAGCGAGCGCACGATTTTCCACAGTGACCGAGGCACATTGACTTATATTATAGCGAGCTCAAGATATCACGTTATGGATATGTTTTGTGGTTCCAGTCATTTTCGGAGCCGCTGGAGGATTGGGTTACGGAGCCTTCGGAGGAGAGTCAGCTGTTCGCGCCCGCGCTGCCCGGCGGCGCCGCCTGCGTCTACACACAGCGGGTTCTACAGGTAACATCCTACTAATACCATCATTTGTAAACTGGTGTTGGCTGAAAAACAGCGTTGCAATGAGCTTTATGGTTTATTGCAACATTATGCTGAGCCAAAACCATTTCTTAGATAGTAAGTAACTGTTAAGTTTTGTATTGTTTTAATGTAATTAATTAGGGTTTGTTTTTATTATTATTTCATTGTTTTGTCTGCCTGTTTTCTTTGTTTGTATTTTGTTTGCTTATTTTCTAAGAATAAATATATTTCTAATCTATTTTATCTTCTTTTTATACAGCTAGTTCCTTTATAATGGGTGTTAGGGACAGCGTCCCGCAGACTGTTAGGTTGCTCAGTCAACGGCAGTGAACAACTTCCACCGGGAAGTTTTTTCAGGAAGTGAAAATGAAATTTGGCTTTTCCATACAAAATTAACATCTCGATCAGACAATTTGTTTAGCCAAATTTCTTAAATTCTTCCTGAAAGAATTACCTGGTGGAAGTGGTTCAGGGTCGTTGACTGGGCAACCCCTATCAGTTTGGGTGACGCTGTCCCTTACACCTGTTATGTCCCGCTGTTCAAAAGTCTCTCTCCGGTCCCTCCATGATTCCCTATTTAATCCCTCTTCATGACTTACTGGGTAAATATACTAATAAATGTGGTAATTTATGTTTGCAGGTGGCATCCATTGTCCGCTCACTGTCATTCCACGATGAGAACTTACACCATCTCGCGAAGAACACAACTCTCATCAGGTAACACTAAAGCAGCATCAAACTTTCATACTTATAATCAAGCGTTTATCCCTAAAGGGGTAGGCAGATCGTAAACGACATAATTAAAGGTCGTCCCGCCACGTCTGACAAAATTTTGAGGGTTATTTAAGAGAGATTTCTAGGTATACTGATGAAGTGACAGGTTGTCAGCCCATCGCCTAAATTGCAATATACTGAAACCCTTGGATCAATTAGCTGGTTTTTACAGCATGCCTGGGAGGAAATGCAGCTGGCACATTTTATGTTTTTCTCGCTCCCAGGCCAGAATGGAAAAACATCAAACATATCTGCGTTATAGTGGACAGTCAATATTATGTTATGTATTTAATATTTCAGATTTCTTCTGCTTTGCGCCAATTGCTGGGTGGGTTCGTTGCGACAGTCTGGTCTGGATACATTAGGCAACATCGCTACAGAACTTATTATAAAGGTAAGTTAAATCTGACGCCAGGGTTTGAAAAACTCTAAGACCAGGACTCGAGAATCCACTCGCTGAGAAGAAAAAGATTACGCATCTTCTCGAATCAATAGCAAATTTAAATTATTGGCGCCCAGATTAATTCCAATAAGACATCAATAAATATTACACTGTTTTCTTAAAGTAATGAAAATTACGACAGTATGAATTTCATCGGTGCGTGAGAGTGTAGGTTTAGTTTTGTATCAAGCTACTGCTGGAATGACCTTCCGCCGCCTGTTTAGATGTATTTACATATTCTCTGACGATATTCTACTTTCACACATTTCCTTAAATTAATATCAGTAAGGTCATACATACACACATATAATCTAGTGTAGTGACATGTTGCCAGCCCATCGCCTAAATTACAATATACTGATACAAATTACGACAGAATGAATTTAGAGGTATGTGTGAGTGTAGGTTTTGTTTTGCAGCAAGCTACTGCTGGAATGACCTCCCGCCGCCTGTTTAGATATATTTACAATTTCACTGACGACACTCGCACTTCTTCTTTCTTATCGGTCCCTCAGTGCTGAGGATCGTGACCATTAGCAAGGTTCGTCCAACTCTAGCGGCAGCTGGCAAAATGGGTTGCGTCTTGAAAGGAGCTATTTGTTGCTTTCTCTATTGCATCCGACCAACGCATAGGCGATCTGCCTCGAGCTCGCGTACGCTCCACTTGGCCAGTAATTACTAGTCTACTTTCACACATTTCTTCATATTTATTATTATTTCAGTCATCATCTGTCTAGCCTTATCCCGTATCTCACGGGTTTGGCTTCCTAATCTAGGGGATTGAACGAGGGTACTGGTTTTAACACAGAGCGACTGCCATCTGACCTCCGCAACCCAGAAGGGAAACCAAACCCAATCCTAGATTAGGTCAGAGTTTTCAAGCCGCCAATGCTTAGCACTGGCCTCTGATATGGCTTAACGACTAATATCTACGGTATTAAACGACATTAATCGGGACCAAAGGCTTAACGTGCCTTCCGAAGCACGGATTTATTATTATTTCAGTAAGGTCATACAATACCTTATTTTTTCAGGACCCAGCGACTTGTCTAATATCCAGGCATGTGCTATCTACAATACAGTCCTCGCTCGTGTCTGAGGACCGAGCGCGCGTGCTAGCCGCGCTCGAGTTGCTCAACAAACTGTCCCAGAATGAGGCCAATGAGGACGCTCTGCTCAAGAACCTGGAAGCTAAGGTAGGATGTGTGACCGTTATTTAGGCTTACCATAATTTTATGAAGCTCAAAACCGGAACAGAAGCGGTAGTGCTTGCATAAAGTTCAGGATTATACACAAAACCTCTAGGCATTCAGGGAAAATTGAGATTTTTTCGAGGAAATCAACACGTAACCCGAGCGAAGCGAGCTCTACACCTCCCGAGAGATGAATCAATACGTCACCCGAGCGAAGCGAGCTCTATAGCTCACGAGATATGAACAAATACGTAACGCGAGCGAAGCGAGCACGACCCCATAACGCTAAGCCAACCAATATTTTAAGCGAGCGAAGCGAAAATTCACGGAAATTGGTAGATGTCTTCTTAATAGCCTTAAAAATAGAAGACTTTTACAACGCCACTGACGTCGCAGTGCGTTTGGCAGTGTACTGTTCGAAATTAATACAAAAACGCCTAAACGATAGACACAACAAGAAGAAGACTGTATTATAAAAAACGACTGTATTTTATTTCAAAATTGTAGCAGGATTTTTACCATATTTGTTTTGCAGGTGTACACAGACGTGTGCGCGCTGCTGACGCTGCGCGACATTATGGTGCTAGTGTGCACGCTGGAGTGCGTGTACGCGCTGACGTCACTGGGCGACCGCGCCAGTGAGGCCGTGGCGCGCGTGCCGGGGCTCGTGCACACGCTCGTGTCGCTCGTCACTGTGGAGGTGAGTGCACATTATGGTGCTAGTGTGCACGCTGGAGTGCGTGTACGCGCTGACGTCACTGGGCGACCGCGCCAGTGAGGCCGTGGCGCGCGTGCCGGGGCTCGTGCACACGCTCGTGTCGCTCGTCACTGTGGAGGTGAGTGCACATTATGGTGCTAGTGTGCACGCTGGAGTGCGTGTACGCGCTGACGTCACTGGGCGACCGCGCCAGTGAGGCCGTGGCGCGCGTGCCGGGGCTCGTGCACACGCTCGTGTCGCTCGTCACTGTGGAGGTGAGTGCACATTATGGTGCTAGTGTGCACGCTGGAGTGCGTGTACGCGCTGACGTCACTGGGCGACCGCGCCAGTGAGGCCGTGGCGCGCGTGCCGGGGCTCGTGCACACGCTCGTGTCGCTCGTCACTGTGGAGGTGAGTGCACATTATGGTGCTAGTGTGCACGCTGGAGTGCGTGTACGCGCTGACGTCACTGGGCGACCGCGCCAGTGAGGCCGTGGCGCGCGTGCCGGGGCTCGTGCACACGCTCGTGTCGCTCGTCACTGTGGAGGTGAGTGCACATTATGGTGCTAGTGTGCACGCTGGAGTGCGTGTACGCGCTGACGTCACTGGGCGACCGCGCCAGTGAGGCCGTGGCGCGCGTGCCGGGGCTCGTGCACACGCTCGTGTCGCTCGTCACTGTGGAGGTGAGTGCACATTATGGTGCTAGTGTGCACGCTGGAGTGCGTGTACGCGCTGACGTCACTGGGCGACCGCGCCAGTGAGGCCGTGGCGCGCGTGCCGGGGCTCGTGCACACGCTCGTGTCGCTCGTCACTGTGGAGGTGAGTGCACATTATGGTGCTAGTGTGCACGCTGGAGTGCGTGTACGCGCTGACGTCACTGGGCGACCGCGCCAGTGAGGCCGTGGCGCGCGTGCCGGGGCTCGTGCACACGCTCGTGTCGCTCGTCACTGTGGAGGTGAGTGCACATTATGGTGCTAGTGTGCACGCTGGAGTGCGTGTACGCGCTGACGTCACTGGGCGACCGCGCCAGCGAGGCCGTGGCGCGCGTGCCGGGGCTCGTGCACACGCTCGTGTCGCTCGTCACTGTGGAGGTGAGTGCACATTATGGTGCTAGTGTGCACGCTGGAGTGCGTGTACGCGCTGACGTCACTGGGCGACCGCGCCAGTGAGGCCGTGGCGCGCGTGCCGGGGCTCGTGCACACGCTCGTGTCGCTCGTCACTGTGGAGGTGAGTGCACGTGATGGTGCTAGTGTGCACGCTGGAGTGCGTGTACGCGCTGACGTCACTGGGCGACCGCGCCAGTGAGGCCGTGGCGCGCGTGCCGGGGCTCGTGCACACGCTCGTGTCGCTCGTCACTGTGGAGGTGAGTGCACATTATGGTGCTAGTGTGCACGCTGGAGTGCGTGTACGCGCTGACGTCACTGGGCGACCGCGCCAGTGAGGCCGTGGCGCGCGTGCCGGGGCTCGTGCACACGCTCGTGTCGCTCGTCACTGTGGAGGTGAGTGCACATTATGGTGCTAGTGTGCACGCTGGAGTGCGTGTACGCGCTGACGTCACTGGGCGACCGCGCCAGTGAGGCCGTGGCGCGCGTGCCGGGGCTCGTGCACACGCTCGTGTCGCTCGTCACTGTGGAGGTGAGTGCACATTATGGTGCTAGTGTGCACGCTGGAGTGCGTGTACGCGCTGACGTCACTGGGCGACCGCGCCAGTGAGGCCGTGGCGCGCGTGCCGGGGCTCGTGCACACGCTCGTGTCGCTCGTCACTGTGGAGGTGAGTAAACGTCGAAATACATACATATAATCACGCCTTTATCCCCAATGGGGTAGGCAGAGCGTAAACGACACGTTCCGCCACGTCTGACAAAGTTTTGAAGGTTATTTATGATAAATTTGTATGTATATTGCTGTAGTGACAGGTTGTCAGCCCATCGCCTAAAATGCAACATAATGAAACCCTCGGATCCCTTAGCTGGTTTTACAGCATGCCGGGGAGGAATGCAGCTGGAACATTCTATGTTTTTCTCTCGCTCCCAGTCCAGAACGTCGAAATCGTGTAAGAAATAAATCGCGGAATAACAAAGTTTCAAAGACATTTTTTTTTTTTTTTTAAACATGGAAGAGAGTTTGGTAGAGGTTGTGTTTTATGATTTATAGATATGGATAAGTATGGATCGGTGGGAGATTGCAAAAAATAGTGGAATATGAAAGAAGGTCTTTATCCAGCAGGGGGTTAAATGGGCTCAATAATAGATATTATTAAAGCACATGATTTGGAAATAAAATGACCATTAAATAAAAAACAAAAACTAAAAAGTAAATTTCAGTAACATTGCCATTTGCATTACTGAACTAATATTATACTAGCGTATATTTGGACATCCATTTTTATATCCCTATTTATTTATTTAACAATTTATTGTACACAAAACATTATAAAAACAGCACATACAAAACAAAGACACAACAGGCACTGGTTATTCCTAAAAAGAAATTTCTTACAGCAGACCTACAGAAGTGTTTATTTTAAAATTATTCCTATTGCATTACAGGCTCAAAGCTACGGGCCGCGAGCATGCATCCTTATGCGAGTGGTGGAGACAGTGAGCGGAGCGAGCGCCATAGCAGCGGCTAATGCGGAGCGCGAGCAACAACAGAACACGCAGCAACAGAATGTACAACAACAAACCACACAGGTATGAAATATTTATAAGCAACTACGGTCTTAAGTTCGGTTTATTTAGCGCTGAGTTATGGATACCAACTTGTTTTGCAGCTCATAAACAGCTTTTTCTTTCCAACTTTAAAGAAAGTAAACCAAAATCATGTTTGTAACAAGGTCTTATGCAGTCTCACTACCGTAGGTCAGCTGGAAGAGATTTCTTTTTAGAGATAAGCTGTACCTGTTGTGCTATTGTTTTTGTATATTTGTGTCCTATGTATGTTTATGTGTGCAATAAATAGTTAAATATTGTCTCAGCTTCCAAAATTTTAACCCCTCCTACGTTGCAAAGAACATGCTGTTTACGGGCCGCAGAACGTTGGTACCGATAATGCAACGTTAAAAAAAACGGAACTATACGCTTACATATTCTACCAAAAACTGGTTTGACTCTATTATCCCTATTGTATGGTGCAACCCTACGAATAAGGAATGACCCTATTGTTGGGTCCCGGTGGGTAGGACGATTTCCATAAAACGTATAAACATAAAATTATCTACTTTAGGTCGTTGGTTATACGGTTGTTTATAGTATTTGAATTAGATGACAGTTACGCCATTTTACATCCAAGCGCCTCCGAACTCCGAACAGTACGATGTTTCCTAACGTAACCGACAGATGTCGCTGTTCGGATTGCTGCAAACTTTTACATCGCGGTGGTGAAATTTATCCTGTTAGAATGACTAGCCACAGCTTCGACAGTTTCGGTATCGCTTCTCGGCCTTTTGGCTAAGATCAAAGTGTAGTTCTGTTCTTTTCAGCTTAATATCTGAAAGTACCCTCATTGAGGGACCAGTATATTAAATTAATTTTTGTACCTAGACGGGATGTTCGGGGCTCGCTCCACTCCCGTCGCGGGTCGGCCCGGCATTGCAGTGCCGCCGGGATCGGCCCACTTAAACCCTTATAATCACGCCTGTTACTTACGGGATTCGCAGTATGTCAATGGGTCCTTTAAAACTATTAGTTATCGCCACGTCGACTTAGTGACTCTGATTCCTCACGTCGCAAAATCTCCTCAAAAATGAAACTTCTCGCAAAATGATTCCTTTCTCAAATATCCCTTTCGGAAAATGACCCTTTTACATTGAATTACTCGTAGTTCAAATAATAGACCTACTTAAAATACTTAGAAAAAAAATTAAGGGTTCATAGATGTTATGAAACGAATGTTTCACCCAAAAATTGAAGGGTTTTATGCGAGAAGGGATATTTTGCGAAAGGAATATTTTATCCTTACTTACCTATTGTGAGTAAGAGACATTTTGCGACCAAAGGGAAATATTGCGACTTACCACTTATTTGAATCGTTGCAGCAAAATCAGCCCGCAGCCAAGCCGACGGCAACTGAACCCGCTACCTCTAGTGCGTCTGCCTCCACGCCCACGACTGTTGCACCGACCATGACGAACATACAGCAATCGCATTTACAACAGAGGACTGTTCAGGTATTATTGTTCAACAAATAGCTGTACTAATTTGAACACATTACAATCTAAAATTGCCCCCAATTTATGTCAGACGTGGCGAAAGCGCCTTTTAGGAGGCGTTTTACGCTCTGCCTATCCCGTAAGGGATAAAGGCGTGATTTTATGTATGTATGTATGTACTAATTTGAATAAGTTCTCTTGTCATCATACATACATATAATCACGCCTTTATCCCTAATGGGGTAGGCAGAGCGTAAACGACCTAAACAAAGGTCGTTCCGGCACGACTGACAAAGTTTTTCTGAAATGTTATCGCGATCTTTAACAAGTTCAGTTCTGTTCTGGGCCTATTTGTAACAAAGAATTCGCAATACTTTTATGTAATATATAAAATATATAAATATGACTGGTATATAGGTATACTACGTTTTTTTTACATTGCGGTATCGGTACCAACTTGTTCTGCGGCCTATAATAAATTTTTGCTTAACAACTTAAAAGAAAGTCGACCGCGAAACATAATGTTTGTAACAAGGTTATCGTCTGCGGTTCCGAAATTTGAACCTCTGCTAAGTTGCAAAGAACAATCAGTTTATGGGCCGCTTTACATTTAAAAGCAATTGCAAATATTTGGAAGTAATCTGTTAAATATCCCCGGGTGCCAACCGCCGGCACTGCATCTGTTGCATAGTTCTTACGGCCCGCGATTTCTTTAATATCTGCAAATCTGGCCCGCCACATTCAAAAGGTTGCCCACCCCTGGTGTAGCGGTACAGGACGTAAACGTCAAATGATATATTCTTGACCCCCGCCCGTCTCGCCCCACACCTCATCTTTAAGAAGTTTGGCTCCAACTGTACCTGCCTACCTGTTTTGTATTGTCATTTTCATTCTATTTGTTTATAAAGAATAATAATAACTGTCTCCGTGGTCTAGTGGCTAGTACCATGGACTCCCGAACCGGAGGTCCTGGGTTCAATTCCCAGGGGGGAGACACAAATATTTGAGAATTATCACTTTGTGAATTTTTCCCCAGTTTGGTTAGGACATTGCAGGCTGAATCACCTGATTGTCCAAAAAACCATGTCAGAGGCCTGATAGTTGTGCTGCTAGGCGGTTTTAAACCTCTGACACCAGGGTTTATCGGGTCCATAGACTCGATACCCACTCGACAGAAGAAGAACAATAATAATTAAAAGTAATATCAAAAACGCAATTTTACGTTGTTGCATCTATATGTATTTACGTGTATTTGTTTTATCATTTCCCAGAAGAATTTATTTGTTATTTTTGTTCAGTACGTTGTTTATGCAATCCCTATAAGTTTGCGCACTGTCTCCGAAATAACATTGTACGCCATTTGTCAGGAGAACGAGCACTTTGCTTTGGCGTGGCTGCGCTCGTCGTGCGAGGCGCTGCCGGCGCACGACAACAGCGCGTGCGACGCGGCCGAGCTGTACCGGCTGTACCTAGCATGCTGCGCCAAGCTGGGCCGGAAGGGTGTCATTGCGCCGCTACATTTCCCACGACTCGTGAGGTAGGATTTGTATATTTCATAAGATAAGATGATTTATTTATTTGCTTGAACACAGTAATACATATATACATACATACTATCACGCCTGTATCCCTAATGGGTTAGGCAGAGCGTGAACAACCCAAACAAAGGTCGTTCCGCCACGTCTGACCATCGCCTAAATTACAATATACGCTCGAATCCCTTAGCTGGTTTTTACAGCATGCCCGGGAGGAGATGCAGCTGGCACATTCTACGTTCTTCTGTCGCTCCCAGTCCAGCATGCAAGCTAATACATAGGTGTATTTTATTGTAGTAAACTGACGAAAGCAGGCGACAGACAGACAATGACTTGACGAAGCGCGCAGTCTAGTGGCAGTGCTACGCAGAGGGTCCCGGGTTCGATTCTAGGTTGTCAGTCCATTGCCTAAATTGCAATATACTAAAACCCTCGGATCCCTTAGCTGGTTTTTACAGCATACCCGGAAGGAAATGCAGCTGGCACAGTTTATGTTTTTTCTCTCACTCCCAGTCCAGCATTGAAGTTTAATTATTATTATTATTCTACAGGACCGTATTCGGGGGCACGGTGGGGCCCAACACCGTCTCCATGTCATCCGGCGAGACCCAGCAAGTATACATCGGCATCCGCGCCAAGAACCCCTCTAAACCAGTCCAGCCGCCCGGGCCATCGTCTCCCATACTGAAGGCACAGCTCACTAACAAGGCAGCTGAGAGTAAGCCAGTTGTTGCGCAGGCGCAGGTACGAACATCTTTTTGTCTCTTTCGCTCTTATTCACGTATCTATCTATGTAAAGAATCAATCATGGCCCACGGAGACGCCCGGACCATCGTCACCCATATTGAAAGCACAGCTCACTATAGTCTGTCAACGTCGTGCTTACCGCGCCCTAGGGGTACAGACGTTGGCGGGGACGCGGTAGCACGCGGCGATTGCGAACATGAACACATTGCGTCGTGCTCGCTCACCCTCCTGCTTCACCGCCCGCACCCCCGTTACCGCGTCCCCGCGCACGTCTGTACCCCTAAGGCGCGGTAAGCACGACGTTGACAGACTATAATGAGGCAGCTGAGACTAAACCTGTAGTTGCGCAGACGCAGGTACGTTATGATACTATCATCCGGCGAGACCCAGCAAGTATACATCGGCATCCGCGCCAAACCCAAACCCCAAACGCCAAACCCCTCTAAACCAGTCCAGCCGCCTGGGCCATCGTCTTCCATACTGAAGGCACAGTTGACTAACAAGGCAGCTGAGAGTAAGCCTGTCGTTGCGCAGGCGCCGGTACGAACATCTTTTTGTCTCTTTCGCACTTATTCACATTTCTATCTATGTAAAGAATCATTCATTGAGACGCCCGGACCGTCTTCATCCATACTGAAGGCACAGTTGACTAACAAGGCAGCTGAGAGTAAGCCAGTTGTTGCGCAGACGCAGGTACGAATATCTTTTTGTCTCTTTCGCACTTATTCACATATCTATCTATATAAAGAACCAATGAAGGCCCACGGAGATGCCCGGACCATCGTCTCCCATACTGAAGGCACAGATGACTAACAAGGCAGCTGAGAGTAAGCCAGTTGTTGCACAGACGCAGGTACGAATATCTTTTTGTCTCTTTCGCACTTATTCACATATCTATCTATGTAAAGAACCAATGAAGGCCCACGGAGATGCCCGGACGGACCATCGTCTCCCATACTGAAAGCACAGTTGACTAACAAGGCAGCTGAGAGTAAGCCAGTTGTTGCGCAGACGCAGGTACGAATATCTTTTTGTCTCTTTCGCACTTATTCACATATCTATCTATGTAAAGAACCAATGAAGGCCCACGGAGATGCCCGGACCATCGTCTCCCATACTGAAGGCACAGTTGACTAACAAGGCAGCTGAGAGTAAATCTGTAGTTGCGCAGACGCAGGTATGTTAAGCCGTGACTTCAATGAAACCCTTCCCCTCTCTGCCCCGCGGGGGTATGTTTCGTGTTTTGTTTATACGCTGGAGATTCGGTTTTACGCAACTGGCCTATAATCCTGCAGTGGTTTGTTTTTGTTACCGCTGACATAGTAAGGTGCTGACAGACAAACGCAAGGTGCACCGCCAGATTCTTATTAGCGAGTGGATTCTTAAGTCAACCAAATGAATCCGATAAAGCCTAGTAGCACAGCTTGCTTTTAGGCCTCTGACAAGGTTTGAGTAACGACCACTATCAAAGACAGCGACCGGGACCGACGGCTTAACGTGACTTCCGAAGCACGGAATCTTTTTTTCTTTTCGTTCAATCAGGTGATTCAGCCTGCAATGTCCTAACCAAACTGGCGAAAACGTCACAAAGTGATAAATTGACAAATATCTACTTTGTGTTCCCGTCCTGGGAATCGAACCCTGGACCTCCGGATCTCAAGCCCATGGCTCTGACCACTAGACCACGGAGGCAGTATAGTCTGTCCCCATCATGTACCTACCTACATTAAATCAAAACCAGGATAGGTCTGGTATAAAACTAAAATACAACCTCCACTTCTAGCCAGCACCTCAGCAATCCCACCCACACCTATCCCAAGCGCTGGAACCAGCGGGCGCGGGGGTGGGGGGCGTGACGACTGCGGGGGTGGGGGGCGCGCAGTCCAACACGTCGCTCATCAAGCACCTGTTAGCGCACAAAGTAAGCCCCGCCCCGCACACGCAAGTTGCGCAAGTAAGTTCCCACTAACCGTACTAACTGAGTGATTTATTTAGTTTTGTTATAGCAAGTGTAAGGGACAGCGTCCTGCTAACTGATAGTGGTTGCTCAGTCAACGACACTGAACAACTTTCACCAGGAAATTAAAAATTTGGCTTTATCGGGGTGGACATTTTGTATGGAAAAGCCAATTTTTGTTTTCACTCCTTGAATGAATTTCTCGGTGGAAGTTGTTTAGTGTCGTTGACTGAGCTACCACTATCAGTTTGCGGGACGCTGTCCCTTACACCCGGTATGTGCGATGTAGAGGTTACGGCGCTGAATAGTTAATGGTTGGTGTAAAAGTGATCATGAAACAACATAAATGAGAAAATGGAAGTCATGAGCTGTCGACATCACCGACAAAAACCTTTATACATACATACATATAATCACGCCTTTATCCCTAATGGGGTACGCAATGCGTAAACGACCAAAACAAGGGTCGTTCCGCCACATCTGACAAAGTTTTGAGGGTTATTTAAGAAAGAAATGTAGGTGTATTCCTGTATTTATTTATAGGAGATCAAAAACACGACTTTTCTAAAAAAAAGGGCTTGATTTATTTTTACAAAGCAAATAACTTATGATTACGTTCTATTGTCAAAGTCAAAGTCAAATCATTTATTTCCAAATAGATTCCTAAGAACACTTAAGTCACAAACGAGTCTATTACAAAGAAAATTAAATTATATCTATGTCACAAAATTAAATAAAACTACGAGTATATCACAATGAAGAAGAAGCATTAGAAACTCGCACTTTGCGCCCCTCCCTTCGTTTTATCTTATTCTTACTTGTGTCCTTCTTTTTGTTCAAAATAGGGTTTGTGACCGCAATGTGTGCCAATTTCTTAGGCTTCACTGAAATATCAGAGCTCCATACATCTTTGTCATTAGTATAGTCATCTAACTTATAATAGGCTTTCCGACATAATGTGTTTTTAATAGTATCTTTAAATTGATTTTCTGACAAATTTAACATTGAACCTCTAAACGTAAGAATAATTTATATCTCCCCATCGAAAGGAAAATACGAAAGTGCGTAACTTCTACATCACACCAAATAGCTTCAGTATTTTATTTATTTTTATTGAGTGGTTTTATTTTTTTAGCTGGTTAAGTTTTCGCAGGTTTTTTTTTGAGAAAAATATGTAGGTGAGGTGTATCAAAAAGAAAAAGGTGTTAAATGGAATATGGTAAAGAAGATTTGAAAACAGTTTATTTTTGCATGGTTTTGAAAAATATGTTTTAAGAGTGTGGTTTTATGATTTTTATGTAGTGGCAGAAACAAGCATTTTTTAAAGTAGCATGAAGCAGAACAAAAATAATGATAACTAACCTATTTTTGGTAGTAATATTGTAGCATGCAATACGATACAACAAAGCTTCTATTGTGAAGGCATGCATTCATTTAAATATTATTTAGAATTTTGATGTAGTAACCACATACCGGGTGTAAGGGACAGCGTCCCGCAAACTGATAGGGGTTGCTCAACGAAAATGAAGAAATTATTTATTTTTCCATGCAAAATGACCACGTCAATCGGACAATTTGTATGGAAAAAAATACCTGCTGATAGTTGTTCAGTTTCGTTGATTGACCAACCCCTATTAGTTTGTGGGATGTAGTCCCTTACACCCCGTATTAAAGAAAATGAAATCTAACAATGTTTTAGAAGCGATTTATTAACATACGAGACACTACCAAGGTGTTATGTTGTTTAAGTTTTGAGACTTTCTGATTATTATTTTGAACGGGATTATTACCACGATTATCTCGATATTTCATCGCAGTTTCATGCGACATGGTCAAGAGTAGACTAAGGTAACAATAAATATAATCGTGGTAGTTTAAAATAATAATCTTTTGTTATTGTTTTCAATTTCACTAAAAATATTATTATAATAAAATCGCCGCGGCTTGATCCTGCAACCTTCGATAAGGTGTAACTCTTCCAACTGAGCTACCGCAGGTGCTTTCCGACCTGGCGAATTTGCTAGCCACTTTGGTTTAGGTTGAAATCGATATCAATGGAACCGAATCTTTATTATTGACTGTGTAGGTGGCGCAAAGGCAGCAGAGTCAGCAACAAAGAGCGACAACGAATGTCGTCGTGCAAGCTGCGCCAGGGCAAACGGTAAGATCAACTCTTTATTGATTGAATAATTTATTTTATTAGAATAGAATAGAATATATTTTATTCCCAGGAAACAGTAAAAGCTTACAAAAAACACCACACTGTAAAATATAACATTAGAATAATGTAAACTGCACTGCCCAGGGAAAAGGGACTGACTCAGCATTTTGTTGCAGAGAGTAGAACGAGTACAACTCTAAGCAACACTGATATTCTGTCAGTACCAAAGTTACGCAAAAAAAAAGTAGATATTAAATTTAAATTAAAAGTTGCTAACAAATTCTGTGTCGTGTCTTTATTATTACTTTTATTACAATTAGGAACACCAACATCAGTCAAATTTTGCATTCATGGGTACAAACAAAATAATACCTAATACAATTCTAATTTGAGTGACAATTAGTGGTGTACACATCGTTCACTACAATAACAGTAAACTAAACTTAAAAACTCAAAACTATGTAAGTATTATTAAAAAATATAAATTAAAATTACACTAAACTAATTTAGTTAAGATCAATTGAGGTCAAGTGAGTAAAAGGTATTCATGATTGTTGGTTGATTTAAACGAGTCCGAGTTATATTCGCTTAACTGAACACTACTGTATAAGGGTTGGTCTGATGACGAAACAAAAACAAAACATTTCCGTACAAACTGTCTCAACTAAACGGTAATATTGTGCAGAGAAGTAAAAATTTACTTCCCAAAAGAATTTTATTGCAAAAGACTTGTTTCTATGTCTGAGCAAGCCTTTGCAAGTTAGGCATGATCTCCGCAGAGTGGTCCCACAAGGGGGCCCTTTTCCACTTGTTGTTGTTGAGATAATGCATTGTTTAGCTTGAAAGTCCTTAGGGATTTTCAGGGATGAATGTCACGAATATGAACACGAAACGCATCGGTTCTTTGCTGAGCACTGTTTCGTCTTCCTCAGTTGCGAAATTGACCGCATTACAGTTGGTTTCTTCCATGCTGGACTGGGAGCGAGAGAAAAACATAGAATGTGCCAGCTGCATTTCCTCCCGGGCATGCTGTAAAATCCAGCCAAGGGATCCGAGGGTTTCAGTATATTGTAATTTACAACCTGTCACTGACAACCTGTCACTACAGAAATATACCTAGAATTCTATCTTAAATAACCCTCAAAACTTTGTCAGTCTTGGTGGGACGACCTTTGTTTAGGTCGTTTACGCTCTGCCTACCCCATCAGGGATAAAGGCGTGATTATATGTATGTACAGTTGGTTTGCAAGTGCCTTACTCTTGTGAGCTTAGCTTGTTTGGATCGGAACGGAATCCAACTCTTTAGGAGCCGCCGTTAGGTATGATCTCCGCAGTCTGAGCAAGCCCTTTCAGTTTGCGCGCCGTCTCCGAAGTAACCCTGTAGCCTCTGCCTATACACCTTTATTCTTTAAGGGGTAGGCAGAGTGTTGCCAGAGACTATTTTGTGCTGATGGCTATCTATAATAATTTTGTGATGCAGGGTATGGAAGTAGACCCCGAGGCGTTGATCAAATGCACAACCATCACTCCGGGCGGCGTCGCCAGCACCACGCCTCTACAGGAAAACAAGGTATGCAATAAGAATAACAATAGATTCTATTCTATTCTTCCATGCTGGACTGGGAGCGAAAGAAAAACATAGAATGTGCCAGCTGCTTTTCCTCGCGGGCATGCTGTAAAAACCAGCTAGGGGATCCGAGGGATTCAGTATATTGTAATTTAGGCGATGGGCTGACAACCTGTCACTACAGCAATATACCTATAGATCTATCTTGGATGACCCTCTAAACTTTGTCAGACGTGGCGGAACGACCTTTGTTTAGGTCGTTTACGCTCTGCCTACCCCATTAGGGATAAAGGCGTGATTATATCTATGTATGTATGTATAGATTCTATACAGTTGTGTAGCCGACAGATGACGCCACATCAAGAAACACAAGTTCTTCTTCTTCTTAGCGAGTGGATTCTCGAGTGGAAGTTTTCCCAGCGATCTGCAGATATGCAAGTTCCAAACTTGACGGTTGGACTTCGGTCCCCTGGTCACGTGGTCACAACACCCGACCAGGCGGGTAGCTACCCGACTCCCATCTATCATCACTAAGCCAATTGGCTTCAACCCAAGATTGAACAAGAAGAAAAATAAGAAGTAATTTTTATATTTCTATCTATATAAATTACACCAATAAATATTCATAATTAAAAATAGGTTGTTTTCAATTTGTGCCTCTTGACTTTCAGATCATCATAAATGCGACGGAAGAGATGTTAGGTAAGGAAAGGATGTTTTTTATGGTATTTTGATAAGGAGAAATTTTCTTATATTCATTCATCAATCTCGCGTCTACTGTTCGAGACTTAGCATAACCTTTATTCACGAGTTTATCTTTTTTCATATATATCAACATGCAGAATAACTTGTATAATTGAATGATATCTTTATTTCCAGTTCCTAAAGAAGAGGCTGTGCAAATTCAGATCGACGAACAAACTCAATTGACGATAGTTAGTAATAGGATAAGTTTAAATTAATTTACTCATCATCTCCCTAGCCTTATCCCGTATCTCACAGGGTCGGCTTCCTAATCTAGGGGATTGAACGAGGGTACTGGTTTTTACACAGAGCGACTGCCATCTGACCTCCGCAACCCAGAAGGGAAACCAGACCCTATCCTAGATTAGGACAGAGTTTTCAAGCCGCCAATGCTTAGCACTGGCCTGTAACATGGCTTAACGACCAATATCTAAGGTATTAAACGATATTAACCGGGACCAACGGCTTAACGTGCCTTCCGAAGCACGGAAAAAGCGCCGAATAAACGTACATATGAAATTCGAAAACCGAAAAACACATTGGTACGTGGTGGGATTCGAACCATGACCTCCCGCTCAGGAGGCAGCGGCCCTATCCACTACACCATCGGGCTCTATATCGGAATATAAAGATATATTCAATACCTAATATCCATAATCCCTTACAGAAAACAGCGCAAAACAAAATGCTAGCAGACCTACTGGAGAAGAAATCCAACCCCCCCGTACAAGTGGTACAAATGACGCCTCAAATGAACGCCCCGACCATACAAATCACGGAAACCGGACAAATCGTCCAAGTAAAGTCGGATTCCTCCCCCCTCATACAAATCAGCGAGCCGGGCGTCGCACAGGGCTCGCAGTACTTCACTCTAAAGAATGAGCAGGGACAAATCATTCAGATCAAGAACGAACAAGGACAGATCATTCAGCTGAAAGGCGATCAGATCCAACCGCCAATGTTGGCGTTTAAGAATGAACAGGTAACTATTAAAACCCTTTACATACATACATAAATCACGCCTTTATCCCTTACGGGGTAGGCAGAGCGTTTAACGCCTCGTAAAAGGCGCTTTCGCCACGTCTGACAAAAATTGAGAGCAATTTTAGATTGTAATATGTATTGCTTTAGTGACAGGTTGTCAGCCCATCGCCTAAATGACAATACACTGTTACCCTCGAGTCCCTTTTGCTGACTTCAACAGCATGCCCAGGACGAAGGGCAGCTGGAACATTCTATGTTTTTCTATCTCTCCCAGTCCAGCATGGAAGAAAACCCTTTAACGATAATAAAAACTGCAATTATACTAGACACTTTTATGCTGGCCTGGGAGCAAGTGAAAAGGATAGAATGTGCCAGCTGCATTTCCTCCTGGGCATGCTGTAGAAACTAGCTAAGGGATCCGAGGGTTTCAGTATTTAATTTAGGCGATGGGCTGACAACCTGTCACTACAACAAATACATACATACATATAATCGCGCCTTTATCCCTAATGGGGTAGGCAGAGCGTAAACGACCCAAACATAGGTCGTTCCGCCACGTCTGACAAAGTTTAGATGGTTATTTAAGATAGATTTGTACGTATATTGCTGTAGTGACAGGTTGTCAGCCCATCGCCTAAATTACAATATACTGAAACCCTCGGATCCCCACAGCAAATATATCTTAAATAACCCTCAAAACTATGTCAGATGTGGCGGAACGACCTTTGTTTAGGTCACGCTCTGCCTACGCCATTAGGGATAAAGGCGTGATTATATGTATGTATGTACAATATACACACACTCGAATACACACATGAAAGTACTACTAAAACTGAAAATGAATTAAATTATTTTATTATTAACAGGGTCAGATCGTCCAGTTCAAAAGTGAGGGTCAACTTCTACAAGGTGGTCAGATTATTCAGCAAGGGGGTCAAATTATCCAACAGGGGGGTCAGATAGTCCAACAGGGGGGTCAAATTATGCAGCAAGGGGTCATACAGGGTCTGAACAAGAGTGAGAAGGATCAACTCGTGGACACTGTGGTTACTGACCATTCGTACGTGGAACCGCCTAACAAGAAACCGAAAATTGAAGATAAGAGAGAGGTAAGTGAAGCATAAACACAATTAGTGGTAGGTAGGGTCAACAGCCTTTTTATTCTTTTTTTTAACGTTTTAACATTTCATAAAATAGAAATATCATCGGTTTCTCTTCCCGTGCTTACTGGAAAAGGTAGTAAACTCAGGGTCAGGGAGTCAGGGAGTCAGGGATTCAACACGCGGTGTAAGGGACAGCGACCCCCAAACTGATAGGGGATGAAACTGAACAACCTCAGCAGGAATTTATTTCAAGAAAAGATAATAAATAGGCTTTTCCATAAAAAATGTCTGATCGAGGTGGACATTTTGTGTGGAAAAGTTTTTTTTACTTCCTGAAAGAATTTCCTGGTGATAGTTGTTCAGATTCGTTGACTGAGTAAACCCTATCAGTTTGCGGAACGCTGTCCCTTACACCCGGTATAATGCGCTGTTGTCAGTTCCACTTTACTAGGTTTTTATGACACCCGCAGAAAGTCTGATGCAATTTTGACTTGGAGATTCTTAAGAGCCTTCAATCGCAGCGGTGGCACCACTTTTCGTTTTGAAAAAGTTAATTTGCTTTTACGAAACGTGGCTTTTTCTTAGCGAATGAAGGCCCTTAAGAAATACCACGTTTTAAACACGCTTTTATTAGGTCGACATGTATGTAACTATGTATTGAAATCTAAGGTAAGTAATTTAACCATCTTCCAAGGATTGTAGCGTCATGAAAATTGGCAGCTGTATGTTCTGATGACAATATAATAAAATAGTACTGTCGAGCTGATCTGATGATGGCGCAGGAAGATATGAACTGGAACTTCATGATAGAACATCGTATCATCGCTGTGTTTGGACATGTTATAAAAGTCTTGTAATGAACTTTGACCACAATTGGGTTTCAAGGTCTGATGACAAGCAGGAAGATAGTTTTTGGTTTTTACGTGCATTTATTATATTATAATGTATAATATTTATGTATTTCTATGTAGGTATAAGTATTTTTTATGTATGACTATTTATTATTGATATAAATCACTACATAGTATAAAACAAAGTCGCTTTCTCTGTCCCTATATCCCTATGTATGCATAAATCTTCAATACTAAGCAACAGATTTTGATGCGGTTTCTTTTAATGGATAGAGTGATTCAAGAGGAAGGTTTATATGTATAATACATGCATAATATAGTAGAGAAACACTAATAATTTCCGTGCGAAGTCGGGGCGGGTCGCTAGTTTATTATATAAGTACACTGTAGCTTATTTACGTATAAAATGTATTGCCTGAAATATACCAGCCCACTAGTTCAACTTATATTTTCCTGTGCCCTAAGGTTGCCTGGGAGAAATTTCTGCTCAGCAATAGGCCGCATATTTGTACTACTAATTGTTTTATTTCCTTTTTTCTTGTGTCTTTTCTGTGCAATAAAGTATATTCTTATCTTATAAAAGCGTGTTTTTCTAGTATTTTTTAAACTATTAATTTATTTCAGAGTAACAGTTCACTACATGAGAGCGTATCTAAGACGGCAGCCAACTTGTACGCAGCGCTCGCGGCTTCTGCATTGGAGGATGAAGATGATTTGGTAAGATATCTCTTAGGAAATTAGCACATCTGCGAAGTAATTTAAGGATTATGTGTGAATAGTAATTAATTACGGACGCTCACTTACTTATTTTACAATACAATACAATTAACAACAACATAGTTACAAGTCATTTAATTACATCAATACAATTTTATAACTAGTTTTTTATAATTTTAATAATTAGTAGTTACCATCACTATTTTGCATAACAAAGGTAAATAGATAGTTATTAAAAACCAAATATTTCTTCCATGCTGGACTGGAAGAGATAGAAAAACATAGAATGTTCCAGCTACCCTTCCTCCCGGGCATGGTGTAGAAGTCAGCAAAAGGGATTCGAGGGTTACAGTGTATTGTAATTTAGGCGATGGGCTGACAACCTGTCACTACAGCAATACAAATCATTACAATCTAAAATTTAACCTCAATTTTTGTCAGACGTGGCGAAAGCGCCTGTTACGAGGCGCTTTACGCTCTGCCTACCCCGTCAGGGATAAAGGCGTGATTTTATGTATGTATGTATGTAAAAACCAAATAAGTGACGTTTAATTTCTTAAACAGGAATTTAGTATTATGTTTTATTAGTCGTTATCCAACCTGCCCCCCGCCCTTACCGTCGCGGTCCGAACCGCAAGCGAGCTTTGCGCGTTAAGGCGCGACCGCAAGAACACCCTCTACGCACTCAACAACCTGATGAAGAGACTCCGAAATCCCGAAACATGTCGTTGGATAACGATTTAGAATGAGCGACCGTATTTAATTACTAGTTAGTATGTCTCACTGAAGTTTACATAAGTTAGTTGTGTGTGATGTCGACCAATTCGTACTGGGCCCACGTGGTTGACTAGGGCCTGATTGCCCTTATTCAGGGTAGACCTAGACTCGTGCGCATCGGTAGAGATGTGTGAGCTAATGACCACTGTCTTAAATTCTCGTCTGTCACGTGTGCGAAAAACCACTAGACAAGAAAGAAGAACTTTATAATATTATCCGCCATTTACATCCCACTTGACAAATTCTCATTTCAAATTTAATCAGGAATGTGTATGCAAACTAGTAGACACTTAATAATGACTTGTGATTTGAGCGATGGAAAATGAGCGATAGAAAAACATAGAATGTGCCAGCTGCATTTCCTCCCGGGCGTGCTGTAAAAATCAGCTAAGGGATCCGAGGTTTTCAGTATATCGCAATTTAGGCGATGGGCTGACAACCTGTCACCACAGCAATATACCTGCAAATCTATCATAAATAACCCTTAAAACTTTGTCAGACGTGGCGGAACGACCATTGTTTAGGTCGTTTACGCTCTGCCGAAGCCTATTAGGGATAAAGGCGTGACTATATGTATGTATGTATGATTTACTAGTATGCCACAAGCTAATTCGTGTGTTTTCCATGTACGCTGCATTATAGAGGCCTCGAGGAGGGATGATAATAAGGGGCACTCTACGATCGAAGGTTTTCCTTTTATACATCATTTCGCAACAATTCATGAGTTATACTTATGTTGCTTGTAGATTGTTGTTGTAGATTTGTGTTTGAAATCTCTTTATCTTTACTGTGAAGCAATTTAATTTTATATGTTTAGGTAGTGTTTGAAAATATGACTAATCGGATATTACAAAGTTTTAATCAAATAATTATCATTATTCATAAATATTAGAATAAATGCCATACGATAAATAAATATTGGAAACTATACTACTAAATGATATCGGAAATTATGTTATTACCTCGGGAAATTTTCTTTAAGCTAACTAGCGCGGTTCGAAAATCTTTCTACAGTTATAAAAGTATTGTTAATTTGATACCAGGATTCCTTAGGCAAGTCTCTTTATTAACCATGGTTCGAAAAACTACCTACCGTTATAAAAGTATTTTCAATTTGATACCGGGATTCCTGTGAAAAGTCTCTTTAATAACCACGGTTCGAAAAACTACCTACGGTTATAAAAGTATTGTCAATTTGATACCGGGATTCTTTAGGAAAGTCTCTTTAATAACCACGGTTCGAAAAACTACCTACGGTTATAAAAGTATTGTCAATTTGATACCGGGATTTTTTTTTTTTTATATATATAGGCGAGCATTTGTCCGCCATCTCACCTGGTGGAAAGTGACGATGCGGACTATGTTGAAACATACTCACCTATGTAAAATTCCTTAGGAAAGTCTCTTTAATAACCACGGTTCGAAAAACTACCTACGGTTATATAAGTATTTGTCAATTTGATACCGGGATTCCTTAGGAAAGTCTCTTTAATAACCACGGTTCGAAAAACTACCTACGGTTATAAAAGTATTGTCAATTTAATACCAGGATACCTTAAGAAAGTATCTTTAATAATCACGGTTCGACATACTACCTACAATTATAAAAGTCTTGTCAATTTGATACCGGGATTCCTTCAGAAAGTCTCATTAATAACTACGGTTCGAAAAACTACCTACAGTTATTAAAGTATTGTCAATTTGATACCTGGTTTCCTACGGAAAGTCTCTTTAATAATCACGGTTCGAAATACTACCTACAGTTATAAAAGTATTGTCAATTTGATACCAGGATTCCTTCGGAAAGTCTCTTTAATAATCCTGGTTATAAAAACTACCTACGGTTATAAAAGTATTGTCAATTTAATACCGGGATTCCTTAGGAAAGTCTCTTTAATAACCACGGTTCGAAAAACTACCTACGGTTATAAAAGTATTGTCAATTTGATACCGGGATTCCTGTGAAGTCTCTTTAATAACCACGGTTCGAATAACTACCTACAGTTAAAAAGTATTTGTCAAATATTTAAAGATCCCACCGAAGCAAGAGCCTGTAGAAGTTATGCAGCCATCAGTTTTAGTCACCGGTACTGGGGAAAATGTCATCATACAAGAACCAATTTTACAGGTAAATACCAAAAATCTTTCTGTTTTTTATTATTCATTTATTTCGTTACAAACAAAATATGGATATCTCCTTCAATAAGACAATACATAATTATCTTATTGCATCAAAATCAAATAAAAAAAAACACAAGTGATGTAAAAGTGTACAAAACGATATCAAATAAAAAAATAACAACCAAACTGAATAACTTTTACAAAGTTTTCTTTTGGGGAAATCAATGCAAATTTACATCATACAAATTCTTTTAGTAAAAAAATACATAAAAAATCAAGTAAAACTTGTTCTTCCATGCTGGACTGGGAGCGAGAGAAAAACATAGAATGTGCCAGCTGTAAAAATCAGCTAAGGGGTCCGAGGGTTTCAGTATATTGCAAATTAGGCGATGCTCTGACAACCTGTCACTACAGCAATATACCTAAACATCTTTCTGAAATAACCTTCAAAACTTTGTCAGACGTGGCGGAACGACCTTTGTTTAGGTCGTTTACGCTCTGCCTACCCCATTAGGCGTGACTATATGTATGTATGTATGTAAAACTTGTTGCCAGGTGCAACAACCAACAATGCAAGTCCATCAACCACAGTTACAGGTCCAACCTAGTTTGCAGGTACAATGTGGCACTTTACAGGTAAAATATACATACAAATTCGTGTTTTTCATATTTTTTTATTAGTTTAGTATATTTTTGATGCTTATTTAATTAGATTTTTCTTTTACTGTGCTGCTAGACTGTCTTGTTTGCTGTAACTCAAAGGGAGTTTATGCAATCATCCAAATTAGATTCGTATTAAATTCGTATCCGATTTGGCCTTTGTGCACTTATCCATATGGATAAGAAAAATCCATATGAAACATACATACGAATTTAATATGGAATATTGCACAAACGCCCAATTTTTTTTTAAATATTATCCATCTTTTTTTTAATACAGATGCAACAACAAACTCTTCATCAAGTCCAGCAACCAATGCTGCAGGTACAACCAATGGATGTCCAGAATATCCTCGCATCGCAATCAGGACAGCTTATATTGCAAGGTACTTAGAATATGTGCATATATCTAAAATGTGTGAAATAAGAATAATCTTCTTCTTCTTAGCTTAATTCCATGCTGGCTTGGGAGCGAGAGAACAACAAAGATCCAGTTAAGGGTTTCGAGGGTGTCAGTATATTGCAATTTAGGCGATGGGCTGACAATCTGTCATTACAACAATATACCTACAAATCTATCTTAAATAACCCTCAAAACTTTGTCAGACGTGGCGGAATGACCTTTGTTTTGGTCTTTTACGCTCTGCCTACCCCATTAGGGATAAAGGCGTGACTATATGTATGTATGTACGTACTTAGGATATGTGCACAATGGGGTAGGCAGAGCGTAAACGACCTATACAAAGGTCGTTCCGCCACGTCTGACAAAGTTTTGAGGGTTAATTAAGATAGATTTGTAGGTATATTGATGATGTTACAGGTTGTCAGAACATGCAGCCCTAGTGGGCGCCCTTAGGCAGTTGCCATTTCATTAAGGGTGTAGATTGCGTGTAGCAACTCCCCGCCTTAGCCCGGTGACGCATTATATACACTTTGTAGTATTTTGCAAACAGGTCCATTCAAAAAAAAAAAAAGGTTGTCAGAACAGAATACAGAAACCCGCGGATCCCTTAGCTGGTTTTTACAGCATGCCCAGGAGGAAATGCAGCTGGCATATTCTATTTTTTTCTCGCGCTTCCAGTCCAGCATGGAAGTAATGTTTACTGCTAATAAGTTCATTTTATTTATAGAAAAACCCATGTCGACACAACAGACGCAGTTTGTACAACAACCGATGCAGATTATTGCCACGCCGAGCACTTCGCAAGGTAATGTAATTATTTTAAAGGTATGAGTTTATTACAGTCTTCTTTAAAGTTGTTTTATCTTACGGTTGCAGATAAGCCGTTGTAGTTGTGTGTATATATAGACGCGCACATTTGTACTACAGCTTTACCAGAGCTCGGACACTCCTAACTACAATGTCGTTTTGGTTACACATCGACAGACGGCATGTTGCACTTGGCATGAGTTTGTGTGCGCGTTATAAGGGATGGCAAATTTTGTTATACTGGTCATAATCATCACTTGATTAAACTGGTTATTGATTAAACCCATGTTTTAAAGTAGTTCACTGTAACTGAATAGTTAGAATAGATTAGGTTGCATATTTTGTATGAATTTACTTACCGTCTCTCATCACTGTGAAATCTAAAAAAGTTCCTATTGGAGTCATATTTTGTGTTAGAATGACATCCGTACGCGGAACAGTGCCTAACCATCTTTGGAACACAAAACTTTATTATTTCCGTTACACTGGGAAACATGCGCGCGCCTTACCCGCTAAGCGTACGCTCAATGTGGCCCACAATCCGGCGCAGAGTGTGACGTGTGTCGGACTGGGGAAGGGAGTTGAATGTCCATTCTGTATGTAGTACTATTAAATATTCTGTGGCTTTACTATGCCTAGCTAACGCACACTAAGGCAATAATGCTTGTTGGTACTTTTTTATACAACGTGTAAGGGTATATGCACCGGAAAGGATATAAACCAGCCCATGAAACTGAACAACTTTCACAAAGGAACATAGGACAAAATAAGAAAAAAAAAACGTTTGGCCTACCATACAAAATGCATCAGCTGATAGCGTGTGTAGTATGGGGAGTCAAACTTTTTATTTTCGTTTTTCGACTTATGTTCCTTTGGTAAAGTTGTTCAGTTTCATAGACTGGTTCATATCCTTTCGGGTGCATATACCCTTTCTGTTACATGTTGTATACACGTATTAGCTGACCTAACCTGCAGTCGTGAGATAAAGCAACTTCTTCTGTCGAGTGGGTATCGAGTCTATCGACCCGATGAACCCTAGTGTCAGAGTTTTTAAACCGCCTAGTAGCACAACTATCAGGCCTCTGACATGGTTTGAGTAACGACCACTATGAAAGACAGCCATAAAGCATCTATAAATTTTTAAGACTATGTAAGTTAACTGGAAACTTGTAATTTTTATAGGAGGAATGAGCTACATAACTCAAGGAATACCTGGTAATATGATGCAGAAGACGATAATCATAGTTCAGGGTCCCACTGGAGGAGGTCCCCTTACACTCACGGTAAGCATTAAAGTCACCTAATATTGATATTAAAAAGTTTAGTTGATAGCATTGGGAACGAAGATAGATCAAAACGAAATTTTGTATAAAAAAAATAGGTTGCAAATTGGTTTAGTTGCAAAGCGGAAGCAGTTATTCTTTTTAAAAGTTAACCCTAATATATTTTTCGCAATTTGGAATAATTTAGATTCTACCAGGTGTAAGGGACAGCGTCCCGCAAACTGATCGGGGTTGCTCAGTCAACGAAATTGAGCAACTAACACCAGGAAATTCTTTCAGGAGATAAAAAACAAATTGACCGTCCCATACAAAATTTATATCTATCAGACAATTTGTATGGAAAAGCATCTTTTTTCCATTTTCTCAAAAAAATAACCTGTGAATAGTTGTTCAGTTTCGTTGACTGCGCAACCCCTATCAGTTTGCGGGACGCTGTCCCTTACACCCGTTATAAATTACAACTATTGCACAAGTACTGACTTTGTTTTTAAATGTTAAATGTAACTTTGACTTTATATATGAAAGGTGAACAACCCTGGCGCGCTGGACGATGCAACGCTAAGCAACCTTATTGCGCAGGCCACAGAGGCGATTACGCAACAGCAAATAATTCAGGTTGCCACTCTCTTTAGAAGCTTTCTCGACGCTTCGTGGTTTCCTGTCAATGCTGGCCATTCTGACAGACGCAGTTCCTAGCTAGTTTTAAAATATCGCTGTCACTTTCTACGCTGACATATAGAAAAGATAAAAATATAAACATGCTGGCCTGGTAGCGAAAGAAAAACATAGAATGTGCCAGCTGCATTTCTCCCGGGCATGCTGTAAAAATCAGCTAAGGGATCCGGTTCGGTATATTGAAATTTAGGCGATGGGCTGACAACCTGTCACTACAGTAGTATGTTTGCAAATCTATCTTAAATAACCCTCAAAACTTTGTCAGACGTGGCGGAACGACCTTTGTTTTGGTCGTCTATGCTCTGCCTACCATTAGGGATAAAGGCGTGATTATATGTATGTATGCAAAATATAAACATATTTATATATCAGGAAGGGACCTTTGTCCTGCAGTGGGACACCACAGGCTCATAAATAAATAAATTAAATATATATATAAAAAGTACCTACGAGGTGTAAAGGGCAGCGTCCTGCAAACAGATAGGGGTTGCTCAGTCAACGATACTGAACAACATTCACCTGGATTTTTTTTCAGGACATGCAAAAAAAGAAACGAAAGACTTTTCATCGGACAATTTGTACGGAAAAGCCATATTTTTCACTTCCTGAAAAATAAACCTGCTGATAGTTATTCAGTGTCGTTGACTGAGCAACCACCATATCAGTTTGCGGGATGCTGTCCCTTACACCTCGTATGATTGACATGATCAAATTAATGTTTTCTTGCATATTTTAGAAATGTCAATGTCGTGTGTTTATCTGTTATCTCTTCCATATGTCAAAGTTGTAAAAGTGACAGCGCTATTTTTAAAATTAGCTAAGGCATGCGTCCGCCAAAACTGACAGCACTATCCCTAGCTTCTCATTAAGGGGCTCCCCTGAGCTAAGTGGGGCCCTCATCTGTCAAAAAATCATCATTAACTGCAAACACAATCAATCGAAAATTCGATAGATCGGATTGAAGTAAACAGTATAGAACACTTAATTTTAAACTTTCGCGGTTGTTTTCACTATAACTATAAGACATTTTACGGGTTTCTTACCGCGATTTAAATTATTTTATGAGTTCCCGATATTTCGGCGCTGTTCCAAACGCCCTGATCACGGGTAAACTCAGCGGTAAGAAACCCGTAAAATGTCTTATAGTTATAGTAAACAGTATAGAAGTTTATTTTAAGCATTATAAATTAATAATTCAGTGTTCACTGCAGTTACAGATAGCAAAAGTGCTAAAAGTGGCCGTTTATCTCAAATTTTCTATCTGTAACTACAACGAACTATAAGTTGTAATTTTATGAGGTTCTAAATGACCTTCATTGCATTTACCTCAATCTCATCTACCGAATATTTTATTAATTGCTTTTTCAGTGAATAATGTTTTTCCAACTGATGAGTTATATCGAGTGTAAGGGACAGCGTCCCGCAATCTAATAGGGGTTGCTCAGTTAATGAAACTGACAACTATAACCAGGAATTTCTTTCAGAAGATGAAAAAGAAAACTTTCCATACAAAATTACCACCTCAATCAGACAATTTGTATGAAAAATCAAATATTTTTATCACATCCTGAAAAAAAAAGAACCTGCTGATAGTTGTTCAGTTCCGTTGACTGAGAAACCCATATTAGTTTGCAGGACGCTGTCCCTTACACCCCATATAACTGACCGGGGATCCCCTTTGTTAATCAATGGGAAATTTTGATAATATTCTTCCTACAAATATTTTTAACTCCGCTCCTTGCAACTAACCACATTTTTGTTTACTGGGCATTAGTGTACTAATAGTAATAATAATAATAATGTATAGTTTAAACTTGTATATTTTTGTAACTAAGATACATTTACACACATACACAACATTCTGTGTAAAGTGGGCATTGTACTGTTAAAGATGGTATACTTTGTAGAAGCGGTTCTCTCTTAAGGTACTTCAACAGACAGCTAAATACGTAATCATCGAAATAAAAACACTGATTTATTTATAATTCATGCTTGCTTTATTGTAAAGGTATAATTTATGGAAACTTTGTTATCTTCCGTACTGGTCTGGGAGCGAGAGAATCTTCCATGCTGGCTTGGGAGCGAGAGAAAAACATAGAATGCTGTAGCTGCGTTTCCTCCCGGGTATGCAGCTAAGGGATTCGAGAGTTTCAGTATATTGTAATTTAGGCGATGGCCTGACAACCTGTCACTACAGCAATATACGTACAAATCTATCTTAAATAACCCTCAAAACTTTTTCAGACGTGGTGGAACGACCTTTGTTTAGGTAGTTTACGCTCTGCCTACCCCATTGGGGATAAAGGCGTGATTATATGTATGTATGTATGTGTTGTTATATCTCTGAGGGCGGCATGATTGTGGATTATGGTCGTTATCGGATGTTGTGTCAGTCTGCCAGTTTAGAGAGAGAATCGCCTCTAACAATCCTAGGAAGCTGTATTCCTCAAAACTTAAAAACTATTTACTAACAAAATCTTACACAGGTCTGCAACATTTTCTTCCTATGTGTGTATCTCACATTCGCTTGTGTGTTGTTGCACAGAATTCTGGCGTGATACAATCGGGTCAGAGGGTGATAGTGAGTCAGCCCGCGCTAGTGAGCACGTCACAAGCTATCTCGATGGTTAAGGCCGGCTTAGCACAGGTTTACTCACACTTATAGCCACTTTAGATCGTGTGGCGCTTCTGTAGATTGTTTATGAACCTATTCTATGTCTTTAGCTGAGTTTGGGAGGTTGTGGGTTGTATGGGATGTTTTCATGTACTTAGTAAATGTGGTTTTAAAGTTCATTTCTATAGCAGGTGTAACGGACAGTGTCCCGCTAACTGATACGGGTCCCTCAGTCAACGACACTAAACAACTATCAGCAGGTTTTTTTTAAAGTGAAAAGAAGGCTTTTCCATAAAAAAGTTCACCTTGATCAGACAATTTGTATGGAAAAGCCATTTTTTTTCGCACTTCCTGAAATAAAAAGACGTGCTGATAGTTGTTCAGTGTCGCTGACTGAGCAACCTCTATCAGTTTGCGGGACGCTGTCCCTTACACCTGCTATAGAAATAGAAAAGAAGGAGGGACAGCAAACCCTTTTTATCTTCTGTTGTTTTCTATTTAAATGAACTAAAACTAAATGTGAATACAATTGGCTTATTTGTTTTATTTTTTCTGAGTTATTAATTATTTTTAAAGTATCTTATTTTTTTATACTTTGAAAAATATCAGATACATCTAAATAAAATACTGTATTGTAGTTTACTATGCATGAAGATTAATGTTTTGTGTACGTACAACGTAATTGTGCAAAGAGTAAGCTATTCATAAAACTTTCTTTATGGAACATGAGCGCCCACATACCTACCGGGTGTAAGGGACAGCGTCCTGCAAACTGATCGGAGTTGCTCAGTCTATGACACTGAACAACTTCCACCAGGAAATTCGTTCAGAAAGTGAAAATACAATTTGACTTTTCCATACAAAATGTTCACCTTGATCAGACAATTTGTATGGAAAAGCGAAATTTATTATTCTCTTCCTGAAATAATTTCCTGTTGGAAATTGTTCTGTGTCGTTGACTGAGCAACCCCTATCAGTTTGCGGGACGCTGTCTCATAGACCTGGTATGTTATTGTAAGTAAAGCTATTTTAAAACGCTAAATAATACGACTAGTATGTAAAAAACAAACGCTTTTTATTTAAGGGTGATGGCAGATAGTCTTTATTTATGTTTTTATTTTATTTGTTGCATTCGTAATATGACAAACTAGCAACGTATATCTGAATTAGTTGCTTGTTAGATGTGGTCACGGTGCGGAGTGGCTTAATCTAAGCTGTAAAAATAAAGCAATAATTCCAGCGTCCAGCGAAATGTGACCTTTGAGACTAAGTGTAAGGTCAAGGTCAGCTTAGATTAACCCACTACGCTGCGCAAATAGCAGAAGGTAAAACTAGTATTACTCCTACAGAACACGTCGCAAATAACGCCAAGTCAGCAGCCAATCATAACGACGCAACCTCAACCGCATAAAGCTCAAATCGTGAATCAACCTCAACAAATAGTTGTCACTCAGAAACAACCGCCGGCCCTGATCACGTCGACTGGCAACCCGGTCATACAGGGCAGTCAGCAGCTGTTACAGGGCAGTCAGCAGGTAACAAGGAAATATATATTTAATATAAGTTAGTATAACACATTCTTCCATGCTGGACTGAGAGAGATAGAAAAAACATGGAATGTTCCAGCTGCCCTTCCTCCCGGGCATGCTGTTGAAGTCAGCAAAAGGGACTCGAGGGTTACAGTGTATTGTAATTTAGGCGATGGGCTGACAACCTGTCACTATAGCAATACAAAATACAATCTAAAATTGAACTCAATTTTTGTCAGACGTGGCGAAAGCGCTTTTTACGAGGCGTTAAACGCTCTGCCTACCCCGTAAGGGAGAAAGGCGTGATTTATGTATGTATGTATAAACAAAAAAGCATAAGCGAAACCTGAAAATAATTCAGATATGTAAAACCATGGAACATAGGCAGGGCAGAGAGGGAAAGGGTTTCTCAAAGATTTCCCTCTCGGCTGCTCTGTTTCGTGTAATATTTAAGCGCTGGAGTAACACCTTAACGGGAGCGAAGCGAGCGCAATATTACACGAAACAGAGCAGCAAAGAGGGAAAAATAATTAAAACATTACACGAGCGTAGCGAGCGGGAAGTTTCACGCAATTTGAATCAATATTTTACGCTAGTAGTAGTAGATGAACATTGATTGGATCACGCGAGCGAAGCAAGCCACATGCAAATCATTGAACCACTACGTTACACTAGCGAACTGACTGCGATAACCCATAAAACATATACAGATCCTCTTATGGAGCCGTTATCGTCTCGCTCGCTCTTATGAACGTATGCTGGTTGACGGAAGTTATTTATTTATTTACTGTTTATTGTTCCTTTTTTTGTCGAGTGGGTATCGAGTCTATCGATCCGATGAACCCTGGTGTCAGAGTTTTTAAACCGCCTAGTAGCACAACTATCAGGCCTCTGACATTGTTGAATAACGACCACTATCAAAGACAGCGACCGGGACCGACGGCTTAACGTGCCCTCCGAAGCACGAAATCTTTTTCTTTTTCGGACAATTAGGTGATTCAGCCTGCAATGTCCTAACCAAACTAGGGAAAAATTCACAAAGTGATAAAATTCTTCAAATATCAACTTTGTGTTTTCCCCCCTGGGAACCGCACCGGATCAGAGATCAGAGTCCATGGCACTAGCCACTAGACCACGGAGGCAGTTACTGTTTATTGTACACAAGTAATATTAAAAAGACAATACACAAGAAAAAGCGACACAACAGGTACAGCAAATTTCTACTAAGAAATTTATTATTTTTGATTTGTTTGGTCTTTTTTTCAGATAATAGCGGTGTCAAGTAACCAACAGATAATAATGAATGCGCCGATGAAGTCAGGCGTTTCTACTAAGAAATTTTATTTATTCTTATTCGTTTGGTCTTTTTTTTCAGATTATAGCGGTGTCGAGTAACCAACAGATAATAATGAATGCGCCGATGAAGTCAGGCGTAGTGCAGCATAGAGTGGTGCAACAACCGCAACGCAGTCAGATGGTCAACGTGCAGTCTAACAACACTGTAGTGTCTGTGGTACAGAGCGACACCAAGACAGGGCTCATACAGACTACCGCAGTGAGTATAATCTATCTATATATATAAAAATGAATACCGTCGTTCAATCCCCTACATTAGGAAGCCGACCCCGTGAGATACGGGATAAGGCTAGGGAGATGATGATGATATATAAAAATGAATCCCTATTTCCCTTGGTCACGGCATCACGCCTGAACGACTGTACCGATTTCGTTATTATCAGGAGAAGGTTCTTATGAAAGAAAAAAATAAGGAGATTGCGCAGAAAATTAGAAAATTTAAAATTACTTAACCACCATATAAAATTATTAAACTTTTTTAATGTAACCTTAAGACATTTGACATAGAATTGACTGAATGCGTGCTGCAAATATAGTCAAAGAGGATGAAAAAAAAAATTACGTTAAAAATGTGCTCATTTATGGCGTCTAAGGCGGAACAAAGTTCGCCGGGTCAGCTAGTATAATAATATATCTATTATTATTGTTGTTAACCTAGGATTATGTTTTTCAGAAATGTAGATTGACTGTATGGATTGTAATAATCTGAAATAAATGATATATTATTATTATTATAATCCGATACGCGAGCGAAGCGAGCGCAATTTAACTGAGTGTCCGGGTCTCTTTCCCGAATATGTATCATTATTTTAAGTAGATTTTTTCCATGCTGGACTAGGAGTGAGAGAAAAGCATATAATGTGCCAGCTGCATTTCCTCCCGAGCATGCTGTAATAACCAGCTAAGGGATCCGAGGGTTTCAGTATATTGTAATTTAGACGATGGGCTGACAACTTGTCACTACAGCAATATGCCTACAAATCTATCTTAAATAACCCTCTAAACTTTGTCTGACATGGCGGAATGACTTGTTTAGGTCGTTTACGCTCTGCATTTCTTTACATACAATAATCACGTCTTTATCCCTAATGGGGTAGATTAGGGATAAAGACGTGATTATATGTATATTTTTAAGTAGTTTATTCATCTTATCGGGTGGGGTTTTTCGATATGACGTACAATCATTGTTTGTGTAACAACAACTAGTGAAGACGGTAGCCGCGAACGAAGCCTCAACTTGTCCTCCGAAGTACCGATCTTATTTCTTACAACAAGAAATAACCCTGGTGACTGAACGCTGAAGTCTTATTATTTTTATATTATTTATTGTTACTTCCATGCTGGACTGGGAGAGATAGAAAAACATAGAATGTTCTAGCTGCCCTTCCTCCCGGGCATGCTGTTGGAGTCAGCAAAAGGGACTCGAGGGTTTCGATCTCTTAGCTCTGATCCCTTAGCTGATTTTTACAGCATGCCCGGGAGGAAATGCAGCTGGCACATTCTATGTTTTTCTCTCGCTCCCAGGCCAGCATGGAATAATTCAGTATTCTATTATATTCTTAATAAAACAGGGGAAAGTCGCACAGTTTTCAGTTGTTCATTATCTTGCAGAAAACTCAACAACCAGTGATGAGACAAGTGATCACTCGCCAACCTGTGATGGTGGGCAACAACAAGATTGGTGATAAAGAAGTCATCGTCAACCAACCGATAGTGCCTGCCACTCCTGAGGTATGGAACCTTGTTACATTTACCTACATGATAAAACTCACTTACTTATTTATTTATTTTACAATTTATTGTACACAAAAACATCATTCTTCCACGCTGGACTGGGAGCAAGGATGTGCCAGCTACATTTCCTCCCTGGGCATGCTGTGAAAACCAGCTAAGGGATCCGAGGATTTCTGTATATTGCAATTTAGGCGATAGGCTGACAACCTGTCACTACAGCAATATACCTACAAATCTATCTTAAATAACCCTCAAAACTTTGTCAGACGTAGCGTAACGACCTTTGTTTAGGTCGTTTACGTTTTGCCTACCCCATTAGGGATAAAGGCGTGATTATATGTATGTTTGTATGTTATTTATTTATTTTACAATGTATTGTACACAAAAACATCATAAAAACAGGACATAAAAATCAAAGTCGCAACAGGCACTGCTTATTTCTAAAACTAAATTTCTTACAGCAGACCTACAGAAGTGTTTTTTTTTATGATACGCGGATAAAACGTGCACAAAATTTAATACCTACTAATAGAATAATACTTGACTTTTTCAGTATGTCCGGGCAGCTGGCGCATTCTAACTTTTTTCGCGTCGCTCATTGTCTTCGACGAAACAACCTCCTCCTCATTGTCCATAAATGTTTTTCTATTAAACATGTTTAATTTCTAGAAACCACCAACTCCCAAACCGACGGCGACTCCGCCCCCTCAACCTCAGGCAATACAACCACAACCAATCACAGCACAGGACGACACGCCCTGGATCTGCCATTGGAGAGGGTGTAACAAGTGAGTAGCCAATCATATTGCAGCGTTTCAAACCACCAGCGCTCAAAGCACCAGCCCTCAAACCGACGGGAATACAGCCGCAACCAATCACAGCACAGGATTCACGCCCTGGATCTGCCATTGGAGAGGGTATGGCAAGTGAGGGACCAATCATATTGCAGCATTTCAAACTGACGCGGAACTGAGGTCTTGCGCGCACAGGTGACAAAACTGTTGCCCAGCAGTCGGATTAGCAGCAGATCGTCTTGCACTCACAGTGCGGAAAAGAGAGATCCGAATGTCGGGCAACTGTTTTGTCGCCTGTACGTGCATGGCCTTACTATGTATCCGACCCTACAAATAAGAAGCATCTGGCACTATTCAGGCCACTTAGGCAACTTACTAATTACAACGCAACAAATCTCCTAAATCTCCCATTGGAGGGGGTTCGGGTCGATCGACTCGGAACCCACATGATAAGAGAAACAGAGGAAGTAAATTACCAATCATGTTGTTGTAAAAGGTTAAAGCTGATGTTACCTAATCTAAGAACATTTCTGTCGTAGAACATTCGAGAACGCGACGGAGGTATTCGCGCACGCGGCTAAGACGCATTGCCCGCCATCTGCCGGCGGAGAAGCGCCGTGTTTGTGGCTGGACTGCGACCGCGTCCCCAGGAGAACCTTCGCACTGCTCAACCATCTCACTGACAAGCACTGCACGCCGCATGTAAGGGACACTTCCAACAACTCATCTATCTAGGGTATACGGCTGGCTATGGCTGGACTGCGACCGCGTCCCCAGGAGAACCTTCGCACTGCTCAACCATCTCACTGACAAGCACTGCACGCCGCATGTAAGGGACACTTCCAACAACTCATCTATCTAGGGTATACGGCTGGCTATGGCTGGACTGCGACCGCATCCCCAGGAGAACCTACGCACTGCTCAACCATCTCACTGACAAGCACTGCACGCCGCATGTAAGGGACATAAACAACTCCTCTATCTAGGGTATACGGCTGGCTATGGCTGGACTGCGACCGTGTCCCCAGGAGAACCTTCGCACTGCTCAACCATCTCACTGACAAGCACTGCACGCCGCATGTAAGGGACATAAACAACTCCTCTATCTAGGGTATACGGCTGGCTATGGCTGGACTGCGACCGCGTCCCCAGGAGAACCTTCGCACTGCTCAACCATCTCACTGACAAGCACTGCACGCCGCATGTAAGGGACACTTCAAACAACTCATCTATCTAGGGTATACGGCTGGCTATGGCTGGACTGCGACCGCGTCCCCAGGAGAACCTTCGCACTGCTCAACCATCTCACTGACAAGCACTGCACGCCGAATGTAAGGGACATAAACAACTCCTCTATCTAGGGTATACGGCTGGCTATGGCTGGACTGCGACCGCGTCCCCAGGAGAACCTTCGCACTGCTCAACCATCTCACTGACAAGCACTGCACGCCGCATGTAAGGGACATAAACAACTCCTCTATCTAGGGTATACGGCTGGCTATGGCTGGACTGCGACCGCGTCCCCAGGAGAACCTTCGCACTGCTCAACCATCTCACTGACAAGCACTGCACGCCGCATGTAAGGGACACTTCAAACAACTCATCTATCTAGGGTATACGGCTGGCTATGGCTGGACTGCGACCGCGTCCCCAGGAGAACCTTCGCACTGCTCAACCATCTCACTGACAAGCACTGCACGCCGCATGTAAGGGACATTTCAAACAACTCATCTATACAGTCATCTTCTTACTGCATCAGGTTGCAATTAATCTTATTTTATCCTATACTAGCGACCCGCCCCGGCTTCACACGGAAATTTTCAGTGTTTCTCTACTATATTATGCATGTATTATAAATGTAAACCTTCCTCTTGAATCACTCTGTCCATTAAAAGAAACCGCATGTAAGGGAACACTGCACGCCGCATGTAAGGGACATTTAACAAACTTGTCTATACGTATACAGGGTATAAGTCTATACGATCTTGCTGTGTTCCGTTGGTGTATGACTCTCCATACAGGGTGTAAAAAATTACTGCGTTCCTTTAAACCACGTAGTGTATTAGCGATATACAACACAATACACACATTAAATAAAATAAATAAATGTATTAAATTTTTATGAAATTCGTAAAACGAAAACAAATTACGCATCCTTAAGGCGCGGCGCCCACGCACACTATGATGTTCTCAGTAGGTACACTGCCGCCGCCCCGCCCCGTGCCCTGCGCTCGCCCGGCCGTGCCGCCGCGCCTTAGTGTGCGTGCCGTAGAGGTAGGGTTACTCGTTAATGTCTGATTAAAATAATAAAAATTAAATTATTTTATTTAATGTGTGTATTGTGTTGTATATCACTAATAATTGTGGTTTAAAGGAACGCAGTACTTTTTTTTACACCCTGTATACCGGGTGTAAGGGACAGCGTCCCGCAAACTGATAGGGCTTGCTCAGTCAACGCTACTGAACAACTTCCACTAAGAAATGCTTTCAGGAGATGGAAAAAAAAAAATTGCACTTCCCATACAAAATGACCACCTCTATCAGTATTTTTTTCTCTATATATTCTTTATAATTCTTCAACCTTTGTCTTTCTTCTTCTAGGCGCTACGAGCAGTATTCAACTCCCGGCGCCATGTGGTCACAGAGAGCGAGGCGAGCAAACCCGTGTCGCTCGGGTACCCGCCCAACGCAGCCCTAGCAGCCCTCAACAAGCACGCGACCGACAAGTTCAACCCTAGAGAGCTCATGGTAACAACACTATACTACTACACTAGCCGGGTCGCTGGGTACCCGCGCGACGCAGCCCTAGCAGCCCTCAACAAGCACGCGACAACCCTAGAGAGCTCATGGTAACAACACTATACTACTATACTAGCCGGGGTCGCTGGGTACCCGCGCGACGCAGCCCTAGCAGCCCTCAACAAGCACGCGACAACCCTAGAGAGCTCATGGTAACAACACTATACTACTACACTAGCCAGGTCGCTGGGTACCCGCGCGACGCAGCCCTAGCAGCCCTCAACAAGCACGCGACAACCCTAGAGAGCTCATGGTAACAACACTATACTACTACACTAGCCGGGGTCGCTGGGTACCCGCGCGACGCAGCCCTAGCAGCCCTCAACAAGCACGCGACAACCCTAGAGAGCTCATGGTAACAACACTATACTACTACACTAGCCGAGGTCGCTGGGTACCCGCCCAACGCAGCCCTAGCAGCCCTCAACAAGCACGCGACAACCCTAGAGAGCTCATGGTAACAACACTATACTACTACACTAGCCGGGTCGCTGGGTACCCGCGCGACGCAGCCCTAGCAGCCCTCAACAAGCACGCGACAACCCTAGAGAGCTCATGGTAACAACACTATACTACTACACTAGCCGGGTCGCTGGGTACCCGCGCGACGCAGCCCTAGCAGCCCTCAACAAGCACGCGACAACCCTAGAGAGCTCATGGTAACAACACTATACTACTACACTAGCCGGGGTCGCTGGGTACCCGCGCGACGCAGCCCTAGCAGCCCTCAACAAGCACGCGACAACCCTAGAGAGCTCATGGTAACAACACTATACTACTACACTAGCCGGGTCGCTGGGTACCCGCGCGACGCAGCCCTAGCAGCCCTCAACAAGCACGCGACAACCCTAGAGAGCTCATGGTAACAACACTATACTACTACACTAGCCGGGTCGCTGGGTACCCGCGCGACGCAGCCCTAGCAGCCCTCAACAAGCACGCGACAACCCTAGAGAGCTCATGGTAACAACACTATACTACTACACTAGCCAGGTCGCTGGGTACCCGCGCGACGCAGCCCTAGCAGCCCTCAACAAGCACGCGACAACCCTAGAGAGCTCATGGTAACAACACTATACTACTACACTAGCCGGGGTCGCTGGGTACCCGCGCGACGCAGCCCTAGCAGCCCTCAACAAGCACGCGACAACCCTAGAGAGCTCATGGTAACAACACTATACTACTACACTAGCCGAGGTCGCTGGGTACCCGCCCAACGCAGCCCTAGCAGCCCTCAACAAGCACGCGACAACCCTAGAGAGCTCATGGTAACAACACTATACTACTACACTAGCCGGGTCGCTGGGTACCCGCGCGACGCAGCCCTAGCAGCCCTCAACAAGCACGCGACAACCCTAGAGAGCTCATGGTAACAACACTATACTACTACACTAGCCGGGTCGCTGGGTACCCGCGCGACGCAGCCCTAGCAGCCCTCAACAAGCACGCGACAACCCTAGAGAGCTCATGGTAACAACACTATACTACTACACTAGCCGGGGTCGCTGGGTACCCGCGCGACGCAGCCCTAGCAGCCCTCAACAAGCACGCGACAACCCTAGAGAGCTCATGGTAACAACACTATACTACTACACTAGCCGGGGTCGCTAGGTACCCGCGCGACGCAGCCCTAGCAGCCCTCAACAAGCACGCGACAACCCTAGAGAGCTCATGGTAACAACACTATACTACTATACTAGCCGGGGTCGCTGGGTACCCGCGCGACGCAGCCCTAGCAGCCCTCAACAAGCACGCGACAACCCTAGAGAGCTCATGGTAACAACACTATACTACTATACTAGCCGGGGTCGCTGGGTACCCGCGCGACGCAGCCCTAGCAGCCCTCAACAAGCACGCGACAACCCTAGAGAGCTCATGGTAACAACACTATACTACTATACTAGCCGGGGTCGCTGGGTACCCGCGCGACGCAGCCCTAGCAGCCCTCAACAAGCACGCGACAACCCTAGCGAGCTCATGGTAACAACACTATACTACTATACTAGCCGGGGTCGCTGGGTACCCGCGCGACGCAGCCCTAGCAGCCCTCAACAAGCACGCGACAACCCTAGAGAGCTCATGGTAACAACACTATACTACTATACTAGCCGGGGTCGCTGGGTACCCGCGCGACGCAGCCCTAGCAGCCCTCAACAAGCACGCGACAACCCTAGCGAGCTCATGGTAACAACACTATACTACTATACTAGCCGGGGTCGCTGGGTACCCGCGCGACGCAGCCCTAGCAGCCCTCAACAAGCACGCGACAACCCTAGAGAGCTCATGGTAAGCATTACTCGTCAGCTGTGCAGGTGTGAAGCGGTAAAATTGAAATAAAGGTTTTATCTATCTATCTATCTATCTAAAATTACCCCGGTAAAATACGGAAAAAACTTATTTTAAATTAAAATATTATATTTTACCGTATAATTTGGTAAAATTAAGTAAAAAACGTATTACAGGACTTCTTGAAATATATGGCAACAGCATTATGTTTACCGACATAGACACATACCCTGAGTTTGATACCTCGCGACTACGTTAAACTGAACAACTTTTCTCAAACGAAAAGACTTTTCTCGAAACTGAACAACTTTAGTGAAAACTGAACAACTTTTTATCAAATCTGAACACCTTATCTTAAAACTGAACATCTTATATTAAAACTGAACATCTTTCCTTAACACTTCATAAAAGTTCCTCTTAAAACGTCATAAGTCGCCGGTAATTTTACCGTTATCTAAATAATTGACCGTAAAATTCCCGTATATTACCGGGGTATTCAGTAAAGTTACGTAATTTTGCATCGCTAGCTGTGAGACGTCTACTAATGGACATAAGTCTCCGTCAAGATTTTTACAGAACACAGTTTTGGTCCGTCCACTGTGCGTTGCGAAATTATGTTCATTGTAGTTATTTGAAAAGTGTATTCTACTTGTAAAACTGTAAATCATTTCATTTGTCGAAATATGAATAGAAAAATTGGATAAACGTAGAAGTGTCAGGTAATCGACTAATTTATGTGAAGTTGATAAAAAGTTAATTTTTTCATGTTAAAGTATTACCTCATATCATGAAGACACACTTTTGAGGTGGTTCGAGAGTTGCGACAGATCACTTTTAAATCAATTGTATCTAAAATTCAAACATTTACATTAATATTCTACGATTGGCGACAATCGCAACTAATTCGCGATTTTATAATCCAGTATATAATAATTTACTTTAAGCATAAAAGCTATGTATTCTACACACGCTAAAAGTGGCCACTTTTAGCACATTTGCAATGCATAGCTTTTGTTCTTACTGTGAATTGTAATATAATGGATTATTGAATATAGAATAAATTGCGATTGTCACCAATCGTAAACTATTCATAGAAATGACTGTATCTATGCTATGCAACCACCTTAAACCATTTTCAATTAATTCTAATAGTGTGTAAGAAACAGTTTCTCGCTCTCTGCTCAGCCAATGAAATTAAAGAACTTTCACAAGGAAATTATTTCAGGAAATGTTTTTGTTTTATTACTGCTTCAGTTCTTTTAATTTATGAAAAAATAATAATCTCTAAAAAAGTTCAGTTTCGCCCCCTATCAAGTTGCGGGAAGCTGTCCCTTACCCCTTTTATATCTAAAACAAATAAGGTGTGGGCACTGTATTATTGTCTTGTGTTGTCGCAGCACCGCGCCGAAATCGGCCGCACGCCGCCGCCGGACCAACTGGTGAGAGCCGCGCTTTTGTCTCTGTCTGTACAAGTGTACATACAGTTGTTTTATCTCTCGTTTTTGCGTACTGTTTTAACCAGAATTCGTTTTTTTTTGTTTTTTCTTGAATTGGGTTTCCTCTTGACTCTAGACAAAAAGGTCAGAGTCGATGATGGAGCGAGCTCCCAGAAGATGCCTGTAAACTCTTTTTTGTAGCAAAAATTCGCGCGCTGCGTGCAGGAATACATACATACATATAATCACGCCTTTATCCCGAATGGGGTAGGCAGAGCGTAAACGACCTAAGAAAAGGTCGTTCCGCCACGTCTGACAAGTTTTGAGGGCTATTTTAGACTGAAGTGTGTATCGCTATAGCGACAGGTTGTCAGCCCATCGCCTAAATTGCAATGCACTGAAGCCATTGAATCCCTTAGCTGATTTATACAGCATGCCCGGGAGAAAATGCAGCTGGCACATTCTTGTGTTTTTTTATCGCTCCCAGTCCAGCATGGAAGCGAGCAGGAAAGCTATACAAATTTACACAGCACACATTGAGCTCCGCAGTACGTCGCGTAGCAGATATTGTCTGTTCCATTGTTTGAAACAGCAGAGCAGAAAATTCAATTACAAGCTGCAGTCCTGCCTTGAAAACTCGCTGAAATCGATTCGCCCCGTGCCAGGCCGTTAGTTTTCTTATACAGGCTTATTGGGTTAATAATAATAATTTTATATCAGACGATTACAGTCCATAAATAATTGAAATTACAAAAATAATACATTTCCTACACAGTTTATAAACAACAGTAAAATAAAATCTAAGCTAATCAATATAAAAAACACAAAATGAAAATCTAATTTCTGGCATGGACGTATACACCTTTTAACAGCGCAACCCAATGTCTGTATATACGTCCATCCAGTCTGTCAGAAAACACCTTCAGGATTCTTATTGCCGTTTTATGCTTTATGATAAGTCGCCAAATTATGGCTTCGTAAAGAGTATTATTTTTCGCATCTATTATTGTAATAAAGTGGGATAAAACATCTGTAGCTGCGTGCAATGCCTGTTGTGTCACCTTTGTTCAGTTTTATGATTTCCGCCATTATAGATTGGTATTTTTTATGTTTTTGCACTGCTGTTTTAAGTGTTTTTTATAGATGTATTTGTTTTACATGATATTCGGAGTGTAAGGGGCCGCAAACTGATAGGGGTTGCTCAGTCAACGGAACTGAACAACTATCAGCAGGTTTATTTAAGTCAATTAGTTTTCCATACAAATTGTCTGATCGAGGTGGTCATTTTGTATAGGAAGTTTTTTTTTTCTTCATCTCCTGAAAGAAATTCCTAGTGATAATTGTTCAGTTTCGTTGACTAAGCAACCCCTATCAGTTTGCGGGACGCTGTCCCTTACACCCCGTATTTTCCTTTATGTGTTATCATGTTTTATTTGATTATAGAGTGTTGTTGATTTGAGCCTGCTAGTTACTTTTCATTCATTTCGATTGTGGTTTTTACTCTGTCAGCTTATCAATTGATTTTATGCACGTTATTGATGTCGATTTTAGCTAACGTATATTTAGGACTATCTTGCTGTCGTTTTGAAGGCATGCTATTAACCAGATATAAATTCAAGTGATCAGTTTGTTGTGTTTGTTCTGACAGGATGAGAACGAGGGTCCGGTGACAAAGAGCATACGACTGACCGCCGCGCTTATATTGAGGAATATTGTCATTTACTCCAACACTGGAAGACGGTAAGTCATATGATAATCCATGTGCCTTTTTTATCAGAAAGTTTTTTTGTTTGCTCAAATACAAGTTTTTTTTCACTTTAGACAAGATAATGTGTACCCACTATGTTAATGTGGGTTTCAGTATATTGTAATTTAGGCGATAGGCTGACAACCTATCACTACAGCAATATACCTACAAAACTATCTTCAATAACCCTCAAAACTTGGTCAGACGTGGCGGAGTGACCTTTGTTTAGGTAGTTTACGCTCTGCCTACCCCATTAGGGATAAAGGCGTGATTATATGTATGTATGTATATACTATGTTAATGTCTTGTCTTGTGTTTTTTCGTCATGTATGGTTTATTTTTTGGAGGTAAAAGCAACATTTTCTGTCTTCGGGTTACCCAATATAGAGTTGCCAGATTTGCTAGTGTCGAATCTGGAAATCCAGCCACGTGGCAACCTATTTATAATCCTGTCAAATTTTATCAAAATCTGTTCAGACATCAGGCGTGAAAGAGCAATAAATATACAGAGTTATTTTCACTTTTATAAAATTTGTGTAAATTAATAGTGGGATTAACAAATAAAATATTGTGTCATTTTGTCCTCAGCCAACTGCGGACATACGAAGCCCATTTAGCTTCGATAGCTCTCAGCACAGTCGAAGCGTCGCGGACGATCGCGCAAGTCTTGTACGACATGAACAACATTTGAGAATTCCAGCACGGACATGGGTCCATCGAGTGAAGACAACACGACCATATAAATCCAGGGATTTACACGTCCACAAACTTCTTGTCGTGTGGGTTTCGAGTCAAACAACCCTGGGGTCAGAGTTTTTACCGCCTAGTACCACAGCGCAGGCTCTGTAAGGTTTGTGTAACGATCACTATCAAACACAAATACAGATACAGACATAAGTAAGAAGGACGCCTCAGTCTCAACTCTCATCGTGGTACTTAACTCGCTATGAACGTGTAAATCGGTATGGAAATATTGGCGTCGATTCTCGTAACATAATCCTAATTATTTTTCTTAGCTAACGCTGTCACTTTCGTAACTTTAACATAAGAACAGGATAGCAAATAAACATATGACCATGACATTCTTAATCTGACATACGACTATTTGAATGACGTGATATAAGATTGCAAGCTCTAACTAACTCTTATTTAAAGCGTCTTGCGTCAGATTAGGAATGTCAAAGTCATGTGTTTATTTGCTATCCTGTTCTTATGTCAAAGTTAAGAAAGTGACGGCGCTAGCTAAGAATTAGTTAGGAATAGTGGGTCCAAAACTGACGCTATTACAACATAGTATTAAAGAAGTCTGCGGTGCCTAAATAACCACAGATTTCAAGCAGATTTCTGATAAATGGGGATTTTGATTTTTGATTGTAAGCATTATCATATCACATGCTTTAAAAGTCAACAGCTAAATAGATTATTGAGTTGTTATGTGAATATTTCGTAGTTCTGTAAGACCGTATAAAGAATAAACTGATTGTAAACCTTAGTTCAAATAAAATTAGAATTTTAGAAACTAATTTACTCACTGGTATTATTATTTTTTTGTCTTACTTTGATATTTTTATCTAATATCATTTGAAATAAAGTATCTATTATTTAGAAACAAGTATTTATTTTGTAGGTTTTTTGATTTGATATCATGTTTTAATATCACGAAACTGTAATAATATATTTGACGTAGAGCTTATAAACATCTGTTTAAAAGCGTGTACCTATATGATTAATACTAAATAAAGATACATAATGTGAGTTTTTTTTAGCAATAACCAAGAGCAATGTCACTATAGAGTTGATAAACTAGTACAAAAAAATATGAATCTGATAAAAAGTGGTCTATTACTCCATTGTGTTCTGTTTAATTGATTTTTTTATTTCTGAGTCATCAAAATTAAGAAATTTTTCAAATAAATTCGTGTCTTTTGTTATGATAAAGCCGAGATCATAAAATCGCCAAAGTATTTTTTTATGCTAGCAAAAAACCTTACATGACTGGAGTATAACGAATCTGATTTCAATATTTATTCATGTTATTATTTACATGGATGTAAGTTATAAATATAAGTTATCTTAAATAGCAATTAAGTAGGCACTTATACTTTTTACTAGAAAATAAAAACTTAGTTTGAAAACAGAAATGTGTTTAATTTTTATACCTCTTTTAATGGGCCTATTTGCACCATACTACAAAGTGTATATATAATGCGTCACCGGACTCTTTAGCGAGGAGTTGTTACACGCAATCTACACCCTTATATGCAAATGACAACAAGTAAATGGGATAAGGGCAAGCGAATGATGACAACTGCCTAAGGGCGCCCACTAGGGCTCGAACCTCGGCTTATGGCGTTGCATTGGGAATCTTTATCGGAGAGAATCTACCCGGTACGTGCCGGTAAACCCCAAAGTGGGGAGCCAAGAAGGGACCTCCGCGACCCCGCCGGCGGGGTGCACAGTTGCTGGAAGAGCTTCTGTTGAGTGTGGCTCGACTTGCATTGGCAGCATTAATTGCACGAATAATTGGATCTTCGCCGTTGGTAAGAACATTTCTAGGTCTTCGTTTGTAACGAGTCGTGGGTGGGGGACATAGTCAGAGGCGCTAACTACGCCTAACTACGGGGTGGTGACGAGCGGGTCGGGGTGGTGACGAGCGGGTCGGGGTGGTGACGAGCGGGTCGGGGTGGTGACGAGCGGGTCGGGGTGGTGACGAGCGGGTCGGGGTGGTGACGAGCGGGTCGGGGTGGTGACGAGCGGGTCGGGGTGGTGACGAGCGGGTCGGGGTGGTGACGAGCGGGTCGGGGTGGTGACGAGCGGGTCGGGGTGGTGACGAGCGGGTCGGGGTGGTGACGAGCGGGTCGGGGTGGTGACGAGCGGGTCGGGGTGGTGACGAGCGGGTCGGGGTGGTGACGAGCGGGTCGGGGTGGTGACGAGCGGGTCGGGGTGGTGACGAGCGGGTCGGGGTGGTGACGAGCGGGTCGGGGTGGTGATGAGATACCTCGATCAGAAAAAAAATATGGAAAAGAAAAAAAAACATTTCCTGTAATTTCCTGTTGAAAGTTGTTCTGTTTCGTTGACTGAGCAACCTTTTGCGGAAGCTGTTGATTACACCCTGTATAATACATACCAGGTATAAGGGACAGCGACCCGAAAACTGATACGGGTTGCTCAGTCAACGATACGGAACAACATTCACCAGGAATTCTTTCAGGAGATGAAAAAAACATTTGAGTTTCCCATACAAAATTACCACCTCGATCGGAAAGTTTGTATGGAAAAGCATTTTTTATAATTTCCTGAAAGAATTTCCTGGTGATAGTTGTTCAGTGGACTGGGCAAGCCATATCAGTTTACGGGACGCTGTCTTACACCCAGTATGTATGCACGACGAAAAATAAAACGCCCTTCGACCTTTCTAACTCAACAAGAGAAATGTGTACATTATTCACGATCACAAGGACTGTGATGGAAAGTTAGGCGCCTTTTCCCGACACTATGAAAGTTTGATTGAAATCCGTGCAAAAACAAAGTTTGGGCGCCAACGAATACAACATGAATGTGTCCCGGGCTTTTATGTGCATGACTCGGGTTGGTTCATGAGCCGGTATGGAATTTGTAGTTTCTTCTGTTTAGCGAGCGGGTTTTCGAGTCGGAACGACGAACCGATGAGCTCTGGTGTCAGAGTTTTGAAATCGCCTAGCACAGCTATAAGGCCTCTGACATGGTTTGAAGGTCAAAGACAGCGATCGGGACCGACGGCTTGCCGTGCCATCCAAAGCACGGAATCCTTTAGGTTATAACTCTGCTATCATACAATATTCTATCCTATTGTCTTTCACAATCATACCAAGAGTCTTGCAAGATTATTATACCGGGTATAAGGGAGCGTATGTCGCAAACTAAAAGGGATTCAATATATTCATTGCTTTTAATGGCAACTAAACGTTTTTATTTTTTATTTTATTCATAGCTTCTGAACTATTTACATAATGCAATGCTCTCAGGTAGTGTATTATTACTTCCCTATAAAAAATGACCACGTCCCGAAAGAGTTTCTCTGTACCTGTATCAATAAGATAAGATAAAAATACATTATTGCACTTAAGAATATTCATAAAACACAACAGATAGAACAAAGGCAAATACAACGTAGGCTGCTTGATTGCTAAGGTAGCAATTTCCAGGCTTTCCAACAACCTTTGAATGAAGAAAAACATAGAATACGCCAGCTGCATATCCTCCCGACCATGATGTAAAAACAAGCAAAAGTATTCGATAATTTCAGATTCGTGTAGAAAGACGTTGGGCCAGGGCATAGTGACAGGTCACTATAGCGATACGCATTTCAATCCAAAACTGCTCACAATATTGGTCATACGTGGCGAAAGCTTCTTTCAGTTACTAGGCGTTTTATGCTGTGCCTACTCCGGAAGGATCAAATGCGTGACTTTATGTAGGTGTGAGGGCAAGCTGAAGCAATGCACATCTCCCCACAGGTGTTGAAATATCGATGTACCAACTTCGGATGTACGAGCCATTATGCTTTGCCTTTTAAAGTTGGCTAAGCGAATTCCCGTGTAGGTACGGTGTACCTAAATAAAGCTACGAGACAAATAGTAGCTGGGTAAAAGGGACAGAATGATAGAACGGCGATTTGAAAGAAAAGTACAGGTTTTCTGAGTAATGGCACAGAATTAATATAGTACCTTCAACTACTACATAGTAATGGTCTATCGCTTTTACGATTTTTGTGTAATGTTAACTATTAGTAGGTACACTTAGGCTCGTATTTGACACAAGAGCCCGATGGTGTAGTGGATAGGAGAGCCCGATGGTGTAGTGGATAGGGCCGCTGCCTCCTGAGCGGGAGGTCGTGGTTCGAACCCCACCACGTACCAATGTGTTTTCGGGTTTTCGAATTTCATATGTACGTTTATTCGGTGCTTTTTCCGTGCTTCGGAAGGCACGTTAAGCCGTTGGTCCCGGTTAATATCGTTTAATACCATAGATATTAATCGTTAAGCCCTTACAGAGGCCAGTGCTAAGCATTGGCGGCTTGAAAACTCTGACCTAATCTAGGATTGGGTCTGGTTTCCCTTCTGGGTTGCGGAGGTCAGATGGCAGTCGCTCTGTGTAAAAACCAGTACCCTCGTTCAATCCCCTAGATTAGGAAGCCGACCCCGTGAGATACGGGACAAGGCTAGGGAGATGATGACTTAGGCTCGTATTTATGAAGCAATCTCAAACTTGAGAGCAGTATTAAGTATGGATTTGACAGGCCAGTTTGTACTGAAATTACATTTCTGATACGAACTCAAACTCTCTGTCACTTATGAGCGCTGATTATAATAAATACGGCCTAGAATCCCATTATGTACACTCGTAAAACTAAAATTAAAATCTTTCGGTCACTTTCAAAATAATAATATTGAAAAACAACAGGCGATTTATACTCTCTGGTTTTACACTTTGCCCGCTAGATTTTGACGCGCTTTTGCACGTTTCTCCAGTATTTCTGTCAATTTTATCCGCTATATCATATGACGGCGAATAAAAATGACAGATATATAAAACCACCGACTATAAATAAAAAATACCGGAGAGAATAGATCTCCTGTCCTTTTCCAATGTTTTTAGTCTGAAAGTGACAAATAGATTTTAATTTAAATTTTAAGCCGGCCAATTTAGAATCGAGCCCAATGTCTGATTATTATGTGGTCACGTTGGAAGTAGTTCAATTTCCGGGAGGAACGATATTTGTCGCTGTGTTTTAGTAAGCCATGTCAGACGCATATAGGATATGGTTCAAAAGCTCTGACCAGGGTTTATTGAGTCGCTAAGTACTTAATTATTGCGTGAAGGTGTTTTCTCAAATTATTTGCAATAGTTTATGTCAACTTGTCAACTCTTCTTCTATGGTGGACTGATAGAACAACATAGAATATGCCAGCTGCTTTTTCTCCCGGGCATGCTGAAGAAGTCGGCAAAGGGGTTCAAGGGTTGCAGTGTATTGTAATTTAGGCGATATGGACTGATAACCTGTCACTATAGTAATCACTCTACAATACACATTTCAATCAAAAATTGCCAGACGTGTCGAAATCGCCTTTTACTTGGCGCTTTACGCTCTGCCTACCCAGTAAGGGATAAAAGCGTAATTTTATGTATGCAACTTGTCAAGCGATTTTATTCATGCTACGTTTCACTTGCACCCACCTCCGTTCGAACTTCTTGTGATTGTAGCCTTGTAGATGCAAATGGAAGTCTTCACTACATAGTATAGGTATAAAACAAAGTCGGTTTCTCTGTCCCTATGTCCCTATGTATGCTTAGATCTTTAAAACTACGCAACGGATTTTGATGTGGTTTCTTTTAATGGATAGAGTGATTCAAGAGGAAGGTTTATATGTATAATAGATGCATAATATAGTAGACAAACACTGATGATTTCCGTGCGAAGCAGGGGCGGGTCGCTAGTATTATTATATGGCTGAGATTGAATAAGACATTTCCTTTGCCAGGATTAATCAATAAAGAAAGACAAACCTTAGGATGCATTTCCGAAGAACAGCCGCCATGATTTTTGATGTGGGATTTTGGATTTTTGGGTTCGTCCACCAAATCTCGGTGTAGCCACTTAACTACTACTTAGAACCTGAGGATTAGTTTCCGAAGAACAGCCACCCTGATTTTTGATGTCGGTTTATGTTTTTTTGGGGTATACGAATAGGCTAATAATAGTCTTTCCAACTCAGTTTTAGAATGAAGGTAAACAAAGTTTCATGGTTTTAATCGAAGATCTTGTTTCTTTAATAAGTATGAATAAAAAGTCATGAAACTTTCTTTACCTTTATTCTAAAACTGAGTTGGAAATACAGTGACAACACCAGGATTCGGTGGACGAACCTAAAAACCCAAAATCCTAAAAGTCAGTGGGTGATTGTTCTTTAGAAATTTCCTAGGTCCTAAGTAGTAGTCCTGCCAAAAGGAAAAGATTTTTCATCAACTGCCGCATTTTGCTGGTTTTTGTCGTGTACACATGGTGTAGTGGATAGGGCCGCTGCCTCCTGAGCGGGAAGGTCGTGGTTCGAACCCCACCACGTACCAATGTGTTTTTCGATTTTCGAATTTCATATGTACGTTAATTCGGCTCTTTTTTCCGTGCTTCGGAAGGCTTAAGCCGTTAATCCCGGTTATTATCGTTTAACACCTCAGATATTAGTCGTTAAGCCATATCAGAGGCCAGTGCTAAGCATTGGCGGCTTGAAAACTCTGACCTAATCTAGGATTGGGTCTGGTCTGGTTTCCCTTCTTGGTTGCAGAGGTCAGATGGCAGTCGCTCTGTGTAAAAACCAGTACCCTCATTCAATCCCCTATATTAGGTAGCCAACCCCGTGAGATACGGGATAAGGCTAGGAAGATGAAGATGATGTCGTGTACACATGGGGCTATTGCAGTACAGCCTCATTTTCTATTTACAATGCAACTTTTAGTTCGCTGCTTTCTAAGTCTAGCTATTTCTACACAAAGGAGCTGTTCGTTTCGGTAGCTAAAGCTGCTCATTTTTAAATTTTAAATTGTTCTGTGCCACCTCGGGCACTTTAGCTCTAAATAAGTTAGCTCTCGAAAGCAGAACCTTACTGTTTTATATTGTAAAGTAGGTTTATTTGTAACATATCGTGTAGAATTCAGCTACAAAGAAAGTTACAATGTTTTTGGGAAACGAGTACATACATACATACATAAAATCACGCCTTTATCCCTTACGGGGTAGGCAGAGCGTTAAACGACTCGTAAAAGGCGCTTTCGCCACGTCTGACAAAAATTGAGGGCAATTTTAGATTGAAAAGTGTATTGCTATAGTGACAGTTTGTCAGCCCATCGCCTAAATTACAATACACTGTAACCCTCGAGTCCCTTTTGCTGACTTCTACAGCATGCCTGGGAGGAAGGGCAGCTGGAATATGCTATGTTTTTCTATCTCTCCCAGTCCAGCATGGAAGGTAAACGAGTGGGAAACGGTGGGAAACGAGTGATTGGTAGAATACCTACTGATTCGAATTTTGTACAATATATACGTACCGTTACAGCTGAGTATCTTACTTACAGGGTAAGCAGAACGTCAACAACATCATAATAGGGTGTTTAGACTGCGATGTTTGACAGCCAGAGTTTCGTCTAAATTACAAAAGTACTGAAACCAACTTCCTCTAGGTACTGACTTGATTTTATGCCTACTGTTACAACAGATAAAATTTCGACATATTGAGAGCAAATTCAAAATTAATTTCTAACTGCCTCTAGTTGTCAAAGCCATGGGGTCACGATCCGAAAGTTGATATATTTTGTCAATTTATCACTTCGTGAGATTTTCCGCAGTTTGGTTAGAACAATGCAGGCCGAATCACCTAATTGTCTGGAAGAAAAAAATGTTTCGAATGGCACGTTAAGCCGTTGGTCCTGTTCGCTGTCTTTGATAGTGGTCGTTACACAAACCACGTCAGAGGCCTATTAGCTGTGCTATTAGGCAGTTTAAAAACTCTGACACCAGGGTTCATCGGGTCGATTGACTCAATACCCACACGTCAAAAGAAAAAGAATTTCTATCTGCCAGAACGGAAAGCAAAAATTCGTAAATCCGCAAATAAGGTTTTAAATTTACATTAATATGTTTTGTGTTTCAGAGTGTAAACTCTCCTCTCCGAATCCGAATGATTTTCACATTTCAAATCCAAATCAGACTGTATTATTTAGATCACTTTACACTTTCAAAGCGTTGAATATTTTACAGTGTAGAGAGAGACGCAAAAGGGCATTCACGCTCTGTAATTTTCATTCAAATGCGGTGGTTAAGGTGAATTCATACTATGCTGCTTGCGCTACGTGGAATGCCCGATGGCACAGAATATATAATAGTACTACATACCGATGGTCTAGTGGATAGAACCGCTGCCTCCTTTAGCGGTGAGGTCGTGGTTCGAATCCCACCATGTACTAATCTGTTTTTCAAAACAGCAACTTATTTTAGTCAGAGTCTAATATACGATTGGGTATGTATGTGTTGCTTATGTATGTGGTATCCGGTTTCTCGAGTCAATGGCAAATATTAGAATTTTTGAGGCCCAGAACGTGGCGACATTTGATAGCCATTTGGTTAGCGTCAAAAAGGTCCAATTAGAAAAAAATATAATATTTGAGTATACTTATTATTGGAAACTTACTTACCATGGGAAAGTGTGACATTTTGGCTAAACATGCATTCATTTTATGATTAGCTCAGTATAAATACACCCTAATGAAACCTTCCACTCCAGATGCATCCACGTCCATTTTGGATTCTATTTTATTTGGAGCGAGTCAAACGGTGGACTGAAACTTTGCCACAAATCCGTTTGGTTATACTTGCAAATAAACGTTGATGCTGGCTACATTTAAATCCTTGGTAGGCAGAGCGTAATATTTGTTTACCACGAGCGTAAGGCCACGTTTGGCATGATAATAATAAGGGCACGTTAAGATTGAGATACATACATATAATCACGCCTTTATCCCTAATGGAGTATGCCTACTCCACTCCACTCTGCCGAGCGTAAACGACCTAAATAAAGGTCGTTCCGCCACGTCTGACAAAGTTTTGAGGGTTCTTTAAGATAGATTTGTAGGTATGTTGCTGTAGTGACAAGTTGTCAGCCCATCGCCTAAATTACAATATACTGAAACCCTCGGATCCGTTAGCTGGTTTTTAGAGCATGCCCGGGAGGAAATGCAGCTGGTGCATTATATGTTTTTCTCTCGCAGCATGGAAGTCAGTCATAGAAGCAAGGAAGCACTTACTATAATTATTATATTGTTATCAATGGAATGAACGGCACTATGTCACTGCTTTTCCTCGGCAACCTGTCACCCCGGAATCTCTCTCCTTAAATGCCATATCATTTCCACCGATGTATGTCTCCCGTCAGCTTTGTCTCGCAGCAAACTTGGCAGATGACTGATCGATTACTTAACAGGATAAGATCGCACGATCATTCATCCGTTTTATTCTTTCTCTTCGCACTTACCCTTGTCACAATTTCCTCTTATCTTTTTTATCGATGCAAAACTTTTTGTGTCAATATTCTCGACGCAAAACTCTCTGTTGCTGGCCACAAATCCTTACCAAATATTTGCGATAGGCGATAGCCATTTGGTGTAATTCGAGAAAAAATTATAAATATTTTGATTGTCAGTGGTTTGGTTATGTAGCCCGATGGTGTAGTGGATAGGGCCGCTGCCTCCTGAGCGGGAGATCGTGGTTCGAATTTCATATGTACGTTTATTCGGCGCTTTTTTTGTGCTTTGGAAGGCATGTTAAGCCGTTGGTTCTGGTTAATATCGTTTAATACCGTAGATATTAGTCGTTCTAACTGCCTCCGTGGTCTAGTGGCTAGTGCCATAGACTCCTGATCCGGAGGTCCTGGGTTCGATTCCCAGGGGGAAACACAAAGTTGATATTTGAGAATTTATCACTTTGCCTTGATAGCGGTCGTTACTCAAAACCATGTCAGAGGCCCGATAGTTGTGCTACTAGGCGGTTTAAAAACTATGACACCAGGGTTCATCGGGTCGATAGACTCGATACCCAATCGACAGAAGAAGAAGAAGTCGTTAAGCCATGTGAGAGGCCAGTGCTAAGCATTGGCGGCTCGAAAACTCTGACCTAATCTAGGATTGGGTCTGGTCTGGTTTCCCTTCTTGGTTGCAGAGGTCAGATGGCAGTCGCTCTGTGTAAAAACCAGTACCCTCATTCAATCCCCTATATTAGGTAGCCAACCCCGTGAGATACGGAATGAGGCTAGGGAGATGATGATGAAGGTTTGGTTAAGTAAAAAAGATATATATATATATCTTTAATGATTAACTGAGATTTTGTGAGTACCTACTACCAATTAAATTTTTGAAAATTATTTTGTGTGTCAGCTAAGTAAAAGTGTCTTTCAGCGCCTTCAAAACGATGGCCATGGAAGATCAGCGTCTTGGGCCTAAAAACCTGCTATATCCTGCTATTTGACAACAAAATTTGATCCCTATTTTTGTAAACGGTTTTTGCAAACAAGATGCTGCTATGCAGTAAAAAGTAGAGCGTCGTCATCAATATAAAGGCCCGAGTTATTCGCCGTCTAACGATTAATTTCCGGTTGACAATCGCCCAGAGTTCCAATATCCGTTTGCATTCTCCTTGCACTGTGAAGTTTAAAAGTACTGTCAAAAACAATCCTGTTCTCTTTCCTCGGGTAGATAAATTATAGGTCTGCGTTTCTCGACTCTACTTGTTTTGTATATTTTGTAGATGGTATTTGAACGGGTAGGTGTAGTGGATAGGGCCGCTTCATGCAGGAGGTCCTGGTTCGAATCCCACTACGTACTAATGTATTTTTTAGTTTCCGAATTTTATATCTATTTCCAACTCAGATTTAGAATAAAGGTAAACAAAGTTTCATGTCTTTTTATTATTCAAAATCAAGTGTGGGCAAATTTTTATTTTAGTAATTTACTAAAACTATTCATTATGTTGTCATATCTTATAGCTAAAACTTAGTTAGAAACAAGATCTTCGATTTAAAGACATGAAACGTTATTTACCTTCATTCTAAAACTTGAGTTGGAAATACTATAGGTATGTTTATTTGACGATTTTACGGTGAAGGAAAACATTATGAGGAAACCTGCACACATCAACGAAGAAATTCAAAGCTTGTATGTTAAGTTGACTATTCATGGTTGATCAAGGCCCGATTGCCCCATTCCATAGTAGTCTCGTGTCCCATAATATGTGAGGACATAACTATGAGCTGATGATGATGTTTTGATTAGAAAAACGTCAGATCTGTAGCTTGCTGTATTTCGTCAGTGTGTGTCTTGGGAATTTCAGGATTCTTTCAAGGCTTCTCTATTAGAGAAACCTCGCGTTTTCCTTCATCACCTGAACGGTGTAGCTTGCTTTGTTTCGTCGGTGTCTGTGAATGTCAGGATCCTTGAAAGGGAGGAAAGGCTTCTGTAGGTATGTGCTTGCTCGTTGTCGATCGATTCTATCTCGGTAACCATTTGTCTAGACCAGAGTTCAATCGCAGAAAAAGAAAACTGATCGGCTTATTTGTTTGTATTGAATCGAACCGCAGTCGAAGGTTGCATTTAGCGGACGGTGGAGTGTGACTTTCTTCTCTCCTGATGAAGATCCTTGTATAGGATCGAAACGTCGAGGGCTAACCCTCCTTTCAATACAAACAAGTAAACCGATCAGTTTTCATTATGAATAACACTTGTGTTTAGTGTTAAAAAACAGAAAAAATACTTTCGACCGTATTTGAATGCAACTGCCCTGGCTCAGGACTAGTAAGTTTCGGGTTTGATTCTCACGACTTAAAGTTGGTTTATAATATGAAAGAAAGAAAATAATAAATTCGTCTCGGGCAGGACTCGAACCTGTGTCTCTGGAGTGCCGGTCCATTGCTGTCATATTATATTTTCTTACATATTATATGGAATAAAATAGCATTGTAAGTGATAAAAAGTCCTCAAAAAATTGAAAAGTTGGTTATTATTCTACTTATAAGATAAATTTGGTAAGTTCCCTTTTAGCTGTATTACCTGAAAGTATAACAAAGATGAGCTCTTCTAAAGGCACATTATGTTTATCCGATGGTCCTAATCTTAGTATAGATATTAAAAAAAATGGGTGATTTAAGAGTAAATATTTTTTTTAATTTTAAAATAAAATTATTGAGTCATTCTTTGACTGCAAAATTTCCAAGAGTAAAAATCCAAGTTTTCTCTGTAGCGTGTGGATTTCGATTCGATCGAACCCTGGTGTCAGAGAATCAGAGCTAATAGCACAGCTAATAGGCCTTTGACATGGTTTGTGTAACGACCACTATCAGCGACAGGGACCGACGGCTGAACGTGCCATCTGAAGAACAGAATATTTATGCTTGCACAGGTGATTCAGTCTGTATGGTCCTAACCGAACATTAAATAAAAATCCACGTAACTTGCGCGAAAAAGCCGCAATCCGGTCAATTTCCGTGTTGGCAGCGCGGACAAAGAAACGCTTTTGTCGCGTGATCGATGCCTCTCTGGGCCACCATCAGTCTTCATTGCGTCTAAGGCGTAAAGGCGTGACGCGGTAAGCGGACTACAACCAGGGCCGGATTAACCCTGTCCGGCTGGGGCCTATAGGCAACTGCAACTTTTAGCTCCCTTTTCAGTCAATAGAATCATCAACATCACCTCGCTCGCATTGTCCCGTATCTAACAGGGTCGAAATGTTATCTTTGTATCTTAACATACATACATATAATCACGCCTTTATCCCTAATGGGGTAGGCAGAACGCAAACGATCTAAATAAAGGTCGTTCCGCCAACTCTGACAGAGTGTTGAGGGTTATTTAAGATAGATTTGTAGGTATATTGCTGTAGTGACAGGTTGTTAGCCCATCGCCAAAATTACAATATACTGAAACCCTTGGATTCCTTAGCTGGTTGTTACAGCATGCCTGGGAGGCTATGCAGCAGGCACATTCTATGTTTTTCTCTCGCTGTCTTGTTTATTTATCTATTTTTAATATTCTTTAAAATTCTTTTTTCTTTCATACTGAACTGGGAGAGAAAGAAAAACATAGAATGTTCCAGTTGCCCTTCCTCACGGGCATGTTGTAGAAGTCAGCAAAAGGGATTCGAGGGTTACAGTGTATTGTAATTTAGGCGATGGAGTGACAACCTGTCACTACAACAATACACATTACAATCTAAAATTCCCCTCAATTTTTGGTCAGACGTGGCGGAAGCGCCTTACAGGAGGCGTTTTACGCTCTGCCTACCCCATAAGGGATAAAGGCGTGATTATATGTATGTATGTTTTTAAAAAAAACAGGCACGCGGAGCCCCTAGCTGATACGGGGGCCCCTAGGCAGTTACCCACTCTGCCTTAGGGTTAATCCGGCCTTGACCAAAACACCGGATATTGCAACGTTTGTAACAGATATTGGTGTACGTTGTTCGGTAAACAAAAGCAAAATACTGGCATACCTAGGTGGAACAAATATAAAGTTTACTGCTGTAGAATTTCACCTCCAAATATCTCGCAACAAATGAAAATTCCTTTCATGTCAGCTAGATAATTGGTAGTCTACCGAACGTTTCAAAAGAAACAAAGACTGTGGAATCGGATGCACTGCACTGATATTTCCGAGCAACAGCAGTGAGCAGCTTTTAACAACTATATTATTATTATAGTCCTCATACCGATTTTCGGTGATGGCGGCCAATTTCTTAGAGATAGGCCAACTGCACAGGACTAGATTTTAGTGCCCAAGTGTTTGCGTAACACGCAAGTGCATGCTCTATTCCTTCAATCTCTTATTCTGATGGGATAGATTGACAGACACGACGACAGAGAAATCAGGCGCAGGACCGACCATTTACATGCCTAACCGACAGCATGGATCATCTTACTTTTCGGACAATCAGGTGATCAACTTGCAATGTCGTAACCAAACTAGAAACAACAACACAAAGTCATTGTCTCCCGCCGGGAATCGAACCCGGGACCTCCGGAGCCCACGGCTCAAACCACTAGACCACGGAGGCAGTTACTAGACTTTAAATTTAACCCATTATAACCTTCCGGGTGTAGCAGGACATGTTGTGTTCCGTGAGCGACTGTGATTGCTTACCATCATCTTCATCATGCCAACTGCCTTCGTGGTCTAGTGGCTAGTGCCATGGACTGCCGATCCGGAGGTCCTGGGTTCGATTCCCAGGGGAAAAACAAAGTTGATATTTTTGAGAATTTATCAATTTGTGATTTTTTCCCCAGTTTGGTTAGGACTTCGTGCTTCGGAGGGCACGTTAAGCCGTCGGTCCCGATCGCTGTCTTTGATAGTGGTCGTTACTCAAACCATGTCAGAGGCGTGATAGTTGTGCTACTAGGCGGTTTAAAAACTCTGACACGAGGGTTCATCGGGTCGATAGACTCGATACCCACTCGACAGAAGAAGAAGATCATCATCATGGTTTGGTTAGGACATTGCAGGCTGAACCACCTGATTGTCCGAAAAAGAGAAGGATTCCGTGCTTCGAAGGGCACGACCCCGGTCGCTAGGCGGTTTGAAAACTCTGACACCAGGGTTCATCGGGTCGTTTGACTCGAAAATCCACTCGCTAAGAAGATCATCAACGTCATGGCTCATCTGCCTCCCATTTTTTATAAAAAGTGGCCGAGAGTCGGATTTAAAGCTATTAGCGACGATTGATGAGGTTGAAAGGCTCTGTAATGGCACTCACGTATCTGAAGGCGCTGAGTTGGGTGGTATCCTACTGATACATACATACATATAGTCACGCCTTTATCCCTAATGGGGTAGGCAGAGCGCAAACGACCTACAGGTCATTCCGCCACGTCTGGCAAAGTTTCGAGAGATATTTAAGATAAATTTGTAGCTATATTGCTGTAGTGACAGGTTGTCCGCCCATCGCCTAAATTGCAATATACTGAACCCTTGGATCCTTTAGCTGATTTTTACATGCTGTAAAAATAAGCTAAGGGATCTGAGAGGGAATACATCCTGGGAAGAAATGCAGCTGGTACATTCTATGTTTTTCTTTCGCTCCCAGTCCAGCATGGAAGAAACTCTCTCATACTGATAATTATGTAAAAGTTGGGGGCAGCCATTGGATGCGGTAAGGTTGAAATCAAGGCCTACGGAAAGAAAAGCTTGAGGGTAACCTTACATCCAGCCACTATTTGACGTTTCTTATCCCTATAATTGCCGTAATGTTTCAGTAATAAAGTTCAGAATATAATGCCAGGGGAAACGAGAAAATCTTATTAAAAATGGAATGTTTTGTATACTGGGTGTAAGGGACATCATCATCATCATTTCAGCCCTTTGTCTACCCACTATAGGCCTCCTCTTTTTTCGTGCCACGACTGCCTGTCTTGGGCTAGCCTCGTCCAGGTCTTACCAGCTGCCTTTAATATATCGTCCACCCATCTAGCTGCGGGACGACCAACATTCCAAACTGATAGGGGTTGCTCAATCAACGTCATTGTACAACTTCCACCGAGAAATTCTTTAGGACGTGAAAATAAAAATTTACGTTTCCATACAAAATGTCCACTTTAATCAGATAATTTGTGGAAAAGCCATTTTTTTTTCACTTCCTGAAAGAATTACCTACTACTATTTATTCTATTTTTATTTCATTTGGGAAATTTATATTTAGTTCTAGCATACAACACGCATGTTCAGTAGACATATTTAATTCTGCTGCTGAAGGTATTTTTTTTATTAATGTGCTTTTAATGCTCTCTTACTTCAACTATAAATGACTACAGAGCCGTGAAAAAGTTCATTACGTTGGATGTAGACGGATTCAATGATTTATGGTTAGCTGGTGGCTAATTAATCCTAAGCTGACCTGCCAGATACCGTCCAGGGTAATTACAACCGGACGGAAAATTACCCATTTTCATCCATCCGGAGGGCACGCTAAGTCAAATGGCCGGAGGGATCTCATTTTTAACCGTCAAAATCTTGTTGATCCGGGTATGGTGAGGGGTTACCTTACCGGAAATACGTTTACTAAATATTATGTCCACAATTTAAAAATGTTGAGTAATTTATGTAGAAACGCATGTTTTTGCTGCCCTTGTGTTTACACAGAATAGCACCAACCTGATAATGACATCTTCGTGACAGTCGTACAAAAAAAACTGTTATTTTCGATAGAATCTGATGGAATGAATGTGTACATTAGATACATTTTTGAAGAAAAGAAAAAATAATAGGTAAATTTAAAATATTTAAATCGACTACAAAATAAAGGTTATATTTAAATAAACTAATCTGAATTATCGCGTAAATCTATCAAAAATAAACTAAATCTATATAAAAGGTATCATTAAAATAATGGCATTGTTTAAATAAACTAATCTGAATTACCACGTAAATCTATCAAAAATAAAATAAACCATAAAAATAACGGCATTATTGCAGTAAACTAATCTGAATTACCACGTAAATCTATCAAAAATAAACTAAATTATTCAAAAATATGTCATGGAATATCACGTGAAGTTTAAACCGAAGATATTAAAGGTCGAACTTTTGGAATCCCAACACTTTAGATTTGGGCGGCGGACGCAGCTCGCGCTCCTTGCCCGGTACAATGGTCAAACCTCGCTGCTTGCGCCTGCGCCGCTCTGGTACAAACTTCCCAGTCGAGTCCACCTTCCGAGGCAACACGAAGAACCGCCTACCAGTCGGCACCGTCCAAATCCGCTTGAACAATACACCAGTCTCCACCTTCGAAACATCATCCATAACCTTCAAAATTTGTTTCTCCCTTTGTTTGATAACCTTAAACTCATCGGGAGATACAGCATCAGTAGACAATTCTGCACACTTGCGCAAAAATGTCCGCACTTGTTCTGGGTCCTGGAATTTCTTTGCATATTCGTACGCTTCTTCCACTGCGATTCGGATATCGTTCTGGTTTCCTTGCTGCATGTCTCCGGCCATCAGCACGAAGCATCCGTTCATCCACCACACTGGACAATCGATTTTGTGCGACTGCTGCTGGCAGCGTTTCGCAAAAAATTTCGCAAGAGCGAAGTTCTTTTTGGTATTCTGCAGCCGAGCCATTTCGTAGTACAGCCAGCACCGCATGAAATCGTTTTCACATTCGTCGATGAGGTCTTGCACCTTTCGGATTGTCAGATCTAAATCCATGAATTTGTAAGGGTATGATGCCATCATGGAATCGTACGATGTCGGTCGACCAACAGGGAGTCCCATTAGAAAGGCAACTCGGCGGCGATTGCTTATCTCACTGAGTGTATACGAAAGTCTATGCTGTTTAAAGTAGCCTTCACCAACTCTTTTATACAAACGATCAGTGTAGAAGTCTTTATTAGGCAATGTTTGAGGTGTCGTCGAGTCCAGAAATACTTGCATGCGCTCTGCTTTAGAAATAACTTCATTTAGCTTATTTAATTTCAAGCTTTTATTGATTTCTTCTAATAATCGCTCGGCATTTCTTTCACATACTTCTTTTTCTTTATTTAACAGAGCACGTTTATATTTATTTTGGTATTTAGATTCAGATTTTTCTGCTAATTTAATAGAGTAGTAAGGACGTTGGGAGCGCAACATTTCTTGTCGCTCAGCTAATGAATCCAACGCCTCCGTCACGAGGCGATTAATTTGTTCAACCCCTGCGGAATTTGCTGAAGGTATTCGTCTATCTGTTTTTAGCTGTTGAAGGAAAAACTTATCATAAGCCATTGGACCTAGATATTTCATGGCGAGCACTCGAGAAAGAGTGTTGTGCTTGCGCTTCTCTAGTTGTGTCATTTTATTTACGATCTCTTGCTTTGGGATTCGACATTTATGTAATTTGTGTGTTTCTTCTTTCACACTTTTCTTTGCTTCTTGCTCAGCAATAATGGGTAGGAAGTCTAACATAACTTGGCCAGCATTTTTTCCAACGCAGTCTTGTATGGTTTCCAGGCCTTGGATTATGCCTTCTGTGAAATATGGTGGAAACTGGCGTAATCTAGAGCCTCGGTAGTTCGTGACTACAGAGCGTTCAAATTCGGACATGGTGTATAGAGCACGGCATTGTACGTTTTTTGCTAGCATGCTGCGTGGTTCAAGCTTTAGGGCGGCTTCGGCGTCAGAGTACGCCTGTTCCGGCTTCATCGCATCAGCACATACTTGGCTGCGTCCTATCAGTAGAGCAACATCCTCTGGTGTATCATTGTAAGCAACATCGTAAGAAGCCTTCGCTTTTTCAAATTGTTCAAGTCGCCGAAGGTATGCGCCTTGTCCGCGGTACACCGTCAGGGCACCGAACATTTTCTTTTCATTCATTTTAAAGATTATAAGACTTATTTCCAAAACGAACAATTAATATCAAAACAGTTTAAAAACTTATTTATTTTGATAAATTTTGTCCCAAGTTCTGACATTTATAAAGTCTAAATGATTCTTCTTTTTATATGTAAGTATGGCATTTTTGTTTTTTTTTTCTATGCCTATAACGAGTTTCTTACTCTATGTAAGAGCAAAACGTATAATATATTGTATATCAATGGATGGGGGATGGACCATGGTCCCAGATGGTGGAAGGGTAGGGTTCCTAGAAAACAGGGAGGAATAAATCTACTAAATAGAATAGAACACCACCGTCCACCGCTTATGTCCAAGTTTTTAGTAACTAATTCTACATACATACATACATGATCACGCTTTTATCCCTAATGGGGTAGGCAGAGCGTAACAGCCTAAACAAAGGTCGCTCCGCCACGTCTGACAAAGTTTTGATGGTAATTTAAGATAGATTTGGTATACGTATTGCTGTAGTGACAGGTTGTCAGCCCATCGCCTAAATTACAATATACTAAATCCCTCAAATCCCTTAGCTGGTTTTTACAGCACGCCCGGGGGGGAAATGGAGCTGGCATATTCTATGTTTTTCTTTCGCTCCCAGTCCAGCATGTGACAAATAACTCCGGATGATAAATCGGGATGCCATTTCAGCGTCGACCTTTTTATGACCAAAGTTGGTGCCATTTTACCAGGTACTTTCTATCTAGCTAAGGTTACGTGGAAAACTTCAGCTATCCTCGTTGGCCAGTAGAAACTAGATAAAACAAAAACTAAATGTTAAGTACTTAGTATAGCATATTCATAGCCGGGTTAATGATTTCAGCTCTGACATCAGGGTTTATAGAAGATAATCTATAGAACACCAACCGCAGTGATGCGCGTTACTTGGGTTATGACATTATGGTTCATCGGGTCGATAATCGATAGAAGACCGCATTGATGGTAGTTCATCCCCACCTGACATTAGTGTTCATCGGATCGGTAAACGATAGAAATAGACCAACCGCAATGATGCTCGTGATTTCAGCCGCTCACCTCCGCGAATCGCCCTTAATCAGCCTTAATCGGTTTAAGACAAGTCTGGAAGAATCTTTCCGAAGTCATTACCCTAACTTGCAAGTTTAATTATGTTTTTATTACAACGTCAAGTTACGCCCAAGTTATTCTTATGATTAGTTTCAGTTTGAAAATCGTCGTTGAAGCGTAGAGTTGGGGTTTAACCGACTATACTACATACATACATATAATCACGCCTTTATACCTAATGGGGTAAGCCGAGCGTAAACGACCTAAAAAAAGGTCATTCCGCCACATCTGACAAAATTTTGAGGATTATTTAAGATAGATTTTTGGTATATTGCTGTAGTGATAGGTTGTTACCCCATCGCCTAAATTGTAATATACTGGATTCCTTAGCTGGAATTTACAGCATACCCGGAAGGAAGTGCAGCTGGCAAATTCTATGTTTTACTCTCGCTCCGCGTATCGAAGAAATAAGAGCACTTAAAAACGAAATGAAACTGAATTAAAAGGGTACCAATAAAAAATATCTAAAAGGTGATCAGCACGAGCGGTGACAAGGGCTCTGATGGATACCTATTTTGATGAATCTCGGCTTTATTCCCGCTGGAATCAGGATTCTTAAGGGCCGTACTTTTAATCAGCTCTCACGACTGAGATCGAGTTTGAGTTCGTATCAGAAATTTCATTTCAGCACAAACTGGCCTGTCAAATCCATACTTCATATTGGTCTCAAGTTTGAGATCGATTCATAAATACGAGTCTAAAAAGAGTATATTACAATCGCAAATCACAGAGTCTGCAAGAAATCAAAATTCATAATTCGTTTAAAGGATCTGCCGGAGTAGCGAAATCTCATACAAACGTAGTTTCGCTTTTGTTCCTAAACGGTAAAATCAAACCTTGTACGCATAACCAAATGCATCATATCAATGCTTCCAGTAAATTTTGGTTTAAAAATATTAATAAAGTATAAAATTAGCAGGCAAATTTAATTTTTGGCTATTTTGACACTAAACCGTATCTCTTATTTTGTTTATGATTAATATTTTCAAACCAAACATAATTTAATTAGAAGCATTTAAATGATGCATTTGGTCATGTGCACAGAGTTTGGTTAAGTATTATTTTACCGTTTAGGAATAAAAGCGAAACTACGTTTGTATGGGATTTCACTACTCCGGCAAACCTTTAAGTTTCCGTTCCCAAAGAGTGGTGCCATCATGGTACCATCGTCTATTCGCTTGTTGGCCCGTCTTTTCGTGCGTCTATCTGTCAGCATGCTTTATTAGATTAGACTATGTAGTATTTTCATCGATTTTTTAACTGCCTCCGTGGTCTAGTGGCTAGTGCCATGGACTCCCATGGAAACACAAAGTTGATATTTGAAAATTAAATACTTTGTCAACTTTTACCCAATTTGGTTAGGACATGGCAGGCTGAATCCTGATTGTCCGAAAAGAAAAAGATTCCGTGCTTCGGAGGGCACGTTAAGCCGTCGGTCCCGGTCGCTGTCTTTGACAGTGGTCGTTACTCAAACCATGTCAGAGGCCTGATAGTTGTGCTACTAGGCGGTTTAAAAACTCTGACTCCAGGGTTCATTGGGTCGATAGACCCACTCGACAGAACAAGATCGATTTTTTTGTAGATTTGAAAATCTATGAATACCTATTATGCTACTGCACTCGAAACCACCTCGAAACCAAATTTATCTCTTTGATAGAATATGAAAACTGGACGTTAAAAAAATCTCTATTCCTCTGAATAAATAAAAAAATGTGGAAGCAAAAGGGAATAGCCGGAACGTGGCCGGTCAATACCGTTTTCCACTGATCGCTTTATTTGGAAACCTGAGAGCTGCTATTTCGAACTGAATCGTTTGTCGTTTATCTAAATAACGGTATAGACTTTAGGATTTTCATTCAGATTGTTTGTATTTCGTGTGGATTGTCGGGTCGACAATTTAGGTTATGAGCATAAATTTACGAGTATTTCTAAACAATCTAAAAAAATACGCAGGCAGGGCTTGAACGTGTGACCGTATGACCTTCGGAATCCCGTTCCATTTCAACTACCAACTCAACTCGACATATGTTGCCCGATCTGGCGAATTAGGTCATCTCTTAGCTCTTTATAATCAATTCGGTGAAAACACTACGATCGAAAATTACAAGTGTCATCTCATCTTAGTGCGGCAACACACAGGCGTCACTTAAGGACTAGATTCCAGATCCGTAAAAATCTATACTTAAAAACAATACACTGCGCGCAAGGTTGCGCTCAACACGCTGCCAAAGCTTTATACATTGCCTACAAAACACATACGTCACCTTACGCACTACGCGCGCGTCGGCGCATCCCTCTGCCAGTACGCGCGTGTTTTCGCAACTTTGCGCGCAGTAAGTGACGCCAGTGTGTTGCTAAACTTATTAAGAAGTTAAGATGTGTCATTTGCAACGCCGAATTGTGGATTTTTTTGCTAGTAGGTAGACCAAACCGCGGTAAAATAATGATCTTAACGTATGCTCGGCATCAATATTTTCTCTTCGGGACACATTTGTACTACTAGTGGCGTTCTCAAGAGCCACTTGATGGAAGAATGCTCTCCTCGACATACTTGAGAGCTTGTAGAGCTTGTTGAACATTAATTCCAGGCTCTATTTTATGTTTGATGGAAGTTAGAACACTCATTTGGCTATGCCCGAGATTTTTTACTAGGTTTTTACGCATTTTGGATAATACCGGGTGTAAGGGACAGCGTCCCGCAATCTGCGGTTTCTCAGTCAACGATACTGAACAAATTCCGCCTAGAAATTCTTTCAGGAAGTGATAATAAAAATTTGCTTTTCAGTTCAAAATGTCCACCTCGATCAGACAATTTGTACGGACAATCAAACATTTTTTTTACTTCCTGAAAGAATTTCCTGGTGGAAGTTGTTCAGTGTCGTTGACTGAGCAAGCCCTATCAGTTTGCGGGACGCTGTCCCTTACAGAGTGTAATCCAAAAGTGTTAGAATGCTTAAACTTACTCTTCAAATAAATTCTAATTTCAAGGTCTGATGAAAAAGTTTTTTATTTACTATTCAGAGGTTTTCGTAGGGCTAAATCGGTGATCCAAATTTTTTTATTAAATCAGATATCTAAAACCCGTCACAAAGGTAGCCGCTTTTAAAATCGCGGAATCCATTTATTCCCTTACGTAATGTATCACCTTTGAATGCCATTAAAAATTGGTTTATCCTGACATCTAAACAAACGGGTGTGGTGGAAAAAAACCGGCTATTTTATTTGGAGAGGAAAAATGTATTTTCGTTGTCGCTGGAACAAATAGCAAACGTTTTACCTTATGTAAATGTCAAGCCATTTTTTTCAGTTCGAATATTCAGAGAGCTTAGCAAATACTAGGCCACTCAGAAAGTATTGCGATAAATAGTTTTATATATGGCAGACTGGCCGGTTAGAATCTTTTTTGAAAATATGATTACTTGTAAGTAAAAATATGTGATTTCCATTTTCAAAATTTCCCTCCACATTTTTTGCGAGCCAATTCAAAGTATCGTGTCTTACTGAAAAATGGATCTGCGCCGGGAACATTTTAGAGCTATGATTTTTTACGATTTCAAGTGTCGCCTGAAACCGGATGAATCGTTCGATAGACTTCAAATGGCATTTATGGATGAAAGCCCCCCCAAGGCAACCGTGTATCGTTGGTATAACGAATTTAGGCGCGGTCGACCAACCTTGGGAGATGAAGAAAGAAGCGGTCGCCCTTTGACGGCTATTACGGAAGAAAACGTGCTAGAAGTGAAAAATTTAATCCAAGATAATAGGCGAATTAGATATCAGGAGATTCAGCACATATTAAAGATTGGATCGGGAAGCGTTTACGAGATTCTACATGGGCATCTTCGCGTGAGGAGGATAGTATCGCGCTGGGTGCCGCACTACCTCACCGACGCTCAGAAGCAGGCCCGGGTGGAATGGTGCCGTGATATGCTGAACAAATTTGAAGCAGGCTCGTCTCGGCGTGTTTACGACATCGTAACAGGTGATGAGTCCTGGATTTATCAATACGATCCAGAAACCAAGCGCCAGTCGACAGTTTGGGTGTTTCAAAATGAACCAACGCCTACCAAAGTGAAGCGATCTCGAAGCGGGGGGAAGATTTTGATCGCCAGCTTTTTTAATTTGACTGGCCACTTGGCCTTAATTCCCTTACGAGATCAAAGAAGCATTAACGCCGAATGGTATACTACCAAATGTTTACCAGAAGTTTTTTCTGTTGTGAGCAACAAGCGACCAAACACAGGGTTCCGCGGACTACTGCTTCACCACGACAATGCGCCTGCACACACCGCGCTCAAAACGAGGGACTTCCTGGACAGCACACCAGTCTAACTCCTGGGTCACCCTCCTTACAGGCCTGGTCTAGCACCGTGTGACTTCTTTTTATTTCCAAAAATAAAAAATCAGCTCAAAGGGATACAATTTTGCGCTGGCTGCGTTCGAGCAGGCTGTAAATGACTTGTCTACGGCGGACTGGAAAAAGTGTTTTGAAAACTGGTTCAGACGCATGAATCTTTGTATAGAGGCTGGTGGAGAGTACTTTGAAAAGATTTAATAAAAATATATGTACCTTTAGAACAATTTTTTTTAGTGTCGCAAATCTTTCTGAGTGTCCCACGTATTGGAATCTTTTATTTTTAACATAGAACTTACCATCTGCATTACCTCCAACTAGAAAACTAGTACGGGATCCTAAGGGTGATTGATGACGTTGGGCTTACAACTCGTCACTATTAATCTCACTAGTAATCTTTTAGAAATTCACCTTCACCTCGAAAAGCAGAAGTAGCAAATGGGCTTTGTATAGCCGTCAAAGCAGTACCTCACCCATAAGGGATAAAGACTTAATTTATTTAGACCTGTATCTATCTATCTTAAACAACCCTCAAAACTTGTCCGACGTGGCGAAACGAAGTTTGTTTGGGTCGTTGATGCACTGCCTACCCCATTAGGGATACATACATACATATAATCACGCCTTTATTCCTAATGGGGTAGGCAGAGCGTAAACGACCTAAACAAAGGCCGTTCCGCCACGTCTGACAAAGTTTTGAGGGTTATTTAAGATAACTTGTAGGTACATTGCTGTAGTGATAGGTTGTCAGTCTATCGCCTAAATTACAATATACTGAAACCCTCGGATCTCTTAGCTGGTTTTTACAGTATGCCCGAGAGGAAAAGCAGATGGCAAATTCTATGTTTTTCTCTCGCTCCCAGGCCAGCATGGAAGTAATTATTAGGGATACAGGCGTGATCATATTATATATGTTTGTATTCTACTTACAATACACACGCACACCACATATGGTGTTTAGTGGACCGGACCCAAGTAATCGGTTTTTAAGCCACTTTCCGAAACATGATCAGACACATCTAACCGGTGGCCAAGTTTCAGCAGAAAAACAACCTTCGGAGCTTGGTGTTAAGGCTCAAAAAGGAGTAAATTTGTTTTCATTTCGTCGGATAGGGTGTCTTTATTTTATTGGGTCGAAAAATTGGTTTAATATAAATTTGAGAATAATCGGTAGCTACTTAAATTTGTAATGCCACAGCGCCAGAAAAATATCTAATATGAAGGCCTAGAAATTATTAATTTGAAGCGAGGCACATTCAAATTGGACCCTGCGACAACGGCCTTTGGTGCCGCAGATGTAACTAACGAGCTATAGCGTCTTCGGATTACGCATTTATATTTTGACAAGGTCTGTCTCTCCCCTCACTTCTCTCGATTCCATCTCTTCCCTCATTTTCCTTTCATCCTTCGCTTTCCTCTTGTCCCCTCCCTTCGTTTTTATCTTTCTTTCCCTCTCGTCCCTCCCTCTTTCTCATCCCCCTATTTTCTCTCATCCCTCCCTTCCTTTTCGTCCCTTCCTCCACTCCTGTGCAGACATGCATTGAAATCACCCTGTATAGTAAAAGGAGGGTGGTTCGTATGATTGATTACCGTAAGAATTAGTTGGATGCGAACAAAGGCCTTAATAATCGTGTTTAAATATGAGCAAAAACACGAAGTATGATACCCCCTCCACTAAATTCAATTACGTCTCTCTGCTCACTTCTCTCAATTTCCTTTCTTCTCTACCATAGAATTCACTCACACCCTCACTTTCCTCTCATCCTTCGCTTCCCTCTTGTCTCCTCTTTTCCTTTTTATCTTTCTTTCCCTCTCGTCCGTCTCTCCTTCTCATCCCCCTCTTTTCTCTCATCCCTCCCTTTCTTTTCGACCCTCCCTCCTTTCAGGCCCTCTTTTTCTTTTCGTTCCTTCCTTTTCTCCTGTACGGACTTGTATTGAAATCACCCTTTATAGTGAAAACGGGGTGGTCCGTATGATTGATGAACTTAAGAGTTATTTGGCTGCGAACAAGGGCCTTAGTAATCATGTTTGACATGAGCAAAAACTTACTTAGCATATTAAACAATGCATATTTATTATTATTATGGCCATGGAAATAAGGTATTTTCCCGTGGTAAAATGTGTCCTATGCCCTAAAGTACCATTTATCATCCAGCTATAAACAAACAGACAGACTTACTTTCGCATTTTTTTCTGCTGTCGAGAGTCTATCGACTCGGTGAACTCTAGTGTCACAGTTTTTACCCGCCTAATAGCACAGCTAGACCACAATCAAAGACAGCGTTCGTGCCAAACGGCTTAACGTGCCCTCCGAAGCACGGAATCCATTTACTAGATTTAGGTTTCATAACAATTTACTTTTGATAATTGTCGATACTCAAACCATGTCAGAGACCTAATAGATGTGCTACGAGGCGGTTTGAAAACTCTGACACCAGGGTTCTTCGGATTGTTGTTCACCTCAAGAATCCACTCGCTAAGAAGATTTACTAGTATAAAATTACTGTTGGACTTTCGCTGCGGAAACGGTTTTTATAACTAAGCCTACCCCAACCTATCCCGTAACGGATACAGGCGTGGTATGTATATCGTTAGGATATGATTACATTATGACCTGCTTTTAACAAGATTACGTTTCTGGTATGGCACAAAGCATGAGGATCACGTGACGTCATACCTGGCAGGGCTACCACTCACGGCGATTAGCCCTGTAATCTACACTAGGGTTGTACTTATGTGACTTATTCACTGATCTAACTCATCTAGTAGAATAATCTCATGGCAAGGCCATCACTCACGGCGATTAGCCCTGTAATCTAAACTAGTGACTATTTACTGATCTTACTCATCAAGACTAGATGATTCGTGACGTCATACCCGGCAGGGCTACCATTCACTAGAGTTGTACTTGTGTGACTTTTTCATTGATTTAATTCATTTGATTTTTATATGTTCCGTGCTAAAGTGGGAGTGTAATGTTCCATGCTGGACTGGGACTGAGAGAAAAACATAGAATGTGCCAGCTGCATTTCCTCCCGAGCATGCTGTAAAAACCAGCTAAGGGATCTGAGGGTTTCAGTATATTGTAATTCAGGCGATGGGCTGACAACCTGTCACTACAGCAATATACGTATTAATCTTTCTTGAATGGCCCTCAAGACTTTGTCAGACGCGGCGGAACGGCCTTTGTTTAGGTCGTTTACGCTCTGCCTACCGCATTAGGGATACAGGCGTGATTATATGTATGTATGAAGTGGGAGCGATAAATAACGTAGACTGTGTCAGCCGCTTCTCCTCCCAGACATGCTGTAAAAACCAACAAAGCAATTCGAGGGTTACAGTGTATTGTGACATGGACGTGGCGCGTGGAACGGTTACTACATACATACATATAATCACGCCTTTATCCCTTATGGGGTAGGCAGAGCGTAAACGACCTAAACAGAGGTCGTTCCGCCACGTCTGACAAAGTTTTGAGGGTTATTCAAGATGGATTTGTATTTTGTACGTATATTGCTGTAGTGACAGGTTGTCAGCCCATCGCCTAAATTGCAATGTACTGAAACCCTCAGATCCCTTAGCTGGTTTTTACAGCATGCCCGGGAGGAAATGCAGCTGGCACATTCTATGTTTTTCTCTCGCTCCCAGTCCAGCATGGAAGAACGGTTACTACAGGTTGGCTAAAAAGAGTTTTTGGTTGTGAAAGTTGTTTTTTTTTTTTGCCATATATACAATCATGCGATTGTACACATAAGTGTTGGTAATCACTACATAGTATAAATAAAAGTCGCTTTCTCTGTCCCTATATCCCTATGTATGCTTAGATCTTTAAAACTACGCAACATATTTTGATGCGGTGTCTTTTAATGGATAGAGTGATTCAAGAGGAAGGTTTATATGTATAATACATGCATAATATAGTAGAAACACTGATGATTTCCGTGCGAAGCCGGGGCGGGTCGCTAGTTAAAAAGAAAAGTAGAAAGTGGCGCCCTCATATATTTATTTAAACGATAATCTTGAAACGTTTAAATAAAAAATCATCCATGCTAGCCTGGGAGCCAGAAAAAAAATTGAATGTTTCAGCTACATTTTCTCCCAAGCGTGTTGTTAAATCCAGCTAAGGGATCTGAGGGTTCCAGTATATTGTAATTTAGGCGATGGGCTGAGAACCTGTAATACAGCAATATACCTACAAATCTATCTTAAAAAGGGACTCGAGGGTTACAGTGCATTGTAATTTAGGCGATGGGCTGACAACCTGTCACTATAGCAATACATATTACAATCTAAAATTGCCATCAATTTTTGTCAGACGTGGCGAAAGCGCCTTTTACGAGGTGTTAAACGCTCTGCCTACCCCGTAAGGTATAAATACATGATTTATGTATGTATGTATGTATCTATCTATCTTAAACAAAATTAACCCGCAAAACTTAAGTGAGACATTCTAAATAAAGATTTTAATAACGGGCACTCTTATCTTCTTATCTTATCTTATTTAGCCCACATCATCCCACTGCTGGGCAAAGCCCTCACTTTGGAAAATAAGTCGCGTACTTCACAGTACAGTTCAGACGTACGGGACTTATTTTACTGTGAAGTACGCGACTTATTTTCCAAAGTGAGTGCCCGTTACCGTTAATCTTTACGTCAAAACTTTGTCAGACGTGACGGAATGACCTTTGTTTAGATCGTTTACGCTCTGCCTACCCCATTAGGGATAAAGGTGTGATTATATGTATGTATCTCAAAACGAGTCAATCTAATCACAACACTGAGTTGGTTCAATCTGAACTGATTCTGACTGAACATTTTCAAGTTCTAATTTAGTGTTGAATAGTTAAATAGAGCGAATCCTACAGCTTTGCATAGGTTATCTCTTGACAGGATCTTTACAGGAGGTTATTCAGCTGGTATTCTATTTTCTTTCTTATTGCTCTCAGCTCAGCACAAAAGTAAATTCACCTGTAACCTTTACGGCGCAGGCAAAGCGTAAAACACCTAGTAAAAGGCTTTTTCGCATTGACATGTTTATTGCTTTAATGAAAGGTTGTCAGCCCATTGCTTCAATTACACATTGCTGACTTCTACTTAGTATCTACATACATATAATCACGCCTTTATCACTAATAGGGAGGCAGAGCGTAAATATGCGAATAGAACAGATTATAGTTAGTAGTAATCTGGCAGAGCGTAAACGACCTAAACAAAGGTCGTTCCGCCACGTCTGACAGAGTTTTGAGAGTTATTTAAGATAGATTTATAGGTATAGTACTGTAGTGACAGGTTGTCAGCCCATCGTCTAAGTTACAATATGCTGAAACCCTCGGATCCCTTAGCTGGTTTTTACAGCATGCCCGGGAGGCACATTCTAGCTTTTCCTCTCGCTCCCAGCCCAGCATAGAAGCATGACGTAGTATCTACGTATAATGTTCTTTGTGAGTAACCTTCGAAATCATAAATTTAATATGCTCAAAAACATGTAAAGACAGTCAAATAAATGGCGGAAGTTTTTGCGGGGCGTTCAGATAACACAGACAGCTTGAATCACCGAAGTTTGTATGAGGAATGTTTCCCTTCATCTCGAAGACTTGTTATCAATCACGTCTGTTGACGTATCGACAGGACGTGTCGTCACAGACTTGGGTAAGATTACGCGTATTTTTATATTCCCCCTTGAAATATGTCCTTGTCTCAAGGGAGTAGAGAATATATATATATATGTACACTTAAAGTATTTTAGAACAGCAAAAATCTTTTAAAATCCCAAATCAAATATGCAAAAAAAATTAATGTACTGTAAAAGACCGAAGTACTATTAAACCTAGGATTTACCATTAAAACCTAAAATTATTGGCAAAACCCCGAAAAATATTATGGTCTTCGATTACGAGACGGTTTGACAAACACGTGAGGAAATGTTTATTTCAACATTTACCTGTGTTCTGAGGTAAATCCTAGGATCTACCAAGTGACTTCGGGCTTCTACTGTAACAAATACATATGTTTTGATAAATGTATCAGGGATATTGCGAATGTTTGCATCCGCATATGCGGACACTCAGGGTTTAAAAGACTGCAAAACAAACTATTCGAGGATTCGAGAGTTTCAGTAGGCATATTGAATTTAGGTGTAGGGCTGACTACCTGTCACTACAGTAATATACAAATTAGTCTCAGACAACCCTCAAAACTTGTCATTGTGTGGCGGTCATTCACCTTAGTTTGGGTCGTTGGTGCTCTGCCTACCCCATTAGGGATACAAGCGGGATAGTATGTATGTAAAAATGTTTTTTTAATATATACCCTAAAAATATTGTCTTTTGTGCTATTTCGGCACCAATACAAAATTAATTTAGAACAATATATACGTGGGACACTCAGAAAGATTTGCGACACTAAAAAAAATTGTTCTACAGGTACATATATTTTTATTAAATCTTTTCAAAGTACTCTCCACCAGCCTCTATACAAAGATTCATGCGTCTGAACTAGTTTTCAAAACACTTTTTCCAGTCCGCCGTAGACACCTGGTTTACAGCCTGCTCGAACGCAGCCAGCGCATCTTCCGGCGACGAAAATTGTATCCCCTAGAGCTGATTTTTTTTTTTTGGAAATAAAAAGAAGTCACACGGTGCTAGATCAGGGCTGTAAGGAGGGTGACCCAGGAGTTTGACTGGTGTGCTGTCCAGGAAGTCCCTCGTTTTGAGCGCGGTGTGTGCAGGCGCATTGTCGTGGTGGAGCAGTAGTCCGCGGAGCCCTGTGTTTGGTCGCTTGTTGTTCACAACAGAAAAAAACTTCTGGTAAACATTTGGTAGTATACCATTCGGCGTTAATGCTTCTTTGATCTCGTAAGAGAATTGAGGCCAAGTGGCCAGTCAAATTAAAAAAGCTGGCGATCATAATCTTCCCCCCGCTTCGAGATCGCTTCACTTTGGTAGGCGTTGGTTCATTTTGAAACACCCAAACTGTCGACTGGCGCTTGGTTTCTGGATCGTATTGATAAATCCAGGACTCATCACCTGTTACGATGTCGTAAACACGCCGAGACGAGCCTGCTTCAAATTTGTTCAGCATATCACGGCACCATTCCACCCGGGCCTGCTTCTGAGAGTCGGTGAGGTAGTGCGGCACCCAGCGCGATACTATCCTCCTCACGCGAAGATGCCCTTGTAGAATCTCGTGAACGCTTCCCGATCCAATCTTTAATATGTGCTGAATCTCCTGATATGTAATTCGCCTATTATCTTGGATTAAATTTTTCACTGCTAGCACGTTTTCTTCCGTAATAGCCGTCAAAGGGCGACCGCTTCTTTCTCCATCCCCCAAGGTTGGTCGACCGCGCCTAAATTCGTTATACCAACGATACACGGTTGCCTTGGAGGGGCTTTCATCCATAAATGCCATTTGAAGTCTATCGAACGATTCATCCGGTTTCAGGCGACACTTGAAATCGTAAAAAATCATAGCTCTAAAATGTTCCCGGCGCAGAACCATTTTTCAGTAAGACACGATACTTTGAATTGGCTCGCAAAAAATGTGGAGGGAAATTTTAAAAATGGAACACACATATTTTTACTTACAAGTAATCATATTTTCAAAAAAGATTCTAACCGGCCAGTCTGCCATATATAAAAACTATTTATCGCAATACTTTCTGAGTGGCCTGGTATCTTATCTTATTAGCCTGAATCATCCCGCTGCTGGGCAAAGGCCTCCTTCTTCACCCTCCATTTTTCCCTGTTTTGAGCTTCAAGTTGCCAGTTTTGTAAAAGTGTCGAGCTCGTCGCGCCACCTGCGACGGGGTCTTCCACGTCGTCGTTTTGTGGTTGGTGGTTTCCACAGAGTGCTTGTTCTTGCCCACAGTTCTTCTGGCATACGACAGACGTGACAACAATATATATATGTATCCATATTTTTTTGATCCTCAAAATTTGTTATACGTGGCAAAAAGCCCTTTTATGAGATCGTTGATGCTCTGCTTATCTCGACTATTTTTGGATGATTGATCGACCTTCGTGCACCTAATACTGGAAATGGTCCTTTTTCGAATTTTCTTCCATTGATATTCCATAAACTCCAAACAGATTGTCAAAACGTTCTCACATTGTCACGTAAGATATTAAAATATAAGTTGTTGATTTCTCATTTACAAGCGTTTAAGAATATCGAGTTGGTTTTAAAACCTTTAGATTAATAGCTTAGTTTACAATTATTTATTTAAGTATTTTTCTACTATAAGACGTTGAATTTGAAATGGAGGAGAAACCACTATACGGAGCGCTGACAGTGTACAGGGAGCGGGGAGCTTACCTTCGGCGACTGGAACAGTTCGAGAAAGCGAAGGCATCATACGATGAAGGATTCAAACATTCGCCACAAGATGTAGCACTGCTGATTGGTCGCAGCCAGGTTTGTGCAGATGCCATGAAGCCGCAGCAGGCGTACTCTGACGCTGAAGCTGCTCTTAAGTTGGAACCCAACAGCATGCTGGCACTGAACGTACAAGCCAGGGCCCAATACACCATGTGCGACTTCGAACGCTCCGTGGTCATGAACTACCGAGGCTCCAGATTACGACGCTACCCACCATACTTCGAAGAAGGCATAATCCAAGGTTTGGAGACATTACAAGACACGATTGGGATACATGCGGGCCATGTCCTGCTGGACATGAATCCTATCATAAAGCGACAAGAAAAAAGCAACGAGGAGGTAACAAGTACAACGCCTGTACACAACTGTCGGATTCCGAGGCCAAAATATAGAAAAAAGATAACACAGTTAGAGAAACGACATCAAGACCTGCTGTCTCGAGTGTTGGCCATGAAATATTTAGGTCCTATGGCATATGATAAGATTTTTCTTGAAGAATTGATACATGACCAACGGGTACCGTCTGCAAATGCCTCCGGCAGTCGCGATATAATAAACCTTGCTAAGGACGCATATAACTCTATTTCTGAACGACAAGAAATGCTTAGAGCTATGCGCCCCTACTACACTATTAAGAGAGCGGAAAAATCTGCATCTAGTTATCTTACAAGGTACAGGCAAGAAGTATTGGAAAAAGAGCGCAAGGTGAGCGAGAAAAATGCTAATCGCTTCATAGATAAGATCCTTGACAGTCTCGAAAATAATAAGTTGAATGAAGTCATAGCCACGGCGGAGCAGATGCAAGCATTCCTTGATTCCCGAACGCTTCATACCCTGCCGAATAAAGACATCTACACTGACCGCCTGTACCGTGCAGTCGGAGAAGGGTACTTGAATATGCACAGACTGTCCTACAGAATCAGCGAATACGGCAACCGCCGTCGCATAGCTTTCCTCATGGGTCTCCCCTACGGTAGACCAAAATCCTATGATTCTGTAACTGCCTCTTATTCTCACAAATGTGTCGACGTCAGCCATGGACTTAAAAAGCTCGAAGACCTCATCGATATGTGTGAAAACAATTATATGCGTTGCTACCTGAATTATAGAATGGCTCAAATGCAGAACACTCTGAAAAATTACGCTCTCGCCAAATTCTATGCAAAACGGTGCCAGTATCAGGCGAATGAGCTGAACAGTCCCACGTGGTGGTTGAACGGGTGCTACGTGTTAATGGCAGGCGACATGAAGCAAGGAAACCAGAACGATATACGCATCGCAGTGGAACAAGCTTTAGAGTACTCAAAGTTGATGGCAGATCCAGAATCAGTGCAAGTGTTTTTGACCAAGTGCGCTGAGCTGGCGGCGTCTGCCGTGACTCTCGATGATAATAAACTTAGGAAGCAACGTGAGGCGCAAATTTTGAGGAATTTGGATGATGTCACGAAAGTGGAAGCCAGGGTTTTGTTTAAGACTATTTCGAGGATGCCACCCGGGAGGAGGTTCGAGGTGCTTCCTCGTAAGATGGAGTCGTCAGGGTGGTATGTGCCCGTGCGGCGGCGTCGTCTGCAGCGCGGGCTTACAATCGTGCCGGGTAAGGAACGCGCGCTGCCTCCAATGACTAAATCCAGTGTACCTGGATTCCAGGATTTCCGCTTTTAACTTTGTCATTCATAAGTAATATTGTAAGAGTTCCTTAAGTTTTATTGATAAGAAGGTTAGCAAAGTCGTTGTTGACTTCAGCAGAAATTTATCCTTATATTGTGTTTTTTTCTAGTGAATTATGTAGTTTGTAATATGGTTTTTATTAGTATTCGTAATTGTAAATCTACGTACTGTTTATATTTAATGATTATATTATTTGTAAAAAAAATATTACCCATCTTTTTTCTTTTATTGTCATACTAGCTGTTACCCACGACTTCGTCTACGTAGTTGTTTTTCTCCTTCGTCCACCCGTGATTATCTGCAGCGAGTTGTCGGTCTGGTTTGAAAACGTGACGATGATGGCGGTCAAAGTATAGTCAAACCCCTTTTTCCGTCATCATTCCTCACGTACCTACCACATGTTCCCCCTGTCCTACCCGTCACACGCGTCCCTAAACAGTCATCATGTCTGTGCAGTCCTCTCATCCATTCCTCCTGTCCATGACTCGCTCCAGTCGCTTATGTTTCCTTTCCTCCGTCCATCCTGAAACTTATGTCGCTCCAGTGCTCGTGTATAAAAGCTTCACAGATTATTAATACACAACACACATTATGAATTGAATTGCTGCCAAGATTTTAACAACACAGCGTATCACACTTCATAGCACTAATAATGCTGGCTGCCTGCTCCGTCCTGCTGCTGCTGCATGTAAAGAAGCGTCATGAAATGTATTCCAAGTGAATCCAGGTAACACATATTCAAATGTAAAAGGTTCCGTTGTAATCAGTTCAAACACTTCTTTTTATGGACCTATTTGCACCATACTACAAAGTGTATATAATGCGTCACCGGACTAAAGGCGGGGAGTTGCTACTGATGCCTTGGGAACTACTTATCGGAGAGAATCTACCCGGTACGTGCCGGTAAACCCTAAAGTGGGGAGCAAAGGAGGGATCTCCGCGACCCCGCCGGCGGGGTGCGCGGTTGCTGGAAGAGCTTGTACTGAGTGTGGCTCGACTAGTATTGGCAGCATTAAATGCACGAGTAATTTGGTCATCGCCGTCGGTAAGGACATGCCTAGGTCTTCGTTTGTAACGAGTCGCAGGTTGGGTGACGTAGTCAGAGGCGCTAACTACAAGAGGGTTGGGGTGGTGAGGGGCTTTGTCAAAGAAGCGTACGGCCGCTTGCTTCATGTACTCTTTGAAAGACGGAACATCGAGTTTTTTTTGTTCCCTGTCTACCCCCTACGTTAGGTAGCATGCTGATATCGTAAATCGAGGTAATACTGAGTAAACTGAAAAAAGTCCTATCAAATGGGTTATAACATCGATTCAAATCGTTGTCTACAGCCTACCCCTTAAGTACAGTGGCGTGATTACATTTATCCTTAGTTTGTTTTTATGTAAAATTCAGTTGAATAAAAAAAGTCGCCTCTAAATCGGCTATAACACTATCTAAATTCAGTTCCTTGCCTACTGCGTACCCCCTAAGTACGGTGGCGTAATTATTTTTATCTTAAGTTTGCGTCTTTGTACCACTGAGTTAAAAAAAACCCTTGAAATCGGTCAAAAACACTAACTAAATGCAGTTCTTTACTACTGCCTACCCTCTTTGTCCATCTCCAAGTTACTATCTATCACCAGAAAAATTTTCATCAAAATCTGTTTAGCCGTTTAGGCGTGAAAGATATCACTATCTAAATTCAGTTCCTTGCCTACTACCTACCCCCTAAGTTTGGTGGCGTGATTTTATATAGCCTATATCCGTCTCCAGGTTACCGTCTATCACCATATCAATTTTTATCAAAATCCGTTCAGCCGTTTAGGCGTGAAAGAGCAACAAACAAACAAACAGACAGACAGACGGACATACATACAGACAGACAGAGTTACTTTCGCATTTATAATATTAGTATGGATTTATGGTGGTAACTTTACATAAACACTCCTAGCAATGCAATCGTAAACGGTGGTAGGAACTTCTTCTGGTCCCTCGTTCGGTTAAGGACAGATTCTTGTTACGGCAGATTATTTTTACGACAGATTATTTTAACGGCAGATTCGTGTTTGGGCAGAAATTAGACAGTCACGTACAAAATAATCACATGCTGTCACTATTATACTGTGAACGGCCTCTGTGGTCAGGGGTCAGAGCCATGGGCTTACAATTCGGAGGTCCTGAGGTTTGATTCCCAGGGGCAAACCCTTGGAAACGAATGCATTTCAGGAACGTAAACTACTGATACCAAAACATTATCAATGTTGTTTTAAACAAAAGGGTCTCGTTTCCATTCTATTCTATTCCATCAAAGTTGGCGTTATGCGTAGTTGGTGTTTTGCACAGTTGTTTCGCTAAGGTATTTTTTTTCGGTGTTGCACAAATAGCATTTACATGTAGGAATAATAACAGGAATTTTATTATTTAAATTGTATAATTCTTCAACGTATTAATAAAATTACATAACAATTACAAAACCTAACCGTTAAAATGACTAATAAAACATAACAATATACTATCTTCTAAAATACCTTAGTAAATTATTTTTTTATATATCATTTATCATGGCCGCAACTTGAATCCATCGACTATTTAAAATACATGTTTGTAACAAGGTGATATTCAGAGTTCAAACTTCTGGAGTCCAGGTACGCTGGATTTTGGCATTGGAGGCAGCGCGCGTTCCTTTCCTGGCACGACGGTCAGACCACGTTGCTTGCGCTTGCGTCGCTCCGGAACAAACTTCCCAGTCGAGTCCACCTTCCGAGGCAAAACAAAGAACCGCCTACCAACAGGCACGGTCCACATCCGCTTGAACAACACACCAGTCTCCACCTTCGAAACATCATCCATGACCCTCAAAATTTGTTGCTCACGCTGTTTTATAACCTTAAATTCATCCGGTGACACGGCTGCAGCTGCCAACTCTGCACACTTAGCTAGAAAAGCCCGCACTCGCTCAGGATCCTGCAATTTCTTTGAATACTCGTAAGCTTCCTCCACTGCAATACGGATGTCATTCTGATTGCCTTGTTGCATGTCACCAGCCATCAACACGAAGCATCCGTTCATCCACCACACTGGGCAGTCAATCTCATGTGCCTGCTGCTGGCACCGTTTTGCGTAGAATTTAGCAAGAGCGAAATTCTTCTGTGTGTTCTGCAGGCGAGCCATTTCGTAATAAAGCCAGCAACGCATGTAATTGTTTTCACATTCTTCTATAAGGTTCTGGACCTTTTGTATCGTCAAGTTAATATCAACGAATTTGTAAGGGTATGTCGCCATCATGGAATCGAAGGATTTCGGTCGGCCTATAGGGAGACCCATAAGGAAAGCTATGCGACGGCGGTTACTGTGCTCGCTGAGTCTATACGAGAGTCTATGCTGGTTGAAGTAGCCTTCACCAACTCTTTTATATAATCGGTCGGTGAAAAGGCTTTTGTCTGGCAAAGTTTGAGGTGTCCTAGAGTCCAGGAAAGCTTGCATGCGTTCTGCCTTGGTGATCACATCCATCATTCGAAGATCTTGAACACTTTTTGTAATTTCTGTTAGGAATCGTTCTGCATTATTTGTGCTTACCTCTTTTTCTTTCTCCAACAAATCACGTCTATACTTAGATAAATACTTAGATTCTGATTTTTCGGCTAATTTGATAGAATAGTAAGGACGTTGGGCGCGTAACATTTCTTGTCGTTCACTTAATGAATCCAACGCTTCCGTAACAATATTATTAATTTCTCGACTGCCTGCGGAATTCGCCGAAGGTATTCGTCGATCTGTCTGTAGCTCTTGAAGAAAGAACTTATCATATGCCATGGGTCCTAAATACTTCATGGCCAAAACTCGAGATAGGATGTTGTATCTGCGTCTTTCTAATTGTGTCATTCTTTTAACATTCTCCTGCTTTGGGATTCGACATTTATGTTTACGTTGTTTATATATGATACCCTCATCTTCTTTTATGATGGCTTCTTGCGCTTTTATGATAGGTAGAAAGTCTAGCATGACGTGGCCGGAGTTCTTTCCGATACAATCTTGTATGGTTTCCAGGCCTTGGATTATGCCTTCTGTGAAATATGGTGGAAACCGGCGTAATCTGGAACCTCGGTAGTTCATGACTACGGAGCGTTCAAAGTCAGACATCGTGTATAGAGCGCGGCATTGAACGTTTTTTGCCACCATGCTTTGTGGTTCGAGCTTTAGGGCTGCTTCGGCGTCTGAGTACGCCTGTTCCGGCTTCATCGCGTCAGCGCATACCTGGCTGCGTCCTATCAGTAAGGCAACATTTTCTGGCGCATTTTTGTATGCCATATCGTATGAGGCTTTTGCTTTAGTAAGCTGCTCAAGTCGGCGGAGGTAAGCACCTCGTTCGCGGTACACCGTCAGTGCACCGAATTGCGGTTTTTCCTCCATTGTGTTGAGATCTATATACTTCTTGTTCTCAAGACGCTAGTTCTTACCCTAAAATAGTATTTTATTTGCTTCTAATAAATTAATTATAAAATCAATGGATCCATATAAAATGCTGACTTTTGAGTGAATATTTTTTTCTTGTCAAACTTGATTTTGTTCTGTGATTTTGTTTTTTGGAATGAGGACGATGAAAGAGGTTAATTTAGAACGAGCTAATTCTCATTTTGTTTATAAGACATGACAAGGGACATACATACATACAATCACGCCTTTATCCCTAATGAGGTAGGCAGAGCGTAAATTACCTAAACATAGGTCGCTCCGCCACGTCGACAAAGTTTTGAGGGTTATTTAAGTTAGATTGCTGTAGTGACAGGTTGTCAGCCCATCGCCTAAATTACAATATTATGAAACCCTCGGATCCCTTAGTTGGTTTTTACAGCATGGGACAGGACCACAATATTGGGACCATATATAGTAATCTGTGATTGAGACCTGTATTTTGTATGGGATTATTTACGCTACTTTGTGTGACGGATCCACAAAAAAATATTTTTGCTCATATTTATAAAGCGACCTTGAGATTGAGAGCAATATTAAGTATGTATTTGACAGGCCATTTTGTACTGAAATTACATTTGTGATACGAACTCAAACTAGCTGTCAGTCTAAAGTGCTGTTTATCAATACGGGTCTATTGTCTATTTTGTTAAATATACCATAAGTATACCTTAGTAATTTATCCCTGTTGGAAAAGGTAAAAATATTTTCATAAACAAATTACATCGTGTTTATCTTCCTTCCAATTATATTCGCGTTGTTCATCTAAAGCTTTCCTTCCTTTGACGTAAATAGCTTTATTTATTAGTTTAATTCCTTGATAAAACGAAGAGTAAACATTCTTTTAATTAAATTATCCCAGCTGTTCAAACCCTACAACAGGGAAATTTTTAATAAACATTTTCATAATCCTCTGACGATATAAATTACCAGAAAATAATGGAGATGATATACCTTAATTTCCTTTGATTAATCTATAATTGGTGTGTGTCAGCCCCTGAAGCGGAAACCGGTGTGCAAAGGTTGTGGTAAATTAGCGCAGTCCGGCGAAACCTGTAACGATAGACTAAAGAAATTACATGGAACTATGATGATTTAGGAAGCAAATAAAGTAATAAGATACTAGATTAAAGAAACGATCTAATATTTGGTTGTGATATTATGTGGCACGTAAGCCGTTGGTCCCGGTTAATATATTTTAATACCGTATATATTAATCGCTAAGCTATGTCAGAGGCCAGAGCATTGGCGACTTGAAAATTGACCTAATCTAGGATTCTGGGTTGCGAAGGTCAGATGGCAGTCGCTCTGTGTAAACACCAGTACCCTCGTGCAATCCTGTAGATTAGGTAGCCAACCTCGTAAGATACGGGATAAGGTTAGGGAGATGGTGTGTGTCAGTAGCACCTTTGAGACTTCTAAGTGAGCTTGTTTCTTCGTCGACTCGGTCAGCCTAGACCTAGGTCTAGAGTAGACTCAAAAGCGTTACTGATACGTGATTTGACTCGTTGCAATAAAAAAAAACGATGTTTGCATTTGGCTTTAGCTTTTAACGATGCAGATGTAAGATAAGATAAGATAGAAGTTTATTCAATTACAATACAAAAAACAACAACCCACAAATAGGACACTTATCCATAGCTTACTTATAAATTAGATAACTGTTGTAATTTGTATTGTCAAAGAAATGGGGCTGACTCAGCATATTGTTGTAAGCATACACTCACAACATTGATTATTCTGCCAGCACCTTTAGCAAAAAGAGCTAAGAGCGAGGCATGCTAACTAATACAAATATAAAAATATTAATTATTTTATAAACAAATAAGTGCACATAGAATAAAATTGGCAGTAGAAAATATAATATTTAAACTAATTACATAGTAATGTTATAAGATGTAACGGAAACGTTGTAAGCGAGATCACCAAATTCATTCTTGTTTACTTTAAAAACTTTAAACTTGTATTCTTCCGGAAGATTCCGCGTGGAGCTTTACGGTACGAAAGTCGGCTGTTAACTTTTAGGTCACCTTAGGACCCAATAATCCTCCCAACCGAATTTTGGTGACCACGGCGGTCAATCTCCCGGAGATCGACCATCTACGCATGACTAGTTTTAAGTGGCCGTGTTTGATTTTTCGCAATACACATGTGCACTCTCTATTGTTTCGTTCTGTTTTTCTGATGGAACAGATTGATTGGGCACAGAACCGACTATTTACATGCCCATCCGACAATCAGGCGATCAGACTGCAATGTAAACTAGAACACAGTCGTTGCCAGACAACTAGACAGTTACTCGTAGGTTAGGTCACCTGTAGGCTAACTACGATACCACAATTTGGCGGAAAGGGATGTTCTGTATACATTGTAATGATTCAAAATGGGAAATTTACCATGGTTTTCCATTTTGGTATGAGTGTCCGATATTTCAACACAGTTTTGCGCGTTATGATCACAGATCATATCCCGTTTTTAATCATTATAATGTTGATAGCCGTGAGAGTATTAAAAAGTTCTGTAATAGTCCTCCCACCGATTTTCGGTGATGGCGGCCAATCTCCCGGAGATGGGCCAACTGCGCAGGACTTGTTTTTAGTGCCCAAGTGTTTGCGCAACACACAGGCGCACTCTCTGTTCCCTCAATCTCTTATTGTGATGGGACAGATTGACTGACACGACCAGAGAGAATTCAGGCGCAGGACCGACTATTTACATGCCCATCCGACGGCATGGATCATCTTACTTTTCGGACAATCAGGTGATCAGCCTGCAATGTCCTAACCAAACTAGAAACAACAACACAAAGTCATTGTCCCCGGCAGTGAATCGAACCCGGGACCTCCGGGTCGAGAGCCCATGGCTCAGACCGCTAGACCACGGAGGCAGTGAAAAAAGTTCTGTAAACAACCGGTGAAACCCCTACACGAAAACTTCCTCTAAAACCGTATATTTTTTTTCAATAGGAATACTTTACTTCTCAATCCGAGAGTGAAATACGATCACAAATCCCGCTGAAAGGTGATGCTGCGAGTTCTCTGTCAATATTTCAATCCCTCCCGCGGGGGTTGGTTGTACCGTCAATATTTTCCCGCGGGCAATATTTGGACGACCTCATTGCAGACTGAATTAGGTCAGGCCTGTTTAGAGGTGATATAAATACAGGCCGGTACGCTTCATCACGCTAAACTCTGACAGATGGACTGAGAGAAAGTTGGTACAGTACATACATCACGCTTTTATTCTGGGATAGGCAGAACATCAACGACCTAAAAAAAAGTCGACAGCTTCCCGCAAAGTGATAGGGATTGCTCAGGGAATTAAATTGAACAACTTTCCCCCGAATTGTTTTAAAGGAAATAAAAAACATTGACTTTCATTTTCTTGATCAGATTGTACGTGGAAAGAAGTCAAAAATAATCTTCATTTCCTGCAAGAATTCCTTTGTGAAAGTTGTTTGGTTTCGATAACTAAACAACTCCTATCAATTTGCGGGAGCTGTCCCTTACACCCGTAATATAGCTTTGATTTTAATGCTTACTTTAAAGACATTAGGAGAGAATACAATCGGAAACATATACAAATGTATTCGATACCTTAAAAAAACAGTTCGTTTGTATTTTTACATACATACATATAATCACGCCTTTATCCCTAACGGGGATGACGTAAACGACCTAAACAAAGGTCGTTCCGCCATGTCTGACAAAGTTATGAGGGCTATTTAAGATAGATTTGTAGGTATATTGCTGTAGTGACAGGTTATCAGCCGATCGCCTAAATTGCAATATACTGAAACCCTCGGATCCCTTAGCTGGTTTTTAGCATGCCCGGGAGGAAATGCAGCTGGCACATTCTATGTTTTTCTCTCGTTTCCAGTCCAGCATGGGATAGTTTTCTTTTATCCTCTCTATTTATAACCAAACGTGCATTCAGATGCAAATGCGAGTGCTCGACTTTTATTTTTATTTGAGCACTTAGTGCTTTTACGGATTTTACAGATTTCTATTGTCTATTTATTTGCTTTTCGATCTAGTCTCACTATGTTTTCCCGAGGGAATTAGTTAATATTAGGAATAGGCTTTAACTTTGTAAACGAGTTTTCCCGTGGAAACAAATTTATCCCGCGGTCAAAAGTAGGCACGTTATTTAAGGTAAATGTAGAGAACAAATTTTTTTGAACTGTGTATTTGTTAGATTCTTCTTCTGTCGAGTGGATATCGAGTCTATGGACCCGATGAACCCTGGTGTCAGAGTTTTTAAGCCGCCTAGTAGCACAACTATAAGGCCTCTGAAATGGTTTGAGTAACGACCACTATCAAAGACAGCGACCGGGACCGACGGCTTAACGTGCCCTGCGAAGCACGAAATCTTTTTTCTTTTCGGACAATCAGATGATTCAGCCTGCAATGTCCTACCCAAACTGGGGAAGAATTCACAAAGTGATAAATTCTCAAATATCAACTTTGTGTTTCCCCCTTGGGAATCGAACCCAGAACCTCCGGACCACTAGGCACTAGCTACTAGACCATGGAGGCGGTTTAGTTAAGTTTGTTAGATTACAAAACAAAAACATAAATCCTGTGCTTTTGTTATGAAGTTCTTCTATGTGTTAGTTTATTGTACTGTATTATCTAAATTAGAAATTGAACGTTGCGAAATCGCTCTTTATTGTGTTATGAATAAAATATGAGTTCGTTGGCACTTTGTTTGCCTACCCCATAACGGATACAGGCGTGAATAACACTAATACGAAATGAGAATAGGCACGTAATAGTTTTGTTAATACGAAATTGACAATGGATCACTTAATTAGGTTGCTAACCCCCCGAGCTTGGGTTATTTAGGGAATACGGTGATTGTCTCAACGCTATTGACGTAAATTGACATTGACAACGAGACGTGATTGGGTTGCGGTACGAACTGAACTGCCTCCGAGGTCTAGTGGTTTGAGCCATGGGCTCCCGATCCGGAGGTCGTGGGTTCGATTCTCACGAGGGGAACACATACATACATATAATCACGCCTTTTTCTCTAATGGGGTAGGCAGAGCGTAAACGATCTAAACAAAGGTTGTTCCTCCACGTCTGACAAAGTTTTGAGGGTTATTTAAAATAGATTTGAAGGTGTATTGATGTAGTGTCAGGTCTTCAGCCCATCGCCTAAATTACAATATACCTACTGATGAAAACTTCGGATCCCTTAGCTGGTTTTTACAGCATGCCCGGGAGGAAATGCAGCTGGCACATTCTATGTTTTTCTATCGCTTCCAGTCGACAAATAAGACAATAGAAGACGACACGAGAGGAACACTAAGTTGATATTTGTCAATTCTTCACTTTGTAACCCAACTCGAGTTTCGGTTTGGTTGGGACAACTTCCATGAATGTTGGTTACTTCCATGCTGGTCTGGGAGCGAGAGAAAAACATAGAATGTGCCAGTTCCATTTCCTCCCGGGCATGCTGTAAAATCCAGCTAAGGGATCCGAGGGTTTCAGTATATTGTAATTTAGGCGATGGGCTGACAACCTGTCACTACAGCAATATACCTAAAATTCTATCTTAAATAACCCTCAAAACTTTGTCAGACGTGGCGGGACGACTTATGTTTGGGTCGTTTGCGCTCTGCCTACCCCATTAGGGATAAAGGCGTGATTATATGTATGTATGTATGTATTTATGGTTGGGACAATACAGGCTGTATTTCCTGGTCGCCGTCTTTGGTAGTAGTCCATACATAAACCATGTCAGGATTGTCATGGTCTATTAGTTGTTACTAATACATTCATACATATAATCACGACTTTATCCCTAATGGGGTAGGCAGAGCATAAACTACCTAATCAAAGGTCGTTCCGCCACGTCTGACAACGTTTTGAGGGTTATTTTAAGACAGATTTGTAGGTATATTGCTGTAGTGACAGGTTGTCAGCCCATCGCCTAAATTACAATATACTGAAACCCTCGGATCCCTTAGCTGGTTTTTACAGCATGCCCGGGAGGATACGCAGCGTGGAGGAGTATTGTTACTAATAGGTGGTTTAAAAACTCCGACACGGGGGTTCATCGGATCGTTCGTCTACCCGAAACCCCCTTGATGAAATTACATCACTGAGTAAAACTACACAAAAATACCATAATTATTAAACCTTAATTCACACAACCTGTCACTACAGCAATATACTTACAAATCTATCTTAAATAACCCTAAAAACTTTGTTAAACATGGCGGAACTATCTTTGTTTACATATACGCTCTTCCTACCCCATAAGGGATAAAGGCGTATTTATATGTATGCATTTCTTCCATGCTGGACTGGGAGTAATAGAAAAACATAGAATGTGCCAGCTGCATCACCTCCAGAGCATGCTGTAAAAACCAGCTAATGGATTCGAGGGTTATAGTATATTACAATTTTAGGCGATGGGCTGACAACCTGTCTCTATAGCAATATACGTCATGATCATCTGTAATAACCCTCAAAACTTGTCAGACGTGGCGGAACGACCTTTGCTTAGGTCGTTTACGCTCTGCCTACCCCATTAGGGATAAAGGCGTGATTATATGTATGTATGTATATGTATGCATGTATGTTAAATCTGAAAAAAAAAAAAATGTTTCGTTCCGTAAGTATTCTTTGAAGGTACTAGAATAACAACATAATTTTTTTAATTGTAAAATACATTTAATCTATCTATCATTTTGCGGGACGCTGTCCCTTACAGCCGGTATGTATTTAACGTTATATTCAGTTGAATGCGGGTGTCCGTGATAAGCCTGATATGATTAGCGTTTGTCTGTGTGTTTACGCAAAGCTATTCAATATGCCAATCAAGCTAATGGTACTGTACCTAATGGGAAACGGGAAACGTGCTGGTATTATCTATTATACCTAAAGGGTTGATACAATAAAGGGTATGAAATCCCATGCTGGACTGGGAGAGATAGAAAAACATAGACTGTGTCAGCTGCATCTCCACCCGGACATACTGTAAAATTCAGCTAAGGGATTTGAGGATTTCAGTGGCATTGGACTGACAACCTGTCACTATAGCAATATACAGATCTATCGGGAATAACCCTCAAAACTTGTCAGACGTGGCGGAACTACCTTTGTTTATAGTGATAGATCAACGACTACTCACTTGTTTGTTTAACGGAGGTGTTAGACCTCTACGTTTCGACCCTTTACGGTGGTGTTGTGTGATTTTCACTCTCCACGAAGAAGACTCTCATAAAGAGTCGAAACATAGAGGTCTAACACCTCCGTTAAACAAAAAATATATTTATCAGTATGAATAACACTTGTTCGTCATTTAGTGATAAGACCTTTGTTTAGGTCATTTACGTTCTGCCTACCCCATTAGGGATAAAGGCGTGATTATATGTTTGTATGTATAATATATTTCCTGAAACTTTGCAATTTAATTTGCTAATATGTGAGGTGAATAGTTACGTATATCTGAGTTGGTAAATGACAAAGAGATTTGCTGCTGTTGCCGACACAAACAATCAGATGGGAAACATTTTCCGTATACCCGGTGTAAGGGACAGATTAACATAAACTGCTAGGGGTTGTTCAGTTAAAGAAACATAGGCGTGTTAACTGGGTGGCAAAAAAAAAACCAATACGTATATACAGTGAGGCATAGAGACTGACGTCCAAAGGAAAAAAAAACAATTTATAATTTCAAGTTGAAAAGTCAGATCGGACTGGCTCAATTGTGAAATACGAACTTTTGATAAAAAAATAATTAACTTACATTACGGCTAGAAAGCTGCAACTTTTATGGCTAAAATTAAAAAGTGATACTTGCAACAAAAAAAAAAAAAATTAAATAAATCAGTTTTCTTTGAAAATACATACATACATACATATAGTCACGCCTTTATCCCTAATGGGGTCGGCAGTGCGTAAACGACCTAAACAAAGGTCGTTCCGCCACGTCTGACAAAGTTTTGAGGGTTATTTAAGATAGATTTATAAGGACATTGCTGTAGTGACAGGTTGTCAGCCCATCGCTTAAATTACAATATACTGAAACCCTCGGATCCCTTAGCTGACTTTTACAGCATGCCCGGGAGGAAATGCAGTTCGCTTATTCTATGTTTTGCTCTCGCTCCCAGTCCAGCATGGAAGTTCTTTGAAAATTACTAAAAAAAGTCATAACTCCTAAACTACTAAAAATAGCTGAACATACATGGGGGTGATTTGGATACCCCTTGACCTAACGCATCAAAATTTTTCCTTTGGACGTCACACTTTGGGCCAAGTTGTATATACGTTTTAGATCTCATTCATCATTTAAAAAATACTAATACAGTTAAAAATACATAAGTTATTGATTTGAGTAGTACAATATATTTACCAAGGAGTGACGTCATTACTCGCTGTTTTCATACAAAATAGCGTTTTTGACATTTCATAAAATGTTTCTGATTTGACTAACGTACGAAACTACCCCAATATCTATGCAAAACTAGCTTACCGGGTGTAAGGGGCAACGTCCCGCAAACTTATAGGGATTGCTCAGACAACGAAACTGAACAACTCTCATCGGAAAATTCTTTTGTATGGAAAACCATATTTTTTTTCTTTTTCCACTTCCTAAAAAAATCCTGGTAATAGTTGTTCAGTTTCGTTGACTGAACAACCTCTAACAGTTTGCGGGACGCTGTCCCTTACACCCCGTATACTTAAAAGGCTTTTTATCCCCCCGTATAAATGGTACCTTCTTATCTCTCCAAGCTTGTTTAACCTTATGTAGTTTTTATAGTGGGAACTAAAACCGCACCCGGATGGAAATCGTGATGCTATCGCACCTAACAACCACACTTACCCCACACGATCAGTATTTAGGCAGTTCTCACACTGCATCGCGCTACGCAGCGGAGAGCAAATCTGCTCATACGCGCCAAATGAATATGTTTTTTTTATATATATGGAAAACACTTACACTTACTTCTCTTCCGTGCTGGAGTGGGAGCGAGAGAAAAACATAGAATGTGGCAGCTGCATTTCCTCCCGGGCATGCTGTAAACACCAGCTAAGGGATCTGAGGGTTTCTGTATATTGCAATTTTGGCGATGGGCTGACAACCTGTCACTACAGCAATATACCTAGAAAGCTTTATCTTAAATAACCTTCAAAGCTTTGTCAGACGTGGAGGAACGACATATATACATCTAACAGATTAATTAACTGCCTGCAATGGCAACATTTAAAAATATTTTAGTTCATAAAAAAAAACTGGGAGTAAGGCCGTTTTTTGTGTGTCAGCTTGATTTTCTTACAAGCTGAGGTATTTACCAACAATATAGCTCCGCGCGTAGGAACAGATCTGCTCTCCGCCGCGTAGCGATGTTTAGTGTGAGTTTGCCTTACCTCACACACGATCAGCGTCATTCCGGCGTGCGATCGAGATTCGATCCGCAGGTGCATGTGGCAGGAAATTGAATCCAGTCCCAACGTCTATTTAAAGGGTACACCGGTACCGTGTGGTGTAAAATAGCGCACTAATCTGGTTAACCAGACATACGAAATATACACGTAGTTATAGCGCCTTCTTTTATTCTGTACTAGAGACCCGCCCCGGCTTCGCACGGAAATTATTAGTGTTTCTCCACAATATTATGCAAGCATTTCTTCCGTGCTGGCCTGGAAACGAGAGAAAAACATAGAATGTGCCAGCTACATTTCCTTCCGGGCATGCTGTAAAAACCAGCTGAGGGATCCGAGGGTTTCAGTGTATTGTAATTTAGGCGATGCGCTGACAACCTGTCACTACAGCAATATACATACAAATCTATCTTAAATAACCCTCAAAACTATGTCAGACGTGGCGGAACGACCTTTGTTTAGGTTCTTTACGCTCTGCCTACCCCATTAGGGATAAAGGCGTGATTATATGTATGTATGTATGTATTATGCAAGTATTATATATATAAACCTTCCACTTGAAACACTCTATCAATTAAAAGAAACCGCATCAAAATCCGTTGCGTAGTTTTAAAGATTTATGCATACAATGGATATAGGGACAGAGAAAGCGACTTTGTTTTATACTATGTAGTGATAGTCAGTCCTACATGGCCTTATAATATGCGTTGTTTGCAGTATGGTTGTTTATCATTATAATGTTTTTTTACGTGGTTTCGAATTACCACCATCTCTTACGTACATACATATAATCACGCCTTAAACCCTAATGGGGTAGGCAGAGCGTAAACCACCTAAAGCCCTTAGCTGGTTTTTACACCATGCCCGGGAGGAAATGCAGCTGGCACATACTATGTTTTTCTCTCGCTCCCAGGCCAGCATGGAAGAAATAAGTAGGTAAAATCAACGCTGCTTGCAACAAAGGGCATAAGCTTGAAAAAAAAAAAAATACAGCTATTACTATTAAAACAATTAATTTTCAATAAATCCAACACTGATCCCGATATAAAATCGTAACAATGATAAAATAATAAATTATTGGTATGAAGGCGTTTACTATACTTACTTTCCTACGCTGTGGCACAGAATATAAAATAGTACTACGTACTACATACAGAATGAACACTCACCTCCCTCTCCCCAGTCCAATTTACCTCGAGCCCTGTGCCGGTTGGCGGGTCACTTGAAGGGTACGCTTTGATTTTCATTTGATATAAGTGTTGATTATGACCGGTAGTACATACATACATATAATAACGCTTTTATCCCTAATGGGCTGTCTGTCGATGTATGACTAAAATGACAAGGTACTTTGGAGTGTCCAAGCTGTAATTGCGGTTTAAACGTGAAACTTTGCAAACAGGAAAATCAAGTGGAATAATGTTGTATAATTAAGATACAATGGCGTCGATTCTCGCGACATAATCCTTATTCTAATTCTTAGCTAGCGCTGTCACTCTCTTAAGTTTGACATAAGAACAGAATAGCAAATAAACACATGACTTTGACATCCTAATCTGACATTAGATTGCTTATTTGACGTAAAATAAGGAAGCATGCTCTATGCTCAGTTCTTATTTAAAGCGTCTTAGGTCAAATAAGAAATTTCAAAGTCATGTGTTTACTTGCTATACTGTTCTTATATCAAACTTAAGACAGTGACAGCGCTACCTAAGAATTAGAATTATGTCGTGAGAATCGACGCCATTGTTATACTAGTCACCGTACACTGTTGAGGTTATCAGACGTGTCGTTGTGGTTTTAAAGATAATTTTGTTTTAAATATAATTTTGTGCGTGATGTTTTTGATTGGAAATGATGTTTTGTGTTTTTGGGATCATAATACCACTTATGTGCTTGACTGTACATGGAGGTTTTAATAACAATGTGAATATTTGTAGTAAGTGCAAATATTTAATACTTGTAATAGAATAGGAATAAGAAAAAATACTTTTAATGATAAAAATGAGAAAAAATTTCAAGAATGTGAACGAGGCCGAGAAACTAAAGAATTTTCTTTACAAAAATTGCTCAGAATTTGTACCTTTTTTCTGCAACTTTTATGCGACTTGATTCTTTTTATAAACATACACAGACAAGGAAAACGGACATAATTATGTATGTTGTTTATTTTTATTTACAGACTCTGATAGAGTTTATCTTTTGGAAGGTCAGGTTGTGGAATGGTCAAACTCAGTCCAAGGTCATGGCTGGCTGAACCCTTGTATGAATGAGGCCGAGGTAGTACAAGAGTTTAACACCTCTTTGATCGAAGAGTTTGCATATGATGAACTGGATATTACGTCAACCTTGGTGCCAATCATGCCAGAAAAAGCTGCTACTAAACATGTGATGATGAGAGGTAAGAGAGATTAAAAATTACTAATAACTGCCTCCATGGTCTAGTGGTCAGAGCCATGGGCTTACGATCCGGAGGCCTTTGGCTCGATTCCCTGGGAGGGCACACAAAGTTGATATTTGTCAATTTGTGACTTTATGAGGTTTTCCCTAGTTTAGCTACATTGCAGGCTGAATCACCTGATTGTCCGAAAAGTAAAAGGATTCCGTGCTTCGGAAGGCACGTTAAGCCGTCGGTCCCGGTTGCTGTCTTTGATAGTGACCGTTACTCAAACCGTGTCAGAGGCCTAATAGCTGTGTTACTAGGCGGTTTGAAAACTCTGACATCAGAGTTCTTCGGGTCGTTGTTCGACTCGAGAATTCACTCGCTAAGAAAAAGACTAAGTAATAGAAGTTTCATTATTATCATATCCCGAGGTTGTTTCTTACATACATACATATAATCATACATAATACACGCCTTTATCCCTAATGGGGTAGGCAGAGCGTAAACGACCTAAACAAAGGTCGTTCCGACACGCCTGACAAAGTTTTGAGGGGTTTTTAAGATATATTTGTTGGTATATTGCTGTAGTGACAGGTTGTCAGTCGATCGCCTAAATTACAATATACTGAAACCCTCGGATCCCTTAACTGGTTTTTACAGCATGCCCGGTAGGAAATGCAGCTGGCACGTTTTATGTTTTTCTCTCGATTCCAGTCCAGCATGGAAGACTATATCACTACATAGTATAAAACAAAGTCGCTTTCTCTGTCCCTATATCCCTATGTATGCAGAAATCTTTAAAACTACGAAACGGGTTTTGATGCGGTTTCTTTTAATGGATAGAGTGATTCAAGAGGAAGGTTTATATGTTTAATACTTGCATAATATAGTAGAGAAACACTGATAATTTCCGTGCGAAGCCGTAGCGTGTCGCTAGTAAATACATATAATTAATATAATATAATAAATATACAATCAAAACAATCATGTTTTACAGGAGCCACTCCACTCGGCTTATGGGGCGGATGCTCACAGTTGGAGAAACTGGAGATCTACTCTCCAGTGAATCTCACCCTTATACCACCTGATTGGTTGATCAACTGTTCTCGACTCTATGACCTTACACTAGAAGGCTTGACCGTGGAGCAGATTCGTGCAGTCCTAAACAGTGTTTCTAGAGTGGCATCAATTGAGTTTCGCAGTATTTCGGATATCGAGAACATTGTTTGGGACCCAATTTTTCCTTTGATCAGGTAATAAAATTCCCCGTGTGGTGCCGGGTTAGAATAGCATCACCCCATAACATCCCGTGGGGGTCGTAATAGACGTCTAAGGGATAAATCCAGGGAACGGGCAGCAGCGTTCCCTGTGAATGGATAACTTCTACTGCGCTCACCAACCCGCCTGCCAAGCGTGGTGAGTATGGCATATACCTCCAATTTTGGGGAGTCCCATGTCAAGCAGTGGACTGTTGTGGCTGATGTTGAAGTAATAAAATTCCAAATAGTTCCTTGTTTAGTGCGTAAGGTGTGTATTTGACTTTAGTTCAGAGACTAAGCTCTAGGAAACAATCACCCGTAATTATAATCAGCTCTCAAGATTGAGAGCGAGTTTGAATTAGTATCAGATGGTATCAAAAATGTAATTTCAGTACAAAACGGTCTGTCAAATCCATACTTAATATTGCTCTCAATCTTGAGATCGCTTGATAAATACGAGCCTAAACAACTGACCAATACGAGGTGTGAGCTAACTTAGAAGCCTGAAAGACATTGCATTCCCAATTTCCCATCCCACTTAGCGGTAGAACACAGCAAGCTGTACGTATTATAATGTAAGGGACAGCGTCCCGCAAACTTATAGGAGTTGCTCAGTCAACGACACGGAACAACTTCCGCCAGGATTCCATACAAAATATTCACCTTGATCGGTCAATTTGTATGGATATGCCAATTATTTTTTTATTTCCTGAAAAAAAAAAAAAAAAAAAAAACTGCTGACAGTTGTTTAGTGTCGTTGACTGAGCAACCCCTATCAGTTTGAGGGATGCAGTGCTGTCCCTTACACCTGGTATTTAGTCCGTTGTTTAGGTAGTTTTGACAAACGGTCGAAGATATCATGTCGGAAACCCTATGAGGAAGTTAAACAAGATTGTTTTTAAGAATTCAAACAGCCGAAAAATGTTTTAATGCATTAATTGTTCCATAATTGAGATTTAACTTACAAATCATATATATTTTTGTAATTTCCTTCTAATTATCTTTATTTTGATACCCCACTTGACAGCTTCAGTAAAAAAAAAACTTTTGAAGACTTACAACTTTGCGTCTAAAATACGCCATTTTGAATATAGAAAATAACGCCTATCTAAAACACTTGGATGCTTGAGACCAATCGAACGATACCCTAATTGTTGAATTCCATCCAGCTGTTTTGGAATAACGAGGTAATAAAGAATTATCAAACATACATACGTACATAAATTCAAGATACGCGCGAAAAACATAACCTCTCCTTGACTGTCGGGTAAAAACTCTGATACCTAAGTTTATTCGACCCGTTCTGGTGCGTCCTTACTGGGAGTATTGGCTCGCGTTTTGCGTATCTATAGACTAGAGTTGATGAGACGAACACAACAGTTAACACGTTGACGGACACTAAGTCACCCCACTTTGACACTAATTTTTTGTATGGAAATTTTGAGACTGCTGTAGCAGTTCTGTTGCACCTGTTCCAAATTATGTTATAAAATCGGACATGAACTGCTGTAGCCGTCGCCTGCTATAGCATTTCTGTCGCGTCTGTTACAAAATATGTTATGAAATGGGACATTAACTGCTGTAGCCGTCGCCTGCTATAGCATTTCTGTCACTCTGCACATTGTGGTTGCAGTGTAATGAGGCAGAGCTGCTATGACAACCGGACTGCTTATGCAGCTCTGTCACTGCAAATATTACTTAAGATTCTATATATCACTCAACTGCTGAGGCAGCAGTATGTTATACCAGTACTGTCACTGCAAATATTACCTATGGTTCCATATATCACTCAACTGCTGTGGCAGCAGATTGTTATAGCAGTACTGTCACTTAATATAGTAAATAAGGGCCTATAGAAGAAAACAGCTGCTTATTATCTTCAACAATTATTATCTACAATTAGTACTTCAGAAGTATTAAAATAATTATAAATAAAACAATAAATAAATAACCAGTTTTTAATCATTATTGAGATCAATTAAGTAGGATACATAAAGTAAAGAATCAGTTTTTAATCATTATTGAGATCAATTAGTACGATACTTAAAATAAAGAATCAGTTTTTAATCATTATTGAGATCAATTAAGTACGATACAAAACTTACAACTACTAGACACACTGAAACAGTGAAACAAGTGAAACAGTCTAATCAACATTTGGCATGAATCTACTTTGTAATCACAGTAAAGTTTGTCTTTACTTAACAATCACCTACAACATGTACTTATTAATTAATGAATAATCAGTCTCAAATAATTAACAAGCAGTCTAACGTCATTAAAAGTATCATTGCCCATGACCATCTAAAGTTTACGAATATGGTATGCCTCAAAGCAACCTGGGCAAAGCGCCGGTTTGTCAAGGCAGCCTTTGCATCGGTAACTAGTTTCTTTCATAGTTTTATTAGCCCTACATTCCCGGCACTTCAAAAATACTTTAGCCCTTTTGTAGTTTGGTGGCACAGGTATCATCTCAGGCCAGTGATTTTGTATCCCTGGTTCTGCAGGTGAATCGGTAATGGGCTCTTCATCCTTACGTGATTTCCTATTTGCATTCCTGTGTCTTATTTTCATCAGCTTCAAGCAGTCGAAACGCTCTTCTACTTGAATATAAGATCTGATAATGCTCTCTCTGAATTCAAGCATTTGCTTTTTGTTATTACAATGTTTATTGTATATGTAGTATGCGTTCCACATCATCATGTCCAAAATGTGGAAAATTATCTTCTTGTACCATCTTATGGTTTTTTTGGGACTTGAATAATAAGCCATCATTTGGTCGGACTTATCGATGCCTGACATATGAGCGTTATAATCCACCACTTCTACCGGCTTGAACATGGTCTTTCCATGTTTGTTTTTGCAGACAACCAGACGAGGATGATGCTTTGTAGTAATCATATTGACGGGTCTTTTATCTTTCCAGCGTGATACAAAGACGTTTCCTCTCCGTTGCCAAACATGCTCTCCCTTTTTTAGATTTTGGGTGAATAGTGGTTTTGGATTGTCTTTTCTATCTTTTCTCAATGTACCAACTGTGTGTGTATCATGATTCAGCAATTTATCTGACAGCGTAGTGCTGTTGTAAAAATTGTCCATGTATAAGACGTGACCTTTGAAAAGGTATTTGTCCATCAAAGTCATGACCAGTTTCTGAACTTTCGGTTCATTTCCGTCATCGTCTAGTACTGTACCTTTTCCTTCATAAATTTTAAAGTTCAATATGTAACCATCTGCGGTAGTAACGATGTAAAATTTTATGCCATATTTGCTCTTCTTTTGTTTCATATATTGGCGGAAGGAAAGCCTGCCTCTAAACAACAACATCGACTCGTCGAGGGATAACTCACATCCCGGATTGTATAAGTCTTGAAACCGTGTAATGACCTTTCTGACGAACAGATTGACTTTCTCCATCCCTTTACTATTTACTGTTGAAACATATAAACATCGCAGCAGTTGCTCAAATCGTCTTCCTGACATGGTATATGGAAATACCGGATGAAAGTATAACGGGTCAGTGAAAGTAAACAATTTTCTCAAATGGCACGAGTTTACCTGTCCTTGCAGCAAGCAAAGTCCAAGAAACTTTCTTATTTCATCTGGGTTCGTAGGATGAAAGTTTTGTCTTCGAGCCCCCCTTGTATGTGGCCTCTGGGTATTACACAGTGCTTGACCATATGCGTTTGTATATGAAACAATCAGTTCTATCAGCTCTGTTGTCATGAACTGGTTGATAACGTCTATCGGAGTGGTATTATTGTCACAATGAAATGTAGGTCCTGTGGTAGAGTCATCGAAAGGGAATTCAAGTAAAGGTGCTGTAGTATCGGTCCATGGTTCATCGTCAACTTGAGGGTCCTGTGGTCTAACTTGTCTTCTTCTAACATTATCATTTCGGTTTATCAGAGGGGAATTAGATGTTATTTGCAAATCCGAAGCTGGCTGAATGCCGTCAACGTCTTGAGTTTGAGTGGAAAGTGAGACGGGAACGGACTGTGGATTAGGAGACTCCGATATATCTGAAGCCTGATCGATCCGATCGAGTTCTTGAATAGATTGACGTCTTTCGAAACTACTGCAAGGATGACTAACAGAAGAAGAAATATCATTCTCTATCTGGTCGTGAATAGGCAGTTCTTGGTGATGATTGGGAGATGACGGTGAGGGCGAAGTCTGTCTGCTCTCCTGAAGATTTTGAATTGTTTGATGCCTGTCTAAATTGCTTACAGGCTCGCCTACTGAAGATACTTCCACTTCCATCTGGTTTTGAATAGGCGATTCTTCGTGTTTTTCAGAAGACTGAGGGGTAGTTTCTGTCTCCATCTGATGATTCTCGGTTGAGGGTTCAGGTCTGAGCTGTTCTGGCGTACCTTTACTAACGCACGACGTATGATCGGAATATTTCTCTGGCTCTATTTCAATTTGAGGTTTACCTAGAGAAGACGTTTCAACTTCCATAGGCGATTCTTGGTGTTTTTCAGGAGACTGCGGGATTGTTTCTATCTCCATATGATTTCGCTCAATGGAGGGTTCGGGTCCGAGCTGTTCTGGTTTAGCTTTATCTACGGAAGCTTTCTCTTGCTCTATTTCAATTTGAGGCTTGTCTAGTGAAGACGTTTCAACCTCCATTTGGTTCAGAATAGGCGGATCTTGGTGCTTTTTAGGAGACTGCGGAGTAGTTTCTATCTCCATCTGATTTCGTTCGATTGAGGGTCCAGGTTTGGACTGTTCTAGCGTACCTTTACTACTGCACGATGCACGATCGGAATCCTCTGGTTCTAGTTCAATTTTGATGAAGTTTGTATGGGTATGGATATCTGCTGTGACGGTCATTATGGTTGATTGAACCTCTTCATCAGGCGTGTCTTCACTGATTGGTGTAGGCATTCTGGCTGGTTGAGACTGCAATGGCTGGTTGAGAGAGCTAGGCAATGGATCAGAGCAGCTGTTACCTGATTCTTCAGATGAGTCTTCGTTACTATCCGGAACATAGTCTGCATCAGAGCCGTATTCACCATTTGAGTCATAATACGGATCCACAATGGATTCGTCAGATGAGTCCCTGCTTTTCGTACCTCTGTCATCACTCTCTGAAGATCTTTCAGCCTCAGAATAAGATTCATCTTGAGAAAGCTCCTCTGTGGCTGCGACATCGAAAAGATTTTGCAGTTTGTCAACTTCCTGCACGTTTATTGATGGTTGAGGTTTGTTCTGGGCAGGAATCTTACGACGTGTCTGCTTCTTTTTTCGTGCTGGAGCTTTCTTGGGCATCTATAAAGAATAAAGTACATTTTTGAAGTTATTTTATGACTAAACTTGCAATAATGATTCGTAAAGGGACGAGTAGGTTTTACTTCGAAAATAACCACATTACTTTGTCTTTTCAAGTATTTGCATACATAAAATCATAAATCTATGTACATACCTTGAGTTACGAATGATATTTTGAAGTTATTTCAATCGTAGCTTCACTATAACACGACTATAAAACGAGATAAAGTCGTTGAGATTTGGCGCGAAAATGGTCACATGGGTGCGTCTGCGCAACGCGACACTCGCCGGCCGACTGAAGAATATTCTATGGCACCGCGAATGGTATAGCCGCTCTGTCACTGTGGCGTGGGGCGGGGGGGGGGATGTGATATGTACTTTTTGAAATGGTTGCAGAAACTGTTAAAAATGACACAGAAAAAATTGGAAAAAATTGCCAGTGACACAAAAAAATATTCTTCTTTATTTTGTATGAATGAAACGACTGTGATAGCAGTTCTGCCCAAAAATAAATCGCCAACTGGGAAGGCCATAGCAGCTCTGTCACTGCGGGTTGTCAAAAAGCGACTGCTATGGCCTTTCCGTCCGTCAACGTGTTAATAATCAAAAAATGCTTAGCTACAAAAAAAATACAATATATTGTTCCATATTGAGATATCAAGACTAAAGTTAGAGGATGCGAATAGGGATGAGGATTTTCTGTGAGGATGCGGATGCGGATGTGGATGAGGAAGAGGATGAATAATAGGGAGGGTTAAAAATTCAATTCATATCTACTTTTTTTTATTTTTGTAGTTTTGAATATTCGTATAAATAAATGTGTTCTGACTTTGTTCTATTTATATTTTATCAATAGGCCAGTCGGATCGCGGGTGGTGTCCCACGCGCGCCATTGCTATATGCGAACTTAATTAACTGAATAACTTATTTACCGCGCTTCCTGCAATAGGACTGTCAAAACTAAATTTGGATTTGTTAGTCACGCTCGCGCCCATGCAAAGTCCCAGGCTAACCTAAATCTGGGAGGACATCATCATCATCATGTGCAAAACAAAATCCTCATACGCATCCTCTTAATCTTAGAGGATGCGGATCAGGATATTTTAAAATCAAGTTTTGAGGATGCGGATAGCGGATGAGGATACGTAAAATTGCGAATCATCCGCATTATGAGGATGTGGATGGCTGATTCCTCATCAACCCTACTAAATACGTCCCATGTTTATTATTGATAACGCGAACGCTCTCAGTAAGTACGCACCTTATGGGGATCCCCGGTGCACGCCAGCGCCCTCATCAGTCAAAAAATCATTGCTCACCGAAAACGCAAGTAATCGAAAATCCGGTAGATCAGATTGAAGTATGGGTACTGAAGTTTTTTTAACCATTATAAATTAATAATTCAGTGTTCACTTCAGTTACAGATAGTAAAAGTGCTAAAAGTGGCCGTTTTTCGCAAATTTCCTATCTGTAACTGCAACGATCTATAAGTTGCAACTTTATGAAGTTCCAAATGACCTTTATTGCTTTAACCTCAATCTGATCTACCGGATTTTCGATTGATTTTGTTTTCAGTTAATTATGATTTTTTGACTGATGAGGGCGCCACTTAGCCCAGGGAAGCCCCTTAAGACAATAAAAACGACTAAATCATATTGTTTTCTAGTGGAGCACATCAATGGATAAGAAGGGTGGAATATACCTTCTCAAATTTCAATACCGAGATTTCAGCAGAAGATGTCACTTGGGCAGAAATATCTGAAGCTTTTGTATATCAACTGTCATTGCTCAAGAATTTGGAGGAAATCCTAATATATTCCTTCCATAATCTAGATTGGTGTGCATCTGCTAATTATTCATCAGGTACTAGTTGGTATGTTGGCTTAATAAATTATAAATTTAGTCTATTTTTTACACTTTATTCGTTATTGCTATTTTTGAATTTTTATACTTCTTTTTTAAACTCACTGTTCATCTTCCGCTTCTATTTTTTTATTTTTTTAAACATTATCATAACAAATAAAATAAGTTTTATAAGTACCAGTTGAATATAAATTATTCTATCCACGAAAATCAACAAAGTGTTCCTATTTATGAAAATGTAGAAATATAAAACTAAATATTTTCATTCCATACAAAATCAAATCACCCATTCAATTTAATGAGTTTTTTTTGTAAGGTCAACCAAACCAACATTATTTTTACGCATTTTATATTTTTCAGTGACTTTTGAATCTTTGAAGAAACTGAGCTTACCTAGTTCCGCGACAAATTCTACATGCTTCAGAGAGCTCCGGTCGGCTCCTAATTTAGAGTATCTCTCAATTTTTGTACCTCAGATGGAGGTAAATATTTTTTATTTATTATTAACACAGTGTGATTTTACGAATTTCATATGTACGTTTATTCGGCGCTTTTTCCGTGCTTCGGAAGGCACGTTAAGCTGTTGGTCCCGGTTAATATCGTTTAACACCGTAGATATTAGTCGTTAAGCCATACCAGAGGCCAGTGCTAAGCATTGGCAGCTTAAAAACTCTGAATTAATTTAGGATTGGGCCTGGTTTCCCTTCTGGGTTGCGGAGGTCAGATGGCAGTCGCTCTGTGTAAAAACCAGTTCTCTCGTTCAATCCCCTAGATTAGGTAACCGACCCCGTGAGATATGGGATAAGGCTAGGGAGATGATGATTTACACAGTGTGATTATGGTTACGGCAAATGTTGGATAGATATATTTCTTTTATCAACTTTCAGTATATTATTATTCAAAGTCAAAGTACCTTCTGTCAAATTCCTAATGGAGTAGGCAGAGCGTAAACGACCTAAACAAAAGTCGTTCAGCTACGTCTGACAAAAATTTGAGGGTTTTTTAAGATACATTTGTAGGTATATTGCTGTAGTGACTGATTGTCAGCCCATCGCCTAAATTACAATATACTGAAACTCTTGGATCCCTTAGCTGGTTTTTACAGCATGCCCGGAAGGAAATGCAGCTGGCATATTCTATATTTCTTTTATCAATTTTCAGTTTAGTGAGCTGTCAGCGTCATGTGCACCGCAACTGAAAGTAATCTTAGTTGGAAAATCTGTTAGTTTTTATCGAGAGGATTATCTAAGGCTTTACGATGTAAGTATTTTTTTATCTTATCTTATCGTAATTTTGACTAGCAGGTTTGCAAAATATAACGTGTTTGAAATAAAATTGACGATGAAGGAAATTCTCAATGAAAAACAGGAAGCTGCTTGATTGTTGAAATGGGTATATCAACGAAATGACTATGATTATTGAAATGGGTATATCAACTCTGTATCCTGGGGAAGTGCATTTGAAACTCTTGGCGGTTCCACAACAGCTTTAAAGGGATCGTAAACTCCTTTGCTGCCTTTGACGGCCGGCACAGCCTAGTTGGCAGTGCATCTGCCTGCTACGCAGTGGGTCCCGGGTTCGATTCCCAGCTGGGGCAGACATTTGAATGATGAATTTAAATGTCTGTTTCTGGGTGTGGGTGTTCTTTGTGGTTGTTTCTGTGTATGTCCATGGCACCCCGATACAGGGGGACAATCCTAGTGGGGGCTATGAGTGTGTGTGTTTTTTCACTATCCGGCAGACTGCTAGGTATTACGCCCCATCTTATCATCATCATCAGGGGCTTATTTAATAAAACCGACAATGACAATTTGACAGTGACAATTCGATGTACACAGCTTAGCTGATAAACTTCTTCGTATCATGTTAGCAAGTAAACTACGCAATGTACGCTGAATTGTCATTGTCAAATTGTCATTGTCAGTTTTATTAAATAGGCCCCCAGCTCATATACTCCCCCCAACGAGTGACGAGCCTACTCTGAATTTGGACGATCGGGCCTTAGGCCGTTGTTTGTGCACTCCATACATAAAATCACGCCTCTATCCCTAATGGGTTAGGCAGAGCGTAAACGACATAAACAAAGTCCACGTCTGACAAGTTTTGAGAGTTATTTAAATAGATTTGTGGGTATATTATCTTATGTAGCATATATTATGTATTAGTTTATCATAAGATTTGTATCCGTATATTTTTTATTGAAATATTTATTTAATAGTGTGTAAATATTGTCTAAGTATTATATTATGTAGTAATATGCACTATCCCGCTTTCTGCTTGTACAATTTCTTTACCCAAAGGTTGCCTGGTAGAAATTGCTGCTTTAGCAATAAGGCCGCCTATATTGTACTGTCCGCCTGTATTGTTGTATGTGTTTCTTTGTGCAATAAAGAATTTTGTATTGTATTGTATATTGCTGTAGTGACAGGTTGTCAGCCTATCGCCTAAATTACAATATACTGAAACCCTCGGATCCCTTAGCTGGTTTTTACAGCATTCATCCGTATTATATTCGTGGGTACATCTAATTCGCATAAAAAAAAACATAATGAAATGTATTGGATGGGTGCACAAGCTGTCATACAATAACTATGAAGACCAAATTGGATACGAATCTAATATGGATGGCGCACGAACGGCCTTAAGTTTATCTTGATTTGTGTAATCACAATTCTGCCACTGACACGTAGCACAGCGCGGACACTACCATTTCATTTTGGTCACACATCGACAGACGGCATATTGCACTTGGCATGTGTGTGTGTGCGTGTTATAAGGGTTGACAAATTTTGTTATACCGGTCATAATCATCAACACCCAAAACAGAGAACCACGAACTTCGATCACGTAGGCCCATTTTTATATTAGTCCACATCGCACTCAGTTTTAGAATTTCTTTTCATCCTATTAATTTTAATATTTTTTGTAGTGTCCAGATAAAAAGAGCAATGTTACTCTTAATATGCTCGAGGCACCCATAAACTGTGACTGTGGCCAGTCTCTCTGGCTTGCAAGAGCTGTGATGGCAGGGTTTGTGACGGTGGAAGGATCGACCTGCTCTGATGGGACGGACCTGGAATACCAATCCTGCGACTGGTTGAACTGCACAAGGTGATTTATATTGCTATTGATAGCTTCCATGCTGGACTGGGAGCGAAAGAAAAACATAGAATGTGCCAACTGCATTTCCTCTCGGGCATGCTGTATAAACCAGCTAAGGGATCCGAGGTTTCAGTACATTGCAATTCAGGCGATGGGCTGACAACCTGTCACTACAGCAGTTTACATACAAATCTTTCTTAAATAACCCTTAAACCTTTGTCAGACGTGGCGGAACGACCTTTGTTTAGGTCGTTTACGCTCTGCGTACCCCATTAGGGATAATGGCGTGATTATATGTATGTATTGATTCGTTGAGGGTACGACTAAACTAAATCTACACTAAGATTATTGCTGTCCCTTTCTGGTCTCTCATGATAAATTGACAGGTAAAGTCTTAATATAGATTTTAATAACGGGTACTCACTTTGGAATATAAGTCGCGTACTTCATGACATGTTTCGGGACATTCAGAGTCCCCTCATCAGGTGAATGTCCCGAAACATGTATAAATACAAATATATTTACTATCCACATTTACAAACAGAAACTAGTTACACACATTCACAAACATTTAAAACAAAAAACAAACAAAATCAGTACATTTACAAACGTAATACACATAAGAAATACCTATTATTAAAACTGGACCACTTACTCCAGTGAATTCTTTCAGGAGATGAAAATATAATTCGACCTTCCCATACAAAATTACCACCTCGATCAGACAATTTGTATGGAAAAGCATTTCTTTTTTCACTTCTTGAACAAAAATCCTGCTGATAGTTGTTCAGTTTCGTTGACTGAGCAACTCCTATCAGTTTGCGGGACGCTGTCCCATACACCCCATATGTTGAGTTGAAATGATCCAGGAAATAACGATGACCATCAGACAGAAAATGCAATGTGATCTCGCGTGAAGGTCAAGTTTCGCTAGTCACTAAAATACATACATACAATCACCCCTTTATCCCTTACAGGGTAGGCAGAGCGTAGAACGCCTCGTAAAAGGCGCTTTCGCCACGTCTGACAAAAATTGAGGGCAAGTTTAGATTGTAATGTGTATTGCTGTAGTGACAGGTTGTCAGCCCATTGCCTAAATTACAATACACTGTAACCCTCGAATCCCTTTAGCTGACTCCTACAACATGCCCGGGAAGAAGGGCAGCTGGAACATGCTATGTTTTTCTATCGCTACCAGTCCAGCATGGAAGAAATATTTACTTAATAACCAGGATACGTTGAACCATTGCATGCCCTTCTAAAGCTGATGTCTTAAAGAATAATTTTGAATGTTTCAGGGTCCTTTGCAATACAAAATGCGTATGCTGTGATGACACGAACTACGGCATAGTGGCGGACTGTCGAGATGCACATTTAACAACTGTACCCGAAGAAGTTATGCAAATAAATAATTTGACAGAATTGCTGATACCGAATAGCAATATTTCGACATTGCCGAAAAGATTTCCCGATTCATTGATTGTGAGTTACTTTTTATTTTATGTTGCTCTAGCGGAATGGGGAAAAATACTGATTATGATTGCTGTACTAGCGCTCATAGATGGCACCACAACAGTCCTGAAACGCGGTATCGAAGTTTGTACGGTGATCTGCGTAATATACCAGCTCTAAATGATGTCCAGTTGAACGTCGGTCCCCTGATCACTACCCTTGGCCATCAGTCGTCACTTGGCCCACTGGCCTTAAAGAAATCTCGTGGGTGTGTTTTTTAATGACGAGATGATTGATGAGATAATTAAATTTAAACTCAGTTTTAGAATAAAGGTAAGCAAAGTTTCATGTCTTTTAATCAAAGATCTTATTTCTAAAATAAGTTTTAGCTATTAGATATAATCATGAAATAGTAGTTTTAGTAATTTAACACCACGTATAATTTATTTTTGAATTGTATTTTTGAATAAAAAGACATGAAACTTTAGTCACCATCACATTCTAAAACTGAGTTGGAAATACTATAGGTACTCCTTCCTATATCAAATCTCCGTTATTTATTAGTTCGCAGATTTCTACGGCAATGATTTGTTTCGAGGTTCGGATGCAAATGCAATAGCTCAGCTGTTCGCAGTCCAAGGCAGAATGGTTCGTCTCGCAGCTAACCCGGTGATCTGCGTTTGTGACAACCAGCTGCTGATCAGGGAACTTCAACGATTTAGTAATCAGGTATTTTTTTATTATTTACTTAGGAATCAGGCGAACCTACTAAGACAAATATTGTTAATTTTCAATGGTTGCTTATTGTGAATTTCAGAACTGGTAACAAAACTTACATGTTAGATTTTGTTTTGAACCATATTGACGTTTTAATCAGGCTGCTAGTTTCGTTAGGTGGATTAGAATACTCAGTGTTAAGAGCGACGGCATGGTATGCCTTAGTTCGTGGGCTCGAATCCCACCTGAGTGAAACTATAAGCCTCATAATTTTCATGTTTGTAATTTCAAAAATATAACCTAGCTTTTTTTATAACAGATCGAAGATTACGACCAGATAGTATGCGCAGGCCAAGATACGAAGCTAAGCGCAGTGGATACGTCGGTACTATGTTCAGTGCGTGATCGTGACGCTTTGGTGCTGTTGGTAGTGACCGTGGCACTGGTTGCCTCAGTCTCAGCTCTTATGTTGGGGGTCACCTATTACTATCGACGAGAAATTCAGGTATGACGTCAGATGCTGCTGTAGGCTTACGACTCGAAGTGCTCTTAATTTTTTAATCATAATAATACCTATCGGTGATAAAGGAGGACAGAACACACGATAATTCAGATGTTTTCAAACCAATGGTTTAATAAGGCAAAGGGGTTCCAATCTTCTGGAAGGTTTCAAAACAAATGAAAAAGAAAAATGCTTTGCCTCGTACAGAACGACGTCATGTCATCGTTGAATTGACTCCAGCTTGTTTGCTATATTTTAAGGTTTTGATAAATCATAATATGTTTTTCATTCGATCAAACTTACTCCAAACTTCTGTCAGGTCTTTGCAACACCTTTATATTGACTGAGTTGTGTGTTTTCAGATATTCTTATTCGCGCGTGGATGGTGCCTCTGTTGCATCAATGAAGAAGAACTAGACGCTGATCGGCGTTACGATATCTTCCTCTCATTCTGCTATGCTGACGAACAAATAGTCTGCAACGAGCTACTCACTAAGTTAGACCAAGAATACTCCGTTTGCGTGCACTATCGTGACTGGAACCCTGGCGGCATGATCCCTGCACAAATTTGGAGTTCTGTCGAGGAGTCGAGAAGAACTGTAGTCGTCCTATCGCGCCACTTCATCAAATCTCTTTGGGGTATTTTGGAGTTTCGGAGCGCATATATCAGCGGCATAAATGATGGACGCGTCAGGGTCGTAATGATTGTGCTTGATGATGTACTGGAAACAGAGGACCTTGAAGTGGAATTGAGGGCTTATGTGAAACTGAATACGTATGTGAAGTGGGGTGATCCATGGTTTTGGGATAAACTCAGGTTTGCTTTGCCGCATCGACCTGGTTCTTATTCGCCTGAACGCCGATGTCCAGACAATGCTGATGTAGATTATATAGTCCAAGAACCAGAATTAGAAATGTTGGCTTTGAATGCTGCAGAAATTAGTGACTTTGATGACGAAGTGATTGTATCAAACAATATTGGTGATAATGCTGTAAATACAAATCATAGCAGCCAACTCATAAATATAAGGGATGACTGATTATTTTGGTTTTAATTAACAGCTAATATTTATAGTTTTTCAAAGTAAAACGATCAGAAATCGTATTACAACAACCTAGGCCGATTTCAATCGCCGCACCACTAACGGCGACTTATTACGTTTCTTAAACCTTTGCCGTTCTGCCTACCCTGTAAGCGATATCTTCTCTATCTTCCTATTATCGAGTAGGTTTTCCGAGTTTAAGAACGACCCATGAACCCTGGAGTCAGAGTTTAAAAACCTGTCTGCAAATAAGCCTCTGACGTGGTTGGGTAACGATCACTAGCCAAGACAGCGATCGGAACGAGACCCCCGATGCATGGAATCTTTTTACATACATAAAAGTCAGGTTATTCAGCCTGCATTATCCTAACCAAACTGGGGAACATCTCTCCCCCCTGTGGGAATCAAATCCACGCCCTCCCGATCGGGAGCCCATGGTTCAGACCACTAGACCAAGAAGGCATTTATATTCATGTAGGTATGTGACGTGGTGATGTAGCTGATCCTGAACAGGCTTTTTAAATGCATGACCCCTGAGTTCACAAGTAGAAAACTCTAGTCCCTTTTAATTTGCGGGTCCTCACTCCAATTGAACTCTTGGGTAATCTTGGGTGGGTATTAGGCGCATAGCATACTGGAAGTGTCAAGGCGGCGGCGAACAGATTTTCAGAGGCGGTACGTCAGCGCAGTGCAACTTCAAATCGTAATTGCCTCTGTGGTCTAGTGGTCAGAGTCATGGGCTTACAATCCGGAGGTCCTGGGTTCGATTCCCTGGGGGGAACACAACGTTGATATTTGTCAATCACTTTGTAAGGTTTTCCTCAGTTTGGTTAGGACATTGCAGGCAGAATCACCGGATTGTCCGAGAAGATAAAGGATTCCGTGCTTCGGAGGGCACGTAAATCGTCGGCCTGGTAGCCTAGTAATAGCTGTGCTACTAGGCCGTTTGAAATCTCTGACACTAGGGTTTACTTGAGATTTCACTCGCTAAGATGTAGCTCCAAATCCGCCGTTGTTGTCGCGATGACTTGAATTTCCATACAAAATCTGCCAGCTGCCGCTTTGACGCCGCCTTGACTCTTTCAGTACGCTATATTCCTTAGGTACGCCTAGTTTCTTTGGCATACAACGTGTAAGAAAAAGGGTATATGCTTATATACCCTGTAGGTTATGATCAACCACAAGAAACTGAACAACTTTTCCCGAAGAATATAGGTAGAAAACGAAACAAAAATGCTATCAGCTGGATGCACTTTGTATGGGAGAGTCAAATAGTTTTTCGTTTTTATGTTCATTGGGAAAAGCTGTTCAGTTTCATCTGTAGGTTCACAACTTACTCGCGAACGAATGCTCTTTGAAAGGTAAGGACGCACCTGTAGGGGTTACATACATACATACATATAATCAAGCCTTTATCCCTAAAGGGGTAGGCACAGCGTAAACGACCTAAACAACGGTCGTTCCGCCACGTCTGACAAAGATTTGAGGGTTATTTAAGATAGATTTGACTGGTTGTCTGCCCATCGCCTAAATTACAATATACTTAACCCTCGGATACCTTAGCTAGTTTATGCAACTAGCACATCCTATGTTTTTCTCTCGCTCCCAGACTAGTATGGAAGTAAGTGTAGGGGTTACTCAACCAAATTGAAAGCCTTCTGAAATTCTATCATAGAAAACACAAACCCACAGCTCAACCAAGGGAGAGATAAACATTTATATGGATGAGATGCAATCAGGGGTCTGCTGTGTGCAAATTAATAAGGGTCCAGTATAAGAATCCAGCATATGTGGGTCTGTATTATTGCTACTTGGTATTTTTATTAACTGCCTCCGTAGTTTAGTGGTTTGAGCCATGGGCTCCCGATTCAGAGGTCCTGGGTTCGATTCCCAGAGGATGAACCCAAGGATGATATTTGTTAATTTGTCACTTTATGAGATTTTCCCCAGTTTGGTTAGGACAAAGCAAAAATAACCGTGCTCGGAGTCTTTCCCGATAGCTGTCTTGATAGTGGTTGTTGTGCAAACCATTTCAGTTCGCTCTAAAACTCCGACACCAGGGTTCAATAGGTAGATCGAATCGAAACCCAACAAGAAGTTAAGGATCCAGCATATTATACATACGAGTACATACATATAATCACGCCTTTATCCCTAATAGGGTAGGCAGAGCGTTAACGACCTAAACCAAGGTCGATTCGCCACGTCTTACGTAAATTTTTGAGGGTTATTAAAGATCGATTTGCAGGTATATGGCTGTAGTTACAGGTTGTCAGCCCATCGCCTAAATTACAATATACTGACACCCTCGGATCCCTTAGCTGGTTTTTACAGCATGCCTGGGAGAAAATGCAGCTGGCACATTCTATGTTTTCCTCCTGCTCCCAGACCAGCATACTATGTGGTTTGGTATTTCAGCGGGCATTCCTATAATCTCTTCCATGCTGGACTGGGAACGAGAGAAAAACATAGAATGTGCCAGCTGCATTTCCTCCCGGGCATGTATAAATCAGCTAAGGGATCCGAGGGTTTCAGTATATTGTAATTTAGGCGACTACAGCAATATAGCTACAAATCTATCTTAAATAACCCTCAAAACTTTGTCAGACGTGGCGGAACGACCTTTGATTAGGTCGTTTGCGCTCTGCCTACCCCATTAGGGATAAATGCGTGATTATTTTTATGTATGTATGTACGTATTCCTATATTCGGGTGTCTTCTAAAGGACCTCGACATGGCTATTATGGAGTCGCGCTGATGTCTGTTTGGCAGGGCCGTACTGAAGTTGTATTATTTTATTTTATGGTATTCTATGGACGTATATACTAGGAGCGATATAAAAAATAGAATGTGCTAGTGCCAGCTGCTTCTCCTCCCGGACATGCTGTAGAAGTCAGCTAAGGGAAGATAAGGTTGTTAATTTGGTTACAGTGTAATGTAATTTAGGCGATGGACTGATAATTTGTCACTATACTTAAAGAAACAGATTTCAATATTTATGATTTCTCTTAATATTTTATCAGACGGGCAAAGCTCCTTTTACTAGCCGTTTTACTATCTGCCTACCCCGAAAGAATAAGGGCGTGTCTTTATGCATGCATGTGTTACCATATTATAAATATTACTATGTGTATATATTAAGCTTAATCCCCAAATTTACCTACTCATCGGTAAAAATTGCTCCCCTTTTAGCCTAAAAATTTTTCCCTACTCAAAGTTATTATTCTTTTTCTAATAGGATTACCTGAGTACATACCTGGCCCTATCCTTATATCGTCCGGCCTTCTGTTTACAAAATGAATTTTGTACAGGGGTGGTCTACCTACTACGTGATAAGTTTGCGGTACGACTATATCCGCTGTTCTTTGTTCCTTCAATCATTTGTCATAGATCAAGGGAAACCGTTCCTTTGTTCCATCAAATTGATGCTCATCATCTTATGTGGGAGCTTAAGCTTTCGTTATTGGATAAACGTTATGTACAGCGTTCCGCGACAAAGAGATTTTAATGGCTTGTTTAGACAATGAAACTGAACCACTTAATGGACCGAAATATGAGAATAACGACGATTTAGGACTCGATTCTAGATTCCACTAGCTAAAACTAAAATTAAAATCTATCTGTCACTTTCAAAATAATTAAAATTTAAAAAGGTCAGGCGATTCATACTCTGGTTTTACACTTTGTCCGCTAGATTTTGACGCGTTTTTGCACCTTTTTTTAGTGTTTCTGACAATTTTATCCGATAAAAATTACAGCTAACGCATAACACCACCGACTATAATTCAAAACCGGAGAGAATAGATGTCCTGTCCTTATCCAATGTTTTAAGTCATTTTAATTTTGGTTTTAGCCGGCAAATCGAGCCCATTATACCGGTTGCGTACCAGAAACTGACAGGGGTTCCTCAGTCAACAAAAATGAACAATTTTCAAAAAAAAAAAACAGGAAATAAAAGAGATATACCTACAAATCTATCTTAAATAACCCTCAACACTTTGTCAGACGTGGCGGAACGATCTTTGGTTATGTTGTTAACGCTCTGCCTACCCCATTAGGGATAAAGGCGTGTTTATGTGTATGTATGTAATGAAAGATAAATTGTTTTTCCATACAAATTGTCTGATCAAGGTGGTATTATAGTATGTTTTTTTTCGTTTCCTTAAAGAATTTCCGGTGAAAGTTGTTTAAAGTTTCAGTATTTCGGAACAATATAGTATTTAGTTATTCTTTGCTAAAAAAAATAGTTAATTTCACTCGGATTCACAAATTCAAAACCATGTTACGAACGCCATTTTGCTGTTATAGAGTTTCACTGCCTTCCTATTCCTATTGACCTTTGTGAAATAGCAACACCTTTGTAAATCAGCAATACTCTTTGTAAAATGGCAACACCTTTTGCGTTGGGCTGGCGGTGAATAAACGCCTTCTCAAATAACATTTCAGACGTATTGAGTGCGGCTATCTGGGCCTTTCGTATGGTAATGCTGCGGACCGCGCGATAGGGCTGGAACCTACAAAAAAAAAACGGCCAAGTGCGAGTCGCACGAAGGGTTCCGTATACATATATATATATAATCACGCTTATATCCCTAATGGGGTAAGCAGAGCTTAAACGACCTAAAAGGTTGTTTCACCACTTCTGACAAAGTTTTGAGGTTATTTAAGATAGCTTTGTAGGGATATTACAGAGTTCTGTTTTAAAAAGGTCTACCAGACCGCAGAGTAGTCTGGTAGGTCTGTTTATTTACCCCATTAGGGATAAAGGCGTGATTACATGTAAATATTCAGGATATACATATAACCGAGTGTAATTATTTTGTATGGATGTACCTAAAATGTTTTTTCTGCATACCCGTGAAGTAAAAAATTCAGTTTAACAGCCCTAAGCATCTGTATGTAATAAATCCTTTAGCCTTTGGCACTCGACCGTAAATAAAGTAGAGGATTGATTATCCAAAATACAAAAGAACATTGTTTAGGGTTCCGTAGTCCACCAGGAACTCTGCCAGGACACCTATAATTTTATGTCTCTGTCCAGTTGCCTCTAAATTATAAAAGTTACTTCATACATACATAGGTTGCCTGGAAGAGAAAAAATAGTGTCCTGAGCTCAACGAAGGATTCAAAGCACGAGATGTAAATGAATTTGCTGTTGTGTGATACATACAACTTTTCCCACTTCCGGTGAGAAAATATTATCTTTTTTTTAAGTTGCATTTTGGAATTGCAACAACAACTGAAAATATATTATTCTTAAATTAACAGTAAATTTTATTTATTTTATTATTTTAGTATTAATATTACAGACAACATCATAATCTATTAAAAAAAAATACAACAAAAAGTAATACGTAACAAAAAAATCGCTACAAAATTTATTATATAAATTTTAGGCTAAAATAATTTTCGGAACGCACCCTTAAATTTTATTTTTAATTTCTAGGCTGCATGGGCTCAAGCTCTTCGCCTTCCGTTATGTTATGGGAGAACAAAAAAAAATGGATGCTAGATATGTCAAAATATGGCTTTTAAACCGTATCCATGCCTCATTCGAAATAATTAAAAAGTTGCCACAATTAAGAAAAAAAAGGCATTTTACTCACGGAATTTAGAGTTGGAAGTGGGAAAAAGTATTTTGTATTGTATAGATTTGGGTGTTTTAAGGTTGCTGATATTTTGTTCTCGTAAAACAGTAAATATTAAAAGGAACATTTTTGTTTTTCTATGTAGTTGTACTTATTAATTTCCATAAAGGAAATGATCTTGTCAATATTAAAAGGTACCCAATTCTGGGTAGGCTTGTAACCCTCGGCCTCGGTGGTACTGAAACTTTGATGATGATAGGTAATTCATTCTGTTTAGCTCTTTTTTCCAAACAACATCATAAAAGTATAAGAACTTAAAACACCCACCATATACTGTTTTGCTTGATAAGCCAACCGACGAAAGCCAACCTTTATAAATCCCGTTTAGCCAGGACCATAATACGTAAAGCAATATTTGCTTAATGAACTTAAGGGGTGAACAGAGCAGAGGTGGCGCCCCCATTAGTAATAAGTTTATTGTGTCTCAAACACAAACATTTTCATAATGTTTTTTTTTTATTGGTATGAGTATACAATACGATATTTACATACATACATACATACATATAATCACGCCTTTATCCCTAATGGGGTAGGCAGAGCGTAAACGACCCAAACAAAGGTCTTTCCGCCACGTCTGACAAAGTTTTGAGGGTTATTTAAGATAGATGTAAGTATATTGCTGTAGTGACAGGTTGTCAGCCCATCGCCTAAATTACAATATACTGAAACCCTCAGATACCTTAGCTGGTTTTTACAGCATGCCCAGGAGGAAATGCAGCTGGCACATTCTATGTTTTTCTCTCGCTCCCAGGCCAGCATGGAAGATATTTACAATAACATAATTTTAAAAAAATAACCGTTTGCGACTACGGGAATTCATTATCCATTTTATAACCCCTAATATTCTAATTTATATAGTATCTAAGCATTTGTAATTAAGTGGCTACTTTTAGCACACTTGTATTACAAAAGTAACCACTTTTAGTACTTTCGAAATACAAAAATGACAGATTAAAAATTAAAACTTACTTCACGTAGTGGCGAACCACAAAATAAGCATAAAAATGTTTGTATTTCTTCCATGCTAGACTGGGAGAGATAGGAAAACATAGAATGTTCCAGCTGCCCTTCCTCCCTGGCATGCTGTAGAAGTCAGCAAAAGGGATTCGAGGGTTACAGAATATTGTAATTTAGGCGAGGGGCTGACAACCTGTCACTATAGCAATACACATTACAATCTAAAATTTTCCTAAATTTTTGTCAGACGTGGCGAAAGCGCCTTTCACGAGGCGTTTTATGCTCTGCCTACCCCGTAAGGGATAAAGGCGTGATTTTATGTATGTATGTATGTTTGTATTTCAAATACAGGCAGTACCTCTGCTCTGTTTCCAGCTTAAACTTGCTCGCTAAGCTTGTATATGACGTGCTCTTGCTCTTTTCCATGCTTCCTTTTCTATCTTTCGCTCATAAACCGGCTGCGCTGCAAATTTTTACTAGCTATAAATTATTTTATAAATTGTAGGGATGGGAGAACCTTATTCTCATAATTATCAAGCGATCTTAAGATTGAGAGAAGTATTAAGTATGAATTTCACAGGCCATTATGTATTGAAATGACATTTTTGACGAACTCAAACTCGCTGTCAATCTCAAGTGCTGATTATAAATACGGACCCTAGTATTGCATAGCTAATTCGTAAAAGTGTATACTTTAATGTGTCATTTTACATCATGATATTCGTAATTGTTACCTAAATACCAGATGCAAGGGTCAACGTACTGATAGGGGAGGGGTTGCTCAGTCACTAAAACTGAACAAGTTTCAACAGGAAATTATTTAAGAAAATGAAATATATATTTTGACTGACCCATACAAATTGTCTAACCGAGATGGTCGTTTTGTATGGAAAAGTATTTCCTAAAAATATAATTTCCTGGTGAAAGTTGCTGTTTCTGGTACGCTGTCCCTTACTTCCATGCTGGGCTGGGAGAGATAGAAAAACATAGAATGTTGCAGCTGCCCTTCCTCCCGGGCATGCTGTTGAAGTCAGCAAAAGGGACTCAAGGGTTACAGTGTATTGTAATTTAGGCGATGGGCTGACAACCTGTCACTATAGCAATACATATTACAATCTAAAATTGCCCTTAATTTTTGTCAGACGTGGCGAAAGCGCCTTTTACGAGGCGTTAAACGCTCTGCCTACCCCGTAAGGAATAAAGGCGTGATTTATGTATGTATGTATGTATGTATGTCCCTTACACACAGTAAAATTATTCTTCAGTATGTCACATACAAATAAAAACTCAGTCGTGTCTCAATAACTACCTAACGTATTTGCAATTTTGCATGCGGTATTTTTATTGGATAAGAATTATTTATAGATATATGCAAATTGACTAAAAATTTAAAAAACTCTTCCATGCTGGACTGGGAGCGAGAGAAAAACATAATGTGCCAGCTGCCTTTCCTCCCGGGCATGCTGTAAAAACCAGCTAAGGGATCCAAGGGTTTCAATTTAGGCGATGGGCTGACAACCTGTCACTACAGCAATATACCTACAAGTCTATCTTAATAACCCTGTCAAAGTAATCCGTGTTAAGGGTATATATTTATGTATATAAATAGCTATAAGTATTTATTTATTTTTGATTATGTATATAATTGAAAGTATTTATTTATTTCTTGTTAATATTTATGTAAAAGATTTACATTATATAATTATTTTACAGTAGTATTATCTTATTGATATTTATTACATTTTGTGCACGTTTTATCCGCGTATCTTTAAAATTATCACTTCTGTAGGTCTGCTGTAAGAAATTTATTTTTAGAAATAAGCAGTGCCTGTTGTGTCTTTGTTTTTTATGTCCTGTGTTTATGATGTTTTTTGTGTACAATAAATTGTTAAATAAATAAATAACCCTCAAAACTTTGTCAGACGTGGCGAAACGACCTATGTTTAGGTCGTTTATGCTCTGCCTACCCCATTAGGGATACAGGCTCGATTATATGTATGTATGTCTAAAAAATACATGCATGAATATACATTATTAAGTTTACTTCTACTTTTTAAGTAAAATAGAGTTCCGAAAAAAAAAGTAAATATAAAATAAAAAAAAACTGTTTATTTCGTTAAATTTTATAATAATATTATGTAACATTATGGGTGCTTAATCTAAACAAAGAAGATTATGTGCACCCAGTGATCCGCTTGCAGTGCGGTAGCTTATTGAGTAAATAATTTAATATATTAAATTAACAGGTTGACGCGGTAGGTACTTATCTATACTTAAGTCTTGCATAACATGCAAGCTTTTACAACTGGGCACAGTTCTACCCGTGCTGTTTGTTACCTTACGACATATTAAGTCCATTTCTTATAAAGTCATCTCCCTGGAGCAACTTTATAGGTTTCTTGGATCACATTTTTATTTTGACCTCGTGCTTCATACTAATATTATATTGCGGGGAAGGAACATGAGCTTATCATAATTAGTATCAAACATCACCATCTCCATAGCCTTATCCCGTATCTCACGAGGTCGGCTACCTAAACTAGGAGATTGAACGAGAGTACTGGTTATTATACAGGCGACTGCCATCTGACCTCCACAACCCAGAAGGGAAACCAGACTCAATCCTAGATTAGGTCAGAGTTTTTAAGCCGCCAATGCTTAGCATTCACCTCTGACATGGCTTGACGACTAATATCGGTTAAGCGTTGACCGGGAACAACGGTTGCCTTCCGAAGTACGGAAAAAGCACGAAATAAAAGTACATATATGAAATTTGTAAACCGAAAATCTCATAGGTACGTGGTGGTATTCGAACCACGACCTCCCGCTCAGGAGGCAGCGGCTCTATCCACTACACCATCGGGCTCTCAGTCTTTAGTATCGTAGGTACATGAACGTAGGTTATAGCTACCTAATATTATATTTTCTTTGCTTATGGTTTGTTTTTTGCTTCCTTTCTTCCTTACTCTTCTTCCTTGGTCAAGTGAAAAAGTAAGACTGCATTATGTTATTTAAATTCAACGTAGAAACAAAAATGCACATAAACGCATCCAGGGACCGCAATATAATTAAATTGTATTTTTATATTGAAAAAATCAAAACAAAAATACTCTTTTAACAGTAACGCCAACAATAAGTTGTAATTTTATAAAAAATGCACAGTCACGTGTCTAGTGAGCGCTATTAATATTTTTGCTGAGTTACTATGTTTTTTAACTGCCTCCGTGGTCAAATGATCAGAGCCATGGGCTTACGATCAGGAGGTCCTGGTTCGATTTCCAAGGGGTAAACACAAAGTTGATGTTTGTCAAATTATTACTCTGTGAGGTTTTCCCCAGTTTGGTTAGAATATTGCAGGCTGCATCAGCGGATTGTCCATAGCAAAAAAGGATTCCGTGCGTCGGAGGGCACGTTAAGCGGTCGGTACCGGTCGCTGTCTTTGATAGTGGTCGTTACTCAAAAACCATGTCAGAGGCCTAATAGCTGTGCTACTAGGCGGTTGGATTTTAGGTTTTTTTAAAATGTTTTTCTTTTCGTTTACCGGTGAAAGTGCTAAATAAATAAAAATGTTAATAGATGGGCTTGAGATGTTCGTATTTCCGATTTACTTTGTCTCATGTTTGTGAATGTAGCTCTGTGATTGTATAGTATTTGCGACTGATGCCATTCTTAAGGAAAACAAAAGAAAATGTATCTAAAATTCATACTAACAGCATCAGGTACCTTACTTAAGTTTTTAATTTCTTTTATTAAAATTATTTTTTATTTTATTGAAGTCGTATTCTTTAAATCAAATTTGTTAGATACGTATACTTCGTTTATTTAACACTAAGTTAGAGTTGTTACCAAGTAGACCAAGCTATTTATTGCTCGCAAAACACGTTGGTATCGATAACTAACGTTAAATACATGAAGTTCCACGTATATGCGTTATTACGCGTAATTAATGTAACTCAAGATGAATTAGATAGGCGTAACACGGCAAACGAGCCAAGTCAAAAAAATGCTGTAAAATGAATGATAAATATGTTAGTCTATAATGAAAACTGATCGGCTTACTTTTTTTGTATTGAAGGGAGGGCTTCGACGTTTCGATCCTATACGAGGATCTTCATCAGGAGAGAAGAAAGTTACACTCCACCGCCCTTTTCATACAAACAAGTAAGTAATAACACTTATATATGTTTTTTACTGTAGTTTTATTTTATTAGTAGGTATAAAATTTTTGTGCACGTTTTATCCGCGTATCATTAAATATTTACGTTCTGTAGGGCTACTGTAAGAAATTTCTTTTTAGAACTAAGCAGTGCCTATTGTGTCTTTGTTTAGTATGTCCTGTATGTATATATATTTAGTATGTCTAGTATGTTAAATAAATAAGTAACCCGATCAGTTTCTATTATGAATAACACTTGTTTATCGTTTAGTGTTAAAAAGTGTTAGTTAATTGTATTTTTCAAGCGAAACAACAAAGTAAAAGCTTACTTAAAGGGAAAATAGAACTAAATACGGCGCCCATTACACGTAAGAAAAATAAACGTCTTACGCACACAGATAAAGACGTAGCGCAATGAGGCAAGGAAGATACATCTTAAACATTTGTCTGCCTGACGATCTGTCCCACCCACTGGCTGCTTTTTACCAGACGGCACGACAACATCACGATTTCGATATCGTCACGATACCGTGGCTCTATTTTTCCCCTGGATGGCATTATCGCCGACGCTGTCGTCCGCCTATTTCTACTCAACGTACACCCACACGCGCATGCTACGTACGTATACAAAACACTAAACGATAAACAATTAGTGTTATCCATAATGAAAGCTGATCGGCTTACTTGTTTATATTGAAGGGAGTAAGCCGATCAGTTTTCATTATGGATAACACTAATTGTTTATCGTTTAGTGTTAAAAAGTGTTAGTTAATTGTATTTTTCAAGCGGAACAACAAAGTAAAAGCTTGCTTAAAGGGAAAATAGACCTAAATACGTCACCCATGCATATATGAAAACTGATCGGCTTACTTGTTTATATTGAAGGGGGTAAGCCGATCAGGTTTCATATATACATATAATCACGCCTTTATCCCTAAGGTAGGCAGAGCGTGAACGACCTAAACAAAGATCGTTTAGCCACGTATGACAAAGTTTTGAGGGTTATTTAAGATAGATTTGCAGGTATAGTTTTCATTATGTATACAAAATACATGCAGTTTGGCAGGCCAGGGACGATAGCGGTAAGAATCACTGCCGTGATTGCTGTGCCGGCAAGTGAAAAAGTCTGCCATAATAATTTTATTGATTTCCATACTTATTTCTTTGCTGGACTGGGAATGGGAGAAAAAACAGAATATGCCAGCTGCATTTCCTCCCAGGCATGCTGTAGAATCCAGCTAAGGGATCAGACGGATTTTGTATATTGCAATTTAGGCGATGGACTGACACTACAGCATTATAATTGTACGTACAAATCTATCTTAAGTAACACTCAGAACTTTGTCAGACGTGGCAGAACGCTCTGAAAGGCCTGATTATATGTATATGTATGTATGTTACTTTGTCAGACGTGGCGGAACGAGCTTTGGTTTCGTTTACGCTCTACCTACCCCATTAGGGATAAAGCCGTGATTATATGTACGTATGTATGATTTCCATGCATTATATCTTCCATAGCTGGAACATTATATGAGATAGAAAAACATAGAATGTTCCAGCTGCCCTTCCTCCCGGGCATGCTGTAGAAGACAGCAAAAGGGACTCGAGGGTTACAGTGTATTGTAATTTAGGCGATGGGCTGACAACCTGTCACTACACATTAGCAATACACATTACAATCTAAAATTGCCATCAATTTTTGTCAGACGCGGCGAAAGCGCCTTTTACGAGGCGTTTAACGCTCTGCCTACCTCGTAAGGGATAAATGCGTGATTTTATGTATGTATGTATGTATGTATGTATCTCTTCCACGACACCGTCGTTGACATCGTACCGTTGCCGTTGCCGTGTCGTCTAGTCGAAAAGCGCCCGATCTGTCCCACCCACTCTCTTTATTTGCGTCCCTACTTAGTTCGGAATCTTGTGTCAATCCATAAGCTCGGAGTCTATTTAGCGAATGCCGCAGTGACACTACGAGATTACGTCTATTAATTTCTGCCATGCTGGACTGGGAGTGATAGAAACACATAGAATGTGCCAGCTGCATCTCCTCCCGGGCATGCTGTAAAAACCAACTAAGGGATCCGAGGGTTTCTGTATATTGTAATTTAGGCGATAGGCAGACCACCTACACTACAACAATATACTTACAAATCTATCTTACCCTCAAATCCCTGTCAGATGTGGCGGAGCGACCTTTGTTTGGGTCGCTTACGCTCTGCCTACCCCATTAGGGATAAGGGCGTGCTTTTATGTAGGTATGTAATATATTCCATGCTGGTCTGGGAGTGAAAGAAAAACATAGAATGTGCCAGCTGCATTTCCTCCCGAGCACTCTGTTAAAACCAGCTCAGAGATTTGAGTGTTATAGTGTATTGCAATTTTAGGCGATGGGCTGATAACGTAATAATAATAATAAAATATGTTTATTGCCTTTTACACTTTACAAGTTAAATTATTACAACCTGTCACTATAGCAATATACCTACATAATAATCATCTGTAATAACTTGTCAGACAAGGAGGAACGACCTTTGTTTAGGTTGATTACGCTCTGCCTACCCCTTTAGGGATAAACACGTGATTATATGTATGTATGTATGTATTTATTAATTTCTTGTTTATGAGTTGGTAGGAACAAAATGTACAATACAATTTATGAACAAGTGATACAAAGCTTGTTTATTTGAATTTTCGACGGTTTTGACAACATTGGCTGGACAAAGTCTATAGGATATTTGAGGGTATAGTTATTATTATTACTAGCCTGTTGTGTTCTTCCTTACTGGACTGGGAGAGATAGAAAAACATAGAATGTTCCAGCTGCCCTTCCTCCCGGGCATGCTGTTGAAGTCAGCAAAAGGAACTCGAGGGTTACAGTGTATTGTAATTTAGGCGATGGGCTGACAACCTGTCACTAAAGCAATACATATTACAATCTAAAATCGCCCTCAATTTTTGTCAGACGTGGCGAAAGCGCCTTTTAAGAGGCGTTAAACGCTCTGCCTACCCCGTAAGGGATAAAGGCGTGATTTATGTATGTATGTATGTATGCCTGTTGTGTCCCACTGCTGGGCAAAGGCCTCCCCTTCTTTCTTCCATGTCTCACGGTCCTGTCCAATCTCCCACCAATCCTCACGATAAGCATTAATATCATCACTCCATCTCTTACGGGGACGACCTCGTCGACGATTTCCATCATGAGGTGTCCACTCTGTGACAATTCTATATAGTTATACATACATATACATATAATCACGCCTTGATCCCTAATGGGGTAGGCAGAGCGTAAACGATCTAAATAAAGGTCGTTCCGCCACGTCTGACAAAGTTTAAGGGTTGCTTAAGATATATTTGTAGGTATATTGCTGTAGTGACAGGTTGTCAGCCTGTCGCCTAAATTGCAATATACATAAACCCTTGGATCCCTTACCTGGTTTTTACAGCATGCCCGGGAGGAAATGCAGCTGGCACATTCTATGTTTTTCTCTCGCTCCCAGTCCAGCATGGCAGCTATATAGTTATAGATACAGGAATTAAAAATACAGACTTCCATGCTGGACTGGAAGTGATAGAAAAACATAGAATGTGCCAGCTGCATCACCTCCAGAGCATGCTGTAAAAACCAGCTAATGGATTCGAGGGTAATAGTATATTACAATTTTAGGCGATGGGCTGACAACCTGTCACTATAGCAATATACGTCATGATCATCTGTAATAACCCTCAAAACTTGTCAGACGTGGCGGAACGACCTTTGCTTGGGTCGTTTACGCTCTGCCTACCCCATTAGGGATAAAGGCGTGATTATATGTATGTATGTATGTAATTAAAAATACCTGTAATATATATACTATAGAGAAGGGCTTATAGGAAATGCATAAGTCCCTCTCTTATTCTGTCTCTATTATTCTGTATGACAGGTATTTTTAATTCCTGGCAGGGTTATACGATATGAAAAATAATCCATATTTATAAGTACCAGGTACCATACCATATTTATATGTACGTAATTTTTGTATACATACATACATACATAAATCACGCCTTTATCCCTTACGGGGTTAGCAGAGCGTTTAACGCCTCCTAAAAAGCGCTTTCGCCACGTCTGACAAAAATTGAGGGCAATTTTAGATTGTAATATGTATTGCTATAGTGACAGGTTGTCAGCCCATCGCCTAAATTACAATACACTGTAACCCTCGAGTCCCTTTTGCAGACTTCAACAGCATGCCCGGGAGGAAGGGCAGCTGGAACATTCTATGTTTTTCTATCTCTCCCAGTCCAGCATGGAAGTAATTAATGGATTTTTGTATGTAAAAGTAATTTTGTGAAAAGTATCGACTGGTCAATGCTGGACTACTGAGTAAAAATAAACGTAAAAATGATCTAGAATCCAAACATTTTAAAATATTTTAACTCTATGAAAAACAGTTTCTTATTCTTTACTCTTTACAGACAAACTTTTAAAACTGTCAAATAAAACGCTAGTGAATATTTACTCTGTGCTGTAAAAAAAAACTGACTTTGACTTAAATAAAAAGAATATCATAATAAAATTTACCTAGATTCAAAAGAATGAAAAAATAGTATGGATAAAAGTACTTCGAAGTATATAATACCATTCCCTAACCATTATGTAAGTATTAAGGGTTATATTATATTTCTTCCATGCTGGTCTGGGAGCGAGAGAAAAACATAGAATGTGCCAGCTGCATTTCCTCCCGGGCATGCTGTAAAATCCAGCAAAGGGATCCGAGGGTTTCAGTATATTGTAAGTTAGGCGATGGGCTGACAACCTGTCACTACAGCAATATACCTAGAATTATATCTTAAATAACGCTCAAAATTTGTTGGACGTGGCGGGACGACCTTTGTTTAGGTCGTTTACGCTCTGCCTACCCCATTAGGGATAAAGGCGTGATTATATGTATGTATGTATGTAAGGGTTATAATTTGTATTTTCTTATAGAGTTTGACAACTAGGTACATCAGCCACAACTGCCTACGTGGTCTAGTGGTCAGAGCCATGGGCTTACGATCCGGAGGTCCTGGGTTCGATTCCCAGGGGGACAAAAAGTTGACATTTGTCAATTTATGCCTTTGTGAGGTTTTCCCCAGTTTGGTTAGGACATTGCAGGCTAAATCACCAGAATTTCCGAAAAGAAAAAAAAGAATTTCATGCTTCGGGGGGCACGTTAAGCCGTCGGTCCCGGTCGCTGTCTGTAATAGTGGTGGTGATCCGTGGATTTCAGTATAATGTAATTTAGACGACGGACTGACAACCTGTCCCTACAGCAATGTACCTTCCTTAAATAACCCTCAAAACTTTGTCAGACGTGGCGGATCGATCTTTGTATAGGTCGTTTACGGTCTCCCTACCCCATTAGGGATAAATGCATGATTTTATGTATGTATGTAGAAAGGTATTACAATACAATACAATACAAGATACTTTATTGCACAAAGAAATATAAATACATACAGCAGAAAAGTAAGGAACAAAACAGTACAATATAGGCGGCCTTATTGCTAAAGCAGCAATTACTATCAGGCAACCTTTGGGTAGTAGGATACTACATAGCAGATAGCGGGATAGTACATACTAAGTTAATGTTAATACTTAAACAATATAAATACATACATACATAACATACATAAAATCACGCCTTTATCCCTTACGGGGTAGGCAGAGCGTTAAACGCCTCGTAAAAGGCGCTTTCGCCGCGTCTGACAATAATTGAGGGTAATTTTAGATTGTAATGTGTATTGCCATAGTGACAGGTTGTCAGCCCATCGCCTAAATTACAATACACTGTAACCCTCGAGTCCCTTTTGCTGACTTTTACAGCATGTCCGGGAGGATGGGCAGCTGGAACATGCTATGTTTTTCTATCTCTCCCAGTCCAGCATGGAAAGAATATAGATAGAATAGACCTACCCCATTAGGGATAAAGGCATGATTTTATGTATGTATGTAGAAAGGTATTCTGACCTGACACCAAATGGGTTAGATTTAGGAGACTCATATCTAGCAATGGACAGTTGCGTCTGATGTATTTAATATTGGTTTGGAAAAGAACAATACATATATCTATAACTATTCATTTTCCTAGCATTATCCCGTATCTTACGGGGTCGGCTTCCTAATCTAGGGGATTGAATGAGGGTACTGGTTTTACACAGATTGACTGCCATCTGACCCAGAAGGGAAACCAGACCCAATCCTAGATTAGGTCAGAGTTTTCAAGCTACCAATGCTTAGCACTGGCCTCTGATATGGCTTAACGACTAATATCTACGGTATTAAACGATATTAACCGGGACCAAAGGCTTAACGTGCCTTCCGAAGCTCGGAAAAAGCGCCGAATAAACGTACATATGAAATTCGAAAACCGAAAAACACATTGGTACGTGGTGGAATTCGAACCACGACCTCCCGCTCAGGAGGCAGCGGCCCTATCCACTACACCATCGGGCTCACATTTATCTATAACTATACCCTCAAATATCCTATAGACTTTGTCCAGCCAATGTTGTCAACATACATACATACATAAAATCACGCCTTTATCCCTTACGGGGTAGGCAGAGCGTCAAACTCCTCGTAAAAGGCACTTTCGCCACGTCTGACAAAATTGAGGGCAATTTTAGATTGTAATGTGTATTGCTATAGTGACAGGTTGTCAGCCCATCGCCTATTATTGTATTGTACAAAATTACAATACACTGTAACCCTCGAGTCCCTTTTGCTGACTTCTACAGCAGGCCCGGGAGGAAGGGCAGCTGGAACATTCTATGTTTTTCTATCTCTCCCAGTCCAGCATGGAAGAAAATTGACAATGTTGTCAAAACCGCCGCAAATTCAAATAAACAAGCTTTGTATCACTTGTTCATAAATTGTATTGTACATTTTGTTCCTACCAACTCATAAACAAGAAATTAATAAATACATACATAAAATCACCCCTTTATCCTTAAAGGGGTAGGCAGAGCAAAAACGACCTAAACAAAGGTCGTTCCTCCTTATCTGACAAGTTTTAAGGGTTATTACAGATGATTACGATGTAGGTATATTGCTATAGTGACAGGTTGTAATAATTTAACTTGTAAATTGTGAACTTCCATGCTGGCCTGGGAGCGAGAGAAAAACTTAGAATGTGCCAGCTGCATTTCCACCCGGGCATGCTGTAAAAGTCAGCTAAGGGATCCGAGGGTTTCAGTATATTGCAATGTAGGCGATGGGCTGACAACCTGTCACTACAGCAATATACCTTCAATATACCTTCAAATCTATCTAAAATAACCCTCACAACTTTGTTAGACGTTGCGGAATGACCTTTGTTTTGGTCGTTTACGCTCTGCCTACCCCGTTAGGGATAAAGGCGTCTGAGCTGGTTTTCACAGCATGCTCGGGAGGAATTGCAGCTGGCACATTCTATGTTTTTCTATCACTCCCAGTCCAGCATGGAATAAATTACATACATACATATAATCACGCCCTTATCCCTAATGGGGCAGGCAGAGCGAAAACGACCTAAACAAAGGTCATTCCGCCACGTCTGACAAGTTTTGAGGACTATTACAAATGATTAGGGTATATTGCTAGTGACAGGTTGTCAGTACATCGCCAAAAATTACAAAACACTATTACTCTCGATTCCCTTAGCTGGTTTTTACAGCATGCCCGGGAGGAGATGCAGCTGGCACATTCTATGTTTTTCTATCACTCCCAGTCTATCGTGGAAAAAAACAAGACTGTGGTACATGTTTCCAAACTCGCTATATTTTTTATACATACATACATATTATCACGCCTTTATCCCTAATGGGGTAGGCAGAGCGTAAACGACCCAAACAAAGGTCGTTCCGCCACGTCTGACAAAGTTTTGAGGGTTATTTAAGATAGATTTGTAAGTATATTTTTTATAATTTCTTCATATTCTTCATTGTACATACATACATATAATCACGCCTTTATCCCTTATGGGGTAGGCAGAGCGTAAACGACCTAAACAAAGGTCGTTCCGCCACGTCTGACAAAGTTTTGAGGGTTATTCAAGATGGATTTGTATTTTGTACGTATATTGCTGTAGTGACAGGTTGTCAGCCCATCGCCTAAATTGCAATATACTGAAACCCTCAGATCCCTTAGCTGGTTTTTACAGCATGCCCGGGAGGAAATGCAGCTGGCACATTCTATGTTTTTCTCTCGCTCCCAGTCCAGCATGGAAGAAAATCTTCATTGTTATGATAGAAAAAGTTGTTCATACATATATCAGAATCACCTTTGCCTATCTTTATTCCTTATTATTGTAGTAAGTCTTCTGCATACGGTATTTCAATAAAATTATGAGATAATTAAAAGAACATAACATTAAAATACTTTATTGCACGTAAGAAATCAAATAATACAACACAACAGATCACAACAAAAGACAAGTACAACATAGGCAGCCTTATTGCTAAGCCTTATTGCTGCTCCCTGCCGGCGGATCTGTTTCCGGAACAATATAACCTGGGCCTTTTCAAGGCGAGAGTGAATAGGCACTACATAGGTGAGTATGCTTCAACATATTCCGCATCGTCACTTTCCACCAGGTGAGATGGCGGACAAATGCTCGCCTGTTTATATAAAAAAAAAAAAGGTAGCAATTTCTTCCAGGCAACACTTGGGTTAAAGAAAAATGCGTAGCGGTAAGTGAAATAGTGCAAACCTAGTCAAATAAGTATCCTAAATACATTACATTATATTATATTAGTTTATTATATTATAATTGTACTTATGTATTAGTCTATTGTACCTATTTGTATTTATGTATGTAACTAGTAAGTACTTTGTCTATGTATTCTATTTAAATTTATAACAATAGTAACTGCACTATCCCGCATAATATTAAAAATCTACTCCTTTACCCAAAGGTTGCCTGGCAGAAATTGCTACCCTAGCAATAAGGCCGCCAAATTGTACTCTGTTTGTTTTGTAATGTTTGTTCCTGTACAATGTGTTGTTTATGTGCAATAAAGAATATTTGTATTGTATTGTATTGCACATTACATATAATACATAAACTAAGTACAAGCTACTACATAGATATTTGTAAAATAAACTAATATATAATAAACTAATACATAAACTTTGTACTATATATATTTTTGTGAAGCTTGTATCGTGTCCCACTGCAGGACAAAGGCTTCCCCTCTTTCATACCACATGTATTGATCTTGGGTAGCTAGTGCCAGTCTGGTAGGAATGCCTCCAAGTCATCTTTCTATCTTTTGCGGCCTCTACTTCGGGGACCATCTTCTGTCACCCACTCTGTCGCTATTTTGGCCCATCTTTCGAGGTGCATGTGACAGACATGTGACTTTCTGCCAACGTTTATTATGCCGGTTTTGGAGCGGAGAGTTGTACTCCTTACATAGTCGATTCTTTTCACTTCCAGGATGCTATGCTCCATGGCACGTTGGCAAACCTTGGGTTTGGAATTTTGTGCTTCTGTCAAAGACCCTGTTTGTGCGCCGTACGTTAGGACGGACAAAATACACATTTCGACAAGTTTTTGCTTCAGTGATAGTATAAGGTTCCTGGTCTCTTCATTAGCTCTTTTATGGATTTTCGGCTGGCGAGTACGCCTGCCCGGTTTGGAGCCGTTCAGCACATGTAAAGTCAGTGGATATAGCTTTAAACGACACTTGCTGAATAATTACGGGCTGTCTTAAACCTACTCCAGTAGAAAGGCTGTATCCACTAGTAGGCATTGCTCCACCTGATATCCGTAAAGAGATTGCAAGCTCAGTTGAGTGTAGCAATACAGCAAATGACACGAGTCACCCACTTTATCATCACACCCAGGGACCCCAAAGACTTAAAAGCCGGCATAGTTTCGTGAAACACGCTGCCCCAATCACTTGTAGCGCTCCAGAAGCCCGGTGTAAGCTTTTGGAAAGAGAGGTATCCTTCAGTTTCTCCACACTCCTCAAAGGAGGTCCTTTCTCCAGGACATAAGCTCCCTTGGATGACTTGGAAGTCCCTGATCAGACTCCGTACCCAAGTCGGTCGCTGTAGGGACAATTTGTGCCGATGGGGATACAGCACGAACAACCAGTGCGAATGTGGTGCCTCCTCCCAAACAATGGCACATCTATTGTCTTGCCCCGCGTGCCCTTCATCTTGCACCCAAGAAGACTTTTGCAACGCCACTGATGTCGCGGGGCGTTTGACAGAGTACTGGTCGAAATTGATTTGAGCCATTACGATCGATACGATAAGAAGAAGATGGACCAGAAGCTCTTCCAGGCGTTTTAGATCTGTTTTGCAATCTCTTTGTATTGCCGGTTTTCGAAGGATGCTATCTGGAACAAAAAAAGTGTATCTATATTTTCTCTAATAAGTGCATTAGGGTATTATATTACAGAGAAATAAAATTAATTAGTCACGATCTTGACCCATATTTAACCAGTCTTTGACAAAAGCATCTAGGTCGTAGCGCCACCCTTTTCTTGGTTTTTTCACTGCCTTGTCGGCTATCGAGGGGTTAGGGAAATAGAGTTTATTTAAATATATATATTTTGAATTTATATTTCTAGTCAGCTACAGACGACGTAAAGGTTACCCCGGGAAATCTTGAGGAGTTTTTGCCCTGGGCATGTGCAAAATATGGATTTCCCTTTCGCGTCGATGTCACTAGAAAAAGTTAGTAAGCATTAGTTTATGATTTTAATGATGAATGATAGAATTATACTCATTTTCAGGACTTCCACTCCTGACGAGATGTAGCTCCTATAGCTCCTGGAACTCTACATTTATGTTTAACTTTTTAAATACTCGTACATACCGGGTGTAAGGGACAGCGTCCCATAAATTGATAGGGGTTGCTCAGTCAACGATACTAAACAACTTCCACCAAGAAATTCTTTCAGGAAGTGAATATTAAAATTGGCTTTTCCATACAAAATGTCCACCTCGATCAGACAATTTGTATGGAAAAGTCTTTTTTTTTATCTTTCTGAAAGAATTTCGTGGTGAAAGTTCTTCAGTGACGTTGCCTGAGCAACCCCAATCAGCTTGTGGGACGTTGTCCCTTAAACATAATAATTTATCCGTATGAAAGATATGATAAGTATTTTTTAAAGATGAGATTTCTTTTTACAGTTGTAGAAGTACAGAAAGGAAATAAGCTACGAGTAAGTTCTATGAGTAAATTAAAACCTAACTTTTCTCAAGAAAAAAGTGAATCTGATTTTTCAGAAGTGCAAGCACCTCGAGATACTGTATATGTGGAATTAAAGTACGATAAAGACAACCTGATTCATATTAGATTTGAAATGTCAAAACCCATACCAAGGGAACTCTTAGCAATAATAGCTTTAATAGTGGAGTTTCACCCAAATTTAAATGGCATAACTATTACAAGAGGCGCTGATCAATTTATTGTTTACGAATTATCTAAACTTCTTTCTATAAGTAATATTACAGCATTGTATTTGGATGGAAATGTTATCAAAGAAGCTAACTACGATATTTTATTAGATAAAATAAATCATCTGCAAATCTTGTCGCTCGCTCGATGCAGAATTGGTGATATTGGAGTAAAAAATATTGCTGCGAAGCTACATTATCCTACACCAGCTTCAATGACGTTGTGTATGTTAAACGTATCATCGAACAATCTAACTAATGCAAGCTGTAAATATATAGCTGAAGCATTAAGAACAAATAGGAAGTTAAGTTTCTTAAATATGGCGGGCAATAAGATCACCGACGACGGTGGTTTGGCTATTATTCATGTGTTGCAACAGTTTCCTTTCACAGCAAATGAGATGATTGCTTTTAGAGAGAGATATATGGATTACTTGAAACGGAGACAGGAAGTTATAGATCGATACGTTGAAATTGGAGGATATGAAAAGAAAAGGGAGAAGAAAAAAACCAAATTGCGTGATGCGAAAAGCTTTATTGGGAAAAGCTTTGTTAATGATTGTGACAGAATGGTTGAAACGGCAATCAAAAATTACGGTGATTTTGAAGATCCTATGATAGATTGTTCATCAAGTGGTGGGTTGCGTTACTGTCCCGGAAACAACACTTTAGGCTACATGAATCTAGCTTATAACAGCTTAAGTTTCTCCTTTTTAAAAGCTCTCATTGAGGTAGTAAATTATCAACAATCTTTGCCTAGACCATTAGCAACAAAAGGTTTGATTAATGTGGTACTGGAAGGTAACCCACTCCCTTCAAGATGTATAGAGTTAGTGGAATTGGAAACTTATCTAGAATTGGGTTTAACCTTGTCAACAAAGAAAATGTCAGTTGTAAAAAGGAGACTGAATGTAGCGCCGCAAACCTTCCGAGGAGTAGATAGCACGGAATTTACACATTGACATGTAATTAGTTTGGTAGTTTCGTCAGGTAGATTAAAATTAGAGCAAACGGTGGCTCAGTTGGTTAGAGCGTCAGCACAACTACGCCGAAGGTCAAGGTCATGAAATACCGTCTGTATGAAACTTTTAACCTCTTTTACTTCAAATCAATAGTTACGTTATTTAATGTTATGTAGTCAGAACAGGAGAATATTTTTTCCTCTTCTAATGTTATGTTAAACATAAAAAGTGGGTAATTCATTGCCAAGATATATTTATTTATATTTAATAATTAGAATTATATTTAATTTAGATAGTTTACAATGATATGATATTATTCTTAAATGTACTTTATGTGTTGATAAATTATAACGCTCATAATTTAATTAGATAAACATAATTATTAATCTAGAATTACTTAGACGATTTCCTTAAGAACTTTTTGAAAATAATATTAGTAAATCTCTATAGTTTGTAAATTAAATTTATTACGAAGTTACATATTTTAGTTTTATTATTTTTAACTTACATATTTTTACTTTTTTTACTTTTTAGCGTGCTTCGGAAGGCACGTTAAGCCGTTGGTCCCGGTTAATATCGTATAATATCGTAGGTATTAGTCGTTAAGCCATATCAGAGGCCAGTTCTAAGCATTGGCGGCTTGAAAACTCTTACCTAGTCTAGGATTGGGTCTGGTTACCCTTCTGGGTTGCGGAGGTCAGATGGCAGTCGCGCTGTGTAAAAACCAGTACCCTCGTTCAATCCCCTTGATTAGGTAGCCGACCCCGTGAGATACGGGATAAGGCTAGGGAGATGGGAGATGACATATTATTACTTTTTTATATACTATAAATTTTTGACCTTGGGGAGTTACCGGGAGAATAAAACTTTTTACTGGTTACTTCCATGCTGGACTGGGAACGAGAAAACAATATAGAATGTGCCAGCTGAATTTCCACCAGGGCTTGCTGTATAAACCAGCTAAGGGATCCGAGGATTTCAGTATATTGTAATTTAGGCGATAGGTTGACTACCTGTCACTACAGCAATATAGCTAAAAATTTATCTTAAATAACCCTAGAAATTTTGTCAGACGTGGCGGAACGACCTTTGGATTTTGGATATCTCACAACATAGTATAAAACAAAGTCGCTTTTTCTGTCCTTATATCCCTATGTATGCTTAGATCTTTAAAACTACGCAACGGATTTTGATGCGGTTTCTTTTAATAGATAGAGTGATTCAAGAGGAAGGTTTATATGTACAATACATGTATAATATAGTAGAGAAACACTGATGATTTCCGTGCGAAGCCGGGGCGGGTCGCTAGTAATGAATAAAAATAATAAACATAATTAGAGGTCCCATAAAACTAATTCCCTAGATATATTTTATTTCCTTAAAATGCAAAATATAAAAATACATCGCTTGCTAAAGGCTTACTTTAAAGGTTTTTTTTTTCGAAATTTAAAAAGACATACATACATAAAATCACGCCTTTATCCCTTACGGGGTAGGCAGAGCGTTAAACGCCTCATAAAAGGCGCTTTCGCCACGTCTGACAAAAATTGAGGGTAATATTAGATTGTAATGTGTATTGCCATAGTGACAGGTTGTCAGCCCATCGCCTAAATTACAATACACTGTAACCCTCGAGTCCCTTTTGCTTACTTCAACAGCATGCCCGGGAGGAAGGGCAGCTGGAACATTCTATGTTTTTCTATCTCTCCCAGTCCAGCATGGAAGTTAAAAATTTAATTTATAGTTAATTTGTCTTTTAAAAAGACAAATTATAAATTTAATATAATTCGATAAAACAAAAATACAGCGTGTAAGGGACAGCGTCCCGGAAACTGATTGGGGTTGTTCAGTCAACGACACTGAACAACTATCACCAGGTGTTTATTTTCAGGAAATGAAAAAGAAATTGCTTATCCATATAAACTGTCTGATTGAGGTAGTCATTTTGTAGATAGTTGTACAATTATGTTCACTGAGCAACCCCTATCAGTTTGCAGGTCGCTGTCCCTTACACCCGGTATAGAACTAATTATTAACTACTGGTTCACTCGCAGGACATGGTGAAGTCACAATCTTCTTATTGAGAAAACTTGTTCAGTTTCATGGGTAGAATCACACCTTAAAATATGGCCAGCTATTTTTCCAGAGTAGAATGATTTGTATAATCCTTATGATTTTAGACATACGCCATGCTTACTTGATTACTTCCATGCTGCCCTGGGAGTGGGAGAAAAACATAGAATGTGCCAGCTGCATTTCCTCCCGACCATGCTGTAAAAACCAGCTAAGGGATCCGAGGTTTCTGTATATTGCAATTTAGGCGAGGGCTCACAACCTGTCACTACAGCAACATATGCACAAATCTATCTTAAATAACCATCGAAACTGTCAGAGGTGGAGGAACGACCTTTATTTAGGTCGTTTACGCTCTGCCTACCCCATTAGGGATAAAGGCGTGATTGCATGTATGATACAAAAATAACAATCAAATCATAAAATTTGGTACCTAACTCGAAAATTCTAAAATAAATACTTTCAAAGATCCCTTTAGCGACCTGGTTAAATGTTTACTTAGTAAGCCTATTTTAATCGGATTAATTGTTTTATCCTGTTATGATTTCCACTTGGAAGGTTTAAGGAAGCCAACGAGAAACCTTCCCTTTGAGATATAAAATTTACTCCATTTCTAACAAATTCAAATCCTTCAGTCTCCTAAGATTCGAAGTTAGGTGCAGAAATAACAATGGTGTGGGTTTGGTAAGACATTACTTAGCGAAAATAAGTTCATACCTGTCTCTGGGGATTAATAAACGAACAAGATGTAGGTAGTTATTAAATTACATACATACATATAATCACGCCTTTATTCCCATCGGGGTAGGCAGGGCGTTAACAACCTAAAGAAAAGTTCGTTCCGCCACGTCTAACAAAGATTTGAGGGTTTTTTGGGATAGATTTGTAGGTATATTGCTGCAGTGACAGGTTGTCAGCCCGTCGCCTAAATTACAATACTTTGAAACCCTCGGATCCCGTAGCTGGTTTTTACAGCATGCCCGGGAGGAAATGCAGGTGGCACATTGTATGTTTTTCTCTCGCTCCCAGTCCAGCATGGAAGAACTCTTTATAATACCTAGCTACTGTCAGTGTTGATGATATATTCTGTCCGCATTTAGGTCCGTACGTATAAGCTTCTTACATCTGCACTCTTTAACATAGTCAGACATTATCCCAAGAGTGCCACTCTTTCATTCACTGTAAGATTTATTAATTAATAACGCCTTGTCCGGCTTCGGGAGCACGTTTAGCCGTATAAGTTCTACTAATAGGCGGATTATAAACGTTGTTAGTCATGTTTAACACCCACTTGATAAGAAACAACAATTTTCGCTACGAAATTCTTTAAAAACTTTTCCTTATTAATTGTCTGATCGATCGGTGGTCATTTTGTATGGGAAAGTATTTAAAAAAAAACCTGAAAGATTTTCCTTGTGAAAGTTGATCAGTTCCGTTGACTGAACTGAACAACCCCTATCTTTGCGGTATGCTGTCCCGTTCATCCATTATTTAGTTCGTTGGGATTCGATTACTCCTACCTACCTAACTATATACCTATTGCTTTATTTATTGGAAAGCTGCAATGACGTGCAAATTCATTCTCGAAACAAAATGGGTTTTTGCCATCGGTTTCCATTACAGGTCCCTTGACACGGGTTAATCTGTGTGCAAAAAGTGTCACCGCCAATGCAGGAACGTATTCAGGGTCTGGTCTCCTTATCAAGTGGGTATTCGAGTCGATCAAGAGTTGTAAGATATTCCCTAATTTGGTAAGGACAATGCAAGCTGAATTATTTGATTGTCTGGAAGAAAAAAGATTCCGTGCTTTGGAGGGCACATTAAGCCGTCGGTGCCGGTCGCTGTCTTTGATAGTTACGCAAACCATGTGGCTACTAATATGCTATTACCTAGGCGGATTAAAAGCTCTTTCACCAGGGTTCATCGGGTCGATCAATTCGACCCACACGGCAAGAAGACCCCGTATAGGTCATACAATTTGTTTGAGTATGCGCTAGTAATTTTTTTTTTTTTTAAATATATATAGGCGAGCATTTGTCCGCCATCTCACCTGGTGGAAAGTGACGATGCGGACTATGTTGAAGCATACTCACCTATGTAGTGCCTATTCACTCTCGCCTTGAAAAGGCCCAGGTTATATTGTTCCGGAAACAGATACGCCGGCAGGGAGTTCCACTCCTTAGCCGTTCGCATTAAGAATGTGGAAGCGAAACACTTCGTGCGAATTTGTGGTATATCCACGACATAAGGGTGGAACCCCTGTCCACGCCTCGTGCTCCGGAGATGGAAAGGGGAGGGTGGTATAAGGTCATGAAGTGCTAACGCGCACTCCCCGAAATGTATCCTGTAAATTACCGACATGCACGCCACTCTGCGCCGCCGCTCAAGGTTCTGTAGTTTTGCCTCAACCAGTGCCGAGTCTCCAATGAGCTTCTTAGCACGTTTCTCGATTGAGTCTAAGGCAGCCAGCTGGTATTTAGCTGAACCGTCCCAAAGGTGGCAGCAGTACTCCATACACGATCGGACTTGAGCTGTGTACAACTGCAATAGCTGTCCCGGTGTGAAGTATCGCCTCACCTTCGAGAGGATACCAAGTTTTTTGGCAGCTGTTGTGGTTACTCAATGTAACGTCCAAAGTTCAAGTCGGACGTAAGGCTCATACCAAGAAGCTCAAGATGGTCAGAAATCGGTACGGATACATCCCGGAAAGTTGGAGCCAGGTGAAAAGGACTCCGTTTTGTCGAGAATAGACACGCCTGGGTTTTGGATGCGTTGAATTTGACGAGATTGGCATCGCCCCACTCGGATATCACCCTTAGCGATGAGTTCAGACGATCCACTATGGACTCCCGACAAGACTGGATACGACATAATAAGCTCTTTCGTGCGGTTTGACTCACGTTCAGCTATAAAACTTAAGGTGACGTCGTAAATCTAAAATGCAGTCAAACTTGACGCAAGTTTTGGGTTCTTCGGGTCGATCAATTCGAAAACCCACACGGCAAGAAGACCCCGTATAGGTCATACAATTTGTGTTCGAGTATGCGCTAGTCAAATACGACATAATAAGCTCTTTCGTGCGGCTTGGCTCACGTTCGGCTGTAAAACTTAAGGTGACGTCGTAAATCTAAAATGCAGTCAACCATCCTTAACTTGGCGCAACTTTGTAACGTTGAGTTGTAAAATATGTAAGTGGCTTTCGGTTTCTTGAGTATGGGCACAAAAAAAGAACGAAACGTGTTATACGAGCGATCGAAATAGGCTTTATACAGGGTACCAAACTAAAAGGGGTGTCCAGACAACGAAACGTAACTTTCACGGTTTTTTTATTATTATACTAGCTTGTGCTAAAGCAGCACGCAAAGTTTATGTTTTGTTTTCTCGCAGTAAAAAGTTTCCTATATGTGTATGTGTGCTAAGTTGATCGGTTGAGTAGCTTTTGCGTGAAAGCGTGACTTTCACATTTTATAATATTACTAGCGACCCACCCCGGCTTCGCACGGTTTTTACATGTATTATACATATAAACCTTCCTCTTGAACCACTACTATCTATTAAAAAAACAGCATCAAAATCCGTCGCGTAGTTTCAAACATCTAAGCATACATAGGGACAGACGAACATCCAGACACGGGAAGCGACTTTGTTTTATTCTATGTAGTGATTAAATAAAGATTATAAAATACTTTATTGGGCTAATAATCAATAAAGGATAAGGGTGTGATTATGTTTGTTTAAACCTTTTCATCATAAAGTGTACCTACGTACGATTTTTTTATTTCTTTCAATAATTTTGTTTTTCTGTTTATCTTGTATTTGATATAATTTATTTTCATTGTACCCTGATTACATCCCTGGCGTCACTTGACATAGGTCCGAGTGGTCACGAGTTTTGCAATAGAACCGAATAAATTCCTTTTTACCAACGTTGGAAGATACGCCCAATACCGTTATTAAAAAAGTTTTCCGCCCGCGGTTTGAAGGGTGTAAATTTCGGGTGAAATCCGTCAGAAACATCAGACCTCATTTTGGGATCGACGATGATTTGAATAATAAAACATATACCGCAGATTCACATTGACATTATCAGATTCAGACAGATTTTCCCCAATTTGTTGCTTAAAGTAAGTCTTGCTGGCTGTCTTTAATATTACACATAACACTGCAGAGGCTTACTTAGGTACTAACTTGCTTAGATAGTTTAATAACCCATCTCCCTAGCTTTATCCCGTAACTCAGGGGGTCGGCTTCCTAATCTTAGAGATTAAACAAGGGTACTGGTTTTTACACAGAGCGACTGCCATCTGACCGCCGCAACCCAGAAGGGAAACCAGACCCAATCCTAGATAGTTTAATAACTATGTAACTATAAAGCTAACGTCGAGATAGTTTCTACAGTTCTATAAAGCTCAAGTCCGATCGTGAATGGAGTATTGCTGCCACCTTAGGGACGGATCTGCCAAATACCAGCTGGCAGCCCTGGATTCTATCAAAAAACGCGCTAAGAAGCTCATCGCCGATACAAATCTGGTTGAAGCTAAGCTGCAGAGCCTTGAGCACAGTCACAAAGTAACTTGCCTCTCATTGCCTCCGTGGTCTAGTGGCTAGTGCCATGGACTCCTGATCCGGAGGTCCTGGGTTCGATTCCCAGGGGGGAAACACAAAGTTGATATTTGAGAATATATCACTTTGTGAATTTTTCCCCAGTTTGGTTAGGACATTGCAGGCTGAATCCCCTGATTGTCCGAAAAAGAAAAAGATTTCGTGCTTCGGAGGGCACGTTAAGCCGTTGGTCCCGGTCGCTGTCTTTGATAGTGGTCGTTACTTAAACCATGTCAGAGGCCTGATAGTTGTGCTACTAGGCGGTTTTAAAACTCTGACACCAGGGTTCATCGGGTCAATAGACTCGATACCCACTCGACGGAAGAAGGAAGGAAGACTTTCCTCTCGGTATTTTACAGGATCCATTTGTAGAATGTGCAAAGTCACTTCATGACCTGGAACCCCCCTCCCCATTCCATCTCCGGGGCACGAGATGCCGGTTAGGATTCCATCCTTACGCTGTGGACCTACCAAACATTCGCACAAAGCGATTCACTTTAACATTTTTAATGCGAACGGCTAACGAGTGGAACTCTCTGCCTGCGGATCCATTTCCGGAACGATATAACCTGGATCTTTTTAAGGCTAAAGTGAATAGGTATTATCTAGGCAAACATGGTCCATCATCGTCTGCATCATCACGTCAGGTGAGATGGCGGACAAATGGATTGTCTTTTAGTAATAAAAAAATAAAATTAAAAAGCCCTGGTTCCTCTCTCTGGTTCATCGAGTTTTTAGTCGACTTGTTTTTTATCACTATCTATCGTAACTCTAGCACTACAAAGATGGTGGGATCTCTAAGTAAATATAATAAATAAATAAATCATTTTATTACATACATACATACATAAATCACGCCTTTATCCCTTACGGGGTAGGCAGAGCGTTTGACGCCTCGTAAAAGGCGCTTTCGCCACGTCTGGCAAAAATTGAGGGCAATTTTAGATTGTAATATGTATTGCTTTAGTGACATGTTGTCAGCCCATCGCCTAAATTACAATACACTGTAACCCTCGAGTCCCTTTTGTTGACTTCAACAGCATTCCCGGGAGGAAGGGCAGCTGGAACATTCTATGTTATTCTATCTCTCCCAGTCCAGCATGGAAGAATCATTTTATTTCAGGCAATATTTACATTAGTAGATGTTAAATAATATAAACAGAGGCCCATAGAATGTATACCTTACAGACTAACATACATATTTATAAAAAACTTAAATACTATTTCGACGTTTGGACGATAGCAGGAGGTCTGTAGCGTCGAAATAAGACCCCCATCGGCCAGAATGCAGAGTTCAGGAGCACGCTCTCTTGGAACTTGAAGACGCGGAGCACGAACGACCAGAACGTTGTCGGCCGCTGCGACTCCAGCTGCCTCACAAGCACTCGGAATTTCGCAGGATTATGATGAAATTGGTTTTTTGATTAAAAAAAAGGATTTTGATTAAAGCCCGGACTTTGACAAAATACTGGTCATAATCCAGAGAAAAATGCCAAAGTCCGGTTTGAATTAGAAAAAACTAGAATTTTACACGTTTTCTGAGGTTTCACAACTGTAACACTCATATTAACGGATTTAAGTTGTGTTTATTTAATTTCGGATCTTTTCCAGGAGCCGTGGTCGCGGGAGACTAGAGGTATTGTTCGTCTCAAATTGAATTTGAAATTAATGTTGTTCTACCTCCATCTATTTCTTAGTTGCCTAGCGTAATGTGTGGTGTTGTCCGTGAAAGTATCCGAAACGTTGGAAAAATCACAATTAAATAAACACAAACTTAAATCCGTTACAAAACATAGTTTTACTATCTAGTATTTTGTCAAAGTTCCGTCCGGGTTTTGATCAATTGGTTTTTGGATTTAAGATTAAATCAATATCGGTTGCTATTTTATATTTTGAATAACACAATCGAGACATGAGATAATATATTTTTTGTTATAATGTCCAATATGACAATACCTCTGTGAACTAAACTGTAAAGTTTGTTTATTTACTTTATTTTTATCATAAAACCAAAACCCAATTGATCAAAACCCGGAATTTGACAAAATACTCGTTTTTTTATCACAAACCGGACTTTGTAAAAATCCTAGACTTTTCTCTGGATTGTGGCCACGATTTTGCCAATGGCCGGGTTTTGATAAAATTGTTAGTTTTTGATCAATAAACCGATTTCATCATAATCATGCGACAAAGTAAAGAAGAAAAAGAAATATATTTAGAAAATAAAGACTAGGCACTTTCGTTACCTGAATAGCAACAATCTAACCGAAAATACATATTAAAATAACCAAAGAATCACGAGCGCTATAGACTGGCTACCTTCCCAGAAATGTAACTTACTAGAAAATGTATTTCTCCGAAACACCGACGTACCATAACTAAATCGTACCAAATCCCAAAAGTTATTCCCTTCTATTCCCGACTGCATTGTATGCCTGCATTGTTTGGTGTCTGATATCACCCCCTGGATGGCTTACAAATCTAATTCCGGATATCTCGCGAGGTCACCATTGCACATCTGAAATAGTGATGGGATACATTTCCTCTATCGATAAGAAATATCCATATTTTTTTATTGTTTGGTGTCTGATATCACCCCCTGGATGGCTTACAAATCTAATTCCGGATATCTCGCGAGGTCACCATTGCACATCTGAAATAGTAATGGGATACATTTCCTCTATCGATACGAAATATCCGTAAAAAACATTATTTGGTACATCATGTTTCCCACTGGACGGCTTACAAATCTAATTCCGGATATCTCGCGAGGTCACCATTGCACATCTGAAATAGTGATGGGACACATTTCCTCTATCGACACGAAATATCCGTAAAAAACATTGTTTGGTACATCATGTTTCCCACTGGACTGCTTACAAATCCAATTCCGAAAATCTCGCGAGGTCACCATTGCACATCTGAAATAGTGATGGGACACACTTCCTCTATCGATACGAAATATCCGTAAAAAACCATTGTTTGGTACATCATATTACCCACTGGATGGCTTAAAATTCTAATTCCAGATATCTCGCGAGGTCACTATTGCACATCTGAAATAGTGATGGGACATACTTTCTCTATCGATAAGAAATATCCGTAAAATATTTATTATTTGGTGCCGGCAATGATATCACCATCTGAATGGCTTATAAATCTAATTCCGAAAATCTTGCGAGGTCACTATTGCTCATCTCAAATAGTGATGGGACACACTTCCTTTATCGATACGAAATATTCGTAAAATGTTATTATTTGGTACATGATATTACCCAGTGTATGGCGTACAAATCTGATTCCGGATATCCCACGAGGTCACCATTTCACAGGTGAAATAGTGACGGGACACCCCGTTTCCTCTATCGTACTTATACGAATTTCTGTAATTGTATGTATATTTTAATAACTATGAAGACTATTTCTAGAGAAGCGTGAAGAGTAAATTTTGAAAATAATGTGTATTTGGCGAGTCTGTTTTCTTTTGCAAAGTGGTGCTACTTCTGAGAAAGAAACTCTCTTCAGTAGGTAACTCTTTTTTAATTGCTTTGTGGTAGAAATAATAGAATTGATCACTATAATCTGGGTATCATCGATATCAACCCAGCACATCCCTATGCAGCGAATGTCACGTCTCCCGGGCTAAAATGCGCCTCAGTGAACTTGCAGTTGGTTGTTTTGAGATTTTATTTATTTCATTCACTGTGTTTCACCAACAGCTAAATTGCTTCTGTTTGCAGTTGAAACGTTCCAAATTGTGCCATCATAATGTAGGTAAAATTGTGGTAAAACAAATAGAATTATACATACATATAGTCACGCGTTTATCCTTAATGAGGTAGACAGAGCGTAATCGACCTAAACAAAAGTCGTTCGGCCACGTCTGACAAAGTTTTGAGGGTTATTTAAGATACATTTGTAGGTATATTGCTGTAGTGACAGGTTGTCAGCATATCGCCTAAGTTACAATATACTGATACCCTCGGATCCCTTCGCTGGTTTTAAAAAATAGAATTATTTTCTGTAAAATTCGTTTATCGGATTACAGTAGTGGGATAGCAAAAAACAGTGCTTTGTTCTCGTAGCATTACTATGCCATTGCTACGTCGTAGCAAACAGTGTAGCATGTTGCTACGGATTTTTACTAGAACAAGACATCGATAGCCCAAATCCAAAATATACATACAAATATTTCAAGCCCAAACTTAAATTAATCCAAAATCTTTGCAAAGAACATTACGTTGGCCCTCACGATAGTAATCTTGCGTCGTTTGCACCCGTAACAACTCGGCACAGAAGTCATTAAAATAATTAGGGATATTAAACAGCGAACTGAGCTGCGACGGTGGCGTATTCATTAACATTTTACGTTTTTTGAGAATTGCAACTTATTTTCTATTTTATAATCCATTATCAACCGACAAGAGCTACTTAGCTCTTAAATAAATAAATTATGATATAATAATCACTCATGAGTATTAAGTTATCTCCAGTTCCATGCTGGACTGGAAGAGATAGAAAAACATAGAATGTTCCAGCTGCCCTTCCTCCCCGGCATACTGTTGAAGTCAGCAAAAGGGACTCGAGGGTTACAGTGTATTGTAATTTAGGCGATGGGCTAACAACCTGTTACTATAGCAATACAAATTACGATCTAAACTTGCCCTCAATTTTTGTCAGACGTGGCGGAAGCGCCTATTACGAGGCGTTTATCGCTCTGCCTACCCCGTAAGGGATAAAGGCGTGATTTAATGTATGTATGTATTAAGTTATGTATTACAAATGTGTGGCACATTAAATTTTGTAATACATAGCTTACTACTATACTTATATGCTTAGTGTGAATAGGCATATTGATTTGGTGGCAAAAAAAATCAATATGTTTATACTTAAAACACTATACTTCTTCCATGCTGGACTGCGAGCGAGAGAAAAACGTAGAATGTACCAGCTGCATTTCCTCCTCGGCATGCTATAAAAACCAGCTAAGGGATCCGAGGGTTTCAGTTTATATTGCAATTTAGGCGATGGGCTGACAACCTGTTACTATGGCAATATATTTACTAATCTATCATAAAAAAACCCTCAAAACCTTGTCAGACGCGGCGGGACGACCTTTGTTTGGGTCTTTTGCGCTCTGCCTACCCCATTGGGGATGAAAGCGTGAATATATGTATGTATGTATACTTAAAACTGATGGCTAAAAATACTATGAATCTCATTAAATCATAAAAAATATGCACATTTAGATTTAACAATCGAGTTAAAAATATGGAAGTTATTGATTTGTGTAGTCATGTTATTTATTTGCGAGTGACGTCATAACCCACTATTTTCATTCAAAAAAACGTTTTAGAAAATTATATCGTACTAGCTGTGCCCGCGACTTCGTACGGCCGGTTTGTATGGACAACACGCAGTGTCGAACATACTGAAAACGCTTCTCCGCGCATAGGAGCGGGATATGCTTGCTCGCGCGTGAAAGCGTGTTTTCCATACAAAAACAAAGATCAGACAATGCGAAACACGTTTCCGCGCGCGGGTTAGCAGAACCCCGCTCCTATGCGCGGAGAAGCGTTTTCAGTATGTTCGACACTGCGTGTTTTCCATACAAACTGGGGTACTTACTCAATATTAGAATGGTTTGCGTGATTATTTCTAACCTAAGCTGGACACCAGGAAATTAAAATAACTCAGTCAAATAAAAAGTCCCTTTTAAGATCGGTTAAAAACGATCAGAGTTCAATTTCCCGCCTACCCCCTAAGTCAGGTAGCGTGAATATTTGTATCGTAACTTTTAGTTTAAGTAATGCTCAGTCAATCAAAAAAAGTTCCATCAAAATCGGTTTTAACGACCGAAATTCATTTCCTACCTACCTCCTAAGTCATAAGGCGTGATTATTTGTATCGTAACTTTGATTTTTAATAATGCTCAGTCGAATAAAAAAGTTCTAATAAAATCGGTTAAGAAAAAGCCAAATTTCAATTTCTTGCTTACCCCCTAAGTCAGGTAACGTGATTTTAGGTATCCTAAGTTGCAATCCGGGTAACACACAGTTGAATAAAAAAAAATCCGTTTGAAATCGGTTCTGTAGTTTTGGCGTGACGTGGAAACATACAGACAGACGGACAAAAAAAAAACGTTTTGCTCTATATATCGTTAATAATGCCTGCTGCAAATATTTTTTTGTAAAAATATTCAATGTACAGGCTCGACCCTTCTAGTGATTTATTATATGTATAGATTATGATAAATTATGGGTTATAAAATGAAGAATGAGCTGCATTCTCACTAAACGTAAAATATTCATGAAAATGATTGTGTTTCAGGCAAAATTCATTTAAAAGTGATGGCACCACCATCGCAGCTCTGTTCGCCCCTTGAAGACTTCAATACAACCTAATACGAAACAAGACATATTTGCATGTTAAACTATATTGGTCTTTAAAGCTTCGACGCTTGGTTCAATATTGTTTGTAAATGGAAAATGAGCTAAGGATAAATTGGACCTAGAAAGCTTTTGTGGTAATTAAATGTATCAAGTCTCATTTGAAAGAGATTTGAGGTTTACTTTTAGGTGAGAAAAGGTGAGGTGGGTATAAGTAGAGATTTAAGATTTAGCTTAGTACAGAATGATGCCCGATGGTGTAATAGATAGGACAGCTGCCTTCTGAGCGGGATGTCGAGGTTCAAATCCCACCAGGTACTTAAGATGTTTGTACACGTAATGTGTTTTACGGATTTCAAAATTCATATGTACGTTTATTCGGCAGTTTTTCCGTGCTTCGGAAAGAACGTTAAGCCATTGGTCCCGATTAATTAATTTATTAAACGATTATTGGTTCCTTTAGTACCGTAGATATTAGTCGTAAAGTCATTCTTCTGTTGAGTGGGTATCGAGTCTACCGACCCGATGAACCAAAATAAAACAGAGGCCAGTGCTAAGCATTGGCAGATTGAAAATTCTGACCTAATCTAGGATTTGGTCTGGCTTCCCTTCTGGGTTGCGGAGGTCAGATTTATTTATTTCATTTATTTAATTTCACAAAAAAACGTATTTACAGAATTATATGTTACATTCTCGCCAAACTGCGAAAGCAGTTTGTTGGCAAGGTAGCACTCGTTACTTAATGGCTAACAAATACCTATCTTATATTCTAGTATCTTATAAAAAAAAACATTATAAAAAGAGTTTTAAAACTATGAAATATGGAGAATCATTAATGTGACACATTTATATAATATTATTTTAAAGAACAGTTTAAAGTTTTTTCTTTAGGGTTATCTTCGACTTTATTTTATTGTGTCTTAAAAAGTCTAATTTATTAAATATTTTTGGTATAATGAATTTATTTGTTCTTTGGCCATAATAATTTTTAGCTTTTGTACAAATATACTTCTTTTCTCTCATTCTTCTTGTATTATATCTATTATGAACAATAACTTTATGATCTTCTTTATAGTAATTATCTAGAACCAATAAATAATGTAGTTTTGTTTTTACCGGTAGAATTTTGGTTATGGGATACAATTGATCATAATCTCCTTTGCAGGTATTTTTGGTTTTACGACTAACTAGATGTTTTAAAAATCTAGTTTGGAGATTTTTAATGTCGTTGAGATATGTGTCGAAAGTTCTTTCATAACAGCTTAAGCCGTAACTAAGCGAGGAATCCACTAATGCGTAATAAATCATTCGCAGAGTGCGTCTATCTAAAATAAATTTAAGATGGTAAAACTTTTTCTTCCATGCTGGACTGGGAGCGAAAGAAAAACATAGAATGCGCCAGCTGCATTTCCACCCGGGCATGCTGTAAAAACCAGCTAAGGGATCCGAGGGTTTCAGTATATTGGAATTTAGGCGATGGGCTGACAACCTGTCACTACAGCAATGTCCCTATAAATCTATCTTAAAGAACCCTCAAAACTTTGTCAGATGTGGCGGAACGAGCTTTATTTAGATCGTTTACGCTCTGCCTACCTCATTAGGGATAAAGGCGTGACTATATGTATGTATGTATGTGAAACTTACCTAATAGGATCCTTAATTTCGCACATACCTCACCGACATGTACTTTCCAACTGAACTTACGATCAATATGTAACCCTAGATACCTAAATGTGTCTACAAACTTTAAAATATCGCAATCGCACTGCGTAAAAACCAGTACCCTCGGTCAATCCCCTAGATTAGGTAGCCGACTCCGTGAGATACACTAAAGTTTATTAAAATATTGCATACCTAGTACTAATAATATTCTAACAAACACTTCAATGCAGGTAATAAAATAACATTTAGTCAGCAGATATAAATACTGAAAAACTTAGCATATCCTGAAAAGAGATCAAAAAATATTCTTAGCTGCAGACATAAATCACTATCACTACATAGTATAAAACAAAGTCGCTTTCTATGTCCCTATATCCAGATGTACGCTTAGATATTTAAAACTACGCAACCGATTTTGATGCGGTTTATTTTAATGAATAGAGTGATTCAAGAGGAAGGTTTATATGTATAATACATGCATAACATAGTAAAGCAACACTGATAATTTCCGTGCAAAGCCGGGGCGGGTCGCTAGTAATTAAATATTTCCCATAAAACCTTCGACAGCAACCCTCGGGTCGATAGACTCGTCACCCACACGACAGAAGAAGATCAAAAAACGTTCAGCGAAAAATACCTTTGATACTATTCGAAGCGCCAATAAATAAATAAACTCGTATTAGGTAAAAATAAAAGTTACCAACCCTTGTTTTTGCCAGACATCATAAAACAAACATTAATAGTTGATATAAATATAAAAGTTTTATGTTCCCCCGCAGATATGGAGGTGTTTGTTTGTCGAACACTAAGATCATATAAAAATAGAATATAAATGGTAGACTGACGGGCTACGTATTTTTTGATTATTATCAGTTTGATATTATAAGGCCCGTATTTTAAATCAGCACTTGAGTGTGACAGCAAGTTTGAATTCGTATCAGAAATGTCATTTCAGTACAAAATGGCCTGTCAAATCCATACTTAATATTGCTCTCAAGTTTGAGATCGCTTCATAAAATCAGCTCTCAAGTGTGACAGCGAGTTTGAGTTTGTATCAGAAATGTCATTACAGTACAAAACCACCTGTCAAATCCATACTTAATATTGCTCTTAATCTTGATATCGCTTTATAAATACGAGCTTTAGACATCTCACAAGCATTGGGAAAATAATTGAGCTTGGATCTCAATGGCGCATGGAATTTTGCAGCGAAAATATTTTTTTAGTAATACTTAGTTTAAAATATTGATCTATTTGCTCTTGTAAATAAGGTTCAATCTGCAGTGGATTCAAATTAAAGGCAGTGTATAGGTTTGGTTTCAAATTAAAGGTAGATAGATAAGGTATGTATGGTAAATCTTTGGTAGGGTAGCTTATAAAGTGCTTGCCCTAAATCTTTCCATTCTTATCCTTTATAAATCTAGCACTTGGCTTATCTAGCCCCTTTGTTTGCTTATAGTGTGTGAGAAATCCCTTCCAATAAAATCATCCTATAACTTCTATGCTTAAAGATTTATTGCCTTTATCGCACATGATATAAAGTTTACCGTTGTAGTGTTTTGCTATGGCGTCCTGTGGTGAGACTCACTCCTATATTTAGGACGATAACTAACTCTACTCTAGGATAACCTATAAGATTTTCACTTGGCAGCCTTTCACTAAAATAATACATATTCCTATTTGATATGTATCAATACCTTACAATAAATAATCATATATATAACCACGCCTGTATCTCTAGTAGGGTTGGCAGAGCATAAACGACCTAAACAAAGGTCGTCGCGCCACGTTTGACAAGTTTTGACAGTTATTACAGATGATAAAAGTTTCATATTTCTATAGTGACGGGTTCAGCCGATCGTCTAAATTGCAATACACTGCAACCCTCAAATCCTTTAGTTGATTTTTACAGCATGCCCTGGAGGAGATGCAGCTGACGCATTCTATATTTTTCTCTCGCTCCCAGTCCAGCATGGAAGTATTTATTTATGCAAGTATCAAATGCATTGCAATTTTGACAGCTCAATAAAGTTCAACTGCGAGATTCAAATACAATCAGATCCTAGAGACGGGAAATAGAATATCCGCTGTATTCCGTCGGGATTTTTACATGACACGACTATTTTTTTAACTGCATAGATTTTATCAACCCATCGCTAAATTACAGTATACTGAAACCCTCGAATTCCTTAGCTGGTTTTCACAGCATCCCCTTTTGGTACTGCAGTTGGAAAATTCTTTTATTATTGCTCCCAGTCCAGCATGGAAGGACTATCACTCCCATTACAGCAAGGAAGGATTTTGCAATACTTGTGTGAGTAAATGTACCTAGACGCACATTGTCATAGTGTGCGTGAGTTCGCCTTAGAAAACCTGTAGTTACACACAAACACAGATGCGTGACCGTACGCGCAACCGCTACATAGCCGCATATTCAAGTAATTTTCTTTGTTCCTATTTTTTAGTGATAACTAAATTATATTTTATCGTTTATTGTTTCCAATATTTATAATTGTGGACGTCGTATCTGCCTCTCAGAATGCTATTTCACTAGCCTAGGTCGGTTGGAAGAGATTTATTTTTAGAAATAAGCTGTGCCTGTTGTGTCTTTGTTTTATATGTATATGTCCTTGCTATTTTATTGTGTACAATAAACTGTTAAATTATCATCATCATCGTTTCACACTACATCTACCCACTGCTGAGTAAACTGTTAAATAAATAAAATAAATAAATAGCCTTGTGTGGCAGTCATCAGATAAAGATACTTTATCCGTCTTTATCTTTATCATTCTTCCATTCTGGACTGGGAGCGAAATAAAAACATAGAATGTGCCAGCTGCATTTCCTCCCGGGCATGCTGTAAAAACCAGTTAAGGGATCTGAGGGTTTCAGTATATTGCAATTTAGGCGATGGGCTGACAACCTGTCACTACAGCAATATACGTACAAATCCATCTTGAATAACCCTCAAAACTTTGTCAGACGTGGCGGAACGACCTTTGTTTAGGTCGTTTACGCTCTGCCTACCCCATTAGGGATAAAGGCGTGATTATATGTATGTATGTATGTATCCGTCATCATCATCATAGATTTAAGAGCTTTGTTCTTGTCGGTGGAGTAATTGGCAATATTACTCCTTTTTTAAGGATATTTTGTGTGGTGGTTTCCCTCTTACTTCCATGCTGGACTGGGAGAGATAGCAAAACATAGAATGTTCCAGCTGCCCTTCCTCCCGGGCATGCTGTTAGCAAAGCAAAAAATCAAAGTTAGCAAAAGGGACTCGAGGGTTACACTGTATTGTAATTTAGGCGATGGGCTGACAATCTGTCACTATAGCAATACATATTACAATCTAAAATTGCCCTCAATTTTTGTCAGACGTGGCGAAAGCGCCTTTAACGAGGCTTTAAACGCTCTACCTACCCCGTAAGGGATAAAGGCGTGATTTATGTATGTATGTCTGTATGTTTCCCTCTTGCCTTCCACACCGCAGTACCTACATGAAGCGGAGTTAGTCCGCATCATACAGTCTGGACATGAGCCCTACCAGATACTGGTGTCACCGCTGCCTGACACCAAGGGAATGCTTATTTAGTGGCAGCATTGACTCGCTACGTCACAAGATCGTTTCCGGACATTGCGGCTGTTTTTAGGGACGCCCATCCCATTGGACTTCCCATCACATCCTGATGATCTTACCACTGTTAGGTCGGGGACTGCTTATTCGATACATTCGAAGCTTACCACCATATCCTGATAGCCGTTCCACTATCCGCCACCGGTGGACCCCGTTAGTAGCCTACAGCTCAGCCCTAACAATGTTATCTAGCTTTATCCGTCGTCGAGTGTAAATGGCCCTACTGACCAACTCGACTGTAAAACGAAGCGAGATTTAAATCAAATCGAATTGTGACAACCTGATTGATTTTTCATATCAATTTTCAATTTCAATAAATCAGTGTCTTTATGCAGCTAGATAGCCGGGCTATAGTAGTGATAATGGGAATTGTAAAAATTACTGCTAACTCGAGGTTTTCATTGCTACTTTAGCAATAAGGCCGCCTATATGGTACTTCTGTTACCTGCTTTGTTTTTTGCACCAAAGAATTTGGCTATGCTAAGAATTGTCTGATGATGGCCATTTTATATGTTGTTTTTTTTCATTTCTAGACTTAATTTTCACAAAAAGTTTTTTTAATGTGGTTGACAGCAAATGGTTGTGAGCAACCATTATCAAATTTCGTGGAGCTGACTTTCAGTTTTATCACGTATAAACAAACATATTCACGCCTTTATACCTAATCGGGTAGGCAGAGCGTAAACGACCTAAACAAAGTTCGTTCCGCCACGTCTGACAAAGTTTTGAGGGTTATTTATATATAAGATAGATTTGCAGATTAAAAATATTTTTGTAGTGATAGGTTGTCAGCCCATCGCCTAAATTACAATATACTGAAACCCTCCAATCCCTTAACTAGTTTTTACAGCATGCCCGGGAGGTAATCAGGCCAGCATGGAAGATCGTATAAACAAAACCGTTTTGTATAACAAACGTTAACACGTATGTTATATAAAACGGTTTTGTTTTATCTAACACTAGCGACCCGCCTCGGCTTCGCACGGAAATTATTAGTGTTTCTCTACTTTATAATGCATGTATTATACATATAAACCTTTCTCTTGAACCACGCTATCCATTAAAAGAAACTGCATTAAAAACCGTTGCTTAGTTTTAAAGATTTATGGATACATAGGGATATAGGGACAGAGAAAGCGACTTTGTTTTATACTATGTAGTGATTAAAAAGGTCAGTAGGGATAACTCCCAACTGACATTTTTAATGTTAGATACTCCCCTACATAGTTTATTCTGTTACGTAGTTAACCACCCGATTATGATTGTATATCAGACCCCAGGTAATTCTATCAACCCTTCAGTACTTCCACAGATAGAATAAAATAGAAGTGGCACTATGCTTCTTTATTTAAATGCAAACAATCTTATTATTTTCGTCATGCGGGCTTGGAGTCGATGGACCAGATGAAATAACGGTTGCGCTGACACCCTTGGCACGAACGTTCCCCAAGAGCAGAGGTGCTCAGGACCCTGCTTCCTGGTGTCAGAGTTTTTAAACTACCTAGTAGCACATAGCACAGCTATGGGCAATAGGCCTCTGACCTGGATTGTGTAAGGACCATTATTAGCGACCGGGACCGACGGCTTTACGTGCCTTCCAAACTTCTTCCAAAGCATGGAATATTTTTTCTCCCAGAGAATCAGATGGTTCAGCCTGTATTGTCCTAGCCAAACTAGGAAAAAAGAACTTAAATGCAAAACATGTAAGTAGGTACGACTAGCAGAGCGTCAATGAACTCTTAGCGTTTTCGCCATATATATATATTATATATATACCAGCTGTGCCCGCGACTCCGTACGCGAGGTGGTTATGATTTTAAACAGCGATGTAATTTTTTGTTTTAAATTTTACATAATATCATCTAGTGGTCAGTGGCGGACCTAACAATTTATAAATGCTTATAGTTTCGTAAACCATAAGTGCTAAAGTTTTTGATTAGGTTTTCATGGTTTTTACTGTAAATACATAAAAAGATTTCTATACCCTGTATTTACAGATATCGCTGTACAATTTGGCGATATTTTTAGATCGCGGTGGTGAGATTTTTCTTGGGAACACAAATACTTCTGATGAACTTTTGAGTTTTTACCGCGTTAGAAAGCCGTCGACTTCGCCGATCCCAGGGGGACCCAGGTCACTCAGCCGCGGTTTTATTATCGGCGGGTTGGCGATCCCCTCGCTCGATTTAATTTCATAATTGAGAAAATTCGTAGTAGCAAAAAAGTCTATACGTGACTTTTTCTATCATGAGGGAATAGAAAGGGACAACAATTTAAGCAGGAATAGATCACTCCGTTCTTTACATTTATTGTGCTAAAGGCGGTCGGGATCGGGTTGTCCATCGTCTTTCATCGAGACGTTTACGATGACGTTTTAATCTCTATACTCTTATTTATTTGTGTCATTACGAATCACGTAAGCTAAGCCTAACACGTGTATAATACGATAGGCAACACTGAGTTGAATAAAACAAGTCCTATTGAAATCGGTTCATTAGTTTTGGCGTGATGTGGTAACATACAGACAGACAGACAGACAAAAGTTTAAAAAAAAAACCGATTTGGTCTTTATATCGTTAATAACGCCTGCTGCAATTATTATTCAATATACCGACACGAGCCTTCTTGAGATTTATTATATGTATAGAAAAATATACGTATATAATTAAGTTTTCGCCACGTTTGATTTGGAGGTCATTTTACGAGCTCTATCTTATCTTGTCAGTTTTTCTCCTAACGATTGGAAAATTTATTCATTACCCTGATACGTTCTGCCTACTCCGGGAGACATATCGTTTGCAAGTTTTATTTATTTTATAAACCCAAAATATCAAAAACTCCACTACACTTCTACGTACCACAGAGCGAAGCTAATTTCTTATAACTACACAATTTGGGGCGCCCGTAAAACCCTCATGAACATTCGTACTAGAGTTATAGCTCAAGTTACCATGAGAGCAGGTGTTCATACACTTACGTAGTAAGGGCCTGAGAAGCTTCATTCAAGTAGAAAAAATAAACGACGGTTTTTCTAACGGCAGAACTTTCTGGAACGATCCGAGTTTATTAGGTGGTCCTTGGAGAAAAGTGTTAATAATAATGATCCTCCATGCTGGCCTGGGAGAGAGAGAAAAACATAGAATGTGCCAGCTGCATTTCCTCCCGGGCATGCTGTAAAAACGAGCTAAGGGATCCGAGGGTTTCAGTATATTGCAATTCAGGCGATGGGCTGAGAACCTGTTACTACAGCAATATACCTACAAATATATCTTAAATAACCCTCAAAACTTTGTCAGACGTGGCGGAACTTTATTTAGGTCGTTTAAGCTCTGCCTACTTCATTAGGGATAAAGGCGTGATTATTAGTGTGTATGTATGTAAGAACTCACAAAATAAAATTCATTAAACGATATTTGTGTAGACCGCGTGGGAATCGTACTCACATATCTACTAGGTACATGCTCAGATCACATACTAGACCACAGAAAATACAAAAACTTCAATATAAAGATAAAACGTGATTTCGTAGACATCGCTACGACTTGCTACAACAACGAAGTAATTTCGTAGCTAATTGCTACGGTAGTTTCGTGTGTTTCCGATAGTGTTGGAGAAAATTCGAGTCCGCGAGTCGACATTTCAGTGCTCAGCTCTTAATCGCAATACTTGACTCACTAAGACACATACTCCTGCTCAATGTGTTGCGAGTTTAGAGAGCATCCCTTTAAACACGAGCTTAGCATTCGTGCTCGAGTTTTCTTCTGAGCTCGAGCTTGCTCACGTAATGATGAGTCGAGCTCGACTCGTATTGAACTGAACACCCATCACCTAACTAGGTAAATCATTATTATTGTTTACAGTATAACTGATTCTCCATATGTTTTTTTTTATAATGGATTTTAATTTGATGTTAATAATGTAAATGAGTTTCGTTGTCTCATAGATTGAAAAATATTTTTCATTCGGCTTGTTTTACTCGCCATTTTTTTGAGTCGAAGTTTCATCGAATCAGTGTTTTAACTCGACTTTCGTTAAAAAAATCGAGTTTGATTTGTTACTGTTCTTTTTAAAAGTCGTGTATCAAGTTAAGACTCACGCTGGACTGCACTCAGGACTATAAGTAATGAGCATAACGAACCCCGTAAAATTGTGTCGAGTATGTAAAAATCGACTCGCGGTCTCGAGTTATCTCCAACACTAGTTTCCGAGCACGGATTAATGTTTTCTCGGTTTGGTAAGGACAACGTAGGTGAAATCATTTCGTCGTCTTTTAAATACTCTTTGTAAGGGACAGCGTCCCGCAAACTGATAGGGGTTACTCAGTCAACGACACTGAACAACTGTCAGGATTTTTTTCAGGAAGTGAAAAAAAATAGGCTGTTCCATACAAATTGTCTGATCAATGTGAAAATTTAGCATGAAAAAGCCATTTTTTTCTTTTCATACATACATACATATAATCACGCCTTTATCCCTAATGGGGTAGGCAGAGCGTAAACGACCTAAATAAAGGTCGTTTCGCCACGTCAGACAAAGTTTTGAGGGATATTTAAGATAGATTTGTAGGTATATTGCTGTAGTGACAGGTTGTCAGCCCATCGCCTACATTGCAATATACTAAAACCCTCGAATCCCTAAGCTGATTTTTACAGCATGCCCGGGAGGAAATGCAGCTGGCACATTCTATGTTTTTCTCTCGCTCCCAGGCCAGCGTGGAAGACAAAGAAAATCCTGTTGATAGTTGTTCAGTGTCGTTAAGTTTATTTTATGTTTCGTTTCGACTTTGTTATATTTAATTACTAATGGATTTTCTTAACATGTTCTTATTTTCGAGGATGCGGTACACTATATCCTAAGCTCTTTTTTCTTCTCGTTGTTTATCGTGTATCCATGTCAATGTCCTGTACTGTGAATAAACGTTATATCTATCTATCTATCTATTTATTAAAAGAGAGCCCGATGGTGTAGTGGATAGGGCCGCTGCCTCCTGAGCGAGAGGTCGTCGTTCGAATCCCACCACGTACCAATGTGTTTTTCGGTTTTCTAATTACATATGTACGTTTATTTGGCGCTTTTTCCGTGCTTCGGAAGGCACGTTAAGCCGTTGGTCCCGGTTAATATTGTTAAGTACCGTAGATATTAGTCAAGCCAAGCCAAGCCAAGTCAGAGGCCAGTGCTAAGCATTGGCGGCTTGAAAACTCTGACCTAATCTAGGATTGGGTCTGGTTTCCCTTCTGGGTTGCAGGGTTCAGATGGCAGTCGCTCTGTGTAAAAACAGTACCCTCGTTCAATCACCTAGATTAGGTAGCCGACCTCGAGAGGTACGGGATAATGCTAGGAAGATGATGTTCTTATTCATTAAATTGAATAGCTAGGAAGATGATGTTCTTATTCATTATTTTGATTGCAAATATATTTTAAGCACGAAGTCTGAAACCTTTTTTCACAAGTTTTATAATCCAGTCTCCAGCAAATTTCTTTGAAACATTCCAACGGCTACATGATTTGCAAAAGGCGTAAAACAAACTGAAAAGCAGTTCCTTTTCATTAGACTCTATTGTCTTACTTTCCTATTTTATCTTCTCTCGTACTAAAGACAATTTCAAAACTTGTTACAAGATTTTAACTTTGTAACGTTATTACTGTAAAACAGACCGAAAACTTGAACACTACTAAATTATTAAAGTCTATCTAGCTTTGCACACCGAGTTTTACCCAGGGCTTAGTTATTTTATTTATTTGATTTAATCTTATTGATTTATTATTTTTACGTTTATTCGTTCTACTTCAGGTAATTTTGAGTAATTTTTAGTTTACATTGCATTGTATTTGACTTGCCCTTAAAATGTTTCTCATTCTCTCAACTGCCAGGGTCAGTTGGAAGAGATCTCTTCAAAGGGATAAGTTCGCCCTTGCATACCTTTCTGTAAACTTAATTTCTTGTATTTTAATGCAATAAAGAATATATATATATATATATATATTTCCCCATGGAAAATGTTACATCGTTACGAGTATAGTGCACAAATGATTAAAAGTGATTGGAATTATTAGTAATATGATGTCGAAATGCAATATTAATAAAAAAACCTTTTATTGCGGACGTAAAAATCCATATTACTATCAAATAATAAAATTACATACCTACATATAATCACGCCTTTACCCCTAATGCGGTAGGTAGAGCGTAAACGATCTAAACATAGATCGTTCCGCCACGTCTGACAACGTTTTGAGGGTTATTTAAGATAGATGTGTAGGTATATTGCTGTAGTGATTGGTTGTCATCCCATCGCCTAAATGACAATATACTGAAACCCTCAGATCCCTTAGCTGGATTTTACAGCATGTCCCGGAGGAAAAGCACCTGGCAAATTCTATGTTTTTCTCTCCCTCCCACGCCAGCATAGGAGTAATAATAAAATAATGTTAGCAATAATCGTTTTTATTATTTTTATACATTTTTAATGAGACGTTATTGATTACTGGACAATCTGGACATATACATAGAGTATGGTCTATGGTTAATACCCCCATCGGGCTAGGCCCATGTTCAGTATATGGAGGTGCTTGCCATGAATGAATATAAATACTACCCATTTCTTAGAATTATTCCTTTAGTCATGTTTTATGAGATCTCCGAGACGCTATGTATGATATCCCCACCCGTAAAAACACAGTATTATAATGAAAGGTAAAAGTTTATCCATGCAGGAATGGAAGCGACAAAAAAACAGAATATTCCAGCTGCCCTCCCTCCAGGCTGGCTGTAAAAGTCAGTAAAAGGGATCCGAGGGTTAGTGTATCGTGTTAAAGCTATGAGCTGACAACCTGTCAATTTAGCGGTACACATCATTACAATCTAAAATTGCTCTCAATATTTGTTAGACGTGGCGAACCTGCCTTTCACTAGGTGTTTAACTGCCTCCGTGGTCTAGTGGCTAGTGCCATGGACTCCCGATCCAGAGGTCCTGGGTTCGATTCCCAGGGGGGAAACACAAAGTTGATATTTGAGAATTTATCACTTTGTGAATTTTCCCCAGTTTGGTAAGGACATTGCAGGCTGAATCACCTGATTGTCCGAAAAGAAAAAGATTTCGTGCTTCAGGGGGCACGTTAAGCCGTCGGTCCCGGTCGCTGTCTTTGATAGTGGTCGTTACTTAAAACCGTGTCAGAGGCCTGATAGTTGTGCTACTAGGCGGTTTAAAATCTCTGACACCAGAGTTCATCGGGTGGATAGACTCGATACCCACTCGACAGAAGGAGGTGTTTGACGTTCTGCATCTCCGTAAGGGATAAAGGAGTGACTTTAAGTATGTATGTAGGTAATGATTACATAATTATTAATATTATAGGAATATCTAACCAATCAACCCAGTTTAATAAGGTGGCATGGTTACCGGCGGCACCCACGAACGCGAACTTTAACTGACTTCCGTCAACGGTAAGCAGATTTCCGATGGAGCCTTATTCTGACATAGGATTAATTTCTGAAAATTTGTGAACAATGTGTAAAATTATAAGACCCGTATAGTGTTTAGGTACTTTCTGTTCAGAGAGAGTGTCTGGTTCGAATTGACCGATTGGGCACAAAAACTAATTTGAATGACTTTAATACACTGATTTGAGCCTTGGCGTTTCTGTGTATGTCCGTGATGATTTGATACAGAAGATTTGATGCTATAATTATGGTAATAAAAACACATCTTTTACAGGGTAGTCAGAGCGTAAAACGCCTAATGAAAGCAGTTATGCTACGTTTCAAAAATATTGAAAGCAATTTTAGATTGTTGTCAGCCTAATTGCTTTTACAATTAACTGTAATCCCTTGGCTAGTTTAATACTGTATACCCGAAAAGAAAAGCAGCTGGAACATACTACGTTTATCTTTTACCTCCAGTCCAGTATGAGAAACATACATATAATCACGCCTTTATCCCTAATGGGGTAGACAAAACGTAAACGACTTTTGTTTAGGTCGTTTACGCTCTGTAAACGACCTAAACAAAAGTCGTTTACGTATGAGAAAACTGGTAAATATTCTCCCAGAATATGCAGTGATGAGCGATGGTTGTAGGTAATAGATAAAGTGGAACCATAACAATGTCTACGCAAATTTATTAGTTCCCGGCTGGTTTACAAGTGCTTACTTAAACAGATTGCCTCTGGAGGCTTTGTGTACACCAGGGAAGTAAATTAAATCCCTCTTCTTACAAATTGAGGAATGATGTATTGTAACCCGGTGTTAGAGTTTTTAAACCAGTTACAAAAACCGGGTAAAAGTTTTAGTTTGTTATGATGTAAGAGACCGCTGTAGCAGACAACAAAAGAAGAGGCAACTAAAATCTACGGTTTGGCGTACCCTTCGAAGCCTGAATAAATTTTAGACTTGAGTTGTATGTGAGGCAATAATACATACATATAACCACGCCTTTATCCCTAATGGGGTAGGCAGAGCGTAAACTACGTAAACAAAGATCATTTCGCCACGTCTGACAAAGTTTTGAGGGTTTTTTAAAGAAAGGTTTGAATATTGCTGTAGTGACAGGTTGTCAGCCTATTGCCTAAATTGCACTATACTGAAACCCTCGGATCCCTTAGCTGGTTTTTACAGCATGCCCGGGAGGAAATGCAGCTGGCACATTTTATGTTTTTCTCTCGCTCCCAGGCCAGCATTCTATGGGAGAAATACATAACCGAATAAGTCTCTCCAAGCTAATTTCGTGCAATTACCTCTGGCCCGTCGGGAGGCTGTGATTGACTTGAAATTTGCGAGTAGCACATGGAACGTGCTCCCAGATGCCTTCAATGCCACATTATGGAAATTCTGATTAACTATACATACAGGACGATGCATAGATCTGGGTTGGAGTAGATAACGTAATACGAGCTACCTTTCGTGAGCAAAAACGTGCGGGTGTCGAAATTTTGAGACCGGCTAAATCTTATACACGTCTGTTTTCAGCGAACAACTGAAAACGAAGAACGCCAAAGGTTCGTGTCTTTGTTTGTTTAAAATTCTTCTATGATATTATTTTAAACACAACTGAACTAACTACATTATTGAAATTCTGATTTACTATAAATACAGGATGAAGATCGATCTAGGTTGGAGTAAATAACGCAAGTCACAGTACCTTGCATGTACAAAAATCCCCTAGCAAATCTGCTTGGTTTGCTTTCGATCGTTGCTGTATAGTAATACAGGTTAGTCGGTAAAATAGTAGATGAATAGGTCAACACATAGGAAATAATCTTTGACAAAGGTCTAAAAATACCCGAAATACAATGGAACGACAAAATTGAAACATTGCAAAGGTACGAAAAATTTACCCGCTTGGTTTTATACCGTTTGAAAAGGTTGCGTTGTCTATCTTTAATTTCTGTCTGTGACGACATGGATACGTTTGGGAAATAAGGATCACGCAAAAACCTTGTATCTACATACCTTGATTGTGTTAGGAACTCTTCCGATGTTTCTCTAATGAGCTGTTTTTATGGATTAGTAACCTGAACACTGGGCTCGAGGTTCGAAGGTTGTTGGTTCTGTGAGGAGGTGTTCTGGTGGCAGTGTGTATGAAGTGAAACCATCGGTTGTTGAGAATAGAATGAATAATTTATTTGAGAGCAGCTCCTATTTATACAATATTGACATAAAAATCATGATCAATGTAGGTAGACAAATAACAAATTCATGTGGGTAGTTAAATACAGAAATATTATAAAATATAGTGAAGGTTGACAGACAATTGATATTTGTTGATTTGGTGGGTAAAATACGCTACTGCATTCAGATTTTCAACGTGCACTCCGATCTCCAGATGGATACTGCCACAGTTCCATTTGCAAAGTAGATAGACAAAACGTTTAATTACATTATGAATTGTTCTGAGTTTGTTTTGGATAATGCAAACCATCATCATGCAAATCACCGATCTGCAGTCTACACATGTTTATGCAGATATACAGCGTTTTAAAAATTTTAGAACCTTAGTTTAAATGTCATGTAGCACATAATGTTGCTTATTAAACTTCAAAAAATTAATTTCCATGCTGGACTGGGAGCGAGAGAAAAACATAGAATGTGCCAGCTGCATTTCCTCCCGGGCATGCTGTAAAAATCAGCTAAGGGATCCGAGGGTTTCAGTATATTGCAATTTAGGCGATGGGCTGACAACCTGTCACTACAGCAATATACCCACAAAATATATCTTAAATAACCCTCAAAACTTTGTCAGACGTGGCGGGACGACCTTTGTTTTGGTCGTTTGCGCTCTGCCTACCCCATTAGGGATGGGGGCGTGACTATATGTATGTATGTTAAACTTCAAAAATGTACATCATTTGTTTCTGTCTCTATTTTCATATTTACAGTAGAAGTAGCATCTAAAATTATGATATGCAGGAGCGTGAAATGAAAACATAAAGTCTCAAGATGACGCAAATATACAATACATCTTCATGATAACGAGATTTTATTTAAAATCTCATTTTGGTGAGAGGTTCACGTTTCTTGACATGAAACTTTATAGAGGTTATACATTCAGATTTTAGTACTGGACTAGTAATCTTCATTTTCTTAGCGAGTGGATTCTCAAGTCGAACAACGACCCGAAGACTTTTCAAACCGCGTATCAGTACAGCTATTAGGCCTCTGACATGGTTTAAGTAACGACCACGATCAAAGACAGCGACCGGGATCGATGGCTTAACGTGCCCTCCGAAGCACGGAATCCTTTTACTTTTTGGAAAATCTGGTGATGCAGCTTGCAATGTCCTAACCAAACTGGGGAAAACCTCATTAAGTGATAAATTGACAAATATCAACTTCGTGTTCCTGGGAATCGAACCCAGGACCTCCGGATCGTAAGCCCATGGCTCGTACCACTCGGCCACGGAGGCAGTTATTAGTAGTGATTGAGATTTAGTCGACGATGACGCAAAGCTTGCCTGGAAACCAGGGCGTTTTCCCAGACGACACGGCAACGGCATTTCATTGATTCCCACCGATATCGTCAAACTGCATGTCCTGCTCTGTTATGACAAAACACTGTATCTTGGAAACATCAACGTTTCAGGGGCGCAGTTTGGAAATTTAACTTTTTACTTCACATTTCTTTAATTAAATGACCGCGAAAGCTAATATGTGATAAAATACGCCATAAATAATTAAAACCTCTATTCCATTATCACCATATTTAAATCCAGGTTAAAGAAAATCGGTCTTATATGGTACAACACCCGTTTGCAATGGAAACGCATTCTTGCTGTTATGACAAACATTGTATCTATGATATCACGCGGTCAAGCTGTTATGACAAACACTGTATCTATGATCTCGGGTTGTCATGTCAAAACACTGTAAGTATGTTAGAATACAGTATTTTGCCAAAATATACTTTAAGGAAATCAGAATTACAGTACGTTGCACCCTTAAATATCTTCATGTAATAAGGTCGGATTTTAATTATTTCTGTTTCGGCGGTAGATATGGTGTATAGAGCCCATTTACAGCTGTCGTAACAGGTGTTTGTATATACATGGCTAAGGCTACAATGCGAGTGTGTGCGCGCTCAGAGTTAACTAGGTAGAGGATATCGTCGACGATATTACAGTCGAGCGTTACCGTTATCGTATCGTCTAGTGAGAAAACAGCCATAAAGGTCAAATGGTTTTCTGTGGGTACTACACAGCGATGGAACTTAGCAAGCTGGTTGGCGCTGAACATCGGTAATTGGCTAAACACTGGAACCCTCGTCTCCCTATACTGATTTCTACAGTATGAATAAGTGCAGCAACACACAGGCGTCACTTAATGAGCGCAAGTTTGCGCTGAACACGCTGTTAATTCTTTTTGTATTACAGCCTTGCGCGCAGTAAGTGACGCATGTGTGTAGCTGCCCAACAGAAGAACAGAATTAGCCGAAACATTGTATGTTTGTCTTTCGCGCCCACCATGGAAGATTTTACCATTTTCTAAGCAGCAAATTTCAACCACAAAAACCAAGTAGGACTGCCTTGGAAACAATCAAATTCTGATATCTGACCCCAATTTACGATAATTGCAATAACAAAACCAACAAAAAACTGTATTAATAGACATCAGAACCAACAATAGACCCTTTATTTTTATTCATATTAGGGCCAATCATTTCCTATTGTTATTCCTGCAGTAAATCCGGCTTTGTCGACAAACTCACTTGTGTTTTTAATAATTCATGTCCCTCTTTCCCCGCCCCCTTCCCCAGGGGAAACTGGGCAGGGTTGCCGGGTAGAAAACTAGAAAACAATTGAAAGGGGTCACAAATGCCTAAAGATTGGATGAGCAGATGGGGTAAGAAGGTGTTGGAGTGGAAACAAAACAGGATGACAAAACGTGGAAACACAACGAGTTGGATGACATATATTAGGTTGTAATTGTAAGCAACAGCTTCCCGCAAACTGATACAGACATATACTCACGCCTTTATCCATAATGGGGTAGGCAGAGCGTAATCGACCTAAACAAAGGTCGTTCCGCCATGTCTGACAAGTTATATTTTGATCAGACAATTTTTTGCTTTTTTTTCATTTCCTAAACGAACTTCTTGATAAAAAATATTCAGTTTTATTGATTAATCAACTTCTATCTTCTTCTTCTGGCGGGGGAGCGAGAAAAAATCATAGAATGTGCTAGCTACATTTCCTCCCGAGCATGCTGTAAAAACCAGCTAAGTATATGAGGGATTCAGTATATGTACTGTAATTTAGGTGATGGGCTGACAACCTGTCACTATAGCAATATACCTACAAGTCTATCTAAATATCCCTCCAAACTTTGTCAGACTTGGCGGAACGACCTTTGTTTAGGTCGTTTACGCATATAATTGATTGATATGATGAGTGTACGTGTTATATGTGTATTGATTAATTTGGCTTGACAAGCATTCAAATAGCTTGACCTATCCATTTATATCGATATCCTGGCAACCCTAGTAGTGGGGAAGGCAGATTCAATAGTAACAAACGAAGATTTATCGGCAGGGCCCATTCGCGTATTCATACGAATCTAATAATCGTTTCGGGGGTAAATGGGAGAAAAAGAGAGGGGGTAGGTAAATGTGTTATATGTGTTACATATATACAGGGTGTGAAGGGCTCGGGCTCCCCAAAACTAAAAAAGGGTTGCTCAGTTGAGGAAACTAAACAGTTGTCACAAAAATACCTGTTGAAAAATAGAACTTCTCTAAACAAATTCATTTAAAAAAAAAAAATGACGGTACTTATATCTATCGCAGAGTTTGCAAAAAATAGGCTTACAGCCAGTAACATGCAAAGAACGTGGTGTGAGTCACACCGCCAGTTACAACGAACGAAAGATAAACAAGAGATAATAAGCCAACCTGAACAAAATGCACGTCTTTAGATACACAAACTGCGTTGTAAAAGCAAAAGTCAAGGGCCAACCCGTTGACATGAGAAAGTTAATGTAATAAAAAAATAAGCAGAAATAATTAAAAAAAAATTGCAGCTGAGCTATCATTTTGAAGTGGTTGTGTTGTAAGGATTGGTAGTGGAAAAATAAATAAGGAGCGTGAGCGTGGAAGACGAGCACTAATTAAAGTAGTAATTTGGAATTGAAAAGGATATTTTCGTCCATTTAGCAGGAAAAAGAACTTTGATTTTTAGCTGTTCTCATACACATTGACATCAGTCAATGGGATCACCAACGTCTTGGTTCTGGGGACTGATCTAAGTGACTGTTTTGTATGGGGAAGGCAGCAATAGATCTGAAATCAAGAATAAAAAAAATATTGTTTAGTTTCATAGTCTGGCCTTTCATTTTTCGTAACACCGTCCTTTACACCCTGTATTTGTAATAGGCGTAACTAGCTATAGGGCGTGATTTACTGTGGAAAGTTGGTAAGATACGAGTAAAAGTTCGAGTTATGTGAATGTGATGATTATTTGTCTGCTTTGTCATTCTGATTTAGTCTGGTTTAGTTCTAAGGCGAATAGTAGAGGCTTTCTTATGGTTAATGAAGTCTGTCTAAAATTGCTTATATTAGAAATATAAAAATAGATGATAATCCCAAAAAAAAGATATTTAAAGAAGCATATAACCTACTCAACCGACAAGAGCTCTTAAATAAATGATAATACCTACCTACTTAGATACAAATACAAATAATTTATTGAACGAAATAAACTTAGGCCTATTACAAATTTCCATTGGATCCCGCACTAGGAAAATCCTGTATCGCGGGAATCCGAATAAATCAAACAAACAGATAATCAATTTCCAATCAGGCGATATTTTTATACCTTTGTCTCACTCTTTTTCTTCCATGCTGGACTGGGAGCAAGAGAAAAACATGGAATGTGCCAGCTACATTTCCTCCCAGGCATGTTGTAAAAACCAGCGAAGGGAGCCGAGGGTTTCTGTATATTGCAATTTAGGCGATGGGCTGATACTACCTGTCACTACAGCAATATATGTACAAATCGATATTAAATAACCCTCAAACTTCGTCAGATGTGGCGGAGCGACCTTTGTTTGGGTTGTTCACGCTCTGCCTACCCCATTGGGGATAAAGGCGTGATTATATGTATGATAATCCCAAAAAAAGATATTAAAAGAAGCATAAACCTACTCAGCCGACAAAAGCTAGAATGATAATACCTGCCTACTTAGATATTTTTATACCTTTGTCACACAAATTATAACGGCTTCTACGATTACGATTGTACCAACCCTTTTGGATGGAATATAGAAAGCGTGATTGTATGCAAAAAAAATTTTCTCACGACTGCCGCTCGGCGATACTTATAGTTATGCGTAAAGGTACTGGTTTAATAATAGTAATAGTAATCTCCCAGAGATCGGCCAACTGCGCAGGACTAGTATTTAGTGCCCAAATGTTTGCTCTTCACACAGGTGCACTGTCTATTCGTTCAGTCTTTTATTCTGATAGGACAGTTTGACTGACATGACTAGAGAGAAATCTGGCGCAGAACAGACAATTTACATGCCCATCCGACAGCATGGATCATTTTACTTTTCGGACAATCAGGTGATCAGCCTGCAATGTCCAAACCAAACTAGAAAAAACAACACAAAGTCATGGTTCCCCGCCGAGAATCGAACCCGGGACCTTCAGATCGAGAGCCCATGGCTCAGACCGCTAAACCACGGAGGCAGACTATAACGAACTCACGGACACTAAGAAAATGCGCGTGAACATAAGTAACACATAAGTAAGGCCAAGTGGTTTTCGTTGCTTTACCTCCATACATAAATATAATCACGCCTTTATCCCTAATGGGGTAGGCAGAGCGTGAATGATCTAAACAAAGGTCGTTCTGCCACGTCTGATAAAGTTTTGATGGTTATTTTAGGTAGATTTGTACGTATACTGGTGTAGTGACAGATTGTCAGCTCATCACCTAAATTGCAATATACTGAAACCCTCGGATCCCTCAGCTGGTTTTTACAGTATATCCGGGAGGATATGCAGCTGGATCATTCTTTGTTTTTCTCTCGCTCCCAGTCCAGCATGGACGTATACCTATCAACGTATAAAAATATTTTATGTCCTTACGGAAAGCAAAACTATGGAACAATCTTTCCAATACAACAAAAATGTCCTATCTGCCAAACTGCCCATTTTATTGAGAGCAATAAAAATTGTTACCACAACATAGATAAATGTTACAGTCGCTAAATCGAACGACGTAACCGAAATCCGTCCTCAAATCGTCCGACTAAGATCAAAAGACTGATAAAAAACACGTCCGTATTCTGTTTTGTGTTACCTATCTCCACTATAGGTACTAACTATAACTATGAAAACATTGATTCTAGATACCACCGGCTATAACTGAAACTAACATCTATTTGTCACTTTCAAAATAATAAAATTGAAAAAGAACAGGCGATTTATACTCTATAGTTTTGCACTTTGCCGGCCCAGTATTTATGTCAATTTTATCCGCCATATCATATGACGGCAGATAAAAATTACAGATAACGCATAAAAACACCGACTATAAATCAAAAACCGGAGAGAATAGATCTCCTGTCCTTTTCCAATGTTTTTAGTCTGAGAGTGACGAATAGATTTTAACTTTAGTTTTACCGGAAAATCTAGAAATCGAGCTATTATATACTAACTTGTAAACGGCTTTTTTACATTTGTTTAGCAACATGGTTATTACGCATGAATAAGTTAAACGTTACTGCTACTGATTTCAAGTTTACTATAAAACTACCTTAGTATGGGTGGCACGCTTTGTTTAGGAACACAAATGTATGCAATGTAGAATGTAGCCTTTTCTTCTTCTTCTTCTTAGCGAGTTGAACGATCCGAAGAACTCTGTCAGAGTTTTCAAACAGCCTAGTAGCACAGCTATTAGGCCTCTGTCATGATTTCAGTAACGATCACTATCAAAGACAGCGACCAGAACCGACGGCTTAGCGTGCATCAGGTGAATTAGCCTGCAATGTCCTAACCAAACTGGGAAAACCTCACAAAACGATAAATCGACGAATATCAACTTTGTGTTTCCCTCCTGGGAATCGATCCTTGGATCTTCATCGTAAACCTCTGACCACTAGACCACGGTGGTAGTTCTTAGCCTTTTCTTTATTGGCATTTATGTAAAGAAATATCAGATTTTTAGGACCTTTAGGTATATCGCATTTAAGGCGATGGCTGCAATCCTATCAAATCTCCATTTTTCTTTTCACGAGCATAATTCAAAATTGTCGTCCTCGGCGTTATCGCTTACTGTCAAGTGAGATAGCACAAAAAATGCTTACATACATACATGTAATCACGCCTTTATCCCTAATGGGGTAAGCAGAGTGCAAACAAAGTTTTGAGAGTTTTTTAAGATAAATTTGTAGGTGTATTGCTGTAGTGACAGGTTGTCAGCCCATCGCCTAAATTGCAATATACAGAAACCCCGAGGGTAGGAGGTATCCCTTAGCTGGTTTTTACAGCATGCCCGGGTGGACATGAAGCTGACACATTCTATGTTTTTCTCTCACTCTCAATCCAGCATGAAACTCTACTATCATAGCAAAAAAATGCTTATCTGCCTACATCTGCTGTAAAAAAAACCAGAATACGGCTCCCATGATTAGCACTGGCGGAATTATCCGGAAGAATTAGCCCGTAAACCGTGTCAGAGTGAGATTGGCACAGTCGCCGGGATCTCCAATTTGGCCGATCCGATAATGCGGGTTTTTCCCCGGATAACACTTATCACATGTGTTAGAAGAATTCGGCCTAATTCACTGGGATTTCGTTTAAAGCCTCGTTATTTTCTGAAATATACTCATTTGCTTTTTTCTGTTCCCTAAAGTTTTCTGGAATATTTTTACTGTTTTATGTGACATTGCCTTTTGTTATTTTTTTTTGTGTGCAATGAAATAGTTATATTATTTATGGGAATCCCTCTCTGAAACATGTTTTCTACTTACTTCCATGCTGGCCTGGGAGCGAGAGAAAAACATAGAATGTGCCAGCTGCATTTCCTCCCGGGCATGCTGTAAAAACCAGCTAAGGGATCCGAGGGTTTGGTATCTTGCACATTAGGCGATGGGCTGACAACCTGTCACTACAGCAATATACCTACAAATCAGTATTATAAAACCCTCAAAACTTGTCAGACGTGGCGGAACGACCTTTTTTTAGGTAGTTTACGCTCTGCCTACCCCATTTGGGATAGAGGCGTGATTATATGTATGTATGTAACATGTTTTCTAGTGAAGTGATAAATTAGAAATCCCCGTTATAGAGGTTCTTCATCTTAAGTACCTAATGCGTATGGAAAACTATTCTTATAGTTTTACGTAAGCATAAGCCCTACCTAACCTAGGTGGGTCTCTCTGAAACCATACAGCCATAAATACGTATAGTCAGGCCTTTATCCCTTATGGGCTTGTCAGAGCGAAAGCACCTAAACATAGGTCGCTCCGCCACGTCTGAGAAAGTTTTGAGGGTTATTAAAGACAGATTTGTAAGTATATTGCTGTAGTGACATGTTGTCAGCCTATCGCCCAAATTGCAATATATCGAAACCCTTGGATCCCTTAGCTGATTTTTACAGCATGCCCGGGAGAAAAAGCAGCTGGCACATTCTTTGTTATTCTCTCGCTCCCAGTCCAGCATGGAAGAAACAATAACATAACAAATAAAAGATAGAAGAGTAAAAACATAACTGAATCTATTCTTAAGTTCACAATTTATTCTGATCGATAATATCAATGGAAGCGCCCAAAAAGGTTTCAAAAGCAATTTGCGCATTCTTTGGATAAGGATTTTTCTTTAAAAGCTAATAATGTCCTTTTGTTCCTTTAGATATTGTGAATCGAAGAAATTAAGGTCAATTGGGCGGGTATTGATTGGGCGTCCCTTAAACTTTTTGCAACTTTTGTATCCATCACCCTCAATTTTAGATGATGATAATGTCATCTACGCCTCCTCGTACATCAAACAATGTGATAAGGTATGTAAGAACTGGATGCAAGATGTGTGTTTGTATGCGAGTGCCTATGTATGTGTGTATTTGTGTGTGCGTGAGTGTTTGTGTTTATTTGAGTGTGTGTGTATATATATGTGTGTGTGTGTGTGTGTGTATAACATTTTCCCGTAGTGAAATTCCTATGACGGCTTGATGACGACTATATTTTGTAACATATTTTTAATTGCTTTCATAAAGCTTTGTTAAGTTACATCATCTGTGTGCATTTACATCTCCTCACATAACATCGTGTATGTATTCTGTAAGTATACTTAGTGCACATTCACTAAGTGGTGCTAAATCGTTTCCACACCGCACGAACTGCGGCACTATGCAAACTTCGTCTTAATAGCATAATCCATGCTCTAACGCGCTCAGAAAACGCCTGTCATGTCTAAAAGCTTTATAATTGGATTTCTATAACTAGACAGTTTCAGTCTATTGTAATTCAAGCGATGGGCTGACAACCTGTCACTACAGCAATATACAGATCTAACTGAATTAACCCTTAACTTTTTTTGTTCGTCTCCTTGAATGCGTGTGCGTGTGTGTATGAGTGTGTATGTGTGCGTGCGTGTGTTTTATATCATGAAGAGGCGACGAACAGTCTGATTAATTTTTGATGCTTATAATTGTTTTAGTAAAAGTTGTTAAGTTACATAATCACATGTCCCCAACTAACAACCAGTGAGTTATGTAAGTATACTTAGTGCACATTCACTAAGTGGTGCTAAATCGTTTACACACCGCACGAACTTCCGCACTATGCAAACTTCGTCTTAATAGCATATTCCATGCTCTAACGCTCACAGATAATGCCTGCGAATTCTAAATACGTACATATACTTATAATCACGCCTTTATCCCTAATGGGGCAGGCTGAGTGTAAACGACCTAAACAAAGGTCGTTCCGCCACGTCTGACAAAGTTTTGAGGGTTATTTAAGAGATATTTGTAGTGACAGGTTGCCAGCACATCGCTTATATTGCAATATATTAAAACCCTCAGATCCTATTGCTGGTTTTTACAGTATGCCCGGGAGGAAAAAAAGCTGGCACATTCTATGATTTTCTCCCACTCCCAGTCCAGCATGGAAGTACGACTAAATACGACTAGATCTAGATACTTCCATCCTGGAACGGTAGCGATAAAACATAGAAAGTGCCAGCTGCTTCTACTCCCGGGCATTCCTAAAAAAGAAACAGCCCTTTGTATATAAAGTCTCTTTCGTAGAATCTATCTTCGTGTACGGACAGATTATCACAAACAAACGTAAAATATTACATATGGGAGCTCCACGCAGCGACCCCAAAATTACGGTCCCACGAGCACTAAAACCCACTAAACGTGTCACTTTGGCACTAAAAGTGACGTTGTTTAGTGCCATTTAGTGCCGCTGCTTATTTTCTGACACTTACCTCAAATTTATTAAGGGAAGGACCTCTTCTGTAATAATTTTAGGTTGCCCTTTTTGGTGCGACAAAATTTAGTAAGTTATGTTTGTAAACGTTGATATGATGAATGTTATACAAGGGTGTAAGAAGTGTGTTACTTCCATGCTGGACTGGGAGCGAGAGAAAAACATAGAATGTGCCAGCTGCATTTCCTCCCGGGCATGCTGTAAAAATCAGCTAAGGGATCCGAGAGTTTCTGTCTATTGCAATTTAGGCGATGGGCTGACAACCTGTCACTAAAGCAATATACGTACAAATCTATCTTAAATAACTCTCAAAACTTGTCAGACGTGGCGGAACGACCTTTATTTAGGTAGTTCACGCTCTGCCTACCCCATTAGGGATAAAGGCGTGATTATATGTATGTATGTATGTGTCAGGGACAGCGCACTAGAAATAGGTAGGGGTCCCTCAGTCAATGAAACTGAACAATTTTCATCACGGAAATCTTTCAGAAATTAAAAGACTTTCCCGTACAAAATGACCACCTCGATCAGACAAATTTTATGAGAAAACTATTCTTTACATGTCCTGAAAGAATTTCCTGCTTATAAGTTGTTCAGTTTTATTGACTGAACAACCCATATCAGATTCTTGTAAGCTGTCCCTTACATCCAATATGTAAGCAGACATTACGATTTTTACGATATCCTAACCTGAAGAAGAGGTATGTAGCTATTCTGACACAGCATCACACAGATGCACGTGAAACTCAATAGATGCTAGACTTCCTCGTTAGTAAGCTGCAAAGATATCGATATCAAAGGCGGGCGGAATGGCAGTATGTCAATTATACGGATACATAACAGTAAGAACTTCCTCCGTGGACTCCCGATCCGGAGGTCCTGGGTTCGATTCCCAGGGGGGAAACACAAAGTTGATATTTGAGAATAAATAGCTTTGTGAATTTTTCCCCAGTTTGGTTAGGACATATGAGTATGAGTATGAGACATTGCAGGCTGAATCACCTGATTTTCCGAAAAGAAAAAGATTTTCGTGATTCGGAGGGCACGTTAAGCCGTCGGTCTCGGTCACTGTCTTTGATAGTGGTCGTTACTCAAACCATGTCAGAGGCCTGATAGTTGTGCTACTAGGCGGTTTAGAAACTCTGACACCAGGGTTCATCGGGTCCATAGACTCGATACCCACTCGACAGAAGAAGAAGCACAGTATGGCAAGGCTTAAAATGAAAGTGGCGAGAAAGGGTACTATCGCAGCCACTGCCACTTTAACTGCCACCGCGGTCAAGTGGTCTGGGTTCGATTCCCAAGAAAAAAAAACATACATACATACATATAATCACGCATTTATCCCTAATGGGGTAGGCAGAGCGTATACGACCTAACAAAAGTCGTTCCGCCACGTCTGACAAAGTTTTGAGGGTTATTTATGATAACTTGTAGGTATATTGCTGAAGTAACAGGTTGTCAGCCCATCGCCTAAATTGCAATATACTGAAACCCTCAGATCCCATAGCTGGTTTTTACAGCATGCCCGGGAGGAAATGCAGCTGACACATTCTATGTTTTTCTCTCGCTCCCAATCCAGCATGGAAATAAGAAGAAGGAAGAAAACAAAGTTGATTTTTGCCAGTTTATCACCTTCTGAGACTTTTCCCAGTTTGCTTAAGGCAATGCTGGTTAAATCACCTGAAATTGGTGCTTTGGAGGGCACGTTAAAAAGGAGGGCGCGTTTCACAAATCATGTCAGAGGCCAATTAGTTTTGGTTGTGCTATTAAGTGGTTTAAAACTCTGTCACTACAGCAATATACGTACAAAATTCAAAACTTTGTAAAACGTGGCGGAATGACCTTTGTTTAGGTCTGCCTACCTCATTAAGGATAAAGGCGTGATTATGTAAAACTCTGACTCTGACCAGGGTTCATCGGTTCGATAGACTCGAAACCCCCACAAGACAGAAGAAGAATCCATTTCGACAAGTTATCTATACAAAGCAGCGGTCTTGCCCACGTTCATTTTAGCTTTGTCATGCTGTATTAAGAAACAACTCTAGCTTTGTAGGATTTCCGTGTACAATTTTGCTGCTAGCTTCGTAACTGGTGAATATCCGCAGTACACAACATAAACTGTTAACTTAGACGAACCAACTTCGGAGCCTTTTAAACTTATACTTCGTTTATTTAGCTTCGAGTTATCGATATCAACTTATTTTACAGCCCATAAACTGATTTTTCTTTACAACTACAAAGTAAGTCAACCGCAAAACATATGTTTGTAAAAAGGTTATTGTCTGCGGTTCAAAAAGCTGTATGGGCCGCAAAACACGTTTGTAACGATAACTCAACGCTAAATAAACGAAGCATAGTAAACTGACTTTATTTTAGTGACGCAGGTGGCTTCACTACAAATGGCATTATGTTGTTCAGATTTTTATTTTATTCATTCATTTCTTAATTTTCTCTATATACCCTAAACTTGACTCTGACTTTATCTTTACTTTATCTTTTTTTCAAAAAAGATAGAGAATGAAGGAAAACCTTTGTTTTAATAATCGCTGAGTCAGGCCAAGCTATCTACGAGACTAAACAAAGTCTGAAAATTACAGGATAGTCTAACTTCTCTTTCTTCCATGCTGGCCTGGGAGCGAGAGAAAAACGTAGAATGTACCAGCTGCATTTCCTCCCGGGCATGCTGTAAAAACCAGCTAAAGGATCCGAGGGTTTCTGTATATTGCAATTTAGGCGATGGGCATACAACCTGACACTACAGCAATATACGTACAAATCATACATACATTATCCCTCACGGGGTAGGCAGAGCGTTTAACGCCTCGTAAAAGGCGCTTTCGCCACGTCTGACAAAAATTGAGGGCAATTTTAGATTGTAATATGTATTGCTTTAGTGACAGGTTGTCAGCCCATCGCCTAAATTACAATACAGTGTAACCCTCGAGTCACTTTTGCTGACTTCAACAGCATGCCTGGGAGGAAGGGCAGCTGGAACATTCTATGTTTTTCTAGCTCTCCCAGTCCAGCATGGAAGAAAAATACGTATAAATCTATGTTAAATAACCTTCAAAACATTGTCAGACGTGGCGGAACGACCTTTGTTTAGGTCCTTATGCTCTTCCCACCCCATTAGGAATAAAGGCGTGATTATATGTATGTATGTATATCTAACTTCTCCATAGTACCTAGTTTTAGGTACATTAAAAATGCTTAAAAAGTTTGAAAAACTACATGCCATATTGCTGATCATAAAAATGTAAAAGATATTAATGTATGACTCGTTTTATATTAGCTAATGGCAGTTACCGTCGTTTGCATGACTTGTGGGTGCACTTTCAAAGAAAATTAAAGTTAACCCCTTCAGTTTTTGCCCCGTAAAGTATTTTTCCAAAGTGTAGAAAGCTATACGATAATATGAAACTGTTTCTTTTTGTAACTGAGAAAACGTAGTGCGCCGACACCAAGTAAATGGGATATGGGCAAGCGAATGATGATGTTTCTTTTTGTAACTATTCACATGATAACTAACTTATAATTATCCTTCCATGCTGGACTGGGAGTGATAGAAAAACGAAGAATGTGTCAGCTGCATTTCCTTCCGGGCATGCTGTAAAAACCAGCTAAGGAATTCGAGGGTTTCAGTGCATTGTAATTTGGGTGATGGGCTAACAACCTGTCACTATAGCCATTTCAGTTTTTAATTAATTTTCCTTAAAACTTGTCAGACGAGGCGGAACGCCTTTTTATTTGATCGTTTACGCTCTGCCTACCCCATTGGGGATAAAGGCGTTATTATATGTTTGTAAGATAAAGTCTACAAAAATGAAATAGATAAAAGCAAAGAAGCGTGGAAGTCACTTTAATCTGTATTTTGGATGGTAGCTCTGAGACAGATGACATACAGAAGGAAAACAAATGAAAATCACAGTTACTATCTTACATTTTATAGGGTATACCTGCAGCTCTGTTTCAGTACGTTAGAAACTGGGCATTTTAAGGATTCCCCTGGGTAAGTGGCGCCCTCATCAGTTAAAAAATAATAGCTAACTGAAAATATAACTAATCGAAAATCCGTTAGATCAGATTGAGGTTGAAGTAATGAAGGTCATTTAGAACCTCATAAAGTTGCGACTTATAGTTTGTTGTAGTAACAGATAGAAAATTTCCAAAAAATGGCTACTTGGAGCACTTTTGCTATCTGTAACTGCAGTGAACACTGAATTATCCCTTCTGGGTTGCGGAGGTCAGATGCCGCTCTGTGTAAAAACGAGTACCCCCGTTCAATCCCCCTAGATTTGATATCTGACCCTGTGAAATACGGGATCAGGTGAGATGGCGGGCAAATTTTTGCCTACAAACATAAAAATGGGTAATTAATAGGTATTAACTACACATGCAGGTGCATAGAAAAGCTTCTTATTTTCTTTCGACAGACTCATTTTTGGAAAATTTTAAACGTATCGCATCTCCCACTAGTTCAAACTTTTATTTTCCGGTGCCCTAAGGTTGCATGTAAGAAATTGCTGCTTAGCAATAAGGCCGCCTATTTGTGCTACTATTTGTTTTATATTCTTTGTTTTCTTGTCCTTTTTTTGTGCAATAAAGTATACTCTTATCTTATCTCTTTCACTGGACACACACTTTAAAGCCTATGTACTTAAGGTTATTGGGTAAGTTTGACCGTGGGTGTTCGGTAAGATAATTTACTGCCTGTGCTGTGGATCGACGTCTTTATAGGGTAGTTAACTTTTTAATTTATGGCACGTGATACTAAGTTGGAGCGCAAGACTATAAAATTTAATTTTCCCTGAGTAGGCCCAAAGGGAAAATTTTACTGCGGACGTAATATAGGATTATGAAAGACAGTCAAGAATACTAAGTGGGCGAAATTTAAAACAAACAATAATTAAAATAGGTCTTTGGGTAATCACTACATAGTATAAAACTAAGTCGCTTTCTCTGTCCCTATATCCCTATGTATGCTTAGATCTTTAACACTACGCAACGGATTTTAATGCGGTTTATTTTAATGGATACAGTGATTCAAGAGGTAGGTTTGTATGTATAATAAATGCATAATATAGTAGAGAAACACTGATAATTTCCGTGCGAAGCCGGGGCGGATCGCTAGTGATAATATAAGGGTTAGACAGCACTATGGCGTAGCGCAGCGGAGTGTCGCGACACGGCACTGCAGCGACGCGACACTGCGCAACAAAATCTGTCAAAATGTATGAATTGACATTGCCACGCCGTGAAGCGTCGCACCGCTCCGCTGCAGCTTCAGTGCCGCTTCAGTGCCTACATTTTCATACCTCTCATAGATTTTCATACAAAGAAAATAATTTCTAGTGTTTACGTATCAAGACCATGCGCGAATATTTCGGATACAAACTTGTGTATAACACATTAAAAATCCATGCAATTTACAAGTACACTAACATTCCCCGAGGCTGAAGTAAGGAACAAGCTATCTAAATTAGATATCAATAAAGGGTCAGGTCCAGACAATATTCCTCCAGTTTTTCATAAACTGTGCTTCGAGTATTGCTGAACCTTTATCTAGAATTTACAGCAAATCATTACAAACAGGGGTTTTCCCAGCAATGTGGAGGGACACGCGCGTAGTACCTGTGTTTAAGGATGGTGATAGGAGCGATATAACAAAATACAGACCTATATGCATTCTATCCGCTCTCGCTAAAGTGTTCGAAAGCTTCTACTTCTACTTCTACTTCTTGGTGGGACGGCTGCGATGCACGCAGTGTGTTCGAAAGCTTAGTCTGCCCTATCATAAACTGGCATATGAGGTCAATGTTTTCTGTAAATCAGCCCGGGTTCTTGCCTGCAAGGTCCACAATGTCAAATCTGGTACTATATAAAGATGATCTTATTGAAAAAGTGGACTCTAACAGTCAAGTGGATGTAATCTACACTGACTTCTCTAAGGCATTCGATATGGTGGACCACAAAATATTGGTTTCTAAGCTAAGTAGGTACGGGTTTGGTGGTAGTCTTCTTGATTGGTTTACATCATATTTATCTAGTAGGCAGCTTAAAGTCGATATAGGTGGTTATGAATACTACAATTTCTTTGCTACAAGTGGGGTACCTCAAGGCTCCCATATGGGTCCTCTATTGTGTAATATATTTATCAACGATATAGATAAATGTTTTATTCATAGTAAATTTCAGTTAGGTATATGCGGATGACTTAAAAATATATAGAGAGAGAAATCACTTCTATCGAAGACCCAATTAAATGCAGCATGATTTAATTAGACTCGATCAGTGGTGTAAAGATAACAACATGACTCTTAACTGTAATAAATGTTAACAAATAACGTTCACTAAAAAGATAAATGCAATCAAGTTCAATTATTACATTGGCGAAAATAATCTGAATAAGTTGTAGCATTAGAGATTTGGGTATAACAATTGATAATAGATTAAGTTTTATCTCTCATATGGATGATATAATAAAACGAGCGTTTAGAATGTCTGGCCTAATAAGGAGAACAACTAAATGCTTGAAAAGAACAGCCAGCAGAATGATTTTATTTAATTCTTTGTCTCACGGCATCCTCGAGTATTGTTCGGTTGTGTGGAACCCTCACTACCAGGAACATGCTAACAGACTGGAACGAGTTCAGAGTAAACTTTTTCGGCACCTATATTATATGGAAAACTTACTAGAAGAGTATAACTCTTATGCAAAGCACCTTAAAAAATATAATGCTTTAACTATGTCTAACCGTAGAATCCTGTTGGATCTGCATAAAATTATGAATACCTCGATAGATTCTCAATCACTCTTGAGTAAAATACGATTTAATATCCCTAGGCCAAACACAAGACTTAAAAATTATGTACATACATACATACATAAATCACGCCTATATAAATAGTAGGCAGAGCGTTTAACGCCTCGTAAAAGGCGATTTCGCCACGTCTGACAAAAATTGAGGGCAATTTTAGATTGTAATATGTATTGCTTTAGTGACAGGTTGTCAGCCCATCGCCTAAATTAAAATACACTGTAACCCTCGAGTCCCTTTTGCTGACTTCAACAGCATGCCCGGGAGGAAGGGCAGCTGGAACATTCTATGTTTTTCTATCCCTCCCAGTCCAGCATGGAAGAACCATTTAACAACAAGAAAATTATGTACCATTTAGAAAAAAGGTCTCCAGAACTAATCTTGGTGTTTCAGCCCCTATTAATAGAATAATTCAATCTTATAATGATATACTCGTATGTAATCCATGTGATTTAGATATTTTTAATGATAGCTTGATTTCCTTTAAAAATAAAATTAAACATATTTATTTGATAAACAATACAAAATTTGATATAATTGTATTTCACATATTTAGACTAGACAAATTATATTGTAAAATTTATTGTTTTTTTTTTAAATGTTATAACTCAATGTTATAACTCATTGTAATAGCGCTGTGAATGAAATATATTGCATACTGTGGTAGCCTGTAAGTATAATGCATATCAGCATATTGTAATTTTGATATAAGTATTATGTTTTAACCTGTATGTATTATGTTGGCTATCCATATCTTAAATAAATAAATAAAAGAATCAATTGTCCCGCAGTGCTGCGTCGCGACGCGCCGCTCCGCTCCGCTGCAGCTACGTCCTATTGCGGTCTAACCTTAAAAAACACAACAACTATTCCTAAAGTAAATAGAAGTTGTAAATAAAATGTGCGTCCATATCTTAAATGAAATAACATTGTTCATCGGGTAATTTAATTAGTTTATTCACTGGTTTTCTAGGAAAATAATTTTAATTAAAAATCAATAACAATTTTCCAATCTATCGGTGCGACAATTTCGCACCACAAAATAGGTTTTAAACGAAATTAATTTAAACTGAATGTAGTGAGCTTATTACCATATGCAAATCTACGAGTTCAGGGCCATAAATATTGCACATCGTCTAAGGTTAACTTTGTAGATCTGTATCTCTATCTCACTTGTACGATGACTGGCAAACGTCACAGTTCTTTTCCCGATGAACCCTGTCATGGTTTTTAAACCACCTAATAGCAAAGCTTATAGGTAACTTTCATGGTTCTTGCAACAACCAATATTATAGACAGCGATCAGGGACGGCAAACGTGCTCTCCAAAGCACGGAATCTTTTTACTTGGAGACAATCAGGTGATTCAGCTTCCATTGTCTAAATCTAATTGGGAAAAATTTTACAAAGTGATAAATTAACAAATATCAACTTTGTGTTTCCCGCCTGAGAATTGAACATACGACCTCCGTATCACGAGCTGCAGCTATGTAGGCCGATGTGCATTAAGCGTTTGTGCATGCCCCTAACTGTAGTTCGATCGGGCGGAAACCGGAAGTAATACGACGTGGGATTGGCACGCCATTTTGATGATAAGTGACGTCACGGCGAGGCGAGCGCGATGAATACGTCATCCGCTTGACGCCTCCGAAAAGAATAAATTAAAATTAGCATGCTTTACACCATTTTTCTTTCATGCTGGACTGGGAGCGAGAGAAAAACATAGAATGTGCCAGCTGCATTTCCTCCCGTGCATGCTGTAAAAACCAGCTAAGGGGTCCGAGGGTTTCAGTATATTGAAATTTAGGCGATGGGCTGACAACCTGTCACTACAGGAATATACCTACAATTCGATCTTGAATAATCCTCAAAACTATGTCAGACGTGGCACAACGGCATTATTATTATTATTAGGTCGTTTACGCTCTGCCTACCCCATAAGGGATAAAGGCGTGATTATATGTATGTATGTATGCTTTACACCCGTATTATACCCCTGCCAGGAATTAAAAATAGCTGTCATAGAGACAAATAGAGACAGAATAAGAGAGGGACTTTTGCATACATACATACATAAAATCACGCCTTTATACCTAACAGTATAGGCAGAGCGTGAACGATCTAAACAAATGTCGTTCCGCCACGTCTGACAAAGTATTGAACATAGATTTTATGTGTATTGCTGTAGTGACAGGTTGTCAGCCTATCGCCTAAATAGCAATATAGTGAAACCCTCGGATCCCTTATCTGGTTTTTACAGCATGCCCGGGAAGAAATGCAGCTGGTACATTCTTTGTTTTACTCACAGAATCGTGGTAGTAACAAGGTAGAATAATCTATCAAAAGTACTTCCAAATGTACATGTAAAAAAAAGGGGCTTTTGCATTTCCTATAAGCCCTTCTCTATGGTACGCCAGTCTCCTGGCAGTGGTTTATATACAATTATACAGGGTGTGCTTGTAGTGCCGGGTCAGAGTAGCATCACCCCTTATTATATTCCCGTAGATATCGTAATAGTCTACTAAGGTACGAATTCAGACCGACCGGTTCGCATCGACCCGGCTAGCCGCGGCAGCCCGTTTTGAAATAATAATAATTCCGCTTTTGAACTTCCATACTGGACTGGGAGAGAAAGAAAAACATAGAATGTTCCAGTTGCCCTTCCTCCCGGGCATGCTGTATAAGTCAGCAAAAGGGATTCGAGGGTTACAGTGTATTGTAATTTAGGCGATGGGCTGACAACCTGTCACTACAGCAATACACATTACAATCTAAAATTGCCCCCAATTTATGTCAGACGTGGCGAAAGCGCCTTTTAGGAGGCGTTTTACGCTCTGCCTACCCCGTAAGGGATAAAGGCGTGCTTTTATGTATGTATGTATGCCGCTTTTGAAACTGGTTACGAAAGGTTTCGAAACCACAGAAAGGCCGTACGTACGCGTGCCCCTATGCAAGTGTCAGACGGGGCGGAAATGCTTTTTAGTTTGTTTTAATGAAATAAGATTAGAAGATAAGAATATACTTTATTGCACAGAAGACACAAGAGAAAATAAAATTTAATGAAACAAATAGTAGTACAAATAGGCGGCCTTATTACTAAGCAGCAATTTCTTCCAGGCAACCTTAGGGTACAGGAAAATAAAAGTTGACCTAGTGGGCTGGTATACATTTTAGGCAATATAATGAGCCGCTGATGCTCTGCCTACACCCTACGAGAAACAAGCGTGAATATAATGTGTAAGGTATCTACGTAATCTTCGAATGTAATAGTTACAATTCTAACTAATGCGTGTAATTAGGGAATGATGGCTTCATTTGGCAGCGTTACATACATACATACATATAATCACGCCTTTATCCCTAATGGGGTAGGCAGAGCATAAACGACCTAAACAAAGGTCGTTCCGCCACGTCTGACAAAGTTTTGAGGGTTATTTAAGATAGATTTATAGGTATATTGCTATAGTGACAGGTTGTCAGCCCATCGCCTAAATTGCAATAAACTGAAACCCTCGATTCCCTTAGCTGGTTTATACAGCATGCCCGGGAGGAAATGCAGCTGGCACATTCTATGTTTCTCTCTCGTTCTATATTACTATCTTAAGGCATCTACTCTGTTTCGACAACTGTTCTGTTTGTATAATCAAGGACAGAATAAGTAAGTTAGAATGGTGAATTCGGGGTTTGCGTTGTTACTGTACTCAGTATGCCTTTCGGCAAAGGCCTCCTCCGGTAACTTCCATTGCTTTATGTCTGTGTATTTCGTCTTCCCATCTTTTGACGAGCATCCCTCTTGATGTAATGCCATCTATGGGCCTTACTGTACTACACTTTTCTATCATTTTATTATTTTGTCAGTATGAACTAAACATAGAGAAAACCAGGTCTGAAATATTCTACTCGAAAAAGAAATAAGAATAAACTAAAGTTTATTCGTAATTTATTTACGAGTTGATTCAACCCAAATCTCTATCTAGAAACTCTCTGCAAAGTTGTCAAGTTCAATTTCTCTTAGGAATATAATTAGAATTTTCCAATAGATTTACTCGTAACTGTCGAAATTCTGGGGAAATCCAATAATAAACTTTCTAAAGGGTCTTCTAATTTCACAGCTAGATTATTATAATTCAAAGTGATTAATTAAAACAAATATATTTTCAAAAGTTTAGCAACAACGCATCTTGTATTCATAAAAAAAATTGCTAGTTTTCCTTGTTCGTGTACCGGGTGTAAGGGACAGCGTCCCGGTTACTGATAAGGATTGCTAAGGCAACGGAACTGAACAACTCTCACCAAGACATTCTTTCAGATGAAACCAAAAAAATACCTTTTCAAACAAAATTACCACCGCGATCAGACAATTTGTGTAATAAGCAATGTTTTTCACTTCCTGAAAAAAAAACCTACTGATAGTTGTTGTTTCGTTGACTGAGCAACCCCATCAGTTTGCGGGATGCTGTCCCATACACGCATTTCTCACGTATTTCTGTCATCATCATCATCATAAATTTAAGAGCTTTGCTCTTGTCGGTGGAGTAATCGCCAGCTATAATATGAACAGTCATATTACTTCTTTTTTAGGGAAATTTAGTATGGTGGTTTTCCTCTTGCCTTTCACTTCTATCAAAGGATAAAGTTAATCCCAAGGGCTTCTGTAACACCGACTTTGGTGTACATTAGTCACTCAGAAGCCCGTAAATCTTACTTTTGGCCCCGTCATCAGTGTGGGAGCATATTCGTCGGTGAGCTCAAAGTTTGTCAAGGTAGTTCATACATTACGCTCTGTTTTGGCAATGAGCCAGCTAGGCTGACTGAAAACATACATCCAGTGGGCACGAGTCTAGATTTCCCCGCTAAAACTAAAATTAAAATCTATTTGTCACTTTCAGACTAAAAACATTGGGGAAGGACAGGAGATCTATTCTCTCCGGTTTTTGATTTAAAGTCGGTGGTTATATGCGTAATCTGTCATTTTTATCCGCCGTTATATGATATGGCAGATAAAATTTCCAGAAATACTGGGGAAACGTGCAAAAGCGCGTCAAAATCTAGCGTACAAAGTGTAAAACCATAGAGTATAAATCACCTGTCCTTTTTCAATTTTAGTATTTTGAAAGTGACAGACAGATTTAAATTTCAGTTTTAGCCGGTGGTATCTAGAATCGAGCTGTGTCCGCAAAAAACCATCTCTGCACACAAAAAAGAGAAAAAAACAAAAGAATGCAGGGAAATCGAAAGTGAAAGTGCGACAGAAAAAAAAGGGAAGCGGTGTGTTACCGCAAGCGCAAAGAACCCACTAACCTTATGTCTCCTGTTGGATGCTTTCGGGGGCCCGCGGGTACTCTATCAGCTGCAGCTGGTTGGACCCGGGCCTGGCAGGCCAAGGAGCAAAAAGACAAACTGGTGTCGCTTCTGGTGTTTAAATTTGATGAGTATCGAACGAAAAACGGTTTTTAGTTAAATGCGACGATGGCGAGTTTGTATCCGCCAATCAGGAAGCAGGAATGGTGGGGGCCGTTACGCTTTCGAAATGTCAAATTAAATCGGTCGTTTATAATTATCGTTATTAATACTCTCATGCTGGCCTGGGAGCGAGAGAACAACATAGAATGTGCCAGCTGCTTTCCTCCCGAGCTTGCTGTAAGAACCAGCTAAGGGATCTGAGGGTTTCAGTATATTGTAATTTAGGCGATGGGCTGACAACCTGTCACTACAGCAATACACCTAAAATCTATCTTAAATAACCCTCTAAACTTTGTCAGACGTGGCGGAACGACATTTGTTTAGATCGTTCACGCTCTATCTACCCTGTTAGGGATAAAGGCGTGATTTTATGTATGTATGTATGTATGCAAAAGTCCCTCTCTTATTCTGTCTCTATGACAGCTACTTTTAATTCTTGGCAGGGGTACAATACGGGTGTTAAGCATACATACATAATAAGAGCCGGATGGTGTAGTGGATAGGGCCGCTGCCTCCTGAGCGGGAGGTCGTGGATCGAATCCCACCACGTACCAATGTGTTTTTCGGTTTTCGAATTTCATAAATATGTACGTTTATTCGGCGCTTTTTCCGTGCTTCGAAAGGCACGTTAAGCCGTTGGTTCCGGTTAATATCGTTTAATACCGTAGATATTAGTCGTTAAGCCATTTCAGAGGCCAGTGCTAAGCATTGGCGGCTTGAAAACTCTGACCTAATCTATTATTGGGTCGTTCGACTCGTGAATCCACTAGCTAAGAAGAAGAAGAATACAAATGACCCTTCATTTACCAACCCGCGGACTTCAAGTTGCAGCAGAAAAAAAAGGTATATTGGTTATGGACATGAAGAGACTTACTTATCTTGTAATGGCCTTATTCAATGCTGGTCTGGTAGCTAGAGAAAAACATAGAATGTGCCAGGTGAATTTCTTCCCGGACATGCTGTTTTTACACACAATTAATTCTTCCATGCTGGCCTGGTAGCGAGAGAAAAACAGAGAATGTGTCAGCTGCATTTCCTCCCGGGCATGCTTTAAAAACCAGCTAAGGGATACGAGGGTTTCAGTATATTGCAATTTAGGCGATAGGCTGACAACCTGTCACCACGGCAATACAATACAAATCTATCTTAAATAACCCTTTGTCAGATGTGGCGGAACGATCTTCCTTTGGTAAAGGTTTACGCTCTGCCTACCTTATTGGGGATAAAGGCGTGATTATATGTATGTATGTATCGATGTCATATGATGTGTTTCTGATGATGATGATGAGTTTGAACTGACAGCGAATAATAATGAACTTAGTATTTTTTTAAATTATTTGACTACTTATAATCTCCTTCCATGCTGGACTGGGAGAGATAGAAAAACATAGAATGTTCCAGCTGCCCTTCCTCCCCGGCATGCTGTAGAAGTCAGCAAAGGGGACTCGAGGGTTACAGTGTATCGTAATTTAGGCGATGGGCTGACAACCTGTCACTATAGCAATACACTTTTCAATCTAAAATTGCCCTCAATTTTTGTCAGACGTGGCGAAACCGCCTTTTACGAGGCGTTTATCGCTCTGCCTACCCCGTAAGGGATAAAGGCGTGAATTTTATGTATGTATGTATGTATGTATGTTATAATATGAAAGCCATTGGACACCTGATGGTTTGAAATATAAGATTCATCAAATCAAAAGTTCGTCTTGGGGCGGACTTAAAATTGCGACCCTGACCTGACCAAATAGCATTATCATCATGTAGGTTTGCACTATCCCGCTTACCGCTACGCATTTTTCTTTCACCCAAAGGTTGCCTGGAAGAAATTGCTACCTTAGCAATAAGGCCGCCTATGTTGTACTTGTCTTTTGTTGTTATCTGTTGTGTTGTTTGGTCTTGTATTCTTACATGCAATAAAGTATTTTTATGTTATGTTAATATTGTTAAATCGCTCTACCAAATGAGCTACCGCAATCGTTACCATTATCAACCACTGCAAACCTGTTATCTGGTATTACTTATTTCTTAAACTGCGAGATCGGATGGAGGTGTTCTGATGGTCTGCCTTCTCCCAAACGGGATAGAAGCGCGAGTTTAAAAGTATAGTATGACCGCGTGCAGTGTTTCTGAAGCGGGTTCAACCCAGAATATATTCTAACATTGTCCGTCAGGGTGGAATGTGTGCTGTTCCTCTGTTGGCTTTGGGCCAGCAAAGTGACGTCACAGGGTTGGCACACCTAAGTAAAAGAGAGGCGTGCATTTAAAAAAAGTTCTAAAATGTATGAAAATTAAAATTATTTTTTATACATATACATACATTCATTTAGTCACGCCTTTATCCCTATTGGGGTAGGCAGAGCGTAAACGACCTAAACAAAGGTCTTTTCGCCAGGTCTGACAAAGTTTCATTTATTATAGATTTGTAGGTATACTGCTGTAGTAAATTATTTTTGTTTAAATGGAATAGGTCCCATGCAGGTAGGAATCGATTTATGTATTTTGATAGTTCGCAGCTTTCCTCTACTTAAAGTTTGTTTGTATTTTTTATTAGTTTGCTAAACATATTTATTTTTACTTATTTACTGTCTGTCTCGGTATGAGGGCATTAATGGATAGAAACAAATAAATGGATTGCGAGATTTACCTGAGTATATTATGATATATAATCTCGTATTTTTGATATAGTCATTTATCAAGTTGTATCGTTCCAGTTACTGTTATTCTTAGGTAACAACTGCTTACGTGGTCTACCCACCGGTTGGTGGTTACCCATGGTCCTACCCAAGTTGCGGCATAACGGACCGAATCACGAGAGACGCGCTAAGACGCGACGCATGCATAAACAAATATATACATGCTCTCTCTACATTTTTTTTAAAACCCTAATAGGCATTAGGGTAATAGTGAGACCACTATCGTTCAACAATGTGTCGCTACCCACCGTTGTGGTATACGGCACAAAGACAAATGACTTAGACGCCCAGCTAGCTTGAACTTATGATTTCTACATGCTCAAACATCTTTTAGCTTAGCGTGCCACTCGTGCGCAAAGGTCTTAAGCAACTAAAAAAATTCATGAAAGTTCTCAGGCATGTAAATAGTCCTGCGCCTGATTTCTCTCTGGTCGTGTCAGTCAATCTGTCCCATCAGAATCAGAGATTGAAGGAAAAGAGAGTGCACTTGTGTGTTGCGCAAGCACTTGGGCACTAAAAACTAGTCCTGCGCAGTTGATCGATCCCACCGAGTTTCGGTGATGGCGGCCTAGCTCCCAGAGATCCTCCCGGATTATTATTATGATTATTATTACTAAGTAAGTCAAAGTTTTAGTCTACAGTGATCTCACCTCCTAAACACTGCATAATAATACATAACAAATAAAATTTCTTATTTTTGAACTGACAACCCTACTATTGCGGTTGTGTTTGTACTTGTATGTACATAGTAGGTCATACTATGTAGCTTTGTGTAAAGTGAAACATATATAAAACAAACGCTATTTTGACCAGTACCTATACCCAGGTAGTTTATCTGGCGTGAACGGTGGACTTTTAAGTTTAGAAGGATTTTTAACGTAGGTACGAGTATTATTATAAGTTTCAAGTATGGTTTTATATTTGAGTAGTCTAGTTTCAAAACTCGCTGAAACGCCATTCTAGTATTTATCTACTGATGGTGGCTAAAACAGTAGTCGTTTCAAAATGCGTGTTTTTTGTTTGTAATTTTGCTGACATTTTTTAAAATTCGTTTTTGCGGGGTTTGATACTAGACCCCTCATTTATATCTTTATGTTTCGATCTGCATTATCTCACAAACTTTTCAAAACAAAATTGTAAGACACTACAACAGGTCTCTGTATTTCAACTTTTAACAGCACCTAGTATTGATCTTTACAAATTATTTAATAACTCTAAATTTCAAGTAATTTCTGTAATTTGTAGTAGAACACAAAGAGGGTAGACAACCGACTCGAAGATAATTAATTCTAATAAAATTTCATTCGAAATATTGAAACAATTTTTAAGTTATTCGAAATGAAATGGACTTTATCGTTGATGAGATTCCTTTGTTGTGGTCAAACGTTGCGAATATGGAGAAGAAAATATTATGAAAGCAATTTCAAGTCAACCGCAGGACATGACATTTTGTACAATTCTTTAGCTTCAGTACCTATGCATAAAAACTGGCAGATTTTGATTGTTATTTTTAGCATGGAAATCTTTTAACTACGTACATGCTACGTGTTTCGCATTAATTAGGTACTCTTGTTAGTTCGTATTAGCAGAGTAAGGTAACCAATTTTACTGCGAGCTGCACATTCAATTTTGACTGTAATTAATCAAATTCTCTTTAATGAACCCCCCGATGCAAGCTTCAGTTTGGAAATTTTAGTTTAGGTACGGCATTTTGATATGGGGTGATATCAGGGATGATCTAAAAAAAAACATTCCAAAATGGAGAATATAGTCTTTTCGACGGAATTTACTTTTTTCACCCTGTTCCATTAGTATATTACATACAATCTGTCCCATCAGAATAAAAGATTAAAGGAATTGAGAGTGCGCCTATGTGTAGCGCAAATACGTGGACACTAAAAACTAGTCCTGCGCAGTTGGTCAATCTCAGGGAGATTGGTCGCCATCACCGAAAATCGGCGGGAGGATTATTATTACATGCATTATAAAGGTCAGCTAAAACCTTTATCTATAAAAAAAAAAAACTTAAGTACCTTTAATAATTTATGTCGTAAACCGAAGCAATAGGATCGTAGTTGCACAAATCAGAATCACAAAGTGTTATATAGTAATTATACAACGGTGCGCTTATACAGCCTCGCCAGATATATCCTTGATTCTTTATCGCCTTTGTACCACAGATTTCGTCCTCTTTGCAATTTACAGATCGAACCACTCCTCTGAAAAAAAAAAACATAATTGTGGATAGTCTCATATTAATTCAGGTCGTTCGTGATCCGCGTCTCCAAGTTCCAAGAGAGCGTGCTCCTGAACTCTGCATTCTGGCCGAGTGTGGTCGTATTTCAACGCTACAGACCTCCTGCCATCGTCCATGCGTCGAAGTAGTATTTCAGTATTTATAACTATGTATGTTAGTCTGCAAGGTATATATTCTATGGGCCTCTGCTTACATTATATAACATCTACTAATGTAAATATTGCCTGAAATAAAATGATTTATTATTGAGCAATTTTCTTCAACAGATCTGAACAGAATGTTAAGTTCATATTTTATAAATGTACAACATACACCGGGTGCAAATTCCCTTTCTGTTACATACATATAGTCACGCCTTTATTCCTAATGGGGTAGGCAGAGCGTAAACGACCTAAACATAGGTCGTTCCGCCACGTCTGACAAAGTTTTGAGAGTTATTTTAGATAGATTTGTAGGTATATTGCTGTAGTGATAGGTTTTCAAGCCCATTGCCTAAATTGCAATATAATGAAACCGGATCCGTTAGCTGGTTTTTACAGCATGCTCGGGAGAAAATGCAGCTGGCACATTCTATTTTTTCTTTCGGTCCTAGTACATGGAAGCTTTTCTGTTACACGTAGTATAATACTTACAGATTGCCTTCCATACAGTTTCTATTGTAAATAGTATCCCCTCGTATAGTATTGTTGACTTCACATTTCATACAACTCAACTTTTTCATAGTGGACTTTCTCAAGCTTTTGAAATGCGTCAAATTAAATATGTCTTGAATCCACTCCTGTTTCGATGCAAATATTACTGGTAAATCTTTAAAATTGATGTAGTTGCAAAGGTTGCAACCGCAAACATGTGTAGACATGTTATGGTTGATGTTGTAACAACCGCGATCCACAATTCCAAAGGGTGTGTGCATAGAGTAGCAAAGGTCTCCCTCTATTTTACATAGAGTTGATGGTATGCTGTATAAGAAAGAAGAAAAGTCTTTGAATTTTGGTTTACTTTACGGAACGAAATTCAACAGTTGTAAAAATTGTTTTGTTTTTTTTATGAGCTTGTCTCAAAGGTCTCTCTCCCTGTTTCCATTTTTCCCGATCAAGTGATAGTAGTCTCCATTCTTTTTGATTGGTAGATAATTTTGGTACTTACAGTTTATTTTTAGGGGCACTACACCAATCCACAGCAGCATTGTTGCATCTTATGCATGATCGCATCGGTTCTTTCTTATCAACTTCAATATCAAAATGTTCTGGTCTTTGGGTAACAGAAACAACTTTAATTGTGGATCTAGGTGTACGAGTAGGTGCAAATATAGAAGTGTTTCCATTAATTGTGGTTCTAGTCACTCTAATTTCTGTCCCAGGCCCTGCTAGGAACATTAAGCCTTTGGCAGTGTTGGGTTGTCTTGCAGTGATCGACTCAAAATGTTTGCTTATCAGAAATGGAAATGGATGAATATAAGATTTATTTGAATAAATATGCGTCAGTGATGACGAATCATCATTGGTTAAAACTGATTCATTTTGGAGTTCAAATTCTGGATTGAAATATTTTGTTGCTCTGTTTTGAAAATATACTGCTGTAGAAGGTTTTGCACGTTCTGTAGTATAACGTGTCATTATTTGAAATACTGGTCTGAATAATACTGTAGAATCTTCGAAATCTGGCTCGTATTTAGGTCTATCGTTATGATGGTTAATTTCCAAATCTCTTTCATTCTTTAGTTCATCGATGAATTTCATATTAAAGTGTTGTCTAAAGGGTGATGATGATGAAGTATCAGGTTTATTCAAGGTATAATATACTTCGTTTTCAGTAGAACTTTCAGGGTTATTCACATCTGCAATTGCTTCAATTTTATCTAAAGTGGTATCTTCAGTTACCATTTCAATTAATTTTCTTCTTTGAATATTCACAGAATCTGTTTGTGATTCTTCATCATCATCTTCATTGTCATACGTGTCTTTGAATATTTCCTTCACATTTTGTATGAGGAAAGATACTATGTGGCTTGGGTCTTCTGAATTTCCTGGTGATGTGGTTTCATCGATTATTTCTTCCATTCGTCTTCTGAAGTCAGGTAATTGTGCTGTTACTTCTGTTTTTTCTGGATCAAAAGCATTGCAAAATACAACATTAATAAACATTAAAAATACAGTTTTCATTGTTATCAAAAGTTATTAATAATGTTACTATAAAATAATGTAAAAAGAAGGAGTTATCAAAATGTTGTAAATATGATTATCACAGTTTGACAGAGATTGTCTTTGCAAATGGCAATGAAATTGAAGTCCATAAAGTCTACTGGTTTTCTGTCAATGCATTTAAAGGTTCTATTCTGAGTCATCTTATCTGCATTACGTTTTATGCAATTACTCTCTTATTAGGTCTGCTGTAAGAAATTTATTTGTAGCAATACGCAGTGCCTGTTGTGTCTGAATTCCTCATGTAATTATACTATGTGTGTTCCTACATACATATATACACCTGGAAAACTTCTGGTCTTTAAAGCTATATATGATAGGAGATCTCCCCCTCTCACTAAAACAAAACCTCATTGACATATGTATCCCTGTCATAGTCTACGGTGCACACACATGGTCACTTACTAAGAGGCAACAATCCAAACTCAAGGTTTGCCAAAGAGCTATGAAGCAGCGTCCTTAGCGTCAAACAAACGAATACAGTGCGCAACACTACCCTCAGAGCAAAGACAGGCATAGTCGTGGGACGTAAGAATGCTAAATTAAAATGGGAGTGGGCTGGGCATTTTTGTCAGATGCGACCGGAATGTTGGGCAAAAATCGTCACAGTGGATACCTCAGAATGGCTTTAAACGATGGTGGGACGATTTTGACGCCTATTTAAAAGGTTGGACGACAGTAATAATAATAGTCAAAACTACGTGCAAAAAAAAACGCTGTTATAAAAGCTTTACTTCTAGTGAGTGTATCGCAATAACCCGTATTTGGAAAAAGCCTCTATTGAACAGTATTAACTAACAGGCTGAAATAGTAGTTAATAGTAGCTGAAATCCCTCTACATAGACTGAAGCATATCTACAAAAACAAACGTACGAAAACGGTACATTTAACCTCACATCCACCTGTAAAGTCATCAAAACATTTTCATTGTTTTGTTTGTTTGTCTTACCCCTGAAAACACAAATCGCAAAGTTTCAAACTAGAAGCAAAATGGGTCGCTTCCCTGGTTCCCTCGTAATTAGATTGCCGTTCAACAGTTTTGTTAGGATTAACCCTGGATTATTTCGGACGATACCTTCTTCTTCTGTCGTGTGGGTTTCCAGTCGATAAACTCGATGAACCCTGGTGTCAGAGTTTGTACAGCTAATAGGCCTCTGCCACGGTTTGTGAACAACTATAAAAGACAGCGACCGTGACCGACGGCTCAACGTGCCCTCCGAACCATATTTTTTGGGACAATCAGGCAAATTGGCCTGCATTGTCCTAACCAAACTGGGGAAAAAGTGATAAATTGACAAAAATTAACTATATGTTACCCCCTGGGAATCGAACCCAAGACCTCCGGATCGTATACCCATGGCTCAAGCCACTAGACAACCCAGGCAGATTGTCGTTCAACTGTTTTGGTAGGATTAACCCTGGATTATATCGACGATGATACTAAGCCGATTAAAATCTATAAGGACAGCTGGGACGCTTTAAGCCGACGGTTTAGACTTGATAGTGAAATATTACAAGATGATAGTTGTGTTTGAAACACAGTTTTATCAAAGCGTTGGTTGGATTTCCAGGCACGATTAGGTTTGACTAATCCTTCAAAAGGATATACAAGGGTCGAATCATGTCTTTTATTTAGTATCATAATTTACCATGTTTATACATTTACTACAGCAGGGAAGTCAAACGTTGCTACCACCACAGATGACTTAAAAACGCGCCGGGCATTCTAATATTTTGTGCTTAGAGCAACACTGCGTATCCGGGACGGTACAGAAGGCCGTGTTGCTTTAACAATAGAATAGAAAACATTTATTATTCATGACGTCACAAACACAACACAGTAAATACATTTTCAAACAAAAACAGAAGAAACGAAAGAGAAACAAAATAATGATATACCTAAAAATAAACAGTTAATGCTACCGGAATGTGCGTGTCGCGACGTCACAATAAAAGGACCCACTCAGCTTATGTTATGCCGCGATCTTGTAAGACATTCTGTGCTACCACTTTATGAAGCTTAAAAAAGTTTTTAGAACTGAAATAATATGTGGTTTGTCGATCAATTGTTTGCGATCGGTCGCCGTTTTAGTTAGAAGAACTAAGTTTATACCTATAATTTATATTATTTTTTGTTTATTTATTTAAATGGGCGGACGTAACGCCAGAGGCATTATCTACCAGTCTACCTTAGGCCATGTGGAAATGACAAGGCAGGTGCAAATATTAACTAACAAAGTTAGGACAAAACAAAAAAATACGTAATTTAGAGTATATTATGTATACTTTAAAATATATACAGCACATATGTATACATAAAGCAAAAATCAAAAACATAATAAATACCAATTTATATCTATAAACTAATATATTGTATATATAAATAAATATAATTAATATAATATAAATAAATACATATACCTTACAATAGGGCACTTAGAAAATTCAAACCAATACATACATACATACAAACATATAATCACGCCTTTATCCCTAATGGCGTAGGCAGAGCGTAAATGACCTAAACAAAGGACGTTCCGCCACGTCTGACAAAGTTTTGAGGGTTATTTAAGATCAATTTGTAGGTATATTATTGTAGTGACAGGTTGTCAGCCCATCACCTAAATTATATTGGCACATTCTACGTTTTCCTCTCGCTCCCAGGCCAGCATGGAAGAAACCAATGATGGTACGTTATTAAGATAATGCGGGCTTTTTCACATAATGTTTACGCAGCCTTGAAGACCTGTATCAGAGTATGGAATGTTTTTAGTCATTAGGACTCATTTGACGTGCAGTTTGGCAAACTCAATACGCCCTGAGAAACTCTAAAATCGCTACCCGACCAACTGTGTGAGTGAGACACATGTCCGCGAGTAGAGAATGTAATTAGGCCGGTCGTAAAAGGGATACTAACACAGGGTGTGAATAAAACCAAAATCACTTTATTTTATTTCGTTGTAGGAAGGAATAGCTTTCATGAGGGGATAATGTGTTAATTTGTGGAAGAAAATTGGCTTTTTAAAGGAGGTATTATTTTTATTTTTAAAAATGTAACAGCACACAGTCTTAAAATACATAAACTTAAATTATAACAAGCTTATTTCGATACTTCCATGCTGGCCTTGGAGCGAGAGAAAAACATAGAATTTGCCAGCTGTTTTTCCTCTCGGGCATGCTGTAAAAACCAGCTAAAAGATCCGAGGGTTTCAGTATACTGTCACTACAGCAATGTACCTACAAGTTATCATAAATAACCCTCAATACTTTGTCAGACGTGGCGGAACGGCCTTTGTTTAGGTAGTTTACGCTCTGCGTACCCCATTAGGGATAAAGGCGTGATTATATGTATGTATGTTATTTCGATATTTCGGCGTTCAACCCTGGCTTTGAGTAAAGTAGATTTCCTTTGGCCGGTAAGGTAGGAAAATAATCATAGTTTTTGTATCTGAAAACTATTCGGAAAAATACAAAATGGAAGTTTATTATTCATACAAAAAGTGTAATTTTAAAATGGAATTTGGCAATATCTATTCATATATGAGTACCGTTCGTTTGTTCGTATGCAATTCGTTTTGCTATGAATATTCATTGAGGATTTTATTAAAAGCTTCGGCGACTAAAAGTTTTATTGCCTGTTTCGTGTTGTTTTTATTAATAAACATTTTCTCATTTTTCATGTCATTTATATGTATGTATTATAAATCTAAATCGAAATGAGAAGCGTCCAAGGTATACTATTCCAGGTTGGACTAGCTATTGGGCGTTTTTTATGATTTATTTATTATTTATTTATTAGCGGTGCCGTCACGATGCCGTGGCTCTGTTTTTCTACTAGACTGTACGACAACGACACGGCCACGTCCCGATAACGTCCACCTAGTTCCAATCTCAGCACACATGTACGAATACAAAATACATGCAGTTTGGCGGTGCCAGCGACGGTACCGGTGGGAATCAATGCCGTTCCGCTGCCGTCCCGCTGCCGTCCCGCTGCCATCCTGCTGCCGAGCCGCTGCCGTCCCGCTGCCGCCCCACTGCCGTGCCGCTGCCGTGCCTCTGCCGTGCCGCTGCCGTACCGCTTTCGAGCCGCTGTCGTGCCGCTGTCGTGCCGCTGCCGAGCATCTGCCGCCTCGCTGCCGAGCATCTGCCGCCTCGCTGCCGTGCCTCTGCCGCCTCGCTGCCGTGCCTCTGCCTTGTCGCTGCAGTGCCGCTGTCAAGCCGCTGCAGTGCCTCTGCCATGCCGCTGCCGTGCCGCTGCCGTGCTGCTGCCGTACCGCTGCCGAGCCGCTGTCATGCCGCTGCCGTGCTGCTGCCGTGCCGCTGCCGTGCTGATAAAGGCTTGATTATATGTATGTATATATGTATCTTGAGCTTTTTCGTGTTTACTGTGGCGACTGCCTAAACTGCCGACTGGCAGTTGCAGTATGCAGTCCAACTTGGAATACCTACTACATACCTTTACGTCGTACATACATACATAAAATCACGCCTTTATCCCTTACGGGGTAGGCAGAGCGTAAAACGCCTCCTAAAAGGCGCTTTCGCCACGTCTGACATCGTCAGTGCTACAATCATGTGTTTATTCTTATGGTCTCTAATTAGTTATTGCCCGAATCGACAAAGAACTTAGAAAGCAACAATATACGGGGTGTAAGGGACAGCGTCTCCCAAACTTATAGGGGTTGCTCAGTCAGCGACACTGAACAACTTCCACCAGGATTTTTTTTCAGGAAGTGAAAAAAGGATTTTGGCCTTTTCATACAAATTATCTGATTTTGTATGGAAAAGCCGATTATATTTTCAATTCCTGAAAGAATTTCTTGGTTGAAGATGTTCAGTATCGTTGACTGAGCAACCCCTATCAGTTTGCGGGACGCTGTCCCCTACACCCGGTAATTTATTTATCTAACTTCCGCGTCAATGAACGTACACTTAGCAAGTAAGGGCCCACTTCGGAGACAATTATTAATTAAGGCCTCTACATAATCATGTCCGTCGACAACGCGAAACAAATCCGATGGGGTCCAACGTCAATCTTCCTTAGGGCCCCTGAGGCCCCGATAAATGGGCCTCAGTAAATTACTGCTGGCCACGGAAATTGGAATGGATGACCGTGGAAGTGATTTGTGAAATTGATGGAAGCTCAGGATCTGAGGATAAGGGAAAACGCAAGAAGGTTTTGTATTGAGTACAGTAGACAGCATTATGTTACTCCGAAATTCGAAAATGTATGACATTTTTAATAGTACATACATACATATAATCACGCCTTTGCCCCTAATGGGGTAGGCAGAGCGTAATCGACCTGAACAAAAGTTGTTCCGCCACGTCTGACAAAAGTTTTGAGGGTTATGTAAGATACATTTATAGGTATATGGCTATAGTGACAGGATGTCAGCCAATCGCCTAAACTGCAATAAACTGAAACCCTCGGATCCCTTAGCTAGTTTTTAAAGCATGTCCAGGAGGAAATGCAGCTGGCACATTCTATGTTTTTCTTTCGCTCCCAGTCCAGGGTGGATTTTTTTTAATAGTAACAGATGTTTTATCTCCCGCTTGTGGGTAAGCAAATACTTGGGTGGGTAAATGTACTGAAATGCACAGTGCTTTAGGCCCGTATTTATAATCAGCACTTGAGACTGACAACGAGTTCGAGTTCTTATAAGAAATGTAATTTCAGTACATTATGGCCTGTCAAATCCTTGCTTAATACTGCTCTAATACTGTCATCAACCATCTTTACCAACTAGCAATTAATTCATAATCAACTATCTGTTTATTTAACCAACCATCTATTACCTTATTGTACATCTTACCAAAGTATATAGTATTAAGTCGTAAAATATTTAATATCTTAAGCTAACTTTAAGCAAAATATCTAGCTCATTACTCGGTCCGGCCTGGTCGCCCGTATCCATTAGCGAGGACCAGTCCGGGCCAACAATACCAAAGTCTGTATCATACATTAAGTGTTTATTCAATAAACTCCCCCTGGAGGTGGGTTAACCTCCAGCGGAAAAAAAAAAATACTGCTTTCAATCTTGAGATCGCTTTATAAATACGGGCCTTAGTGTGCGTAAACTAGGCTTAGAACTTGTAGTTACACTCACAAAGGTTGTAGGTATGGATATTTGAGCGTATACAGTCAAGTCTTCTTAGCAAGTGGATTCTCAAGTCAAACAACGACCCGAAAACCCTGGTGTCAGAGTTTTCAAACCGCCCACCGAAGCACAGCTATTAGGCCTCTGTCATGGTTTGAGTAACGACCACGCGACCGGGACCGACGTTTTAACGTGCCGTAATTGGAACCTATGTTTTTTTTTTTGCTTTTGTCTGACTTTTGGCGCCTAATATCGTGAATTCATGATGTTAGGTACGGAGAGGAAGCAGATTACTAGCTAACATAGATACTAACTGCCTCCGTGGTTTAGCGGTTTGAGCCATGGGCTCTCGATCCGGAGGTCCCGGGTTCGATTCCCGGCGGGGGACAATGACTTTGTGTTGTTGTTTCTAGTTTGGTTAGGACATTGCAGGGTGATCGTTCGAAAAGTAAGATGATCCATGCTGTCAGATGGGCATGTAAGTAGTCGGTCCTGCGCCTGATTTCTCTCTGGTCGTGTTAGTCAATCTATTCCCTCAGAATAAGAGATTGAAGGGACAGAGAGAGCACTTGTAGCGCAAACACTTGGGCACTAAAAACTAGTCCTGCGCAGTTGGCCGATCTCTGGAAGACTGGCCGCCATCACCGAAAAATTGGTGGGAGGACTATCATAACATAGATATAAGCAAGACAAGACAAGACGTTTCGAATATTAACTTGGATAGAAATAAGTGTATTTCATTTACTTTGATTGTCTTTTCTTCCATGCTGGACTGGGAGAGATAGAAAAACATAGAATGTTCCAGCTGCCCTTCCTCCCGGGCATGCTGTTAAAGTCAGCAAAAGGGACTCGAGGGTTACATTGTATTGTAATTTAGGCGATGGGCTGAGAACCTGTCACTAAAGCAATACATATTACAATCTAAAATAGTACCCTTAATTTTTGTCAGACGTGGCGAAAGCGCCTTTTACGAGGCGTTAAACGCTCTGCCTACCCCGTAAGGGATAAAGGCGTGATTTATGTATGTATGTATGTCTTTTCTAGTTTGTGTGGTGCCAATCACTATTTATAGGTGCTTGACATAAAACAACAGGGTTTCGATATTCCCTAATAGCTATTATTTTCTAGACAAGATTGGGTCATGAATATTGATGAAAGAGCGGTATTGGAATTAATAGTTGTATCAAACACAGATGTAGAGTCTAGCCTAGATACCGCATGTTTGTTCATTGATGATATGCTATGAAAACTGAGCGTGTTAGTTTTAACTGACCTATGTAAGAGGATGCCACGTCAGCTATTCGGTAAGTTTGTCATTTTATTGAATCGCTGTTCAACAAAATAACTCATTGTTTTTTGTAGATACTATAAGCTGTACTTAGCAGTGTCGTTATTCCTAGTGTATTGACATTTTTACATACCTTGCGTAGGTACGATACATGGGAAATAAATGAAAATAACTGATATGAGCAAAATTGGAGTACACAAGCCAATAGTGACTGTGTGCGTCATTGCACTTGCACCACACTCTTATGCAAACTTCGACAGACGACTTGTGGTATCTAGTCTCTCTAAATCTGTGGTCCAGCCACTATCAAACAGTTGTCTGGCTGGAGATGTCTCTTTGCTGTGGTCTAACTATTGGGGTCTTGAGCTTTTGATTTGAAAGTTCTGGGTATTCGAGAAGAGGTTATAATTTGATGTTTCTTGCCTCCGTGGTCTAGTGGTCAGAGCCATGGGCTAACGATCCGGAAGTGTTGGGTTCGATTCCCAGGGGGGACACAAAGTTTATATTTGTCAATTTATCACTTTTTGCGGTTTTCCCCAGTTTGGTCAGGACATTACAGGCTGAATCACCTGATTGCACGTAAAGCCGTCGGTCCCGGTCACTGTCTATGATAGTGGTCGTTACTCAAAACCATGTCAGAGGCCTAATATCTGTGCTAATAGGCGGTTAACAGCAATATACCTACAAATCTATCTTAAGTTGTCCTCAAAACTTTGTCAGACGTGGCGGAACGACCTTTTGTTTAGGACGTTTACGCTCTGCCTACCCCGTTAGGGATAAAGGCGTGATCATATGTATGTATGACTTCCATGCTGGACTGGAAGCAAAAGAAAACCATAGAATGTGCAAGCTGCATTTCCTCCCACGCATACTGTAAAAACCATCTAAGGGATCCGAGGGTTTCAGTATATTGTAGTTTAGGCGATGGACTGACAACCTGTTACTACTGCAATATACCTACAAATCTATCCTACATAACCCTCAAAACTTTGTCAGATGTGGCGGCACGACCTTTGTTTAGGTCGCTTACGCTCTGCCTACCCCATTAGGGATTAAGGCGTGATTATATGTATGTATGTAATAGGCGGTTTAAAAATCTCTGACACCAGGGTTCATCGGGTCGTTTGACTCCAGAAGAAGTTTGAATGCATGCTTAGTTCTGTTGGCGTGTGAGATTACCAATGCCTTTATAAGCTACTGAGTATTTTAGCTCCATCGTCGAGACTATCCAGCTTATTGGTCTAGACTAGAGTCACAGCTCGGACACTTCTAACTACCATGTCATTTTGGTCACACATCGACAGACGGTATGTTGCACTTGGCATGCGTTTGTGTGCGTGTTATAAGGGTTGACAAATTTTGTTATACCGGTCATAATCATCACTTGATTAAACCAACGTTTTAAAGTAGTTCACTGTAACTGAATAGTAAGAATAGATTAGATTGCATATTTTGTATGAATTTACTTACCGTCTCTCATCACTGTGGAAGCTAAAATAGTTCCCATTTTTGTCATATCTTGTGGAGTAGAGTTACAAGCAAATTGTCTTCTTAGCGAGCGGGTTTTCGGGTCTAACAAGCAAATCAATTGCATTAAAAGATAAATCTTCTACGCTCCGTCTTATTATAATTTATTTAATTGCAGGTAAAGCGAAATAAATATTTTTCAATCATAAATCCAACACTTCCATGCTGGCCTGGGAGCGAGAGATAAACATAGAATGTGCCAGCTGCATTTCCTGCTGTAGAAACCAGCTAAGGGATTCGAGGGTTTCAGTATATTGCTATTTAGGCGATGGTCTGTCAACCTGTCTTTACAGAAATAAACCTACTAATGTATCCTAAATAACCCTCAAAACTTTGTCAGACGTGGCGGCACGACCTTTGTTTAGATCGTTTACGATCTGCCTTCCCCATTCGGGATAAAAGCGTGATTATATGTATGTATGTATGAATCCACGACCTAACAAATTTGTGTTTGTAAAATTCCACTGAGCAGAATATTTTAACTCTAAATTATATATGAATTTCGAATGCCACCTCCGTCATCCGAACACAATCGTAAATCCCTTAGATATTGAAGTCACGTCCAGCACCTCCAATTTGGTACGAAATATTAGCAATCGCGCCCTGGCTTCGCACGGAAATCATCAGTGTTTCCCTACTATATTATGCATGTATTATACATATAAACCTTTCTCTTGAATCACTCTATCCATCAAAAGAAACCGCATCAAAATCCGTTGCGTAGTTGCAAAGATAAGCATACATAGGAATATAGGGACAGAGAAAGCGACTTTGTTTTATACTATGTAGTGATTTGAACCTGTGTTTGTTGTAGAATTATTATTTTACCTATAGTATTTCCAACTTGGTTTTAGAAAAAAGGAAAACAAAGTTTCCTGTCGTTTAATCGAAGATTTTCTTTCTAAAACAAGTTTTACCTATTAGATATAACATACATACATACATATAATCACGCCTTTATCCCTAATGGGGTAGGCAGAGCGTAAACGACCCAAACAAAGGTCGTTCCGCCACGTCTGACAAAGTTTTGAGGGTTATTTAAGATAGATTTGTAGGTATATTGCTGTAGTGACAGGTTGTCAGCCCATCGCCTAAATTACAATATACAGAAACCCTCGGATCCCTTAGCCGGTTTTTACAGCATGCCCGGGAGGAAATGCAGCTGGCACATTCTATGTTTTTCTCTCGCTCCCAGTCCAGCATGGAAGAAAGATATAACAACATAATGAAAATAGCAGTTTTAGTAACTTAACTTATTTGCCAACACGTATCATTTATTTTTTAAATGTATTTTTGAATAGAAAGACATGAAACTTTGCTTACCATTATTCTATAACCGAATTGGAAGTACTATAGGTAGTTATATTTTTAAAACATTTAGATAGAGGAGCCCACTTTTTGCACCCACGACCCTCAGAGATCAGTGCCGCTGTCTTAACCGACTAAACTGTATAGGTCATACCACTTCCAAAAATTGTTGATCTCTCAGCGCCATCTATCCGAGGAAATTGAACTAAAATATTAACATTACTTTAAGCAGCTATCACTTTACTTCTCTTCAGTTGTCAAAATGGACATTAATAAATTAAAAGGCTCCCCAAGCTAAGGTTACAGACAATAATTTATTCATGGACTTCTAACACCAATTTTCATATTCAAAAATACAAGGTGCGGTATCACATGTTATTATAGTTGTACATACACACAAAAAAATCAAGCGTTTATCCCTTACGGGGTAGACAGGGCATTAAAAGTCTCCTTAAAGGCGCTTTCGCCACGTCTGACAAAAAAATAGGGAAATTTTAGTTTGTAATAGTATTGTTTAAGTGACAGGTTGTCAGCCCGTCGCCTAAATTCTTGGACGAAACAACCTCCTTAAATTACAATACATTGTAGCCCTCGAATCCCTTTTGCTGACTGCTACGGCAGGCCCGCTGGAAGGCTGGCAGGGGAGGAAGGCCAGCTGTAACAAAATAAGTAGAAAGACGATATCCTTTAATATCATTTGCGTACAATGTTCCTAGAGGAAAGTTGTTCCGTTTTATTAGTAGAATTATTGTGAAAACTTATAAAATACCAATTTTATCTTCTAGAAGATATACTAGCAGGGCCCCGAATCTGCTATTTCAGTAACGTCAAAATGCCGTTTCGATGTCGAGTCAGTAGTAAAATTTTAACTATTTGGTATTCTGCTATTATTACAGAATGACATGTTATCTCTTGTCATATCGAAAATTTTACATTTATGTACGACCACGCTTGAAATGAAGGTGACGATAAAAGGATCTATAGCCGCCATCTTGAGGTTTATCGATTCTTCTTATACTACTGCGTCTCAAATCATGTTTATTGAGATCTGCGTCGTACTGAGCTACCGAGCAGCCACTTTACATACGTACATATAGTCACGCCTTTATCCCGGGGTAGGCAGAGCGCAAATGACCTAAACAAAGGTCGCTCCGCCACGTCTGACAAAGTTTTGAGGGTTATTTAAGATAGATTTGTAGGTATATTGCTGTTAGTGACAGGTTGTCAGCCCATCGCCTAAATTACAATATACTGAAACCCTCGTATCCCTTAGCTGATTTTTACAGTATGCCTGGGAGGAAATGCAGCTGGCACATTCTATGTTTTAGTTTCGCTCCCAGTCCAGCATGGAAGAAACTGCCAGCCACTGTAGCTTTTGGTATTCTGCTCATTAGTGGCAATCGTTGGCAATTCAATAGCATTTTCCTTTAGCATACTAAAATTATACGTTTAACTTCATTGTCATTTTGGCCATTGATTTACTATTGAACAATAAAAGCTATTTTCATAGTGGACGCGCAATAAAACAGCCTGTATGTACAACTAGTAAAAGGTCATGTCTGAATGACACTAAAAATACATTTTCCCTGTCATAAAACTCTTGGCCCGCGGCAGACCTCACAGAAGGAAACCGTTCGGAAACGGGCAACTGCCAAAACAATCTCCAAACTCTAAATTTATATGGGTTAATTCACACTAGGAAGCGACGCGACGCCACCCGGCGTAAAGCCTCTTGAAGAAGCATCTATTTGCAGCACGAAGTGACAGGCTTAACTGCGCCAGTGATTCATGTAGGTAACATTTATTCAAAGATCTTTACCTAGTACAAATACCTTTGGTTTAAAGATTTTTACTTCAAATGCTTTTAATTAAATTCGCAGTTTTTACATCAAATACGGGGTGTAAGACACAGCGTCTCACTGATAGGGATTGCTCAGCCAACGACACTGAACAACGTCCACAAGGAAATTATTTTAGGAAGTGAAAAAATAAAATTGGCTTTTCCATACAAATTGTTTGATCAAGGTGGATGTTTTGTATGGAAAATCCATTTTTATTGTCACTTCATTGCTTTGCATTGCATTGAAAGAATTGCTTGGTGGAAGTTGTTCAGTATCGTTGACCGAGCAACCCCTATCAGTTTGCGGGACGCGGTTACACCCGGTATTATTGATTCGAAGATAAGTTTTTTTTTAATTATCACGCAAATATTACACACGTTTTAGTTGTTTCACTAATACACGACTCGACCGACCTGACACAGAGTAATTTACTTGAGTGTACATCACTTATTATTACTTGAGTCTCAGTGCTGGAGGTCTGTATCTTTGCCCATCATTCTTTTTATATTATGTCATGCTCTTAATAAGTAAACGCAGCGTCGCATCGCGTCGCTTCCGGGTGTGAGCTGACCCTACGATATGACAAAGAATGCAATTTGTGCTGCAAAGTTTCCTTTCACTAAACTTTCCACTTGAATGTGGGCCGAAATACCCCGATAATAAAGCCTAATTTCTAACGACAACTTCTAAGAACTTCCTTTCGCTGCGACAATACAAAGTGTAACTAGCAAAAATGTTTTGTTGTATTGTAAAGGGTTGAACTACAAAATGTTGGACTCAGCTAAAGTTAGCCTTACTTTGAGAAAAATAAGGTGTATTTTTGCTGGGGAGTTTAAATGGCTATTAAAAATTTTCCTCTTCAACAATTTTAAAAGACGAAGAATAGAAATTCTTTGAAAATACGAGTCAGTTCGAAGGAAAATAGTATTACAGTTTAACTCCTCAGAGTGCTGCTAAGAACCTAAATTGGACCTTTTATATCAGTTTCAGGCTTAACCTAATAATGTTACAAAATGAAACTTATGTAATAATGTAGCTAAGGCAGTATTAATAAACAGTACTTGAGACTGACAGCTAGTTTGAGTTCGTATCAGAAATGTCATTTCAGTACAACATAGACGGTCAAATCCATGCTTAATATTGCTCTCAATCTTGAGATCGCTTTATAAATACAAGCCATACTTTTACACATATAAATGGGTTAAACATGAGGTCCGATTATACTAATTACAGGTGTATCTGTGTGGCTGTATACAAATAAGTTTACCGATGTGAAATAGGTACCTAGTTCAATAGTAAAAATATACTTTGAAATGAATAACTACATAATGTCGATAAATAACAGATAAAATAATGAATAGACTTATCCAATTGAACTATAAAAATATAGAAAACCTTAAAGGAATACAATTTATACTAAAAGGCTATAAAAATACTTAAAGGCTTGCATAAAACATTACGCGCTGAGTATGAAATTAATACTAGGTTCATTTTTAAAAGTTATTCATATAAAAACCCTTTTATAATATTTCTTTTACAAGATAAAGAACAAGATGAGAAAATCGGACCAATAGCAAATTTAACTTGCCGTGTATGGGTTCCGATTCCGAATCACTACACAGAGAAATAACAAAGCGCCTGATAAATAAATATTAGCAAGAATGATGTTTGTTTTTATTTATTACTAGCTTTCGGACCACAGTTTCATGAGTTTTTTTAGTGAGAGTAAACATGTTTCCCCACTGTAAAAAATTAACTACTAACTATATTGCTTCCGGTTAAAAGAGCAAAGTTTATAATTTATTTTCCGAGTTATAGAGTCAGATACTGTACGTTGTATATATACATACATATAATCACGCCTGTATCCCTAATGGGATAGGCAGAGCATAAACGATCTAAACAAAGATAGTTCCGCCACATCTGACAAAGTTTAGAAGGTTATTTAAGATACATTTGTGGGTATATTACTGTAGTGACAGGTTGTCAGCCCATCGCCTAAATTGTTATATACTGAAACCCGCGGATCCCTTAGCTGGTTTTCACAGCATGCCCGTGAGGAAATGCATCTGGCATATTCTATGTTTTTCTCTCTCTCCCAGACCAGCAAAGTTTTAGTTAACTTTATAACGTTGCGTTATCGATACCAACTTGTTTTGCGGCCCATACCCTAGCTTTGCTTTACAACTATTAAAAAAGTCAATCACAAGACTTATGTTGGTAACAAGGTTATCGTTTGCGGTTCCGAAATTTGAACCAGTGCTAAGTTGCAAAAAAAAGCTGTTTATGGGCTGCAAAACACTTGGTCGATAACTTAACGATAAAAATACGAACTGTAAATGGACGCCTAAATCCGTTTTCACCCGTTTATCACGGAACCCAAAAACTATGCCTTAAGATAAAAGAAAAGTACAATATTTAGTAACAAGAATGACATTATTAAAATCTTTTGTGGGCACTTATAACTTTGCGACGACTTTGAAACTACAATTTAATTTTAAATGGCGTTTAAGCACGACTCGCGTTCTTGGGGGAGTAATAAGAAGTTTCACGGCAGAGAAATGATAAATTCTCTCATTTTCCTGCCCCCATTGTGTCTAGCGGTGTGAAGCGCTGAAAAGCTGTATTGCAAACTTCCTATACCTACAGTCGCTGAAAAGTCATACCGGGTGTAAGGGACAGCGTTAGGGCTTAAAACTGTTAGACGCAGGTTCGAGCCCTGCCCGAAACGAATTTATTATTTTCTTTCTTTCATATTATACGAAATAAAATAGCATTGTGAGTGCCAAAAGTCCTCAAAAATTTACTAGGTGGCTTTATAGTGATGTAGTAGGTACATATAATAGTGAGCGTTCGCCATCTTATAATATTTCAAGATGTCCCAAAACAAAAGGAGTACTTACCTACTTTAAACCATTTTATTCAAATCAACAATAACTATTTCAATGTCCATAATTCAGACTGAAACAAATATAGCTACCATTGTGTTCTAACCACAAACCATAACACTAGATAAAATGCAGGCATACAAAAACATACCATAACATAAGAAATACCCGATAAGGAATTATAGATTTAGAATCACATAAATCGTGATACCTACATTTCTTTTCCGGTTAAATACCCTCGGAGTTAAAGGTATCTATAGGAGGTAGCCACGACGTAACAAATACGTACTTTACGCAATAATGAACATTTTCTGTGTGTTCATTGCATGTTCAATTCATTGTTCGTAGCCTTGGTAAATTTTGTTTAAAGATAATTTTTACTAGTTTCCGACTACTTACCCGGTTAAAGGGAAAAAGAAATAGATACCTATCTATATAAGTAGGTACTTAGGACTTTTCTAACATTCATTGGACTAAGTCAAACGACTTTGAAACTATCACATAATTTTAACAACCTCGGAAGCACCGGGACGATAAATTTTCTCATTTTGCTGCCCCCATTGTGTCTGCGATGTGGAGCACTGGAAAAGCCGTATTACAAACTTCCTAGAAAACATAAAGGTCGTATAAGAGTCGTATAAGCTAGGTATAGTAGAATCGGTTCTGAAAATGGTTTTTAAGAATGATTTGCTATTTCTCATATTTCATCATCTTCAAATATTCTCTGCAGCGAATAGATATGTTAATTGATAAAGTGTCTAAAAGTAAGGCCAATAAAAGCTCCTTAATCTTGGAGTTTACTTCGATCTATAAACCCACAGTCCACTAGCTCAAGAAGAAGCAAACATGGAAACCTTGCCTCGATGTGACGTCTTGGATGAAATTTTCTATTTATAATAATAAATAATTTTATTTCAGGCAATATTTACATTAAAAGATGTTAAATAATATAAACAGAGGCCCATAGAATATATACCTTACAGACTAACATACATATTTATAAATACTTAAATGCTACTTCGACGTATGGACGACGGCAGGAGGTTTATAAAACGTGAATTGTATTGACCCTTTTTATTTTTTGTCGATAATAAATATACATACTTATAACCACGCCTTTATCCCTAATGGGGTAGGCAGAGCGTAAACGACCTAAACAAAGGTCGTTTTCCATGTCTGACAAAGTTTTGAGGGTTATTTAAGATAGATTTATAGGTATATTGTTGTAGTGACAGGCTGTCAGCCCATCGCCTAAATTTCAAGTTACTAAAACCCTCGGATCCCTTAGCTGGTTTTTACAGCATGCCCGGGAGGAAATGCAGCCGGGACATTCTATGTTTTTCTTTCGCTCCCAGTCCAACATAGAAGAAATTTTCCAAAATTTTTATTTAATCGCATTTTTACCCGCGGTAATATGATATTTACCGTTGATTTAGTTATACGTTCCCCGGCGCTACAAAATATAAACGATGTTATTTCAGGTCAGTGGTAGTAGAATAATTTAAATTTACATAGGTACCAACCTATATAATAAAAAAACAGCATAGTTACTAGTCATTTTAAGTATTTAATTTGTGTTTTCCTCCATGCTGGACTGGGAGTGAGGGAAAAACATAGAATGTGCCAGTTGCATTGCCTCCCAGCCATGTCGTAAAAACCAGCTAAGGGATCTGAAGGTTTTTGTATATTGCAATTTAGGCGCTGGGCTGACAACGTGTCAGTACAGCAATATACCTACAAATATATATTAAATAACCCTTAAAATTTTGTCAGAAGTAGCGGAACGACCTTTGTTTAGATCGATTACGCTCTGTCCACCCCAGTAGGAATAGAGGCGTGATTATATGTTTGTATGTATTTATTTAGTGTTTCCCTTGTCGTATTAGATTTTAGGAAAAGCATAAATCGTGTTAGTTCTTAGGATTTAGGGTAGACTAGGTCAAAACAACGAATGGAGTTAACATCAAATTCATTACATTATTGAGGAAAATAAATAAAACTTTCTAATGGATTTATTAAGCAAACATAAAAGAAAATATTTCCATTGTTTATTTTTCTTTAGCTGATTTTGCAAATTGTTTTATCCAATCAGAGCCCTTTCTCTGAAGGTTTTTCTACCCACGGCCTTGTTTGTGTTGATTTTTCAAAGCCGTGCGACGAAATAATTTTCCGTGATTATACCTAGGTATTAAGGTTAGTCTACTTCCATGCTGGACTGGGAGAGATAGAAAAACATAGAATGTTCCAGCTGCCTTTCCTCCCGGGCATGCTGTTGAAGTCAGCGAAAGGGACTCGAGGGTTACAGTGTATTGTAATTTAGGCGATGGGCTGACAACCTGTCACTATAGCAATACATATAACAATCTAAATTGCCCTCAATTTTTGTCAGACGTGGCGAAAGCGCCTTTTACGAGACGTTACACGCTCTGCCTACCCCGTAAGGGATAAAGGCGTGATTTGTGTATGTATGTATGTATTAAGGTTAGACCGCACTATGACGTAGCTGCAGCGGAGCGGCGCGGCAGGGCACTTCTTCTTCTGTCGAGTGGGTATCGAGTCTATGGACCCGATGAACCCTGGTGTCAGAGTTTTTAAACCGCCTAGTAGCACAACTATCAGGCCTCTGACATGGTTCTGTGTAACGGCCACTATCAAAGACAGCGACCGGGACCGACGGCTTAACGTGCCCTCCGAAGCACGAAAACCTTTTTTACTCGGACAATCAGGTGATTCAGCCTGCAATGTCCTACCCAAACTGGGGAAAAATTCACAAAGTGATAAATTCTCAAATATAAACTTTGTGTTTTACCCCCTGGGAATCGAACCCAGGACCTCCGGATCGGGAGCCCATGGCACTAGCCACTAGACCACGGAGGCAGTTACAGTTACTGACAGGGCGCTGCAGCGGCGCGACACTGCGCGACAATAACTATCAAAATGTATGAACACACGCCGCTCCGCTGCAGCTCCATGCAGTGTCGCTTCAGTGCGGTACCTACATACATATAATCACGCCTTTATCCCTAATGGGGTAGGCAGAGCGTGAACGACCTAAACAAAGATCATTCCGCCACGCCTGACAAAGTTTTGAGGGTTATTTAAGATAGATTTGTAAGTATATTGCTGTAGTGACAGGTTGTCAGCCCATCGCCTAAATAACAATATACTGAAACCCTTGGATCTCTTAGCTGGTTTTTACAGCATACCCGGGAGGAAATGCAGCTGGCACATTCTATGTTTTTCTCTCACTCCCAGGCCAGCATGGAAGAAATACCTACATACATATAATCACGCCTTTATCCCTAATGGGGTAGGCAGAGCGCAAACGACCTAAGCAAAGGTCGTTCCGCCACGTCTGACAACGTTTTGAGGGTTATTTAAGATAGATTACAATATACTGAAACCCTCGGATTCATTAGCTGGTTTTCACAGCATACCCGGAAGGATATGCAGCTGGCACATTCTATGTTTTTCTCTCGCTCCCAGACCACAATGGACGAAATGTGCGGTACCTCTCATACATTTACATACAAAGAATCATTTAACTACAGCTACATCCAAGTGCGGTCTAACCTTTATATGGTATTATATTTTTATTGATATTTTGAATTTCATAGAAATAATATTATTCTGATATCTGTATTGCTATCTGCTACTAATTAAAAAAAATAACTCACTTTAATCAGTACGTCCAGTAACTGCAGTAAAATTACATGTAAAGTACCTATTTCTGAATTTTTTGATCATGAATATGTAAGATTAAAAAAAAAATAGCAGTATCTAAGGTACGTAGGTTTAAATATCGATCCGTGTATAGTGTAAGATCCACAAAATAGTAACTTACCCAGTAAGCTCAATCGCAATTGTTTATTTTGTTTTGCTAGCTTTGTTCGCAACTATAACCTTCCTTTTTTATATTTATATTTTCTCATATAAGTGAATTTATGTATACTTTTTTGAGAAATAAAGATTTCTTTAACGGTAATCAACCAGTTATTTAACTTGAACGTAAAACTTGCGACAAAACCTGCGTCAAATCGTCCACTACTGTCTAGTCGCATAGTATACAGTCAGCCTAATCTCTCGCCCTTTCCGTCGCGCAGTGGCCCGACCTACGTAGCGGCAGTGCCGCGTAGACTCTGCGACTGGACGCTACGCCCCGTGCTACGCAACGCGCGATCGCGTAGCAGCACCATAAAACCCGTGTAAATAAATATTATTAAGTGTAAATTATAAAATTATTAAATGTAAATTTTATTATCATAATTGTAAATTTTGTGAGTGCTCCTTGTGTGGCTTCCTGGAGTTGCACGATCAAGGTTTGTTTTATCTTTTTCTAATTGGATTTGGATGTGTTAATCGGATCGAATTTTATTTTTAATTGTTTGTATTTGTAAGGCTTTTTTTTGGCAAACCAAGTATTCAAATTGTGCTTTTAGTTAAAGACTGAATACAATAATTTAATCAGATAGCGAGCAAACGGAAATTATTAATTTTCAGAAAGGTAAAATATTTTAACTTATTTTGTATACAGTTTTTATGATAAAATTTCGTTGCTAAAATATTCTCAGTAGCACCTACCTGCATAAAAAAATAATAAATTAATAAAAAAAACCGTTTCTAAATAATATGTGGTGTCACTTTAAGCAATTATATCTCTAACCTCGTACGTCGTATGCTTCTTTTAAACAGTTTTTTAATTATTAAAATTTAGAATTCGCGTCTCGTCCTGACATTAACTACCGTGGACGTTTGACAAATTGTAGCCAAGTTCGTCGGCCAACTCAGAATAACTTAGGGAACTTGGCCCTTTTACGACGTGTCGAGGGATTCAACGTTGAGGTGAAGATGTGACACGGAGCCTATTTGAGGGCCAAGTTAAAGTTACTTCGGAACTAATAATGACCGCATATTATGTTACTGAGTTTATTATAATATGTCTTCAGTTACAGGGGTTTGCGACATCTTTGGGATAATTTAACTAGGCACGTAATATGAGATAATCTACATTGTCTCATAAAAACAACGCGCTTTGCTCTTCCACTTAATGTTAAGTATCCAGCTAGTGGGACTTTTATATATAAAGCGATCTCAAAATTAAGAGCAGTATCAAGTATGGGTTTGACAGGTTACATTGTACTGAAATTACATTTCTGATACAGACTCAAACTAGCTGTAAGTCTCAAGTGCTTTTTATCAATACGGGCCTTAGTGTAATACTTTTGGAGATTGATGTATGTAATAACACTTGTACTCGTTTGTACTGTTAAGTGTAGGATAGTACATAGGTGACGGAACCAGCTTGCCATCATTTAATAAATAAATAAAATAAATAGATCTTTATTTCAGGCTTCTACGGGCCCCATATAAAATACAAATCATTGCTTGTATGCCACTGTGTTTTGTATTAAAAAAATTAACGAAAAAGTAGATTTCACCAATCCATTTCATGATACTATTGCTAGCTTAAGGGTCAAGCAGAGTCAACGGTTTGATTATGGTGGCGATATTAGAAAAGTGAATCATAATCCACTAAAAACGCAGTGAATCGAAAAACCGGTCCAACAGAATCAAGTATCAGTAATTAAGATAATTTAGAACCTTATAAATTTGCAATTCATAGTTCGTAGTAGTAACAGGAAGAAAAAATCGAATAACGGCCATTAACGACAATTTTTCTTCTTGTCTTTTCTTAAAGTCATATCATGTTGTGATGGAAAGGTTGTAAGGATAAGTAGGTTGTCAGACTTGTCAGCCTTAATTGCAGTACACTAGAACCATTACTAGAACTTTCGAAACGGTTCACTGACTTTACACAAAACCTTAGAATAATTTTAATAATATTTCTGGCTCTACATTTCCTTCCATGCTAGACTGGGAGTGAAAGAAAAACATGGAATATTTCAGCTGCATCTTCCCCGGGATATGCTGTAAAAAATAGTTAATGGATCCGAGGGTTTCAGTATTGTAATTTAAGCGATGGGTTGACAACCTATCACTACAGCAATATACAAATTTATCTTAAACAACCGTCACAACTTGTCAGACGTGGCGGGACGACGTTTGTTTGGGTCGTTGACGCTCTGCCTACCCCATCAGGGATACAGGAATGATAGTATGTAAACATATAAAATTGGATTATTTACGCTGCAAATATTCCAGTAAGCTTCCTTTTTTCAAAAGGAATACTCGCATTCATTTTTAATGGAAGAATTAATAAGACGATTTCTTTTTGTAAAGTATACCGATAAATCATATTGAATTTATACGACCGAAGCTAGCTGACTTATCATAAGCGTCCTAACATATTCAGACACATTTCGCAATTTCGTTTTATTTTTTACCTTACGGTAAATTTCTTGGGGTTGGTTCTTCAGAAAGTTTCTCTCCAGAGACCATGTTTTTGGGTTGTCAAGGGTCTTCATTATCGTATCATTTTCAAGGTCTTTCTTGATTACTGCCATCCATATTTGCAGAGTTTGCCTAGGCTTTTTGGTGCTGATGTCGTAATTATAAAGCGATGTCAAACTTGAGAACAATATTAAGTATGGATTTGACAGGCCAGTTTGTAGTGAAATGACATTTCTGATACAAACTCAAACTCGCTGGCACTCATGAGCGCTCATTATAAATACGGCCCTACGTGTCAAGTGTTCTTTCAGGTCTCGTTACATGACCTTTTCACTCTCGGCCTCACTGATGAGCTACCTCAGAGCAAAATTGAATAAATCTCTTAAATCTGCAATGTTGAGTTACATTTTGGGGTAGATAGAGCGTAAAACGTCTCGAAAAAGGCGCTTTCGCCACGTCTGACATAAATTGAGGGCAAATTTAGATTGGTATGTGTATTGCTGTAGTAACAGGTTGTCAGCCCATCATCTAAATTACAAAACACTGTAATCCTCGAATCCCTTTTGATGATTTCTATAGCATGCCCAGGAGGAAGGGCAGATGAAACATTCTATGTTTTTCTATCTCTCCCAGTCCAGTAAGAAAGAATGTTGAGTTACTTATATAATAATATAATGTGCAGTGCTGGCCATGGAATATTTCGCTACGAATTATTTTCTTTCAGTCGTGTAAATCTCAAAACAATTACCTCTACATAACCTTCTCTAATAATTACGAACGGCGAACCATCTTTTAGTTGCACGTGATATATATTATCTAGTTTTGGTCTAATGTGGGGTTAGTAACCTAAATATAAATTCAAGTGTGTAATTAGGGCATCATGTGTTGTTTAACACATAAGTTTGGCACATGAAAATTATGATCACACCCTATTTTGAACAAAAAGAAGGAAAAAAGTAAGAATATGATAAAACGAAGGTAGGGGCGCAAAATGCGAGTTTCTCATGCTTCTTCTTCATTGTGAAATAGTTTTATTTTATTTTGTGACACAGATATAATTTTCTTTGAAATAGACTCGCTTGTGACTTTCTAAAAATGGAAATAAATGATTTGACTTTGACTTTGACAATAATTGTCAGTCACTCCACTTAGTTTACTTTAAATAGTGATAAATTGGTAACCCATAGATGGCATTAGATCATGATCAGAGTGAGCCCGATGGTGTAGTGGATAGGGCAGCTGCATCCTGAGCGGGGAGCTCGTGGTTCGAATCCCACCACGTACCAATGTGTTTTTCGGTTTTAGAATTTCATATGTTCGTTTAATCAGAGCTTTTTCCGTGCTTCGGTTAATATCGTTTAATACCTTAGATATTAGTCGTTAAGCCATGTCAGAGGCCAGTGCTAAGCATTGGTGGCTTGAAAACTCTGACCTAATCTAGGATTGGGTCTGGTTTCCCTTCTGGGTTGCGGAGGTCAGATAGCAGTCGTTCTGTTTAAAAACCAGTGCCCTCGCTCTATCCCCTAGATTAGGTAGCCGACCCCGTGAGATACGAAATAAGAGTAGGGAGATGATGAGATGGCATTGAACAATAGGGAGGCTACTCAAAAGATGGAAATACGAAATAAAACTAACAGCCTACCCTCTATGGCGCTCTAGATAGAAAGCAATGGAAGTTACTGGAGGAGGCCTTTGCCGAAAGGCCTACTGAACTAAGAAATTGTATTGACTTATGAATGAAACGACTTGAATACATTATTATTGAATTGATTTTAATGTGAAATGTAATGTAAGATTATTGTTATTTTAATTAATGTTTATTATCATTGGAATTCAAACTATATTCAAATACATGTTCACCAAATTTACACGTAACTAAAATTATTGTTTTGTTCTGTGAAATAAAGGCTGTTTGATTTGATTTGATAGTTTACTTCAAATAAGGTTACGTTTGGGTTACTCGAATTTCGAGTTCTCAATTTTAGGGTCTGCCGGAGGTGCGAAATACCATATAAACGAAGTTACGTTTTCATTTTAAAACCATAAACAATAAACCACAATTTTTACACATAATCAAATTCAACAAAATGATACCAAAAAATTGTTTATGCGTGATAATCCAACTGCTTGGATTTATTCAGCTCAATTGACAAATTTAATTTTTACTTTGAAAAGTAGAACACAAAAGTTTCTTTGCCGTATACCAGAAGGTATGACTGTTCTCCCTACCACATTGTAGATCAAATTATCCTCATCTGTTTTGCATAATAGCTCATTATCGCTCTGCGTCTATAGCAGGTTCGATTCTTTGTTTCGCAATCGATGCAATCAGCACGTGCCACAAATAACCACTTCCATGAATATTTACATACATACATATAATCACGCCTTTATCCCTAATAGGGTAGGCAGAGCGTAAACGACCTAAACAAAGGTCGTTCCGCCACGTCTGACAAAGTTTTGAGGGTTATTTAAGATAGATTTGTACGTGTATTACTGTAGTGAAAGGTTGTCAGCCCATCGCCTAAATTACAACATACTGAAACCCTCAGATCCCTTAGCTGGTTATTACAGCATGCCTGGGAGTAAATGCAGTTGGCTCATTCTATGTTTTTCTCTCGCTCCCAGGCCAGCATAACAATGGGGTGATAAATTAGATGTGGTTTACAACAAGGAAAATGAATCTTCATTAACTTTTAAATAACATATGTTTAGGATTACTTAACTAGTATAATTGGGATGACTAGGCTAGCCTTGACCACGGGTGATACAGTATAATAGTAAGGTTTCTTTCTAGTCTCTTTTGTGGCACTTCGGAGAACTGTTATGTAACTTATAGGGTTCCGTTCCCAAAGGGACACCCTCTGACTGTCAATATATGTCTGACAGACAATATTACTATCCTTTTTTTTACACGGCATCAGTAATCAGCATCCTGACATATGTCAAACGCATACATTTTTAGACAGTTATAAATTTCCTACCTGCTGTCTCATCATCATCACTACATAGTATAAAACAAAGTCGCTTTCTCTGTCCCTTTATCCCTTTGTATGCATATATCTTTAAAACTACGCAACGGATTTTGATGTGGTTTCTTTTAATGGATAGAATGATTCAAGAGGAAGGTTTATATGTATAATACATGCATAATATATTAGAGAATTACTGATAATTTCCGAGCGAAGCCAGGGCGGGTCGCTAGTGCTATCTTAAAGATACTATAATCCTCTGCTGTACAATGTCCAAGTCATCAGTTCGTCTGTTTGTCTGTTAGATCTCTCTCTCTCTCTCTCATAATAAAACTCATAATCATAAACCGCAAAAACCAGCTAAGGGATCCGAGGGTTTCAGTATATTGTAATTTAGGCGATGGTCTGACAACCTGTCACTACAGCAATATAGCTATAATTATATCTTAAATAACCCTCAAAACTTTGTCAGACGTGGCGAAATGACATTTGTTTAGGTTGTTTACGCTCTGCCTACCCCATTAGGGATCAAGGCGTGATTATATGTATGTATGTATGTATAAACCGCAAGGGCGTTTGTGCAGTCATCCATTTTAGATCCGTATACAATTCGTATCCGAGTTGCCCTGCCTAGTAATTGTATGGCAGCTTGTGCAATTATCCATATACGTTTCATATGGTAATGTTTTGGATATGTATTGCATACGAATCTAATAAACGGATGAGTGCACAAACGCGTATAGTAAAAGTTTTTACAGTAACTACAAATACTAAAAATAAATTAAATATTAAAGAAACAACAACTAGAAAAAAATACATTTATGGTGTAAGGGACAGCGTCCCGCAGCTGATAGGGGTTGCTTATTCAACTTAACTGAACAACTATCTGCAGGAAATTCTTTAAGGAGAAGAAAAAAAATGACTTTCCCATACAAATTACCACCTAAATCAGACAATTTGTATAGAAAAGCATTTTTTTATTTCACTTCCTGAAAAAAAGAACCTGCAGATAGTTGTTCAGTTTCGTTAACTGAGCAACCCCTATCAGTTTGCGGGACGGTGTCCTTTACACCCCGTATAAGTACTAGCAATAAATCTAGTATGATGTCAAGGAACCCTACATACGTAAACCAACTTGGCCAGTACTTTAGTCTTCTATTCATAAATCTAGTTCACTGTCACATTGCCAAAATCGTAGGAAAATATTCACATGTCGGAATATGCTTTGTAGGGATTTTGTGATATATTATCCTGTAAAAGATCTGTGTCAACGAATACGAAGGAAATACTATCAAAAATGAAACAGCAATACATCTAGTACATCAATTATTTATCGCTTACAATGGTAGCAATACGTACCGGCAAAAAAACATACGATTTAACTAATATAATAGTCTAATATACCTGTCATTTTCTATCATGACAGAACAGAAAGGGGCGGCAATAATTTAGTCAAGATTTAACTCGTGCACTCAACGAATATACCTACCTAAATGATAAAATTAGGTTTCTATTCTATGCACCTATTAATCACTACATAGTATAAAACCAAGTCGCTTTCTCTGTCCCTATATCCCTATGTATGCTTTGATCTTTAAAATTACGCAACGTATTTTAATGCGGATTCTTTTAACGGATAGAGTGATTCAAGAAGATGTTTATATGTATAATACATGCATAATATAGTAGAGAAACACTGATGATTTCCGTGCGAAGCCGGGGCGGGTCACTAGTTACAAATAATTTGAACCCTAAGCAAATCACAGAACTCAAATACATGGTAAGGGGCTAAAGACAAATATAAAATAGGAAAATTCATTAGTCTCTCGGAAAATCAACTGTTTCCTTTTCACATTTCGTCTGTTTTAGTAGAAAATGTTTTTTTCAGAATAATATCCTCGGTTTCGGACTTTATGCTTAAAATACTGCTGGCAAAGGAACGCATATGAAATGTCTCAAGTTTAATAATCTGAAATGAAATTTTCCAAAAAAAACGAGGAACACTGAAAATTTCATGCCATTTTTCAGAGCGGTAGTGAAGATTCAGTGCTTTATGAAATGCGAAACCAACTCTGACAGAATGCATATAGATGTGTGTCGCCAGTTATTTGTCAGAGTTAGATAGAGTGCAATCTCTGACTTGAAGAAAATTAAAGACATGTTGCCTGGTATTAAAAAGAGAAGCCGAATGTGACATGTAAATTACAAGTAAGCATAATAAGACCCGTATTTACAACTCACTCTTGAAACTGACAGCAAGTTTGAGATTGTATATGATGTGTAATTTCAGTACATAGCAAATCTACACTTAAGATTGCTCTCAATCTTGAGATCGCTTTAAAAATACGAGTCTTAGTAGTCCAAATCTGGGGCTCCTGATCGGCGATATATAAAGGTCATGGGTTCGATTCCCACGAGGGGAGCACAACGTTGATATTTGTCGGTTTCTATTATCATTGTCACTTAGTTATACTCGTAGTTCGATAGCTCATGACAGAAAATATTTTATTATTTTACTGGCTTTATTCTTCTATGCTGGCCTGGAAGAGAGAGAAAAACATAGAATGTGCCAGCTGCATTTCCTTCCGGGCATGCTGTAAAAGTCAGCTAAAGGATCCGAGGGTTTTAGTATATTGTTATTTAGGCGATGGGCTGACAACCTGTCACTACAGCAATATACCTACAATTATATCTTAAATAACCCTCAAAACTTTGTCAGACGTTGCGGAACGACCTTTGTTTAGGTCGTTTACGCTCTGCCTACCACATTAGGGATAAAGGCGCGATTATATGTATGTATGTTTTTCTTGTTACCGAACAGTTGAACATACTATTCATTATGTCATAGCTATTTCAGTGGACGTAACCACCTATAAATAAATAAGATACCTCAAGTCTAGATCGCCATACTAAAGCAAAGTTTTCGAAAGATTAGCAATATTAACTTTAGTATTATTTATTTAGTTTTTCTGAGTCTGATCGTTTTATTCTTTTCAAAACGTATCGAAACTACATACATACATACATATAATCACGCCTTTATCCCTAATGGGGTAGGCAGAGCGTAAACGACCTAAACAAAGGTCGTTCCGCCACGTCTGACAAAGTTTTGAAGGTTATTTATGATAGATTTGTATGTATATTGCTGTAGTGACAGGTTGTCAGCCCATCGCCTCAAATGTAACATACTAAAACCCTCGGATCCCTTAGCTGGTTTTTACAGCATGCCCGGGAGGAAATGCAGCTGGCACATTCTATGTTTTTCTCTCGCTCCCAGTCCATATCGAAACTACCTTTTCCAAGTTAGCATTCAAGAGTTTAGCATCCTTTTTTAAATTCAAATTTCAATATTCTACGCTTCGTCTGCAGTTTTCTTTTATTATAAGAACATCCGAGTGAGAAAATCTTCTCCCCGGGGAACTCAAAGCCATTGGACCGAAGTTATGAGTGCTGAAGGAATTTCATACGCTTTTGTAGATATCTGTGTGATATCTTTTAACTTTATCCTGGATAAGTATAGATTTTTTTCAAACTTTATCTAACTAACTACAGCTTATAACTGATTATTTATATAAATTTGAGCTATGAAGTATTATTTGTTTGTTAATATTAATATTGTTAGTCGTAAGATATGGGACTTTCCTGAAATAAACATTTATTATTATTACTATTATAAAGTATATTATGTAACAAATTTAAAATATCGGTCGTAAGGGACTTGCTGTTGCCCACTCAACGACACTGAACAACTTTCACCGGAAAATTCTTTTAGAAAATGAAAAATAATTGTCCTTCCAATACTAAATGACCAGACCGGTCAGATAGTTTGTATGAAAAATCTTTTTTTTTTTACTTCATGACAAAAATATCCTGGTGTTCAGTTTCGTTGTCTGAGCGAAACAACCCCTATCCGTTTGCTGGACGCTATCCCTTACACCACGTATTATAGTGTAATTATTTTTATATGTAGTGACAGTATAGACATAAATTAATAAATAAATACAATATAATATAGATAAGAAATTAATTTGACATTAACTGAAAATATAGGTTTCGTATTTTTTTACATAGACAAATTAAATTGGTAAATAGGCAATCAATTAGATGAAACCTTCACTTTGTAATTTATTATCCGTTTTGTACTTATAGTCTAGATGGTTTACTGCTGTAGTTTTTTTTTACTGTGATACAGGTAATCTACTTAATTACTCTTAACTAGTTAGATCTATTTCTAGACTGATATGCGGTATTCACTGTGTCCACTCGTTTTTTTATGGTTTATTTTCACATCAAAGAAAACTATGAAATTGTATCTGCTAACTAAATTACCTACTAACTTACTATGACAGTAGGAGGAGGAGGAGAAAAGATATTATTTTACGTATTTACATATTCTCATTAAAAAGTGAGATACCTAGCTAACTAACTAGATAAATTTCTAGGAGTTCTTAAGAGAGTACCTAAGTGACCTCAACCAAAAGTCTAAACTGTAATACAAACTGCTTGGTGCCAGAAACCTGCGTTTAAATCTCTTATAACAAATAGGACATTACTTAAGAGGTCGAAAAAAAGCAATATATGGTCGATTAAATTTATGTAAACGAGACCAACACATCTCCCTAGCCTTATCCCTTATCTCACGGGGTCGGCTTCCTAATCTAGGGGATTAAACGAGGGTACTGGTTTTTACACAGAGCGACTGCCATCTGACCTCCGCAACCCAGAAGGGAAACCAGACCCAATCCTAGATTAGGTCAGTTTTCAAGCCGCCGATGCTTAGCACTGGCCTCTGATATGGCTTAACGACCAATATCTACGATATTAAACGATATTAACCAGGACCAACAGCTTAACGTGCCTTCCGAAGCACGGAAAAAGCACCGAATAAACGTACATATGAAATTCGAAAACCGAAAAACACATTGGTACGTGGTGGGGTTCGAACTCAGGAGGCAGCGACCCTATCCACTACACCATCGGGCTCTTATGTAAACGAGACCATATATTGCGTTTTCGGTTGAGACTAGTACAGTATTTTTCTCTCATTTTGCTAGGAAACAACAACAATACACTTAAAAATAAACATCTAATTTGCTATTCCTCTATAACATTTTGACATTTTAAATTGGCATGGTGCCTTTCACAGGCGCACATTCAATTTATTAATTAATTCTAAATTTTCTTTCGCATTCTGCCTATAAAAAATATATATTACATCTCCCTAGCCTAATCCCGTATCTCACGGGGTCGGCTTCCTAATCTAGGGGATTGAACGAGGGTACTGGTTTTTACACAGAGCGACTGCCATCTGAACTCCGCAACCCAGAAAGGAAACCAGACCCAATCCTAGATTAGGTCAGAGTTTTCAAGCCGCCAATGCTTAGCACTGACCTCTGATATGGCTTAACGACTAATATACATACATACATAAAATCACGCCTTTATCCCTTACGGGGTAGGCAGAGCGTAAAACGCCTCCTAAAAGGCGCTTTCGCCACGTCTGACATAAATTGAGGGCAATTTAAGATTGTAATGTGTATTGCTGTAGTGACAGGTATACACTAATATCTACGGTATTAAACGATATTAACCGGGACCAACGGCTTAACGTGCCTTCCGAAGCACGGAAAAAGCACCGAATAAACGTACATATGAAATTCGAAAACCGAATAACACATTGGTACGTTGTGACTGGTGGGGTTCGAACCACGACCTCCCGCTCAGGAGGCAGCGGCCCTATCCACTACACCATCGGGCTCTCCCACTACACCATCCTAAAAAATATATATTGTGAACTTAAAATCACCTAATCCATACTAGTGTATACTTTAACGACTTTGCGTAGCGTTCGTAGTTCGTAGTCGTCCGTGGACCGAAAAAAGTGAATGTAGGTTTTGTTCTTTTTAAATAATGAACCTTTTTCCGAGCAAATGGGAGAAAAAATAATAACATCATGTCAAAGACAAAGGTGATTAGCATTTATAGCATAACAAGCTATTTATAAACCTGATATTTCCTTAATGTGATAGAAGCTGTGTGCTCTAATTGTTACCTGCAGCCTATTAATTATACAACACGATTGAGCGATTAGTACGTGTATTGTATATATGAGTGTGTGCGTGCGTATATGATTGCTTATATATGGGGTGTAAGGGACAGTTTCCCGCATATTGATAAGGGTTTGCCATGGTCAGTTAACGAAACTTAACTCTTTCTGGAAAAAGTATTTCTCGATACCAGTATTTTATTGTGGAGTAGATTTTCATCTCCTGAAAGAATTTTATGATGAAAGTTGTTCAGTTTCGTTGACTAAGCAACCCCAATCAGTTTGCGGAACGCTCTCCCTTACACCCTGTACATGTGTGTGTATATATGAGCGTATGTGTGTGAGTGCGTGTATTACGTCTCACTGACTTATACTCCTCTTAGGGCCGTATTTGTAAACAGCTCTCAAGAGTGACAGCGAGTTTGAGTTTGTATCAGATATGTCATTTCAGTACAAACTGGCCTGTCAAATCAATACTTAATATTGCTCTCAAGTTTGAGATCGCTTCATAAGTACAAGCCTTATAACCCGATGATATAAATTATTCTGTGAGTGGAAAGTACCCTGTGATCAATATAAACATAAAGAAATATCCAAAGGTCAGTGGATACCCAAAGACCGAAAATATGTCAACGGACACGTTAAAGAATAGAACCATTTCCTAGTAGTGTTGCCAACTTCGATAGTTTCACTGTCGATATTAATTATTCCTTAAAATAAATTACAATACAATATTAACAGACCAATCAATTATAATAGTTTAGATGAAGAAAATGGAGCATAATATTTTTAGTTAAATGAAACGTGAATGCCAATTAAATTCTGGCACTAACTATTTTTGAACGCAAATATACCACGGTTAGAATTAAATAAATATAAATAAATAAATATTACTCGTACAACTTTTAATAAGTAATAATTTTCTATTGGTATTTTTGATTTTTAAAGGTTTGCTCCTGACTCTAGTTAAGGTCAGGGACGGCAGAAACAGAGTCGACGATGGAGCGAACTCACCCAGAAAATGCCTACTTTTAATAGAGGATTATATGTATGTATTTATATTACTTTTGATCAATTCAATTTACCACTACCTACACTACTATAGGTAGATACCAAACACTGTTTAATCCATCGTTCTTATCCTTAATGCCATGTTAGAGAACTATTAAGTCTATTAATTTCTTCCATGCGTGACTGGGAGCGAGAAAAAAACATAGAATGTGCCAGCTGCATTTCCTCCTGGGCATGCTGTAAAAAAAGCTAAGGCATCCGAGGGGTTAAGTACATGTCAATTTAGGCGATGGGCTGACAACCTGTCACTACCGCAGTATACCTACAAATCTATCTTAAATAACCCTCGAAACATTGTCAGACGTGGCGAAATGACCTTTGTTTAGGTAGTTTACGCTCTGCCTACCCTATTAGAGATAAAGGCGTGATTATATGTATGTATTTAGAACTATTAAGTTGTGTTATTAGGCGGTTTTTAATACAGCTCTAGAAGTTAAAGCATTTAAATATTTAGGCAGTATCTTCACCAATGACTCCAGATGTTCACCTGATGTAATATCAAAGATTGCAATGGCGAAAAAAGCTTTCAACGGAAAGAAAACATAACCAAAAGCCAGAATATCACCGCATGCACGTAAAAAGCTGATCAAGGTATACTTTTGGAGTGTTTCCCTGTACGGTTGCGAGACGTGGACCATGACGAAGAGAGACAGAGAACGACTGGAAGCCTCCGAAATGTGGTGTTGGCGCAGAATGGAGACAATAAATTGGCAAGAAATGAACACTAACGAAGAAGTGTTACAAATAGTAAATGAAAAACGTAACATACTCAATATAATAGAACATAGAAGAGGAAATATGTTGGGACACATGATACGACATGAAGAGTTATTAAAGACGATTAATGAAGGAAAGATAGAAGGTAGGAGAGGAAGGGTTAGGCTAAGAATAAGATACATCGATCAAGTGAAGGAAAAGATGAAGGTCAAGTCGTACCAGGAAGTTAAGGAGAAGGCGGAATGCAGAGCATGCTGGCGTGACTTCATGTATACTCAACCAACAAGGGCTTAACTCTTAAATAAATGATGATGATTAGGCGATTTACAAGCTCTGACACCAGGGTTTATTAGGTCGAACGACTCAGAATACACACGACAGAAGAAAATTCGATACATATAGCGAGTGTTTGACAACTCTATTTGCTTATTGTCACCAATGCCATTTTGAGTTGATGGCGTGACACTTTCGCGTGTTACTATTACTGGTTATAATAAAATGGCCTGTTGTGTAACTAAAATAAAGAACATTTACTTTTCATTTAATTATATGCTATAATAACAGCACTAAAAAGAGTTATATGAAGACCTTTTCCATGCTCACTTACACGAAGGTCGAATTAACTTTCCCATTTTCCTCAACTTTGATCAATCATCATCTCCCTAGTCTTATCCCGTACCTCATGTGTTCAGCTACCTAATCTAGGCGATCGAACAAGGGTACTGGTTTTTACATAGAGCGACTGCCATCTGACCTTCACAACCGAGATCTAATCCTAGTTTAGGTCAGAGTTTTCAAGCCGCCAATGCTTAGCAGTGGCCCAAAGGCCATGGCTGACATGGCTTAGCGACTATCTAGGGTATTAAACGATATTAACCGGGACCAACGGCTTAACGTCCCTTCCGAAGCCACAACTTTTTTTTTTCTAAATGATCTTTTACAAATTACGTTCCACTGTCAAAGTTTATCATTTTATTATTATTATTGATATTTGGGGACGAGATTTTCAGTGCATTGCATATTAGGCTAACACTAAGTATGGCAATACACAATTAGTTTTTCTAACATGATCCCCTAACGCCTTGTCAGAAGTGGCGAAAACGGCCTATGATTTGGTCGTTAACAATCTGCCTACCTCGTAAAGAAACAGGCGTGATTATAATGTATGTACTATATATAGGTCTTATCATCTCCCTAGCCTTATCCCGTATCTTACGGGGTCGGCTACCTAATCTAGGGGATTGAACGAGAGTACTGGTTTTTACACAGGGCAACTGCCATCTGACCTCTGCAACCCAGAAGGGAAACCAGACCCAATCCTAGATTAGGTCAGAGTTTTCAAGCCGCCAATGGTCTCTGAAATGGCTTAACGACTAATATCTACGGTATTAAACGATATTAACCGGGACCAACGGCTTAACGTGCCTTTCGAAGCACGGAAAAAGCCCCGAATAAAAGTACATATGAAATTCGAAAACCGAAAAACAACTTGGTACGTGGTGGGATTCGAACCACGACCTCCCGCTCAGGAGGCAGCGGCCCTATCCATCGGGCTTATGGCCATGTACTATAGGTATATAGGTACTTATAACAGTAAGCACGTAGATAGCATATTTGATGCTGCAAATTCGTTTTATTACATGAAAAATTGTATTATCCCGAGTTTTTCCTCGTAGAGATGGCAAATGGGATAATTCCCAAAGGGTGGAAGAGCATCATAAGGAAATAAAACCTAATTTTCTTAGACAGATCATATTCAATTTTTAAAAAAGGAAATTGATGATGGTCCATGCGAAAAGAAAATAGAAATAAAAGTCGTATTTGTGTCACTTGTACATACATACATACATATAATCACGCCTTTATCCGTAATGGGGTAGGCAGAGCGCAAACGACCTAAACAAAGTTCGTTCCGCCACGTCTGACAAAGTTTTGAGGGTTATTTAAGATAGATTTGTAAGAATATTGCTGTAGTGACAGGTTGTCAGCCCATCGCCTAAATTGCAATATACAGAAACCCTCGGATCCCTTAGCTGGTTTTTACAGCATTCCCGGGAGGAAATGTAGCTGGCACATTCTATGTTTTTCTCTCGCTCCCAGTCCAGCATGAAAGAAATTCAGTTGTGTCACTTGTACTTTTCAATTTCTTCCATGCTGAACTGGGAGCGAGAGAAAAACATAGAACGTGTTAGCTAAATATCTTCCCGAGCATGTTGTAAAAACAAGCTAAGGGATCTGAGGGTTTCAGTATATTGTAATTTACGCGATGGGCTTACAACCTGTCACTACAGTAATATACCTACTTAAATAACCCTCAAAACTTTGTCAGACGTAACGTTTGTTAGGTAGATTTTGCTCTGCCTACCCCATTAGGGATAAAAACGTGATTTTATGTATGTACTTTTGTAGGTACGTAACGTTTTCATGATTTGTTGTGGTACTTTTAAAGGAGTATCACTAGCTGTTTAGTGATAATGTCAAAAGATTGACTTTTAGTTCCTATATAATATAAGAGATGGCGCCACAGGGATTTTGCAACTTGCATTCGTTGTGTTTTCATGAATCGTTTAAGGTTTCACATTAAATGAATGTTTATATACGCTTTCTGAACCGGTTTATTCGAACATGTATGACGTCTTTAATATAATAATATACCAGTAATAAAAAGAAAATTGTCTTAGTAGATAAATATTTCTTGTACGAAACAGGAAGCCAAAGTAAGTAAAAACCACATATTATACCTTTAAATGCGAAAGTTAGGTATTATTTATTATACACTAACTTCCGTATTATTTTAAAAAAATATACAATATTAATTTATGTTCCCAGTTATTGACGTGATAATTTATACATGATATACTTACCTTTATCCCTAATGGGGTAAGCAGGGGGTAAACGACCTAAACAAAGGACATTCCGCCACGTTTGACAAAGTTTTGACTGTTATTTAAGATAAATTTGTAGGTATATTGCTGTAGTGACAGGTTGTCAGCCCATCGCCTAAATTACAATGTACTGAAACCCTCGGATCCTATTGCTGGTTTTTACAGCATGCCCATGAGAAAATGCAGCTGGCACATTCTATGTTCTTCTCTCGGTCCAAGTCCAGCATGGGAGTAATAAAGATAGATAGATAAACTCTTTATTGCACATAAAACAAAAAACAACAGGAATTGACAACAAATGCAATAAAACTAAAGTTCAATGAAGGCGGAAATGAAGAAATATACTCGTATTCATGATATACCTAGTAAATCTATACATTTTTTTTTTATATTTGATAGGCAATCATTTGTCCGCCATCTCACGTGATGGTAAGTGATGATGTAGACTATGATGGAGCATGATTGCCTAGAAAATGCCTGTTCACTCTCGCCTTGAAAAGGCCCAGGTTATAACGTTCCGGAAATAGATCCGCAAGCAGGGAGTTCCACACTTTGGCCGTTCGCATTAAAAATGTAGAAGCGTACCGCTTTGTGCGAAAACATATCCTATTTCTTCCATGCTGGACTGGGAGAGATAGAAAACATAGAATGTTCCAGCTGCCCTTTATCCCGGGCATGCTGTAGAAGTCAGCAAAGGGGACTCGAGGGTTAGTGTATTGTAATTTAGGCGATGGGCTGACAACCTGTCACTATAGCAATACAAATTACAACCTAAAATGGCCCTCATTTTTTTGTCAGACGTGGCAGAAGCGCCTATTACGAGGCGTTTAAAGCTCTGCCTACCCCGTAAGGAATAACCTTACGGGGTAGGCGTGATTATATGTATGTATGTATACATATCCTATAGGCTAACTTATCAGCAAACATCAGTTTGGCTATTCAACAAGGAAACTCTGCCAGTACTCTCAACTCTTGATATATATTTTGTTTCATCATTTCCTTAGCCTTATCCCGCATCTTACGGGATAAGGCTAGGGAAATGATTTTTTTTTAGGTCGTTCACTCTCTGCCTACCCCATTGGGGATAAGGGCGTGATTATATGTATGTATAATATACGCCTTATATTGTACAGGGATCGATGAACATGATCCCAAAAACCGAGATAAATTATTCATCATTTGAGTATGAGTATCTTCGGAAAGAAGAATCGATTAAGGAACCCTCAAATGATGGGCATAAAATATAATACGCTACGTGAAGTTAAGTTATCTTAGGCTCGTATTTATAAAGCATTCTCAAGATTGAGAGCAACTGGTAAGAGGGGCACAAGGGACCAGGAAAAGTGGTGAAATCTTGAAGGACAAGACTCTGTTTGGGTCGCTGAGCCAAGTAAGTAAAAGTACTTATTTTTTACTATTTCCGTTTCGGAAGGCACGTTAGGCCGTTGGTCCCGGTTAATATCGTTTAATGCCGTAGATATTAGTCGTTAAGCCATATCAGAGGCCAGTGATAAGCATTGGCAGCTTGAAAACTCTGACCTAATCTAGGATTGGGTCTGGTTTTCCTTCTGGGTTTCAGAGGTCAGATGGCAGTCGCTCCGTGTAAAAACTAGTGCCGTCGTTCAATCCCCTAGATAAGGTAGCCGACCCCGTGAGATACGGGATAAGGCTAGGGAGATGATGATACACTTGTAGTGTAAGTGACGATGATAATAGAAACCGACAAATATCAACGTTGTGTTCCCCCAGTGGGAATCGAACCCATGACCTCCATATATCGCCGATCGGCCATGATTTGGACTACTAAAGCTCGTATTTATAAAGCGATCTCAAGATTGAGAGCAATATTAAGTATGGATTTGACAAGCCGTTTTGTACAGAAATGACATTTCTGATATGAATTTAAACTATTTATTTAAGCTTCCATGCTGGACTGGGAGCGACAGAAGAACGTAGAATGTGCCAGCTGCATCTCCTCCCGGGCATGCTGTAAAATCCAGCTAAGGGATTCGAGGGTATATTGTAATTTAGGCGATGGGCTGACAACCTGTCACTACAGCAATATCCAGTTCTATCTTAAACAACCCTCAAAACTTGTCAGACGTGGCGGAACGACCGTTGTTTGGGTTGTTCACGCTCTGCCTACCCCATTAGGGATACAGGTGTGATAGTATGTATGTATGTATGTAATTTAAACTATCTGTCAGTCTCAAGTGCTATTTATCAATAATACAATACTAAGGCCACAAAGGTAGTCATAATAATCCGAAAAATTTTGGAAGGTAGATTCGACAGATTGCATTAAGAAGGAAAACAAAAGAGAAAACGTATCTGAAATATACAGGAATTGCAGCGACTAAAGAGCGTGTTTAACATTATAATCCCTGACGGAAATAAGTTTATTTCTAAACGCACAAGTTTATTTAACCGAGGCGTTTATTTATCACCTCTCTGATTAAACCAGCACAGGATAGATGAGTGTGCCTGCTGTGCTTTAAATTGCATTTTACTGGGGCGTGTGACGTCACAAAGTCGGTTGGAAAATATACGTAGAGGATTAGAGGTGGTTATGAGTAATTTTAAGGCAGTTAGTAATACATATAATCACGCCTTTATCCCTAATGGGGTAGGCAGAGCGTAAATGACCTACACAAAGGTCGATTCGCCACGTCTATCAAAGTTTTGAGGATTATTTTAGATACATACATACATACATATATTCACGCCTGTATCCCTAATGGGGTAGGCAGAGCGTAAACGACCTAAACAAAGGTGTCCCGCTACGTCTGACAAAGTTTTGAGGGTAATTTAAGATAGAATTCCAGGTATTCAGGTAGACAGGTTGTCAGCCCATCGCCTAAATTACAATATACTGAAACCCTCGGATCCCTTAGCAGGATTTTACAGCATGCCCGGGAGGAAATGCAGCTGGCACATTCTATGTTGTTTTCTCGCTCCCAGAGCAGCATGGAAGTTATTTTAGATAGATTTGTATATTGCTGTAGTGACAGGTTGTCAGCCCATCGCTTAAATTACAATGCACAGAAACCCTCCGATCCCTTAGCTGGTTTTTACAATATGCCTGAGAAGAAATGCAGCTGGGACATACTCGTACTAATTTTTTTCTTGCTTCCAGGCCAGCATGGAAGTAATAATAATGTTTCCGTAATATTTGAGGTTTTATACAATGTGTAAAAACATTAACTGACATATTTTTAGAATATGAAACCAGCTTCTTCTATGAAACTTCCAAGCTGGACTGGGAGCGAGAGAAAAACATAGAATGTACCACCTGCATTTCCTCCCGGGCATGCTGTAAAAGTCAGCTAAGGGATCCGAGGGTTTCAGTATATTGCAATGTAGGCGATGGGCTGACAACCTGTCACTACAGCAATATACCTACAAATCTATCTTAAATAACCCTCAAAAATTTGTCAGACGTGGCGGAACGACCTTTGTTTAGGTCGTTTACGCTCTGCCTACCCCATAGGGATAAAGGCGTGATTATATGTATGTATGTATGTATGAAACCAGCTGTAGTGATAGACCAGTAAGAACACCTCGAAAGAGGGGGCTATAGAAAAATACGTCGAGATATATAAATAGGTCCTCACATTGGTCATATATCATAATCATGCGTGTATCCCTTACGTGGTAGGCAGACATATCATAAGATTTACTGAAATCCGCTTCTGCTAAGTCTGTTTTTCTTTTTATTTACTTCGCTGGGTGAGCGACCCGAAGTGGATATTGGCCTGAAAAAAATCTGATAGTAAATTCAGATAGAGTCTACCTTTTACTGTATTACCTTAATTACAATATTCCTTTATTAACTTTTACAAATAGTTAAGGAACAAAAGAACCATTTTCAGTTCAGCATTAAAAGAAATAGAATGCATTAACTTAACTATGATTTGATTTGCCTTATAAATGTCTGTTCTCTCATTCTGTAACCCCGTATTTCATTATAATAGTCCCTACGTGATCTGCTTTCCAAGTTATTTTATAGAGCGACTAGCGACCCGCCCCGGCTTCGCACGGAAATTATCAGTGTTTCTCTACTATATTATGCATGTATTATACATAAAAACCTTCGCCTTGAATCACTCTATCCACTAAAAGAAACCGCATCAAAATCCGTAGCGTAGTTTTAAAGATTTATGCATACATAGGGATATACTTCCATGCTGGACTGGGAGCGAGAGAAAAACATAGAATGTGCCAGCTGCATTTCCTCCCGGGCAGGCTGTAAAAACCAGCTAAGGGATCCGAGGGTTTCTGTATATTGCAATTTAGGCGACAGGCTGACAACCTGTCACTACAGCAATATACCTACAAATCTATCTTAAACAATCCTCAAAACTTTGTCAGACGTGGCGGAACGACCTTTGTTTAGGTCGTTTCCGCTCTGCCTACCCCATTAGGAATAAAGGCGTGATTATATGTATGTATGTATGTAGGGATATAGGGCCAGAGAAAGCGACTTTGTTTTATACTATGTAGTGATGCTGAACGACTATGTGACGCCACTTGCCCCTGGAAAATGCAATGTAAAGCGCAGCGGGTGCACTCATTAATCGCCCTACGTGCACAATATTATTGAACCATTATCTGCACGGGGTCAGCTACCTAATCTAGGGAATTGAACGAGGGTACTGGTTTTTACACAGCGCGACTGCCATCTGATCTTTGCAACCCAAAACCAACACCATATTACTGAGTTAGAAAACAAATTGGTATTTACTTCCTTATTTATTTACAATGAGTTAAGAGTTACTTAACCACTCTTGACTCTTCTCTACACTAAGGCTGATCTTGGTCAAATCTGTCTTAGTTATGGAAGGACGAAAATCTTTACCGAAAATTTTGATCCAAACTTATTTAGGAAAATCCAGGATGAATCGCTGTCTTTTAAATGTTGTTTTCGCAAATCAAGTCAAGAGTCTATAAAGTGGTTTTTAAATTTTGAAACCAGATGTCAGAGTCTTTCAACCCACAAGACAGGAGAAAGAATTGAAATAGACATCTTTTAAAGAAATTGTATTCCAAGTTCTTTGACTGATTTTTATTGATGCACTAGGATGTATGTTTACATACGTACATATAATCACGCCGTTATCCCTAATTGGGTAGGCAGAGCGTAAACGAGCTAACAAAGGTCGTTACGCCACGTCTGACAAATTTTGAGGGTTAATTAAGATATATTTGTAGGTATATTGCTGTAGTGACAGGTTATCAGCCCATCGCCTAAATTACAATATATTGAAACCCTCGGATCCCTTAGATGGTTTTTACAGCATGCCCGGGAGGAGATGCAGCTGACACATTCTATGTTTTTCTCTCGCTCCCAGGCCAGCATGGAAGTATACGTATGTTTACGTGTACAATAAACTGTTCATCATCATTTATTTAAGAGCCAAGAGCTAGGCTCTTAAATAAATGATGATTGAGTCGGTTGAGTACAATGAAGTGAACATCCATTCTCTCTGCATTCCGCCTTCTCCGTGACTTCCTGGCACGACTTGACCTTAATCTTTTCTTTCACTTGATCGATGTAACTTATACTTGGCCTTCCCCTTCCTCTCCGTCCTTCTCTTTCCTTCAATACATACATACATACATAAATCACGCCTTTATCCCTTACGGGGTAGGCAGAGCGTTTAACGCCTCGTAAAAGGCGCTTTCGCCACATCTGACAAAAATTTATGGCAATTTTAGATTGTAATATGTACTGCTTTAGTGACAGGTTGTCAGCCCATCGCCTAAATTACAATACAGTGTAACCCTCCAGTCCCTTTTGCTGACTTCTACAGAATGTCCGGGAGGAAGGGCAGCTGGAACATGCTATGTTTTTCTATCTCTCCCAGTCCAGCATGGAAGGAGCTATGACTTCATCTATTATATCGTTAAGTAAATTAAATGAAGAAATAGAAGTCATTTTCATTTTAAATTATTTTTAAGTTATTCTTCTGACACCATGATTTATTTCTACTTTTTAGAGTAGTGTATTTATTTCTCTTGAACGCTCTTCTAAGCGGCACGTTGCTACACAAATATTTAATTTAACAAACAAGGCGGCAGCTCCCTGACTTACAAGGTAAATAGTGTAGTTTATAAAACATTTTACGACACGAAACTCTATTTACTAACTAGTTTATACATATATACATACATAAAACACGCCTTTATCTCTAATGGGGTAGACAGAGCGTTAACATCCTAAACAAAGGTCGTTCCGCCAGGTCTGACAAGTTTTGAGGGTTATGTCAGTTAGAACTGTATATTGCTGTAGTGACAGGTTGTCAGCCCATCGCCTAAATTACAATACACAGAAACCCCCAAATTCCTAAGCTGATTTTTACAGAATGCCTGGAAGTAGATGCATCTGGCACATTCTATGTTTTCCTATCGTCTAGGCCAGCATGGAAGAAACTAGTTTATGGGGAGGTATTTGCCATACCAACAATGCCTGGTAGGTGGATTGGCTATGGCAGTGTAAGATATGACATTCATTGGAATAGCTGCTGCCAATCTTCAAGCCTTCCATGCTGGACTGGGAGCAAGAGAATAACATATAGTGTGCCAGCTGCATCTCCTCCCGGGCATGCTGTAAAACCAGCCAAGAGATTCGAGGGTTTCAGTATATTGCAATTTAGGTGATGGGATGATAACTTGTTACTACAGTAATATACCTACAAATCTGTCTTAAATAACCCTTTAAACTTTGTCAGACGTGGCGGAACGACCTTTGTTTAGGTCGTTTACGCTCTGCTTACCCCATTAGGGATAAAGGCGTGGTTATATGTATGTTTGTAGCTGCTGCTAATTCCTTGGGTTTATCCTATGGATGCCTTTTACGATTATATACTCGCGGTAAGACATGAGGTGATGTTATTATGATTGCACCATACGGTAATTGATGCCCTTGAGATGACAGGTAGTTAATCCGCTAAGCAGTTGCTGACCATCAGGTACAAATTCTCGGTGACCGAACAGGGTCCTCCAAGAACCCTGTCTCAAACTTCCAGGAAACTACAGACCATCTGTTAAGTGCGGAACGGCTAGTACCTCTAGCATACTGTCTCACCTAACGCGTAATACGGACCACCTAAGAGGTTGAATGCGGAAAAGGGACATACATACATACATATAATGATGCCTTTATCCCTTAGGGAGGAGCCCTTAACAATACAATGAACGCTAGGCCTGACTCTCAAATAAGTATATAGCATTTGTGTGACCATTTGGCGGGACCTTACCTTCAACCCAGTCCCACACGTGCAATGGGCTATCTAGACAATGACAAGAACAAGTAATTTCTATTGAAATGATAAATGAAGCTCACTCGTCAAACATCAAACATCACTATTACGTCACGCAATAAAAATGCTTTACAACTACCCTCATGGAACAAAGAACGGACGTTTCTTTTGAACCGTCTTTTATCCGGGTGATCAAATCATAAAAAAATTGTATCGCAGATCCCAGAATGGGAGTTAAGTGGGGGTCGAATATGGGTGTTTTCCCGGATGAGACCGCGATTGGCATTCCAAAGAGCTATTTCGGTAAACCCACATTTCGGGTCGGTCGTAAACCCTTCTTTGGGTTTATCTGGGTTAAAATTGACTTCCTGTTTTAATTTTGGAATTTCTGCGCGGCCATTATGTTTATCTTTATTTTTTACTTTTTGTGGCGTGAAATGAATTACCTAGATGTCTGGAAAAGATTTGAATGGATATGATAAAAATATTCATAAAGAGGTTAAAGGTTTTAGTGATTTTTTATTTAGGCTACAGCAAACAAAAAGCACTTGCCAGACGTGATGCTTTTTGCCATTGGCTCTCTACCTACTCTATAATCGGCACAAGCGTGATTGTAATCTAGACAATAACACCGGTACAACGATCAGTTATTGTAGGTTTTATTGTGTGTATTTTATTTTACTACACTAACTTACAGATTGAGGCGTTATTTTGCGGAAGTTACCTTGGATTTCCGGTGGGTAGTTCCACTATTCATCAAAATGTTTGAAATCGAAATGAAATATAATTTATGGCAGGCAAACATGGTATAAAAGTTTTGAAATAAAATGAGATCAGCATGTTGGCCCAAAACTGACATGCAAAACAATACAATACAAAATTCTTTATTGCACAAAGAAACACATACAACAGAAATAAAAAGGAACAAACGTGACAGTACAATATAGGCGGCCTTATTGCTAAAGCAGCAATTTCTACCAGGCAACCTTTGGGTATAGAAATTGTACAAGCAGAAAGCGGGATAGTGCATATTACTGCATATAATACTTAGACAATATTTACACACTATTAAATAAATATTTCAATAAAAAAATATACTGATACATATCTTATGATAAACTAATACATAATATATGCTACATAAGATAGGATACTCTATGTTATATATCAGAGAAATTGGTAGATAGAATATCACTACATATACTTACTTAAATGATACTTATAAATTATACAAGAGGTTTTCTATTTAAAATCTATAAAAACAAATAAATAATAAATATAAAAATACATTAACTAATAAAAATCAAAATTAAAATAAATAAATAACAATTAACAAAATAAAATTATCACAAAACACTATGAACATAAATATGAATCAATGTTCACTTTCATTACTTATTTTATTTAATGAATAATTGTGGAAAATTATAAATAGATAGGTAACTATTCTACTAGCAAGTTCCGAATTCAGATAAATAAACATTAATTAGTCATTTTGCTAGCGCAAGCTAGTAAACAATTTTGCAGTTTAGTGGAAAAAGAGGTATTTTCAAGAGTTCTACAATATAAGTATCCAAGGGAATTGAAGGTTTCAGTGTATTGCAATGTAGGGAATGGGCTGACAACATAGTCACTACAGCAATCTATCTGAAATGACACTCAAAATTTGGCAAACGCGTGGCCTTTGTGAAGGACGTTAATGCTTTGCCTACGCCATTAGGGAAAATTACGTGATTGAGTGTCAGGTGTCTACAATCAAAAGTTAAGTTCGCGGAAGAAAATATATTTATTTTGTATATTTAAATTTCGGGTATTTTTTGTGTTTGGTAGGTACCTATATGATTTTTTAAACGTACGTTTGTACTCGCTTCTCTGTGTTTCCTTTAGTGACGTCTCACATTTTTTGTCACATCACTCAGCTAAATACAACGTTTATTCATATTTTATGTTAATAAAATGAATATAAAAAGAAACTAAAGGATAGGTCACTTAAATAAGCCGCCCGGCACAAAGGTACCAACACACTCGCCGCGTTTCCGCGTTGAATTGCGATGGACAGCCATTGGGCCAAAAGCAACCCGGAGCGGTCTCGAACTATTAAATTAGGTATTTTGCAATAGGAAAACGCATGAAGAGGTATTTGCGTTCTTTCGAGTTTTTGTGAAGTAATTTTTGGTGCGTCAGGGAACTACCCTTCCGATTCACCCCGGATAACGCTTGTACCCGCTTCTCTGTATCCTTTTATCTTTCCCTTTGGCCGTATTGTAGCGTTTGTCAGCGTTAGTTCCGTAATATTTCGCGCTCAAAAGCCGAAATATCATATTCTTTTGTGTTCTCGGATTGTAGCGGAAATGCTTTTCTTTCTTTCTGGGTGTTGTTGCGATATCTGCAAAGATTTGTTGGATCATAAATCGAAGAGGAAATTTGATGGATCTAATATTTTTCTAGTAAACTTTTGAATTAGATACACAATTTAATACACACAATGGTCTTCTTTTTTGAATAGCACAGTAAAGTTGTACAACTAAAAGATACTCAGGCTACTAGTACCTAAGCGGATACTATTTAAATTATTATACCCTTTTTCACATAGCATGAACATCTTGACAGTAGGTAACACTGAGCATATAAGCAGGTAAAAAATATAAAAACGTCCGAGGTACAAAAGAGATTCCTTCGTAACTGTCAAAAAAATTATGCGTTTGACAGGTGTCAGGATGCTCATGCTATCTGAAAAAGGTATAGGTATAAATTTTGAGGTAATATATATAATATAATAAAATGGCTTCTAGTTTAGTTTAGTTTATTTATTTCACAATACAGGTTTCACAATTAAATTAAATTACAATCAATAGAATAATGTCCTCCGTAAAGTGATCGTCAAAACAAAATTGTACAATATAAATTCAGTTAATATGTCAAATAGTAAATTAAATTAAAATAAAAACAGTAATAATTTATACAAATTAACAATTCAAAATTCATGTCAATAGTCTTATTACAAAATAAATATAAATTAATTCTTTAATTTGAATTAAAAATTACCATCTAAATACTCTGTTACGTCGACGTCTAAATGCTTCGTCACATGTGTCATTTTGCAATAATCTATCTAATAAACTATTTATTATTATTATTATGTGTCTTCTACCATATCTCGGGACTACAGAGTCCCGGACTTTTGGAAGGCGTGCGTGGGCCCGTAGCCAACACGTAGAGACCCATTTTATTATTATTATTACTAGCCTGTTGTGTCCCAATGCTGGGCAAAGGCCTCCCCGTCTTTCTTCCGTGTCTCACGGTTCTGTGAAATCTAACATTAAGCATTAAGATCGTCACTCCATCTCTTACGGGGACTTAAAAAACTATTTAATTTACCTTCTTTACAAAAAATTGGCACTTTCTGAGCTACTTAACTACGGATGGATAAATTAAATTTAACAGTATTTTTATTCTAAATCATAACCCATAGTCATAACCTGTTAAGAGTGATAAAACTTTATTTGCAATGAAACAGACATTCAACGCAAAATGGCGTCTAAAGCTGGCGATATCTTTATTAGTCTAGTTAGATAACAAGCTTTTAAAAGCTGGACAATATTATTGGGTCTGGTTTACACTTTACTCGACTAATTTTAAAAAGTGACTGCGTTACGTTCTTGTGCAATGTCGCTTACTAGGTCTGCTGTAAGAAATTTATTTTAGGAATAAGCAGATGCTGTGTCTTCATTCCCTATGTACTAGTTCTGTAAATGTGTTTGTGTACAATAAACAGTTATTTTTTTTTTTTCCCTAAGTTTTTTATGATATTTGTATTTTATCCAAGTACTGGATAAAGATACTGGATATTACCTTAGTAGAGACAATGGCCGCAATAATACATGTATTCTCATTTGGCGTTTCTTTGATACTCTAGGGCCCGTAAATATAATCCCCACTTGAGATTGACAGCCAGTTTCAGTTCGTATCAGAAATGTCATTTCAGTACAAAATGGCTTGTCAAATGCTTCGTTAATAGGTATTGCTTTCAATCTTGAGCGTAGGTATACACTCCTATGCTAATATATAATAATAATTTATTTATTTAATTATAACGTGTAACTCTATTGCATTATAAAATAGAATTATAACAATTCTAAACAAAATTCACAAAGTTTAATAACATTACAATACAAAATTCAAATTAGTCAATGATACCAGAGCAATAAAATTTTATATAAAATTAAAAATTAACTTAGTATGTAGTCAATAACATAAAAATATACAATTTCAAATTAATATTGAGCATACATTTCATTCATTTAAATACAACTAGTTTCATCAACAGCATTATTAGACTCACAATAAATAGTTAAAGCTTTAAGTCGTAAATCATTAAAAATATATATATATAACACGAATGGTTGAGAAATAGGTTAAGGTCATCATCTCCCTAGCCTATAAGTCACGGGGTCGGCTACCTAATCTAGGTGATTGAACGAGGGTACTGGTTTTTACTCAGAGCGACTGCCATCTGACCTCAACCCAGAAGGGAAACCAGACCCAATCCTAGATTAGGTCAGAGTTTTCAAGCCGCCAATGCTTAGCACTGGCCTCTGACATGGCTTAACGACTAATATTTACGGTAATAAACGATATTAACTTGTTGGTCCCGTATCTCATGTCGGCTACTTAATCTAGGGGATTGAACGGGGTACTGGTTTTACACAGAACGACTGCCATCTGACCTCCGCAACCCAGAAGGGAAACCAGACCCAATCCTAGATTAGGTCAGAGTTTTCAAGCCGCCAATGTTTAGCACTGGCCTCTGATATGGCTTAACGACTAATATCTACGGTGTTAAACGATATTAACCGGGACCAATGGCTTAACGTGCCTTCCGAAGTACGGAAAAGCACCGAATAAACGTACATATGAAATTCGAAAACCCAAAAACACATTGGTACATGGTGGGATTCGATCAACGACCTCCCGTTTAGGAGGCAGCGGCCCTAGTCACTAGTCACATCGGGCTTCTTGAGAAATAGATTTAGGTAAGGTTGAGAAATCTTACTATGGGTTGATAGATGTTAAATGTGACCTATTTATTATTATCTTGAATATACTTTCAATATGAGAAACAACAAATCGAAACTAGTTGTAAAATTATGTGCAAGATGTCGCTAGCGTCAACTTAGCGAAACAACCAGTCACAAATTTCGCCGCTCAGTTTGAGATCCGTAGTGGCTTTGTTGGTTATGGCGTTTTGACGGTATTCCAAAGACACGGGTTCAAGTCCTGACTACGGTTGAAAGTTCTGATTTGTTGTTTCTCATAATATTTCGAAATACGTGCAGAAACAAATATTAAAATGTACTATAGATATAGAGTTATAATAATATTACATTAGATTCATCAATTAACATTTAAATTAACTGCCTCCGCGGTCTAGTGGCTAGTGCCATGGACTCCCGATCCGAAGGTCCTGGGTTCGATTCCCAGGGGGGAAACACAAAGTTAATATTTGAGAATTTATTACTTTGTGAATTTTTCCCCAGTTTGGTTAGGTCATTGCAGGCTGAATCACCTGATTGTCCGAAAATAAAAAGATTTCGTGCTTCGGAGGGCACGTTAAGCCGTCGGTCCCGGTTGCTGTCTTTGATAGTGGTCGTTACTCAAACCATGTCAGAGGCCTGATAGTTATGCTACTAGGCGGTTTAAAAACTCTGACACCAGGGTTCATCGGGTCGATAGACTCGATACCCACTCGACAGAAGAAGAAGAAGAAGAAGATTAGATTCATCTATGCTAAGAAAGCTTTTGTCATGGCTTCATCAGGTTGTCATTATCTGACAAATGGTGAACAAAATTGATGGTCCCAATCGGAGATGTTACGCAAGGAAATTAATAGAACCTTCAATTGGTGATAGATTGATCGTGATTGCCAAGAAAGGGCGTTTTTCTACTAGACGGCACGTCTACGACAACGGCAATATCGTGGGAGAGATAATGTCCGAAAGTCAATGAATTAATACGCTTTTCTAATTGCCGGCATGGCAACGGTACAGATATGATGAAAAAAAAATAAATGTATTAGTTAGTACGGAATCAACGCGTGTATGTCCACCCGGATCGCTTTCTATATACATACATATAATCACGCCTTTATCCCTAATGGGGTAGGCAGAGCGTAAACGACCTAAACAAAGGTCGTTCCGCCACGTCTGACAAAGTTTTGAGGGTTATTTAAGATATATTTATAGGTATATTGCTGTAGTGTATTGGTTTCTTCCATGCTGGACTGGGAGAGATAGAAAAACATAGAATGTTCCAGCTGCCCTTCCTCCCGGGCATGCTGTAGAAGTCAGCAAAAGGGACTCGAGGGTTACAGTGTATTGTAATTTAGGCGATGGGCTGACAACCTGTCACTATAGCAATACACATTACAATCTAAAATTGCCCTCAATTTTTGTCAGACGTGGCGAAAGCGCCTTTTACGAGGAGTTTGACGCTCTGCCTACCCCGTAAGGGATAAAGGCGTGATTTTATGTATGTATGTAGTGACAGGTTGTCAGCCCATCGCCTAAATTACAATATACTGAAACCCTCGGATCCCTTAGCTGACTTTTACAGCATGCCCAGGAGGAAATGCAGCTGGCACATTCTATGTTTTTCTCTTGCTCCTAGTTCCAGCATAGAAGAATCCTCATCGCTCTCTAGACTTGTTTATTTCATATTTACCATCCTTTGTTTGAGAATCTAGTGTGTTTGAGTGCCGACGTTGAATGCTAAGTGTACAGATGGATACAACTCATTTTTAAGGTTTTTGTGAGATTTTTATAGGAATGTTGTCTTGTATAACCTTTTTAAAATTTATTAAAAATAAATAAGATTCCCAATGGTATCGTCGCCGGCCTGTCAAACTGCACGTTGTACCGAATCCCCCTTTTTTTTTCGTGATATATATTAAGAAGAATTAAAGAAGATAAGCAACTTTGATTAAAATAAGAAACTCACGTTTTTGGCCTTTAGTGATACGTCTACGTCTACGAAGTGAAAGAAAGTAGGTAACCCTGGTCCTTAAAAAGGTAAGATAATATCCAATGCATCGAACGTCAGATTAAAACATTATGGCAATAAGCCTTCCTATTTCTACTAAGAAAAGGTTGATTACGTTCCTTCCTTTCTCAAACTACTTAACTAATTTCTCTGGAATAAATCTAAAGTTGAAACAGAACGTTAATTTTTAAGCCTTCAGATTCACATAAAACATCAAAAATATTTACTTAATTTTCAACCCTATTAATCATAAATTCCTCTAAAAATATTTCAGATTATTATAGCAGTAAAATCGTCAAATTTATTAATTGATTTACATAAGGCTTAGTTATTTCTTGTGCGACAATCAAAATTTACATCGTAACCCGTAAGGATTAATATCCTATCTTCCATGCCTAAACTCAAAACTGTCATCGACAAATTTAAAAAGTAATTTTCTTAACTCGAATTGGCGGCATAGTTTTACAATGAAAAATACAAAATCCACTATAAAAAGGAAAAGCATGCGGCTAAAAGCTACGCCAAGGTTCTACCAACAAGTTCTCAACTCCACAAGTTCAATCCCTTCCCAATTTAACAGGTAAGAACACTTCTGCAGTACTTTTCAAGTATCATAACTTCAGATCAAAACATGAACTTTTCCTTGCTACTATTTTGCTAAACTTGTTAGATTATGTATACTTACCACCATAATTTAAGTCTCTTATCTAACCTATCATTACCAATTCCAGGATAAACCCTGAAACTAGAAGATTTGCAGAAGATTCTGTCAACATAAGTTCCTCAACAAAACTATTGTTACCAACACAAGAAATGCGGTTACAACTAGGATTCCTAGGTAAGTTTTGTTTGGCTAGTAATAGAAACAATAGGTTCCAGTAAAAATTGCTATCAGTAATGTTTTAATACCTAAATCACTCCATAACATTCAACAGTAAAGATAACAAAATCAAATGACTTTCCTTACAGTCCCAGCCGCTGCTGAGAAAGATCTTTCAGTTTTGAAACCTACAAATAATGCAGTCAACGCAATAACTCTCAGACTGGTCTGCGCTTAAGGACAAGCTTCTACGTCTGATCACAAGTTCTCATCAGGATTCCAACGGTAAAACATGATTTAATTTAGCTCATAGTTACTGAGTTAGTTTGAATGTTTATAACATAAATTCCTTTTCTAAAGTATCACCCTAAGCTCATTCTACTAGAATTTAAAGTATGTACCTTACCTAACTATGTGTTTTAATTTCAGTTGTTCCTGCATATTAATACAGAAAGAGGATATGAGCCTAAACACAACAACGGAAGAACACCTACTATGGAAACCAATTATTTGATAAAATTATTCCTATGTATTCAATTTAATATTCGGCTTGGATTAAATTCTTTCATGGTTTTGGTTTATTATTTCTGGCTTGTTTGAATAGAAAAATGTGTACCAGGAGTTGCTATTCTATAAATATTACTTTATTTACATTCGGAGTCAGAAGTGAGTTTGTGAACATACTACCAGTTCTAATGTAATTGAATATGCTATTGAATTAAGATACCGTCCTAGATTTTTGAGATAGCGTCACATACTAATGCTTAGAAACCTTTAGACATTTTTATTGTGGTTTTTAGAGGATCAGCTCCGGCCATACGCTGCATAGGTATTGATTTAGTTTGACTATGCCCTAATCTGCCAATCAATAATGAGGATGTTTTGTATTTTTATTATTACCTCTAGCCCTACAACAGATCAGGTACCCTGTCTCCTTTCAACCATTGACTTTGGATAGAAGCCCACCACATATTTCCAATACTTTGCTCCTATACTAAATTTAAATTACCACCTTTATTTAATGTAATCAAAATTTCTACATTCTTTTTGCTATTCTAATTGAGAGGACTTTATAGTATAAATAAATATATATTTTATATCAAAAGCTACATAGAGTATTGTTCCTTAATACTCAGCATTGTTTCATATAGGTTTCTAACAATAAAGGTGTTGCAAACATGATTCTAAGAATAGCCAACTGTATTGGAAATCTCTTTTTCCTGAATTTAACTTAGTAATGAATTTATTTGGAACTTCCAAAATATAGGTAAAACATGTCAGTCTATAGTCATGGACAAAATCTTAATCCAAAGCAACATTCTGTATTAATTTGTCACTCAGTTTGTCTTACTTTTCCAAACAATTCTTTCTCTGACTGAATTTATCAGGAAATAACAAATTTCATTATCAACATAGGTACAGTTTCCTTTCAAACAACCAGTTAAGAATATCCTTTATCCCAACATTTGATACTATTTATTTATTATCACCAATTTCCCAATCATGACAATTATACTGCCAGATACATAATTTTTATTAGAAATAATTTGAACAATTAATGTAGATTCAGTTTGTCTTACTTTTCCAAACTATTCCTTCTCTGACTGAATTTATCAGGAAATAACAAATATCATTATCAACATAGGTACAGTTTCCTTTCAAACAACCAGTTAAGAATATCCTTTATCCCAACTATTGATACTATTTATTTGTTATCAACAATTTCCAAATCATGACAATCAATTATACTGCCAGATACATAATTTTTATTAGAAATCATTTGAACCATTAATGTAGTTACCCTTTTTGTTTTGAGCGTTCTACTAGAATATTATATTTTATTCAATAAATGGCCAAACAACTGTTACATCTTATCATCAGTCAGCACACCAATGTCAGATCAAAGTAATTGTTGATGTATTCGTATATATCAAGGATTTATGATTAATATTAAATACAGGATAACTTTAACCAATTGTTTTCAATAGGTAATTCTTTTAGTTTCATTATAAATCATTATCAACTTTAGGACCCTTCAACAAAATCTAGCCTCTATCTACTATAGGGTTCCTGAGAATTGAATTCACCAGTACCTACTCAAGGTACACTACTATGAATCACGTCTGACACGCTTCGGGAGCAGGTAGGGTAACACAGTAGGTATTATAAACTTAATAGAACAGTTTTGAATTTAATTTAATATCAAATTTTACTTTAAGACTATAAATAAATATATCCCTACAATCCTAATGAATCAATTAATAAGACCTACACCTACTTGATGCCTAAGGTCCCTCCCTAGTAGATATAAAATCGAACTAAGTAATCCTATAGTCTAACTTTGTCTAATCCTAATTGTTTCTACTGTGAAGATGCAAAGCTAGGGAGATCCCGACATTTATTATTTAATTGTGAGGTGTGTAGTGTAATGTGGATGTTCTAGAAAGCCTGAGTTCAAACTTCTAGAACCCTATTTCTGCTAAATTGTACGTGATGAGGTTGTCACGATTTAGAGTGCCTATTACATCCTATACCCGTGTGGATGATTACCAGCTTGACGAAGATAAGAGATAAGCCGATAATCGCGTGTGTTGTGTGGGGGACAGATAGGAAATCCTTAACAAACAGTCGTAAGTCGTCCGTATCGGGGCTGGAGACGGAACAGTTCGCTAGAGGTGGTTCTAGGTACTCCTTACACCGTTTTGCTAAGTATCCCATACCTGGGCGCATAAAACTTGCGTTTGGGGCAAGCCGATCGTACGCACCAATACAATCTCCTAGGTTCTTTAGCCAAAATTTCTGGTCTGAGAAGTGGGTACGGAGAACAGGTATAATGACCAAAGCATGGTTCACACGAATACTGTCAAAAGAATCTCCCATTCAATATGACCCTAGCTCCAGACATGCACTCCGAAACACGCAAATGCAACAGCTGCAAGTGCGCGCCCGAAAGCACCTCCCCGGAATCATGACCATAGAGAATCTTCAATACAAAACGTAACTGAATTTAAAGTTAATCTTTCAAACTCAAAACAAATAAGACCCCAAATTTACCGAGTATAACGTGTGAACTGACGAACGATAAACGCGTAAAAAAGCTAAATTAACAAAGTAAAACGTATGAACTGATGAACGATTAACACGTAAAAGAAATAAAATTTACGAAGTAATACGTGTGAACTGACGCACGATTAACACATCAAAGCTCCCGAGCACTCGTCCGTTCCGCTTTAATACTATTTTTTCCAAGAATCTAGTCAATTTCCATTTTCAACCTTCCAACCAACAAGACAAAGTTCACTTCCAGTCTTCCTAAACTAAAACTGTCTAAATTTTACGATTCAAATCCGTATTTTGTTCATGTGGCCTACAGTCAATCCAATTTCATCCATATTAATAGTCCATAAGATTCAAGTTTGCAGCTGTCACAAATATTTCCTTGAAAAACTAATGAAATCCACTTTTCAAAAATTCATTTTACTAAAATTCGCTTAATCAAACCATTCACAGCCTTTTCACCATAGAAATAAAGTTCGATTTAAACTATCAACAGAATTTGTCCGCTATTCTCGTTTTTAGTTCTGAAATTTGCCACCTTTAGTCCAATTTGATCCTTATAACAAAGACACACGTCTTAATTTTAAACCATAATGTCCATCTGTCCTCATTATTTCAAATCGGTTTTAAATTTCAAAACATTCTCATTTTTCAGCAGCATTCGACAGCTTCAATTCAATTTAGACCTTATTTCTATGACGACACGGTCAAATTTACTATTATCAGTGGCAGCTGTCATGAAAATTTCTTGAAAAATTCTTGAAAAATCTCTAACTTTTCATTTTCTGTAACCTATTCTTATGGAGATAAGGGTCAGACCTTTCTACTATGAAAATAAAGATCATTTTCAAGGAACACCCGAACCGATTTATAAAATGAATCTTTTCGACCTGTGTAATGTCAAATACAACGTCTACTCATTATGAATCATATGTCTCAAGAAATAATTCTCAGTTTTGCTTAGTTTCAATAACTATCTTCGTAATCGAACATTTTATGATCAGAATTTGCTTGTTATTTTGACAATTGCAAAAGCAACAGTTAACCGCTATTTTCTGCTATTCATGAACACCTCCGCACAAATAAACGTCCACGCTGGCTACAAATTTAAACCACATCAAGTGCGGCTACAACCCAATTTCGCGCATTTCCAATGAAGTTTGTATTCTACCTATAAGTTCGTGTGTAAAATATCTTTTCGTTTACCATTCTTACCACCAACATAACTTTCTTTTCCTTACAGCTTTTTCCTATGAAGGTCGAATGATATCTGAATAATGAATCCGATTTTATCTGAAAATGCCTTTATAATAATAAAACTTGTTTGTTTACAATATGTATTTAATTACTCTCATAATGCAAACATATTTGTGGAACAACAATAGAACGAGGCCCTGAATCGTTACAACGTGTTTTGTATACGTACGCAACATGCCCTTGTGTGTGTGCGCTCGGAGTAGAACTAGGTGGACGATACCTACAAATAAATCCACGAAAGGATTAGGGATTATAAGTATGTTAAATTTAAATAAATACTATATCTGTATAAAGATTTTAATAACGGGCACTCACTTTGGAAAATAAGTCGCGTACTTCACGACACGTTTCGGGACATTCGCAGTCCCTTCATCAGGTTGAGTTTGTCGGCTGCGGGGAAGCGTATCCGCCGGTGCTCTGCCTCGCACTGCGGGTTTGAGCTCGCATTGTTGGAAAACAAAAAAAAACTGAAAAATAGAGCCACGGTATTTAGACGATACCGTTATCGTGCCGTTGCTGAGCCTTCTAGTCGGAAAACGCCCAAAATAAAGCCCTTTGTCAAGGAGGCGTTTGATGAAGTACAGTCTTCCAATTAAAATATTGTCATCTGTCATCATTAACCTTTTTGTCCAACCCTTTTCTGAGTTTGCTGAGGCATGACAAGAATACTTGACATTCTTTTGCAAAAATTACGAATCATCTAAAAATTGTTAGTTTTTCGTTGTTGTCTTGCTACAAGGTCTTACGGTGGTATCAATTCGTAGTTGCAAAAGTCACGACGTAACAATGTATATATTTTTTGAATGTTATACAGTGGCGACTAAGCATACGGCCCACCTGATGGTAAGCTGCACTGTAGCCTATAACATACATACATACATAAAATCACGCCTTTATCCCTTACGGGGTAGGCAGAGCGTCAAACGCCTCCTAAAAGGCGCTTTCGCCACGTCTGACATAAATTGAGGGCAATTTTAGATTGTAATGTGTATTGCTGTAGTGACAGGTTGTCAGCCCATCGCCTAAATTACAATACACTGTAACCCTCGAATCCCTTTTGCTGACTTCTACAGCATGCCCGGGAGGAAGGGCAACTGGAACATTCTATGTTTTTCTTCCTCTCCAGTCCAGTATGGAAGAAGCCTATAACACCTACTACTATTCCACTAGATCTTAGTGAAAAAGCAGAGTGCGTTGCACACCGTGAGACCTAAGTCTAGTGCCAGTAATTTCACTGGCTCTCTTGCCCTTCAGACCGAAACACAGATGTGCGGTAACATCTGCTTGGCGGTTGAAATAAGCAAGAGGGTGGTACTGCCCCAGACGGGCTTTGCACAAAACCCTAACACCTTAAATATAAGTCTATAACTGTCATTTTCTTTCATGACCATGAGAGAACAGAAAGGGACACCAATAATTTTAGTAAAGATTTAATTAAGTTATGCGCTCTACGAATTGATGGCAGTACTTAATATTAAGAAAAAAATCCTAAAGTTATTTTATTTCTTTTCCATGCTGGACTGGGAGCGCGAGAAAAACATAGAATGTGCCAGCTGAATTTCCTCCCGAGCATGCTGCAAAAATCAGCTAAGGGATCCGAGGGTTTCAGTTTATTGCAAATTAGGCGATGGGCTGACAGTCCTGTCACTACAGCAATATACCTACAGATCTATCTTAAAATAACCCTCAAAACTTTATCAGACGTGGCGGAACGACCTTTGCTTAGGTCGTTTACGCTCTGCCTAACTCATTAGGGATAAAGGCGTGATTTTATGTATGTATGTGTGTATCTTATTATATTTTTAGTAGGTAAAGGTATCCTATGTCATCACTACATCCGTCCCTATATCCCTATGTATGCATTAATCTTTAAAACTGCGAAACGGATTTTGATGCGGTTTCTTTTAATGGATATAATGATTCAAGAGGAAGGTTTATGTGTATAATACATACATAATATAGTAGAGAAACACTGATCATTTCCGTGCGAAGCCGAAGCGGGTCGCTAGTATTATATTGAAAGATATAAATTCGACCGATCCGATTTTGAACAAAACTCATCGCTCCCAGCGACATATTTCCAATCTAAATTGCTATGTATCCGGTAATTTTACGTTATAGTTGAGGCCACAAAGCAGTGAATTCCCCAAATGACTTTTATTCGGGTTCACAAAAAGGCTATTCACAAAAATCAACAACGCCTCATTCACAAAGAAAGACCGCGGTAGGGTTAGCAAATTCATGCAAAATAATATTCCTCATCTACTTTCGTATTCCCGTTACAGCTAGGCGAAAGGAAAAGATTTTCTGCCCAAATTGAATCAATCAGCTGGTATTGAAAATATGCTATTTCCGCTATTTTAGGATGTATGAATCACTGATTTTCTATCAAATGCGAATAATGGACTCTAGATACCACCGGCTAAAACTAAAATTAAAATCTATCTGTAACTTTTAAAAATAAAATTGAAAAAGGACAGGCGATTTATACTCTATGGTTTTACACTTTGTCCGATAGCTTTTGACGCGATTTGCACGTTTCCTCAGTATTTCTGTCAATTTTATCCGCCATATCATATGACGGCGGAATACTGATAACGCATAAAACCACCGACTTTAAACCAAAAAGCGAGAAGAATAGATTCTTCTTCTGTCGAGTGGGTATCGAGTCTATCGGCCCGATGAACCCTGGTGTCAAGAGTTTTTAAACCGCCTAGTAGCACAACTATCAGGCCTCTGACAGAATAGATGTCCTGCCCTTTTTCAATGTTTTTAGTTTGAAAGTGACAAATAAATTTTTATTTTAGTTCTGGCCGGCAAATCTAGAATCGAGCCCAGTATACACGTAAAAATACTTCTATCCTCTACACTTAGTAAAATTTCGACTGTTTTAACGCATAAAAGAAATAAATACTCCCAGTATTTTTTAAATATTTTTCTGAACAATCACAGAATAAACTAGAAAGAGATTTTTGTCTTTATCTACCTGGAATATTTATATTCATGGAATTATTATCGGACGGTCAGTAGTTCCTGAAAAAAATATACAAAAATATTACTACAATTACTTTCATTGTGGGACTGCGGTCAAATCAATTTTCTAAGTATTTCATAATACCGAGTGTAAGGCACAGCGTCCCGCAAACTGATAAGGGTTGCTCTGTGAAGGAAACTGAAACTATCACCAGTAATTTCTTTCAGAAGATCAAAAAAGAAATTAACCATACAAAATGACCACCTCGAACAGACAATTTGTATGGAAAACCTTATTATATTTTTCACTTCCTGAAATAAAACCTGCTGATAGTTGTTCAGTTCCGTTGACTGAGTAACCTCTATCAGTTTGCGGAACGCTGTCTCTTACACTCCGTATATTCTTACTTTCAATTCGTAGTTTGTTATAACAAAACCATGACCGAATATTTCCTACAAATATCGAATAATTTCCGGTAACGCGGCCATTTCCTTAGAACTTTTTCAATAGAAGTCTACCGTTGTGTAAAGGGATTTTTCAAGTCAGTCCGATTCGGAAAAATATTATTACAGATATAAACTTTCCCTTAACTTATGTTTCTTTGTGTAAATAGGGTTGGCACGCAGAGTATATCGTACAATTTTGAGTCTCTTCTCCTTAGCGAGTAGATTCTCAAGTTGAACAACGACCCGATAAACCCTGGTGTCAGATTTTTATAACCGCCTTGTAGCACAGCTATAAGGCCTCTGCCTTGGTTTGAGTAACGACCACTATCAAAGATAGCGACCTGGACCGACGGCTTAACGTGCCCTCCGAAACACGGAAATCTTTTACTTTTTGGACAAGTGATTCAGCCTGCAATGTCCTAAAAAAACTGGGGAAAACCTCACAAAGTGATAAATTGGCATATATCAACCTTTTCTTCCTCCCCTGGAAATCGAACCCAGGACCTCCGGATCGTAAGCCCATGGCTCTCACCACTATGCCACGGAGGCACCATTTTGAGTGGAAGGATAGGAGAGATGGGGAGCGGTATTTTTGAATCGCTCGAACTCTAATTTGCTGCATTTCCTCCCGGGCATGTTGTAACACTTCCATGCTGGCCTGGGAGCGAGAGAAAAACTTAGAATGTGCCAGCTGCATTTCCTCCCGGGCATGTTGTAAAAGTCAGCTAAGGGATCCGAGGGTTTCAGTATATTGCAATGTAGGCGATGGGCTGACAACCTGTCACTACAGCAATATACGTACAAATCCATCTTGAATAACCCTCAAACCTTGTCAGACGTGGCGGAACGACTTTTGTTTAGGTCGTTTATGCTCTGCCTACCCCATTAGGGATAAAAGCGTGATTATATGTATGTATGTATGTCGAACTCTAATGCGTATTCGAATGAATAACATTCGCATGCGAGTTTCATACAATTTGCCATGCAAATGTAAGCTTTTTGAATGCGCATTTCGGTTCCAGCGATTCAAAAATACGTCTCGGGGTCTATGATAGTGAACAATTTTCCAATAGTTGTCGTTCTTTGAAGAAAGTTGTTTAGTTTTTAGGCTACGAACCATGAATCGAACATGCAAATGAACACACAAAAAAAATATTATTATTGCGTAAAGTACCTACGTTGGCGAACAACTTCAATTAAGAACTGATTGTAATATTGGAACAATTAACATAATTTTATCTAGTCCCGTTTTCGATAAAGCTAGTATATTATATGAATATATACAAATCTTTCTTAAAATAACCCTCAAAACGTTGTCAGATGTGGCGGAACGACCTTTATTTAGGTCGTTTATGTTCTGCATACCCCATTAGGGATAAAGGCGTGATTATATGTATGTATTTATGTATTATATGAATTATGTAAAACATATTTAAAAGATAGGAATTAGGAAGTTCTTCCTTTTAACACTTTTCTTTCTAAGTACTTTGATTACTCTAGTTTAAACTGATGTAATGTTGAGAGCCACGATGAGGGTGGTATTCAAAAAATCCTCTTTAAATTAATATTGATTTAAAAAATAGTACCTATCTGCTACCTCGTGGCTACTTCCAAGCATATCATCTCCTTAGCTTTATCCCGTATCTTTCGGCTACCTAATCTAGGTGACTGGATAAGGGTACTGGTTTTTACACAGAGCGACTGCCATTTGATCTCCGCAACCCAGAAGGGAAACCAGACCCAATCCTAGATCAGGTCGAGTTTTCCAATGCTTAGCACTGGCCTCTGACTTGGCTTAACGACTAATATCTACGATATTAACCGGGACCAACGTTAGCGTGCCTAAGCACGGAAAAATCGCCGAATAAACGTACATATGCAATTCCAAAAACCGAAAAACACATTGGTACGTGGTGGGATTCGAACCACGAACTCCCTATCAGGAGGCAGCGGCACTATCCACTACACCATCGGGCTCTCAGATCCGAGCGTATCTAACCGGAAATTTCTGGTATTTCCGCTGTAGGTATTACGATTTATATTATTCCTAATCTATAATCCTTATCGGGTTTTTCTTAAGTTATGGCATTTTTTCGTATGCCTGCATTTTATCTAGTGTTACGGTTGGTGGTTAGAATACAATGGTAGTTATAAATGTTTCAGTCTGAATTATTGCCATTGAAATAGTTATTGTTGTTTTACATAAAATGGTTTTAAGTAGGAAGGTAAATACTATTTTTGTTTTAAGACATCTTGAAATATTCTAAGATGGCGAACGCTCCATATTATACCGGGTGTAACTGATAGGGGTTGCTCAGTCAACGAATCTGAACAACTTTCACCGGGAAATTCTTTCAAAATATGAAAAAAATAGCCTTCCCATACAAAATGACCACCTCGATCAGACAATATGTATGTAAAACCGTTTTTTTTATCACCTGAAAAAAAAACCGGATGATAGTTGTTCTCCATACAAATTGTCTGATCGGATGTTCATTTTGTATGGGAAGGTCCAAGTTTTTTTTCATCTTCTGAAGTTGTTCAGTTTCGTTGACTGAGCAACCCCTATTAGTTTGCGCGTGTAAGGGACACCCCGTACGTACCTACTATGTCGCTATAAAGTTACCTAGTAAAATAGAAATATGCTGTTGGACAAAAACTATCAAAAAGGCCTACGATTTTAGTGCCTACGTTTCTCGTTCGTCAAAGTGCTTGCCCGTAAAACTAGATCCTAGCGTTTTAATAATATTAGATCTTTTGAAAGCTTTATAAGTACACCTATGCACACGCGAAAACGTAAAAATCCAATAAGGGGCTAACAGTGTTGTGAAGGTGGCGCCATCAGTTTTAAATTAATTGTACATGAAATACAAACATTTACATAAATATTTTACGTTTCGCGAGAATTTAAAATAATTAGTCATTTAACAGTCCAGAATATAATTATAATACACTAAGCTCAAAAGATTTGTACACACATACATACATACAGTCACGCCTGTATCCCTAATGGGGTAGGCAAAGCGTAAACGACCTAAACAGAGGTCGTCCCGCCACGTCTGACAAAGATGATCTGAAATGATCCTCAAAACTTTGTCAGACGTGGCGGAACTTAGTTCAGGTCGTTTACGCTCTGCCTACCCCATCAGGGATAAAGGCGTGATTATATGTATGTATGTCATAATTTAACAGTCTCATTTTAATTGTAAATACGGAGATTTCGGATTTCGCAGACATCGGTCGTATCACTACATAGTATAAAACAAAGTCGCTTTCTCTGTCCCTATATCCCTATGTATGCATAAATCTTTAAAACCACGCAACGGATATTGATGCGGTTTCTTTTAATTGATAGAGTGATTCAAAAGGAAGGTTTATGTGTATAATACATGCATAATGTAGTAGATAAACACTGATAATTTCCGTGCGAAGCCGGGGCGGGTCGCTAGTTTAGAATAAAACAATTTTTATCAGACAACCCCTCACACCAAAATAATGTAAACAAACCCCCATTTTGTTATCTCCCATCATCATCTCCCGAGCCTTATCCCGTATCTCACGGGGTCGGCTTAGGAAGCCGACCCCGTGAGATACGGGATAAGGCATGTATGTATGTATGTATGAAACCGATTCAAGTCTCTGAGTAGTTTTCTGGATATAAAAAAATATTATCTCCCTGGCCTTAACCTAATCTAGGGGATTGAACGAGGGTACTGGTTTTTACACAGAGCGACTGCCATCTGACCTCCGCAACCCAGTAGGGAAACCAGACCCAATCCTAGATTAGGTCAGAGTTTTCAAGCCGCCAATGCTTAGGCACTGGCCTCTGATATGGCTTAACGACTAATATCGACGGTATTAAACGATATTAACCGGGACCAACGGCTTAACGTGCCTTCCGAAGCACGGAAAAAGCACCGAATAAACGTACATATGAAATTCGAAAACCGAAAAACACATTGGTACGTGGCGGGATTCGAACCACGACCTCCCGCTCAGGAGGCAGCGGCCCTATCCACTACACCATCGGGCTCTCATCTCATTTTGTTATCTCCCAAACTATAAATATATTGGCTTGCCTCAAGTTGTTGAATTTTCTGTTCTATGGCACAATTTGTATAATTTTGTTGTTTTATCCTCCTATACCTTGTCATTATTTGTGCTTTATTCCGTCGTAACTGGGCTTGAATTTCTATGTCCCTTAAGACAGTGTACAGTTAGCAACGAAAATAAAGATACATGTGGTTATTACGCTAAAGAATAAGGCCACCTTTATTCACTTAGCCTGGTTTGGTGGTCTCTCGATTTAGTACCATGGTGCCCAGATAAACTTTCGTGTTTTTTTTGACAAATTGCATTTAATAAAATAAATGTATATACATACATACATATAATCACGCCTTTATCCCTAATGGGGTAGGCAGAGCGTAAACGACCCAAACAAAGGTCGTTCCGCCACGTCTGACAAAGTTTTGAGGGTTATTTAAGATATATTTGTAAGTATATTGCTGTAGTGACAGATTGTCAGCCCATCGCCTAAATTACAATATACTGAAACCTTCGGATCCCTTAGCTGGTTTTTACAGCATGCCCAGGAGGAAATGCAGCTGGCACATTCTATGTTTTTCTCTCGCTCCCAGTCCAGCATGGAAGAAATGTATATACAACTAAGATATTATATCTTTTCAATTCACCCCATCAGTTCAAGAATAAATAGGTACTATTTCAATTTTCAAATATGTATATAATTTGTACATAATAAAAAAAACTTCCTTGCTGAACTGGAAGTGTAAGAAATACTTAGAATGTGCCAGCTGCATTTCCTCCCGAGCATGCTGTAAAAACCAGCTAAAGGATCGGAGGGTTTCAGTATATTGTAATATAGGCGACGGGCTAACAACCTGTCACTACATCAATATCGTACAAATCTATCTTAAATAACCCTCAAAACTTTGTCAGACGTGGCGGAACGACCTTTGTTTAGGTCATTTACGCCCTGCCTACCCCATTGGGGACAAAAGCGTGATTATATGTATGTAATATTTATTTTCCCACCGACTGTACATTAAACCAAACACTTGGTTGGGTTGTCTTAGGCGTCCTCGAGGAAATTGGTGTTTGTAATGTAATTTTCACTTCATTTGCTTGATCGGGACGGATAGGCCGTAGGCGGTTGAGCACGTTTACAGCGCGACCGCGGTTTTAATGAACGCGTTAAAAAAAGATACTAGCTCCGCCATCTTTAAAAAAAACAAATGGGTTTGTTCTTGACTCTATACATAAGGTCAGGGATGAGCGTGATAATGTCGACGATGAAGATAAGTTAAGATAAGATAAGATAATCGTTTATTCACCATTAAACAAGGTACATAGAAAGATGGTCAGTTATCTATAAAAATATAAGCCCTCCTGTTTAGCCATTACAAATAGCATCCAAATAAAGAGTATAAAAATAAATTAATTTACATGAAAATTTATGAAGCGAGCTCACCCAGAAGATGCCTGTAATGGCACTGGTAAACTCACGCACCGATAGAACACAGCAAGCTGATTGGCGCCGGACGCGGTGGTCGGGTGGTCGCGAGCCAGGCGGCGCCTTGCGGAGCCTTGCGGAGCCTACCACCGCTTTGTAGGGATCGTTCAATCGGACTTATACACAGGCAAGCCTGTGTTGCCGTTGTCAAGAGTGGACCACAACGAGGTAGACCCAGCCCACCCCGTCTTATTTATATAACAATTTATTGTACACAAAAACATCATAAAAACAAGAAACAAAAACAAAGACACAACAGGCACTACTTATAAAAAAATAAAAAGAAAATAATGTATTAATAATTTCTTCCATGCTGGCCTGGGAGCGAAAGAAAAACATAGTATGTGCCAGCTGCATATCCTCCCAAGCATGCTGTAAAAACCAGCTAAGGGATCCGAGGGTTTCTGTATATTGTAATTTAGGCGATGGGCTGACAACCTGTCACTACAGCAATATATCTACAAATCTATCTTAAATAACCCTCAAAACATTGTCAGACGTGGCGAAACGATCTTTGTTTAGGTTGTTTACGCTCTGCCTACCCCATTAGGGATAAAGGCGTGATTATATGTATGTATGTAAAAAGAAAATAAAGTAGATGTACAAAAGAGATGGTTTATCATCTTGAGACATTCCGGCATCGAACGTCCATTTCCTACGAATGGCCACTTCTTTGAAAGTCCATTTCATAGATCATCCATTTTGCTCAAACGATGACTTCCATGGAAGTCCATTTCACCGAACGGCTACTCCCTTAACGGCCACATTACTTGCGAGTGGCGTTCCCAAAATGGCCTCTTGCCTTGAATGGCAACATGTATCTGAACGGCTACATATCTGAACTGCTACATATCTGAACGGCCACATCTCTGAACGGCCACATCTCTGAACGGCCTTATGTCTGAACGGCCACGTATCTGAACGGCCACATGTCTGAATGCCCACAATATAATTTTTTTTTTAATGGACCTATTTGCACCATACTAAATAGTGTACATAATGCGTCACCGGACTAAAGGCGGGGAACAAAGGACTAAAGGCGGGGACCACAATATCACTCAACGGTCACACTATCTTATATATGTAAGGCGGTTTTCATAGCTGTGACATTAATTTGACAGTTCCCTTTATACAGCAGAGCCCCCCCTACGTTCATTAAGAACCGTGTCGTGCTGTATTATTATAAATCACGAACTGAGCGAGACGTGACAAGGGCGGAATATAAAAACAATGGCCGAATATTAGGCCGCTTTTCCGCCGAAGTCCATTATTCTTTATTTATTTTCTTGGCGGGTAGCTAGACTGAAAAACCCTTTTATAGGCTTTCCACCTCAGTTTTAGAATAAAGGTAAACAAAGTTTCATGTCTTTTTATTCAAAAACACTTCTCAAAACAACCCTCAAAACTTTGTCAGACGTGGCGTGGACGCTCTGCCTACTCATACATACAAACATACATATAATCACGCCTTTATCCCTAATGGGGTAGGCAGAGCGTAAACGACCTAATCAAAGATCACTCCGCCACGTCTGACAAAGTTTTGAGGGTTATTTAAGATAGATTTGTAGGTATATTGCTGTAGTGATAGGTTGTCAGCCTAAATTGCAATATACTAAAACTGGGAACGAAAGAAATTCTATGTGTTTCTTTCGTTCCCAGGCCAGCATGATCTGCCTACTCCATTAGGGATATAGGCGTGATTAAATGTATGTTATTCAAAAACACATTTCTAAAATAAATAATACGTGTTGGCAAATTACTAAAGCTCCTATTGCACAATGTTGTCATATCTAATAGCTAAAACATATTTTAGGAACGATATCTTTAACTAAAAGAGAAGAAACTTTATTTACCTTTATTCTAAAAATGAGTTGGAAATACTATAGGATAGCCAGGCCCATAAGCTGGGAATTTTTAAAGCGGAAGTGAATAGGCATCATTATGAGTCTAGGTGAATATGGTCATCATCTCTCCTATCGTTGGGTTTTCTCAGTGGGCGAAGGACCCAATGAACCTTTTTAGAATATAAATTTAATGAGGTCAAAAAAAGGTAGAGACATTTACTAATTTTTTTCTTAGTTCTTTTTTAATTTTTGCTTTAGGAACTATAAAGAAAGAGAATTTTTTTTTAAATAGTTTATTCAAGAAACTTTTAGGTACAGTGTTTATACTTAAAATAAGACGCTTAAATTTAAAACCTAAGTAAGGTTTAAGCGAAAGATTAAAGAATATACGAGATTTTATCAGTATTTATTAATTTGTTTTTTCATGAACTGAACTACTAATCTAAGTAGCTAGTTGTTTGAGTAATGATTTGTTGATGGCCTAGTAAATCAATAAATTAAATCAGTACTATAGTAAAATAAAAAAAACAGTATAACATCTTCGTAAAACATTACCAAATTAGATAAGAATTTTTCTACATCTTCTTTCGAGCGTGTTATCGAAGTGACTCACGATCTTTTTGACATGGTTTGTGTCAAACTACCAGGGTTAAAGACAGGTACCGGGTCCCACCGTTTTTTACTCTTTCTCTCTTTTACTTTGTCCATAATTACGCAGTCGCTTATTTTTGGAGGTATTTATTTTACACAGAACGAAAACAGTCCATAAATCATTCGACTGATAAAAATATTGTATATTTCATTACTTATACAACCCACTGAATTAATTACAATGGGAAATGAAGGGCGAATGAAATACTGGACTCTATTCTGCTAAGTCATTTGGTGAACTGCTTTCGTGAGACCGCGTTTTGAGGAAAGCTGGATTTTATGACGTCATTGTTTTGGGTTAGCTGAATAGGGGTTTTCCTTCCGGATTACAACGACCATTTTTATTGACTTTGACAGATGGTATCAATGTTGCTACGTAAAAAAACTAATATCTGCCTTTTTTATAATAGCAAGTAATACAGACAATGTCGTTGTCGTTGGATATAGCATAGGTTTAAAAAATCTTTTGTTTTTAATTCTTCCTTCAGAGCGAGTGAAAAATTCTTCCATGTTGGACTGGGAGCGAGAGAAAAACATTGGATGTGCAAGCTGCATTTCCTCCCGAGCATGCTCTAAAAATCAGCTAAGGGATCCGAGGGTTCCAGAATATTGCAATTTAGGCAATGGGCTAACAACCTGTCACTACAGCAATATACCTACAAATCTCTCTCGAATAAAGATGAGGCGGTACGACCTTTGTTTAGGTCGTTTACGCTCTGCCTACCCCATTAGGGACTATATGTATGTATGTATGTAAAAAAATCTTTATAGTACCTACTAATTAATCTCAATGTGCTTTGTAAGTACAATATTTTCCATAATATATTATGTAAATGTCAAAGTACAAGCAAAAGCTTAATCGTATCAGCAGTTTCCCTGTACCTATTCCTGCCCATGTTCTTTGCAGACAGATGAATCACTTCAGCTGCCAAGGTCTGTGGGGAAACCATCTTAAATTTGACGTTACGTTACTATCTATTTATTATACTGTGATATTACTACAATCGGAGAGAGGCCTTTGCCCAGCAGTGGGACACTATCGGCTAAATAAGATAAGAAGAAGATAAGATTACTACAATCGCTAAACGCACGACCAATAAATTAACTAATTGTCTGTGTTTTTTAAATATGTTAGATAATATAGTTTGTTTAAGTTTTAAAGGTATTAATTAGTTCGTAGAGGATTTGCAGCACCAAGACAAACCGATACTTGGTTTAATGGTGCTAAGCTGTATAAGTTTATGTTTGTCTGTATGTAATGAATAATAAATAAATAAATAACTGAGATAAAAGATGGACGGGTGACAAGAAAAACATGAACAGCCTACAATTAATATTTTTGACGTAATGTATCGTCCATCGCTAAACAAAGCTATTGGTTCCCCGGTCAGAAGCCCGTGGAAATCCGATCGGCCATTCTGCCGAGTCATCGTTTTTGTGCGTTATTTCTGGGTCATTGTGTGCTTTGTACGGGTTTTGTAAACAATCACATGATGAAGTGTGCTGTTCGATGTGTATGAGTTTTGGGGAGCCGTTCGAAGTGCTACCACCATAGAATAATAATAGTCCTCCCACCGATTTTCGGTGATGGCGGCCAGTCTCCCGGAAATCAGTCAGCTGCGCAGGACTAGTTTTTAGTGCTCAACTGTTTGTGCTACACACAGGTGCACTCTCTATTCCTTCAATCTTTTATTCTAATGGGACAGATAGACTGACACGACCAGAGAGTAATCAGGGGCAATACTGACTATTTACATGCCCATCCGTCAGCATGGATTATCTTACTTTTCGGACAATCAGGTGATTAGCCTGCAATGTCCTAACCAAACTAGAGTCAACAACACAAAGTCATTGTCTCCCGCCGGGAATCGAACCCGGGACCTCCGGGTCGAGAGCCGATGGCTGAGACCGCTAGACAACGGAGGCAGTTAATGATAAACTGTACCCAACGGTACAGAAATTTCACTCCCCTACAACGCTTGCTCAAATAGCATACACGCACACTATTACACGTGAAGTAAACGTAGGGTTGGCTACAGCGCGACACAATTCGGAGCGAAGCAAGGAGTAAAAAAGGCAGATTTGTATGTTCACCGAGACAATTAACAACCCGACTGATTTAGGCCGCCGCACCGTTTCGGCGGTCTTAGGCGGAAACCGTGTTCATACCTAAAGTGCGGAGTGAGACAGGCCTACGACCAAATAATACAGTACGTTTTCAGCATTTTAGAATTGTTTCTGCATTTTATTGGTCTGAGTATTGTATTGAGATACGGAGATATCACGAGATGAAGAGAATATCCCAGAACCGGAGGGAATACCGAATAGTGACCTCAAAACTTCAATATGAAGATGGCACCCCATGATGATGATCCGGAGATAATCTTGAAACTGATCTTTGAGACAACTGTTTCCCCTGTACGTTTTTTTTTATAATTATAAATTAACTGGACATGGATACGTTATAATTCCTTGATATAATAAGGTACTGTGAAAATTCTAAATTAAAAGAAAACAAAATTTTCAGTGTATTGTAGACTAGGTTATGATGGGCTGACAACTTATCAATAAAGAGTTATTTACTTCTAATATGAAAGAAAGAAAATAACAAATTTGTTTCGGGCAGTGCTCGAACCTGCGTTTGATGAAAATTAAACGAAACGGTAGTGGGAGTGACGAATTAATCATAGACTTGCTTTATGTACACGTCATAGCGACGTTAGCGACATCTAGCCGTGTAGTTTAAGAACTACAAGTCCACTCCGAAACGAATTAATTATTTTCTTTCCGTCATATTACATGAAAGTGGCCACGGAAGACCAGCGTTTTGGGCCTAAAAAACCCAAGACAATATTAGCTGAGTGGCAGCCATTTTGGTATAAATTTCATTTAACTAAGTTAAGTATGAGTTTATTTTTGTAAAATTTATTACTAAATAAAATTTCTTCTATTCTATTCTATAAATAAAAAAGCATTGTGAGTGCTAAAAATCCTTAAATAATTAGTCCTTTACTAATTTCAATAGATCTCAAAATTATTCTCAACACTTGTCTGACAGGGCGATTACGCATTTCAATAGAATGTTGAGTTTTATAGACTCTCCTACTCCCTGAGGCATGAATAGCTTTTTAATTCCAACACCGAGCCTAGCCTCAAAGCCTCAAGGTTTACCAACAAAATCCGTCAATTTACGTCGGAGTTTACAACACAATCACTCCCGTAGGGGCTGATTCCTTGAGCTGATTCATATTCATCGATTACTTACACGGAGTATCGCTTGGGAGTATTAGTACATTACTTGAGGGCACTCTCAAGATTGATTTTAAGATGTTAAGTGATTTATGGCTTGTGTGGGGAGTCTTCTGGGCATTGTGGGCTGAGACCTTGGTGTGAAATATTGATACGATATTTTTATGGTATTTTCCATGCTGGACTAGAAAAACAGTAGTTGTTCAGTATCGTTTACTGATCAACCCCTATCAGTTTGCGGGATGCTGTCCCTTACACCCGGTATAAAAATCTATTTTCATACAGAGGTAACCTTATTTCCGCCAAGCCATAAAAACATCACACTATCAACCAACCGCCGCAAATGTAGCTGAAATAGCAGTAAAATCACATTTGCCTTGAAATAAATTACTCTGATGATAGTAAATGAGAAAACTGAGGCTGCAGCAATATCTTCACAAGATTAATGGCCATCGCGCTTTTAGAAACGGCCCACAAATCACTACTCCTGGCATAAGCGGAACGTTATTTCGGTAAATTGCGAAAATAGTCTCGATTTACGACCCCCACTGCCTCTACTCTATCTTGTAACGTCAGTGTCAGCGGATTCAATCTCTCAACGGCCATGTTTGACGTTTCGACATTATTGCGTTGTGTAAGTACCACAGGTAAATACTTCCAAGCTGGACTAGGAGTGAAAGAAAAACATAGAATGTGCCAGCTGCAGTTCCTCCCGGGCATGCTGTAGACCAGCTAAGAGATCTAGGTGTTTTAGTATATTACAGTTTAGGCGATGGGCTGACAACACTACAGCAATGTACAAATCTATCTTAAAAAACCCTCAAAACTTAGTCAGACGTGGCACAACGATCTTTGTGTAGGTCGTTTACGCTCTGTCTACCCTGATAAAGGCGTGATTATATGTATGTATGTCATATGATATAGCGGATATAATTGACAGAAACACTGGGAGACGTGCATAATCGTGTCAAAATCTGGCGAACAAAATGTAAAAGAGTTTTCAAGTTTATTATTTTAAAAGTGACAGACACATTTTAATTTTAGTTTTAGCCGGTGGAATCTAGAATCGAGCCCAATATATGCTAAAAGAAGTTAAACTAAAAGTACCTTACCTAAACTTCCCAAATTTCAATAAATTCACAACAGTTCTAAACACGAACCTCCACTTATAAAGGTGGTAGTAAAGTAAAGGAACACATTTATAAAGCTTAGTAGGTAGATATTTATTTGAGAGCAGTATTACTAGTGATATATGCTTGTGGCTATTTCCTGGTTTTGCCCCTTTTAAGACCGACGCCCACCACGTGAAGAGATTGTGTTATTCAGGAAATGTTACATATGGGGAGTTTCTAAATACAATCTTTGTAATTAAACGAACTTATTGGATTCAGTTTCCTGTATTCTGTCAGTATGTGAGTATGTCAGTGTTCAAGATCCTTCAAGTTGAAGTTCAGCTCAGAAGACTTAAAGGTAAACTGTAATTCTCGCGTTCCGCAACATGGATTGGGCGTTATTCCACTAGACGGCACGGCGACGGTGCCATCACGATACCGTCGCTCTGTTTTTCCACAAAACGACACGGCAACGTCCCGATAACGTCCATCTTGTTCCAATCTGAGCGCACACACACACGCGCATGCTTCGTACGGATACAAAACACATGCAGTTTGGCAGGCCGGCGATGGTAACGACGGAAATCAATGCCGTGTCGTTGCCGTGGCGGCAAGTGAAAAAGCATGCCATATAATTTCATTAATTTTCATAGATGATCTCTTCTACGGTACCGTCGACGGTACCGCGGCTTCGCCGTTGCCGTCGCCGTGCCGTGTCGTCTAGTCGAAAATGCCCGGATTCAGTTTCCTGTATTATGTCTGTATACATGTGGAAATGTCAGTGTTTGAGATGCTTCAAATGGAAATTCACCTCAGAAGCCTTAAAGGTTACCTGTCATTCCCGTGCTCCGCAACATGGATTGTGATAACGACAGGAACTTATAATAATTTAAACGAAATATTCGTGAGTAAAGAGAATACCTTTACCTATCACGCAAGTTTTTCAGATTCAAGTCCAGACCAAAAGTCACTTTAGGGGATTGATATATGTAACGACTCTTGTACTCGTGTCACAATATTTTTTTTTATTTCACCGACCGGTGTCCAATAATGTAAATAAAATCAAGGTAAATAATGTTTACATGGATGTTATTGCTCGTAGCCTTTTTAAGTTTCAATATATTATGTACGTAAAACCAGTGTGAATAACCCACCCTTAAGATGCTGTTTTAGCGAAATCGGTGAATAAACGAAAATTGTTGTGAAACGAGTTCAAGTGTTGTTACATACATACATATAAACACGCCTTTATCCCTAATGGGGTAGGCAGAGCATAAACTACCTAAACAAAGGTCGTTCCGCCACGTCTGTCAAAGTTTTGAGGGTTATTTAATATAGATTTGTAGTTATATTGCTGTAGTGATAGGTTGTCAGCCCATCGCCTAAATTGCATGTTTCAATAAGTGATAATCGCAAGTATAAATTATAGACCAAAAGTAATCGACTAAAAACCCCTAACCATTTTTTGTATGTGCCAATAAATTTCCCGTTATCCAGAGAATGTTGCTCAAACAGGCTAAAGCGGGGAGTTGCTACACGCAACCTCCACCCTATTAAAAAATACGCATTGCTTAAGGGCGCCTACTAGGGCTCAAACCTCGGTCCTAAGCTTTAAGAACACTGGCACTCTCAATTATTGTACACAGCAAATTATTGATTCCTAGCTTCAGTGGGATGGCATTCGCCACCTAATATGTAATAATAATGTATAGGAATATATACGTACATGTACACATTTTAACGATACAATTTCAGCCTTTCACGCCCTCATTTCCCTTTGTCTGGTTGAGTGTTCCTTTTTCGCTCTGCTCTCAAAGTTCGCGCAAAAAAGTAAATTTAGCAATGTCATTTTTTGTAACAATAGAATGGTTCTTGTCTGATATTTCTTCGTCGACTTATTAAGCCGACATAATTTTGCCTTGTAATAATTTGCTTTTACGTAAGTAGTTGATGTTACACATATGACATAAGAAACTAGTATTGTACATACCCTTAGACTAAAAAATCGTTTCACCTCAGTCCGCAAAAAGAAGGTAGTGTGTTGGTGAAGATCAATATAAAACATTTGGTCGCATTTAATATTTCTGTGAGTTGCTTACGCTTGGAGTCAAAATAATAGGTCAAACTTGACAGCTCTAAATTTAAAGTAAACAAAATATATTATATTGCATCATGTTAGCATATATTTGACCGTCAAAATGTTTCCATGTAAATAGTTTATTGCAACCGACTCAATTAATGTAAAACGATGCTAATTAAACAAGAAATGATTATATATAGAATATTTCATCAGGCAAAGTACCCAAGATGCTGGCAGCATTACCTCTTTGAATGTTTAAATAAATGTCAACATACATACAATCACGCATTTATCCCTAATGGGGTAGGCAGAGCGTAAACGACCTAAACAAAGGTCGTTCCGCCACGTCTGACAAAGTTTTGAGGGTTATTTAAGATAGACTTGTACGTAAATTGCTGTAGTGACAGGTTGTCAGCCCATCGCCTAAATTACAATATACTGAAACCCTCGGATCCCTTAGCTGGTTTTTACAGCATGCCCGGGAGGAAAAGCAGCTGGCACATTCTATGTTTTTCTCTAGCTCCCAGGCCAGCATGGAAGATTAATAAATGTCAAATGTGATCTAATTCCAATCTTGGCTCCAACAACGAAGTCATTAGAAATGACCATATGAATTATCATCAGCATCATTATCACCAGCTCTCATGTTTCCATAAAATGTGTCATTTTAAAAGATACATACATATAATCACGGCTTTATCCCTAATAAGGTAGGCAGAGCGTAAACGACCTAAACAATGGTCGTTCCGCCACGTCTGACAAAGTTTTGTGGGTACGATAGATTTAATTTTCATTGGATACTTGAATAATATTAACGCAAGTTTTAGCTTGCTTCTCTATTGTTCAATTGAGTCTTTACAGAGCTTCAAATTAAACAATGGGCTCGATTCTAGATTCTACCGGCTAAAACTAAAATTAAAATGTATCTGTCACTTTCAAATTAATGAAATTGAAAAAGGACAGGCGATTTATACTCTATGGTTTTACACTTTAGCTAGATTTTGACGCGCTTTTGAACGTTTCCCCAGTATTTCTGTTAATTTTATCCGCCATATCATATGAACAGGATTAAAGCTGGCGATTAATCCACCGACAAGAGCAAAGCTCTTAGATTTATGATGATGATATCATATGAAGGGGAATAAAAATAACAGATAACTCATAAAACCACCGACTCTAAATCAAATACCGGAGAGAATTAGATCTTCTGTCCTTTACCAATGTTTTAGTATGAAAGTCAGGACATTGCAGGCTGAATCACTTAATTTACCGAAAAAGAAGGGCACGTTAAGCCGTCGGCCCCGGTCGCTGTCTTTGATAGTGGTCGTTACTCAAACCATGTCAGAGGCCTGATAGTTGTGCTACTAGGCGGTTTAAAAACTCTGACACCAGGGTTCATCGGGTCGACAGACTCGATACCCATTCGACAGAAGAAGAAGTATGAAAGTGAAAATAGATTTTAATTTTAGTTTTTCCGGTAAATCTAGAATCGAGGCCAATATTTATTGAAACAGTATCTATTCTACCCAAACCCGTGTTGGTCCAGTGATGCATGTTAAGTCTTTCCGATATCAAAATGCAACAACATCAGCAGTCAACCATGTACACAGATAGATTATTTGGAGCGTTTATTATGCTCCTTATAATAAGTATATTTTCTGTGGATTTATTTAAAGCTAGTTGTTTTCTATTTTAGTACATACATACATATAATCACGCCTTTATCCCTTATGGGGTAGGCAGAGCGTAAACGACCCAAACAAAGGTCGTTCCGCCACGTCTGACAAAGTTTTGAGGGTTATTTAAGATAGATTTGTAAGTATATTGCTGTAGTGACAGGTTGTCAGCCCATCGCCTAAATTACAATATACTGAAACCCTCGGATCCCTTAGCTGGTTTTTACAGCATACCCGGGAGGAAATGCAGTTGGCATATTCTATGTTTTTCTCTCGCTCCCAGGCCAGCATGGAAGCTATTTTAGTACCATCTATTTTTATTTATTTATCATAAAGTCAGTAATACAATTCAGTTACACTTCTAACTTCCGTAAGAAAAAATGATTTTATTTGTTTTATAGTACTTTTTATTTATTTATTTTATTTCGGTCTCGCGGAAGACCAGCGCTGTGAAGGTGTATACTATAGTAGGCAGTATTACGCTGAGCTGGGACCTTTTGTCACCCTATTTACTATATTAATTCTATGCCCTAGATTAAGTTGTTTTTGTTTAATTATACATAATATTTTAGGTTAAGTTTCTGTGTAATAATTGGTCACAAATAAACGTTTTCCATTCTATTCTATTCTTCAAAACAAGTGGTTATATTCAAAGTCAAAGTCAAATAATTTATTTCCAAATAGATTCCTAAGAACACTTTTAGAAAGTCACAAGCGAGTCTATTACAAAGAAAATTAATTATATCTATGTCACAAAATAAAATAAAACTATATCACAATGAAGAAGAAGCATTAGAAACTCGCACTTTACGCCCCTCCCTTTGTTTTATCTTATTCTTACTTTTGTCCTTCTTTTTGATCAAAATAGGGTTTGTGACCGCAATGTGTGCCAATTTCTTAGGCTTCACTGAAATATCAGAGCTCCAGACATCTTTGTCATTAGTATAGTCATCTAACTTATAATAGGCTTTCCGACATAATGTGTTTTTAATATTATCTTTAAATTGATTTTCTGACAAATTTAATATATGGTCAGGTATTTTGTTATAGTATTGTATACTTAGACCTAAAAATGTTTTTTTTACTTTAACTAACCTAAACGGGGGTTGGTCAATTTTATTTTTGCTTCTAAGGTTCCGGTTATGCCTGTCACCATTTTTGGTAAAACTATGAATATTTTTCCTTGCATACATAATATTTTCATATATAAATTGACATGGTACAGTTAAAATATTTATCTTATGGAACAATTCTCTTAGGGAATCACGACATCTGAGTTTATAAATCTGTTTTGTTTTAACGGTTATACCTAAGTTCTGGCACAGGTGGTATGTTGGTCATTTCTTTATGCCTATAATAATAGAAAGAGGTAGACGACCAGGATTGTAAGCAATCACCACCACCCAAGAACACATGTTCGCTCAAGGGGTATATAATAGCTAGAAATTTTGTTTCTTCCATGCTGGCCTAGGAGCGAGAGAAAAACATAGAATGTGCCAGCTGCATTTCCTCCCGGGCATGCTGTAAAAGTCAGCTAAGGGATCCGAGGGTTTCAGTATATTGTTATTTAGGCGATGGGCTGATAACCTGTCACTACAGCAATATACCTACAAATCTATCTTATATAACCCTCAAAATTTCGTCAGACGTGTCGGAACGACCTTTGGTTAGGTCGTTTACGCTCTGCTTACCCCATTAGGGATAAGGGCGTGATTATATGTATGTATGTATCTACCCATTAAGATAAACAATTTTTCCTAAGGAACATGACGAAATATGAAAAAAGAATACTTCCCATACTAAATACGCTATCAGCTGATGCATTTCGTATGGGAGGTCAGGTTTTTATTTTCGTTTTTCGACCTATGTTCTTTTGGGAAAGTTGTTCAGTTCCATGGGTAGATTCACTCCTTTGTATAAATGACTGCTCACAACGTTGTATACATGACTGTTCTTTTTCAAAACTATCCTTTAAAACTCATACATATCAAACTCTAAGAACGTACTCAACATCTGCATCTTAAAGTAAGTCGGATGTTTTATTTACATTAATAAAACGCCCCTCAACCAATATGTTGGCTGCAATGGCTTTCCTGTTTACTTTACTGCGTAATATACCAGTATTGCTGGAATTAAACTCGTTGCTGTAATAAATTTAGAACATGGAGCTCCAATTTGCAAAGCAGACTGATATTGTATAGGAACTGATGTACTTTTATGGCCTCTGTAGAGGACAAAGCCATTGCTGGCAAAGTCTGCACATGATGGAACCTAACAGACGGGTTGCGAGGTATTGAGACGAAGAGTTCTTGATTCAGTCTGATTTATTATATGAAATGATGGCTATTTTATATTAATGTTACGTTATTCACACAATAATAGTAGTATTCATGTATTACATGCGTGTAAGTTGCAAGCTCAGCATGTCACGCAGTATTGTCAATAATATGTAGTAAGCAAGTCGACGACCTGCGCGACATGCTGAGTAAGATGGTTCGAGTTGGCTCGAACAGCTTCTGTGCACATTATTTCCATGCTGGACTAGGAGCGATTGAAAAATATACCAGGTGTAAGGGACAGCGTCCCGCAAACTTATAGAGGTTTCTAAGTCAACGACACTGAACAATTATAGCTGGTCTGTTTCAGTATTTTTAAAAAAATAATTTGTATGGAAAAGCAATTTTTTCTCTTCTGAAGGAATTTTCTGGTGGAAGTTGTCGTTGACTGAGCAACCCCTATCAGTTTGTGGGACGCTGTCCCTTACACCTCGTACAATGTGACAGCTGCATCTCCTCCCAAAAAGTAAGCTAAGGGGTTCAATGGCTTCAATGTATTGTAATTTAGGGATGGGCTACTCATTACAATCTAAAATTGCCCTCAATTTTTGTCAGACGTGGTGGAAGCACCTTTTACGAGGCAGTTTACGCTCTACCTACCCCTTCAGGGATAAAGGCGTGACTGTAAATGTATGGACTGGGAGCGAAAGAAAATTATAGAATGTGCCAGCTACATTTCCTCCCGGGCCTGCTGTAAAAACCAGTTAAGGGATCCGAGGGTTTCAGTATATTGCAATTTATGGGATGGGCTGTCAATCTGTCACTACAGCAAAATACTCACAAATCTATCTTAAATAACCCTCAATACTTGGTAAGACGTGGCGAAACGACCTTTGTTTAGGTCTATAATTTTGTTATTAAAATCACTTGAACTTGTTTCACTTAATATAATTTAATCCTACGGGATTCGCTAACTTATATCATAATCAGGGATTTTATACACATCTCAACCGGTAGGATTAAATTATATTGAGTGAAACAAGTAGAAGTGTTTTTAATAATAACATTATAAATATGGAGTTTCACCAAATGCCGACAATCGCAAGTATAAATTGTAATTTGTTCAGGTCGTTTACGCTGTCTACCCCTTTAGGAATAAAGGCGTGATTATATGTATTACATTTATTTATTTATGAGCCTGTGGTGTCCCACTGCAGGGCATATGTATGTATCACTATCACTACATAGTATAAAACAAAATCGCTTTCTCCGTCCCTATATCCCTATCTATACATATAATAAATCTCTAGAAGGGTCGTGTCTGTACATTGAATATTTTTACAAAAAAGTAATTGCAGCAGGCATTATTAACGATATAAACACCAAAACGATTTTTTTTAGATGGTTTGTCTGTCTGTCTGTCTGTCTGTATGTTAGCACATCACGCCAAAACTACTGAACCGATTTTGATGCGTTTCTTTTTATTCAATTGTGTGTTACCCGGGTTGCAACTTAGGATACCTAAAATCACGCTACCTGACTTAGGGGGTAAGCAGGAAATTGAAACTTGGCTGTTTCTTAACCGATTTTTTTGGAACTTTTTTATTCGACTGAGCATTATTTAAAAACAAAGTTCCAATACAAATAATAACACCTCATATGACTTAGAATGTAGGTAGGAAATTGAATTATGGTCGTTATAACCGATTTTTATGGAACTTTTTTTGTTTGACTGAGCATTACTTAAACTCAAAGTTACGATAAAAATAATCACACCTCCTGACTTAGGGGGTAGGCAGGAAATTGAAGTTTGATCGTTTTTAACCGATCTCAAAGGGACTTTTTATTTAACTGAGTTTTTTAATTACCTGATGTCCAGCCTAGGTTAGAAATAATCACGCAAACCGTTCTAATATCGAGTAAGTATCCCAGTTTGTATCGAAAACACGCAGTGTCGAACATACTGAAAGCGCTTCTCCGCGCGTAGGAGCGGGATCTACTAGATCGCGCGAAATCGTGTTTTCCATACAAGAACAAAGATCAGACAATGCGAAACACGCTTCCGCGCGAGGGTTAGCAGATCCCGCTCCTACGCGTGGAGAAGCGTTTTCAGTATGTTCAACACTATGTGTTTTCCATACAAACCGGGCGTACGAATTCTCGTGCACAGCTAGTCTATACATAAATCTTTAAAACTACGCAACGTATATAATATATAATACTTGCATAATATTGTGGAGAAACACTGATAATTTCCGTGCGAAGCCGTGGCGGGTCGCTAGTGTAATGATAAACTTTCATGGCCACTTTCCACACATTTACCTACTCGTAAGATGTGTTATCATTTCATTTTGAAAACCCGACCTTATGGACCCCATACATGACCCGTATTTCCTGGATCAGGGCCCTTGGGACTTTTAAGATTAAATTAAATTTTGATATTAAATTTATGTTTTGAATCTCACGTTCTAATGTTTTGAAACTTTGAGTAGTATCACTACATAGTATAAAAAAGTCGCTTTCTCTCTCCCTATATTCCTATGTATGCTTAGATCTTTAAAACTACGCAATGGATTTTGATGCGGTTTCTTTAAATGAATAAAGTGCTTCAAGAGAAAGGTTTATTTGTATAATACAGGCATAATATTGTAAAGAAACACTAATGATTTCCGTGCGAAGCCGGGGCGGGTCGCTAGTAAGTAATAAATTTAAATATACAATACAATTTTATTCATAGACGTGGCGGAACGACCTTTGTTTAGGTTGTTTACGCTCTGCCTACCCCATTAGGGATAAATGCGTGATTATATGTGTGAATGTATCTATGTAATTTTATTAATTAATTATCTATTATCATGAATTTATTACTTTATTTTTTATAATGAAATAATTATGTTATTCACATTAGACAAAAAACCTGCAAAACTAAAGAACGGATTTCAGCGAATAGTTTTGATAACTGTTACACAAACTTGCCAAAAACGTTCCGTTTCAGCTAAATCGTAATGCTAACAAATGTAACTTTGCCCGCGTTTGCTGCGGATTTGAACGTTTTGTGGTCGCCATAATGTTTACAGGGTTGCCAAATGTGTATAAAAATGCGCGATTGTAGTCGTACAAACAAGAGTATAACGAAGTAACACATCAAGTAAACATAAATATGTTTATTGAGACGTTCCTCATATTCGCACAAAACTCTTTTCTTCTTCATAAAGTTTGCCAGTTAATCCGTTTCCGTGATTACGTGTAATAAATGATGAGCCGGCTGTATATACGAAAACATACGGATAGGATACGCAATGTCCCGTCATGCGGATTGTCCCGTAACGCTGTCAAAATAGTTAAGGCCCGTATTGGTAAACAGCACTTGAGACTGACAGCTAGTTTGATTTCGTATTAGAAATGTCATTTCAATACAATGCGGTCTGTCAAATCAATACGCTTATAAATAAGAGCAAAGTCAAAGTCAAATCATTTATTTCCAAATAGATTCCTAAGAACACTTTTAGAAAGTCACCAGCGAGTCTAGAGCCGCGGCCGAAGCCTACCACCGAAGAGAGTGCTGTCCATTTTGCACTGCCCAGGGGCCACGTGTAGGGAAACTCGAGTAAGAGGCCCAGAAAAGGGCCTCGCCTACGGACGCGGACAGCTTTGACCCCCAAAGAGTCTATTACAAAGAAAATTATATCTGTGTTACAAAATAAAATAAAAATATAACACAATGAAGAAGAAGCATGAGAAACTCGCACTTTGCGCCCCTCCCTTCGTTTTGTCTTATTCTTAATGTTTTATTTTCTTATTCTTAGCCTTCATGTTTTACGCCGAATGTATTGTTATGACGTCACGTTAAACGATCGTCCGTAAACCGACTTTACAGACAACCAATTTTTTTTCATTGCTATCGATTTGTTGGGGACCCTTTCTGTACTCTCATGATAGAAAATGACAGGTAAAGTTAACTCGGGTATTTGAGAACTACAAATTGCTACCAATATCTAGGTGGGCATGGCGGTATGTCATAAAAAGAGATAAAATATTCTGGTAATTCTTGAAGCTTGGCAACCCTACTTGTGCGGTTTTATAATCAAATGCAAATATGCATTCCATTTCACAGGATTATACGGGAAGAGCGTAATAATATTTGCCCGGGTTTTCGTTTTACCAATAATTTCGTCATTTGGTATTAAAATGTATCGATTTGCATGTATTTATCGTTAATTAAGTATTATTGTCATGTACAGTAGAGTCGATATCGATAGTTATAATCCGCATTCTGAAACTATTATTTAAAATTACAGTGCGAGTTTATACCCAGTTATTCACGGTGTGCGTTAAATGATAGATATTATTTAACAGCATTTAACTTTTCTGCAATTGTATTTATAGTACTTTATCTTCAGAGAGAAACAATGTGTGTTACTAATAAACTCAAAAACTATAGTTCCAATGTTGGAAATTCCTTAAAGAAGTTTTACTTGAGTCATTCTTCGGACCTTCGATTTTCGTTGTCCGGGCCAAAACAATTACTATCTGATATAAACAGGGAAAGGCATTTTATTAGATTTTATTAATAAGTATCTTATTTATTAATTATAATTTATTTGTAATCCAGCAACATTTGGGTAAAAGAAGAGTTCGTACCTACGTATTAAATTTAAAATAGAATATTTATATATCGTTTGTAAAAACACTTTGTAGGTCTGCAGGTACTACCCTTTATGTTTCAATTTGTACCCTCTGTATAAATGGGAATAATTGATCGCTCATCAAGTCTTCAGATATTATTACCGATTCAGTGGAAATCAAAACTTTAGACATTAAATCTTGTTATCACAAACAACATCGGAAACTATATTACTCATTATTTAAACTCGACTGCCTCTGTGTTTAAACGGGGTGATCTTTAGGCTCTCGATTTAGAGGTCGTGAGGTCGATCTCACGGAGGATAAAATATTTTTATCAGTTTGTGCAATGGTTCCCTTTTTGGTTAGAATACAATCGTCTAAAGGAACTAAGTGCATGTCACAAAAAATCGGTCACGAAAACAAGTCCCGCGCAGATGGTCGATTTCAACGATTTTGGTTGCTGTTACCGCAAATTAGATTGCAAGACAATTAATAAAATTTAATAAAATTAAAAAGTATAAAAATACTTTTTCTTCTATTTACTTAGTTTAGCTCAATAGTACTATAACGTGCTCTCTATTAGTTATCCTTGATTTCACTATGAACAGTTGAAGAGAGTTTGCTACCATCAAGTTTCTATGCTGTTCTAGTAACTTGACTAACTTTAGCCAGTTAGAATTGTTGTGGTATTGTCACAGACAAGAATGGCTAGTCGTTACTATTCAACAAAGTTGGCGTTGTGAAGGTTCAGTTTACGTCGTATTCAAAGAAGATATAATATGGACACACAAAGGGATATGAGGCAAAATCCTGTAGTACGTTCATGAAAATCTTTCATGCTGGACTGGGAGCGAGGAAAAAACATAGAATGTGCCAGCTGCATTTCCTCCTGGGCATGCTGTAAAAACCAGCTAAGGGATCCGAGGGGTTTCAGTATATTGTAATTTAGGCGATGGGCTGACAACCTGTCACTATAGCAATATACCTACAAATCTATCATAAAATAACCCTCAAAACTTTGTCAGACGTGGTGAAACGACCTTTGTATAAGTCTTTTACGCTCTGCCTACCCCATTAGGGATAAAGGCGTGATTATGTATGTACGTTCATAAAATACTAAGTACGACACAAAAGCTTAGAAATTGAAATAAAACACTGGTATCATATTTTTGAATTGAAACAGTATTTTTTTTGTCGTCGCGTAGAAAATTCCCCCATTTATTTCTACTCTTTTGTCTTGTATTTGGGTATAAAATTACTAGTATGGACTGAAAGAAAATTTGACGTATTAATTAAACCCTACATTCACACGCAAAAAATGTTCAATTAATAAAAAACAGGTCAATATTTATTCGGCACAAGCATTTCCAAAACGGTTTTCGAATGCGGTTTGTAAACAAATTATTCCCAGCCCTTTATAAATGACCCTGTCAATCAAAATGGCGGAAAACAATTAAACACGACAGTTCAAAGAGTGGGCAGCACTGAGTGAGTTCGTACTAAATATAGCTTTCTTAATGGTACAGTGTATAAACAAGTACTTTAGGTTTGTTTGATGTAATTAAAAAAAAAAAGTAAAATGGTTCTAAAAATATTTTTAAGCGCTAACATCGTCATTCATAGTTAGGTAGGTAGTTTCTAACCAATCTGCATTCCATTAAAAACTCGGCCTAAGGCCAGATAACTCGATTATAGCCAAACCATAGCCTCTATGGCGTATAGAGAAGGGCTGTAAGGGACAGTGTAGGTACTAAAATTATAGCCAAACCATAGCCTCTATGGCGTATAGAGAAGGGCTGTAAGGGACAGTGTAGGTACTAAAATTATAGCCAAACCATAGCCTCTATGGCGTATAGAGAAGGGCTGTAAGGGACAGTGTAGGTACTAAAATTATAGCCAAACCATAGCCTCTATGGCGTATAGAGAAGGGCTGTAAGGGACAGTGTAGGTACTAAAATTATAGCCAAACCATAGCCTCTATGGCGTATAGAGAAGGGCTGTAAGGGACAGTGTAGGTACTAAAATTATAGCCAAACCATAGCCTCTATGGCGTATAGAGAAGGGCTGTAAGGGACAGTGTAGGTACTAAAATCTGAATAGGATTGCTCGCTGATGCTAAGTCATGAAACTTCTCAAAGAAATAATTCTAAAAGATTTTTCCAAATTACGTATTTGCTCCCCTACAGTTTTCGGTATAACGTAAAAGCCAAACTTACTTTTTTATCGGTTGCTATGGATCGTAAAAAGTCGCCATAAACGATACTTACGATACGTTATAAAATTGGAGCCTTTTGAATATAAAAGTGGCGTAAACAACAAGCACGAGGGTTAGCACAGAATATATAAAAGTACTACATACAGAATGGCCACTCACCTCAGTCTGACATACGTCACACTCCATGCCGGTCGGTGGGTCACATTGTGGGCACGCTTAGCGGGCATGGCAAGCGCATGTTTCCCAGTGTCATGGCAAGCGCATTTTTCCCAGTGTAACGGAAATAATAAAGTTTTGTGTTCCAAAGATGGTAAGGTACTGTTCCGTGTACGGATGTCTTTCAACCACATGATAAGACTCCAATAGGAACTTTGTTAGATTCCACAGTGATAAGAGATGGTAAGTAACTTCATACAAAATATGCAACCTAACCTATTCTAAGTATTCAGTTACAGTGAACTACTTTAAAACGTTGGTTTAATCAAGAACCAGATTAATCAAATGATGATTTTGACCGGTATAACGAAATTTGACAACCCTTATAACACGTACACAAACGCATGCCAAGTGCAACATGCTGTCTGTCGATGTGTGACCAAAATGACATTGTAGTTATAAGTGTCCGAGATGTGGTTATAGCGTGAATTGAAGATTTTTTACCCTCTCTTAGAACTGTCACTACAGCAATATACGGTCAAGATTCTTTATTTTTTGAGTAGGTAACTAGATTTACTCTCCAAACTATGACTCGTTACCATAAGGTGTGCAAAAGTTACAAAATTTTAACTTTTCGTTGAGTATGTTTTTTTTCTTCATAGTACTAACTTTTAAAGATGCCCATAGCGTTACGAGATAAACTTTTCTCAGTAACTAAGATTTTGTATCAATCTTTGATCCTCTCAAAAAGTGATAGTTTGTCGAACTTTGTTAAAATAGTAAATAAAATTGGAGGTCTAATTTCTTTATGATATTTTTTTAAATTTCTATATCAATAAAAAATTACTTTCATTTTATTTGGTATCATGAATAGAACACACATTAAAATAACTATATGTATTCCAAACATACATGTAATCACGCTTTTCTCCCTAATGTGGTAAGCAGAGCGTAAACGACCCAAACATAATTCGTTCCGCCACATCTGACAAAGTTTTGAGGGTTATTTAAGATAGATTTGTAGGTGTATTGTTGTAGTGACAGGTTGTCAGCCAATGGCCTAAAGCTTTCTTAATGGTACAGTGTATAAACAAGTACTTTAGGTTTGTTTGATGTAATTAAAAAAAAAAAGTAAAATGGTTCTAAAAATATTTTTAAGCGCTAACATCGTCATTCATAGTTAGGTAGGTAGTTTCTAACCAATCTGCATTCCATTAAAAACTCGGCCTAAGGCCAGATAACTCGATTATAGCCAAACCATAGCCTCTATGGCGTATAGAGAAGGGCTGTAAGGGACAGTGTAGGTACTAAAATTATAGCCAAACCATAGCCTCTATGGCGTATAGAGAAGGGCTGTAAGGGACAGTGTAGGTACTAAAATTATAGCCAAACCATAGCCTCTATGGCGTATAGAGAAGGGCTGTAAGGGACAGTGTAGGTACTAAAATTATAGCCAAACCATAGCCTCTATGGCGTATAGAGAAGGGCTGTAAGGGACAGTGTAGGTACTAAAATTATAGCCAAACCATAGCCTCTATGGCGTATAGAGAAGGGCTGTAAGGGACAGTGTAGGTACTAAAATTATAGCCAAACCATAGCCTCTATGGCGTATAGAGAAGGGCTGTAAGGGACAGTGTAGGTACTAAAATCTGAATAGGATTGCTCGCTGATGCTAAGTCATGAAACTTCTCAAAGAAATAATTCTAAAAGATTTTTCCAAATTACGTATTTGCTCCCCTACAGTTTTCGGTATAACGTAAAAGCCAAACTTACTTTTTTATCGGTTGCTATGGATCGTAAAAAGTCGCCATAAACGATACTTACGATACGTTATAAAATTGGAGCCTTTTGAATATAAAAGTGGCGTAAACAACAAGCACGAGGGTTAGCACAGAATATATAAAAGTACTACATACAGAATGGCCACTCACCTCAGTCTGACATACGTCACACTCCATGCCGGTCGGTGGGTCACATTGTGGGCACGCTTAGCGGGCATGGCAAGCGCATGTTTCCCAGTGTCATGGCAAGCGCATTTTTCCCAGTGTAACGGAAATAATAAAGTTTTGTGTTCCAAAGATGGTAAGGTACTGTTCCGTGTACGGATGTCTTTCAACCACATGATAAGACTCCAATAGGAACTTTGTTAGATTCCACAGTGATAAGAGATGGTAAGTAACTTCATACAAAATATGCAACCTAACCTATTCTAAGTATTCAGTTACAGTGAACTACTTTAAAACGTTGGTTTAATCAAGAACCAGATTAATCAAATGATGATTTTGACCGGTATAACGAAATTTGACAACCCTTATAACACGTACACAAACGCATGCCAAGTGCAACATGCTGTCTGTCGATGTGTGACCAAAATGACATTGTAGTTATAAGTGTCCGAGATGTGGTTATAGCGTGAATTGAAGATTTTTTACCCTCTCTTAGAACTGTCACTACAGCAATATACGGTCAAGATTCTTTATTTTTTGAGTAGGTAACTAGATTTACTCTCCAAACTATGACTCGTTACCATAAGGTGTGCAAAAGTTACAAAATTTTAACTTTTCGTTGAGTATGTTTTTTTTCTTCATAGTACTAACTTTTAAAGATGCCCATAGCGTTACGAGATAAACTTTTCTCAGTAACTAAGATTTTGTATCAATCTTTGATCCTCTCAAAAAGTGATAGTTTGTCGAACTTTGTTAAAATAGTAAATAAAATTGGAGGTCTAATTTCTTTATGATATTTTTTTAAATTTCTATATCAATAAAAAATTACTTTCATTTTATTTGGTATCATGAATAGAACACACATTAAAATAACTATATGTATTCCAAACATACATGTAATCACGCTTTTCTCCCTAATGTGGTAAGCAGAGCGTAAACGACCCAAACATAATTCGTTCCGCCACATCTGACAAAGTTTTGAGGGTTATTTAAGATAGATTTGTAGGTGTATTGTTGTAGTGACAGGTTGTCAGCCAATGGCCTAAATTACAAAATACCGAAACCCTAGGATCCCTTAGCTGGTTTTTACAGCATGCCCGGGAGGAAATGCAACTGGCAAATTCTATGTATTTCTCTTACTCCCAGGCTAGTATGGAAGTACATACATATAAATGTTTAAAGTAACCTTGTATTAGTAAATTAGGGTTGCGTGTACAAAATTATGCTATATCTTATTATGATGAGGTTCTCACAGTGAATAACTGAGTACATGTAAATGATATGCCACAGAACTTACATAGTTTACGAAGCATTCAGTCAATTCAATCAGCATAAACATGTTTGCGTTGCTATTAACGAAACCACAGCATTCGACAAGGATGTGCAAAATGTGATGAAAATTCGCACCAATTTCATCACATTTTGCAATCTACATTTCAAAACTATTTTTAATTGACTCGATACCCACACGACGGAGAAAGACTTATTTTTAATTTAGTTATGTTACTGTCTTGGACCCAGTCCATGTCTTGGAAACAGGTATAATGAGATTTATTTCATTACGCGAAATCAAAGAGCATACTATGCTTATACTAATCCAAGCAAAAATTAAATTTATTTATGTTAGAAGAAAAAGAAACATACCTATACGAAAGATTTTCTAATTTCCAACTGGCTTACCGTAAAAATGTTTATATTCTGAGCATAAACATCAATAATCACTACATAGTATAAAACAAAGTCGCTTTCTCTGTCCCTATATCCCTATGTATGCTTAGATTTTGATGCAGTCTCTTTTAATGAATAGAGTAATTCAAGAGGAAGGTTTATATATATAATACATGCATAATATAGTAGAGAAACGCTGATGATATCCGTGCGAAGCCGGGGCGGGTCGCTTGTAATATAATATAGGCTTGCTCTTGACTGTGGCACTTGAACAGAAAATTTAGCGAGCTACGAGTACATACATACATATAATCACGCCTTTATCCCCAATGTGGTAGGCAGAGCGTAAATCACCTAAACAAAAGTCGTTCGGCCACCTCTGACTAAGTTTTAAGGGTTATTTAAGCTAGATTTTTAGGTACTTTTCTGTAGTGACAGGTCAAATACAATATATTGATATCCTCGGATCCCTTAGCTGGTTTTTACAGCATGGGAGGAAATGCAGCTGGGAATTCTGAAGAGCTACGTAAAAAAAACGAGTAACATAAAAAAATCCTGAAATTTGGCACTCGCTGAAATCGATTTTAAATACGCCTCTGAAAGCCTTACCAATATAATTCTATGTTTAAAACAGCTGTCAGCTTTCAAGATGACAGACCGACTTTTTCAAATGGATCAAACATCTACAGTATTTCTTCCTTTTGTTCATTTCACTAAGCATGTCACTTCCAACAAAAGTAGCTATGCCAAAAGTATTATGTCAGCATCGTTGACAACCCTCCTGTATGTTGCGACAAAGCTTTAAATGAACGCAGATGAGGGCGCTGCATTATACCGGGTGTAAGGGACAGCGTACTAAAAAAAAGATAGGAGTTTTTCAGTATTGAATAACTTTTATTGGGAAATAGTTTCAGGAAATGAAAAAGAAATTCAATTCTCCATACAAAATTACCACAGACAATTTGTATGGGAAAAACTATTTCTTTTCCATTTCCTGAAAGAATTTTCCGGTTGTTCAATTTCATTGACTAAGCAACCCCTATCGGTTATTAATACGCTGTTTTTTTACACCCGGTATAGAAAACTGACAAGAATGGCGTTGGTAGCGTTATTTCCTATGTTTGCGACGTTCATTAAGAACCTTGTCGTGCCGTACGTTTGTTTCATTGAGTCCGTATCGTCGGTACAGTTCACGTCATGTTAATTCGACTGCATAATGAACACTCAGCTTGTTTTGTCTGCTCGTACACTCGGCCGAATGTTTACTTAGGTGCGTTCAGCTTTTATCTTATTACAACATGAGCTGTTTACGTTGAAAATGGAAATGCGAGGATTTAAGGGTGCGACAGTGAAAGGAATTTGACGATGTCATTCTCCCTTTTGTGTATAAAATTATGTTAAGCTATATGAATGGAATGAGCAAAGATTTGAAAAGGATCTGTTCTATTCCCTTTTGGTTACTTTGGCTTTGTGACTTTAAAACATTAATTTAAAAGCCTATTTATACCGACTCTTTGATGTAATAACATTTAATTTCTCTTGTTTCAGAAAACTCAAACATCTAAAAGTGGCCAGTGTTTCAAATCAAATGACTTGAAAAGGAACACGTTCTAAATTTAAAAATGTCGTGCCCGTTCCGGCGCGCGTCGTCGCAACAGCAATTTGCAAATGGCGCCCAGAGACCCGAATTCAGAACGCGCCAATCTTCGGTGCACATGCCAGGACCAGAGGAAGAAGATGGAGAAAAAAACACATTGACGCTGAGGAATTTGAGCGAAGCGCTGCAACTGCTAACGGCGCCTTCGGTAAGTTTCTGATTAGTTCTAAAATGTTCTAGACTAAAAGTTTTATCCAAACGTTCAGTCTCAACACATTTGCCTAGACTGAGGCTAACATCGCTACAAAGTTCGAAGACGAAGTTCAATTCGAATTTGTAAACTCAAACGTTTCCGACGGAATCAAAATTGAATAACTTTGTGCATTCGGAAACTACTGTAAAAATAGTTGTGCTTTCATAAAGAAAGTTTTAGCCGAGACATTGAAAACTTTTTGAAACGCAGGTTACAAATTTTTGCATCTAAAATGCGATGTAGTCAAAACTTTCCAGTCAACACGGTATACTGGGGTTAATTCAAACCTAAAATAAAAATCTATCTGTCACTTTCAGATTCAAAACATTGAAAAAGGGCAGGAGATTTATTGTCTCCGGTTTTTGATTTATAGTCGTGGTTTTAAGCGTTATCTGTCATTTTTTTCCGCCGTGATATGATATGGCGGATAAAATTGACAGAAATATAGGGAGACGTGCAAAACCGCGTCAAAATCTAGCCTACATAACCTTAGAATATAAATCTGTTCTTTTTCAATTTTATCATTTTGAAAGTGACAGATAGATTTTAATTTTAGTTTTAGCCCGCGGAATCTAGACTCGAGTCTTCATATATATATATATATATTTCATTTTTCTTTCAGTTTTGTCTTCATGACTAAAATATTTATTTCCCATCTATAATCGGTTTACTTTGCCAATGTTCAAATGCTCTCACGAGTCAGTGAAAACCTCCTAAGCGGATTAAATGTTCGCTTGATATTTATATGTCTTCAATAATCTATGAACCAACGAATCGACGATGAAAAACTGAAAGAATTTGGACATGTTTTTTTTTTTTTTTTATGAAAGCAATTTAGTTACCTACATTATTTTTCTTCCATGCTGGACTGGGAGCGAAAGAAAAACATAGAATGTAAAAGTTGCATATCCTCCCGGGCATGCTGTAAAAACCAGCTAAGGGATTGAGGGTTTCAGTATATTGCAATTTAGGCTATGTGCTGACAACCTGTCACTAAGGCAATATACAAATCTATCTTAGATACATAGTGGAAACGCTATAACCTAAAAGATTGATTGATTGATTGATTGATTGATTATCTTAGATAACCCTCAAAACTTTGTCAGACGAGGCGGAACGACCTTTGTTTAGGTCGTTTACGCTCTGCCTACCCCATTAGGGAAAAAGGCGTGATTATATGTATGTATAATTTTTATCAATTTTTAGAATATACTGTAGAGTTTCTTTATTTATGAGCCTGCGGTGTCTCAAAACTCTATCTATCTATATCAGCCTACATCTACCCACTGTTGAGTATAGGCCTCTTCTTTTATTCGCCATTTACACTGATTCTGTGCCTCCCGCATCTACTGTTTTCTCCTCTTTAATATTGTATTTTTGTTTTCTTCCTTGCTGGACTGGGAGAGATAGAAAAACATAGAATGTTCCAGCTGCCCTTCCTCCCGGGCATGCTGTAGAAGTCAGCAAAAGGGATTCGAGGGTTACAGTGTATTGTAATTTAAGCGATGGGCTGACAACCTGTCACTACAGCAATACAAATCATTACAACAAAAAAAAAATCCCTCAATTTTTGTCAGACGTGGCGAAAGCGCCTGTTACGAGGCGTTTTACGCTCTGCCTACCCCGTAACGGATAAAGGCGTGATTTTATGTATGTATGTATGCACGTATTTTTATTTTTGTATATTTTACAATATCTATGAAGTAGCTTGTACTTAGTTTATGTATTATATGTAATGTAATGTATTTAGGATACATATTTGACTAGGGTTGCACTATCCTGCTAACCACTACGCATTTTTCTTTCACCCAAAGGTTGCCTGGAAGAAATTGCTACCTTAGCAATAAGGCCGCCTATGTTGTACTTGCCTTTTTTGTTGTTATCTGTTGTGTTGTATGATTTGTATTCTTACCTGCAGTAAAATATTTTTATGTTATGTTATGATATTATCATCAGTCCATCTGACTGACGGCAGATAATATCACATAGAGATCGAGCCCGATGGTGTAGTGGATAGGGCCGCTGCCTCCTGAGCAGGAGGTAGTGGTTTGAATCCCACCACGTAGCAATGTGTTTTTCGGTTTTCGAATTTCATATGTACGTTAATTCAGCGCTTTTTCCGTGCTTTGGATGGCACGTTAAGCCCTTGGTCCCGGTTAATATCGTTTAATATCGTAGATATTAGTCGTTAAGCCATGTCAGAGGTAAGTGCTAATTATTGGTGGCTTGGAAACTCTGCTTACTTCCGTGCTGGCTTGAGAGCTAGAGAAAAACATAGAATGTGCCAGCTGCATTTCCTCCCGGGCATGCTGTAAGAACCTGCTAAGGGTTCCGAGGGTTTTAGTATATTGAAATTTAGGCGATAGGCTGACAACCTGTCACTTTGGCAATATACCTACAAATCTATAATAAATAACCCTCAAAACATTGTCAGACGTGGCGGAATGACCTTTGCATAGGCCGCAAAATAAAAAAAAAAAAAAAAATAGGCGTGATTATATGTATGGAAACTCTGACCTAATCTAGGATTCGGTCTGGTTTCCCTTCTGGGTTGTAGAGGTCAGATGGCAGTCGCTCTGTGTAAAAACCAGTACCCTCGTATAATCACCTAGATTCGGTAGCCGATCTCGAGAGATACGGGATAAGGTCAAAGTCAAATCATTTATTGCCAAATAGATTCCTTAGAACACTTTTAGAAAGTCACAAGCGAGTCTATTACAAAGAAAAATAAATTATATACATACATACATACATACATAAATCACGCCTTTATCCCTAAAATAAAATAAATTATATCTATGTCACAAAATAAAACTTTACCATAATTAAGAAGAAGATACAAAGGAAACTCGCACTTTGCGCCCCTCCCTTCGTTTTGTCTTATTATTACTTTTGTCCTTTCTACATACATAAATATAATCACGCCTTTATCCCTAATGGGGTAGGCAGAGCGTAAACGACCCAAACAAAGGTCGTTCCGCCACGTCTGACAAAGTTTTGAGGGTCATTTAAGATAGATTTGTAAGTATAATGCTGTAGTGACAGGTTGTCAGCCCATCGCCTAAATTAAAATATACTGAAACCCTCGGATCCCTTATCTGGATTTTACAGCATGCCCGGGGGGAAATGCAGCTGGCACATTCTATGTTTTTCTCTCGCTCTCAGGCCTGCTGGAAGAATTTGTCCTTTCTATTGTTCAAAATAGGGTTTGTGACTACAATGTGTGCCAATTTCTTGGGCCTCATTGCCTTTTCTTCAACTACCCTCGATCGAGTGCCTGTTCTCTCCATTGTTTATGATGTGTGCTATTTCATTTCATTCATCAAGAGGTGGCAAGATGAAAGTAATAGTGGGTGTAAAGGACAGCGTCCCGCAAACTGATAGGGGTTGCTCAGTCAACGTAACTGGACAATTATCATCAGGAAATTCTTACAGGAGACGAAAGGTTATTTGTTACCTTCCCATATAAAATGATCACCTCCATCAGACAGTTTGTATGAAAAAGCATTTTTTTTATACTTCCTAAAAAAAAAACCTGCTGATATTGTTCAGTTTCGTTGACTGACCAACCCCTATCAGTTTGCGGGACGCCCTTACACCGCGTATTTATTTCTGAAAAATTCTCATCTATTTACAATAAGCAATAGCTTCAACTACCTGATAATTTATTAGAGCAGTTTCTAATTCAATCAACACTGTTGTCAGAGATTTCCCAACACCCAAGGTAATAGCTTCAATCATATTGTTCATCCGGAATTTGATCGAATTACCAAACTTTTTAACTCAATTGTAAACAACAATACGAACTTTTGTTCGTCGAAATCTAAGCCGACGACCTCCGAATTGAAAAAGACAATCTTCTAACTTTTACGGGTTGAAATTTAAATCAATAGACAAAGTTTCAGGGTTGAATTTAACCAAGCTTTTTTCTATGATACCTATAACTCTACTATAGGAAAAATAATTTGTTTTTTCATATACTAATTTCTAACTAACTCATCCGAAACATAGCGGTTTCTAGGTATAATATGATTTTTAGGTATTTAATATCCATGCTGGACTGGGAGAGAAAGAAAAACATAGAATGTTCCAGCTGCCCTTCTTTCCGGGCATGTTGTAGAAGTCAGCGAAAGGGATTCGAGGGTTACAGTGTATTGTAATTTAGGCGATGGGCTGACAACCTATCACTACTGCAATACACAGTACAATCTAAAATTGCCCTCAATTTTTGTCATACGTGGCGAAAGCGCCTTTTACGAGGCGTTCTACGCACTGCCTACCCCGTTAGGGATAAAGGCGTGAAATTATGTATGTATATAGGTATTTGCAATAAGGCCGCCTATGTTGTACTTGTTTTTTGTTGTTATCTGTTGTGTTGTATGATTTGTATTCTTACGTGCAATAAAGTATTTTTATGTTATGTTATGTATTTAGTAAGTAAGAAAATCAGTCTCTTAGAAAAAATCATCAGTGTATTTCCTAAATCACTCATAGCGTGCTCTAGAAATAGAAATACTTACAACTGATGTCTGAAATATTGTGGATTTCGTTCACCTTCAAAAAAAAGCACAATTAGATTTAATCAAATTAAAAAATATAATTTATTGTATTTACCAAGGAGAGACGTCACACCTCGCTATTTTCTACAAAAAAGTGTTTATGATCTTTATAAAAAGATCTTCTATCTTCCATGCTGGACTGAGAGTGATAGAAAAACATAGAATGTGCCATTTGCATGTCCTCCCAGGCATGCTGTACAAAAACCAGCTAAGGGATTCGAGGGTTATAGTGTATTTTAATTTTAGGCGATGGGCTGACAACCTGTCACTATAGTAATATACATAATAATCGTGACAAACGAGCCGAAAAAGACGTGGCAGAACGAGCTTTGTTTAGGTCATTTACGCTCTGCCCACCCCATCAGAGATAAGGGTGTGATTTTATATATAAAAATATATTATATAAAGAACTTCCGTGCTGGACTGGGAGCGAGAGAAAAACATAGAATGTGCCAGCTGCATTTCCTCCCGGGCATGCTGTAAAAATCAGCTAAGGGATCCGAGGGTTTCAGTATATTGCAATTTCGGCGATGGGCTGACAACCTGTCACTACAGCAATATACCTACAAAATATGTCTTAAATGACCATCAAAACTTTGTCAGATGTGGCGGGACGACCTTTGTTTAGGTCGTTTACGCTCTGCCTACCCCATTAGGGATAAAGGCGTGACTATATGTATGTATGTATTATATAAAGAGATTTTATATATTTTGTACATAAAAAGTTGCTGATGACTATTAGGACACTAGTGGATTTTTTGTGTCGGTGGCTTTCAAAAATAGCCTCAAAGAGTATCCAGATAAGAGTACCTAGAACAGATACGTACTTCATCATTCCCATATCTGCCAGCCTGCCAGACTAGATTGTTCGTTCAATCTGTTCAATTCACCCTATAGATCAGAATTGCCGAGCAGACATTGTGATTGTGTGAATCTAGACTGGACGGACGACATAGCACATTTTACAGCTAAAACCCTTTGATTCAGGTGCGAGCTTTTGCCATCGGAACAGAGTGTAGAGAATTGTCGATTCGGTTAGGGCACGAATAAACTAAAATAAATTCATATCTGTAGTTTTATTATGTCATGAATGAGAGAACAGGATAGGACTTAATGCCTACCTACTCAACCGGCCTTATTTTAGTATTTTTTTTTCAGAAATCGTATTTTAGTCTATACTACTCTCCCACAGTACGAAACCATCATCATCTTCATCTTCTCCCTAGCCTTATCCTGTATCTTTCGGGGTCGGCTACCTAATCTAGGGGATTGAACGAAGGTACTGGTTTTTACACAGAGCGAATGCCATCTGACCTCCGCAACCCAGAAGGGAAACCAGACCCAATCCTAGATTAGGTCAGAGTTTTCAAGCCGCTAATGCTTAGCACTGGCCTCTGAAATGGCTTAACGACTAATATCTTCGGTATTAAACGATATTAACCGGGACCAACGGCTTAACGTGCCTTTCGAAGCTCGGAAAAAGCGCCGGATAAACGTACATATGAAATTCGAAAACCGAAAAACACATTGGTACGTGGTGGGATTCGAACCACGACCTAGGCTCCCGCTCAGGAGGCAGCGGCCCTATCCACTACACCATCGGACGAAACCATACCTTTATTATTTTTTTCTCGCTTATAACCGAAAATTACAGGTAAAGACTTATTTTAGTTAGGTCGTGTTCTTACCGAATCAGCACAAATGTTGGCGTAATTTGAGTGAAATTGTGGTTTTACCAAATTTACACCAATGTTCCAGACCATTCGAATAGTTTCAAAGCTAACTAAACTAAGATTCTTGAACTGATACAATTGATGCAGGTTTGCCTATACAGACGTCCCTTTCAGTCTGCTCATGTATTAACTAAGATCGATCGTATTTTTAACGAATTGACCCCATTGTTCTAGAATATTCCAGACGATTCGAATAGCTTCAGACTAAGTTTCAGCTTTGTGTGTTAGTGCACAGTCACCTGGTGTAATGCTTCAAAGGGATGGCTGGATTCCAATTGCAACTGCATTCAGTTGCAATGGCGTTTGAGACGTATCTACCTACCGACTGGGAATTCCATACAGATTTGTGTTAAGAGAGTAGTGAAGGATGTCATCTCTCTAGCATTATCCCGTACTTACTGGGTCAGCTACCTAATCTAGGGGATTGAACGAGGGTACTGGTTTTTACACAAAGCGACTGCCATCTGACCTCCGCAACCCAATAGAACCAGACACCATCTTAAATTGAAACAGAGTTTTCAAGCTACCAATGCTTAGCACTGGCCTCTGACATGGTATAACGACTTATATCTATGATATTAAACGTTATTAACCGGGACCAACGGATTAACGTGCCTTGCGAAGTACGGATAAAGCACCGAAAAAACGTACATATGAAATTTGAAAACCAGAAAACACTTTGGTACGTGGTAGGTTTCAAACCACGACCTCCCACTCAGGAGGCAGCGGCCCTATCTACTACACCATCGGGTTCTTAGAGTTTTATAGAATATAACGGAATGTATTTGATTGATTATTGATTATTTCAGTTTTGTACATTTTAATTTCTGTGTGCACTGTTCTTATGTTTATGCGCGTTCGATGAGGTAGGTATCGGGATTTTGGAATATACATACATACATATATATAGCGGGCTTTATGCATAATGGGGTAGGCAGAGCGAAAACGACCAAAACATAGGTCGTTCCGCCATGTCTGATAAAGTTTTGACGGTTATTTATGATAGATTTGTAGGTGTATTCCCATAGTGAAAGGTTGTCAGCCCATCGCCTAAAATACAATAAACTGAAACCCTCGAATGCGTTAGCTGGTTTTTACAGCATGCCCGGGAGGAAATGTAACTGGCACATTCTGTGTTTTTCTCTCCAGCATGAATGAATGCCTACAATAAATCCTTCAATCTGCTATGATACCTGAGGGAAATCATCAAATGGCAGTGTGAGCTGAGTGCCAAACACAAATAAAGATGCATGAACAATGCGATTCATAATTCAAATGTTGGAAAATTTAATTTGTGGTTGTGGGTGCATTTGGCATCAAACGACGGACCAGAATGTTATACCAGTTAACCTCAAATAGGTAGTTCCATGGTCTTTTTTTTCATACATAAAGGTACATACATAAACATACACAAATAACTCGCCAAACTGAAACAGTTTGTTGGCGAGGAGAGCGCTCTCTTAAGTACTAATCATGCACCTATCATTACCTATCATTTTTTAAGTATGCCTATACTGGTAGTACTACACACACACACACTCACACACGCACGCACACACACATGCACACACCACACACACAAACACGCGTAAAATTACTTCTTTTTAAATATATATTTAATATTTATCTGTTTATTGTTACTCTAATAGTAATAATAATTTAAGTTTGTTTTTTTCTTGAATCGAGTCTTGATGAGTTCACTTCAACTTTAGCTACACAATATATATATTTCTTTAGTTATAATAGATTTTTTTATCAATAAAAGGGAGAAGTAAAACAAAATGAGTCTGATTTGGAACGAAGCCAAAAGCTCACAAAACTGGCTTATCTTTCCTGGAAAATATTATTTTATTTGGAAAATACGATCTTCTGCGTACTTCCATTTTGTTTTGTTGTGAGAGTATGTCACTCCGACCACAGATTTATTAACTTGTAGGCAACCTTGAAGGAGACAGAAGGATATGATAAACTTCCACCAAACGTAACAAACAAAACAAGGATTTATAGGCTTCATGTTCAGCAAAACAGGCTGGCATTGAAGAGGAAAATGTTTTTTGTTCCTTTGGAACATTATTGTGGTTGTAATGTGCTATTATTTTGATATCTATAGACTTTACTCCTTCTAAGAAATAAAATAAAATATTATTGGTATGAGTATACTATACGGCATTTACAATAACATACATACATACATATAATCACGCCTTTATTCCTAATGGGGTAGGTAGATCGTAAACGACTCCATCAAAGATCGTTCCGCCACGTCTGACAAAGTTTTGAGGGTTATTCAAGATAGATTTGTCAGTATATTGCTATAGTGACAGGTTGTCAGCTCATCGCCTAAATTGCAATTTACTGAAACCCTCGGATCCCTTAGCTGGTTTTTACAGCATGCCCGGGAGGAAATGCAGCTGGCATATTCTATGTTTTTCTTTCGCTCCCAGTCCAGCATGGAAGAATTGAATTGTGATGGTAATGTGCTATTATTTTGATATCTATAGACTTTACTCCTTCTATAAAATAAAATATTGTTAATATGAGTATACTATACGGCAATTATAATAACCATATTACCATACCAACCATATATTAGAGAGCCCGATGGTGTAGTGGATAGGGCCGCTGCCTCCTGAGCGGGAGGTCGTGGTTCGAATCCCACCACGTACCAATGTGTTTTTCGGTTATCGAATTTCATATGTACGTTTATTCGACGCTTTATCCGTGCTTCGGAAAGCACGTTAAGCCGTTGGTCCCGGGTAATATCGTTTAATACCGTAGATATTAGTCGTTAAGCCATATCAGAGGCCAGTGCTAAGCATTGGCGGCTTGAAAACTGACCTAATCTAGGATTGGGTCTGGTTTCCCTTTTTGGTTGCGGAGGTCAGATGGCAGTTGCTCTGCTAGATTAGGTAGCCAACTCCGTGAGATACGGGATAAGGCTAGGAAGATGAATTATAATAACCATATTTAAAAATAAAGCTAATGGGATAGGCCAGTCAAATAACCCGCCCCGTGTCGCCCCCGGCACAAAGGTGCCCATCACACTCGCCCTCTATAAAATAAATAGTTATCCACTTACTCATACCTACCATAAATTAATCTGAATTAAATTGAAAAGAAAAATAAACCCGACTGCGCAATATGCGTATGTCTTTTTTTTAGTAATAGGGAAAAACTTGTATTTGAAATGCTGAATTAGGTATACATACTATAATAATGCAACAATAGTGACCATAACTTTATATCATCATATTTTTTTCACTAACATGGAATAAAACTTGACGTCTACTAATCAATACTGACATTCATTCATTTTTATAGTATAAACTGCCTCCGTGGTCTAGTGGCTAGTGCCATGGACTCCCGATCCGTAGGTCCTGGGTTCGATTCCTAGGGGCGAAACACAAAGTTGATATTTGAGAATTTATCAATTTGTGAATTTTTCCCCAGTTTGGTTAGGACATTGCAGGCTGAATCACCTGATTGTCCGAAAAGAAAAAGATTTCGTGCTTTGGAGGGCACGTTAAGCCGTCGGTCCCGGTCGCTGTCTTTGATAGTGGTCGTTACTCAAACCATGTCAGAGGCTTGATAGTTGTGCTACTAGGCGGTTTAAAAACTCTGACACCAGGGTTCATCGGGTCGATAGACTCGATACCCACTCGACAGAAGAAGAAGAATAGTATACAATTGTAATATTTAAATAATTTTATTATTTAAGTAAGGCAACTAGTGGCCTCTCTGATGTTTGCTGTGCCCTTACAGGGCGTCACTTGTACTTCTTCTTAATTTGTAACAACTATTTAACCTGTGGCTTTGCAATAAATGAAATGAAATAAAGCTATATAAGAAGATAAGGGAAAACCAACGACGGATGTAGTGTGCCTGATGTTTGAAATTAGTACTAGGTACGCTACAGAAATATTGTTTTGTTCTTATATTTTTTTGTGTTTCTGTCTGTATCTAGTAACGAAGACGTTAAAATATATCATTAAAAAAAAATACTATTTGAAAAGCATCCTTCGATTTTACAATAGGTATAGTTCTGGTTTCAATTAAGATGAAGTCTTCTGGTTTATATGAGAACTTACAGAGTTTAAAGTATACTTTTATTCATATGAGCGTACAATATGGTATTAATAGTAACAAAATAAAATAAAAAAGAAGAATTTACTTACTTCGTTTGCATACATTTCTGCTTACGAAGTCGGGTAGTAAAGCTACCTCCACATTGGCATCTCATTCGCATTCTATCAACAGTTTGATCATGTTACCAAACATGGAAGCCCTTATTCCTGTCACGTACCTTTCTATTGCCATTAGGCTAAACAAAGCCAAGATACAATGTTGTATCGAGCACCGTGACTGGGGTATCTCGATTCAATTATCATTACTGCTAAGTCGTAATATGATTAGTTTGAAAATAATGTCTATTGGTGTTTGCTTTTATTATTGATTCAAATAAAAAATAAGTACAGGTTTAGCCAGAATAATAACTTATAAAATAAAATTTAGATAACATTACAGCATCTTCTGATGGAATATTTTTCCGTATGATACACACACACAAAAGGTCGTTCCGCCACGTCTGACAAAGTTTTGAGGGTTATTTAATATAGATTTGTAGGTATATTGCTATAGTGACAGGTTGTCAGCCCATCGCCTAAATTACAATATACTGAAACCCTCGGATCCCTTAGCTGGTTTTTACAGCATGCCCGGGAAGAAATGCAGCTGGCACATTCTATATTTTTCTCTCGCTCCCTGGCCAGCATAGAAGAAATTTCGTATGATATCTATATTTTTTCAACGCTGGACTGGGAGCGAGAGAAAAACATAGAATGTATCAGCTGAATTTCCTCTCGGGAATGCTGTAAAAACCAGTTAAGGGATCTGAGGGTTTTTCTATATCGCATTGCAACCCGTCACTACAGCAATATCTACAAATCTATCTTAATTAAACCTCAAAGCTTTGTCAGATGTGGCGGAACGACCTTTTTAGGTTGATTACGCTCTGCCTACCCCATTAGGGATAAAGGCGTGATTATAAAATGTATGAATGTATTATATCGAACCAAAAATTATATTTTGTTTCACAGGTTTATGAAAACATGTCATAAAGTTGCTCTATTTTTAGTATCGATTCAACTTCAAAATTTACGTTTACTATTTGGACCACCAACAAAGAAGACATTAAGCTAAGCTATTTTTACTATTTTATACATACATACATATACATACATACATAAAATCACGCCTTTATCCCTTACGTCAAACTGCTCGTAAAAGGCGCTTTCGCCACGTCTGACAAAAATTGAGGGCAATTTTAGATTGTAATATGTATTGCTTTAGTGACAGGTTGTCAGCCCATCGCCTAAATTACAATACACTGTAACCCTCGAGTCCCTTTTGCTGACTTCTACAGCATGCCCGGGAGGAAGGGCAGCTGGAACATTCTATGTTTTTCTATCTCTCCCAGTCCAGCATACATATAATCACGCCTCTATCCGTGATGGGTTAGGCAGAGCGTAAACGAGCTAAACCAAGGTCGTTCCGCCACGTTTGACAGTTTTGAGGGTTATTTAAGATAGAAATGTAGGTATATTGCTGTAGTGACATGTTAGCCCATCGCCTAAATTGCAATATATTGAAACCCTTAAATCCCTTAGCTGGTTTTTACAGAATACCGGGGAGGAAATGCAGCTGGCACATTCTATGTTTTTCTCCAGTCCAGCATACTATTTTATATTACTTCAAAATCAACATGAATCTTATAAGGAGTGTTTTAGTAGAAGACGCTACGTGATGAGACAGCCATACTGCGCTTATAAGAGGTCAGGTGCAGACATTAGTAGCAGGTGTTCATAATGAGCACACAGCTGGGCTAGCTCGCTCTATAGTCCACTTTGTTTCAGACTGGCCTAGACTAGACTGGTAGCATACCTACCTAACTACAAAATGATTCCCCATACAGTAAAACGAAGAAACATTAGGAATTAGGAGTAGCTTTCACAATAAAAAAATAATTCTTCCATGCTGGACTGGGAGCGAGAGAAAAACATAGAATTTGTCAGCTGCATTTCCTCCAACTAACCTTTTTGCATTGCAACACAAAGTTTTATTGTATTGTTTATCACTACATAGTATAAAACAAAGTCACTTTCTCTGTCCCTATATCCCTATGTATGCATAAATCTTTAAAACTACGCAACAGATTTTGATGCGGTTTCTTATAATGGATAGATGATTCAAGAGGAAAGTTTATATGTATAATACATGCGTAATATAGTAGAGAAACACTGATAATTTCCGTGCGAAGCCGGGGCGGGTCGCTAGTAATATATAAAAATATCGTTGTCTAATTATCTTTTGTCGTTAAATAATGTGTGCAATGAATAGATGTGAGGAATTTTAAAAAGTGCTAAATGGTGCCAAAAAAGACTTATTTTACAGTTAATCTCAAGTTTTACTTCGACCTACGATACCCTTAGTCCACTACTACAGAAGAAACGAACATCAGTCATCATAACTGCTTCCGTAGTCTGGTGGTCAGAGCCATGGCCTTACGATCCGGAGGTCCTGGATTCGATTTCCAGGGGGAACCCAAAGTTGATATTTGTCAATTTATCACTTTGTGGAGTTTCCCCAGTTTGGTCAGGCCATCGCAGGCTGAATAACCTGATTGTGTGAAAAGTTAAAGGATTCCGTGCTTCGGAGGGCACGTTAAGCTGTCGGTCCCGGTCGCTGTCTTTGATGGTGGTCGTGACTAAACCATGTCAGAGGCCTAATAGCTGTGCTACAAGGCGGTTTGAAACACTGACACCAGGGTACATCGGGTCATGTAAAAGTTGTCCAGCTTCGATTTAGAGCAACCGCTTTCAGTTTGCGCACTGTCTCCGATATATCCTAGTAAGTAAAGCATCAGCAGTATTGAGTAGTTTTGCTTGATAACTAAGATCTCTTTAGAGATGTTCTAATGGAGTTATTACTTGCGAAACTGCAGTCAGGACGTTCATTACGAAGTTCAGTGGTTCTGCTGAATATTGCTAACTTGGAGACTTAACTGTAGTTACAAGTTTATAGACGTCTCTCAAATGTACGTATTCGTTAAGTCTTAGATTGGGAGTCCTTTTGTTTTACTAACAAATGAAAAGTGAAAACTTAAAATTATGTAAGCATTTTTACTTCCATGCTGGACTGGGAGCGAGAGAAAAACATAGAATGTGCGAGCTGTATTTCGGCACAGGCGTGCTGTAAAAACCAGCTAATAGATCCGAGGGTTTCTCTATATTGCAATGTAGGCGATGGGCTGACAACCTGTCACTACAGCAATTTACAAATCTATCACAAATAACTCTTATAACTTTGTAAAACGTGGCGGAACGACCTTTGTTAAAGTGGCTTTCGCTCTGCTTATATATAAGGGATAAATGCTGCGTGATTATGTGTATGTATGTATAAGTAGTTAAGGTTATATAGAACCATGTTTATAAATAGTAAAACAAAATACGCAAATTCTTTACTACTGATGCAAGAACTGTTAGCTGATTTAGCAATTATTTTTACTATACTGATACATACATATATACATACATAATAATCACGCCTTGATCCCTAATGGGAGATCCCTGTAGTGACTGGTTGTCAACCATGTAATTTAGGCGATAAAATACAACTTACTGAAACCCTTGGATCCCTTAGCTGGTTTTTACAGCATGACCGGGAGGATATGCAACTGACATATTCTAGGATTTTCTCTCGCTACCAAGTTAGCATGGAAGAAATACTTATCATGTTTAATTATCTTATCGTACTATAAAGAAACGGTAAAAGTAATACAAAAAATACCGGGAAATTCATAAAGGACCACCAGCAGCCATACAACGGCCATGTTTGGATTACGAGCGCAGGCAAGCCGTAAAAATCCGTGTTAGGCACTGAATTTTATACCAGACACGTAATATCTAGATTTTTCTATAGATATCTAAGCGAACATTCTAGATGGGTGCTAAGAATGAGAACAAAAATAATTTCACATTGAAAAAAAAAACGTATGCTAAAGACATACATAGGCCTACATATAATCACGCCTTTATCCCAAATGGGCTAGAGCGTAAACTATCTAAACAAAGGTTGTTCCGCCAGTTTTGAGGGTAATTTAAGATAGACTTTTATTGCTATATTTTCTCTTGCTTCCAGTCCAGCATGGAAGAAATAATTTATTACTAGAAAAGACGAAAGTAGTGTCAATGTTCATAAATTGTAATAAAACCAACATTTATGTCCCTATTATCTGAAGCTTATTAGTCATAATTTTTACCATACTAATTCATGAAGTATGATTTTTAACATTAAACAAACGTGTGAGTAGGACAAAAAAACGAGCAATTCATAAAGGACCACCAGCAGCCATACAACGGCCATGTTGGGATTACGAGCGCAGTCAAGCCGTAAAAATCCGTGTTCGGCACTGAATATTATACCAGACACGTAGTTTCTCGATTTTTCTATAGATATCTAAGCGAACATTCTAGATGGGTGCTAAGAAAGAGAAAATCAAAATGTCGGTTTAATTTATTTTTTTATGTGTATACCAAAGACACATATAAATCACGCCTTTATCCCTGATCCGAGGGTTTCTGTATATTGCAATTTATTTATTTAGACAACCTGTCACTACAGCAATATACCTACAAATCATCATCTCCCTAGCCTTATCCCGTATCCAATGGGGTCGGTTTCCTAATCTAGTGATTGAACGAGGGATAAAACTCTTTTGCGAAGAAACTCGTCGTTCTAGTAACCATTGTCTAATTATCAGTGTCTTCACAAAATCCCTAGGATTATCGCGAAGATTCGAATTATTCTATCATCCTACGACATGTACAAGGCAATTTTAAATTAAGAGCAAATATTTCAGAGGTGACAAAGTACACTACTCTCATGACGTACACTATAAGTACACTTAACATCATCATGTATTTGTACATCTTAAGAGCAGCATTTCTGCGAAAACCCATCATAATATCATCACGCTTTCAAAGTCAAGCAATTAACCAACTTAGTAGTGCCCTCAAGGCCTTGCTCGGCTTATGTATTAACTTCCGTACAAGCAATCATAAGTTGAAAACTAACCGCAACCCATAAAGTGGTATGGTGACTTGCTTTTTATTTCTTTTATTTCTGATCGTAATAATGTTTGACCCAATAGGATAAATTTTTCTGAACTTTAAATAGCTATATTACATACAAAATGGGAGTCTGACGTGGTTTTTTGTGTTTCCTATGAGAAACATATTTAAGTACCAGCTGAAGAAGTCTTTGTGCTACAATTTATAGTATAAGCAGAGTCCTTAAGGCTCGCATTTATGAAGCGATCTCAAATTTGAGACTAATATTAAGTATGGATTTGACAGGCGTTTGTATTGAAATGAAATTTCTGATACGAACTTAAACTCGTTCTCACTCATAAGAGCTGATAATAAATACGGCCTTTAGAATAGTTTTTTTTTTTTTTTTCAATTGGGGGCTTTTGTCTAGCAGTCGACTAATGATAATGTTATCATACTAATATTTAAAATTCTAAAGTTTGGATGTATATAACTCAATCACGCCTCTATCACTGGGTGGATCGATATGAATTAAACGATAATGAAGAAGGATTTGGTGCACATATAGATATAGTTTAGGATAGGACATAAACTACTTTATACATACATACATATATAAAATCACGCCTTTATCCCTTACGGGGTAGGCAGAGCGTTAAACGCCTCGTAAAAGGCGCTTTCGCCGCGTCTGACAAAAATTGAGGGCAATTTTAGATTGTAATGTGTATTGCTAATGTGTAGTGATAGGTTGTCAGCCCATCGCCTAAATTACAATACACTGTAAACCTCGAGTCCCTTTTGCTGTCTTCTACAGCATGCCCGGGAGGAAGGGCAGCTGGAACATTCTATGTTTTTCTATCTCTCCCAGTCCAGCCTGGAAGAACATGGAACCGGAAACAGCATGGAACCGGAAAGCTATTATATAATGTATATGTTTTTTTATAAGTTCATGTTGGAACTTGAAATTTCCTCCAAGTTTGTTAATGTAACGTGTGGCTTAGTATGTTAACTAACTTAGCCGTGTCAATCATAACTTGTTAACTCGCCAAGATACGGCAAACTTCTGAGGCCGGAACGTGGAGTATGTTTCGTATACAGGGTGTTACGTGGGCATAAAGTAGGCCAGTGTACATACATACAAACATATAATCACGCCTCTATCCCTAATGGTGTAGGCAGAGCGTAAACGACCTAAACAAAGGTCGCTCCGCCACGTCTGACAAAATTTTGAAGGTTATTTAAGATCAATTTGTAGGTATATTTTTGTAGTGACAGGTTGAGAGCCCATCGCTTAAATAGGAATATATTTAAACCCTCGGATCCCTCAGCTAGTTTTACAGCATGCCCGGGAAGTAATATGTAAATAATTATCAAAATACGACTACCAATTTCAATATGGTTTGTATTTTTATCAATATTATTAGTGCGAAAGTCGTCGCTCTTCCACGGCTTTCAATTAAATTTCGGTAGATAGTATATCGGATACAGACATACTACTTCATTTTACCTAGGTAAAACATCTCATTCCGATGGGAAAATAAATCATCAATAAATCATATTTATAAAACAAATAAATTTATTATCTATCTATCTATCTATCTATCATCATTTGTCAAATTACCAAAATGCGACAACTGTTTGATATTTCTCGAAAAATTACGAGTAGACAAGACACCCATTCAGGTCTTTAATATGCTTCCTTAAAGCCTGTTTATAACTTGCGGTGAAAATTATATCCTCATTTTATGATTGTGACATAGAAAACGTGCAATTTCGTATAACAACACTTTTCTGTTTTCTTCCATGCTGGGCTGGGAGAGATAGGAAAACATAGAATGTTCCAGCTGCCCTTCCTCCCGGCCATGCTGTAGAAGTCAGCAAAAGGGATTCGAGGGTTACAGTGTATTGTGATTTACGCGATGGGCTGACAACCTGTCACTATAGCAATACAAATTACAATCTAAAATTTCCCTCAATTTTTGTCGCGACGTGGCGGAAGCGCCTTTTACGAGGCGTTTTACCCTCTGCCTACCCCGTAAGGGATAAAGGCGTGATTTTATGTATGTATGTTGTGTTTCCTGCTAGACTATACATGATAAAATCTTAGAATGTTATAAGTTTTGAGACTTTCGCGGGCAATATATACTCGTATAATCAATAACAATAAACATAATCGCAAAATTGATCCCGTTTAAAATAAAAATCGAACAGAAAATTTTATATTTTCTAGCTATTTCTGCTCGTACAAGCAGAAAATTCCGAGGGTTTTTTTTTTATTTTTGTTTATTTAATGCTATTTTGGTGATAAGATGGATTGATTGATTTCTTCCATGCTGGACTGGGAGAGATAGGAAAACATAGAATGTTCCAGCTGCCCTTCCTCCCGGGCATGCTGTTGAAGTCAGCAAAAGGGACTCGAGGGTTACAGTGTATTGTCATTTAGGCGATGGGCTGACAACCTGTCACTAAAGCAATACATATTACAATCTAAAATTGCCCTCAATATTTGTCAGACGTGGCGAAAGCGCTTTTTACGAGGTGTTAAACGCTCTGCCTACCCCGTAAGGGATAAAGGCGTGATTTATGTATGTATGTATGGTATCTACAAGGCAGATCCTTTTTGTCATGTATTTTTTATATAAATGTTTGATTTATTAATGTCTTGATCTCCCTTTTACCGTGGCTGCCACATGTTACCTCGTCTGATCAAACCCAAGGCGGTAACTGTATGATTAAAGAAAGGGCCGGATTCAGTGTGAAATGTTCAACGAGAACAGCCTTATGGCCTAGCCACAGATCTTAGACTTATGCCTGGCTAAGAGATAATTTGCATGTAAATAGCTGTATACTGCAACAATTTTAATGGAAGCCGATGTCTATAGTGAGGGTTATTTTGCCTATTTTACGTTGCAGCTGAAATTATGTATTTGTGTCCTCATAAGCCTAATCGGTTTTTTTTATTCCTTACTTTAAAAAACCAGAATGAAAAATGGCTGTCAGTTAATAAACTTCATCTTTATCTTATCTTAAATTTGCTGTACAGACACTAAGAATTGCTTCCCTATTCATATTGTCAGAACTCTTAGCTGCATTGTATATCCTGTGGCCAGGACGATTGCCTTATGCACATTTTAAGTACCCAGTCGACGCAAAACGAACAGCATCAATCATACACATGACAGAGTATTGAACCCGGATCGAAGATAATACAATATAAATCCATATCATGACACAAGCAAGTAACTATCGGGGAAAAAATATGTTAATATTTTATGTGTAATTTTGATAAGTGAAACCCCAAGTCCGTACCTGGGAACACCTGCTGAGCTTCAATGAAACCCGTGTAATAACTTCGTTTGAATTTTAACACTTTGAATGCGAAAAGCCTCCCTCGTCATAAAAAGTGGCACTCGTGCAAAAGCTCAGCAAAAATGACATATTAATAGACGACTTGTACATAGGTAGAGTTAAGGTGTAGCAGCTGCAGAACGCTATTTTATGATCTAGCTAGGTACATACATACATATAGTCACGTTTGTATTCCTAATGGTGTAGGTAGAGCGTAAATGACCTAAACAAAGGTCGTTCCGCCACGTCTGACAAAGTTTTGAGGGTTATTTAAGATACATTTGTAGGTATATTGCTGTAGTAACAGTTTGTCAGCCCATCGCCTAAATTGCAATATACTGAAACCTTAGGATCCCTCAGCCGGTTTGTACAGCATGCTCCGGAGGAAATGCAGCTAGCACATTCTACGTTTATCTCTCGCTCCCAGTCCAGCATGGAAGTACTATGATTTTCTCTCGCTCCCAGGACAGCATGGAAGTATATTTTTTTATTAAATCAATTGAAATGACCTTTTTTGGAAAAGAACAGTTCCTTCGATGTAAACAAAAAAAAACGATCTATCATCGTCTTTGTCTGGGTCACAAAATCTAGAGTGATTAGAAAACCCATCACTTCTTCTGCCTAGCATTATCTTAGCCTAGGTTTTGCCTCTTTCTAGATTTGTCTACTACCGGTGAAAGATTGCTTTCCTCCATATTCGCTTCACACAGCCTATTCCATCTCATGTCAAGAATAAAATTTAACTGCCTCCGTGGTCTAGTGGTTAGTGCCATGGACTCCCGATCCGGAGGTCCCGGGTTCGATTCCCAGGGGGGAAACACAAAGTTGATATTTGTTAATTTATCACTTTGTGAATTTTTCCCTAGGTTGGTTAGGACATTGCAGGCTGAATCACCTGATTGTTCGAAAAGAAAAAGATTTCGTGCTTCGGAGGGCACGTTAAGCCGTCGGTCCCGGTCGCTCTTTTTGATAGTGGTCGTTACTCAAAGCATGTCAGAGGCCTGCTAGTTGTGCTAGGTGGTTTAAAAAAGAATAAATCTCTGACACCAGGGTTCATCGGGTCGACAGACTCGATACCCACTCGACAGAAGAAGAAGAATAAAAGAAAAAAAAACGCAATGAACCTGTTAAGCAAAATGTTTTAATCTCGCTTCCAGCGACATTTTTCCCGGACGAGTTTCATCGATGAACGTTAACGTTGTACGATGATATATATTTTCCGAGTATTTTCGCATGTAATTCGTTCTCGGATTGAATAACATATGGCGTGTTTCCATTAGACGGTATGTCCACGGCAATGGCGCACTTTATTGTCTACGATATCGTGGAGAATTAAATGTATGAAAATCAATAAAATTATATGTTACGCTTTTCCACTTTCAACGGCACGGCATTGATTCCCACCGGTACCGTCGCCGGCCTGCCAAACTGCATACATGTATTTTGTAGCTTGCTTGTGTGTGTGTGTGTGTGTGTGTGTGTGTGTGTCTGTGTGTGTGTGTGTGTGCTCAGAGTGGGACTAAGTAGATGGACGATACTGTCAACGATATATTAATAATAATAGTCCTCTAGAAGATAGAATAACAGAGCCACGGTATCGTGATAATTTATTTATTTTATTTATTTAACTTTATGCATAAAAAGTTACATGGGCGGACTAAACGCTAAAGGGATTATCTACCAGTATACCTTAGGGCATGTGGATATGACAAGCCAGGTGCAAAAAATATCACCGAAAACTAATTTAGAGTAGATGATATCGCCATCGTGCCGTTGCCGTGCCGTCTCTTGGAAAACCAGCCAATCTCGGATTGAATAACATAATCGTGAGAGAATCTCGTGAATTGAGAGGAATTATCATCATTATAATCCTTTCCTCCCGTTTTCGTGCGGTATCGGAAAAGTTATTATTATTTGTGACAGACTTTTGCAAGAGTCAAATATTTTTACGGAAGTTGGTTTTATATAACTTTTTTCTTCTTTGCTGGACTGGGAGTGAGAGAAAAACACAAAATGTGCCAGCTGCATTTCCTCCCGGGCATGCTGTAAAAACCAGCTAAAGAATGCTAGGGTTTCAATGTATTGCAATTTAGGCGATGGACTGTCAACTTATCACTACTTCAATATACCTACAAATCTACCTTAAATAACCCTCAAAACTTTGTAAGACGTGGCGGTACAACCTTTTGTTTTGGTCGTTTACGCTCTGCCTACCTCATTAGGGATAAAGGCGTGATTGTGATTTTCATGTATGTTTTTTTAAATATACGCCTATATTTAGGTAATAAAAGATGTTTTCATCACGTCTAACAAACATGGTGGGTATTAACAAAACGCACTTTGTCATTTATGCAGAGAAGACGCAGGTTATTAGCCTGAATAGAATACACTAAAACATTATCTAAACTATAAAAGTCAGTAAAAGAAACAACAAGTCAACAGCGGCGAGAAACAGCGGCGGTGAAAGAAAAGCAGTTTATATAAAGTGTTCTATGTTTTTTATCGCTTTGTATTCCAAATCATCTGCTGGGAATGCTACAACCGCCTAATTATAAGATTGCCTTGGGCTTATTCTATCGTTTACACTCTCGTTTTTTCTTCCCAAGTTCAAACTCAATCTACATTGCAAAAATGGGTACATGTACTTATATGCGCGTTATACTTCTTTTTTTTCATTTTTGTAATTTTTCGTAAAACAGACAGTTTTTTAGATTTTTGAACGTATCGTTCGCTAATTTATAAACGCACGCGTGTGTAGGTAAGGTTTCAAATTTATTATTTTAATTGTAATGTAAATAAGTAGTTGGGGTCCTCCTCACCTCCATGGTAGGTTTTCTTTCAAGTTAGCTCCTTGTGTTTGCATAATATTTTTTTTTATGTTATGTATGTAATTTTAATTTTTAGGATAGATATGTTTTTTAACTTTTCTTTTAGGCTGATGGTCATGTTGCCAAGCTATAATAAAAAAAAAAAAATCATATCATTTGATGTTTGTTCAGGTAAGATTACCCTGTGTTTATTTTGTTTATAGTAGTATTTTAAATATATATTAAGACCTGTTATGCATACCTAACTTTAGTAATTTCCATGAATGACTTACAACCATTTGATAAACGCAATAACACGATCACGGTTTGTTTAAATATCAAATTTGACAACTAGTATTACACTTACAGCTAACTTCAACGCGCTTCAAATGCGAGCGCATCGTATTTTTTTTCGAGACTTACGGGTAATTTCATGGTGTTAATTTTGTGTTACAGTGACGCGCGTATATTGTTAAATTTCATTCTCAACAATTTTTATACAAATACAAATACAAATCAGTTTATTTCCACAAAACACATTACAAAAAATAAAAACACACAATCAAGAATAACATAACAAACAGGACAGTTAGGCATATAGATATTCAACAGAAGTGGAAAAAGGTGTTATAAACCTCCTAAAGAGGTATAACTTCAAAAATGTGTTTCTCGGTCCAACATAAAAAGAAAATTCGTATTGATTTCTGTTCACTCAAGCTGACAGGATTATGTTTGCCCAGAGATATTTAAGGAGCCGAGGCGTGACAGGTATCTTTTAACCGCGGGGAAATCTCATTTCAACGGGAAAATCCGTTTAGTAGCGAGCGAACCCACAAGGTGGAAATGTAATAATTTTATAAGGTTTATCTATTTAAGAAAAATCATACGCATAATTAGATATTTATTTAATTTATAAACCAGTGTAGTTAATACTTCCATGCTGGACTGGGAGCGAGAGAAAAACATAGAATGTACCAGCTGCATTTCTTTCCGGGCATGCTGTAAAAATCAGCTAAGGGATCCGAGGGTTTAAGTATCTTGCAATTTAGGCGATGGGCTGACAACCTGTCACTACAGCAATATACCTACAAATCTATCTTAAATAACCCTCAAAACTTTGTCAGACGTGGCAGAGCGACCTTTGTTTAGGTAGTTTACGCTCTGCCTAATTCATTAGGTATAAAGGCGTGATTATATGTATGTATGTATGTAATCTACGGTGGAAATCATTTTTTTATATCAATGGGATCTATTCAGTTCTATGCCGGGTGTAAGGGACTGCGTCCGACAAACTGATAGGGGTTGCTCAGTCAACGATACTGAACAACTATCATCAGGAAATTCTTTCAGGAAACGAAAATAAAAATTGGCTTTTCCATACAATCGCAATGGGAGGAAATGCAGCTGGCACATTCAAAATTTTTCTCTCGCTCCCAGGCCAGCCTGGAAGCTACATATAATCACGCCTTTATCACTAATTACATAGGCAGAGCGTAAACGACCGAAACAAAGGTCGCTCCGCCACGTCTGACAAAGTTTCGAGGGTTATTTAGGTAGATTTCCACAGAATAATGCTATTAAAACCTCCCATAAATTGCTGTCTACTTCTCTAAAAGACTTTTCTCTGAATTGAATCACGGCGCAGACGTTCCGAGTGAGTCTTACACAATTAATTTATACAGACAATAAAAATTGCCGTAAAGCTAATCCCCAATCTTATCTCCGAGCAATAAAGTGCAAAATCGATTGGCCATAACGGTTTAATAGCTAGGCGTTAGTGCTAGTGACGGAAGTGTTCCGGAAATTGAACTAGGCAAGAAAGAGTTTGTGCCTCAAAAAAAAAACAACATTCAATTCCATATTATAGAAAGAAAATGTAGTTTAAGTTGCGATTTGTGTATTTTAATAAATTTAAAATATTGGCGGGAAGTTAAGCATAGTTTGCAGAAATATTATGTAGTGTAATGATTCGAAAAGGGACATGACATAAGAAACAGTAGAGTCCAAACCAATAATTTCTTATTCCACATCATGTAGAAATGACGTTTACATACATATAATTACACCTTTATCCAGGTAAACAGATATAATACTTTAACACATATTTTGTTTTCTTTGTTTTTTTTCTAAATAAAAAACTATAAGCAGTGGCGTAAATTACATACATACATATAATCACACCTTTATCCCTAATGGGGAAGGCAGAGTGAAACGACCTACACAAAGATCGCTCCACCACGTCTGAGAAAGTTTTGAGGGATATTTAAGATAGATTTGTATGTTCATTGCTGTAGTGACAGGTTGTCAGCCCATGGCCTAAATTGCGATATACAGAAACCCTCAGACCCCTTAGCTGGTTTTTACAGCATGCCCGGGAGGAAATGCAGCTGGCTTATTCTATGTTTTTCTCTCGTTCCCAGTCCAGCATCAAGTAGTGGTGTAAATTCGTGATGCTAATTAGCAAGGGCACTTGCACTCATATCCTAAATAACATTTAGATGTTGTTGAACCTACGATTGGCTAAAAGAAATGGTAATTGTAAAGCAAACTCAGTTAAGATAAGATAAGATAAGAATATACTTTATTGCACAGAAAAGACACAAGAGAAAATAAAATTAAATGAAACAAACAGTAGTACAAATAAGCGACCTTATTGCTATGCAGCAATTTCTTCCAGGCAACCTTAGGGTACAGGAAAATAAAAAGTTGAACTAGTGGGCTGGTATACATTTTAGGCAATATATTGTATAGGTAAGTAAATAAGCTACTTAGGTGTATTTATATAATTAATAACAATAAATAGTCATACATATAAATTACTTATACCTACATAGAAATACATAAATACTATAATACATATATAAATATATATAATACTAATGAAAGAAAATGTTACAACCAAATTATATATATTATATTATCAGTTTGTTATCACTCTTATTTTATTTTCCTGAGAAATGATTCCCTTGCATGTTATTAAAATAGGAACGGAATATTATTCATGTCCCATCACTAGCAAGTTCCTTAATTGGATTGCTCAGGGATATAAGTGCAAGTGCCCCAGCGGATTAGCATCGCGAATGGTACTTAGAGTTAATTTTACACCACTATATTTTTTTATATCCAAGATGGTGTAGTGGATAGGGCCGCTGCCTCCTGAGCGGGGAGGTCATGGTTCGAATCCCACCACGTACCAATGCGTTTTTCGGTTTTGGAATTTCATATTTACGTTTATTCGGCGCTTTTTCCGTGCTTCGGAAGGCACGTTAAGCAGTTGGTCCCTGTTAATATCGTTTAATACCGTAGATATTAGTCGTAAAGCCATGTCAGAGGCCAGTGCTAAGCGTTGGTGGCTTGAAAACTCACCTAATCTAGGATTGGGTCTGGTTTCCCTTCTGGGTTGTGGAGGTCAGATAACAGTCACTCTGTGTAAAAACCAGTACCCTCGTTCAATCCCCTAAATTAGGTTAAGGCCAGGGAGATGATATTTTTTTATATCCAGAAAACTACTCAGAGAATTGAGTCGGTTTCAATATCTAATAGTGGGCTCAATTCTAAATTTGCCGGCTTAAACTAAAATAAAAATCTATTAGTCACTTTCAGACTAAAAACATTGGGAAATGACAGGAGATCTATTTTCTCCGGTTTTTGAATTATAGTCGGTGGTTTTATGCATTATCTGTAATTTGTATCCGCTGTCATATGATAAGGCATATAATACTGGGCGTGCAAAAGAGCGCCAAAATCTAGTGGACAAATTGTGAAACCGTAGAGTATAAATCGCTTGATCTTTTTCAATTTTATTATTTTGTAAGTGACAGATAGATTTTAATTTAAGTTTTAGGCGGTAAAATCTATAATAGAGCTCAATTTGTACTCAATTACAGCGTGTCATACGTCTATGAGATCACTGCGGATATTAAAATAGATTACGTCATATTTTTATGGGCTACCTGACTATTTCCATTACATAAAAGCTTTTTTCTTACGTCTTCCATGCTGGACTGGGAGCGAAAGAAAATCATAGCGTGTGCCAGCTGCATTTCCTCCCGGGCATGCTGTAAAAACCAGCTAAGAGATCCGAGGGTTTCTGTACATTTCAGTTTAGGCGATGGGCTGACAAGCTGTCACTACAGCAATATACCTAAAAATCTTATCTTAAATAACCCTCAAAATTTTGTCAGACGTGGCGGAATTACATTCGTTTAGGTCATTTACGCTCTGCCTATCCGATTAGGGATAAAGGCGTGATTATATGTATGCATGTAAAAGCTTTTTTCTTCATTTATCACGAATCATGAATATAAAAATAATTAACTGCCTGTTTGCGTTCAAATTCATTAAAACAATGAAGTACTTTCTATTCTTTTAACTCTTTATTCTATTTCTTTTGAAAACTTTGAATAGATCGTAATCACTCAGGGCTGCATTTATAATAAGCGCTCCTGAGTGACAGCGAGTTTGAGTTCGTATCAGAAATGTCATTTCAGTGTCAGTTTAGCCTGTCAAATTCATACTTAATGTTGCTCGCAAGTTTGAGATCGCTTCATAATTACGAGCCTTAAAAACTTTAAAATATCGAAATGTTTTTTTTTAAACCTTAGTATTAGTAGTTCAACTAGGAATCAAGGGATATCAACTCTGTCTCGGTTGTGATTGGTCTAGGATAGGCTCTTAAGTGCAACGTTACGCAGCTCAGTCACAAAAGTAAATAAATCTGTGCCATCTTTTCGAAAACCTAGTTCCATTGACATGTCAAGTAGGTACCTAAACCTAGTAACGGAACACGTTAAGTGATCGGCAAAGAGCGAATGACTGAGGAGGCTATATCATATTACTAATGGACGAAAATGCTTTGGTTTTGAGGGAAGGTCATTTACTGGATTGCTTGTTTGGTAGGTAAATAGGCAAGGCAATGAATATAGGCACACTTTGTACCTATAAAGTAGTCCAAAAGTAATACCAGGGATTTTATTGATTGAATGTCTCACTTCCATGCTGGACTGGAAGTTATAGAAAAACATAGAATGTGCCAACTGCATCTCCTCCCGGGCATACTAAGGGATTCGAGAGTTTCAATGGCGATGTGTCAGCCCATACACGTCACTATAGAAATATACGAAATCATCTGTAATAACCCTCAAAACCTGTCAGACGTGGCGGAACAACCTTTGTTTAGGTCATTTGTGCCCTGCCTACCCCATTAGGGATAAGGGCTGGATTGTGTGTGTGTGTGTGTTTGAGAGAATATCTCAGAGGTACTTCAATGCAATGTCTACTGAATATTATATAGTTAAAAATTACCATCAAACTTAAAATAAATGTAGGCACCTACTGAGTTTCTTCTTCTTATCTTATCTTATTTAGCCGTTAGTGTCCCACTGCTGGGCATGTGAATATAAACAATCAAAATGCCGACACATAAATAGATAAGTCGTGTAAGTCAAGTTTCAACCAATAATGATTTGTACATACATACATATAATCACGCCTTTATCCCTAATAGGGTAGGCAGAGCGTAAATGACCTAGACAAAGGTCGTTTCGCCACGTCTGACAAAGTATTGAGGGTTATTTAAGATAAATTAGTAGGTATATTGCTGTAGTGACAGATTGTCAGCCCATCGCCTAAATTACAATATACTGAAACCCTCGGATCCCTTAGCTGGTTTTTACAGCATGACCGGGAGGAAATGCAGCTGACACATTCTATGTTTTTCTCTCGCTTCCAGGCCATCATGGAAGATCAAATCTAGAATCGAGACCAATTTCTCTTGATTTAGAGATGTAAAGAGTCTTTTTATTTCATTTGTTGGAGTGAGGTATCTATCAACTGTCTGAAGTATGATTCATAATAGTATTATCACAGAGGAATGTAATAACGCATGTAAGGGACAGCGTCCCACAAACTGATAGGGGTTGCTCAGTCAACGACACTGAACAACTTCCACCAGGAAATTATGTCAGGAAGTGAAAACAGGTGGTTTTTCCATACAAATTGTCGGATCGAGTTGGACATTTTGTACGGAAAAGCCAATTTTTATTTTCAATTCCTGAAATAATTTCTTGGTGGTACGGGACACTGTCCCTTACACCCCGTATACATACAACTAATTAGAATAGAGAATTATTGTGGTAAGAGTAGACAATACGACACGACGACTTAGTAAAAACGATAATTGAAGGAAAGATGGAAGGAAGGAGAGAAAAGGGAAGGCCAAGAAAAAGTTACATCGATCAAGTAAAAGAAAAGGAGCCTGATGGTGTAGTGGACAGGGCCGCTGCCTCCTGAGCGGGAGGTCGGGGATCGAATCCGACCACGTGCCAATGTGTTTTTCGGTTTTCAGATTTCATATGTACGTTTATTCAGCGCTTTTCCCGTGCTTCGGAAGGCACGTTAAGCCTTTGGTCTCGGTTAATATCGTTTAATACCGTAGATATTAGACGTTCAGCCACGTGCTAAGCATTGGCGGCTTGAAAACTCTGACTTAATCTAGGATTGGCTTCGGCGTTGCGGAGGTCAGATGATAGTCGGTCGGTGTAAAAACCAGTGCCCTCGTTCAATCCCCTAGATTAGGTAGCTGACCCCGTAAGTTACGGGGTAAGGCTAGGAAGATGATGATCAAGTAAAAGAAAATATTAAGGCCAAGTCGTAGAGAAGGCGGAGTGCAGGGAGAGCTGGTGTAAACTTCATGTACCTACTCTTTTTTTTTTTTTTTTATATTTGATAGGCAATCATTTGTCCGCCATCTCACGTGATGGTAAGTGATGATGTAGACTATGATGGAGCATGATTGCCTAGAAAATGCCTGTTCACTCTCACCTTGAAAAGGCCCAGGTTATAACGTTCCGGAAATAGATCCGCAGGCAGGGAGACAAGAGCTGAGCTATTAAATGAATGATGATGATGAGATTGAGACTACTTCCACAATTGCTACATCAAGAAGCACACGTACTTTTTAAAGGGGACTAAGGCTCGTATTTATAAATCGAACTAAAGATTGAGAGTATATAAAATGCGGATTTGACAGGTCCTTTAGTATTGAAATGGCATTTCTGATACGGACTCAAACTAGCTGTCAGCCTCAAGTGCTCTTTTTAATTACGGGCTTACAATACTAGGTAAATTATTGGGGCAAATATTTTAGTAGTATTTGATATCAAACTAAAAATGTGTTAGCGATAGTAAATAACTTTTCCGATGAAATAAACTTTTACGATGCAAAATTATACCCTTCATCATGTAATTTTTATTGCCTTTTCCATGTTTTAATTATTATTTGTTTTAAATAAAAAAATGCTCTATGTATGTTGTGAAATGCTTTATCAATACATACTTACAATGTTTATTCTTTTGAGATAAACATAGAATGTGCCAGCTGCATTTTCTCCCGAACATGCTGTAAAAACCAAATAAGGGATCTGAGGGTTTCAGTATATTGTAATTAAGGCGCTGACAACCTGTCGCAACAGCAATATACCTACAAATCTATCTTAAATAACCCTCAAAACTTTGTCAGACGTGGCGGAACGACCTTTGATTTGTTCGTTTACGATCTGCCTACCTCATTAGGGATAAAGGCGTGATTATATGTATGTATGTACGTACAATGTAATTAATTTTCAATAATAGCATAAAAGGAAATAATATTTCTATTTCTTCCTTGCTGGACTGGGAGTGAGAGAAAAACATAGAATGTGCCATCTGCATTTCCTTCCGGGCAGCTGTAAAAACCAGCTAATGGATCCGAGCGTTTCAGTATATTGTAATTTAAGCGTTGGGCTGACAACCTGTCACTACAGCAATATATCCACAGATCTATCTTAAATAACCCTTAAAACTTTGTCAGACGTGGTGGAACGACCTTAGTTTAGGTCATTTACGCTCTGCCTACTCCATTGGGGATTGAGGCGTGAATATATGTATGTATGGAAATAATCGCGTCACAAACATTGAAAATATTTTCCTATGTCTACTTCAATGACTATTCTTGGGCTATATTGCGCCCTAATTCCTCTGAACAAAATATTTATGTAATCAAAAGCGTACAATAGGTTTGTTCCCGGCTCCCAGTAACGGTCGACACAAGAAGGGCCTTACAATTAACACTGGGCAATTTTCTTCAACGCTTTAACAACTATTTCAGAACTGCCCCGCTTTTCAGACTGCGGAGTGTAAGTTGTGAAAGCGAAGCGAGTTGGATAATAGTTATTGTAAGCATTATTTATATGATGTGTCAAATCAAATGTCAAATAAGAATGATTACAAAAATATATAAAAAAAACTCTTCCATGCTGGACTGGGAGAGATAGAAAAACATAGAATGTTCCAGCTGCCCTTCCTCCCGGGCATGCTGTAAAAGACAGCAAAAGGGACTCGAGGGTTACAGTGTATTGTAATTTAGGCGATGGGCTGACAACCTGTCACTACACATTAGCAATACACATTACAATCTAAAATTGCCCTCAATTTTTGTCAGACGCGGCGAAAGCGCCTTTTACGAGGCGTTTAACGCTCTGCCTACCCCGTAAGGGATAAAGGCGTGATTTTATGTATGTATGTATGTATAAAAAAAAACTCATTGCTTCTTTCCATGTATTGTAAATGATGTACTTTTTAAAGTGATAAACGGAGAGACATAATACTCGTAGGTCATATTTTGAAAGAGTCAACCATTACTAAAATGTGTCAGCATTTTCCCATGTCTAGCACAAACCCTTTATAACTATGAGGGCTGAAACACACAACCTCGCTGCGGCACCACGCCGCTAAAATCGGCTGATTTAAGCGGTGCAGCAATGCACCGCGACGCAAAATCCAGCGTTATGACGTCATGCTTGTTGACAAGGATTTAAGGAACGGACATAGCAGAAAACCTATACCAAGAGGAAAATTAAAATAAAGCAGAATTTTAGGGTGTGAACCTACTCATGAAACTGGACAACTTTCCCGAAGAAACATAGGTAGAAATTCGAAAACAGTACTCGCCATCGGGAATCCATATTTTGACCATGTTAAAATATGGATTCCCGATGGCGTGTAATATGGTATCTTCTTTGTTATATTTTTTAAACCGAGTAACGTCTTCTCAATAAAAATTAAGCAATTAGTTTCATACGACGATCCATGGAAAAGACACGTTTGTCCACAATAAAAGATCATGAGGTACTGATTACCTTTGACCTTTGTGATGACTGTGAAAGAAAATGAAACGCATCGGTTCGTCGTTTGTTGACCACTGTTTCGTCTTCATTTCTACTCATCAGATGCGGAAGTTTCCGCATTACAGTTGGTTTGCAAGTGCTTCGCTCTTATGAGATTATCTTGTTTGGATCAGAACGGAATCCAACTCTTTAGGAGCAAACGTTAAGCATGATATCTGCAGAGTGGTCCTCCCTGCAAGGGGGCCCTTTCCCACGTATATCCCTGCCGAGATAATGCGATGTTTAGTGTAAAGGGATTTTGTGATTAAAAAAACATTAATTTTAACATCATGCATATTTCATCTCATGACTTGTACTCCAAGCAAATTAATTTGCTTGTCGCCGTTGCTGCGACAAATTCCACCGAGTAATTATTACTTAAACTTCTCAAATTATAATTTAAAGTTGCTTTAAACGAAACTTGTAAATGTTATATTAAACTTCCCTTCATATTAAATTATTAACTTAAGTGACAGGATAAGTAGGTTATAATAAAATTGTCTTATTCTAGAATAAACAATGTTTTTTTATTATCGCTCAGTTCAAAAGAAGATGGCGCCGTATTTTATTGAATAACCTTTATCAGGCTTCACAAGTTATCAGACTCTCACTGAAGCTAGAGAAATATCTCGTAATAAAATATTCTCTAGCACTTTTTTTTACAAAAAGCTGAGACGAGAAACGGGATTTAAATAACCCGACCGAGTTTTGTTGATCTAGGTTAAGATCATAAAGTAAATTTCATTTTACGGCCGTTTAGGTTCATTCACTTGTCATATAGCTGAAGATTTTTTATTAGAATAGTAGAGTATGTTGTCCTCTTTCTTCCATTCTGGACTGGGAGCGAGAGAAAAACATAGAATGTGCCAGCTGCATTTCCTCCCAGCCATGCTGTAAAAATCAGCTAAGGGATCCGAGGGTTTTTGTTTATTGCAATTTAGGCGATAGGCTGACAACCTGTCACTACAGCAATATACCTACAAATCTATCTTAAATAACCCTCAAAACTTTGTCAGACGTGGCGGAAACACCTTTTTTTTGGTCGTTTACGCTCTGCCTACCCCATTAGGGATAAAGGCGTAATTATATGTATGTCGCTCTCGCTCCCAGTCCAGCATGGAAGTTCAATCAGGAATGAAGAAATCTGGAGAAAAACCAAGCTCACTGAAATAGCTCGAATTGTGGGGCACTTGCTCGAAAGGTTGTTGAGTTGATAAATGTCTCGGGAAATATGTCGACGTGAGTTGTACTTAGGTACATATACACTTCACATCGTGGGAAACCTTAGGTGAGGCCATTAATATTCCTCTATATGGTGAGGCCTCTTAGATTGAGGCCTAAGTTCTATTTTTCCTGTAGTGTAAGGTCTTTTTGTCCAGGTGAGGGCCTTTCTTCAATACCTCACTTTAAAGTCTGAAAACGTTTTTACGTCATATTTCAATCTAGCGATCCGCCCCGGCTTCGCACGGAAATTATCAGTGTTTCTCTTCTATATTTTGCATGTATTATACATACAAACCTTCCTCTTAAATCACTCTATCCTTTAAAATAAACCGCATCAAAATCCGTTGCGTAGTTATAAAGATTTATGCATACATAGGGATTTAGGGACAGAGAAAGCGACTTTGTTTTATACTATGTAGTGATATTGATGATGCCATCGAAAACATGATATTTCAAATCAAAGACATTATATACGGGGTGTAAGGGACAGCGTCCCGAATACTGATAGAGGGTAATCATTCAACGAAACTGAACAACTATCAGCAGGTTTTTTTTCTGGAAGTGATAAATGCTTTTTCATGCAATTTGTGTGATCTAGGTGGTCATTTTGTATCGGAAGGTTTTTTTTTGTTTGCATGAATTTCCTGGTGATAGTTGTTCAGTTTCATTGACTGAGCAATCCCTATCAGTTTGCGGGACGCTGTCCCTTACACATGGTGTACATAGGCATAATGTCTCTCAATGCAACTATGTATATGCATAATCTACAAAAAATATAATAATACTCGTAGCACAAAATTTCAGCCAATAACAAACCAAACGTAACTTAATTTATAGATGACTAATCTTTATTATTAACTCTACGAAGGATTCGACTGTTAATTAAAATCATGATTAAAGGAAGCTGGATGGACTTAACGATGCGGAAGTTTTGCACCAACATCGTAAACGTAATTGGGTGTAATTCCATCCGTACCGCCAATGTCTAGTCGTCTGAGCTTAGGGCACTCAATCCGGAGGTATTGGGTTCGATTTCCACGAGAGGAATACTTAGTTGATAATTCTTACATACACACACTATATATACGTACAACATATAATTACGCCTTTATCCCTAATGGGGTAGGCAGAGCGTAAACGACCTAAACAAAGGTCGTTCCGCCACGTCTGACAAAGTTTCGAGGGTTATTAAAGATAGATTTGTAGGTATATTGCTGTAGTGCTAGGTTGTCGGCCCATCGCCTAAATTTCAATATACGAATCCTTGGACCCCTTAGCTTGTTTTTACAGCATGCCCGGGAGGAAATGCAGCCGGCACATTCTAATTTTTTCTCTCGCTCCCATGCCAGCATGGAAGTTGATAATTCTTAATTAGATAATTAGGTTTTTCCCAGATTCGTGAAAACAACGCAGACTGAATCACATGATTGTCTGGAAGAATAAGGGTTCTGTGTTTGGTTATTATGTCAAGTCGTCGGTCCCGGCCGCTATTCCGATAGTTTTTTGAGAAGTGCGCGCTGCGTCACATTATTTGAAACGCGTATCGGTGTGTTTCTTTCATGCTGGACTGGGACCGATAGAAAAGCATAGAATGTGCCAGCTGAATCTCCACCCGGGCATGCTGTAGAATCCAGCTAAGGGATCCGAGGGTTTTAGTGTATTGTAGTTTGGGCGATGGGCTGACAACCTGTCACTACAGCAATATACCTACAAATCTATCTTAAATAACCCACTAAACATTGTCAGACGTGGCGGAACGACCTATTTTAGGTAGTTTACGCTCTGCCTACCCCATTAGAGATAAAGGCGTGATTATATGTATGTATGTACGTATCAGTGTGAAACGACAATCGTTACCCCAGAGATTGAGGGTCATGACCATCATTCAGTTCAGTCAGTTGGTGTAGATTGGAGATTGGAGAGGGGTCAGGTACTTCCATATGTCCTTGTCAGCAGAAGTGGTAAAGATTTGGTTAGATTTGAGACTGTGGGCGATAGAAAAGCATAGAATATGCCAGTTGAATCTCTTCCCAGGCATGCTGTAGGAGCCAGCTAAAGGATCCGAGTGTTTCAGTATATTGTAATTTAGGCGATGGGCTGTCAACCTGTCACTACAGCAATATACAGATCTATCTTAAACAACCCCCAAAACTGGTTGAACGTGGCGTCAGAAATGTCATTTCAGTACATACTGGCCTGTCTTCTTCCGTGCTTCGGAAGGCACGTTAAGCCGTTGTTCCCGGTTAATATCGTTTAATACCGTAGATATTAGTCGTTAAGCCATATCAGAGGCCAGTGCTAAGCATTGGCGGCTTAAAAACTCTGACCTAATCTAGGATTGGGTCTGGTTTCCCTAATGGGTTGCGGAGGTCACATGGCAGTCGCTCTGTGTAAAAACCAGTACTCTCGCTCAATCGCCTAGATTAGGTAGCCGACCCCGTGAGATACGGGATAAGGCTAGGGAGATGATGACTGGCCTGTCAAATCCATATTTAATATTGGTCTCAAGTGTGAGATCGCTTCATAAATACGAGCCATAATATTTTCGAATAAAATCAATTTCCTCTGAGGAAAACTTCTCGGTATCTTCGAATAATGATAAAATTTATTTTTAGATTTCTTCGTGACGCAGCTCATGAAGATCTTGATATCTAGTACAAACATATAATCACGCATTTATTCTTAATGGGGTAGGCAGAGCGTAAACGACCTATTAAATGTATGTTATGATTTAAAGGTACCGCTTTCTATATCAATATCTTATTTATTCAATTCAGAGAGTCGTAGGCAGTAGATTTGGACAACATACAATTTTATACTAACACCATCAGCAAAACACCACATCACAATTTAGAAAATCTGCCATGCTGGCCTGGGAGCGAGAAATAAACATAAAGTCTGCCAGATGTATTTCCTCCCGGGCATGCTGTGAAAACCAACTAAGGGATCCAAGGGTTTCACTAAACTGCAATTCAGGCGATGGGCTGACACCTGGCAGTACAGCAATATTCCTACAAATCTATCTAAAATAACCTTTAAAACTTTGTCAGACGTGGCGGAACGACCTTTGTTTGGGTCGTTTACGCTCTGCCAACCCGTTTGGGGATAAAGGCGTGATGATATGTGTCTATGATTTCAAGGTTTTGTTTTCTATAGATTCGCTTAGTAGGTAGGTAGTAGATTTCGATCACAATTTGGAAAATTAGTCGACTCACGATCCGCGTTATCGTGTTTACTTAATTGCACATCACACTCTCCGTCATAAAGTGTAGCATGCATAGAATACATAATGTATTCTTTTCATAGATATTTATAAATATACGTAGACCAAGGCCACTAGACGTACAGCAAGGTGAGGTGGACAGATGGAAGGTTATGAAGCCCCTAGAGTGCGGGTTGTGTCACACGGAAACTTTATGTTCCGCGAAATTCAGTTGTAGGTTAGCTATTTAGATTACGCGGAATTATTTTATACAGATTAAACATCGAGCACACTCGTAATCCCAGGCCACAGATTGGTAAATTTATGATCATATTATGGGGATCTGGACGGAGAAGTCGGAAGCAGAAATGTTGACTTCGGAACTTTTTTTGGACTAGTTAGGAGGTATACACATTAAAAGTCCTGACCCCTCTGAGGGCCACCCGAAGGGGACGATGACAAAAAAGGTCCGTCCCGCTTTTTATTTTAATCTTTTAAGTATTGTTGTACTATATAATGATACCTTATGAAATTACCTGTTTATTTCATCTATTAAGAATTTTTACAATTGTTATACAAGGACACGTACATGTAAAAGTGTCACAAGAACTTAAAAATTATCTGTACACTTAACATTCAACGTCGGCGCTCGGAAACACTAGATTCTGAAACAAAACACACACGGGTTGATTCCGTACTAGGAAATTATTATTTATGATTTATTTAGGTTCGTAGGAAAGTAAGCCTTTAATTTATTTTTGATATTCTTTGAGTTTATATCTACCTACCTATAATTTTTGTCTGTTTCAAAAGGTTACTTAGATATGTGGTATGGAAACGACTCTAATTTTTCTTTCTTAAATGGCTTCATATTTTTTTTCATGATTTCAGTATATATATATATATATATATATATCGAATTAGAAAATGTTCCTCATGCCCATTGTGTATTTATTTAGATTTATTATTATACAGATAATACACTTCTTCATCCAAAATCATTCGTTTTCCAAGCTACCAGTCTTTGTGGAGGTATATAATCGTTTAAAAAATAATGTAATGTGTCTGCGAATACATGAGAAACCTATACCAAATTCTACCAATTTATAGCCACCCGAAAATTTATAAGATAAGATAAGAATATACTTTATTGCACAGAAAAGACACAAGAGAAAGAAAAAAAAAACTAAAGATTTTGAATAGAGAAGTCCACATTAATTTTGTTACATTTCGTTGTCTTAGTGTTTCAGTTCGCAAAGGACTCTGTCTATCCCTTAAGTACATTCACAACTCAGAAAGCTTACAGACCTTTCTATGATTTGAATAATCGTCTCACAATATCTTAAATTTTCTTTCTTCTTTTTCAAATTCAATATTTATTTTTCGGATTCTCATCTATATTCAGGAAATTATTGATTCTTTGTTGAAAAAAGTTTTTACAAAGGACCACAAGGCGTGTTGCCCAAAAGTTTGGACAAGTTTTAAGCATTTCGTTGAAGGGCCGATGAATGAAGTTAAATAACATTCTACTTGTTGACAACTTTAGGTCGGTTTCGCACAAATACGGGTCGTTTTGAAGTTCCGTTGATAAAAACTAAAATATAAAAGTGTTCGTCTGGCTAATTTTAGAGTATCTTACCGTTTCTTCCATGCTGGCCTGGGAGCGAGAGAAAATAATAAAATGGGCCAGCTGCATATCCTCCCGGGCATGCTGTAAAAAAAAGCTAAGGGATCCGAGGGTTTCAGTATATTGTAATTTAGGCGATGGGCTGACAACCTGTCACTACAGCAATATACCTACAAATCTATATTAAAATAACCTTCAAAAGTTGTCAGACGTGGCGGAACGTCCTTTGTTTAGGTCGTTTACGCTCTGCCTACCCCATTAGGGATAAAGGCGTGATTTTTATGTATGTATGTATGTATGTACCGTGGAATGTATTTTTCTTGCGGCATATAGATATCCTATGTTAGTCGCGTTTATACCCCACCCTTTACCTTTACCCTACATACTTATTATCTTTTTGTATATTTTTAACAGGCTAAATGATTTGATGGTTCAAATTATATACCTATCTAAGATTTTAACTTTACTTTCCGTAGTGTAAACTCTAACAGTATAATAAAAACTAATAACGAAAACTTTTTGTTGTAAAGTTTGCAAGAGAAATCTTGTAATTAGAAAAAGAAATGAATGAAAAGAAATTAAAATGAAAACATACTTATCAATAAATGCAGAATATTGAAAAAAAAATGCTTTTATCTGTTACACTAAACTTTGCACATTTTGGTGTGATAACTTGATAAGGTTTAAACATGGTCCCCACACTAGGGCTCGTATTTATGAAGCTATCTCAAGATTATCACTAAAATCGTATCTTTAAAATTATCACTTCTGTAGGTCTGCTGTAAGAAATTTCTTTTTAGAAATAAGCAGTGCCTGTTGTGTCTTTGTTTTTTATATCCTGTGTTTATGATGTTTTTTGTGTACAATAAATTGTTAAATAAATAAGATTGAGAGCAGTGTTAAGAAAGGATTCGACAGGCCGTTTTTCATTACTGATTTGAACTCAAACTCGCTGTCAGTCTCAAGAGCTGATTATAAATACGGGCCTAGGCAAGCCTGTATCGCAGGTTCCCATTTAGTGTTAATTAATTTAGCTCAAGCCTACAGTCATTCAATTATATTGCAATTTAGACGATGGGCTAACAACCTGTCACTACAGCAATATACCTACAAATGTATCTTAAATAACCCTCAAAACTTTGTCAGACGTGGAGGAACGACCTTTGTTCAGGTCGTTAATTCTCTGCTTACCCCATTAGGGATAAAAATGATAATATGTATGTATTAATGTTGAAGGAACACAGTGTTAACTCTAACACCCTGTATACCGAGATGGTAAAACCTACACACATCATTTCTACGATATAAACGTATTTATATTTGCTTTATTTACATTTGAAAGAAGATTATTATTATCATAGATAATTATCCTACATAAAATATGATGAAACCAAAAGAGCCCGATGGTGTAGTGGATAGGGCCGCTGCCTCCTGAGCGGGAGGTCGTGGTTCGAATCCCACCGCGTACCAATGTGTTTTTCGGTTTTCGAATTTCATATGTACGTTTATTCGGCGCTTTTTCCGTGCTTCGGAAGGCACGTTCAGCCGTTAATCCCGGTTATATCGTATAATACCGTAGATATTAGTTGTTAAGCCATGTCAGAGGCCAGTGCTAAGCAATGGCGGCTTGAAAACTCTGACCTATCTAGGATTGGGTCCGGTTTCCCTTCTGGGTTGCGGAGGTCAGATGGCAGTCGCTCTGTGTAAAAACCAGTACCCTCGTTCAATCCCCTAGATTAGGTAGCCGACCCCGTAAGATACGGAATAAGGCTAGGGAGATGATGATAAAATATGATAAAACTTTATCATTTCCCAAGTTCTTTAGCATCCCAAGTGTCATTGAAGAACCTACTTTACTTTGATTGTTTTATTCATTAGCTTGAGTTAGATGCCCCTCCAGAAAGTTTTGATATCTCTTTGTTATCAATCGCTGTACAGTTGAGGGTTATAAATATTCCAATTCTGCCATAAAAAATACTTTGTAGATGTAGTGCGTTATCTCTGTCGCACTTGTACAACGACTGATAAACTTCGCTGTCACTTTCCAAGTGTCGATGTGCAATATTTATGGCCTCTTACTGTACTCTTTTCTCAACTTATTATAAGAAAGCGTCTTAAAGCTGTTAGAAGGAGAGTTTCAGCGTTTTGCAATTATGGTGATGGAGTGAAAATGACAACTTGTCACTACTACAAAATATAATTTGAAACATTCCTTTACATTTGTCAAAAGTTTTTTTTACTAATGGTGACACAATGCTTGCTGTCACTTTACACTACTTCCATGCTGGACTGGGAGCGAGAGAAAAATATAGAATGCGCCAACTGCATTTCTTCCCGGGCATGCTGTAAAAACCAGAAATATACCATCTATCTTTAAAATACCCTCAAAACTTTGTCAGACGTGGCGGATCACGCTCTGCCTACCCCATTAGGGATAAAGGCTTGATTATATGTATGTATGTATGACACTAATTATAGGACGAGAAAATGTCAAAAGTATAGGAGATCAATTATGTCTTACTATACAAAAGAGCAAAAAAATCTCGGGAAATTAAGTAGAAAGAAAAACCAGCATAATGCAGAAAAGATTTTTTTTGCTGTCTATACAACAACATGCTTCCATACTGGACTGGAAGCGAAAGAAAAACATAGAATGTGCCAGCTGCATTTCCTCCCGGGCATGCTGTAATAACCAGATCCGAGGGTTTCTGCATATTGCAATTTAGGCAATAGGCTGACAACCTGTCACTACAGCAATATACTTACAAATCTATCTTAAACAACCCTCGAAACTTTGTCAGACGTGGCGGAATAACCTTTGCTTAGGTCGTTCACGCTCTGCCTACCCCATTACGGATAAAGGCTTGATTATATGTATGACACTAATTATAGGAGGAGAAAATGTCAAAAGATTAGGAGAACAATTATGTCTTACTAGACAAAAGAGTTAAAACTTCTCGGGCAATTAAGCAGAAAGAAAATCCAGTATAATGCAGAAAAGCATTTTTTTGCTGTCTATACAACAACATGACAAGAACCGGTTCATTTCCTTTAACAAACCAAACGTATCCGTTATTTTCAGCACTTTTCAGGTTCGCCTGAACATGACGCTTATTTCCGGTTTGGTTTCAGAACGAGTGCCTCCACGCTGCTGTGACGTCACTCACCAAGAACCAATCAGAACACTACGACCAGTACAACTGTCTGTAAGTACCTGTATATTTCTTTTTAAGAATAAAGTATTTTTTAACAGTTTTTTGCACGCATAGTGCTATTTTATATCTTACAATATTAGAGGCTTTCTTCCATGTTAAACTAGTAGCGAGAGAAAACCATAGAACGTGCCAGCTGCATTTCCTCTCGGGCATGCTGTAAAACCAGCTAAGGGATCCGAGGGTATCAGAATATTGCAATTTATGCGATGGGGTGACAACCTGTCACTACAGCAATATACCTACAAATCTATCTTTAATAAACCTCAAAACCTTTGTTGAGCTTGTTTATAAGCCTTACGGATGAATTAACATCTTAAATATTTACGTAATTATGTACGCACCTAATAAATAATTTGTTTATACTATTCTCCAAAACGGATTCCTCTAGCATCGCTTCTTGCTAATTAACTTTCTCTCTTGGGCGGATTATATTAAATTACCCTGTACCTCTCAATTTAGCAGGGTAATACATTAACAAGATTCTCTACGGGCATTTAAACGCAATTTCTATTTGGTGCCTGCCAAGCTGTGAAATACATTATAATAATCACGCTTTTATCCCTAATGGGATAGGCTGAACGGAAACAACCTAAACAAAGGTCGTTCTGCCATTTCTGGAAAAGTTTTGAGGGTTATTTAAGATAGATTTGATTTTTTTGTATGTATACTGCTGTAGTCTTTTTCTTAGCAAGTGGATTCTCGAGTCAAATGACTGCTGTAGTGACAAGTTGTCAGCCCATCGCCTAAATTACAATATACTGAAACCTTCGGATGTCTTAGCTGGTTTTTACAGTATGTCCGGGAGGAAATGCGGCTGGCACATTATATGTTTTTCTTTCGCTCTCAGGCCAGCATGGAAGAAAGTTATAAGTACCTATCTGAAAATTGTTTTGTGTTCGTTGATTTATTTTAATAAAATTCACATTGTGATCGATTTAACGTATACTGTGTTGAATCGATGTTATCACTATGAAAATTATGAACATATCTAAAAGGTTTATAGATTTAAAAGAGTTTAACAAGAGTGTATGAAATATCTTTTTAAGATAATCTCAAAATGAGTCCAATACGATATAGCGTGTCAAATGTAGTAATTAGGTGGACTACGCTGGACTAGGAGCGAAAGGAAAACATAGAACGTGTCAGCTGCATTTCCTCCCGGGCATGCTGTAAAAACCACCTAAGGGATTCGAAGGTTTCTGTATATTGCAAATAAAAATATGAACCACTATTTTGATACTTTTTTTGTTTACAGAAGGAGATTACCAGACGACGTGAGATCATGTAGAAATTATGCCTATTTACAAGAAATATACGATGCTGTTCGAGCGACTGATAGTAAGTAGCTATTACTCTGATTTTTTATTATTTAAGCTGATAAGATTCACATAGGATCATTCATCATCGATTCACGTTGTGGTCCTGGTAGAATTATCAGCGTTACAGTTTCTACTGTAACATGTAAGCTGAGCCAGAGCCCTTCCACTGTTATAATACATAGTTTAGATAATTCGTCGCAACTTTTTGTTTATGTATTATCTCCTTTGTTTATAAGCCTAAGTTTACGCAATATTTTATGGTGAACAAGTCATCTATCAATCTATTAAATTTGATACCGCATTGTGGTTAAAAAAACACCCATTCAATAATGATTAAAAATAATGAGCTTAAAACCATATCTGTTTTCGGTTTCCTATTTATTTTCTTTACAAAATGCGTGCGGCACATTACTACATTTGTAATGTGCATTACTACAAATACTACGCTGTAGCAAATATCTACAGTGCCATTGCTACTAGGAACTAGATATAAAATTAATTATTTCAAAAATGTATAGTTTAAAACTCTTGAGTATTTTTTGCATAATACTGTTCGTCAAAAACTTCAAGATTAATGATTGAAAGTTGTTAGAACAAAAGTTTCGAGCCATGATTACGGGCTATAAAAAACTTTGTCCTTTGCCCCTGTTTCGTAAATAATTTGCTATTTTTAAATAAAGGACTTTCTTGATAGAACATTAATAAGATTATGAAGTTAAAATTAGAAAAAGAAGTAAAGTTGAAAGGATTTAAGTTGTGTTTTTTTTATGTGAATCTTCGGGTTTATCGTGTTAAACATAAAACGTAACTAAAGCCATGAAAAACTGTTTTAATAATAATGTTGTATTTTTGCGACAAAAATAATTTATAAATTTTTAAAATTGTAGAATTTGTATTTTTTTTTGTAGCCTATATATAAACCCACTGCTGGAACGATTGTAATTAACTTGTAATTTAATCAAAATTTTTGTTCCAGGTATATGCACAGAAGATTTTATGTCAAAACTAGGAGAATATTTAATATTAACAGCATTTTCACACAATTGCCGGTTAGAAAGGGCGTACAAGTGTTTAGGTACCAATTTGACTGAATTTTTGACCACTCTCGATAGTGTTCATGACGTGTTACACGACCAGGTAAGAACTATATTAAAAACGTAAAGGTCTTTTACACACGACACCACAGTATATATACGTACATCAGTGCCATTCACCTAATATTATAAGTTCCAAAAATTGCTATGTGTCAAACTTACAGCCTCCACTGACGCTGAACAACTACCACCAGAAAATTATTTCAGGAAGTGAAAAAAAATGGCTTTCTTTCCATGAAATCTTCTGATTGTGGTGGACATTGTGTATGGAAAAGACATTAATTTTCAGTTCCTGAAAGAATTTTTATTCAGTGTCGTTGTCTAAGCAACCCTTATTAGTTTGCGGGACGCTGTCCCTTACACTCGGTATACAGAGCTGACATTCATCTAAAATTATAAATTCCAATAATTGCTAAGTGTGTCAAACTTCTATAAGTCGTGTTATGATTATAATTACTCTGTGGTACTTTGATGCCGTTTGTAAAAGCTTTTACTTCAGAAAATGTTAGATTAAGAACTTGTAAAATATTTATTTATAAATTACCTAGGTCCTTAAATTGAGTTCAAATTCTATTAGTTTACTTAGTAGATGTTACTTTTATTGGATACATTAGCCCTAAATTTTATAACTATTCTCTATAAAAATAATCGCACGTCATATGTCTTTACGCCAATATGTTAAGCATTTTGCCACAAAATATTCCCCTTTTTTATAATAAAGTGTCAAAGACAAACTTTAGGTGTGATTTTCCTTATGATACTTTCAGATTTATCTTGATTTTTTCTGGTTTATCTTTGCTAAAAATAGCCAAGTCTTCTGAAACTGGGTCAAATTATTCCATCTTCCTTTGATTCTAAAGTGTGTTCGGATTCCAATTAAGATTGTGATCAGCAGCACTCGGGATTTCATTCATAGTTGCTGGCTGATTGCAATGATCTCTAAACACACATGAGTCACTTACTGCGCACAAGGTTGCGCTCAACACGCTGTCAATGCTTTTTGCATTGCCTACAACACACATGCGTCACTTTACGCTCTACGCGCGCGTTGCGATGAACTCTACGTTGGCGCATCCCTCTGGCAGTAATGTAAAGTGGCAATGCATAAAGCATTGTCACCGTGTTGAGCGCAACCTTGCACGCAATGAGTGACGCCTGTGTGTTGCTGCCTTAAGAATAATTTTACCCAATGCCCTTTACCTACCTAGGTATAAAATTCTAATATAGTTATTTAGTAAATTGTTTATACTGTTTGCTGTTCAAGGCTTCCCCTGAACTACTTGACAAAGTGTTTTCTGTTATTATAACTCACATAAATAAATACGCCTTGCTAGAGCCTGAAGGCAGATATCAAACAACGTTTCTGTCATTTCCGTAAAGTTTTAAGTGTTTTGATAGTATTTTATGTACTGTTACGTTACCCTAATTTTTAAATACATACATACATACATATAATCATGCCTTTATCCATGATGGGGTAGGCAGACCGTCAACGACCCAAACAAAGGTCGTTGCGCCACGTCTGACAAAGTTTTGAGGGTTTTTTAAGATAGATTTGTAGGTATATTGCTGTAGTGACAGGTTGTGAGCCTATCGTCTAAATTATAATTTACTGAAACCCTTGGATCCCTTTGCTAGTTTCTAAAGCAAGCCCGGGAGAAAATGCAGCTGGCACATTCTATGTTTATTTTCTCGCTCCCGATCCAGCATGGGAGTAAATCTTTTACATTCAGCTTAAAAAAAACATTGGTTGTATAAATTTTTTTATACGGCAAAGTAAGTTTTCAAGAGAGAGTTTGGTCGTGTGGTGACAAAAGTTATACTCACATCAATAGCACTAAAACACTATTATAAATAAAGTAACAAAAATCTGTTGGATCACGTTCACTCCTGAAGCTGAACAAAAGCACACATTCTAGCTGAATTATTTCCGAATGTTCTCTGAACACAACATCCCGAGAGATACAGATAACAAATATTTTTAAAAATATAGTTGTATGAACCCGACTGTTCTTCTACTTCTTCTTCTGCTTAGCGTTTTCCCACTGTTGTCTAAAAAAAATCTTCAATTGTTTTGAATTTATTGTTCTAAATTGAGATTTTATTTGACAAATTATGACTTAGTGCAGCAACATGCGGGCGTCACTTACTGCGCGTAAAGTTGCGCTCAACACGCTGTCAATCCATTTTGCATTGCCTACAACACACATGCGTCACCGAACGCGTTATGCGTTATACTGTCAGAGGGATGCGCCGACTTAAGATGATGTATGTGTGTTGTAGGCAATAAAAAAACCATTGGCAGCGTGTTGAGCGTAACCTTACGCGCAGTAAGTGACGCTTGTGTATTGCTGCACTAATAAATATTTTTGTAATATCTTTTAAATTACCTTTATTTTTACTTGAAAGTTTCAATCTAAAAACCTTTTTGAAGATTCACGATTTGGCGTCAAAAATTTCCCATATTGATTTAAAAAAATCACGTCTTTCTACGAACACTAAGGTGTTTGAGAACAATCTAACGATGCCCTTATGAATTGAGAAATGCAACCACCTGTTTTAGATGTATCAGGTGATAAAGAAATATAGAATCATACATACAAGATACGCGCCAAAAATATAACCCTTCCTTGTCAGTCGGGAAAACAGTGGAGTAAAAATATCCCGACTCTCGACCCTCAACCAGAAAGTAGGTCAATTTTTATATCTTCATTCTCTCCAACGTTGGAATTTCTCTCGCGTCTCCCAATTTGAAGTTCTGGGCAGGTCATGACGTACTTGAGCATTTGTGGAAATCTCAAGTGCTAAACCGCAATTTTGTCAAGCGTCCTTAAAAGGTAACCAGGAAGGGAGATTTGGCAGCCAAAGATTTAATTCAAAGTCACATAGGTAACTTATTTGTCAAATAAATATTGTTAATTCTAGCAAATACTTATTATGAAGATCTTCCCTGCTGGACTGGGAGAGATAGAAAAACATAGAACTTACTTATTACGTCTTAATACGAAAATTCAGAGAACATATTAAATGTTTTCGTCTTGTCATAGTTTTGTACAGACTACTCTTCTTTTTCTATTACTTTTATGTGCTGTACTAGCCTTTTACGCCACAGTTTCATCTGCGGCTTACTTAATTAGTTTTCCCGTGAGAATCAGATATTTTACTGAAGTAAAATATACCCTTTGTCACTTAAGGTGAACGTAACTTTCAAATTGTGAAAGATTTTTTAAATCGGTGTAATAGTTTTTTAGTTTATTCGTTACAAACATACACATAAATACAAAAACACATTTATTTCCTCTGCATAATATTACAATAGATTGAAATAGATTAGCATAGACGTAGGTTTTATTATTAATATTTGTTTAGTTACGTTATTGGAAACAAATTAGTTTAGATATGAGTCAGTTTGTTTCGGCACCAATTTGATAAAATTACGAAGGACGCTTTTCGCATTAGATTTAGTGGCATTTTAATCTGCTAAATTCTAGACGACAACCATTAAAATGTATAAACGTTTCAGGATGACGTTCAAAAAGACGAGACGGCGGAGTACGAAGCAAATTTCGTCTGCACAACACCTCACGAAGGGAAAATCGAACTTCACCTTACTACAGAAAGTGAACCTGTGGCATACCTTCTAGTTGGCAGCTTAAGAGCGATAGCTAGCAGACTTTACGATACCCAAGCGGATATAAGACTGACGAGTTATACTAATGACCCCAGGAGATTTAGGTAAGAACAATAATTCGATAGATTAAGGACTTTGCTTGAATTTTTGATATAGGGTGTAAGGACAGCCTCCCGCTAACTGATTGGGGTTGCTCAGTCAACGAAACTGAACAACTATCAAAAAATAAACATGCATTTCCATACAAACTGTCTGATCCAGGCGGTTATTTTGTAAAGAAAAGTATTTTTTATTAATTTCCCGAAAGAATTTTCTGGTGACAGTTGTTCAGTTTCGTTGACTATCAGTTTGCGGGACGCTGTCCTTAACACCACGTATACAGTATAATTATAGAGCAATGGTTTAAAGTGTACAAAGGCTAAGTAAATGCATTAGGACAGGTCATATTTAGTTTACATTTTTAATTGTAAAACGTGTAAACCCCTTCTAGTTGCTCCTGAATTATAATTATGAACTGTCCTAAGTCCTAATACAATGTATTAAACATTCGGACAACTCTTGCCAGCCTTAAAACAAACGTGCAATCTATGAAGTTGCAGGATTATGATGAAATCGGTATTTTGACAATAAACTAGGATTTTGATCAAAACCCGGACTGACAAAATACTGGTCATAATCCAGAGAAATGTCTAAGATTTTGACATAGTCCGATTTTTGTTCAAAAAACTAGTATTTTGTCAAATTCCGGGTGTTGATCAATTGGTTTTTGGTTTTATGATTTTTATATTTGAAGAAAACGATAGACACATGTTTTTTTTTGTTATAATTTCCAATAGCTCCTCTGTGCACTAAATTAAAGTTTGTTTATTTACTTTCTTTTATCATAAAATCAAGAACCAATTTTGATCAAAATACTAGTTTTTTGATCAAAATCCGGGCTTTGAAGTAATCAGACTTTTTTCTGTATTATGATCAGTATTTTGTCAAAGTCCGGGTTATGACCAAAATCCTTGTTTTTAGTTAAAAAATAACCGAATTCATCATAATCCGCCGACATATAGAAGGATATAAATGGTGAGTAGATGTAATTTCTCCCTAAAAGATGCGTATTTTTCAACCCTAAGAGCACTTGAGTAAGTAATCGTGCGGAGTACCTAAATGTTCCATTATACTGGGGTCGCAGATAACATACCACAATAAAACAGGGTGTAAGAAATTGTGCTGCGTTTCTTTTAACCACAAAATGTATTAGTGATATACAACGCAATACACACAACAAATACAATTATTTATGTTTTATTTATTTTATCAATCTGAAACAACTAACCCTAACTGTACGGCACGCACACTAAAGCGGTGCGGCAGGGCCGGGCGAGCGCGGGGTGCATTATGGGGAGGCGGCAGTGTCCCTGCTTTTTGTTTTACGAATTTAATAAACATACATACATACATATAATCACGCCTTTATCCCTATTGGGGTAGGTAGAGCGTAAACGACCTAAACAAAGGTCGTTCCGCTACGTCTGACAAAGTTTTAAGGGTTATTTATGATAGATTTGTAGGTATTGCTGTAGTGACAGGTTGTCAGCCCATCGCCTAAATTGAAATATACTGAAGCCCCCGGATCCCTTAGCTGGATTTTACAGCCCGGGAGGAAGTGCAGCTTGCATATTCTATGTTAATCTTTCGCTCCCAGTTCAGCATGGATTTTTTTCATAAAAATACCTTTTTTAATGTATGTACATACATACATACATATAATCACGCCTTTATCCCTAATGGGGTAGGCAGAGCGTACACGACCTAAACAAAGGTAGTTCCGCCACGTCTGACAAAGTTTTGAGGGTTATTTAAGATAGATTGGTAGGTATATTGCTGTAGTGACAGGTTGTCAGCCTGTCGCCTAAATTGCAATATACAGAAACCCTTGGATCCTTTAGCTGGTTTTTACAGCATGCCCGGAAGGAAGTGCAGCTGGCACATTCCATGTTTTTCTTTCGCTCCCAGTCCAGCATGAAAAATAAAAAGCCTTTTTTTAATGTATGTAATTTAATAAGTGCATTATGTTGTATATCACTAATACATTACGTGGTTTAAAGGACCGCAGTATTATTTTTACACCCTGTATAGGCTCGTGGCGGAAACTCCAATGTGATTGATGCCTGCAATACATTTGAATATGACTCTGACACGGTTGGAGGACACGTGTATACGGCACTGCATCATGATCATGACTAAAGAGTAGTGTACCGACCACGACGTATTTAACTGCCTCCGTGGTCTAGTGGCTAGTGCCATAGGCTCCTGATCCGGAGGTCCTGGGTTCAATTCCCAGGGGGGAAACACAAAGTTGATATATGAGAATTTATCACCTTGTGATTTTTTCCCCAGTTTGGTTAGGAGTTTAGGACATTGCAGGCTGAATCACCTGATTGTCCGAAAAAGAAAAAGATTTCGTGCTTCGGAGGGCACGTTAAGCCGTCGGTACCGGTCGCTGTCTTTGATAGTGGTCGCTACTCAAACCATGTCAGAGGCCTGATAGTTGTGCTACTAGGCGGTTTAAAAATTCTGACACCGGGGTTTATCTGGTCGATAGACTCGATACCCACTCGACAGAAGAAGAAGACGTATTTGAATCTTGATCTCTGTATAAAGAAAAAATGGCTTTTCTATGGAAAAGCATTTTTTTTTCACTTTCTGAAATAAGAAATCCTGCTGATAGTTGTTCAGTGTCGTTGACTGAGCAACCCCTATCAGTTTGCGGGACGCTGTCCCTTACACCTGGTATATAAATTCTTCGTCTTCTTTTGTCGTGTGGGTATCGAGTCGATCTACCCGATGAACTCTGGTATCAGAGATTTTAAACCGGTTTCTGATATGGTTTGTGTCACTAACACTATTACAGTCAGTGACCGAGACCGACGGCTTAACGTTTCCTCCGAAGCACGGAATCTTTTTTCTTTTGGACAATTAGGTGATACAGCTTGCATTGTCCTAACCAAACTGGGGAAAATCTCGCAAAGTGATAAATTGACAAATATATTATTTTTTGTGTTTCTCCCCTGGGAATCAAACCCAGGATCGTGAGCCCATGGCTCTGACCACTAGACCACGGAGGTAGTCAATTCTAGTGATAACTCAAAACGTGTTGCCTGCCATAAAATCTAAAGAAAATTGTCTAATAACTCGTTTATGTATTTCGTTATATCTGTCTCATATACTCGTACCAACGATTCTCTTTCAATCCCACAGTTCTCTAATAAGTAATCGAAGATTCATTTTTATTTTATTTTCTCGAGACAATCCTTTATTATTTGACGAAGAATTTATTATTTTTCACAGCAAAGTCCATATTGTATTTATTCATTGCGAAATCAAAACTAATTGGAATTGAAGATAAGTTAGTCGAGATGTAGCATCGCTGATGAATCCTGATTGCTTCGAAATGTAATTGGGAATTCTATCTTTAGATATCATGGTCTACAACTATACTCCGTTTTTTTAACGTTGCGTTATCGATACCAACTTGTTTTGCGGCCCATAAACTACTCTAAAGGAAGTCAACCGCAAAACATTATGTTTGTAACAATGTTATGATTGGTGTTCCGAAAATTGAACCTCTACTAGGTTACAAAGAAAAAGCAGTTTACGAGCCGCAAAATGCGTTGACACGATAACTCAACGTGAAATGAACGAAGTTTAGTAATTAGTGTAGAATTGCTATAGGAAAATTTAAAATGAAAAGCGGCTAGTAAGAAATAAAATTCACTAGAGTCACTGCTATAGATTTGTTGAGGGCACAACTTTACCACAGGGCAGGCACTCCATACAAACCGGTGATTTTTGTACCACCTGCAAAAACGTGTTCGTACAGGAGTCGTATTTCTGAACCGCTCGTATGTAAACTGAAAACGCATATGAAAATCATTCGTGTACGAAATCAAATTTTGCGTATTTTTGAAGCAGTAGAAATCTGTGTTGCCAATATAGTCTAATCCCATAAATTGTTTTCGTTCTACGCAGAAATATACCTACTACAACACGACTACCACTAACAAAAATCGTTGATGAAAAACCGGTAATGAATTGCAGAGAAACAGAACGTAATTTGAAGTAAATTAAAAAGTAAAAGTGTAATTTTTCAAATGATTGTCTGTGTCATGATCATACACTACCTACTTTAGTTTTGAGTAGTAGAAAAGAAAACGAGTGGTTTGGACCACTCGTTGCAGAGTCGCATACGTATAAGTAGTCAAAAATAAGGAATTTGGGATTTCGTATGCGAATGTTGCTTTTTCGTATGCGAATTCGGATACGAGGGGTTCAAAAATATGATTCCAGGTTTGAAGTAGGTTTATCTGCGTGCTGCCCCCTACTCGAACCGGCTCGCGAACCGTGGCGCGGGGGAGACGAGGTGAGGTAACATTTCAGATCGGGGGTGGGAGTGCCTTTTCTTTAGTGTTAGCTAATATTATATTTTCTTTGACTTTACAAAAATCTTGACTAAAATTAATGCCGTTCATCTCTGGTCTCTCATGATAGAAAATGACAGGTATAGACTTACATTAGCTATATCGTAATTGCATCTACGAATTGGTACCATTGGCTTTCAAAAATAAAGCTGCTACATACAAACATAGATATAATCACGTCTTTATCCCTAAGCTGATAATTATTTAGAACAAATCTTTTAAATAATTTAAAAAGTTCAATAAAACCAACTGCGTAAAATACAAAGTGGGCTTAATACTTTTAATCGTTATAGAACTTAAAAAAATGTGCAAAACAAAAAATAATGTAAGAAATCTCGAAGTATTTTTTAATACCTATTCCATGATGCCCCACACGACATAGTTCGTCGACTTATTTCTTTTTCATATTTTTAATTTTAAAAATATGAAATCGTCTAATTGTCGCTATATTTTGTGACAAAATATTGTCTTCAGTGACACTCGTGTGGTTAAAATTAATAGATTAACGTAAGAATCATTAAAATGCGCCCACGCGTTTGGTCTGTACAGCGCCACAGAGGATCAACATACGTACATAGATATCAAACTATTTAAACTTAAATGAGACATTATGAGGAAAAATAATAACAACGGGCACTCACTTAACATGTCGTGAAGTACGGTACTTATATTCCAATATGAGTGCCCGTTATAAAATTTTGTATACATATAAAGGCTGATAAACACATTACCCTCCTTTTGCGTTGCGCAGTCGGGTAAAAAATACATGCTGGTCAAGAACTTTTCGTCAACTGCAGAAACCTTGGCGGAAACAACTCTTACTAGAAATAAAGTTCTCAATCCCATAGGTAGTATAAGTCACAAGGTGACAGTACTTAACATAATTTAAAACAAAAAAAAAGTGCCTTCAAAAGTTTTCACGGATGGCACCAAAACTTTGGCTCGTAAAGTTCCTTTCCTTGTTGCCTATACCGTGAGAAGTTTTGATTGGTTTTGGCAATACTTTGATTGATAGCGGTTCCCTTTTTTCAAACATACTGTAACAACAAAAATATCGATTTATTTTCCGATTCGAAAATTCGATTTAAACCCTTTACTACTTTTTATTGCCAGATAAGATTTTCATTTGTTTTAAGAGAAAAAGGACAAATGAAGATTGATCTGTCATGTTGGATTTTTCTCAATGGTCGTCGTCGTCATATTCATATTATAGCTAATTAAATTTAATATAATAATGATCTGACCAGTCAATATTATATTATAAATTAAATTATACTATCTTATAGCTAGTTAAGTATTATATTCGTTTAAGTTATCAACTTTTACCATTTTCTTTTTACTTTACATCAAAAAACTATCATGTTCTAAAACGTTCCAAACTTCCAGGTACGAAATAAACGCAGTGCCTCGCCGCCAGAAGTCGAAAGAGGACAGCTGTGAGCTGCAAGGGGAGTCCACATCTATGGCATCTTCCACCAAAACGTCGGACCTGAAGATTGGGGTCGCCAGCTTCTGCAAAGCATTCCCTTGGCACTTCGTCACGGACAGGCGCCTGGAGCTGGTACAGTTAGGTAAGCAGAACTAAAAAATATATATGGAAAAACTAATAACATAAAATGTAACAACAACTAAACAGCGTCTTATCTCCTCATGCGAACACAAGCCAAAGCCAGTAAAGAAGCCAAATTCGGGTGATTGTAATTTGATGCTGACAAATTAGCACTACTGCTTTAGAATTTAATATTTTGTCAGACGCAGTCTTAAAATATTCTCTTGATTTTATGTGATTGATTGTAAAAAAGAACTGGTATTCAATCTTGCATGATCGAATCTAATCTAACAAATCTAATTTTTACTCCAATTATAGTTATAAAAAAATCACGTCAATTTACCTTTAATAATGAGTTCATAATCTAATAAATCTTTAGACTCAATATTAATCTAAGAATATTTAAATTTTTAATTGAATAACGAAGCTTTTTATTACTTCAAAAATAATCAAGCTCTCTGCGAAACTATCTCGAGTAAGTTAATCAAATTCCATTTCGATGAAGTAAGTAATTGGATTCAAATCTATTAAGTTCAAAAATTTGCAATTTGCATTTATGTTTATGCCAGGCCATGAAATTTAATTTTGCAAATTGCTATCCATATTTAATATGCTCATAGCCTGTGTACGTTGTGACCTAGAAAGCCTCTGGCCGGGAGTCTAGGTCTATAAATCTAGACTTGGAACGTAGCTAGATCTTAAAATATCCGCAGTTTCAGCCGGAAGAATGTAGTTTCTGCAGGAGTTAAAATTGATTTTATTTTAAAGAATTCTTGAAACTCTTGACTTTTGCGGGTATTTTATACTAGCGTTGGGTTTCAAATGTTATTTTTATTTTCTAGTTACAATAACGGCTACCTAAAAGCAAATTTTGATCATTTGCAGTAGATTTGTTTGTTGGTACTATAAAAACTCTCAGTTTTCATTTTGCTATAAAAACTATAAAACTAAATGTTTGGCCACGAACTGTGTCTTAAACTTATTAATTGGTTTACAAATTATTATTATATAATGGCTACCTATAATATATTTTTATATTTTAAACAAAATATAATTACATATACCTTCTAACGGAATAAGTACTACTTTCTTATAAATTCCATGGTAGTGCGATACTTTAACTTAAACTTTAGATATAATGGAGGTATCCATACCTAGTAATTTCTCCAGTGTCAAGTTTACTGGTCCATTTGTAATGAAATGGTTGACTTATGACGTCATAAAGTACAGCCGCTCTGCCGCATTGTCATTGGCCATAGTGAATTGTGTCCTTGTCTGATGAATAATGACCATAGATAATGACTTCTCATTATTATGGGAAGCAATTAATTGCGAGGACGTAATTTTGAAGTATTTGATAGCGAGATAGTCTTACTTTGTTCGTACCGGGGTAGATAAGCATAATTCCCCGTCGCTTGAATGATAATAACGTCGTTTTTTATGTATAACTAGGGCAGGAATATTCGATGTTTTCTTTTTAAATATTAGTTCAGCGTGAGAGCCTGATGGTGTAGTGGATTGGGCCGCTGCCTCTTGAGCTCCAGGCCGTGGTTCGAATCCAACCACGTACCAATGTGTTTTTCGGTTTTCGAATTTCATATGTACGTTTATATACGTGAGGTGCTTTTTCCGTGCTTCGGAAGGCACGTTAAGCCGTTGGGGACCAACATGTTAATATCGTTTATTACCGTAAATATTAGTCGTTAAGCCATGTCACAAGCCAGTGCTAAGTATTCGCGGCTTGAAAACTCTGACCTAATCTAGGATTCGGTCTGGTCGCATGGTCCCTTCTGGGTGGCGGAGGTCAGATGGCAGTCAAAAGCTTGTTCTGTGCAATGAAGTATACATTCTATTATAATCTACTTTTTTTTACGATTATGATGATGATGATGACATTCCTACTCGTAGTGGTCGATAAACATGTCGAGTATAGCGTAAAAAAATATTCGTGACATTTTCTGTCTCTAAAATGCAAAAAAATGTGAAGTGGTTGGTTTCTAAGTGGCTAGGCAGCCAGGTCGTCTTTTATATGTATGAAAGGTGTACCCTTATAACGGTCCCCAGATGGCTGGAAAAAGACCTGCCTAATGAAGCCTCAAAATTTCCTCTCGCTTAGAACTTGTAACTAATTAAGTAGGATAGACCCGGTACCCACTCGACAGAAGAAGTAGGTAGATATAAATATTGAGGGGTTTTGCTTGTACCTATTTTAACTTAGACCTTTTTTTTAATATTAAGATTTATTTTAAACGTTGGTATTTTTTAGATTGTGATATATGTATTTTTCTATTTTCAAGAAAAGATTTTTGGTAAATCCTTTTTTTTTAATAACGAAGAAGGCTTAGGTATTTTCTTTTTATTACATCAGTCCTGTTATTAAAAGGATTATTATTATGATCTTATTTTCCCACTAGATTATTTTGCCTTTTCTTTCGGATTTATTTCAAGTTTCTGTATATTCGTGTCCTTTGGAACTAGTGTCCATTTTCCGTATTTAAAATCAGCTCTCATGAGTGAGAGCGAGTTTGAGCTCGTATCAGAAATGACATTTCTGTACAAACCGATCTGTCAAATCCATACTTAATATTGGTATCGGTTTGAAAACTCTGACATAAGGGTTCATCGGGTCTATCGACTCGCTAAGAAGAAGATTGGTCTTAAGATTGAAATCGCTTTCTAAATACGAGCTTAAGTGCCTCATTAATGGAGAACCTAATTGGTTTAGAGAAAATCCGAGTATATTAGCTATGGTAATATATTTTTTAATTATTAGTTCTTAATGAGGGGTAATTATCTTAGCTTAAAGATAAGGCAATGTGCTGACACCACAACAATGCGCAGTTCTATCTGAAATAGGTATCTCTTTAACATTCGTGCGAGACGAAAGCAATTAACCATTAATACATACATATAATCACGCCTGTATCCCTAATGGGGTAGGTAGAGCGTAAACGACCTAAACAAAGGTCGTTCCGCCACGTCTGACAAAGTTTTGAGGGTTATTTAAGATAGATTTGTAGGTAGCATGCTCGGGAGGAAATTCAGCTGGCACATTCTATGTTTTTCTCTAGCTCCCAGTCCAGCATTGAAGAAATTAATATTGGGCTGTAAAGTTTAATTTGACGCTGAGCTATGGCCTATTTGCACTGCTACAGCACACATTGTCTTAAGTTTACATTTACATGTTATCTGTTGTTTCTTTTTGTTTTTTGTTTTTATTTCAGAACTTTAATTTTTGTGTATAATTTGTGTGACTGTCGTACCAAATAAACGTTTTATCTATCTTTCTATCTATCTAATTCTTCGTCTCGGGCTAAAAAACACAAAAAAGATAGATAACAAGCTGTTATCCAAAATGTAAGCAGCTTCACGTTCAAGGCTTAAGGCTGGTTTCACATGCATGCCTTCAAACAGTGAACGCTTAAAAAGAGCGCGTTTTAACATCAAACCAATGAGCTCCGACTTTTTTATGCTCGTTTCGTTGTCATCACCATAACAGGCTTGCCACTTGCCACTGAGATTACTTACCAAACCGTGGAAAGTTTAACTATGCAATGACCTGATGATATTCGTATGAACTTTATGTTACTGTCATGGGAATCAAACTTACGAACTTCGAATCGAGAGCATCAGGTCAAACCACTAAACTACAGGGGCAGACATTGCAGTGCATTTCACATTTTTAACTATCAATGAAACTTATCACTAGCTTTCTACCTATTTAGTCTAAAATGTTGCAATAAGATAGAGTGTAAACTGTCCCACTTCCACTTGATACATACATACATACATAAATCACGCCTTTATCCCTTACGGGGTAGGCAGAGCGTTTAACGCCTCGTGAAAGGCGCTTTCGCCACGTCTGACAAAAATTGAGGGCAATTTTAGATTGTAATATGTATTGCTATAGTGACAGGTTGTCAGCCCATCGCCTAAATTACAATACACTGTAACCCTCGAGTCCCTTTTGCTGACTTCAACAGCATGCCCGGGAGGAAGGGCAGCTGGAACATTCTATGTTTTTCTATCTCTCCCAGTCCAGCATGGAAGTAATCTTCCACTTGATACATGTAAAAAATATATGTAGGATCGGGACAGGGAAGGAAAGGCAAATCTTAAACTCCAGTTTTTAATCAGATTCTTCTTCTACATCTTTGAAAATCATCAGCAGCACCACATCCTTCAACGTAACTCTATTATCATCTCTTTCTTACATCTTCGTCTAAAAACCATCATACATACTTCATCGTTTAGAAACTAATCATTCACCAAAAACCCACTCCCATTTATACGTATATAATTTGACCTATCAGATTATTTTTGTTCTTATTGCATTTCGACTTTATAGATGCAGTCTTTAAAACTTTTCTGTGAAACCAGCCTTAAGAAGATGGTGCGTGCCAAAAAGCCGTAATCTTCTGAAAACATTACCGAAACCCCTAATGGCCCTATATTTTAAGGCGATCGTCATTAAAGATGGGTTGTAACAGATGTATTAAATAGATGGCCTGAACAAAAAAGAGCGGGTAAAAAAAACCTTCTTTCGAATTCATCTCAAAAATGTGTATAAAAGGTAAGATAAACATTTTCTGGATAAGACAAGAAACGATAATATATGACCCTCAAGTCGTCTGTTACTAAAACACATTAACGTGTCATGTGTCAAATAATTATATTAAGTAATTTGAAGATTATAAAATCCCGGTACAAAACCAGGTACGCTTATACACATTATTTTATCACTCGCGACTACGATTCTTGTAACACAATCAAAACGTCAAGAGAAAGCTATTTAATAGTATCTTTTAAATAATACTTAACAAAATCAATCGCCACATTGAAACATGAAGAACATTTTGTTCATCATCTACCTAGCCTTATATCACGGAGTCGGCTACCTTATATAGGGGATTGAGCGACAGCCATCTGACCTCCGCAACCCAGAAATGAAACCAGACACAAACCTAGATTTGGCCAGAGTTTTAGCACTAACCTCTGACATGGCTCAACGAAACGGTATTAACTATATTAACTGGGACTAACGGCTTAACGTACCTTTCGAAGAACGAAAAAAGAGTTGAATAAACGTACATATGAAATTCGAAAACCAAAAAGCACATCGGTACGTGGTGGGATTCGAACCATGACCTCAGGAGGCATGCATTTCCTCCCGAATATGCTGTAAAAACTAGCATAGGATCCAAGAGCTTCAGTTTATTTTAATTTAGGCAATGGGCTGACAACCTGTCACTACAGAAATATACCTACAAATCTATTTGAAATAATCGTCAAAACGACCTTTGTTTAGCTTGTTTACGCTCTGCTTACCCCATAAGGGATAAAGGCGTGATTATATGTATGTATGTAATCAAACATGAATCAACACCTAACTAAGAGTACCTATAATCAAAGTTGATTTATCTTTGTGAGATTTTGCTCTCCAATCTACTAAGATGTTTTATTCTATCCAGCCGAGAGAAAGATTTGCATTGCAGCTGCGTTATTCAAAGCGCTTGAAAGCTTTACATTAAATTAAGCGGACTGCTTTGTCAATCCAAAGAAAATAAAATAAAAGCGTATTGCATAAGTGTTATAAAAAATATCATATCGTTTGAATACATTATGACAACCTGTCACTATAGCAATATACATCAAAATCTATCTTAAATAACCCTCAAAACTTTGTCAGACGTGGCGAAACGACCTTTGTTTAGGTCGTTTACGCTCTGCCTGCTTAATTAGGGATAAAGGCGTGATTATATGTAATAAAACGACGTTGTTCGTTGGAAACCAATGGCGGACAAGATTTATTTGAAAACGTACAGGTTAGACCACAGACAATATAAGTTACACTTTTCTTACAACAGAGAGCGCAGCATGTTTATTTGATGTTACCATTATAAAATAATATTTTATTCTAACACCCCAACTACAGCAAATAAACAAAACATTTCTATAAAATTAACAATTTTTCATTTTTTAACTTTCTATCTGACTAACCCCTATCCCCTCTATACATTTATAATGCTTCATGGGATTCAAAGCTTTAGTTAAAAAATCAGCAGGCATAGCAGTTGTTGGCAAATATTCTAAACTTATAATTTGATTACTTACTGCATCTTTAATGAAATGATAACGAATATCAATATGTTTACTTTTTCTATGACATCCATAATTTGCCACCAACTTCTGTGCACTTTGACTATCATTACATAAACGCACAATACATAAATTACCAGTCAGTTCATACAGCAAAGACCTTAAATATATGGCCTCTTTACAAGCCTCAGCAATGGACATGTACTCAGCCTCCATACTTGATAACGCTACAGTTCTTTGCTTTTTACTCTCCCAGGAAATAGCCGAACCTGACATTACAAAGCAATACCCAGTATATGATTTGCGATCTACTGTATTACTTGCCCAATCGGCATCAACAAAGCCCAAAAGCTCAGCTTTTTCCTTTACATATTTTAAACAATAGTTCTTAGTTTTCTTTAAGTATCTGAGTATTCTTTTGGCATAATTCCAATGTACACTTGTGTGACATTTATTAAATTGGCTAAGAAAACTAACACAAAATGAAATATCAGGTCTAGTGAGGACTGACAAATACATGAGGCTTCCAATCAATTGTTGATATGGAATTTCTTTATCACAAGTTTCAGACTTTTCTATATCTAACTTACATTCCATCGGAGTACTAGCAACTTTACAACTTAACATATTAAATTTTTCAAGTAACTGCTCTACATACTGTTCCTGATCTAGAGTTATTACATTAGATACTTGATCTATTTTTACTCTCATGCCTAAACATTGTTGAACCTGTCCTAAATTTTTAATCTTAAAGTTAGAACTCAATACAGAAATTAAATTCTCAGTCTCTATTTTACTGTTATTGCTAGAGAAAACAAAAAAATCATCAACATACAATGCAATTATGATTTTTACATTATCATTCATTTTTGTGAAAACACATGGCTCCAAACGACTCTTTTTGAACTCTAATTCACTTAAACATTGCTCTACTCTTTCATACCAAGACCGAGAGGACTGCTTCAACCCATAAATTGCTTTATTTAATTTTACAATAATCTTTTTCTTATTAGCATCACAATTTATGTCTGGTTGAACCATATAAATGTCTTCTTTTAGATAGCCATTTAAAAAAACTGTCTTCACATCTAAATGAGTGATATCAAAATTTAATTGTGCAGACAATGCAAACAACAATTTTAGAGTGGAATGCCTGACGACAGGCGAGAAGGTTTCGTCATAGTCAATACCTGGTCTCTGCATGAAACCTTTGGCCACTAAACGCGCTCTATACCGCACACTTTTATCACTATTGACTTTCTTTTTAAACACCCACTTGCACTGCACTAGAGTTTTATCTGAAGGTAACGCATCCACCGGACTCCAGGCTTCATTGTCTTCAAATGCCTGCATCTCTTCCTGCATCGCCTCGATCCACCTGTCCCTATCTGGACTCGACAGAGCCTCCTGGATACTGACGGGATCACTGCTGCCTTCTGGACTCGATGTGGTACATAGGTTTGAGTAACCGAAACGCTCCGGCTGCTTCCTCACTCTCTTCTCACGTGGTGCTGGTACCTGTGGCGCTGATGCTGGTGTTGGCTGCTCTGGTGCTGGCTGCTCTGGTGCTGGCTGCTCTGGTGCTGACTGCTCTGGTGCTGGCTGCTGTGGTACTGGCTGCTGTAGTCCTGACTCCTGTACAGATTCTTCTCCTAGATCTTCTTCTTCAGATTGCTGCAACGTAGAATCCAAGTCAGTCAAAGCATTTAGGAACTCAGATTCTGAAGAAGTATCAAGATCTGTAACAGTTTCTTCTTTCAACTCTTCCTCTGTACTCTCAACATTACTGCCAGACGTATCAGCTTGAACTATATCCCCAACTGAAACTGTTACAGTTCCATCATCTGTACAGTTCCTCTCTGTGTTCTCTTGGATAATGACATCTCTACTAGTTGTAACACATCTCTTTACAGGATCATAGACTCTGTAGCCTTTCACATTCTCCGCAAAGCCAACTAGAATATGTTTCTTCGCCTTACTATCCCACTTAAGCCGTTTTTCTTTTGGGATGTGCACCATCACCTGGCTTCCAAATATACGGACATAACTTAAATCTGGTTTTTTATTTGTCCAGAGCTCATACGGAGTTTTATTATTTAATCCTGATGCGACTGACCTATTCTTAAGATAGACAGCAGTATTTGTTGCCTCTGCCCAAAACCTCTTATCTAGTCCTGCATCAAATAATAAGCATCGAGCTCGCTCAACAATAGTTCGATTCATTCGCTCACTCAAACCATTTTGCTCAGGAGTATATGCATTAGTCTTTTGGTGAATAATACCTGCTTCCTTCAAGTAATTCTCAAATTCATTACTACAAAATTCTAAGCCATTATCAGTCCTGAATATTTTAATTTTTTTGTTCTGCTGGTTTTCTACCATTGATTTAAATTCCTTGAAATACTTGAATACTTCACTTTTCGCTTTGAGAAAGTAAACAAACACCATACGGGTAAAGTCGTCAACAAATATAAGGAAATACCTTGCTCCTCCAATTGACGCTGTCTCCATCGGGCCACATACATCACTGTGGACGACATCTAGAGGCTCGCTGCATCTTGTCCCTCCTTGACCGAATGGTAAGCGAAACTGCTTTCCTTCACAACACACTGTGCATGTACTTTTGTTGATAACTGACTTATCTGTGTACGATATTCCAGTGACAGCTCCATCTTTCATCTTATTCTGGTCATTCATATTCAAATGGCCCAATCTCCTGTGCCATACTTTACTACTAGCTGCTGAAGAAGGTGGTGTAAACAAACACTGTTCACTCCATATGTCCAGTTTATAAACACCGTCAATCTCGTGTGCCACTGCCACTAAACAGTTGTCTCAAATCAAATCAAATCAAATCATTCATCTCTGTTGTAAACATGGGCATAGGCTTTACCAAACTGCACTCTGTTTCCAGTTTTGTGAAGTTGACTGACCGAAATCAAGTTAGTGGTGAGGTTAGGTACACACAATGCATTCTTCAATCTAACCTCAAACTTGCATTGTGGAGTAACAGTCACTATTTCCGCATCACCCGAGCACAATACAGGCATGGTACTTGAATTTGCTGCCGTTATCTCTGGGATACTCGGTTTATAACATGCATTTTTCATCCTGTTTACGTCTGTAACCACATGCCGACTTGCACCACTATCCAAGTAAAAATCACTTTTACTATAATTTCCGTTCAGGAAAATAGCGGAGAACGCATGTGTCTTCTTTGTTTGCGGATTATTCTGCTTGCACTGTGATTTATAATGTCCAAACTGCTTGCAACGATAACATTTAATGGATTTTTCCGATTTGTTTACATTTGAGCCGGCCATAGACACTCCACCGCCATGATGACTAGATCTGTCATTTTTCGCATGGCCGCCGCCAACGCGACTGTGCTGCCCTCTGCTCAAAAAAGCACTTCCGGCTTCGGAATCGTTACCTGCCAAGTCAATTAGCTTTGTCTTCACAACGTCAGCCGTAATGGCGATTCCTGAATGTTCTATCGCCATTATCATTGGGAAGTATTTTTCAGGTAGACCCGCCAACATTAAACAGCCGATCCACTCGTCATCCACCTTGAAACCCGTGCCTGACAACTTCTGAGCGGTTTCAATTAATTGCGTGACGTAGGTAGTCATCGAATCGCATGTATCAAGACGAATCGAGATCAGATTACGCAATAGGCTGATTCTTCTCGCAAAACCAGAATCATCAAACATTGTCTTCAGTTTCTGCCACAAATTCATTGTGCTTGAAGCGTCTTTGATGTGAACATACAGCGACGGATCGATGGTCAAAATTAACTTGGCTTTCGCTTTTGCATCTTCTGCGGCTGCTGATGCAGGGCTTTCTTGCTTGATACAGCTCTGCATGCCCTCCAACACCAACAAATTCTCCGCTGCAAACGCCCATTCGTGATAGTTCTCACGACCTCTCAACTTGGGCACGTTGGTCAGGAATGAGTTCGAAGCCATTTCTGCTAATTTCACTTTCACTATTCGAAATGTTTATCAGGCGATTATCACTACCGCGTTTCCTACTCCTGCTCTTATTAAAACAAACTTTTAAATTAACTATAGGGCGTATCTGGGCCCATAACCTAATAAAACGACGTTGTTCGTTGGAAACCAATGGCGGACAAGATTTATTTGAAAACGTACAGGTTAGACCACAGACAATATAAGTTACACTTTTCTTACAACAGAGAGCGCAGCATGTTTATTTGATGTTACCATTATAAAATAATATTTTATTCTAACAATATGTATGTATGTTGAAAACATTATAAGAAGTTATAAAAAAAAATAAGCGCCTGATCCGTAACACGTAGGTATTTGCTACGACTTAACTACGCCGTAACTAAAACTCTATGGTTATGACAAAAAAGAAATTATAATAATTTAAGAGATATTTTATCTTACGATCGTTGCTTAACCATACTTTTGTATGTAGTGTAAATGTACCTATACGCAAATTGCCTTAGTTCGGCATAGTAAACCTATAGTAACGCACACAATGGCAGTGTTTGTGTGCACAACCATAGGTAGAGCCTAGTGGCAGTCGTAGAAAAAATAACTGTATTAAGTAATAAATATTTTTGTTTTTTCAATAGATATTTGCACACACAGTGCTACTTTATTTCTTAAAATATTAGAAATACCAAATCAAAAATTCGACCGCTGACGGGATTTGAACCCACATCTTTGGAAAACCGGCCCAACGCTATAAACATGGACATGGCTGCTGTAGCTTAGCGGTTTAGATTGTTGGGCCGGTTTTAAAAAGACTTATCATCTATTTATTTTAATTTTTTAATATTTTGGAGTAACGCGATACTTCAATATTAATAATTTCTTCAAAACAGCCAAGACCAATAATTTCCATATTTTCCCGTAGGCGGAGGATTTATGCGCCTCTTCGGCACCCACCTGGCGTCCAAAGGCTCCTCCTTGGGTACCTTCTTCAAGCTGATAAGGCCCAGGGGCGTACCACTTGACTTCCGTGAGATATTGAAGCGAGTCAACACGCCGTTCATGTTCTGCTTGAAGATTCCTGGATCTACTGCTGAGGTGAGTGTTATTTATATTTTTTTTATTAATAGTCTCAAATTACAGACGTGGGCAAGAAGGCTGCAAAGCTGAAATGGGGCTGGGCAGGTCATGTCACCCGAATGCATCGAGAGAGGTGGGCAAAGCTGGCTAATGACTGGGTGCCGGAAGAACGTCGGCCTAGAGGGAGACCAAAGAAGAGATGGCGGGATGACCTTACAGATTTTGATACAGTCTGGTCAGAATCAGCCAAGATTCGGGAAGCCTGGAAAAAGAAAGGGGAGGTCTTTGCCCAGCAGTGGGACAGTTTAGGCTAGTATAATAATAGTAATAGTCTAAGTCTAGGAGAGAGGCCTTTACCCAGAAGTAGGACGCCACAGGCTCTTAAATAAATAAATAATAATAGTCTAAAAATAGAACTAAAAAAGCTGAGAGTAATATAATGGTTGCGGATGAAATTGATCATTGTGTACTGAACTAACGTGGTTAAATAAGAACTGATCTCCTCAATTCAGAGCATGCTTCAGATATTATCTGTACTCATAATTCATCATTATCATTATCAGAAGAAAAAAAAAAAGAAATTTCAAGTAAAACATAGAATATTCCAGCTGCATTTCCTCCCGGGCATGCTGTAAAAACCAGCTAATATTTTCAAAGGTTTCAGTATATTGCTATTTAGGCGATGGGCTGTCAACCTGTCACTACTGCAATATATGTACAAATCTATCTTAAATAAAAACTCTGTCAGACGTGGCGGAATGACCTTTGTTATGGTCGTTTGCGTTCTGCCTACCCCATCAGGGGTAAAAACGTGACTATATGTATGTGTGTATGTATCCACCCACTGCTGGGTACAGGCCTCTTCTCTATTACGCCAATTTACACCTGTTCTAGTCACATCCAGTTCTATCCTATTAGTTTGAGTATGTCATTGGACCATGGGGCTGGTGGTCTACCTACTGGCCTTGTCACTCCGATTGACCACCGCTCTGTTACTACTTTTGTTCATCTTTACTCAACCAATATTCGGTCATATTTTGTTTTTGAGAGCCTCATTGAGTTCCATGAAGTGCTTTTTTTGTATCGGATTCAAAATGCATTAAAACTTTTGCCTACAAAAATTTATGATTTCAACCCTACTTTGACCACAATTTCATTTTGATATGTTCTCAAAATATTAGACATAACAAATTCAAAAAGCGACCGCTGACAAATTTGAACCCGTGTCTTTGGAAATCCGACCCAACGCTCATTCTAAAAAATAGCACATGTGTTCATAAATCTATTAGAAAATTAACATTTTCTTTTAATTGTTTTGAATTCAAAATCCAAAACAGTTAGAAGTCGTTCATAAATGAACTACCCTGAGGGTCCATTGGAATACAAACTATCATATACCACTTTGCGTCCCCGCCGTACCTTGGCCGGTATTAACATGGTTAGAACTAAACGTAGCTATAGTGTTTGCTTACTATACTCCAATCAACTAAGACTAGAATGTATTATTGTAAGTGCTAAATACCGGTTTAATGTCCCTTACCTTAAACCGGTATTTTGCTCTTATAAAACATATAACTAGTAAGTTAACAAATAAAGCGTGTGGCAAAATTTTCAGTAAGTACCACTACTTTACTTATTTTTTGTAAAGTCTAGTAGAACCGAGAGATTGAAAAAATTGCAATTTAGGCGATAGCTTGACAATTTCTACACAAATTTCTAGCGATTAAATTGGAAAAAAAAATTAACATACGTGACAAAGATACCTTTAACTAGGCTGTTTTGTTTATACTCTGTGTATCATGTATGGGAAAAAGGCATAGCTGTAGAGTGTCGAGGCTTGATTTATTGTCAAATAAGGTAATCTCCACTTCCCAAGTTCACTGGACTATAGTCTAGTGAGAGTTCCGTTGTCTCCAACCAACTAAGCACTCTAGGCTACGAGAATGGCTCTCAACCGACCGGCTGGAATCTTAAGTGAATCAACACTCCACTTGGGGAAGGTATAAGACATTCTGCGTTTCTGGACAATGGCATTCCTGGGGAGATGGTGGAATGTTCTGAATGCTCTAAGCTATCCCTTGAGGACTAGGAAAGATATGTTATTATAATACATACGTACAGTTGCGCCCTTATATCTTACGGGGTTAGCAGAGCGTAAATAGTAGTATAAGGCATTTTGTCATGTCCGATAAAATATTGAAAGTAATTTTAGATGATAATGTGTACTGCTGCTTTTAGTGACACGTTGTCAGCCCCAAAGTGATTAATCGCCAATTATTGATAATAAATTTAATCTCCTTATAGCGACTGGGTTTTAGAGTCAAACAACGAACCGATGAACCCCGGTGTCAGAGTTTTGAAACCGCCTAGTAGCACAGCTATTAGGCCTCTGACATGGTTTGGGTAACGACCACTATCAAAGACAGCGACCGTGACCGACGGATTAACATGCCTGCCGAAGCACGGAATCGTTTTCTATTCGGAGAATCAGGTACCGCATGTCTGAACTATTTTTTTTTTTTTTTTTTTTTTTTTATATATATAGGCGAGCATTTGTCCGCCATCTCACCTGGTGGAAAGTGACGATGCGGACTATGTTGAAACATACTCACCTATGTAGTGCCTATTCACTCTCGCCTTGAAAAGGCCCAGGTTATAATGTTCCGGAAACAGATCCGCCGGCAGGGAGTTCCACTCCTTAGCCGTTCGCATTAAGAATGTGGAAGCGAACCGCTTCGTGCGAATTTGTGGTATATCCACGACATAAGGGTGGAACCCCTGTCCACGCCTCGTGCTCCGGAGATGGAAAGGGGAGGGGGGTATAAGGTCATGAAGTGCTAACGCGCACTCCCCGAAATGTATCCTGTAAAATACCGACATGCACGCCACTCTGCGACGGTGCTCAAGGTTCTGTAGTTTTGCCTCAACCAGTGCTGAGTCTCCAATGAGCTTCTTAGCGCGTTTCTCGATTGAGTCTAAGGCAGCCAGCTGGTATTTAGCTGAACCGTCCCAAAGGTGGCAGCAGTACTCCATACACGATCGGACTTGAGCTGTGTACAACTGCAATAGCTGTCCCGGTGTGAAGTATCGCCTCACCTTCGAGAGGATACCAAGTTTTTTGGCAGCTGTTGTGGCCAGAGACTCAATGTAACGTCCAAAGTTCAAGTCGGACGTAAGGCTCATACCAAGAAGCTCAAGATGGTCAGAAATCGGTACGGATACATCCCGGAAAGCTGGAGCCAGGTTAAAAGGACTCCGTTTTGTCGAGAATAGACACGCCTGGGTTTTGGATGCGTTGAACTTGACGAGATTGGCATCGCCCCACTCGGATATCACCCTTAGCGATGAGTTCAGACGATCCACCATGGACTCCCGACAAGACTGGATTGTTTCACTGTTGGCCCTTGCACTGGACAGATATCTGTCAACAACCGTGCTGTCATCAGCGTACCCAAAGGTATCGGGTGTAAACATGTCGTTGATATGCAGCAGGAATAAGGTTGCAGACAGGACAGAACCCTGAGGAACTCCGGCATCAATAGCCTGTTGTCCGGAGGAGCAGCCTTCTAAGACCACTTGTATGGATCGTTCGCTCAAGAAGTCCGAAATCCAGTTGCAAAGGCCAGCAGGTAACCCGTAGGCGGGAAGCTTGCCAGTAAGGCTAGCGTGCCAGACCCTGTCAAAGGCCTTGGAGATATCCAGAGACACGGCAAGTGCTTCACCATGTCTCTCGATAGCCTCGCTCCATAAGTGAGTGGCATGCACGAGGAGGTCCCCCGTCGATCGCCCTCGGCGGAAGCCGTATTGGTGATCGTTAAGGAGATCATTATCCTCAAGGTATGCCAGGAGCCGATTATTCAGTACACGCTCCATAATCTTGCAGAGTATAGAGGTTACCGATATGGGTCTATAGTTGACAGGGTCTGCTCGACTACCTTTTTTGGGTACAGGTTGCACATTTGCAAAACTACAACTATACTGGGGTAAACCTCACAAAGTGATATATTGACAAATATCTACTTGTGGGGACCTGGGAATCGAACCCGGGACTTCCGGATCAGGAACCCATGGCTCAGATTTCTAGACCACGGAGGCAGTTTAATATTCTTACAATTTGTCAAACATTGTAAAATTGCCTCTGATGGCTGATGACAATTGGCCTACTCTGTACCGAGACCGAAATAACTATACGTATAAATTATCTGAGAGTGACATCTGTATCACACACGTATGACATGGTTTCCTTATCTCCAATCGATCAGGGTGACTGACGGGAGACACGATCAATGAAAGAGATTGAATATAAAAGAAATATAAAAGAAACTCGCTTATAATGTATGCTTGTTTATTGAACCTTTATTATACAATCAAGTAGATATAGGACAGATACAAAGGAAAATTCTTCCATACTGGCCTGGGAGCGAGAGAAAATCATTGAATGTGCTAGCTGCATCTCCTCCCGAGCATGCTGTAAAAACCAGCTAAGGGATCCGAGGGCTTCAGTATAATATTGTAATTTAGGCGATGGGCTGACAACCTGTCACTACAGCAATATACATACAAATCTATCTTAAATAAACCTCAAAACTTTGTCAGACGTAGCGGAACGATCTTTTTTCAGGTCTTTACGCTCTGCCTACCCCATTAGGGGTAAAGGATAATGTATGTATGTATGTACAAAGTAAAAAACAACGACACATTAGGCACTGCTTTTAAAAAATAATATACTTGCAACAGTTCTACATATATGTAATAGCAAGAAAATTTTATATCTGTTCTTTTGTAGTATGTTTTTAATAAATACTTGGCATGGTACCTATAGTTACATATATCTATCATTTATTAAATAATTGGAAAAAGAAAATTTTGCCTTTTCAAAAAATTATAAAGATATGTTTTAAAAATAACAAAATAAATGCTGATTTGTTTATGATTTAAATATAGACATCTCGATACAGGAAAAGAAATTTGCGTTAGATATCTTTGAAGACGGCAGCTTTAGATAAAATATCAAAAAGGTAGGATTTTAATAATGTTTACTTTCGCGATATAATTCTAGAGAGTTTAATATAATATTGTAGACCGTACTGGGTCGTTGTAAGTGGTATCATCCACCATAATGGTGGCATATTTTCCAAAAAACTGAACTAATAAAAAAATAAACTAAGTTCCTGAAAATAGAGTGTTCCTAGAAATTTTAGGCCCGTAATTATAAACAGCACTGAAGACTGACAGCTAGTTTAAATCCATATCAGAGATGTCATTCCCGTACAAAAGGACTTGTCAGATCCATACTTAATATTATTCTCAATCTTGAAATCGATTTCAAAAATACTAGCCTTAAGGGGCTTCCCTGTTCTAAGTGGTGCCCTTATCAGTCAAAAAATCATAATTCACTGAAAACACAATCAATCGAAAATCCAGTAAATCAAATTGAGGATAAAGCATTGATGGTTTAAAACTTCATAAAAGTGCAACTTATAGTTCGTTGTAGTTACAGATAGAAAATTTTGCGATAAACGGCCTTTTTGCACTTTTGCTATCTGTAACTGCAGTGAACACTGAATTATTAATTAATTAATAAGGCTTAAAATAAACTTGAGTACCTATACAATCTGAATTACCGTATTTTCGATTAATTGCGTTTTCAGTGAGTAATGATGTTTTAACTGATGAGGGCGCAGGCGTGCACCGGGGATCCCCTTAATGTAATATAACTTGTCACTTCCTTGGAGGCTTCTAGGTAAGCACGCTCTGTTTTTGACTCTGTCTTGAATACGTTTATTTTTGAAAAGCAGCTACTACATACAGCTAGTCGTATAAATAAATATTATGTATTAAATTATTTGTAGATAGAGCATGTATTTGCATATACACGCGTCGCGTCTTTGCGCGTCTCTCGTGTTTCGGTCGAGCGACGTAACCGACACACGAGAGCGAGTGGATTCTCGAGTTGAATGACCTGGTGTCGGGGTTTTTTCAAAACGCCTTGTAGCACGGCTATTAGGCCTCTGACTGCGACCGGGACCGACGGCTAAACGTGCCCTCCGAAGGACGGAATCCTTTATCTTTTCAGACAATCAGGTGATTCATCCGTCAATGTCTTAAGAAATTTGAGGAAAATGTCACAAAGTGATAAATTGACAAATATCTACTTTGTATTCCCCACTTGGAATCGAACCCAGGACCTCCGGATCGAAAGCCCATGGCTCTGACCACTAGACCACGGAGGCAGTTATATAATCTTTGATTTTCTAGGGAAATCGAATTAAGCTGCGGATAAAACATCGGTTCAGAAAGCTAGCTACAAATAATATCGTGTAACTAAATAAATTAATCGGATTTACCATCTGTCGGAAACAATCAATTAGCCGCAATAATGCATTGTGAATGTTAATTTAATTAATTACGGTAGATAATCCTTTTCAATATCCATTATCAGGGATAATCTATGGATTCTGTAACAGTATGAAAAAAAAAGATGCTGCCATGCTGGTGGACTGGGAGCGAGAGAAAAACATAGAATATACCAGCTGCATTTCCTTCCAGGCATGCTGTAAAAACAAGCTAAAGGATCCGAGGGTTTCAGTATATTGCAATTTTAGGAGATAGGCTGACAACCTGTCACTACAAATCTATCTTAAATAACCCTCAGACGTGGCGGAACGACCTTTGTTTAGGTCGATTACGCTCTGCCTACCCCATTAGGGATTAAGGCGTGATTATTTGTATGTATGTATGAAAATAAAGATAAACTATGATTATATTTTGTTTTATTTTTATTTGAAAGACATTCTAATAATCAACATAAGCCCCTAAGGATCTCCATGGTAATGTTTTGTAAATTTAATTTTATTTGGCTCTTCATATCACTTCAAAGAGTTGTTTACCATTCTTGCTTATTAAACAGCGTCTAAAATTGATAATGTTGGAATCATTGTGTTTAGAGCGTCATTATATTGTCAAGCCCTTCCAAACGTAAGATTCAAAATAAGCTTGTACTAAGCGTCAGTTCAAACTAAGAAGCAATGCGAAGGGACGTCGCTTTTTGTATTGTACATAAATTGTATCATGCTTTTAAATTTTCTGCATCGTTGCGTTGGTTTTCGGTTTGACGGACCTTGGCATATTTTTTTAATAGTTATTTAGTTATGTAAAAAAGTGTCACTTTTGCCAAGTACTCAGTCGACTCTATATACAAAGTGATAAGTTTCTGTAGTTCACTTGAAGTGCAGCAGTGAACGCGTTAAATTGGATATTCGACAAACAGCCCGCAACCTGCTTTGCGTCGACGCCAAGCGCTTTCAAGCGCAAATTTTACCGCCCGAACATTTTAATGAAAACATCACTACGCCAAAGCCTAAAGCAAAATACGTTTATTAATTCTTCCGCGCGGATCAAAATTTATTCGTTCATGCCGTAGACTATAAGAAGTAGAGATTGATCTGCTTATTTTGGGTTTTATAGGTTACTTGAAACCGCGGAAAAATACCTTATTCTTACGGGAAAACTCATTAAGCCGCGAATGCAACCGCGGGTTGGAAAGCTAAAATGTTAAATATTGCTCAGCATGGATGTTATTGCAGGTGATGAGAAAATGACAAATTAGTTATAGTTAATGGTTATAATCACCCAAACGTAACTTTTTATCAAAGACGTCAGAAATATAATTTTTTTCGCCTCATTTTGTACTTTTAAATGAACCATGCGGTCCCACTATTCGTCACACATTTCTTGGCTCGTAAACCAAACTTTTGTCTTCTAAACCTGTTGGCTCATAGTCTAAAACGACCAACGTTCACAAATTTTGCCGCTTAGTGCAAAATCTCTTTGCTCAGGCACGGTCTGCCGTTAATTATTCCGGCATATTGTGTGTTGGTCGCCTGGCCATGAATGCTTTGTGCAGAGAAGAATGATTCTCTCAAACTGATAGAGGTTGCTCAGTCAACGAAACTGAAAAACTTACACAAGGATTTTTATAGGTTCAATATAAAAATAAACACTTCCTCATACTAATTGTCTTATCTAGATGGTTCAGAATTTTGAACGAAGAAGCTATTATTTTTTAAATAATTTCCCTGTTAGTGCAGCAACACACAGGCGTCACTTACTGGGCGCAAGGTTGCTCTCAACACGCTGTCAATGCTTTTTGCATTGCCTACAACACACATGCGTCACCTTACGCACTATGCGCAGTAAGTGACGCTTGTGTGTTGCTGCACTTGGGGTTAGTTGATACTAGTTCCATAGGGGCAGTATATATGTTTTCGGAACCAAAATTCCACGCGAAATATAAAGAAATATGTAGATTAGGTTGGTACTACACTTCATACTTACCTATCAAACTTATCAAGCCAATGTACATGTGAAACTCTGAAGTCAGCTATTTTTATTTTTTAATGTAGAAAAAAGTGGTTTAAATTATTGATTCTTTACTTTCCATATTATGCGTGACCTCCTTCCAATAAATTGATTCACTAGAACTTCTTTATGGACGTAGTTCAAATAAAAAACTTATACGGCATGTGTTTGTATAAAAGCTTTGCTTAAAGTGCAGGAAATTGTTTTGTATTGATCTAGGCGCCGCCCTAATGATGTGTCGTGCATGTCACCTCATATTTTCGTGATTGATAACCCGAAGACGGCAGGATGTCAGCGAGCGCCAAATGACTCGGCAAAGATTATGGTAGCTAGGTACATATACTCTAATATTGCTCTTCATACGAAATACATCTACCTGTGATGGGTTTTATATAGGAGATCGTTAATGATTCAAGAAATTCCCTATTTTTGTGTTTAAAACTTAGCACATATGGAGCAAGAATAAACAAACAACTTGAATTCACACCTCTACATTCCAGTATGCTGTTAATAATCCTAGTTCCTTTGTATAACCTCAGTCCAACATTCCTTTTGTTGACTGTGGTCTGACTGAAGTGAACTCACAACCGCTTCCATTTCGAGACCCTTTGTAGAGGGGCACTTTGCAATGTTTACACGACTATATCACATTCAGAATTTAGATGTAGGTCAGGTGTGGAGAAAAGTACACTCTTCAGTCGAATTGAAAAGACGATTTTATTGTGAAGGTACTTTGACGTCTCTTTTATTTGACGCGTCGTGTTTGTTTTCTTTGGGCTCAAGCTTGTTGGTTTTGTTTATTTGGCGCCCAAAGTGGGGCTAACTGCGATCTAGGCCTTTTTATCCGACTGTGCAACGCAAAGAAGGCTAATGTGTTTCTCAGCCTATGTATGTATGTTTGTGTGTTTGTTCCTTCGTGGCTCTCTGGAGACAAAACGCGTGGATCGATTTTAATGATTTTTACGTCTTTCAATTTGTCTTAACTTTGCGAGTGTCATTAAAGACATGAATTTCTTTAAAATTAAATATGGCACCAATCAGACGCCATTTTGTAAAAAAGAAACTATGGCGAGTGGGGTATCATTAAATAGGTATTTGCAAATCAGGTTTCTTAAATATTTTTTCGTTTTATATGACCGTATCTATAACGATTTAAAGTTTTAATTCTCATTTTCTACGCTGTTGGGTCTTTTGAACTACTTATTTCAATTACTTGTATATTTATCTTTTAATTAAAAAAATAAAAAAACTGACAGATACCTAGTCGATCTGTATCCTAAAAATAACAATAAGCAACTATAGAGGCTATAAGGAAAATCTACTGAGGTATTTTTTTTAATACGTTCAGGTGTGGAGGAAAGAAAACTCTTCACTCGAATTGAAAAGACGATTTCATGGTGAATGAACTCTGTCGCCCCTTTTATTTCATGTGTCGTGTTTGTTTTCTTTGGGCTCGAAGCGACCAATTTGGGCTTGAACTTGTTGGGTCTGTTTATTGGCGCCCAACGTGGGGCCAAGCGACAGGCCTTTTATACATACATATAATCACGCCTTTATCCGTAACGGGGTAGGCAGAGCATAAAAGAACTAAATAAAGGTCGTTCTGCCACGTCTGAAAAAGTTTTGATGGTTATTTAAGATAGGTATATTGCTGTAGTGACAGGTTGTCAGCCTATCGCCTAAATTGCAACATACTGAAACTCTCGGATCCCTTAGCTGGTTTTTACAGCATGCCCGGGAGGAAATGCAGCTGGCACATTCTATGTTTTTCTCTCGATCCCAGTCGACCATAAGAAAAACGCATTTCATCGTATTAAAAACCTTTTTTATTTAAAAATATATATATATAAATATATGGAAGTATCCCTCAAGAAGAAATGAACGTGTCAGCAGTCTACCAAAACCGTTTACCACTTCTAAAATTTTTCAGAAAGGACTGAAATAACATTTCATCACAACACAGTGACATTGTGGGACGACAATTTACTTGGAAAGAGTTCTATTCTATAACTTGAATTGCCATCAGTTCAAAACGGCAATAACACACTGCAAAATACCTATACATTTTCGTCGGATACCAAATTTTTCAAGTCATCTCCCTAGCCTTATCCCGTATCACACGGGGTCGGCTACCTAATCTAGGGGATTGAACGAGGGTGCTGGTTTTTACACAGAGTGATGGCAGCATTTGACCTCCGCAACCCAGAAGGAAAACCAGACCCAATCCTAGATTAGGTCAGAGTTTTCAAGCCGCCAATGCTTAGCACTGGCGTCTGACATGGCTTAACGACTAATATCTACGGTGTTTAACGATACTAACCGGGACTTAACGTGCCTTTTAAAGCAGGGAAAAAGCACCAAATAAACGTACATATGAAATTCGACAACCGAAAAACACATTGGTACGTGGTGGGATTCGAACCACGACCTCCCGCTCCGGAGGCAGCGGCCCCACTACACCATCGGGCTCTACAAATTTTTACTATTACCATAAAATATTACCTCTTCCTAGTTTTATGTCAAGCCAAGATAGCAAAAACAATTTATCGAATACCATTTAAATAGCCTTGGCAAGAGCTGGCTACTTTTCCGTTGCCAGATATTCTTTACATTTGAGCCAAGTAGGTCAAATTGTTTCATATTAAATTGTCTAGCAACATGAAAATGCGGGCAGAAAATTGATATCAATTTGTTATGAGTTTGCCAGTTTCCTTCTTTCAATTGTGTTGTTATTTGTATGGCAGAGTAACTTTCACGTGTATTGTATACCTTTTATTTATTATCTTTGTATTCGGTTTCATTACGTAAAACATATAAATGGATAATTCAAATCGTTCGCGCATTATTAAGTGATCAGTCTTCTTGTTAGCGAGTGGATTCCTGAGTCTGACAAAGACCTGAAGAACCGTGGTGTCAGAGTTTTCAAACCGCCTAGTTGCACAGCTATTAGGCCTCTAACATGGTTTGAGTTACGACCACTATCAAAGACAGCGACCGAGACCGACGGCTTAACGTGCCCTCCGAAGGACGGAATCCTTTTACGCAAACATGATCTCGCGTCATTACCAAGTAGGATGGAGATGTATGTTCAAAGCCCGTTTAATAGATTTATAAAAATTTACAATAAAATACCCAAAATCATACAGTCTGAGGAGAAGGATACTATGTTCAAAAATCGACTAAATCAATTGTTATTAAAAATGAATTATTATTCTGTAGCTGAATTTATGAAGGAGAATTTTAATATTATATTATATTCTTTTATTATTCTAATGGATAAGAATAATAATAGAATATAATGTGCTATTATTATTCTAATGGATTTCATACATACATACATATATTCACGCCTGTATCCCTAATGGGGTAGGCAGAGCGTAAACGACCTAAACAAAGGTCGCTCCGCCACGTCTGACAAAGTTTTGAGGGTTATTAAGATAGAATTCTAGGTATATTGCTGTAGTGACAGGTTGTCAGCCCATCGCCTAAATTACAATATACTGAAACCCTCGGATCCCTTAGCTGGATTTTACAGCATGCCCGGGAGGAAATGCAGCTGGCACATTCTATGTTTTTCTCTCGCTCCCAGGCCAGCATGGAAGTAATCAAAGCATGTTGATACATATATATAATTACATCTTTAACCCTAATGAGGTAGGTACAACGTGAACGACCTAAACAAAGACCTCCAGCAAGTCCAGCATGGATGGAATTAATAACACCCTGTATATAGCGATAATACTGCAGTAACACTAGATTTACCACTCGAATAGAACACCTAGGAGTCTAATACCTAGGTAACCTAACTCTGGATGCTGTAACAGGAGCCTTTAGCACTAGTCACCGCGTCTAACCTAACTATCATGAGTCCGAATAGAATGGATTTCATATTTTAAAATTATTATTGTATCTATTATACTTTTGGCATTTAAATTAATTTTATACTGAAACATTAATTTGTAGGAATTCGCATATGATATTTTAATTGAAATGAAATTGTTATAGTATAAATTAGTTATTTTTATGAATTTGATATTTAAAACCATGAATCGAATTATAATTGAAAAATTATTTAGAATTATAAGAATTTAAAGTTTCTTTTATTCATTATGTATTTTGAATTAAAACAAAACTCCAAACTCCTCAAAACTTTGTCAGACGTGGCGGAATGACCTTAGCTTAGGTCGTTTGCGCTCTGCCTACCCCATTAGGGATAAAGGCGTGATTTTATGTATGTATGTATGTATGTATTTTGAATTAAAGCATAAAATAAAATAATTTTAAGAAAGCATGTAATTGAAGTACAACATTCTTCTTCTTCTGTCGAGTGGGTATCGAGTCTATGGACCCGATGAACCCTGGTGTCAGAGTTTTTAAACCGCCTATTAGCACAACTATCAGGCCTCTGACATGGTTTTGTGTAACGATCACTATCAAAGACAGCGACCGGGACCGACGGCTTAACGTGCCCTCCGAAGCACGAAATCTTTTTTTTTTCAGACAATCAGGTGATTCAGCCTGCAATGTCCTACCCAAACTGGGGAAAAATTCACAAAGTGATAAGTTCTCAAATATCAACTTTGTGTTTTACCCCATGGGAATCGAACCCAGGACCTCCGGATCGGGAGCCCATGGCACTAGCAACTAGACCACGGAGGCAGTTAATATATGCAGTACAACATTGCGATGCCCTGACAGGGTGTCACATCTAATTTAAACTACCATCTAATATTCTCTTAATTACTATAAATACTAAATACTTTTTAGACAATCAGGTGATTCAGCCTGCAATGCCCTATCCAAACTGGGGAAAACATCACAAAGTGATAACTTGACTAATACCATCTTTGTGTTCTCCCCTGCGAATCGGCTCTGACCACTAGATCACGGAGGCAGACAGTGATCAGTGTCGCAGCTTGAATAAACTTTCACATGTTGGATTCTAAACTACTTCTTCTTTAAAAGTAAAGTAAAAAAGTCTTTATTGCCAAAAATCTAGCCAAAAATACACAATATAAATGTTTTTTTTAAAACTACATACAAATTATCTAGCCAAAAAGTAAAAAAAAAGTAAAAAGTAAAAAAATAAAACAGTGTTTGGCGTATTTGGCAATGGGTACTAATCTCAGCATAATGCTAAGCATAATGCCTGGCGCTGATTTTCAGACTAGCCCCTTAGTGCTTATAAAAATATGTGCTAGTTGTTATTTGCGTGCTTTAATAATAGATTGATGTTGCATATTATTATAGTGGTGTTCGTATAGTAATAAATGTATATATATGTATTATATTATATAATGTATTGTATTATAGGTTAAAAAAATTAAACTATACGGTTACGATTTATGGCCTACAAGTTATTCCTGTGTCTTTCAACGTTAGGTGTAATGTCAGAAAAATATAAATAAGGGCTGTTTTTAGCAATAATTTCGATAGTAGCTGAGGGGTACTATTTGCTCCTCAACTTATTATTTCTAAAAAATATTTGCTCTAATTCTGAGGAAGTAGTAGAACAAAGTTTAAAAAAATATGTTTTTTTAACGAGTGAGGGCGCCACCGCTACATCTAAAATATAATCAAGCCTCTATCCCTAATGGGTTAGGCAGAGCGTAAACGACCTAAACAAAGGTCGTTCCGCCACGTCTGACAAAGTTTTGAGGGTTATTTTAAGATAGATTTGTAGGTATATTTGTGTAAGCGATGACTGACAGGTTGTCAGCCCATCGTCTAAGTTGCAATATACTGAAACCCTCGAATCTCTTAGCTGCTTTTTACAGCATGTTCGGGACTGAATGCAGCTGGTACATTCTATGTTTTTTTCTCACTTCCAGTCCTACGTATAAAGGCTCTTATTAATAAATAATTAAATAAAATATATTTATTTTCAGCCAACTTAGTCCATAGATGTTAGTAACAATTTTAACTTAATATTATGTTAGTCTGACAATCAATCAATTATATTATTCAATCAAATTATAAAAACTGTGAATTAAAAAAGATAAAATCTGGATATTTAATATTAACATTTAAAATTAAAATTATAAATAAAATAGTAAAATCGAAAATACTATTATAATTCAAACTATTAATCAACACACAAAAAATAAAATTAAGTCAATAAAAAAATAAGTAAAACTTTTTTTTATTTCCCTCCATCACAGTTTTAAACGTGATAGAATAAACCGAAAAGAATAATCCTCGTTAAACTGGGTTTATACGGAAATGTAAATAATAGTTGTTTGCGGACCCTCTAACTATGGAATGTTTGTTCAGTGAATTGAACTAGCCGCCCGGAATAGTTCTACGGGATTATCAGGGTACTGATTTAGAAAGAGATTTCCAGTTGAATGGAGCTTGTGAAACTGATTTCTTTATTAAAATAAAAACACGTAGCAAACTGAGGAATTATTAGCATTAGATGAAAAAAAAACCAACAATTAAGAATTGATCCTATGATTGCAATTTTCTTTTTCATATTTTTCTCATAGAACATTTATATATTTTTGAATAATCCATAGTTTTCAGTCTCCGACTTGGCCAGCGTAACGGATTTTACAAGTACCTATAAAATATATTTTATTCTTTTTTTTGTATTACGTGATATAACGAGCCATGGAGCGTAGTATATTAGGTTTGAAACTCACAGACAAAGTCCGAAACGTCATAATTCGCTCCAAAACCGGAATAGCTGATGTAACCCGCGCAGCGGAAAAACTAAAATGGGACCGAGAAGGTCACGTCTGTTGTATGCAGGTGATTTATGGGTAAAGATTACCACCAAGTGAATGCCCAGAAGAGACAGATGGCGGCGTGGTCGTCCCAGGCGGCAATGGAAAGATGAGCTTGATGCCTTCCTCAAGAATTGCCCGGAAGAAGCACAGGATAGAGAGTCGTGGAGAGACCGGAGGGAACCCTTTGCCCAGCAGTGGGACACTAACGGCTAACTAAGAAGAAGATATATGATATAATCATCCAGTTAATTACCTGCCTACATATTTTTTTACCGCAAGGAAATAATATTTTAATCGTACTATAATCGTAGGCTTATTGAAATTTGAGGTTCCTATTCAAAACTTTGTTTAGATTTATGTTCAAAGGTGTGAAAGATCTTTGCTTTTCAATACCGTTTTGTATACCGTCTACTTAGTAAGGGCTTTTCAGCAAACAAAAAGGTTTTGAAGCAACCCCCGTGTTTCATAAGATTTGTATCTCACGAACTTTTAGCCAAGATTTAAACTTGATAAGAAGCGGTGGGACTTAGCCAGCCTATTTGTTCCTATTTCTGTAAAAGGATTATATTAAATCTTCAATGATAGTGATAACAGTTTTAGGAATTCTTGTTATAATACAAGATACTTTTATTTATAATAATATCTCAATATTGTTCATTTATATTTGTAAATACTGAATAAGGTGCTAAGTAATTTATAGGAATAGAAAAAAAAAACATAATATCTTACCTTACTGTACGCAAATCTTCTTTGTAGAAGGATTTACTTTACTTAGAAGGCCTTCCCTAGGGAACCTTCTTCTGAGCCTAATTTACCGCCAAGCAGGAGAGTTCGCACTTCTGAGTTCCGGTTTTCAAGTCGTGTGAGCAAGCAAAATTTTGACCCATGAGGCAAACTACCTTAGGTCTCACGGTGAGCAACGCAACGTATTTTCCACAATAAGTATAAGACCAATGCGATGCCGTTGTTTGTTCTTAAAACAATCTTTCACCATGGTCTACCCTACTGCCATTACAAGTTGTATATTGGTTTTCTTCGAGTTATTTCTGCTGCACTGGTCCAACGGTGGAACTCGTATTCGTTAATGCCGCGAATTGTCAATATGTCCACAGTATTTTATAGCAATATTTAATTTCAAACAAATGAATACTGAATTTTATAACATATTTTTTCTGGCGTTATTTCGAATTAAATTTGAATTTTGAATTCCTAATCAAAAGCAAGTTCAAATCAAAATATTTGATTTTAAAGTTGCCAGTTTTGAGTATCAGCATTTGATATGCATTTGATACCTATTACGTACGCCCGTGAAAATACTCAAGTATCAGTACTAAAGACCGTTTATTTTAATTTAATAGACTGCAATGCGACATAGAAGATAGATGTCAGCGTTATCCGCATTAAGCCATATAGTGATATAGAGCCTTATACAGGGTCTGTTCTGTCGAACTAATAGGTATTAGTATAGGTATACCACGGAGGACTACTTTATTCTTGATCAGGCGTAGCAAACTACACAATATAACTTTGAAGAGATAAGTGGGTATGAGTAGGAGGTTAGGGTAAGCTGCCTTAATTTTTATAAATTCATCTGTCTTACAATTTCATAATTCTTTATTTTATTTATAATTATTCATATATTTTTATTTTGTTCATTACATTACATGTACATTCAAAAAGGTCTTATAATATGTTTGGTACATGCATCCTGTTACCGCATAGCAAACTCTGAGAGAGGTTTCAAATGATCATCAGTAATAATAGTCAAATGAGCAACTTTTTAAATGATATGCGATAAACTCTTTTTGTATTAAAATAGCGAGGTATGACGTCACTCCTTGGTAAATACTTGACTACTCAAATCAGTAACTTCTATATTTTTAACTCTATTATTAAATCTATATGTGCATTTTTTTAAAATGACGAATGAGACCAATAATAGTTTAGCCATCAGTTTTAAGTATAAACGGTTTGTTTTTTTTATGAGTAACAACACGCCAATTATCTTATCAGACGCGTGAAAAGTATGTAATTCAAGCCCTTAACGCTCTACATACAGCGCAAGAAATACAGGTGTATGTTGTATAAAATCACTAAACCTTTTTTGCCCCATTAGCTTTCTGTGCGCACGGAAGTCTTTTTGGCACAAAGAAATCTATTGTATGTTTGTAGCCCGTTTTATATGTTTGAAATGGTCTGAACTTTCTTTGAATAAATACGCTGCTAGAGATAGGTGTTCTGGAACAGGTATACGCATGTTTTCTGCTATTTGAATAACAGGTAGCTGTAAAAGGAAACCAGGACTAATATTTTAAATAAGAAATAAGGTGTTTTTAATTTATAGCAGAAAGATAATCATAATTGTAAGTAAAATTGCCCTCAATTCATGTCAGACGTGGCAAAAGCGCCTTTTAGGAGGCGTTTTACGTTCTGCCTACCCCGTAAGGGATAAAGGCGTGATTTTATGTATGTATGTATGTATAATCATAATATTTGAAATAAGTAATCGTAACATCGAGTCGTTCGACTCTATACCCACACGACAGAAGAAGAAGAACGGTTAGGTTAGAGTTTATAACTTCCTATATTTATGCTGAATTTTTGACATAATTTTTATTGTGGGTTGAGTCAAAGAAAATATAAATATAAGCTAACGCTAAAGAAGAGGCAAAGAAAAGAAAAGGCAAGACTGGGAACCCCCGATTTGGAATGTTGCCTCACCTCGTCTCCCCCGCGCCAACGGATATGCGAACCGTTTCGACTAGGCAGCAGCGCGAACAGAAACCCACTTCAAACATGTACGAAGACGTTTTTGCGCATGCAGTACGAAAATCGGCAGCTTGTATGGAGTGCCTGCCCTGTGGTTGAGTGCTGTCTCAACTTTAAAATATGTGAGGCGCTAATAATATAAATAATACTGCAAAAACATGTTGGACCACAATCGTATCCTGCTAACGTTTAAGGCTTTTTTTCAATCTGTATTAAACCAGTAATCACTGTTCCATTTTCCTTTGGTATTTTCAAAAACGTATTTAATATCCGTTCCGGAGATTGTACGTGGAATTAAATATTATGTTCTTATTTGGACATACGGTATTAAAGTTTTTTATTATTGTTAGGATCGCCAGCAGGATAAAAATATAATCTTTTAGTGTTTAAAAACGTCGTATTATTAATTTTCGGTAAGAAATATTATCTTCGTTTTGGTTATTTTTTTAATTTTAACAATGTTTACCATACATACATACATATAATCACGCCTTTATCCCTAATGGGGTAGGCAGAGCGCAAACGACCCAAACGAAGGTCGTCCCGCCACGTCTGACAAAGTTTTGAGGGTTATTTAAGATAGAATTTTAGGTATATTGCTGTAGTGACAGGTTGTCAGCCCATCGCCTAAATTACAATATACTGAAACCGTCGGATCCCTTAGCTGGATTTTACAGCATGCCCGGGAGGAAATGCAGCTGGCACATTCTATGTTTTTCTCTCGCTCCCAGACCAGCATGGAAGTATGCAAGCAAGAAGATGTTTACCAAAACATAAATTAGAGAAAGAATGAAATAGGTACTTGAAGACGCCACCGCTTCTTTAGCCGCGTAGGTAAGATTCAAGGTTTAAGTTTTTAAGGTTGCCTGGTAGAAATTGCTACCATAGCAATAAGGTCGCCTTAAGTGTACTTTAGTTTTAATTTAATTTGTTCTCATTTCCTGTTGTTTTGTTTTATGTGCAATAAAGAATATATATTTATCAATCTATACTCAGCAGTGGGTACAAATAGGCTGATATAGATAGATAGATAGATAGACATCAATCTAAGATTCAACAAAAAACTACCAAAACAAAGTTGATCCTCATTGCATTGCTTTGAAGTTAAATACCACTTATATTTCACTGATCACATGTTTGACTGGGAGCAATAGAAAAACTTAGAATGTGCTAGCTGCATTTCTTCCCGGGCATGCTATAAAAACTATCTAAGGTGTCCAGGTTTCAGTATATTGCAATTTAGGCGACAGGCAATATACCTACAAATCTACCTTAAATAACCCTCAAAACTTTGTCATCGTGGCGGAACGACCTTTGTTTAGATGGTTTACGCTCTGCCTACCTCATGAGGGATAAAGGCGTGATTTTATGTATGTATATACAATCTTTCACCAGTAGTAAACAAAACCAGAAAGAGGCTAAACATAGGCTAAGAAAACGGTAGAAGAAGTGATGGGTTTTCTAATGACTCTAGATTTGGTAACTGAGGCAAAGACGATGATAGATCGTTTTTTTGTGACTATGTATGTATGTTAATTTTTAACCTGTTATTTAAAAACAAATAGGTACGTCTTTGGTTGTAATATCAGTGTAAAAATTGTTACCTAAGTAGACACCGCACTTTATGTCGCGCGGTTGTTTTGTATGCCTGAGGCCTTTTGCGGTTATGAGGCCGTTTTCACGTCGGAGGAGGATTATGAAAAACCTGGTGCCGACAAGTTATGAAGATTATTTGCCTTGTAAAAGAATCGCAATGTTTCCTTTTGCAAAATTATTTACACCTTACTTAATCGTAACAACAAAGGCGCTTGTTTTTCGTTTAGTAAATTAGTTTGTTTTCCTCTAGACCATCTTTTATACGTAGGTATATAGGTAATATTTGTATATTTGTCGCACTGCTCTGATTGAATTTCCTCAATCAGGTAGATAGGTATCGTAAAACAAATGAGACAGTCATAAAATCTGTCGTGATCGTAACAGAACTTCAGCAGTAACCGACAAAAGGAAACGTATTTCTAGTTTCTGTTTTTTTTGAGTCACTGTGTTTATTATAGATACTCGTACGTACCTGTAGCCATGTAAACTGCCTCCGTGGTCTAGTGGTCAGAGCCATGGGCTTACGATCCGCAGATCCTGGGTTCGATTCCCAGGGGGGGGGGGGGGAAAGTTGATATTTGTTAATTTATCACTTTGTGAGGTTTTCCCCAGTTTGGTTAGGACATTACAGGCTGAATCACCTGATTGTCCGAAAAGAAAAGTATTCCGTGCTTCGGATGGCACGTTAAGCCGTCGGTCCCGCTCGCTGTCTTTGATAGTGGTCGTTACACTAACTATTTCAGAGGTCTATTAGCTCTGCTATTAAGCGGTTTATAAACTATGATACTAGGCACGAGTTGCGACAGAAGAAGAAGCAATTGTATTTTGTATTGTATTTATTTATTACAATTTTACAATAAACATGTATAAGTAAGGAACGTAAGTGTAGCTCATACGTACACCTTTTCTCTAAGATTTTTGACTTTCAGCTCTACCATGATTATTAATATGTTAACATTATTTCCATGCTGGTCTGGGAGCGAGAGGAAAGCATAGAATGTGCCAGCTGCATTTCCTCCCGGGCATGCTGTAAGATCCAGCTAAGGGATCCGAGGGTTTCAGTATATTGTAATATAGGCGATGGGCTGACAACCTGTCACTACAGCAATATACCTAGAATTCTATTTTAAATAACCCTCAAAACTTTGTCAGACGTGGCGGAACGACTTTTGTTTAGGTCGTTTACGCTCTGCCTACCCCATTAGGGATAAAGGCGTGATTATATGTATGTATGTAACATGGCATCGGGACATCTAAAGAACATTTTTTTTGCAAGTATTTATCTTCCATAAGTAAATTCCTGAAACTCTAACCACTAACCAGCCCATTTAGCGGGTTTTACGATCCCTGACACAGATACGGAAACGAATAAAGTAATCACTACTAACCCAGTCGGGAAACCTTTATCTTTCCAAAGTTTTTAGGAACATTTCCTCCTTATTTATCCAGGAAGGATTTTATACTCGCATTTTTTCTTCTTCTTATGAATGTCTTGGTAAATCTTGGTGGCAGAGATTTTAAACTGCCTAGTAACACAGCTAATATGCCTCTGATATGGTTTGTGTAACACTAGAGCCCACTATCAAAGACAGCGACAAGAACGTCGGCTAAACGTGCCCTCCGAAACAGACTACCAGGTGATTCAGCCCGCCTAAACAAAACAACTCTTATGCACAAATCAGTCAGAAAGTCTGTGTGTCTTTATAGAGATAAGCAATGCGTGTCTTTTTTCTTTTTATGTTTGTATTTTATGTTCTATATTATGTACAATAAATTGTTAAATAATCATAAATAAATACCATTTTTTTTGTTCACTCCCGACCTCTCCCGGATTAGAACTTATCTTTTAAAAGTTTGTAAGAGCATTTCAGCTCCGTATTTACCCCGGGATAAATTTACCCCGACTGCAAATTGCGGATGGTAAGGGCAACCGACTGTAAAGCTGTAAAACTTTGCACCGCCATTCGTCTTTCGGGAAGTTGGGAATGCAGGGTCTTAGCATAAGTTCGAGACTTAGTGCTGAAACAGACAGGCGTAACTCACTGCGCGTTGGGTTGCGCTCAACACGCTGTCAATGTAGCGTGGAGCTCAACGTCGGCGCCAGTAACTAGATCCCTCTGAAAAAACGTGCGCTTAGCGCGTAAGGTGACGCATGTGTGTTGTAGGCAATGCAAAAAGTATTGACAGCGTGTTGAGCGCAACCTTGCGCGCAGAGAGTGACGCCTGTATGTTGTTGCACTTAGGTTGTAGGTAGACGGGCTGCAATCCAACAGCAATCAGACTGTGAAATTCTAGCCAAACTAGTGCATTTTGTTCGCAGTTAGCAGCCAACTGTCTGTTAACGTAACTACAAAGACTGCAGACTAACTGGTTCAAGACTGTTGGTTCAACTGTATTAAAATTAGAACTGCATGTCAAAGTACAATTAACTAGCAGTTTGTTCTGATGATGTAACTTACAACAGCTGCTTTAATAATGCATGTTGACGAACAGTTCCGTGCGATTGCATCTGAACTACAATTTTGCGGTTATATTGATGTTCGTCTGTCAAAATCCTCACCAGTACCGAAACACGAAAGCAAAAAGAAGCATGTTTCAGGCTAAATAATCTCTATTCGCACTGGCGCAAAGCTAAAGCGAGAGTGCAATTATCAAACGGAAAAGGAAAATGTACTTTGATCCGAAGTTGATCCCTGACTTAGCGCGAATTTTGCTCTTTTCCGGATTCGGTGCCAGAAACTTTGCTTTCGAAAATTGGTGGTTCAACATAATCATGGCAAAATGGGGTTTCATCGACAATACGAAACATACTGCGACTAGAGCCCCATCTCAAACGATGGAACATTTAATAAATACATACATGTAATCACACCTTTGTTCTTAATAGGGTAGGCAGAGCGTCAACGACCTATACCAAGGATGTTCCGCTACGTCTGACTTGCCAGGGTTATTTAAGATAGATTTGTAGGTACATTGCTGTAGTGACAGGTTGTCATCCCATCGCCTAACTTACAATATGCTGAAACCCTCGAATCCCTTAGCTGGTTTTTATAGCATGCCCGGGAGGAGATGCAGATGGCACATTCCATGTTTTTCTATCGCTCCCAGACAAGCATAGAAATTTTAATAAAATGCCCTTTGTTGCCAAACACCTGTAGCAGGGAAGAACTGAATCAGGCTATTGATAGCGCCATAGCCATATAGACTGAGAAAATTTTGAATCATTTGGATAATTGACACGAAGAATATAATCACCCGTTACTAGGCCAAATATACAAGAGAACCTGAGTAAAAAAAAATACAATTGTAGTGAGTTGGTAGATTAAAATATCACACGGGTCGTTACGTCATATTTATTTTCATTATAGTTTCTGTGGATTTCGTCGTACTGAAATTTGAAAAAGCAATGTGCGACTTATGCGTTTCCACCATTTAATTCTGCGCTTTTCTTTGTAAAGACCATTTTATTCCATGCTGGACTGGGAGCGAGAAAAAAACATAGAATGTACCGGCTACATATCCTCGCGGGTATACTGTAAAAACCAACTAAGGAAACCGAGGGTTTTAGTATATTGCAACTAAGGCGATGGGCTGACCACCTGTCACTACAACACCAATCTATCTTAAATAACCCGCAAAACTTTGTAAGACGTGGCGGAACGCCCTAATTTTAGGCAGTTTACGCTCTGCCTATCCCATTACGGATAAAGGCGTGACTATATGTATCTTTGTATGTTTTTTTTTCACTTGTGACCCTGCATCTGAGTGAACAGAGCCTTACAAAACGAATATCTGAGCTAATCAGAGGAAGATAGGAAGACAGGAAAAACCCGATGGTGTAGGTGTAGCGGGCCGCTGCCTCCTGGGGAGGTCGTGGTTCAAACCCCACCACGTACCAATGTGTTTTTCGGTTTTCGCATTTCATATGTACGTTTATTCGGCGCTTTTTTCTTGCTTTGGAAGGCACGTTAAGCCGTTTTATCCCGGTTAATATCGTTTAACACCGTAGATACCGTCTTTAAATTATATCAGGGGCCAGTCCTAAGCATTGGCGGCTTGAAAACTCTGACCTAATCTAGGATTAGGCCTGGTTTCCCTTCTGGATTGCGGAGGTCAGATGACATTCGCCCTGTGTAAATACCAGTACGCTCGTTCAATCATCTAGATTAGGTAGTCGACTCCATGACATATGGGATAAGGCTAGGTATATGATGATCAGTGGAAGATAGGAATAATTGCCAGAAGCTCTAAGACCGTTAAAACTAGTAAAACAAGAGATTGTTCTTGGAATACTTTGTTTGACTATCTTGTTAGAACTTTATCTTTTAACTTTGTAGAGCTACGAAGGTAAATTATCTTTATTTTGCAGTAGTTATATATAGTCACATTGTGGGTGAGGCTTAAAACTTTTTAATTATGTCCTTATGAAGTTATGATAACAAACAGTATGGATAGTTTATTAGTTTTAATTTGGACTTCATTACCCTATCTGATTTAATGGCACCGATTGTCATATTTATACATATTTTGTTTGTAACGAAATAAATAAATAAAAAAATATGTTTTGCTGTCAAATTATTGTATTTACAAGTATTTTTTATTCAATGGTTTTTCAAATACGTCGTATATTTAACAAACTGTTATAACTTTTACTGTGCATACCAGGCCACTCAGAAAGTATTGCGATAAATAGTTTTTATATATGGCAGACTGGCCGGTTAGAATCTTTTTTGAAAATATGATTACTTGTAAGTAAAAATATGTGTGTTCCATTTTCAAAATTTCCCTCCACATTTTTTGCGAGCCAATTCAAAGTATCGTGTCTTACTGAAAAATGGATCTGCGCCGGGAACATTTTAGAGCTATGATTTTTTACGTATTCAAGTGTCGCCTGAAACCGGATGAATCGTTCGATAGACTTCAAATGGCATTTATGGATGAAAGCCCCTCCAAAGCAACCGTATAACGTTGGTATAACGAATTTAGGCGCGGTCGACCAACCTTGGGGGATGAAGAAAGAAGCGGTCGCCCTTTGACGGCTATTACGGAAGAAAACGTGCTAGCAGTGAAAATTTTAATCCAAGATAATAGGCGAATTACATATCAGGAGATTCAGCACATATTAAAGATTGGATCGGGAAGCGTTCACGAGATTCTACATGGGCATCTTCGCGTGAGGTGGATAGTATCGCGCTGGGTGCCGCACTACCTCACCGACGTTCAGAAGCAGGCCCGGGTGGAATGGTGCCGTGATATGCTGAACAAATTTGAAGCAGGCTCGTCTCGGTGTGTTTACGACATCGTAACAGGTGATGAGTCCTGGATTTATCAATACGATCCAGAAACCAAGCGCCAGTCGACAGTTTGGGTGTTTCAAAATGAACCAACGCCTACCAAAGTGAAGCGATCTCGAAGCGGGGGGAAGATTTTGATCGCCAGCTTTTTTAATTTGACTGGCCACTTGGCCTCAATTCCCTTACGAGATCAAAGAAGCATTAACGCCGAATGGTATACTACCAAATGTTTACCAGAAGTTTTTTCTGTTGTGAGCAACAAGCGACCAAACACAGGGCTCCGCGGACTACTGCTCCACCACGACAATGCGCCTGCACACACCGCGCTCAAAACGAGGGACTTCCTGGACAGCACACCAGTTAAACTCCTGGGTCACCCTCCTTACAGCCCTGATCTAGCACCGTGTGACTTCTTTTTATTTCCAAAAATAAAAAATCAGCTCAAGGGGATACAATTTTCGTCGCCGGAAGATGCGCTGGCTGCGTTCGAGCAGGCTGTAAACGAGGTGTCTACGGCGGACTGGAAAAAGTGTTTTGAAAACTGGTTCAGACGCATGAATCTTTGTATAGAGGCTGGTGGAGAGTACTTTGAAAAGATTTAATAAAAATATATGTACCTGTAGAACAATTTTTTTTAGTGTCGCAAAACTTTCTGAGTGTCCCACGTATGTCGCATGATTATCATAAAACCGGACTTGACAAAATCCTAGACTTTTCTCTGAATTATAAACAGTATTTTGTCAAAAGTATTTTCTTCCATGCTGGACTGGGAGAGATAGAAAAACATAGAATGTTCCAGCTGCCCTTCCTCCCGGGCATGCTGTAGAAGTCAGCAAAAGGGACTCGAGGGTTACAGTGTATTGTAATTTAGGCGATGGGCTGACAACCTGTCACTATAGCAATACACATTACAATCTAAAATTGCCCTCAATTTTTGTCAGACGTGGCGAAAGCGCCTTTTACGAGGAGTTTGACGCTCTGCCTACCCCGTAAGGGATAAAGGCGTGATTTTATGTATGTATGTATGTATTTTGTCAAAATCCGGGTCTTGATAAAATCCTAGTGTTTGATCGAAAAACCGACTTCATCGTAATGCTGCGACACAAATAAGTATTGTATTTAATTTAGGTTGGAAATAAGAAGTTATCATATATTTAACGTATCATAAATATTTGATAATAGAATATTGAAGTCTATCCATATTTGAACTTATATTCCTTAGAATCCCATGTACTGTTGTTATTTTCCATTTAATGTTATGTGTAATAAAATATAATATGAACGTCATATTTTTGTCTTTCTGTTCCGCTAAGCTAAACGTAACATACCGTGTACCATGGCTTAGGGTCAATGAAGCACTTTTTTTTTTAATACGTACTTACATACATATAATCACGCCTTTATCCCTAATAGAGCGTAAACCACCTAAACACAGGTCGTTCCGCCACGTCTGTCAAAGTTTTGAGGGTTATTTAAGATAGATACCTACAAGTTATATTGCTGTAGTGACAGGTTGTCAGCCCTTCGCCTAAATTACAATATACTCAAACCCTTAGCTGGTTTTTACAGCACGCCCGGGAGGAAATGCAGCTGGCACATTCTATGTTTTTCTGTCGCCCCCAGTCTTCTTCAATTTTAATTTTAAATACTTCTTAAAAAAGATAAAAAATTATAAAAGTACCAAATACCTTATTAACTGGTCAATACCAGTTTAAGTGTTTCAGTACCCAATGGTACTGAAACACTTATAAGGAACAATATAAAAGTTTTTTAACCCTTTTCTAAATCTCCTCCTCTTAACAAAAAATTGCGGATGTAACCAAAACTAGTACCATAAGTAGGTACTAGTTTTGGTTACATCCGCAATTTATTGTTGTGTCAAATCAAGTACATAAAATATTTTATTTTTGTCAACAGGGCTTGGAGATTAAGGGTCAAATGGTGTACTGTCCAGAGTCGGAATCCCTGCTATTCGTGGGGTCCCCATTCCTGGACGGTCTGGAGAAGTTGACTGGACGAGGACTCTTCATATCAGACATCCCTCTTCATGATGCTACCAGGGATGTCATCCTAGTCGGGGAACAGGCTAGGGCTCAAGTAAGTAATAATAATAATATTATAAATAAGAGTAAGTCATCTCCATGCTCCTGATGAAGACTGTTGTATCTAGTCGACACGTCGAGGTCAAAACCTCCGTAAATAGAAATATGTAAGTCGCTAAAATTTTTCAATAATGACAAAAACTTTCAACACAAGTATTAGCTTGAAGACAGTGTTTCCTTTTCTATACCAAATTGTAGACGAGATGAGCATATTCATCGAGAAGGCAAGTTTTTTCGATATAACATTGTTGTGCTTTGGATATATCGTCCGGAGTCGGAATCCCTGCTATTCGTGTGGACTCCATTCCTGGACGGTCTGGAGAAGTTGACTGGACGAGGACTCTTCATATCAGACATCCCTCTTCATGATGCCACCAGAGACGTCATCCTAGTTGGGGAACAGGCAAGTAAGTAAAGAAGATTATCAAGTTGCATATGTTTTCTTCCATGCTGGCCTGGGAGCGAGAGAAAAACATAGAATGTGCCAGCTGCATTTCCTCCCGGGCATGCTGTAAGAACCAGCTAAAGGATCCGAGGATTTCAGTATATTGTAATTTAGACGACGAGCTGAAAGACCCGTCACTATATTAATGTTCCTACAAATCAATTTTAATTGACCCTCAAAACTTAGTGAGACGTGGCGGAACATCCTTTGATTATGTCTCGCTTTGCCTACCCCATTTGTGATAAAAGCGTAATTATATAAATGCAATGCTTGTATGAAATTTTTAGTGCCCAAGTGTTTGCGTAGGACACAAGTGCACTCTCTATTCTTTTAATCTCTTATTCTGATGGGACAAGCTGATTGACACGACCAGAGACAAATCAGGCGACTATCTATATATCTATCTAACAGCACAGATTAACTTTTTGGCCAATCAGATGATTAGCCTGCAATGTCCAAACCAAACTAGAGACGTTATCCTCTAAAACAGGACCACAGCATGAAATAAAATATTCAATTTCTTTTTAATGTGTTTCTTGTAATTGTTTTAAATAAATTCGTGGTACCACAGATGATTTTCATTTATACAATAAATATACCCAAAAATATAGCAGCAACTTACGTTATAATTTTGAATAAAGTAAATAAATATAATATTGTTTTATAACCGGAACCATTAGCTCAACCCTTGGAGAGTTTGTTTTCTTTCCTTGCATATTTTACTGTAAAATGAAAGCCTTTTAAGCTACGAGCTTATATAATGATTTACCTACACCACTTTCACTCCGTCAGGATATAATGAAGACGGTGTAATATGAAAGTAATATAGCCTTTATTACAAAGTAATTTTTACATTATTTTTGTACGGTGCACGGTATACTTTGTGATCCTTGTAGCTGATGAACCGGTTTTAATTGTTAAACAGTTTACCTACGAGTATTTTTTGCGATTGCTATCAGAAATAGCGATGTCCTAGAATGCTTCCTTAAAAAGCAAACTCCTAACTCTTCCTATAACCCGAACCTGATAGCTCGATGGTGTAGTGGTTAGGGCATCTGCCTCCTGAGCGGGAGGTCGTGGTTCGGATCCTACCACGTACCAATGTGTTTTTTCGATTTTCGAATTTCATATGTACGTTTATTCGGCGCTTTTTCCGTGCTTCCGAAAGCACGTTAAGCCGTTGGTCCCAGTTAATATCGTTTTATACCGTAGATATTAGTCGTTAAGCCAAAAGAAAATCAGAGGCCAGTGCTAAGCATTGGCGGCTTGAAACCTCTGACGTAATCTAGGATTGGGTCTGGTTTCCCTTCTGGGTTGCGGAGGTCAGATGGCAGTCGCTCTGTGTAAAAACCAGTACCCTCGTTCAATCACCTAGATTAGGTAGCCGACCCCGAGAGATACGGGATAAGGCTAGGGAGATGATGATGTTTACTTCCTATAATAATTTCCTGGTGAAAATTGTTCAGTGTCGTTAACTAAGCCTGTCAGTTTGTAGGATGCTATCCCTTACGCCTCGTATATAGGCTTCATTGTACGTACGTGGGACACTCAGAAAGATTTGCGACACTAAAAAAAATTGTTCTACAGGTACATGTATTTTTATTAAATCTTTTCAAAGTACTCTCCACCAGCCTCTACACAAAGATTCATGCGTCTGAACCAGTTTTCAAAACACTTTTTCCAGTCCGCCGTAGACACCTCGTTTACAGCCTGCTCGAACGCAGCCAGCGCATCTTCCGGCGACGAAAATTGTATCCCCTTGAGCTGATTTTTATATTTGGAAATAAAAAAAAGTCACACGGTGCTAGATCAGGGCTGTAAGGAGGGTGACCCAGGAGTTTGACTGGTGTGCTGTCCAGGAAGTCCCTCGTTTGAGCGCGGTGTGTGCAGGCGCATTGTCGTGGTGGAGCAGTAGTCCCCGGAGCCCTGTGTTTGGTCGCTTGTTGCTCACAACAGAAAAAACTTCTGGTAAACATTTGGCGTTAATGCTTCTTTGATCTCGTAAAGGAATTGAGGCCAAGTGGCCACTCAAATTAAAAAAGCTGGCGATCAAAATCTTCCCCCCGCTTCGAGATCGCTTTACTTTGGTAGGCGTTGGTTCATTTTGAAACACCCAAACTGTCGACTGGCGCTTGGTTTCTGGATCGTATTGATAAATCCAGGACTCATCACCTGTTACGATGTCGTAAACACGCCGAGACGAGCCTGCTTCAAATTTGTTCAGCATATCACGGCACCATTCCACCCGGGCCTGCTTCTGAGCGTCGGTGAGGTAGTGCGGCACCCAGCGCGATACTATCCTCCTCACGCGAAGATGCCCTTGTAGAATCTCGTGAACGCTTCCCGATCCAATCTTTAATATGTGCTGAATCTCCTGATATGTAATTCGCCTATTATCTTGGATTAAATTTTTCACTGCTAGCACGTTTTCTTCCGTAATAGCCGTCAAAGGGCGATCGCTTCTTTCTTCATCCCCCAAGGTTGGTCGACCGCGCCTAAATTCGTTATACCAACGATACACGGTTGCCTTGGAGGAGTTTTCATCTATAAATGCCATTTGCAGTCTATCGAACGATTCATCCGGTTTCAGGCGACACTTGAAATCGTAAAAAATCATAGCTCTAAAATGTTCCCGGCGCAGATCCATTTTTCAGTAAGACACGATACTTTGAATTGGCTCGCAAAAAATGTGGAGGGTAATTTTGAAAATGGAACACACATATTTTTACTTACAAGTAATCATATTTTCAAAAAAGATTCTAACCGGCCAGTCTGCCATATATAAAAACTATTTATCGCAATACTTTCTGAGTGGCCTGGTATATAGGTAGGTATATTATCAAGAGTGATTCCTAACTAATAACCTACACTAACCTACACTATATTTTATTTGTTTTTCATCTAGGTATATTTAAGATAAATTTCTTGAAATAGGCATGTTGACTGGGTGGCTAAAAAAATCAAAACGTTTACACTTAAAACTAAAGGCTAAAAAACTGTGGATCCCCACAACTCTATCACCATTTCAAAAAAAGATACATTTAGATTTAATAATCGAGTTTAAAATATAGAAGTTATTGATTTAGTAGTCAATATGTACAGGAGGAGTGACGTAATAAGCTCACTATTTTCATACAAAAATGCATCTTTGTCATTTCATAAAAAGTTGCTGATTTTACTAGTAAGGCAAATAGCGCATTAAATAAAGTTTCCTAAATAATGGCGTACTCGGATACATTTAAATCTTCCTTAGAGGAACTCCCACAAAGCTTTGATAGCGAACTTCAGTGCTTCAGACTTCAGGGTTTTGTTGCCTGAAAGCTGGCTTAAGTCTACCGACACAAGCTTAACGAAGCATTAAGTAGATTCCAATGTTTCTTTGACTTTGAGGAGCGTGTACTAACTATTTAAAATACTTCGGTGAAGTATCAGTCAGAAATCTTAAACATAAAATTAATGATTAAGAATTTCTATCTGTGACGAGGCTACTGCAAAATTAATTAAATTAATTTATTATATCTATAAAAGTGGTAGCTACTGTATTGTCTTCTTCTTTTTCTTCTTCTTCTGTAATGTCAAATGCATTGTACTGGAGTATAGTGTAATTAAGTAATATTTCTTGTATTAATAAACAATTCATTGCATCATATTTTAATAATATCTTGAGTAATAAACGCTCAGTTTTAATTCTCACTTCGTTTTAAAGTCGGAGTTAGCTAATTTTACCCATAAAACTGAGCACGTTTTTTTTCAAGAAAAAGTGGCTGAAATACGGTTAAGAATGGGCACCCCAATCAATAAAATTACCCCATCAAGTACCACCATGAGTGTAGGGGGACGAAATTATTTTATTATAAATTTGAACTTCAGTTGTTTTCTGAGACTGCATTATCATTTGCCACTTACATACATATAATCACGCCTTTATCCCTAATGGGATGGGCAGAGCGTAAACGACCTAAACAAAGGTCGTTCCGCCACCTTTGTCAAAGTTTTGTTATTTTAAGATAGATTTGTAGGTATATTGCTGTAGTGACAGGTTGTTAGCTCATCGCCTTAAATACAATATACTGAAACCCTCGGACCCCTTAGCTTGTTTTCACAGCATGCCTAGGAGGAAATGCATCTGGAACATTTGCTACTTGCTTTTAAAAAATATGTAGATGGAAGTACATCTGTTTATTTTTTTACAGGACGGTCTTCGAAGACGTATGGATAAGCTGAAGAACTCGATAGAAGAGGCTAGCAAAGCAGTAGATAAAGAGAGAGAGAAAAACGTCAGTCTACTGCATCTAATATTCCCGCCTCATATAGCTAAAAGGCTTTGGTTGGGTAAGTGTTCGTGCTTATTTATTGTTAATTTTGTATACTTTTTGTATTTTATCACTAAACGTCGAACAAGTGTTATTCATACTGATAAATCAACGACTACTTACTTGTATGTTTAACGGAGGTGTTTGACCTCTAAGTTTCGACTCTACGAGGGTCTTCTAAATCGCACACACTTTTGCTGCTCGCTGCGCCCGCGCCGAAAACACAACAGGTGGCGCTGCAGTCGGCAGTGAGTAGTCGTTGATTTACCACTCTTATTGTAGTAGATACTTTAATAAAAATATTTTTTAAGTTTTTTAAACTGCTTGACTGATTTCAAAAATCTTTTATCCTTGTTCTTCGATTTCATAATAATTAGATTTGTTTTGTTTTTGACTCTAGTAAGTCAAAGGTCACATGAAGACGAAGTTTATTCACGTTTTCAATACGGGTGTAAGGGACAGCGTCCCACAAACTGATAGGGGTTGCTCAGTCAACGAAACTCAACAACTACCAGCAGGATATATTTTCAGGAAGTGAAATAACAATTTTGGTTTTCCGTACAAATTGTCTTATCGAGTTGTTCATTTTGTATGGGAAGGTATTTTTTTATTTCGTCTCCTGAAAGAATTTCCCGGTGAAAGTTGTTCGGTTTCGTTGACTGACCAACCCCTATCAGTTTGCGGGATGCTGTCCCTTACACCCGGTATATTCAAATTACCTACATGCTTTCGAAAATACAGATGCAGGTAAATTTAGTAAACAGTATAAGGCTATATATTCTTTATTGTATTAAAAATGAACTTAGAACTACGACACAACAGGCGAGCTTATCTCTACAAGAGATCTCTTCCAGTGGGAACCTAGTGGGGATGAAAGAAGGGAAAAACACGGGAACAGATACAATAAGTAAAATTAGAAAATCTGTTAAATTATAGTAATACTAATACATATATAACAATAATAGAAAAAACTAATACATAACAAAATAATATATAAGATATATACGTATATTATGATAGATATAAAATTAATATAATACATATTATTAACATCAAAGAGAGGTCATAAAATGCTCTTTGAGTCTGTGTAACTCAAAACATTTCTTTAGGTATATGACTAGAAATATTCCTGCTAAGAATTAAAAATCCTTTATGGTTAATTACCTGAAAGGGTACTTCGTAAAGAAGAAGAGTTTAATCAATAATCTTATAAGAAGTTCTTTCTCACTCAGAATGGCTATAAGCCTAAAGGAACGGGAACAAAAAAAACGTACTTCTGAAAGTACATTATCCTTAAGCTGTGTCGACGTAATGACGTTAAAGATGCCAGTAAACTACGTTGAAAGTTTGGCTTTTTGCTTTGCATTGCCGTGTGGTCTTTGAACTTGTAGAATCGGCAATGCAACGCAAAACTGCCTTCGCCATGCCACGCTTCCATAGTACCTTAACGGTCTGCGTGAGTAGCGAAATCCCATTCAAACGTAGTTTCGCTTTTATTCCTACACGGTAAAATCAAACTTAATCAAACCCTGTACACATGACTAAATGCATCATATCTATGCTTGTAATTAGGTTTGATTTAAAATGTTAACCAAGTGCAAAATTAGAAAGCAAATTCAATTTTAAGCTATTTACACACAAAATCGGATTTTCGGCCTTATTTTGTTTATGCTAAATAATTTCAAACCTTACTTAATTAGAAGCATAGATATGATGCATTTGGTCACGTGTACGGAGTTTGGTAAAGTTTGGTTTTACTATTTAGGAATAATAGCGAAACTAGGATTGTATAGGATTTCACTACACCTTTAAACGATTGAGCTGGAATCGATCTAACTGCCTCGCTATATTGTTATCTGCGAGATGGAACCTTCAAATGATCTGGAATGATCAAATGGTAGAAATCAGCCCACTTGCGTCGCTCTAATCTTATCTTTACCCCACTTTAAAATAAAATAATTTCAAAATTAATGTTAACTTCTATGAAGATAACACACCTACCTCAAATACTAGTAATTGTTGACGAAACAGAAATATTATGCTTTCATTTAAAGCATAAATCCAATATTTACAATATTATAATTTCTCGTAATGATACTTAAATTACAAAAATAATTAAATGCAATAACATTGAGAAGGTTACGACGATATACCGCGGAATTATCATTATTTATTTTGATTCAGGTATTGCTGCATTTACGTCATAATTATAATTTATGTTACGAAACAAATTAAGTACAACATGCTTAACTGCTTTCAAAAGGATTTTGTAGAATAATTATGTTTCACTGATTTATATTTGGTTTTCATTTTAGTTCTACTTTTAACAAATAAAACGATTGAAGTATAAGGCAACCTATATTATTCATAATAATTACGAAATCTGTCCAAATATGATCTCTATACATACATATAATTACGCCTTTGTCCCAAATGGGGTAGGCAGTAAAGGACCTAAACAAAGGTTACTCCGCCATGTCTGAGAAAGTTTTGAGCGTTATTTCAAATAGATTTGTAGGTATATTGCTGTAGTGACAGGTTGTCAGCCTATCACCTAATTTATTATATACAGAAACCCTCGGGTCCCTTAGCTGGTTTTTACGGTATGCCCAGGAGGAAATGCAGCTCGAAAATTTTATGTTTTTTCTCTCGCTGGACTGGGAAGTCCAGCATGGAAGAAGAATCATCTAACTAAGTAAAATCCTGATACACTACTTATACTTTCCGGGGTCTACCTCTTCGCCTAAATCCGCCTAAAACAAAATAAGAGGTGAAAATGTTTTCCTGATAGGATCTTGTTGTTGCAAACTACCATTAACATAACATAACATAAAAATACTTTATTGCACGTAAGAATACAAATCATACAACACAACAGATAACAACAAAAAACAAGTACAACATAGGCGGCCTTATTGCTAAGGTAGCAATTTCTTCCAGGCAACCTTTGGGTAAAAGAAAAATGCGTAGCGGTAAGCGGGATAGTGCAAACCTAGTAAAATATATCCTAAATACATTACATTACATATAATACATAAACTAGGTACAAGCTACTACATAGATATTGTAAAATAAACTAATACATAAACTAATGGAAGATAGGATAATGCAATGTACAATCAGAACTAGACGAAGGAAATGACAGCAATAGCACAGGATAAAAGTGAATGAAAACTAATGATCAGATAGTAATTTCTTCCAAGTAATGTTTTTTAATTCGGCTCTTAAAGGTATCAAGAGACGTTTGATATCAACTTAATGACTAGGAAAGAGTTTCGATATGTGTAGTGTATAGTATCAACGACCTATGTGCTAAGTACGGGTGTAAGGGACAGCGTCTCACAAACTGATAGGAGTTGCTCAGTCATCGGAACTGAACAACTATCACCAGGAAACTCTTTCAGTAAATTTAAAAAAATATGTTTTTCCATACAAACTGTCTGATCGAGGTGGTAATTTTTTATGGGACACTATTTTATTTTTCATCTCCTGAAAGAATTTTCTGGTGATAACTGTTCAGTTCCGTTGACTAAACAACCCCTATCAGTTTGCGGTACGTTGTCCCTTATTAAGCTACCAGAGATCCCGGATATGTGTTTTATTCTTTGTTCGCGTGTTTTTACATAGATTAATGTATGTTTTGATTATGATGTACTACGTTTCTTTGTTACGTTATTGAAATAACATTCAATGTGCTAGTTGCATTTCCTCCGGGGCGTGCTGTAAAATAAAAATTAGCTAAGGGATCCGAGGGTTTCAGTCTATTGCAATTTAGGTGATGGACTGACAAGCTATCACTACAGCAATATACATACAAATCTATCTTAAATTACTCTCAAAACTTTGAGGGTTAGACGTCAGACGTGGAGTAACGACATTTCCATATTTTGACAGTGCTAAAATCAGGAGTAATTTTTTTAATGCATTTATATTTAGCCCGATTGTGTAGTGGATAGGGCTGCTGCCTCCTAAGCGGGAGGTCGTGGTTCAAATCCCACCACGAACCTGTGTGTTTTTCGGTTTTCGAATTTCATATGAACGTTTATTCAGTGCTATTTCCGCGCTTCGGAAGGCACTCTAAGCCGTTGGTCCCGGTTAGTATCGTTTAATACCGTAGATATTAGTCGTTAAGCCATGTCAGAGGCCAGTGCTATGCATTGGAGGCTTGAAAACTCTGACCTAATCTAGGATTCGGTCTGGTTTCTGGGTTGCGGAGGTCATATGGCAGTCGCTCTGTGTAAAAACCAGTACCCTCGTTCAATCACCTAGATTAGGTAGCCGAGAGATACAGGATAAGGCTAGGGAGATGATGATTTAGCATATAACAGCGCTAATTTTAAATTAATGTTTGCCTGAAAACAACACGAATGTCAGGACATTATTGTGCCGGCGACCCTACAGTTTGCTGCCGGCTCACAAGACTAATCCAATTTGCATGTTACAACGTTTGGGCTCTCGAGTTTATGTGACACCTACCAACTTCGTTTTCTGTTCATTGTTTTGTTCGTTTCAAGGAGGATATTAACTTATGGAGTGAGCATGCGGAGGCATATGGACTCGCCGAACATTAGTACATTTATGTCAATATAACGGGTGTAAGTGACAGCGTCCCGCAATAGGCTTTGCTCAGTCAACGAAACTGAACAACTGTCCCCACGAAATTCTTTTAGGAAATAAAAATAAAAAATGAGTTTACCATACAAAATGATCTAATAAAATTTGTATGGGAAAGCCAAAATTTGTTTTTTATTTCCTAAAAGAAATTCTTTCTGATAGCTGTTTATTTTGGTTGACGCTGTCCCTTACACCTCGTATGCTAGTCACGTGCCCCCTTCCTTACCACACTGATTGGCAATTTTATTCAGTTGCATTACGTTATGATTGCGTCCGCTAATAGCAACGTTAACACTTTACCACGCGCCATAATGAGTATTGTCCCAAACCAAAAACCATGAATGGTCACACCATTGGTTAAGTCCTCCATTGTTTTTTTTTGCTGGCAATTTCCAGCTTATATTGGAATGGAATGTTGCAAGCGATAGGTACTGTGTATCGACTTTATGGGCCTGTATTTGTGCGCTCAATATGGTTTAATAACCATTGCTGGTAGATATAAAGGGCGTTCAGTACGTAAAGCGCAGTCATGTAACGTAATTGTTTTATGTAATCCGAAATACCACTCGTTAGAGGAAGAAGCGCTTTAGCAACTCACAGGCTTAACTTACTGTGCGTATGGTTGCGCTCAACACACGGTGAATGTTTTTTTCATTGCCTACAACACACATGCGTCACCTTATGCTCTACGCGCGTAGCATGAACACTACGTCAGGGCATCTCTCTGCCAAAAGTCGCGCGTGGCGCGTAAGGTGGCGTATGTGTGTTGTAGGTAATGCAAAACGCATAAAAAATAAAATTAAAATTGTCTTTTCCATACAAAATTACCACTTTGATCAGACAATTTGTATGGAAAACTGAAATCCTTTTTTCACTTCCTCAAATAAAAAACCTGGTGATTGTTGTTCAATTTCGTTGACTGAGCAACCCCTATCAGTTTGCGGGACTCCTTCGAATTAATCTGTTTATTGTAGGTATCCTTTAGATTCTTTAGCTATACTGGGAGCGAGAGAAAAATATAGAATGTGCCAGCTGCATTTCCTCCCGGGCATACTGTAAAAACTAGCTAAGGGTTCTGATCTAGGTTTCTGTGTATTGCAATTTAGGCGACGGGCTGAAAACCTATATCTACAGCAATACACCTACAAATCTATCTTAAATAAACCCCAACTTTGACAGACGTGGCGGAACGACTTTGTTTAGGTCGCCTATAAGGAATAATGGCGTGATTATATTTATTTATTTATTTAATAGGCACACAAAACAAGGTACAGTCATTACAAGTTAAGCAGAATTGAGGTGTGTGTATGTAGGTATCCTATTCTTGTAAAAGCAACTAAACTATTTATTTTAGATACTCGAATGTTGATCAAATACTATCTCATTGCTCCTATATTTATTTATTATGTTATCAGAAAGTAAATCAATTTTTATTTGGATCATAAATAAATATAAGTTAATTGGACAAATTTGTTCCAAAAGGCCTTTTATCGTTATTTTGATATTCGACTGCCTCTTAATAGGATTTACTCAACCGTAAAGGTTATTAAAGTTACTCACTGAGTTATTCTTTTGAGATTAATAAGCCGAATTATTAATGCTGCTCAGAAGTTATATTAAATTCTTGGCAAATTTCAAATGCTGAAATTTAAAATATTCATTTAAAGAATAAGACGTTTTATTAAGTAAATAATTACTTATGAATGAAACGTTATGAAAATACTGCAGTAAATATTAAAAAATATTGAATCAATTAACTTTAAAAAAAAAAGTTATAACAATATCTCAAGAGTGAAAGGCTTTCTTTAGTGGAATCAAGAAACGCATCAGTTATCTGTCCAACACTGTTTCATCTTCAATTCGACTCATTAGATGCGGAAGTGTCCGCATGACAATTGATTTTCAAGTGCTTTGCTCTTGTGAGCCTAGTTTGTGTGGATCGGAACGGAATCCAATTCTCTAGGAGCAGCCGTTAGGCGTGATGTCCTTAGGCCCATATTTATAATCAGCACTTTCAAATCCATACTTGATACTGCTCTCAATCTTGAGATCGCTTTGTAAAAACAGGCCTTAGAGTGATCTTCCCCGCAAGGGGGCCTTTTCCCACTTGTATCTCTGTCAAGAGAATGCCTTTTTCAAGGCACATTTTTGCATTATTGTAATGCCTATGTATACCTATGTGTTTATGCCATGAAACCTCATAAATGTTATCTTTTTTCACCAAAGGATGTACATACATATAACCACGCCTTTTTCCCGAAGGGGTAGGCAGAGACCACATTTTTCCCCTTGCTACGGTCCACATTCAATCATCTTTTCACACACGCTTGTCCGGTTTGGGTTTTTACTCTTCACCTGGCGATGTAGATAATCATTATCTTTTCTTGCGGTAAAAACTTACCAAACGTACATATTTTGTTCTCTTTATACCATTAATGCATTGACCTAACAAAACTTCAACAACCTTTTGAACTAATAAATTGGAACAACTTTGTCCCTCATCTGTGAAAATCAACGCCACGACCCCAATATCGAATACCCAAGGCTCATACGACTAAACCACAGAGCCAGTTCAAACAAAGCAAAGTTGTGTTAATTAATGCGCATGTACTAGCGAACATTCACGATTATACGTCACACACCCTGTGCCGGTTATAACCGGTTATAAACTTTATGGAATTATAAAAGTACAAGACCGCACCTGTGATGAGACATTGCGGCTTTTAGTATAATTTAGCCGGGTAATTTTATATCGTTAACTAGCTTTTTGCCTGCGATTTAATGGACGTTCTCGATGAAATGACCTTTTTCCGGTAGATAAAAAGTAGTAGGTATTTAATACTATACCGTAGCTCAATTGTTTTTCTTTTTAGTGATTTTTGGTTGGTTAGTTAGCATCTATGGGATTTCCCCAAAAGACAATACCATATCTGATAGTAGAAGCGAAGTCACCGTGATATACCTCTTCATAACAGACGATCTGAATAATCTTTCTCTATATTTTGGACTGTTTTTGTTACCACTTGTCTAGAGTAAAAAGAAGACTCATTGCAATAATAAAAATAATCTATTTAACATAAATATATTTATTATCTTTGGTACTTACTTAAAATGTCTATTCGAATTCTTAAGTTGTCTGGAACATTCAATCGTGGCCCCGCCGGTATCAAGTCAATTGGCTTCTTTGAAGATTTCGTTTGAGATTCCATTGAAAGATATTTTCCAAGGATGAAGTATTTATTTTCTCTATGAATGTAATAATTCCCTCCGCTCGAACGTGAAAATACACCCTTGATATTTTTTGAAAAAATATGTTGAGAAATGATCTGTCTTCTTAACCTTATAAATATATCTAATCTCCTGCGTATTCACATAAAATATTATCTATCTGCCTTTTAACATATATTTTTCATCATAAAATTGACATAAAATTTTATCAGATTTATTTTATGTACAATAAAAAATATTTCTTTTAAAAGAATGTTGACAAACCCTGTTTATATTATGGCTGGCTGGTTTCCGCATGGCATAGGACTAAAGACAATAAAATATTTGCAAATAAAAAAAAGTATGAGCAGGCGTTTTGCTCTCGATACGAATTGGTGGAATATTTTACTAAGAAGTTACAGCTGGCCTACCTAATAAAACGCCAGAAAGTCGGTTACTTTGGCACGAAATCTGGTAGTAACAAATATGTTCCAGACTTGCAAAGAGCCAGACTAATTCTATTTACTATCGCAAGTAAATTCTAAACGTATTTCAGTCCAAATATACAACAAAAAAAAAGGCCAGGTAATATAACAATTTGATGGAAAGATTAGGTATTACCAGATATTACCAGATATTTTTAATTGAAATAATAATCAGCTTAAAATGAAATGCTTCAGCTGTAGTAGGTATTATGTTGTTTTGAATTACATCTTTGTCAGTATAACTAGACACACTCATAATTACTGAAATTAACCGTGAAATGTTGAAGTAACGGTACTTCGTAAGCTGTTGACACTCTTCCTACCCCATAAAAAAGACATGCGGAATTTACTTAATGTATGGACGTATCTCAATTTGCTAGAAATATATTGGAACAGTAAAGCGTTAGTTGATCCTATTTCCTTCATAAAACGGTGCATTTAAACGTACGGTTATTACGTCATCGCTGGCTAATGCAATTCTAATGCAAGCTAGATTGCGCTTTATTACTATGCAGTAACATTATTTTTTATTTGAATTTCTTTGCTATGTGATTCTGTACTTATGTTTGCTGCATCGGAGGCACATAATAATGAGATTAACCAGTCATGGCTTGAATACTATCCTCTTAAAACGTAATACTAGAAAATAAAATCCTCTGAGAATTCAATTATGGACTTGCATAGTAATTTAAAATTCTTCTTTGCATTTCTGATTTCTTGTCGTCTACGCTAGAGTCGCTTAAATACGAATAAAAAGGATTTGTAAACAATTTTTGGGGTTCCATAGTTCTACTGAAACCCTTATTATTTTGTCTGTATTTATGCTTCGTAACTTTCTATGATATCTACGAAATATTTCAGAACAGAATAATAAGATTTGTTTTATTAAAATATACAAATAAATTAATTATACTTATACTAACCTACATTTTAGAACTATTAATTTTCATCTTTGAAAACCACATTTGCACCTGACACACTCTTGGTCAGTTTTAGAGTATTTTTAACACTTACAAAAAACATTCTATAAGTAAATTAAAAGTCATCAAGTCGTGAAAGAGAATAACAGATGTAATCCGATGTGAATTTCATTAATAAAATGAGCTCGCTGACTTTATTTTCTGCCCTCTCTGCTCCCAATTTCTGCCAAGAGTGAGGCTCTAGATAGACGGACTGCAATTCAACAGCAAAATGAAGATTGTGTTCCGGTGAGGCATTTTCCTACCATCTCCTATCTACTATCGGACATCTAGATGTACCGAAGAATACTATCCACACGTGGTTGATATTCCACCAATCAGAACTAATAGCTTCCAAAAATAAATCATAACGTGCACTGGAAAAAAGTGAAACCTCACTACCTGCGTCTGTGTTTTCGAATGCATACAATCAACAAAACTTGAAAGTAAAACTCAATAAGCATTTTATAGGCGCTCTGACCTGGACTGGAATAAAGAGCATCATTTTCTTAGCTACCTAATCTACGGGATTGAACAAGGGTACTGGTTTTTACACAGAGTGACTGTCGTCTGACCTCCGCAACCCAGAAGGGAAACCAGACCCAATCCAAGATTAGGTCAAGGTTTTCAAGCCGCCAATGCTTAGCACTGGCCTCTGACGTGGCTTAACGACACATCTATGGTATTAAACGATATTAACTGGGACCAACGGCTTAACGTGCCTTCCGCAGCACGGAGAAAGCGCCGAATAAACGTACATATGAAATTCGAAAACCGAAAAACACATTGATACGTGGTGGGATTCGAACCACGACCTTACGCTCAGAAGGCAGCGGCCCTATCTACTATACCATTGGGACTGGAGTAAAAAGCAAACCCATAAAAATACACTGCGACTGCCAAATGACAGTTTAGATGCAGTTACAGACCTTTGGCAGTCGGATTGTGTTTAAATTGCTGTCCGTTTGTCTAGAGCCTGAGATTTTACGCATTTATTATCATTCTGACTGTTAGGGCTTTTTCATGTTTCATAAGAGTTAGGACCTCTCCCCTTTTTAGTATGCAATAACTTGAACGTGAAAAGTTTATAGTCCCTCAGGCCATCTGCGTTTATTTTTAATTCTGGTTTTCGGAGCTGAGTGTTTATTTCAAGAATAACCATATTTTTTAAGGCATTTCTTTTTTCAGACACCTTCTTCTGTGCCCTAGAGTCATAAGCAAAATAAATCGAACTGATGAACCCACAAAACATTCTTTAATGCGCACAGCAAAAATGTACTCGCTTCCTGCGCCTGTGTTTCCGAATGTATACCAGTATAAACTTTTCAAAGTTACAGTCTATTTGTATAAGCGTCTTCTCTGTCTTTGCCGACCCATTTAAAACAAAAACATGGTATTAAAAGTAATTGTTTTCCAGGTGAGAAAATCGAAGCGAAGAGCCACGACAACGTGACGATGCTGTTCAGCGACATCGTGGGATTCACCTCGATCTGTGCCACCGCCACGCCTATGATGGTCATTGCGATGCTCGAGGACCTGTACAGCGTGTTCGATAAGTTCTGCGAAGAGATCGACGTTTATAAGGTATGACCCATATGACCCAATGACCCAAATGACTCAATGACCCAAATGACCCAAATGACCTAAATGGACCAAATGACTCAATGACACATATCACCCAATGACGCATATGACCCAATGACCCAATTACCCATATGACCCAATGACCAAATGACCACTTATGACCCAATAATACATGCTCACCATCTCCCTAGCCTTATCCCGTATCTCACTGGGCTACCTAATCTTGAAGATTGAACGAGGGTACCGGTTTTTCCACAGAGCGACTGACATCTGACCTTCGCAACCCAGAAGGGAAACCAGACCCAATCCTAAATTAGGTCAAAGTATCAAGCTGCCAACGCTTAGCACTAGCCTCTGACATGACTGAACGACTAATATCTACGGTATTAAATGATATTAACCGGGATCAACGCCTTAATGTGCCTTCCGAAGCACAGAAAAAACGCCGAATAAACGTATATATGAATTTTAAAAACCGAAAAAGACATTGGTACGTGGTGGGATTCGTACCATGACCCGCTCAGGAGGCAGCGGCCCTATTGACTACACCATCGAGGTCTTATAAAGTAACATCATAATAGAAAAAATCAAGAACCATAGTTGATTTGTTTCTATACCATCAGTTCGCGGGCTTTATCTAAAATACTACCTACAAACCTTATAGTCTGTATTTGCTACGGGCACGTCCGCTTTGATCTTGTAGTTTTCAAATTAGGTGTGGTTGTTTACAAAATAAGTATGTTCTCTACGTCGTAGAACAGTGCTACGTGGGTCGTAGAACTATGCTACGCGTGGCGTAGCTGAATACGTATTTGAACGTGCTACATTATTTTAAAAAGGCAGGCATTAAATTATTTTATAATGGACTAGATTTGAATAAATAAAGCTATGTTACAGATATGTTTCAAACTGAAAGGCCCATATTCTGCCCATATAAGATTTCTTTTAATCATACATACATGTAATCACGCCTTTATCCCTAATGGGGTAGGCAGAGCGTAAACGACCTAAACAAAGGTAGTTCCGCGACGTCTGACAAAGTTTTTAGGGTTATTTAAGATAGATTTGTATAAATATTGCTGAAGTGACAGGTTGTCAGCCCATCGCCTAAATTGCAATATACTGAAACCCTCGGATCCCTTGGCTGGTTTTAACAGCATGCCCGGGAAGAGAGGCAGCTGGTACTTTCTATGTTTTTCTCTCGCTCCCAGTCCAGCATGGAAGTAATCAACACAATATTCATCTAAAAAAAAGGTGCATCGTCAACTTGGCTATCTTCTTCTTCTTAGCAAACGTACGTTGGGAACGGAACGTACGTTGTCATAGTAAACAACCTGTACCAAATTTAATTTCGATTTTATGTGATAAAGTGCACTGATACTTACAAGTTTTGAATAACCTCAAAGAGCGTCATTGAAACCAGTAACTGGTGAGATTTTCATTATATAAAGCATTCGAAAACGTCTCTTCCTGCACCAAAGCAAGTGGAATATTACTGTTGATAGAGGAATTTGAATCGAATTTGTTTTACACACTGACGAATCACAAAACTGACACAACTCCATAATCAGCTGATTGGACTGGTGTCATTCAAGAGGCGTGAACTTTAGGTGTCAAACTGACAGTGATACCAACATTACGAGCAAATGGGATCCGTTTCACGCAGATTATAATTAAGTTGACGAAAGTACTCGACTAAAAAAACAGAGGGCGCACTAAGGAAATTATTGCTAACGCCATCTTCAAGAACATAGCAGAAGTAATTAGTTCTTGCTACTAGATGACAAAGGGCATTCGCCGAGCATAAAATAAAATACATCGACATACAAATAATTAAAATTTATTATATATTGACATTCATATTACACAAATTATATATTCAAAATTGCATATTATAGAATATTATATAGTAAAACAGCATGGTTCCTACTCCCAAATGTATAAAATGTGACAAAAATATAACAACAAGGCTTAAATTAACATGTTCAGATTGTCTCAACATTTATCATGTGAAATGTACACGGGTATCAGAACATCTGTACTACTTGATGACTAGAGAGAAGAGACAACAATGGAGATGTGGAGATGGTCTCCGAAAACTAAATAAAATATCCACACCAGAGCCCACTAAGACTACCGAATCGAGGGAGAATACCGTATCTGCGTTGGTAACTCCGAAAACACCTGCACCACTAAACAAGCCTATACCAGAGCCCCCTAAGACGGATAAATCGGGGGAGACTTCTATTCTCACGTTGGTCACTCCGGAAACACCAGCTATCGATGAATATCTATTTCGAGCGGGGCCATTGTCATCCCCAGCTGTACCTAGTAGCTGTACTTCTCAACAGACTTGTATATCAAACATACCTACAGAAAATTCTTTTGAGGGTCTGTCGGAAGATGAAAGTCTAGATTTTTCTAATGCAACTTCGGCTTATATACCTAGTATTTTGAACCAGAGTTGTCCAGAGAGAGAAAATATCAACACATTGGAAGGCATGAAAAAAAATATATACAAGTTGGAGGAAAAGATTTTAAAGTTGGACAATTACGTTACAACTCTATTATTGGAAAATGAGGCACTGAAAAAGAAACTTAACAATCAAATTCCAAACTCAATAGTGTAACAAAGCTATGCAAAAAGAACAGTCCACACTCTAACAATAGTAAAAAAAACATCTTTATTACGAACCTCTCTTTCTCTCCAAAAGTGAACAATGAAGCATCTGATGGTGCTTGTACAAAATCAATGCTTGAATCGTCTACACCCTTACGAAAAAATCAAACTGAAGAGGATGAAATTGAGGATCAAAAATCTGACGGTGGTGGTATAGAATCAGTCCTCGACACGTCTACGCCCTTACAGGTAACTCAAAAAGAAGAGGCTGAAGATGGCCAATCTGTCTGTACACCAGACAGTGATCATATCATTACGCAATCAGATAATACACAAAGGAAATTTTTTGTAATGGGTGACGAATCTTTAAGAGGATTAGGAGCGACTTTGATAGAGTCTAGAAGAGGAAAATGGAACGACAACTACAAGCCTGAGGCATTTATAATGACAGAAGCATCAAGTACAATTTTTCTACCACAAATTGAAGCAAGTATCGACAAGGTTACTAGAAATGACTATGTAGTGCTAGGAATAGGTGGTCATGATAATAATATTCAAATACTTCATTCAAACCTATGCTTTAGTATACATAAACTAAAAAACAGTACTGTTATTCTATGTCCAATAACTAAAAATGCATATTTAAATAAATTAAAATTGAACTCTGAAATTAGACTGTGGACAAAACATTTTAAAAATTGTATGGTTATCGAATCAAGTATAATGAAACATTCAAATCACGCTGATTATATCCACTATATTAGTAATAAGATTAACCTAACCATTGACTATCTAGAATATAAAAAACGGTTTCTGACATTTGAAAACAAATTCAATACAAGGCAGGCAAATCCCCAGCAGGAAAGCCAGGACCTCATTGGAAACAAGGCAAGGAAAGGAACTATTCCCTACTATTTTAGACAAATTCAAAACAGATATGAAAACCATGTTACAACCCAAAAAGAAATCGATAAGCGGTCGTCGGCAAAAAAAGGAACTATTCCTTTCTATTTTCACCCATTGGCTCCTGCAGTTTCAAAAGTGGCTACCAAGCCAGAATGTGAGAAGTGTGAAAATTCCTTAGAGATTTCCTCTCCGCTAAAGGTTGACCACAGAACTAACAAGAAACAATTTTTTCGAGTCTGACTTAAGCGTCTCTTTATTTCACCAGAACATTCAAGGGTTATCTGCAAAAAGAGAATTAATAGAAATAACTTTATCCCAAATAAAAGACCGGATAAAACCCGACGTACTATGCTTCACGGAAACGTTTGTTCTAGCCGGTCAGGAAAATAATATAAAGATAACTAACTTCGAAGTTGCGTCTAATTTCTGCAGAAAAAATATTAAGAGAGGTGGCTCTTGTATACTTGTTAGACAAGGTATTCAACATAGCAATATTAAATGTTTTGATTCGATAGCTAGAGAAAAACATTTTGAATGCTGTTGTGCAAGTCTCCCAGCTCTAAAAATAATTATTGTGTGTTTATACAGAATTCCCACTAAACGTGTTTCTCATCTAGAAGACTTTTTTGTACGACTGGAATCACTATTGCATACCATACATAAAAAATATCCTAAAAAAAAAAAATCATATGTGGTGATCTTAACGTTAACACATTATCTACAAGTAAAGACTCAATTAGACTTCAGAAAATTGTAAATAGGTATAAATTAATCTTTCATATTACAGAACCCACAAGAAGTCCATCGTGTATAGACAATTTTATTAGTAATATAGATAATGTTACTGGAAACGTACTCTCGTTACGTCTTTCTGACCATGATACGGCGCAAACGATACAGTTTCCAGTAAAGGAAAAAGAAATGACTGTACTGGTATATTATACATTTAGAAGGGACTATTGTGAAGAAAACATAAATAAATTTAGAGGTTACTTAAGTAGTTTAACATTTTCTGACGTATTTAATACGGAAGATTTCAATTTAGCGTTTCGGGAATTCCATGATGTTTTTTCTTTACTATACAAGTTATGTTTCCCCGTAATTAAAACAAAAGTAGATAGAACTCATCGTAAAATGCCATGGATAACTAAAGGCTTAAAGAAAAGCTGTGAAACAAAAAAATATCTCCGTTTTAAGTTCTACTTAAACAAATCAAACCAAAATAAAGTACAATATCGCAACTACAACAAACTTCTTAAGAAATGCACCTTGCTGTCCAAGAAAATTTGTAACAGTAAGTTTGTATTGAAAAGCAATAACAAGTGTAGAGCTACATGGACAATTATTCAAAATGAAACAAAACTGGCACAACCACGACAGTTTTTGGACAAAATTAGGATAAATGATGAGGAATTCACTGACTCGCTAGATATAGCCAATAACGTAAATAAATATTTTACTGATATGACATACAATCAATATCCTGACATAAGACTTCCAATTATTAATAATCACAATAACAACAATCATTCCATATTTTTTACCCCAGTTAACGATAATGACTTAGAAAAAACTATCATGACTCTCAATAATACAAATAGTGAAGGAATAGATGGTATTTGTACAAAAGTTATAAAATCATGTAAAACAGAAATTAAAACTGTATTGACACATTTGGTAAATCTGTCCTTACAGACTGGAACATTCCCAGAGCTCATGAAACGTTCTATAATAAAGCCGTTGTACAAGAAAGGTAACAAAACTGATATAAATAACTATCGTCCTGTATCCCTCATACCAGTTATTTCTAAAAATTTTGAGAAAATCGTCCACTCAAAAGTTAGTTCATTTATCAGCAAATACAATATACTTAGTGAGAATCAATATGGGTTCCAAAAAAATAAGTCAACCACACTTGCAGCATTTAAAGTAGTAAGTGAAGTTTTTGGAAAAATTAATGCCAACAATTACGTAACAGCGATATTTTTAGAAATGTCTAAAGCATTCGATTTCGTTTCCCATAGCCTACTTCTTTCTAAACTGGAAAGATATGGCATCAGAGGCCAAGCTTTGGACTGGTTTCGATCTTATTTAAGAGACAGAATGCAATGCTGTGAAGTAACTAACTTAGACGAAAGGAATCATGCAATGTCCTATCGATCAGAATTTAAGCGATTAGATGTAGGGGTTCCACAAGGAAGCGTATTGGGTCCATTACTTTTCATTTTATATATCAATGAGCTCCCTACAATATTAAACCATAAAACAATCTTATTTGCTGATGACGTAACAATATTAGTGACTACGCCTAAAAAAACTGTCAATTGAATTTCATATATCAGAAATAACAAGCGTTCTAGACCTAACTACTAATTGGCTTAGTCACAATAACTTAAATATTAATTTGAACAAAACTAATTATATGAATTTTACTTTACATAATGAATTGACATCTATTAATTATAATGCACATTTTTTTCTGAATGCAAGTAGTGTATTATTTTTAGGAATCTTAATAGACCAGCTTTTGAACTGGAAAGAACACATAGATAAAGTATGTAGCAAATTAAGCAGTTTCACTTTCGCGCTTTACAAACTGACACGATCAGCATCACGGAAAACAGCAATAGTAGCATACTATGCATATGTTGAATCCGTTCTCAGGTATGGGCTTATTATTTGGGGTAACGGTACAGGTGCAATAAATGCCTTTATAGCCCAAAAAAAGTGCATAAGAGCCATCTGTGGTATATCTCCAGACCAATCTTGCAGGCCGTATTTCAAGGAGCTTCGTATACTACCTCTTCCCTGTCTGTACATCTTGGAAATCGCATCTTTCGTCAAGCAGTACCCGCAATATTTCACGCAGTTGAGAGACGTCGTTCCTCGTCAGAATATGCGATATCCTGATAGGCTCGTCCTCGACGAAGTACCTAAAAGCACACGTTTACATAAAAACTGTTATAATATGTGTGTGCATATTTATAACAAAATACCAAAATCTATAAAAGACCGACCGTTCAACAGTTCAAATGGGTATTACGTAACTGGTTGATAGGAAAAAACTTTTACTCGATTACAGAATTCGATAATTTCAAAGTAATTAGCAATTAACAGATAAATACTTACTGGGAATGGTAACTTTCTGTCTGTCCTGGGTCGTAACCGTGCGGAACCAAAGTGCGTAACGGCAACTACGCTGGGGCTGCCAGTCTTGTAAAATAGTATTTGACTAATTATTTCCCTTTTTTTAATTTTTTTTTCGCTCCCTTTGCCTATTGACTGGCAAGGTGTGTCATCACTATACTGCCTTTGTTAACTGACATTATATTTTGTTATTATTAAGAAATGTATTACATTAATGTTGTTAATTTTTGCATGCTATTGTAAATAGTTAAACAAGTGATTCTTAATACATAATTTGTAACACCTGTTGTACCTTGTCTAAGAGCAAATAAATGATTATCTTATCTTATCTTATCTTATCTTATCTAGCGAGTGGATTCTCAAGTCGAACAACGACCCGATGGACCCTGGTGTCAGAGTTTTCAAACCGCTTAGTAGCACAGCTATTAGGCCTCTGACATGGTTTTGGGTAACAACCACTATCAAAGACAGCGACCGGGGCCGACGACTTAACGTGCCCTCCGAAAGATGGAATCCTCTTTCTTTTTGGACTATCAGGTGATTCTACCAGCAATGTCCTAACCAACTGGGGAATACCTAAACTCCGGATTGTAAGCCCATAGCTCTGACCACTAGACCACGGAGGCTATAATTTACTTAAAAACAGTTTTCATAAGCGCAAACATGTAACTAAATAAATAGCTTAAAGAAACATTGTAGTATCTACAAACAGCTGTTGCCCCGTATTTTATAACTGAGCATTAAGTATTTTACTGTACAAGGCTCATAATATTGCCGTAACTAGGTCCTCAGTTCAATAAACGGAGGCTTTAACTCGATCATTTGCCGCTCAGTAAAGTATTTATTTAACCAGGGGTGGAATTCAATTTCACTGACTTAGAGTGGGTTATATTTTGTTTAAAATAAATATATGTACTTTTTCCTTCCATGCTGGGCTGGAAGAAAAACATAGAATGTGCCAGCTGCATTTCCTCCCCGGCATGCTGTAAAAATCAGCTAAGGGATCCGAGGGTTTCAGTATATTGTAATTTAGGCGATGGGCTGACAGCCTGTTACTATAGTAATATACCTACAAATCTATCTCAAATAACCCTTAAAAACTTTGTCAGACGTGGCGGAACGACCTTTATTTTGGTCGTTTACGCTCTGCCTACCACATTAGGGATAAAGGCGTGATTATGTGTATGTATGTTTACATAAGGCCGGGACGGAAAGCTACTGGTACTGTCTATGTTTTTAACTATTTCAAGTCTAGCTTGAAAGTAACAATAAAAACTTGTTTTGCCTTGTGACTTGTGAGGAAACAATATTCAAGGACATAATCAGGCCAAGGCCATAACTAATGGAGCCAATAAACAGAAAAGAAATGTTGATTAGCTGAAATTAACCTTGAAGTTGTACTAAGAAATTATAAACCTTCCCTTGTTATACTAGAAGTTAATTTAACTGAAATTACAGCGCTTTAATGGAAGTTTCCTTAGTACTTAACTAGCTTCTCCGCCCTGTGGTTTCACATGCGGCTAAATGTATTTTGCTTTGGGAATAAATAAGATATTTTTCCACTGTACAAAGTAGATTATAAAATTCTCTCGCTTCTTCTTCTGTCGAGTGGGTATCGGTCGCTATATTCAATACACTACGTCTAAACATTTATAAGGTAAGAAGTTCTTGAGCAATTACCCATTATAATCCATATGACCCGATCAGCCCAATGAACTTTATGACCCAGCGACCCATATGACCTGTTGACGCATATGACCCGAATGAACTACATGACCAGTGATCTATAAACGCCCAATGGTTTGGACTACTATCGCTCCGTTTTCATATGAAAGAAAGACAAATAAACACAGTTTTTAATCTACAACATTATGGATTTCTTTCACCTCGTTTTACGTTAAAATATTACTGAGGTACTATGTAATGCTAAACAGCTTATTTCGAGCAGTAGTAAAGCTGTGTAATATAAAGCGCTGAGCTTACAATGTAAAGCTAGTTATAAACTTTAGAAATAATAAAGTTTATGATGATTCAAATATTTATGTAAACAGACACTCCCATAACAAAAAACATTGTATCTAGGTAATTAATTATTTTCTTCCCGGGGTTGCTGCAGGTTTGCCGGTAAAGGTATTCGAAGGTTACAGTAAAGGATTGACAACCTGTCACTACAGCAATATACAGATTTATCTAAAATTGCTCAAAAATTGCACACACGCAAGCTTTTGTTTGTTTTGTATTTATCGTGTCAATTTGATGTTTGTTTTATGTTTGTTTAATTGTTTACTTTTGTCTCCTTTTTATATAACAAATTGTGTGTAACCTTTTATTTGTTTTGTATTTATCGTGTATGTTTGTTTTTCAATTTGATGTTTGTTTTATGTTTGTTTAACTGTTTACTTTTGTCTGCTTTTTATATAACAAATTGTTTGTGTGTGTATTTTTTAAACAAAAAAATATATTATCTATCTATCTATCTGACTTGTGAGACGTGGCGAAAATGTCATTTACTAGGCTCCGTAAGGGATAAAGGTGTGATTTAATGTATCTATTTATGTTATTGATATTGTCGTAGGTGGAGACCATCGGAGACGCATATTGCGTGGCGAGTGGTCTACACAGGAAGATTGACACGCATGCGCCTCAGATCGCCTGGATGGCGATGCGCATGGTGGAAACTTGCGCTCAACACCTTACTCATGAAGGGAATCCGATAAAGGTAAGTTATCAAGGCCCGATGAACCATAATGTCAGAGGTTTACAGGTTTAGAAGATAATTTATGACCCGATGAACAGTGATAGGTGAGTAGGTCCAGAGCAGACGACCAGATGAACCCTGATGTCAGAGGTTGGCTAAAGGAGCATAAGCAGTTATATCAGGGGTTTACTAAAAACGCACGACAGGTTAATATAAAAGATGAACTGATGAACCCTAATGTCAGAGGTTTACTTATATTGATATAAGAAGCGCGGCAAGTCATGCTAATAGACGACTCGATGAACGGTGTTAAAGGTTGACTAACGACGCGTGGTGGATTCAGATAGCAAATGACTCGATAAACCCTGATGTCTGACGTTTGAAACAACCATAGCAAGTGGTCTACACTGGAAGATTGACACGCATGCGCCTCAGATCGCATGGATGGCGATGCGCATGGTGGAAACCTGCGCTCAACACCTCACTCACGAAGGGAATCCGATAAAGGTAAGTTATCAAGGTCCGATGCGCGCAACACCTAAGATGAAGGGAATCCGATAAAGGTAAGTTATCAAGGTCCGATGCGCGCAACACCTAAGATGAAGGGAATCCGATAAAGGTAAGTTATCAAGGTCCGATGCGCGCAACACCTAAGATGAAGGGAATCCGATAAAGGTAAGTTATCAAGGTCCGATGCGCGCAACACCTAAGATGAAGGGAATCCGATAAAGGTAAGTTATCAAGGTCCGATGCGCGCAACACCTAAGATGAAGGGAATCCGATAAAGGTAAGTTATCAAGGTCCGATGCGCGCAACACCTAAGATGAAGGGAATCCGATAAAGGTAAGTTATCAAGGTCCGATGCGCGCAACACCTAAGATGAAGGGAATCCGATAAAGGTAAGTTATCAAGGTCCGATGCGCGCAACACCTAAGATGAAGGGAATCCGATAAAGGTAAGTTATCAAGGTCCGATGCGCGCAACACCTAAGATGAAGGGAATCCGATAAAGGTAAGTTATCAAGGTCCGATGCGCGCAACACCTAAGATGAAGGGAATCCGATAAAGGTAAGTTATCAAGGTCCGATGCGCGCAACACCTAAGATGAAGGGAATCCGATAAAGGTAAGTTATCAAGGTCCGGTGCGCGCAACACCTAAGATGAAGGGAATCCGATTAAGGTAAGTTATCAAGGTCCGATGCGCGCAACACCTAAGATGAAGGGAATCCGATAAAGGTAAGTTATCAAGGTCCGGTGCGCGCAACACCTAAGATGAAGGGAATCCGATTAAGGTAAGTTATCAAGGTCCGATGCGCGCAACACCTAAGATGAAGGGAATCCGATAAAGGTAAGTTATCAAGGTCCGGTGCGCGCAACACCTAAGATGAAGGGAATCCGATAAAGGTAAGTTATCAAGGTCCGATGCGCGCAACACCTAAGATGAAGAGAATCCGATAAAGGTAAGTTATCAAGGTCCGATGCGCGCAACACCTAAGATGAAGGGAATCCGATAAAGGTAAGTTATCAAGGTCCGATGCGCGCAACACCTAAGATGAAGAGAATCCGATAAAGGTAAGTTATCAAGGTCCGATGCACGCAACACCTAAGATGAAGGGAATCCGATAAAGGTAAGTTATCAAGGTCCGATGCGCGCAACACCTAAGATGAAGGGAATCCGATAAAGGTAAGTTATCAAGGTCCGGTGCGCGCAACACCTAAGATGAAGGGAATCCGATTAAGGTAAGTTATCAAGGTCCGATGCGCGCAACACCTAAGATGAAGGGAATCCGATAAAGGTAAGTTATCAAGGTCCGGTGCGCGCAACACCTAAGATGAAGGGAATCCGATAAAGGTAAGTTATCAAGGTCCGATGCGCGCAACACCTAAGATGAAGGGAATCCGATAAAGGTAAGTTATCAAGGTCCGGTGCGCGCAACACCTAAGATGAAGGGAATCCGATAAAGGTAAGTTATCAAGGTCCGATGCGCGCAACACCTAAGATGAAGGGAATCCGATAAAGGTAAGTTATCAAGGTCCGATGCGCGCAACACCTAAGATGAAGGGAATCCGATAAAGGTAAGTTATCAAGGTCCGATGCGCGCAACACCTAAGATGAAGGGAATCCGATAAAGGTAAGTTACATATTAAAGTAAGGCCGCCTTTTAAAGACAGGAATGATTCGACACGACCGCTTTAAATGGCAGCGAACTTTGAAAAATATTTATAAGCTCTTTTTTAAAATACTCAAAATTAGAGTAATTTAAACTCCCGTAGCAAATCAGTTCAAAATTATTGTTTCTTATTGTGAACTTTGGGAGTAAACAAAAAGAAAAACCTACCATAATTTTCGATTTGCCTAATTCTATGATCGACCGACCTTATTATACAGGAAAATAATATAGAATCTCTTTAGGGGAAGACAAAATGCTAATTTTTCAATTTCATGGAAGGTAATATAGCAAGAGTGGTTTTTCGTTATTTTGCATCGCGTTATACAGTACCCACTTATACTTATTTGTATTTATTAACTGGCTCCGTAGTGTAGTGGTGTAAACCTTGGGCACTCAACTTCAAAGAGGAACAATGACGTTAAGTTTGGTTTGTAGTTTGGTTAGGACATGGCAGTCTAATTTATCTTTCCTGAAGTAGATACTAGTGGTGTGTTACAAACTTTCAGATAGGTATTTAAGGCAGGCAAGTAAATAGTAGCTCCTCTATCGTTCGATATATTTCATCTTCATTTCATTTCATGTCAGTCTTTGGTCTTACTGCCTAAAATAAGATATTGAAGAAAAAGATAGTGTAACTTGTGTTGCACTATCATAAATGTTAAGTCTCGCGACGATGGTTGATCATAGAAGTATTTATATAACAAAAAAAAAAACTCTTTATGAGGTGGTAAGACTTGAAGCTACAACTTTGGATTATCCTACTCACGTTGAAGGTTGAAAGAAGGAAGGCAGAAGTTGCTACCTTAGCAATAAGGCCGCCTATATTATACTTTCTTTGTGTTATCTGTTGTGTTGTATGAATATTTCTTATGTGCAATAAAGTATTTTTATCTTATCTTCTCGAAGTTATTGATGTCTTATTTCCATTTCAATATTGTTTTTTATTGCACAGACCCCAAATAATAGGATAAGGGCAAGGGGATGATGATGATGAATGTTTTTTTTTATTTTAACAGATGCGTATCGGGCTCCACACCGGGACAGTTCTGGCTGGCGTCGTCGGCAAGACAATGTTGAAGTATTGCCTGTTCGGGCACAACGTCACACTCGCCAATAAGTTCGAGTCGGGGTCGGAACCTTTGAAGATCAACGTCAGTCCTACCACTTACGAGTAAGTATGGGTTATAATTTTTATTTTTCTGTTGTGTGGGTTTTTAGCTAAGCTATCAGATGGACCTTGGTGTCAGAGCTGAATTCTGAAATGTAATATCGCCTACTACTAATAATCCAGCTAATAGGCCTCTGACATGGTTTTATGTAACAATCACTATCAAAGGCCTCCGTGGTCTAGTGGCTAGTGCCATGGACTCCTGATCCGGAGGTCCTGGGTTCGATTCCCAGGGGGGAATCACAAAGTTTATATTTGAGAATTTATCACTTTGTGATTTTTTCCCCAGTTTGGTTAGGACATTGCAGGCTGAATCACCTGATAGTCCAAAAAAGAAAAAGATTTCGTGCTTCGGAGGGCACGTTAAGCCGTCGGTCCCGGTCGCTGTCTTTGATAGTGGTCGTTACTTAAACCATGTCAGAGGCCTGATAGTTTTGCTACTAGGCGGTTTAAAAACTCTGACACCAGGGTTCATCGGGTCGATAGACTCGATACCCACTCGACAGAAGAAGAAGAAGAAGAAGAAGAAGAAAGACATCGGCCAGCTCAACGTTCTTAAAAATCTCTGAATTGACAATATTTATATCAACTTGTATTCACCTCATGGGAATTGAACCCACGACAGCCTCCGGATTCGGAGACCATGGCTAAAACCCCTGGATTAGACCACGGAGGCAGACGACACTCCAAAAACATAACGAACGCTTTACCTTACAATTATTTGGGATATAATGCGTAGGTGAATAAAAAACAAGAGCCGCTGAAAAATGAGATTAGTATTCACGTTTGTTTATCCGGCTCCTAAGCACCCTCTTTGCAATAATGAGGCTCGATTTATTTTAGAATCACGTCTGCGCCATTTGTAAACCTCAAACCGAAATTCGGTTTCCGGGCAGCCGGTAGAAATCGTGACTTCCCATCTCCGATTGAACGTGATATTTTTTATAGTATTTTTTATAGTCTTACAGAAAACAACTATCTCGGAATTTTCCGGAAATGAGTTATTAAAACAGCCAACTTTCAAAAATGATGCGCTCCTTTTGCAAGACAGCCATCACAGTATTTAAAATTCTAGTTATCATCCAGTACCATAATCCATTTCCTGTATCTAGGTTGCCTGGAACAGATTACCACTTAGCATAAGGCCGCTTATATGTACTAATAATCCTTGTTTGTTGTTTCTGTATGTGATATATTTAGTGTGCAGTAAAGTATATTGTAGTTTGCAGAATCACGTTAAGTTAGATCACATACTTCTGAGTATAAAAGTACCAAGTACCAGAATAATTCCGTAAAAAACACACAACTAATTTGATGGAAGGGCGATTTTGCACTGCTCCGTTTTTCGTTCGTATCCGTGAAAAATTGTATGGATTGGCTTGAAAATATTTGACAGCTTCCATATAATTTTCACGGATACGGATACAAATACGGAGCAGTGCAAAACTGCCCGAAGCATAATAGATTGTTCCCAAAGCTTCAAAATCGAAATAAGTTTTTTTTGCGGGTATCGAACCCTTGACATATTATTGCTTAATTTTCTTTACCCACCTATCGGGCGGAAAGCAAACATTACTGTATGTACACTGCGACATCAAAAAGGCGCTTATCACAATATTATTCAAGGATTACCTTTTACGGAAACACAATATAAACAAGGATGTCACTCACTCGAAGCATTTGAAGATTATACTTATAACTACGCGGATTATACTTGTTTTATATATAATATAATCACGTATGTATCCATGATCTTCTATGCTGGACTGGGAGCAAGAGAAAAACATAGAATGTGCCAGCTGCATTTCCTCCCGGGCATGCTGTAAAAACCAGCTGAGGGATTCGAGGGTATATTGTAATGTAGGCTGACATGCTGAGGATGAGGATGGGCTGACAACCTGTATAGCAATATACAGTTCTATCTTTAACCACCCTCAAAACTTGTTTGCGCTCTGCCTACCCCATTAGGGATAAAGGCGTGATTATATGTATGTATGTATGTATGTACTAAGATGGTTAGTTACATCCATGCTGGCCTGGGAGGAATAGAAAAACATGTAATAATAAAAATCATGTGGATCCGTGGTTTCAGTATATTGTAATTTAAACCTATATAGGCGATGGGTCTGAATCTGTTACTACAGCAATATACCTATAAATCTATCTTAAAGAACCCTCAAAACATTGTTAGAGGTAGCGGAACGACCCATTTTTGAGATCTTTTACGCTCTGCCTACCCCTTTAGGTAGAAAGGCGAGATTATATGTACCTATGTATGTAAGTTAATGTATCACCCAAATTGCAATACAAAACTAAATTGATTTACCAACATTTCAAACTGTACTAACTTTACTACAACATGCCTGGGAAGAGAAGCAGCTGAAACATTCTGTGTTTTCTTTTTGACTTTTTGTCACTTATCATATCACCACCTAAGCAACTTATCACAAAATTATTCAAGAATTACCTTTTAAATGGGACCGTCACTCACTGAAAGCATTTGAAGATTAGCGCGGATTATTCAACTCTGAGCGTTTAGTCAGCGTTAGGCACGATTCAGGCCAATCGGCTCGCATTGAAACGGTTCCGTTTGCGTGCCGCGGCAGCCGTTAGCATCCGCTGGAATCACAACTTGAATGCTTCGCTAGTTGCTGCACCGTAATCTCCGTTCGTATTCCACGACGCACGGCTGACCGGCTCCAAATGGACCCGACGGCAGCCGATTGGATGCCAACGGCGCCGTTCGGAGCCGGTCGGAGCCGGTCGGCTGGCGCGACAGCCGAATGCATTATGCACGTCGCGGGAGCCGGTTGGTCCGAATCGTACCGAGGTCATAATCCAGATGACTGCCAGTTTTGTAGTGAGAGATTACATTTGTTTCCACGTCTCTATCCCTTATTGGGTAGGCAGAGAGTCAACAACTTCCTCAGAGCTGACTAAAAACTGCTGAGTATTATTTCAGATAAGAGTGTGTATTGCTGATGTAGTTATATGCAGTCAGCTATTCACCTCAATTAAAATACACCAAAACACTTGAATCCATGTCTTGACTATAAGCCCGGTATTAATATCATCTTGTACATCTTTATTTTATTATTTTCCGGGAAGAAAACACTTACTGAAAGCTTATAAAGATTAGAGCGCGGATTATTCAACCCTCAGCGGTGAGTCTGGTTGAGTCAGCACCCGTCAGAGGTCATAATCCAAACGATTGCCAGTTGTGCAGTAAGAGAGTACATTTGTAATCACGTCTCTATTCCTTATTGGGTAGGCAGAGGGTCATCAACTTCCTTAGAGCTGACTAAAAACTACTGAGTATAATTTCAGATAAGAGTGTGTATTGCTGATGTAGTTATATTTAGTCAGCCATTCACCCCAATTTCAATACACAAAACCCACGAAATAAAATAATACATAGATTAGATTAGATTAGATTCTTTATTCATAACAATTGTTACACGTTATTTTGCTTAATAAAAATAATTACATTTATTACAATTCACTTAACTATCTATATATTATGTAAAATCTATTATATTACAATAGGTAACTTTAAAAAGTCGTCATAACAGTAAAATGACTCGCTATGCAGCCACTTATTTAATAGGTGTTTGAAGGACACGATGGAAGCTGCATTGATAATGTGTTTGGGTAAACGATTGTAAATATCGGGCCCTATGAAGTATACGGATTGCTCGGATTTCACCAGCTTGTGCGGATCAGTAGCAAGCAGTTTCTCGTTCTTGTTACTGCGCAGGTTATATCTGGTATTGGCACATACATATAGTCACGCCTTCATCCCTTACAGGGTAGGCAGAGCGTAAAACGCCTCGTCAAAGGCGCTTCCACCACGTCTGACAAAAATTGAGGGCAATTGTAGATTGTATTTTGTATTGCTATAGTGACAGGTTGTCAGCCCATCGCCTAAATTACAATACACTGTAACCCTCGAGTCCCTTTTGCTGACTTCTACAGCATGCCCGGGAGGAAGGGCAGCTGGAACATTCTATGTTTTTCTATCTCTCCCAGTCCAGCGTGGAAGAATCCCAGTCCAGCATGGAAGAATCCCAGTCCAGCATGGAAGAACAAAATAAATAAAATAATATTGACTATAAACCCGGTAATAATATCATCTTGTACATTTTATTTATTATTTCTCCGGGAAGAAAACACTGACTGAAAGCATTTGAAGATTAGTGCGGATTATTCAGCCCTGAGCGTTGAGTCTGCTTGAGTCAGCGCCTGTCAGAGGTCATAATCCAAACTACCGAGTGCTGGTTTTGCTGTGGTGATCTGTTAATCAGTAGAAAAACAAGACTATTTCGGAGATAAAATATTTTGACAACGAAACTTAACCAAATAATCAAATAACACACGCCCTTGTATTATGACTAGTTAAATTAAAACATAAAGTTTAAACAAAGAACTTTAACGTGTTAAATAAAATGTATAGGTAGTAATTTTGAGCAGTACCTAATTTATAAACTTTTATATGCCTATGGACAGTTGGCGTATAGTTTCATAGCAGTCGTGCCAACTGCACTTAAAATAGTCAAAACAGTCGATCTGCCTAGAATACTCCGTGGTCTAGAACTCTAAAATATATATACATACATATAGTCACGCCTTTATCCCTAATGGGTAAACGACCAAAACAAAGATCGTTCCGCCACGTCTGACAAAGTTTTGAGGGTTATTTAAGATAGATTGTCCATCTCCTAAATTACAATATACTGAAACCCTCGGCTTCCTTATCTGTTTTTTACAGCATGCCCAGGAGGATATGCAGCTGGCACATTCTGTGTTTTTCTCTTGCTCCCAGTAAGAAAATACACCCTATTAATTTACAAGAAACTTACTCGAAATTTGAAAAAAAAGGGATAAAGGTCACAATAACAAATAGGAGAAGTAATGTTTTATTGACACAGCCCGAGAAGGAATCCCACATTCTTTGTCACAATAAACTAAAAGAACACAGAATCACTTGGGAAAAAGGGTCGTATAGTACCGTATTGGGTTTCAAACGGGGCTTAGAAAGTAATGGTATATTTTAAAATAATATCTACTGATATAGAGAAAAGAAATGCTGTCACGATATTAAATAAAGCAGCAGCTTTTATTGCCGCCATTATTATTGCAAAAGTCACCGGATGATGAAATTGCTTGCGATTGGTTTAGGGCAGTGCAGTTTACATCACCTATCATCTCATAAGCATTGCTGACAAGTTAGATGCGAGCTCTAACTCCGAAGAGCACATTATACCAGTTCTAATTACTGCCTCCGTGGTCTAGTGGCTATTGCCATGGACTCCTGATCCGGAGGTCCTGGGTTCGATTCCCAGGGGGTAACACAAAGTTGATATTTGAGAATTTATCACTTTGTCAATTTTTCCCCAGTTTGGTTAGGACATTGCAGGCTGAATCACCTGATTGTCAGAAAAAGAAAAAAAAAATCGTGCTTCGGGGGCACGTTAAGCCGTCGGTCCCAGTCGCTGTCCTTGATAGTGGTCGTTACTCAAACCATGTCAGAGGCCTGATAGTTGTGCTACTAGGCGGTTTAAAAGCTCTGACACCAGGGTTCATCGGGTTGATCGACTCGATACCCACTCGACGGAAGAAAACCAGTTCTAATTACAGATAAAATGTCACTTAGGTACCTATGGTGGCCGTTACATAAAAGACGGCGGTTTAAAAACTCTAATACCAGGGTTCCTACCAAATCTATGAAACTAATTCTAATAATGGTTTTTTTATATACATACATACATAAAATCACGCCTTTATCCCTTACGGGGCAGTCAGAGCGTGAAACGCCTCCTAAAAGGCGCTTTCGCCACGTCTGACAAAAATTGAGAGCAATATTAGATTGTATAATGTGTATTGCTGTAGTGACAGGTTGTCAGCCCATCGCCTGAATTACAATACACTGTAATACTCGAATCCCTTTTGCTGACTTCTACAGCATGCCCGGGAGGAAGGGCAATTGGAACATTCTATGATTGTCTTTCGCTCCCCGTCCAGTATGGAAGATATTTTTTTTTATATTTCCAAACAAAATACTGTTTACGCGTAATTTTACCTTGTCTCTTCTACAAACCAATGTATTTATTCTATGACAGTAACATAGAACTTATTCGCAGGTGGCTAATAAAATTCCCTGGCTTCGAGATGGAGGCTCGTGACCGTTCGTGCCTCCCGAATTCCTTCCCAAAGGACATACCGGGGACGTGCTATTTTCTACACAAATATACCCACCCAGGGACAGACCCGGACGCACCGCAGGTAAGATAATAATTTTCAGTTTTGAGACAGTTTATACATACATACATATAATCACGCCTTTATCCCTTATGGGGTAGGCAGAGCGTAAACGACCTAAACAAAGGTCGTTCCGCCACGTCTGACAAAATTTTGAGGGTTATTCGAGATGGATTTGTATTTTGTACGTATATTGCTGTAGTGACAGGTTGTCAGCCCATCGCCTGAATTGCAATATACTGAAACCCTCAGATCCCTTAGCTGGTTTTTACATTATGCCCGGGAGGAAATGCAGCTGGCACATTCTATGTTTTTCTCTCGCTCCCAGTCCAGCATGGAAGAGAGTTTATTTGCTTAACAAAGATAGGGCCATGCCATGTATGGTGCCATCGCAGAATATTTTAAGATGTTTTTCAATCATGATCTAACAGCTCTAAAAAGTAACCATACGTGGTGTAAGGGACAGCGTCCCGCAAACTGATAGGGATAGCTCAGTCAACGGAACTGAACAACTATCAGCAATATATTTTTTCGACAGTAAAAAAAAGACATTCAAATTGTTTGATTGAGTTGATCATTTCTGTATGGCAAGTAAATTTTTTTTTCATCTCCTGAAATAATTTCCAGGTTAGTTGTTCAGTTTCGTTGACTGAGTTGCCTGTTACACACGCTGTCCCTTACACACGATGTTTTTTTTAATTTCTTGTCCTAGGCTTCCAAAAGGTATAGTTCCCAAATGTTAAACGTAGCCTTCTTTCTCCCTTTAAGAATAACATACATAAAATCATACCTTTATCCCTTACGGGGTAGGCAGAGCGTAAAACGCCTCGTAAAAAGCACTTTCGCTACATCTGACAAAAAAATTAGGGTAATATTAGATTGTAATGTGTATAGCTGTAGGAACAGGTTGTCAGGCCATCGTCTAAGTTACTATACACTGTAACACTCGAATCCCTTTTGCTGACTTCTACAGCATGCCCGGGAAGAAAGGCAGCGGGTACATTCTATGTTTCTCTATCCCTCCCAGTCCAGCATAAAAGAACTCCCTTTAAGTGGCTTGGTTAATGCGCTAAAGGTACTGCCAGCTTTGCGGTTGTCAGTAGCAGAGAACTGATTAAGTTTCGAAACCTTTGGAAGGGTTGATCAATACTGCGTTATTGCTTTAGTTTGAAGTGTTTGACGAATAATCCTCTGAACCGACATGGTTTCTATAATACACTATCAAAGACAGCTAACTTCAATTGATGACCCTTTAGAGGACTGAACCTTCCTTCGTCAAAGCATTATCCTATCCAAACAAGGCATAATCTCACAAAGTAATAATGTCAACTTTGTCCCCCCCCCCCCCCCGTGGATTTTAAACCAGACCTCCACCACTTGTAGAACGAAGCAATTTCACAATTTCCAGAGTGATTATTTATTATTCAATTTATTATCTATACAAACATACATGAAATCACGCCTCTATCCCTAATGGGGTAGACATAGCGTCAACGATCTTAAGAAATGTCGTTCTGTACGTCTGACAAGTTTTGAGGGTTATTACAGATAACAACCGAACGTGTTTTGATTTAGTGACAGGTTTTCAGCCCATCGCCTAAATCACAACGCACTGTAACCCTCGAATTCCTTAGCTGTTTTTTTACAGCATGCCGGGGAGGAAATGCAGCTATCACATTCTTTGTTTTTCTATCGCTCACAGTCCAGCATAGAAGGTATAATAATTGATAGAAGAACAAATTTAATTATTCCATGAACTTTGTGTTTCCTCCGTGGGAATCCAATCCACGACTGTGGGAAATTAAATTCTTCCTCTCTTTTTAACAGGTGCAGCACATACAGGACGCACTAAAAGAATTCGGCATTGGCCAAGGAAAAGAGGCTGACGTGGAAAGCGAAGAGGTAACTTAGTCAACTTAAATGACTTATTTAGAGAGCAAATAAACGACAAAAACAAAAAGAATATTATAAACAATGTAAATAATATTAACTTAAACGCTTTGTAGACTGTTGATTGAAGAAAGTTTTTAACTTTGTCCATCAAAAGTTGAATACTTTCGGGTACTAAGATACGTTCTCCGTTGTCAACGGCTATTTAGTATGTATACAAACGGGCTGCAATTCTACTGCATGTGAACTACATTTATTTATTTTTTGAAGCGTGATATGCGTTAAATAGACTCGCAATTTTCGATACAGTACACAGTTAGCAAAAGCAGTTAGTGCAGTAATTTTCCAGGTGGATTATTTTTATGAACCGCATTTTATGGGAGTAAGTTCTCTTGTGTACTTATTTTTTTTATGACTAAAATTTATGAAACGTGGAAGGTGAACTGATAGGTTAGATATTTTTTTTATATTCTGCGCGGGTCTCTGTATTTTTGTACAATTTATTTGTTTTTCCAGTTAAAGCCAAGATGAAGGAGCATTTGTATTTACTACACCATGTTAATATTACTCAAGCTTTTGTTAGATCGCCTGTTTCACCAACAGTAGTTGACCTGAAATAAATTTCTTTCTGGATTTTATGTCTGTTTTTTTGTTTCAAGTGTCTCAAAGTGGCAATAAATGTGGTTTATGTTTTTACAATAAACAAATAATAGCTTTCTTACTGTCAACTGCATTATTAACAGTATCTTTGCTACACGTAAGAGGGTTGCATGCAGCTGTCATGTGGTCACGTGGAAACACAATGTGCAGTCGAATTGTGGTTGGTTGGTATTTTTAGGTAGAAGTGTGTTGCTTGTTTTAAATATTTTTGAGATCACTGATTCTCATTCTAAGTACCTATTAGGCTTTATGTACACTTACAAGAAATCTTAGTTGACATTCGATATGTAAGTATAAAACTTAATTCTATTGCTTTTAATCACAGGCTTGAATAATGTGTAAAAAGATCGTAAATGTTCCAATAAAAAAAATCAACTAATGAATTAATGACGTACCAAATATAAATCAAATATTTCATATAGACGTAATTTCTAGTGATCTATGTGAAGCTTTACGAAAATCGATTTTAAGACAATGTAAATAAAGTTGGATCTGGGATAATTACGACTTATATAATTAAAACGCGTTGCGCTGTAGATGAAATTATTAATAAGACGAAATTCTTTTGAAATTAATCTCTAATATTGAGATTTTTTTGTAGGGATTTAAATAAAGTTAATATCGAAATTATTTCTGGTAATTCTAAGTTAGTAATAAGTATTTAGCACTAGTGAAATTTATGTACTTCATTCTCAAGAATTGGTTAAGTCAGTTTTGACAGATAATTCAGCCACCGAAAGTTCAGCACGGAACCTTCTGTAAGTGTGGCACTACCCTTACAGTTTTTCCTAAATTTTCCTCAATTACTTGAAACGAGATATTACTGAAAATAATGTAGATAATAAAAGTTATGAAATACAGCCATTGAGACAAATTCGTTTAACTATTAGCCGGTTGCAATGAAAGTGTGCACGCGATATGGTCGTCAGTATGTCGTCAACATACGCAGCTATCATTATTGACAGCCTTCTTTATGTGCGTGCTGAAAAACATAATAGAAAACATAAACAAAGTACGGAAATAAAAACAAACTAATGAAATGTATTTTGTTAAAACCACGGTGAAAACATTCATAATAAAGACCATACAGGATTTTTTAAATCATGTCATAAGCTAAAAATACTATACAGATCAACCGCGATTTTTGTTCAGGTGGACAAATTGAGAATCACGAAATGATGGTTGTCATTTGTTGTTGTACTAAAATCGCAGTCGATCTGTTACTCTGTAGGATGATAGCTGTGACAGATGCCATTCAGAGTAAAACGAAAGATAATGTATCTAAAATCCGAACAAATTGCATTTGTTAAGTTTTTAACACGCTTTTATTAGGACGACCTGTATGTAACTAACTATGTAATGGCATCTAAGGTAACTTTGACCACGATAAGGTTCAAGGTCTGATGATGAAGCCGAAAGATAGGCACTGGCATTCCATGATGGAATATCGTATCATATCCGTGCTTGGACTTGTTAAAAAGGTCTTGTAATGAACTTAAAACATTGTTTTATTTTTTGAGTAGTGTTCTCGCATGAAGATGTAGAAGTCACTAAAACCTACTTTGTGTGCAGTTTTTACAAAATCTGTCTAAATACATAGGTCATACTTTTTTATATTTAAGGCTCATAAATAAATAAATATTTAAGTAGGATGTAAAGCTGTAGCTGTATTTATCACACTTGTAAATAAAAGTAAATACTCTAGCCGTTTTATAAAACGAGTTTTTTTTTTCAGCTTTACGTAATATATCTGTATTTGCACTATATTTGATGCTATCTTCATTTGTGAATGTTGTTATTACTTTATCAGTGTTAATAGCAAAGCAATTAGCTTAATAACAACCTGAACTAGAAGGTTACTTTCGTAATGTAAATAAATTAGATGACTGAAATATAAAGTACACTTAGGAATATTACTGTGTAGAAAATAATGGATCGTGGCTTCTACGTAGATAATTGTCAACTTTGTTTAGTTTTATTTATATTTCGGATGATTCAATAATTTGATCAGTGGTTTTAATTTTACGTTCAACCCAAGAACTTTACGTGTTTTTTGTAACTACGGTATTCCTTTTTTGTTGTATAGCCAGTTTATATTAGTACTTTGTATGGGTTACTTAAACCCGCTGGCTTCTTGTAGGTACCAGTAATTAAATTATTTGATGTTGAAAATTGGTCTCAAATTCCTTTACTACTATTATTTTGCTAAAACAGGTATTGATCCATTATTTTTATATATTTAAAAAAAATAAGATTAGAAGTAAGTTTTTGTGTGTATTTTGAACTCTAAGCGTTATTTACAGTGTGTTTGGCAGATGGATCAACTTTTTAAAAACTATTATTCGCTTTATGTCTAAGAATTACAGAAACGTATTTTTACGATAATACGCTTTTCACCTGCTAGTCAAATTAGCAACTTTTTATGAAATGTCGAAAACGCTTATTTGTGTGAAAATACTTGGATATGACGTCACTCCCCAGTGAATACTGAGTACTCAAATTCATAACTTCTTTATTTTTAATTCGATTATAAAATCTAAAAGTGCATTGTTTTTAATTGATGAATGAGATCCACAGTACTTTAGCCATCAGTTTTAAGTATTAGTGTGTTTTATTTTTGCCACCTAGTGATCAGGCCTAGAACAAAAAAATTAAAGTCTGTTTCTACCTGCCAAACATCCTGTATACCTACTTACAAAAAAGCGTATGTTCTAAAGTAGATAATTATGCTCCTGCTGTATCATTCTTCCAATTGTTTAAATTCATCTTAATATTCTTAATAAATATTTAATTATTTATTTTTTTGTAAGGTCTTGCAATTTTTAAAACGTCTAAATAAAAATGCATAAAAGGTATACAATATATTAGTGACAAATGATGTTTGTGACATAAACCTGTCAACTCTTCTTTGATATAAAAGAAATGTTAAATACTGACAACGGATTAAAATATTTTATTACTAGTCCTAAGAATATGAACAACAATTTTAATTTTATTTTTGCGACGTATAATTATTTTACTCAGGAAATTTAATATCCAATTTATTTTTTGAATTGAATTGATTAGAAACCATCAGATCTTAATTTGAGAGTGTATTCGTGCGTGGATCAATCTCAATTAAAACGTGCTTTTGATGTCAAAGATTGGGGTTTCGCTTGAAATGATTGTTTCATTATAAAGTACCAGCACGTACCTAATATAATTTTCCAAATGTCATTAAATCATTGTCACGTAGTTTGGATCTATTTTTAACAGCCTAGTATACAGGGTGTAAATTTAATTGCGTGCCATAGCTTAGGGGGTGATTCAGTAATGCAAAAGGTGCCTATAAGAAATATGAAAAAAACAACTCAAAAAATAAAAGAAACAAATGTCGGTAGGTATATAATGATTCCCAAAGCTGCGTCTGGCCGCATAGCTATAACCAATCCCGCGTGACGCGCGATAAGGCGAGAACCAATCCCGCGCGACGCGTGATAGTGATAGCGACTTGCGCGGGCTCGGTTATAGCTATGCGGCCAGACGGAGCTCTTGGAATAAACACCGACTATAGCTTTTTTAATTTTTTGAGTTGGATTTTTTAAATATTTTTATGGGCTCCTTTTACCTTACTGAAACACTCCTTAAGCTATGGAACTCAATACACATAACACCCAATATAGTTCTGCATAGAAAAAAAATGCATCTAGTTTTAAATTTCTTAGGCATTCCAAGATAATATTTAATTTAACCATAGACACTTGTTATCACGATATTTTATTATTTAGGTATCTTAATACCTTCACTTTTAATAAAAAGCCTAGCAGTGTAATTTTTACATTCCATTTTGATCTGTTTTGCAGTGTTGTGATCTATATTCCTATGTTTAAGTACTACTATGATAAAATAATAGATGTTATTAGCTTAAGATTCGTTATGCTTAAAAGCGTTTGCATCACATATCGCTTAGATTCATCTAGTCATTAATATATAGGTACTAATCTACAATAAGAACGCTTCTAGTCATCTTATAGAATGTAGTGTAATTAATACCTATCTATACTTGGTTTTCTCGGTCTAACCGTAACAATAAGACAAAAATATACATAACTATTATTAAAAGACAATAAAAAAAAATACAGTCAAAAAGATTAAGTTTATTGCTCTTTTTAAATCTACAAGAATATAAGTTATACTATAAACCTTTCAAATTTATTTTTATCTGATTATTATTTATAATGTATATTAAAGTTCACAAAAGAAAGAATTTACGATCGAGCTTGTTTACAAAATTTTAAGCTACCAAAATAATCTTTTAGAAATTCTAACAAAAAAGAGTCTTTTGGAGATCAAATTATTGAAATAATTATTGTATAAAAACAAAACACATTATAGTTCAGGTGCAGAATTAAGTACAATTATTATATATAGCTAAAATATATAGCTGGCGATGACATAACAATCTCGCATGTAAGCGAAAATACACCGTATTACATAGCATGAGCCAAGTCTAAGTCAAATCATTTATTTCCAAATAGATTCCTAAGAACACTTTTAGAAAGTCACAAGCGAGTATATTACAAAGAAAATGATATCTGTCACAAAATAAAAAACACAATGAAGAAAAAGTAACTATATCTTCCATACTGGACTGGGAGAGAAAGAAAAACATAGAATGTTCCAGTTGCCCTTCCTCCCGGGCATGCTGTAGAAGTCAACAAAAGGGATTCGAGGGTTACAGTGTATTGTAATTTAGGCGATGGGCTGACAACCTGTCACTACAGCAATACACATTACAATCTAAAATTGCCCTCAATTTATGTCAGACGTGGCGAAAGCGCCTTTTAGGAGGCGTTTTACGCTCTGCCTACCCCGTAAGGGATAAAGGCGTGATTTTATGTATGTATGTATGAAGAAAAAGCATGAGGTACTCGCGTCCGAGAAGCGCACGTCCCTTGTCTATTTAGTATTGTTTCTGTCCCTATACAATAATGTATTTTGTGACATAAATACAATTTACGGGAACTTGTATCTATATATAACTGTTCATGTCTAATTAGTATTTTCATGTATCCAAAAAAAAAAATAGGCTAAATAATATATTTAACACGTAAATTTAGTGCCACCAAAGTAATATTTCCATAACAATGTAAATCTTTGTTGTAGATACTATAAGGTCTAAAGTTTGCAAAGACCAAGCCTTCTATTTACATAGAATTAAATTTATATATAGCCACGAATCTTGAAATCTATTAGAAATATATATCACACTATATGTAAGCTAATTAATATATGTCACGCTATCGTTTAGTTCTAATATTTTATTTAAATAGTTTCTTACTTCGTAAGAATCTTTAACTGTGAATGCACTGTTAGAAATACTATAATAAAAATGTTTCTTTCATAACTTGTCTTTTATTTTTCATACGGTATATAAATTACTAGCTAACAAACACAATACCGTAAGGGACAGCGTCCCGCAAACTGATAGGGGTTATTCAGTCAATGACACTGAAAAACTTCCACCAGGAACTTTTCTTAGGAAATAAAAATATAATTGGCTTTTCCATAGAAATTGTCAGATCGAGGTGAACATTTTGTATGGAAAAGTCATTCTTTTTCACTTTCTGAAAAAAAATCCTGGCGGAAGTTGTCCAGTATCATTAACTGACCCACCCTTATCCTGGTATAAAATTAGCATGCTGGAGAATGATTGACTCCCAAGTGAAAACTTATTAAGCTTTGGGTGACCGGCGGTCCGAAAAGCTAATAGTACAATGTACTATTTTTAGCTTAGTAACCGGGTAACGTAAACAAACTGCTATACCTATAGTTTACACCACGTTACATATGTAAATTTTTCGCAATAGGAAGTATTATAAGCCGGGTGTATAAAAAATACATTTACGCGTAGAACCAGCGCCCATTTTCTTCATTGCCTCACGTCTTTAGCGAGATCGTGTGTACCAAAATATATGCATTCGAGCTCAACATTTAATATCTCGTAAACGGCATATTATGTCGTAAATTCAACGCGAATAAGCACTTAAATTTACGAGCTGTGTACACGAAATGCTACGCCCTGTATAAGGATTAAATTTACGTTAGAATTATATGTCTATTTACGGAGAAATGATAATGAATATTAAGAACATATTGCTATTATACCAAAATTCTGTGGCCGTCTGGTATTTGATATGATAAGGTTGTGGGTTTGATTCTCGATGAGAAATTTAACCTATGAATTAGTGTATCATTACCTCTACGATTATCAGCTTGTTGATCTATTGTTCAGAATAGAAATAGGTATAACCGTGTAGCTTAGTAATAAAATAAAAACAGATTTGTAAAGAAGTTTTCACTCGACTTATGGTTTTGTAAATATCAGTCCCTTCTAATTTGTATTTATGCAAATAATATTTTTTTATATATACAGTACTAAAAAAAAATTATCCAATGTATTTCAGCCTAGCAGTACTATTGTACCAACAATGTGATCAGAATAACTAAATTTAAAATTGCAAAACTAAACATATTCCAAATCAATTTTCTCATTCAAAGCAATATTGCTGAAAATAGAGCGATAAAATATCATGGAATATACCAGGAGCTTCTGTTCGTGAGAATCGTGAAAAAAAACATTTGAAGTTTTTTTCAGTTGCCGCTTCCGTGTTTGTTTTTCATTTTGGTTTTATTTTTACGGTAACCGAGATAGAATGACCTCAATCAGAAGTTTGGAACTGCTTCGATTTTATCACTCCCAGCTGAACATGGAAGCCTTTTACAACTGTACGGAAGTAGATTAAAAATAAACATAAATACGTAAAGTATTTACTTCCATGCTGGACTGGGAGAGATAGAAAAACATAGAATGTTCCAGCTGCCCTTCCTCCCGGGCATGCTGTTGAAGTCAGCAAAAGGGACTCAAGGGTTACAGTGCATTGTAATTTCGGCGATGGGCTGACAACCTGTCACTATAGCAATACATATTACAATCTACAATTGCCCTCAATTTTTGTCAGACGTGGCGAAAGCGCTTTTTACGAGGCGTTAAACGCTCTGCCTACCCCGTAAGGGATAATGGCGTGATTTATGTATGTATGTATGTAATACGTAAAGGCATAGGTACCTAGGTATTTTTATAAGTCAGCGATATTCCTAATTGCTCAGTTCTGTGTATTAAGTTCAATTTATTATATCTTAGGTAAAACAGTGTAGATACATACATACATATAATCACGCCTATATCCCTAATTGGGTAGGCAGAGCGTAAACGACCTAAACAAAGGTCGTTCCGCCACGTCTGACAAAGTTTTGAGGGTTATTTAAGATTGATGAATTGTATGTTGTATTGCTATATTGACAGGTTGTCAGCCCATCGCCTAAATTACAATATACTGCAACCTCGGATCCCTTAGCTGGTTTTTTATTATGCCCGGGAGGAAATGCAGCTAGCACATTCTATGTTTTCTCTCGCTCCCAGTCCAGCAGGGTAGATATCTAGGGTAATACAGGGTAGGAACGAGTATATCTAGATTCGATTTCATATATAAGGTCATTTTAAATCAACTACAAATATTTTGAGGGTATGTATATTTATGTGGAAGAAAAATACCGCATTTTAAATTTAAAATGTGCGGTAGTTTTTATTTAAAATTTTCAAAAAAAAAATGTGGACACGCTTTGAATAACCCCCACCACGTCACGAGAATGCAGGCCTTACGTAATTACACTACACGCACACAACGTTCAATCTTCAGCCAATCACGTAGTGTGCGTGTTTTGTTTAGTTTTGATATACGGTATGTCCAATTTATGTTTAGTTTTGAATTTAAGAATCTATGTTATTCCGAAAACTAGCGTTTTTTTTTTTAAAGTCAGTAATTACTTACTTGGAATTATTTTGATCATCGCCGTAAACATTTGCAGTTGATTTAAAATGACCTTATATACTTGTAAGTAACTACGTACGGATTTGAAATATGAAACAAAAACTAGCACGTAAGGTATCTATAGATACGACATCTCGCAATAACGCAGGAATTAACGTGAACCCAGACGCCCGTCTAATGAAGGGATAGGATTATTACCGCTAAGATTCTCGTCGAGCCGGAATTTCATAAGTTCCATTCATTGGTATTCAGTGAACATCGGCGCACAGGGCTGCCAGACATTTGGAATAAACAAGACTAATATCATCTCCCTAGCCTTATCCCGTATCACACGGGGTCGGCTACCTATTCTAGGTGATTGAACGAGGGTACTGGTTTTTACACAGAACGACTGCCATCTGACCTCCGCAACCCAGAAGGGAAACCAGACCCAATTCTAGATTAGGTCAGAGTTAGAATAAACAAGACTATACAGGATAAAATTGAAAACATTCAACAAATATTGAGGACGTGTTCAGTCTACAAAACTGAACAACTTTCCCAATGGAATATGGGCTGTTAAACGAAAAAGAAATATACATTTCAAGTCGAAGTCATCCAGCTGACCCTTGCAATAATTACGTGTGGAAATGTTGTTCAGTCTACAAAACTGAACAACTTTCCCAATTAAATATGGGCTGTTAGACAAACCAGAAATATATATTTGAAGTCGAAGTCTGATGATCCTTGCAATAATTACGTGTGGGAATGTTGTTCAGTTAGTTTTAAGCAAACCTTTTTAGTTTTGGTACACCATACTTTAGAACCTTTATTACTAGATATGCAGTGCGGCTTTTGAAACCCTAGCAACCCTATGAACGAAGATTCCCTCCAGCCCCCAGCCCCACTTTGTGTCCTTTGAATACACTTTTTACGGTTTTATTACGTCCTATAGAGAGTAAGAATGTGTATTAGAGTGCCAATTTATATGCTATTAATTGAATATTGAGTAAGGGCTGGGTTGAAAAAAAAAAAAAACCAAGGAGTGAATTTTCTATCCTACTAAATGTGCCATTTTTAAAGCATACATACAAATAATCACGCCCTTATCGATAATGGGGTAGGCAGAGCGTAAATGACCAAAACAAAAGTCGTTTCGCCACGTCTGACAAAGTTTTGAGGGTTATTTAAGATAGATTGGTTGATATATTGCTGTAGTGACAAGTTGTCAGCCCATCGCCTAAAAACCAATATACTGAAACCTTATATATATTCTTTATTATATAAGGTTTCTGTATATTGTATTTTATAACCTTCGGATCATTTAGCTGATTTTTACAGCATGCCCGGGAGGAAATGCAGCTGGCACATTCTATGATTTTCTCTCGCTCCCAGGCCATCATGGAAGCCAATGCCTAATGCATGTATTTATACTTTTCTGTATGAGCTTACACCATGTATATTTTTAACAAAGTTGTTGATTTTATGATAAATTGGTTAGCATCATCGAAATGTAATATTAATTTCCATCAATCAAACGTTTATTTTTGGACCGCACGTTTACTTTCGTATAACTGTTTACGTTGTCAGACATGATGCTAACCAAATGTTTGCGTTTACTTCATAATATTTGAAACTAATATAAAACGAATACTCATAATTAAATATGAAACCGTTTTAGGTTTCGAAAGTAGCTTGCTGCGTTGCGTATATAGAATTCTTTTAAAAAACACCTTAAAGCTCACTATCTTTCTCTACCTTAACCGCTTACACTTGCGTGTTTCCCGGAATAATTGGTTGTAACATTTTCTTTCATTATTATATGTATTATAGTAGTATATATAATATTCATGTATTTCTATGTAGGTATAAATAATTAATATGTATGACTATTTATTGTTATTGATTATATAAATACACCTAAGTAGCTTATTTACTTACCTATACAATATATTGCCTAAAATGTATACCAGCCCATTAGTTCAACTTTTATTTTCCTGCACCCTAAGGTTGCCTGGAAGAAATTGCTGCTTAGCAATAAGGCCGCCTATTTGTACTACTATTTGTTTGATTTTATTTTATTTTCTCTTGTGTCTTTTCTGAGCAAAAACAGTATATTCTTATCTTATCTTATAGAAATGCTACCCGAATTCGTTCTGTAGATCAGGGTGAAAAAGACGTCGACCGGTGCAACAAATTCGGTAGCCTGCAGACATATTCCTCTTGTAAGAAAAAAGCTCAATGCGACATATTCTTCAAAACAAGAGCAATTTCAAAAAGTACTTTTTTTTTGTAAACTGATGCACAAGGTCAAAATAGATTGAGCAACACGACTTTGTAGAAAATTATATATTCTCATTGTCATGCATCCATAAGATAAAAACATTGAGCATTTGGTCTTGATTCTAATTAGAAAAATAACATGACAGTGGATAGACCCAAGGAGATGGTGATGGTGATATGTAGACCGCATACATACAAACATTCTTCCATGCTGGACTGGGAACGAGAGAAAAACATAGAATGTGCCGGCTGCATTTACTCCCGGGCTTGCTGTAAAAATCAGCTAAGGAATCCGTGGGTTTCAGTATATTGTAATTTAGGCGATGGGCTGACAACCTGTCACTACAGCAATATACCTAGAATCCTATCTTAAATAACCCTCAAAACTATGTCAGACGTGGCGGAACGACCTTTGTTTAGGTCGTTTACGCTCTGCCTACCCCATTAGGGATAAAGGCGTGACTATATGTATGTATGTATGTATACATACAAACATTCTTCCATGCTGGACTGGGAGCGAGAGAAAAACATAGAATGTGCCGGCTGCATTTACTCCCGAGCTTGCTGTAAAAATCAGCTAAGGAATCCGTGGGTTTCAGTATATTGTAATTTAGGCGATGGGCTGACAACCTGTCACTACAGCAATGTACCTATAAAACTATCTTAAATAACCTTCAAAACTTTTATCAGACGTGGCGAAACGACCTTTGTTTAGGTCGTTTGCGCTCTGCCTACCCCGTTAGGGATAAAGGAGTGATTATATGTATGTATGTACATACAAAGTTTGGCCACCCCTGTTGTATAGGGAATACCGGTGTTGGCTCGCTCTATCATTTGAGTTTACCTCAAACATTTGCGCTTTTTTCCATACGTAGTGGCGATATTTCCTAGATCTAACTAGATGAGTTGGGGGATTTCTTCGGGATCAACATGAAGCAAACGCTGCCTTTATACAATACATACATACATATAATCTCGCCTTTATCCCTAATGGGGTAGGCAGAACGTAAACGATCAATTTGGCTGACAGTTTTAAGGGTTATTTAAGATACATTTGTAGGTATATTGCTGTAGTGACAGGTTAGCAGCCCATCGCCTAAACTGCAATAAACAGAAACCCTCAGATACCTTAGCTGGTTTTTACAGCATGCCTGGGAGGAAATGCAGCTGGCAAATTCTATATAAAATAAATTTTGCTGACATAAATATTACCTATTAGGATTAACAGTTGACGAGACAAAGATGAAGAATAAATAAATATCATTTTGTTGTCAATTTAATTAATAAATTTAACCAAAAGAATCCATTAACCCCTAGAGATCAGAACTTCTCAGCTCTTTCCTTTTTCTTTAAAACTGGTGTCGAAACTTTCGAATCTTCGTACTCTGGAGCTTTCTCACAGCCTTTACTTTCTAAAGTTTGTTAGTATATTTTCTTATATAGATTTATCTAATTATCTACCCATACATACACAAAGTTAATCAGGCAGAGGGTAAAACGACTATTATAAAGCGACAAATATACTGAGGTCTATAATATAATAATAATAAATCGTTTATTTCAACTTAACATTGTACATAATTAATACCAAAGGCTGAAACCTCCTTTTAAGTATAGAAATACCTGTGCCAGGAGGTTTCGCTCCTCCATAGCCAATTCAGTGTTCACATAGAGTTAAATAGTGAATTAAAGATAAGATAAAATAAGATAAGAATATACTTTATTGCACAGAAAGGACACAAGAGAAAATAAAATTAAATGAAACCGTTTTTCTCTTATTAAATTAAAATTAAAAGATCTTAAAGATTTCTATAATACATACAAAAATTAAAATAATAACGCTACGTGTGCTTGTGTGTGTGAGTGTGTGTGTGTGTGTGTGTGTGTGTGTGTGTGTGGTCTATATTAATATTTCTAGTATAGCGACAAGTTATCATGTCAGCCCATCGCCTAATGCTGAAAACCAAACTTCAGTATGAAGATGGCACCCCATGTTGATGAACGATCGCCTAAATACTAACACACTGTGACCCTTAAATCCAATTTCTGGTTTTTATAGTATGCCCGGGATACTACTAATTTTACCGGGTGTAAGGGACAGCGTCCCGCAAACTCATACGGGTTGCTCAGTCAATGACAATGAACAACTTCCACCAGGAAATTATACCAGGAAGTGATAATCAAATTTGGCATTACCATACAAAATGTTCACCTCAATCAGACAATATACGTATAAATCTATCTTAAAAAACCCTTAAAACTTTGTCAGACGTGGCGAAACGACCTTTGTTTAGGTCGTTTACGCTCTGCCTACCCCATTAGGGATAAAGGCGTGATTATATGTATGTATGTATGTATGTAATCAGACAATTTGTATGGAAAAGTCAAATTTAATTTTCTCTCACTGAAAGAATTTCAGTGTCGTAGACTGAGCAACCAGGGGTTGCCAACCCCTATCAGTTTGTGGGACGCTGTCCCTTACACCTCGTATCTACGCCAAGATAAGAATCAACTAGTATATTCTATGTTTTATATTATATCTATGCCGAGATATTAATCAGCTAGCATATTCTATGTACGTTTTTCTATCGCTCCTGACGGAAGTTCCAGAACGGAAAAGTAATAGAAAATTATGTATCAATTCCCAGCGTAAATGCTAATACAGATAATGTATTCTTCTAGTGTGAGTAACATCGCCTGAAGCTAACTCGGAAGCATGAGATTAATACGGAATTATTTGGAATTTAATTAACATGGGTTCTGGCCTCAATGCAAATTTACTCTTTCATTTTCATCCCTTTCACAAATCCATATGGCTTTTGAATTCAATATTCATATAGATGTTGCTTTTTAGGGTGCCAAATATCAACCCTTATCATTTCGTCATGTCTTTCTGTCTGTCGCACGAAAGCTTGTGATCTGCAAATATTTGAAAATATTTGAATAATATATGTTAAACATAATAATAAGGATATTTTGTAGAACTTGTATTACGGTCGACGATTTAACAGAAGATATATACTTATAATCACGCCTTTATCCCTCATGGGGTAGGCGACCTAAACAAAAAGTCGTTCCGCCACGTCTGACAAATTTTGAGGGTTATATATGATAGATTTATAGGTATATTGCTGTAGTGATAGGTTGTCAGCTCATCGCCTAAATTGCAATTTACAGAAACCCTCAAATCCGTTAGCTATTTTTTACAGCATGCCTAGGAGGAAATGCAGCTGGCACATTCTATGTTTTTCTCTCGTACGCAATCCAGCATGGACATATTTGAATAATATATATGTTACACATAAAATATAAGGGTATTATGCATAACTTGTATTACGGTCGACGAATTAGCTGAATATACATACATATAATCATGATTTTATCCCCAATGTGGTAGGTAGAGCATAAACGACCTAAACAAAATGTCGTTCTGCCACGTCAGACAAAGTTTTGATGGTTGTTTAAGAACAGAGAAATATTACTATACTGGTACATGTAGATCAATGTTTAAGAAAGATTTGGCTGAAGATACTACTACTAAACTAGTTTAGTTTAGTTACTAACTAGTTTGTTGTTTCTGTATATGATTTATTTTATGTGCAATAATGTATATATCCTACTCAAAAAATCAATACAGTAAAATTAGTTATTTACCAACGTTACTTATAAATAAATTAAAGTAACTTTCCCCTTATTTCGCCTACAATTTTAGTTTCATGTTGTTTGTTGTTGAAATGTTTTACGTAAATAGAATTAAGCGTTTGTCACGAATAAGACCCTCTGTATTCAGATTTAAGTAAATACAGTACAGACACCTACTTAAAACGTGAAAAGACGAAAGGCTAATGTCACCTTTCACTTCCTGTAACCTTTTTTAGCCTTTTTTATATTTATAGAAACAATTGAGCCCCAAGTCGGGTACAAGGCGTTTCAGCCCCTCCCCTGCAACCCCTCTGCGCTCGTAAAATATCAACCTATTGATTTTCTTCCGCATTCAACCCGAAAATCGGGAACAGGCAATATAAATAATAGTACATATCTTTATGCTATTCTTCCATGCTGGACTGAGAGCAAGAGGAAAATATAGAATGTGCCAGCTGCATTTCCTCCCGGGCATGCTGTAAAAACCCAGCTAAGGGATCTGAGGGTTTCAGTATATTGTAATTTAGGCGATGGGCTGACAACCTATCACTACAGGAATATACCTACAAATCTATCTTAAATGACCCTCAAAACTTTGTTAGACGTGGCGGAACGACCTTTGTTTAGATCGTTTACGCTCTGCCTACCCCATTAGGGATAAAGGCGTGATTATATGTATGTATGTTCATATCTTTATTGCCACCATTGTCTTAAACCTTGGAATGTTTTTAAACTTCTTACCGAACATCACTGTTCAACTTTTTTGAGGTTAAGAGGCTTATTTCGCATCAGTGGTAAAAGGGCTTACCCAGGTTACTTAAAGAGGTACAGTCTCTACAATGTTCTAGTCTTCCCTGTGCTGGTTTTCTGAAAATCTATACATACATATATACATAAAATCACGCCTTTATCCCTTACGGGGTAGGCAGAGCGTTAAACGCCTCGTAAAAGGCGCTTTCGCCGCGTCTGACAAAAATTGAGGGTAATTTTAGATTGTAATGTGTATTGCTATAGTGACAGGTTGTTAGCCCATCGCCTAAATTACAATACACTGTAACCCTCGAGTCCCTTTTGCTGTCTTCTACAGCATGCCCGGGAGGAAGGGCAGCTGGAACATTCTATGTTTTTCTATCTCTCCCAGTCCAGCATGGAAGTAAAAAAATCTATACTAATATTATAAAGAGAAAATATTTGTATTATTTTATTTTTGTATTTTTGTGTGTATGTTTGTAACGAGAATGAGCCCGATGGTATAGTGGATAGGGCCGCTGCCTCCTGAGCGGTACCACTTAACAATGTGATTTTCGATTTTCGAATTTTATATGTTCGTTTATTCTGTGCTTTTTCCTTGCTTCAGAAGGCACGTTTAGCCGTTGGTCTCGGATACTATAGTTTAATACTGTAGATATTAGTCGTTAAGCTATGTCAGAGGCCAGTGCCAATCATTGGCGGCTTGTAAACTCTGACCTAGTCTAGTATAGGGCTTGGTTTTCTTTTTGAGTTGCGGATGTCAGATGGCAGTCGCTCTGTGTCAACCAGTATCATTACCCTAGTTCAATCACCTAGATTAGGTAGGCAACCCCGTGTAATACGGGACAAGGCTAGGGAGATGAGTTTGTAATGAACAAACGCAAAAACTACTGGACCGATTTCAAAAATTCTTTTACCATTAGAAAGTTACGTTCACCCAGAGTAACATACATACATACATATAATCACGCCTTTATCCCTAATGGGGTAGGCAGAGCGTAAACGACCCAAACAAAGGTCGTCCCGCCACGTCTGACAAAGTTTTGAGGGTTATTTAAGATAGAATTCTAGGTATATTGCTGTAGTGACCCAGAGTAACAAAGGTTACTTATTACCTCGGGAAAATATCTATTTTGCACGGGAAAACTCATTTAGTAATCCGCGGACGAAAGTGCGAAAGGCTTATCCCGAATAAACATACGTAAGTTCAAAACATGATAATATACCTACGTAGAACCCAATTCTTTTTCTTCCATGCTGGACTGGGAGCGAGAGAAAAACATAGAATGTGCCAGCTGTATTTCCTCCCGGGCATGCTGTAAAAACCAGATAAGGTATCCGAGGGCTTCTGTATATTGCAATTTAGGCGACGGGCTGACAACCTGTCAGTACAGCAATATACCTTAAATCTATCTTAAATAACCATCTTATTCTTCTTTTTCTGTCGAGTGGGTATCGAGTCTATGGACCCGATGAACCCTGGTGTCGTAGTTTTTAAACTGCCTGGTAGCACAACTATCAGGCCTCTGATATGGTTTTGTGTAACGATCACTATCAAAGACAGCGACCGGGACCGACGGCTTAACGTGCCCTCCGAAGCACGAAATCTTTTTCTTTTCGGACAATCAGGTGATTCAGCCTGCAATGTCCTACCCAAACTGGGGAAAAATTCACAAAGTGATAAATTCTTAAATATCAACTTTGTGTTTTACCCCCTGGCAATCGAACCCAGGACCTCCGGATCGGGAGCCCATGGCACTAGCCACTAGACCACGGAGGCAGTTAAACAACCATCATCTTAAAAATAACCATCAAAACTTTGTCAGACGTGGCAGATCGGCCTATGTTTGTTTGGGTCGTTTACGCTCTGCCTACCCCATAAGGGATAAAGGCGTGATAATATGTATGTCTGTAGAACCCAAATTGTTGTAACTCGTCTCTAATGGACACAAATTTTCGGTTTTATGTTTTATTGTCGATATTTATTGCCTTATGAGCAACAAGTTGTTTCAGATTCATAGTCCTAACCAAATGGAAAAATCTAGCAATGTGATAAATATGAGCAAATATCAACTTCTTGTTTCCTAGAAAACGAAATTATCGAACCTAGGAGCTTCGGATCGTGAGCCCATGGCTCAGACCACTAGACCACGGAGCGAATATATGTACAAACAAACAGAACAAGAACGGTAAGTCTTCGCAATACGAGCATTACCCATCTCCTTCTTCTTGTCGTATTGGGTTTCGATTCGATCGACACGATGAACCCTAGCATCAGAGTTTTTAAACCGCCTAATAATAGCACAGCTAATACGCCTTCGACATGATTTGTGTAACGACCACTAACAAATTCAGCTATAAGGGCCGACGGCTGAATATGCCTTTCGAAGCACGAAATCCTTCACAATCAAGTGATTCAACCAGCAATGTTCTAACTAAACTGGGAAAAATCTCATAAAGTGATAAATATGAACAAATGAATATTTGTTGTAAGTTGAATAACTTCTTGTTCCCTAGGAATCGAACTTATCGAACCTAGGACCTTCAAATCGTAAGCCCATTAGACCAGGAGTTAGTTCGAGTATTCTATATTAATAGTAAATAACGTTTACATGTGCAAACAAACAGAACAGCGGTAAAGCCTTCTCAATACGAGCATTATCCATTATTGCTTCAAACACCCCCTTAGGCGGTAGACGGCGAAATCCTTTGATGTATAAACAGTCGGCCTAATTAATCTGATAAGTTAACTGTACAACATGTAATGAATTTACTACAAGGATATTACTATTATCAATCACGGTTTGGATACAAGAATATCAAAGACTAGGGCTCCTATTTATAAAGCGATCTCAAGCTTGAGATAAGTATGATATTAATACAATATTAAGTATGGATTGGACAGGCCGTTTTGTACTGAAATGTAATTTTTGGTACGAACTCAAACTTTCTGTCAGTCTCATGAGCTGATTATTAATACAGGCCTAAGGTTCGTATTTTTAAAGCAATCTCAAGACTGAGAGCGATATTAAGAATGAATTTGAATTTTCAGTACAACTCTCTATCAATGTCTGTGCATAAATACGGACCTTTGTAATGGCGTTTTCGCCACGTCTGACAAGAACCAAGGATTGAGGGATATTTTAGATAAAACGTACTGTGTATAGCAATAGACCGACACTCTCTACTTATTCCTAAAGTATATCCGGGAAAAGAAGCAGCTGGAATATTCTATACATTTCTTTCTACTCCTACACGAAGAAATAAGGAGATTACATTATATTACGAGTATTAAAGCTTATGAAGTGAGGAATAATGAGAAAGAAAATCATATTTCCTTGCTGTTATAACCCTTTCTATTAAATACTTATATTATTAATACTCAGTCCCGAGAGATTAATTTGCTGTTACTTGCTTAGAAAGAAGAAAGACACCAACAGAAGATGTTAAGGGGCTCCTCTGAGCTAAGTGGCGTCCCCTTATCAGCCAAAAAAATATTCACTTAAAACACAATTAATCGAAAATCCGGTAGATCAGATTGAGGTTGCAGCAATGAAGATAGATAGATAGATAGATATATTTTTTATTGCACATAAAACAAAAACAACAGGAATTAGAACAAATTAAAGTACAATGAAGGCGGCCTTATTGCTATGGTAGCAATTTCTACCAGGCAACCTTGAAGGTCATTTAGAACCTCATTAAGTCGCAACTTATAGTTGTAGTACTTACAGATAGAAAATTTGCGGAAAACGGCCACTTTTAGCACTTTTGCTAACTGTAACTGCAGTGAACACTGTATTATCACTACATAGTATAAAACAAAGTCGCTTTCTCTGTCCCTATGTCCCTATGTATGCTTAGATCTTTAAATCTACGCAACGGATTTTGATGCGGTTTCTTTTAATGGATAGAGTGATTCAAGAGGAAGGTTAATATGTATAATACATGCATAATATAGTAGAGAAACACTGATGATTTCCGTGCGAAGCCGGGGCGGGTCGCTAGTTAATCGCTAGTTAATTTTTAATGCTTAAAATAAACTTCAGTACCTATTTTTCCATTTGCTCTACCGGCTTTTCGATTAATTGCGATTTCAGTGAGTAATGATTTTTTTACTTAATAGGGCGCTGGCGTGCACCGTCGGGGATCCCTTAAAAGAAATTGTTTCACGTTGAGTACCTATTTACCTACCTAATCTAGGATTGTGTCTGGTTTCCCTTTCGGGCTTCGGAGGTTAGACGGCAGTCGCTCTATGTAAAAACCAGTACCCTCGTTCAATCCCCTAGATTAGGTATCCGACCCCGTGAGATACGGGATAAGGCTAGGGAAATGTGGATGAATGACCTACTTACCTATACAGGGTGTTTTGTAGATGGCTTTAAACTTCTCGTGGGGTAGCAAGCATTCTTCTGAACTAATTTTTTTCTTTTTTTTTAAAAGATGGAAAAGAAAAGTTTGTTCTGAAACATAGACAGAGCTAGCTAACTGAAGGTTTTCAGCTATCTACCAATCAGCCTGTATAAGATATTGAATCAATATTAAGTCCGGTGAAAAACACGTTAAACAAATATTGTGAAATTGAAACGTCTAAATTTCAATTTATAATTTAATTTTGTCCAAACGCTGAGGGAATTCCGATAGCACAGAATTAATTTTCCAAATTAATTTACCAAAATACATTTTGGAACATTACTACATCAGATTCTATTGGAAATTGTTTAATTTGTCAGACAAAATTATTCTTTAGATTTGAAGACTGTCCCAATATTATGTTGCGAACGGTAATGAGTTTTCAAAATTGATTGTTCGAAATAACGCTCGATACCGAGATAAAACCTTTGTACGGGGTGTAAGGGACAGCGTCCGGCGAACTGATAGGGGTTGCTCAGTCGACAAAACTGAACAACTACCAGCAGAATATTTATCAGGAAGTGAAAAAAATATTTGGTTTACCATACAGTCTGATCGAGTTGTTTATTTTGTATTTTTCTTCTTTAACTTAAGAGCTGGGCTCTTGTCGGTGGAGCAACTTCCATGTTTGCCTATCATTGGCCAGTGCTCTGATATCCTGTATGGGAAGGTAATTTTTTTTATTAGTCTCTTGAAAGATTTTCCCGATGAAAGTTGTTCAGTTTCGTTGACAAAGCAACCAATATCAGTCTGCGGGACGCTGTCCCTTACACCCGGTATATCTAGCAATAATGTATTAATTAAGTGAAAATTGTATGTACATAGTACCACGCTTTTAGTATCTTTCTGAACTGAATGAAAGCCTTCGATTAAAGTGTTTTTAGTTCCTACACCTTTTGTAAGTAATATTCCAGTTAGGTATAAGAACGTATTTTCAAGACATTTTGCCTTCAATTTTTTGTGTGCAATAAAATACATTTTTTTATTGTATATATTTTAATGGTAAACAAACCTAACAAAACATTTTACCTACAAAAATTACTTTAGAAAAAGAACGTGTCGCTGATACTTTAATTCTAAGTTACATGTTCCCCAGAATTAGATAACTTTTTGGGTTGGTTTGCTTTTTGTTCTGCTGCTTTTGCTTCATTTGCTTTTTGCTCCGCTTTATCTTCTCTTGAAGCAAAACACGCAACCGGTAGTGAAAGTACACCAGCAGCTATGATAAAACCACCAGCTACCATAAACGCACATTTGTATCCATACGATTTTTTGAGAGCACCTGCTAGAGGGGTGCTTATTAAATTCCCAATCCCCAGAAACAACATGATTACCCCTGTAGCATTTGTAAGACGCTCTAAGCCATATAATGACACTATTGTAATGCTTCTAAGACCAGAAGAAACCGAAATAAACCACCCAAATGCAGCAGAATAACCATATTGGAACGCTAACGAATAAGAAATATCTGAGCAAACGGTACACGCTCCAGCAGCAAACAAACCCGCGGAATAAATATAGGCCGGTGGAATTTTTGAAGCCAAAGCACTTAAACCTAATCTTCCTATCAAGTTAGCAAGTGATAATACACTAACAAACAATGAACAATGAGAATCTGCTAAACCTGCTTTTAAATTCCTATCTTGTAAAAAAACATAGGGAACAAATACACCTATATTAGTAAGTAAGCCACTAACACAAAATAATAGATACGATGTCTTTTTCAGAAGACTAGGATCCACCATAGATACGAGAACTCGTCGGACAGCAATTGTGCATACTCCACGGCGTTCTTGTATATCTTCAACTCTTATGGCACGAGATACAGCTAACTGATATTCTAGACCAGTTCTGGCTTCCTCTTTTATCGCTGCTACACTTTTTTGGTAAACAGGTAATTTTTCCACGTTTCCATCATAAAAAGCATCGTCACGATACATCGGTCGAGATTCTGGTGAATCTGCTTCCCAATCAAACATCCTTTTATACCACGGTTTCTTTTGACGTTCCTGTGCCTGCACAGTGATTTCAGTACGAGTAAGTGTCTTAGCATCTTGCATTTGAATCCGAGATACAATAGATTGCATTTGCTTTAGTTGTTTTGTATTTACTTCACCCTGTGCTTGTAAAGTTATTCTTGATACGGCTGCAGGTTTGCCAGATGTAGATGGTGTTTGTTGACTAGTAGCTGCAGGCGTGCTTGCTTCTTGGAAAAATGCTGCAGCTGTTGGAAAGTGTACATTTGAAACTGCACCCATCATACGCTCAGCAGCTGTTGCTTTATTGCCTGATTCTCCCCCGCCGGCGGCAGATATAGTAGGCAAAAATGTCACCGTTTTAGTAGGATTGCCTTCTTCTTCAGTTTGAGTAACAGTTAATGCTAGCAATGGTCGGAAAGTTAAACTTAGGAAGTATGTCATGGCGTGCATTCCAGCTTGCAGTAGTAATGTATTCTTAAACCCTCCACGTTTCACTAGAAAAGAATTTAACGGATACAACGTCATGCAACCAGCTGCTCCGCCTCCAGAAGAAATAGCCATGGCTAAAGAGCGGTTTTTTTCGAAATAAAATCCCACTATTAATCCAGCTGACATATTGACCAACGAGTCTCCAATACCAGTCACTGCTCCAAGAAAAATGACAAGGGATACAAAGTTGTTGGAAAAATACGCTGCAAAAAGACCAATGGAGGTTATCATGGATCCCGACAACGCCACAGTTCGAAAGCCAAACCTGTTAATAAGAGCGGAGGCTACAGGGCTAAACATATAATAGAGAGATATTTCTACAGCATTTATAAGCGCTGCCATTGAGTCAGCAACTTTAAGAGTTTTCCTGATATCAGTTATCATGGCACCATATGTCATGGCACAACCATCTATTACGAATAATATGAAGAAAGTTGCGGCAAGTACTACCCAAGACCATCCACCTTCGGGCGGTACATGTATTTGTGCTGCTACTTCTGTTTCTTCACCATTTAAAACATCTTCGCCGGCATTATCAGCAACTATAATACTTTTCGTCGCATGTGGTTTTGTATCCTTCTTCATGATTTCGTTGTTTATTCACTTAGCATAAAACATTTTTTATTCTTGTACGTATTAATGATTATTGAAAATTTCTATAGTAAAAAATATATATTTTATATTATTTATAAACCACCTCGTCTGGTTCAATTCAATTCAAATTAGACTCTTTGACCTCGCCACCTCGCCTTACTTCAAAACAAAACTTCAAAGTCATAGGCAGTTGACTTTATTAGTTTTAAATCAGAATTTTATAAAGAGTATTTATCATGTTTTTAAACATACAAAGTCACACGTTTTTACCTAACGGGGTAGGCAGAGTATGAAGCGCCTAATAAAAGGTCTGCCCAGGTTTGAGAATGATTTCAGAAAGTACGAGCTGTGTATTGATATAGAGATCTGATAGGTTATCTATCAACTTATAAACCATGTATTATCATTTAATAAATTAATCAACCCTTCCTCTTAGTTACAATACAAAACTCGTATTCTTAACCTGGTTTTTAGAGAATGCTCGTGAGGACACATAGCTGGCACATTCTATGTTTTGCCATATTCAGCAGTCCAGCATGTAAGAAATTAAATTAAGTAATTATAGAATTACAGCTTGCTCGGGAGGAGAAGTACATTACATCCCTGATGATGGTGTAACGAAACCGGTAGCTTTAATAAATAATATATAGTGGAACTAGTGTAAAAAGTGTTTTCTTAAAAGTATACTATGGAGTTCCATACATACATACATACATATAATCACGCCTTTATCCCTAATGGGGTAAGCAGAGCGTGAACGACCTAAACAAAGGTCGTTCCGCCACGTCCGACAAAGTTTTGAGGGTTATTTAAGATATTTTTGTAGGTATATTGCTGTAGTGACAGGTTGTCAGCCCATCGCCTAAATCACAATATACTGAAACCCTTGGATCCCTTAGCTGGTTTTTACAGCATGCCCGGGTGGAAAAGCAGCTGGCACATTCATGTTTTTCTCTTGCTCCCAGTCCAGCATGGAAGAATGCTCCCAGTCCAGCATGGAAGAATGCTCCCAGTCCAGCATGGAAGATATGGAGTTCCATCAAGAAATTATAACACAAAGTGTAACATACTTTGTTTAGGTCGTTTTCGCTCTGCCTATCCCATTAGGGATAATGTCGTGATTGTATGTATGTATCTGTTTCATCGATTCTGTACATATAAACAAACAACTACACATTGAAAGCGAGGGAATAATGCGACGGCAAATAAATCGTAGGCACTTTCAAATCAGTCATAATGATTAATGGCAAAGAGAGGCAAAGGGGCGAAATCTGGATAGCGGGATATATACGTATACGTAGGCTTACTGATGTTCATCGTTTATATTACTATATTAGGTACTTCTTCTTAGCGAGTGGATTTTTGAGTCGGACGACCTGATGAAACGAAGCACGGAATCCTTTTTCTGTGACTTTACAATATTATAACATCTTAATGTTCCTTCCTTCCATGCTGGCCTTGGAGCGAGCGAAAAACAGAATGTGCTAGCAGCACTCCCGGGCATGCTGTACCAACCAGTATTTTAGGATTCAAGACAATATTTACCGTATACACTGCACCGTAATAAAAACTGATTGGTCAATCGATCAATCAACCAAATTATTTACATAATATCACAGAGTAACTAATAATACTAACGCACAAATAATATCTAGGGTAGGTAGAGTCAGAATATTAACCCTTGCTACCATGCTACAACGGGACAACTTAAAGTATAGATATAAAATAAATAAAAACTAGAAAAATACTTGTTTGGACAGAGAAACTATCATAACTTAGTTGTAGGTCAGATTCTTGCATGCTGGACTGTGAGCGAGAGAAAAATTTAGAATGTGCCAGCTGCATTTCCTCCCGGGTATGCTGTAAAAGCCAGCTATGGGATCCGAGGGTTCCAGTATATTGTAAATTAGGCGACGGGCTGACAACCTTTCACGACAGCAATGTAACTATAAATCTACCTTAAATAACACTCAAAACTTTGTCAGACGTGGCGGAACGACCTTTGTTTATGTCGTTTACCATTTGCCTACCCCATTGGGGATAAAGGCGTAATTATATGATTATGTATTTATATGTATGTATGTATGTTACTTTCATGCTGGACTGTGAGCGAGAGAAAAACTTCGAATGTGCCAGCTGCATTTCCTCCCGGGCATGCTGTAAAAGCCAGCTAAGGGATCCGAAGGTTGTTGTTGGTGTGTAGTCATGTCCCCGTATATATTGTTATCTCATATTCAGTTTTACAGGTTGGCTGGAAGAGATCTCTTTATAGAGATAAGCACACATTTGTGAACTAAATTTAAGATTATTTATTGTAATTTTTTTGTACGCAATAAAGAATATAGATAAGGTTTCAGTATATTGTAATTTAGGCGATGGGCTGACAACCTGTCACTACAGCAATATATCTACAACTTCAAATTTATCTTAAATAACCGTCGAAACTTTGTCAGACGTGGCGAAGCCACTTTTTTTTTAGGTCGTTTACGCTCTGCCTACCCCATGATTGTGTGTAGGTCAAATGCCATTATTTGTTTTCTGACTGTACCTAAGGAAGTCCTCATTGGGGCTCGGGCCACGTACGGCTTTTATTGCATACCTACTGAACTATTGACGGCTTCATGAGACAATTCCAAGCTATATCGATTGCTGTCTTCATTTAATCCAAACCTATTTTAATTAAAATAGGTGTAAGGGACAGGCTTCTCATAAACTGCAATAGAGGTGGCTCATTCTCAGTCAACGAAACTGAACAATTTTCACAAGAAAATTCTTTAAATAAAACCATATTTGTACGGGGAAGCCATCTTTGTCTGATCAAGGTGGTAATTTTGTAAGGGGGAGTCATCTTTTAATTTTTTTGATAAATAAATTTTGCAATTAGTCTATTATCTTTTAGCAAGAATTATTTTTCTTTAAACCAAATTCCCTACTAAGTAAGCACCAATGTGTTTTTCGGTTTACGAATTTCATATGTACGTTTATTTGGCGCTCTTTCCTTGCTTCAGAAGGCACGTTTAGTCGTTGGTCCCGGTTAATATCGTTTAATACCGTAGATATTAGTCGATAAGCCATGTCAGAGGTCAGTGCTAAGCATTGGCCGCTTGAAAACTCTGACCTAATTTAGGATTGGGTCTGGTTTCCCTTCTGGATTGCGGCGGTCAGAAGGCAGTCACTCTGTGTAAAAATCAGTACCCTCGTTCAATCCCCTAGATTAGATAGCCGACCACATGAGATACGGGATAAAGCTAGGGAAATGATGAACTAAATTCATTTGTGTAGAGTGTTTCTTCTGTATCTGTACAAATATTCTTATTCTATGGTAAGTATTACGTAATTATTTTGCTTACATCAGCCTATTTTCTCGTATCCCATTACTTCTGTCTGACACTATCAGCATAAAAAGCCACTTTCGGCGCATATAAATAAAAGTCATTATTCATTGTCACTAAAGACAAGGCAAATAAATGATTGTTTTCCTTCCGCTTAGCCTCATACTTTTGTTCTTTATTATAAAAACTGCCGTCTTGATTCTAATAGGTACCTAAGCCTTTTTTTGTAAGAAGAAAAAGGCGACTGTCCCACATACACTTACATTCATACATGTAATCACACCTTTATCCCTAATGGGGTAGGCAGAGCGTAAACGACCCAAACAAAGATCGCTCCGCCACGTCTGACAAAGTTTTGAGGGTGATTTAAGATAGATTTGTAGGTATATTACTGTAGTGACAGGTTGTCAGCCCATCGCCTAAATTGCAAGATCCTGAAACCCTCGGATCCCTTAGCTGGTTTTTACAGCATGCGCGGGAGGAAATGCAGCTGGCACATTATATGTTATTCTCTCGCTCCCAGTCCTGAATGGAACAACTACATACATAACTGTTTGATTTAGGCGACAAATGGTCAAGCCAATATTATTGCCCTATCATAGGAAACTTCCACCTCTGGTTTAGAGATCTGATCCGTGGGATGAGCCCTTGCTAAGCGTTACTATCCTGCGAGAAAAAAAACTTCCTGCCTTTAATAGATTAAAAAACTTACCTATACCACATGAGACCACAGGGCGTGCACTCCATACTAGCTGCTGATTGGCGATTTCCGTACTACGTATACATACGCAATAACGTGTTCGTACAGGTTAGAAATGGGTTTGTGTGTGTGCTGCCGCCTAGTCATAAAAGTTCGCGTAACTGTTGACGCGGGGGAGATGAGGTGAGGCATTTCAAATCAGGGTTGGGAGTCTTTAGCGTTAGCTAAGATTATATTTTCTTTGCTTATACTGTGCTGGATTTCAGGCTCGTATTTATAAAGCGATCTCAAGATTGAGAGTAATATTAGGTATGGCTTTGACAAGCTTTTTGTACTGAAAATACATTAATACGGACTCAAACTAGCTGTCAGTCTCAAGCGCTGTTTATAATTACGGGCCTCAGTGGTACAGGATTTGTCCTAACTTGTTTTTTGCTTGATTGACTGTATCATTTGCCAATTTGCTTATTGCCAAATTTAAAATAGCTTGAGTTATGTCTGTTTATTGATGTCATGGTGATATTTATTATTTGGGTTAGTTTAGACTTACGAGTATATACACAGAACTCACACTATAAACATTTTCAAGTAATAAATAAGTAAAAACTCCAAAATCCTTCTAAATCGAAGCGAAATCCGGCTGTATTTCCCAGTTAGTCCACTTTCCCGATATATCTCTTCTGTGACATTGAATCCACTTATTGCATTCGAAACACGTCCAGTTCGCGACAAGTGCATTTACTGGTACAGTATGGGGTCATCATTATGGCACCTCGACTCTTGGAAAGAGTCAGTGATGTTTGCCAGTCTTTGATAGATGATTGATAGAACATTTATTTGTACAGAGATAACGCTCTACAAAATGAACTTAGAGCCTTAGCCGATGATGTGTATAGGTATTTATTTATTTAACAATAATTTATTGTACACAAAATCATCATAAAAATAGGACATTAAAACAAAGACAAAAAATACACTGCTTATTTCTATAAAGAAATTCCTTACAGCAGATCTACAGAAGTGATATTTTTGTAGGTACTTCTTCTGTTGTGTGCGTTTAGCGTCGATCGACCCGTTTAACACTGGTGTCAGAGTTTTTAAATCGCCTAATAAAACAGTCAATAGACCTTTGACATGGTTTGTGTAACGACCACTATCAAAGACAGTGACCGGGTCAGACGGCAGAATAATCTTCTTCCAAATAATCAGGTGATTCAGCCTGCATTGTCCTAATCAAACTGGGGAAAATCGCACAAATTGATATATTGACCAAAATCAACTTTGTGTTTACCCTGTCGAATCGAACCCAGGACCTACAGAGCCTATGGCTCAGACCCCTAGACCACGGAGGCAGTGCATTACTTTTAGCCCCGTACTGTAGCTCCAATTCCTAGTAGCTCGATTTACTGTTAGCTCTTTCCTACCGTAGGGTATTAGCGTTCTACTGTCTGAGAAATGCATTTAATAATCCTTGAACTATTTCTGCTGGAAAAGGAAAAAACTTTGTACAGTTCGCGTGTTTTTTATGTAAATGCGAATTTTGTTCTTCATTTATCTTACGCTTCTAGACCCTGAGGTGAGATCTTTTCTGAAAAAGAAAGGGTAACGCAAACTATGACTTCTTCCATGTTGGACTGGGAGCGAGAAGAGCCGTAGAATGTGCCAGCTGCATTTCCTCCCAGGCATGCTGTAAAAACCAGCTAAGGGATCTGTTCATCGTGATCTAGACCTTTGTGTAACCATCTTCTGGTAAAATACAGTTTCCAATGCTGTTTTCTAGACGCAGCTTTTAAATATTTCTTGAAATATCCCGTTCATAAGCTCAGAGAATCTAACGCTCAGCGAAATGAAAAAATATCGAGCAGAAAATATCTTGGATATTCCTTCCTACTTCGTTTACTAAGCGAAATCCCGCCTTAGAGTTTCTTGGGAATCCATAAAAATCTATCTCGAGGATGATAAAACCCTATAGGTTTCTAAGGCTCGTATTTATAAAACTGTTTCAAGATTGAGAGCAGTATTAAGTATGAACTTTGCGGACCGACCTTAGTTTCTTTAGATCGTTTACGCTCTGCCTACCACCATTTAAAATTGTTTACTATCATAGATATCTACGTACCTAATTTACTAGCACCTATGGATTTTGTAGTCCGAAGTGAATAATTTTTATTTTTGTTATTTATTTACTCATTAGTGATAAAGGCGTGATTATATGTTTGTATGTATTAAGTATGGATTTGACAGGTGATATTGCACAGAAATGACATTTCGGAAACGTAACAGTATCAAGTGCTGTTTATGAATACGGCCCTTAATAATGGTATCGAAGAACGATAGCAGTTTCAGGTAACTGCATACTAATCTGGTACGACCACGCTTTAAATGAACGTAGCGAAAAAAGCAAGTAACGTCGCCATCTTGAAATTTGGCATTCTTCTTCTTGAGTCCAAGTCAAAGAGAGAGTTTATTCTTGAATCGAACAACGATCCGAAGAACCCTGGCGTCAGAGTATTCAAACCGCCCAGTATGAACACTACTAGGCCTCTGACATGTTTTGAGTAACGACCACTATCAAAGACAGCTTAACGTGCCCTCCGAAGCACGGAATCCTTTTACTTTTCGAACAATCAGGTAATTCAGCCTACAATGTCCTAACCAGACTTGGAGTAACCTTATAAAGTCATAAATTGTCAAATATCAACAATGTGTTCTCCCCTGGGAATCGAAACCAGGACCTCCGGGTCGTAAGCCCATGGCTCTGATCACAAGACTACAACGAAGACTACTACTACGGAGGCGGTTTGACTTTTGACATTGATTTGACAGTTCTTCCATGCTGGCCTGGGAGAAAAAAATAGAATGTGCCAGCTGCAATTTTATTTATTTATTATTATTTCCTCCTGGGCATGCTGTAAAGACTAGCTAAGGGATCCGGGGTTTCAGTATATTGTAATTTAGGCGATGGGCTGACAACCTGTCACTACAGCAATATACCTACAAATCTATCTTAAATAACGCTCAAAACTTTGTCAGACGTGGCGAAACAACCTTTGTTTTGTTCGTTTACAGTCTACCTACCCCATTAGGGATTATATATATCCCCTGCCGACGTTCATTGAGATCCGCGTCGTAACTGGAAGTCTTGCTGAGTCGTAAATCTGAAAATCATCATTTCTATGGAAAATGAGCATGGTAAGCGCGATCATAATTTAATGCTGACTATGTTATACATGCATACATATAATCACGCCTTTATCCCTAATAGGATAGGCAGAGTGGAAACGACCTAAACAAAGGTCGTTTCGCCATGTCTGACAAAGTTTTGAGGGTTATTTAAGATAGATTTGTCTGTAGTGACAGGTTGCAGCAAATCGCCTAAATTGCAATATACTGAAACCCTCGGATCCCTTAGTTGGATTTTACAGCATGACCGGGAGGAAATGCAGCTGGCACATTCTATGTTTTTCTTCTGCTCCCAGTCCAGCATAGAAGAACTATGTAATATTGAATAGAAAAACCGTAGGGCGAAACCTCGCATGGCCTTATTGTAACAAAATGTACATACCACCTACATCATCTCCCTAGCCTTGTCCCGTATCTCAAGGGGTCGGATACCTAACCTTGGTGCTTGAACGGGGTTGGCTACCTAATCTAGGAGAATGAACGGGGTCGGCTACCTAATCAAGGTATTTAACGGATCGTCTACCTAATCTAGGTGATTGAACGTATGTATATACCACCTACCGACGTACATAAATAGTGAGGTTCGACCGCACTAGGACTTAGCAGCAGCGGAGAGTATGAAAATCTATGAGAGGTACCACACTGAAGCAGCACTGGAGCTGCAGCGGAGCGGCGCGGCGCTTCACGGCGCGGCAATGTCAGTTTTTAACTGCCTCCGTGGTCTAGTGGCTAGTGCCATGGACTCCCGATCCGGAGGTCCTGGGTTCGATTCCCAGGGGGGAATCACAAAGTTGATATTTGAGAATTTGTCAATTTGTGAATTTTTCCCCAGTTTGGTTTAAAAGAAAAAGATTTAGTGCTTCGGAGGGCACGTTAAGCCGTCGGTCCCGGTCGCTGTCTTTGATAGTGGTCGTTACTCAAACCATGTCAGAGACCTGATAGTTGTGCTACTAGGCGGTTCAAAAATTCTGACACCAGGGTACATCGGGTCGATAGACTACCGACGATACCCACTCGACAGAAGAAGAAGAATGTCAGTTTTGACAGATTTTGTCCCGCAGTGTCGCGTCGCTGCGGTGCCGTGCCGTTCCGCTGCATATACGTCATAGTGCGGTCATACCATAATGGACGGTGTCCTGAGAAATAAAATCGTTACTAAGTAAATTAAACTGAACAACTTTTACAAGGATATACCAACTAGATACTTGACGAATTGACTCTCAAGATGTATGAAAATCATAAACCAAAATAGGTACAATTTTCTTGTGTGATGGCCCGTATTTATAATCAGCTCTCAAGAGTAACAGCGAGTTCGAATTCGTATCAGAATGATACTTCAGTACAAAATGGCCTGTAGATTAAATACTTAATATCGCTCTCAATCTTGAGATCACTTTATAAATACGATTCATAGTGTAATAAAACGAAGTACAATGGCTCGTAGATGATTGTGTTAGAAAAAATTATCTCCACACAATAATCTCAAAAGACATAAGTATTTGGGAAAATTAATGGCTTCCACTGAAGACGTTGTAAATGATCATTGTTATGCGTTTTTCAAGTGAAAAATTACGATAATGTTTTGCGAGAATGCTTTGCCATGTTTTGTGATATATAAAGAAATCTTTTGGATCCAGTTTGAAAAAAAAACGCATTTCTAGATTGTAAGTTAACATCATCTCCCTAGCCTTATCCCGTATCTCACGGGGTCGGCTTCCTAATCCAGGGGATTGAACGAGGGTACTGGTTTTTACACAGAGCGACTGCCATCTGATCTCCGCAACCCAGAAGGGAAACCAGACCCAATCCTGGATTAGGTCAGTTTTCAAGCCGCCAATGCTTAGCACTTGCCTCTGATATGGCTTAACGACTAATATCTACGGTATTAAACGATATTAACAAGGACCAACGGATTAACATGCCTTCCGAAGCACATAAAAAGCACCGAATAAACGTTCATATGAAATTTGAAAACCGAAAAACACATTGGTACGTGGTGGGATTCGAACCACGACCTCCCGCTCAGGAGGCAGCGACCCTATCCACTACACCATCGGGCTCTAGATTGTAAGTTAACATAACCACTTAATTCACGTAAAATAAAAGAGCACGTAAAGTTTTATAATTTTTATGAGTTCAAAGCTACATAAAAAGTTTTAAAATTGTATATTTTTTTTCCAATTTATTGACCTTAAATTTGTTCAAATTAAAACTAAAAAAACTTTTATTAAACTATTTTTCAACGCGATAGCCTAAACCATTTTAATAACTGATTGAACCTTTTTAACTTTTCTCATTAGCTATATTGTAAAGTAAATGAACCTAAAAAACTAGCATTAGTATGAATTACCCATGATCGTACTTTGAAAGTTACAGGCTTTAGCGGACAGTGACCTGGTAAATGTATTATTTTCTTTTAAAAATTCATAAGAGAACCGAGATTTTTACATTTATTAACAAACAACTAGGTACCTAATTCCAAAGCCAAAATGAAATACCACAAGTTCTTTTTGTCTACACGAAAGATTAAATCTGATAGAGATCGCATAACTTTTACACATAAATTCTTCAGCTAATTGAAAAAAAAAACATTTCTGTACATATTTATTTCTCTGAAAAAATTTAGTGCAAAAGTTCAGTTTCCTTATCTAAGCAATTCCGTATCAGTTTTGTATACAAAACAATATTAACAACTTCTTTGGGAATCGAACACGTCATGGCTAAAGATGTCAGATGACTAAACCAAAGACACAATCAATAGTCAATCACTGTTGGCTAACCTTGACCTGATGGTCACATACATACATATAATCACTCTTTTATCCCTAATTGGATAGGCAGAGCGTAAACGACCTAAACAAAGGTTGTGACGCCACGACTGACAAAGTTTTGAGGGTTATTTAAGATAGATTTGTAGGTATATTGCTGGTGTGACAGGTTGTCAGCCCATCGCCTAAATAGTAGTAAGTATATTGAAATTGACAGTATACTGAAACCCTCGGATCCCTTAGCTGGTTTTTACATATTGCCCGGGAGGAAAAGCAGCTGGCACATTCTATGTGTTTGTCTCGCTTCCAGGCCAGCATGAAAGCAGCATGGTCACCACAACACTATAATGTTGATTCGACTGTAAAAGTTTCCAAAATCGATAATGTCCTATTGTCCTGTACTGTGGAATAATAAAACTCTATAAGGGCTGAAAAGGACAGCGTAACGCAAACTGATAGGGGTTGCTCAGGCAACGAAACTGAACAACTATCACTTGGAAATTCCTTCAGGAAATAAAAAAGTAATATTGCATTTCCATACAAACTGTTTGTTCGAGGTAGTCATGTTACATACATATAATCACGCCTTTATCCCTAATGGGGTAGGCAGAGCGTAAACGACCCAAACAAAGGTCGTTCCGCCACGTCTGACAAAGTTTTGAGGGTTATTTAAGATAGATTTGTAAGTATATTGCTGTAGTGACAGGTTGTAAGCCCATCGCCTAAATTACAATATACTGAAACCCTCGGATCCCTTAGCTGGTTTTTACAGCATGCCCGGGAGGAAATGCAGCTGGCATATTCTATGATTTTCTCTCGCTCCCAGGCCATCATGGAAGAAAGGTAGTCATGTTGCCTGGAAAAATCTATTATTTTCATCTCCTGACATAATTTCCTGGTGAATGCTGTTAAGTATCGTTGACTCAGCAACTCCTATCAGTTTGCGGGACTTAGTCCCTTACACCCTGTGTCATTTTGTTTTATCAAATGGCAGATCTACATAGATACAGAATCAAATAATACACAAGTTACGTCGTTTGTCCGTTTTCAGCTATTTAGATTGTGTATCTTGACTGTTAAACAAACTTTAGACGAAGTATCAACTTTTACAAAACTTGTAATAGATGTGGTTTACACATTTTCTCCACATATCCCCATGTTAACCATTTCTTCCATGATAGCCTAGGAGCAAGAGTAAAACATAGAGTGTGTCAGACGCATTTCCTACAGGGCATGCTGTAAAAACCAGCTAAGGGATCAGAGGGTTTCAGTATATTGTAATTTAGGCATACCTACAAATCTATCTTAAATAACCCTCAAACCTTTGTCAGACGTGGCGGAACGACCTTTGTTAAGGTTGTTTACGCTCTGCCTACCCCATTAGGAATAAAAGCGTGATTATATGTATGCATGTATTTATCGCCACGTTAAAAAACATTTGTAAACGAAGTAGGTAAACTCTTTTTACTGGCTTTGCTCCTTTCGCTAGCTCCAACGAAAATATGGCGTCGAATAATTTTACATTCGCTAAAATATGACTGGGAACATTTCACTTGGAGATATCGCCAATGCCACAAACACGTCCCAAAAAGAAGTCATACAGAATGCAAATACAGCGAAAATGGAATAGAAAAGTTTTGAAATATCATATATCCAAAAACCTTTTCCGATGTTAAGATGATAGAATAAGTGCAACTGTACTTATTGCACCTTATACATACATATAATCACGCTTTTATCCCCAATGGGGTAGGCAGAGCGTAAACGACCTAAGCAAAATTCGTTCCGACACGTCAAAGTTTTGAAGGTTATTTAAGTTAGATTTGTAGGTATACTACGGCTGTAGTAAGAGGTTGTCAGCACATCGCCTAAATTAAAACTGAAACCCTCGGATCACTTAGCTAGTTTTTACAGCATGCTCGGGAGAAAATGCAGCTGGCATATTCTATGTTTTTCTCTCGCTCCCAGGTCAGCGTGGAAAACCTGCACCTTATAAATAATGTAATGGGTTGGTATTAAACATCTTCGTAAAATAAAAGCTTTAACTTTTGGCTGGATTAAGTACAGTGCCGGATTTTCGTATTAATAAATAAAAAATAAAAATGTTTTATACATTAAAGTATGCAAATAGTGTTAAAGGACTTTTTATACTTTAGCAAAATATTTAATTATTTTTAACATAACATAAAACATAAAAATACTTTATTGCACGTAAGAACACAAATCATACAACACAACAGATAAAAACAAAAAAAAAGTACAACATAGGCGGCCTTATTGCTAACGTAGCAATTTCTTCCAGTCTTTCTTATAAATCAACAGTCTACCCCTATCGGGATAAAGGCGTGATTATATGTACTCGTGATTAAAATGTCGCAGGTGAAACCACTAGTGGCACACCTTGAAGAATCACACGTAATATATATTTAAAATGCATCGCAAGCAATATGTTGACATTGAAAAATAGAAGGATATATGGCGGATAACATATTTTTTATTATTTTACAGGGATTCAAAGGGTTTCAGTATATTGTGAGTTAGTCGAACATCCTGTCACATACATACATACATATAATCACGCCTTTATCCCTAATGGGGTAGGCAGAGCGCAAACGACCTAAACAAAGGTCGTTCCGCCACGTCTGACAAAGGTTTGAGGGTTATTTAAAATAGATTTGTAAGTATATTGCTGTAGTGACAGGTTGTCAGCCCATCGCCTAAATTGCAATATACAGAAACCCTCGGATCCCTTAGCTGGTTTTTACAGCATGCCCGGGAGGAAATGCAGCTGGCACATTCTATGCTTTTCTCTCGCTCCCAGTCCAGCATGGCAGAAATCCTGTCACTACAGCAATATACCTCCAAATCTATCTTAGATAACCCTCATAACTTTGTCAGACGTGGCGGAACGACCTTTGTTTTGGTCGTTTATGCTCTGCCTACCCCGTTAGGGATAAAGGCGTGATTATATGTTCGTATGAAACATTTTGCTCCTATCGCCTTCCAGTCTGGGGCAGGTGTGATAACAAATGGCAAACGAAGCTGAAATGCAAATACAGCAGAATAGGAATGTTGTTGCTTGTGTTGTTACGTGAATTGAATACTTACACTTTTGTATAAGTAAAAATAATATCTTTAGATGATGTATGAGCAGTGCAGATGTCTTTAAAGCAAAAGAAGATAATCCTCTCGAAAGAAATAGTTAACCACATAAATACTACATAATTATTCTTAACTTAAGTAAAATCCAAGTTCCCTCCTAGGGGCGATAGGACAGGGGGGATAGGTGGAACAGGGGGAATTTATAGAAGAACCATTTTCAAAGCTCTTCAAAACCCTGTAAAACCAAACGTAGTAAATCTGTAAGAGGAAACGCGAAGATTTCATATCTTCCAGCCTTAATTTTAAGAGAAATTTATTAGACACGCCAAGTCAGCATTTCCCAAGCTAGATAGCAATCTACCTTTAAAAAAAAGTGAAGCAATTATCTTTCCCTGCTTCTGCTTCGTTAAAAGCCAAATCCCGTCTACAAAGGACTACCTATTTGCATCGCAAAAATGCAGCCAACACGATCTAGGTAAAACTAGGTCGTGTTCTATAATCTTCTTTTAGATCAAGGCATACATACATACATACATAAAATCACGCCTTTATCCCTTACAGGGTAGGCAAAGCGTAAAACGCCTCGTGAAAGGCGTTTTCGCCACGTCTGACGATAATTGAGGAAAATTTTAGATTGTAATGTGTATTGCTGTAGTGTTAGGTTGTTAGCCCATCGCCTTAATGACAATACACTGTCACCCTCGAATCCCTTTTACTGACTTCTACAGCATGCCCGGGAAGAAGGGCAACTGGAACATTCTGTGATTTCTATCTCTTCCAGTCCAGCATGGAAGAATAGATTAGATAAGATTAAATCAAGGCATCAGCTAGTATTGATTTATCAAAACCTTTGTGTGAGAAACGCTGTACTCTAAGGCTCGTATTTATGAAGCGATCTCAAACTTGGGAGCTCAATTAAGTATGAATTTGACCGGCCAGTTTGTACTGAAATGACATTTCTGATACGAACTCAAACTCGCTGTCACTTATGAGAGCTGATTATAAATACGGGCCTAAATGGGCGTTAAGTCATTGAGATAAATGGTGTAAGTGATAGCTTCCCGCAAACTGATAAAGCTTGCTCATTCAACGAATCTGAACAGCTTTTACAATAGAATCCAATGTTTGTGAAAGTTGTTCAGTTTTATTGACTGAGCCAATCCTTTCAGTTTATAGGACCTTATTATCTTATAATAACTAATAAGATCTATATAATTCACCTTTTAAGACAATAAAATAATTTTGAGTTTATTCCAGGATGAATAATAAAATAACTTTTTTTAAGTAAAGAATAAAATATTTATTATCGGCTCTAAACCAAAAAGTAAAATACATAAGAAACAAATTACTTTAAACAAGCTATAACTAAGGCCCGTATTTATAATCAGTACTAGAGACTGACAGCCACTTTGAGTTCGCATCCGAAATGACATTTCAGTACAATATATCCTATCGAATCCAAACTTAATATTACTATCAATCTTCAGTTCGCTTTATGAATACGGGCCTAAGGTACGAAAATAATGATTAATTAACAAATCTTATCTTAGAATTCGATGATCCGATCGTAGAGAAGATTATTTGGCCAGCATTTGGACAACGTAAGAGGCCGAAAAAAACTATTCGTCGTATGAATTCACTACTATGGAAAAGTAGATAATTACTGCAACAAATATAGAAGTCAAGTAACATACATATAATCACGCCTTTATCCCTAATGGGGTAGGCAGAGCGTACACGACCTAAACAAAGATCGTTCCGCCGCGTTTAACAAGGTCTTAAGGGTTATTTATGATAGATTTGTAGGTATATTGCCATAGTGACAGGTTGTCAGCCTATAGCTTAAATTGCAATATACTGATACCCTCGGATCCCTTGGCTGGTTTTTACAGAATGCCCGGGAGGAAATGCAGCTGCCACATTCTATGTTTTTCTGTCGCTCCCAGTCCAGCATGGAAGTCAAGTAAAGTTAAGACAAACAAATCCTAACATTAGAATCAGTGCACCAACTGCCTTAGCTGCCTCCGCGGTCTTGTGGCTAGTGCCATGGACTCCCGATCCAAAGGTCCTGGGTTTTATCACTTTGTGAATTTTTCCCCAGTTTGGTTAGGACATTGCAGGCTGAATCACCTGATTGTCCGAAAAGAAAAAGTTTCGCGCTTCGGAGGGCACGTTAAGCCGTCGGTCCCGGTCGCTGTCTTTGATAGTGGTCGTTACTTAAAACCATGTCAGAGGCCTGATAGTTGTGCTACTAGGCGGTTTAAAAACTCTGACACCAGGGTTCATCGGGTCGATAGACTTGATACCCACTCGACAGAAGAAGAAGAAGTGCACTAACAAACTATGGAATCTTGAATTCTGGAGTAAGCGATTTGGCTAAGATAAGGCATTTATTTGCATGAATACATGTAAATTCAAAAGAACTTAAAAATAAAAAGAAATATCAATGTATTCAACTGACTAATCAGTGTGCAAAGTTTTATGATAATCATGCATGCTGGTCTGGGAGCGATAGGAAAACATAGAATGTGCCAGCTGCATCTCCTCCCGGGCATGCTGTTAAAACCAGCTAAGGGATCCGAGGGTTTCAGTATTTTGTTATTTAGGCGATGGGCTGACAACCTGTCACTACAGCAATATACGTAAATAATCATCGGTAATAAAATAACCCTCAAAGCTTGTCAGACGTGGCGGAACGACTTTTGTTTAGATCTTTTTAGCTCTGCCTACCCCATTACGGATAAAGGCGTGATTTTATGTAGGCTCGTATTTATAAAGCGATCTCAAGATTAAGAGTAATATTAAGTATGGATTTGACAGGTCGTTTTGTACTGAAATTACATTTCTGATAGGAACTCAAACTCGCTGTCACTCTTAAGAGCTGATTATAAATACGGGTCGTAGGTACCTTAGCAAAAGTGTGACAGGGTAACATTGTAGACAGTAAACTAAATCCTCTTAGTCACCGTATAGGAATACATACATACATATAATAACGCCTTTATCCCTAATTGGGTATAGGAAACTCATCTCAAAAATACTTCTAATATTATTTCCTAGGTACAATCTATGTCGCAGGATTATGATGAAATCAGTTTTTAATAAAAAAAACTAGGATTTTGATCAAAACCCGTACTTTGATAAAATACTGGTCATAATTCAGAGAAAAGTCCAGGATTTTGTCATAGTCCGGGTTTTGATCAACATACTTGTATTGTGTCAAAGTTCGGATTAGTAAATTAAATGCTACAATATTTAGTAGAAACCCAATTTCGGTTAGATCTTATGAAAAATTACAATGAAAAATAATTATTCAAATATAAAATACAAGAGCAACCGATATTAATTTTATCCCAAAACCAAAAATTTATTGTTCAACACCCGAAGTTTAATTAAATTCTAGTTTTTTTAACAAAACTCGGACTTTGGAAAAATTCTACTCTTATCTCTGGATTATGACCAGTGTTTTGCCAAAGTCCGGATCTTGATCAAAATCCTAGTTTTATGATCAAAAAACCGATTTCATCATAATCCTGCGACATATACAACAATATTATAGTAAAGTTTTTTATTTACTTATTTTTATTTAACAATGTTGGTTTGTATGTTTGAAAGTTTGAATGTCTTAGTGTTTGTCATTCAATAACGCTGCAAAGACTGAACTAATCGGTTTTTATATTTAAAGATATTGGTTAGTTCCTAGAATAAGACATAGGCTCGAACGTCTTACTACTCATTCACTGCGGAAAAATCTAAATTTTCAGGGGATAACTCATTTCAAACGCGTCAAACCGCGGGCAGGAAGCTATAGTATATAGTACCCAATATTTGAGTCCATTTTCATCATACACACATACATATAATCACGCCTTTACCCCTTACAGCAGGCAGATCGTAAACGACCTAAACAATGGTTGTTCGCCACGTCTGACAAAGTTTAGTGGGTTATTTAAGATAGATTTGTAGGTATATTGCTGTAGTGACAGGTTGTCAGCCCGTCGTCTAAATTACAATGTACAGAAACCACCGGATCCCTTAGCTGGTTTTTACAGCATGCCCGGGAGGAAATGCAGCTGACACATTCATCCATCAGATTCAGTCCATTTTCAAGCGTGGAAAATAAGTTTGCCTGTGTAAATACGTGATATTAATTAAATTATAAATGATGAAATAAAAGTTTACTTACGAAGTACTTGCAAGGTTGTTCCCATTGTAGCCGAAAAAATTACCGATGCTTTATTACTATTCATGTAGGCTTCTTTTACAAAGGTGGATGCTGATATTAACATAGCATTTTTTGCATCACAGTGTAGTGGCGAAACTATAGTTCCAATTATAAACACAATGGCATGTATAGTCGCAACGCACGCTCCAATTATGGCTGTGTATATAAATATAGCCGTATCACCCACATCCTGAAATAATTTAATCGTCATCAGCTCAGATACAGGTTTGCCCTAGTTTAGGAGACAGGGGCTCAAAAAAATATATATCCTTACTTATAAAACCCAAACGTTCTTCCATGCTGGACTGGGAGAGATAGAAAAACATAGAATGTTCCAGCTGCCCTTCCTCCCGGGCATGCTGTAGAAGACAGCAAAAGGGACTCGAGGGTTACAGTGTATTGTAATTTAGGCGATGGGCTGACAACCTGTCACTACACATTAGCAATACACATTACAATCTAAAATTGCCCTCAATTTTTGTCAGACGCGGCGAAAGCGCCTTTTACGAGGCGTTTAACGCTCTGCCTACCCCGTAAGGGATAAAGGCGTGATTTTATGTATGTATGTATGTAAAACCCAAACTTTGTAACATTCTATTCCTTATCTGTGTGAATTAATGAGTTATTATTATTATTATAAGCTCATATACATCGCTACCGAAGGTGTAGCGGATCGGGCCGCTGCCTCCTGAACGGGGAGGTCGTGGTTCGAATCCCAATAGATAGTATAATATATTTAGTAGATATTAGTCGTTAAGCCATGTCAGAGGCCAGTGCTAAGTATTGGCGGGTTGAAAACTCTGACCTAATCTAGGATTGGGACTGGTTTCCGTTCTGGGTTGCGGACGTCAGATGGTAGTCGCTCTGTCTAAAAACCAGTACCGTCGTTCAATCCCCTAGATTAGGTTGCCGACCCCGTAAGATACGGGATAAGGCTAGGGAGATGATGATGATACATCCCCACCGAGTGGCACGTGGGTACAGTAGGTATGGATACATCGTTTTCACGATTTTTTTTTGTAGGTGTGTGTATGTGTGTGTGCAGGTTTCTTCACAATATTTTCCTTCACTGCAAAAGTGCCGACTAAACGTAATACATAATGATTATTAAAAAAAAGTCCAGCATGGAAGTATGTGCTTACTTACTTACGAGAGCGGGGAGCGAGAGAAAAACATGAATCTGCCAGCTGCTTTTCCTCCCGGGCATGCTGTAAAAGCCAGCTAAGGGATCCAAGGGTTTTTGTATATTTCAATTATAGCGATAGGCTGACAACCTGTCACTGCAGAAATATACCTACAAATGTATCTTAAATAACCCCCAAAACTTTGTCAGACGTGGCGGAACGACCTTCGTTTAGGTCGTTTACGCTCCGCCTACGCTATTAGGGATAAAGGCGTGATTATAAGTATGTATGTATGTATAAAAAAAGTGATTAAACACATTTGTACGTGGTGAGATTCGAACCACAGGAGGCAGCGGCCGTACCCTAGATATGTATCACATACATCATCGTAATTTTTTTGTAGTGTGAATACCTGCGTTCTCACGGGAAAATTCATTCAATGCGGTTGAAACTGTTATAAAGACTCTTTGAGAGTATATTATTAAGATTGTGAAAGTAGGAAATCTTTCAAAGTAAAACAAAAATCATCTGTTGTGAATTTTTCGTTTAAACTAAAATACGTAAAATATAAAATGTTTCGCGATCAATAATAACTAAATCCTCTTCGTGATAGTAATGACTAAACTGAACCCTAAAAGTATCTATGCGGGTGAATAATCTATATCAAAATTTAATTTAATAAAAAAAATAAAAATTTATTTCAGTAATCTCAAGTTATAAAACTGTGGTGAGGGTTTCCATTTAAGCGAAAATGATTGCTTGTATAAGGAATCACCGCTCTTCTTCTAACAATAACAGTAGGTAACAGTAGTTACCACCAAAATATATTAAATGATTTTAAAAATATACTTCATTTTACAAATTAAAATTAGTTATGGTAAATTAAACATGCATATTTTATGGCTGTGTGTTTGTGAGTGTGTGTGTGTATGAGTGTGTGTGTGTATGTAATGCTTTATGAGTGCTAGGGTACGTGAATTAATATGAATGTAAACTTTTGTAACCAACTGCACCTATTCATACTGGTAACAAACTTTATTTTAAGAAAAAGGAAAAAGACTGCAGTGCTCCTGGAATCCCAAATGTTTAGGTTGCAAATATTAAAATCAAATTAAATTTAGTTATCTCGTACAGTAAGGAATACGCTAATGAGTGTATAATATCAAATTAGTATACTTAATATAATATAAACTTACTTATATATAATACAATTTATTTATAAATTATAACGTAATATATTTGTATGTAGGTACATGTCATATATTTATTATAATCTACATGAATTGGTATAATCATATTTGATAATAACCATATTGACAATCGTTCAACTAATTGGATACCGTAACCGCGTCTTCCTCTAGGTTGTAACTGAAAACCAGCGCTTTGCTCCTGAGTAAATTTTGACGCTGAGCTATTGCCTATTTACACTGCTACAGCACACATTGTCTTAAGTTTCATGTCAGTCATGTACATGACATGTTATCTGTTGTTTCTTTTTGTTTGTTGTGATTTAATTTCAGAACTTCTGTGTAAAATTTGTGTGACTTTAGTACCAAATAAACGTTTTATCTATCTATCTAACAGTAGTAATATTGTATCTAACGTTTCTACTACATCGTGACTTCCACATTTTCCGCACGTAAGCGCACCATTGCAGGTTAAGAGCACTAGCTAAAGAAAAATAACGCACCATGGATGCAATTACAACCAAAGTCCAAATTGACAAACTGGAAGAGAAAAGTAACTGGGCCACATGGAAATACAAAATTTCCATAATGCTGCGGGGTATTGATGACTCGGTAGCAGCTGATGGCAAATTGAAAATGCCTGTTCTTCGCAAAGCATGGGGATGCTGATCAACTTAAGCTATCATTTCCCTAGCCTTATCCTGTATCGCTCAGGGTCGGCTACCTAATCTAGGGGATTGAACGAAGATACTGGTTTTTACACAGAGCGACTGCCATCTGACCTCCGCGACCCAGAGGGGAAACCAGACCCAATCCTAGATAAGGTCAGAGTTTTTAAGCCGCCAATGCTTAGCACTGGCCTCTGACATGGCTTAATGACTAATATTAAACGATACAAACCGGGACCAACGGCTTAACGTGCCTTCCGAAGCTCGAAAAAAAGCGCCGAATAAGTACATTTGAAATTCGAAAACCGAAAAACACATTGGTATGTCGTGGGATTCGAACCACGACCTCCCGCTCAGGAGGCAGCGGCCCTATCTACTACACCATCAGGTTCTTATCAACTTGAGTATGACAGAGCAATATCAAAATACAGAAAAGCTGACAGCAACGCTCTTCCGGTTATGACTGCCAATATGGCGGAAGAAACTTTAATGAAGGTGATGACATTTGATACTGCGACTGAAGTGTGGACAGAGTTGCATCGCCTGTTTGACGATCAAAGTGAGGACCGCTCTTGCAAACTGCGTATGCAGTGTTTTTCATTCAAGAACAATGCCAAAGACGACGCTGCGACGATGATGTCTAAACATAGGAACATCTGGAACGATTTTGAATGCAGAAATTCTTCGAACGGTTCCAAACATCAAACTGTTAGAGTTTTTCCTGATTTGCATAATTTAAGACTGCTTAGATATTTTGTAGTTGCTACTAAACAAATCCAAGAGGACAATCGATAGTCTAACGTCTCATTTGTGTGCTTAAGAGAGGTCATTTAGAGATAAAGGTGAGCCCAGCCAAGAGGTACTTTTAGGAGCATTTCCTTAAGGCCAGTTGGCCGAGTGATGATGGATGGGAAAAGGGTAATTACCAGCCTGGTCGGGTGTAGTGACCAGGGGACCGGAGTTCAATTAGACTAGTTTGGAAGTTGTGTGTATGCAGATAGCTGAGAAAACTTCGATACCGCGTTTGAGGACTGTTGTTTCTTGGTGTGGTGCCATCAATGTGCGCTACAGCTTCCCCTTTTTGAGATAAGCGGACGATACCGTAGACGCTTATACAGCCGTTGAGTCGAACGTCTTTGTTGCTGCACCCACTGAGTCGGGCGTCTTTGATACTGCATCCAGTGCGTCTTTGTTGCTGCGTCGATGAGAGACTGGAGGAGTTGAGATGATGAAATCCAAGTCTCAGGTTGGCGGTGATGTCCAGTGGTCCTTGGTTGCAGATTTTCAACCACGTCCTTGTGCGATCACTTCGGGGTCACCAATTTAAGAGAATTTCCTTGAGAGGCAAAGCGCTACGTTTGGCCCAGCATTCGCAAAGATTGTCACGACTGGGCAAAAACCTGCTACGCTTGCCAACGAGCGAATGTCACAAAGCATGTTTTAACTCCACTGGGTACATTCAAAATTCCACGCGCCAGATTTATGCACGTCTACATCGATCTCGTAGGACCCCTGCCAATCTCTCACGGATAACGCCATCCATAGATTTTCGCGATGGTCTAAAGCCATACCTATCACCGACATCACAGCAGAGAAAGTTGCACACGCACTCTTATCTGATTGGATTGCACGTTTTGGATGCCCTGTCGAAATTGTAACCAACAGAGGACGACAATTTGAATCAGCCCTTTCCAAATAACTTTCAGAAATAGCATGCTTCCAGAACAAGCGAACAGCAGCTTACCATCCAGCTACAAATGGGCTGATCGAGAGATTTCACAGACAATTGAAAGCTGCAATCATGTGTCATGAGAACAGTAACTGGTCTAAGATACAGCCATTAGTTCTTTTCGGCATACACTGCGCCTACAAGGAAGACTTAAAGGCATCGTCCGCAGAACTGTTATATGGCAAAACTTTGAGACTGCCTGGCGAAATATTGCAACCTAATTTGCATTCCGTAACCAACCCTGACCTCACTGACTTTTCAGCTCGTTTTCGAGAATTTGCATCAAAAGTTCAGCTTTAACCAGCTCCACGGCACGGCAAGAAGTCCATCTTCGTGTTCAAAGACCTGGCCACTACTACATACTTGTTTCTGAGAGAAGATGCATTACCTGGAGCACTCCAGCCAAATTACACAGGACCTCATCATGTGCTAGATCGAGGAGAAAAAGCTTTTAAAATCTTGATTAACAACAAGACAGCCACAGTTTCAGTTGACAGATTAAAACCAGCCTACCTACTGGCCAACACACCAGCGGTCAACTCCAACACATCATCTGCAGTCAAAGCGCCGCCACCTAAGAAAGAAAACCATCAACCCATCGACCAACTCCAAAATGATCCCGCTGCAAAAGTTATCAGATAAGATCTGGAAGACAGGTTAAACTCAATGCAGTCTACCATTTCTTTTGACGCAACTACAGATGTCGCTAAGAACTTTTTAGAACGCGGTATGACTTTTGTTTTTGGCGAACGCCAAAGTACTGCAGAGAGCAAACCGCAAACGAGAGCTGATGTCAACAGTCATGAAGTGGAAAGTGTCCTTTTTTGGGCACATACAGAGAGGGTTCGCCTTTGCATTTCTCCGGACAATCCTCGAAGGAAAAATACCCGGTAAAAGGTCACCAGGAAGACCGAGAAGAAAGTGGTTTGACGATATAAAGGACTGGACCGAACGGAAATATCACGAGATGAAGCAATAATCCCAGGACCGGAGGGAATACCGAATGCTGAACTCCAAACTTCAGTATGAAGATGGCACCCCATGATGATGATGACGACTTTGTCCACGGCACTTGTATATAAGACCCTAAGTCAATTCTGAATCGAATCAGTGAAAAGTAAACCAAGTGAATAAATAGTCGTAATAGTGAAAGTTATATAGTTGTCTCATTTCCTCCGTCGCCACTCTCCAAGGACAAAGTGGACCCCTACAGTCTGGGGCTATCCACATACCCATCTCCAAAGCAAATGTGATCAAAAGCAAGAAAGATGACAAGTTGAGGTGCAGGTACTACTCAAAGAAAGGCCAAAGGATGAAAAACTGCAGGAAATGAATCAATGATGGCAGACCTCCGAAGCCTACACCCTTGAGTCAACCCTTGGGAGCATTAAAGGAAAGCTGACCCAACATACTAAGTGACGTTTGGTATGTTGGACGATGTCTGAGTCAAAGAGCATATTCACATCCACTATGAAGCAATGTCATATGGAATAAGATGATGGTGGCTACCATTATGATTGGAAAGAGAAAGCAACATGTAGGGCTATACAAACAGTAGCCTAAAACAGACAAATAGCCCTAATTTTGAAGTAATAGCTGTAGACGCTCCCAACTTGCTGCAAATATATCATGAGAGGTTCGGCCGTCAGAAGAAGAAGTATGTCAGAGATCTTGTCAAGCGTGAACTCGGGATTGAGATAAACCCAGAAAATGATATACAAAGCGAGGGTTGCATTTATGGCAAAGCACAACGTTTGAAATTCGGCAAGAGAGGTAGAGCTTCAGCACCTGGCGAACTTATACAATCCCATGTATGCGGACCATTCCCGAACAGTTTTAATAAATACCGCTACTTAGTACTGTTCAAAGACGACTACTCAAGTTTTATATACGTTTACTTCATCCACAACAAATTTGAAGTAAAGGACAAACTTTTCCAGTTCCTCAATGAAGCGAAGAATGCTGGGAACACTGTCAAAACCCTACTCAGTGACAACAGCGGCGAGTTTGACAACGAAGCAGTCTAAAACATCCTGAACAAGCGTGAAGTTATACAGAGGCATACGATGCCACTGGATTTACATGCACTCTGGAGAGGGGTTTCCTCAAATGCTGTGGGCAGAGTTAGTCAATAGAAACCACCAGTCAATGAAAACCTCTCACTTACGCGTCATCGGTAGTGACTGTTAGCTCATTTCACTTTCCGTAGCCTTTCTACATACATACACATATAATCAGGCCTTTATTCCTAATGGGGTAGGCAGAGCGTAAACGACTTAATCAAAGGTCGATGCGCCACGTCTGACAAAGTTTTGAGGGTTATTAAAGATAGATTTGTAGGTATATTGCTGTAGTGACAGGTTGTCAGCCCGTCGTCTAAATTGCAATGTACAGAAACCACCGGGTCCCTTAGCTGGTTTTTACAGCATGCCCGGGAGGAAATGCAGCTGACACATTCGATGTTTTTCTCTTGCTCCCACGCCAGCATGGAAGAAACTTAATAAAAAATGATGAAAAGTGTTGTAAAGACTTGGAGTTTGTGAATATTGACTCTGTCTTTCAAAGTATGAAAAACAAATCAACTGTGAAGTGATCTGTAGTTCGTGTAAACTAAAATACGTAAAATATAAAATCTTTCGCGATCAATAATAACTAAATCCCCTTCGTGATAGTAATGACTAAACTAGTTAGTAAATAATGAAACATCACTGTACTTACAAAGATAATCTTCAAAAGTAGCGCAAATGATCCTATAAACAAAGCAAAGCCAGCAGCGCTTAAGAGTATTCCGGAAATAAAGTGAAAATAACTGAAGACTTTAATGAAACATACAGTAGCAATGTTATAACCACCAAATTTTTCAAAAACACCTGCGGCCATCATATTTGGGGCACAGCACTGAAAATAAAATAATCAGGATGTAAGGACAGCTGCTAGAGGTAGGAAACTGAACAACTTTCATCAGGAAAATCCTCTAGGAAATTAACTGAAATTCGCTGCAGTGGGTCACATCACACTGTTTTCAAACGACAATAAATAAGCAATTAAAAAACGTACTCACAAATAAAAACAATAAACCTATAATAATACAACCAGCTTTCAGATCTATATAAAAACAACATGATTCAACTGTCGGTAGCCATCCTACTCTCATTTTTATTGATAAGAAAATCGAAAAATATAGTTTGTTTACATCACATTTTCATGTGACTTTTATAAGGGTACCTACACACGACCGTGTTATGAAACGTTTGAAACCGATTTGTTATCTCGACTTGAGAATCCACTCACTAAGAAGAAGAACAAATGATCATCAACTCATAGTACGTGCCCACCGATGGGCACGAGCCGACACTTTTTTTTAAATTAGTAATGGGTTGGGCACTAGCTCAAGGATGACCGTGACAGAGTCGACGATGGAACGAGCTCACCCAGAAGATGCCTGTTACGGCACTGGCAATCTCACGCATCGACGGAACACAGCAAGCTATTTGGTGCCGGACTCCGGTGAGAGGGTGGTTGCGAGCCAGGCGGTCCCTTGCGGAGCCTACCACCGCTTTGTAGGGATCGTGAAGCCGGACTTATTCACAGGCAAGCCTGTTGCCGTTGCCCAGGGTTAACCACGAGGAGGTAGATCCCATCCCACCCCAAATCAGGCCTGGCTTTATTCAACCACGTGGGCCCAGTACGGATTGGATAACGGACAGGTAAAATAGGAAATTTTTAGTTTTCAATGTTTTTATGTACAAACACACTCACAATGCCTTATATTATCTTACTTTATCTAACGTCTTTAAAAAAGAAGCCTTAACAATACAATTTTATGGATTTTTAACAATAAAATTAGATACAATCATGTTGAAATAAATGCGTTGAGTTACACAAAAAGTTGGAAAAAACTGACGCTAGCGACTGGAAAATATCAGCCAGACTTTTAAGACATGCATGAATTGGACAGTAAAAAAAAAAAAAAATATGTTTTAAGTTTCAGTCGTTATTTATTTTTTATTACAAATAAAAAATCGCACCAAATGTTTTATATGTTTTTAAATGTTATTGGCTTAACGAAGCTATTGGATAGTCAGTCAGTCACTGACTTCAACTTCAACTTTTCGTCGTTTGGCGTTTCCGTGATGATTCCGGCAGTGTCAAGTTTGTAGGGTGACGTCGTGTGTAAAGTGCCTCATTAGCGATTGTCAGGCATCAAAAATGACCAATGTCAAACCTTTTTTTCTTATTTTTTATTGTCCTACTAAACAGGTCTTGCTAAATGTACGCTAAAATATAGCAGGCTCGACTACAGTTCAAAAATCTTTTCATTTAATAAACTTCTATTATTTCCGGCTGAATCACCTGATTGTCTGAAAAGAAAAAGATTTCGTACTTTGGAGGGCACGTTAAGCCGTCGGTCCTGGTCGTTTTTTTTGATAGTGGTAGTTACTCAAACCATGTCAGAGGCCTGATAGCTGTGCTACTAGGCGGTTTTAAAACTCTGACACCAGGGTTCATGGGGTCGATAGACTCGATACTCACTCGACAGAAGAAGATTATTTCCCAGTTTTACCCAAAACATTTTGGGTAAAATTTTACCCATTCATAATCTGTATCTAAAGCTCGCACTATACCATTTGAATAAAAAACAATAAATCCTGTTTTGAATCTTTGTCTTCAGACTTCAGTAAATTGAGGATAGCTTTGCGTAGCACAACTTCCTTTGCAACATGCTTTGTGGTTGTTTTTTTGTTTTAATGAGAGACAGCTTTTGTAATACACAGCAATATAAAAAATCATAAGAAATGCAATGTTTTCTTAATGTTTTTTCCAAACCCGATATTTTTTCTTCTGCAACAACATGATTTAATGTTTGCTTTTTTCATATTTTTAGAAGTTTGTTTTTAAGCGGATTAAAAACTCTGACAACAGGTTAATTGGGCCCACTTGATAAGAAGAATTTGCATGTTAGAGATGAGCCTCGCGTGTTTATGTCCCACATAAAATATTCAGATTCACACACTGTTTTATGCATAACTTCTCAAAAAGTAATCAAAACTCAAAGCTATTTATTGAGCTTAGTAGCTTTGTCCCCCATGTTTGAAATTTTATAAACATTTTATGATTTTTTTGAGTAAATAAAATCATTTTGATTCTAAGAAGGCTACTCTGATATCAGTGTGGAGCACTTTAATTATTTATCAGACCTCATTATCTACATTCTGCATTTTTATTCAGCGATTATATTATAATAGTAACTTACAAACATACATAAAATCACGCATGATTCCATGAGTGGTAGACATACACATGAGGGCTACGGTTTTAACTGAAGCTGATTTCGCCATGGCTGACAAATTTGGAGAAGGCTAGTATTCTTTAGTATAAGTAGGAGTCGTAAAAGGACCAACTAGGTAGATTTACCTACGTACAGTAACATTATGTGAAAATATATAACAAGGAAGGTTATGCTGGCCTGGGAGCGAGAGAAAAACATAGAATGTGTCAGCTGCATTTCCTCCCGGGCATGCTGTAAAAATCAGCAAAGGGATCCGAGGGTTTCAGAATATTGTAATTTAGGCGATGGGCTGACAACCCGTCACTACATTAATATACCTACAAATCTATCTTAAATAACCCTCAAAACTTTGTCAGACGTGGCGAAACGTCCTTTGTTAAGGTCGTTAACGCTCTGCCTACCCCATTAGAGATAAAGGCCTAAATATATATATATATATATATATATATGTATATGTATGTAAGAACATGGGAATCCAATAACATGCTCAAGGAATAAGATTCTTTTTATAAACTGCAACATGTTGTGAAAGAAACATTGTGTTCCTCGAAGAAAGATTTTTCATTAAAACTTTTAACAGCGGATGAAGAAATTCGATTTATATTATCAGCGTAGAAAAAGATGTTCAAATATCTTTTAAAGAAACTCTCGAATGAGAGAACTGTCTGAAGAATTGTTATGCACTTCTAGCTATCGTATTCCGATCACAGAGAAGGAATTTTAATGATCTGCCTATAGTATTTCCAACTCAGATTTAGAATAAAGATAAACAAAGTTTCATGTCTTTTTATTCAAAAACACATTTCAAAAATAAATAATACGTGTTGGCAAATTTGTTAAATTACTAAAACAACTTCAGTATGTTGTTATACCTAAAACTTATTTTTCTATATTATATTTTATTAAAAGACATGAAACTGTGTTTACCTTTCTTCTAAAACTGAGTTAGAAATACTATAGACATAATATTTTGTTTTGATTTCGCAGTCATCTTACTAATATTATACATGCAAAAATTTTGATGTTTGGATATTTGGATGTTTACTGAATCACACTTCAACCACTGGCCAGATCAGGGTAGAATTTGGCACACATGTAGGTTAGGTCCTAAAATAGTACACAGGCTGTTCACTGCGGGAAAAGCTTCCAAGGGAAATCTCGTTTACATACATACATATCATCACGCCTCCATCCCTAATGGGGTAGGCAGAGCGCAAACGACCCAAACAAAGGCCGTTTCGCCACATTTCACAAAGTTTTGAGGGTTATTTAAGATAGATTTGTAGGTATATTGCTGTAGTGACAGGTTGTCAGCCCATCGCCTGAATTACAATATATAGAAACCCACGGATTCCTTAGCTGGTTTCTACAGCATGCCCGGGAAGAAATGCAGCTGGCACATTCTATTAAAACAACGGCCGGAAAGCTATTTTTAAATAAAATAAAATTAATTGCTCGTAAGTCAAGACACAATCTAAATGACTGTAGTGGGACAAAAGACATAAACTTGGTATTATTTGGGTCCAAATCTAGATCTATGGTATCAAATGGGTGACTTTTATAGTCTGTGGGACAATAAAACATGATCGATGGTGTAAGCTCTTTCAGTTGTTCAACAATGGTGTTCCATGGTGACAAATAGGTCAAGGCTAAATGGTCAATAGTGATTGACGCAATCATATACGATTTCCATCGACATCGACCGTTGACATTTTTATTTTACTAATTTGTCATTCCCATAGTATTTTTAGGAAATCTGAATATTAATACATTTTTATTTTTGACGTTCATATTTATTTTGATTGACGGTGTGTAAATTAACTTTTATTTTACGAATTGTCATTTTATATTTTATTAACTGCCCCAGTGGTGTAGTGGTCAGGGCTTACGATCTGGAGGTCCTGGGTTCGATTCCCAGGTTGTTATTTGTCAATTATGACAAAGGTGCTATTTATCAATTGATCACTTTGTGAGGTTTTCCCCGGTTTGGTTAGGACATTGCAGGCTGAATCACGTGATTTTCTGAAAAGAAAGAGGATTCCGTGCTTCGGAAGGCACGTTAAGCCATCGACCCCGGACGCTGTCTGTGATAGTGGTCGTTTCTCAAAACCATGTCAAAAAATAAATATGCAGAGGCTTTTTGGCTAGGGATTAATTCTTTTCAGGCTATTTTATGGTAGAAGACATAATTAAATACCTTCATACATACATATAATCACGCCTTTATCCCGAATGGGGTAAGCAGAGCGTAAACGATCTAAACAAAGGTCGTTTCGCCACGTCTGACAAAGTTTTGTGGGTTATTTAAGATAGATTTGTAGGTATATTGCTGTAGTGACAGGTTGTCAGCCCATCGCCTAAATTGCAATATACAGAAACCCTCTGATCCCTTAGCTGATTTTTACAGCATGCCCGGGAAGAAATGCAGCTGGCACATTCTATGTTTTTCTCTCGCTCCCAGTCCAGCATGGAAGAACATATGTATTATCTGTGACAAACACATATTTTTGAAGTGATCTCAAACTTGAGAGCAATGTTATTGTCATTGTTCTCCACTCAAGCTAGTTCCGTTATAATAATATCAAAGGTTGAACTACGGGGCCGGCATAATGTTGTGTAATCATTTCATTTCATTATCTCCCATCATCTCCCTAGCCTTATCCCGTATCTCACGGGGTCGGCTTCCTCATCTAGGAGATTGAACGAGGGTACTGGTTTTTACACAGAGCGACTGCCATCTGACCTCCGCAACCCAGAAGGGAAACCAGACCCAATCCTAGATTAGGTCAGAGTTTTCAAGCCGCCAATGCTTAGCACTGGCCTCTGATATGGCTTAACGACCAATATCTACGGTATTGAACGATATTAACCGGGACCAACGGCTTAACGTGCCTTCCGAAGCACGGAAAAAGCACCGAATAAACGTACATATGAAATTCGAAAATCGAAAAACACATTGGTTCGTGGTAGGATTCGAACCACGACCTCCCGCTCAGGAGGCAGCGGCCTTATCCACTACACCATCGGGCTCTCACGGGTGTAATCATTTCATTTATGGATTATAAATTCTTTACATTTATTTTCATATTTTATTGATTTGTTAAGTTGGCAATTATTATTTTCTTCGAGTGGCAACATTGGGGTTGATTTATATCATTCAAACGGCGGCGCTTAGAAGAAATTGAGGTTATGTTGTAACGGACCGAAGTCAAGAGAACAAATTAATTTCATTCCTGTCTCCCCTGGATCTCCATTACATACATACATACATAAATCACGCCTTTATCCCTTACGGGGTAGGCAGAGCGTTTAACGCCTCTTAAAAGGTCAAACGCCACGTCTGACAAAAATTGAGGGCAATTTTAGATTGTAATATGTATTGCTTTAGTGACAGGTTGTCAGCCCATCGCCTAAATAACAATACACTGTAACCCTCGAGTGCCTTTTGCTGACTTCAACAGCAAATATTAAAAATTCTCCATTACAAATATTAAGTATGGATTTGACAGACCAGTTTGTACTGAAATGTCATTTCTGATACGAACTCAAACTCGCTGTCACGCTTGAGAGCTGATTACAAATACGACCCTAAAGCCCGTAATTATAAACAGTACTTGAGACTGACAGCTAGTTTGAGTTCGTATCAAAAACATCATTTTAATACAATGTGGCCTGTCAAATCCATACTTAATATTGCTCTCAATCTTGAGATTGCTTTATAAATACGGGCCTTAGCTTCATATTCGTTCACTTTGAAATTAGCTCAACTTGGCTTATCTATCCAATATAGCGCAGATACCGCTCTCTGCTCAGTTTTCTTAGAAAGTTTGCCGATTTCAGTTATTACCGTTGAGCTCAGAGTATAACAGTTAAGTGCGCTGATATGCGAAACTGCTATCGGTTCTCGATACCATTATTCAGTACGAGCTTTCCACAAAGACTCGCAGCAGACAGTGTAATTTAACTTATTTGTATGATACTGTCTGCTGCAAGTCTTTATCCCTAATGGGGTAGGCAGAGCGTACACGACCTAATCAAAGGTCGTTCCGCCACGTTTGACAAAGTTTTGAGGGTTATTTAAGATAGATTTGTAGGTATATTGCTGTAGTGACAGGTTGTCAGCCTGTCGCCTAAATTGCAATATACAGAAACCCTCGGATCCTTTAGCTGGTTTTTACAGCATGCCCGGGAGGAAATGCAGCTGGCACATTCTACGTTTTTCTCTCGTTCCCAGTCCAGCATGGAAGTAAGCTGCAAGTCTTTATGAATCTTATTCGCTTAATCGCAGGTTGAATACATGGAACTCTGTAATATTTTAAGATCTGACATACTGTATTCTGGCAAATAAATATATTCTAATAGATTCTATTCTTATTTATTTAACAGTTTATTGTACGCAGAAACATACACAGTACAATTAAATAGGCATCAAGACACAACAAGTACTGCTTATTTTTAAAATGAAATGTCTTAGAGCAGACCTAAGAAGTGAGGTAGCATAAAACGTAAAGCGGATAAGACGTGCAGAATAAGAATACAAAAGGATCATCATCATCTTCCTAGCCTTATCCCGTATCTCACGGGTCGGCTACCTAATCTAGGGGATTGAACGAGGGTACTGGTATTTACGCAGAGTGACTGCCATCTGACCTCCGCAACCCAAAAGGGAAACCAGACCCCATCCTAGATAAGGACAGAGTTTTCAAGCCGTGAATGCTTAGCACTGGCCTCTGACATGGCTCAATGACTAATATCTACGGTGTTAAACGATATTAACCGGGACCAACGGCTTAACATGCCTTCCGAAGCACGGAAAAAGCGCCGAATAAACGTACATATGAAATTCGAAAACCGAAAAACACATTGGTACGTGGTGGGATTCGAACCACGACCTCCCCGCACAGGAGGCAGCGGCCCTATCCGCTACACCATCGGGCTCAATAAACAGTAAATAAGGATATACCTACTTAATTATACTATCTTCTTCTTCTTAGCGTGTGATTTCTCGAGTCAAACGACCCGATGAACCCTGGTGTCAGAGTTTTCAAACCGCCTAGTAGCACAGCATTAGGCCTCTGACATGGTTTGAGTAACGACCACTATCAAAGACAGCGACCGGGACCTACGGCTTAACGTGCCCTCCGAAGCACTTTTACTTTTCGGACAATCAGGTGATTCAGCCGGCAATGTCCTAACCAAACTGGGGAACCCTTACAAAGTGATAAATTGACATATATCAACTTTGTGTCCCCCCCTGGGAATCGAACCGAGGATCTCCTGGCAGTAACTACCATATACTGAAATCCTCGAATCCCTTAGCTGATTTTTATAGCTTGCCCGGGAGGAGATGCAGCTGGAACATTCTATGTTTTTATTTGCTACCAGTCCAGTAGCAAATTACAGGAAGATTTGAGGGTAGTACTCACGAAAATTAAGTTTTCAAACGGTCGTTTTTGCTAATTTCCCCAACGATTTTTGAATCTTTCTGAGATACGAATCTAGTCTGTTACTGAATTCAGAAAATTAGAGGACCGCTTTTATTTGCATCCGTGCGATGTCTTTGTGGTCGTTTTTTGTTTTATAATGAGGCTCCTTTTGTGAAACACAATGGGACAAAAATTCAGTAAAGGTTAGACCGCACTAGGCCATAGCGGCGCGGCACTGCAGCGGCGCGACACTATGCGGCAAAAACTGACAAAATGTATGAACTGTCGCGCCGTGCCTCGCGTGCCCTACACTGCAGCTACAGTGCTTCTTCAGTGCGGTACATCTCATACATTTTCGTACAAAGAATCATTTATCGCGCAGTGCGGTGCCGTGGCGCGCCGTGCCGTGCCGTTGAAGCTACGTGCGGTCTGACCTTAAGAATGGCCTACTTTCCTCAATTATCATTTTTTTCATCTACGCAATTTTTTTTTGTATTCTAAACATTTAGGACGAGTTCATGTTTATATTATTACTTCCATGCTGGCCTGGGAGCGAGAGAAAAACTTAGAATGTGCCAGCTGCATTTCCTCCCGGGCATGTTGTAAAAGTCAGCTAAGGGATCCGAGGGTTTCAGTATATTGCAATGTAGACGATGGGCTGACAACCTGTCACTACAGCAATATACGTACAAATCTATCTTAAATAACCCTCAAACCTTGTCAGACGTGGCGGAACGACCTTTGTTTAGGTCGTTTATGCTCTGCCTACCCCATTAGGGATAAAGGCGTGATTATATGTATGTATGTATGTCATGTTTATATAAAAGAGATCAGGAACGACGGTTTAACGCGCCCTCCGAGGCACATTATCATTTTAATTAAAAGGCATTAAGAACGATTCAGCCTACATACTACATAGTCCTAACCAAATTATGGGAAATCTCATAAACTTTTTTTACTAGCAAACATCAAATTTGTGTGCCCAGAGAAAGAATCGAACCCTCAACAACCGGATCGGGAGCCTAATGCCCAGACCACTAGACAATAGTGGCAGTCCGTTTCACTATCGGAAGGAATAAGCACACTCCATTGAATGACTGAGTTCTTTGAATCCAGCTTGTTACTGGCTTTACTGGGTTTCAGTAAATTTCAGAAAGGCTTTGCATTTTACAGAGTCTTCGTTAGTGCAACGGTTTTGATCGTTCTCTTTTTAATGAATCTGTTAGTAAGAATACACTAGTGGAATAAAGCTTAACCTTAATTGGGTTAAGTTTTTTTAAGTCTTGCCTTGTTAAGCTTTTTATAAAGCTTCTGATTTTAAAAGTTTATTTGTAATTCTTAAATAACTGATGCTTTTTATAGTCATTAATTTTGTTGCTAACTGCAGTAACACGCTCTACGCGCGTAAGGTGACGCATGTGTGTTGTAGGCAATACAATAAAAATTGACAGCGTGTTGAGCCCAACCTTGCGCGCAGTAATTGCGCTTCTTCTTCTTAACGAGTGTGTTTTGGGTTAATAGACCCGATGCACCCTGGTGTCAGAGTGGGGGACTATCATCCATCTAGCATACTGTAAAAACTAGCTGAGGGATCCGAGGATTTCAGTATATTGCAATTTAGGTGATGGGCTGAAATGGGATGAAAACAGTTTTTGACGACGTGACTACAATACTCTGCCTAACCTGTAAAGGATTATTATATATTCCGTACTTGAGAATCACTCTGCAATGATTATAATTAGAGATGATGGCTGTCGATTACGAGATAACACTCAAGTCCCTATCGTCAATTAGTACTAACACATGTAAGCGCACTTTAGCAAATTAATCGTACTACTTGTCCCTTGGCAATTAACACATCTAATATCTAGCTAGTGGTCAATACATAGTGACAGTCCTGTTGCTCCGTGACAATGAATAACAGGTAAAGTTTTTTTTTAATATAAGTAGAAAAACCAACATATTTTTTAATTTAAAATAAAAATCACTAATTTAAAAGACAATTTTAGGCGATCATAAACATGCAACAATAAACAGAACTAAAATTAAGTAAGTTAGGTTAGGTACTTTACCAAACCAACTAATATTTTTACGACAGTATGGTATAGTTTAGCACTACATGCCGTTGTGAACAGACGTATCCGTGTTAAAAATTGAAGCAAAACCAACGAGACCCTTTGTAGTAGACCCTTTGGCATACCCAGTTTACACAAGCCTTGTCGTGGTCTATGGCCGTAAGGGTGCTCTCCTAGCGGGTTTTTAGAGAAAAACAGAAGAATCACACGAGGGCGATCATTCGCAATTACCTCCGTACCACGCTATTCTGCGACAGTTAGGCGATACGCACCGTCTCGAGCTCTTACTGACAAACTAACGACGATAACGGAGTGAGAGTATGAGTTTGTGTGCGGGATGCAATAGTCTCATCAGCGTTACCGACAAAATCACCTGTTCCCAATGTAGCCGCGGATATCACTATGGTTGTGCCAATTTGAAATAGCTTCCGAGATTTAAAGTAGCTTGGGAATGCCCCGAATGCAAAGCTCCACGACGTAACGATGATGATACACCGGTTAAAGATGGCAGTGAACAGCGCAATATTATTTCGCCAACAAAAACGAAGGAATTGGTTTCTCTTACCCCCCCCCCCCCGGCTCATTGCACGACTCTTCCTTGTCTCCTGCTCTAGACCCACCTAACTCCGACATACTGCTTGCCTTTGACGACTTTAAGATAGAAATAACAAAAATGCTTACGTAATGGAAGAATAAGCACGACACTATGCTCTTATCTTGGAAGAAGACACAGGATAAAACACTCAGCCGACTGATTAACGAGGTAGCTCAAGTTAAATCCCAGTGCCAAAAAAATATAACTACTAACGCCGAAATTGAGACGAGCATTCAATTATTAAGTAATAAGTACGAAGAAATGGAGTCTTAAATATGCCTGCGGGAGAAAAAGAAATCAAATCGACTGATGAACCTGGAGCAGCAAGCAGCGACACTGTCGGAAGTTAGAATGCAATCGCGCCACACCACTCTGGAATTACGTAACATCCCTCAGTCTACAACAAAAGTGGAAACACCAAGCGATCTCTCACCTATATAGATGTCAGATAACGCATAACACCACCGACTAAAAATCAAAAATCGGAGAGAATTTATCTCCTGTCCTTTTCCAATGTTTTTAGTCTGAAAGTGACAAATAGAATTAAAATTTAGTTTTACCCGGAAAATCTAGAATCAGGTCAATTTTATTGACAGAACCGACAAAACTCGAAAATTCAGTAAAGGCTATTATTTTATTTACACTTTCAATATTATATTATCTTTTGTAATCTAATCCATGCTGGACTGGGAGCTAGAGAAAAACATAGAATGTGCCAGCCGCATTTCCTTCCGGGCTTGCTTTAAAAATCGGCTAAGTGATTCAAGGGTTTCTGTATATTGCAATTTAAACTTTAACTGCCTCCGTGGTCAAGCGGTCTGAGCCATGGGCTCCCGATCCGGAGGTCCCAGGTTCGATTCCCGGCAGGGGACAATGACTTTGTATTGTTGTTTCTAGTTTGGTTGGGATATTGCAGGCTGATCACCATGCCGTCGGATGCCCATGTAAATAGTCGGTCCTGCGCCTGAATTCTCTCTGGTCGTGTCAGTCTGTCCCATCAGAATAAGAGATTGAGGGAACAGAGAGTGCAGTGCACCTGTGTCTAGCGCAAACACTTGGGCACTAAAAACAAGTCTTGCGCAGTTGGCCCATCTCCGGGAGATTGGCCGCCATCACCGAAAATCGGTGGGAGGACTATTATTATTGCAATTTAGGCGATGGGCTGACAACCTGTCACTGCTACAATAAACCAACAAATCTATTTTAAATAACCCTCAAAACTTTGTCAGACATGGCGGAAACGACCTTTGTTTGGGTCGTTTACGCTCTGGCTACCCCATTGGGCTCGCTGTCTATAGAGCGATAATTCTTCCTTTATTGCTGTATTCCTCGGAGACCTGGTGTCTGTATAAAGGTGACATCAAAAGGCTTGAGGTCTTTCACTTAAAATGTCTTCGAGAAATTTTTCGGCTGAACTGGCAAGATCGTGTACCGAACTCGGAGGTTCTACGTCGAACCAAACAGAACCAAATGGAGTGTCTTCTAATGAAAGGTCAGCTTCGCTGGTGTGGACACCTTGTCCGCATGGAGTCTACCAGGCTGCCAAAACAAATATTTTACACTGAGCTTAGCTCAGGTAATGGCTAACCTGGCGGACAGTATCTGCGGTATAGGATGTTCTGAAACGCCACCTGACTGCTGTCGGCACTTCAATTGAATCGTGGGAGGAGCTTGCTACTCAGAGGATGGAATGGCGAACTACAATCAAATCGGGCTTTTTGAAAGCTCCCGTCTGGAAGATCTTGATGCCAAACGCCATCTCCAAAAAACTCGTCCCAAACCCACCTACAACTACACATACAACTCCGATGATGGGATTTTTGACTGTGCTTCCTGCAATAGGACTTTCAAAACCAAATTTGGATTTGCTAGTCACGCTCGCACCCATGCAAGCTCCCAGGCTAGGATAAGCTAAGGATGTCACCGTTGACGGATACTTCTGGGAGGACATCATCATCATCATCATCATCATCACCCCATTGGGAATGAAGGCGTGACTATATGTATGTATGTATCCAATACTGTTATCTTATCAGCAAAGAAAACAAAGCCAGTGAGATTCCGTAGCAATTTGCTACAGCTTTACTACGTCGTAGCAGCTCCGCTACACCGCGTAGCACAGGTGTGCAGATTTTTAATAATGGAAATGGGATGTTGTGTTCATTAAAGTTATTATATTTATTTAAGACCCTGTTCGACCTAGAAACTAGTACCTACCTATTCTATTCCAACAGATATTAAACTAACATTTCACTTTTACCCTAAACTAAATAAAACTAGTAAGTAATTAGTAAGTAATTTAGTAGTTAACGTTTACGCTAAAGTTAACGCTGCAAATTAGTACTATTTGGTACTGGAAATGCCAAGCGGATATTCCTAGGATTTACAGCTCTCATTATACAAAACAGTAGAGGCTGCAGATCATGACTATAGTCAAAGATTATAATATTGAGTCGTAGAAGAGACATGCCTAATATGAAAAAAAAAAACATACATACAGAGCGTATATCGTGTGACAAATTTGGAGGATTATTTAAGATAAGTTTTGTAGGTAATATGCTGTAGTGACAGGTTGTCAGCCCATCGCCTAAACTACAATATACTGAAACCCTCGGATCCCTAAGCTGGTTTTTACAGCATGCCCTTGTGGAGATACAACTGGCACATCTCACGTTTTTCTCTCGCTCCCAGGCCAGCATGGAAGTAAAAATAAATATACCTAATAAATATGTGTTGACATTACGATTTATTAAATTACAGGGCTATATTCGTGGACAGTGTGTAAGACAATAAAATTGAAACCGTAAAACTAAAATGTTCGTCTCTATACTATTTCCAAATCAAATTCAGAATAAAGGTAAACAAAGTTTCATATCGTTTTATCGTAGTTCTTGTTTCTAAAATAAGTTTTAGCTATTAGGTATGATTACAAAATAAAACAGTAGTTTTAGTCATGTTATTTGTCAACACGTATCATTTATTTATGAAATGTGTTTTTGAATAAAAAGACATAAAATTATGTTCATCTCTATTCTAAATCTAATTTGGTGATAGTATAAATTAGGTATTTCGCTTTGCAGAGCGTTATCCTTGTCTCACTTTTATATCGACAACGCCTAGTAAACGACACTGTCTCTTTCCAAGTGTCAATGTACAATATTTACCACCCGTCCACCCCTTACCTTATTTCAATATGACCACACATCTAATTAACTTGTCGAAAAAAGAACTTATGACTCTATCTTGAACATAACATATCAAAAAATACTTGACTGCACGTGTGAATACAACATACAACACAACAGATAACAACAAAGTACAACATAGGCGGCCTTATTGCTAAAGTAGAAATTTCTTCCAAGCAACCTTTGGGTTGAAAAAAAATGTGTAGCGGTAAGCGTGATTGTGCAATCCTAGTAAAATTAGTATCCTAAATACATTACATTACCTATAATACATAAACTAAGTACAAGCTACTACATAGATAATTTGAGATCTTATCTTTATCTTGAGATTTGACAGTTCTCCTTAAATCCGTAAATAGTCAGTCCTGCGCCAGACTTCTCTCTGGTCATGTCAGTCAATCTGTCCCATCAGAATAAGAGATTGAAGGAATAAAGAGTGCACCTATGTATAGCGCAAATACTTGGGCACTAAAAACAAGTCCTGCGCAGTTCGCCGATCTTTTGGAGATTGGCCGTTTTACGAGAACCGCTTTGTATTGTATTGTAAATCGCGTCGCTGACAATTTTTGATCTGATTTCGATTGAAATGTCTGATCATCGACGTCTTGTAGGCATTCTAACATAATATCCTCCTACCGATTTTCGGTGAACGCGGCCAATTTCCTAGAGATCGGTCAACTGCGCAGGATAAGTTTTTAGTGCCCAAGTGTTTGCGCTACACACAGGTGCACTATCTTTTTCCTTAATCTCTTATTCTGATGGGACAAATTAGACAATATAGAAATCAGACGCATTACCGACTATTATCCGACATCATTGATCATTTTACTTTGCGTTCAATCAAGTGATCAGCCTACAATGTCCTAATCAAACTAAAAACAATAACACAAAGTCATTGTTCCACAAGATAGGTCTACACATACATATTCTTTGACAAAAACATTACAGCACGATCAAAAGCTATAATTTTCCTTCATATACGAGTTTCTCGGTCTCCCGGTGCCGTTGCATATTAAATAATTTATATTGCAATTAGCAGTCAACCGTTCAGAACGGAGCAGTCCCCTGATTATAAATTAAATACTTGCATATTAGTCACGCCTGTATCCCTTACGGGGTAGGTAAAGTGTCAACGATCAAATAAACAACGTTTTAAAATATAAATTAATACAAAGTCTACTATTATACAATACAATACAAATATTCTTTATTGCACATAAACAACACATTGTACTGGAACAAACATTAGAAAACAAACAGAGTACAATTAGGCGGCCTTATTGCTAGGGTAGCAATTTCTGCCAGGCAACTTTAGGGTAAAGGAGTAGTTTTCTAATATTATGCGGGATAGTGCAGTTACTATTGTTTTAAATTTAAATAGAATACACAGACAAAGTACTTACTAGTAGTATTATAGATAAACGTATTAAAAATCTTACCTTATTTTAGCCGTTAAGTGTCCAACAGATACTGGCCAACGATCGTACAAAATATGAAATTTACGAAATACCTAATACTGGGCAGAATTTAAACACTCAAGTCACTCAATTTAAGCACTTTTATTCCAATCCAACAAGACTTTTGATCCCACTTTTGAAAATTAAAATACCTATACATGTGTTAAACACGTATACAGACAACTTTCTATATAGTGCTCTTAAACATCATCATCTCCCATCGCCTTATCCCGTATCTCTCGAAGTTGGCTACCTAATCTAGTTGAATGAACGAGGGTACTGGTTTTTACACAGAGCAATTGCAATCTGACTTCCGCAACCCAGAAGGGAAATCAGAACCAATCCTAGATTCGGACAGAGTTTTTAAGCCGCCAATGCTTAGCACTGGCCCCTTACATGGCTTAACGATTAATATCTACGGTATTTAATTATGTTAACCGGGATCAACGGCTTAACGTGCCTTCCGAAGCATGAAAAAAGCGCCGAATAAACGTAAATATTTCCTATTCTATACATATGAAATTCGAAAACCAAAAAACACATTGAGACGTGGTGGGATTCGAACCACGATCTTCCGCTCATGAAGCAGCGGCCCTATTCACTACACCATCGGGCTCTGCTAAAGTACAACTAACCAAAACCCAACAAATTAACTCTTGGGTGTCACGCAGAAGTCGTTAGCTAATATGTAAATAATCCACAGAAATAAACATAAAGATAAAGTTAGGACTTTAGTCGGTCTCCCTAATCTCATTGTAAAGCTTACCGACCGTAATAATATTTCATACCAGTAAACAAACAAAGGCATACATAGAAATAATCACGCCTTTATCCCTAATGGGATAGGCAGAGCGTAAACGACCTGAAAAAAAGTCCGACAAAGTTTTGAGGGTTATTTAAGATAGATTAGTAGGTATATCGCTGTAGTGACAGGTTGTCAGCTCATCGCCTAAATTGCAATAACCTGAAACCCTCAGATCCTTTAGCTGATTTTTACAGCATGCCCGGGAGGAGATGCAGCTGGCACATTCTATGTTCTTTTTTCGCTCCCAGTCCAGCATGGAAGAACGAACCAACGGCATGTACCTTATATTGTGACTGCCTGTCTGTTTCCGAGTTAGAATAGCATCACATCAAATCTTCCTATCCTAAAGTCGTCGCGATAAAACTAAGGCGTTAACCGTAACGATTTTCTGTGAAGGCAGCCAATCTTCCAAAGATCGGCCAACTGCGAAGGTCTAATTTTTAGCGCCCAAGTATTTGCGTTACACACTCTCTATTCCTTCAATCTATTATTCTAATGGACAGACTGACTGATACGACTAGAAAAAAATCAGGTGCAGGACCGACTATTATATATGCCTATACGACAGCATGGATCATCGTACTTTTCGGACAATCAGATGATTAGCCTGCAATATCTTACCAAATTAGAAACAACAACAAAAAGTTATTTTCCCCCGCTGTGAATCGAATCCGGCACCTCCGAATCGAGAGACTATGGCGCAGACCGCTAGACCACTGAGGCAGTTGAGGCGTGGTAGACATGATACTGATAGGGTATCATTATTTCGTGTGAATAAAAAACATTTCGCACGGCGCTCGCCAATACAGGAGGCATGGATGGCAAATATCTCCCATTTCCAGCAGTAAATTTTCAGTCTTTTAATAATAATTGTCTTCTATGCTGGACTGGGATCGAGAGGAAAGCCTAGAATGTGCCAGCTGCATTTCCTCCTGGGCATGCTGTAAAAATCAGCTAAGGGATCCAAGGGCAGTATATTGCAATTTAGGCTGACAATATACCTATAATATCTTAAATAACCCTCAAAACTTTGTCAGACGTGGCGAAACGACCTTAATTTAGATTGTTTTCGCTCTGCCTACCCTATTAGGGATAAAGGCGTGATTATATGTATGTATGTATGTAAATTTTCAGTGGTGGTCATGATGGATTGCTTTTCCAGGACTCCTAGAACCAACTAGTTGGTGTTAGTTCTTATCTTCGTTTTTGCTCCACGGTATGTCAGCAACAAAATGACTTCCATGCATAGAATGTGCCAGTTGCAATTCCTCCCGTGCATGCTGTCAATGTAAGGGTTTCAGTGTATTGTAATTTAGGCGATGGGCTGCCAACCTTAGAATATAGCGATACACATTTTAATCTAAAACTGCCGTCAAAACTTGTCAGACGTGGTGGACTGACCTTTTTTTTTGGTCATTTACACTCTGCCTACCCCTATTTGGGATATAGGCGTGATAATATTAAGTGCATACACATTTTCTAACTGTAACTAAGCACAGCTTAAGCTAAGGGATCTGAGGGTTTCAGTGTATTGTAATTTAGGCGATAGGCTGACAATCTGTCAATGTCACTAAAGCAATATACGTACAAATCCATCTTTAATAACCCTTAAAACTTTGTCCGTTGTTTCGGTCGTTTACACTCTGCCTACCCCATTAGGGATAGAGGTGTGCTTATATGTAAGTATGTATCTACTAAGTACAAGTTACTTTCTTTGCCAACTTCCATAATATATCTTCAGCTGCGTTGATAATATAAATCGATCCACTTGTTCCTTGTTAAAAGTTTTAATGAAAAATCTTGTAACAGGAAACATATTTTTCTCTTGCAACATGTTCAAAGTGGCGTGAAATTTTTATAGGAGAGTTTGCAGCTGTTTCATTTTGTTGTGCAGCTTAGTAGCTCGATTCTGTATAAGGATATTTTAATACATAATGGGCTCGATTGTAGATTTTCCGACTAAAACTAAAATTAAAATCTATTTTCTATTAATACCACTTTCAGACTAAAACCATTGGAAAAAGAGAGAAGATCTGCTCGCTCCGGTTTTTGATATATTTAGTCAGTGGTTTTATGCGTATCTGTCATTTTTATCGGCCGTCATATGTTATGGCGGATAAAATTTACAGAAATACTGGGGACACGTGCAAAAGCGCGTCAAATCCTAGCAGACAAAGTGTAAAACCATAGAGTATAAATCGCCTGTCCTTTTTAAATTTAATTATTTTGAAAGTGACAGATACATTTTAATTTTAGCTTTAGCTGGTGAAATCTAGAATCGAGCCCATTTACTGAGAAAATAGTGTCAAATTAAACCTATGCTTTGATTAGATATAAATTAATCAACTTAGTTCAACTAAGTTAATTCTTTCTAAATAAAACCTCATGAGGTCACTGATGCTCTGCCTTTCCCGAAAGGTATATATGTATTTGTGAGATTTTGTGAAATTATCCACATTTGAATGTTTTTATTACAAACATTCCAAAACCCACAGCACCACTATCAAATATCAAGTGAGGTTAAAGCAAAAACTGCTGTTATTAAATGACTGTGAATATCAAATATCAAGTGTGGTTAAAGCAAAAACTGCTGTTACAAAATAAAGGAACGATGAGGCTCTATCTACCTTTTAATTTATAATAAGGCTTATTCTTCCATGCTAGACTGGAAGTGAAAGAAAAACATAGAATGTGCCAGCTGCATTTTCTCCAGAGCATGCTGTAAAAACCAGCTAAGGGATCTGAGGGTTTCAGTGTATTGAAATTTAGGCGATGGGCTGACAACCTGTCACTACAGCAATATACGTACAAATCTTTCTTGAATGGCCCTCAAGACTTTTTCAGACTACCGCACTAGGGATAAAGGCGTGATTAAATGTATGGTATATTCTTGTATGGTCCCTATAATCGACTGCTGCCTCCTCCTTTGCACATATTTAATGTACATATGAAAAAAATCTGCTCACAATATTACAGAAAACAACAAAGCGCAAACTAATTACTCGCATGTACTGTGACTATGTTGGTCTGTTCGTTTTTACTTTACAAAGCAACCAAACGACATGAAATGAAAACACAATGCCTCACTCCCTCGGGAAATCTAGGCGGGAAACTGGTAAAGCACACAAATAAACGTATTTTTTAAATTGGCAAAGCTTTTGACTCAAGTCTAGACTAGTGCTGAAAAATTATGGAGCGACCTTACCTGAAAGCCTCTTAGACCCTTACATCAACAAATTACGTAAACACTGATTAAATAATAAAATAAACAAATACATACATACATACATATATTCACGCCTGTATCCCTAATGGGGAGGCAGAGCGTAAACGACCTAAACAAAGGTGTCCCGCCACGTCTGACAAAGTTTTGAGGGTTATTTAAGATAGAATTCTAGGTATATTGCTGTAGTGACAGGTTGTCAGCCCATCGCCTAAATTACAATATACTGAAACCCTCGGATCCCTTAGCTGGATTTTACAGCATGCCCAGGAGGAAATGCAGCTGGAACATTCCATGTTTTTCTCTCGCTCCCAGACCAGCATGGAAGTGAATAAACAAATAAAACATTTAATATTGTAATTTAAAGACAACATACACAAATATAATCATGTCTTTATCCGCCACGTCTGACAAAGTTTACAGGGTTATTTTAGATGCAAACCCTCGGATCCCTTAGCTGATTTTTACAGCATGCCCGGGAGGAAATGCTGCTGGCACATTCTATGTTTATTTCTTGCTCTCAAGTCGGCATGGAAGAAATAATATTATTATAAATATTGTATTGTGTATGACCATAATTTGTTTGTAACTCTACTTTGAAATTATTTGTGCGAAAATACCTAGGACGAAAAACCGACTTTGTCGCATGAGCTTTGCCGTCGTCTCAATTAAGTCATATCAGATTTATCTTCCATTAAAGAAATCTCTAAAGACGACTAAACTCCCACATAAACCAAAACAAGTAAGTAATTTTAAAAAAGTTGAAAAACCCCAACTCCGTAAAAAAGTGAAATTAAAAATATTTTTAAATCATTCACTCAGCATACTTACCTAGCTATAGATAGATAGATATATTGTTTACTGCACATAAAACAAAACAACAGCAAATAAGAAAATAAAATAAAAGTAAAGTACAGTCAAGGCAGTGAATTTTCGTGGTTGTTTACTAAGATCCCGTTGAAATAACAATATACTATACTGTATACTAGTTGTTTCTATTCTCACAATATGATGTCTGATTCACGTCATATAAATTTTGATCACAATCAATAATATGTGAAACTCGCAATGTTAAGACGAATTTATCGATTGACGTAAAATCATTAAAGTCAGTCCACATGTTTGGTCTTGGTTTGGAGTGCCATCGAGAAAGATAGGTACGTACATACATACATTTATACATAGGCCGATTTATTAACCTCCTTTGTGTCACACAGTCGGGTAAAAACGTAGAGCGTAAATAAGATAAGATGATAAGTCGGTTTTACGAGCAGAAATGTAATCACAATTCTCAGTCGGAGCTCGACTTGAAAGTATATTTTCTTTGTTTTCAGAAGCACTCGTAGTTTATTGCAGATTTAATGTAGAATCTTATAACTAACTGCCTTCATAGTTTGTATGTAAGTTTTGTAGCTACCGTTAGTTACTTTGTAAGAAATACCCCTCCAATATGCTTCTTCTAATCACTAGCAGTAATTGCATCCTATAATATGGCGAATGTTGTAAAGTCAATGTGATTTTCTAAGGCCCGTATTTATAATTAGCTCTCAAGAGTGACAGCGAGTTTCAGTTCGTAGCAGAAATGTCATTTCGGTACAAAACGATCTGTGAAATCCATACTTAATATTGCGCTCAATCTTGAGATCGCTTTATAAATACTAGCCTAATTGCCAATGTTTTATTTAATTTTATTTAATTTGGGAAGCTTACAGCCTATTTTACAATATAACATATCTTTTTTAATAAGTAAGTGCCAATAACAAGCTACCAAGCTACCAATTTTGATCACGTATCTTCGGGAGATTTGGTGGTAGTTTTAAGGAGTGAGTTAAGAAATATTTTATTGAACTTCCGTAGAATACTTGTTTACTATTCCTTTCTCTATCAGTTGTGTATCTGTCATTCCTTTTCATATCAAACTGAATTATTTATTTAAATCCTCTCCTCCATAATGGGTTCGATTCTAGATACCATCTAAATTTAAGTTTACCTGTTTCTTTCAGATAAAAAATATGAAAAAGGACAAGAGATTTATTGTTTTTGGTTCTCGATTATACTCTATGATTTTCATTTGATTTTACGCCTTATCCGCCATGTAATAAGATAGCAAATAAAATACAGAGGAAATGTGCAAATTGGTGGCAAAAAAGTGTTAAATCATAGAGTATGAATCACCTGCCCTTTTTCAATTTTATTATTTTAAAAGAGAGAGATAGCTTTTAATTTTAGCTTTATCGGTGGCACCTAGAATTAAGCACATATTAGTTTATTATATGGTATAAAGCAGTTTATTATCTATTATAATAATTTATGAACATCACATATGTATTTTCTGTAGTTTTGTCTATATTCATTAGTGTTTAGTAAGATGCAGTATCCCGCATTTTCTTCATTTGATTTCCTTTACCCAAGGTTGCCTGGTAGAAATTGCTACCATAGCAATAAGGCCACCTTCATTGTACTATAGTTTTTATTTCATTTGTTCTCATTTCCTATTGTTTTGTTTTATGTGTAATAAACAATATATCTATCTATTTATCTATCTAGCACTACCGTGCCCACATATTTTTTAAGAGCTAAGAGCACTGTGATTAAATTAGCTCAAATCCACGTCCTCAAAATCGAAAGGAAAATAAAAAAAAATCTCATACTACTCGATTACAGAAGGCAATAATAAGCACAAACTCTAAATATTGTATTAACTCAATGTTACCGAGATCCTAACTTTTCAATGAACTCTTAACTTTGCAGATCGATTGAGTTGAAAACTCTAGTTGAGGCATTAAAACTCTAAATAGACGGACGGCAATTCAACTGCAAACCGGCTGCTAGCTTGCAGTTTAGATGTAGTTTGAAATAGTTGTTGCAACTGCATACTTGTAGGAAGAATCGAGGTGGCAGCGAGCAGATTTTGTATAGCAATTTGCAACCCGCGCAGCGCAGCTTACAATTTGCAGTTGTCGTGCTGATGTAAATTTCTATAAAAAACCTGTCAAAATCGAAGGCCCCGTGTTGCCTAGATACTAACTCGACTGTTCTTTTGTAAATACTTACTTTATTACTATTAAAAATTTAAGGTTATTGAGAATCGCTTAATCTCCAGACAAACTGTTCATACAGTTTTGAAGGAATACATAGTGTATTAGTTTTTAAGATTGATGTGAACGTTTGTAATAAATTAACAATAAATAAAAAAATACATGCGCCTAAATGCTCGTCTACGTACAGTCACTGTAGTAACTGAACACCCACTGTAATCAAAATTTACGTTGACGGGCAGTTGGCAGTTGACTGCGTCACAACTGCGATTAGAATTGCAGTCCGTCTATCTAGAGACGAACCATGAGTTCCACCTCTGATGTTTTAAGTCCTTTAAAATTGTATAATCCTTTTGTGAGATCGCAAATTACAAAGTTATTTCAGTGACTTTTCTGACAGTTTTAACATGTGAGGAATTTGTATCCAAGGATTTGTTTTCACATTCTAAAGTTTGTAATTTAATTAAGTACTGTGAAAAAGTTGTATGTTTCTTTCATGCTGGCCTGGGAGCGAGAGAAAAACATAGAATGTACCAGCTGCATTTCCTCCCGGGCATGCTGTAAAAACGGCGGCGCGTATCGTGAGGTTACGAGGAATATCCTTACAAAGTCTCAATGATCTTTTTTGTAGTAGTAAATCATTTATATTTCTTTATTCTGCTTTTAAAAATACCTTTTCACTCTCTATTTGTAAGATATGAGCTCATTTTCCACTTTAACTCAATCCAGCAGAATTGGCATTCAGATATTGAGATCCATTATTTGCTGTCTGCGTGATCATTACAGCAGTGAAAAGGAGAAAATTGTTTCAATTCTGCCAAACTTAAAAATGCATTATCGTTTTTCAAACTATTCATTGCGAAACGAAGGTGGTTTATCCGTGAATTTTGTTACTTACATTGAATCATGCCTATTATTTATGCGGGGTTAGCAGAGTGTAAACCTTTAAATAAAGCTGCTTTTACCACTTAAGTTGTGTAATTAAGTTATTTCAGAGTACAATTTCTCTTTATATATGCCTGGAACGTGAAGCAGTTAATAAAACAGATGTAAGGGACAGCGTCCCGCAAACTGATAGGAGTTGCTCAGTGAACGAAACTGAACAACTCCCCCCAGGAAATTCTTTCGGGAGGAGATAAATAAATTTGGCTTATCCAAACAAATTGTCTGATCCAGGTGAACCCCAATGTATGATTACATCTTTCCAAGTTTAGCCTGGAACTTTTTACTCCTCCAAATTGTATGTTCTACCTACTTAATTTCTCTAGATTTGGCAGAGTGCCATACCAGGCCTAGTTAGCGACCGATGCAGCTTATAAAATACCTATTTGAGACACAGCCATATTAAGCATGTTTGCTCAGGAATAATCTACTAGACTGTCTGCGTTTTGGCTAGACAGCTTAACGTTTAGAACTAGATTATTTCTAAGTGGTTTATTAGAAAATGAGATAAGAGCTTTATGATAATGAGAGCCAAGTAGTTAGAGCAGCGGCAACGGCAACGGCACGGCTTTAAGGATGAGATAATGTATAAAGATCAATGAAATTATATGGCACTCTTTAACACTTGCGCGCACGGCAACGTCATAATAACGGCACGGCATTGATTTACATCGGTATTGTCACCGGCCTGTCAAAGAGCACGTGTTATGTATGCGTACGTAGCTTTACGCGTGTGTATGCGCGCGTAGAGTAGAAGTAGCTGGACGGTATTGTATACAATATTAGGTATATTCCAGTGGTAAAACAGAGTCACGGTATCATGATAATATTGTTATCGTGCCGTTGCCGTGGCGTCAAGTACAAAAATAGCATCGGTTTCGAGACATAATTAATATAAAATTATTGTTCTAATTTTCTCGCAGAATGATAAAATAAAGCCTAGGTTTCTTCTTCTTAGCGAGTGGATTCTCGAGTCGAATGACCCGATGAACCTTGGTGTCAGAATTATCAAACCGCCATTAGGCTGTACTATTAAGTACAGCTATTAGGCCTCTGACATGGTTTGAGTAGCGACCACTGTCAAACATTTCCACTATCTGACCGCGACCGGGACCGACGGCTTAACGTACCCTCCGAAGCACGGAATCCTTTATTTTTTCGGACAATCAGTTGATTCAGCCTGCAATGTCCTAACCAAACTGGGGAAAACCTCACACAGTGATAAATTGACAAATAAACTTTGAGTTTCCCCGTCTGGGAATCGAACACCTCCGGATAAGCCCATGGCTCTGACCACTAGACCACGGAGGCAGCCCAGGTTTGATAACTCATATTATCATTAGAAATTCGCAAATGCTCTTACTTATTATCAGAAGTTACATACATATAATTACGCCTGTATCCCTAATTTGGTAGGCAGAACGTAATCGACCTAAACAAAGGTCATTCCGCCACGTCTGAAAAAGATTTGAGGGTTATTCAAGACAGATTTGTAGGTATATTACTGTAGTGAAAGGTTGTCAGCTCATCGCCTAAAATACAATATACTGAAAACCTCGGATCCCATAGCTGCATGCGTTTTTTACAGCATGCCCAGGAGGAGATGCAGCTGGCACATTCTATGTTTTTCTCTCGCTTCCAGTCCACCATGGAAGAAATCAGAAGATCATATTAAGAATATCAGAAGTTATACCACTCAAATACATTTCAGCTTCACAATACGAGTTTTGCAAGTACCCCCTGTCATAATCATAACAGAAATGATAATTTAATTTCAAAACGGGATATTAATTTGGGATGTCATTCGTGTGTAATTTATGAGGCTTAATTACCTTTGTCATTGTGTTCGCCTCTTGAACTAATAAATTAGGCAAACTATGCGCAAATACCAAGGCTTTTGAAATATCTTATTTGCTCAGTCAAATTACACAGAAGCAAATTGTAATGGGTGGTATGGGCTCGATTCTAGATAGCACCGGCTAAAACTAAAATTATAATTCGCATTCGCTTCGCGTTCGCTAGATTGTACGTTTCCCCAGTGTTTCTGTCAATTTTGTCAATATCATAGGACAGCAGATAAAAATGACAAATAACGTAAAAAACCACCTATAAATAAAAAACCGGAGAGAATAGATCTCCTGTCCTTTACCAATGTTTTAAATCTATAAGTGACAAATACTTCCATCCTGGCCTGGGAGCGAGAGAAAAACATAGAATTGTGCCAGCCGCATTTCTTCCCGGGCATGCTGTAAAAACCAGCTAACGGATCCGAGGGTTTCAGCTTATTGTAATTTAGGCGACGGGCTGACAACCTGTCACTACAGCAATAATTTGTAGGTATTAATTATATTTTAAATAATCCTCAAAACTTTGTCAGACGTGGCGGAACGACCTTTGGTTAGGTCGTTTACGCTCTGTCTACCCCATTAGGGATAAAGGCGTGCTTATATGTATGTATAAGTGACAAATAGAATTTAGTTTAAGTTTTAGCCGGCAAATCTAGAATCGAGCCCAATAATAGGTTATTTAGGGCATGTGTGTTTGTGACACATTTTTATCAACGAATACAACCAAATTCTACTTCTGTTGTCTGTCCCGGGAAAAGCTAACTTATTTATTGTTATCTTTTATTCAATTTTTTTTATCACAAATTTGCAGAAAAAAAAATCAGCTAAGCCATGTTTGTAGTTATGTGCATAGATAGATACACGCCCTTGTCTGTCTGCGTAGCTATAGGGTAACTACGGCAGGCTTATAAAAACTGAGTTTCTTTTTGATAATTGTCAAGTTTGTACCTACATGGTAGAGATATTAATATTTACCAAACAAAAAACTAAACTGAATATTTAATTTCTATATTAGTTTAAAATCTTTTGTGAAATTATTATGTTTCACAAAAGATTTTAAATTGATATCCAATACAATGTTATGATAATAGCCTCATTGAAACTGACTCTCCAATTTCAGTTCAGTAACATAATCCAACCACTATTAAAAGATAATATTATTATTTGAACTCCAACATTTAAGTGGGTTCTCAATTAGTTTGGGTTACATTTCATATTGTCATTTGAGTTGATGTTGATCATTTTTGTTGGAAACCATTATATTTATGGGTGTTTCAAAATGTAGCTTTTAACCGCTTTATATATTTTTAATTATTTTAGATACGGTGTGCAAACTGAATGGTAATGGTCAAGAAAAGCTAAACAAATTCTACAAAATACATTTACTGGTACATAAAAATATTTTTTAACATCCCCGTGAAGTCTGAACGAACAAATTTTTTTTATTAGCTTCTGTCTAATTGTCCCAAAAAAAAAACTTTAGTGTCATTTTCTGAGACCTAAACATGAAACGTTTAGAAAATGGCTTGAAGCAGTATAAACAAACAAACGAAACACGATCACACTCATAGCCCCCAATAGGATTCCCTGTATCGGGGTGCCATGGACATACACAGAAACAACCACAAAGAACAACAGACATCTAAACTCATCATTCAAATGTCTGCCCTGACCGAGAATCGAACCCGGGACCATCTGCGTAGCAGGCATATACACTGCCAACTAGGCTGCGCGGGTCGTTCAGATTTCTATTCTGGTATTCGGAAAACTGATATCAACACTTTTGTTCGTTCTGTGATTGCCGCGGGCGTTTTTTATTGAAGGCCAACAATGGTTCAGTTGTTTCGTGATTTGAAGATAAAACGTTTTTGTTTTGAACTTTTTATAGGAGCATTGTTTTGTTTGATATTATACATGGATAACTGCGAACGTTTTAAAACAAAGTTTCATAAAACCATTGCAATTAAGTTACGAATAATAATAGCTTTATTCCTTTTATTAGTTGACAGAGGAATAGGACATAGGTAGGGCAAGCATAGTATTTCAGTCTATCCCATAAAAAATTGTGAGAATTTTTGTAAGTATGTCACACACTTAGGTAGTGTGTGACATACTTACAAACAGCAAAAACTTCACCTAGACTGCTCAAATTTCTGCTGCTGGAATTTTATAGAAATGCACAAAGTTTATTCTTTATCTGGCTTAGAAGGCGCGTCGCAGGCAGAAGCTGACTGAAAGTAACAGACGTTGAAATTTATAATTTAAAATGGAGTAGAATCTAGTTGCAGCCATGGCATGAACTGCAAGGTCAAAATTGAACACGGTAAAATTTACCGCAGACCTTGCGTTTGTTAAGCGTACGAGCTGCGTCGTCTGTGCGTTTTCAGCGCGTACGTGGTGTAAAAAGGTGCGAAAACTGAAAAATCTGCTCAGACATATATTTTAAGTTGACTAGGGCTCGATTGTAGATACCACAGACTTAAACTAAAATAAAAATCTATCTGTCACTTTCAAAATAATAAAATTGAAAAAGGACAGGCGATTTATTCTCTATGGTTTTTCACTTTGCCTGCTAGATTTGGACGTGCTTCTGCACGTTTCCCCAGTTTTTCTGTCAATCTTATCCGCCATGTCATGTAACGGCGGATAAAAATGACAGATAACGAATAGAACCACCGACTATAAATCAAAAACCGTAGAGAATAGAGCTGCTGTCCTTTTTCAATGTCTTTAGTCTGAATCGATTTTAAGTTTAGTTTTGGCCTGAATCGATTTTAATCTAGAATCGAGCCCTATTATCATCTAAATGACCCTGTATATTAATGGTTTCCATATAGAAAGGTTTTCGTCGGATACGGCGGTAAACGGCAATCGTGGTGATGTTTACTCTTACCCTATGTAAAGAATGAGATAAAAGCCTAACGGAAATTGCCCCGTATTTCTTTTGTTCGGCTTTATTTATAAAGGTGCTAATTTAATGTAATCTGATAGGAAATTGGTCACACTGTTCTATCACTTCTTTTTATTTTTTACTCGACTGCGCAAAGAAAAGAAGGAATTTAATTTTGTTTTTAATTTTGGTTGCAGAATATTGGTCAACAATGATCATAGTTATGAATGAATACAATATCTGACACAATTTTTTACATCATATTTTTATGTATGACTTAAAGATCAACAGGGATTCAAGAGTTTTGATGTAATTTAATTTAGGCGATAGGATGACAACCTATCTCTGTAATCACATACATACATATAATCAAGCTTTTATCACTTATGGAGTTAGTGATGATGATGATCCTTCCGACCGATTTCGGACATGGCGACTACTTCGACTCCTAGTCGGTGCGGCCCTCGTGCGCCTGAAAGTGACTCATGTAGGCAATTTTCGCCTTGAACTTCCGTGCACACTTAGGGCACGTGAGTGCACCTTGCTCATAATGGTATTGAATGGCAGCAGGCTGGCGGGACTTCAGCTAATAGCGTGTCGACGTCAACTTTACGTTGTTCCTCAAAATCGCTGACTCGCTTCTGTACCAGCCTGCGCCACTCTGGACGTTGTGCTGACAAACCCTTTCCACTCTGAGGGCTCGATTTTGCATCTTTTCATATATCGTTTCTGAACATCTTTAAATCTGAGGAGTTGTCCGCCATGCTTCCGCTTGCCCTACTCCAGATTAGAATAAAAAATGCGCTTCGCTACTCTCTCCTCCGCCATACATGATACGTGACCGCACAATCGAAGCTCGCGACGCATTAAATAAGCCGCAATCCCACCAAAATTGGCTCGTCACAAAACTTCGGTATTTCGCACTCGAACAAACCATATTACATATTATTCAAAACCTAACCTTTAAACCATATTATTTATTTATTACATACATATTCTATATCTTGCGTAGGCATTTAAGGTGGAAACGGTCTAAAGTACGAATGTGGTGACGATACACGCACCACGTTTCGGAAGAGTAAAGAAGATTTGGCAGCACAATCAACAAGGTCGAGTTTTCAAAATTAAATGATAACACAACTTAAATTTGTGGACAGTGGCCATGAAAGTATATCACTCCATACATACATACATAAAATCACACCTTTATCCCTGGGGTAATGGGTAGGTAGAGCGTAAACAAAGGTCATTCTGCCACGAATGACAACATTTTGAGGGTTATTTAAGATAGATTTGTAGGTATATTGCTGTAGTGACAGGTTGTCAGCCTATCGCCTCAATTGCAATATACTGAAATCTTCAGATCCTTTTGCTGGATTTTACAGCATGCCCGGGAGGAAATGCAGCTGGCACATTCAATTTTTTTTTTCTCACTTCCAGTCCACCATAGAAGCATCTAAAATCACCCTCAAAACATTTTCAGTCATCATGGAAACTTTTTTTACATTGATGATGTGCTTGTGCTTACCCCAAAAGAGATAAAATAGTTGGTCAATTGTTTGGATCTGTTAATATCCCTAGCCTTATCCTGTATCTCACGGGGAGGGCTACCTTATCTAGTTGATTGAACGAGAGTACTGTTTTTTACGCGGAGCGACTGCCAACTGACCTCTGCAACCCAGAAGAGAAACCTGACCCAATCCTAGATTAGGTCAGAGTTTTCAAACCGCTATTACTCAGCACTGGCCTCTGATATTAACTGGCTTAACGTGCCTTCGGAAGCAAGGAAAAAGCGCCGAATAAACGTACATATGATATTCGAAAATTGAAAAACACAAAACGTAGTGGGATTCGAACCATGACCAGGAGGCAGTTGCCCTTTCCTAGTGGATATCCTAGTTGATACTTTTAACCATAGATAAAAGTATCAACAATTTGTTTGTACTACAAAATACATCACAGCACGAACAACAAACACAAAATAATCCTACTACAATACAGAAACAGGAAGCACCTACGAGTAACTTTGCAGCATAATCCACCTGGGCTCACTATGCAAACTGAGTTGGGGAACTAATATGAAACCGAATTATAAAAGTCCTAACGCTCGCATGCACAGTTGCTGGCAAACAACTCCTATTCTGAACTTCCGCTGTTATAAGCTAGCTAGTTTTTTTATTTGTTGGGACAATAATGCTGCTTAAGTATTTTTTTATCGGTAAATTTTATTATACTGCCATGCTGGTCTGGACGCGAAAGAAAAACATAGAATGTGCCAGCTGCGTTTCCTCCCCGGCACGCTGTAAAACACAGGTATGGGATCCGAGGATTTCAGTATATTGTAATTCAGGCGATGGTCTAACATCTTGTCACTACAGCAATATACCTACAAATCTATCTTAAATAATCCTCATAACTTTGTCAAACGTGGCGGAATGACCTTTGGTTAGGTCATTTACCCTCTGCCTACCCCATTGGGGGTAAAGACGTGATTATATTGTAGCGGTATATTGTAGCGGTACTTTGTAATTTTGTTTTAGGGTATGATGTTAAAGGTTCTAATCAGAAATGGTTCTGTATGTAAAATAACTTTGGATTTTTGAGTTCAAATTTTCTTAATAAAGGGGGGAATGGTGTAGCGGTATAGCGCTCACAACTGGAGAAGCTGCGTTTGCACATTCCTTGTGGGAACGGTGCGCGCAGCCTAGCCAGTTGCCCGGAGGCCTTACCCGCGATCACACTTTCCGTTCTGGCCTAATTTAACCTTCTGATTTACTTAGTGGTAAATAGTGAATAAACAGAGTGAAAGTTCATACAGTGTTTACTTACAGTCACCAACCCTTACACACACCCCCAACTAATACCTGAACAATATGTATGTATGTATTCTGAACTTCCGCTGTTATAAACTAGCTAGATTTTTTTATTTGTTGGGACAATAACGTTGCTTTAGTATTATTTTATTTATCACACCAGATTTACGAAATATTTTTTACAGTATTAGGACTGGGAATATGATATTATGATTGTTTTTTTGTATACAATATGTTAGATAATTTAGTTTGTTTAAGTTTTTAAGATAGAAGATTGTGCAGCACCAAGACAAACCGATACTTGGTTTAATTGAACTAAGCTGTGTAAGTTAATGATTGTCTTTGTATGTTTTGAATAACAAATAAAAAAAGAAGAGTGATAGAAAAACATAGAATAGATTAGCTGCTCCTCTTCCTAATACTTATATGTCAATAGAGGGAAACAAAGGGTTTCAGTGTATTGCAATTTTCAACCCTATCCCTAAGATACTTATTTCTAAAATTTATCACATCTTAAAACTTACTAACTTACAGACGTGGCGACAGCATCCCTTTATGGTATTTGACGGTATAGTATTTCCAACTCAGTTTTGGAATAAAGGTTAACAAAGTTTCATATATTTTTATTCAAAAACACATATCAAATATAAATGATACATGTAGGCAAATTTGTTAAATTACTAAAGCTACTATTTCATTATGTTGTCCTACTTAATAGCTAAAACTTGTTTCATCACTACATAGTATAAAACAAAGTCGCTTTCTCTGTCCCTATATCCCTATGTATGCTTAGATCTTTTAAACTACGCAACGGATTTTGATGCGATTCTTTTAATGGATAGAGTAATTAAAAATGAAAATATAGTAGAGAAACACTGATGATTTCCGTGCGAAGCCGGGGCGGGTCACTAGTTTATGATAAATGTGTCAATATTTATGTATGTATGTCAAAGATATTTAAACAAAGGAAACTTGAAGCTCTGCACCCGTGTTGCGCTTAAGTCTTATGCTTTCTGCACTGCCACCTATTGTTTCATTGTTTGGTTGAGTGAGTCGTAGATCTACATTTGATCTTATTAGCAGTAAGATCCTATTTAATGCAAGCTACAAATATTACCCTAGCTGGATACGACATCTATCTTAACGTTTATGATATGTTTTATGTAATTAACTTTATATCTATCTATCTATTTATACTTTGGATTTTTGTTTACCAATCTTACATACATACGTATAATCACGCTTATATCCCTAATGCGGTAGGCAGAGCGTGAACGACCTAAATAAGTTTCATATCGCCACGTCTGACAAAGTTTTGAGGGTTATTAAAGATAGATTCTCCATTCTTATCCAATATTATTATCATCCCATTACTAATATCACCCCATATTTTTTTCCAAGTACTCCTTTTGGATAAGTATTAAGACTATATACTTGGAAGAGGGAAAAACTTCTAATGCGCTCGCAAATCCACATGTATAACATTCAAAGTATGAAAATTACGCCCTAATTTTGGGGGCGGCCTATGTCCAATTTAAATCTTCTTAGCGAGTGGATTCTCGAGTCAAACAACGGCCCGAAGAACCCTGGTGTCAGATTTTTCAAACCACCTAGTAACACAGCAGTTAGGCTTCTGCCATGGTTTGAGTAATGACCACTATCAAAGACATCGACCTGGACCGACGGCTTAACGTATTCCGACGAACGGAATCCTTTTATTTTTTGGTCAATCAGGTGATTCACCCTACAATGTTCTTAATCAAACTGGAGAAAACCTCACAAAGTGATAAATTAACAAACATCAACTTTGTGTAATCATCTCCGGATCGTAAGCCTAAGGCTCTGACCACTAGACCACAGAGGCAGTTTCCAATTTAAATAACTTACCTGTAGTTTTTATAATAATAAACCTTGCCTCAGGTCAAAAGCTGTCAGAATACTTCCCTGGAACGTTGTTATTTTTACATTATTCATAATGTTTGCTCGCTCGCCCAGACCAGCAGGATGATGCTGAAAAAGCAACAAAAAGTATTCAAAACAAAATCCCCGGACAGGTAAATTTTTAAATGAAAATGTTTGTATACGATTAACACGTGAAACCGGTAGAGTTTAGGCATTTTATTTTATTTTGGACAAATTTCGAAATAAATTCGTAATGCATTTACTGTTTGATGTGTGAATTTCCATTTCATGCGTCCAACATTTTTCGTAAAAAAGTTCACCGACAGATTTCAGAATAGAATTCATTTGCGAAATATACTACCAATTATTAATGAAAATATTTAGTTTCCAAATAAAAACCCATGCTGGCTTTGGAGCGAGAGAAAACCTTAAAATGTACCAGCTACATGTCTCCCCGGGCATGCTGTAAAAAATAACTGTTTTTTACAGCATGCCCGGGAAGAAATGTAGCTGGCTAGCAGGTACTCGTATATTGCCGTAGTGACAGATTGACAGCCCATCGCCTAAATTACAATGTACAGAAACCCTCGGATCTCTTAGCTGGTTTTTACAGCATGCCCGGGAGGAGATGCAGCTGGCACATTTTATACTTTTCTCTCGCTCCCAGTCCAGCATGAGAGAAGCAAAGTACGTGGGACACTCAGAAAGATTTGCGACACTAAAAAAAAATGTTCTACAGGTACATATATTTTTATTAAATCTTTTCAAAGTACTCTCCACCAGCCTCTATACAAAGATTCATGCGTCTGAACCAGTTTTCAAAACACTTTTTCCAGTCCGCCGTAGACACCTCGTTTACAGCCTGCTCGAACGCAGCCAGCGCATCTTCCGGCGACGAAAATTGTATCCCCTTGAGCTGATTTTTTATTTTTGGAAATAAAAAGAAGTCACACGGTGCTAGATCAGGGCTGTAAGGAGGGTGACCCAGGAGTTTGACTGGTGTGCTGTCCAGGAAGTCCCTCGTTTTGAGCGCGGTGTGTGCAGGCGCATTGTCGTGGTGGAGCAGTAGTCCGCGGAGCCCTGTGTTTGGTCGCTTGTTGCTCACAACAGAAAACTTCTGGTAAACATTTGGTAGTATACCATTCGGCGTTAATGCTTCTTTGATCTCGTAAGGGAATTGAGGCCAAGTGGCCAGTCAAATTAAAAAAGCTGGCGATCAAAATCTTCCTCCCGCTTCGAGATCGCTTCAATTTGGTAGGCGTTGGTTCATTTTGAAACACCCAAACTGTCGACTGGGGCTTGGTTTCTGGATCGTATTGATAAATCCAGGACTCATCACCTGTTACGATGTCGTAAACACGCCGAGACGAGCCTGCTTCAAATTTGTTTAGCATATCACGGCACCAATCCACCCGGGCCTGCTTCTGAGCGTCGGTGAGGTAGTGCGGCACCCAGCGCGATACTATCCTCCTCACGCGAAGATGCCCGTGTAGAATCTCGTCAACGCTTCCCGATCCAATCTTTAATATGTGCTGAATCTCCTGATATGTAATTCGCCTATTATCTTGGATTAAATTTTTCACTGCTAGCACGTTTTCTTCCGTAATAGCCGTCAAAGGGCGACCGCTTCTTTCGTCATCCCCCAAGGTTGGTCGACCGCTCCTAAATTCGTTATACCAACGATACACGGTTGCCTTGGAGGGGCTTTCATCCATAAATGCCATTTGAAGTCTATCGAACGATTCATCCGGTTTCAGGCGACACTTGAAATCGTAAAAAATCATAGCTCTAAAATGTTCCCGGCGGAGATCCATTTTTCAGTAAGACACGATACTTTGAATTGGCTCGCAAAAAATGTGGAGGGAAATTTTGAAAATGGAACACACATATTTTTACTTACAAGTAATCATATTTTCAAAAAAGATTCTAACCGGCCAGTCTGCCATATGTAAAAACTATTTATCGCAATACTTTCTGAGTGGCCTGGTATAGAACTAAATTATAGATAGGTACAAAATGGAAAGACGAATACTCTAAATACTACATGTTTTTTCCTGTGTAGGTAGTAGTTCATCATCACAACATAACACAAACAATGTACCATCATTTTTTTCAACACACAAAGAACATTACCAGAACACAATTGCCATGAACTGTGAACCTGAAAAAACATATTTCCTTTATCCCGCGAACGAAAAATAAAACATTACTCACAAATAAATTGTCAACAAAAATACACATGGTGTTCACAAAGTGGTATATCGTGCGTGAAACAAGATTCTCACAGGTATTCATGGTGTAGGCAATGGGCTCGATTCTAGGGGCCGTATTTATAAAGCTATCTCAAGATTGAGAGCAATATTAAGTATGGATTTGACTGATAATTTTGTACTGAAATGACCTTTCTGATTCAATCTCAAACCAGCTGCCATTCTCAAGTGCTGATTATGATATATTTTTTTATGTTGATTAGGGCTCGATTGTAGATACCACCGGCTAAAACTAAAATTAAAATCTGTCTGTCACTTTCTAAATAATAAAATTGAAAAAGGATGGAATATTTATACTCTATAGTTTTACACTTTGTTCGCTAGATTATGACGCGCATTTGCACGTTCCCCAGTATTTCTGTCAATTTTATGACAAATAACGCATAAAACCACCGTCTATAAATCAAAAACCGAAGTAAATAGATCTCCTGTCCTTTTCCAATGCTTTAAGTCTTAAAGTGACAAATAGATTTTAATTTTAGGTTTAGCAGGATGACTACGTAGAATTAAGCCCAATGTAGTGGGATCAACTGATTACGTATGTTGGTTTTTCATTTAGTTGAGTGCTTTTACGAGTGAAATGTATTTTTGTACTCTTTTTTATATAGGTAAATAGTGTTAAATAAGCACCCTTTTTTTCTTCTAGGGCTTATCTACACTTATGGAATATCAAATTACAATGTCCACAGTGAAAAGCAGGCCTTCCTACTACGACACGACAAGACGTGAGCAGAAGAAAATTATATCATTCATGCTATTAAAAACTGGGCGTCACGGATACCTCGGTAATGGATAATCTAAAATCAGTATTTTAGTAAACGGATAATCCAAAATCAGTAACTGAACACTCCATCCTAAATACTTAAAAACGAAATTAGGTATCCCTTGTGAAACCTCCGTCGTACCAGATCAAATCAGAATGACAGCACTAAAAGTTCAACACAAAGATCACGCACATATCACCAGATGCTGCGTCACATCTCATCACGTTTTGACCGTCCCATTGATTATCCTTACCTCCGTTCGTCCACCGAAATCTGTAGAAACGTAGCCCGGTCATTACCTACCCTTACCCGGATTACCTCCCGAGTGGCAAGTCCGGTTATCCGGCCCAGTGCACATGCCCGGATGTCACCCGGGACGCTCGCTGTGATGTGATTGGAAACCCCTCACTGAATAGTGTCCAGTAAAGTAAAATAGAAAAGCTATCCCGCTGAATAGGCTTACTGTGAAACTCCATTGTGTGTTATATTGAGAACTAACTGGCAGGAAATGACGGGTTTTAGGGTTCAGTGGAAGAGAAAATGGAATTTAAAACAAAAATTAAAACTCTGCTTATCAATTCGTCTGCAAGAGCGATGGGTATGTTTTAAATTTAATATCGTGATCTTCTTCTTCTGATTTGTATAGGACTCATGTCCAGCTTCTGACTTGAGCGATGATGATTTACAACGGACACTTTTGCTGCGTTTGGTACAATGTAGAACATATTTTCTTTGCAATAAGATTGAAATTTCATTGGCAGAATTCCAAAATTCCTCACAGCGTCATGCAGTATAGCCTATCACTTCGTGGTACAAGAGATGCGTCTTCAAATAGCTTCGCGCCGTGACAGGTTGCGTCACTTTGCGGTGCGGATCGTTCCTAAGATAGATTAATAAAAACGCATCTTCAAATCGAAACGGCATCGAATACAAAGCACCTAATTAGGACAATAATTTGAAACAATATCTATACGGAACAGCGAGCGATAAAAAAGCAATGACAAAGAATCTAAGAAAGAAATGAAACGTAAATAGCGCCTTTTCAAATCGTATCTGCCCATTAGTGAACAAAAACCATTTTCTTTCACAAGAGCTTTGTGAAATAGATTTTTTTTCCCAGTAACTGTAATAAATAACTGGATGACTGGCCTCTTTTTAAGTGTAACTGATTTGTCAAAGCTTATTCTCGGATGGTGTGATAAAATAGGGTATTTTTTGAGATGGTCAATCTTCAAGTAGTAGATTTTCAAAGAGGAAATTTTTTTATTTTATTATTGGCAATACGACCTCTTCAAATAGAGTAAGCTTAGATGAAAATACCCTAGTAAACGAGACAACTGGACAGGGCCACTCGAAACGAAAAGTTAGTTCCATGCTATTCCATGCATTCCATGGGAGCGAGTGAAAAACATAGAATGTGCCAGCTACATTTCCTCCCGGGCATGCTGTAAAAACCAGCTAAGGGTTGCAGTACATTGCAATTTAGGGGATGGGCTAACAACCTGTCCCTACAGCAATATCACAAATCCATCAAAAATACAAATCCATCCAATAAAATAACCTTCAAAACTTTGTCAGACGTGGCGGAACGACTTTTGTTTAGGTCGTTTACACTCTGTATCACTTATTACACTCTTTATCCCGAATGGGGTAGGCAGAGCGTAAACGACCTAAACGAAGGTCATTTAAGATAGCTTTGAATGTATATTGCTGTAGTGACAGGTTGTCAGCCCATCGCCTAAATAACAATATACTGAAACCTTCGGATCTCTTAGCTAGTTTTTACAGCATGTCCGGGAGGAAATGCAGCTGGCACATTCTATGTTTTTCTCTTGCTCCCAGGCTAGCATGAAAGTAAGTGATTGTTAGTTTTAAGTTTTAATCTGAATAAATAAAAAAAATAATTTACTGCAACAAATATACGACATGAAATGAAAAGATAAATAATTTGCTGAAATAAATTCATTCGTTTCGAGCGACAATGCCCAGCAATTGCCTTTGCTGACTACACCCTCCCTAAGGTAATAAATCACCATCTGTCCTTGCGGGTTAGCCAGCACTAGTTTGCGGTTACCAAAGGGAACAAACTACTTGTGGTCTAAATCTCGGATTACACGCTTGATATATAAGCATTGTCTATAGTTTCAACATATGGGCCCGTAGAAGTAAAAAGAGAAAGACATAGAATGTGCCAGCTGCATTTCCTTCCGGGCATGCTGTAAAAACCAGCTAAGGGATTCGAGGGTTTCAGTATATTGCAATTTAGGCGATGGGCTGACAACCTGTCACTACAGAATTATACTTACAAATCTATCATAAATAACCCTTAAAACTTTGTCAAACGTGGCGGAACGACCTTTTTTAAGGTCGTTTACGCTTTGCCCACCCCATTAGGGATTATATGTATGTGTATATGGGACCATAGAAGTAAGGAGCAGGAAATTGTCTTTTATACAAGCAACCGAAATTGCACTTACAAAGCCAACTGCTGCCTGTCATCAAAGAATATAATAGAATAGAAAACATTTTATTCTCCAGTTCACAGTACAAAACACAACATAATCATAGAACAGTACACAAAAGATCTTAAAATAGGTAACACTATTAATTACAACAACGTCTGAACTATGTAAACAACGTATAACCATTACTATAAGTGCTATGCCATGTACTGCGCCAGAGAAAAGGAGCTGACTCAGCATAAGTCACAGCAGAAGCCACGACGCTGGTATTCTGCCAGCACCAAAGAGATTGTTTCCAACAAATTATTCCTAGCTTTAGATAGCTCAGTCAGCTGTCGCTTCCGATAGTGAACAAAAGCTCTGTCACAAATGAAAATTTATAGTGACAGCATTCGCCTAAAATACAAAACACCAAAATTCACGTCACTCTAAACATATTTCTATCGCTCCTACCGGCCATGGTCGAGCCATGGGAAATAGTGTTCGTAAATAACTGGAAAATTATAGTATAATCTATGAGCTGCTACGCATAATTTGCTGGGATAGAATAGCGTGATCTTACAATTTGGCGGGTGTTGTAAAACATAACTAAGAAATAAGTAACTCATCGCAATATTGTCATATATCTAAAAACCGATTCTGAATGTTTATATTTTTATTTTAACTGCCTCCGTGATGACATGGCATGACTACTGTCAGAGCCATGGGGTCACGATCCGGAGATTCTGGGTTCGAATCCCAGGGGGGAAACACAAAGTTGATATTTGTAAATGTATTACTTTGTGATATTTTCTCCAGTTTGGTTAGGTTAGGTTAGGTTACAATGCAGGCTGAATCATCTGATTATCTGAAAGAAAAAAGATTTCGTGCTTCGGAGGGCACGTTAAGCCGTCAGTCCCGGTCGCTGTCTTTGATAGTAGTCGAAACACAGACTATTTCAGAGACCTATTAGCTGTGCTATTAGGTGGATTAAAAACTCTGACATCAGGGCTCATCGGGTCAATTGATTTTATTTCCACACGACAGAAGAAGAAAAAGATATTTTATTTTTTGTACGAAACCGTCTACTGCCGACCGTGTAACTATTAATTTCTCTTTACTGTTCTTCCACTTAACAAACACTTTCTTACACTACATAAATCAATATTAATAAGCATCAAATGCAATCAACGTTAACTCCAGATATCCGTAGACCAGTAACAAGTTACACTGAGAGGACAAAATTGGAAACTGACATACTTCTTCCGATGAACAACTACAGCCCTGTGCCTCAAAGGCTCAAAAGCCGCAGGAGCTTTATGATGTGTGTCAGCTCAAATTCTTATGAAGCCCCGCAACAAGCAAGATGCCGGTTTTGGAAGGAAGAATCTAAGCTGGCTTCCCCCTTTGTGCCACTGTCGGAAAATCTTTCACCTAGACACAATCTGGCAAGGCCGACTTGGAAGTCCTTAAACATGCTCCGTACTCAAGTCGGCCGGAGCAAAGATCATCGCTTCAGGTGGGGATTCACACAAGATTCCAACCTTCAATGCAAATGCGGGGTACACCCACAGACCATGTCCCGTTTGATAGTGTGCTCCACATGCCCCACCACTTGCTTGCGAGAGCAGTATATGCGGGCAATCGACAACGCAGTCAGGGTTGCGGACTACTGGGCTAGGGAAATTTAAAAAAAAAACAGACAAGGTTTTGTCTAGTCATCGACACGATAGAAGAAGAAAAATATCATTACAGTTTGTTACTACATACATACATACATATTAAGTAGTTCCGCCACGTTTGACAAGGTTTTGAGGGTTATTTAAGGTAGATTTGTAGGTATATTGCTGTAGTCACAGGTTGTCAGCCCATCGCTTAAATTGCAATATACTGAAACTCTCGGATCCCTTAGCTGGTTTTTACAGCATGCCGGGGAGGAAATGCAGCTGGCACATTCTATATTTTTCTTTCACTCTCAATCCAGCATGGAAGAAATGTTTGTTACTTTCCTTAGTTTTAATGGGTGATGGCTGAAAACCAGTGCTTCACCCTCGCTGGGTGAAAATGCACTAAACTTTGACCAATTTACATCGCTATAGCACACATGTTTTTGATCTACCTGCATTTTTATTTATGTTGTTGTTATCAAAATGTATGTCATCGATTCTTCTCAGTCAAATTAAAAGTCCCTTTGAGATCGGTAAAAAAATATCAGAGTTCAGTTTCCTGCCTACCCCCAAAGGCAGGTGGCGTGATTATTTGTATCGTAACTTTGATTTTAAGTAATGCCCAGTCAAACAAAAAAAAAGTTAGCAGAATCAGTTAAAAACGAACGAAATTCAATTTACTGCCTAACTCCTAAGTCATGAGGCGTGATTATTTGTATCGTTACTTTGATTTTAAATAATGCTCAGTCAAATTTAAAAAAATCCATATAATCGGTTAAGAAACAGCCAAATTTCAATTTCCTGCCTGCCCCCGAAGTCAGATAGCGTGATTTTAGGTATCCTAAGTTGCCACCTGGGAAACACACAGTAGAATAAAAATAGTTCCATCGAAATCGGTTCAGTAGTTTTGGCGTGATGTGGTAACATACCTACAGACAGACAGACAGATTGACAAAAAATCTAAAAAGTCGTTTTGATCTTTATATCGTTATTAATGCATGCAGATGCAATTATTTTTTTGTAAAAATATATTAATGTACGACCCTTCTAGAGATATATTGTATGTATAGATAACATTTTATATATTTTCTTCCATGCTGGACTGGGAGAGATAGAAAAACATAGAATGTTCCAGCTGCCCTTCCTCCCGGGCATGCTGTTGAAATCAGAAAAAGGGACTCGAGGGTTATAGTGTATTGTAATTTAGGCGATGGGCTGACAACCTGTCACTAAAGCAATACATATTACAATCTAAAATTGCCCTCAATTTTTGTCAGACGTGGCGAAAGCGCCTTTTGAGAGGCGTTAAACGCTCTACCTACCCCGTAAGGGATAAAGGCGTGATTTATGTATGTATGTTTAGATAATATTAATATAATAATACGTAACTAATATAAATAGCACATAACTAGTAAACTTATAAAAATATGACAATAACGAATTATTTTGGAAGAGAAATATAGTACTCTTTTAATTGTTTTTTGAATACTGTGATACAAGGACTATCACGCACCGTGTGCGGCAGGGAGTTCCACAGTCTGGCTGCATGAACAGTGAAGGAGTAGCTGAAAAAGTCAGAGTGGTGAGAAGGAATGCTTAAAATTGTCCTGACATGGGAGCGACAAGGCTTGTCTTGTGGTCGTGAGAAATGGAAGTTTTCCTTAAGATAGGACGGAGAAGAAGATTTGTGAAATACATTAAAGAAACATGCCAGTATATGGGCATTTATTCGATGCCGTATTGGGAGCCACTTGAGCTGCGAACGAAACTGTGAGACGTGGTCGTACTTGCGTAAGCCGAATATAAATCTGATGCAAAGGTTGTGCAGTCGCTCCAGTTTGTTCAACAATTCCTCAGTGGCATCCAAGTAGCATTTGTCAGCGTAATCCAAAAGGGGGAGAGCGAGAGTTAGAGCAAGAGTGATTTTAGTTTTTAAAGGCAAGAAATTCTGGAGGCGTTTAAGCGAATGAAAATAATAGTATACCTTCTTACTGACATCTTTAACCTGCGCTGACCAACTCAAATTACTGTCCAGAAGTATACCGAGATTTTTTGCTGTCTTTTGTATAAACAATAGATGTGCCATTATACATAAAGGTTTGGATACTAGGAGGATCTAATTGCCTACACATATACGAGCTACCAATTATCATCGCCTGTGATTTATTACGGTTGACCATTATTGCAAAGGACTCAGCCCAATTCGCAATTTTTCTTAAGTCGTCGTTGTCTGCTGCAGTAGCAGTATTGATATCATCACTTTTAAAATGGCGATATACTTGCAAATCGTCTGCATAGAGATGAAAGCTAGAGGAGATCAAAAAGGTAAGGTAGGTAGGTAGGTTTTAATGAAAACGGAAAGAAGAAGAGGTGAAAGAATGCCACCTTGTAGTACGCCCGCAGAGAGATCACACCATTCCGAGAAAACCTCTTTATAGCGGATCCGCTGCGAACGGCCACGAAGGTATGAATCAAACCATATTATGGCCGAGGAGGAGATATTAAGAGAGCAAAGAATAGCAAGCAGAACATTAAAGTCGACTGAATTGATGGCATTACTAAAGTCAAGCAAGATAAGGATAGTCAGCGTGGCGAATGTCATCAGTGAGTTTAAGACGTGCTTTGACGGTACTGTGGCCAGCTCGAAAACCAGACTGATAGGGAGACAGAAGAGCGTTAGACGTAATAAAGTTAGCCAGCTGCTTGTGGACAATGTGTTCAAGGACTTTGGAGAGAAATGGCAAGATGGATATGGGTCGGAATTGGGATAATGATTCAGGATTAGGAATTTTAGGAAGTGGAATAAGATCGGCACGTTTCCATACCGAGGAGAAAGAACTCGTTACCAGGGAGTAATTAAAGATATGAGTGAGAATTGGTAAGAGTTCAGCTAGGATAAGAGAGACCCTACGGGATGAAAGGTAATCATTGCCCACTGCAGTAGAAGTAATGGATAATATATGCTTCTTAACATCGACCTCGGTAATAGAATTAAATGTGAAAGAGGTACACTGTGGAAGTGGTTTACTGCTGATGTTGGCAATAGTTGTGCACTTTACCCTATCACTTAGGGTATATATGTATATCTTATCTGTTTATGTGCGATGAAGTTGTGTAATTAAACGTATTATCTATCTATTACAGGAGACAGAAGATTTCTTTTTCATGCCCCACGTATCTATTTGTCACAATTTACATTTGTGGAATGAACGGTAAAGCAATCTACGAAAAGTTTGCAAAAGATTGGTAAGAGATCCTTGTACTCAACTTTCGAGTGGAATTCGGAATGGCATTTGAAAATAAATTATAACTTTGCCTCGAATGCTTTTAATATTCAAGTCTTCGACAAAACGTTTTCTTCACAGGCATAAATTTCCATAAAGAACGTAACTAACTTGAAACTTTTTGATGATGTCATTTGAATATTTTAGATGTGACGCTTGTTTATTCACAATCACAATAAATAAACATTTGGATATTTTGTGGCGTGAAGTGAGACGCGATGATGAGGTTTCAGAGAGGATTTTTAACTTTCATAAATAAAACATATACGTGGGACACTCAGAAAGATTTGCGACACTAAAAAAAATTGTTCTACAGGTACATATATTTTTATTAAATCTTTTCAAAGTACTCTCCACCAGCCTCTATACAAAGATTCATGCGTCTGAACCAGTTTTCAAAACACTTTTTCCAGTCCGCCGTAGACACCTCGTTTACAGCCTGCTCGAACGCAGCCAGCGCATCTTCCGGCGACGAAAATTGTATCCCCTTGAGCTGATTTTTTATATTTGGAAATAAAAAGAAGTCACACGGTGCTAGATCAGGGCTGTAAGGAGGGTTGACTGGTGTGCTGTCCAGGAAGTCCCTCGTTTTGAGCGCGGTGTGTGCAGGCGCATTGTCGTGGTGGAGCAGTAGTCCGCGGAGCCCTGTGTTTGGTCGCTTGTTGCTCACAACAGAAAAAACTTCTGGTAAACATTTGGTAGTATACCATTCGGCGTTAATGCTTCTTTGATCTCGTAAGGGAATTGAGGCCAAGTGGCCAGTCAAATTAAAAAAGCTGGCGATCAAAATCTTCCCCCCGCTTCGAGATCGCTTCACTTTGGTAGGCGTTGGTTCATTTTGAAACACCCAAACTGTCGACTGGCGCTTGGTTTCTGGATCGTATTGATAAATCCAGGACTCATCACCTGTTACGATATCGTAAACACGCCGAGACGAGCTTGCTTCAAATTCGTTCAGCATATCACGGCACCATTCCACCCGGGCCTGCTTCTGACCTACGGTGAGGTAGTGCGGCACCCAGCGCGATACTATCCTCCTCACGCGAAGATGCCCATGTAGAATCTCGTGAACGCTTCCCGATCCAATCTTTAATATGTGCTGAATCTCCTGATATGTAATTCGCCTATTATCTTGGATTAAATTTTTCACTGCTAGCACGTTTTCTTCCGTAATAGCCGTCAACCTGTCACTACAGCAATATACGTACAAAATACAAATCCATCTTGAATAACCCTCAAAACTTTGTCAGACGTGGCGGAACGACCTTTGTTTAGGTCGTTAACACTCTGCCTACCCCATAAGGGATAAAGGCGTGATTATATCTATGTATGTATGTATAGCCGTCAAATTGCGACCGGTTCTTTCTTTATCCCCCAAGGTTGGTTGACCGCGCCTAAATTCGTTATACCAACGATACACGGTTGCCTTGGAGGGGCTTTCATCCATAAATGCCATTTGAAGTCTATCGAACGATTCATCCGGTTTCAGGCGACACTTGAAATCGTAAAAAATCATAGCTCTAAAATGTTCCCGGCGCAGATCCATTTTTCAGTAAAACACGATACTTTGAATTGGCTCGCAAAAAATGTGGAGGGAAATTTTGAAAATGGAACACACATATTTTTACTTACAAGTAATCATATTTTCAAAAAAGATTCTAACCGGCCAGTCTGCCATATATAAAAACTATTTATCGCAATACTTTCTGAGTGGCCTGGTATAAATAATAAATAAAAAGTGGTTTATTCCATTTCTTATGTCTAGGTAATTATAAAAGGTTGTGTCACTTTTTTAAAGTAAAAAATACCTGTGTTAGAAGGCCCCGCTCCTCCCACGGGTCATTGTAAAAACGTGTTACAAATAAAAATCAATCCAAATATAAAAATGAAAGATGTCATTTTTATCCGCCGTAATAACATGACAAGGACAATTTTATCCGCTATATCGCACTATGATATGGCGGATAAAATTTACAGAAATACGGGGAAACTTACACAAGCGCGTCAAAATCAAGCGGACAATGTATTAAACCATCTATACATATAATAAATCTCTAGAAGGGTCGTATCTATACATTGAATAATTTTCGAAAAAAAATATTTCAGCCGGTATTATTAACGATATAAAGACCAAATCGTTTTTTTTTTTTTTTTATCTGTCTGTCTGTATGTTACCACATCACGCAAAAACTACTGAACCGATTTCAATGCGATATTTTTTATTCATCACAGTATTACCTGGGTTGCAACTAAGGATACCTAAAATCACGACACTTCACTTAGAGGGTAGGCAGGAAATTCAAATTTGGCTGTTTTTTAACCAATTTTGATCTTATTTTTTTATTCGTCTGATTGTTATCTAGGAAAAAACAAAGGATACAAATAATCACGCCACATGAGTTGATGGGTAGGTAGGAAATTAAAATTTGATTGTTTCTTACTCAATTTGATGTTTTTTTATTCGGCTGAATGTTACCTCACCTAAAACAAACCGCGCCACCTTACTTAGGGAGAAGACAGAAAATTTAACCCTGTTTGTAGTTTTTTTAATCTCATTAGAATACAGTCACTCTCATTACGCACACAAGTATCGTGTTATACACGTGATAGGCTTAGCTAACGCGATTCGTAATGACACAAATAAATAAGAGAAAAGAGATTAAAACGATAAGCGTAAAGAACGGAGTGATTTATTCCTGCTTAAATTGTTGTCCATTTCTGTTCCCTCATGATAGAAAAAGTCGCGTATAGACTATTTTGCTACTACGAATTGGTTCAATTATGAAATTAAATCGAACGTGGGGATCGCGAACCCGCCGATAATAAAGCCGTGGCTGAGTGACCTGGGACCCTGTGGGATCGGCGAAGTCGACGGCTTTCTAATGCGGTAAAAACTTAAAAATTCATCAGAAATATTTGTGTTCCCAAGAAAAATCTCACCAACGCGATATAAAAATATCGCCAAATCGTACAGCGACATCTGTAAATGCACGGTATAGAAATCTTTGTATGTATTTACAGTAAAAACCATAAAAACCTTATCCAAAACTTTAGCAATTATAATTTACAAAACGTTAAAGCATTTATAAATATGATAGGTCATATGTTTCTGTGTACAATAAACTGTTAAATAAAATAAATAATTTAAAATAGGTCCTCCACCGACCACTAGATGACATTATGTAAAATTTAAAACAAAAAATACATCGCTGTTATAATCATCAGTCACCACGTGTACGGAGTCGCGGGCACAGCTAGTATAGTATAGATCGCTTATCCTTTTTCAATTTTATTATTTTGAAAGTGACAGATAGATTTTAATTTTAGTTTTAGGCGGTGGAATCTAGTATCGACCCCAATGCGAGATATTTCATTTACTATGCTTTCCCGATTCCCTGGAAAAATCCCTTAGTTCACCTTTGGTAATACGCCATCGGCAAAACTTGGGGTGATGCTATTCTGACCTAGCATCATATTAAGCAAAGCATCATAATGACAAATAAGCAATGTGGATAAATGCTTACTCTTTACCACTAATTTGCGTCTACTATTGAGAGCTAAACCCTATTAAACAAGCTGAAACTCAAGTTTGTTCAGCTGATGACCGCTTTAATGACGTCACTCATGACGTCACAGACCACAGTGGCAATTGCCAAGCGCCGTAGTGCAGCCAGAGTGCACCGCAAATTACGCTGAACAGCCTCCGTGGTCTAGTGGACTGAGCCATGGGCTCTTGATCCGGAGCTCCTCGGTTCGTAACGATTGTACAAGGTTTAAATCGTTTACTTCCATGCTGGACTTACGTACGTTTACTGCATTTCATCCCGAGCATGCTGTAAAAACCAGGGATCCGAGGGTTTCTGTAAATTGCAATTTAGGCGATGGGCTGACAACCTGTCACTGCAGCAATATACCTCAAATCTATCTATATCTATACATATAATAAATCTCTAGAAGGGCCGTGTCTGTACATTGAATATTTTTACAGAAAAATAATTGCAGCAGGCATTATTAACGATATAACATCAAAAGGCATTTTTTCCTTTTTTTGTCTGTCTGTCTGTATGTTACCACATCACGCCAAAACTACTGAACCAATTTCGATGGGACTTTTTTTATTCAACTGTGTGTTACCCGGGTTGCAACTTAGGATACCTAAAATTACGCTATCTGTCTTATTAAGTAGGAAATTGAAATTTGGCTGTTTCTTAACCGACTTTTATGGAACCTTTTTATTCGATTGAGCATTATTTAAACTCAATGCTACGATACAAATATTCACGCCTAATGACTTAGGAGGTAGGTAAGAAATTAAATTTCGGTCGTTTTCAAACCGATTTTGATGGATGTTTTTGTTAAACTGAGTAGTACTTAAACTTTAACTGCCTCCGTGGTCTAGTGGCTAGTGCCATGGACTCCTGATCCGGAGGTCCTGGGTTCGTTTCCTAGGGGCGAAACACAAAGTTGATATTTGAGAATTTATCACTTTGTGAATTTTTTCCCAGTTTGGTTAGGACATTGCAGACTCAATCACCTGATTGTCCGAAAAAGAAAAAGATTTCGTGCTTCGGAGGGCACGTTAAGCCGTCGGTCCCGGTCGCTGTCTTTGATAGTGGTCGTTACACAAAACCATGTCAGAGGCCTGATAGTTGTGCTACTAGGCGGTTTAAAAACTCTGACACCAGGGTTCATCGGGTCCATAGACTCGATACCCACTCGACAGAAGAAGAAGAAGACTTAAACTTTAAGTTACGATACAAATAATCACGCCACCTGTTTTAAGATGTAGGCTGGAAATTTAACTGATCGTTTTTAACCGATCTTAAAGGGACTTTTTATTTGAGTTTTTTCTATTACCTGGTGTCTAGCCTAGGTTAGAAATAATCACGCAAACCATTCTAATACTGAGTAAGTACCGACAGTTAGTACGGAAACCACGCAGTGTCGAACATATTGAAAACGCTACGTGCGGGATCTGCTATCTCGCGCGCGGAATCGTGTTTTCCATACAATAACAAAGATCAGACAATGTGAAACATAATTCCGCCCGCGTGTTAGCAGATCCCGCTTTCAGTATGTTCGATACTGTGTGTTTCCAAACTATAACTGCGTGTATACAAACCGGACGTACGAAGTCGCGGGCACAGCTAGTCTTAAATATCCCTCAAAACTTTATCAGACGTGGCGTCACGAGCTTTGTTTAAGTTGTTTACGCTCTGCCTACCCCATTCGGGATAAAATACAAACCGGACGTACGAAGTCGCGGGCACAGCTAGTCTTAAATATCCCTCAAAACTTTATCAGACGTGGCGTCACGAGCTTTGTTTAAGTTGTTTACGCTCTGCCTACCCCATTCGGGATACAGTCGTGATTATATGTATGTATGTATGAGCTAATTCGGGAATTGTGCGTAACGTTACGTATGTGGTGTAACAGTCGTACAAGAGAAATTTGTAACGAGCATTCCTTACAGACTTTTACCTCCTGAAGTACACTTTATCAAAATTGTTAGCGTGTCATTGTTTTTCTTAGCGGAATTCTCATGTTTGTTGCAAATTAAATTCCCCGTGGGTGTTTCTATAAAGGTGAGTACTCACCGGGAGCGTCGAATTTTATACATACATGTAATAACGCCTTTATCCCTAATAGGGTAGGCAGAGCGTAAACGACCTACACAAAGGTCGTTCCGCCACGTCTTACAAAGTATTGAGGGTTATTTAAGATAGATTTGTAGGTATATTGCTGTAGTGACAGGTTATCAGCCCATCGCCTAAATTACAACATGCTGAAACCCTCGTATCCCTTAGCTGTTATTTACAGCATGACCGGAAGGAAATGCAGCTGGCAAATACTAATAATATAATATTTTTTCTCGCGCTCTCTCTCTCTCTGTCTCCTACAACCTGTTACTACAGCAATATACCTACAAATCTATCTTAAATAAGTCTCAAAACTTTCGGCGGAACGACCTTTGTTTAGGTCGTTTACGGTCTACCTGCCCCATTAGGGATAAAGGCGTGATTATATGTATGTAAGTCTACTAAAAAAGATTATCAATAAAATCTTTATGAGGGTATAGCTACTATCCAAGTACACACTACTTCAAGACCCTAAAAAACGGCGTTTGTACGCCCTCAATACATACAGTCACGCCTTTATCCCTAATGGGGTAGGCTTAGCTTAAACGACCTAAACAAAGGTCGTACCGCCACGTCTGACAAAGTTGTGAGTGTTATTTAAGATAGATTGTTAGTTATATTGCTGTAGTGACAGGTTGTCAGCACATCGCCTGAATTCCAATATAATGAAACCCTCGGATCCCTTAGCTGATTTTTACTGCATGCTCGGGAGGAAATTCCAGTCCAGAAGAACCCCAGTCAATCAAATTGAATTGAATACGCCCTCAATGTTTTCACAAATGCTGCTCGCGTAAAGAATGACAGAAAATCAGCCACTAAAAATACTTCGTCAAACTTTCATCAAGTGTGTCATCAGCCTAAGCAATACTCGTCAACTTTGGTTGGAGCAAGTTTTTGCAAGAGAATGTTACGAGCTTTGTTTTATTCGGGACAAATTGGTACGACGATGCCTTTATATTACGAGTACCAACTCCAAGTTTGCCTGCAGATTTCCTTGCCGAGTTTGGAGTCTTTGATTGAAGTAGGAATGAGTTGACGTATACTTATGCAAATGAAACCGAACCACCCCCAAGGAACATTAAACAAATTACAGCAGAAGAGACTGGATATATACAAACATATATATAGTCACGCCTTTATCCCTAATGGGGTAGGCAGAGCGTAGACGACCTAAACAAAGGTCGTTCCGCCACGTCTGACAAGGTTTTGAAGGTTATTTAAGATAGATTTGTAGGTATATTGCTGTAGTGACAGGTTGTCAGCCCATCGCCTAAATTGCAATATACTGAAATACTTTCCCCTTAACTGGATTTTACAGCATACCCGAGAGGGAATGCAGCTGGCATATTCTATGTTTTTCTCTCGCTCCCAGTCTAGCATAGAAGAAACAGTAGAGATGGGATAGACTACATAAATTTCGTATCGGTGTTAGGGATAGCTTCTCGCAAGTTGTCCTTGCTCAGTCAACGAGACTTAACAACTTCTATCGGTTCAGGTTGGCAGAAGGTAAAACCATGGTCGGTCTGGTGGGGATCCTCGAAGAACCCCTATGTGAACTGCGTTTGCGGTGCAGTTCAAACAATGGCACATTAAACATCGTGCTCTGTGTGCCCTAACACCTGCACGCAAGCGGATCTAATGATTGCCAATCGATCCGCAATACAAGTGGCAAAGTTCTGGGCCGCCACATTGTAAGATTTCTGCCCTGTGTTCCATCGATACGATAAAAAGAAGGTCGTTTCGGAAATGATAAAAAACATTCGATTTGTCCGCACGAAATGACTACCTAGACTAGACAATTTGTATGCGGAATAATTTTAATGTTTTTGAATGAATTTTATCATTTGTTTCATTCTATCAGTAAATTATTATTCATTTCAGAAAGCCTATCATAAGTAACCTAATGAGAGACAGAGTCATATTTAAATACCCTTTCATTATATGCAGTTTAGGTACTCTACGTACTTAGTAAATAAGTTTATATTTTGTCACAATGAGGTCAACTACGGAGAAACATAAAAACTGTAATGTTTTCTAAGAACGCCGTGTATGGAAGAAAAAAATACGTGCAAGTAAATGTATGCTTTAAGGCCAAGGTTTGCAACGGTCCTTGGTGCTTTTATAAGCTGCTGTTTATACAGTTTACAGTGCAGTAAATTATTGCTATGCAGTCACGCTACTGTTCTTTGACGGGCTGGCAGTTTTCCCACCAAATCGACCTATTATGTCTACTATTGAGTCGCAAACGACCAGATGAACTATGATAAGAAGCATGAAATCAACTTTTCAACAAACCATCAGATCGTTCTAGCAACTTTTTGACAAATTAGGCTACTCACTGATTATTTAATGATAAATGATAAACTTTGTTTCTTCATGGAAATCGAATCCTACAACCTTAAGACCAAGTGCCTAAGGTAAGGCAGCCTCACCACTGGACCAGAGAGGGGTAGTTACCGCTATTCCTTTATCAGACACTTATGAGTCTGCCGGAGTAGTGAAATCCCATACTAACGTAGTTTCGCCTTTATTCCTAAACAGTTAAACCAAACTTCGTACACATTACCTAACGCATCATATCTATGCTTCTAATTAGGTTTGGGTTGAAAAAGTTAAGCATAAACAAAATAAGATCGAAAATACGATTTTGTGTGTAAATAGCCTATAATTAAATTTGCTTCGTAATTTTGTACATAGTTAATATTTTCAATTCAAACCTATTAGAAGCACAGAAATAATGCATTTGATCATGTGTACGGAGTTTGATTAAGTTTGGTTTCACTGTTTAGGATTAAAAGCGAAACTACGTTTGTATGGGACTTCACTTCTCCGGCAGACCCTTCATTAATGGTTCCAATCACTTCAATATGAAGCTGACTATGCTCCGTTTAATTACGAAAGTTAGTACCAGATGGAACTCATCGTCCGTAGAGAAATTAAAACTGATTTGTTATAGAGCGATCATTAAAAAAGGTAATAAAAGAGAAGTGCTCTTGCCTGTCAAACCAATCTTAGTCGAATGCGCTAAACAAGAAGGGTAAATTCCAATTCCTAAATATTGAGCAAGGACTAAATTTAAAAAATGAGCAAAAATATTATGTGTGAACGTGAGACATAATGTTTTGTCTTCGATCCGCATAGTTAAGGTAATCAAAGAATTCTTTTTTTTTTACTTATTCGTAGTTTTCAAAATCATCATCATATTCCTATGCCTTATCCCATTATTTGGGGTCGGCGCAGTATGTTTTCTTCTTCCATTCATCCCTTTCAGCCTGTAGTTTTCAAAGAACATCATAAAATAATTCATCAACAAAAGAAAAACAGTTGCCGTACAGTTGTTTGTGTCTTTTAAGCCTTCCTATTAAGGTATAGATAAGTAAATATTTATCTATACCTTTATTGGAAGGTAACCAAGGGACCTATAAGTTATTCATGAAAAACTTTGCTGCTCTGCCCCAACCTCTATTCTTCAGTAAAACAAGCTTGTAAATGCAATACTAAAAGCAGTCGGTAAATTTTATTTTTTTGTAAGCTCAGCATTTTAATTGAAGAGTAAACGACTGCGCCCAGTTTCATTGTGTATCAATTTGATAATTGCCCGATGTCATACCCTCTTTGCATTGAATAAATTATTTTTTTATCGGGAAATCCGATGATTGGGGCCACCGATGGGTTTGGCACATTTGCAGCACATTTCAAATTTGAAATTGAATGTATTGTAGCGGTTGCGCGTTTCATCGTGTACATGGTTACCCTACTTGGGAAAATAATAATAATGTTTATTTCACTCACCTCAATATTCATAATTTTGTACAAGATATTATCTTAGAAAATTAATAAAACTAAGTACTTTAGTGAGAGCTGGTTCCTGATAAAGGCATTGCGCATGTACTACAGGTAACCAGGCCCCACCCCCTTGAATATATTTGAAAAATCTAAAACAATATGAGTAGAATATGGTCAGTAGAATTCGATTAATTAATTGAGTATATTTATTGAATAGGGGACAACATTACAGAAAATGCCTAAAAATAAAATAAATTAATTATTATATGATCAGTAGAATTATATGGTCAGCGAAGTTATGATTCTTCAGCAAGCGGCCTATTTTGCTGAACCATAAATACAATTTGTTCAGCATGATAATTAACAAGGTATCTACTGTAAAGTTGTCCCCTATTCAATAAATGTACACGATTAATTAATCATTAATACAATTGATATCATTATGATAACCTTATCATGCTGAACAAATTGTATTTGTGGTTCAGCAAAATAGGCAGCTTGCTGAAGAATCATAATTTCGCTGACCAAATAATTCTACTGATCATATTATTATTTATTTATTTTATTTTTAGGTATCTACTGTTGTCCTTGTTAACCTTTGTTTTCGGTTGTGTACGCTCTGCCTACCCCATTAGGGATAAAGGCGTGATGATAATATGTATGTATGTATATACGCCTTTATCCCTAATGTGGTAGGCAGAGCGCAAACGACATCAAATATGTATATATGAAATGCAATATTTATGTCTGTTTGTTATTTTATTCTTCCATGCTGGACTGGGATTCTTCCATGCTGGACAATGGCAACTGGCAATTTTAGATTGAAAAGTGTATTGCTATAGTGACAGGTTGTCAGCCCATCGCCTAAATTACGATACACTGTAACCCTCGAGTCCCTTTTGCTGACTTCTACAGCATGCCCGGGAGGAAGGGCAGCTGGAACATTCTATGTTTTTCTATCTCTCCCAGTCCAGCATGGAAGGAATTTATTTTATTTTACTGAACCATGTCATTTACTTCGTTAGCGGTTGATTGTAACAGCAATTAATTAATAGGTACACTAGAGCAGCTTGCATTGCATAATTAAAATATACCCTGCTGTCTATGTATATTAATATGCGATTAATTAATTGAGTATATTCATTGAATAGGGGACAACATAATAAATAAATGCCTTAAGGTTTGTCCCCTATGTACCTTTGATGTTGGTCGCTACATAAACCATGTCAGAAACATAGGTATTTTTTAGCTTAGCTGTTCATTTTAATATCAGGTTAGATCCAAAAAAAAACACTCATTACGAAAAAAAAACCTGTTAGCGTATAAAAAAGGATACACCGAACTTGGTTCACTTCACACTAAAACTTTAAAACCCCGACATTTCTTATGCAGTCTGCTCAGGAGAAATAAGGGTACATTCTATAGTTTTTTTATGATTTCTTGTTTTGCTTGGAGAATATTATTTATAAATATTTATTCACTTTCTTCCATGCTGGACTGGGAGCGAGAGAAAAACATAGAATGTGCCAGCTGCATTTCCTCCCGGGCATGCTGTAAAAACCAGCTAAGGGATCTGAGGGTTTCAGTATATTGCAATTTAGGCGATGGGCTGACAACCTGTCACTACAGCAATATACGTACAAAATACAAATCCATCTTGAATAACCCTCAAAACTTTGTCAGACGTGGCGGAACGACCTTTGTTTAGGTCGTTTACGCTCTGCCTACCCCATAAGGGATAAAGGCGTGATTATATGTATGTATGTATGTATGTATTTATTCACTTAATGAGATAGTAGAAAGGGTTTAATAAAAGCTTATTGTTCCGTAGGCGGATAATAAAAACAGTACGTGACTTAGGAGACAACAAGAGTAGATTCCGTAGGAGGTATCTTATTGTAATTATACGAGAAAGCTAAGAATAGCAAAAATATTATTTTCACTTCTCATGCTCTGAAAGTGCTATTTGGTGCAGGTTGTAGGCTAAATTGAATTTTGTGCACAAGGACAAAAACGAATCTACTCATTAATTGCATCTCTTCTAAGGCATAGCAAATTAGGCCATACAGACAAACATGATAAAAAGTTCATAGATAGAACTTGAATTTTATAATATTTACTTTAAACTGTTTTTCTTTAGTGATTTTTGACATAAACGAAATTTAAATTAAAACTCCAGTACGATAAATTAAAGTTAAATGGCGGGAATGAATTGTCTAGTGTTATTTTCCTGTACCCTTAGGTTGCCTGGAAGAAATTGCTGCTTAGCAATAAGGCCTATTTGTACTACTATTTGTTATATTTGATTTTATTTTGTCTTGTGTTTTTTCTGTGCAATAAAGTATATTCTTATCTTTTAGTTTTGTAGAATTTTCTCGATTCTACTCGCAAAGGAAGTGAAAAGCAGAGTTAAAAACTAGTGCACAAAACCACTTTTGTTCTTGATTAATACCAGCCCGCGCCCTGTGGGCTCGGGCATCTAAAAATCTCCGACAAAAATGTCTTGTTTTGTGTACTTGTAGTAAAATGTACTATTTTCACCGCATAATGTAAAAAACAAAAAAAAACATTACGTAAATAAAGTATGACTCAGTTTTTTGGAGGACACGATAAGGCATTGTAGTCGGTCACTGGACACCATTGTTGCTGTACAAACATTGGCGGAGGCACTCTTTAAGTATTAAAACTATATTTTTTTTTCTTTTTTTGATATGGATGGGATCTATCCTTATGGACCACCCCGGGCAACGGCAACACAGGCTTGCCTGTGAGTAAGTCCGGCTAAACGATCCCAAGAAAGCGGCTAGCGGAGCCCCGCTAGGGGCCGCCTGGCACGCAACCACCCTCTCACCGGAGTCCGGCGCCAAAGAGTTTGCTTCGTTCCGCCGGTGCGTGAGATTGCTAGTGCCATAACAGGCAACTTCTGGGTGAGCTCGCTTCATCGGTGACTCTGTCACGGTCATGACTGACCTAGTGTCCAAGGTCAACAGAAAAAAAATAGAACATGTAAAAATATTACCACTTTTTTGCCAGTTAATAAAAATAAATGACTAAAAATGGGTGGTCATATTTTGTCTCGTATGAGGTTCAAGATCATGATTATGAAACAATCTTACCATCACGCATATCTGTAAGTTTCAACATTTGTCATTTTCTAATAAAAATAATGTCTCTACAGCAACACTGACATGATCACACTCATAGCCCCCACTAAGATTTCCTGTATTTGGGTGCCATGGACATACACAGAAACAACCACAAAGAACACCCAGAACCAGAAACAGGCATACTCATTCAATTTCTTCAATTCAAATGTCTGCCCCGGCCGAGTTAATTGTAGAGGGAATTGAACCACACTGCCAACAAGGCTGCGCGGGTCGTCACCATTATAATATATATTATATAAATATCCTTTATTGCATTAAAACCCAAGAAATTAAATTTGCAGAAAGGTATGTAATGAAGAGATCTCTTCAAGCTAACCCACTTTGAGAGAATGAGAATCATTTTGAGGGCAAGACAAATAGCATGCAACATTAACTAAAAGTAAACAATGAAGTAGAACTATTAAACATAATTAAGTAAAAAGAGATAATAATAAATTCAGTTTTTGCACCAGGGTACTCCAGCACCTTAGTGGTGTAGGCGCGCCTATAGCGGGGATCTGGAGGAAAGCGACAGAAACGGGAGCGTAGATAATCAGGAGAGGCAGGATTGTAAAGCATGTTGTAAAGAGTGCTCAGGATGTGCACATCACGCTGACGTGATGCCCGGTGAGAAATGCAGCTGGCACATTCTATGTTTTTCCCTCGCTCCCAGTCCATCATGAAAGTAATGCATTATTACCTAACATAAATCCAATAACTCACTTTTAAGACATAAGCTATGACACTATTTCTCATTCACACTGCACACACACACTTATACATATTGTAGCACTTCATCTATAGTTATTGTTTTTTTAACTTCTAAATTGTAAATATTAATTATTATATTGTTTAAAACTTTTTGAAACCTACCTAAATTCAGCTTTTAATATGTTAAACTTCGTAACTGGCTAGATTCGTTTATAACATTTGTAATGTAATTTAACAATATGTGCTGTAAAGTTTACAACAAAGATAAATTAAATTTTGTCGGATTAGAACATACTAACATACATCATACTTACGAAGTCCAAATATATAAACCGAATTACCAGATTATGTAATTTTTCCCTAATATCAGATTTTTGCAATAGAATCTAATCGAGAAAATCGTCTCATTAAAAATTAAGCAAGTCTCATTCTTCGGAGTAATAAAAGTTACTTCTAAGCCCCCTAATTTTCGTGATTCTACAACTTTGACGAGCTCATTATTTATTACTTACCTACGGAAAGCGGGTATGATCAAAGTATTTCCGAAGCCAAAGTTTACTTTAAAAACATGTGCGCTGTTACAAAGATGAAACTAGGGGGGGTTCTTTGACTTATTTTTGAGATTATTCAAGAAGAAACCGTTCTTCATTTATTCTTGACTTCTTCTTGAGTTCAAGGCCCACGCGCACTCAAAACTGTTTTTTTGTTTGTTGTTTTCAGCTCCCTCAACTCGGCGATTTTCTATAGATAAAAGGGGATTAGAACTTTATAAAAGAACCTAGTTTAAGCCAATGGATAAATGGTTATACTTCCATGCTGGACGGGGAGCGAGAAAAAAACATAGAATGTGCCAAGTGCATTTCCTCCCAGGCATGCTGTAAAAATCAGCTAACGAATTCGAGGGTTTCAGTATATTTCAATTATTTCATATATTTCAATAGGCGATGGGCTGACATGACAACCTGTCACTACAGCAATATACCTACAAATCTATTTTAAATAACCCTCAAAACTTTGTCAGACGTAGCTTTGTTTAGGTTATTTACGCTCTGCCTACCCCAGTAGGGATAAAGGCGTGACTATATGTATTATGTATGTAGTTTAAGCCAAAGATGACTGAAAGATAGTCAACAAGGGATTGAGCTCACATATAAGTCTTAAAAACACTTGCTATATCCCCCCAAATTATGGACCACAACAAACCTTATGATACTGGATCTCTATAGATAAATACTGTATTTTTTTATTGCGCTCGAGAGTATATTTAATCTAGTCTTGGCTAATTTTAATTTACACATCTTAAAAAAAAACCAAAGGTATAGGGTATTCCAATAACCCGCCAAGTGTCACCCCTGGTACAAAGGTGCCTATCATACTCTCCGCGTTTCCGCGTTGAATTCCGATGGACAACCTTTGGGTCAGAAGTGCATCGGAGCAGGGGTCTTGGATAAATGGTTATAATTCTTAACCCAAGCAGCCTTGCAAAGCCAATCGCATAATTTGTATTTGTCATTCTATTAAGTTGGCTTGGTTTCAGTATAATAAATGACCTTAAAAACTAGGATCCTACCTTTACATCTGGGATCAAACAATACTTTGGTTTAAAATGGACTCAATCTGCTTTTATTAAAGCGTGCGTGTAAGCGAGACATAATTTGGGCTGAGAAAATTTGATTCGCCGAGACACGCAAAGAAGAAGAAGAAGAAGCGAGACATAATTTTATACTTAATCTGACCATTGATACTTACTGCTCGTAAAGTAATGTTTTTTATGATACATACATACATACATATAATCACGCCTTTATTCCTAATGGGATAGGCAGAGCGTAAACGACCTAAACAATGGTCGTTCCGCCACGCCTGATAAAGTTTTAAGGGTTATTTAGGATAGATTTTTAGGTAAATTGCTGTAGTGACAGGTTGTCAGCCCATCGCCTAAATTGCAATATACTGTAACCCTCCGATCCCTTAGCTGGTTTTTACAGCATACCCGGGAGGAAATGCAGCTGGCACATTCTATGTTTTTCTTTCGCTCCCAGTCCAGCATGACATTAATAATATGGTTTCTCATAATAAATACAATAGCCTTGATGTAACTGTTGCACAGTAATTAATTACTTAGGTCGTGTACGCCCTGCCTACCCCATTAGGGATAAAGGCGTGATTATATGTATGTATGTATGTATGCAAGTTACATACCTACGAATATACAAACTATCGACTTCCACTTTTATTATCAGCTATAAGTAGACTAGTAGTGGGCTCGATTCTAGATTTGACGGCTAAAACTAAATTATAAATCTATTGGCCACTTTCAGACTCATCATCATCTCCCTAGCCTTATCCCGTATCTCACGGGGTCAGCTTCCTAATCTAGGGGATTGAACGAGGGTTACTGGTTACTGGTTTTTTACACAGAGCGACTGCCATCTGACCTCTGCAACCTAGAAGGGAAACCAGACCCAATCCTAGATTAGGTCAGAGTTTTCAAGCCACCAATGCTTAGCACTGGCCTCTGATATGGCTTAACGACTAATATCTACGGTATTAAACGATATTAACCGAGACCAACGGCTTAACGTGCTTTCCGAAGCACGGAAAAAGCGCCGAATAAACGTACATATGAAATTCGAAAACCGAAAAACACATTGGTACGTGGTGGGATTCGAACCACGACCTCCCCGCTCAGGAGGCAGCGGCCCTATCCACTACACCATCGGGCTCTCAAACTCTCAAACTCTCGCGTCAAAATTTTGCGGACAAAGTGTGAAACCATTGAGTATAAATCCTTTTCCAATTTCATTATTTTGAAAGTGACAGATAGATTTTAATCTTAGTTTTAGCCGGTGGTATCTAGAATCAAACCCACTATGCACATTAGCATTCAACTGCTATGGACATGGGCTAAAACTATTATAACAGAATTAACTTTAAACTAAAAGTTATTTTCCCATACAAAATGACGTACCATTTTTGGGACAATTTGTTTCGGGAAGTAATTTTTCCCTAATATCAGATTTTTGCAATAGAATCTAATCGAGAAAATCGTCTCGTTAAAAATTAAGCAAGTCTCATTCTTAGGAGTAATAAAAGTTACTTCTAAGCCCCCTAATTTTCGTGATTCTACAACTTTGACGAGCTCATTATTTATTACTTGCCTACGGAAAGCGGGTATGATCAAAGTATTTCCGAAGCCAAAGTTTACTTTAAAAACATGTGCGCTGTTACAAAGATTAAACTAGGGGGGGTTCTTTGACTTATTTTTGAGATAATTCAAGAAGAAACCGTTCTTGATTTAGTATTGACTCCTTCTTGAGTTCAAGGCCTATGGGCACTCAAAACTGGTTTTTTGTTTGTTGCTTTCAGCTCCCTCAACTCGGAGATTTTCTATAGATAAAAGGGGATTGGAACTTTATAAAAGAAAATAGTTTAAGCCAAAGGATAAATGGTTATACTTCCATGCTGGACTGGGAGCTAGAGAAAAACATAGAATGTGCCAATTGCATTTCCTCCCAGGCATGCTGTAAAAATCAGTTAACGAATTCGAGTGTTTCAGTATATTTCAATTTAGGCGATGGGCTGACAACCTGTCACTATACCTACAAACATATTTTAAAAAACGATCAAACCTTTGTCACACGTAGTTTTGTTTAGGTCATTTACGCTCTGCGTACCCAAAGATGACTAAAAGATAGTCAACAAGGGATTGAGCTCACATATAAGTCTTAAAAACACTTGCTATATCCCCCCAAATTATGGACCACAACAAACCTTATGATACTGGATATCTATAGATACATACTGAATATTTTTATTGCGCTCGAGAGTATTTAATCTAGTCTTGGCTAATTTAAATTTACACATCTTAAATAAAATAAACCAAAGGTATAGGTTATTCAAATAAATCGCCCCGTGTCGCCCCTGGTGCAAAGGTGCCTATCATACTCTCCGCGTTTCCGCGTTGAATTGCGATGGACAACCTTTGGGCCAGAAGTGCATCGGAGCAGGGGTCTTGGATAAATGGTTATACCAGGCCACTCAGAAAGTATTGCGATAAATAGTTTTTATATATGGCAGACTGGCCGGTTAGAATCTTTTTTGAAAATATGATTACTTGTAAGTAAAAATATGTGTGTTCCATTTTCAAAATTTCCCTCCACATTTTTTGCGAGCCAATTCAAACTATCGTGTCTTACTGAAAAATGGATCTGCGCCGGGAACATTTTAGAGCTATGATTTTTTACGATTTCAAGTGTCGCCTGAAACCGGATGAATCGTTTGATAGACTTCAAATGGCATTTATGGATGAAAGCAACCGTGTATCGTTGGTATAACGAATTTAGGCGCGGTAGTTAAGAAATGCTATATCAGCATTCTTAATCCACCAGCAATAATGTTGACTTCAACTGATCTAGATTCAAGATATGCTCATCAAGCAATTATCAGTTCGAAGTCCAAATCATCTAAACCATGTCTCAGCATTATGTGACGTCAAATAATTAGTATTTAAGCCCATGTTTTAGTTTGTAAGTTGTTCTTACTGCACCGAACGATCTTCGGACAAATACATCTGCTTGCTCCCATAAGTCTGCCGCCTCTTCACTTATTTTCCTTAAGTGGCGCAGCCGGTTGAGCCGTCTCAGTAGAAGACCGACAACGCTGATTCCTGGAGGCCGCCACCTGGAGGACACGACTGAAGAACCAGACCGACGACGGACCCCTGGATCGAGCAATCGACAGCGACGCCTGGACCCTCTCTACGTGTGTTTCGACGCTTTGGAGACGGACAATGAACCTACAAATGTCTTAAGAAGAAGTATCGAGGCTACGCAACTTTGGGAACTGCAGAATTGTCCAGAAGAGCAGAAGATCCACGGAATGGGAATCACTGCGACCGTTGCGGTTATGTGAGTAGTATCTGTCACTTATCCCAGTCCTATTTTTCCCATCCGTTATTTATTATCGTTCATTAGTTAGGTATAATTATTTTTACTATATAAAAACAAAGTGATTGATATTTAAGTTGAGGAATTTTCTATAAAAAGAAAAAGAAATAAATAACTTGTTAGGGTACCGTATTGTTTTGTCGAAAAGGACGCTCTGCCTTTTGACTCTATAATACCAAAATATAAACTATTTCCTTACCACGCAAGACGCTCCGCTTAACTGGTAATTTAATAGTAATTTCGTGAAAAAAATAAACTTTAAACATTGTATAGGGACTTGTATTATTTTGTCGAAAAGGACACTCTGCCTTCTGACTCTATAATACACATTTTAAACTATTTCTTTACCACGACAGACGCTCCGCTCGACTGGTAACTTAATAGAAGTTTTCGTTAATAAAATAAATAAATAAAACTCAGAAGATTAGATAGATTTATAAAGAAGAAATAAAAAATGGAAGTAATAAAAGTAGTTCATCAAACAATAATAGATATTATACCAATATTTAACGGCGATGCAAATCAATTACCTATGTTTATGAAAAAGGTTCAGTACATGTTAGATACGTGTAAAGGGGATTTAAGACAAAATGAGTATTTATATCACATTATAACAAGCAGACTTTCCAAGGAAGTTTCCTTAATTATCGAGGCACAAAGTAATATTAACACTTGGACAGAATTAAAAGAATTACTGATTAGAAATTTCGGGGATTCACGATCGGAAGACAGTATTTTGATGGAATTAGATTCACTGAAAATATCCAGAGGCGAAAGTTACACAAATTTTTTCCATAGAATTAAAAATGTACAGAATGCATTGTTTTTGAAAATAAATCAGGTAACTGAAGACAAACATGTACTTAAAGCTAAACAGGAAATATATAAAAAGGTAGCTTTGAATATTTTTATGTATAACTTATCAAACCATTTGATGAGTGTCGTACGTTTAAAAAATATTAGTACTCTAGAGGAAGCTCTGACTACCGTGAACGAGGAACAAAACTTTCTCGCAGGTTACGACAAGAATAACTCTTTTAATTCGTTACAAAATCAAATTACTTTTGTGGGAATAGATAGAGTAAATCAAAATGCCAGGTCTAGTACAAACTATGTCAATACGCAGCAACAGCGTCCGATAATCAACAAAATAAATTCCAATGGGCAGTTTAATAACCGTCAGCAAAACTTCAGTAGGCCAAGTATGAGTAATAACAGGCAATGCAATGACCAAAGGTTGCATTATTTAAATCACGAGAATAGTATACAGGGTGAGTCTAACAACCAAACTGATGTGTACCAATATGAAAATATGGGAAATTTTCGGACACCGGCCTCGAACCTAGGGAACGGATAATGACTAATTACAGTACTAGTAATTCCGAATCATCATACGTTGAGATCCCGGAACTGAACGGAAAATTTTTAGTTGACTGTAGTAGTACCCGATCTTTCATTAGTCCGCAAAAGGCATACGAATTTTATGATCAATTTATAAAGTATGAACCTTTTGAGGTTGTTAGTACTCATTCCACGAGTATACATACTGAAACACTCAAAATTCCGATTTTCCCGACGTTTCATACCCTGGAACCATACAAATTTTATCTTCACGAGGTAGATCCAAATTACGACGGATTACTAGGTAAGGACTTGCTGATACTGTTAAAATCCAAGGTGGATCTGGAGAACAACAAATTTGTCACAAAAAATGTCACACTTGATTTGTTTTCTAATCAACCTGTAGACAAAGTGATAAATTTTTCTACGAGAAAAGAAGTAAAAATTAGATCACCGGCAAATATGTCACAATATCACGATAATTATGCAACAACAGCTACGGCACGAAATTGCCAAGACGACGAGCTAATTCAGCTTACTAAGCACTTTGATATCGAGCAACATGTGGACAACGCATCTATTAGCGTAAACAATATAAAAGAGTACAGAGACGGATTCAGGGACAAAGGAAACGATAAGTTAATAGGGAATAAATTAAAAATAATATTTTTAAAGCGTATAGACGATAAAAAAAGACAGATTACAAAAATAAGTACACCTGTCCAAGCCAAACAAGTTGAAAACAAACTAGGTGAGATGCTCATAGAAAAGACCAAGTTTAATTCACCTTGTTGCACCCCTGAACACTATGAGAAAATGAAAATAGTAGATTTCAGACGTTTAAAGGCAAAAGTTCGAGAAAAGATAGGGGGGAAAGAAAAGAGACGTTAGGATTAGTTAGATAACCGGGAGGGAGTTAATGCAAAACATTATTGACAATAGGTTCAATTTCATAACTATTAAAAAACATTTGGTGGGTACACTTTTAATTATTAATTAGTATAATACTTCCTGTCCTAACGTAAAATTATCCATATTCCTTAAAAACCTATACCATACTTCCATCCTTACCTAGAAGTGACAGGTATGAAATTCAGAACCATAACACGGGAGTGTCGAGACACCAATAAACAACACTGTTGTACCTGTATGACAATGACAATTTCGCCGGTTATCCCGTTGAAGCTGCATTGAACAACAAATGTCACTGAATGATGAGAAAATACCTAAACATTGACAACCCCCAACTACAGCATATTGCAGAAAACCATATTGGATGCTGAACACAGAAGAGGATATCACCTACGTCCTGCTATCCGTCAGCTTCAGACAACGAACGTCTAGAAAACCAAGCCATCGATCGACCAAGAAGTATCGACATCAGAGAGATAAAACTTTGTGATAGATAGCACTGACGGAACATCAGATTTTAGTTCATAGCATAGGTTTATATTTCATTATTTTCTTAGTTATATACTTGTTTATATTAGATACAAATAAATACCTTTTACGTTAATATTTACATAGTAGATTTTTCCAGAAGTCGAATTCGTCTCCTTCTAGAAAAATCTGAAATAAGGATGGAGAAGTTAAGAAATGCTATATCAGCATTCTTAATCCACCAGCAATAATGTTGACTTCAACTGATCTAGATTCAAGATATGCTCATCAAGCAATTATCAGTTCGAAGTCCAAATCATCTAAACCATGTCTCAGCATTATGTGACGTCAAATAATTAGTATTTAAGCCCATGTTTTAGTTTGTAAGTTGTTCTTACTGCACCGAACGATCTTCGGACAAATACATCTGTTTGCTCCCATAAGTCTGCCGCCTTTCACTTATTTTCCTTAAGTCGGTCGACCAACCTTGGGGGATGAAGAAAGAAGCGGTCGCCCTTTGACGGCTATTACGGAAGAAAACGTGCTAGCAGTGAAAAATTTAATCCAAGATAATAGGCGAATTACATATCAAGAGATTCAGCACATATTAAAGATTGGTTCGGGAAGCGTTCACGAGATTCTACATGGGCATCTTTGCGTGAGGAGGATAGTATCGCGCTTGGTGCCGCACTACCTCACCGACGCTCAGAAGCAGGCCCGGGTGGAATGGTGCCGTGATATGCTGAACAAATTTGAAGCAGGCTCGTCTCGGCATGTTTACGACATCGTAACAGGTGATGAGTCCTGGATTTATCAATACGATCCAGAAACCAAGCGCCAGTCGACAGTTTGGGTGTTTCAAAATGAACCAACGCCTACCAAAGTGAAGCGATCTCGAAGCGGGGGGAAGATTTTGATCGCCAGCTTTTTTAATTTGACTGGCCACTTGGCCTCAATTCCCTTACGAGATCAAAGAAACATTAACGCCGAATGGTATACTACCAAATGTTTACCAGAAGATTTTTCTGTTGTGAGCAACAAGCGACCAAACACAGGGCTCCGCGGACTACTGCCCCGCCACGACAATGCGCCTGCACACACCGCGCTCAAAACGAGGGACTTCCTGGACAGCATACCAGTCAAACTCCTGGGTCACCCTCCTTACAGCCCTGATCTAGCACCGTGTGACTTCTTTTTATTTCCAAAAATAAAAAATCAGCTCAAGGGGATACAATTTTCGTCGCCGGGAGATGTCGCTGGCTGCGTTCGAGCAGGCTGTGAACGAGGTGTCTACGGCGGACTGGAAAAAGTGTTTTGAAAACTGGTTCAGACGCATGAATCTTTGTATAGAGGCTGGTGGAGAGTACTTTGAAAAGATTTAATAAAAATATATGTACCTGTAGAACAATTTTTTTTAGTGTCGCAAATCTTTCTGAGTGTCCCACGTATTTCTCAACCCAAGCAGTTTTGCAAAGCCAATCGCATAATTTGTATTTGTCATTCTATTAAGTTGACTTGGTTTCAGAATCATAAATGACCTTAAAAACTAGGATCCTACCTTTACATCTGGGATCAAACAATACTTTGGTTTAAAATGGACTCAATCTGCTTTTATTAAAGCGTGCGTGTAAGCGAGACATAATTTGGGCTGAGAAAATTTGATTCGCCGAGACACGCAAAGAAGAAGAAGAAGAAGCGAGACATAATTTTATACTTAATCTGACCATTGATACTTACTGCTCGTAAAGTAATGTTTTTTATGATACATACATACATACATATAATCACGCCTTTATTCCTAATGGGATAGGCAGAGCGTAAACGACCTAAACAATGGTCGTTCCGCCACGCCTGATAAAGTTTTAAGGGTTATTTAGGATAGATTTTTAGGTAAATTGCTGTAGTGACAGGTTGTCAGCCCATCGCCTAAATTGCAATATACTGTAACCCTCCGATCCCTTAGCTGGTTTTTACAGCTGGCCCGGGAAGAAATGCAGCAGGCACATTCTATGTTTTTCTTTCGCTCCCAGCCCAGCATGACATTAATAATATGGTTTCTCATAATAAATACAATAGCTTTGATGTAACTGTTGCACAGTAATTAATTACTTAGGTCGTGTACGCCCTGCCTACCCCATTAGGGATAAAGGCGTGATTATATGTATGTATGTATGTATGCAAGTTACATACCTACGAATATACAAACTATCGACTTCCACTTTTATTATCAGCTATAAGTAGACTAGTAGTGGGCTCGATTCTAGATTTGACGGCTAAAACTAAATTATAAATCTATTTGCCACTTTCAGACTCATCATCATCTCCCTAGCCTTATCCCGTATCTCACGGGGTCGGCTTCCTAATCTAGGGGATTGAACGAGGGTTACTGGTTACTGGTTTTTTACACAGAGCGACTGCCATCTGACCTCTGCAACCTAGAAGGGAAACCAGACCCAATCCTAGATTAGGTCAGAGTTTTCAAGCCACCAATGCTTAGCACTGGCCTCTGATATGGCTTAACGACTAATATCTACGGTATTAAACGATATTAACTGAGACCAACGGCTAATCGTGCCTTCAGAAGCACGGAAAAAGCGCCGAATAAACGTATATATGAAATTCGAAAACCGAAAAACACATTGGTACGTGGTGGGATTCGAACCACGACCTCCCCGCTCAGGAGGCAGCGGCCCTATCCACTACACCATCGGGCTCTCAAACATGAAAAGGACAAATCTATTCTCTCCGGTTTTTGATTTAAGTATAGTCGGTGGTTTTATGCGAAATACTGCTGAAAGGTACAAAATCGCGTCAAAATTTTGCGGACAAAGTGTGAAACCATTGAGTATAAATCCTTTTCCAATTTCATTATTTTGAAAGTGACAGATAGATTTTCATCTTAGTTTTAGCCGGTGGTATCTAGAATATACCTTTAATATACCTTTAAATGTATCTAAAATAACCCTCAAAACTTCGTCAGACGTGGCGGAATGACCTTTGTTTTGGTCATTTACGCTCTGCCTACCCCATTAGGGATAAAGGCGTAATTAAATGTATGTATGTATCTAGAATCGAACCCACTATGCACATTAGCATTCAACTGCTATGGACATGGGCTAAGACTATTATAACAGACTTAACTTTAAACTAAAAGTTATTTTCCCATACAAAATGACGTACCATTTTTTGGACAATTTGTTTCGGGAAGTAAGTTTTATTTTTATTTCCGAGAAGAAAAATTACAAAAATAAAATATTGACAGTTATCTGTTTGAGTGTTCGATGGTGTAGTGGAGAGGGCCGCTGCCTCCTGAGCGGCAGATCGTGGTTCAAACCCCACCACGTATCAATGTGTTTTTCGGTTTTTGAATTCCATATGTATGTTTGATTTGCGCTTTTTCTGAGCTTTGGAAGGCACGTTAAGCCGTTGGTCCCAGTTAATACCGTAGATATTAGTCGTTAAGCCATGTCAGATGCCAGTGCTAATCATTGGTGGCTTGAAAACACTTACCTAATCTAGATTGTTGTGTATAAATCAGTACCCTAGGTCAATCACCTAAATTAGGTTATCATCCCCGTGAGATACGGGATAAGGCTAGGGATGATGATTTATGTTTCGTTAAAATTATCACTTTTGTAGGTCTGCTGTAAGAAATTTGTTTTTAGAAATAAGCAGTGCCTGTTGTGTCTTTGATTTTTTATGTCCTGTGTTTATGATGTTTTTTGTGTACAATAAATTGTTAAATAAATAAATGTTTGCAACTGATTCCGAAATAACTCTGCACCTTTCTACAAAGTCTATCTACCTATTATTTTCAATTCTTTTACGTAGATACCAATAATAGATTTTAACCAGGTTATTTAATACTATACAATATACTTTATTGCACAAAAACACAGAAATTACAAATTGCTAAAAAGAAAAGTAGTACAATTGGCGGCCTTATTGCTAATGTAGCAATATCTTCCAGGCAACCAGGCAATAGGAAACAGAGGAGTAAAATAAATTAAATAGTTATTTAATTTTATTAATCTGAAGTCATTATTGTGAGAAAACCTCGTAAAGTATTAAATGTTTCTGGCTAAGGCGCATCGCAAATAGCAAGGTAAGGAGGCGACGACGCGGCGGCGCGCCGTTTTTGTATAGAAATTTAAATCCGCGCAGCGCACCATCTAATCAAACTGCGCTGCGCAGACGTGAATTTCTATACAAAATCGGCGCGCCTCCACCGCGATTTCGCCTCGCCGCCGCTTCCTAAATGTGAAGTGCTTACCTATCTCATTTTATATTTACATACCAGGCAATATATTTTATGTTTTTATTTTATCGTCACACGTAGTAATAAAAACCGTTACTCGCCATACTAGGCACAACAAATTGATTATCTATTTTATTAAGCGAAAGTTATAAAAAAACGTTACGCCTATATATGGTTTCCTTTTTTAGAAAACTATTAAAATAAATAGAATTGCTTGGATTTTAGAATGAATTGTTCGTTTTTAGTAATTTTAGCAATCGGAGCGTTTGTGCATGTTGAAGCGTATTACAGACGTGAACATGGTAAGATTAAAACGTAATGTATATTATATTCCATCGCATCTTTAAATACATACAAACAACCATACATATAATCATGCCTTTATCCTTAATGGGGTAGGCAGAGCGTAAAAGACCTAAATAACGGTTGTTCTGTCACGTTTGACAAAGTTTTGAGGGTTATTTAAGATATATTTTGTAGGTATATCGCTGTAGTGATAGGTTGTCAGCCCATCGCCTAAATTTGCAATATACTGAAACCCTCGGATCCTTATGCTGGTATTTACAGCAAGCCCGGGAGGAAATGCAGCTGGCACATTCTATGTTTTTCTCAACTTTATATAAACGTACCGAAAAAGGAACCAATGCCGCTGGCATTCCTGCCAACGCCACTGTTTTTAGTTTTTCCAGACCCCTAACCCATCCACGATCATTTTAAAGCCTGGATGTACTGTAATATGATACCATAACTACTTGTTTAACGGATGTAAGAGGCAGCATCCCACAAACTGATTGGTGTAGCTTAGCCAACGACACTGAACAACTTCCACCAGGTAATGTTTTCAGAAAGATTCATTCCATACAAAATGTTCATGTCCATCTCGATCAGACAATTTGGATGGAATAGGCAAACCTTGTTTTTCACTTACTGAAAGATTTTCCAGGTGAAAGTTGTTCACTATCATTGACTCAGCAGCCTCAATCAGTTTATAGGATGCGGACACTTGGAAATAAATAGAGTTTTTTTTTCTAGAGGGCTTTGAAACTATTAACCCTATAGACGAAGAAAAAAATAACCCAGTGCCACTTGAAGATGTAAACATTAATAAAAACCCTAAAGAAGTAAATCGCCAAATTGTAGCCGAAACAGTAAATGAAGCAATTGTGAACAAACTAGCAGCATACTCTGACAGCTTGAGAACCATCGTCGTGAATGGAAATGAGGATTTCCCCATCATGGATCCACTTGTTCTTCCTTCTATTGGGCCTTTTACATCCAGAAAATACAAGTAAGTGAAAAATTATCACATTTCGTTTGGTCCATGGCACCACAATTGGACCTTGGAGTCGTTTCCTAATTAATCGTCAAATTTGAATTAATACTAACTAGCGACCCTCCCAAATCGGAAATCATCAGTGTTTCTCTACTATATTATGCATGTATTATACATATAAACCTTCCTCTTGAATCACTCTATCAATTAAAAGAAACCGCATCAAAATCCGTTGTATACTTTTAAAGATCTAAGCATACATAGGGATATAGGGACAGAGAAAGCGACTTTGTTTTATACTATGTAGTGATATCGGAAATATATTTGAACCGTGTTTCAGCGTTTTTGGAAATTTCATCCCTTAAGAACTAATTCACCAACTCAGAGCCTAAATTACTAAAGCTAGAGTCATGAAATTTGGACAGCAGATTCCTTGTTTGAAAGTCTGTAAATTTTTAAGTAGGAATCTTCTTATTTAGTGTTTAGACTGCTGATTAAAAAATTATGAATACGTGTTTCAGCAATTTTGATGTTTTCACTTCCAAAGTGGTAAAAAGGGAGGTGAAAGTTTGTATGGAAGTTCGATAAATTTTAAAATGTGGTTATCTCAATTTTGTATTCAGAATAATGATCAAAAGTGAATGGATACGTGTATCAATGATTTTGGATTTTCCTCCCCAAAAGGGGTAAAATAGGGGATGAAAGTTTGAATAATTTGAAGTTTGAGTAATTCCGGCCATTTGGAAGTTAGAATCTTCCAATTTAGTGTTTAAGATTATGATAAAAAAATATTGACACATGCTTCAGTTTTTGGATTTTTCACCCCCGGTTAAATAGTGGATGGAAATTTGTATGGAAATTTAGTAAATTTTGAAGTTAGTATCTACCAATTTTTGATTAGGCTCATGACTATAAGTTAATATACACGTTTATCAGTGTTATTGTATTTTCTATCCCCGAAAGGGTTAAATAGTCGATATAAAAATTGTATGGAAATTCCTCTAATTTTGAAATTAGGATCTTCCAATTTTATATTCAGGCTAATGATTTAAATAAGAAATAAAGAAATCTGCAAAAATGCATGAAATTCTTTTTTTTATGCTGAGGTTAATGATTAATAGAAATAGGCTACTTACTATCGCGTAAAAAAATAAATTGCATCTGGAAATCTCTCTTAGGCGCGAGTGAAACCGGGGGACGGAAAGCTAGTAATCTATAATTATATATAAATTTCGTCCAGAAGTACCCATTTTTTTGGCATACCCTGCCAATTTAGTTTTTCCCCTAGCTCAGAATATAAATTCCCATCTACTGCCATACCACGTTGGATTCAGGGGGGATCTTTGTGTCATACCACGTTGGATCCTTGCGGTCGCCTCTCCATCTAATACGAGAAATTCAAATTTTCAGAGCACCCATTGAAGTCACCTTATACAATGTGCATATAGAGGGCCTACGTTTTTTTATTGTAGAACAAATTACCATGAATACCAATGACAGTATTCTCTTTTGCCGAGTACTTATACCGTGGCTTCATATAACTGGTGAGTAGAGATTCTTCTTCTTCTGTCGAGTGGGTATCGAGTCTATGAACCCGATGAACTCTGGTGTCAGAATTTTTAAACCGCCTAGTAGCACAACTATCAGGCATCTGAGATGGTTTTTGAGTAACGACCACTATCAAATACAGCGACCGGGACCGACTGTTTAACGTGCCCTCCGAAGCACGAAATCTTTTTCTTTCTCGGACAATCAGGTGATTCAGCCTGCAATGTTAGGACATTTGGTTAGGACCAAACTGGGGAAAAATTCACAAAGTGATAAATTCTCAAATGTCAACTTTGTGTTTTCCCCCCTGGGAATTGAACCCCGGACCTCCGGATCGGGAGTACATGGCACTAGTCACTAGACCATAGAGGCAGTTACAGGGTGAGTAGAGTTGACAAAGAGGGATTCGACACTTCTGGATTGGAAATGTTGATTTGTATATTTATACTGGGTGTAAGGGACAGCGTCTAGCAAACTGATAGCTGTTCCTCAGTTAACGAAACTGAACAACTTTCACCAGGAAATTATTGCAGGAGATGAAAAAAAATATTGACTTTGCCATACAAAATGTCCACCCCGATCAGACAATTTGTATAGAAAAGCCTTTTGTTTTTTCACTTCCTGAAAATAAACCCTGCTGATAGTTGGTCAGTGTCGTTGACTGAGCAACTCCTATCAGTTTACGGGATGCTGTCCCTTACACCTGGTAAATAAGGAGGTCTCAACCTATGGAGTAAGCATGCATGGCAAATGCACATACCAAACAACATATTTTTTCTGTCAGTATTCAAACACACTGATTGGCTAATTAATCAATTGCATTAGGTCATGATTGCGTCAAAACATTTCCCTCCCCCCGTGGCATAAGGCGGTAAGTCAAAAAATTATGTATGCTGGTTCCATAGGGTCAATTCTACATTTTTACTACATTTCTTCCCATGCTGACCTGAAAGAAGAAAGTGCCAACTGCATTTCCTCTCGAGAATGCTGTAAACACAAGCTTAGGGATCCGAGGGTTTTGGTATATTGTAATTTTGACGATGAGCTGACAACCTGTCAGTACAGCAATATATCTACAAATCTATTCTAAATAAACCTCAAAACTTTGTCACCTTTGTTTAGGTCGTTTACGCTCTCTGCCTACCCCATAAGGGATAAAGGAGTGATTATATGTATGTACCTTTTTTACCTATTTATGTTTTTGTTTTAATTTTAGGTGGCTTCGAATGTAGTGCTTCAAAGCCACCCCTGACGTTGGAGCCGCTTATTACTTTTGGTAATTTTAGGTATGATAGCAAAATATTAAATTTATAGTTTTTATTCCATGGTGGACTGGTAATAATTACTTCCATGCTGAACTGCGAGTGATAGAAAAACACAGAACGTGCCAGCTTCATCTCCTCCCTGGCATGCCATAAAAATCATCTAAGGGATTCAACGGTTCCAATATTGCAATTTAGGCGATGGGCTGACAGCCTGTCACTACAGTAATATACAGATCTACCTGTAATAACTCTCAAAATTTGTCAGACGTGGCGAATTTACATTTGCTTAGGTCGTTTTCGCTTTATCTACCCCATTAGGGATGGAGGCGTGATTATACGTATGTATGAAGGCGTGATTATATGTATGTAGCTTCTCCAATTTTCGGGTGTTTTGGATTCTCCATGAAGAGCTATTCTTTTTTTTTATTCAGTTCAATGGTTGTTCACTTAGAAGCTAAGGTGCAGATTAATTTGGGCCCAATACCCGTTGGTCTGGTTGGAGATGGTATTAACTTGAAAAGGATAGCACTTGAAATGTCTGCAAGGAGTAGAAGTGTAAGTATTTGGTTAAAGACACATTTAAACATATTAAACTAATACAAATACAAATCTTCCAATTGATAAACATCAACTTTGTCCCCTCCCTGGGAATCAATCCCAGGACCTACGGATTGTAACCCCATGGCTCTGACCACTAGACCATGGAGGCAGTTAACAAACTAACAATATACATTGATATAAACACATGTCTATTGTACCAACCAGCCCCAAATGTCTATTGATACGAGTATACGTGTGTTTTCTGGTGTTGTCATAGTTACTTAGCCTTCCTTGTGTGCGTAGATATGTACCTACAGGCACTGCTACTTAAGGCCGTATTTATAATTGACACTTGAGATAGACAGCTAGTTTGAGTTCGTATCAGAAAAGTCATTTCAGTACTATTTGGCCTGTCAAATCCACACTTGATATTACTCTCTATCTTAAGATCGCTCTACAAATTCGAGCCTTTGTCATATTATTGTGTCTAAATGTATCTACAGGCACTATTGCAATCGGTTGCGATTTAACGGAGATAGAAAATTTGTAAAACAAAAAGAAAACTGTTCACGGATTCTACTCTTAAAGTGTATCCTGCCGGCAGATGAGCAGGTAGATTTCAAGATATGCAACCATCGCCCGTAATGCCTTAGAATATCGTTCAAATCAGCGCGCACTACAGCGTCCGTGCGTCCGTGGTCGCGTCAAAAATGTGCGGAGACCGCATAAAAAAGCTATTTCCATAAAATCTACGTGTAGGATTTAAAAACCTATGTTACGATTTTATATGATCATAATACGAATAATTTCCCGAAGGAACCGTGAAAGCGCTCCTAATAGTTTAGAAGTTTAGAAAGAATATCAAATTTATTGATGATTTTATCAATAAATTTGATATTCTTGCTAGCATACTTATTTATGAACCAGAATATTTTTAAAAGTTCCAATTGCAGGCCGTGAACTAATTGCTTAGACAAATATGTTTCTTAGAATTTTCCAAGGATTCTTTTAGTAGAAAAATAAGCTCATAAAAACAACCATTTGCCGTTAGGAATCACCTTAATGAAACTCATATTTTTTTATGAAATATGGCGGAAAAAAGCAATGGGACGACACTTGATACTTAGGTCCGTATTTGTAATCAGCACTTGAGACTAACAGCTAGTTTGAGTTCGTATCAGAAATGTCATTTCAGTACATTATGAATTGTCACATACTTAATACTGCTCTCAATCTTGAGATTGCTTTATAAATACGGGCCCTAATATTTTTCGTTTCCAGGTCCTGCTCAGCGACGTTAATGGTTCAGAGAAATTGGAACACGTGATCAAGGAATACCTTGAAAATGACGCCAAAAACAATTTCAGAGATTTATTACAAGAAGTAAATGACATTATAGTGGAAAAAGTGACACCAATCATGAATGATGTCCTCAACCAACTCACTGTTAACTACACTCTTCCTCCTTCTGTGTAAAAAAAATTAAAATGTTGTACCCCGAAAAAAATACTGTGCGGGCTGTAAGGGACAGGCGTCCCACAAACTTATAGGGGTTGCTCAGTCAACGAAAACGAACAACTATCAACACGTATTTTTTTTAAGGAAATGAAAAAAAAGAATGGCTTTTTCATACAATTCATCTGTCATTTTGGTCATGGGAAGGTCAATTTTATTTTCGTCTCCTGAAAGAATTTCTGTGATAGATGTTCAGTTTCGTTGACTGAGCCACCATCAGTTTGCGGAACGCTGTCTCTTACACCCCGTACAACTTAAAAATATAGAAATCCTCATTCAAGTAGTAGTTTTCTTATTTTGATGATTATAATTTAACAGTTTATTGCACGCATGATCATACTGAGGACACAAACATAAAAAACAACAACAGGTACAGCTTACCTCTAAACAATAAATCTCTTCCAGCTGACCTACGGTAGTGAGAGTGCATAAGTGAGGCAGATACATACATACATATAGTCACGCCTTCATCCCTAATGGGGTAGGCAGAGCGTAAAAGATCTAAACAAAGGTCGTTTCGCCACGTCTGACAAAGCTTTGAGGGTTATTTAAGATAGATTTGAAGGTATATTTTCTTAGTGACAGGTTGTCAGCCCATCGCCTAAATTACAATATACTGAAACCCTCGGATCCCTTAGCTGGTTTTTACAGCATGCCCAGGAGGAAATGCAGCTGGCACATTCTATGTTTTTGTAAGGCAGATAAGGCGCGTACAATTCTTCTGACACAAGGCTAATCTTCTAGCACAGGCTATAAGCTTAAAAGGAGGTTTCCATCACAATAGTTGTAATTATAATTATTATTAAAGACAATGTACTGGGTGTTAATTTAATTGCATGCTATAGCTTAGGGGGGCGTTTCAGTAACGTCAAAGGAGCCTATAGCGAGTGCTCAAAAAATTATTCATACCTGTGAGTGTCAATTTTATAATAGCAGAATTAATCTATTGTTACCACCTTATTATTAATTCGCATTTAGGTTCGATTATAAAAATATCAATTCTAGAAAAATAACAATTCTTCAATAACAAGTGCCCGTAACATTTCATTGTAAAATCTAAATCACCGAATGCCAGTGTACCTAATACTTCACAGAGGTTTCAGCCAACGCAATCCCGACTGATATTAAATTCATACGATTCACAGCTCAGGCAGTTTTAGAGTCGTGATTGTGGTCGATTCTAGATACCACCGGCAAAACTAAAATTAAAATCTGTCTGTCACATACATACATGAGTCACGCTTTTATCTCTAATTTGGTAAGCAGAACTATACAAAATTTAAAAATGTCGGGCGATTTATACTCTATGGTTATATACTCTGTTTATTCACTTTGTCCGTTAGATTTTGATGCGCTTTTGCATGTTTAGTATTTCTGTCAATTTTATCTGCCATATATAAAAATGACAGATAACGCATAAAACCACCGACTATGAATCAATCAACTTCCATGCTGGCCTGGGAGAGAAAGAAAAACATAGAATGTGCCAGCTGCATATCATCACGGGCATGCTGTAAAAACCAGCTAAGGGATCTGAGGGTTTCAGTATATTGTAATTTAGGCGACGGGCTGACAACCTGTCACTATAGCAATATACCTACAAATCTAACTTAAATAACCCTCAAAACTTTGTCAAACGTGGCGGCGCGACCTTTGCTTAGGTCGTTTACGCTCTGCCTACCCCGCTAGGGATAAAGGCGTGATTATATGTATGCATGTATGTACTATGAATCAAAAACCAGAGAGAATAGGTCTCCTGCCCTTTTCCAATGTTTTTAGTCTGAAAATGACAAATTTTATTTTAATTTTAGTTTTAGCCGACAAATCTAGAATCGAGCACATTGTGTATCCAGTATTCAAAACTCTACGGTACGTAAACGTAATACCATCAAACATACATTGGAGGAACGTATAGCGTTATTGTCATAAAAGGAAATTGTGATTGAATTGTCGTATGTGTTCTTAAAATATGTATTTTTATTTAAGAGTTTTCATTTTGTTTGTAGCTTTCGGAATTAGGCAAAAAATTACGGTTTATAAAAATACATGTATGTAGGATGGGGGGCCGGCACGGAGGCAAGGAAACACCGTCTTCAATTTAAGTTACCTTCTTTATTCAGCTTCTACTGGTCTACTTCTTCTTTGCAACCTTGATCATCCGTCGCCTTCGCCAGCTAACCGGGGGGTTATGCAGACTAAACTTCCATACCCTATCATCATCTCTTTCTCACATCTCGTCTAAAAACTATCATACTTCATCGTCCGGAAATCATCTAAACACCATTGATGCCAAATCTTATCAATATTTTTTTTCAGTAAAATATACCTTTAACTACATGTTTTTTCAAAATCCTTACCCGTACATTTTTATCCGGACCTATAAAAGACAAATTTTTTTTTTTTTGGGAGAGTAATCTTTTGGGAGAGTAATCTAAAAAGGCTGATGTGTACCGAAGTTATTGCTTGGTACTACAACTCGGCACATTAGAAAGAATCTTTGAACGATGTTTATGTTCGGAAACCAAACAAGATAAATGGAACCAATAAAGATATGTATTGCCTGGGCAAAATTACCATAAGTAGATAAAAGCAAATTACTCTAAAAAAAAACATAAATTTCACATAATTGCTCAAAATAAACACATTTAATTCCCTCGCAAGCAATAACAGTCCGTTGTTGCATTAAAACTCCATATTGCAATGTTTTATGTTCCATAAATTGTAGGAAGAATGTGTAAAAAGCATAAAAAGTATGCTTTCATGTTGCTACACCATAAAATAACACTTTATACGAGTCTGATGGCCTTAAGTTGTTTTGATAGTTGCTTTACGACTACCCGCAAACTTAGACAAAGAAACGAAGAAAGTTTTAGCAAAAAATATGAGGGACGAAAAGTTACATGAAGTTTCACGAAATTTAGTGACCCAAGATTCTAAGCTATGATTTTTACTCATTTCACACACAAGAAATACCTTATATTTGTATTATTGATTATTTCAGGAGGTACATTGCCGTTGTGTCTTTGAAACAATGTTTTTTACAAATTTCTGTACTATCGTTAAATGTGAGTCCAAAAGTGGTACCTTATTGCATTAATGCAGGATGGAAAAGCGTGCCATATAATTTCATTGATTTTCACAGATTATTTTTTCCACGATGACGTGCCGTCGCCGTTGCCGTGTCGTCTAGTAGAAAAACGTCCATTGGCATAAGCAAAATTAGCAGTTTTAGCGGATATAATCAATCACACCCACAAATGCTCACAGTAACATTATGTCTATGAACTGAGCTCATTAGTCATTCACGCCTGCATTGATTTTATTACTTAATCCCTGAACATGAACAGGTGCAAGCTACTATAAAATTGATTGCACCTTAGTCACATGACCTGAGTAGGGTGCAAGTGCTACTTATTTTTGGTTACATCCTATAACCGCTCTAGATAAACCAGATGTCAGATCTCAAGAGCCCTCTCCTTCTGCTTGTAAACGGCATGGAATGTAACGGATTATCACTGGATGCTTTTAGACTAATTACACCCTGCTGAATACGATTCTGCTCAGCTACATACAAATTCCCCCCATCCTCCCCATTTTTAATTGCAAACAGATATGTCGCCACGTTATTATCCGTTAAAATCAAAACCTATAACAAGTAGAAGAAAACTGATTGTGACAAAAATGATAAACATCAAATGAACTATCGCAAAATGCTTATATCATGATTATAGGTCTTGTAGTTTTCAAGTGACACCCTCGTAAACTATATAGTGTTTAAAAAAAATCATGTTATCTTATTTATGTTATCTATATCTATCTCTTCCATGCTGGACTGGGAGAGATAGAAAAACATAGAATGTTCCAGCTGCTCTTCTTCCCGGGCATGCTGTAGAAGTCAGCAACAGGGATTAGTGGGTTACAGTGTATTGTGATTTAGGCGATGGGCTGACAACCTGTCACTACAGCAATACAAATCATTACAATCTAAAATTTGCCCTCAATTTATGTCAGACGTGGCGAAAGCGCCTGTTACGAGGCGTTTTACGCTCTGCCTACCCCGTAAGGGATAAAGGCGTGATTTTATGTATGTATATCTATCAAATACGGTGAATTTTAACAAAATTATTTATGGACTATTATAGCAAAATACGCCTTTTCCTACTTTTCTAGTGTCAAAATACGCTTTAAGTGGAATAAGATCAAAAGTTATTTAATAAATTGTCAATTTTATTAGGTCAACAGAATGTTACAGTTTGTCACCGGGAGTTTTTAGACTAATAAGGTTCTAATCGCTGAACTTGATTCTGGCCGGTGACAAACCAATTTCTTCCCACTTTCCCTCAAAAGATGTCCATCACATCCGTATTTCCCATTTACATACATAAATACATAAATCACGCCTTTATCCCTTACGGGGTAGGCAGAGCGTTTAACGCCTCGTAAAAGGCGCTTTCGCCACGTCTGACAAAAATTAAGGGGACTATTTTAGATTGTAATATGTATTGCTTTAGTGCTTTACTTCCATGCTGGTCTGGGAGCGAGAGAAAAACATAGAATGTGCCAGCTGCATTTCCTCCCGGGCATGCTGTAAAATCCAGCTAAGGGATCCGAGGGTTTCAGTATATTGTAATTTAGGCGATGGGCTGACAACCTGTCACTACAGCAATATACCTAGAATTCTATCTTAAATTACCCTCAAAACTTTGTCAGACGTGGCGGGACACCTTTGTTTAGGTCGTTTACGCTCTGCCTACCCCATTAGGGATACAGGCGTGAATATATGTATGTATTGCTTTAGTGACAGGTTGTCAGCCCATCGCCTAAATTACAATACAATGTAAACCTCGAGTCCCTTTTGCTGACTTTAACAGCATGCCCGGGAGGAAAGGCAGCTGGAACATTCTATGTTTTTCTATCTCTCCCAGTCCAGCATGGAAGAAATATTAATATTTCCCATTTGAAACAAAAAATATTAGATTTAGTGATAAACTGTCACAGACAAATTAAATCTATATTTTTTTTTCTACCATTCAATACTTATATTACTTTCATGGATCTAATTCTTTTTGAGCAATTCCTTTCCAAACTTTTTTCTTGAAATTGAAATTTTACCACCATCACCAGATCAACACCCGGTGACAATTCGACATCCATCCATGCCGTTCGAAGCCGTGAAGTCAAAATTTGCTTCTGATCTAAGATAATCAATTTTGAGACTTTCTGGTTGTTACAGCAGGTCTTCTGTTACAGCACAGCTTTTATAATTTAAACCATTATTTATATTTGCAGCATAATTTACATCAGAAAGTTTCAGTATATTTACAAAATACAGCTTTTTAATCCCTTATAAACTTTCAAGATGGAAGCGAGTTGTTTTTAATTAAAGCAGCCGGCTCTAGTAAATCATTTGCGCCTCCATAATTAGAAGTGCCTGAGGCGCCGCGACCGAGATATCTAGACTATCTGCCGACTAACTTCTAGGATGAATCTTAATGAAGTCAATATATGAATTAGGAATTCATGCTGAGAAAAATGCACGCTATGTTTTCTTATTGGTATATAATAATCACGCCTTTATCCTTAATTGGGTAGACAGAGGGTAAACGACCTAAACAAAAGTCGTTCCGCCCGTTTTAAGATAGATTTATCGGTATATTGCTATAGTGACAGGTTGTCAGCCCATCGCCTAAATTGCAATATATAGAAACCCTCGGATCCCTTGGTTGTTGTTTCTACAGCATGCCTGGGAGGAAATGCAGCTGGCACATTCTATGTTTTTCTCTCGCTCCCAGTCCAGCATGGAAGAAATTCAATACCAATCCATACTAATATTATAAATGCGAAAGTAACTCTGTCTGTCTGTCTGTCTGTTTGTTTGTTGCTTTTTCATTAAATTTGGTACGGTGATAAGTGGTAACCTGAAGACGGTATACATAACATATATATAATCACGCCACCGTACTTAGGGGGTAGGTAGCAGGCAGGAACTGAATTTAGTTAGTGATTTAAAATCGTTTTTGATGGGCGTTTTTTATTAAACTAAGTGTTGCATAGACAAAAACTAAGGATACAAATAATCACTCCACCGTACTAAGGGGGAAGGCAGTAGCAGAGAACTGAAATTTGTTAGTGTAAGACGCTGCAGATAATCACGGGTGGACGAAGGAGAAAAAACTTCGCAGACGAGGCCGCGGGTACAAGCTATCAATATTATCCTATCCTATCTAGCCATAGCCAAAAAAAAAGGGATTCGAGGTTTACAGTGTATTGTAATTTAGGCGATGGGCTGACAACCTGTCACTACAGCAATACACATACACATTACAATCTAAAATTGCCCTCAATTTATGTCAGACGTGGCGAAAGCGCCTTTTAGGAGGCGTTTTACGCTCTGCCTACCCCGTAAGGGATAAAGGCGTGATTTTATGTATGTATGTATGTATCTAGCCATTAGTGTCCCACTGCTGGGCAAAGGCCTCTCTCCGGTCTCTCCACGACTCTCTGTCCTGTGCCTGTTCCGGCCACTTCTCTAGGAAGGCATCGAGTTCGTCTCGCCACCGCCGTCTGGGTCGGCCACGCCGTCACTTGACTTTTCAGGGCATCCACTCGGTTGTAATTTTAGCCCATAATTCGTAAGTAAGTAAGTAAATTGTTTATTTTAGTGTAAAGATACATATTAAAAGTTACAAACTTAGCCTATTCAATAATACCTACACTAAAAATGGTAGCCACTCAGCATATGCTGTAGCACTAGGTACTACAGCGCTGGTCTTCCGTGGTACCGAATAAATTGTGTGTTGTAGCACCTGTCGAGACAAAATAGTTATAAAATGTATAAAAACTTAAAAATAATATTAATATTAACAGCAACAGCTTACTACTTACTACTTCGTCTGGCATGCGACAAACGTGACCTGCTCAGTCCCACTTTAGCTTAGCTACTGCACGGGTTACATCAGCTATACCTGTTTTGGAGCGTATTATGGCGTTTCGGACTTTATTCATCAGTTTAAAGCTGAGTATACTACGCTCCATGGCTCGTTGGCAGACCCCGATTAATATTATAAACTCGATTTTTTTTTCTTTCTGCCTATTTGTTTGTTGCTTTTTAAAAAATAGGCAAAACTATTTGTTTGTTGCTTTTACACGCCTTAAAGGTTGACTGTATTTTCGGTAGAACAACAGATCATATATATATATATATAAATAATTAATTAATAGAATTTATAAATAAATTATTGTTATAACTAAATCGCAACCCAAATTCTGGAGAACAGAAGAATACCTCTGTACCAGAATGACAGATATGACAGATGTGTCACAGTGAAAAACTATAACACAAAACTTATGTTCAAAGGAGTTTACGACCAATGACCAATGTTTAGTCGCTACTAGCAAATACGCAATTTCCGTGGTTGTAAGATATTTTGCCGAAGTTAAAAGTAGCTTAATGTTATGTCTTTCTTAATGATCAATGAACAATTTTGGAGTATGTATTTATGTAGTTTATTCGTATATGTATGTATCAATATATTGTTTAGTATATTATATGTATGTTTATTTAAGATAGTAATATACGGTAGGTATTTATTATATGTATAGGTATGTAAGTATTTTTATTTATTTATTAGTTTCTGTTAATGTTGCATTTTCTTGTCCCCTCAAAATTATTCACTTTCTCTTAATACCATGGGTTGGCTGGAAGAGATCTCTTCATAGAGATAAGTTCGCCCTTGCACACTTTGTTTATAAATTACATTTCTTTTGTGTTTATGCAATAAAGTATTTATATATATATATATATATATATATATATATATAAATATATATATATATATAAATACTTGTTCATTGACATTAAGTTACTTTTAACTTCGGCAAAATATCTTACAACCACGGAAATTGCGTATTTGCTAGTAGCGACTAAACATTGGTCATTGGTCGTAAACTCCTTGGAACATAAGTTTTGTGTTATAGTTTTTCACTGTGACACATCCGTCATAGCTGTCATTCTGGTACAGAGGTATTCTTCTGTTCTCCAGAATTTGGGTTGCGATTTAGTTATAACAATAATTTATTTATAAATTCCTGTCTCACACTTTCAATTTTTTTTACCGAACTACCTCCTTTTGTGTCGAGATCGAGTATACGTTGTCAATGGCAAAATACGTCTCAAATCATGAGATGTAAAGCCATTAAAAATATATATATTTTCTATCGCATAGACCAACCTGTGCATTCTGTAAATATACACCTGTAAATAGCACGCAGCAGTTTAATTTCGCCGCTTTTACAGTACGAATTTCGATAAAACTTGGAAAGTAGATAGCTTAACTTTGAGGTAGGACTTACTTTTCAAGAAGGAATAATGTACAATTATCTCATGGACTCGAAAATAAATCTTACTTTAATTTTGGTCGCAACAACATATCAATATGAAAAGTATAAATTCCAATGTCTTTCACCATCATTTGTCTTTATTGTATCCGTTTATTTACAAAATCAAATACCGATTTCAAAAATAAATGTTCTATTATATTGTACACATGAGCCAATAAAACCCGACCGTCAGTAAACAAAAACAATTTACCCATTTAACTGGTTAACTGCTTTAACTCCCTTTATGATACCGGTAATCCTGTAAAATATAACGGGACTGTTCATTTTGTTGTTGTGTTGTTTCCATAACTTTCCAAATACTCTTTAATTTTCATAAAATTCTCTTTTTATACCGTGTGTAAAGGACAGCGTCCCGCAAACTGATAGGGTTTGCTCAGTCAACGAAACTAAACAACAACCAATGGGTTTTCAACCAGTTTGGTTTTCCATATAAATTGTCTGATCGAGGTGAACGTTTCGTATGGAAAAGTATTTTTTTTTTCTGTTCCTGAAAGAATTTCCTGGTGGCAGTTGTTCAGTGTCATTGACTGAGCAGCCCCTATAAGTTTGTGGGACACTGTCCCTTACACCCCCTATATTATGTCCCAAATACTATTCTAATTGTACTGCCGTATACTATATAAAAGTCATATCTTTCAATATACTCTCTAAAAACCCAACCTTATAGATAGTACCAATTATTTTAGGCTTTTTAAAACTGTACATACATACATACATACATAAATCACGCCTTTATCCCTTACGGAATAGGCAGAGCGTTTAACGCCTCGTAAAAGGCGCTTTCGCCACGTCTGACAAAAATTGAGAGCAATTTTAGATTGTAATATGTATTGCTTTAGTGACAGGTTGTCAACCCATCGCCTAAATTACAATACACTGTAACCCTCGAGTCCCTTTTGCTGACTTCAACAGCATGCCCGGGAGGAAGGGCAGCTGGAACATTCTATGTTTTTCTATCTCTCCCAGTCCAGCATGGAAGAAAAAATTGTAAACTTAGCTATATCGTCCTAATCAAATATATATCCGTATTCTTCGTTAGAATGCGATTTATTTCTCGATATCATGGCCGTACAACTACTTGCTGAATTCCTAATAGAAAATAACCGTCCATTATCACACTTCCAATGACACAGTTTCCCCTCGGTCGCTGCTATCCAGTAAAATCCGGTTCCATCCAGTTCCGCTTACATAGTTCGCAACTCGGAAATTAAAATTCCATTACGAGAAAAGTTTCAATTAGCAAAGCAAACAGAAGGGTTTCCGCACCACTTTAGGTACTTTTAGGGCCCCACAAAACTGTGGGCAAACCGGGTTCACAAATACTGACACAGGTAGCATATTAAAGTACGGTTCGTTGTTTTCAGTGCTATACAAGGTTATACATACATACATAAGTATATGTATATAACGCCTTTTTCTCGGAGGGGTAGGCAGATATCACATTTTTGCTACGAAGTCTGCAAACTTATTTTGCATATTTTGAGGATTTTTAGCACTCACAATGCTATTTTTATTTAATAAAATATGAAAGAAAGAAAATATCTTACAACCACGGAAATTGAAAAAATAATAAAATCGTTTTTGGCTGGACTCGAACCTTCGTCCCTGGAATGCCGTTCCATCACTCTACCAACTGAGCTACAGAAACGGTAGCGGGAGTGACGATTTTTTTTGTTTTTTTTTGCACACGTTATATCGCAGCAGGAGGCTGAGGCCAATTTATTATTTTCTTTCTTTCATAATACATGAAACTTATTTTGTTTCATCCACATTCATCAATCGTTTCATGCAGGCTTGTCGGTTTATATTAGTAAGGCTCGTACTTTTATTAAGTATGGACTTGACTGGCCATTTTGTACTGAAATGTAATTTCTGATACGAACTCAAACTCGCTCTCACTCTCAAGTGCTGATTATAAATACGGGCCTTAGGGTACTTTTCCCAAGACGCCCGTAATTCGATTGAGTTACCGAGGTCTTCCATTCAAAGTTTCTTAAACCAAGTCTTCAGCGCTTATGCGCTGTGCGTTTTTGTTTATACAAAACACGAATCAGGACCGTGGGATAGAGGGGGGAAGGGTTTCTCAAACATTTCCAATCTCCTCTCTACCCCGCCGGGTATGTTTTGTGTTTTGTTTGAGAGCCGAAGTCACGGCTTTACTCACACTCGTCATGTACCTCTCTGTTTTGTTTTATCCCCTCTAAGTAAAACAAAATAACTTGTCAATATACCTCGTGTCATTTCTCAATTTGTAAAGATCTATTTCTCAGCTCAAATTTCATCTCGTCACTGTATAATCCAGCTGTATCATCGTTTGTAACCACCGTATCATATCATATTAGCGAGTTAAAGGCACCGAACCCACTTACCCCCTACGTAATGAGGTTAGGCCGTGCGAGCACCGGACTGAGGCCCGTATTTATAATCAACACTTGACACTGTATCAAAAATGTAATTTCAGTACATTATAACCTGTCAAATATGTACTTAATACCTGCTCTCAGTCTGGAGATCGCTATATAAATACGGGCCTAAATAATGTTACTTCTTCTGCTTTGTTTGTTAGGTCGATCAACCCTTTCAACACTGGTGTCGGAGTTTTAAAACCGCCTAATAGCTAATTAGGTCTCTGACATGTTTCTTTGTATAACGACCTCTACCTATCGAAAACCGAGACCGACTGTTTAACTTGCCCTCCGAAGCACGAAATCCTTTTCTATCTTTTTAGGCCAGCATTGTCCGAACTAAACTGGGAAATCTCTCACAAAGCGTTAAATAAAATATCATCAACTTTGTGTTTCCCCTGGGAATCGAACCAAGCTCCGGATCGGGAGCCCATGGCTCAGACAATTAAACCACTGAGGCAGTTAGTTATAATCAGGTTCGGTCGTGTGAGCAACGGACTAAATAACGTTACTGAATAACGTGGTCTTTGACAAGTTAATTTAGGAGGCTGGGCTACCCGAAGTTGGTAAATTTCGAACGTGAGCTTGCTAGCGAAAGTTTTGGGTGGATGTCGGACTTTTTTAAAATTGGTCTGTGTGTTGGCGAATAAATTTGTATGTGATTAAAATGTTTACTGAGCCGGTTTCTAGCCAATTTATTCAAATGGTTGAGTCTAAAGTTAAACTCATATTTTGACTAAACAACAAGCACTTATTCCTAAAGCCTATTCAAACATTGTCATATCTGTTTGGTCCTATAAATTGTTTTATCACTAAATGACGAACAAGTGTGGAACGTACTGATAAACTAGAGACTCCAGACTTCAACTCTCGTAAAGAGTCGAAACGTAGAGGTCTAACAACTCTGTTAAAAAACAGTGAGTAGTCGATTTATCACTTTAAATTTTTAGTCTAAGTTTTCGAACTACAATAATTTTATTTATTCTGATTTCGAATGCTCTGAAAAAAATCAAACAGATTTTGAATAGGTTATTTAATTACAACCATTGCTTTTAACAGTTTTCTAAGAAATTTACATTAGTTGCGAAAAAAGCAGCGTGGTTTTTTTTAATAATGTTTGGGAGAAATTCAAGATTTTTAGCGGAGTCAACCGTTACATACATACATAATTATAATCATGCCTTTATATCTAATGGCGTAGGCAGAGCGTAAATGACCTGATAAAAGGTCACTCAGCCACGTCTGACAAAGTTTTGAGGGTTATTTAAGAGAGATTTGTACGTATATTGCTGTAGTGACAGTTTGTCAGCCCATCGCCTTAATTACAATATACTGAAACCCTCGGATCCTTTAGCTGGTTTTTAAGGGAGAAAATGCAGCTGGCACATTATATATTTTTCTCTCGCTCTCAGGCCAGAATGGAAGTAACCCTTACTAGGTTAGAGTCAACCCTTACTATATTATAACAGACAAATGCCTCTGGATCGTACCATACATACATACATATAATCACGCCTTTATCCCTAATGGGGTAGGCAGAGCGTAATTTACCTAAACAAAGGTTGTCCCGCCACTTCTGACAAAGTTTTGGGGGTTATTTAAAATAGATTTGTGGGTATATTGCTGTAGTGACAGGTTGTAGCCCATCGCCTAAATTGCAGTATACTGAAACCCTCGGATCCCTTAGCTGGTTTTTACAGCATGCCCGGGAGGAAATACAGCTGGCAAATTCTATGTTTTTCTCTCGCTCCCAGGCCAGCGTGGAAGACTCATACCATATACTTTTGCATATAAGCTGTCTTAGCCCACAATCCTCTCTTGGCACAAGGAAATGTGATATTAAAATAGTTCTGTTCGCTCTTCGAATAACAATGAATAGTTTCCGCTATGATTGCGATATATAGAGAAACGGTTCTAGTTCGATATATTAACGGGATTATCGGTTAGATAATTTCCATTTTATACGGGGTGTAAGGGACAGCGTCCCGCAAACTGATAAGGGTTATTCAGTCAACGACTGATCACTAGAAAATTCTCACAGGAGATGAAAAAGAAATTAACTTCCCGCAAAAAATGACCACTTCGATCAGAATTAGTATGGAAAAACTTCTTTTTTTCACTTCCTGAAACAAAATCCTACTTATGGTTGTTCAGTTTCGTGGACTGAGCAATCCCTATCAGTTTGCGGGACGCTGTCCTTTACAATCCGTATAGAGAAACGGTATTAGTTCAATATATTTACTGTCTATATCTGTCAAATAATTTCCATTTTTATATAAGTATGTTTTCTAAATATAGGTGTTGGTAAAAGGTGTATCCTACTGAGGTGTCTATAGAGGCTTAGTGGCGCCCCCATTTGTTAAAAAAATTATAACTCACTAAAAACACAATGAATTGCAAATCCGGTCAAATAAACTCAAGAAATACTTACTAATAAAGATAATTTAGAAACTTATTAATTATAAACGGCCACCAACGGATTTTTTCCTAAATCTTACTACAACGAACTAAAAATCGCAAATTTATAAGGTTCTAAATTATTCGTTTAACTATTAATTGAGTCTCTTGGACCGGATGTTTGATTCACTGTGTTTTTAGTGAGTTATATTTTTTAATCTGACGGGGGCGCCACTTTGGCTTAATCACCACCTTAAACATGCCTTCTAATAAAAAAAAAACAGAGGTCCTGGTTTCAATTCCCAGGGGGGAAATACAAAGTTGAAATTTGAGAATTGATCACTATGTGAATTTTCCCCAGTTTGGTTAGGACATTGCAGGCTGAATCACCTGATTGTCCGAAAAGAAAAAGATTTCGTGCTTCGGAGGGCACGTTAAGCCGACGGTCCCGGTCGTTGCCTTTGATACATACATACATATAATCACGCCTTTATCGCTAATGGGGTAGGCAGAGCGTAAACGACCTAAACAAAGGTCGTTCCGCCACGTCTGACAAAGTTTTGAGGGCTTTTTAACATGGATTTGCACGTCTTTGATAGTGGTCGTTACTCAAACCATGTCATAGGACTGATAGTTGTGCTACTAGGCCGTTTAAAAACTCTGACACCAGGGTTCGTCGGGTCGATAGACTCGATACCCACTCGACAGAAGAAGAAGAAGAATAAAAAAAATACCTATTTGACAGGATATATGATTTTACTGATAATGGGGCTCAAGAGTGCGTATAGAAAATCTCTTGATACTATATAAATATCGTTATTATACCGGCCACGTGCAAAAACTTTTCCAATATCACACCTGCTTATCAGAGTAAATAATCCTAACCATAATATTGCGTTTTCTTCATAATGTAATAAATCAGTACTAAAGCTAACTGCGATCAAGTAGTCTGAGCCATGGGCTCTCAAACTAGGGGTCGTGGGTTTCGTTCCGATTCCTAGGATGGAAACACATAGGTGATAATATGTGAGATTTTCCCAGTTTGGTTAGGTAAGGACTAAGCAGGCTGATTGCCTATGAAAAAAAGGGGAAAAAAAGGTTCCATGCTTCGTAAGGCACGTTAGACCGCACCGAACGTTTGCCTTACCCTCCGAAGCATGCAGCCTTTTTTTGGCAACGCTGGCTGTATTTGACAGTGATCATGAAGCAAACCATGACATACCAGAATAAGATATGTTTATAGGCGACATTAAAATTCTGACACCAGGGTTCAGCAGGTATTACATCGACTCAAATACCTAATCGATAAAAATGAGTTGCAATTTGGTCACATATCACAAAATATACATATAAACACGCCTATATCCCTAATGGGGTGACAGAATGTAAACGACCTAAACAAAGGTCGCTCCGCCACGTCTGGCAAAGTTCTGAGGGTTATTTAAGAATGATTTGTAGGTATAGTGCTATCGTGACAGGTTGTCAGCCCATCACCTAAATTACAATATACTGAAACCCTCGGATCCCTTAGCTGGGTTTTACAGTATGCTCAAGAGGAAATGCAGCTGGCACATTCAATGTATTTTTCTCGCTCCCAGTCCAGCACGCAAAAACCATAGCATAGAAATACGAGAAAGACGATAGCTACATGCCACACGTTTTTTTCTTATCTATGACATAACCCGGCTCATTTTAAATTCACACAGCGTTCAGCAAAGCGCTTTAACCTTGCGGCGTTTCCTTCTGGCGGCATTAATTAAGAGACAAGGTGGAATAAAACAGTGCTTGTTAGTTCTCTTTGCTTAGGTTTGAAAAGGGTAATGTGTGATGCATAGTGCATTTTTTTTAATTAGAAGGGTTGTTTCTTTGTTCAGGTAGGAATCAAAAGCGATCTTTTCAATTTCTTCCATGCTGGACTGGGAGTGAGAGAAAAACATAGAATGTGCCACCTGCATTTCCTTTGCAGCAATATACCTACAAATCTATATTAAATAACCCTCAAAACTTTGTCAGGCGTCGCAGAACGACCTTTGTTTAGGTCGTTTACGCTCTGCCTACCCCGTTAGGGATACAAGCGTGACAAAATGTATGTATTAATCAATAGCGTAGAGTATTGGTCGTAGTCGTCGTAGACTTTTGCTGCATATTCGTAGTAAATTGCTACGGCGTAGTAAAATGTGGTTTCTTGTCTTGGGTTTAGGTTATCTTATCTCACCGCTGCCGGTAGTCTATACTTATGTATGTAATTTTACCTACAAGTACCTATAGAGTTAGGTATAATAAACCTTTGACACACAATATGTCACGTGTCTGTACGCACAAACACTATTATTTGCTTTATGACTTCATCCATGCTGGACTGGGAGAGATAGAAAAACATAGAATGTTCCGGCTGCCCTTCCTCCCGGGCATGCTGTAGAAGTCAGCAAAAGGGACTCGAGGGTTACAGTGTATTGTAATTTAGGCGATGGGCTGACAACCTGTCACTATAGCAATACATATTACAATCTAAAATTGCCCTCAATTTTTGTCAGACTTGGCGAAAGCGCCTTTTACGAGGCGTTAAACGCTCTGCCTACCCCGTAAGGGATAAAGACGTGATTTATGTATGTATGTATGACTTCATAAATAACTTACGACCAAATTATAACTACAACCAAATCAAGGCTTTATAAAGTGATATCAGAATTAAGAGCAATATTTAGTTTGGATTTGACAGGTCGTTTTGTACTGAAATGACATGTCTAATTCAAACTCAGGCCCGTAATTATAATTAGCACTTGAGACTGACAACGTGTTTGATTTAGTATCATTAACGTCATTTCAATACATAATGGCCTGTCAAATTTATACTTAATATTGCTCTCAATGTTATGATCGCTTTATAAACACGAGCCTTAAAGTTGCAGTCACTCTTTTGAGCTGAAAATAAATGTGGTCCTAATTTCCACAAGAAGTTACAATGACGCCAAAATATGCCAAGAGTCATAATCCGGATAGTTTTCAATAAAATTGGTCGTAGAAAATTCATACTCACGCCAAATATCAAGACGTGACGTGTCACAAGAGTGCAAGATTTTATATTCTCAAGAAAGTGCTGTCTTTTCCCTGGATTTATCTCTCGGTTTTACGACTCCTGAGGGAATTGATAAGGTGGATCCTTTATCACCCAGCACCGTGTGGGGTACTTATTTGACATGACATGAAACATTTTGATAGAGACATGAAAACGATAGTGCAGGGGGCGTCAACATATTTGTTTGAATAGACATGGAGATTGGATGCGACAGAAAAAAAAAGTTACGTTTGTACCAAATCCACTAATACGTTTTTCAGTTCTATAGTTCATATTATAAAAGTTATTACTTAGTTAAAATACGACGAGATTTTTGGTTCACAAAATCTTTCAATCATTTTTTTTTGGGTTTTCAGTTATAATTTTAAATTGGCGCAAATAAAAATATAAATTTTCCAACCCAATAAGCTTGACTAGCAGATTTGTGTTGTGATCGCAATTCTAGATAATATATTTATACACGAAGAACTGCTTCTACCCTTTTCCTAAAATTGATCCCTCAGTAAATTTTTACTATACCCATAAAAAGGCAGACCAGTATGTCATGCACGCTATGTTGTGGGATGCTAGTCCAACTCAAAATCAGATAAGTGATTTTTAAATAATGCATATGTACAGTAATACATACATAAATGTATCATGCCTTTATCCCTATTGGAGTAAGCAGAGCGTAAACGACCTAAACAAAGGCCGTTTCGCCATGTCTGACACAGTTTTGAGGGTTATTTAAGATAGATTTGTAGATATAGTGCTGTAGTGACAAGTTGTCAGCCCATCTCCTAAATTAGTATATACTGAAACACTCTGATCCCTTAGCTAGTTTTACCGCATACGGGTATGGGAGGAAATGCAGCTGGCAAATTCTTTGTTTTTCTCTCGCTTTTAGTCCAGCATCGAATAATTTTAAATATTGATGTCTATAACGGGTGTAAGGGATAGCGTCCCGGAAATAGATAGTTCCTCATTCAACAATACTGAACAACTCCCACAAATAAATTATTTAAAGAATTAAAAATAAATATTAGCTTTTCCATACAAAATGTCCACTTCGATCAGCCAATTTATATGGAAAAGCCAAATACTTTTTTCACTTCCAGAAGGAGTATCCAGGTAGAAGTTGTTCAGTGTCGTTGACTGAGCAACCCCTATCAGTTTGTGGGACGCTGTCCCTTACACCCTGTAACCACCACTTATATTGTTCACCTATTGAGTAAAATTCCAGCTAATCCTCAAAGCGACGTTACAAAGTTTGCCCGCGTCGCCGCGTTGACTCACCTCCGGAACATTCTCAGTTTAATCACTAAACCGTTTGTTGTATTGTTTGTTTGTGAACGCCCTAATTGTTCACAAAGTTGTTTGGCGTTGTTGGTACTTGTGCTGCTGCTTTGACAACCTAATTGCTGCTGTGATAGAAATCTGGGAAGTGTGGGTTTTGATTTTGACAGGTCATGATCATGAATTATGGTGTAGTGAATAGAGACCGATGGTGTAGCAGTCACATCAAACAAAATGGTACTAAATGAAAAACAGCGCTGAGGTGTTGTTTTTAGCACTGCGAGGGATAAATACGTGATTATATGTATGTATGTACGTTTATAATAAAATCAGACTGAATCAAGAACTCTTCGTCTCAATACCTCGCACCCGCGAGCGCCCTCACAACCCGTCCGCTAGGTTCCATCATGTGCAGACTTTGTTAGCAATGGCATTGTCCTGTACAACTTGTGTGTAAATTTACCTACAAGTACCTATGGATTTCGGTATAATAAATCTTTGACACACAAAATGGCACGTGTCTCAACACACACACAACCACTATTTGCAGCAGCTTTATATCGAAATTGAAATCAAAATAGCTTTATTTGCTTTAAACAGGGTACATTAACTTAGTGTTCATTATAATTACGCAAGTTACAGAACATGCCTGCTCAGCCACTAAGTATATATAGCACCTTCGCTTGCATAGCGCCCTATCAAGAGCACGTATTTGTCTTTGCTCTGCGATTATTACTTATTTCCAAATTTAAAAAACCACGTTTTAGATATAAAATTAGTATCATCTTATTTCTGTTTTTAAATCTGACGCGGCAGTGAAAACCGTATCTCAATTACACCATTATTTATTGAGATATCAAGAAAATTAGTTCAAATTAACATCGTCAACGGCTCCAGAACTGACCGAGGACAACGAAGGCAACGGCGACGATCATTGGAGTGGGGGCGTTCGACCGGTCGGGGTGAACGACCGCAGCGCAGGTGACCTCACGCAGCAGAAGCGTAGCAGTGAGCGTAGCAGCGTGCGTAGCAGTGCCTTCGATCCTTCGTCTACGGAACTTAGGAGCCTACATACTCCACCGGCGCGTGCGACCGGGACACAAGCAAAGTAAAGCGTAAGTTATTAACTGCTTGATACTTTGTTTACTTTGCCTACTGATTGATTACTGCTGTTCTGAAAATGGCTTTTAATTGTGCGGGCTGCACGAATGAAATTAATGGTAGGGCGCATCTGGTTTGTAGCCTTTGCAAGCTTAATTATTGCTTGGAATGTAGCAATGTGTCAGAGCAACGATTCTATAACACCCTAACCGGTGATCACAGGGCCTCTTGGAAGTGCCCTGCTTGTGTCTGTAATCAGCCTAAAAAAGATAACTCTGATACACCGGTGAGAGCTCGTTATGATACCTCACCAAGCGATAAAGAAGATTCGAGAGAACATGTAACCTCTGAGCGAGGAGGCCGACCAAAACCTCAACCCTATGTTTTGGATAAAACGTATTTAGATGACTCTGTTTATCATTCCCTAATCTTGAGGGAGTTGATACGTGAAGAATTTGAAAAGCTGGCCGATTCAATTAGCCAAAAAATTACGCTACGGTTCGAAGCTACCATAAATAATGCTATGTTGCAGTTAGCAGATAAAATTAATATTTAAGAAATTCATCTTAATGTCTTACTTTATATCCACACAACTACAAGAGAGCAACCAAGTCGATGTCATATACCTGGACTTTCAGAAAGCGTTTGATAGGGTAGATAACGACGTTCTTTTGAGAAAATTGGGGGCGATGGGTTTTACACCAAAACTTTTAAAACTATTTGCAAATTATTTGTCTGATAGAGAGCAATTCGTGAAATATGGACAGTTTGTGTCACCTCTCTATCGAACGCTATCTGGTGTTAGTCAGGGATCGAATTTAGGGCCATTGCTCTAGGTGTTGCTAATTAACGACCTTCCAGAACTAGTTCAGGAATCACTAGTATTGCTTTATGCTGACGATGTTAAATTGGTGAAATCAGTAAATAATTTAGAGGACTCTGTTATTCTGCAACATGATCTGGATAGGGTATATCGATGGACTGTTGACATTAAACTTTACTTCAACCCAGCTAAATGTGAGATAATGACGTTTACGAAGTCATCTCTCCAGCTCGAGTTCCCATACACCATTGACAGTGTCCCAGTGGCGCGTGTTAAGCAGGTTCGCGACCTCGGAGTTGTATTCGACCACAAACTTATATTCCACGCTCACGCAGAGTCGGTTGTTGAATCAGCTTATCGAAGACTCGGATTTGTTATGTGAAACGCTGTGCATCTCTCGGATTGCGCAATGCGCACACTCTACGGTTCATTAGTCCGGATTGTGCTAGAAAACTGTAGTATGGAATCCACACGAAAGTAAGTACGCGTTGATGGTCGAACAGGTACAAAAGCGATTCCTACGGTATCTGTACTCGAGGCACCATGGGTACTATCCATTTATGTACCCTACACTATTTCTGCAAGGTCATCTAGGCTTTGACTCATTGCAATTACGTAGACATCTGGCCCTTGTTGAATTTGTTTTTGGTATACTTCGCGGTCGAATTAACAGTTCGTACTCGTAGTTAGCCGGTTGCTAAGTCTGTTCGTGCCGGACAAGTACCTGCGCGCGCGGCACTCGCTCCTGGCGTTGCCGCACGCGCGGACTGTTGCGCACCAGCACACTCCCGTACTGCGCGCCATCGCGCTTCTCAACTCCACACTTGAAGCTGCACCACAGTGTGACCTGTTTGCAAGTTCGATTGTATGTTTGGTCAATGAGTGTAGGAAGAATTTTGAAAGGTTGATGCCTGCAAGTTCTGTACCTATGTAATTTTAAATTTATACTGTTATTATTGTAATTAAATTTTTATTATCCATGTTATTTATATTATTTGTAATTCTGATGTTTTTTTGTTGTTGTTGCTATTGAGTGTATCTTTGTAACGCCGTGGATTTTTCTGTAATGTTACAATGTATAAATAAATAATAATAAATAAATAAATACCATGCAAATAAAGAAATAGCTATTTCATAAAATTAAACAGAGTACAATAACAGACGTGGCGAAAGCGCCTTTTACGAGGAGTTTGACGCTCTGCCTACCCCGTAAGGGATAAAGGCGTGATTTTATGTATGTATGTATGTACAATAACAGAAAACAGAGAATCTAAAACATAAAAAGTACTCTAACTGTCAGCTTGATATTAATCCTTATGCATATATTATTAAATTATTACCTTGACACTTATATAAATCACCATACAGACAATTTATTAACACTTAACGGCTAGTCAATAATTTTGATGAAGTCAGAGATAATCAGAGGAAAGAAAACATTCAAATTATCTTGTTTAATCTAGGATTGAGTCTGTTTTCCCTTCTGGGTTGCGGAAGTCAGATGGCAGTCGCTCTGTGTAAAAACCAGTTCCCTCCTTTAATCACCTAGATTAGGTAGCCGACTCCGTGAGATACAGGATTAGGCTAGGGAAATGATGATACACATATACATATAATCAAGCCCATATCCCTAAGCCTGTTTCTTCCATGCTGGACTGGGAGCGAAAGAAAAACATAGAATGTGCCAGCTGCATTTCCTCCCGGGCATGCTGTAAAACCAGCTAAGGGATCCGAGGGATTCAGTATATTGTAATTTAGGCGATGGGCTGACAACCTGTCACTACAGCAATATACCTACAGATCTATCTTGGATGACCCTCTAAACTTTGTCAGACGTGGCGGAACAACCTTTGTTTAGGTCGTTTACGCTCTGCCTACCCCATTAGTATGTATGTATGTATGTATGTATCCCTAATGGAGTAGGCAGAGTGTGAACAACCTAAACAAAGGTCGTTCGGCCACGTCTGACAAAGTTCTGAGGGTTATTTAAGATAGATTTTTAGGTATATTGCTGTAGTAACAGGTTCTCACCTCATCGCCTAAATTACAATATACTGAAACCCTCGGATCCCTTAGTTTCTACAGCATTCCCGGGAAAAAATGCGGCTAGCACCTTCTATATTTATCTGTCGCTCCCAGTCCAGCATGGTGACCATAAATTATATCTAGGTAATGCTAGACATCCAGGCAACTTGCCTAGAACAAGCTTCACTTGTTCGTCGTTTAGTAACAAAATATAACAAAAAACGAGTTACTTTTACACAAACTATGTCAATATGATCATTGATGCGTCATTCTTATAATACACAGTCAACGACACTGAACAACTTCCACCAGGAAATTATTTCAGTAAGAGGAAAAAAATTGCTTTTTCATATCAAATGTTCACCTCGATCAGACAATTTGTATGGCAAAGCCATTGTTTTTACTGTTCCGTGTCGTTAACTGAGCAACCCCTATCAGTTTTCAGGACGCGGTCCCTTACACCCGGAATTATAAAATAAATATCAAACGTAAAAAAACATTTTCATAGACCGCTTTGAGGTATACTTTCCGGTTCTTATGTGTTTGTATTTCAAAGTTAATAAAAACAAGTGACTTATCTTGCGATACGATACGGTGGATAATACCGGTTGCAGGAAAATATCGTATTCCTTCAAAGTGTTTGTTTGTATTTTCTGCAAAAATTCAATGAGGATATAAATGTTTGTTTTGTAAGAAATGCTACACAAACTATCTTCCAAACTGATTTTAAAAAGGTTTAAAATCAGTCTTGGAAGCATTACATTACATTAAACAATAATATTTACCAACCATTTGCTGTTTGAACTTATTTCAGATAATTAATAAAAGTCTCTCACCGATTTTCAGCCAACTGCGCAGGACTCGTTTTTTGTGCCCAAGTGTTTGCGCTACCCACAGATGCAGATTTACTGGTACGACCAGAGACAAATCAGGCGTAGGACCGACTATTTACCTGCCCATCCGACGGCATGGATCTTCTGACTTTTTGGACAATCAGGTGATCACCCTGCAATGTCCTAACCAAACTAGAAACAACATTGTTTTCCGCCGGAAATCGAACCCGGGACCTCCGGGTTGAGAACCCATGGTTTAGACCGCTAGACCAAGGAGGCAGTTATGTTTATTATTGAAGGTACGATCTATGATTTAACACTATAACTTTGTAAAATATAGCTCGGGTCGTATGACAGCAGGCAGTAAATATCATAACATCACAGGTGCAAAAGAGACTCCTTTAATACTGTATGTGTTTGACATCTGTCATAGAACCCAAGCTACATTTTACAAACTATAATTACACTTTGCTGATAATTACGGAATCACGATTTGTACATCACCATATGTATCAAGTTTAGTCCAAGATTTAGCTATGATAGGGTTTATAGATAATAAAGGGTAAGGACAATGTAGGAAATGTACGAGATACATACATATAATCACGCCTTTATCATTAATGGGACCTACAAAAAAGTCATTCGGCCACGTCTGAAAAAGTTTTGAGGGTTATTTACGATAGATTTGTAGGTATATTGCTGTAGTGACAGGTTGTCAGCCCATCGCCTAAAATGCAATATACTAGAACCCTCGAATTCCTTAGCTGATTTTTATAGCATTCCCCTGAGGAGATGCAGCTGATACATTCAATGTTTTTCTATCGCTCCCAGTCCAGCATGGAAGGCATGCAATGTAAGACATAGGCAAAGAAAATATAATATGAGCTAACGCTAAAGAAGAGGCACTCCTACCCCCGATTTGAAAAGTTACCTCACCTCGTCTCCCCCGCGCCACCGGGTACGCGAGCTGGTTCGACTACACGGCAGCACACACACAAACCTACTTCAAACTTGTACGAACACGTTATTGCGCATGTAGTACGAAAATCGACGGTTTGTATGGAGTTAACGCCCTGTCACAGGATAGAATATTAGAAATAGTATCCAAGAACTGTTATACCTACAAAAAACAGTAGTTTTAATACAACAAAATTGAACTCGGAGCTCTGAGTCAAATAATCTATATTTTATTTTTTATTCAACTTACAATATATTCAATAACAAAATTCAAATCTTTCATACAAAAAAAAAACTTACAGTTCATTTTATTCCTAGATGCTGTCAATTAGGCAATAGAACAAGCACATAAAAAATAAAGTGGTCATTAGTAAATAAACATGATTCACTAAAAACGCAGTGAATCCAAAAACTGGTACAACAGAATCAAGTTATAGTTATAAAATTTATTTAGATCCTTATAATTTAGCGATTCATAGTTCGTAGTAACAGTAACAAAAATTGCGAATAACGGCCACCAACGGCAATTTTTGTTCCTGTTACTTTACTGTTACTTTATAACTATCTATCTATACATATAATAAATCTGTAGAAGGGTCGTGTCTGTACATTGAATACTGTTCGAAAAAAAAAAATGCAGTAGGCATTATTAACGATATAAAGACCAAATATTTATTTATCAAGTACAGAAACATTTACAATACAGACTAATAAAATAAAAACAACAACAATAAAAAAGAACAAAACTTAATAATTATCGGAATAGTGGAAACGTGCTCATAACGCTGGCCGCGTTTCCACGCTGGATGGCCAGCGATATATGTTGTATCAGGTATGACGCGGTGCGGGGATCTCCACCGTTCCGCCGCGAGCGTCTGCCAATCTTTGATTATTTGTATAAATTTTGTCTGTCTGTCTAACTGTATGTTACCACATCACGCCAAAACTACTGAACCGATTTGAATGGGATTATTTTTATTCAACTCATTGTTACCCGGGTTGCAACTAAGGATACCTACCTAAAATCACGCCAACTCACTTAGAGGGTAGGCAGGAATTTCTAATTAGGCTGATTTTCAACCGCTTTCGATCAAACATTTTTTATTCGACTGATTGTTATATAGGAAAAAACAAAGGATACAAATAATCACGCCACCGGAGTTGGGGGGCAGGTAGGAAAATAAATTTTGATTGTTTTTTACTCGATTTAATGTTATTTTTTATTCTGCTGATTGTTACCGCACCTAAAACTTAGGGAGTAGACAGAAATGGAATCCTGTTTTTTTAAATCTCATTAGAATACAGTAAGTCTCATTACGCACACAAGTATCGTGTTATACACATGATAGGCTTAGCTAACGCCATTCGTAATGACACAAATAAATAAGAGTAAAGAGATTAAAACGTTCTTCGAGACGATGGAAAACTCGACCCCGACCGCCTTTGGCGCCATAAACGTAAAGAACGGAGTGATCTATTCCTGCTTAAATTGTAGAAATTAATAGAGGGATACCTTTATGTTTCCTCATGATAGAAAAAGTCGCATATGGACTTTTTTGCTACTACGAATTGGCTCAATCATAAAATTTAATCGAGCAAGGGGATCGCCAACCCGCCGATAATAAAACCGCGGCTGAGGGACCTGAGACTCCCTGAGATCGGCGAAGTCGACGGGGATAACTTGATTCTGTTGGACCGGTTTTTTGATTCACTGCGTTTTTAGTGAATTGTTTTTTTTTACTAATGGGGGCGCTTGGCTAGTCGTCATCTTCCTAGCCTTATCCCGTATCTCACGGCTACCTAATCTAGTTGATTGAACGAGGTCTGAGTTTTCAAACCGCCAATGCTTAGCACCGGCCTCTGACAAGGCTGAACGACTAATATCTACGGTATTAAACGATTTTAACCGGGACCAAGGGCTTAACGTGCCTTCCGAAGCACGGAAAAATCGCCGAACAAACGTACATATGAAATTCGAAAACCGAAAAACACCAATGTGTTTTACCAATGTAGGTACGTGGTGGGATTTGATCAAAGACCGCTTAACTAGTATCGTCACTTTAAGATGACGCGATCTAATAACACGTACTGTTTTAAAATAGGCACGTAACATTTCCATCATAATAGGTACTATACCTATAAAAAATTGTGTAATATGTCTATGAACAGAGTGATATCAAAAGAATAGGCTCCAAACCCGCATTATGCTAGGGTTTGAAACGTGACCATGACCCTTATCTTCCAACCACGTTTCTTTTAATGCTTTCAATGAGCTTTAAAAATTAGGGATCAAATAAAAAAATAAAAAGGGAAATGAAGCCAGTGACATAGCACCAGATGTCATGATGTGCGAAAGAAATCAGCATTGCCAGCTGTGCGGTGATCATAATACTGCTTGTTAATATTGTTAATGTCCTATGACATAAATATAAGTATTTTCTAATATTACATTACATTACATTGAGTGAAGTGTTTTACCGCCCTATGGATGCAGTTTCTTCCATGCTGGACTGGGAGCGAAAGACAAACATAGATTGTATCAGCGGCATGCTGTAAAAGCAAGCTAAGGAATCCTTGGGATTTTAGCAATTTAGGCGGAGGGCTGACAGCCTGTCTCTTCAGCAATATCCCTACAAATCTATCTTCAATAACCCTCAAAACTTCGTCAGATGTGGCGGAAGAAACTTTGTTTAGGTTGTTTACGCTCTGCCTAACCTATTAGGGATAAAGGCATGATTACATGTATGTGTATGTGTACGCAGTTCTACTAAATATTTATTAATTTATCGACTACAATATATTTATAATATGGCCAATTTGGACATCATTTTGCCTTGCCAGTGAAATCATCAGTGTTTCTCTACTATATTATGCATGTATTAAACATATAAACCTTTCTCTTGAATCACTCTATCCGTTAAAAGAAACCGCATCAAAATCCGTTGCGGAGTTTTAAAGATCTAAGCATACATAGGGATATAGGGACAGAGAAAGCGACTTCGTTTTGATACCTTGGTATGATTTTAGTTTAAGACACCAGCAGGAAGAAATGGGGTGATGGTATTTCGATCTATAATCATGGCCATCTGGCAATATTGAAAGAAATGATATTTTTTAAGAAGTAATATTTTTTTACGGACGGCTGGCCACCAGGCGCTAATAAATCAATAGACAAAATTAATAATTAATGAGCTACAAATTTTTTGCGAAAAGACAGGAAAAATACTTCCTAAGCTGTTATTGGCAGCTTTATTTGCGTAATTAATTATTAATCTATCTTGGAAAATGGAAGAAAGCTTTTCGGGATTCTGTTTATTGAATAAAAAAGTTGAGGTTAGGATAGATTAGTTTCTATCATGCTCTTTGATGGCCAATGGCCATGTTACTGGTATATAAGCCAGTGTTTTTTACAGTGTTACTTCCATGTTGGACTGGGAGTAAGAGGAAAACATAGCAAGTGCCAGCTGCATTCCCTCTCGGACATACTGTAAAAACCAGCTAAGGGATCGGAGAGTTTCTGTATATTGCAATTTAGGCAATGGGCTGACAACCTGTCACTACAGCAAAATACCGACTAATCTATCTTAAATAGCCCTCTACACTTTGTCAAACGTAGCGAAATGACCTTTGTTTAGGTCGTTTACACTCTGCCTACCACATTTAGGATAAATGCGTGATTATATGTATGTATGAAGACGAAATAAAATCGTGATTTTAAAGTCATAGTGTAAGTTCCCAGATTTTCACCCGTTACTATTATATTATAGGTCTAGGATCATACATACATACATATATACAACCACGCCTTTATCCCTATTGGGGTAGGTAGAGCGTAAACAACCTAAACAAAGGTTGTTACGCTACGTCTGACAAAGTTTTGAGAGTCATTTAAGATAGATTTGTAGCTAGATATTGCTGTAGTGACAGATGGTCAGCCCATCGCCTAAATTGCATTATACTGACACCCTCGGATCCCTTAGCTGGTTTTTACAGCATGCCCGAGAGGAAATGCAGCTGGCACATTGTATGTTTTTCTCTCGCTCCCAGGCCAGCATGGAAGAATAGTATCTAGTATCATAAGTTGTAGACAAAACGTATTTCGAATTGTAATACTTAAATAACCTTCACTACAAGTACACATTATTTAAGGGTATTTTATGCATTTTATTAACCACTCAGGCATCAAGCCTTAATAAAGTGTCAATTTCGTGAGCATAACAACATAATAATATGTTTTCTCGTTAGGGTACAACATATACCATAAGAAATACTTCCTTATGAGGGTGTGCCATGTAAGTGACATTTCGTAGATGACGACAAACGCCCCCTCATAATCAGCACAGAGTAACAAACAACACAGATACTGGTCTTGGTTAAAAGTAAACACATAATCACGCTTTTACCCCTAATGGGGTAAGAAGAGCGAAAACGACCTAAACAAAAGGTCGTTCCGCCACGTCAGACATTGAGGGTTATTTCAGACAGATTTATCGGTATATTGCAGTAGTGACAGATTAGCAGCCCATCGCCTAAATTGCAAAATACTGACTAAAACCCTCGGATCCCTTAGCTAGGTTATACAGCATGCCCGGGTGGAAATGCAGCTGGTACATTCTATGTTTTTCTCTCGTTCCTGGTACAGCATTGAAGAAAAGAAACTATCTGTGTTAGTGCTGTAACAAATAATTAGTTATTAGTTAGAGTACTTTGGTCAATGTAAGAAATATCACAATACGTAGGGAAAGTCAACTTTGCTCCTGTTTTGTGTGACTGCACTATCAGAACAGAATCACTATACTCGTATTTAAGTAAAATAATTAATATTTGTGTATTCTTTACAGCTTGTAGAGCCCGATGATGTAGTGGATAGGGCCGCTGCCTCCTGAATGGGAGGTCGTGATCGAATCACACCAATGTGTTTTTCGGTTTTAAAATTTCATTTGTACGTTTAATTTTTTTCGTGCTTCGTAAGAGACGTTAAGCCGTTGGTCCCTGTTAATATCGTTTAATACCGTAGATATTAGTCGTAAAGTCTGAGGCCAGTGCTAAGCATTAGCAACTTGAAAACTCTGACTTAATCTAGAATTGGATCTGATTTCCCTTCTGGGTTGCATTATATATACCAGTACCCTCGTTCAATCACCTAGATTAGGTAGTCAACCCTGTTAGATACAGGATAAAGCTAGGGAGATGATGAGACTAAAATATTGGAAAAAGACCGGAGATCTATTCTCTACCGTTTTTGAATAATAGTTCATGATTTTATGCGTTATCTGTCATTTTTATCCGCCGTCATATGATATGGCGGATAAAATTTACAGAAATACTGGGGAAAAGTGGCGTCAGAATCTAGCGGACAAAGTGTAAAACCATAGAGACGATGATTCAAGATTCTGAAAGGAGATGATTCTTTTAGTAGTGAGTAACCAAGCATTTAACCTACCTATAAAATAATAAATAGTACCTCCCTATTCGTAATTTTAGATACTTACATAGATTTTGTCATCAATATCAGCGCTCCTGAACACTGCATTCTGGCCGATGGGGGTCGTATTTCGACGCTACAGACCTCCTGCCGTCGTCCATACGTCGAAGTAGTATTTAAGTATTTTATAAATATGTATGTTAGTATGTAAGGTATATATTCTATGGGCCTCTGTTTATATTATTTAACATCTACTAATGTAAATATTGCCTGAAATAAAATTATTTATTATTATTATTAATAACAGTGGATGAATGAAAATATTTTATTGCTTTTTATTTCCGAGTTTAATAATAAAATTAACTCGTATATTTTTAATAATTTTCTAGTTCTGTAATAAAAAACATGATAATACTTAAGTATATCAAGTTTATCTGTTTTATTCACTACTCTAAGCCATTTTATGCCAAAGTTGAGTACTATGTGAGATTGCATATCGACTTTTTGTGTTTATTTATGTTAGTTCTTTCTATGTCTGTGTTTAATAGAGACAAGAATACTTATTGATTTTACTAAATTGTTATTTTGATATTATTAAGTTGACGTACCGATTGATTTTAATTATTTTTCCTTTTATTTTCTTTTGTGTTTTCTATATTATTTGTATGCCCTATCGCTGATCACAGCGCTCTTTAATATATTTTCAAGATCTTTACTTTGTATCTACCTGTATTTCACAAATAAATGACTTGATTTGAAGAAAAACACCAACCACAAAATGTAAGGGGGAACATTGTTCGTTTGTAATTATAGGACCTAAATCGATTGAATTGATTTTATTATTTCTCCATTAGAAAGGTTACCATAGGACATACATACATACATATAGTCACGCCTTTATCCCTAATGGGGTAGGCAGAGCGTAAACAACCAAAACAAAGGTTGTGCCGCCACGTCTGACAAAGTTTTAAGGGGTTATTTAAGTTACATTTGTAGGTATATTGCTGTAGTGACAGGTTGTCAGCCCATCGCCTAAATTACAATATACCGAAACCCTCGGATCCTTTAGCTGACTTTTACAGCATGCACAGGAGGAAATGCAGCTGGCGCATTCTATGTTTTAATCTCGCTCCCAGTCCAGCATGGAAGTCATAGGACATACACATACTTAAGGAACGTATTCTTTATAATATACCAGGTGTAAGGGACAGCGTCCCGCAAACTGAAATGGGTTGCTCAGTCAACGACCCTGAACAAATATCAGAAAGATTTTTTTTTCAGGAAGTGAAAAATAAATATGTTTTTTTCCATACAAATTGTCTGATTGAGGCACATTTTGTATGAAAATGCCGATTATTTTATTCTCTTCTTGAAAGAACTTCCTGGTGGAAGTTGTTCAGTGACGTTGACTGAGCCACCCGTATCAGTTTGCGGAATGTTGTCCCTTACACCTGGTATGTTGTAAATTTTTTATCTACTAACTTTAACTTTTGTCATGCAAATTGTCTCGATTATTTCTAATGTTCTTAAATTTTACGCTTGCTTATTTATTGAAGTTATATGACTTGTTTTATAAGGTAACAAGTAAAGACATTATTATTTCAATTTATTTATTTTTGCAATAACTATTTTACTGTTTAAGTTACGGCTTGATAGATTTTCCTAAATATTTTCCTGCCAAAAATTTGCAGAATACCTTTTTATTGTTATGCACTTAGAATTTTTTGACTGCAATAGAGCATTATTTTAATTACTTTAATTTTGTTATCAGAAGAAAAAAAAAACAAAAGATTACAATAAATCATAATTGTCATAAATCCACTAAAGCTCTTGAACAAAAACTTCCAGCAGACGTTAAGATAATTCACGTCGATCCTGGGATGCCGTTCATCCCATTATCCACATTCCACCCTTTGTGCCTAGGTGTGGGGATTAAGCCGCACAATACCTTTCATCCGTTCTCCCATTTATCCTTTTCAGTATTACGACAGCAATGAATGGTCGGTTCTTCACTTGTGCCATTGCATTTTTTTATTTAAGGTATAAATCAGGTTAAGTTTTCAGTTTGAATAAAAATATAGAATGTGCCAGCTGCATCACCTCCAGAGCATGCTGTAAAAACCAGCTAATGGATTCAAGGGTTATAGTATATTACAATTTTAGGCGATGGGCTGACAACCTGTCACTATAGCAATATACGTCATGATCATCTGTAATAACCCTCAAAACTTGTCAGACGTGGCGGAACGACCTTTGCTTAGGTCGTTTACGCTCTGCCTACCCCATTAGGGATAAAGGCGTGATTATATGTATGTATGTATGTAAGTTTTCAGTTGAGTGTTTGGTTCATTTCATTTTATAAAAAAAAATATTTATTACCCTTGTGAGTTCAGGAGATTATGAAAAGAATTGTTTTACAGTTTGTAATCAATATACAGGTTAAGATACTTATTTGATTCAGTCTTATGGTTATGGCATTATTAAGGTAAAATGTATTTTAACATCAACTTGAAAAATATTCAGTCTATGTCACTGGAAATAGACATTGGTTATTTGATTTTGAATAATCCAAGGATTTTGTTCCGTCTTCGTAAAGAAAAAAGTTATATTTTTCTTTCCTTTTTCAGTAAGCATTCATCCAGCCAGCCTAGTCAAGTGGGGAAGTTGGTTGAAGGGTGCTTGGTTTGTGTTTTTTTTTTTCATGACGGCGTAGATGTCACTATACTAACTATTTCACAAGAAATTAAACGACTAATAAATCGTTACACAACGTGTGTGCCTATTGTATTTACCTAGAGACCTATAACTTGTACCTACTCTGGGTTCATCACTCAATCATTCGAAAGAAGAAAGAAGAAGACCTCGCTTGGCAGCTGGGTTGGCGAGGACAGTAGAAAATGTTACATTCCCTGGATGAACCCCTTATTCAACTTTTTCCGACTCCATACATACATACATAAAATCACGCCTTTATCCCTAATGAGGTAGGCAGAGCGTAAACGGCCTAAACAAAGGTCGTTGCGCCACGTCTGATAAAGTTTTGAGGGCTATTTTAGATAGCTTTGTAGTTATAATTGCTGCAGTGACATGTTGTCAACCCATCCCCTTTGCAATATACTGAAGCCCTCGGATCCATTAGCTGTTTTTTACAGCACGCCCGGAAGGTAATGCAGTTGGCACATTCTATGTTTTTCTTTCGTTCCCAGTTCAGCATAGCAGAACTACGTACGCCGTAGCAGAACTTAAATAGCGTATGTGATTCAAATCTGACATAAATTACAAAACCTAAAATAGAAACAAGGCAGCCCAAAATCTTGAAAACAAGTTTCAAATTAATTACTTCGCCTCTCTTATTCCACAATCTGAATACTGATTACTTACCCCAAATTTTCCGCGATAAGACCACGATACCCGTAAGTAAGGGCTAGTACAGACGAGCGATTGCGTGTTTGAGACAGTTTACGAAAAGGTTTTCATAGATTGATAAAGACAATGCAAAAAAAGGATTTCGTGCTTCAGAGGCACTTAAGCCTTTTGATTGTGGTCTATAGAAGCTTACTTATAAGACGATTTTAAAACTCAGGGTTCAATAGATTGAAGTTTGGAAAAGTAGTCACTATCTGTCACTTATAGTCTTGAGAGACTTGCAGATTTGCAAGGGAGCCAGTGAAATTACTGGTACATATGACAATTATCTAGTGGGTCAGAGGTGTTTATAGGCTCACTCGATTACTCTTGCCATCAGGAGGGCCGTATGCTTCGTTGTCACCGTCTAATATTTATAAAGGCTATCGCCAACTGTCAGCGACTAGACTACTCCACATAGAGTAGTTAGGATCGTGGGCACCAAATTTCAACATGGACTGACCCCAGGACGGACAACTAGCTAGGCCTGAGGCCTTGAGGTCGCTAGCTAGGCCTCACCCTATGGGAAATCCCCCGGCTGGCTCGATCTCGCCGCGGCGTGAAATCCTCCCGAAAACCCGGACTTGACATAAAGCTTCAAGCGCCCCAATGACCTGCCTGTCGGCACAGGCAGCGGTTGACGCAACGCCCAGGAGGTTCAGCCTCGATGGCGTCTCCCCGCCGGCCGCTTCTAGGCTGATGAGAAGATACCCATACGCGCGGCGACCACTGTCGCGATTAGTCGCAGCACACATTCGCCCGTTTGTAAAACCTCTAATATCGTACCACGATACCCGTTACCCGATAGTCCAGCAACACGATCCCTCCGGGAAATATTTCACCATCATCGCTCCGTGATAAGCACCACCACCGATTAGGGACCGGTAATGGCCTATAATTATTTAACTTAACCCACTTAGATTGTTACGGTATAAACAAATGTTTCTTTTGGTGATATGCAATCTTGCGCTTTTGGTGAATTAATTCATCGGGTCGTTCGACTCGAGAATCTACTTCCTAAGAAGAAGAAGTGAATTAATGCTACAGTGTGTTTGGTAAATAACACATAAGTGACATAACCTAGAATGGTTCAACTCATGCAACCGATGAAAGAAATAAAGATTAATAGACGAGCTGTCCAGTCAAGCTATTCCACATTTTGTTTCTGAAGTGAGTATGGAAAATAAGTCCGGATAGTAAAGAAAGACCTTTGTTCAATAGTACTGTTGTAGTAGCAAAATAATTTTTCTAAAGTCTAGGCACATTAAGCCGATTACAACCAACTATCGATACAATTTAGGCGATGGGCTGACAACCTGTCAATACAGCATTTTTTTTTAAATTTATTTATTATTAGCCTATGCTGTCCATATACAGTAATATACTAATAATAATTCTATCTTTTAAAAATACGGGATAGATTTAGTGCCTACGATGAAACTCCATTATGGCGTTTTGTAGCAACCTAGCAACTGGTATATGCTATATTTTTATAAATCCAGCATAGAAGTTGTCGCCAAATAGATAATTTCACAAATTCACTTAAATTATTAAACCCCGCATGCGGGTTTGCTTACACGTAGCAAGACCACTAATTAGATCATTAAACTATAACGCGTGGCTTACTTCACGGCGGTTAGCAAACGCAGCGGGTTAATACGTTAACTAGGCGTAGTATCTCTTACGAGGTAGGCAGAGACTTATCGGCCTCGTAAAAGAGATTTATCGCCACGTCTGACAAGTTTTAAGGGACATTCTACTTAGGAATATGTATTCCTATAGGAAAGGTTGTCAGCCTATCGCCTAAATTGCACTTTTACAGTAATCTCAAGAAAAGAGGCAGCTAGAATATTCTATGTTTCTTTCATCGCTCTCAATCCAGCGTGGAAGACTAATTACGTCATTCGATTATAACGCATGGCTTACTTATGGAGCTATAACGACAACCTTTAGCATACGTAGTAGGTTAAAACTTAAACTATACCTTCTATACTTAATCACTAAATAGTATAAAACAAAGTTGCTTTCTCTGTCCCTATATCCCTTTGTATGCATAAATCTTTAAAACTACGCTACGGATTTTGTTTCAGTGTCTTTTAATGTATAGAGTGATTCAAGAGGAAGGTTTATATTTATAAAACATGCATAATATAGTAGAGAAACACTGATAATTTCCGTGTGAAGCCGGGGCGAGTCGCTAGTATCTAATATTTGTAACTTTGACAACTTTTAGCTATTTAAACACTGGTGTAAATTTTTTAAATAATTATGTACCTAATACTTGCTATTTGGTAATTCACGTAATTATAATCTGATTTAGACTGAAAATTAATGTAATGTTGTTATAATAAGTGTATATGGATGAAAGTACGAAATAAAGATATATTTATTTATTTATTATTTATATCTATGCCCTGCCTTAACCTTTTTGCTAAGGCGGCTGCGATGCACGCAGACGGGTGATCAGCTCCCGATGCTGGAACCATTTTACCCAATTCCCAGTGACAGAGCACTGGGTTCACTGGTGCTCCGTCAGCGTCACCTACTTAAATCTTCCGGTGGCCCTGCAGAAGTGCAAAATGTCTAAGGAAATGTTTTCCAAATTCTTTTTTCTATGGCTTGTCAGTTCCTAAATATTCCCATATTGGCAGTGAGTAGCTAGTGCTACTAGGCGGTTTAAAAACTCCGACACCAGGGCTCATCGGGTCATTTGACTCGAGAATCCACTCGCTAAGAAGAAGAATAGAGTAGAAAAAAATCTTTCACCATTACTGCCCTCAGAAGGGAAATAACCATAACTGCATCCTACCATGTTGCGCGTAAAATGCAAAAGACTTTCGACTCTCATATCCTTTGGTTAAATAAACTTAAAGGTAAAGGTTTTTTTTTTAAAAGGAAGCATTTTATTTCTTTTATTTTTTGATTTACATAGATTTTGCATATTTTGAATAGTTTTTAAGATTTTGCTAAAATCTGTAGTTATGACTTTTTTTCTTCTGAGGGCTGATTAGATCTAGCTACGTTCATCTTGAGTAACATAGGCTACTTTCCTCTACGGAATATTATCTGATTCCCACGGGAAAACTCATTAAGTAAGCCACGGGTAAAACTTTGGCTTAAAAGGCTAGTTATAAATGAATATCCCTCATAGAAATTTTAACCTATGCTTACAAACTAAGTCACTAATCATTTTAATACATTATTACTGCACTTTAATTATAATTACTTCCATGCTGGGCTGGGAGCGAGCGACAAACATAGAATGTGCCAGCTGCATTTCCTCCCGTGCATGCTGTAAAAACATTGTAATTTAGGCGATCGGCTAACAACCTATCACTACGGCAATATACCAACAAATCTATCTTAAATAACCCTCAAAACTTTGTCACACGTGGCGGTACGACCTTTTGTTTAGGTCGATTTTTTTTATTAGAGTCCGATGGTGTACTGGATAGGGCCGCTGCCTCCTAAGCGGGAGCTTGTGGTTCGAATCCCACCACGTAGCAATGTATTTTTCGGTTTTCGAATTCAATATGTACGTTTAGCCGTTGGTCCCAGTTAATATAATTTAATACCGTAGATATTAATCGTAAAGCCATATAAGAGCCCAGTGCTAAGCATTGGCGGCTTGAAAACTCTGACCTAATCTAGGATTGGGTCTGGTTTCCCTTCTAGGTTGCGGAGGTCAGATGGCAGTCGCTCTGTGTAAAACCAGTCTCCTTGTTTAATCCCCTGGATTAGGTAGCCGACCCCATAAGATACGGGATAAAGCTAGGGAGATGATGTAATTATGATTCGGTAGGCTCAAAGGTCATGTTACTTTTCGTGTTGTAAAGTATAAGAGATTAACATTACAAATTCATAAAACCTAGCCCTAAGCGCAGGCAGAGTTACCTTCAAAGCTGTTAACTTATTAAAATTTCCATTTACATAGGAATTTCGTGTGAGTGAGGGATCCGAATGAGCACATAAACAAAGTTTCAGCTGTGTCCCAAAAAGTGTGCTTTTAAAATACATTGGTATCTGCTGGGCTGAAACAAAAGAATAACATAGAATGTGCTAGCTGCATTTCCTCCCGGGCATGCCGTTAAAACCAGCTAAGCGATCCGAGGGTTTCAGAATATTGCAATTTAGGCGATAGACTGACACCCTGTCACTACAGCAAAATACCTACAAATCTATCTTAAATAACCCTTAAAACTTTGTCAGACGTGGCGGAACGACCTTTGTTTAGGTCGTTTACGCTCTGCTTACCCCATTAGGGGCAAAGGCGTTATATTTTTGTATGTAATATCCAATATGAATGATCTAAAAATGTAACAATATAATTTATCGTCCATGCATGCAACCTACCAACATATTCACATACATTATAATTTGCATGTTAATTAATTAAAATATTCAATACAATAATTATTCAAATACAAACTGTATTCATTCCAGTAATTTAGGACAGTAGGATCGGTATCGAGTTTCGCGGTTGACGCAACCAAAATTCTGGAGCGCATTATACACAAGGGTTATTTGGAGAAGAGTTATTTGCAATTTCCCTGTTTTGGTTTCTGGGAATCGAAGGAATTTATTGATAGAATATTCGAGAGTATAGCTGCGTTTCCTCCCGGGCACGCTGTATAAATCAGCTAATGGATCCGAGGGTTTCAGTATATTGCAATTTAGGCGATGGGCTGACAACCTGTCACTACAACAATTTACGTACAAATATATCTTAAATAACTTTTACTGTTCTGTGTAAATAACCCTCAAAACGAACGAACGTGGCGTAACGAACTTTGTTTAGGTCGGTTACGCTCTGCCTACCCCATTAAATGCGATAAAGGGATGAAGGTGTGACTATATGTATGTATGTGTAATTAAGTAGGTATATTCTTATTTACTGTTCATGTACCTAATTTGTATTCGCTTTACGTTTTATGCTATCTCACTTCTTAGGTCTGCTGTAAGACATTTCATTTTAGAAATAAGCTGTACCTGTTGTGTCTTGATTCCTATGTAATTGTTATCTGTATGTTTCTGTGTACAATAAACTGTTAAATTAAATAAATTAAATTATGTATAGTATCTTGGAATCAATTATTGATAGAATATTCGAGAGCAAATTAGTTAGCTGATAAATTCTAAGAAGATCAAATCCGTACTAATTTTTTTTTGTAAACTATTTTTTTTTTAGGATTTTAGCACTTATAATGCTATTACAATAATAGGGTTGGTAGGGTAATGAACCGGCATTCTAGAGACGCAGGTTCGAGTCCTACCAGAAACGAATTTGTTATTTTCTTTCCGTCATAATATAACTTTTTGTTTATTTGATCTTCTTTTACGTTGCAACAATAGGATGGATCGAAGTGAAACTTTGTATACGCACCTAACCTGGAGGGAGCTATTACACCTTTCACGTTTCTCAGGGAGATTCAGAGCCCCGTATTTATAACCGACACTTGAGATAGTTACTTAATATCGCTCTCAATCTTGAGATCGCTTTATAAATACTAACCTGAGAAAAATAAGATGTTAGATGTGTAAGAGGCCCTCCTTCGCTATATATGAATCACAGACAATTTAATTTAAATAACTTCCTCCGTGGTCTAGAGGCCAGAGCCATGGGCTTACGGTCCGGAGGTACTGAGTTCGATTCCCACAAAGTTTATGTTTGTCAATTTATCAATTTGCGAGGTTTTCCCCAGTTTTGTTAGGACATTGCAGGCTGAATTACCTGATTGTCCGAAAAGAAAAAGGTATTCCGCGCTTCGGAGGGTACGTTAAGTCGTCGGTCCTGGTCGCTGTATTTGATAGTGGTCGTTACTCAAACCATGTCAGAGGCTTTATAGCTGTGCTACTAGGCGTTTTAAAAACTCAAACATCAGGGTTCATTGGGGCGTTTGACTCGGGAATTCACTCGCTAAGAAGAAGAGATTTAAATAAGCAGTACTTATACCAAAGGCACAAACCGAGAGATATTGATTTTGCTATTTAGACCCGAACGCAATTCAAGTACCTAAATGTGGGTGGTCCTGATGGATAGGGATGTGACTTTTTAAATTAAAAATGTTTTTTTTTTAATAATCGATTTATCCTTGGAGATTATAAATCGATTTAAAAAAATCGAATATATAAGAAAAAATATAGATTTTTTAAAATAGTAGATTTATTTACTGTATTTTTTTTTTTATTATAGATCCCTAAAAATTTCATCATACCGCAAAGGGATCGGATTGCATATTAAATCAAATAATGGTGCTGTGATATAAAGATCGAATGTCGACGGGAAGATTTCGATTAATTGCAGTACTGCCCATTATCTTTTTTTTTCATACATAAATACTTATTCCTGCCTTCGTCCCTAATAGGGTTGGCATAGCGTAAACGACCCAAACTAAGGTCGTTCCGCCACGTCTCACAGTGGGCTGAAATTAGCGTTTCATAGACATTCAATATATATTTTTTTAGTGACGCTTTTTTTGCTTGTAAATGATTGAGGATACCTACTATATGCCTTATATAATGAAATTTCAGGTTTATAATTGTAAACAGCGCACTCAGAATTTTTTTCTAAAAAAATTGTATGGAGTCGGCATGTTTAAAAAGATTGTTTCATTCATTTTAGTAGTTATCAATAGATGTCGCGAGTGACAAATTAAAACCCGCTATCGTTGTGTTCACGGCGAAGTATATAAGGTCTGGAAATTCTTAGGCAAATAAAGTTTTCTACTGGTGACATCTGAAGTTTGATTTACGCAAGTTTAGACATAAAGTGGTGCCGAAACCCGGGAGAAGAAGGACATAAGTGTAACAGTGAGTACAGTGAAAAAATGAAGTGTCAAAGACTTACAATAATCGTGAGTGAGTGTAGAATTGACAAAGTGTTTACAACTTAGAATATTTCGTGTGCAGTGAAAAATCATTAAGAGTCCCAAAGACTTACAATAATTTACTCGTGTCAGGACTTAGAAAATTTACTGATAATGGGACTTTAACTTTTTACTGATTACGAAACTTAGAAAATTTCGATCAGTGGAACTTTTCTTTGATATTTTACAAGTGTTTTGGTCTTAGTCTCTGGAACATTTTGCGAATCTTTAACATAGTCGCTGGAGAGTTTTGTGAACTTTGAACATTTGTTTTGCGTCAACATGGAGAAGATAGACTCAATGATTTTCAAACAAACTGAGATTAGCGAGCGTATATCGAAGGCGTTCAAGAACTTTAAAAAATCCCCGAAGGATAGAATTACGGTGCCCTACATCCGAATTAGAGAAGAGACTTTAAAGACAAATTGGGACCTATTCAACACCAACCATTATGAGATTGTTGCTGTCACTTCACCAGACGACCAGAAGCTGTTGTCGTACTTTCTCGATGATGCTTATGACGGTTGTGAAGAGACATATTTGGCATTTAAAACGATGCTCGCAGAGCATCTAGAGACGTTTGTTCCAACCGGCTCTGCTACTACTACAAAATCCAGCAACAATAGTAATAATTCGGAGATAAGTTCGCAGATCGACGTAAAACTGCCGATAATTGGGTTGCCAAAGTTTACCGGTCATTATGACGAATGGCAGAGCTTCTACGATATGTTCACTTCGATCGTTCACAACAATTTCAGTTTAAAGGAAGTTCAAAAGCTCCACTATCTCAAAAGTAGCCTGTCTGGAGAACCTGATTTGCTTCTCAGAAACCTAGCCGTAACTGATGCGAATTATCAAGATGCTTGGACAAAACTGACCCAATGCTACACAAACAAGAGATACAATTGCAATATATATATACTTTATTGCATAAACACAAAAGAAATGTAATTTACAAATATAGTGTGCAAGGGCGAACTTATCTCTATGAAGAGATCTCTTCCAGCCAACCCAATGGTAGTAAGAGAAAGTAAATAATTTTGAGGGGACAAGAAAATGCAACATTAACAGAGACTAGTAAAACAAAAAATTAAAAATACTTACATACCTATACATAGAATAAATACCTACCGTATATTACTATCTTAAATAAACATACATATATACTAAACAATATATTGATACATACATATACGAATAAACTACTACATAAATACATACATCAAAATTGTTCAGATAAGAAGTGCTCTTTTAATCTTTTCTTAAAGACATTCACTGAGGGACTGTCTTTAATTGTCTTAGGCAGTTTATTCCACAGTTGTGCAGCTTTTACAGAAAAGGAGTTGAAGAAGAACTTGGTATTCGCACTAGGCAACTCCAGCACCTTAGTGATGCAGGCGCGCCTAGGGCGGGGATCTGGAGGAAGGTGTTGGAAACGGGAGCGGAGATAGTCAGGAGTGGCAGGATTGTGAAGGATGTTGTAAAGAGTGGTCAGGATGTGCACATCACGCCGAAGTCGAATTGGAAGCCATTTAAGCTGAGCACGAAATTCAGAGACATGATCGTATTTACGAAGTCCGAAAATAAATCTAATTGCCAGGTTTTGTAGGCGCTCAAGCTTGTTAAGTAATTCTTCCGTCGCATCCAAATAACAAACATCAGCGTAGTCGAGAATAGGGAGAAGAAGAGCTTGTGCAAGCATGATTTTAGTTTTAAAAGGAAGAAAATTCTGGAGTCGCTTAAGAGAGTGGAAAGAATAGTGCATACGCCTGCTCACCCCATTAACGTGTGACAACCAAGACAAGTGACAGTCAAAGATAACACCTAAATTTTTAGCTTTATCAGTGTTAGGAATGCATATGCCGTCATAACAAACCAGCGGAACATCAGCAAAGTCCAGTCTACACCTTATCTTGCTGCTGCCAATTATTAGTGCTTGGGACTTATCAGGGTTAACAAGAAGTCCAAAGGTTTTTGCCCAAGTTTGAACCGCCGCTAGATCTGAGTTAATAGCCACAATAGCCTCAGATACTTCATTCGGGGAAAAGTGTCGATAGATTTGTAGGTCATCTGCATACAGGTGGTAGGGCGAAGAAATTACTCGAGAAATGTTGTTAATAAAAATAGAAAAAAGAAGAGGAGAAAGAACGCCACCTTGTGGTACACCAGCAGTTAAGCTAGACCAATCCGATGAAACATCGTTGGCTTTCACACACTGCTGACGACCGTGAAGATATGAGGAGAACCAGTCGACTACAGAAGGAGAGATGTTAATTGAGCGGAGGGAAGCAAGAAGGATATCAAAGTCCACAGAGTTAAAGGCACTGCTAAAGTCTAAGAGTGTAACAACAGTAAGCTTGGTGTTATCCATAGCAGACCGAATGTCCTCAGTGACATTTAGCAGAGCACTAACTGTACTGTGAGCCGGACGGAAGCCAGATTGAAAAGGACATAAAAGGTTATGGGAAGTGAGGAAAGAGTAAAGTTGCTTATGAACAATACTCTCAAGGACTTTGGAAAGGACAGGGAGGATGGAGATTGGACGGAATTGTGAGAAAGAAGTGGGATTCGAAGTTTTAGGTAGAGGAATAACATAAGCCTTTTTCCATGCTGTAGGAAAAACATTGACCATCAGAGAAAAGTTGATGATGTGTGTAATGATTGGTGCAATGCCATCCAACACTGGTATGAGCATATTCAGACTTATGTTATCATCACCTACAGCCTTCGTGGAAATGGATAGGATGCTCTTTTTAATATCCGCCTCAGAAACCGACTGGAAATTAAACGGAGAACAGTTGGGTTGGACAAGATGTGACAGATGCGAAAGAGAAATAGATTTGGTTGCATCATCTAGGATGACTGGTGGAGTCGAGAAATGCTTATTTAGAGAATTGAGATCCACAGCACCTATGGAGGTGTCTGTGGTTTTGCCCACACCCAAAGACTTTAAAAATTTCCAGGTCTGAGCCTGAGAAAGTGAATCTAAAGAGGAATGTATATAGCGTCGCTTAGCATCCCTACACATCCTGTTGCAGATGTTACGGAGTTTTTTATATGCAGCAAAGTTCTCATCGGTTTTATCTTTCCTGTACCTACTCTTAGCTCTGTCTCGTTTTGCCATGACTCTTCTGATAGTATCAGTTAGCAAAGGAGCTGGCGCATGCCTCACCCTAACAGGTCGAACAGGCGCATGAACATCAAACAGTTCAGTAATAATTTTGCAAAAAGCAGCTACCTTCGCATCAGCACTATCTGCGAAGAACACTGGCAACCAATCAATATTTTGAACATCCTCTCTTAAGCGATCCAGATTCATGTTGCGAAAACTACGCTGAAGAATGACTTTACTTTTGATCTTGGGAGGGCGCACTTTATAGGCAAGATAAAGAAGGTCATGATGTGAAAATGGAGCACACATTTGACCGTGAGAAAGAACTGAATTAGGTTTGGAAGTAATAATGACGTCAATAGTTGAGGGTCTACAATTTGGAAAATGGTGAGTGGGAGAAAATGGAAGCAGATGTAAGTTAAGAGAAGAAGTAAGAGAAATGAGATTGTTTGATCTGTAGTCATCCTTCGCCAGACATGTGTTTAAGTCGCCCATAATGATAACGTGTTCATACAATGTGGTATAGGTTTCAAGTGTAGATTCAAACGAGCTAAAGTAATTAACATTATCATCAGGGCTGTAAGCAACTCCTAAAAGAATCTTATTGTGTTGAAGGATGACCTCCAGCAAAAGGTATTCCAGGAAACCAGAGTACTGGGATGGTGAAGCACTAAGTACAGTAGCGGGTATGTCACCGCGGATATATATGCCAACTCCACCGCAACCCGCACCTACACGATCGTTGCGGAAGAGCTTGTAGCCTGGAAGAGAACAAGAAGTAGAAGGGAGAGATGGTTTTAGAAACGTTTCTGACACAAGAATAGCGTCAACTACGCTGCTGTTAAAGGATGCGAGAAGATCTGAATGATGAGCCAAGAGGCCCTGAGCATTGCAATGAGATGATGAAGTGTTTGTTTTCCCAAAAAGCGATTACTGCTGAGTCAGCGACATCTACGAAGCAAATTCTGGATAATACATCAGCGTGTCTCAAGTCACTACAGAATCTTGATATCAACACGGACTCTTGGGACCCTATAATCAATTATTTGGTATTGTCCAAGCTTGATATCGAGTCACGCAAGCAATGGGAAATGTATGTGAGTCAGAATGTTCAGCCTAACACATTGCCATCCTGGAATCAACTTGCAAGTTTTTTGGAGACTAGATTTCGAACATTAGAGATGCTGGATGGTCAAAAGTGTACACCAAAGGTTACGCAGAACAATACTTCTAATGCTTCTAAACAAATAATTAAACACAAGTCTTTTCACTCCACTGTTAACAACAACGAGAAAAAAGTGTCAATCAATACTTGCGTAATGTGTTCAGGAGGACACTCCCTATATCAATGTAAGCAGTATGAGAGGCTGTCCCCAGAGAAGAGGACTGAGTACGTGCAAGCAAACCGCTTGTGCTTCAACTGCTTATCATCGAGTCATTCTGTGAGAGGATGTCACCAGTCTACGTGTTGTCGTCGGTGTGGACGACGTCATCACACTACACTACATTATGAGAGAGAGGAACAAGTGGCTGCTGCGGTTCCGATCCTACTGCCAGCTACTCCGCCTACGGTTCTGTCAGAGATTCAGCAACCGCCTGAGAAGAATAATCCACAAAATTTGAGTCAACAATCTAATAAGAATCCCGTATCGAGAGTAGTAGCTCATTTTGTTAAAGAGAGTTATCAGGGCAATCAGAGTAAATTGTTAGCAACCGCCCTGATAAAAATTGTTTCATCAAATGGCTACTCCCAATTAGTCCGAGCGTTAATTGATCAGGGTTCTGAGGTGTCATTGATCAGTGAGGCAACTGTTCAGTCATTAGGTCTTTGTCGAACTCCTATTAATGGTATAGTTTCCGGTGTAGGTGAAGGTGAAACAAGAACGAAGAGCATGGTATCTTTTAGCATTGAATCTTTGCTTAATCCTGAGTTTTCTTTTCCAGTTAGCGACGCTTATGTGTTGAAGAGTTTGACTTCCGTTCTGCCTTCGCGCAAACCTGTGATTCTAGATTGGCCTGAGCTTGATAATCTTTCACTAGCTGATCCAAAGTATAGATCTCCTGGTAAAATAGATGTCATTCTAGGAGTCGATGTACACAGTGCGATAGTTATAGAAGGCCTTATCAAACACCCTTCCGCGGGTCCAGGTGGTCCACTTGCTCAGAACACTGAACTTGGTTGGATTTTGTCCGGTAGAGTCGACAACGAGTCCCGTGAAGCAGATTTCTTTCCCATCAGTCTTCATATCCGAGTTAATGAAGATGAGCTTCTGAAACAATTCTGGGAAAACGAGAGAGAACCAGACAATATTGAGAAAAAGATGACAGAAGAAGAAATGAGGTGCGAAGAAATTTACAAAAGGACCACCAAGAGAGACAAGGACGGACGTTACATGGTGAGATTACATTGTTCAAAAGTGCAAACCCAGAGTGTTTACATGGCAATTCGAAAGAGATAGCACTGAAGAGGTTTAGCTACCTAGAGAAGAAACTTTTGAGAAATCCTTCTTTACGCGAAGAATATACAAAAGCGATCGATGACTATTTGATTCAGGACCATATGGAGCCTATTATAGAAGAAGAGCAAGTGAAAGATCCAACAGCAGTGTATGCTCCACATCACGCAGTTGTGAAAGAAGAAAGAGAAACGACCAAAACGAGAGTGATCTTTGATTTTTCGTGCAAAGGAAAGAACAATGTTTCCTTAAATGAGGAACTGCTCGTCGGTCCCAAAATCCACCAGGATTTACGTCATATCTTGATGAGATGGAGACAACATCCGATCTGCATTGTGGCGGATCTCAAACAAATGTACCGCCAGGTAATAGTCCAGGAGCCAGATACTGACTTACAGCGCATTTTATGGAGATCAGATCCCAAAGAGCCAATTCACCATTTCCGAATGAAGCGACTGGCTTTCGGTACGGCGTCAGCGCCGTATTTAGCAGTTAAGTCCCTTCAAACGCTGGCAATGGATGAGTTTGCGAAGTATCCTGTGGCATCTCAGATCACACTTGAGGATTATTACATGGACGATTTGCTATCTGGATGCGAAACGTATGACGAGGCTATGAAAATTTATGAGCAGATGACGAACCTGATGAGAGCTGGAGGTTTTGAACTCCAAAAGTGGAGTAGCAACAATGATTGTTTACTTGAGCACATTAATACTGAGAATTTGCGTACAGACGGAACCATTGTTTTCAAATCCAATGACATGATCAAAGTATTAGGTATATCCTGGAATATCAGAGGAAGAAAAGCCTGTCAAGTCTTTGGCGACTACGATACAAATAAAAGAGACTTTCCCTTGGACGAGATTTTCTTCGTTACCACGGTTGTTACGCGTGATATCTTACTGTAAAAGATTTTTGAATTTAAAGCTACCAAAAGAACAGAGACTTACCTTATCGAAGACGGTAACAACCGATGAAATGAGCCCGGTGATGAGACACTGTATAAAGGAGACACAGAGTTTGTATTTCGAAGAAGAGATCAAGCACTTAAAAACCCACAACTGGGTACCAAAAAAGAGCCGTTTACATACTCTCAACACGATTTTCGATGAGAACGGTATATTACGAGTAGGTGGACGCATTAATGAAGCCAAGGTTGAGTATGACACTCGTCATCCAATAATTATGCCTAGTGAGAGTCATCTTACTAAGCTCATAGTTGCGGATGCTCACCTTAAAACGTTTCATGGCGGACCACAATTGATGCTTAATTTTCTGAGATCAAAATACTGGATCATTCGAGCGCGAGACCTGGTGAAGAAGCAGTATAGAACCTGTGCAAAATGCATAAGATATTCGAGGCAAAATAACAATCAACTGATGGGCCAAATTCCCGAGGATCGTTTAAAGCCAACGAGGCCCTTTAGGATTTCTGGGGTGGATTTTACAGGTCACATTAATATTCGTTTTTCACCTGGTCGAGGAGCAAAGTCTTACAAAGGCTATATCTGTGTTTTTATCTGCATGATTTCAAAGGCGATACACTTAGAAGCCGTCAGCGATATGACTGCTAAAGGCTTTATTGCAGCTTTTCGTAGATTTGTTTCAAGGAGAGGCCATTGTAAGACGTTGTTTAGTGATAATGGTACTAATTTTGTCGGCGCTGATAAAGAGTTAAGGGAGAGATTTAATCGTGCTGTATCGCAGCTGCCAGACGAAATTAGTTACCTGCTTGCAAACGAAGGTACGTCATGGAATTTTATTCCTCCACATGCCCCCAATTTCGGAGGCTTGTGGGAGGCCGGAGTTCGATCCACTAAAAAACATTTAAAGCGAGTGATAGGAGATGCTACGCTCACATATGAGGAGCTTTCGACAGTTTTAACGCAAATTGAGGCATGCCTCAATTCTCGTCCGCTTTCTTATCTCAGTGACAATCCTGATGATCCCTTACCATTAACGCCTGGTCATTTTTTAGTTGGGGAGCCACTTATTGTAATTCCTGATGAATATAGCACTAGTAAAAATGTAACTGGCCTTCAGAGATGGAAATATACTCAAAAAATGGTTAATGATTTTTGGAAAAAGTGGTCTGATGAATATTTAGTTACTCTAAATCAACGCTATAAATGGACAATGAAAAAAACTCAGCCAGAGATTAATGATGTTGTTATAATTAAAGATCATAATTTGCCTCCTGCAAAATGGTTGTTAGGTAGGGTCGTTGAGAAACATGTCGGTAAAGATCAGATTACACGTGTTGTAACGCTTAAAACTAGAAATGGTTACTGTAAACGGCCATGTAACAAATTATGTTTTCTACCTAAGTCTGTAGATTAAGCCAAAATTAAGTTTTATAAAATTTACATTTACTTGTATGTAAAGTAGTTTTGTTGCATCTGCAGAGTTAATATGCTGTCAGTTTTGTGTTTTATTTCCCAAAGTTGAGTACATTCAGTATTTTAGCTTAATATTTTTTTTTGAGTGTGTTATCTCATGGTGGGCGGCGTATGTAAGCCCAGAGTCTAATTGTTTTCTATAGTTTCTTATATAGTTTCTATATTGTTTGTGTTTGCTTTATAGACTTTATATTTGGTTTGTGATTTCCTTTTATGAAAGGACGGAGTCCTTTAGTGGGCGGGATGTTTAAAAAGATTGTTTCATTCATTTTAGTAGTTATCAATAGATGTCGCGAGTGACAAATTAAAACCCGCTATCGTTGTGTTCACGGCGAAGTATATAAGGTCTGGAAATTCTTAGGCAAATAAAGTTTTCTACTGGTGACATCTGAAGTTTGATTTACGCAAGTTTAGACACGGCATAATAAATGATGATATCTCCATTATCGCACAATTGCGCGTTATATCCTCTTAGGTTATTAATAAGTGAATTATTTTGGATTTTTTGACATACTCCATGTTGAGGCCAAACTTGCGCCTTTTTTTTTAAAAATCTTTAAAAGATTTTTTTTTTTGTTATTTTTTTTTCATTTTAAACTAATATTAAGCTTAACATAGATGTATGTATACAGACTAGCGCCTTTAAAAAAAAAATCTTTTCCAATATTACCAATTTTCTTTTTTGTTTATGTTTTTGTTTTTAACTAATATTAAAGCTTAACATGGATTTACATAGACTGGATATTTACGAAAATTAATTGTGTGCAATATTAGAATTAATATTAGATAGTGAAAATTGCTTAAAAACTCATTAGCTGTAATTAAAAATAGTAATTATCTAATTATTCTCAAAATCCCCGACAACATTAAGGAAACTAACAATAGTTTCAAAATTTCACTGCAAGCTTTGCTAGATCTGACAGCAAATAGAATAATTAAATCTTTGCCAGAAAGTATACAAAATAAAGAACTCATTTTAATATCAAAATACGGTTTCGACGGAGCATCCAGTCAAAGCAGATACAAACAGAAGATGGATTCTATACAAGATAACTCTAGTATCTTCATGACTTCGTTATCACCACTGAAAATGACATGTGAAGACATCACAGTTTGGGAGAACCCGAAGCCGTGCTCAGCAGCGTATTGTCGTCCAGTACAGTTTACCTTTGTTAAAGAAAGTGAAACAGTGGTGAAGGTAGAAAATGAAAGAGTCAAAGCTGAGATATCAGCTCTCCAACCATCTGATTGTGATAGCAATATGGTGAGTCATAAGCTGATGCTTACCATGGTTGATGCTAAAATAAAAACATACCTTTCGCCTAAAGTAAGATCAAATGCAGTGTGTGTTTTTTAGCGTTTTTCAGAATAACGAACAAATCCAAGTTTGTTACAAAGCTTGCCATGATGTTTGTACTTTCAATGATTGAAGATTACTAAATAATTTTCTTTCAGTACGTTCCTATTTATGGCGATCGAATTTAATGTATGTGCCCGAACAACTAATTTACTAACTACCCTCTTAATTGCTAAAAAATGAGAACCCAATTACTTAATAGATATTGGTACCTATTCAATAAATCAGTAGATAGTTAAAATGTCATAAACAAACAATAGTTTCCTTAATGTTGTCGGGGATTTTGAGAATAATTAGATAACTACTATTTTTAATTACAGCTAATGAGTTTATAAGCAATTTTCACTATCTAATATAGCACACAATTAATTTTCGTAAATATCCATACATACATATAGTCACGCCTTCATCCCTTACGGGGTAGGCAGAGCGTTAAACGCCTCGTAAAAGGCGCTTCCGCCACGTCTGACAAAAATTGAGGGCAATTTTAGATTGTAATTTGTATTGCTATAGTGACAGGTTGTCAGCCCATCGCCTAAATTACAATACAATGTAACCCTCGAGTCCCTTTTAAAAATATCTAATATATAATATTTTTGTAAATATCCAGTCTATGTAAATCCATGTTAAGCTTTAATATTAGTTAAAAACAAAAACATAAACAAAAAAAATGGTAATTTTGGAAAAGATTTTTTTTAAAGGCGCTAGTCTGTATATATACATCCATGTTAAGCTTAATATTAGTTTAAATTGAAAAAAAAAACGAAAAAAAAAAATCTTTTAAAGATTTTTTTAAAAAAAGTCGCAAGTTTGGCCCCAACATGGAGTATGTCAAAAAATCCAAAATAATTCACTTATTAATAACCTAAGAGGATATAACGCGCAATTGTGCGATAATGGAGATATCATCATTTATTATGCCGACTCCATACAATTTTTTTTGAAAAAAATTCTGAGTCCGCTGTTTACAATTATAAACCTGGAAGTTCATTATATAAGGCATATAGTAGGTATTCTCAATCGTTTACAAGCAAAAAAAGCGTCACTTAAAAAAAATATATTGAATGTCTATGAAACGCTAATTTCAGCCCACTGTGCGTCTGACAAAGTTTTGGGGGTTATTTAAGATATATTATGGTATTTTGCTGCAGTGACAGGTTGTCAGCCCATCGCCTAAATTGCAATATACTGAACTTATCGGATCCCTTAGCTGGTTTTTACAGCATGCCCAGGAGGAAATGCATGTATGTTTTTCTCTCGCTCCCAGTCCAGCATGGAAGAATGTTTCTTGCGCTATAATCGATTATTAAAAAATTGTGATAGTCATATTCGTTATTTTGTAATCAATATCTTCTTGAGCTAAAATCGATTATTTTTTCACATCCCTACCGACGGACCCAAATATTGGAACATTGTTTGCAGCTCCGAGACATTGTTTGCAATCTGTCTGCATTGGTGTCTGCCAGCCAGCGTTTCTGCTTTCAGAAAACGAATACATGAGAGTTTTGCTCAATGAAACTTCCATACTGGACTACGAGGGATAATCAAAGATGTAATTATCGATGTCTATTTACATAGACGGACAGTAATTCAATAAGGGTTTAGGTTGCACTTTGAGGAATCTAAAAAAAAGTACAAATATAAATGTCTGTAGTATCTCATTATTATTCTTAAAAACATACATACATACATATATTCACGCCTGTATCCCTAATGGAGTAGGCAGAGTGTAAACGACCCAAACAAAGGTCGTTCCGCCACGTCTGACAAAGTTTTGAGGGTTATTTAAGATAGATTTGTAAGTATATTGCTGAAGTGACAGGTTGTCAGCCCATCGCCTAAATTACAATATACTGAAACCCTCGGATCCCTTAGCTGGTTTTTACAGCATACCCGGGAGGAAATGCAGCTGGCACATTCTATGTTTTTCTCTCGCTCCCAGGCCAGCATGGAAGAAAACATACATAAAATTACGCCTTTATCCCATACGGGAAAGCAGAGCGTAAAACGCCACAAAAAGGCGCTTTCGCCACGTCTGACAAAAAATTAAGGGCAATTTGAGATTGTATTGCTGTAGTGACAGATTGTCAAATAAAGTTTCTTGCTTGACTAATCATAAAATTTTGTTTAAATGTTTCTTTCCTGTCTAATTTTGAAATTATGATAAATAATAAATGAAAGCACTCAATAAATAGGATAAATATGTCGATATAAATTTGAGCTAATTTGTCATAATAATTTTATCTTCCAGGAATATTGTCTTTATTGATGAAAATATAAGATTATAAACATAAGATTAAAAGAAAACTTACTAGCTACTTAATTAAACTAAATCTAACATCCCGTCCCGACTCGTACCAGGTCCAAACGTTCCCATTGCGCTGGCCGCGTTGCCACGTTGAATAGCCAACGAAATTATTTTATTATGATTTATTTGTGTCAAATCGGCTCAGATTATGTTTTGCCAACCATACATCAATGCTCAACTGCTTCCGTGGTCAAGTGGCTAGTACCATGGACTCCCGATCAATTCCTGGGGGGGATTGGGGAAACACAAAGTTGATATTTGAGAATTTATCACTTTGTGAATATTTCCCCAGTTTGGTTAGGACATTGCAGGCTGAATCACCTGATTGTCCGAAAAGAAAAAGATTTCGTGCTTCGGAGGGCACGTTAAGCCGTCGGTCCCGGTCGCTGTCTTGATAGTGGTTACTCAAAACCATGTCAGAGGCCTGATAGTTGTGCTACTAGGCGGTTTCAAAACTCTGACACCAGGGTTTCATCGGGTAGATAGACCCCACTAGAACCCACTCGACAGAAGAAGAAGATCAATGCTACTCTATAATTTAAATATCGCGACGATACTGTAATAAAAGGACCGCTCGGCGCTCACAACCTTGTGAAACCGCGACGCTGTATTCTGTTACTTAAGTCTCTTCCAGGCTGGACTGGGAGCAAGAGAAAAAATACAATGTGCCAGCTGCATTTCCTCCCGGCCATGCTGTAAAAACTAGCTAAGGGATCCGGGGGTTTCAGTATATTGCAATTTAGGCGATGGGCTGACAACCACTACAGCAATATACCTAGCTATCTTAAATAACCCCCAAAACGGCGGAACGACCTTTGTTTAGGTCATTTACGTCCTGCCTACCCCATTAGGGATAAAGGCGTGATTATATGTATGTATGTATGCCAGAAGGGTCAAATTTAGCCGGTCATCCAGACATATCGATTTTGTTATTTAGGCCAGCGTGGCCGGAGTAGTCCGTAGTCCGGAACTGTGGTCTGGCACGGCCCGCGTGCATGCTGAGTCATGGCCGTATGCATGCTGAGCACAGACTCAGAGTAAGGTAGATACCGCAACGTGGCCGGATTTGTCTATAGCCTGTGGTAAGGCATGGCCTGCGTGCATGCTGAGTCATTGCCATATGCATGCTGAGATCAGACTCAGAGTAAGGTAGATACCGCAACGTGGCTGGAGTAGTCCGTAGCCCGGAACTGTGGTCTGCCACGGCCCGTGTGCATTCTAAGTAATTCCTGTATGCATGCTGATAACAGATTCAGATTAGGGTAGATACCGTATTCCCGCGTCACACTTAATCTCATCCCAAAATAGCTTCAACCCTTATAAAATAATTATGTCACACATAATATACAAATCATCTGTAAAAATAAGTGGTACTTCCTTATGTAACTATTAGGCACGGCAAATAAGTCAATCACTGTCTTGTTCTTCCACGAGGGTTTATTTTAGTTTCGCGTGTTTACATCACTGATTTGGAAGTCGCTAACGGCGCTAGCTTTTACTCTTCTGTGGTTTACATTGACACGTGTTTGGTAACAAAGAGGTTGATTAAATATGAATATGGATGGCTGGGATAACAGCCTCACTGTAAAGTAAAGAGAGTGCGCATCAAGTGTACGTGCATTACCTACGCAAACTGAAGCATGCTTGGAACGGCTAGCATCGGCTTGCGGTATCTACAATTATTATACCAGACACGACTGTCTATTGCTGGACATGGGCCTCCATTAGGAGTGAAATTGCCATACTCGCTACACGTAAATATAGGTAAGCTGCGATTTTAATCCACAGTTCTTTTATTTTTACTAAATAAATTTCAATGTCGTTTCTGTAAGAAATGGACAGCTTGCGTTATCTAGCTTACTCTAGATCGACGCTGAGTCATGCTTGCATGCATGATTTAGTGGCCACACAGAAGAGCAAATTGCATCTGTCTCCATACTGAAGCCAGTTTCTGGTTACCGATATCTACTAGTGTGTTTAATATTCTAGTCATGAGTTGTTTTCGAGAGAGCGGAAATTAGGGAGTCCAAAATGAAGCGACGTTATTCGATTTTCGATTACTGACAGATACATTGGTCAAAATATTATGCTCTCTTACGCTCGTATTTAGAAAGCTAACTCAAAATTAAGAGCAAAATTAAGTATGGATTTGTCAAATCATACATGGCCATATTGTACTGAAATGACATTTCTGATACAAACTCAAACTAGCTGTCAGTCTCAAGTGCTGTTTACCAATACGGACCTTAGTAAATCACCTCCGTGTCCGTATTTAAAGTTTAAAAAGAAAACACTTGATACCATGACATTTATAAACAAAATGCAAGTATATTTTGGGAACCGTTGGAAAATGAATATGATTGAAATGAAATACAATTCCATTATTTCATAAAACAAGCAATAATGAATGAATGATATTGGATCCAGAGTGAATTACGTATGAGGAATTACGAATGAAAATTATTTCCCGCGGTGTACTTTCGTTAATTCCGTTTAAAATGAAATACAATTAATTGGTGAGTACAATTACAAAAACTGTTTATTTTTAAGCCATATTTAAAACAGAAGCTCATTAAAAAAACCATTAATATTTTGGAATAAGGGGTTGGTCTGACAACGAATCTGAACAGCACATCTAAAAAACTTCTGGAAATTTTGTGTTTTTTTTCCAGAGAATTCGTTTTGTAAGTTGATCAGTAAGTTTATTGTCAGCAGAGCATTTTTTTTTTTATAACTAATAGGCAACCCATTTGTTCGCCATCGCACCTGATGGAAAGTGATTATGCAGACGATGATGGAGCATGTTTGTCTAGTAATGCCTATTCACTCTTAAAGGCCCAGGTTATATCGTTACGGAAACAGACCCGCAGGCAGGGACTTCCACTTTTACTTATTTATTTATTTAACAATTTATTGTACACAAAACATCATAAAAACAGGACATAAAAAACAAAAGCACAACAGGCACTGCTTATTTCTAAAAATAAACTTCTTACAGCAGACCTACAGAAGTGCTAATTTCACTCATTAGCCGTTCGCATTAAAAATGTTCTTCTTCTGTCGAGTGGGTCTATCGACCCGATGAACCCTGGTGTCAGAGTTTCTAAACCGCCTAGTAGCACAACTATCGGGCCTCTGACATGGTTTGTGTAACAACCACTATCAAAGACAGCGACCGGGACCGACAGTTTAACGTGCCCTCCGAAGCACGAAATCTTTATATTTTCGGACAATTAGGTGATTCAGCCTGCAATGTCCTAACCAAACTGGGGAAAAAATCACAAAGTGATAAATTCTCAAATATCAACTTTGTGTTTTCCCCCTGGGATTCGAACCCAGGACCTCCGGATCAGGAGTCCATGGCACTAGCCACTAGACTACGGAAGCAGTTAGTTTAAATAAAAATGTTGACGCGATCCTATAGATAGTTGCACTATCAATTCCACTCAACAGATCTAGACCTCCTAAACAACCCCCGCGCGACTCTAATTGTGTCTGTATCCTCATTAATTCCACGTCTCTTATTTAAAATTGCTAGAACGCTATTCATCTCAATTTTTGTTTGACATTAGTATCACAGATCTGGTCGACAATCAGCAATGGATACCAAGCAAAGTTTCCAACGCGCCGGTAAGGACACAGCCCTTGGTTGTTAAGCAATGTTTGTTCTTGTTCCCGCCAGAAACAGACTGAGCTTGGTCGAAACAGCAGTAAAGCTGTCAGAAGCAAGAGTAGGATGCTATGAGTGACTGCTCCTTGTTGCCTGAGGTTTAGGCTGTTGAATAAATAGGAATGCCTACAAATACAAAACAATACTTCTATTGCACCAAGATTATTAAAGATAAATAAGTACATACATACATATAATCACGCCTTTATCCAAAATGGGGCAGGCAGAGCATAAACGACCTAAACAAAGGTCGTTCCGCTATGTGTCAGTGATTTGTTGGTATATTTCTGTAGTGACAGGTTGTCAGTCCATCGCCTAAATTGCAATAAACTAAAACCCTCGGATCCCTTAGCTGGTTTTTACAGCATGTCCGGGAGGAAATGTAGCTGGCAAAGTTTTTTCTCTTGTTCCCCGTCCAGCATGGAAGACAAAGAAAAAAAACTGTAAGTACTATAAATGGGGCCTTACTAGGGTAGCTATTTATTCCAGGAAACCTTTGGATATTGGAGTACATAAAATGAGAAGGAAAGCAGGTCAGTGCATTACCTAATGCGCTGTCCCTTACACCTGGTATGTACCTACCTAGGTACATACCAGGTGTAAGGGACAGCGTCCCGCAAACTGAAATAGGTTGCTCAGTGAATGATACTGAACAACTTCCATCAGAATTTCTTTTCAGGTATTGAAAAAAAACATGGCTTTTTCATACAAAATGTTCACCTCGATCGGACAATTTGTATGGAAAAGCCAATTGGTTTTTTCTCTACCTGAAAAAAGTTCCTGGAAGTTGTTCAGTGTCATTGACTGTATCAGTTTGAAGAACGCTGTCCCTTACACCCGGTATATATAAGTACCTACAAGGTCTGAAAATAAACAAGGTTATTTTTTTTTGGTGTAAACTGATTCTTCTTCTAAATTTAATTACATTGCGGTCAGTTATTTTGTTTTGTACATTAAGAAGACTCGGGGAAAATCTTTAACACTTAAATAAATAATCAGATTAGCGAGTGCACTAGAAGTTTTTTTTGTTTTCATGGATCACTACTGGACTGGGAGCGACAGGAAAACATACAATGTGCCAGCTGCATTTCCCGGGCATTTTGGAAAAACCAGCTAAGGGATCCGAGGGTTTCAGTATATTGCAATTTCGGTGATGGGCTGACAACCAGTCACCACAGCAATATACCTACAAATCTATCTTAAATAACCCTCAAAACTTTGTCAGACGTGGTGGAACGACCTTTGTTTAGGTAGTTTACACTCTGCCTACCCCATTCGGTATAAAGGCGTGATTATATGTATGTATCACTGCTTCTCGTTCCCTGGATTAATCCTTTAGTCACCTTTTACGACACCCGCATGACATAGGACTCAATTCTTGATACCACCGGCTAAAACTAAAATTAAAATCTATCTGTCACTTTCAAAATAATAAAATTTAAAAAGGAGAGATGATTTAAACTGTCTAACTTGTTTTTCACTTTGTCCGCTAGATTCTGACGCGCTTTTGCATGTTTCCCCAGTAGTTCTGTAAATTTTATGTGTGGCGGCGTTAACTGTGACAGCGGATAAATATGACAGATAACGCATCAAACCACCGACTATAAATCAAAAACCGGAGAATAGATCTCCTGCTCTTTACCAATGTTTTCAGTCTGAAAATGACAAATACATACATACATATAATCACTCCTTTATCCCTAATGGGGTAGGCAGAGCGTATACGACCTAATCAAAAGTCCGCCACGTCTGATTAAGTTTTGAGGGTTATTTAAGATAGATTTGTAGGTATATTGTTGTAGTGACAGGTTGTCATCCCATCGCCTTAATTGCAATATACTTAAACCCCTTATCCCTATTTTTTAAGTTTGGTTTTAGCCTGCAATTCTAGAATCGAGCCCAATATGGGGGGATGCTATTCTAACCTGGTACTACATGGGCAATATATGCGACTGTGCAGCTGAAAAATTGATAAACATGAATGCGTAGTGCCAGCGAGTAATCCTTTTTCTCCTTTACAGTCAAATTTCAACCGTATGGTAAACCATTCACAACCTAAACTCGTCTGAAAAAGTTTCAGGCTGAAGTTTTCCGTTGTAAAGTGGTGACGAGTCGGCGCGTTGGGCTTAAACTGCTTTAAAACCAAAGCTTTAAGAGCTATTATACCTTGGTAGTAGAGCCACTTTGCAAACAATTCAAAACATATATTCCATGATGGACTGGGAGCGAGAGAAAAACATAGAATGTGCCAGCTGCATTTCCTCCCGCACATGTTGTAAAAACCAGCTAAGGCACCCGAGGGTTCCAGGTATATTGCAATTTAGGCGATGAGCTGACAAACTGTCACTACAGCAATATACCTACAAATCCATCTTAAATAACCCTCAAAACTTTGTAAGACGTGGCAAAACGACCTTTGTTTAGGTCATTTACGCTCCGCTTACCCCATTAGGAATAAAATCTAAAATATATCTTGTTTATAATTAAATTATAAATAGTCCCAATGATTGTTTAGAAATTATTAACTCATTGACAAATAGTACTCTACCATAAAATTACTAACCTATCGACATATTCACGAAAACGACCGATATTGTTTCAACTGTGATAGCTTACCATTTTCTTCTTAATTTAGTATAATCTTTGCATTTTACTTTTTTTCTAGGGAAGCGTATTTGTAGTTATGATTTTATTTTTAAGTGGCGATAGATCTGCAGATGATCGCTCTTAAGCCCCTCCATCAGGGAGTTTTAACAATCACAGACGCCGCTGCAAAGCTCAAATTGTAATTAAAAAGAGCTCAACGAATGCAGTCCCACTTGGGACCGGCTTTTAGTTCGGAAACTACCGCTTTCATCAACAGAAATATTTCAATGCATCAAAAAAATATCTGAATGCAAAGAATCGTTTTTTTTTTTATGTTCTTCCATGATGGAGCGAGAGAAAATCATAAAATGAGCCAGCTGCATTTCCTCCCGGGCATGCTGTAAAAACCAGCTAAGGGTTCCGAGGGTTTCAGTATAATATAGTACAAATTTATCTTAAATAACCTTCAAAACTTCGTCAGACGTGGTGGAACAACGTTCGTATAGGTCGTTTACGCTCTGCCTACCCCATTAGGGATAAAGGCATGACTATTATGTATGTGTGTATGTTTTTTATATTTTAATTTGAGGTTTTAGGGCCCTGACACACTTTCTTTACGAATCATTTGCTGACTGAATTATCTATGTTATTTGATACACTAAATGCGATATAGTAATCTTACATTTTGGTATATAAGAACAGGTAAATATTTACAAATATCCTAAAAATATATCGTAAGTATGATCAAAACATTCGGCTAGTGTGTTGCTACCGAATTTAGAACGTAAGTAAATAGTACCTACCTACCTACTGAATTTACTGGTACTGACTTAAATCAGTAGGTAGGGACCTACTGATTTAAGATACCAGGCCAAGATTTAAATCCCTAAGGACAACAAGGGTCACCGAATTTCGTTTTCAAGTTCCAAAAACATCTTAATTAACTGTAAGGTGTCTACAAAAAAAACAAACGAGTTCTTTAATACAAAACCCGCCGAGACAAGATAATCTGCAGGGTAGGCAGTAAAGTGTTCTACAATTAAAAATGTAAAGCCAGTGGCTTAACCTGGCTTAACAAAATTAACAAAACAAACGAAAAAAGGTAGGCTTACCTAATTACAACCACGGTTTGTAACCCTCGAATAAAAATGGAGGTAATTATACAGACGGAAGTAAAAATTATTTAACTTGAATATTTTAAATGGATTTCCGGTAAATTTTCTGTGATTTCGCAGCTAATTAAAGATGAAACAAATTGCCAATTGCTTGGTTAATAAATCATCATCTTCCTAGCCTCATCCCGTATTTCTCGAGGTCGGCTACCTAATCTAGGTGATTGCACGAGGGTACTGGTTTTTACTCAGAGCAAATGCCATCTGACCTCCACAACCTAGAAAGGAAACCAGACCCAATCCTAGATTAGGTCAGAGTTTTCAAGCCGCCAATGCTTAGCACTGGCCTCTGATATGGCTTAACGACTAATATCTAACGATATTAACCGGAACCAAACCGGTGTCAAACGATATTAACCGGAACCAACGGCTTAACGTGCCTTCTGAAGCACGGAAAAAGCGCCGAATAAACGTACATATGAAATTTGAAAATCGAAAAACACATTGGTACGTGGCGGGATTCGAACCACGACCTCCCGCTCAGGAGCCCTATTCACTACACCATCGGGCTCTGCTTGGTTAATAAATATTTGCAATATTTAACTGATGAGATTTTATGATGAAAATATAATATAAACACTCGCAGCTGATACAGAAAGATGAAAAATAATAACTTTTTTTTCAAACAGAACCAAAAAAAAATATGTCAGGCCCTTTCAAAATGGAAGTAAATAAGCAGGTACATGTGTACAAATTATTAACTTTACATGTAAGTACTAGAATATTATTTTTATTATTCAATTCACAAATGCCTTTCCTCCTTCCTACACATACATACACACATACATATGATCACGCCTTTATCCCTAATGGGGTAGGCAGAGCGTAAACGACCTAATCAATCATTAAAAGGCCACAAGCTTTTCAATTTAAAACGGTAGGTAGACGTTTTAAAAGCTTTTGAAAAATATGTATTTTATTTTTCTTTCCGATGAATTTATTTCACATTACAGTTTCGGTTTTACCATGCTGGCCTGGGAGCGAGAGAAAAATGTAGTATGTGCCAGCTGCATTTCCTCCCGGGCATGCTGTAAAAATCAGCTAAGGGATCCGAGGGTTTCAGTTAATTGCAATTTAGGCGATGGGCTGACAACCTGTTACTTCAGCAATATACCTACAAATCTATCTTAAATAACCCTCAGAACTTGTCAGACGTGGCGGAACGGGCTTTGTTTAGGTCGTTTACGTTCTGCCTACCCCACTAAAATAAAGGGATAAAGGCGTGAATATATGTATGTATTAGTTTATATGTATAGGTTTCTCTAGCAATTATATTTAATACCAGCTGGTTCATCCGAGGCGTGAATTTAAAATGTGTTTCTATTCGCTTTTGTTACATTTTTTTTTTATTACGAACAAAATACAAATATTTCCTCTATATTATATTAGAATAGAATCTGAGTTATTCATTTGGATATCAGTAGGTACTTTACACGCTCCCTTATTTAATCTGTGGCAATGTAAAATTGCACCTACCTACCATTAATAAAAAAAATAAAAAATCTTTATTACAGGCATTTCACCCATAGTTGTTAATGTTATTATACCATTTTCACATACATATAATAAGCATCCTGACACATGTCAAACGCACATATTTTTTGACGAAGAAGTCTCTTTCGCACCTGCGATGTTTATATATTTCCTACCTGCTGTCTGGAGACTCATGCTATCTGAAAATACTATACTTAATTTCATGCATGAAATAGCGTGCTACTAAACGACTTTTTCATTTACCTTGGCTATTGCACGGTGGATCTACTTACTTATTGCCATCTACCCCCTTATTACTAAGTTTTTACTGTATACCACTTATTAGTTTGACGATAAAAACACAAATAAATGCCTTTATGGGTTAATTTAAAGTCACGCCAAGGTTGGTAGTGTTTTTTTATTTAAGCTATTGTTTATAAGTACTTCCATAGAAAATATAGAATGTACCAGCTGCATTTCCTCCCGGGCATGCTGTAAAAACCAGCTAAAGGATCTGAGGATTACAGCTGACCTCCGAGATACAGGCTTTCGCTTAGTTTGGAGACCAGGGTTCAACATTTAATTTTGTACAACTGTATTCACAACCAAATTCAACAATCTGTACTTTTTTATATTGTGCAAATACTGTTTTATGAATAATTATTTTATTATTATATTTATTATAGTATATTGCTATTTAGGCGATAGGCTAACAACCTGTCACTACAGCAATATACTATATATCTTAAATAACCCTCAAAACTTCGCCAAACATAGGTGAACGACCTTTGTTTAGGTCGTTTACGCTCTGCCTACCCCAGTAGGGATAAAAGGCAATGCAAAAAACATTGACAGTGCGTTGAGCAGAACCTTGCGCGCAGTAAGTGACGCCTATCTGTTGCTGCCCTTATGTGCATAAAAAATACAATTTTATCCAACAATATAACAAGAAGACAGTGTTCGTAATTTTCCGATACACCTTATTTGAGAGAGAACCAGTATATCATAACTAGAAGTGTCACAATACGGTTCATGATAAAGTGAACGTTCTATATTTAAGTTTTTGATAGAAATATGAACCCTAGTCAGATTTTTAAACCGCCTGGTACCTAGATACATAGGAAAATGAAATACATACATACAATCACGCTTTTATCCCTAATGGGGTAGGAAGAGCGTAAACGATCTGAACAAAGGTCGTCCCGCCACGTCTGACAAAGTTTTCGAAGGTTATTTGAGATAGATTCGTAGGTATATTCCTGTAGTGACAGGTTGTCAGCCCATCGCCTAAATTACAATATACTAAAGCCCTTGGATCCCTTAACTGTTTTTACAGCATGCCCGGAAAGAAATGCAGCTGGCACATTTTATGTTTTTACTCTCGCTCCCTGGCCAGCTTCTTCTTCTTTAAATTTAAGAGCAGGGCTCTTGTCTGTGAAGTAATCGCCATTCGGATCGATTTCGTGTAAGTTTCTTGACATCCTGGTACGACACGACCGCAGCTTTTCTTTTATTTGGTCCATGTAAGTTCGTCTCGGTCTTCCTCGTCCTCTCTTTTCCTCTATCTTTCTTTCCAAGATGGTCTTAAAGAAGTTGTTGTGTCGCATCTGGTGACCGATCATTTACCCTGGCCAGAAGATTAAATACGATGACTTTATTCTCTACATTTTGCAATATCATAACCATAAAAGTACATAATTATATTAATAACAGATTATAAAATATCAACCACAAATCAGCGGTAACATTTAGTGGATTTTGCTACAATGTTATTTATGTTATAACTGCTTTTGTGATTCAGTGGTATGAGAGCTTTGAGCTGTCGATCCGAACGGACTACCTAGTGTATTTTTTTATGAAACTATTGACGTTCGGCCTACCCCATAAGGGATACGTACGTGGACTAGGAAATATCAATTCTTTTGTGCTCTGAACTGGAATATAGTATCATTGGGTCATTATATTGTGTCACTTTCAGACTGAAAACATTGGAAAAGGACGAGAGATCTATATATTTAGCCGAACCGACCTTTGTTTTGGTCGTTTGCGCTCTGCCTGCCCCATTAGGGACAAACGCGTGATTGTGTGTATGTGTACCTATTCTCTCCGGTTTTTGATTTATAGTCGGTGGCTGGATGCATTATTTGTAATTTTTATCCACCGTCATATGATATGGCGGATAAAATTGACAGAAATACTAGGGCAGCGTGCAAAACGGCGTTAAAAACTAACGGACAAAGTTTAAAACCATACAGTATAAATTGCCTGTCCTTTTTCAATTTTATTATTTTGAAAGTGACAGATTGATTTTAGTTTTAGTCGGTGGTATCTAGAATCGAGCCCATAAAGTTCTGCTTTGCAACGGAAACTGGCAAACGGATGGGTCTAATCCCATGCGGATTGGCCACAAAGGCTAGCCAACGATGTGATTTTGATAGCACTATCAACTATATCTTACTCAAAGCCTGTATGATGCTGGGTTAGAGTATTACCACACCTCCTCTGAAAATGAGTTGTCAAAGACTATTAAGAAAAAGAAACAATTTATTTCAGAAGTTCAAAAAACCCAACTGCGTAGAATACGAAGTAAGCTTAAAACTTTAAATCGTTATAGATCTTAAACGATTGTTCAAAACAAGAACTGATGTAGTAAAACTCGAATTGATTTTCAAATACCTATTCAATGATACCCCACTCGGTATAGTTCGCCGACTTTTTTTTTTTCTAATTTCATAAAATGGCGTCTGATTGTCGCCATATTGTTTTTTGACAAAATCATTTCTTCAGTTACACTTGATTGATTAAGACGAAACGTTTGACATAAGATTTATTAAAATCGGCCTTCGTGTTTGGTCTTTAGAGCGCCACAGAGGACCAAACATACATACATACATACGAGTACACAAAAACGCTGAAAAACATATTCCCCTCCTTTGCGTTGCGCAGTCAGGTAAAAAGAAATGAGCAAAGCATAGGGACACATAAATATTGACTTTTTTAATACAGTAACATGAAACTTTTTGCCAATCATCAAATAGGAACAGTATTGTGTGACTAAATTGCATATTTACTAACACCCTGCTCTACTAACACTAAAGTCTCTTACACACTATGGTGCAGTACAATGGCGGCGCTTGGGACTAACGCCATTTTAAACTGATTTTAAATAAATAAGTTATTTCCACAAGAACTGAATATCTTGGTAGTAAAATTTAAGGAGCTTTACTAGCTAGTTAAAGAAAAGATTGAGGTCACGTCTTATAGAGAGATTAAGGAGAACCCTGAATCCAAAGTATGCTGGCGATTACTCCAGGGACAAGAGCTAAGCCCTTTTTATTATGATGACTAGGTGTTACATGTATCTATTGAAAACATAGATTGATGAATAATTGGAGTGAAATCTAGTTGCACAATATGCATTTTAAGGAAGAAATAACAATAGACATACAATAGAGTTTTAAACAAATCAAATTGACAAACAACAAATCAAATTGATGTCATGGGCAGCGCTGAAATACTGCGCATTCTATCGTGTGCCATCGTGTGTTGCAAACTTAAAACGAGGTGTGCCTGTCCACAGCTAATTACGTAAATGGACACAGTTCCAGGGATTGGTGGAAATACGCATGATTATATTACGAGTGTTTTTTATGCCGAGGTCATAACGGCCATGTGTGAATTGACCTTAATTTTGGTGACATTATACTGAAAATCGTCGCAAATGGTAGAGATCCTACATAAATTTCCTTATATTTTACCTTTACTTGAAAATATCTAAATATATACGTAACAATTACAACCAAATATGTATTCATACGTACCTTCATACATAATAATAAAAAAATAACAAGCAACACGTCACATAAGTCGGCTTTCGCTACGCATTATTACGAAGCACCGAAAAACATTCATTTAAAATTACGAGCAATTTCATTTTGTACATTCTGGCAACAGTCCAGCAATCTCATCTTGAAAAGGTCAATGTTTACAAAAATGCTCATTACTGCTTCATACCAGAGAGAAATTTCTCCAAAAATTAAAAAAAAATCTTGGAAAATCTCCTAGAGCGGTAGAAAAACAAGAATGTTCCAGTTAGTTCTGTTCCCGGGCATACTTACTGTACAAGATGAGGGTTTCGTTCAGTGTATTTCAATTCAGTGAAAAACTGACAACCTATCACTAAAGCAACACATAGTTCGTGCTCTCTAAAATAATTCTCAAACCTTATAACATGGAGTAATATAATATCTCTTCCATGCTGGCCTGAGAGCGGGAGAAAACATAGAATGTGCTAGCTGCATTTCCTTCCGGGCATACTGTAAAAACCAGCTAAGGGGTCCGAGGGTTTCAGTATATTATAATTTATGCGATGGGCTGACAACCTGTCACTACAACCCTCAAAACTTTGACAGATGTGGCGGAACGAACTTTGTTTAGGTCGTTTACTATCTGCTTACCCCATTAGTGATGAAGGCGTGATTATATGTATCTAATATAATATACTAACATACAACTTATATCTAAGTGCGATGAATTTTACGACGGCGCATCCCTTTGCCAGTACGCGCGCGTAGAGCGTAATGTGACGCATGTGTGTTGTAGGCAATGTAAAAAGCATTGAATCCGTGTTAAACAGAACCTTGCGCACAGTAAGTGACGCCTGTATGTTGCTGCCTTAAAGGAAAAATACGCTGAAAATCTGTGGGAGGTTTTTTATGTCTACAGTATTTTTGGCAGATGTTCAAGGTCAGATGTTATTAAAAAGTCTGGTACTTGAGTCTGAAGTAGGTCAACGCTGCCTGGTAAAAGGTTATGCTTCAATGTTGTTCTTTTTGCTAATTAATAAGGTTTTGAGTGGTTTTTGTAGAATGTAAAGTTAATAATAATTTCTAAATCAGCTAATTTGGAATTCAATCTTCTATAATATTATGTTGTATGTTTGTTTTTTACTTCACTTCAATCCTTAACTATGTTAAACTCATTCTAATATAATACAAGAATAGTAGATTTTAAGACAAGTGCACAAAACAAGTCATTACTGTCCGAGATTTTTAGCTGCCCGAGAACGCAGGGCAAGAGCTGATATTATAAGTCGAGCCCAAAATGATTTTATGCACGAATTATATTTCTTCCATGCTGGACTGGGAGTGAGAAAAAAACATAGAATGTGCCAGCTGCATTTCCTCCCGAGCATGCTGTGAAAACCAGCTAAGGGATCTGAGGGTTTCAGTATATTGTAGCTAAGGCGATGGGCTGACAACCTGTTACTACAGCAATATACGTACAAATCTATCTTAAATAACCCTCAAAACTTTGTCAGACGTGGCGGAACGACCTTTGTTTAGGTCATTTACGCTCTGCCTACCCCATTAGGGACAAAGGCGTGATTATATGTATGTATGTATGTATGTATGTTATAAACTCTGCCTTTTACTTCGATTGCTAGGAAAATTGAGGAAATTCTACCAAAATATTGTAAACTAAACAATTAACTCCCGCTATTTAACTTTTTAAATCTTTCGACATGAAATTTTATGCACGAACTGGAGACCTATTTATATACAGCCTACTACTAAATTAAATTTGTTATCATTACATAGTATAAAACAAAGTCACTTTCTCTGGCCTTATATCCCTATGAATGCATAAATATTTAAAACTACGCAACGGATTTTGATGCGGTTTCTTTTCATGGATAGAGTGATTCAAGAGGAAGGTTTATATGTATAATACATGTATAATATAGTAGAGAAACACTGATAATTTCCGTGCGAAGCCGGGGCGGGTCGCTAGTAATAAATAAAATGCACTATAATATGGTACCGTCGCCGGCCTGCCAAACTGCATGTGTTTTGTATTCGTACAAAACAGTCGAGTATGTGCGCTCGCTAGTTTCAACTAAGTGGACATTATCGGGACGTTGCCGTGTCGTTGCCGTGCCGTCTAGTGGAAAAATGCTCATTGTGTCTCAGGCTACTTATGGTAAAAGAATGGCATATAATAAAAGGTAACAAACCCGTTACGATACGCCACGTTCCGATACTTATATCATAATAGGCATACCATTTAAGGCGCTGATGAATCTACCATTATCATTAATGTTGACTGCCTCCGTGGTCTAGTGGCTAGTGCCATGGACTCCTGATCCGGAGGTCCTGGGTTCGATTCCCAGGGGGGAAACACAATGTTGATATTTGAGAATTTATCACTTCGTGAATTTTTCCTCAGTTTGGTTAGGACATTGCAGGCTGAATCACCTGATTGTCCGAAAAACAAAAAGATTTCGTGCTTCGGAGGGCACGTTAAGCCGTCGGTCCCGGTCGCTGTCTTTGATAGTGGTCGTTACTTAAACCATGTCAGAGGCCTGATAGTTGTGCTACTAGGCGGTTTAAACTCTGACACCAGGGTTCATCGGGTCGATAGACTCGATACCCACTCGATAGAAGAAGAAGAAGAATTAATGTTATAATAGCGGTCATGAGATAAATTCGATTCACGTGTACCAGCTGTTTCTCTTCCTTGATAAACTGTTGGTAAAAGTAATAGATGAATTCAAGGGCAAAACAATATTTGAGTATAGGCGATAGGCGGATGAGCTGCCTTCACATGACTTCATTTTTCAGTAGGTACTGTAATAAATACACAGTTTTGGAGATTTTGTGATGCGTTATATGGTACTTTTAATATTCAATTTTTTGAGTTATTAATAAAAATACCTTTGGGCCGATATCGGATTTATCTCAAAATATCATTTACCTAATATCCAGGTATGCCTATGAAAAAAAAACTGATAATGAGAACAAGTTGACGTCTACTTGATGTTTAATTTGTGATCACTTTTTTTTGTTCTTGGCAAAGACAGAAATTTAATGCGTCGTCACTTTGTGATTTACGACCTTTTAGAATGAATCATATTTCAAAAAATATTTATCTATAGAGAAAGAAAAAATCGACAAAATAATAAGTAAAAGTCTCTAAAATACTTCTTCTGTTCTTCTGTCGAGTGGGTATCGAGTCTATCGACCCGATGAACCCAGATGTCAGAGTTTTTAAACCGCCTAGTAGCACAACTATCAGGCCTCTGACATGGTTTGAGTAACGACCACTATCAAAGACAGCGACCGGGACCGCCGGCTTAACGTGCCCTCCGAAGCACGAAATCTTTTTCTTTTTCGGACAATCAGGTGATTCAGCCTGCAATGTCCTAACCAAACTGGGGAAAAATTCACAAAGTGATAAATTCTCAAATATCAACTTTGTGTTTCCCCCCTGGGAATCGAACCCAGGACCTACGGATCAGGAGTCCATGGCACTAGCCACTAGACCACGAAGGCAGTTAAAATACTAATAATCTACACATAAATCAACTAAAAGTTTCATGTAAAAATAATGAATTGTCATGAAAATTTTATCTGGAATCCTTCTCAATATTTTTATTGCTAGATGTATACAAAACGGTTTCTAGCAAACCGCTAAGACTCGGCCTCTACCTAATACACTTTAAGTGAGGCGTGAGTATACTCCATGCTGGACTGGGAGCAAGAGAAAAACATAGAATGTGCCAGCTGCATTTCCTCACGGGCATGCTGTAAAAACCTGCTAAAGGATCCAGGAGTTTCTGTATATTGCAATTTAGGCGACAGGCTGACAACCTGTCACTACAGCAATATACCTATAAATCTATCTTAAAAAACCCTCAAATCTTTGTCAGACGTGGCGGAATGACCTTCGATTAGGTCGTTCACGCTCTGCCTACCCCATTAGGGATAAAGGCGTAATTATATGTATGTATGTGAGTATACTATGTGTAAGGGCCAGCTTCCCATAAACTGACAGGGATTGCTCAGTCCACAAAACTGATCAATTTGTATCGTTTTTTTAAGGAATGAATTAATTGTGAACGTTGTTCAGTTTCGTTGACTGAACAACCCCTATCAGCTTGCGGGAAGCTATAGATAATGTTAGAGAAAACCACGGACAAAACTAGATTTTTAAAATCTCACATTTGCCTCATCTCGTCCCGGCATTATTCCCTTCAAATATCTATTAAAATAAATTATATTATGTGTACTTAATCTCCAAACAAGCGAAGTTTTTAGATCCTTGCCTGAAGCTATGTGGGATCCGAGGCAACTTCACAAAGGGCACTTAACCGCAGGTTCAGACAGTGTTTAAGATACCTTAGGGGCGTAATAAAATAAAGATTTGGTTTTGTGTACCCCACGGTACGTATCAAACAAACAAATAAAAAGGTACCGATCTGAAACAGTGGGATCAATAGGTGGACGATCTGTTGATAGCGATTCATAACATAAACAAAGAACGCTTAAAGGAATTTTAAACGCTGAGAAAAAACAAAACAAATACCTACGTGAATATAGGTAACTATATAGATACATACATACATATAGTCACGCCTTTATCTCTGATGGGGTAGGCAGAACGTAAACGACCTAAACAAAGGTCGTTTACGTCTTACAAAGTTTTTAGGGTTATTTAAGATAGATTTTTGGGTATATTGCTGTGACAGGTTATCAGCCCATCGCCCAAATTGTAATATAGTATATACTGAAACCCTCGGATCCCTTAGCTGTCTTTTACAGCATGCCCGGGAGGAAATGCAGCCGGCACATTCTATGTTTTTCTCTCGCTCCCAGTTCAGCCCGTAAAAACCAGCTAAGGGATCCAAGGGTTTCAGTAAATTGTAATTTAAGCGATGGGCTGACAACCTGTCACTACAGCAATATACCTACAAATCTAACTCCAATAGCCCTCAAAACTTTTTCAATCGTGGCGGAACGACCTTTTTTTAGGTCGTTTACGCTCTGCCTACCCCATTATGGATAAAGCATTACATGTATGTATGTACCATTAGTATTGAGGTGGAGTACCCTACGCAGTGGTGGCCAAAAAAGGTTGAAGAAGTATTATCATAACGCAGCTAGATGGGTTGACGAAATAGAAAAGACTGACCTAGTACACAATAGGTCGTACATACATACATACACAAATCACGCCTTTATCCCTTACGGGGTAGGCAGAGCGTTTAACGCCTCATAAAAGGCGCTTTCGCCACGTCTGACAAAAATTGAGGGCAATTTTAGATTGTAATATGTATTGCTTTAGTGACAGGTTATCAGCCCATCGCCCAAATTACAATACACTGCAATCCTCGAGTCCCTTTTGCTGACTTCAACAGCATGCCCGGGAGGAAGGGCAGCTGGAACATTCTACGTTTTTCTATCTCTCCCAGTCCAGCATGGAAGAAATATATCGTCAATAGGTCGTCATGGCACACAAAAAGTTTATGCCCTAATTGTAGGGTATGGCAAGACCGCACTATGACGCAACGTAGCTGCAGCAGGGCGGCGCGGCGCGGCACGGTACTGCAGCGGCGCAACACTGCGCATCAAAATCTGTCAAAATGTATACTTCCATGCTGGCCTGGGAGTGAGAGAAAAACATAGAATGTGCCAGCTGCATTTCCTCCCGGGCATGCTGTAAGATCCAGCTAAGTGATCCGAGGGTTTCAGTATATTGTAATTTACGCGATGGGCTGACAACCTGTCACTACAGCAATATACCTAGAATCCTATCTTAAATAACCCTCAAAACTATGTCAGACGTGGCGGAACGACCTTTGTTTAGGTCGTTTACGCTCTGCCTACCCCATTAGGGATAAAGGCGTGATTATATGTATGTATGAACTGACATTGCCGCGACGTGTCAGTGCCGATTCGGTGCAGTACCTTTCATACAAAGAATCGATTTTCACGCAATATCGCGCCTAACCTTATTGAGTAGATTCAGGCTGAAATAATGATAAAGACCATTTCCATTCAATGTCACTTAACTCTTGCTATCTATAATGAAAAAATGCCTGTTACCCTTTACATCACCTTCTGTTAACCTAGTTCTATGTACCCCGTTAAAGATACAGACTCATTTATTTCCAAGCCTTTTATCTACTAGTATCTTTGTTAGATCGGAAAGCTTTAGTATTCAAGGCACACTCTATAGTTCCCCCCGTTAAAAGTTAGGGCTATCTCGTCTGTTAAACTAACTAAGTTATCTAGGGTACTTGTAACTAACTAGGCATTTTCTGTATAAGCATTATAAAGAAGAAATACTTTTTTATTTACGTTTGTTCCTAGAAGATAGACCTGAAAGTATACGGCCGATATATAATGGAAAATATAGCGTGAAAATTATCTCAATTCCAATGAGAAACCCATTATATTTCTACCTAAAATACTACTACAAATACTTCTATATAAATATTCGTATTTTCTTCTCTATTTTATCTTATTATCCAGAATTAATGTAATGAACTGTATATGGATTTTTATCTGAAATAAATAATTTGAATTTGAGTACTAGTATCGAAAGCCTTGGGCTTCTTTATGGCTTTGTCGGTCTAAAACAGTATCAGAATAAAATCATAATTTTAATGAAATCATTATTATCTGATTAGTTATTATGTTTATAATCGCTACTGCACAAGATTTCATAATAATATAGATATTATCTTACTTTTATGATTTTTAAATAAATTTAGATAGGTAAAAGTCGTGTTGTACACGGAGAGCCTTATATTTCAATGAAAATACAGAATTGAAGTTAGTAGTGATATCTCGTAGCCACTAGCAGTACTAACATAATTTTAACTCCACAAGAGATGGCTCTGCACAAAGGCTAAGAGATTATGTTTATTAAATACAAAAAATGCTGAAATAGCTTATAAGTTTACAGTCCTGGCCGAAAAGAATAAGAAACAAATACTTTAGAAGTAAACAATGCTTGGTAGAAAAATAAAACATTCCAATTATAAAATTGTAGAGCCACCGCGTACAGTCAACCAATAGGAAACTCCGGCAGTTTGCGCCAATCGCTTGGCGCGCTCACTAGTGCACGGGTACTCCACGTCGGCCTAAATAAAAAATAAAAATAATAAACGCTACGTGCGAATTAAAACGGTCTTAACATTGGAAGTTCCTATTGCTGTGGAAGAGTTTATGCAAAATAATTAAATTAAAGGTAAGTGAAAGTGTTTTATGGTGCTATTGGTTGTTTTTTATGTTTTTTCCAATAAGTAATTTGAACTGCCACTCTGAGATGCAGTAGGTAAGTACCTAATTAAGTTAACCATTATTTGTACTTACAACATAGTTTGTTTTGATTATTTTTAAAATTTATTTCAGATTGACTCATTTTTATAATTATTAAAATAGTTAACGTTGAATTATATTAAAATCGTAAAAACACTAAGCAATGCTAGAAATGAAACAGTAGGTGAAAATATCAAAATATTTTATCGAGTGATTTAATTTTTATGACGATGAAATCGCCTTTCAAGGTAGACGTAGATATACATAAATAATTAAATAAAATAAAATATTATTGCACTCTCCTTAGAACTGCGTCTAGTCTCGCCATCTACTGGCAAGTAGAAACTTTGTGCCAACGTTCGCAACCACTTGAATGTCTCTTTGAACTTTCGCCTCTTTCTAAGAGATGGCGCTGTTTCGCACTGAGTGGCCGATTTTCTTATTTGCTGCTCCTCATTTTTGTAACATCAAATAAATTGTACAGTTGCACAAATTATACATTAGTTACAAATAAAAATGGATTAAAAGTTAACAACCGCCTTCATGGTTGTTTAAAGCAATTTTCAAAAACAGTTTTATTTGCATCTTGACATGTTTTTTTGAAATAAATGCTATTTAATAAAGTTATAGTGTATATTCAAAATAGTGTACCTACCTAAACATAGTATCAAATTACATGAGGACCTTCAAAAGATGCAGCAATATAGCGAATTTTACAAGAAGGATACATATTTTTCTTTTTTTTTGCAAACTCATAGTAAGTTATACGTACTTTATTAATTATTATTTATATTTCAATGGTACCATCTTACAAGATCATAGTAACGTGAAAATTCTCATCATCAAGCCATTATAAACGTACTTATTTCAGACAATTAATATCTAAATTTAAATGTATAAATCTAAATGTTGTTATTACCTACCCCATAAAAAATTCGCATTGCTCACCCGAAAACAATTCCTTTCTGTTTCTTATTTGTTCTTCGAACGTTCCAAAGATGCGGAATCAAATTAAAAAAATGTAGGTACCTGTACCAGTCATTTACAGGGGTGGAGTTTGGGTAGAGGATATTTTTATATGCTGGCCTGGGACCGAGAGGAAAACATAGAATGTGTCAGATGCGTTTCTTCCCGGGCTTGCTGAAAAAACATTGGGCTGGAGCATTGGGCTCCGAGGGTTCCAGTATATTGTAATATAGGCGATGGGCTGACTACGTGTCACTACAGCAATATACCTACAAATTTATCTTAAATAACCCTCATAACTTTGTCAGACGTGGCGGAACGAACTTTAATTTAGGCCAATAGGGATTAAGTCGTGACTATATGTATGTATGTAGGTATGTTATAGAACAAATTGTGTAAAAACCAGTAACCTCGTTCAATCCCCTAGATTAGGAAGCCGACCCCGTGAGATACGGGATAAGGCTAGGAAGATGATGATGAGGTATGTTATAGAACCTCATAAAATATTCGCTTTGCTCGCACCCGAAAAGAATTCCTCCTACTTCTTATTTGTTCTTCAAACATTCCAAAGATGCGGAATGAAATTAAAAAATGTGGGTACCTTCGCCAGTCATTTACAGGGGCGAACTTTGCGAAGTTATCATACGGGGTGTAAGGGACAGGGTCCCACAAAATGATAGAGGTTGCTCAGTCAACGGCACTAAACAACTTGGAAGTGAAAGAAAAAAATGCTTTTCCATACAAAATGTTTTCCACCTCATTCGTAAAATTTGTACGGAAAAGCCATATTTCTTTTCACTACGTATACAACCTAAACAAAGGTCGTTCCACCACGTCTGGCAAAGTTTTGAGGGTTATTTAAAATATATTTGTAGGTATATTGCTGTAGTGACAGGTTGTCAGCCCATCGCCTGAATTACAATATACTGTTGACTGATATAATTATATTGATATTATTTCCGTTGATTGGGCAATCCCAATCAGTTTGCGGGACGCTGTCCCTTACACTAAGTATATATCTACCCATAACTTGTAACGTCAAGTTTGTAACTCTATCGCCGCAAAGTTACCAGTAAAACTACGGACGAGCTTTTATTAGCAAAAGTTACCTAGGTAATAATGACGACCCGCGCAGCCTAGTTGGCAGTGTACCTGCCTGCTACGCAGAGGGTCCCGGGTTCGATTCTCGGCCGAGGCAGACATTTGAATGATGAGTTTAAATGTCTGTTTCTGGGTCTGGGTGTTATTTGTGGTTGTTTCTGTGTATGTCCATGGCACCCCGTTACAGGGAATCCTAGTGGGGGCTATGAGTGTGATCGTGTGTAATAATGTAAGCAACGGCAAAGTCGAGTGGGTATCGAGTCTATCGACCCGATGAACCCTGGTATCAAAGTTTTTAAACCACCTAGTAGCACAACTGTCAGGCCACTGACATGGTTTTAAGTAACGACCACTATCAAAGACAGCGACCGGGACCGACGGCTTAACGTGCCCTCCGAAGCACGAAATCTTTTTCTTTTTCGGACAATCAGGCTGCAATGTCCTAACCAATCTGGGGAAAAAATCACAAAGTGATAAATTCTCAAATATCATTTTTGTGTTACCTCCCTGGGAATCGAACCCAGGACCTCCGGTTCGGGAGTCCATGGCACTAGCCACTAGCCCCTAGCCCACGGAGGCAGTTCTAGACCACGGAGGTAGTTCTGGCCACTCGACAGAAGACGGCAAAGTTATTTATTCATTTACTGTTTATTGTACACAACTAACGTGAGAAAGACAATACACAAGGAATAATGACACAACAGATACAGCTTATTTCTACTAAGAAATTTCTTCCAGCTGACCTACGGAAGTGAGACTTAAAATGAGAGGCAAATTAGGCGTGCACAAATAAAGCATAACATTAAAATAATACCAGACAATTACAAATTACATAAATAACTAATTATATAAATACATATATATACATTCTAATACTATACGGAAAGTGAAAGGTAACGCTCTTAGTTAAGTAGATAAGTAAAGAATATTAATTATTATTTTTAACATACATACAATATAATCACGCCTATATCCCTAATGGGGTTTGCAGAACGCAAAGGTCGCTCCGCCACGTCTGACAAAGTTTTGAGGGTTAAAAGATTGATTTGTATTTTGCTATAGTGACAGAATGATAGCCCATCGCTTAAGTTGCAATATACAGAAACCCTCGAATTCCTTAACCCTCGAATTCCTTAGCTGGTTCTTACAGCATGCCCAGGAGAAAATGCAGCTGGCACATTCTATGTTTTTCTCTCGCTCCCAGTCCAGCATGGAAGAATTAGTTCTTATTGGTAAGTTATAGTCTATTGATGTGAAAAGGTGAACGATAGAACTCTGTTTTTTTATTATGTACGAAACAATCTTTCCGCACGCGGTTTCTCCTGCGTTAAATGAGTTTTAGCTTAATGTAGTTATTAATCCAGAACCTAACCTAACCTTTAATGCCATGTGTGCTAAGTTTCAATTTTCAGTTAAAGAGTAATTAAAGGTGGGTAAGGGGATTGTAATTTAATAATGGGTAATTTAAACATGACGCGGACTAGATTCGCTTCGAGAGCCCGATGGTGTAGTGGATAGGGCCGCTGCCTCCTGAGCGGGAGGTCGTGGTTCGAATCCCACCACGTACCAATGTGTTTTTCGGATTTCGAATTTAATATGTACGTTTATTCGGTGCTTTTTCCGTGCTTCGGAAGGCACGTTAAGCCGTTGGTCCCGGTTAATACCGTTTAATACCGTAGATATTAGTCGTTAAGCCATATTAGAGGCCAGTGCTAAGCATTGGCGGCTTGAAAACTCTGACCTAATCTAGGATTGGGTCTGGTTTCCCTTCTGGGTTGCGGAGGTCAGATGGCAGTCGCTCTGTGTAAAAACCAGTACCCTCGTTCAATCCCCTAGATTAGGAAGCCGACCCCGTGAGATACGGGATAAGGCTAGGGAGATATATATATATACTAGCTTCGCTTCATATACTTCTGTGTGGAAGGCAAGAGGGAAACCACCACAAAAAATCCCTTAAAAGGAGTATTATGATGTTGATTAACAACAGAGATGACTGGCGTTTACTTCATACTCCACCGACAAGAGCAGCGCTCTTAAGTTTATGATACATATATACATATCATCATGCCTTTATGGGGTAGGCAGAGCGTAATCGACCTAAGCAAAGGTCGTTTCGTCACGTCGGACAAAGATTTGAGGATTACTTAATATATAGATTTGTAGGTATATTGCTGTAGTCACAGGTTGTCAGCCCATCGCCTAATTTGCAATCGCCTAATATACAGAAACTCTCGGATCCCTTAGCTAGTTTTTACAGCATGCCCGGGAGAAAATGCAGCTCGCACATTTTATGTTATTCTCTAGCATGGAAGAATTCCTTTTTTGCAAATAAAAAAAGAATTGAAAAGACGTTAGAGATATAGATAGAGATAAATTTATTAATAATTGTAAATTACAAGTCAAAAATTATAAGCACCTAAGTATATCACATTAATAATCATTTAAATTTTATAACTTTTATTATCATTATTTTTTGTCAGACGTGGCAAAAGCGCCTTTTACGAGGCGTTTAACGCTCTGCCTACCCCGTAAGGGATAAAGGCGTGATTTATGTATGTATGTATGCATTATCATTAAAATTAATAAAATCATTATAACTATAGAATGCCTGTTCGACTTAGTTTTTTTAAGTCCAGCCCTGGGAATCTCACTCGTGAAATTTCCTTTTCTCAAAGTGATTGTGAGATTACTCTGGGTAGAAATGAGTTTTCCGCCCAATGAAAAGTAAACAAGAGGTTTCGGTTGAAAAAATACATTTATAGCGCTCCCTCAAAGCTTGGCTGTTTAATTTCTTTCCATTGCCTTTATTGCTATTGGTTTTTTATTGCAAACAAGTTTTTTTTTGTTTTCATATACGCGTTTAAGAGATTCTTTTTGCTGTTTTCAGATATTGGAGTAGAGCGGAGCTTCAGAATGGTGAGATATTTTTATTATTTTTCATTTTTAAAAACTTTTGCACGGTGTGGGTATTTTTAATTTGATCTTACATAATAATGCCATATGGTGGTAGAGATTTTCTTTCTATTTTTGTACTTTGAAAACTAAACAACAGTCAATATAAAGGTTAGATCGCACTACGGCGTAGCTGCAGCGGAGCGGTGCGGCGCGGCGCGGCACGGCACTGCATTAGCGCGACACTGCGCGACAAAATCTGTCAAAATGTATGAACCTGACATTGCCGCGCCGTGAAGCGTCGTCAGTGGTACGTCTCATACATTTTCATAGAAAGAATAATTTATCGCGCAGTGTCGCGCCGCGCCGCTCCGCTGCAACTACGTCCTAGTGCGATTTAACCTTAATAGATAGGAAACATTTGTCATTTTTAAAATTCCTATGATGATAATATTTTTTTACTAGGGATGTATGGGTTATGTTATGGTATGGGTTAAGAGCTCAAATTAAATTGTGAACGAACAAGATAATAGAACTTATATTATATTTTATAATCACTACATAGTATAAAACTAAGCCGCTTTCTCTGTCCCTATATCCCTATGTATGCATAAATCTTTAAAACTACGCAACGGATTTTGATGCGGTTTCTTTTAATGGATAGAATGATTCAAGAGGAAGGTTTATATGTAAAATAATATGTGCAAATATAGTAGAGAAACACTGATAATTTCCGTGCGGAGCCGGGGCGGGTCGCTAGTATAATATATAATAGAACTTATATTACATTTTATAATAGAAATTATAATTTCAGTTCTATTATCTGGTTCAAGTAAATACCTTGACAAATGACATAGCGGCCTACTAACCATGGTCATACCGTAATATTTACTACGTATATACTTACATCTTCTTAGCAAGTGGATTCTCAAGCCAAACAACCCGATGAACCCTGGAGTCAGAGTTTTCAAACCGCCTAGTTGCACAGCTATTAGGCCTCTGGCATGGCTCGAATAACGACCATTATCAATGACAGCGACCGGAACCAACGGCTTATTGTGTCCTCCGAAGCAATGAATCCTTTTTTTCTTTTCGGATAATCAGGTGATTCAGCCTGCAATGTCCTAACCAAATTGGAGAAAACCTCACAAAGGGATAAATTGACAAACTTTAACTTTGTCCCACTGGCAATCGAACCAGAACCTCCGGATCGTAAGCCATGGACCACTAGACCACGGAGGCAGTTAGCAATTACACTTAATTACATTTAGTATTTAATGCAAGTAGCAGATCAGTTTTTTTAAGCTTTAAAGTTTAACTAATGGCATCATCTATTTCCAGTACGGTTTTGTGAATTATGCTCTGGAGTTGCTGGTGATGAAAACCTTCGGACAGGAGACATGGGAGACTATCAAGTAAGCACATCAGTATTTTGAGTCCTTGGGTTTATCAATGGTATATTTGGTTTAGAATCACAGGTTTAGTAGCACGTAGGTAAAACTTTTGGAGCGATTTGAACAGAAAAATAGGAAGTTAGAAAATAAGTGCATAGGTAATTATTATTTTCTTTCTTCCTGTTTTTGAGAAATACCAAAAAACCTTACCTTTGTAGGAAAAAACTATCTACAACATGTAACAGAAAAACTATATGCATCGAGAAAGGTGTGAATCTACCGATGAAACTGAATAGCTTTCCCTAAGGAACATAGTTTAAAAAACGAAAAATAAATGTTGCCCTTTCATACAAAATGTATCAGCTGATAGCGCATTTAGTATGGGCAGTAATTTTTTTTTTTCGTATTTCGGCTAATGTTACTGATAAAAGTTGTTCAGTTTCATAGGTAGATTCATACCTTTCTCGATGCACATACCCTTTATGTTACTCGTTGTACAGATTGGTGTGTTTAAACTTTGTTACTGATATTTGCAGGAAAAAGGCGGAAGTCCAAATGGAAGGGAGCTTCCTTGTGCGTCAGATCTATGAGGACGAGATTACGTACAATCTGATTACTGCTGCAGTGGAAATACTCAGTGAGTTTTTTTTAAGTTTACAATTTTAGCACACAGGTACTTCTTCCATGCTGGACTGGGAGCAAGAGATAAACATAGAATGTGCCAGCTGCATTTCCTCCCGGGTATGCTGTAAAAACCAGCTAAGGGATCCGAGGGTTTCAGTATATTGTAATTGCAACCTGTCACTACAGCAATAAATCTACAAATCTATCTTATATAACCCGCAGAGCTTTGTTTAGGTCGTTAACGCTCTGCCTACCCCATTAGGGATAAACGCGTGAATATATGTATGTATATACAAGGTGGCGCAAAAGAAGTCATCCGATGTTGTTTGGCTCTCATTTTTTTTCTAAATGAAAAACTTCGAATCTGTTTTTTGATTATATTTATTTGCACCTTTAGAATTTTACTGGTCAAGTCGAGAAGATGATATCGGCCAAATGGGCGCCGTTACAATTGATTGCCATACGGGCTCGTTTTATGGCATTTTTCATCACTTCGGCGAGAACTTCGGGCGACAGATTCTCGCACTCGTGTCGAATGTTGTCTTTGAGGGCTTCCAAGGTCTCAGGCTTGTTGACGTAAACACGAGACTTCAAAAAACCCCATAAAAAGAAGTCCGGGACCGTTAAATCGGGCGATCTGGCCGGCCAGTGCAAATCGCCAAAACGAGAGATTAGGCGACCCGGAAATGCCGCCTTCAGAATGTCGGTTGTGGCTCGTGCAGTGTGCGCCGTTGCCCCGTCCTGTTGGAACCACATGTCCTCCAGTCCCAATTCGTCCAATTGCGGCAGAAAAAATTCGGTCAACATGGCCCTATAGCGCGCACCGTCCACTGTTGTCGTTTGACCCGCGGCGTTCTCGAAAAAAAATGGCCCGATGACTCCTCCAGCGTGAACAGCGCACCACGCAGTCACTTTGAGCGGGTGTAACGGCTCCTCGTGCATCACTCGTGGATTCTCGGTGCCCCAGAAGCGATAATTTTGCCGATTCACGTAACCGCTGAGGTGGAAATGAGCCTCATCGCTCATGATGATTTTGGTCGAAAAATTGTCCAATTCTTCCTCGAGATTGAGGATGGCTTGGGCGTAGGTTACGCGCGTTTGGCGGTCGGCAGGCAGCAGCTGATGCACGGTCTGGACTTTGTAAGGAAACATCTTCAAGTCTCGCACCAAAATTCGCTGCAAGGACCGCCGGCTGAGGCCCAATTGCGTGGCACGTCGTCTGGTCGATGTTTCGGGGCTCACTTCAACGTCCTCGGCTACAGCGGCGATATTCTCGGCAGAACGGGCGCTCCGGGGCCGGCCACTCTTAGCAACGTCTCGTGTGGTCCCATACTCTTCAAGGTTGGTGGCTAAACGTCGCAGTGTTTGCGCAGTCGGTGTCGGACGGCCGGGGAATCGGCGACGGAATTCGCGCTGCGCCAACACCACAGACGAATTGTTACTCAAAAAAATAGACACGATTTTTCCGCGTTCTTGGGGAGTGTATCGCTCCATGGCTTGTTCACTTGTATTCTGCATCTGTCTAGTCCACAAATGTCAAAACAGATTTGACATTGGCGGCCATTTGCAAAAATGAGAGCATCTTCCAATAGGGTGATTTCTTTTGCGCCACCTTGTATATATGGTACTATTTTGTATCATACTATTTCGTTGACATAAGAAATACTAACGCAACATCTGTCTTTCGTCACTCAATGCGTTGATTTTGCGCTCAGCCTGTGCAATGCAATGTTGTGGTCTGGTCTGTGGCCCTTGAAAAAATAGCTATCACAAAACGTTTCTGTAATTTTTATATTCCGTTTTTCAGAAATCCCAGCAGATGCTATCCTGGAACTGTTTGGCAAGACATTCTTCGAGTTCTGTCAAGATTCTGGATACGATAAGATCTTGCAGGTGTTGGGAGCTACTCCACGTGATTTCTTGCAGGTAAATATTGTTAATCCATTTATGAATGACAATTCATTGATATAGTAAGTATAGATCATGTTGGCTCCAGTACAACATCATAGGTATCTTTATGTTTGTAAGGAGCTTTGTTAATAAAACTGAAAAACTTTAACAAAAAAAAAATGTTTTGGCTTTCCCACAGAAATTGTCTGATCGAAGGAGCCTAAAGTTTGATAACCTCAAATATTTCAGAACCTGGACGGCCTGCATGACCACCTGGGTACTTTATACCCTGGGATGCGCTCACCCTCGTTCAGATGCACCGAGAGACCTGAAGATGGCGCTCTGGTACTCCACTACTACTCCGACAGACCAGGGCTGGAGCATATCGTCATTGGGATTGTAAAGGTGAAGTGGTTATATTCCAGTTTTTTATTTTTATTTAATTACGTCGAAATAAAGAGTACGGCGTCAGGTGCTTATATTCAGAGTGCGCCATCAGATGCTTAAATTAAAAGCACGTCGGCAGGTGCCCAAATTTAGAGCGTGCCGTCAGACGCCCAAATTAAGAGCTTGCCGTAAGGTGAGCGTGCAAATTCTGGTATAAGTCTTGCCCAAACTTCGCAGCAGCGGGGGCGCTCTGCCCATGCCAACCCAGGCAGCACTGTTCAAAGGAACTTGCACTAGTAATGCATTTGATGTATTCGTAATGAAGAAAAAATTCACATATTACAGACCGTGGCCAGCAAACTGCACAACACAGAAGTGAAGGTTGAGATCCTGAAGACCAAGGAGGAGTGCGATCACGTCCAGTTTCTCATCACGGAGACTTCCACCTCGGGACGGGTTTCAGCTCCGGAGATTGCTGAAATTGAGACTTTGTCACTAGGTAAATGAAGTTTCTCTATTGGGATTCGTCCTTGAAGCAGAATAAAATCCTACCGGTACAGCGTCCCATAAACTGCTATCAGTTTGACCTATATGGGCTGGTTAGTCAACGAATCTTAACAACTATCAGCAGTATTTATTTGCAGGAAGTGGTCTTTTCTGGTACAGTATAGAAGTTGTTATAGTAGAGTCTTCTTTGAAATCATCATACTATTACTTTAAATGCGGAAATCCATATGAAACAATCATGTTTTACCCAATAAATGGATCGGGATAATCTTAGCATACATGTTTGACTCTGGAATTTCACATTTAGTCTAGTTATTCCTGCGGGCAATAGTTGAAAGCTAGTTAACCCCTTTATTACAATCCACAGAGCCCAAAGTAAGCCCAGCAACATTCTGCCGCGTATTCCCGTTCCACCTGATGTTTGACCGTGAGCTGAACATCATCCAGGCTGGCCGTACTGTCTCCCGTCTCCTGCCCAAGGTCACCAGGCCTGGCTGCAAGATCACCGATGTACTGGACACTGTGAGTGCAGATGTAACGTTTCGCTTGTAGACACTGTTTGCATAAGTAGTAATAGACGTGGCCACAAGATATACACGAGTTCTGAAAAGCGGGATCGAGGTTTTCTGAGCGTACTGAACACATTTCTTTGTAGAAGGGTCTTGAGCTTCACTACATATGTTTACTAGGTCATTTTAAGTATTTCTAGTCCAAGACTCATACATTTTTTTAACCTGGGGAAGCTTGAGGGGGATGAAATTTTCAACGGGGTAATTATTATGAAATGAAATTAGGAAATACTAGTGCTTACTAAGGGATAAAAGCGTGTTATTATGTATGTATGTATGAACTTACTAACACTACTAATAATTTTCTAATTTTAAAAACAGCAATATTTTTATATACCTAAATATGAATTGAAAAAAAAAACCGTAAAATATAAATTTATGAGTTTTGGACTAGAAATACTTATATTGACCTAGGTAACATATCTAGTGAAGCTAAAAACCCTTCAACAAAAAAAGTGTGTTAGTTTTGGAGTTTTTTTCTTAGTAGTAGAGCCTAGCTAAATTATTATAATACATTTTGGTAATTTTCGAAGAATTCCCCCAATTATTTATTTATGTATTTACTTATCATAGAATACCGTGTTGTACTCTACGACGCAGCTTCCTGCGCTTATTTTTGTACTTTTGATTCACAATTTTTTTCTTACAGGTGCGTCCTCACCTGGAGATGACCTTCGCAAATGTCCTGGCTCACATCAACACCGTGTACGTTCTGAAGACCAAATCTGAAGAGATGATTGTTCCTCATGACGCCCATGAGGAAATTGCCTCGCTTCGTTTGAAGGTAGGTTTGGTATACAGTACGACAACAAGTAAATTATTGAACCGTGTTTTCGGCTCTGCCAGCCAAAAAACTACAATTCAAAATTAAAATCAACTATTTTGTGTGAACCGTGATGTAAAAACAACCATAGATATTTGGCTCATGAATTCACGTTTTTTTTTAAAATATTAATTTCAGGGACAGATGCTGTACATTCCAGACACTGATGTGGTAGTATTCCAATGCTACCCCAGCGTGACAAATCTTGATGATCTTACACGGTAAGCAAATTCGCAAAATATAATAAGGCCCTTTGTTTGTTTTTTAGTTTTTGTGAGTGACCTTACACCCTCTACCTATCTTATATTGATGATTTTCTAAGTCGTTTCTGCTATTCACAGTCGCGGCCTGACTATCTCGGACATTCCCCTGCACGATGCTACTCGGGACCTGGTGCTCATGTCAGAGCAGTTCGAGGCTGATTACAAACTGACACAGAACCTGGAGGTGCTCACCGATAAGCTGCAACAGACCTTCAGGGAGTTGGATTCGGAGAAGCAGAAGACGGACAGGTAGATGCTGATAAAGTTCTTTGACCAAACTTGTAAAGAAGGAGGTCTAAATGATACCAGGGTTTGTAAAGTAGTCTCAACTCTGGGCAGCATCTGAACCACTTTGAATCAATCTCCTATGCTCATGTTCATGATTAATATTTTCATAAATTTATCTTTCTAAGGTGCTAAAGCATTATTAAAAACCATTTGGTATAAATCCTCTTCTTCTATTCCAGGCTGCTCTACTCGGTCTTACCCATCAGCGTGGCTACCGAACTCCGCCACCGCCGTCCGGTCCAAGCACGTCGCTATGATCCTGTGACCTTGCTCTTCAGTGGCATTGTCGGGTTTGCCAACTACTGCGCCAGGAACACTGACCACAAGGGTGCCATGAAGATTGTCAGGATGCTCAACGATCTGTACACCACGTTTGATGTCCTCACTGACCCGAAGAGGAACCCTAATGTTTATAAGGTTTTGTTCCCAAAAGCTCTTCTACTCATGATAATCCAAATTTAGGTCTCTAGCTGGTACCTTGCTTTTCAATAGCATTGTCGGGTTTGGCAACTATTACGTCAAGAATACTGACCATAAGGGTACCATGAAGATCGTCAGGAAGCTCATCGATTTGTATTTCACCTTTGATGTGCTCACTGCCCCGAAGAGGAACCCTAATGTTCACAAAGTTTTATATGCAAATGTCCTCCTATAATCATCTAAAATTAGGTTCTGTATAATAATAATGCACAAAAAGCCAAATGTGAACCGTACAGTTTGTCTGTTCTCTTGATTTGAATTATGCTAGTTTATCTCGGAAACCAAACCAAGAATGCTATTAGCACACAGTAACATAATATAAATGCCTTCAGGTGGAGACTGTTGGTGACAAATACATGGCAGTGTCTGGTCTTCCGGAGTACGAGGAGTCTCACGCAAAGCACATCTGTCTGCTTGCTCTGGACATGATGGACTTGTCACAGACTGTCACCGTGGATGGAGAACCTGTGGTAAGTTTCATTTTGCAACAATATAATGATGATCGTCTTTAATCCTCACTAGGTTGACTGGAAGAGATCTCTTATAAAGATAAGCTCGCCTTTGCTTTAATTTTAAGATTTAACCAAAGTTTTGAAATTTATGCAACAAAGAATATACATACATAAGAATATAATACAAATTATGATCGAGTCACCCAATAGAGTCCTAATGAAGTGTACATATAAATCAGTAAATTTTACTTAACGGTAATGCTGTAGAATCCAGTATATGGATTTGAGGGCATAGGAATTTGAATAACAACCCACCTGTTGGATAACAAACCTTTGGTGAAACGGTCTTTTCTTTTTTTTTACTATCTAACTTGTAAGGATTATGTATCGTCTGGGCGTCACTATTGTGTATTTAGAGTCAAACTAAGTGCTCCATTCTAGATTTGCCGGCTTAAAATCTATTTATCACTTTCAGACTAAAAACATTGGAAAAGGACATGAGATCTATTCTCTCCAGTTTTTGATTTATAGTCGGTAGTTTTATGCGTTATATTTAATTTAAATCCGCCTTCATCATCATCTCCCTAGCCTTATCCCGTATCTCACGGGGTCGGCTTCCTAATCTAGGGGATTGAACGAGGGTACTGGTTTTTACACAGAGCGACTGCCATCTGACCTCCGCAACCCAGAAGGGAAACCAGACCCAATCCTAGATTAGGTCAGAGTTTTCAAGCCGCCAATGCTTAGCACTGGCCTCTGATATGGCTTAACGACTAATATCTACGGTATTAAACGATATTAACCGGGACCAACGGCTTAACGTGCCTTCCGAAGCACGGAAAAAGCACCGAATAAACGTACATATGAAATTCGAAAACCGAAAAACACATTGGTACGTGGTGGGGTTCGAACCACGACCCCCCGCTCAGGAGGCAGCGACCCTATCCACTACACCATCGGGCTCTCTTGGGGAAACGTGCAATAACGCGTCAAAATCTAGCGGGCCAAGTATAAACCGTAGAGTACAAATCGATTGTCCTTTTTCAATTTTATTATTTTCATAGTGACAGATTAATTTAAATTTAGTTTCAGCGGGTGGTATCTAAAATCGAGCCCATTTTCAATCTAAAATGGTTTTATTTTCTTGTTGAACCAAAATTATGAAAGTGAAAGAACTAAATATACGTTGTTCCTCAGGGTATCACTATTGGTATTCACTCTGGTGAGGTAGTGACTGGTGTGATCGGTCATCGCATGCCGCGCTATTGCCTCTTCGGCAACACTGTCAACCTGACCAGCCGCTGCGAGACCACAGGAGTCCCTGGCACCATCAACGTCAGCGAAGATACTTACAGGTATATTTTCAAAATTTCTTCTTCTTCTTCTGTCGAGTGAGTATCGAGTCTATCGACCCGATGAACCCTGGTGCCAGAGTTTTTAAACCGCCTAGTAGCACAACTATCAGGCCTCTGACATGGTTTGAGTAACGACCACTATCAAAGACAGCGACCGGGACCGCCGGCTTAACGTGCCCTCCGAAGCACGAAATCTTTTTCTTTTTCGGACAATCAGGTGATTCAGCCTGCAATGTCTTACCCAAACTGGGGAAAATTTCTCAAAGTGATAAATTCTCGAATATCAACTTTGTGTTTCCCCCCTGGGAATCGAACCCAGGATCTCCGGATCAGGAGTCCATGGCACTAGCCACTAGACCACGGAGGCAGTTGTTTCTAGCAAAATTTCTTTTAATATCGGAACCACCATTAATTTTACCAGCAAAGACACTAATAGGTAGGTACATCTTCTGCATACATTGCCACGTGAGGACAGATGAAGCAGATGGCTTGTTCTAACATCTGTTCGGTAAAAATCTGATCATCCGCTACAAAAAACTACAGTTATAGATGTGGCAGGCGTTATTGAATGGTTCCTGGCATCATCAACGTAAGTGCCTACTCTGTTGTTTATAGCAAACTACGCAGGTATAAAACGATGCGGTAACACTTTGATGTTAGAGACAAAATCAAGTGTTGCTTATCGATGAATTAAAAGAATTTCCTAACGTGTTTATGCATTTTATGAAAGAAAAGACTTCAATATTCTTGATATTTTATTTCAATCATCAAACAAATCTAAATACCTTTGCAAAGACAGAGGGACAGGTAATTTCGCAATTCCGAATGGAAGCTCAAAGTTTTTCCAAAGCATTTGTCTCACTTGACACCTGCACAGGTGTTTTAGCTCAACTGGTTTCAAACTACATCTAGATGTTGGTATCAAATGATCCTCCAATATATCTCCATACTTCTCCAGTGCAACTTTCCTTTGATAATTATAGTCTTCGGATAGTTCCAAATGTTTGAAAACCTTTTTGTCAACGGTGAAGTGAATTCTTGGTATTGCTCGGAGTGATAGTTTGAGACAGGTTACAAGTTCATATGGATACTTTCTGTTGTATTCATTGAGTCTGTCTAAGATTGATTCCACTGGGTTCGAAGATACATTATCCTGATCATTTATGGTGGCACCAAATCTAAGAAGGATCATAAGCATTTCTGCTGCCCCCATTTGTATGACAACTCTTACTGGAGAAGCTTTGCCACAGCTTTCTAGAGGTACGTCTATGAAGCGATATGTTTTATTGTCATCGTGATATTCTAGGCTGGCATTGGTAGCGTGATCTAAGAAGTAAACTAACGCATGAACGTTCTCTTCTTTATCTCTGAAGTCAGATTTCCATCCAGCTAGGAAGTGTGGTGCTGATGTCCCGAAAATTGCACCTGTAACAACATTTAGATTAAAGATCAGGCCGCACTAGAACGTAGCTGCAGCGGCGCGGTGCTGAAAAGAGTCATTTGTTGTAGTCGCAGTGCCGTGACGAGCTGCGCAGTGCCGCGCCGAGCCGCGCCGTGCCGTGCTACAAATAATTTATTTTATGAAAATGTTTAAGATGTGCCTACCGCACCACCGCAGCGGCACTGTAGCTGCAGCGGAGTGGCACGCAATGTGTTTTTGCTGCGCCGCTCCGCTGCAGTTACGTCCTAGTGCGATCTGACCTTTAATCATCACATCATCAACCTTTGTCAGTTTACTGCTGGACATAGATCTTCCCCTGATACGCCACTGAGTTCGGTCTTTATTCGTTCGTATCAAATATTTGCCCAATGCCTAACGTACATCATCTCCCTACCTAGTTTCAAGACGCTATCGTATCTTATGCACAGATACTTATAGCAAGCATCTAAGTTAGCATTATGATTTTGTGTTTTCGAAGAGATCTATCTCATTTGCATACTTTGAATAGCTACCCAAGTCGTCACCACATACCTGTGTTCTTAAATTATTGGATCAATTTATCATATAAATAGCTCTACCTGTTTGCCTTGAGGTTTCTCTTGCACTATGTCAATTTTAGAAAGCAGACTATCGTCTCATTCTAATTCATAAGCCCTACAATAAATTAATTTTAATCTGTTGCTTTTTTTGAATCGCAAACAAATATCATATCATACTTCAACGATAATATCTATACTTTGTGAAATAATGTGTTGAATGTTATCTTAGCTCTCCCAATGCGTATAGCTGAATTTCTAGAATGCGTCTCTAAAGTAAGGATAGTAGCTAGTAAAGGATATTTGATTTGTCTTGTCATGTCTAACCTGAATCTTCTGTGTTTCGGTCTAAAGGGCAAGAGATAGTAGATGTTATAGGCTATGGTGCTGCTTACCATCAGGTAGGCCGTATGCTTAGTTGTCCCTGAATAACAAGAAAACAAACTACGCACTGCTGGGCAAAGGCCACTCTTTTTCTCATCTATTCTGCCCTGTTTTGGGCCTCAAGTTGCCAGTCTTTTAATTTCAATAAATATTTACTTACCCAAAAATATTCTTTCAAAAGTCTTCTCACAAGCATACAGTTCATCCAATAAAGCAGCAACCACAGCGTTGTCCTGTAGACTCCAGTCGAAAGCCAACTTCATAGCTATGTAAAGTAGATTGTGATACTTCCCCATTAGGCAGACATCGCCGTTTTCAGACTTGCAATTATTGTGGTACCGAAGAGTGGACACCACGAAATTTTTGCAAGTGGCATCGTCTGTGTTGTCTTGACCTGCAAAACAAATGTTTTGGTAATGTTTTAGTAACATAAAAAATTCATTGTTAAATCGGAGTTATTCATAAAGGAAAATTATAAAAAAAAGATCAAAGAGAAACACAACTGAACTGAGGTTGAAATTAAATCAAAATAACAGTTTACTGTAAATTGACGAGTGTGTTGTGACAAAGGTGAGCTTGGCCTATCATAATTTCTGTGTGGTACATGGCTTTGTTCGGGCTGGATTTGATGAGAGTTATTAATGATCAAAATATACACAAACTACAAATATAATACTATACCTTTCGCGCAACCAGCTATAACAGAATTAAAATATTCAACCAGCTCTTTTCTCTTAAATCTTTGGCTCAATCCATCTCGGTCTAAATTAGTGAATACTTCAGTAAAATAGAATTCCATAAAAGTATCCATTTTATTGCACACAAAGTATAACAAATATAGTATTTATTAAATTGTTTACAAATAAAAATTTAGAAATTATTTTTTACAGAGAATTTTAAAAACTTTTGATGATATTTGTGTCAACGTCATTTTGATGTTACCGGATTTCACTGAGTTTTCTCTGAGTTGTTCTAACATAAACTTTTTTTTTTTTTTTTTGATCACTGAATACTATTTTGATTCCATTGGGTTGTGTGCTCTATAGTGGGTCTTTTATCGTTCACTGATGGTATAGGAATGGATCAACGCACCTTACCGACTAAAAACATACAAGTGCATAATCTACTTACAGGATATGGATGTGAAGCCTTAGTACTGATACAGCCTGAGTACTTAGTAGTGTGTGTGGTAAAAATACATCAGTACCTGTGAATAAAGAAGTATTTTCCTACGGTAAAAAGTAGACTCCGTTCTATATAAGAACCTAACTATAGGGGAAAGTTGAAATACTAATGGGATTTAGATCCATTCGTAATTTCCATGTTGGAATGAGAGTGATAGAAAGAAATTGAATAGGTATGTCAGCCCTCTCTGCTTTCTGATATATGCGATGGGCTGACAATCTGTCACTGTAGCAATACCTATTTAATAGTACCTGCTATACATAAATCTGAAATTGCCCTGAATATTATGAAACGTACCTAAAATGTAGGCTTATTGATTAAAATTGAGAATTGAAGATGTAATTCAATATAATTTATTTTTTCCAGCTACCTGATGAAAGAAGAGAACATAGACGAGCAGTTTGAGCTGACGTATCGAGGACACGTCTCCATGAAGGGCAAGGCTGAGCCTATGCAGACCTGGTTCTTGTCCAGGAACAAGCAATCTACTGACGTTGCTTAAGATAAGGAGCATCTCATACTTTTCTTTGCTGTCTAGGCTGGGTGGTGCGTTGAGACCAAACGTCACAGAACATCTCTTGGTCGCAAAATGTTCCTTTCTCATAACGTCTCTTTCGCTAAATAACTTGAGTTCAAATCGTGGGCCTACTAAAAAGACGAGAAAAGAGCAGAATTTTCAAGAGGATATATTTTGAAAAGGACATTTTACTACGATCCCCGTTATACAGGATACGGGTGACATTGTTCCTTACATGTTAAACCCTTTACTTTTTACCAATTAAATATTTTCGTCAACCATGGAATTTATGGGTACTTACTTACTTATTCTTTATTATGTCACTTCTGATGAGACAAGAAAACATAGATGACCAGTTTGAGCTGACGTATTGAGGACACATTTCCATGAAGAGCAAGGCTGAGCCCATGGCAGACCTGGTTCTTGTCCAAGAAGAAGCATTCTACTGACGTCGCTTAAGATTATGATTAAGAAAGGCCTGACCTTTATAATTAATTTGTGTTTTTAAGGTGACGTTTTTAGATATGTAATTCCTGAATACAAATGCAATCGGCCATCCAGTTCTGTAAAAAAAAATATCTCAGTGCAGCAACACACAGGCGTCACTTACAGCGCGCAAGTTTGCGCTTAACACGCTGTCAATGGTTTTTGCATTACCTACAACACACATACGTTCTATGCGCGCATAGCGATGAACTTTAAGTCGGGGCATCCCTCTGCATGTAAGGTGACGCATGTGTGATGTAGGCAATGCAAAAAGGATTGACAGTGTGTTGAATGCAACCTTGCGCGCAGTAAGTGACACATGTGTGTTGCTGCCCTAACATCAATTTATTTGAAAATACAATGAAAACTTTCTACTATAAATTAAGGAAAAATTAAAAAAACCGCTATAAAATCAAATTGGCGGTTATGTATATTTATGAAATATTTATAATCAGGGACTTTCGTGTACCTATTGAAATTGAATCTCATGTAAATCATGATAATTGTATTACTCTTTATTTAAGATCATATAAACTAAACACTTTTAAAATTTTAAAGAACTAACTTTATTAAACATATTGCTCTTAGAAGAGTAACTATTAATTATTATTATTTTTTTATTAATTATTAAGCTAATAGTTTCCTGATAGCAGCCTACTTGTTGTATCTCGTTTCAATTTCATATTTTATTTGAAAACTTTGTTGATGTTTTAGATATTTATAAGTTCGTTTTACTGACTTGGAGCTTTAATTGTTAGTACATATAATAATATAAATGTAAAACTATTTAACTATAAAACGTTGTACTAAATACAACCCAGGCGTAAGGGACAGCGTCCCGCAATGATTTCCACCAGGAAATTCTTTCAGGAACATAAAAAATGGCTTTTCCATACATATTGTCTGATCATGGTGAACATTTAAAGTAAAGGTAAAAGGTAAAGCCAATTTTTTTATTCACTTCATGAAAGAATGTCCTGGTGGAAGTTGTTCAGTGTCGTTGACTGAGCAACTCCTATTAGTTTGCGGGACGCTGTCCCTTACACCCGGTATAATTGGTTCCAATGTGGGAAAATTGATTGCATTCGATTACGAAACTTCAAAAAAGAAATGAGTAGTCTAGTTTCAAAACCCGCTAAAACGCTTTTCTAGTATTATTGACTGATATTGTCACTGTATAGTACGTTCAAGCCTGTGTAAGATCAGTTGAACATTCTGTTGCACAATCCTCTAAGGCTCGTAATTATGAAGCGATCTCAAACTTGAGAGCAACATTAAGCATGTATTTGACAGGCCATTTTATACAGAAATGACATTTCTGATACGAACTTAAACTCGCTGTCACTCATGAGTGCTGATTATAAATACGGCCCTCAACCCTGATAAAAATGACATGAAAATTAACGTTTCGTTGCAAAACCCGCTAAAACAGCAGTAGCAGGGTTTGACACTAGAAAATAATAATAACCAAAGATAGGACATGAAAAATAATTTTCGATGATAATTAAGGCTCGTATTTATAAAGCGATCTCAAGATTGAGAGCAATATTAAGTATGGATTTGACAAGCCATATTGTACTGAAATTACATTTCTGATACGAACTCAAACTAGCTGTCAGACTCAAGTGCTGTTTACCAATACGGGCCTAAGAATAGGAAATAAAATGTAAAATTTAACTAATTTATTGTAGTAAAGGAACCAATATAACAAACATTTCTAGTCTATTGTCACATCTGTATTAGAGTAGATGCATAAACACCTCAATGTTATAACTGTGTTTTAATAAATAAACTTTAAAAATACCTTCAGTAGACCATTTTTATTTGAGATAAAACCTTTAATCACTATTAAAGTTATTACTTCCATGCTGGACTAGGAGCTATAAAAAAATATTGAATGTACCAGCTACATCTCCACCCGGGCATGTCGTAAAAAACCAGCTAAGGAAAAAGAAGAAAGTTTATTGTAATTTAGGCAATGCGCTGGCAACCTGTCACTACAGTATAAACGTCTATCTTAAACATCCCTTAAAACTTCTGCCTACCCCATTAGGGATACAGATGTCATATATGTATGTACGTAAATTTATTAAAATAGTTCTTTTACTTTTCTGGGCAACCACTTATAGTTAGCAAACCTGTAGATAGCAGATACTTTTTTGTATTCTAACTATTCTTGAGTCGATGCTCGAACCTTTCAGACTCCTGTTAAAGTCGGTGCCTCTGCCTACCCCGTAAGGGATAAAGGCGTTACGTAGTTACATACTCCTACATATGATCACGCCTTTATCATTATGGGGTAGGCAGAGCGTAATCGGCCCTAAACAAAGGTCGTTCCGCTACATCAGACAAAATTTTGAGGGTCATTTAAGATAGATTTGTAGGTATATTGCTGTAATTACAGGTTGTCAGCCTATCGTCTAAATTGCAATATAAAGATACCCTCGGATGCCTTAGCTGGTTATTACAGCATTAACTGCCTCCGTGGTCTAGTGGCTAGTGTCATGGACTCCTGATCCGGAGGTCCTGGGTTCGATTCCCAGGGGGGAAACACCTAAGTTGATATTTGAGAATTTATCACTTTGTGAATTTTTCCCCAGTTTGGTTAGGACATTGCAGGCTGAATCACCTGATTGTCCGAAAAAAAAAGATTTTGTGCTTCGGAGGGCACGTTAAGCCGTCGGTCCCGGTCGCTGTCTTTGATAGTGGTCGTTACTCAAACCATGTCAGAGGCCTGATAGTTGTGCTACTAGGCGGTTAAAAAACTCTGACACCAGGGTTCATCGGGTCAATAGACTCGAACCCACTCGACAGAAGAAGAAGACAGCATGGCCAGGAGAAAATGCAGCCAGCACATTTTATGTTTTTCTTTCGCTCCCAGGCCAGCATGGAAGCAGCCTGTCGATTTTGTTTTTCTCTCGCTCCCAGTCCAGCATAGAAGTAAGGTTTGCGTATTCTTATCTTCCTTAAAAGCTACACCAAAAGCATCAATTTAGCGAACGCCTAAAAATACCCATCAGTTGTGGAATGTCGTCGCGACCTCGCCGGTCGGCGGCCGGTTCGGTCGGATTTCCAACCACTTTTCGGTCACTAAAGTTCTGGACAGACAGACAGCAATGAAACTGCAAGCCGACTGCCTAATACCCACCAGGCGTGGAATGCCGTCTTTTGTCAAATTGGCCACATTCAGTCACTAAGATTTTAGACAGACGGATCGTAATTTAATTGCATACTGACTGCCAAATCAGGTCAGATACAATATATACGTCAATGCAGTTGGCATGACTGAAATAAAACTGCACGTCAACTGCCGTCAACATCCCGCGTTCAGTTTGATAGCAGTCGGTGTGCAGTTACAACAACTTTTTCGTAACTACTTGGTCCAACTACATGAGAATAGAATCTTAACATGCAGTTAGCTTGCAGGCATTGTACAGGTTGGCGTGACTTCACGTCGGTTGAACACAGACTTCAATCAAACTGGACGTTGACAAGCATTTGGCGTGCAATTTAATTTTATTCATGCCATTTCCTCACAAACAGCATCTGAACTTCAAATTGGTAGTCAGATTGCAGTTGAGTTACAGTCCGTCTAGAGCCTACCTGAGTCCGGACCCGTTTTTATAAGAAATTTGGCTTTTCGAGACTTCCAAAGTTTTGTGTTTTGATATTCTTATTAATTGTAAACGAATATAGGAAACTAAAGAAATGGCCATATTTGTCTGAAAATATAGATAACTTCTTCTTCTTCTTCTTCTGTCGAGTGGGTATCGAGTCTATGGACCCGAGGAACCCTGGTGTCAGAGTTTTTAAACCGCCAAGTAGCACAACTATCAGGCCTCTGACATGGTTTGAGTAACGACCACTATCAAAGACAGCGACCGGGGCCGACGGCTTAACGTGCCCTCCGAAGCACGAAATCTGTTTCTTTTCGGACAATCAGGTGATTCAGTCTGCAATGTCCTAACCAAACTGGGGAAAAATCACAAAGTGATAAATTCTCAAATATCAACTTTATGTTTCCCCCCTGGGAATCGAACCCAGGACCTCCGGATCGGGAGTCCATGGCTCTAGCCACTAGACCACGGAGGCAGTTATAGATAACTTAAACAAAAGGAGAAAAATGCTAATAGATACGGAGAAAAAATCAATTTCTTATCATGAAATAGATACTAATAGGAATTTTAATGCAGAATAATTTTTATTTGTCAAAGAAACATGAATAATTTGTCAAAGTTCCGATAAAACACAAAAGGAGTTACCAAGATTGTAAACAAGTAGCTGTATTAAAATAAAATATACTTTCCTCAATCAAGCTTTGAGTTTGATATATTATATCATTGAAATACTTATTAGTGCACTTCCATGCTGGACTGGGAGAGATAGAAAAGCATAGAATGTTCCAGCTGCCCTTCCTCCCGGGCATGCTGTTGAAGTCAGCAAAAGGGACTCGAGGGTTACAGTGTATTGTAATTTAGGCGATGGGCTGACAACCTGTCACTATAGCAATACATATTACAATCTAAAATGCCCTCAAATTTCGTCAGACGTGGCTTTTACGAGGTGTTAAACGCTCTGCCTACTCCGTAAGGGATAAAGGCGTGATTTATGTATGTATGAAATACTTATCAAGTACTAAAAACCTTGTTTCGAATCGAAATGAATAAAAAACTACAAATGTTTTATCAATAATATTCCTACATTTTGACTTCGTATTATACTCGCAAGACATGATGTTTTCAATATTTTAAATTTCAAACCAATAAAAGCATGTTTTATTCCAAAATACCTGTTTGGTTGGAATCTTGTATCTTTTTTAGTTTTTTGCCGGGCGATTTGGTCAGCTTTAGCTGTATACGCAAGTTTAAACAAAAACATACCTAACGAACTCCAGTAACCGTTCAATATACATTGAGCTTTTCTAAAAAATAAAGGTAATATCCAACACCTTGTTATAAAGCAATGTACTATACATTTACTAAAGATTGAGTCTTCGTCGTTTTAGCTAAACTTGGCACAGGGAATTTTCGAACGCATGACATCATTATCTACTTTTGTTATTTTTGTTAGATTAGATACTTTATTAGCATGTCTGTTAAACAGTCGTAAAATACTACGTTGTTTGGAATTTGTCAAGATAATGCAAGTTGACAATGAAAGAAATTTGACTCTTGAAGAATAAAATTGAAAATGAAAGATAATACAAGTTGACAATCAAATAAATTTGTCTCTTGAAGAATAAGATTGAAAATGAAAGATAATACAAGTTGACAATCAAATAAATTTGACTCTTGAAGAATAAAATTTAAAATGAAAGATAATACAAGTGGACAATCAAAGAAATTTGACTCTTGAAGAATAAAATTGAAAATTAAAGATAATACAAGTTGACAATCAAATAAATTTGACTCTTGAAGAATAAAATTTAAAATGAAAGATAATACAAGTGGACAATCAAAGAAATTTGACTCTGGAAGAATAAGATTGAAAAAGAAAATGGTTTCACCCGACAACGGTTTCATAAGACGAAACATATACATACATACATTAACATTTCATCAACACAAATTAGTAGGCAAGTGCATGCTTTCAAATATAATAATAATAAAACTTTGGCGATCCAAGAAAATACGAGTAAAAATCATTCAGAGTATATTAGAACATTTATCAATGCGACAAACGTAGAGGAAAAGACATCAACGAGATACTCTCAAAAATTATAATATTTCTGATGAATATAAATATGTATAATATCAACTCTCTTCATCGAGACTAGGCTAGTTTTATATGAATTTTAATCATTTTGAAATAAATAAGAAAATAAACTAAATTGAGATACCAGAAAAAACTCTGGCGCATGCGAAGGCGACTGAGGTAGCAATTCAAAAATCCCTTACATAAAACGTTGTAACTCACTATACGATACAACTCATTTTGTTCTTTACGTAAGAAACTACAAAGTTGAGAATCGCTTGTAATGGTGTTGGTTAAGTTTAACGTGAATGGAAAAGGCACCTCAACAGGCAGTCATTTGAGAAACCGCTTCAGTCAGTTTGCGTCAAACACTTGTCGCTGTCACACGTGCGTCCGCGCAGGTTGACGGTTGGCCAATTTGAATCTCGAACGACCGCTCACCGGCCAATCGCGTCCGATCGTTTGATTTCTTTTTCGCGATCACTTTTTGCATAAACCGTGTGTTCCGTTTGTGTTCTGTGTTTTGTGACATTGAGAGACTGGTGTTTTTAATGACAGTTTGTGTTTCCATGTCAGAAGGTCGGATGGTTTCTCACGTGCGGGTAAGATTTGTCATTAATTAGTGTAACGTATCATTCAAAGTTTCTAGACACTTTAGTTTTTTCACACGGCTAGTGTAGTAGAGTTTTGCTATTTAGTAATTGTTTTCAAAATGACACAATAAAGATGATTTTCTCAACGGTACTTGCGCAAATTCAACGCGCGAAATGTTATTTCGTAGTCGTTTTTAATACTTGCTTCGAAAATTGCCTACTTACCAACAACTTACTAAGGTCCGTATTTATCATCAGCACTTGAGACTGACATCTAGTTTGAGTTCGTATCAGAAATTTCATTTCAGTAAAAAAATACCTGTCAAATCCATACTCAATATTGCTGTCAATCTTGAGATAGCTTTATAAATACGGCCCTTAAGAATTTTGAAAGTTATCTCTTGACGAATTCTTGATGCTTCCGTGAATATGTATAAGTTTGTTATCTAAGATTTTATTGATACAACTAATTAGTGTTGAAATACAACATTAGTGCTTGCGTCATAATATTAGTTTTTTTAAACAAGTTAAATAACCGATTACAGTTGTACAAAATTAAATATTTCAAGCTAGGAAACTAACAATGCCTCGTCATTATTTACATGCGTCTGTCTATAGAATTTTCCAAGGAACCTAGCCTCTGATGGTTCGTAATGATCTATTATAGCATTTATAGCAATTAACATACTTATCGTCTACTATAAGAAGCAACACAAAGATGTAAACGGAATTATCCTTAAGGTCATCGTCTAAACATCCTACCTATCGGTATCATAATCGGCTCTATGTATTTACACAACAGAACAAAAAAAAAAATATTCCTCTAAATATATACATACATATAATCATAACTATATGCCTAATAGGGTAGGCAGAGTGTAAATGATGTAAACACAGGTCGTTTCCCCACGTCTGACAAAGTTTAGAGGGTTATTTTTAAATAGATTTTTAGGTATACTGCTGTAGTGACAGGTTGTCAGCCCATCGCCTAAATTACAATATACTGAAACCCCCGGATCCCTTAGCTGGTTTTTACAGCATGCACGGGAGGAAATGCAGCTAGCACATTCTACGTTTTTCTCTCGCTCCCAGCATGGAAGATAAATATATCATAGTTTTAAATAGTAATACGCTCTGCCTACCCCATTAGGGATAAAGGCGTGATTATATTTATGTATGTTAAATAGTAAAAAAAACTGGACCTCACATAGTTAACCAATCAGCTGATTGTCCACTTTACATTCCCTCATTTCTTGATGTATATAATAAGATATCATGAAAGAATTCCTGCTTATAATGTAACACCCTATATCATTACTTATATACCGAAGATGTATTATCTTATCTTTAACCAATAGTTACCACGTAGTTTCATGATTTATCAAAAGTTACAATCAATATCATCGTAAAATGGTTAATTTTAATTATCCATGTATAATATTTTTACAATTGTATTTCAGTATAGATTTGTTATGTTCCGGGTATATATGGTATACCTATTGCAAATAAACCAATACCTTGTCTCCAACATTATATACAGAAAAAAAATTGGACTTTATTTGGAAAATAATCTCAGCTCTACAATTTGCTCAATTTCCTGAAAATGGAGCTATAACTTGAATTTATGGATTTATTTTTGTCCTATAGTATTTTTTTTTTTTTTTATTACAAATTGAATGTTTATAAAAGATATTTTCCTAAGAATGTAACTATAGCTGACAAGTCTCAACATAGTTAACAGAAACCTGCGCACGCGACGGCCTTTACATAATGTAAGGTCTGTCCTACATATTTGTTGCCAACACTGCAGTTTACCTTCAAAACATCGATATTTAGCTTTGTTTTGCAAAATTTGTTTACTTAAGTACACAAACGTGTTTGTCATATTTTCTGTTTGTTCTTAACATTCTTGCTAGTAGGTGATTTAATTAGCAACCGATTTCTACTTGTGTTTGTAGGAAAGTTTGTTTACAAATAATGTGATAAGTTTATGTGTTGGAACTCTACCTAAATTATTACAATTATTCTAAACTTTTATGTTTTTTTTCTGATATAATTTGTTTTAATTACTTTGTGATTGAAATACACCACAGAAATTAAAGCATAATATGAACGCCCTTTCAAAGTTGGGCAGATGTAAAAATATATTCTAATTTTAAACGATTGTAATTGTAAGTACCTAAGCAAAAAAGTTACAATTATAAACATCAGTTCTGGCACAATGTAAACAAATACACAACACCTATTTTCTAAACAATACAATTCCATTAGCAACCAATTATTAATAGAACAGTACAGTAACCGCTATATTATTCTCACGAGGCGTGCCCCATAGTAGGAAGGCGAGGAAAGCCGCGGGCGGAAGCTGGTACGTGACACAAAAACTGAACCGGTAGCAACTACGCCGCCATGCTTGATGTACCGATAGATTGTCACATCATACACGCATTCACGCTACCGGGGTTAGAAATACAGCTATAGAAATGAGCGTTGGGGTACACTTGGTCGCGGGTTAGAATGTGTGTTTGGTCGCGGGATATATTATATTGAAATAGGTCATCATCTCCCTAGCCTTATCCCGTATCTTACGGGGTCGGCTTCCTAATCTAGGGGATTGAACAAGGGTACAGGTTTTTACACGGAGCGACTGCCATCTGACCTCCGCAACCCAGAAGGGAAACCAGACCCAATCCCAGATTAGGTCAGAGTTTTCAAGCCGCCAATGCTTAGCACTGGCCTCTGATATGGCATAACGACTAATATCTACGGTATTAAACGATATTAACCGAGACCAACGGCTTAACGTGCCTTCCAAAGCACGGAAAAAGCACCGAATAAACGTACATATGAAATTCGTAAACCGAAAAACACATTGGTACGTGGTGGGATTCGAACCACGACCTCCCGCTCAGGAGGCAGCGGCCCTATCCACTACACCATCGGGCTCATAATATATATTGGAATAGGTAGGGTACCTATAAATATTTTAGGGGTATGTTATATTTACTTAGATATGTAAATGACGTAAAAGTGTACTAGAAGCAACTACGCCACCATGCTTGATGTACCGATAGATTGTCACATTATACACGCATTTACGGTACCATTGTTAATAGGAAGGTGTGGGGTTCTTCGTCAGCTGAACCGCAATTAACTCGTCCCGCGGGATCTTATCTTATCTTATTTAGCCGTTAGTGTCCCACTGCTGGGCAAAGGCCTCCCTCCGGTCTCTCCACGACTCCCTATTTTGTGCTTCTTCCGGGCAATTTTTGAGGAAGTCATCGAGCTCATCCTTCCATCGCCGCCTGGGCCGGCTACGCCGCACTCTGTCTTTCTGGGCATCCACCCGGTGGTAATCTTGGCCCATCCATTATGACATAAATTATATTTTTTATTCGTCAACTGAACCCACTTATTAATTTTCATAGAAGAGCCCAAACGAGACATTTATGTTGCGAACTGTAGTTGAGAGGCTCTTTCTATGCACACTCAAAAGTGGGTTCAGTTGACGACTACAAAATATTGTTAATTTTATGATTCCTCAACTCATCCCGCGGAATGATTTTATTGCAGGTTCAGTTGACGAATAACCCAAGGTATGCTGGGGTCCGGGTTACATTTTCATCGTATTGGTTTTGATATCAAACATATTGGCCTTCGGTGGAGACGTATTTGAGCTGATGATGATGCTAAGGCCCGTAATTATAAACAGCACTAGAGTATGACAGCTAGTATAAGTCCGTACCAGAAATATCATTTCAGTACAAAAGAACCTGTCAGATCCACACTTTATATTACTCTCAATCTTGATATCGCTTTATAAATACGAGCCTTAGTATAGTTACTTTTTACAAGTACTTTTATTTACAATGCATTTCATCCAAGAACTAATACAAACTCTCTCTATTTCTGGTTATTTCTAGTCAATATCGGTTAGAATTGGAACAAAATATGTTTGTATAAGTATCACAACACGTGCCATTCCAATTCAAGCCTATAATTATTTTAATATGTATCGACGAAAAAGGCGGAAACTATACTTAAGATATGCGTAGAAATCAAAACCATCTAACCACTCGCTATGTAATATTAATATATATATAAAGGTCGGCCGGTTTGTCCGTCCGTAACTCTCTATGGAAAGTAGAATAACGACGTGGATTTGAATATTTTAAATAATCTTCACGCATAGAAAATTGTGATATAAAATGAATTTGAACATTCCTTCAACTTAGACGTCATATAAATTTTAAGATTGCCTTTTACAATGAATAAAATTAATAATATACATTTTCTAGTAATACATACATACATAACGTCACGTCTCTTTCCCGGAGGGGTAGGCAGAGATCACATCCTTCCATTTGCTACGATCCTTGCAAACTTCTTTCGCTTCATCTACATTCATCAATCTTTTCATGCACGCTCGTAAGTTTAGGGGTACTCCTGACCTGACCTATCCCTATTTGATCGTGGTACGTTCGTCGAGGTCTTCCCCTTCCAACAATCCCACTCACACTTTTCTAGTAATAAGGTAGGTAATTTGCTACATAACAAAATTTTCCCACGGGAATAAGATATTTTTCCGCGGTGAATTTTCTTTAACATAGATACATACATACATATAATCACGCCTTTATCCCTAATGGGGTAGGCAGAGCGGAAACGACCTAAACAAAGGTCGTTCCGCCACGTCTGACAAAGTTTTGAGGATTGTTTAAGATAGATTCGTAGGTATATTGCTGTAGTGCCAGGTTGTCAGCCTGTCGCCTAAGTTGCGATATACAGAAACCCTCGGATCCCTTAGCTGGTTTTTACAGCATGCCCGGGAGGAAATGCAGCTGGCACATTCTATGTTTTTCTCTCGCTCCCAGTCCAGCATGGAAGTATTTTCTTTTCTATAAACATAAACATATTTTCTATCAAAGTCGATTCACTTTCCACATCATTTCTTTTCACGTCTCAAATAGGTAGAGCATCTTTTTACATACATACATACATAAATCACGCCTTTATCCCTTACGGGGTAGGCAGAGCGTTTAAGGCCTCGTAAAAGGCGCTTTCGCCACGTCTGACAAAAATTGAGGGCAATTTTAGATTGTAATATGTATTGCTATAGTGACAGGTTGTCAGCCTATCGCCTAAATTACAATACACTGTAAGCCTCGAGTCCCTTTTGCTGACTTCAACAGCATGCCCGGGAGGAAGGGCAGCTGGAACATTCTATGTTTTTCTATCTCTCCCAGTCCAGCATGGAAGTATCTTTTTACACCTCATAAATATGGTATTTTCTAGATAAACCATGTAGACGAGTCACTTTCAGTCTAGCCAGTTTAGTAGTTATTTCTCAGTTAGAAATTCGCAAGTAGGTTAAATTTTTTACGAGATAATTAAGTGGCTATGCTAAAATTATCTGAGCTTTGTCGACCGTAAATAGTTATATAAGCAACTGCCTCCGTTGTCTAGTGGCTAGTGCCATGGACTCCCGATCCGGAGGTCCTGGGTTCGATTCCCAGGGTTGATATTTAATAATTTATCATTTTGTGAATTTTTCAACAGTTTGGTTAGGACATTGCAGGCTGAATCACCTGATTGTCCGAAAAGAAAAAGATTTCGTGCTTCGTAGGGCACGCTAAGCCGTCGGTCCCGGTCGCTGTCTTTGATAGTGGCCGTTAATTAAAACCATGTCAGAGGCCTGATAGTTGTGCTACTAGGCGGTTTAAAAACTCTGACACCAGGGTTTATCGGGTCGAAGGACTCGATACTTATTCGACAGAAGAAGAAGTTATATAAGACTTTGAGAGCAATTTTGTTTGTATGTCCGTCAACTGTATGTACCAAACACTAGTCTTTAGAAAGATTGTATTGAAGTTTTGATTGTAATTTTGACAAAAAAAACGGGTTAAGGGACAGCATACTATAAACTGATAGGGGTTGCTTAATTAAAGAAACTGAACAACTTTCACCAAGAAATTCATTCAGGGAATGAAAATAAATTTTGGCTTTCTAATACAAAATGTTTGATCGAGGTGGTCATTGTATTTGGGGACGTCAATTATATATAGGGAAGAATTCCTTGGTGAATGTTATTTAGTTTTGTTGACTAAGCAACCCCTATAAATTTAGTGGTGGTATAGTGATGTTATTTTATTAAGTTAGGTAGATATCACTTTGCAATCTTGCGCATTTGAACACTATGTGTTAAAATGTGTTAAATGTTTAATAATAATAATAACTAACTAGGTATGTAATCTTCTTATACTTTTATTTTGAAAATGGCATCATGAAAGTCGAACACAACTAAAGATCTACCTTAATAGCAAATTACATCGGGTGCTCCATACAAAAGGCACCGCTCAATCTTACTTAACTGACTCTACAATTGAGACGATCTTCCCCAATCCTTTATACATTGCCTGCCTATCAAAGAACGCGAATTTCGATCGCCTATCAAAGACTCAATGAATATTGAATTAAGCTATTTTACCTCCCAGTACTCCTAATCGGAATTACAGTGGGTAATTTATAAAAGGTATCGTCCAATCTTACTGCACCCGCCCCCGTGTGTTCGTTAGTGGAACTAAATAAAGGACAGTAAAGATTCGCTCCGCCGCCATCTTGGATTGATGCTGGAAAATGTAGATGCGGTATGGGATTATGATATGGGGCAGATTCAATTCAGGTTCAATTTATATAAGGTGAGATGAGACGACGGTGAACCTAATTTTTTTTTTCAATGGTTATTTGTTTTACTTGACCCCCAAGAGCAGCGCTTTTAAGGTTATGATGATGATTTGTTTTTCATTTCCCTGAAAGTATTTTTCGTGGCATTTGTTCAGTTAAGTTATCTTATAAAAATGTAGATTTTAACTTTTTCGTTGGTTTTTTAACTGTGCCAAAGACCGCGTCTTTTCTCTCTTGCGCGCCTATTTATTTTTACGACCCTATAAAAGTCTCCGCCATTTTGTATTCGGCGGGCATGTTTTCTTGACAGCCATATCGTCCACTCACCTTGCAACAGGTTGGACAGGTCAACTTGACTCAAACCGACTTCACACTTGGTACGTTTGTTGGTTGACTACAGAATTGTTAGGTATGGAACGCGAGATCCGATCATCGACCTTCGGGTATATTGGGTATTATACCAAAATTTACAACTTTTCCTAAATTAATTGTAGTTCTTGTATTTTGTAGTTTTTTTGTGCTGTTATTTTCTTTCCTTTCTCTCAGTCAGACCCCACCGGTGGAGTAAGAAACGACTCAGAATTTTAGGCTATTCATATAATTATTAGCTTAGATTCTACATACATATAATCACGCCTTTATACCTAATGGGGTGGGCAGAGCGTAAACGAACTAAATAAAGGTCGTAAAGCTACGTCTGTCAAAGCTTTGAGATTATTTAAGACAGATTTGTAGGTATATTGCTGTAGTAACAGGGCGTTCAGCCCAACGCCTAAATTATAATACTGGAATTCTTGGATCCCTTAGCTGTTTTACAGCATGCCCAGGAGCAAATGCAGCTGGCACATTCTATGTGTGGATGACCCAGGCTTGGCTACTTATTTTTTTCAGTATTCCACCTTTGTTCAAACTTTTCGGAAAAACAAAGCTTTTCTTTTGACTGAAACAATACAAACCGCCTCAAACTTTTCCAATCTTCTTCACCTGGACATTGACAAACGGTTACACCCGCCCGTGGGCCGCAAACTCCAATTATCGTTTTCGCACATCTCGCACTTGGCATGTTTATGCATCGATGGCGACTGCCAATAGTCCGGTGAATTAAGTAACAGCCGTAACAGTAAATACTACTAAAAATTCAAAAAACATTAGCAAAATGGGTATCTACATACTCCGTTTTTTTTAACGATGCGTTATGGATACAATTTTTTTTGCGGCCCATAACCTGTACTTGCTTTCAAATTTTAAGAAAGTCAACTGCAGAACATATATTTCTAAAATGGTTATCGTCTACGGCACCAAAATTTGAACCTCTGCTAAGTTGCAAAGAAAAATCAGTTTATTGGCCGCAAAAGACCTACACTCAATGTTAAAAATATATACAGTTCGATATTTCTAACCCCGCAACGCAAGTGACCTTGCAAATCTTGTCAGATAAGGCGTCTGCTTGCCTACCACGAATGGGATACACGCGTGTTTGTATGAATCTATCAAAGCCGCCTCATCTTTATATTTGTAAATACTATAGCAAAAAAAAGATTAAAACAATTATTATTTTGGAGATATAATTTTAACACTTTTTATATAATATCACTCAAAACTTTTTGGTGTTTATTAACTTAAAGTGCATTAATGTGACACGTTCCATATTTAAACAAACGTTAAACATTTCTAGATTGACTGGACTACAAAAGCTAAACCTGTTCCAGCCAGCGGAGGACAATATCAAGGACAAAGGTTCATTTCGCTGACTGATTTGCGCATTCCACTTTTGAAATTTTATGCGAGGTTTCTTTTTTTATTTGCATTCCATATTTAAATTATTTTAATGACGGCGGTTGCTTTTTCCTTTAGCATTTTGTTTGTGGCTTTTGCGTTTTGAGTTCACTGAAATGAGGTGGAACCACGAACGACATTTTTAAATATATTTCGTAATCCTTTGACTTTTTAGTTTTTTTGTCGGCGCAGTTGGCTGCCTTAGTACGTTCTGTTTATCTTCAAGTAAAGTTTAACTGCGTTTTTAACTTTCCTTATAACGTATAATCAGGCATTTTAACTTTACTTCAGTATTTATAAAAAACAAAAGAACTACTAAGACCCGTAATTATAATCCGCACTTGAGATTGACAGTCAGTTTGAGTTCGTATCAGAAATGTCATTTCAGTACAAAATGGCTTGTCAGATCCATACTTTATATTGCCCTCAATCTTGAGATAGCTTTACAAATACGAGCCTAGAAATCTTGGTTAGGGTAAAATACGCTCTTTAAATTTGTCCAATAACATCGAATATATTTGAATGAACTCACGATTTAAATGTACATTTTATTGTACCTGTTGATGCATGTATAAGAATAAAAACACGTTTGGCATATTAAAGAACTCCTTTAAAGATGAGATCATTGGGGTCTAGAATGATCTCAACATTAATTATTTCTTTTGCTATACAATTTATTTTTGTATCTTCGACAAAAAATATTATTCTATAGCAAACGATAACCTATGTTGGTGAACCATACAAAGTTAAAATTCTTTTTATAATGTTTTTAATTGATATATTCTTTATATATTCTATAGTCATATCTTCCATGCTGGACTGGGAGCGAGAGACAAAACATAGAATTTGCCTGCTGCATTTCCTCCCGGGCATGCTGTAAAAACCAGCTAAGGGATCCAAAAGTTTCAGTATATATTGCAATTTAGGCAACGGGCTGACAACCTGTCACTACAGCAATATACCTGCAAATTTATCTTAAACAACCCTCAAAATTTTGTCAAACGTGGCGAAACGACCTTTGGTTAGGTGGTTTACGCTCTGCCTACCCCATTAGGGATAAAGGTTTGATCATATGTATGTATAATACGCATGTATTTAACCTACCGTTCGGTACTATACAAATGATTGATAGTGATAAGTAAGTGGCATGTCATTATAAAATAAGCAAAAAGGTTAAAAACAACCTCCATGTTTTTCCTCCGTACAAAAACAGGAGTTTCCGTTTACTAGTTACACTCGATAACCGAATTCTGCAGTCTCGTTAGTAAAATCTCGGTCATATTACAGTTAAGCATATCTAGTAACCTTCTTAAGTCTCTTTTTGTCTTCAATATCAGTAATCGGCCTTCGAGAAGTTTGTGTTTGCAAGAATAGAGAACAGTTTATGACGAAGGTATGTAAAATACATGTGTATTATACATACATACATATGATCACGCCTGTATCCCTAATGGGGTAGGCAGAGCCTGAACGACCTAAACAAAGGTCGTTCCGCCACGTCTGACAACGTTTTGAGAGTTATTTAAGATAGATTTGTACGTATATTGCTGTAGTGACAGGTTGTCAGCCCATCGTCTGAATTATAATATACTGAAACCATCGGATCCCTTAGCTGGATTATACAGCATGCCCGGGACGAAATGCAGCTGGCACATTCTATGTTTTTCTCTCGCTCCTAGTCTAGCATGGAAATTCATGCCCGGGAGGAAGTGCAGCTGGTACATTCTATGTTTTTCTCTCGCTCCCAGGCCAGCATGGAAGACATCATGGAAGTCTCATTAAAGTCATGCTACATTTCCGCAAATTTTCTGTAGGTAACTAAATAATCGGGATATTATAATGATAAAGACCTTTTCGGGCCTTAGATTTTCTGCCTTGTCTCGATAAGGTAGAAAATCTAAGGTCCGAAAAGGTTTTTATAATAATAATATCCCGATTACTGGCAACACTACAGGCTGACCGTGGGAGCGGCAGGATCACAAGACATTGACCCCACAGGACTTTCTTTTGGTCCTTCGAGCCGGATCGAAAACTGTTTTGTTACAACTGGTTTTGTTTGAGTCGCTTTTGCACCGCCATATAATACAAACATACATAAAATCACGCCTTTATCCCTTACGGGATAGGCAGAGCGTAAAACGCCTCCTAAAAGGCGCTTTCGCCACGTCTGACATAAATTGGCGGCAATTTAAGATTGTAATGTGTATTGCTGTAGTGACAGGTTGTCAGCCCATCGCCCAAATTACAATACACTGCAACCCTCGAATCCCTTTTGCTGACTTATACAGCATGCCCGGGAGGAAGGGCAACTGGAACATTCTATGTTTTTCTTTCTCTCCTAGTCCAGTATGGAAGTTCATATAATATTGTAACCAAATTGCCTTTACTGCAGGTACAAGTATTTTTGTGAGTTAGTATATATTATATAAAGCCTAAACTGTCCCACTGGTGATAATAATAATAATAAGTAATATAAAGGCTTCCTATTTAAAAACAGAAACAAAGAAGAGGCTCTCAGAATGCTATGTCACTAGCCTAAGTCGGCTGGAAGAGATTTCTTTTTAGAAATAAGCTGTGCCTGTTGTGTCTTTGTTTTATATGTATATGTCCTCTTTATTTTATTGTGTACAATAAACTGTTAAATAAATAACTTTCTACGCGATTTTATTTCCGCTAGGTTCTACGTGATAGTTTGACCTGAAATTTAGACTCGTATTAATAAAGCGATCTCAAAATTAAGAGCGATATTAAGTATGGATTTTACAGGCCTTATTGTACTCAAATGACATTTCTGATACGAACTCAAACTAGATGTTAGTCTCAATTGCTGACTATTATTACGGGTCTTAAACACCTTTTATCTTCAAAATATACCACTTACCACAGAATATACTCGTATGTTAACAGTGTACAGAAGTATCCCTCCCTACGAAAATTCGCTAGTAGATTCATATCTTCTTCTTCGATGAACCCTGGTGTCAGAGTTTTTAAACCGCCTAGTAGCACAACTATCAGGCCTCTGACATGGTTTGAGTAACGACCACTATCAAAGACAGCGACCGGGACCGACGGCTTAACGTGCCCTCCGAAGCACGAAATCTTTTTATTTTCGGACAATCAGGTGATTCAGCCTGCAATGACCTAACTAAACTGGGGAAAAATTCACAAAGTAATAAATTCTCAAATATTAACTTTGTGTTTCCCCCCTGGGAATCGAACCCAGGACCTCCGGATCGGGAGTCCATGGCACTAGCCACTAGACCGCGGAGGCAGTAGATTCATATTATACGCAAAATCTAGCGTTCCCACATCTCCGTTCCCTCCCATTGACTGACAGCTTATTCAATGAATGGATAAATGTTTATTTACTTCAATTCACATGACCATTAGACTTACAACACACGAGTTGCGTCCACACAATGTCTAAACACAATAGCAATAGTGGGGTGTGACCATAGAACAGACCAATGGTTAGAGTAGAAGTAACTTGACTTCGCAGTAATAAGCATTTTATACATAAGGTATACAAGGAATTCTTCCATGCTGGACTGGGAGTGATAAAATAACGGAGAATGTGTCATCTGCATCTCCTCCCGGGCATGCTGTAAAAACCAGCTAAGGGATTTGAGGGTATATTATAATTTAGGCGATTAGCTGACAATCTGTTACTACAGCAATATACAGTTATATTTTAAACAACCCTCAAAACTTGTCAGTCGTTGCGGAATGACCTTTGTTTGGGTCGTTGAAGCTGTGCCTACCACATTAGGGATACAGGCGCAATAGTATGTATGTAGGAATTCTTCCATGCTGGCCTGGGAGCGAGAGAAAAACATAGCATGTGTGGATCCGAGGGTTTTAGTCACTCCAGAAATATACCTACATATCAGTCTTAAATAACCCTTAAATCTTTTCCAGACGTGGCGGAACGACCTTTGTTTAGATCATTTACGCTCTGCCTAACCCATTAGGGATAAAGGCGTGATTATGTGTATGTGGAAGTTAGGAACATAGACATTTTATCAACGAAGGTAGATTTTGAATTGCAGATGGTATGAATATAATAAATAGATCATATTATTATTAAAATGGAGTACTTCACATCCATGTTATTCAACACTTAAAGCAGAAACTAGATTAGATACAACACAAATAAGGATTGTAATTACATAATTTTAGGTCAGTTTAGTTCTATTAGAAGTGCAACAAAACCATGACGTGTGCAACATTTTTAGAGCAATAATACTAATGGCAGCTATTTGCAGCTAGCATTTAGTTGTTACTTTCAGAATCATAGCTCACATAGCTGAAATCCACTCATGGCATTTCTACCGGCGGCGCTTAGCAATTATCTGAGGCGATAGGTGCGACCAAAAAGCCGAAAAATTTCAACTATTGTCTGCCAAATCAGCCGAGACGAGTGAAATTGTGAATAGGTATTTTTTTTCTAATAAGCTATTGTTGTTATAAATTGCCATAAAGTTGCCGGTGCGTAATTTGCATGGACAATGTAATATAATGCGGAAAACCGCCACAGAAATCTATAGAACATGTTAAGTAGTTCAAGGTTAGTTTTGTCAGCATTTTAGCATATAGCCATGGCTGTTTTCTATTATTATGCAGAACTGTTCAGAATCTTGCATTTTGTCTTGCACATAGAAATAATAAAAAAAAACATTATGTAAAAATGTCTTAATAGGTTAAGTTTCTTTCTATTATTGATTTTGTATTTAAGTCAAAGTAAATTCTTTTCTTTTTATATTGATCGAATGACTGTGGGCTTAAACTAAAATATTTAACACTAAACGGGACCCTGCGATACAGGCTTGCCTAGTGTGGGGACCATGATTAAACTTTATGTAGTTATCACACCAAAATGTACAAAGTGAAGTGTAATAGATAAGAGCATTTTTTTAATTTCTGTACTCTGTGCATTTGTTAATAAATATATTTTTCATTATTCATTTTCATGTGCCAAGACTTCACTGTAATAATTTGCCCAAATAGGCAGTGAGATAAATCTAAAAGTGCGCCATCTTCAGGGTTTAGTATCATAATTCTTACTTCCTAAATGAATATGTTTTCAATTGACAAGATAAATTGAATACAAGAAATTTGATACACAGACAAGTTTATTGACGTTCAAGTACAAACGGAACATTATCAAAAACGGCTATAATAAAGTGCCAGGCAGTTCATGATCCGACTAACCTTGGTGGGTCGTGCCGTTTGCGCAGGAGTTGACGGGCAGACTGACACTTTTAGAGACCGTTTTATTAATCTACAAATTTGTGTTACAATTCGATCTACATTGCCTGTAAGACTTTAGGATAGTATGGAGATTAATACAGTAACAGCGTATGGCAGTCTCTGTGTGGTTCAATTGTATATGTCCAGATTTTTCAGCCAGCTTTCTGCGTCAGGGCTGAGCTTGTGCAATATGGAGATGCCTCCAGAGAAACATTGAAGTAGACACTCGTTCATGACAAAGGAACAAGTTGGGTTAAGTGCTCCACAGCTACAATTTGGTGACTCCTCTCGACCTTATTAGTGAAGGCCATGTTTTTTTTTTTATGTTTGGTTTACGAGCCAATTTAAACGGGTCCAAGTTTTTCTTCTAGCATCAAAACCCACAAATTGCCAGCGTAATGTACATAGAATTGTATTTGTAATTTTGTGAAAAGGGGCCAAGACTGACGTTTGATTATAATTTGCCAGACAGCGTCTTTCGTGACTTACGCTTGAGTTTCATAAGTATCTCTGATTTTAATAGCTAACAGCTAACTAGAAATAAATTGGTAATTTTAATAACTACACACATTCCGGTATATGCGTGTTTCTGTGACTGTTTTACTGACTTTGTTAACATACAGTCATGACTTGTGTTTGTAATTAATCTCAGTATATTGTAGAGATCATAGAGACCTTTATCTACAAATAACAAAAGCTTTCAAATTATGATTGGTCAACAAAATACTCAGGTACCTTGTAGTAAGAAAAATGTGTTGACTATCCATTAATTTTCTGTATAAAAAACGTGTGCTCTATTATAATACAATAAAAAGTAGATATCAGAAATATTTTCACGATCATCGCTGCAATTAAAAAAAAACATGTCTATCTGTTAAACAAAATGCGCTTATAAAAAAAACAATGAACATGACAATCACAGCTGTCAAATTAAAATTACGTAATGTCATAAAAACAAAACCTTTACAATTGTTTTTATTGTTTTATTGCTAAACAAGGCACGTAAACAAACTAAAACCGAAATGACAAATACACTTTCACTGGAGCGTATACAAGTGAATAATAAAAAGAAAAAAAGAAAAGTGAGCCGTCGATGCGTAACTTTTTTTCTACAACTGTTTCTTGGCTGCCAGTGACAAATTCTGACGGATTGGCCATAAAAATACTTGGCCATAGCATGATTTCAATGCTGATAGCGAAAGTGTTGATAAAGGTAATTATTGCTAGGAGTATCTTTTGCATTAAGCCCTAGTTTTATGTTGACAGTCATAAAAAAATTAAGGAGCTTTTAATTATTTTATCATAATAAAGTTCCATAAGTATAATATACGTCTTTTTTTTTCATAAAATACAATACGTAAGACATGTGTACCTTTAGCATAAAAGATCTCATTCAAACTTTATTTAATGAATGACTTAACAAAACTATGATTTTAATATTCTAGCGTGTTAGAAACTACGTTCTCGAGACCCGAAGGTGTATTGGATAGGGCCGCTGCCTCCTGAGCGGGAGGTCGTGATTCGAATCCCACCACGTACCAATGTGTTTTTCGGTTTTCGGATTTCATATGTACGTTCATTCGGTGCTTTTTCCGTACTTCGAAAGGCACGTTAATCCGTTGGTCCCGGTTAATATCGTTAAAAACCCGTAGATATTATTCGTTAAGCCATATCAGAGGCCAATGCTAAGCATTGGCGGCTTGAAAACTCTGTCCTAATCTAGGATTGGGTCTGGTTTCCCTTCTGTGTAAAAACCAGTACCCTCGTTCAATCCCCTAGATTAGGAAGCCGACCCCGTGAGATACGAGATAAGGCTAGGGAGGATATGTGTTAGAGACTACTTTCTATTATTGCTTTTAATTTAGGTGTAATCCAAAAGCACAACAATTGAATAATTATTGAAATAGAATTTCGATTCTCCTTACATACCTACCAACATTTTTTACATTTCTATCGATCAAAACTTAAACGCTGAATAGAATTTCACATATCACGATAATCTAGTATATCATTAAATGCACAATCTAGCTTTATCCTCAATCTTGGCAACTCATCGCTACTGACACGAGAGATTTCTACCAGCGAACCATTTGAACCTAATCAATGAATGGTCTCGAGTCACCGAGCAAATTATAAGAAAGTCTTAACTAGCCTTCGAGACGATATAATAAAGAAGAAAGCGGCCTCACTCACATCGACCATTCACTCGTTCAGTGACAATGTTGCCAGCTACGTTTCTAAAAAAATATAATCTGGATAGACTATCAAGCCACCTATGATGTTGGCGATGTACTTTACACATTTTTATCCAATTTCATTTAGATGATACGCCATCATCTAACATAGTACATGGTGGCGTCCAGTGTTCTTCTAATTCTCCATTTACGTTTTTATGTTTAAACAACTCTTTGATACTATTGTTTCCAATACTAAAATGAAGCGATATTTACATTGGTAAGTCGTATTCAAATAAGCACCAAGCTTCAAACCTATTACCTAGAGGTATCAGGGTTAATTCGAATGGGACTGTTTCAGTACGCACAATACCAGACCAATTTATTTGATCAGAGCTATTTAAAAATAAACACTTTTGAATTTAGAACAACACAGCTGGCAACATTCTCTACTGATCCATGCTGGCCATTCGGTCGCAGAGGTCGTTCACTCGTCTCATCGTAAAGTGAAACATATGCTCACATACCTACACCACAGAATATATAATACAACACCTGTACTTTATGCTTCCATGCTGGGCTGGAAACGATTAAAAACCTAGAATTCCAATTGTTCTCTCACCCAGATATTGCAAAAGTAATTGTATTCGAGGTATTTTGGTGTATTGTAATTTAAGCTGAATACCTGTCGCTACAGCGATGATCCAAAAAACATGCATATAATTACGCTTAGCTCTATCCTTTACAGGGGTAGGCAAAGCGTCAAAGTCCTTATAAATCTCACCACACATCTAAAATTACACTTAATATTTGTCAAAATTGGCGTAAGACTGTAGGCATTCTACCTTCCGGGGTAAGGGATATAAGCGTGACTCAAATATATATACCTGTATATAATAGCAGGCCTTTACCACCTACCGACTTTACCTAAGTATTTATGCAGACGGATATGGTTCGCTTATTGAATAAATAGATGGTTAAGCGCATTCCAGAATTTCTCCTTTTGACTGTGTCGTCGTTTGAATTTATAATGTTGTTTCTTTTACCTATAAAAACCAGTTAAGGGATCCGAGGGTATCAATATATAGTAATTTTGGCTATGGACTGAAAACCTGTCACTACAGCAATATATTTACAAATCACATACATACATAAATCACGCCTTTATCCCTTACGGGGTAGGCAGAGCGTTTAACGCCTCGTAAAAGGCGCTTTCGCCACGTCTGACAAAAATTGAGGGCAATTTTAGATTGTAATGTGTATTGCTATACACATTACAAATCTATGTTAAATAACAATCAAAACTCTATCAGATGTGGCGGAATTAACTTTATTAAGGTTGTTTACGCTCTGCCTACCCAATTAGGGATAAAGGCGTGATTATATGTATGTATTCTATTACCCACATTTTGAGTTAGTCTGTAGTTTTAGGCGCATGGTATACTGGATGAGTCCTGACGACGTCGAGGCGGTGGAGAACAGATTTCAATAGAAAATTACGAATCTGGATTTGTTGTGGTGCTGGTGACGCGAATTTCCATAGATAATAAATTCTTGCACTGCCTTTCCCATAAGGAATAAAGGCGTGATTATATGTTCATTTCATTCAAGCAAGATTCTTGCTAAACTGACTCATCGCATGTTTGAATCACCAAGCGAAATTTCAGGTCAGCTCAGTTGGTTAAAACTGAGGAATGTAACGTCATAGTACGTACATATAATCACGCCTTTATCACTATTGGGGTAGGCAGAAAGGTCGTTCCGCCACGTCTGACAAAGTTTTGAGGGTCAGGTATTTAAGATGGATTTGTACGTATATTACTGTAGTGACAGGTTGAAGCCCATCGCCTAAATTGCAATATACTGAAACCCTCGGATCCCTTAGCTTGGAAGTACATAGTCATAAGTTTTAATCCATATTCGTGTCCTAGAGTCTCATAGTTCTTGCATGCCAGCTGCATTTCCTCCCGGGCATGCTGTAAAAACCAGCTTAGGGATCCGAGGGTTTCAGTATATTGCAATATAGGCGATAGGCTGACAACCTGTCAGTACAGCAATATACCTACAAATCTATTTTAAATAACCCTCATAACTTTGTCGGACGTGGCGGAACGACCTTTGTTTAGGTCGTTTACGCTCTGCCTACCCCATTATATGTATGTATGTATCTATGAGTCTCATAGAAATGTTTTTGTTGTGTTACTGGATTTACTAAGGAGGCAACAAGAAACTGTTACATACATACATATAATCACGCCTTTATCCCTAATGGGGTAGGCAGAGCGTAAACGACCTAAACAAAGGTCGTTCCGCCACGTCTGACAAAATTTTGAGGGTTATTCAAGATGGATTTGTACGTATATTGCTGTAGTGATAGGTTGTCAGCCCATCGCCCAAATTGCAATATACTGAAACCCTCAGATCCCTTAGCTGGTTTTTACAGCACGCCCGGGAGGAAATGCAGCTGGCACATTCTATGTTTTTCTCTCGCTCCCAGTCCAGCATGGAAGAAACTGTTAAAAAGTAAAATATCATTAAATGGATTAATTCATTATTACTCTTCCGATGAGTAACAAATTTTGCAAGCCTTTCGGTTAGCGCAATTTGTTTTGGAGAAATTTGTATGATGTCATGATGGAGTTCAATACACTTTCAAAAGTATTAAATTACGTGAAGATGCAATTTTTACAGCAATGAAACCTTTCTTGTAACTTTTACTATTATGTTTATGGCTGAACAGCGTTTATTATTATTTTTATTATCTGCGATGTGTGTAAGTTTTACACTCTAGATTTAGACTAGCTAGCGGTCTTCTTCTTAGCGAGTAGATTCTCGGGTCAAACGACCCGTTGAACCCTGGTGTCAGAATTTTTAAACCGCCTAGTATAGCTATTAGGCCGCTGACATGGTTTGAGTAGCGACCACTATCAAAGACAGCGACCGGGACCGACTGCTTAACGTGCCCTCACAAGCACGGAATCCTTTTTCTTTTCGGACAATCAGGTGATTCAGTCTACAATGTCCTAACCAAACTGGGGAAAACTTCACAAAGTGATAAATTGACAAACATTAACTTTGTCAGTCCCCTCCTGAGAAACGCATCCAGGACCTCCGGATCGTAAGCCCATGGCTATGACTTTTAGACCACGGAGGCAATAAACCAGCGGTAATCGATACACAGTCGACAAAAACATTTTTCAATCATGTGTGGGGAGATAATTTTGTATTAATGTTGCATCATTATGATTCCACATTTTTCTATGCATTCTTGTAACAAACGTAGTCCCTTTAAAATGTATGACTCAAAACTGTTCATAGAGAAAAATAGGCTTAGGCTTAAATTGATGATACGCCTGCACTGCTCTGTAATAGATAAAAGCTCGTATTTATGAAGCGATGTCAAACTTGAGAGCAATATTAAGTATGGATTTGTCAAGTGACATTTCTGATACAAACTCAAACTCGCTGTCAATCATGAGAGCTGATTATTAATACGGCCCATAGTGTAACCACAACATTGTATCCCATAAATAGTACACTATAGAAAAAATATCTTACAAATGTGCCGCCATTAATACATTGACACCAATATCGTTAAAAAAATACATCAACACGCATGGGCGGGTTGTATAACGATTTTCTTGTACATCGATATGAATAAACTCGATTTTGAGGTGAAAGTTTCCGATGCAGGTGTTACGTATCCGATATCTCTAGACCCGACGATTATACGAGATCTCGATTGTAAGTTCTCGATTCATTGGGATAGAACACGCAATCTGTGCGAGTGGGTCAGCCGATATACATGAATTGATCTCATGACTGACAACCTGTTTAGTGTAGTCTTGTGCAGTATAAAGTGACACTATGTCACTGGCTCGTCGTTATGAAGCGATCTCAAAAGTTTGGATTCGACAGGCTGTTTTGTACTGAAATGACATTTCTGATACAAACTCAAACCCACTGTCACTCGTGAGAGTTGATTATAATTACGGGCCACTAACTTGTGAATACATATGTTACTGTGCTTGCTTATCCGCCTGTCAATTAAATAGACTGAAAATTAGGACATTACTTAATGTAGAGAGGCCTATTTTCAGCATTTGCTAATAAAGATCGCAATTTGAACGCTCTTCTTGAGTATATCTGTGAGCTATAAATACATCTCATTATTTTTATTTTATCATGACTTATTCTACATTTCATTCGAACAAACGAGTATGTATCTCAAATAGTTTTTTTTTTTTTTAATGGACCTGTTTGCAAAATACTACAAAGTGTATATAATGCGTCACCGGGATAAACTCTCCTGGAACAGTTTGTTTTCATTGATACACCAATTGTGAATAAATTGTTTCTGTTACAGGCTGACAACCTGTCACTACAGCAATATACCTAGAAATCTATCATAAACAACCCTCAAAACTTTGTCAGTCGTGGCGGAAACTACCTTTGTTTAGGTAGTTTACGCTCTGCCTATCCCATTAGGGATTAAGGCGTGATTATATGTATGTATGTATGTACTATTTATAAACTGTAGACTTTTAACAACATAGAAAGCACTATTCGATACGAAAAATTAAACACCGAAATCACGAAGAATTATGTATAATTTCAATGCTTAATTGAGCAAAAACTGTTCGTCAAGCAACAATTTATATTTACTTACACTCAAATTATAAATAGATTAGAACCATCTACACAAAAACAAAGGTGACGTCCTCTATAATCTTCCTTTTTCATTGAATTTCTAGTAAAGTAATTTTAATATCGTGTTATTTATTGGTGGAGAGTTTGAAAATAAGGTATTGTCAACATCAGCCACAACAGTCCACTGCTAGACATGGGCCTCCTCAAAATTGCGGGTATATGCCATACTCACCACGCTTGGCAGGCGGGTTGGTGAGCGCAGTAGAGGTTTTCCATTCACAGGGAACGCTGCTACCCGTTCCCTGGATTTGTCCCTTAGTCGCCTTTTACGACCCCCACGGGAAGTTATGGGGTGATGCTATTCTAACCCAGCACAAGGGGAAATAATATGGTATTGTAGTTCTTCTTCTGTCGAGTGGGTATCGAGTCTATCGACCCGATGAACCCTGGTGTCAGAGTTTTTAAACCGCCTAGTAGCACAACTATCAGGCCTCTGACATGGTTTGAGTAACGACCACTATCAAAGACAGCGACCGGGACCAACGGCTTAACATGCCCTCCGAAGCACGAAATCTTTTTCTTTTTCGGACAATCAGATGATTCAGCCTGCAATGTCCTAACCAAATTGTATTGTAGTGATCATTAATTAGGCAGAACATATACGTACCGTACATACTACTACAAGCTTTTTGTCTCATTACTTTTCTACGTATGTTCAGGGTCTCAGAGAGGCTTATTTGCAGTTAAAATACATACATACATACATATAATCACGCCTTTATCCCTAATGGGGTAGGCAGAGCGTAAACGACCTAAACAAAGGTCGTTTCGCCACGTCTGACAAAGTTTTGAGGATTATTTAAAATAGATTTGTAGGTATATTGCTGTAGTGACAGGTTGTCAGCCCATCGCCTAATTTACAATATACTGAAACCCTCGGAACCCTTAGCTAGCTTTTACAGCATGCTCGGGTGGAAATGCAGCTGGCACATTCTATGTTTTTCTCTCGTTCCCAGTCCAGCATGGAAGAAACCAGTACCCTCGTTCAATCACCTAGATTAGGTACCCGACCCCGTGAGATACGCGATAAGGCTAGAGAGATGGTGATGATTACTGTTTTATTCCTTTTTCATATAAAAGTACAGAATCAAAAATACCTTAACAAATTTACGGATGACGGGATATCTATAGCCATAAATTATTGTATCTTCCATGCTGGCCTGGGAACAAAAGAAAAAGATAGAATGTGCCAGCTGTATTTCCTCCTGGGCATGCTGTAAAAACCTATAGATTTTATAGAATCTAAAACTAAATAAATTAATAATCACACGTGGCGTTTACGCTCTACCTACCCCATTAAGGACAAAGGCGTGATTATATGTGTGTATAATTATAGTAATAAGCTGATACCACATACAAGAGGCTAAACACAATATCAAGTACAATAACAAATACCTCCTAGACACACAAAAACATAACATGGTTGACTGCAGACACTCCCTTTCTTACTTTTTATTTCTCTGAGTTTTTTTTTACCTCGCCATACCTTCTGGGTCGTTTACTATGCGCAGACGCAGCCAGGTAGCCGTTTCCGGTCTATTGCTTCGACTCAGGAAGTAGAAAAAAATTCTTCGATCGTTTTAAAGAAGGTTACTATTTATAGGATTCCGTTGAGTCATATGTTTATTTTTGAGGACGTGTAATGTTTAAATTCGTTTATATTAAAATTATTTAAAAATAATGTTGATACACTCACATTCGCTGGTTCGTTTTTCATAATATTATTCTCTATTTCAATAATATTAAACATTGAAAGATCAAGTTCGTTTAGATTTCTATTTTATTACTAAACGATGAATAAAAATTGCATCAATTGATATGACTTCTGTTTGTTATGAAATTTTCCAATTGAAAACTAAAAATAACCTATTCGTTATCACTGTCTTTATAAATATGTAAGGTATATTAAAAAGTATAGATTACATTGTGAAACAAAACTATTTGAGTACGCAACTAATCATAATCACTAGCAAATATTTAATCAATTTATTTAACCGTTTCCTAAAAGCATTTGGATTTTATCTAATATTACATAAGGGTATGCCCACCTGCTATTGTCCGTCAAGCTACCACACAAGTTACAGACGATAGCGTTATAACATAACATAAAAATACTTTATTCCACGGAAGAAAACAGATCATACAACACAACAGATAACAACAAAAGACAAATACAACATAAGCGGCCTTATTGCTAAGGTAGCAACTTTTGGGTGAAAGGATAGTGCAATCATAGTCAAATAAGTATCTAGTTTTGATGAAACCTTTTTGCAATTGTGTGAACAACGATCAATAAAAAAAGATAATATTGATTGCTTTACACTGCTAGTTTTTTGTAGGTTTGACGACGGTTTTAAGTAAGCTAAGTTTCAACCACATAAATTATGATGGTCTTCTTAAGGAGCACAAAAAAAATAACTACCGTCTAGTGCAATCTTTCAACTAACGGTGTATAAAACGTACTACAATATAGGTCGATGTTATGATGTCAATTTCCCTTGCAAGTACTCCATTCAAATCTTTGTTTGGTCTTTTGGTTTAGGAGTAGAATTAAATCTGTTTCGGAACATTTTGATCTGGACCTTTTTAAGCTTAAGTGATTAGACATATCTGAGAGGGTGGAGAAACATCATCTGCATTGTCACTTACCAAATTTTTTTAACACTAGTTGTGGCACCTACATACTTAAGAAAACCTATCGTAGTCCATCACCGATTTCGTAACTGCCTCCGTGGTCTAGTGGCTAGTGCCATGGACTCCCGATCCGGAGGTCCTGGATTCGATTCCCAGGGGGGAAACCCAAAGTTGATATTTGAGAATTTATCAGTTTGTGATTTTTTCCCCAGTTTGGTTAGGATATTGCAGGCTGAATCACTTGATTGTCCGAAAAGAAAAAGATTTCATGCTTCGGAGGGCACGTTAAGTCGTCGGTCCCGCTGTCTTTGATAGTGTTCGTTACTCAAACCATGTCAGAGTCCTGATAGTTGTGCTACTAGGCGGTTTAAAAACTCTGACACCAGGGTTAATCGGGTCCATAGACTCGATACCCACTTGACAGAAGAGGAAGACCGATTTCGTAATATTGTTTTCCTAGATTACCGCTTCCCATTTAACACTTGGACTGCCCGAAGTCGGTCACTGGCGACGAAAGCGTCCGTGAGCAACAACTTAATGCGTTGGTCAGTGAAGTGGCTTTCCAGTTCCAACTATGTTAGTTGTTTATGTTTTGAACTGCTGCCGCTGCAAGCGCATGATTTTCTCCCGTGTCAACATTATAATTTTAAGCTGAGATGAAGGGTATCTTTCAATTCTTCCACGTTGGACTGTGAGCGTTATAAATCACATAATGTAATAATATTCCAGATGACTATTTTTCTTATGCTAGACTAGACGACGCACTTCGACTTTTCTGCCTAACGCCGAAGGGATACAGGCGTGATCTAAACACGTTTTTTATGGTAAAAGGTATGATTTAAAGTTGTTTCATCTATTTTATCAATAAACGAATATATGCCAATACGCGACTAAACGGAATGGCATTTTTTTCTCCTGCTTTCTGGTTGTTGAGTCAACAAAAGGCCTAACAATAATGATGACATGGTTTGTATTACGACCAATATCAGGGACAGTACCCGGGAATTTAGTGCTCGTATTTGTAAAGCGATGTCAAGATTGAGAGTGATATTAAGTATGGATTTGAACTGTCAAATCGATATTTAATATCGCTGTCAAACTTGAGATCGCTTTACAAATACGCTTTACAAAATGAACTGTTATTTTGGACTAAAATGATACTTCTGATACGAACTCAAACTCGCTGTCTGTCTCAAGCGCTATTAATACAGGCCTATGTGCCTCCTGAATCACTACATTATATCTCTTATCAAACAAGTGATTCAGGCGAGTGAAAAGATACTCTAAAGAGGTCATCTATTCTTTTAATGTTTAACTGAAGCAACATCTTTTATTCAAGTACAATACCTTAACACTGGTTGACCCTGGCCTAAGTAAGACTTGAAAAGAACTTAGACCCTTTAGTATAGTTAACGATATCATGTTAAGGGCATTTCGTGTGTAAACCATTGAGTCCTTAATGTGTGCTTATTGTTAGACAATGTTCAATGAGAATGTTTGGTACTTCTTCTTCTGTCGAGTGGGTATCGAGTCTATCGACCCGATGAACCCTGGTGTCAGAGTTTTTAAAGCGCCTAGTAGCACAACTATCAGGCCTCTGACATGGTTGGAGTAACGACCACTATCAAAGGCAGCGAACGGGACCGACGGCTTAACGTACCCTCCGAAGCACGAAATCTTTTTTTCTTTTTCAGACAATCAGGTGATTCAGCCTGCAATGTCCTAACCAAGCTGGGGAAAAATTCACAAAGTGATAAATTCTCAAATATCAACTTTGTGTTTCCCCCCTGGGAATCGAACCCAGGACCTCCGTATTAGGAGTCCATGGCACTAGCCACGGAGGCAGTGTTGGTACTGAGTAATGTCAATAAAGTTTTAAACAAAATAGACGGAAAATACACTGCTAAAAGTTACATAAAATGTAGTCATGGCTACACCATTTACGGGATAAACAAAGTGACAAAGACGTTTCAGAAGGATGTTTAGCCATGTTTTTGACTTTTGAGTGTTATTTTCGAAAGAACTGTTAATTCGATCCTATAATAGTGATAGATTGTCAGCACATCGTCTGTCAATTTACTACTGAAACCCACGTTTCCCCGTACTGACTTCTGCAGTATGCCATGAAAAAGAAGCAGCTATATCTATTATATCGGTCTGAGTCCAGCATGTATACATACATACATATAATCACGCCTTTATACCTATTTGGGTAGGCAGAGCGTAAAGGTTGAGGGTTATTTATTTTAGATCGATTTGTAGGTAGATTGCTGTAGTGCAGGTCAGCTCATCGCCTAAATTACAGTATACTGAAACACTCGGTTCCCTTAGCTGGTTTTTACAGCATGCCCGGGAGTAAATGCAGCTGGCACATTCTATGTTTTTCATGACGAGTCCAGCATAATAGGAGTTTTATGCCATATTTGATACTAATTGATAACTTTACGTGATAGTTATGTGTAAAAACTATATGGTCCCATTTGAAACTGTCAAAATGTCGTGACTTCATTAACTTGTGAGATAAATTGGTAAGCTGTTTGTCAAATTGCTTTTGTTCTATCGCAGATAAAACGTTATTGTACATACGAACGGTCACGCGTTTGTCCCGTCATATGTTTCAAGCTCTCAAAACGATTAGACGTGGTATACAGTATCCCTTACAGGGTAGGCAGATCCAAAGTTAGTAGTTAATATTTAGGGTACCTAATTTTAGAGAGGAATTTGAAGAACAATGTGCTTTTTATTAAATTTTGTAAATATAGAAAAAATACCTTTTTTTAGTCGGTTTTATTACGAAACTGGACACTTAACTTATCTTTCCCAAGAAATTGATCCCACGACCTTAAGATCGACGAGTCTATTTAAACTAATCCATAGAGTCAGTTATATGCTGAATTAAGCATGCTAGAGAATGCAAATAACTACACATATTTAAGGTCACGCATGCAAGCTTAGAAACAGAGAAGTAAATAAGAAGCTGTGAATTTGCACGAACAACCTTCAGACACACTTGGAATGGGTTTCCAAAAATAAATCAAATCTTAGTTGCAATCACTAAGTGGCAATATTCAATCTACGATTAAGTAGCTTAGTTTTTATTTCATTGCAACAAGCCTCGTATTTATAGTTAACTGTCAAGAGTGACAGCGAGTTTGCTTTTATATCAGAAACATAATTTCAGTGCAAAGTGGCCTGTCAAACCCATACTAAATACCACACAAAACTACATAATAATAAACATTTCACTTAGTATTGCTCTCAATCTTGAGATCTCTTTACTAATACGAGCCATAAAAACTATATTGAGACATTAGATTGAATCCAATATAGGCAGTATTTGCTCACTCACTACAAATCAAATCTCTGGATTAATGGGTCGTTAAATTTTACAATACTCGTAATAAAAAATATCGTATATGTCACAGTAATCAAATTACATACATACATACATACATATAATCACGCCTTTATCCCTAATGGGGTAGGCAGAGCATAAACGACCTAAACAAAGGTCGTTCCGCCACGTCTGACAAGGTTTGAGGGTTATTCAAGATGGATTTGTACGTATATTGCTGTAGTGACAGGTTGTCAGCCCATCGCCTACATTGCAATATACTGAAACCCTCGGATCCCTTAGCTGACTTTTACAACATGCCCGGGAGGAAATGCAGCTGGCACATTCTAAGTTTTTCTCTCGCTCCCAGGCCAGCATGGAAGTGAATCAAATTAATATAACGTTATTCCAACATAACAAAATAAAATTATTATTTTCATTATAACTCAAAAGATTTGCCAAAAATCTAGGTTATAGGAAGTGTTTCAGTGATAGTGATTATATTTGAATACTAATATTATGCTCTTGTTCAGATAACATCGTGTTATTATTAGATAATTTGTGCTAGAAAAACATCCTTCTGATTTACAAGTCGACAGTAAAACTTTCCTCTGATATTATATAAAGAAGTAAATATCATTAATTCTTCAAATCAGATATTATCTAACTTTGTATTGCGTAATTAACTAGAATTAATTAATTTCAGATGGCTCAGTTAAGTGGTTTAACGAGATCATCCTATATTGTAAACTTTAAGAAAAGTCACAGGTGGTGGTGTGGTTACAGTGTATTGTAATTTAGGCGATGGGCTGACAACCTGTCACTAAAGCAATACATATTACAATCTAAAATTGCCATAATTTTTGTCAGACGTGGCGAAAGCGCCTTTTACGAGGCGTTAATCGCTCTGCCTACCCCGTAAGGGATAAAGGCGTGATTTATGTATGTATGTATGTATGTAAGAAAAGTCTCAGTCAATTTGTTTATTTTTATGTATAATTTTTTTTTATAAAAGGACAACAATAAGCACTGAATATTTTTTTAAAAGAACGAACATTCAGTAGATGCCTATAATAATATGGCCTCATAAAAATTTAATATGGTGTATGCTTATTTTCATATATTATCATTTCATACATTATTTTCATGGGAGAGCCCGATGGTGTAGTGGATAGGGCCGCTGCCTCCTGAGCACGGAGGTCGTGGTTCGAATCCCACCACGTACCAATGTGTTTTTCGGTTTTCGAATTTCATATGTACGTTTATTCGGCGCTATTTCCGTGCTTCGGAAGGCACGTTAAGCCGTTGGTCCCGGTTAATATCGTTAAAAACCCGTAGATATTAGTCGTTAAGCTATGTCAGAGGTCAGTGCTAAGCATTGGCGGCTTGATAACTCTGACCTAATCTAGGATTGGGTCTGGTTTCCCTTCTGGGTTGCGGAGGTCAGATGGCAGTCGCTCTGTGTAAAAACCAGTACCCTCGTTCAATCCCCTAGATTATGTAGCCGACCCCGTGAGATACGGGATAAGGCTAGGGAGATGATGGTGTATGCTTATTTTCATTCAAAGATTTTGTGTGCCTAATTTATAAACCTAGAACAATCCTTACCTTTAATGCTAAAGAAAAGTCAATTTTCTTTTTAATTATTCTGTTATCTGGGCTCTATTATTTATTAGTAGCCATGTTACTTTCATTAGTTAAATTGTGGTTTAAGTCACTGAACCCTATAAATGTGTAACATACGGTATCTGATAAAGTAGTGATATAATTTGTAATTATAAACGCTTTCATTATACAGCCAATTTCCAATTCGACATGTACCCCACTTCTTTGATTTTATAGTCAGTAATTTGTCGTGACCATGTGTCGCATTTTCAACTTAATTGTGTAAGAAATAAAGGCGTTTTCACTTTCGATGTTCAGTTTCACACCCCTTCTTTGCTTTTTCTCATAGTGAGTTTATTCCACCCAACAAAAATCGAGACTTGAATGAGTTTATTTTTATGCATGCTTCGTTCTGTTAATATTAAGAAACTCTTTATAAATAATACTCATTTTAATAAAAAAATAACCAGTAAAAAGTAAAAAAATCTTCTTTAAATACGAGCACATAAAGTAATATGTTTATGCCAATAATTAAATAACCTTAATGAATCAAGTTACTTGATAACCACTACCAAGTTTCTGATAATTTTAATCAACAGAAAAGTTGATCTTAACATTAACTTTATTGTCTCAATCATATTATTTGATGTGCTCGTATGTAAACAAGTTCCTTGATCAATTTAACCAAATTATTTTTAATGCAATAAAAATTAAGTAATAAAGATTCACTAAGCGCCATAATTATAAACAGCAAATGAGACTGACAGCTAGTGTGAGTCCGTATCAGAAATGTCATTTCAGAACAAAAGGACCTGTCAAATCTATACTTAATATTACTCTCAGGCTTGAGATCGCTTTATAAATACGAGCCTAAGTATTTTAATGTTTGAAAAAGAAGCATTTTTCAAGCCTACAATTTAGTTAATTTAACTGCAAAGAAAACTTTGCTTCCATGCTGGACTGGGAGCAAAAGAAAAACATAGAATGTGCCAGATGCATTTCCTCCCGGGCATGCTGTACAAACCAGCTAAGGGATCCGAGGGTTTAAGTATATTGCAATTTAGGCGATGGGCTGACAACCTTTCACTACAGTAATATACCTACAAATATATCTTAAATAACCCTCAAAACTTAGTCAGACGTGCCTTTGTTTAGGTCGTTTACGCTCTGCCTACCCCATTAGGGATATAGGCGTGATTATATGTATGTATGTAAAGAAAACTTTACCTCTCTTATTACAGTCGCGCAAAAACATTCAATGGAAACCCAACTAACTACAATATCTAATATGGAAACTGGTATGTCCGTCTGTCTATCCACCAGTAACTATAACTACACTGGTGCCGATTCTTTAAAAGATACAAGTTAACTTATTTTAGTTTCGTTCTGTCACTTTCTAAAATTTGATTTAAATAGAGACAGCAACACAACAGCTGATTATAATACTGTCAAAGTGACATTACACTACTACTACACGCCTAAGATAAGACGTCATGCTAGATGGTGTCGTCTTATTTTAAGCAATAAGTCACTTTGATAGGATTATAATTAGCTGTTGTGTTGCTGTCTCTATTTTATTTAAATACTAGCGACCCGCCCCGGCTTCGCACGGAAATTATCAGTGTTTCTCACTATATTATGCATGTATTATACATATAAACCTTCCTCTTGAATCACTCTATCTATTAAAAGAAACCGCATCAAAATCCGTTACGTAGTTTTAAAGATTTATGCATACATAGGGATATAGGGACAGAGAAAGCGACTTTGTTTTATACTATGTAGTGATGAGAAAGTGAACCAAAATAAAATACGTTAAGTTGTGTTACCAACAGAATCGGCACCACTAATGGAATTTAGATTGCCCTGGAAAGTATACTAAGATTGAAGTCGTATGCCATATTTAGAGTACAGATGCTTATTTAAACAGATCGGTTTAACATTTCTTAGTACATACATACATAAAATCACGAATTAATCCCTTACGGGGTAGACAGAGCGTAAAACGCCTCGTAACAGGCGCTTTCGCCACGTCTGACAAAAATTGAGGGAAAATTTTAGAGTGTAATGATTTACATACATTTCTTAGTATCTTTAGATTACTTAGGTACCGGTTGGAAATATGTTAGAACGATAAGGCAGATACATGATTATGAATAATTTACCATGTGGCTAATTAAAAGGTTTTACAAATTACTTAATACTTCTAAACTACTGTAAAAAATCACAGTGTCAGAATATTTTTCCATGCTGGCTGGGAGAGATAGAAAAACATAGAATGTTCCAGCTGCCCTTCCTCCCGGGCATGCTGTAGAAGACAGAAAAAGGGACTCGAGGGTTACAGTGTATTGTAATTTAGGCGACGGGCTGACAACCTGTCACTACACATTAGCAATACACATTACAATCTAAAATTGCCCTCATTTTTTGTCAGACGCGGCGAAAACGCCTTTTACGAGGCGTTTAACGCTCTGCCTACCCCGTAAGGGATAAAGGCGTGATTTTATGTATGTATGTATGTATGTCAGAATATTCCAGTAATATTCTCCTCTATGTCTCATACTGCTGCGTGAAACTTGTAAAATCACTAAAATCTTGAATAAAATCGATACCTGTAATTTTCTATCATGAGAGAACAGAGGAACGGCAACAGTTTTAGTCAATTACCACTGTATACTAATCATACATACATGTAATCACGCCTTAATCCCTAATAGGGTAGGCCGAGCGTAAACGACCTAAACAAAGGTAGCCACGTCTGACAAAGTTTTGAGAGTTATAACTAAATAGTATAAAGCAAAGTCGCTTTTTCTGTTCCTATATCCCTATGTATGCATAAATCTTTAAAACTGCTCAACGGATTTTGATGCGGTTTCTTTTAATGGATGGAGTGATTCAAGAGGAATGTTTTTATGTATAATACATGCATAATATAGAGAAAAACTGATAATTTTCGTGTGAAGCCGGGGCGTGTCGCTAGTTTAAGATAAATTTGTAGGACTCGACTATTTAGTAAGTTTCAATAACGATACACATTTTTTTTTTCAGTTGACCATATTGACAACGAATTGTTTTTACATAAACTACAAACTACTCCACGAGACCCTCATAAAGAAACAGATAAAAAAATCTCATAATAATTAAGGTCAGAAGTAAAACAACTTTGGAAACCATCCATACACAATGGCTGTTATCTCTACGTGTTTGAACAAGCCGAGAACTTGTTGTAACATATCCGTTAAGGTTTTCTAAAACTAATGGCTTCCATTAGACCTTTGAGAAAAAACAAACCTTAAGAAAACATATCATTATCTTCACTGAGCTCAATTCTAAATAGATGCGCGTCGCTTAAAAAGTCTAAACTTAAACTTCGCTAGGCTAAAATTTACTCAAACAAAAATATTAGCAACTGGTAAAATTCTCTCTAGAATTTTAAATTATGTCTGTTTGAGTCCTTATTTTAAGCGGGATCTTTATTATTTACAGCTTATTAATTTAAAGCATTTCACGTTTCCAAACTGCGTAAATTGACAGACTAAGAATAAAATTTAAAGCCACTTATTTTAGCCGGCTGAAATTAGAAACGTCAAAATTAATTTAACCATCTCATTTGATTTTGTCATTTTCGCGCAGAGTATCATATAGGATTAGCTACGTCAAACTAAGATTTTTTTTAGAGGCTTTTTAGAATTGGGCCAACTCTACTTCTGAACTTTTTAAAACTAAAAATGTTCTTTCCATTGCTGGTCTTAAATGCTTACTTAATCCCGGTTTTTACGTAGTAAGCAACGAATGACAGATAAGATATGAGCAGGTAGATGGATTGTAAAGATGGGTGTCTAATAACTGACGAACTATAGTAAATTCTCAGGTAAGTTTAGTATGCAATTGAAAGGGACGGGTATATTTAAGTATGATCGCTTTGATGAACAACAGTGCGATATGTTTGTGTATAATGTCGACATTGGACAATGAAAAAACAGTCTGACACCTACCAATAGTAAAATAAGTTATAGTGTTTGATCAGACTAATAAAGAACCACATTTTGTTAATGCTTTAGGTAAAAGTCAGTAAAATGAAACGAAGACTAATGGGATAGAAGAGTGTTGTACATATAAAAAAAAATATGAAATAGGATGACAACCTGTTAATAAGTACCTAAATAGAGCAAGCAGTGCCTACACAATTCTACCTTATGGACTATTAACTTTTAATTTTATAGACTGTTCATATGTTTATTTTGTAGACTGTTACCTTCCTATAGTGATTATAAACGATTGACGCACTGTCTACCCTATAAAGGACACAGGCGTAATACTATGCAAATATAACAGACAAACCTCGAATCAAAATACAACCTCGCCTCCCGTAGTCGTTTCAAACCAACGCACCATATCATACCGTGTGACTTTTACAATAATGCGTCCGCGCATCCTCCAATCGGCCTTGACAGCGTGACTTATCCAAGATGGCGGCTGAACCCGTAACTTGAAAGGCCAGCCCATTAGATGATCATAACAGTAATCATACAGACCTTATATCAAGCATCCAGTTTAAATTGATACTGTGGATTCATGATGCTTTAGAATGACTTATTAGGTCGTTTTTGTGAGTTAGGAGATAGATACTGTTAATAGTTTATTTTTGTTTAGTTTAGTACTTGTAAGTAATTTATTTATAACAGTTGATTTAAATAAATTGATTTCCTTTAAATGTTATTTTATTACACTGAAAGTGAAAAGGCTCATTAAAATTTGAGACTTTTCAATTATTATGAATGAGCCTTATAGTCTCTTGAGTAATCTCTTAATTATTTAATAAGTTGAAGAATTGATTTGTTACAAGTAGGTTTTTATCTTAATTAAATCTTAAATCCTATAAATGTACTTAGTACCTTTAAATTTTATGTATATACACATTCACACATATAATAACGCCTTTATCCCGAATGGGGTAGGCAGAGCGTAAACGACTAAAGAAATGGTCGTTCCGCCACGTCTGACTGACAGACTGAAAAGTGCATCGCTATAGTGACAGGTTGTCAGCCCTTCGCCTGAATTGCAATACACTACAACCCTCCAATCCCTTAGCTGGCTTTTACAGCATGCCCGGAAGGAAATGCAGCTGGCACATGCTATGTTTTTCTATCACTCCCAGTCCAGCATGGAAGTTTTTATTATGTATCTCTTTTTATGGGGATTATTGTAATTTGCCTCTACGGTTACGACAAAAATATAAATTTAGACTTACAACATAAGTTCAATCAAATAAACTTATTCCTCAATCCATAACCTATCGCAACATAACCACAAACAATATGGTCACTGTATTTGTCAGTTTGCGTAACACTTTTCTCACAGCGCTAAGTTTATTATAATTACAGTTTACCTTTTTGGTCAAAGCATGGTTACCTTTAAAAGGTGTTGGTTATTCTGCCATTTAAATTGTCAATCACCAATAAAAACTTATTACAAAATCACTTTGTTTTATGATTAGTACTAATTTAAATATGCCCATAATTTCATAATAATAAATTGAATACAAAAAATAGGGTTGTCACTCCAATATAAAAACCAATACAGCTTAGCTATACGCACTCCCATCTCCCATCTCCCTAGCCTTATCCCGAATCTCACGGAGTCGGCTACCTAATCTAGGGGATTGAACGAGGGTACTGGTTTTTACACAGAGCGACTGCCATCTGACCTCCGCAACGCAGAAGGGAATGAAAACTCTGACCCAATCTAGATTAGGTCAGAGTTTTCAAGCCGCCAATGCTTAGCACTGGCCTTAGTTATACGCACTATACGTATAAATTTCCGGGATGGCGAAACAACTGAAATTATCGAAATGAATTATCGATCCTGTCCAACATTTCAATTTCGAGCTAAAAAAAAAACTTAGTCGCCATTTTTGTTGACATAGCTGCTAATGAGCTTATGGCCAAAGTGACTGTACGCTACTATTATGGAATATTATGGTCCACGAGCCACCTGTAACGACTAACCCACCTGCCATAGAAAGTGCAACCATAGGAAAAATAAAGAAACAGTAAAACGTCTAAGAAATTGCTACCTTAGCAAGAAAACCGCCTATGTTGTACTTGTCTTTTGTTGTTATCTGTTGTGTTGTATGATTGGTATTCATACGTGCAATAAAGTATTTTTATGTTATGTTATGTCGTCATAAAAGTTACCAAAATCTATGTTATACTTACAAATCCGCTACAAGTCCAACTTTAAGGACAATACCAGATGATCGGTTTGCAAAATTAAAAACAGGAATTCAAAATTTTCCATTCGACGGGAATCGATCTCACGACCTAATCAAAACAAGAGAGTTTATAAAGCTCAGACATCCCAATCATTTCCATAGTAGGATTTCCTGCTCTACTTAGGGATTAGAATCTAGAATCTCAGTTACATCGGTACGCAAAACTAAGGTTTATCAAGTTACTATGCGTCTCTTTAAGGCTAGTTTCAAATGCTTATAAATATAAGAGATGTAATACACAGTTCGTTTTTTCACAATTAAACTTCTAACCTTGTCAGATATGGCGAAGTCGCTCTATACAGAGGCATTACCGCTATACCTTTACCGTAAACTGTAACTAAATTTACTGCTTCTTACTTATACTGTGGTGTCATTGTCAACGGTTTACGTTACTTATGTAAGAGGAAATTTGCCGAGTGACAATAATTTTGTCACATTAGTTGGGGTATATTACCTACTTATTTTGGAAAGTTTGGAGGTGAAGAAATGGTGACTAAAGTACTAAAGGTCTAACGACTTTAAAGTAGATTTTTGTCGGCGCCAGTCATCATCAATTTTATGTAAAAAAAAAATAACAATACTACATACATACATACATATAATCACGCCTTTATCCCTAATGAGGTAGGCAGAGCGTAAAAGACCTAAACAAAGGCCGCTTCGCCACGTCTGACAAAGTTTTGAGGGTTATTTAAGATAGATTTGTAGGTATATTGCTATATACCTACATATATAACTATACTATAGGCCGTATTTATAATGTTATCTCAAGATTGAGAGAAACATCCCATAAGGATTGAAGTAATGACTCAATCGAGAATCGAATCTCAGACCACGGAGGTAGGTGCTTTTCGGCAACCCTAGCAAATATTGCAGAAAAGCTAGAAATGTTTCAACTACCCTACCACCTCCGTTACCGATCTACATGTAATAAGCTGCCACGGCCATCATCTACCTAGACTTATTGAACGAGGGTGCTGGTTTTTAAACAGAGCGACTGCCATCTGACATCCGCAACCCAGACGGGAAACTAGACCTAATCCTAGATTAGGACAGAGATTTCAAGCCGCCAATGCTTAGCCGTTTGGTGCCGGGTAAGAATAGCATCAGCCCATAACTTTCCGTGGGTGTCGTAAAAGGCGACTAAGGGATAAACATAAACCCAAGGAATGGGAAGCAGCGTTCCCTGTGAATGGAAGGCTTCTGCTGCGCTCGCCAACCCGCCAGCCAAGCGTGGTGAGTCCCCAATTTTATGGAGACCCATGTCCAGCCACTGTTGTAACAGTCCACTGACTGTTGTGGCTGATGTTGAATGCTTAGCACTGGCCTCGGAGATTTCTTAACGACTAAACGATAGTAACCGGGACCAAGCACGAAAAAAGCGCCTATTAAATGTACATATGAAATTCAAAAACCGGAAAGCAAATGGTTCGTGGTGGAATTCGAACCACGACCTCCTGCTCGGGAGGCAGCGGCCCTATCCTCTACACCATCGGGCACTCAATAAGCTGCCACAGCCGCAGGATACAAAACTGATCGCATCTATAATAAAGAAGATACATAATTCAGCAGTTTCTATCAGCTAAGGCCGCAGGCTCTAAAATCGGGTTTTAAATTCAAATCGATCGATCGAAAGTTTCATCTAATCCTTAATCGATTGCGTATTAATTTCTATCAGTAACAGGTTAAACAATCATTATATTGATAAAGCCAAACTTTTATCTCTTATGGGGTAAGCTGGGCGTCAATAGCCAACTAATAAGCATTTTCACGTCAATCATTTATAAGGTCTTTTTCAGATAGTTTTGCTATACAGGATTTTAGCTTACCTAGTGCCCAAATTGCCATTCACCTAAACCCTCAGCTTGCAACAGTATCAGGGAAAACAAACGCTGAAAACGCGGAAAAACAAACATTGTATGAAAACCATGAGCCCACCATTAAAAAACTGAAGCCTGAGGCTCTGATATCAGGTTATTTCAAATTGATTGATTGAAAGTTTAATCTTATCCGTAATCGATTGCTTAATTTCTATCGTAACAGGCTAAATAATGAGTAGATGAATTTCACTCATCGTTTTAAAGAGATGATTAAACCGTGCCAAAACACCGGAACCGTAGATGAGTTATTAGGTGTAACGATGGTTTTATTAGTTGCTATTGATAGTGATACTGATATCTTAGCTCATATTTTAAACAGCTCTCGTGGTAGTAAATATACCGTTGCACAAAACACATTTTCACATTCAAGTTACTGCCTAACATTAAAAATATTAACAACAATTCCCAACGGTCACTACATTCTACTGTAATTATATGTGTGTTTATTTTACTTAGATTAGAAATGTTTTTGACAGATTCAGTACCATCGCAAAATCCATGAATTTTTTTTTTAAGAAACTAAATTTTATAACTTTTTAGTACATTTTTTTTTTCTAGTCTATCTATTGTTTTAGTAACTCAATGAGTTCTGAAGATCGGCATCCGCAGAAATTGTTGCTAATAGCCATTAGTATACGTAATACCCGTGGACCGTGTAAAAAAAACCATTCGCTCAGAAAGAATTCGTAAGAAAATTCGATTCGTCTCGATACTTAGCTGAGGGAAAGTGTTTTTTTTCTCAGTATGCGATTTTGTAACAGACCGTAATTGAATGATTGGGAACGAATGAACGGAATGTGGAGTGAATAATTGGTGGATGATATTGATTGAGTGATAAATGGTTGCGATCGAAGGAGCATGATTGATTGTGTGCAAACACCTACTATATTTCCGGTGTTAAAAGGTTTAGTATACAACATTATGATTGTAGCATAATATCATCTCAGAACACATACCATTTTTTTACTGGAATTTTAATATCATAATTTATTTTGTCATTAAAAATTCCGCTAATTTGTTTAAATATGTATTTTCTAGTTCGCCATCGTTTAATGTCTTCGACATCGTATTTATTGCTGAAAGAATCTTTTCAGGAAATGGTTCTACAAGGATCTAGAAATACTTAATATTTACTACTACTTAATACCTATATACTTATGTACAAATTAATAGTTATATATACTGACAGAAAATACTCCTTAAAAAATTATACTGAAGTACATACATACATATTAATCACGCCTTTATCCCTAATTAGGTAGGCAGAGCGTAAACGACCTAAACAAAGGTCGTTCCGCCACGTTTGACAAAGTTTTGAGAGCTATTTAAGATAGATTTGTAGGTATATTGATGTAGTGACAGGTTGTCATCCCATCGCCTTAATTTACTTAAACCCCTTATGCCTTAGCTGGTTTTTACAGCATTCTCAGCAACTGGCACATTCTATGTTTTCTCTCGCTCCCAGGCCAGAAGTACTAAAGCACCGGAAACAATATCGTAATACTTTTTTGATTTGTAGTTCATAATATTCAATCATACTTGACTTACCAAGTAGGTCAAGCAAACGTTTCAATCACAGTTTTCAATTATACCATTCGATTGATAACGAGGGTCAATTTTATCCATCGACGGACACAATCGAAGCTTTCAACCTCTCATAATAATTACATAAGCGTACCTACAGGTCGGCAAACTATCGCAATAGACACAATAGGCAAAGAGACATTGCCTAATAGCTGTCAATCGCAAAAAGTTTCAACTACAATCGACAAGTCAAGTTGAACTGACTATAGCCCCTATTGTAATACTCATAAGAAAATTGCTGATGTCGATTTGTGCCATTGATGACTGTACCAAAAGGTGTTACTAAATTCTATGTGGGTGGCATTAAACGACGTTTAGTGGCGACAAGAGAAAGAAGAAAATTTAAAAATAGGCCAGGGATGTTCTGTTTCTACAACCAATTACACAGTAACTACAAACTAAGTACTTCCATGCTGATTTAGAAATTATACTCGTAAATTGAATAATATTCAAGTTCAAGTTCTTTATTCGCAACAAAGTACATTGTGTTCGAAATAACATTTTATATAAAATATTAACTATCATAATTATTATGGAATATAACATGCAATTAATATAATTTCAGCAACTTTACTTCTTGTAAAGGAACTCAAGGTTTAAAGTTACTACAATGAGTAGTATTCCGTTGTCCCTTAAAATTTAAGAAACATTACTTAACGACTATATTCTTGTAAAAATATGAGAAATAACAAATTAAAAATTCATCCACATACAGGATTGGAACCTGCGTCTTTGGAAAACCATCCCAACCCAACGCTCTACACTATCTGAGCTAATGTAGGCAATCCCGACCGGTGAATTATTTATGCTTTTTTCTTCCATGCTAGACTGGGAGCGAGAGAAAAACATAGAATGTGCCAGCTGCATTTCCTCCCGGGCATGCTGTAAAAACCAGCTAAGGAATCCGAGGTTTTCTGTATATTGCATTTAGGCGATGGGCTGACAACCTGTCACTATAGCAACATACTTAAAAATCTATCTTAAATAACCCTCAAATCCTTGTCAGACGTGGCGGCACCACCTTTGTTTTGGTCTTATCGCTCTGCCTACCCCATTAGGGATAAAGGCGTGATTATATGTATGTATGTATGAATTATTTATTAATCGTCATTTATTATTAGCCCTTGGCGACACCTTATCTTACTTTCAAAATAACTTAACTATGCTTATTTATGACTGGATTCGTGTATAAATAAAAACCAATAATATTTGCTAATATTTCACGACAAACATACGTAACAGATTTTTTGTTTTAAATATATACATACATATAATCATACCTTTATCCCTAATGGGGTAGGCAGATCGTAAACGACCTAAACAAAGGTCGTTCCGCAACGTCTGACAAAGTTTTGAGGGTTATTTAAGATAGATTGTGACAGGTATACACAAACCCTTGGATCCCTTAGCTGTTTTTTACAGATTGCCTGGGAGAAATGCAGAGGCACATTCTATGTTATTCTCTCGCTCCCAGTCCAGCATGGCAGTATGTATGCAATGTATGCAGGGCCTAAATTGAAATGTAAAACAGAAAGGTAGTAAATAATGACAAGACATTCGTACAAATTACCCTGCACTTAGTGTGGGTACAGTTTATGTAACACGTGTTACATATTGTTTTAACTGGTGTAACTGTTTTATTCGTGTTTTATTTGTCACGATGGTGCAGATAGCATTTTTTTATGATTGTAGCAGCCGTTGGTAAAATCAAATTGTTTTGTTTTATTTCTTTTATTTGCATTTGTACAAGTTATATCACATTAAAATACTGAAGATAATTCATATTTGTTGGATAATTTTTGTTACATCGTGTCGTATACAAGCATGATAAACATTTGAATTTTCAGGTTTGCTATTAAAATAGGTGATTTTCATTGACATTGGATAAAATCTGTATATAAATATACTTAGGGGCGTATTTATAAAGCGATATCAAGATTGAGAGCAATATTTTGCATGGATTTGACTGGTCGTCGTATACTGAAATGACATAACTCAATCTAGCCGTCACTCTTAAGAGCTGATTATAAATATGGGCCATAGTTTTTAAGTACTTTAGAGTAGCAATAACACAACAAATTATAGATTGACAAAACTAGAAACCACAAACTAATTAATTTTAGGAGTATGTAGTCATACGGAAGGTAATTTAATTGCAATGAAAATAACCAATAAACTCTCTTTCCAGATGTGAATGCCGGCACGCAGTAGAAAGACCCACAGGCCACTAAGGATCACTGACCCAGTCCCGCTCGGTCACCGGAACCATTATGCCTTATAGAACCGTCTAAACGGACCTGAGCGGCATTGCAACCGATAAACCGTTAGCTAATTATGCTGGTTTAATAGCACACACAATGATGGAAGAAGTGACCCCCCGTCCCACCGTGGAATACATCCCACCCCTTCCGCCTAAAGGCAAACGCCCAGGCGCGACTACTTTTACCCAAATAACGGCCGATGAGAAATTAAACGGGTTGGAAAGAGATCTCAGTTCGATGCACTCATTCGTCCTTAATTCTAAATCTCCGACTGCAACGGTATTTGTAGCGGCAACTCAACCAGAGCGACCGGCCAGTACGCCAGCTTCCGACGCTCCCAACGGACCTCACGTAGTCACCATCAGAATTAACACTGATGCAGACAAACCTATCGCGCCGAAGATATCCAGCGTCCACTTGAAGAGTGACGTCGACTTCGACACGCTGAAGATCAATGACCTCTGCAAAAAGAACAGCACGTCCGTCCGGCTGAACGTGGATGAAAGCCGCCCGAAGATCCTTGATAATGAGGAAGTACTTAAAGCGGAAAAGCCACCGTATATTTACTGCAACTCGTTCGTGAACTCCATGACCAATATGGTTATGTCGAGCGGTCAGTGCTCTCCAAGTGACACACTGGACTCAGGAACCTGCAGTGACCTGGACGGGACACCACCTCCGCTGCCCAAAAAGAAATTATCCAAAACAAGCTCCACGAAGAAAGCTGTCTCTGTAACGGTAATTAGCTCGACGCGAAGCAATCAAGGTGAACTCGATTTTGAAGACAACGATTCGAATATATCGTGCGACTCTTTGAACAGCAGCGAACTAAACGGGAGCGTGCACGCCGACGAAAGTCACACCGAAGAGACGAGCAAAAAAGACAAGAATAAAAATATCGAGCCACCTGCCGCGCCTGCCATGCCATCGTTAACCACCAAAGCGAACAATAAAGACACCAGCTTTCTACCGCAGGGCTTGCTCCAAGACATTAGAGACCGTTCGGGCAAAGTCAATACGTTCGAAACCGAAAGTGAGTCGAATGACGAACGGGAAGCGAACCAGAATATTAATGAAAATGCTAATATATCAAAAGAAAGCGCGCAGCTCACTTCGTTCCGTCTAGTTTCGCAGTTTAATAGTGACGCGAAGAGAAATGATGAGACGGAGTCATTACCTGCGAATTTGTGTAGCAAAACGCCACTGATTACCGAGAGCACATACGAGGAGCGGAAAAAACAAGACAAAACGAAACAAGAAATGTGTTACAGCAGCCACTACTTTGATACGGACAAGTTTTACGATTTCCATCTGAATGAGAAACAATTCGACGATGATAAGTCAGTGAAAAGTGATAGTGTTGGTGCTAAGAGTGTTTGTGATGCGTCTGAAGTGGAGTACTTTGCGGGTGTGAAGGATTACAAGGTGGACGAAGCGCCATCCACGATAAGGAGTTCCAAGGGGACCATACGAGGAGTGAAGAACCGTGTGCGAGCCGGGATCGCGACATTCCTTCAAATGCAGAACACATCAGCAAAGGTAAGCTTGCAATAATCGTCATCAAAATCACAGTTCATATGTATACCTACGTCATCAGTCTCACTAGGGGTCAAGCCTACCCTGAATTAGGGTGATTAGACCTTATAGTCGATTACATAGGCCTAGTAGATATAAATTACAGAACTGTAGAATTTCTTCGCAGTTATATGAAGGACCCATTTCTAATTTTATAAAAAAGTTTTTTCATGATATTTTCCTTCACTGTCGTCGAATAAAAATTCATTGTAAAATTCGAATACTGAAAAAACGTTAGCACATGGTGGGATTCGAACTGCGACCTTCACACAGAAGATAGCGGCTCTATCCACCACACTACGGAGCTCTCAAAAATTGTCATTGCTTTTTAATTTTCCTCAGTTTGTGTGTCAACTACCGGCTTGTTATACACGTACATGATTTTGGAGGTCACAGTTAAATTCATTCGAAAGTGTTACTTGGGCACGTAGAGCGTTTATTATGATTTTTGATTAAAACCACCGAGTTATACTGGGTGTAAGTGACAGCTTCCTGATACTAACTAATGAAGGTTGCTCAGTCTATGAAAAAATATTTTTTAAAGAATCAAAAACATGAATGCTTATTCAAATTGTTTGATCAAAGTAAGTTGTGTAAGTTATTTTGTAAGATAAATTCAAGTTTATTTTTAATATACTGAAAAAAAATCGTGGTAAAATTTGTTCAATTTATTTGATTATGTGATTTATCATGATTTTTTTTATTATCATCATTTACTTAACACAATTTAGCAAGTTAACTGACATCGCTAAACCTTAATAAAGTTTGTCTCGATGTCATTATCATATTGATATTGAAGCGGCTCCTTACACCCTGTATTATGCTGTGTGTATGTGTTCTGTTATTGTATATTGAGCCTTCACGGGTTGTTACTGTAAACAATGGTATCAAGAAACAGGTACAAAGAGAATTGACACAGGTTAATTTGAATGCAAAATGTTAGCGGACCTATGGTCTAAGAATTTTGCTCCGAAATGGAAGTCAAATACTTTTTAACAATGACGATTGTCATTTGGATTGTTCAAGTTTCTGTAACCTTTGCTTAGTTTTACAAGAGTTTATTTATGTACAATATTCAGTTATTTTTTTTTCAAGTAAGATAATTATCACTCTTACCAAATATGGCTATCGTTTTAATACTGTGTGAGAAATTCAAGACATTAGCAATGAATCAAGTTACTTTATTATATTTTCTCTTGGAGTGAATATTTTCTTGAGGTCAGAAAGTTGCACTGCGTTGCGTGACTGAAAGTCAAAACATGAGCTTAAGATTTAATGTAGTCATTATAATTAGAAACTTTAACATGTGCTTAAGGCGCCACCCGTATTGATCAACTGAAGCAAGATTAAGTTAAGCGAAAGATAAAAAACATGTTTAAATGTGAAAATACTAAGTATTCTTATATTTCATTCAGTCGAATTTGTTTATAATTGTAAGGATTCATGAAATTCATAGTTGGACACGCAATTAGCCAATAAGAAGTCAAAGGAATTGTATAATAGGCATAACGAAGTTTTGCGTATTCAGACGGATATTAAAAGCTCATTTAATACAAGTTCACAATAATACCTACTCATAAAACAATTATACATAAATAAGTAACTACATTAATTTTCATCAATATGGATAAATTATCATACGAACCTCAAACTGATTTTAGTCTTCAACAAAATACAAGCCCTAATAATAACCTAGAATTTATGCTCAGTTTCATTCAACAACCTATCTAGATAGATTTTATAGCAGACACCGCCGTCTAGTCCAGTAATAGGTCTGTAGAGCATAAACGCAACAACTTAAATGCAACAGAAACCAGTCCTGATTAAACCAAGAATGTGATTTCTAGACCTTCCGCTTTTCTAATGGGGTTAATCAAAGTAAAATGAGTATTTCCCTTCTAAACGGTCCCACGTTACCAGTGTGTAGGAAGTGAAAAACTGGATGTTCTAACATTGAATGTCGGCTAAAGAAAGTAACTAGGAAAAATATGTCTGGCTTTTATTATAGGCCATTGTTGAAGATGTAGTTCTAAGAAGTAAGGCATGCTTGCATTATCAATTTTATTGATCCCGGCAGATCATTAATTTCCTGCACAAAAAACATTAAGTGTGTCTGTGAAACTCAAGCAGTATTCTAATGAATTCTCGATTTCAGTTGCAGCATCTTTTTTACTTTTTACGTTATTTTCTTCAGTCCGATCTTATTAAGTAAATTCCCCTATTGATTTACGTTGACGTTGCATTTTTCCATTTCTGCCACACTGTTCACACTTCGCTGCGATTTTTCCGTAATTAATGACTGTAGCAAAAAGTGCCGTAACTCAAGATACAGTGTTTTTTCCGTACGACATCGGCACCGGTCCATATTTGTCGAAGCGTATGTTTCTGATAGATAAGTATCGAGAAATCTGTTCTTCCGTGAAAAACAATATCCGCATCAGAATTTTAAAGTTGGTTTCTAGCTCTTGTTCGAGTTTGGACATTCTTTCAAATCCAATTTACTGTTTAATAATCACTAACTTAATATTCATTAGCTTACTTTCATTTTTTTTATTTTTATTTCTGTGGTATCTTGCGATACAGGTTCGGTTAGTAGTTTAGTACAGGGTCCAGTACAATGTTATAAATTTCATACTAGTGAGAATTATATTTAAAAAATAAAACATTTTGTTTCATATTTTGTTGGATTGAGCCTGTAAGTTTTTTTTTATATTTCTTCACAAGCGATGGTATTAGATATTGCTAGGGGTCATAGGATGTGAAGCCGCTGCTTTTTTTTTCTGTTATACAGTGGCAACTAAGGAGAGCCCGATGGTGTAGTGGATAGGGCCGCTGCCTCTTGAGCGGGAGGTCGTGGTTCGAATCCCACCACGTACCAATGTGTTTTTCGGTTTTCGAATTTCATATGTACGTTTATTCGGCGCTTTTTCCGTGCTTCGGAAGGCACGTTAAGCCGTTTTGTCCCGGTTAATATCGTTTAATACCGTAGATATTAGTCGTTAAGCCATATCAGAGGCCAGTGCTAAGCATTGGCGGCTTGAAAACTCTGACCTAATCTAGGATTGGGTCTGGTTTCCCTTCTGGGTTGCGGAGGTCAGATGGCAGTCGCTCTGTGTAAAAATCAGTACCCTCGTTCAATCCCCTAGATTAGGAAGCCGACCCCGTGAGATACGGGATAAGGCTAAGGAGATGATGATACAGTGGCAACTAAGCATGCATTTTATACCATGTATGCTTGCGATTGTCGGCACTTGGTGAAACTCCATATTTATACATACCAGGTCACTCAGAAAGTATTGCGATAAATAGTTTTTATATATGGCAGACTGGCCGGTTAGAATCTTTTTTGAAAATATGATTACTTGTAAGTAAAAATATGTGTGTTCCATTTTCAAAATTTCCCTCCACATTTTTTGCGAGCCAATTCAAAGTATCGTGTCTTACTGAAAAATGGATCTGCGCCGGGAACATTTTAGAGCTATGATTTTTTACGATTTCAAGTGTCGCCTGAAACCGGATGAATCGTTCGATAGACTTCAAATGGCATTTATGGATGAAAGCCCCTCCAAGGCAACAGTGTATCGTTGGTATAACGAATTTAGGCGCGGTCGACCAGCCTTGGGGGATGAAGAAAGAAGCGGTCGCCCTTTGACGGCTATTACGGAAGAAAACGTGCTAGCAGTGAAAAATTTAATCCAAGATAATAGGCGAATTACATATCAGGAGATTCAGCACATATTAAAGGTTGGATCGGGAAGCGTTCACGAGATTCTACATGGGCATCTTCGCGTGAGGAGGATAGTATCGCGCTGGGTGCCGCACTACCTCACCGACGCTCAGAAGCAGGCCCGGGTGGAATGGTGCCGTGATATGCTGAACAAATTTGCAGCAGGCTCGTCTCGGCGTGTTTACGACATCGTAACAGGTGATAAGTCCTGGATTTATCAATACGATCCAGAAACCAAGTCGACAGTTTGGGTGTTTCAAAATGAACCAACGCCTACCAAAGTGAAGCGATCTCGAAGCGGGGGGAAGATTTTGATCGCCAGCTTTTTTAATTTGACTGGCCACTTGGCCTCAATTCCCTTACGAGATCAAAGAAGCATTAACGCCGAATGGTATACTACCAAATGTTTACCAGAAGTTTTTTCTGTTGTGAGCAACAAGCGACCAAACACAGGGCTCCGCGGACTACTGCTCCACCACGACAATGCGCCTGCACACACCGCGCTCAAAACGAGGGACTTCCTGGACAGCACACCAGTCAAACTCCTGGGTCACCCTCCTTACAGCCCTGATCTAGCACCGTGTGACTTCTTTTTATTTCCAAAAATAAAAAATCAGCTCAAGGGGATACAATTTTCGTCGCCGGAAGATGCGCTGGCTGCGTTCGAGCAGGCTGTAAACGAGGTGTCTACGGCGGACTGGAAAAAGTATTTTGAAAACTGGTTCAGACGCATGAATCTTTGTATAGAGGCTGGTGGAGAGTACTTTGAAAAGATTTAATAAAAATATATGTACCTGTAGAACAATTTTTTTTAGTGTCGCAAATCTTTCTGAGTGTCCCACGTACATACATAAAAAAGGTTTTAGTTTTAAGTTTTGACATTGTGATTTAGATTTATTGTGACATTTTGTTATTACCTAATTAGATACATAAAATCTTTCGCTCCCAGTCCATTTATAATGTTGTTATTAAAACGCTTGTACTTGTTTCGTTTTATATAATTTAATCCTACCGGTTTCACTACCTTATAGCATCATCAGGGATTTTATGCACATCATACACAATACATTAAACATTTTAAATAAACCAAATCATATCGTTCATATTTAGCTAACGAAGTATGAAATCCCTGATGATGCTATAAGGTAGGATTAAATTATATAAAGTGAAACAAGTACAAGTGTTTTAATAACAATATTATGCACTTTATACTGTGACGTCCTAATGATGGAAAAGTCTAATCATTGAATCATTTCATCTTCTAGATCTGATTCTCATTGAAACTGCCTACTTTCTTCACTTTTACCATCACAATGTTTTCCGTGATTGTTTGCCACTTTTTTTCTCTCTACACATCATTAAGTCGGGTTATCTTTGCAGTTAACAATACCATTAGCAGTTTCAATTGCCACTTTGTTCGAAGCGAATTCTTCCTCAGATCTATATAAGGTCTTACTTAAAAGACGAAGATTTTTATTTTCTTGAGTTTCAGTTTGTGGCAAAATTGTAACACCTAATGAATGAAACGAATTGAAATTTTGAAATTTATATGTGTTAGTTACAATATATTGTTTGAAATAAAATCCAGTATTTCACCCACACCATTTCGCGGATATGATCTTGATATACATTTTCCCATAGTTGAAAGATACTTTGCATTTTCATCTAATATTTTGCCAAGAAATTTACAACCTTCTGAAATAAAATAGATACATCAAACAGATTACAGACAGAACCCTCAAAGTTTATATTATAACTCACACATGTGCAACTTTAACCTTGTCTTACACTATTCGTGTAAAGCTACTTGTGTCCCGCAGTTCCGCTTGTATTCGGCTCGCTTCATTAATTTTAAGTGCCACTTCAATATTACTTCCTTCAGCACTATATGCAAAGATAATTACTATGTTTTTACCTGAATTATCGGCCAATATCACAAAAAATATCGGATAAGTAGAGGTTATTTATAGTTTTGTGTCTAGGTATGTAGGTCTATTGTAGAGTGGAGCTGGTGTAATACCAATTTTGTACAAGATGATAAAAATACAGACTCCACACAAGATAATTTAAGTGGGAAACAGTATTATTGTCTTCAATTCTTAAGGTGAATTGTTTGTAATTTCAAGTCATTAAAAAGTCATATAAATACATTTGTATTCTGTGCTACTGCATTTTGTCTACTAAGTTTATTTAAATTCTTTTTTCTTTTCTCTTCCTAGACAAAAATGTTTGTTATAAGGAAATAACTTCTTGTATAAACCCATTTAGATTTAAATATGCAAAATTTTGCATTTCTAGTATCACAATTTTGAGTTTTTTTATTCACCCTATCGTCTTAATTTTGTTCATTTTGTATGGTAATTTTGCTTGCCAGACAAATTAGTGGTTTGATGCACCTGCTTCGTAAAATTTGTTGAGATAATATCAAAATTATTAAAGTACCTACATTTCTCTTTCATCTAATAGACTTTTGTCTAGCATTTTTTTAGTTGGTTGTAGGGATACTTTTTAATCTTGTAAAACTTAAAAAAACTTTGTTTGCCCATCTTTATGTTAGCCACCACAGACTACGCGTATCCTCAAAAAAATCATGTTAGTTTTATAAAGCTATCTCAAGACTGAGTGTAATATTAAGTATGTATTTAACAGGTCCTTTTGTACTGAAATGACATTTCTGATACGGACTCAAATTAGCTGTCAGTCTGAAGTGCTGTTTATAATTACGGGCTTAAGGCTCGTATTTATAAAGCAATCTTAAGATTGAGGGCGATATTAAGTAACGATTTGACAGACCATTTTGTACTGAAATGAAATTTCTGATACGAACTTGAACCTGTTGTCAATCTTGAGATTACGGGCCTAAGTGTCGCTCACAAACTGACTGTACCTAATTCATCTCAACATTTCCTTACCAACCAATCTCAATTATATCCATCACTTATAACTTACTCACCTACAAGAGTATGCGGAACCACAGCCTTGACTTATAAGAGTCTTATAACATGCTTATTGCTGCAACTTTCGTTCGTGAGCCGAATAAAAAAAACATTTGCATATTCACATTTTGGCTGTAGGCTGGTTCTCCCACACAAGTTAGGCCCCTCGTAAAGTTTATGACTGCTTAGATGAGTTTCACTTTAAAATAAAGAAACAGAAATAAAATTGCGAGTTTTTGAAGATAGCACAATGTCCGTAGAATAAATCTTGAATTATATTTTAAGTTTTAAATTTTCCATGTTTAAAACAAGAGTAAACGACCATCGCTAGAAACAGAGCTAGGACATCTAACTAGAAAAGATGATATTTTTATAATTTACCTATCTATAAATAGCTGAATCTGTGCAGATCGAAAAGACCTATGTACCTTCGTAAGATACGAAGAATTGAGTCCAAGATCTTTAGTAATACATACATACATATAATCACGCCTTTATCCCTAATGGGGTAGGCAGAGCGTAAACGACCTAAACAAAGGTCGTTCCGCCACGTCTGACATAGTTTTGAGGGTTATTTAAGATAGAATTCTAGGTATATTGCTGTAGTGACAGGTTGTCAGCCCATCGCCTAAATTACAATATACTGAAACCCTTGAATCCCTTAGCTGGATCTTACAGCATGCCCGGGAGGAAATGCAGCTGGCACATTCTATGTTTTTCTCTCGCTACCAGACCAGCATGGAAGTAATCTTTAGTAATTCGTATATAATATTGACGTCTTCCTTATACAACATCTTTGACGTAAAAACTTTGACAGCAAAAACTTTTAAGCATCCAATAAATTATAGACAAATGATCTTGTAACAAAATGTCTCCATTAATCAAATAACAGTCGGAAGACAGGTTCCACATCAAGAAGCAACACTTACTCTTCATAATGATATGCTAAAAACTGTCTCTAATAGAACCGCAGCTAACTAGGAAGTGTTCACATTAACATATGAATATGCATGTCTTCCGATTACACGCAAAAACGTGAGCACCGTGATTGTATAGGATTACCAGTTGCGCATGCGCTGTCATGCCTCTGATTATCTAGTCAAAGTCGATTACCGTCGAGCCTCTTTGGTCCAGTCAAAGAATACTAAATGTTGCACTTAAGAAGTATCCTCCATGCTGGACCGGGAACAAATGATTCTTGGCATACTTGTTGACAATAGAGGGATTCAATCAAGCTTTGGAGTCTTGAAATGTCACTTCAATGACACACAAGATGCCGACCTTCGATGCAAACCATGTCCCATATGATAGCTCCACATGCCACAGTTAATGCAGGTAACCGACAATGCAGTCAGGGTTGCGGACTACTGGGCTAGGGAAACTTAATATAAAAAAAACGACAAGGTGTTGCTTTGTCACTGACACCATAGAAGAGGAAAATTTCAGTGATTTACGCTTCTATCTGAAATCACTGTTTGCCAGACATAGCCGAAACGATAATTAGTAAGCAGTTGACGCTTGTGTTAATATGTATGCAGAAGCGATTCTCCCACCCTCTCTTGAAACCTACATACATAGATACAATCACGCCTTTATCCCTAATAGGGTAGGCACAGCGTCAATGACCCCAAAAAAACAAAGGTCGTTCCGCCACGTCTGACAAGTTTTGAGGGTTGTTTAAGATAGATCTGGGCAGACCCCATCGCCTAAACTACAATACACTGAAATCCTCGAATCCCTAAGCTGGTTTTTACGGCATGCCTGGGGAGATATGCAGCTGGCACATTCTATGTTTTTATATCGCTCCCAGTCCAGCATGAAAGATACCTTACCACCTTTGGTGAAACCTTACCACCTCAAATCAGTTGGAAGGCGTAAAGGTCACCATTTCTGCCAGAGGGCAAGTTCTTTAGCAACCCGTACAACACAATGACGTATTTTATTTTTAAACTAGCGACCCGAAAATATCAGTGTTTCATACATACATACATAAAATCACGCCTTTATCCCTTACGGGGTAGGCAGAACGTAATACGCCTCCTAAAAGGCGCTTTCGCCACGTCTGACATAAATTAAGGGCAATTTTAGATTGTAATGTGTATTGTGTAATGACAGGTTGTCAGCCCATCGCCTAAATGACAACACACTGTAACCCTCGAATCCCTTGTTTTCCCTTTTGCTGACTTCTACAACATGCCCGGGAGGAAGGGCAACTGGAACATTCTATGTTTTTCTTTCTCTCCCAGTCCAGTATGGAAGTTATCAGTGTTTCTCTACTATATTATGCATGTATTATACATATGAACCTTTCTCTTGAATCACTCTATCCATTAAAAGAAACCGCATCAAAATCCGTTGCATAGTTTTATAGATTTATGCATACATAGAGATATAGGGACAATATAGGGACCGGTTAATATCGTTTAATACCGTAGATATTAGTCGTAAAGCCATATCAGAGGCCAGTGCTAAGCATTGGGGGCTTGAAAACTCTGACCTAATCTAGGATTGGGTCTGGTTTCCCTTCTTGGTTGCGGAGGTCAGATGGCAGTCGCTCTGTGTAAAAACCAGTACCCTCGTTCAATCCCCTAGATTAGGTAGCCGACCCTGTGAGATAAGGGATAAGGCTAGGAAGAAGAAGAAGGGATATAGGGACAGAGAAAGCGACTTAATTTTATACTATGTAGTGATTGGTATTTGATATTTTATTTGTAGGACATTCTCCTTTGACATTAACTTCTGTCATTGAACTTATACCTATTTGTATTCTTCTTCTTTTTTCGATCATATTCTTCACTTTATTTTTATCTCAGTGCGAAGCCATACTTATATTACGTAAAATTGAAAGAATAATTGAATCTCATTTCTATAAAAAGAAATGGTGCCAATACCACCATATCGTATTCATAGAAATTTGATTACCATTTCTTATAAACTAATAAAATATTTTTATGTCAACCACAATGCACACTATGCAGTGGTTTTCGATTCACAAGAGTTTCTCGAAATTACAGTATTGGAAGTAACTGTATATTTACCCGATTTCCATAGTATTGTGGGAAATTTAGCACACTTTTTACCGCAAAGTAATTTTTTGTAGGATACCATATTTTAGTAAAATTTAAGAACTGAACTGGTAGTATAGGCGGAGCATTGAAATTTGTATTTCAATTCGTTTATTCACAAGGCTTTATTAACATTGAAATAAATCTACATACTTGTAAACATATAATAACGCCTTTATTCCTAATGGGGTAGGCAGAGCGTCAATGACCTAAACAAAGGTCGTTCCGTCACGTCTGACAAAGTTTTGAGTTATTTAAGATAGATTCGTAGGTATATAGCTGTAGTGACAGGTTGTCAGCCCTTAATTGCAATATACAGAAACCCTCGGATCCCTTAGCTGTTTTTTAAAGCATGCCCGAGAAGAAATGCAGCTGGCACATTCTATGTTTTTCTCTCGCTCCCAGGCCAGCATGGAAGCATAAATAAAATAAATAGTTTATAAGTTGTTTTTTATCTTCTTCGAAATAAAGGAATCCGCTCAAGGATCCGCTTTGCCAATAAATGTTTACAATTAGGTCCAAAATGGGATTTTTACAATGTCCAAAATTGATAGGTAGTCTAAGACATTACACGCTTATAAAGATAAGATATAATTTATTTATTAAACGTAATAAAACAAATCATACAACACAACAGATAACAACAAAAGACAAGTACAACATAGGCGTCCTTATTGCTAAGGTAGGTTATTCTTCCAGGCAACCTTTGGGTGAAAAAAAAATGCGTATTACTTTATGCTTATTACCTACTAGCAACACAAGAAACACAGATGCAGTTTTAAAATTTACTGATTTTGCTTTTTATTAACACCTTTCTTGGAATCCAATATAATTTACCAAGTCATAAACTTTTCTAATTTCCCTTCCACGTTTATGACCTTTCCTTTATACACTAGACTAGACTATTAGATTCTGAATAGATTAGATTTTATATGAAGGAAGTAATGTTATCCTAATTATCTTACGTGTATAGATTTTAATAGGTAAGAAACTTACTGGCTAAGAGATGGTAAATGCAGTATTTTAGAAGTTATTGCCTATTAAAGGTACATTGAATTTACTGTAGGTACCTATTATTAAAATACCTATCTTCAATCAGTGTGTCTTTCCGGTGATGGTATAATATTAAGCCCGTAAAAGAAAAAGGCACTCAGATCTTAGAGGAATGGACTCCATGAACTAGTGGTATGAGCCATGGGCTCTGGAAACTGTAGGTTCGATTTCAAAATTAGGACAGACACAAAGTAGATATTTGTTAATTATGAGAGCTAATCCAGGTTGGTGAAGATAATGCAGGCTGAATCACCTGATTGTCTGAAAGAAGAAAGATTCGTGCTTTGGAGGGTACGTTAAGCCGTTAGTCCGGGTCGCTGTCATTAATAGTGGTCGTTACACAAACTTCTTCTTCTTCTGTCGAGTGGATATCGAGTCTATGGACCTGATGAACCCTGGTATCAGAGTTTTTAAACCGCGTAGTAGCACAACTATCAGGCCTCTTACATGGTTTGAGTAACGACAACTATCAAAGACAGCGACCGAGACCGACGGCTTAACGTGCCCTCCGAAGCACGAAATCTTTTTCTTTTTGGACAATCAGGTTATTCAGCCTGCAATGTCCTAACCAAACTGGGGAAAAAATCACAAAGTGATAAATTCCCAAATATCAACTTTGTGTTTCCCCCCGGGAATCGAACACAAGACCTCCGGATCGGGAGTTCATAGCACTAGCCACTAGACCACGGAGGCAGTTACACAAACTATGTCAGCAGCTTAATAGCTGTGCTACTAGGAGGTTTGAAAACTCTGTCACCAGGGTTCATCGGGTCGTTGTATAACTCGAAAACCCACTCTATAAGATGAAGAAGCATAAAACTATGAGATATTTTTCCATCATCCACTTTCTTCAAACGTTTGCGGTTAGACCTCAAATAAGTCAACCGTATGATAAATAAAAGCTAACCAAAACACATTACCTTTGAAAACATGTCACTACAACCAACACAAATTAACCTCAAAAGAAAGTGAGTCAAAGGAATGTGGACATTAAGGTTATCTCTGTTTTGTGGAAATGTTCTTATAAATCTCATTTAAGGCGTGACAATTTTTTAAACACATTCTGTACCCTAGTGCTTTGAGCTTCGGTTTTCGATTCGAATGTTGTACGTAGGTTTGATTCCTACGCAGATATCGCAAAAGTTGATACTTATTGTCAATTTATCACCATGTAAGATATTTCTGATTTAATTTAATACTAATTATCAAGAAAAACGTTTTCGTGCTTCTGAGAACACGGTTTTTTCGGTCTTTATATCAGATGAATCACGTTGAAGAATGCAGGCCTTTTTTTATTTTATTTTTAACACAAATACCAGTGTGAGAATGCTTAAGCATACATATACATAACCGTGCAAAACTAGGCAAAATAAATATTTCTACTCGTATTCGTACTCTTGACTTCGCCCACGCTTTGTTAGAGAAGTTATCTTGTAGGTACCTTATATTAACCAAATATTGTACAGGTATTGTTTACTTATTTAATATTTAGCCGCAGGTGAAATCGCAAGCTAGATTCAATTAAAACACGGCAAATACAAATACATAAAATATTTATTTATATTTCCTATGAACAAGCTGCTTCGGCAATATATGTTTTAAATCACAGTTTCATAAGGAAACTACAACCAAGTACTGTGAGAGAAAACGAAACGCATCGGTTCATCGTGTGTTGACCACTGTTACGTCTTCATTTCGACTTATCAAATGCGAAAGTGTCCGCATTGCAATTGGGTTTCAAGAAGCCTTTACACTAAATTGCATAACTCGACAGGGATACACGTGGGAAAGGAGCCCCTTGCGGGGAGGACCACTCTGCGAAGATCAAGCTTAAGGGGATCCCCGGTGCACGCCAGCGCCCTCATCAGTCAAAAAATCATTGCTCACCGAAAACGCAATTAATCGAAAATCCGGTAGATCAGATTAAAGTATGGGTACTGAAGTTTTTTTTAAGCATTATAAATTAATAATTCAGTGTTCACTTCAGTTACAGATAGTAAAAGTGCTAAAAGTGGCCGTTTTTCGCAAATTTCCTATCTGTAACTGCAACGATCTATAAGTTGCAACTTTATGAAGTTCCAAATGACCTTTATTGCTTTAACCTCAATCTGATCTACCGGATTTTCGATTGATTTTGTTTTCAGTTAATTTTGATTTTTTGACTGATGAGGGCGCCACTTAGCCCAGGGAAGCCCCTTAACGTCTGCTCCTAAAGACTTGAATTCTGTTCCGATCCAAACAAGCTAAGCTCACAAGAGCGAAGCAAATACAACGAAGTCCCTACTATATCTCATTTAAAATTAAGATGTACTTCGCGTGCCAATTTACTTCACAAGCTCCCAAGCAAAGGCCTTAACCGACCTACGTCCTCAATAAATAAATCATCAAGGTGTTGTTTTGCTTCGATCACAACATTACTAACAGCTGTGGTGGTCCCGTTCCATAGATTATATCTAGGTATAGGTAGGTAGGTACATATAGCATGAATGTGATTAGGCTGTACGTAAGTTGTTTTTAGAACTTCTGAACAGATATTTAAAAAAAAACACAAGTGAATACGTCAAGAATACGTCAGTGAGTTAGGCTGGTTTGACGAAATATAATCAGTTGGTAGTACGATTTTGTAAATTCATACAAACATATAATCACGCCTTTATCCCTAATGTGGTAGGCAGAGCGTAAACGATCTAAGCAACGGTCATTCCGGCACGTCCGACAAAGTTTTGAGGGTTATTTAAGATATTTAATATAGATTTGTAGGATGCTGTACTGACAGGTTGTCAGCCCATCGCCTAAATTGCAATATACTGAAACAATCGGATCCCTGAGCTGATTATTACAACATGCCTGGGAGGAAATGCAGCTGGCACATTCTAGGTTTTTCCCTCGCTCCCTGTCCACCATGGAAGACATTTTTGTAAATATCCCTTGAAAATTTGTAAATAAAGTTTTAGTCTTTAAAAGATGTCCATTTGGCACAAATTGGGCTGTCAAATTTATACTTTTAACTCCGATTTATTTACACAGAATCACTAATAAGAATATTTTTCTTCTTTTTTCAAATAAACCTACCTAATATAATACAAATTGAAACTTATGATTTGATCCAGCTTTTTTTAAATAGGGCTATTGTTATTGAGACAAAAAAAAACAATCAATACACATGTAAAGCCACGAGGCGGAAAACTAGTCTGTTAATATGCAGATGTGCCGTTCCCCGCAAGAATTTCAATGTCATTGGACCAGATAACTTGGTTTAACACCACAGACTTGGAGAAACTGTAGATTGAGCACACAGAACTAATAAGCAAAATCTAAGCAAAATCAAATAGACATTTTGTAAATCTGCAAAAAAAAATCGTTTAGTTAACTTTAAATTAGTTTATTTATACTAAAATATTAAAGACTGCGAATCAATCGAAATGATCCAAATGTCTCGTATTTTTCACGTACAGCTCAGTGGTTAGTGACTCTGCCTGCTCTGATAGTAGCGGGTTCTACTAACCCCAATAATTTCTGTTTTGAAACTATTTTGTTGGTATAATTTGTTTTGTAGTTCTAGTTCGAGGCGCTGTGATAAAAAAAAACATGTAAGTTTTTTTCAGTCCTTACTTTTATGTGCGGTAATACTTCTTAAGTCTGAGTCGCCGTCCACCTGTTTCTATGAATGAGCACTAAAGTGTCGCAGTAATGTAATAGATAGGGCAAAGTGGATAGGGTTACAAGACAAGTCTTTGGTCACGTTTCCTGCAATGTTTCTGCGTATAAGTGATATGGCAAGGTGTTGCCAAACCATACATTACAAATATCTTTTAATGGAAATTATGTCAAATTATTTTATTTTCTTTATTACAGGGATAACAACAGCGTCTCATTTAAATTAATTTAATAATTAATTTGGTAAGACAACTTTCATTGTCAAAGCACCTATTTAAAAACATACATAGACGGTGATGTAAAACCGAAAAAAAATACATTAAATATTGATTGAAATGGTATTATGGATAGATGTACATTCAAATTAATAGAATCAGACGTTATTTTGGGAAAGTCCATCATAACATAAGATAGGTATTTCTTATGAGATGTATATTCCGGTGTAAAGTTGTACCTATAATCACGTTGCCTAAATTTAGCAGAGTTCTTGGAATTATTGGGTAAGTATTGCAATATAGGCGATGGGCTAACAACTATCTAGTCATTACCTACACAATTCTATCTAAAATGCCACTCAAATCAAAACTAATCCGCTGATTACATCTCGATATATTTATCATACGCCATTATTTGCAGCGAAGGACAGGGAGGTGACCCGGGGTCACGTGTAGGGTTTTTAAGGTAGTTCCTACGAACGGGGAGCAACATCGACCTATAGCGACCACATCGACCGATAGAAACAGTGACCGGGACTGACGGCTTAACCGAATCTGTTTTCTTCCATACAACCATGTGGATTCAGCCTGCATTGTCCAAATCAAACCGGAGAAAATCTCACAAAGTGATAAAATGAGAAATATAAACTTTGTGTTCTGGTTCCCCCCTGAGGATCGAACCTAGGACCTCTGGTTCGTGAGCCCATGGCTCAGATCACTAGACTATGGAGGCAGTTGACTACTTGAGCACGGAGGCAGCTCTCGATATAGTTACCAGATTTATATAGTCAAAGTTATGCTTAAAGCCTTTTCCTAAGCACGAAGTACTAAATCTTACTTCATAACTCAGACAGAAACATCCCAAGCTAAAGAGCGACAAAATCTAGCGTGTCTAATAAAGTATCCGCCCGCGTCTAAGCTTACAACTCGTATTACTTATGGCGGCGATAAGTTGAGTCTATGTCAGTAAGTTTCTGCTAAGTTAGGGAGTTCACACCGAGAAGCGACGAGAAACGCGGCGTGAAGCTGCTTGAAGATGCATCTCGTTGTACGACGAAGTGACAAGCTGCACCGCGTGTCACGTAGCGCGAAGAGTATTCGAGACCTTTCTAAAATGTCTATCTTTCTGCATAAATTTTACGCGAATGTTTCGATGTTTCTTACTTAATCACGCTTCAACCACTGGACCGTTCAGGATGAAACTTTACAGGTCATGTCCTGGAGTAGGACACAGGATATTTTTCACTGTGAGGAAACTTTAATTTTCCTTCTTTTATTTTAATTTTTTTGAAACCGCAGACGGATAGCCACTTATAAATAAAGTTCTATAATGCATCACGCTCGTTGCGTCGCTTACCGGTGTGAATAGACCCTACCTATGCCAGTAAGTTTCTGCTAAGTTAGTGTTAAGTTATGCAAAGCACGCCGCCTGCCTTGGGCCGACCCACTGCGCCTACAGCTGAGATGCGATCTGAGTTATGGAAGGAAATATTAAATGGAGAAGGCAATATTTGAAATATTTTCAGTTGTAAAGAAATCTTTCATGCTGGACTGGGCGGGATAGAAAAACATAGAAAGTGCTAGCTTGCATCTCCTTCCGGGTATGCTCTAAAAGTCAGCTAAGGGATTCGAGGGTCTCAGTATTGTAATTTAGGCTATTCGCTGACAACCTATCACTATTGCAATTATATACAGATCTGTCTGGATTGGCCCTCACAACTAATTTGCCTCTACTTCTCTACTCTGCGTACCCCATTACGGATAAAGGCGTGATTATATGTATGTATGTAATTACCAGCAAGTAATAGCTGTAAAGTATACCAGAAAGTCACATTATAAGATTAAATTAACTATTAAAATATTAATACCTACATAACTTTCTCAAGTAGTAGGCTTAGCCTCGTATTTATAAAGCGAACTCAACATTGAGAGCAATTTTAAGTTTGGATTTGACGGGCTGTTTTGTATTGAAATAACATTTCTGATACAAACTCAAACTCACTGTCACTCTTGAGAGTTGATTATAATTACGGGCCTTTCTGATGTCGTATATCGTATAAAACGCCGATTACTATGCAATAATATGTCGTTACCGTGTGTCGTGTTGGAATTTCAAACTAATAAAGTTAATAATAAGTTTCATATTCTAATAACGGTATCTCTGTAAACACATCTGCTTTTGATTCGTAATTTATACCTTGAACGATCTAATTTCTTATTTACATGTTACAAAGTCGTTATATCGTGAAAGCAACTGTTTATGGTCATTTTCAAAACTTTCATCAGTTCTACATACATACATACACACATAAAATCACGCCTTTATCCCTTACGGGGTAGGCGAGCTCTGCCTACCCCATCAGTTCTAAGGTTCGTATTTATAAAGTAATCTCAAGATTAACAGCAATACTAAGTATGGATTAGACAGGACACATTGTGCTGAAATGACGTTTCTGATACGAACTCAGACTAGCTGTCAGTCTCAAGTGGTGTTTATAATTATGGGCCTAAGTGCACTTCAAATTACACTTTCTTTGTCATTTCAGATACGAAAGTGAAAAACTATCCAAGGCATAAAAAACTCGCATTTCTTTTGACCAATCATTTGGATTTAGCATCAGATTTCATTGCAATGACAGTACAACATTCCCTGTGGAAATACCCCTTTTAGGTGTTGGACGATTCAGCACAACGATTTCTTTCATGCTGGACTAGGAGCCAAAGAAAAACATAGTATGTGCCAGGTGCATTTCCTCCCGTGCATGGTGTAAAACAAGCTAAGGGAACCGAGGGTTTCAGTATATTGCAATTTAGGCGATGAGCAACAACCTGTCACTACTGCAATATACCTACATATATATTTTAAATTAGTCAGACTTGGCGGAACGTGCTTTGTTTAAGTCGTTTACGCTCTGTCTACCCCTTTAGGGATAAAGGCGTAATTATATGTACGTATGTACAAATTAATAATACCAGATCAAAGTCCATCTATTGGTGATTGTTTTATCTCTGACAGAATCACTGTAAGGTTATTTTTCTAGTATCATTTCAAACATAGTCATTTTTTGTTTTAACAAACTATAACACTTCCGGATCATGTTACAATTATCATATAAGTGTACTATACTAGTTATTATTGCACCCAAACTACCGTGATCCAGTTTTTTTGTTAGCCAGTACTTACCGCATTCCATTGTCAATTTTCATGAATATTTTAATAAGTGGAACAACAAAATGGCCGTTTATCGTCCAATAATTAAAGTTTTTGACAGTTTCGTAATTGTTTTTTTATTAGTATAAGCTTCCTGTATTACAGGAAACTAGTATTTTCTATTTACATAAAACACTTTAAATGTTAAATCAAACACGTTAGAATGCAAGAATAAAAATATTTTTCGAAATGGAATTCTGAGTAAGATCCCATCATAGACTTTTAAATATAAACCAATCTCAAAATTGAGAGCACTATTATGGATTTGACAGGTCACTTTGTACTAAAATGACATTTCTGATACGAAGTTAAACTAGCTGTCACTCTCAAGAGCTGTTAATCAATACGGGCCTAGGTCACCTTTAACCTAGACTAGAGTCAAGTGCAAGCTTATTGCAGATGAAAATAACTCCGACGCAATTTAAGCCCTAGGCGTATAGAGTGTTGTATGTTGAATACAACCTCTTTGCATTCAACACAAAGTTTTTTAATAAACTAGCAACCCGCCCCGGCTTCGCACGGAAATTATCAGTGTTTCTCTACGACATTATGCATGTATTATACATATAAACCTTCCTCTTGAATCACTCTATCTATTAAAAGAAACCGCATCAAAATCCGTTGCGTAGTTTTAAAGATTTATGCATACATAGGGATATAGGGACAGAGAAAGCGACTTTGTTTTATACTATGAAGTGATATAAATATTGATTTACCTTTGTCTTAAAATATTGTCTGATGTGCTGAATTTTATTGTGAAGTGTAAAAGTTCCAATAAAGACTTTATTTACTGCAAAACAGTGTGTTAACTTCGATCTACATACCCACAGTCTACTAGCTCAAGAAGAAGCCAAGTCTTGTCTGAGCCTTGTCAAATATTAAAATTTTATTTGTTCTGGAATGTCAAAGAATTATCAATATCATAAATATTTATCATCAACTACATATAATATTGGACTGGCCGGAGGAAGCACAGGATAGAGAGTCGTGGAGAGAACGGAGAGAGGCCTTTGCCCAACAGTGGGACATTAACGGCTAGACAAGACAAGACTTATAATATTATGAGAGTTGTTTAAATATAGAGAACTATTTTTTATGTCCTTTATTCTTTTTTATGTCTTTACTTCCAAGCTGGACTGGGGGCCAGAGAAAAACATAGAATGTGCCAACTGCATTTCCTCCCGGGCATGCTGTAAGAACCAGCTAAGGCATCTGAGGGTTTCAGTATATTGCAATTTAGGCGATGGGCTGACAACCTGTCACTACAGCGATATACTTACAAATCCATCTGGAATAACCCTCAAAACTATGTCAGACGTGGCGGAACGACCTTTATTTAGGTCGTTTACGCTCTGCCTACCCCATTAGGGATAAAGGCGTGATTATATGTATGATTATATGTTTATTCTGGAATACAAATACTATGAGCAATCAAGTTTTTCCTAAGACACTACTTTTAACAAAAATAAAGAGATATACGAAATGGGTTTTAAATCTTAAGAATGATAATGGTCACAAGGTCATACCACTAGCTTTAAGAAGATAAAATCCAAAAACAAATTTAACAAACCTCAGCCACACGTTAGCGAAGAACACGCATGTTAAATTAGCTGTCGGCTTAACTCAAATGTCAGGTTCACAACCTTGAGTATTTATAAGACTTTACATTTATTATTCTACATGTTATTATTGAGAAACCACAACATTCGGTGGTCAGTTTATTCACTGTCAAATATAACCTATAATCCTAAATTTGAGACTAATCCGCAATATTTCACGTATGTAAATTATAAACGATTTCACTTATTTATTGAAGAGACAATAGGCAAAAATGAATGGAAGTTGGTCCAAGACCCTACACTGACAAGACTTCTAGGAAATGAAAGTACATACTTGTCATAAGATACAGGACAAGTATTATCAAAATCCGTCAAGGGAAATCTTTTTATGGTCACTTAAACATACTTATGTATATATATAGTCACGCCTTTATCCCTAATGGGTAGGCAGAGCGTCAACGACCAAAACAAAGGTCATTCCGCCACTTCTGACAAAGTTTTGAGGGCTATTTAAGATAGATTTCTAGGTATATAGCTGAAGTGACAGGTTGTCAGTCCATCGCCTAAATTGCAATATAATGAAATCCTCGGACCCCTTAGCTCATTTTTACAGCATGCCCGGGAGGAAATGCAGGACAGATTTTTCCTACAAGTCTTATCCATGTAGGGTTTTGGACCACTTTTGCCCATTGTCCTTCGTCGTTTAGAGTAAATAAAAGTATAATATGAAAAATATAATAATTAATGTGAATGAACGACCTTTGTTTAGGTCGATCGCGATCTGCCTACCCCATTAGGGATAAAGGCGTGATTATATGTAAATGAAACGTTAAGTCAAATTTTGAAGTCAATTTAACATATATTTCTTTAGGAACGACCTACCATATATTCCTTTATGGAAAAGCTCTCTAAAAAGCTTGTATAATGAAATAAGCGAAAGAATAAGAATGAACGCAAAATAAGCATAAAAGAAATAAACCACGTCAGAGGCTTATTAGCTGTGCTATTAGGTGATTGTAAACTCTGACACCAGGGTACAACAAGAAGAAGCGCAAGAAATGACCACCTCATTTACGTTAAAAACAATAGCCACAGCACCGTAAAGCTACAGGTCACAAAACTTGTTTGAGCGTTTTTTTTCTCATTTACTAAAACATCCGTTATAGTTTAGTAGGTGAGGTTGAGTGATGTTGATGTACCGTAAGTACCGTTCTTGAATACATGGGTGCCAAGTGATAATAAATGCTTCTTCTTCTGTCGAGTGGGTTTCTCGATCGACCCGATGAACCTTGGTGTCAGAGATTTTAAACCACCTAATAGCACATGGTTATTAAAGATAGCAACCGGGACCGACGGTTTTACGTGCCCTCTGCACGGAATATTTTTACTTCCAAATAATCAGGTGATTCAGCCTGCATTGTCCTAATCAAACTAGAGAAAATCTCACTTAATGTTAAACTCGCTGTGTTCTCCGCTGGTAATCGAACCCAGGACCTCTGGATCGTGAGCCCATAGCTCAGACCGGTAGACCACGGAGACAGTATGTTGCTGTACCGTAAGTAACGTTCTATCTTGGATATATGGGTGCCAAGTAATGATAAATACTGCTGTCTCATCTTTACGATGTCTGAACGAGAGTAATTGAAATATGTGAGGTGTTTTGCTGTACGAGAAATTAATGTGTTTGAGAAGCATTCTTGGCTGGATTGTTGATATCTTTTTATTTTAAACAATAATCTATTTTTTATGTGGTACGATGAAATAATCATAGAGGGTACGTTGCACACTGTGAGACCTAAGCTGGATGGTCTCTTGCGCAAATTTTGCTGGGTCCCTTAAAACCGAAAAACAGAATCACGAACATATGTTGCATCTGCTGGGCGGCTAAAGGCTAAGGGGTGGTTTTTACCCAGAAGGACTTTGCACAAACCCCTATCAACACAGGTTTCATCAAAGAGGACAGATTGTTCTCATTATGCTTAAAATACAAGAGTTTAAATGCAGTTCCATTTTTATTTTACTTGATGATGATTGTCTTAAGCGTTTCACTCTTGTCGGTGTAATGATCTCAACTCTTCCCTTCTGTAAGCAACGTCCTTTAGCTCCCTGCCATTCTTCACACCCGCCTTCTCTTTCAGTTGGTCACAATAGTTATTATTGTACTTAACTAACTTTTAATCACAGAAGTAATAAGTCTAAGAGATTGTTATTAAATATTGAATGGCCTTAATAAAATAAATAATTGCCTAGAGAAGTGTAGACTACTTAATGTTAACTGCTTATATTATCGGCCAATCCCCTTAATAACTCTTGATTATATTGATAATTTTATATTTCAACTGTGTTGTGACATTGATTTTGCTTACGTAGAGAAATATGACCTTAAAATATGATTACGTAGTATGAAATAAAAGTAGGTGTCAAATGTGTTGGTAATGATATTATAGTATCATGTTTCTATCATATTTTATGTCGTTTTGTCATTGACATAGGAACTTAGGTGCACTAATGAAGAAATTTTTACGATCCGCTCAGTATAGTTAGTGGTACATACGCCTTCAATACAATGAAGCCATGAAGCTCATACACTACACAATACACATACATTCACACTTACACGCACACTTAGCCTACCTTATGTTTATTGTTTACTACCCTATTATGTATATTTAATATGATGAACTCTGTTATTGGCTATATAAGTTTTTTAAGATTACTGTTTGTAATAGTGATATAATTACGGTTGGGTTCTCAATAAAGAAATTAAATTAAATTCATCCCAAATGGGGCAGGCAGAGCGCAAACAACCCAAACAAAGCCCGCTCCGCCGCCTCCGACAAAGTGTTGAGGTTTACTTAAACTAAATTTGTAGGTATATTGCTGTAGTGATAGGTTGTCAGCCTATCGCCTACATTGCAATGTACAGGAACCCTTAGCTGGTTTTTACAGTTTGCCCGGGAGGAAATGCAGCTGGCACATTTTATGTCTTTCTCTCGCTCCTAGTCCAGAATGGAAGAAAGCTGCTGCTGGTGACTGTGCTAGTCTCATACAATTGTTCATGTTAGTTTCAAAATGTCATAGCCCGCGTTTGACTCTTTTAAACCAAATAGAAACGTAAGTGACTTAGGCTCGTATTTATAAAGCGATCTCCAGATTGAGAACAATATTAAGAATGGATTTGACAGGTCATATTGTACTGACAAATGACATTCCTGATACGAACTCAATCTCAAGTGCAGATTATAAATCTGGGCTTTAAATACTAAAACTGATCTTAGAATCTTTTATCCCATGAACTGCGTACCTGTGGACCTCTCGTGCTTCTAAAGCTTCTAATCATGCTAGTTCTATCATTGACTCTATCTCGGCCATCATTCTGCTCTTAACTAGAGGCATGAGCAAACCAAAACTACATCATACATACATACATATAATCACGCCTTTATCCCAAATGGGGTAGGCAGAGCGTAAAGGACCTAAACAACACTGACAAAGTTTTGATGGTTATTTAAGGTAGATTTGTAGGTACATTGCTATAGTGACAGGTTGTCGGCTTATCCCCTAAATTGCAATATACAGAAACCCTCGAATCTCTTAGCTGGTTTTTACAGCATGCCCGGGAGGAAATGCAGCTGGCACATGTTATTCTCTCGCTTCTAGTCCAGCATGGAAGTAAAAACTACTTCAGTCTGCACTAAAATAATTACTCTTCTACGATTAGCCTCCTTTCACAGAGTCATCTAAAAACTATGCATAAATCTAGATGACATGTCGCCACTATTGTTTACAATCTCAATGTGGGATTCCAGAAATGTTTAAATGCCAGAAGATCCAAGGTTGTGGCAACCTGGCAAGTAGTGTTGTCGCGAAAGATATATCGATAGTATTGCGAACTTGAAAAAAGGTAACAGTATCGATATTCCAATCGATAGTATTGTTAGAAGTAATATTATTATACAATATCGATAAGGAAAATATTACCGATGCGATACATCGATCGATGTCCAACAATACTATCTAGGTATAGATTGCTTTTGTCCATAGTATGGATAGGCCTATGTTCTTACTAAATATTTATGAAGGTCGTATATTTTTTTTCAATGGGTTTGCTCTTGACATCAGACTAAGTCAGGGGGATAGAGACGGAGTCGACGAAGGAAAAAATACAAAAAATATATCCAAATATCTTTATTTCAAAACAAAGAATTATATAGATTTAGGTGCTGGGGTCTCTTTAAGCATAAATATTATGCCTGTGTTGAAAGCCTCCGATTCCCTCATGGCAACAGACATTGTTTTTCAAAATTGGATCGATGCCTGTTCACTCTTAACTTTGAAGTGTTGGGGGCTGAATGTATTCCAAAACACCGGATAGCGAGTCCAACTCTATCGAACTATCGATAGCTTGGCACGTATAGTGTATTGGGCACGCATACTCAGTGGCAATTCTTGCTAAACGCGACTCGAAATTTTGGGAAAGACGTACTATTGTTGTAGTTTGTCTTCTTTGAGATGATTTTTAGTGTTGACGAACGACCCGATAAACCCCGATGTCAGAGTTAAACCGCCTATTAATAACAGCTTAAAGGCTTCTGACATGGATTATATAACGGCCATTATCAAAGGTAGCAACCATGACCAACGCGTGCCCTCCAAAGCACGGACCCTATCGATAGTGTTCCTACAATCAATAGTAACGGTGCTTTTTTCTTATCAATACCGTGGATAGTATTGTTTATTTCGATATCGTTGATAGCCGTATCGACTATCGATACTATTTTTATCGATAGTCCGGCAACACTATTGGCGAGTATCTCGGCGAGTATGTTGGGCACGCATGCTCGGTGGCAATTCTTGCTAAACGCGCCTCGAAAGCGTGGGAAGGACGTACCATTGTTGTAGTGTAAATATTGAATGACTGATTGAAAGATTGCTTAGGAGAGTACCAGTTTAAGTGGCTGTGGAGTAAGTTGTTGAACCTACCGGTAAATTTATTCCTTACGTCTCTGTTTCAAAACTTTATGTTCCTAAACGAAGCCAGTAAAGCTACCTATGTTTTAGGTGTATTGCAATTTAGGCGTTGGGCTTATCGCATCACCATGTATTAATCACAAATACAATACAATACAAAATTCTTTATTGCATAAAGAAACACTTACAACAGAAAAAAAGGAACAATGACAGTACAATATAGGCTGCCTTATTGCTAAAACTTCTATTAGGCAACCTTTGGGTATAAAAATTGTACAAGCAGAAAGCGGGCTCGTGCATATTACTAACTATAATACTTAGACAATATTTACATACATACATACATACATATAATCACGCCTTTATCCCTAATGGGGTAGGCAGAGCGTAAACGACCTAAACAAAGGTCGTTTCGCCACGTTTGACAAAGTTTTAAGGGTTTTTAAGATAGATTTATACGTATATTGCTGTAGTGATAGGTTGTCAGCCCATCGCTTAAATTACAATATACTAAAACCCTCAGATCCCGTAGCTGGTTTTTACAGCATGCTCGGGAGGAAATGCAGCTGGCACATTCTATGTTTTTCTCTCGCTCCCAGGCCAGCATGGACAATATTTACACACTATTAAATAAATATTTCAATAAAATAGACTGATATATATCTTATGATAAACTAATATATAATATATGCTACATAAGACAGGATACTGTATGTTATACATAAAGGAAGAAATCACAATCATCTTCATCTACTGCCTAGTTTTTTCCCGGCCTAATATTGGGTTTCGTTTTCCGGACGTTTCTAATCTACTTTGCTCGGTCTCCGCTGGTGTAAGATCGATCTCTTCCATAGTGGCTTTTACGACGTCAAGCCAGCGTTTCTTCGGTCTGCCGCGTGATCTTGGCCCTTGGAGAGTGAGGTTGAGGCATCTTTTTCTGACGTAGTCTGGCGATCTGCGACTTAATATGCGCATGCCATCGCAGACGACTTTCTTGAAGCTTATCCGCTATGTCACAGACTCCAAGGCGAACACGGATATCATAATCTGAAAAAAATTACAAACGCACAAAAAAACTGTTAAGTTAGGTCAGGTTAGGTAATTAATGCTCTGTCTACCCTGGAATGGAAGCCAGGACAAGGCTAGAAGTTAATTTGTTTGAAGCCTACAAAACAATATTTAAATTACATACATATAATCACGCCTTTTTCCGTAATGGAGTAGGCAGAGCGTAAACAACGTAAACAAAGATCGTTCCGTTTAAAAGTTTCGAAGGTTATTTAAGATAGATTTGTAGGTATATTTCTGTAATGACAGGTTGTTAGCCCATTGCCTGAGTTAATATATATACAATAACCCTCGGATCCCTTAGCTGGTTTTTACAGCATGCCCGGGAGGAAATTTAGCTGGCACCTTCTATATGTTTCTCGCTGCCAGTCCAGCATGGAGGTATTTTGTATTAAGTATTTTTTTGCAAATAACAAATACCATGGATCTTATTTCCAAAGTCACTAACCCATAACGGTATACCCAATATAATAAATTCAATAAAAAACACCTAAGAATAAGCCTATTCGATTGTATTATTGTCATTTTATTTATACAACCTCATTGATTTGCCGTAACTGGCTCAGGTTGCCGACGACAAATATTTTGTAAGAGGTGTCAAGTTTCATAGATATCATTATTATACAGTAAGGCCCATAAATATTGCACATCAACAGCGCACAGTGGTGTTAGGCAATCGTTGATAATGCTCTACAAAACCAAACTTAACTGATGATGTGCAATATTTATGGCCCCCACTGTATGAGATTATTTGGAAATATCACCTGTCCACTTGGCCTTGTCACGAATGTTTTTGGTATGCACTTGATAATCAATTACACACCTTCAAATCGTAATCATTTTGATTTTGAAATATTTTGGCATTCGTTTACAGAATAGTATCTAAATTATATGATTCTCATATCTTTTGTAACATTTTTGGCTCTCTGTTTCAGTATGTTAATTAACAATGAATATTTGTTAATATTTGATTAGGTCAATAAAGATTACGTTGTTTCTTTGATTTTCTATGCTGGATTAGGAGCGATAGAAAAACCTAGAATATTCCAGTTGCTTCTATTCCTTAATACTGTAAACATTTTGAGAGGAAAATTAGGGTTTCATTGAATTGTGATTTATTCGATGGGCTGAAAACGTATCTGAAATGCCCTCAATATTTGTCAGACTTGACAAAAACACACTGCCTGCCTACCCTATAAACGATAAAAGCGTGACTATGCGTATTTACTACATAGATACTAATTGCTAGGAAACCTAACGATGGCAATTTTTTATAGTACTCAGCCATACCAGTAATAGTGGGCCTATTAGCAATGTCAAACGATGCATAATAATGACTAAACCTGTTACTAGGTTACTACCGTTATTGGAAGTTTCTAGAAGATATTCATTCAAGGAGTATCAACCAATAGAATATAATTTTAAAATTACGCACTTATGAATATAACATTTGAGATATTTATTTTCGTTTTTCAATTCCATGCTGACCTGGGAGCGATGTGCCAGATCCATTTCCTCCCGGGTATGCTGTAAAAACCAGCTAAGGGATCCAAGGTTTTCAGTGTATTGCAATTTAGGAGATAGGCTGCAAACCTGTCACTACAGCAATATCCTACAAATCTATATTAAATAACCTTCAAAACTTTCTCAGACGTGGCGGAACGATCTTCCTTTAGGTCGTTTACGCTTTGCCTACCCCATTAGGGATAAAGGTGTGATTATATGCATGTATGTATGTATGTAAAACAATATATCCAAAGGTCCTTCGAAGTTAACTTCTAGCCTTGTTCTGGCAGGATAGATAGAGATTTAATGACCTAACCTGACATAACTTAACAGTTTTTTGCTCGTTTGTGTTTTATGTTTTCAGATTATGATTAATATCTGTGGTAGCCTTATATGTACTTTCCTGAAGGTAAAAAGCACTACCCCGTATAATATAATAAATACATTATAATCGGAACTTAACCCCACGCTGCCAGTATCTTAATTATTAGAGATTAGGGTGGTATACAAGTACCTTATTATATCACTGTGATACAGACTGTCAAATTCTATGATCAAAATCAATTATTTTTGACATGAATATGACATACCATACCTTATCGATATTCGAATTAGTAGAAAATATTGAATGTTTAGCACTGGCCAGTAATAAAAAAGAACAAAACACCTATTCAGATGAGAAGTAAACTTGAATGTTTGTCATTGTCCTGTGCAACTACAAAAGCTCACTTCTTTATTTTTACAACTGGCCAGTATTTTAGTCTCCCATTAAAACTAAATCAAGCGCTTGCCAGTACAACTTCCTACCAAAGTTCTCCCCTTGATCTATCTATCGTTGGCGACAATCCTCTCGAACCAAATAAAATAAAATACCTGGTAATGGTTAATAGAGCCGATTTCTTGCGGACACAACGTAACCAAATCTTAACTAAAACTAATGCCGTTCCTTTCTGTTCTTTCATGATAAAAAATGTCAGTAAAGATTGCAGTCAAGAGTTTTTAATTTCGTGCGCATACTAATTGCCCTCAATGTTTACTACTGCCCAGTAACAACTTCCTACAAAAGCTCCCCCCCCCCACACCCTCCCTCTATCTATCGTTGGCGACAAACCCGTTCGCCTCACAAGGTCGCGTAGCTGCTTCGTGACCAGTTAGCACTATAAGCACTATCCGCCACTGTACAGTTAGTCAGTTACATACATATAATCACGCCTTTATCCCTAATGAGGTAGCCAGAGCGTGAACGACCTAATCAAAGGTTTTTCCGTCACGTCTGACGAAGTTTTGAGAGTTATTTAAGATAGATTTGTAGGTATGTTGCTGAAGTGACAGTTTGTCAGCCCATCGCCTAAATTGCAATATACTAAACCCTCGGATCCCTTAGCTGGTTTTTACAGCATGCCCGGGAGAAAAAGCAGCTGGCACATTGTATGTTTTTCTCTCGCTCCCAGTCCAGCATGGAAGAAAGTATTTCTATAACCATATTATAATATAGAATTTGAAAGCGAAATTGTTGGTTCGATCCCCTAAGTGGAACAAACTTGAAAACGTAAACATGGTGTAGTTACAAAATAATATCTTGGCCCATATTTTCCGGTCGTTGGTTCCTATGACTACCTTTAATATTCAACATAATTATACAATAAGGCCAATGCATTTACGACTATTGCTTAAACAATTATGTAGGTACAATTTTCTTCAATATAAAGTTTAAGAAAAATTTTACTTTTTTTCTAAATACTTCCTAATTCTTTTTCTATTATAGCCCACTCGTTAAAATTCCTTATGAACCATTGTGTCAGAATGCGATAAGGCCTTGCTAATCATCACTAATGTAACTCAAGATAAATTAGATAGGTATATCACAGCAGCACCATCGGGGATTATACTGGATATCGAATTCAACTCATTTTTCATCACAATTTGTCAAGTATTGCACAATACGCACATCGCAAGCGCAGGTTTGTTTTATTACTTCAAATTGCACCAATAAATCAGCGACATTCGTAAAATTTACCAATTAGCGACAATAACAACAATTTGGTTGCATGCAGCAAATGTATTGGGTGTGGTTATCATCAAACATTTTGACTTAGTCGATTGTGTTTTTTTATTCAGCATACTTGGTGTTCAGTTTTATCAGGAGTGATTTGCTGTCGTAATGTTCTGAGCCTGGGGCTCTCGATATAAAACTCGTGACCTCGATTCCTACGGGAGGCACAAAATTAGTTGATCAGTTTGTGACAAGCCTTGTTAGGCATAACTAATGTAACTTAAGACAAAGTAGATATGCATAACAAGGCAGCACTATCGGGCATTAGAATTGTACTTGGTCTATATCTAATTAAACTCACTTTTCGTCACTGCTTGTCAAGTCTTACACAATACGTGCATCGCAATCGCAGGTATGTTATGTTGCTTCAAATTGCACCAATAAATCAGAGACACTCGTTAAATTTACCAATTAGCGACAATTACAACCAATTGGTTGCATGTAGCAAGTTTATTAGATGTGGATATCATCAAACATTTTGGCTAAGTGGGTGGAATACATACATACATATAATCACGCCTTCATCCCTAATGGGGTAGGCAGAGCGTAAACGACCTAAATAAAGGATCGATCGATTCGCCACGTTTGACAAAGTTTTGAGGATTATTAAGGATAGATTTGTAGGTATATTGCTGTAGTGACAGGTTGTCAGCCCATCGCCTAAATAACAATATACTGAAACCCTCAGATGACTTAGCTGGTGCTTACAGCATGCTCGGGAGGAAATGCAGCTGGCACATTCTATGATTTTCTCTCACCCCCAATCCAGCGTGGGTGCAATATGTTTTATTTATATGTCAACATAGGTAATTCGTTTCTTGCAAATACTTTTAAGTTTCAGCAGTTTATTTTCCCAACTTTCTTTGATATATTCATTTAAATCTTGTGTTCAATTCGTAATGGAGCAGACACAAGTAGGCGTAAAATATCATAGAAATTTTAGCCACTTTCAGCTTCAAAGTAAAAATCAACCTAAATCTTGGAGACGGAGATAGAACTGTCAAGTTACGAGGTGTAAGGGACTGCGTCCCGCAAATTGATAGGGGTTGCTCAGTACGGAACTGAACAACTATCAGCAAGTTTTTTTTTCAGGAAGTGAAAAATAAAATTTGATTTCCCATACAAATTCTCTGATCGAGGTGGTAATTTTGTATGGAAAGTTCAATTATTTTTTCATCTCCTGAAATAATTTCCTGGTGATGGTTGTTCAGTTTCGTTGATTGAGGAAACCCTATCAGTTTGCGGGACGCTGTCCCTTACACCCGGTATGACTCGGCCCTATTTTCACGTTTGGAGAGTGATGCACTTTTTTGAAATAGGTACCTAGGTATAAGGCCAGCATGTGACCTAAAATGTACCATGCAATATTACCAATTTTGCGAAGGTTTTCATATAATTATATAAGCTCGGTTCCATCTATGCCTTACCTAGTTAGCTTCACCGTGTTTTTTTTATTATCTTTACAAAATATTTAAAAGTCCTTTGTCACTTGTATATAAATGTCAAAGCCGCAGATTTTGAGGGATACAAGCAAAACGTTATGAGCTTATAATTTCTTGCAAAGTAAGAACTGTTAGCCTATGCTACTTCCGGAAAAGTTCAATTAACTGTTGCCAAAACTACAAAACGAAACAGCTAGTTAAAGTTAATACATAATTTAAAGGTCTTAACCACACCTTGTGTTTATTCAATCAAAATTACATGCAAATGTTTAAAAAAAACTCGGTCAAGGTCTTACAGATCGACAAATGCCTACGTACTTTGACATTTAAGTCGGAATTAAGAGCACCATGTCAATAAAACTACAGATATAAACGATGTTATTTAATGTCACTTCCATGCTAAACTGGAAACAACAAATAAGATAGAACGCTACGTTTTGCTTATTCATTTATTTAAAAATTTATTGTCCACATAAAACATCAGAAAAGGGCACAGGACATAAAAAACAAAGACACAACAGGCACTGTTTATTTCTTAAAAGAAATTTCTTACAGCAGACCTACAGAAGTGATAATTTTAACGATAGGTTTTGGTGTATTTTTTACAATTATAATAATATATTGCTTTTCACCTACATTATTATATTGCTTTCTATCCTTCAAACATAGTCAGTTGTATTGTGGAGAAAAATCCATTGCCGTCCTCTGCCTTATTTTGTTTTGAGACATAGCTATAACTTTGTGTTACAAACCCAAGACTCAGTATCTTATGCCTAAAGCTAAGGCTCCTATTTATGAAGCGATATCAAACTTGAGAGCAATATTTAGTATGGATTGGACAGGCAAGTTTGTATTAAAATGACATTTCTCATACGAACTCAATCTCGCTGTCTCTTGAGAGTTGATTATAAATACGGCCCGTAGACCACTAGACTACGGAGGAAAATTACTCCACGCAGAAGTAAGATATAACAACCAGGCTATGTGACTTTCTCAACAACACAGCTACCACCCAAACAGTTTCATACACAATTTTCACTGCATACCACCTCTGAGGCGGCATCGTAAAGCGAGACCTGTTGCCGGGTCCGATTCCAGTACCTCGTTTGCGCGCGCGCAGCTGTTGAAGGGTTTTCCATAGCGCTCTAGTCAATAGATCCGCTGTGGTATTTTTATGTCATCCTCTCTAGTGCGTTACACGTTATAATGTCTTTATTTTCACCGATTTTTTAACAGAAACTCAAATAACCTTCAAACATACAATCACGCTATCATTATTATATTCTTTATTGCTTTAAAAAGTAAAAATATAATTCAATTTAAAAAAACAAACAACAGGCGAGCTTATCTCTATAAGAAATCTCTTCCTAATGGTTATAATTATTCGTAATGGTTAAGACAGACTGACAACACCCTAAACAACGGTGACAGGTTTTAAGGGGTTCTGTCAGACATATTTGTATGTCACTATACAGGGTGTTAATCTAATTGAGTGACATAACTTAGGGGGTGTTTCAGTAACGTACAAGAAGTCTATAAAAAAAACAAATAAAAAAATACAATAGTCACAGAATGTCAGCCTATCGTCTAAATAACAATACACTGAAACCCTCGAATAAGCTAACCGATTAATATTTTATTTACAGATTTTCATATAATAAAAATGTAAATAAAATAATATTAATTTCCAACCACAACTACAGCTAGGTTACAAACTGTTTGCACTTAAATAGATATAGGCATTGTTAGTATTGGTGTATAAAAATAAAATAAAATAGAACAGTAATATTGGCACGCGGTTGAACAATACTGCTGTCGAAGTGTCGCAACGATGCAGTAACCATGGTAACGGTGCGCTCTTAATAGCAACGGCAATTCGCATACCGGCTCGAGGAAAAACGCGGTAACTTGCAAACCCGTACAGAATGTGGAGTAAATAGTCCGGCTACAGGATATGGGTTGCCGTGAGTTACGACATCATGATCTTAGTCATAGTTAGGAATTATGTACATACATACATAAATCACGCCTTTATCCCTTACGGGGTAGGCAGAGCGTTTAACGCCTCGTAAAAGGCGCTTTCGCCACGTCTGACAAAAATTGAGGGCAAATTTTAGATTGTAATGATTTGTATTGCTGTAGTGACAGGTTTTCAGCCCATCGCCTAAATTACAATACTGTCACCCTCGAATCCCTTTTGCTGACTTCTACAGCATGCCCGGGAGGAAGGGCAGCTGGAACATTCTATGTTTTTCTATCTCTCCCAGTCCAGCATGGAAGAAATTATAAAGCGTTGATTAAAAATACTTCCATGCTGGACTGGGAGCGAAAGAAAAACATGGAATGTTCTAGCTGTCCTTCCTCTCAGGCATGCTGTAGAAGTCGGCAATATGGATTCCAGGGTCGCAGTGTATTGTAATTTAGGCGATGGGCTGACAACCTGTCACTATAGCGATACACATTACCATCTAAATTTGCCCTCAATATTCGTCAGACGTGACGTAAAAGCTTTCACTAAGCGTTTTACGCTCTGCCTACGTCGTAAGGGAAAAAGGCGTGAATATATGTATGTATGATTAAAAATATTGCTGCAATAATCTATTAAATTAATGATGACTGTCAGAGGCTATTCCTACAGAAAACAAAAGAAAATGTAGGTATCTAAACACCCTATAGAGCTGCGCTGCGAGCATTTCTGTCACTGATAATAACATAATTCTTGGTGCCGATGGAGAATCAAACCTAACCTAACCCCTGAAAATGAGAAAGGAAAAGTTATATGCTGTCTTTTTTGTTCCAGCACATTATGCGCGCTTTAAAATTGCTTGATTGGGAGCGACAGAAAAGCATAGAATGTGCCAGCTGCTTCTCGTCCTGGGCATTCTGTTAAAACTAGCTAAGGGATTCGAGGGTTTCAGTATATTACAATTTAGGCTATAGGCTGATAACCCGTCGCTGCAGAAATATATTTACAAATCTATCTTAAATAACCCTCAAAACTTTGTCAGACGTGGCGGAACGACCTTTATTTAGGTCGTTTACGCTTTGCCTATCCCATTAGGGATAAGCGCGTGATTATATGTAAGTTTGTATGCATTGCATGCACACTCAAAAGTATTGGTTATGTTTTGTATCAGTGACTAGATATGTCAATTTAGAGTTTTTACGTAGTTTTTAGTTCAGAGTTTCTTTATTATCTTCGATATTTTTTTTAGTTTTTTGTCTTATCACAGATTCTGCGAGAAGATTTCAAGTGTTTTTATTTCCGTTCCACGTTTTCTTTTATTACCAAATTTCTATAACCAAAGCAAGTGCATACGGGAATTGGCGAGATGTTTTGGTTCAAATACCAATACAATGTGATTATAGGCAGCCGTTTAGTATGGTAACCGTTGTGGTACGGTTATAAGCACCCACAACCGGCCGCTGCACTTAGATGGGCGTGTATGTACGTAGTATGGAACGTAACTTCGCCTTGAGCTATAGAATTCGATTTACAAAATTTTTGTACTTGTGTCGCATATTTTGAGGACTTTAGCACTCACAATGCAATTTTTATTTCATATAATATTAAATAAAGAAAACTATAAATTCGTTTTGGCAGGACTCGAACTTGCGTCTCTGGAATCCCGGTCCATTACTCTACCAACTGAGCTACAGAAATGGTAGAGGAAGTGACGCATAGTCTTTCTTATGTATAGGTCATAGCGACGTTAGCGACATCTAGCCATATAGTTTAAGAACTACGTAGGGCAGCATAGTAGTTGTCAATAAGTGGTTACCCGTTATGAAAACGTAGGTAGAGATAATTCTAAAAAAAAAAAAACATCCTAACTTCTGATAGCATTTTTGCACAGTAACTGTACTTATAATATTTTTGTTGCAATAAGATATACTCATTGTATTTATTCAATTTTCACTAAAAGTCCACTAATGGCATAGGTCTCCCCAAATTGAAGCTTTGCCGTACCCAGTATGCGTATGCGCGCTTGGCAGGCGGACAATTTAATATTGATGACGAATACGCTACGTCCCATGAACTCTACCCTTATTCGACACCCGCGAGAAGAAATCAAAAGTCTCCAAATAATTTCGACAACCGACGGAAAACAGCATGCTGCAGTGGCAAGTATTGTTACGTCACAAACATGGCCGCTGCAGGCAATGCAATGCGTAATTGGCGGTCCTTCCCGGGTCACGCTCATCTGCAACTCACTTTCTCATTTTAATGCGCCTACGAGACTTTTGATTCACTTGTTATAAGGTACAGGATTTCCATACATACTCTCACGCCTGAATCCCTTTTGGAGTAGGCAGAGTTTCAACGACATAAATGGGAGCGCAGATGTTCCTGCTAACAAGCAAAAGTGTTCACACTAAAGGTGTATAAGTCTAACTATTAGTTCTTGTGACAATCCATCTCAGGACTTATAGTACCTATCGAGTATATATCTCTCGTGTACCGTTTGCCACAAGATGTGTTGTTGTTGAAACAAATTGACTCAAATACAGAGCTGATGAGGAAGTGAGCTCAGCAAAAATCTTTAAGGTGCATCAACACCAACAGATTCTTAAATGCTGGCCTGGGAGCGAGAGAAAAACATAGAATGTGCCAGCTGCATTTCCTCCCAAGCATGCTGTACAAATCAGCTAAGGGATTCGAAGGTTTCAGTAAATTGTAATTTAGTCGATGGGCTGACAACCTGTCACTACAGCAATAAACCTACAAATTTATCTTAAATAACCCTCAAACTCTCTTTGTCACTCGTGGCAGATTTAGCTTTGTTTAGGTCTTTAACGCTCTGCCGACCCCTACCCTATTTGGGATAAAGGCGTCATTATATGTATGTATGTATGTACACCAACAGAACACAAGCATCCAGCAGATATGCTTTTAGTCTACCTACGGAGATAGTCTTATGTATGTATGTAAGCTCTCTATTGTACATACATACATATAATCACGCCTTTATCCCTAATGGGGTAGGCAGATCATAAACGACCTAAACAATGGTCGTTACGCCACCTCTGACAAAGTTTCGAGGGTTATTTAAGATAGATTTGTGCATATATTGCTGTAGTGACAGGTTGTCAGCCCATCGCCTAAATTGCAATGTGCAGAAACCTTTAGATCCCTTAGCTGTTTTTTACAGCATGCCTGGGAGGAAATGCTGCTGGCACATTCTATGTTTTTCTCTTGCTCCCAGTCCAGCATGGAAGAAATCTCTATTGTACCTTATAAATCTTAAAACTAAAATAGAGGTAAAACAATAGGGGTAAAGGCGTGATTATGTGTACCATCACTACATAGTATAAAACAAAGTCGCTTTCTCTGTCCTTACATCCCTATGTATGCATAAATCTTTAAAACTACACAACGGAATTTGATGCGGTTTCTTGTAGTGGATAGAGTGATTCAAGAGGAAGGTTTATGTGTATAAAACATGCTGAATATAGCATAGAACACTGATAATTTCCGTGCAAAGCCGGGGCGGGTCACTAGTGTATGTATAAAACAATAGTGGCAACAATAGTGACTTATCTCGTTAAGCTTATAGTTTTTCACTTCAATATCAGTGAACACACACTTCAAATTGTGTATGACAATAATCTCTGCAATAATCTGAGCAGAATCATATCTTCAGTGCAATGATCTAACAGTCAGTAGTCTTAAAATAAATAGGCCTTAACAAATGAATTAACTATGCACGAATTTAACTGACTGCTACCATGTTAATAGCTCTATAACTATAAACTGTTATAGTTTACAGCAAACTTTTCTATTCTTACATGCTGGACTGGGAGTGAGAAAAACATAGAATGGGCATGCTGTAAAAATCAGCAAAGGGACTCGAGGGTTTCGGTATATTGCAATTTAGGCGATGACAACCTGTCACTACAGCAATACCAACAAATCTTTTTTAAATAAGCCTCAAAATTTTGTCAGACGTGGCGGAAAAACCTATGTTTTAGCTTCTGGAGCCGTTCTTTAACCATTTAAATCAAATTCGCATGCGAAAGAGCAACTTTCGCGTGCCAATTTGTATGGACATCGTATGCGAACGTAACTTTTTCGTATGCGCGTTACCTTTCGTGCCGTTCCACAATACGGCTCCTGGATTGCGGAGATCAGATGGCAGTCGCTCTGTGTAAAAACCAGTACCCTCGTTGAATCCCCTAGATTAGGTTGCCGCACCCGTGAGATGAGGGATAAGGCTAGGGAGATGATGGACTGCAATTGCAATGCGTACTTACGTACATATTTCGAAATAACTGGTGCTTAAATTGCCAACTTTTCCTAAAAATCACATGACCTTTTACGACCACACCTCATAAAATCTGTGTGACTCTTCTTAAGCCACTTGACCATTGACGTAACCAATTATGGTGGGTATTATGATGCAACCGTTGCGTACCTGCGCTTGCGCATTGAGGAGGTATCAGGTGTCTACCGGAGAAGATGGCAATCGTACTGCAATTATACTGGGTGTAAGGGACAGCGTCCCGCAGACTGATAAGGGTTGTTCAGTCAACGACACTGAACAAATGTGATTAGGTTTTTTTTCAGGAAGTGAAATTTTTTGTGGCTTTTCCATACAAATTGTCTGATCAAAGTGAACTTTGTATAGAAAAACCATTATTTTTTTCACTTCCTGAAAAAAATCTGCTGATAGTATTTCAGTGTCATTGACTGAGCAACCCCTATCAATTTGCGGGACGCTGTCCCTTACACCTGGTATATGTCTAAACCTATCCTCTTCTTTCACTCTTTTTACCCCCAAAAGTGACATAGTCGTTCATTTAATATACCTTACTAGCGACCTGCCCCGGCTTCGCACGGAAATTTTCAGTGTTCCTCTTCTATATTATGCATATATTATACATATAAACCTTCCTCTTGAATCACTCTATCCAATAAAAGAAACCGCATCAAAATCCGTTGCGTAATTTTAAAGATTTATGAATACATAGGGATATAGGGACAGAGAAAGCGACTTTGTTTTATACTATGTACAATTCAGTAGCATGTAGGTCTTAGCATTTACATCAATGCCACGAAACCACTGCTAATAGGATATTACACAATAATTTGTGGTTGACAGTTTGTTGACGAATCTTCGCCTTTGCAACACATTTTGTCGACAGAGGAGTCGATTCGGTTCGCACACGACTTAATTAATATAAGTCTTTTCCCGTTTTTTTTGTCATGAGCGGGCGGAACGGGATGGAAGATAAACCAACTAAGGTTCATGGATTTAGGTCAAAAATTTCAAAGATTTCAGTTGACACTTATTTGACACCTTTGACGAATTCGACACACTTTGACATCACGACTTAAACTATGCATAGATTTGTTGGAAATTTCGTTCATTGAAAGGATTAAAATAATTGTTTACTATCATTATTCTTGAAGAAATTGACAGCTTTTTTAAAATTAAGTCTTTTTTTTTAGTTAAGTCGTGTGCTTATCGAAGCGACATCAATGTGCAATCGGTATTACATGGAGTATTGCCTTATTTATTGTCAGTGGACAATGACTCTATTACATCATATTAATAGCTAATTGATGTGATATGACATGCAAATAATTTGACAGTTTTTGATGTATATGCTGAAATGTTTGACGATCCGTAAATAAGATAAGATAAGAATATACTTTATTGCACAAAAAAGACACAAGAGAAAATAAAATAAAATTAAACAAATAGTAGTACAAATAGTGATAAATCACATGATTAGCCAGTCTTAGTTTCTTTTGTTACCCGGATATCTATTTAATCTGTTTTTTTTTTAATTTCATGTTTCATTGTAGGAGTTTTATGCAAGTATTTGTTAATATTTATTACTTATTTGGATTTGAAATTTATGTAGCTTGAATTACAATGAATTTATGAAATATCCTCTACTAGGATAAAAAATGCAAAATTGCATTATGAGTCTCTACTGAATAAACACTATTTAAATAACTCAAAACTATCTTTATTTAATACTAGCGACCCGCACCGGCATCGCCCGGATATCATCAGTGTTTCTCTACTATATTCTGCATGTATTATACATACAAACCTTCCTCTTGTATAACTCTATCGATTAAAATAAACCGCATCAAAATACGTTGCGTAGTTTTAAAGATTTATGCATACATAGGGATATAGGTACAGAGAAAGCGACTTTGTTTTATACTATGTAGTGATAAGTAAAGGTAAGGATTTAATTTCAATGTATTTTATTTTCGTTAGAACAAATAAACTATTTATAAATAATATACATATTGGCTAGAAAATTACATCTTCTCTACACTCTGTGTCTCTACAAAACTAGTAAATCTTTTTCTGTTACGCCATCTAACGGATTCCAGAAGAATCAGATGCTGCTTATAAAAGGACAGGTTCAACTATGCTGCAGATGTAGCCTACTCTCGGTCCAGTCATAGTTTTATAAACAGTTGTCAGATGTCGCTACTAGTTTCCATTTGATTTGGTTCTACAAATAGTTTTTCATCTTAGTTTTAGGTCAACTTTGGTGACAATGATGATAATAATTATGATATAATAGATATTTCTTCCATGCTGGACTGAAAGCGGAACAAAAACAAAGAATGTGCCAGATGCATTTCCTCCCGGCCATGCTGTAAAAATCATCTAAGGGCTGACAACCTGTCACACAGCAATATACCTACAAATCTATCTTAAACAAACCTCAAAACTTTGTCAGACGTGGCGGAGCGACCTTTGTTTTGGTCGTTTATGCTCTGCCTACCCCGTTCGGGATTAAGGCGTGGTTATATGTATGTTTGTAATGTATACCATTTCTTATACCGTTTTTATTACTAGTTTAAACATAGAAAAAAGTATTCGGTAACATTTTTCCCTATTATTTATACAAATATATTTTATTTTTAGTTTTCCTAATAGGTCTTTAAATTAAAGTATTTCTTAGTTATTTTGCCTAAAATACGAAAAAATTAGTCCTAAACATTATGATATTATCTAATCATAATGAAATATTTCTTGAACTTATAATTGGGCTCGATTCTAGACTTGCCGGCTAAAACTAAAATTAAAATGCCGGCTAAAACTAAAAATAAAGTCAGGAGATATATTCTCTCCGGTTTTTTATTTATAGTCGGTTGTTAAATGCGTTATCTGTAATTTGTATCCGCCGTCATATGGCATAGTGGTTAAAATTTACAAATATACTGGGGAAACGTCTGGATAAAATCTAGCGGACAAAGTGTAACACCACAGAGTATAATCGCCTGTCCTTGTTCAATTTAAATATTTTGAAAGTGACAATAGGTTAAAATTTTAGTTTGATAACTCTGACAACAGGGTTCATCGGGTTGTTTGACTCGAGAATCCACTCGCTAAAACGAAGATTTTAGTTGTAGCCGGTGGTATCTAGAATCGAGCCCATTTTCTTTTCATTTCTTTACTTAGCGCTTTATCCGATAAAGTTATGAAATCGAATTTTAAATATTTGTTCGCAGTGGAAGTTGCTCAAACAGGATTCTGCTATTTTCCTGCTTAGTTTCCTATCGTAGTATCCCTTAGTTAGAGAACACGAGTAAAAAAGTTTCTGTAGAAACTTCTTGAGACTGTTATACAGTATTTTAAAAGAACTGTAATAATTCATACATAGATACATATAATCACGCCTTTATCCCTAATGGGGTAGGCAGAGCGTAAACGACCTAAACGTAGGTTGTTCCGCCACGTCTGACAAAGTTTTGAGGGTTATTTAAGACAGATTTGTAGGTATACTACTGTAGCGACAGGTTGTCAGCCCATACAATTGCAGTGTTCTGAAACCCTCAGATCCCTTACTGGTTTTTACAGCATGCCCGGGAGGAAATGCAGCTGACGCATTCTGCGTTTTTCTCTCCCAGTCCAGCATGGAAGAAATAATTCGTCTAATAATGTTACTTGTCCTTTGAGTAGGAACTTAAACTTTAACTGCCTCCGTGGTCTAGTGGCCAGTGCCATGGACTCCTGATCCGGAGGTCCTGGGTTCGATTCCCAGGCGGGAATCACAAAGTTGATATTTGAGAATTTATCACTTTGTGAATTTTTCCCCAGTTTGGTTAGGACATTGCAGGCTGAATCACCTGATTGTCCGAAAAGAAGAAAAAGATTTCGTGCTTCGGAGGGCACGTTAAGCCGTCGGTCCCGGTCGCTGTCTTTGATAGTGGTCGTTACTCAAACCATGTCAGAGGCCTGATAGTTGTGCTACTAGGCGGTTTAAAAACTCTGACACCAGGGTTCATCGGGTCGATAGACTCGATATCCACTCGATAGAAGAAGAACAATACACTGAACCCCTCAGATCCCTTAACTGGTTTTTACAGCATGCCCGAGAGGAAATGCAGCTGGCACATTTTATGTTTTTCTCTCGCTCCTAGGCCAGCACGGAAGAAACTACTAAATACCAAGTAAATACTTATTTAAAAATCCTTGAAACTCACAGAATTTTTTATCCTTTTTCCAGAAATACCAAGAAAAGGACGCCGGCAAAGTAGTGATATACACAACCACGATGGGCATCGTCAGAGGCACCTACCAGCGCTGTGTGCTCGTGAAGAAGATCCTGAGGAACCTGCTGGTAAAGTTCGAGGAGAGGGACGTCTTCATGAGCATTGAGTACCAGGATGAGATCAGGGACAGGATGAAGAGCGACCAGATCCTTGTGCCGCAGCTGTTCGTAGACGGCCAGTATATTGGGGTGAGTTGGAGAAGTTTAAACCTTTGTTTTCTATAGTTGCGTTACTTCTGTATATATGTATATTCTTTATTGCATAAATTTCAATATATTGGTTAAATCTTAAAATTAAAGCAAAGGCGAGCTTATCTCTATAAGAGATCTCTTCCAGCCAACCTAGTGGGCATGAAAGATGAGACTTCACGGGATATACTTTATAATATATACTAATAACTAATAAAAATACGATTATAATAAAATAACATTATGGTAAGGACATAAAATAATCATTCAGTATTTTTTAAAGTAAAGTAAGAGGGACTATCTTGAATGTTTCTGTAATATGTTTTGTGTGGGTACATTACGTTACAAATATATAATTAAACTAAATTTTAGCTAAAAGCTGACGACCTATATACATACATATATATAATCACGCCTTAATCGCTAATGGGAACTATAGCAATATATTGCAATATCTGAAATGACTGTTATAGTCTGTCAACGTCGTGCTTACCGCGCCCTAGGGGTACAGACGTTGGCGTGGACGCGGTAGCACGCGGCGATTGCGAACATGAACACATTGCGTCGTGCTCGCTCACCCTCCTGCTTCACCGCCCGCACCCCCGTTACCGCGTCCCTGCGCACGTCTATACCCCTAAGGCGCGGTAAGCACGACGTTGACAGACTATAGGCAAAAAGCCTACAACCTATAGCTATAGCAATACACCCTCTGAAATTACTCAAATCAAATCTTGTCAGACTTAGTGAAAACTTTTTTGTGTGAATATGTTGACGCGCTGTATAACCTTTAAGGGATATAGGCGTGACTATATGTGTATGATAAAAGCGTGATTTTATACACGTGTCTAGTTTTGTCCATTGTTTGTGTGAAACAATAGTCTATTTGATGGGTATGGCATGTACAAAAGCGCTCCAAACACCTCGTCTTTCTGGAAGTTTGAAACAAATATTGGTGGATTTAATTAGTTTTTGTACAACTCGAATAAAACAACTTCGCTGAAATATTTCATCCAATGAAAATGAGTTGAATATTCTATTACGATACGAACTTTGAGTAAATACTTATCTCATAAATAATTTCATTGAACTTAGATCTAAAAATGTATTAAAGGCATAGTTTAGTAAAGAATTATTAAAAGGAATTAATTATTTAACTTTGCAGAAAAATCGTATAATTTTACGTCCAGTGATTGGCTTAAAATTAAGGTTGTTATTAAAACACTTGTACTTGTTTCACTTAATATAATTTAATCCTACCGGTTTAGCTAACTTTAAGCATTGGCGGCTTGAAAAACTCTGACCTAATCTAGGATTGGGTCTGGTTTCCCTTCTGGGTTGCGGAGGTCAGATGGCAGTCGCTCTGTGTAAAAACCAGTACCCTCGTTCAATCCCCTAGATTAGGTAGCCAACCCCTTGAGATACGGGATAAGGCTAGGGAGATGATGATGATGATGGTTTAGCTAACTTATAGTAATTCACTTCGTTCGCTAAATATAAACGGTTTATTTAAAATGTTTTGTGTTGTGTATGTGTATAAAATTCCTGATGATGTACAAGTGTTTTAATAACAACATCATAAATATGGAGTTTCACCAAGTGCCAACAATCACAAGTATAAATTATATAAAATTAAGGTGATTCATAAAGGCAAATGGTTGATATTAAGAGCTTTTTTCTCCTAAACAAATCATTGGAAAATTATAAAAAATAAACATCTAAGAAATTAGTACATGGCCTGCAATGGAAACATTAAAAAAAAAAACTTTTTCCTAAATAAGTATGCTAAAAAAATCTTGAAATAAAACTGATTTTATTAGTAAACTTAATATTCCTTCTAAACTATTAGCAGCGCTTTCACGGTTCCTTCGGGACAATATCTGTAATATGATTATTTATAATGCAACATAGCTTTTTTAAATCCGATTCGTAGTTTTTCGCACATTTTTGATGCGGCCACTGACGTAACTGCAACGCGCGCGCTGATTAGAACGATATTCTAAGGCACTGATCACCTGACCAATAAATAATATAATTTAAAAAATAACAGACTATAAATAGGATGCAAGAAATGCTATTTAAGGCGCGCCCGGGAGCCTAAATAGTAGCTTCAAGGTTGGTGGGAGCTCAAGGAAAGACAAGGAAGACAGTACAAGGTTGTAGGGCTCAGGGCCTGATCTTATCAGATGTTTTGATGTATTTAGCAATTTAGAGTAAAGTACAGAACGCTGCTATTACCGTCAATATTATTATAAGCCAAATATAATTATTTATTTCATGCTGTAAAATCCAGCTAAGGGATCCGAGGGTTTCAGTATATTGTAATTTAGGCGATGGGCTGACAACCTGTCACTACAGCAATATACCTAGAATTCTATCTCAAATAACCCTCAAAACTTTGTCGGACGTGGCGGGACGACCTTTGTTTGGTCGTTTACGCTCTGCCTACCCCATTAGGGATACTGGCGTGATTATATGTATGTATGAATGTATTTCATACTGGACGGGGACTGGGATTCGAGGGTAGGCTGACAACCTGTCACTTTAACAATACACTTTCAATTTGAAATTGCCCTCAATATTTGTCAGACCTACCCCGTAAAGGATAAAGCCGTGGCTTTATGCATGTATAACAAAAAGATACAAATTAACAGAAATTAAACACAATAATTGGGCAGCCCCTTTGTGTGGGTAATTTGCGAAAAGTATCTATCGCGAATAATCGTCTTTTTTGCGCCTAGTGACATTTTTCTAATGAGCATCTTTTATGCGAATAGTTGAATTGAAACGTAACAAGTTAAGGCAGTGTGTATAAGTTTGGTTGGTTCTAATCTCCATTCACGAAGCAAAGGCCTTAACTCGTGGCTTAACCGACAAAGCTGGATTTTATGAAGACATGAGCAAGATTATCTATTATAAATAACCCTCAAAACTTTGTCGGACGTTAACGCTCTGCTAACCTAACCTACCCTATTAGGGATACAGGCGTGATAGTATGTATGTATGAGCAAGGTTTCTACATGATTCATATTGTTTGCCTATTTGACTGAATGAATAGTTTTTAGTAGGTTAGTCAATAAATATAATTTTAATACACATGCAAACATAAATTTACGCCTTTATCCCTTACGGGGTAGGCAGAGCGTAAAACGCCTCATAAAGGGCGCTTTCACCACGTCTGATAAAATTGAGGGCAATTTTAGTTCGTATATGTATTTCTGTAGTGACAGCTTGTCAGCCCATCGCATAAATTACAATACACTGTAACCATCGAATCCCTTTTGCTGACTTCTAGGGCACTTTAAGGGCATCAGAAACACTATGTTATTCTATCTCTTCCAGTCCAGCATGGAAGAAATTATTCGAACAATTTGAATAAATATGCTTACTAAATGAACTTCGTCCATGCTGACTTTGGAGGGAGAGAAAAACAAATAATGTGCCAGCTGCATTTAATCCCGGGCATTCTGTAAAAAACATCTAAGGCATATGAAAGTTTCAGTATATTATAATATACCTACAAATCTATCTTTAATATTTCGGGTTGCCACAGAATCACCTGATAATAAGACGCATATTTGGATCCAATAATTTATGAATGATGTAATAATTGAGTTTTAATAAATTGAATAAATAAATAAAATATACCTTCAAAACTTTGTCAGACTTGGCGGAACGGATATTTGTTTAAGTTTACGCTCTGCCTACCCCATCAGCGATAAAGGCGTGATTTTAAGTCTGTATGTATATAATAATCTATGTCGATACTCAGGTGCACCGCGCACATAAATACTTATGTGTGGAATGCACGCAATATGGCGCTCTTATTTCTAGGGCACAGAATTTTTTAATAAAGAAAACTGCTGCAGACTTTACTGTCTAGTAGGTGTAAATGGGTTTATACATACATATCATCATCACATCATGTCTTTATCCTTAATGGGGTAGGCACAGCGTAAATTGACCTTAACAAAGGTCGTTCCGCCACTGACAAAATTTTGAGGGTTATTTAAGATAGATTTGTAGGTATATTTCTGTAGTGACAGGTGGTCAGCACATCGCCTAAATTACAATATACTGAAACCCTCGGTTCCCTTATCTGGTTTTTTACAGTATGCCCGAGAGGTAGTGCAGCTGGCACTTTCTATGTTTTTCTCTCGCTGGGAGCGTCCAGCATGGAAAGAACAAAATATGAAGAAAATATTGGCCTTTTATAATATATTTACTAGTTATCAACCCCGTGGTTTCGTATTGACATTAATATTTCCACAACAGTAAAAAGTAACCAATAACAATCAATCTTTTCAAAACTTTAAAATATATTATCAAAGCAACCATCATCGGTCGTTCGTTGACTTGACTCAATAGAAAGTTATAACAGATTTAATTTTTGTTTTCATTTAATTTTAAAATCCTACGTTTTAAATAAACGAGTCGTGATCTCTGGAGGCGTCAGGTAGTTAAAATTAATATTTGTATTTACCTCAATCACTTTGCGGATTGTCTAGACTCTAGGCCCATATAATCACGCCTTTATCCCTAATGGGGTAGGCAGAGCGTAAACAACCTAAACAAAGGTCGTTCCACAACGTCTGACAAAGGTTTGAGGATTATTTATGATAGATTTGCAGGTATATTGCTGTTGTGACAGGTGGTCAACCCATCGCCTAAATTACAACATACTGAAACCCTCGGATACCTTAACAGGTTTTTACAGCATACCCGGTAGGAAATGCAGCTGGCACATTCTATGTTTTCCTCTCGCTCCCAGGCCAGCATGAAAGAAACAGGCTTTAAATGTTCTGATATATCAAGCTAGGATCCCTGTGCACAAGACAAAGGATTTTAAAGTTAAATAGAAGCAGTGTCTGATTGTCCTGTTGTCTGTTACTTAAAGGTAAAGATAAACAAAGCATACTTATTGAATAGTTTCTTTTATGTGTTTTGCTTTGTTTCTTCACTACATAGTATAAAACAAAGTCGCTTTCTCTGTCCCTATATCTCAATCTATGCATAAATCTTTAAAACTACGCAACTGATTTTGATGCAGTTTCTTTTAATGAATAGAGTGATTCAAGAGGAAGGTTCATACGTAGAATACATGCATAATATAGTAGAGAAACACTGATAATTTCCGTGCGAAGCAGGGGCGGGTCGCTAGTTTACAATAAATGGAAACAGAACAAAATGTTTTTACATTTTAAGAAAATGTTCCCGGTATTGAAGAAAAACATCTTTTAAAAAGGAACTTTTTGCACCAGCAGTCGAAGTTTAAAAAGTAAGTAAGTACCTTGATGTTACGTTAGTTGAGTATAGTTTGAAGACACGTGTAACAGTACCTAGCGAAATATACTATGTGTGTTTATAATGCATGTGTGTGTGCATCTCCAGTAGTCGGTATGTCTGGTTGACCGGCTGTCTCTCTAGGGTTGAACATAAAACAACCATTTACTTTATAGATACTTCGATGATACATTATTTTTCTTCTTAACGAGTGAGTTATCAAGTCAACGTATGGCCCCATGCGGGACCCATAGAAAAATATAGTATGCACCAACTGCTTCTCTGTTTTTAGACATATTTTTTAAATAATTGTTAGTCGAGTACAAAGAACAGAGTGATACAAGTGCATTGTAATTTACGATCAGTTGATATTTTGTCACTACAATATTCGTTATCCACAACCCTGTTTGAAATACGTCTTCATTCGTCAGACGCTGTTAAAAGTCCTTATATCAGACCGTTTACGTTCTCATCATCCCCTAGCCTTATCCCGTATATCACGGGGTCGGCTACCTAATCTAGGGGATTGAGCTAGGGTACTGGTTTTTACACAGAGCCATCTGACCTCCGCAACCCAGAAGGGAAACCAGACCCAATCCTAGATTAGGTCAGAGTTATCAAGCCGCCAATGATTAGCACTGGCCTATGACATGGCTTAACGACCAATATCTACGGTATTAAACGATATTAAGCGGGACCAACGGCTTAACGTGCCTTCCAAGGCACAGAAAAAGCGCTGAATTAACGTATATATGAAATTCGAAAACCGAAAAACACATTGGTACATGCTATGAATATCCGAGTTACTATCTACTTTATGTGAATTTTGTTTGATATTTTCTTTATTAAAAAATATTCAGTTTTATGTAAAACTATGACATTTGTAGTTAATAATGAAAAAAACTATCGAAAATACTAACACTAACAGCAGAGGGTAGTTGAGCTGTGGCTCTGAATAATGTTGCATACATACATACTATCACGCCTGTATCCCTAATGGGGTAGGCAGAGCGTGAACAAACCAAACAAAGGTCATTCCGCCACGTCTGACAAGTTTTAAGGGTTATTTAAGATATTGCTGTAGGGACAGATTGTCAGCCCATCACCTAAATTACAATATACCCTCGAATCCCTTAGCTGGTTTTTACAGCATGCCCGGGAGGAGATGGAGCTGGCACATTCTACGTTATTCTGTCGCGCCCAGTCCAGCATGGAAGCAAGAATTAATGTTGCATTGGCACTTTATTTAAGGTGATACCTATCTCCTTCATGAAAGATTTTTTTAACTTTCCACAACATTTTTACAACCACCACTAATAAATATTTCAGCGAATCCACTGTCTGACAAATAACCTTCAGAATCGACAAACACATATTTCTTCCATGCTGGACTGGGAACGAAAGAAAAACATAGAATGTGTCATCTGCATCTCCTCCCGGGCATGCTGTAAAAACCAGCTAGGGGATCCGAGGGTTTCAGTATATTGCAATTTAGGCGATGGGCTGATAACCCGTCACTTCAGCAATATACCTACAAATATTTTTAAATAACCCTCAAAACTTTGTCAGATGTGGCGGAACGTCATTTCTTAAGGTCGTTTACGCTCTGTCTACCCCATTAGGGATAAACGCGTGATTATATGTATGTATTATCGACAAAATTTCCACCAAACGAAATTACAGATACTATCTCTTCAAGGTCTGATAAGTAGACAAAGCTCACTTTACCTTACCCGGGTATTAATTTTAATACCCGGTTGCCGGTTACAGCCCTATGGCAATGGTGATGGCTTATAATAACTGCCTGTATGGTTTAGCGGTCTGAGCCATGGGCTCACGACCCGGAGATCCCGGGTTCGATTCCGGCGGAGGAGAAAGACTTTGTGTTGTTGTTTCTAGCTAAGTTAGACCATATTTTCGGATGCAGCATGCAGCAGGCATGGAAATAGTCGATCCTGCGTCTGAATTCTCTCTGGTCGTTACAGTCAATCTGTCCTATCATAATACGAGATTGAAGGAATAGAGAATGCACTTGTGTGTTGTGTAATAATTTTTGGCACTAAAAACTAGCCCTGCGCAATTGGCTGATCTTACAGAGATTGGCCACCATCACTGAAAATCTGTTGGGAGATCTAAAATTATTATTATAATTTTTTATGCCCGGATCGCCGGTTACAACCCTATGGCAATAATGGCGGCTTTTATGACCGCCCGGGTGTAATTGGAAACCCGGATAAGTGTAGCATTTTAATCATCTTTCTTGTGCTACCTCTCGGTCTATATGAGCTGGGGTTGTTATAATAACCTTTTGATTGTAATGTCAAGGTACCGGTTGTATGGTTTGTTTGGGATATAAATAAATGGAAAATATGTTTTCAGTTTCCTGATGTACCCAACAAACGACCCATCTGAAGGTTTAATTTTGTTCCTATTTCTATATGTAATTTATTTGGTTATGTAGGTTATTTTTGAATATTGTTTAGTAAGATGCATTTTTCAAGAATTTAATTAAATTTAATTTAAGCTCACATACTGTCTTCTAACTTAAAAATTAACTATGACATCAGAATCAGTAATGTTATAGAAAAAATAACTTTTCAATTTAATCCTGTATCAAATGAAAAAGAGACCCATATCACAGAATATATAATAGTACTACATACAGAATGGACATTCACCTCCCTTCCCCAGTCCGACATACGTCACACTCCGCGCCGGATTGTGAGCCACATTGAGCGTACGCTTAGCGGGTATGGCGCGCGCATGTTTCCCAGTGTAACGGAAAGAATAAAGTTTTGTGTTCCAAAGATGGTTAGTACTGTTCCGTGTACAGATGTATTTCTACCACAAGATATGACTCCAATAGGAACTTTTTTAGATTCCCAAGTGATGAGAGACGGTAAGTAACTTCATAAAAAATATGCAACCTAACGTATTGTAACTATTCAGTTACAGTAAACTACTTTAAAACGTTGGTTTAATCAAGAATACGATTAATCAAGTGATGATTATGACCGGTATAACAAAGTTTGGCAACCCTTATAACACGCACACAAACGCGTGCCAAGTGCAACATGCCGTCTGTCGATGTGTGACCAAAATTACATGGTAGTTTCTTCCATGCTGGACTGGGAGCGAGAGAAAAACTTCTTCCATGCTGGACTGGGAGCGAGAGAAAAACATAGAATTTTGCCAGCTGCTTTTCCTCCCGGGCATGCTGTAAAAACCAGCTAAGGGATCCGAGGGCTTTAGTATTTTGTAATGTAGGCGATGGGCTGACAACCTGTCACTACAGCAATATACCTACAAATCTATTTATTTATTTAACAGTTTATTGTACACAGAAACATCTATCTTAAATAACCCTCAAAAACTTGTCAAACGTGGCTAAACGACGTTTGTGTAGGTCGTTTATGCTCTGCCTACCCCATTAGGGATAAAGGCGTGATTATATGTATGTATGTAGTTAGGAGTGACCGAGCTGTGCCCGAATAGAACCAAGAAAATACGAAAAATTGTAAAAGGTCAAGTAATAAGTAGTTACGAACTCGCCACAGAACTTGGTCCACTGCGACAGAAAGTATACAAACAAACAATATGGCAACTTTCATTCCATTTATCACTGAGCTGTATTTTTCAACTTTGAGAACACTTTGGAAGTGCTTAAGCAGAAAGCTGTACCGTGCAGTTTTTTATGAGTGAATAAACTTCGGTGAGGGAAAGGCTAGTCGGCTGTATGTTTTTTTCAAATACTTAGTTGGTGTATTTATTTTACTAATCTGATTTTGAAAATCTTAGTAGACAGTCTATGAGAGAAAAACATAGAATGTACCAGCTGCATTTCCTCCCGATCATGCTGTAAAAACCAGCTAAGGGATCTGAGGGTTTCAGTATATTGTAATTTAGGCGACGGGCTGACAACCTGTCACTACAGCAATATACGTACAAATATATCTTAAATAACCCTCAAAACTTAGTCAGACGTGGCGGAACGACCTTTGTTTAGGTCGTTTACGCTCTGCCTACCCCATTAGGGATAAAGGCGTGATTATATGTATGTATGTCATTTGTCTATCCTATGTTATAATACATACATACATAACGTCACACCTCTTTCCCGGAGGGGTAGGCAGAGAACACATCCTATATCAAACTGGATTCAAAAATAAATAATCATACAACGCTGGCAAAATGGAGGCCGTATGCCTGCCCCTAGCTCCAACGACCCTTAGCATTATCGACATAGGTTCGATGATCGACTGACACAAGAGTGGGTTAACGTACAGACGAGGGCACGTGGTGCGTGGGTGGTGGGTTCGACGTAAATACTACAGAGTAAACCTACTACAGAATAGTAAAACGTGAAACTTTGTTCAAAGCTTGAAACGAATACTATGAATGTCAAAGTTATATCTTGGCTATGTAAATATTAACAATAACTTAGATTGCACGATAATTAGCATGTATAGTCTGACCCCAAATTTGAACATACTGAGAACGCTTCGCCGCGCGTAGGAGTGGAATCTGCTAGCTCGCGTGCGGAAACGTGTTTCTCATTGTCTGATCTTTGTAAGTATGGTAAACACGCATCCGCGCGCCGGCTAGCAGATCCCGCTCCTACGCGCGGAGAAGCGTTTTTAGTATGTTCGACACTGCGTATTTTCCACACAAGCTAGTTAACTTACTCAATGTTAGAATATAACCTATTTAATCTCTGACACCAGGGTTCATCGGGTCCATAGACTCGATACCCACTCGACAGAAGAAGACCTATTTAATAAGTTTAGTATTTGTATATTATATAACCTACAGTTCAGTAGGTAGTCGTGGTCGTTTTAATTCCCACATCATTTCAAAATGTTTGTTTCTGAGTTTTCTATGTTTTATACTTTCAAATGTATTTAATTGTTAAAACTGGATCCCAATAATAGTGTATACATACCTACAATCACATGCATGAACGTGATCAGTCACGTCGCTTAACCTTACAGGGTAGCCTGTAATATCTGCTAGAGGCTAAATGGCTCTTTGTTGTACAGCCGTAGCGTCGTAGCTGACGCGCTACGCACGCTACGAAATATTATTAAATATACTGCTACGCTGTTCGTAGCAATATATTTAATGGGGCCATCCCCATTTATGCTGTACAAGACTTAATGAAAACTGATCGGCTTACTTGTTTGTATTGAAAGGAGGGTTAACCCGACGTTTCGCCAGTAAGCCGAACAATTTTTATTATGAATAACACTTGTTTATCGTTTAGTGTTAAAATGTACAAGTCAATAAAGTCGAGTTCAAATCCTTATTCAAGTTGAACCACAGTTGAAGGATAGTATCCCGGAAACTGATAGGGGTTGCTCAGTCAACGACACTGAACAACTCCCACTAGGATATTCCTTCAGGAAGTGAAAAAAAGATTTTGGCTTTTCCATACAAATTATCTGATCTAGGTGGACATTTTGTATTAAGCCAATTTTTATTTTCACTTCCTGAAAGAATTTCTTGGTGAAAGTTGTTTAGCAACTCCTATCAATTTGCGGGACGTTGTCCCTTAGACTTGGTATGATAAAAGTCACAGCTGATTTCATTCACCCAAGCAATCTATCACAATTTATCCAATAAAAATCTCTCTCAGGGCGAATAAAATAAAATGCGCTATTACAGTAAATACTTCAATAATACTCCGACGTAGTTTCTCGCCAGAATCGATACCAGCACGCGAGCAGCACCTGTTGCGTCTCGCCACGCGTTTGGACGCACACAGACGCAGTAACACACACAGCTGCAGTAGACAGATATATGGTGATACAAGATACACACAGGCACAAAGCTCGCTAGGGTTGCCAGGCTGTTTAACTGATAGAACTGGGTAGTTTTCCTTGACATCTAGATGACAAGACTCAAACTATAAAAATGTGATTGACTTACATATTACCTAAAAATTGAATTGAATTGAATTGTGATTGACTTAGCGGGTTTGACAGCTGCGACAGTGGCGCCATCAGTTTTAAATTAATTGTGCCTGAAACCCAAATGTGCTAAAAGTGGCCACTTTAAGAACACTTGCAATAAATAGCTGTTATGCTTAGTGTGAATTATTATATTATAAATTATAAAATGGAGTATTAGTTGCGATTGTCGTCAAACGTAAAATATTCATGAAAATATTTGTATTTCAGGCACAATTAATTTAAAGCTTAAGCTCTCAAACCACCTCGAGCGCTTTTATTTAAATAAGATCTTCTAATTCTTGTAGTTTAAAGGAAATACAAATTTTGAAATATGGTGATAAGTAACATGGTAATTTACCTACAGAAGTGTTACACATTTGTATAAAAAAATCTGTCAAACCGATAAACTGTGATTGACAATTTTTGCAAGGATGATCTAAAAAGTCTGTCTCGTGGATCTCCAATCATTTCAAAGCTATAAATGTGAAATAAATAAAATAAAAAAATCGTTTCTGGCAGGACTCGAACCTGCGTCTATTCATATTATATGAAATACACATTGAGTCCTAAACATCCTCTAAAACATTACAAAGCTTTTTTTTCTCAGTAATATGTAGAATTCTGCCAACCCTACACGATCTTCTAACACACACATACACTGTAAAATCTAGTGTAAACACAGAGATGGCGTAGCTTTCAGTGCTCGTGAACTGTTTACATGTTCACCTTATGGAAATTGATGAATCGACGAAAATGCGAAAACAGAGAAGAATTTTATTAGTAGGGAGAGAAACATCTTACTGCCGGTACAAAAATTGTCTTTAAAAACGTGAAGACAAGATAATGTTACGAACTTTTGAAAACTCTGTATTTTTTGTTTTGGGTTTGCCTTGGTCTTTGTCTAAATCTAAACCAAATTAAACGAATAACTAGAGATAGAAGAGCTAGATAGAACACCGTAATATTTAAGATACTGGATAGACTTTGATAAAAGCCAATTTCAGTACGACCTTCCACTGAAAATCAGATAGATACCCCCTGAAAAATAAATGTAACTTTTTTTTATCTTATCTAAGAATTGACAAGATTACTTATCTAAAAAACATATTGATCATCCTTCTTAATTCTACACGCATTAGCAAAATGTAACAGATCCCGTAAAAATAATTATTCTAAAACGCACACACCTGACGTCCTCTCACATATGCAAATGATAAACACACACATAAAAAAAGGTTCTGAAACATTGAGTGATGTGGCAAAGGAAATTTTGCGTTACATTGACGAATAGTATTTCAACTTGTTATGATTGTCTGTGCGCAGAGGCCGCAAAGTAAAGCTAAACCACCCTCACCATGTCAACGATCCTGGCAACTCAGAGTTCCTCTTAGGGGCGTGCAGATAACCTGCTCCTCCTGCGTTATATCCGCATGACAACTACCATGAAATTTGCGTTTTATAATTTGAGCCGTCTCATTAATACGTGTCAAATAAATATTACGACTGTAGAGGCAGAGCCAGCGCAGCTAAAGCGCGGAAAAGGCGTGTGATGGTAATAGGTCACATTTGACAGCTCTCAACCCATAGTAAAAATATCATCAACAAAGGAATATGAACTCTATAGAAATAACGTCAAAATAAATTACAAATATTACTATTATCTTAGCTCTACTATAATTTAACACTTATACTTAAATGTTTCATATAAAATGCATATTTCAAGACGGGTGGCACGCGAGGCGGCCGCGGGTCGTCTGAACGCGTCGCTGCCCCAGGGAAACATTGTATCAGGTGGCTGAAAGCTGGTAATTGCAGGGACTCAGTGAAATGTAGCGTTGTGACTTTCCTTCTACTGGAAAATGTTTATATCAAAGCTTTGTGTGTTCACTCGTTGGTTCACGTTGCACCGAACAGGGACACTATTATAATTCTGTTTTTCCACACAATGATAATATACATTTTTCCGACATAGAGCCCGATGGTGTAGTGGATAGGGCAGCTGCCTCCTGAGCAGGGAGGTCGTGGTTCGAATTCTACGGTTTTCGAAATTCGTATTTACGTTTATTCGGCGCTTTTTCCGTGCTTCGGAAGGCCCCAGGTAATACCGAAGATATTAGTCGATAAGCTATGTCAGAGGCCAGTGCTAAGAATTGGCGACTTGAAAACTCTGACCTAATCTAGGACTGAGTCTGGTTTCCCTTCTGGGTTGCGGAGTAAAAACCAGTACCCCCGTTCAATCTACTAGCTTTTAAAAAAAAAAAAAAATTTATTTGCCCAGCACTGGGATCTAATAGGCTAGCTATAATAATAATAATTATTATTTATTTGGTTCACTTTTATACAAAGTACAAACATGATAAAACTAGCTTACCACAAACATGATAAAACTAGATTTTAGTTGCTTCTCATCCTTCTTTTATTCTTTTTCTACTTCAAAGGGCTCACAGAAATCAGAAATTGAGTTTAATCAAAATGGATTAGTATTATGAGAAAGACATACACGTGTCAAAAAAAAAACGAAATATATTTTATCGAAAATATGGAATGTCAAACTTAATTTACTTATAAGAAATATTACCAGGAAATCCTGACGTTTTTATTTTTTAGGTAATTGTCAGATAATGACCATAAATCCCCCACAAACATTTATGATTTCTATATAAGAATTAAAATGATTTATTATTATATATTACATAGGGTATCATTTATCATTTCTATTCTAGGAACTTGGCCTTGAATAGAACGAATAAGTATTATCTAAAAAAATAGGGTGACCGAAAGTTATGTGTTTTTTTAGTTAAGACCAATTTAGATGTTGGCTTCGTCCTTCTGCCACTGATCTCCTCATACATACATAACGAGTGTAAGGGACAGCGTCGCGCAAACTGAGAGGGGTTGCTTGGTCAACGACACTGAACAACTTCCACCAGAAAATTCTTTCAGAAAGTGTAAAAAAAGTGTTTTACATACAAATTGTCTGATCGAGAAGAACATTTAGAATGGAAAAGCCAATTTTTATGTTCACGCAAACGACTCAAATAAAAGGTCGCTCGACCACGCCTGATCCACTGATCTCTTGCTTAATTTATATTTATAAACATTCTACTCCTATTTCATTATTTTACCTTATATCCTTAATAAGTGGATCGTTCTGACTTACTTATGAAATGACATACATATAGTCATGCATTTATCCCTAACGGGGTGACAGACCGTAAAGGTCGTTCCGCCACGTTTGACAAAGTTTTAAGGGTTATTTAAGATAGATTAGTAGGTATATTGCTGTAGTGACAAGTTGTCAGCCCATCGCCTAAATTACAATATACAGAAACCCTTGGATCTCTTAGTTGGTTTTTACAACATTCCCGGGAGGAAATGCAGCTGGCACACTTTACGTTTTTCTCTCGCTCGCTCGAAGAATTATTACGAAATGAACCAATAGAATAATGCAATACTATTCCTCTTGTTACCATCCCAAGTGAGTGGCACTCCCAAGCTCCAGGATGCTCGAGCCCCCAGTTCCTGGAACGCGGATCTTCAAGGCAACTTCAGAGAGAAACAAACAAACATCTTTTGGGTAGAATGAGCCTTGACCTATAAAATATAATGTAGGTTTTAAGTCATGTCGTCTATCCTCTACGGGGTAGGAAGGTTGACACTGATTCCACCAAATGTTACTGAAGCAGTTAATCGGGGGTGATTTTAGTGTGTTGTGGTGACAGGCTCAGCCCAGATTTTTACTGCACCAACAGATTCTAATATAAGTTCATTAGTTAGTAACTACTGGAAACCATATTATTTACTTTTACTTATTTTATTAATAATTTTGTGATTAACTGTTGTTAATTATTTTTCGTTGTCTAATAGTGTTTCGCACTCACAGTGCAATTTTATTTCTGAAAATATTAGAAATAATAGATCAAAAAATCAATCGCTGACATGGATGGACATGGATGCTTTCCTTGTATTTCGCGATATTAATTTTTTTTGCAAAGTAGCACAAGCTCCGCGGATGAATACTCTTCTTGATTGTGCAATACCAGATAATCCTCTCTGAACTAAACTTCTAATGCGGAAATAACGTAACTAAAACCCATAAAAATCAGATTTATCTCGAACTGCCGAAGATGTCGCTCGTTCCGGTGAAAGTTGAAATTCCGAATATTACAAAACCGACCAGAAAATGATGTAAACGGTAATTTGTTAACGCGGCAAACCTACCAAGCGGCTCTGCTGATTTTATAATTAATACCTGATCATTTGATCGGAAGAAAATTAATTAAAAGTGATAAAGACTGATGAAAATAAATCTTCTATATTCACAAGTTTAAAATTTGTGTTATCTGCAAATGGAAGATGTTTGAACTGTACGGCTGACAGCCTTATGTATTTAGAAAGTTTTCCCTTGATATCACCTTTAATACATCTATAAAATCAGCCTGTATCCTTAATGGAGTAAACATAGCTTCAACAGCCTAACTTTGAACACATTTGAAGAAAAGAAAGGTTTATTTCAGACATAAACATCAGCCACATCAGTCCACTGCTGGGCATGGGACTCCCAAAATTGGGGGTATATGCAATACTCACCACGCTTGGAAGGCGGGTTGGTGAGCGCAGTAGAAGATTTCCATTCGCTAAAAGGAATGCTGCTGCCCATTCCCTGGATTTATCCCTTAGTCGCATTTTAAGATACCCACGGGAAGTTATGGGGTGATGCTATTCTAACCTGGCACCGCACGGAAAAAAATAAAATAAAATTGTCAGCAATAATGGGGAAACGGGCAGAAACGCGTCAAAATCTAGCGGACAAAGTGTAAATCCATAGAGTATAAATCGCCTGTCTTTTCCAATTTTATTTTTTTGAAAGTGACAAATAGATTTTAATTTTAGTTTTAGCCGGTGGAATCTAGAATCGAGCCTACTACTTGTATTTTTTATGTAGCAGAAACGGAATCTCAAATATGTTACCTGTTAAGTCGTATTCAATGTCAAACATCTTCCAACTCATACGATGCTCGCTCCATCAATGGCCTTACCTTGGATCAAGATTTAAGTCGAGGATATAACCAAGTAACCCATCAATCGTTAATATATAATATTCTTTATTTTTCTTCTAATATTTTATGAATTCAACTCATAGTATTTAATAAGGAAATTCGGAAGAACAGGAGCCTAAACTAGGAAAACCCTGTATCTTAGGACTCCTGGTCCTCCCCATCGGACATGGATCCATCATTTTACTATACAGTAAGATCATCATCTCCCTAGCCTTATCCCGTATCTCACGGGGTCAGCTTCCTAATCTAGGGGATTGAACGAGGGTACTGGTTTTTACACAGAGCGACTGCCATCTGACCTCCGCAACCTAGAAGGGAAACCAGACCCAATCCTAGATTAGGTCAGAGTTTTCAAGCCGCCAATGCTTAGCACTAGCCTCTGATAAGGCTTAACGACTAATATCTACGGTATTAAACGATATTAACCGGGACCAACGGCTTAACGTGCCTTCCGAAGCACGGAAAAAGCACCAAATAAACGTACATATGAAATTCGAAAACCGAAAAACACATTGGTACGTGGTGGGATTCGAACCACGACCTACCGCTCAGGAGGCAGCGGCCCTATCCACTACACCATCGGGCTCTATACAGTAAGATGTAGGTTATTAATAAATTTCATTACATACATACATACATAAATCACGCCTTTATCTCTTACGGGGTAGGCAGAGCGTTTAACGCCTTTAAAAGGCGCTTTCGCCACGTCTGACGAAAATTGAGGGCAATTTTAGATTGTAATATGTATTGCTTTAGTGACAGGTTGTCAGCCCATCGCCTAAATTACAATACACTGTAACCCTCGAGTCCCTTTTGCTGACTTCAACAGCATGCCCGGGAGGAAGGGCAGCTGGAACATTCTATGGTTTTCTATCTCTCCCAATCCAGCATGAACGAAAATTTCATTATAAGGAACAATTAATAAAAAAAAATGATTCAATAACATAAAACAATAAAATGATTGCAAGATAGAATGTGTGTGCAAGCGCATCTATATTGTTTCATGTCTTATTATTAGGAGCAGTTTTTCGGTTTCATCGTATGAATGCAAGTAACCATGTTGACAACGATTTCTTACATTCATGTCTAGTTAGACTAAAATGTATAAAAGTTAAAAACAACCTATCTCTTTATTTACTACATACACATATATAATCACGCCTTTATCCGTAATGGGGTAGGCAGAGCGTAAACGATCTAAACAAAGGTCGTTCCGCCATGTCTGACAAAGTTTTGAGGGTTATATAAGATAGGTTTGTAGGTATATTGCTGTAGTGACAGGTTGTCAGCCCATCGCCTTCTTCTTCTGTCGAGTGGGTATCGAGTCCTTCGACCCGATAAACCCAGGTGTCACAGTTTTTAAACCGCCTAGTAGCACAACTATCAGGCCTCTGACATGTTTTTTTTAAGTAACGACCACTATCATAGACAGCGACCGGGACCGACGGCTTAACGTGCCCTCCGAAGCACGAAATCTTTTTCTTTTCGGACAATCAGGTGATTCAGCCTGCAATGTCCTAACCAAACTTTGGAAAAATTCACAAAGTGATAAATTCTCAAATATCAACTTTGTGTTTCCCCCCTGGGAATCGAACCCAGGACCTCCGGATTGGGAGCCCATGACACTAGCCACTAGACCACGGAGGCAGTTAAGGAGGGAGGCAGCCCATCGCCTTAATTGCAATATAGTGAAACCCTCGAACCCTTAGCTGGTTTGTACAGCATGCACGGGAGAAAATGTAGCTGGCATATTCTATTTTTTTCTCTCCCAGTCCAGCATGGAAGTAACTTTATTTACTGACGTACACGGATAGGGAAAACGCGATCAAAAGCTTGACACCTTTTTCTGCCACTTCAGTGGAAAAAATAATCGGATAGTATTTAATGAGTTCAGTTGGATGGTTGCTCCGGACCATCCGGACGTATAAAATGTCATAACATTTTGAAAAAAAAAACAAACATTTTGTACAAACATTTTGACAAAAAATTTCAATTTTTCTTCCATGCTGGACTGGGAGCGAGCGAAAAACAGAATGAGTCAGCTGCATTTCCTCCCGGGCATGCTGTAAAAACCAGCAGTGGGATCCGAGGGTTTCTGTACATTGCAATTTAGGAGATGGGCTAACAACCTGTCACTACAACAATATACCTACATATCTATCTAAATAACCCTCAAAACATTGTCAGATGTGGCGGAACAACCTTTGTTTAGGTCGTTTACGCTCTGCCTACCCCATTAGGGATAAAGGCTTGATTATATGTATGTATGTATTTTGACAAAATAATGGTTTATAACCTAACCTAACCAAGTGAAAAAAAAACGTATTTCCACGGAAAATCCCAGCCACTATTTTAACCACGACCCAAAAACCTACTCTATATTTCTATCAACTCAACACCGCTCACGTGTTTTCAGTTTATTTATTCCTAACCAAGTAAAAGTAAATTGGTCCTCCAGCACCTTTGAAATCGGATATTTTCTCGATCCCCCATCCCCGTCCAGAATAATTGGTTGCGAAAAAACGCAAAGGTGAATGTTGTAAAGTAAGCCTTTCGTTGCTACAGTCCCACACACTGAGAAGTGATAGATATGCCATAGAAAACTAGTTATTATATCACATTTTTTGTACATTATAGTACTTTACTTCTTTACTGGACTGGGAGATACTTCTTTACTGGACTGGGAGAGAAAGAAAAACATAGAATGTTTCAGTTGCCCTTCCTCCCGGGCATGCTGTATAAGTCAGCAAAAGGGATTCGAGGGTTACAGTGTATTGTAATTTAGGCGATGGGCTGACAACCTGTCACTACAGCAATACACATTACAATCTAAAATTGCCCTCAATTTATGTCAGACGTGGCGAAAGCGCCTTTTAGGAGGCGTTTTACGCTCTGCCTACCCCGTAAGGGATAAAGGCGTGATTTTATGTATATGTATGTATGTATAGTACTTTATTTATTTATTTAACTGTACTGCACAAACATGTTACATGGGCGGACGCCAAAGGCATTATCTACCAGTCTAACTTAGGGCATGTGGAAATGACAAGGCGGATGCAAAATTTTATCCTTATAACTAACAAAGTTGGAACAAAACAATAAACAAAAAAAGTACTTGCGTCTGCTGTAAAAATTAAGTCATCATTAGATACCTCGAGCATCTATTTCGTGTTTTCAAACAAAACAGATTTTCACTAACATGAGTCTAGCTCATGTTGAGCTCGGATAACCTTTGAATTCCGTTGCTCCAAGGTTACCTGGAAGAAATCGTTCTTAGTGATAAGATCTCTTTTCTGCTCATTAGTTTTAAATGGTCCCTGTAACTTCTGTGTATCATATGACTAGATACATACATATAATCAAGCCTTTATCCCTAATGGGGTAGGCAGAGCGTAAAGGACCTAAACAAATATCGTTGCGCCACGTCTGACAAAGTTTTGAGGGTTATTTAAGATAGATTTGTAGGTATATTGCTGTAGTGACAGGTTTTCAGCCCATCGCCTAAATTACAATATACTGAAACCGTTCGGTCCCGTAGCTTTTTACAGCATGCTCGGGAGGAAATGCAGCTGGTACATTCTATGTTTTTCTCTCGCTCCCAGTCCAGCATGGAAGTAATAAATAGCAGATCACTAATTCGTCACTCGGAACATGGCTGCTGTAGCTTAGCGGTTTAGAGCGTTGGGCCAGTTTTCCAAAGACGAGGGTTCAAACTCCAAGTCCAGCATGGAAGAAATGACGAGATTTTTTTTATCAATTTTTGACTACAATATGCCACGTCTATATTTTTTTCTGTGTGTAAACCACGCGACTGCCACCCTCAAGCCACGTGCACCAGTGGCCTTGACCACAAACAAGACGTGTTGTAGGCAGTTTTAAAAATCAGACTTTTTTTACGGGCAATTTAATTTATTATATTTTCTTCCATGCTGGACTGGGAGCGAGAGAAAAACATACAATGTGCCAGCTGCATTTCCTCCCGGTCATGCTGTAAAAATCAGCTAAGAAATTCGAGGGTTTCAGTATATTGCAATTTAGGCGATGGGCAATATACTTACAATTCTATCTTAAATAACATAAAATTTAACAGACGTGGCGGAACGACCTTTGTTTAGGTCGTTTACGCTCTGCCTACCCAATTAGGGATAAAGGCTACACAAAGGTGACTATATGTATGTATGTAATTTAATTTTATCATCTATCTGATATATTAATTTTTTTGTTTGTGATGATGATGATCATTATGATCCAACTTCCAAGAGTAAAATGTCTAGACTATGTCAAAATCTACCTAATTTATTTCATAAAATTCGAATACTAAATTAGTTTTTTTCATAGTACACAGTTTCTAAAAAGGCAATCAGACATTTTTACAAATATTTAATCATAGGTATTGTTTCAAGGGTCTGGTTTCCCTTCTGGGTTGCGGAGGTCAGATAGCAGTCGCTCTGTGTAAAAACCAGTACCCTCGTTCAATTCCCAAGATTAGGTAGCTGACCCCGTGAGATATGGGATAAGGCTAGGGAGATGAAGCTAATCTTTTGGTATGTGATAAACTATTTTGATCCAACTTCTCAACGTGCTATCTTTCCTGACTATTTTCATTCAAAAGCTGCATAACCGCATAACACGTCAGTATCATGTCAAAATCCACCAAACATTCTTTCTAATATTTTAGATGAAAAGCAAGTTTTTCAATTATTTATTTTTATACCTAATACAATTTCTGATCTTTATAATACTGATAACTTAATCTTTTATTCAAGCTAAGACAGATTATATTTCATCTTTTTTTAATTATAAAAGAAAACCAGACATTTCATAAAAAGTTAGATTCTAAGAACTATCTGCAAACGCCCGTCAGCTGCGGTAAGCTTTTTTTATTACTTGTCCATTTTAAAAAGATCTCTGTACCATTTTCCCCTTACGCTACAATCCTTGCAAAATCATCTTCGCAAAGGGATGTCACAGGTCATGCACTATAAGATGACACATCTGCTTATTTAGTAGTAGAGTTAGTAACTTTGTTAGTAGACTTTGCCCACGTTAGCAATTATTGTTGAGCACATGCCTCAGTAGTCTAGTGGTCTGAGCCATCGGCTCCCGATCTAGAGGTCTTGGGTACGATTCCCAGAAGGGGATAAAGTTGATATTTATCAATTTGTCACTTTGTGAGATTTTCCCCAGTTTGGTTAGGACAATGCAAGCTGAATCACCTGATTGTCTGGAAGAAAAGATTCCATGCTTGCGAAGAACACGTCTCCGTCACTGTTTTTGATAGACTAGCACAGTCTCTGACATGATACCCACTGTTTAACTGCCTCCGTGGTCTAGTGGTCAGAGGCATGGGCTTACGATCCGGAGGTCCTGGGTTCGATTCCCCGGGACGGGCACCAAAAATTGATATTTGTAAATTTATCACTTTGTAAGGTTTTTCTCATTTAGGTTAGGACATTGCAGGCTGAATCACCTGATTGTCCGAAAAGAAAAAGGGTTCCGTGCTTCGGAGGGCACGTTAAGCCGTCGGTCTCGGTCGCTGTCTTTGATAGTGGTCACAGGTCATGCACATATCAGAGGCTGTGCTACTAGGCGGTTTAGAAACTCTGACACCAGGGTTCATCGGGTCGTTTGACTCGAGACACCTCTCGCTAAGAAGAAGAAGAAGCAACCCTTATAATTATATTCAGTGGTTTATTAACGGTGCTACAATCGGTTTAAAAACTCAGACACCAGGGTTTATTAGGCCGTTCGTCGACTCAAAAACCGTATCAATAATAAGCAGTCTAGCACATGATCTATTAAACACGCATGTAACTTGAAATAATTTAATTAAAGTTGTTTGATCAGAGTTACGTGAGTTACGTTGTATAGGTACGTTAAGAGGATCTTAACTGCCATGTAATAATTACATTTTGGTGCTCAATCAAAGACTAATATGTACATATAATCACGTCTTTATCCCAAATGGAGTAGGCAGAGCGTAAACGAGCTAAACAAATGTGGTTCCGCCACGTCTGACAAAGTTTTGAGGGTTATTTAAGATAGACTTGTAGGTATATTTCTGTAGTGACAGGTTGTCAGCCCATCGCCTAAATTGCAATATACTGAAACCCTCGGATCCCTTAGCCGGTTTTCACAGCATGCTCGGGAGAAAATGCAGCTAGCACATTCTATGTTTTGCTCTCGCTCCCAGACCAGCATGGAAGTAATTAAAGACTAATAAGGTAAGGACTTGTCACCGTAGTACCTATTTTATACAGGGTGTAAGGTACAGCGTCCCGCAAACTGATCGGGATTGCTCAGTCAACAAAACTCTCATTTATCAGCAGGTTTTTTTTATCAAGATGTGAAAAAAAAATGCTTTTCCATGCAAATTGTATGATCGAGGTGGTCATCTTATATGGGATGGTCAAATATTTTTAAATCTCCTGAAAAAATTTCCTGGCTAAAGTTGTAAAGATTCGTTGACTGAACAATTCCTATCCGTTTCTGGTACGTTGTCGCAAACAAACATACATACATACATAAAATCACGCCATTTACGGGGATAGGCAGAGCGTAAAACGCGTCGTAAAAGGCGTTTTCGCCACGTCTGATCAAAATTAAGGGCAATTTTAGATTTTAATGTGTGTTGCTGTAGTGACAGGTTGTCCGCCTGTCGCCTAAATTACAATGCATTGTATCCCTCGAATCCCTTTTTCTGGTTTTTACAGCATGCCCAGGAGGAAATGCAGCTGGCACATTCTATGTTTTTCTTTCGCTCCCAGGCCAGCATGGAAGAATGATAATAAGATGGTTAAAATTAAGAGGAGAATGCGTACAGTCTTAGAAAACATCTTTTAGGATTCATTTTAATGTTACATACTTGAGAAAAAATCTAGAATCAAATAAATCGAGAATAAAATAAGATGAGATTAAGATAATACTTTGGGTGTTTTTCTTCCATGCTGGCCTGGAAGCGTGAGAAAACATAGAATGTGCCAGCCGCGTTTCCTCCCAGGCATGCTGTAAAAACGAGATAAGGGGATCCCTTATCTGGTTTTTACACCATATGGGTTGGTTTCAATATATTGTAATTAGGCGATGGGCTGACTACCTGTCACTACAGCAATATACCTACAAATCTATATAAAATAACCCTCAAAACTTTGTCAGACGTGGCGAAATAACCCTTGTTTAGGTCGTGTACGCTCTGTCTACCCCATTAACGATAAAAGAGTGATTGAATGTATGCATTTTTTTTCTGTACACGTTAATAGTTTAGTCCCAAGACTATTCTTTACATAAATGATGTCATCTTTGCGTGACGTTTCTGTTCTACTGCTACGTCCCGTTCAGAATGTCATCAATGACGTACGCTGTTCAGAATGACGCACTTTTCTGTTTGAAGATGAACCTGATATCTTCCCACTTCTTTTATATTGCCTTCAATTCAGAACTAGGGGAAATAAAAGCCGTATAAATTACATGTTGTTTAGAAATACTTCCATGCTGGTCTGGGAGCGAAAGAAAAACATGGAATGTGCCAGCTGCATTTCCTCCCGGGCATGCTGTAAAAACCAGCTAAGGAATCCGAAGGTTTCAGTATCTTGTAAATTAGGCGATGGGCTGACAACCTGTCACTACAGAAATATACTTAGAATTCTATCTTAAAGTGACCCTCGAAACTTTGACAGACGTGGCGGAACGACCTTTGTTTAGGTCGTTTACGCTCTGCCTACCCCATTAGGGCGTGATTATATGTATGTATGTATTATAATTACAATCCAGGAAGTCGGCTCAATTTAAACGAATCATGCCAAAAATGACAGATGGCGCATAAAAAAAAGACGATAATATTACAGCTGAGTATTTATAAAGCGATATCAAGATTAAGAGCAATATTAAATATGGATTTAACAGATCGTTTTGTACTGAAATGACATTTCTGATACTAACTCAAACTCGCTGTCACTTTAGAGATCTGATTATAAATATGGGAATTATTCTCCTTTTCAATGTTATGTAACTGAAAGTGGCAGGACTAATTTCAATTTGGATTTACAAAGTGTAATTCAGAATTGAGCCGATATTTTTTATTCGTTGATCCATTTAGATCCCAAATGATTAGAAGTACCTTGAATTTGATTTAAACCTTTCAATGTTTTGGTATGATATTCTTTTTACTTTCTTTTCTCTACATTTTCCGAAACTAACTTTTGTTTGACAAAACTACAATGTATAAAAATACTGCTAGTATTTTTTTTAAGTTGTTCAGCTTTAAAGTTCAAATCCACAATTATTATTTAACGAATTTATTTTTTACGAAATTTACGACATCGTAACAACGAGTAAGATTAGAAGCAATATCATTCTTTAATTGTTACTAGGTAGGCGAGTTACTTCCATGCTGGTCTGGGAGCGAGAGAAATACATAGAATGTGTCAGTTACATTTCCTCCCGGGCATGCTGTAAGAACCAGCTAAGTGATCCGAGGGTTTCAGTATATTGTAATTTAGGCGATGGGCTGACAACCTGTCACTACAGCAATATACATACAAATCTATCTAAAATAACCCTCAAAACTTTGTCAGACGTGGCGGAACGACCTTTGTTTAGGTCGTTTACGCTCTGCCTACCCCATTAGGGATAAAGGCGTGATTATATATATGTATGTAATCCAGATAGGTAGAGGTACTCGAGTGGGGTTTAAAAGTTTGCAAATAATGGTGTATGGTATCTTTAAAGATTGTATTGTATTGAACTATTGTTTAGTCATGGGGAAATTCCGAGACCATACAACAATACACAGATTCCCTGAAGTGATAATAATTGGATTTTAGATATCTCATTTCATTAAGTTTTTTTTGTGAAATATGTCTCTATATACCGCCATTTCTGCTGAGAATTGTCACAGCTCATGCCTCAAGCAATTTTCTCAGTTGTGATTCAAATACCAATCGTTAAAATATTTCTTACTGATAAAATCAAGGTGTCTTTTCTATTAGGCAAATCAAGCAGAAAACCTACTATTTCTTTGTGTTTCTTTTTTTAATTATAAAAATCGTGCATTTTTTACGAGAGAGCTTTTATTTATTGTAAATAATGAGATCTTCTTAGCGACTGGATCCGCGAGTCAAACGACCCGATGAACTCTGGCGTCAGAGTTTTCAAACGACCTAGTAGCACAGCTATTAGGCCTCTGACATGGTTTTAGTAACGACCACTATCAAAGACAGCGACCGGGGCCGACGGCTTAACGTGCCCTACGAAGCACGGAATCCTTTTTCTTTTGGACAATCAGGTGATTCAGAATAGAATATCCTCACCAAACTGGGGAAAACCTCACAAAGTGATAAATTGACACATATCAACTTTTGTGTTCCCTCCCTGGGAATCGAACCCAGGACCTCCTGATCGTAAGCCCATGGCTCTGACCACAAGACCACGGAGGCAAATGAGATGACTGACAACCTGTAGCACTCCTATCTAAATTTACCCTTCTTCTCCTTCTTATCGTATCGATCGTAATGGCTCAAATCAATTACGACCAGTACTCTGCCATACACCGCGACATCAGTGGCGTTGTACAGGTCTTCTTGGGTGCAAGATGAAGGGCACGTAGGGCAAGACAATAGATGTGCCATTTACCCTTACCCTTAACAATTCGGAAACGGTTTCTATTAATGTTCTGCCCGGTAGGAAGTGATAATTGTATTATATATGTATGCAAGAGATACAAATTATCAATAATATTGGCCTGTCGACAGCGAAAGCCATATTCGCCACAATGGTACCACCGCAGCACTATTTCACATGCGCAGTGGTACTAATGAGACAATGTGAAGTTTCCTATTCTGTTAGCTATTGTCTCGGGTTTTCACTTCCATCTTGCTCTTACCGTTTGTATGCAAGGAAATAGTCTCGGGAAAAGTGATTTTACACTCGCACTAGAAATGCAATTATTTATCAGTTTTGTGTTCTCTTCCATGCTGTCCTGGGAGCGAAAGAAAAACATAGAATGTGCCAGCTGTATTTCCTCCCGGGCATGCTTTAAAAACCAGCTAAGGGATCCGAGGGCTTCTGTATATTGCAATATAGGCGATGTGTTGACAACCTGTCACTACAGCAATATACCTAAAAGTATATCTTAATTAACCCTCAAAACTTTGTCAGATGTGGCGGAACGGCCTTTGTTTAGGTCGTTTACGCTCTGCCTACCCCATTAGGGATACAGGCTTGATTATATGTATGTATGTGTTCTCTTGCATCTCTCTCTTAGGTTCGTATTTATGAAGCGATCTCGAACTTGGGAGCAATATTAAGTATGGATTTTCCAGTTTCTACTGAAATGACTTTTCTGATACGAACTGAAACTTGCTGTCACTCATGAGACCTGATTACGGCTCTTAGGTCGTTGCAGAGCATAGGTGGCCTCAATTGTAATTAATTTATTATGTCTAAAATACACACAGTTTCATAAATATTTTGTGATTGGCGACAATTGCAACGAATTGTCCGTTTTATAATCCATTATTATAATAATGCATATTAAGCATAAAAGCTATTTATTGCAAATGTACTAAAAGTGGCCACTTTAACGTATGTGCAATACATATATTTATGCTTAGTGTGAATTGTTATATAATGGACTATAAAATAAAGAATTAGTTAAATATTCATGAAAATGTTTGTATTTCAGTCACAATTAATTTAAAACTGATGGCGCCACTATCTTAAACTCCCTCAATGCTTCTATGCTGGACTAGGACACATTTAAAAAGATATAATATTCTGGTTGTTTTTCTTCCTGGGTGTATACTGCAGCAATCAGTAGACGAAAATAAAGGATGCAGGTTTCTAAGATTCGAATCTTGTCAGATGTGGCGAAAACGCTATATGGAGTTCGTTGACGTTCTGCCTAACCTCTGCTTAGCTTTCATACACCCTTTAGTTGGCCACAAACTACAAACTAAGTAGGTGTAGTATTAAACGGGTTGTCAGTATATTGCATATTTACAGTACATTTTATTAGTAGGTATTAAATTTTGTGCACGTTTTATACGCGTATCATTATAAATTATCACTTGTGTAGGTCTGCTGTAAGAAATTTATTTTTAGAAATAAGCAGTGCCTGTTGTGTCTTTGTTTTTTATGTCCTGTGTTTATGATATTCTTGTGTACAATAAATTGTTAAATAATAAGTAAATGAACTTCCTCCGTGGTCTAGGGGTCTGAACCATGGGCTAACGATCCGGAAATCCTGGGTTCAATTACCAGGGGGAACACAATATTGATATTTGTAAATTTACCTTCCATGCTGGACTGGGAGAGACAGAAAAGCATAGAATGTTCCAGCTGCCCTTCCTCCCGGGCATGCTGTAGAAGTCAGCAAAAGGGACTCGAGGGTTACAGTGTATCGTAATTTAGGCGATGGGCTGACAACCTGTCACTATAGCAATACACTTTTCAATCTAAAATTGCCCTCAATTTTTGTCAGACGTGGCGAAATCACCTTTTACGAGGCGTTTATCGCTCTGCCTACCCCGTAAGGGATAAAGGCGTGATTTTATGTATGTATGTATGTATGTATGTAAATTTATCACTTTGTTAGATTTTCCCCAGTTTGGTTAGGACAGTACAGGCTAAAAATCACCCGTTTGTCTGGAGTCGCACCAGGATGTCAGAGGCCGATTAGCTGTGCTATTAGGCGGTTTGAAAACTCTGACACCAGAGTACATCGGGGCGATCGCCCGACAGAAGAAGAAGAAGTACATGAACTAATGTTGTATTTTTCTATCTTTTCAGGATGCGGACATGGTGGAGAAATTGAATGAGAGCGGAGAACTAAGGAAAATGCTCAAACCATACAAGGTAAATGTCGATATCGTTCTGTATTCTGAGTAGGTAAAGAACTAAAGAACAACTTACAGGGCAACTTTTTTTTTGTCGCATGCAACTGCGATGAAATATCAAGGTAATAAATATAACCGTGGTAGTAATCCCGTTAAAAATAATGATCTTATTGTAATAAACAACCGCAAAAGTTCAAAACTTATAACTTTCTTAGAGTGTTAATAATGTCAAAATCACTTAGTACTATATTACGTTCCAAAATAAAATATAGAATATAATTATAAAAGAAAGAAAATAATAAATTCGTCTCGGGCAGGACTCGAACCTGCGTCTCTGGCAACAGAGCCACTGAGACGGTGGTAGTGACGAATTTATCAGTCTTTCTTATGTACACGTCATAGCGACGTTAGCGACATCTATCCGTGTAGTTTTGACAACTACGCGCATGTCTTGACCAGTCCAAATTAAGATGGGAATTCAAGTCAAATTTGAATCATGTAGGTTTTAATGCACAGCTTAGTTCTTAGTTACCAGACGTTAATTTCTAGAGATACCTATAAATAACGTCGAGAATTAACGTCTACAGGAAGTCAATTTATACGATCACACTCACACTCATAGCCCCCACTAGGATTCCCTGTATCGGGGTGCCATGGACATACACAGAAACAACCACAAAGAACACCCAGACCCAGAAACAGACATTTAAACTCATCATTCAAATGTCTGCCCTGGCCGAGAATTGAACCCGGGACCCTCTGCGTAGCAGGCAGGTACACTGCCAACTAGGCTGCACGGGTCGTCAATTTATACGTTATTACTCGTTAATGACGTGTATTGGACACATTAAATAAAAAGGCAATAAATAGAACATCTGTTGAGATAATGTCGTCAATAAATATAGTTTAGACATATGTCAGAGATCGAGATAATTTTGTTTCTTATAGTACCTATACGTAATAACCCTATTGTATGATCTATCCATCTTATATATCATTACAATAAACAGTGGTATTAAACATATGGGATTCTCCTTAATTGTCAATTTCTGAAAGATTACATACATACATATAATTACGCCTCTATCCCTAATGGGGGAGGGAGAGCGTAAACCTAAACAAAGGTCGTTCCGCCACGTTTGACAGAGTTTTGACGGTTATTTAAGTTAGATTTTTTAGGTATATTTCTGTAGTGACAGGTTGTCAGCCCATGGCCTAAATTTTAATATACTGTAACCCTCGGATCTCTTAGCTAGTTTATACATCATGCCCGGGAGGACATGCAGCTGGCACATTCTATGTTTTTCTCTCGCTCCCAGTCCAGCATGGAAGACTATTTATTTTGGTGTTTTATTATGATCCTGCACACTAACAGAAAGTGTGATCTGAAACGCCTTGCTTTCTTTTTAATCGCATTATTAAATGAACTCTAGTAAACAGCAGTTTGTCTATATAGGCCTGTCACTAAGATGGATTAGAAACACAATATCTCTGTTACTACGCCATTATATAAGATTAAATTATCTATACGCACCTGTTACCAGCTCGGAGCAGATTGAGGGATGTTGTTCTTGTTTTGTTCTCCTAATTTGGTAATTGTGTCTATGATGCCGGAATGATCCAAAATAATTAGTTTATCTAAATACATAGAGGCAGTAGTCCCCTCCATGCTGGCCTGGGAGCGAGAGAAAAACATAGAATGTGCCAGCTGCTTTTCCTCCCGGGCATACAGTAAAAACCAGCTAAGGGTTTCTGTATATTTCAATTTAGACGATGGCCTAAGAACCTGTCACTACAGCAATATACCTACAAATCTATCTTTTATTAACCCTCAAAACTTTGTCAGATGTGGCGGAACGACCTTTGTTTAGGTCGTTTACGCTCTGCTTCCCCATTAGGGATAAAGGAGTGGTTGTATGTATATACTAATAATATTTTTTTAATTCAAAAATACTTATCATATATTGAGGACCTATAAACGTTTTGACCTTGTTTAGAACTTGTGGGAGTGTTGACCTACCTCAAGTGTAATTTCTAAGAAAATAGAATCTAATGTTACCATAGCAACATCTCTTTAGAAAAAATAAATCTCTTAGCTGTATTATTTGAAAACAAATTTCCAGTTGATTTCTTCGCCCTTAATAAAATCATATCCAAGAATAAAATTATCGTAGTGTAATAAAAACTGGTAGGATTTTATGTAATCATATTTCTTCTGACTGATGTAACAATTTAGTATGAATCTTTTGTAAGTTAGTTTATCCATATCTTAGCAAAGTCTAACTATCATTTACATACATACATACATATAATCACGCCTTTGTCCCTAATGGGGTAGGCAGAGCGTAAACTATCATTTAAATCGTGTATTTTTAAGTAGCTTAGTAATAATAATTTATTATAATTCACACGAACAGATTTAAAAACTAATTCAGAAAGTGTTTTGTCATAAGAAATTAAAAAGATCAGTTTACGTAACTTGCCTAAGGGCAGCAACACACAGGCGTCACTTACTGCACGCAAGGTTGCGCTCAACACATTGTCAAATGATTTTTACATTACCTACACACCTGCGTCACCTTACGCTATACGCGCGCGTAGCGATGAACTCTACGTCGGCGCAACCCTCTGCGACTACGCGCGCGTAAAACGTAAAGTGACGCATGTATTTTGTAGGCAATGTAAAAAGTATTGACGGCGTGTTGAGCGCCATCTTGCAGGCAGTAAGTAACGCCTGTGTGGTGCTGCACTAAATTGCAAGATTTTCAAATTGAAAGGTAATAAAAAACAGTGTCATATTTTAATCATTAGATGCAGATGCAATTTCTTTACTCATATAATAAAATATGCGTTTTCTTACTGACACTGCTATGAATTATTTCATTCCATGGCCGCCATGAAATCGAGCTGACAATGGACAAAAATTGAACAACTCTGGCAATAAAATAAAATAAGAATGTTTATACAACGGTTAAGACATTGACTAAGACAACACATTTAAAATTTTCTTACGCTCAAATTATAGGGTTTTATATATCTAATCTGATATTTTTTTTACTATGGGTTGTCAATTGTGACCTTATCCTGACCCTATTACATTTCTTAACGTTTTTTTTTTCTATATTCCAGAGCCCAGACGCGTGCAACACGTGCCAAATGTGCGGGGGATTCAGGTTGCTACCCTGCCGCATCTGCAACGGTTCCAAGAAGAGCCTTCACAGGAATCACTTCACGGCGGAGTTTGTAGCACTCAAATGCATGAACTGTGACGAAGTGGGACTTGTCAGATGCGAAGTCTGCTGCTGATGTATCCCCAATGTTCTACAATTTATTTCTGTCGTATCTGTAGTTACTACATTAAGAAGACTTTCCACAGGAATCACTACACAGCAGAATTTGTAGCACTCAAATGTATGAACTGTGAAGAAGTGGGACTTGTCAGATGCGAAGTAATGCTGCTGATACCGGGTGTAAGAGACAGCATCCCGCAAACTAGTAGGGGTTGCTACGACAACGACACTGAACAGCTTCCACCGAGAACTTCTTTTAGGAAGTGAAAATAAAAATTGGCTTTTCGCTACAAAATGTCCACCTCGATCAGAAAATTTGTATGCAAAAGCCAATTTCGTTTTCACTTTCTTGGTAGAATTTCCTGGTAGAAGTTGTTCAGTGTCATTGACTGAGCAACCCCTATCAGTTTGCGGGACGCTGTCCCTTACACCCCGTATATCTTTATTAGGCGGCACGGCGGCTGCAACGGCTATTGGGAAGTAAGAAGAAAAAAAACTAAATTACAAGGCATGTCTTTTGCCACTTGCAGTTGCCAGTGACGACACATTTTTTCCATTGCTGTGCCGTGAAGTGGAGAAATGCCCATTCTGTAACTTATTATTATCGTATCTTTTAAAACTACAAGTCTGCATGTGGTTTACAGACATGTACGTAATATTTGACGGAACAAAAAATTGTGTACAATACTTATGATGTGGTCTACCACAATAATATACAAGTTTATTTAAGAAACAGTGCTCAAACTGACAAGAGTTGCACGTAATCAAATCGTTAGAACAACGCTCAAATATTTTTTATTTATTATAAGAGATTTTAATTTTGGGCCAGTTACAAGAGCCTCACGTTGAGCCTCAAGTTACAATTAAGTAAATAACATTACTTTTTATTACTATTCTAAGAAATGTAACAATTTAAGCTTTATTTGAACCCTCATTATAGTTATTTTACAAATCACAAAAGATTAAACAGAAAATTTAAAACTACAACAATAGTAATAGTTTTAGTTTTATAAAATAATATAAGTAAAAAATAGTATGCCATAAATTAGTTGCAATATTATCTATTTTTATACAAATTGTTCATAGTAATTTAAGTGTTTTAGTTATTTAAGTTTCTTAGGAGCATTTCGCCTTTTTTATATTTTCTTTACACTTTCTATAATCATTTGGCCATTAAAGTAAAAATACTGTATTTTAGGTATACTAAAATAAAATTGAGTGTATTTAACCCCGAAATTTATGTATAATATACTTTTTTTTCTTAAATTCAATCTTTTTATTATATTGGCCTTTTGGCTGTTGTCAGTTGTGATAGTATTAACAATATGGAGTAATACTTTAATTTAATTAATTTAATGTTATTAAATAATAATATAAAGTTGGGGTATACATACTTTGTCCCTTATGCACATGTTATACTATGAAACGTTTTTTTATGTTTACAAGACGTGATTTTTTATCAAGCTAGGACAAATATTTAGAACGATCGATAGATCATTCTTGATGAATGAAAACGTTATCATACTATTATCGATCCAAGATAATTTGCAATGTGCAAATTGTAATAAATAGGACTATTTAGACGACGTTGAATGAATAAAGAAAATACCAATACCATATTTGACAATTAGTTTATGATGGCATTCTTAATAAAATGTAATAAAATTGATAGTAGCATATTTTATTTTTACAGTATTTCTCAATAGTCAATTGTTATTTTTTTATGTTTTATTACCATATTATTCTATTCTCGTACGTACGTATATATATACGTGTATTAAAACGCATCATGTGAAAATGACAATACTTTATACCAAGGATGATAATCAATAATACTGTCCACAAATAAACAATTGACTGTCCCTCACCCTTTTCAATTGCATGGAGCTGAACATGACAGGACTGAATTAAATTTAGCTGCAGTAAAGGGCATCTAGAAACGGTCTTATTATTTGCATGCTACTTCAAAACTTACAACAAGTAAATGGTTTTGTCTAGAAATCTTGACAGAGTTATAATTTTTGCGCATCTAAATATTATTTTTTGGCATAGTGTGAATTGCGACCCTAATATTTTACAAAAATCTTTCGGCGCACGATAAGACCTAAACTATGCAATTCTACAGGTAAATACGAACCTAAAATATACTTGGTGTTTTTTGTCTAAAGCGTCGTATTACTGAGATACTCGTATTTACAGTTTGAAACTGATTTTTCAAAATTCCGACATCTTTGATTTAAAATATCTCGGTAATGTGACGCTTAGGCCAAAAATCTCAAAATATATTTTTGATTTCTATTTGTATCTAGCATTGAATGATCCAGGTTTAATCGTGCGCCGTAATATTATTATTTTTAAAAAATGGTCGCCATTCACAGACTGCCAGGCTTCATACAAAAATGTTACGTATTTACATCTGAAATCAGTTGAACTGTCATTGCTCAATATGTTTTCCGGGAACTGTAGTAACATTATTGTCGTAAGTAATTAAGCTCACACTTGCTTAAAGGCGAAGTGGACCAAGCCGACCTAGTTAGGAAGACCTGATCGTCCTAATTCAGGGTAGCACGAGCCTAGAGGCAAAAAAGATGCTACCGGTGAGGACGCATACCGTGTGTAAGGGACAGCGTCCCGCATACTTATAGGGCAACCCCTACCTACTCTACAACTACCGCCAGGATTTTTTTAAAAGAAGTAAAAAAAATAGCGTTTCCATACAAATTGTCTGATCGAGATAGTCCATTACGTGTGGGAAAGTCTTTTTTTTTCATCACCTGAAAGAATTTCCTGGTAAATGTGGTTCAGCATCGTTGACTGAGAACCCCTACCAGTCTGCAGGACGGTGTCCCTTACACCCGGTATGAAATGAACTGAAGATGATGAACATTGTACAATCTAATTTCAATTTTAGTAGTAGGATGGCGTAAATGGTAATTGCTGTACCGCAAATATCATAAGAAGTTGACTACTATTGGTCAAATACCGTCTTTAAGACTATATAATAAGGCCACATGTAAACCCAAATTATTATAAACGAATCTGAAAATACTATATTATATAGTATTTTTTTGTGTTATGACCGAACATCTATTTGTAACCATATAGCATTTTGTAAATACTTTGTACAATAAAGTAAACTTATATTAATATTATCGTTTGTTTGTTTAACTTTTTTGACCCGATTGTTTTAAATAATACTATACAGAGACGAGATAGTTTTTCAAACATACATATAACTAAGCCTGTGCCCTTTATGGAGTTAACAGAGCATCTACTTGATAAAATCGGTTTCTGTAACGTTACGTGACAGCTCAGATATATGAAGGTGGTTCCAGAGAGAATGTGTATGTAATCAAGTTACTGCTGTAAATACACAATGGTGTAACAACCCCCCCCCCCCTAATAACTCTATCAACCCTAAATATCTTGGATGGGAAAGGGAGTGTGAGAGGAATGTGTTGAGGAGAGGTAGGAATGTGGAGAGGATTAGAGGAGAGGAAGGGAACAGGAAAGAGGAATAGAGGATGGGAAGAGTGGGAAAGAGTGGCTCATGAATGTCTAATATTATAGTTTCATATAGGCTCGTGATTGTGATCGTCTAGATAATAGTTAGGACCGTACGTTGTGTAATAAAATTCATAAAAGTAACCCAAATACTTTAAAGTGGTAGTGGGATGTCATAACTTAGCTCTCTTTAGGTTCCTTGGACAACATTGGGACAGTGCGCATCGGGATAACGGAACCTCCGATTCCAGCTCCAACCATTCGCTGGTAGAGGATTTATGTGCTCGCCAACCATAAACGGATGAGATTTATTTCAATTACCAATTCCCAGACACTAATAAAGACAGTAAACAGCCTAGGAACTTGTCCTTGATGCAAAACCCATCATGCGAGCCCCAGAAAAGGAAAGAGGGGGCACTTCTGTGCCCTCCAATTGGTTTTGTTTTGGCCAAGCCTCAGGCCAGAGATAAGTGACAGCGCACTTAGGAATTTTGGAACGAGTCCAGATTGATGAACAGCATCATATAAAATATAATTAATTTGAGCTGATTTATTGGTCAGCCAACCAAGACAGAGCAAGTCATGTCTGATGTAATTTGTAGTAAGTTGTGATGTCCAATTGAGAAACATTGCCTCAACAAAGGTTTTATAAATTGTTGTCCAGCTATGCTGGAAGCACCGACTATGAAACTGCACCAGTCATCGATCTCCACTTATGATATGCACATCCAGGAGTCAGTAGAATAGATAGGGATGCCGAAGCTAGTCCCAGATAATATAACAATCATTCACACCGCAAGCCATAGATTCGTTGTAGATATAGGAGTGATAGGCAAGAGCAAGTAGTGACTGATTGTCAGACTTCTTTAGTGCAAAATAAGCTTCTGTGATCTAAACGCTGTTACAGACATATCGAATGCTAAGATGTAGTATATGATGGAGGTTTGACCATGGCTGATACCATGTCGCTCAATTGACATCAAGTCAAGTAGTATTTCAGTAGTATAATGGCTTGTCAAAGCCAACCGACCATAAATCAGTCATATAAAATTCACATAAAGTGAATAAATATATAATTTTTATTCCAGACCCGTTCCAGAGTAATTTAAGGTTGTAGGTAGGATACAGATAACATCATCCCACATTCCATGCTGTATTTGTTTGGTAAGTATAATGAATACTCCCATTAGGTAGTTGGACCATAGTCCCAATAAGTTGCAAGTATAAAACCCACACATTAGTAGGTATATTATCAAAGATAAACTTTGTCAGTCTGTAGAACAGGATCATCAATTGTATAAAACCTACATAGTAGGTATCAGAGGTGAACGTTTCCACCAAGTTTGTAGCTGGTGTTCTAGAGTCTAGAACATACATACATATAGGATCATGAATCCAATAAATGTTTCAAAACATTGTCCGTTGCATATATTTCACAATAAAGTGAATATAAAATCAATTCAGTATCCACTGCCAGAATAAGCATGTAGGTATGAATGACTCATACATAGGTATTAAATCCACAGTTAAGTGAATATAAATCAGTTCAGTTGTTTGTTTGAGAAGAATAGGTAAGTATTTTGTCTCCTCTGCCAGGATAGGTAGGTATGGACAATTCATACATAGATATAGTTATAAAAACATAGAATGTATTAAAATAATTTATACATTCCACTGCTGGGCATTTTATGAAACATTAGGATGATGCTTCTCTGCTTAAAGGAAAGGTAAGGCAAGAATTTTGGTAAAGGGAAGGGAGAGAACTACCTACCTAAACACAAACTAGGATCCCAAATAGCTACCCCCACCTACTTTCCTAGATATTGTCCTAATTCCTATTTCTTAGGATACCTATCCATCTAAACCTACCCCTACCTAACCTACTCCTACAATGTACCTAAACTGCCTATTTACCTAACCGCATAGCTGTGTATGAATTATGTAATTGCATGCTAAACCGACCTACAATCCTACATATATAACTCATTAACCGTACCTATCATATAAGAAATATTGGAAATTATATATATAAAAATGAATAGAACGGCCTTTGGCAAGTATGAAATATCATAAAAAAGGATTGTTAATTGAACAGGGAAAAACCTTGTCAACAAACAAAGTCTGAAGTGGACAAGATAATTAAATAAATGTAGAAATGGTAAAGTAAATAAAACACAATGTAAATTTATTCAAGAGTAAGTAAATAAATAAATGCATCATGATTTGATGCAGGAATACCTTGAGTGTGGGTTTACCCATCCTTTAGAATCCTTGTAGTTGGCACTTCACCAGCTCTGCAAGACTCCACTGTCAGCATCCTCCACTCCACCATGTAAAAGAACAGCTGATCGTCAGGTCACCGCCCTCCGTCCACAACAGGAACAACTGATGGCACCAACATCCCACCAAAGTAGGTCTCTTGGTTGCCTCCCGGCTGCATACTCTCCTCTCCTCTTTGATGTGTACACTTTCACTGGTAAAAGTCAACTAAACTTCAAGTAAAACTAAACTTCCACTCAAACTAAAACTCCAGGTCGACTAAACTTCTCCCTGCTCGGTCCCAGACGCTATTTTCTTCCCCGGCGTCCTTCTCGATCTCCCCTCGTCCCCCTGGTCTCTTTTTCAAGTTCCAGCAGAATCCTCCTTTCTCGAGCCCCCCGACTGTTTTTTCTTCCCCGGCGTCCTTCTCGAGTTTTCGAGAGCCTTCCTTCGTACTTCTCTTGATAGTTCTCCCATTCTCCTCCAGGTGGCACCGCGTGTCCTTACTTCAAATTGAAGTAATTTCAGTTCGATCTGGCTACAATATTAGTTCTCTACTCCATCAACACTAGATTGGCATTAGTTTCTCCTTTATAGTGATTCTCCTACCAATCTGATAGATGGCGTTACTTGTATTATAAAACAGTGATATAGTTTTGAATAGCAGAAGCCAGGTTCATTACAATGGGCTCTATTCTAGATACCACCGGCTAAAACTAAAATTAAAATCTATGTGTCACTTCCAAAATACTGATATTAAAAAAGGATAGGCGATTTATACTGCATAGTTTTACATTTCTCCACTAGTTTTTGACGCGCTTTTGCACGTTTCTCCAGTATATCCTTTCATATCATTCGACGGCGGATAAAAATGTCGGATAACGCATAAAACTACTTACTATAAACTAAAAACCGGAGAGAATAGGTCTCCTGCCTTTTTCCAATGTTTTTAATCTGAAAGTGACAAATAGATCTTAAGTTTAGTTTTAGCCGGCAAATCTACATTCAAGCCCACTTTGTTACCTAAATTATAATACCTTAGTCCAATCGACCCTCGACTTTCTGGTTTCTGTATATTGCAATTTAGGCGATGGGCTGACAACCCGTCACTACAGCAATATACCTACAAAATCTATCCCCTCAAAACTTTTTCAGACGTTGGGGAACGACCTTTGTTTTGGTCGTTTACGCTCTGCCTACCCCATTAGGGATAAAAGCGTGATTATATGTATATGTGTATGTCGTCCTTGGTAACACATCGAAGCCGAGGAGGCTTCGATGTGTTTACATTCAAAAGTGATATTTATAGATGATCAGGGAAATTTTCGGGTTCATTCTCCTACCCTTCTTTACCTACACTCTCGAGGCAAGGCAAATATTAACCAAGAGGAGCAATAAACTAACATATACAATACATATATAATTAAGACGAAAACACCTCATCATCTCCCTAGCTTTATCCCGTATCTCACGGGGTCGGCTTCCTAATCTAGGGAATTGAACGAGGGTACTGGTTTTTACACAGAGCGACTGCCATCTGACCTCCGCAACCCAGAAGGGAAACCAGACCCAATCCTAGATTAGGTCAGAGTTTTCAAGCCACCAATGCTTAGCACTGGCCTCTGATATGGCTTAACGACTAATATCTACGGTATTAAACGATATTAAACGGGACCAACGGCTTAACGTGCCTTCCGAAACACGGAAAAAGCACAGAATAAACGTACATATGAAATTCGAAAACCGAAAAACAAATTGGTACGTGGTGGGATTCGAACCAGGACTTCCCGCTCAGGAGGCAGTTGCCGTATCCATTACACCATCGGGCTCTCTTAGACGAAAACACCTATCGTTCAAAAACTAAAACATTACTAGGTGGTCACAAAGTAAAAGTGCCATTATTTTTTTTAAGACAGTTAAATAAATCTAACCGAAAATACTGCCTATCTTTAATACATACATTATTTCCATGCTGGAATGGGAGCGAGAGAAAAACATAGAATGTGCCAGCTGCATTTCCTCCCGGACATGCTGTAAAAACCAGCTACGGGATTCGAGGATTACACTATAGCAATATACCTACAAATTTATCTTAAATAACCCTCAAAACTTTGTCAGACGTGCGGAATGACTTTTTTTAGGTCGTTTACGCTCTGCCTACCCCATTAGGGATAAAGGCGTGATATGAATGTATGTATGTATGTATGCATAAATACATATAATCACGACTTTATCCGAAATAGGCAGGCACAGCGTAAACGACCTAAACAAAAGTCGTTCCGCCACGGCTAACAAAGTTTCGAGGGTTATTTAAGATAGATTTGTAACTATATTGCTGTAGTGACAGGTTGTCAGCCCATCGTCAAAAATGCTGTATACTAAAACCCTTAACTGGTTTATTAAAATTAAATATTGTAGGTACATATTCAACCTATGTCCTTGGTTTCCTCGGCTTCAATGTGTTTACATACAAAGGTGATATTTATAGATGATAAGGGATATTTTCGGGCTCATCCTGCTGCCCTTATTTACCTACTCTCTCGAGGCTAGACAAATATTAACTAAGGGCCTTATTTGTAATCAGCTCTCAAGAGTGACAGTGAGTTTGAGTTCGTATCAGAAATGTCATTTCAGTACAAACTGGTCTGTCAAATCCATACTTACTTTTGCTCTCAAGTTTAAGATCGCTTTAAAAATACGAACCTTTGATAATCAATAAACTATCATATACAATAAATACATAATTTAAACGATAAAACTAAAATATACTTACATACATACATCACACCTTTAACCTTAATGGGGTAGGCAGAGCGTCAACGACCTAAACAAAGGTTGCTTCGCCACGTCTGACAATTTGTGATGGTAGTTCAAGATAGATCTGTATTTTGCGCTGTACTAAGTGACAGGTTGTCAGCCCATCGCCTAAATTGCAATATACTGAAACCCTCGAAACCCTTAGCAGAATTTTACAGATAGATTTGATTATATAAGATAGATTTGTAGTTATATTGCTGAAGTCACAGGTTGTCAGCCCATCACCTAAATTACAATATACTAAAACCCTTAGTTCCCTGGTTTTTACAGCATGCCCAGGAGGAAATGCAGCTGGCACATTGTATGTTTTTCTTTCGCTTCCAGTCCAGGATGGAAGAAACTTTATTAACCATCTGTATGAATGTTTTTACGGGCCGTGGTGCATTATATATGTATTAGTTTATTATATATAGTATATAGTAGTTTATTATCTATTATAAAAAAATATGTATAGCATATATGTATTTTATGTAGATTTGTCTATATTAATTAGTTTTTAGTAAGATGCACTATCCCGCATTATCTACATTGGACTTCCTCTACCCAACATTGCCTGGTAGAAATTGCTACCATAGCAATAATGCCGCCTTGATTATACTTTAGTTTTTACTTCATTTGTTATCAATTCCTGTTGTTTTTGTTTTATATGCAATAAAGAATACATCTATCTATATAAAATGTCAAATAAAAACAATGGAAACGACATCTCACGTTAAGCTCACCCCCTCCTACACACGCACACATCGACAACTTGCACTCCCAGGGCTAGACAGCGAGCCTCGAGATCGACAGAGACGGGTTTATCAGTTCTCTAGAGTCTAGAAAGAGAGGGAAGGTGATATTGACCTTGCGCGGGGTGACGTCATTCGCGACCTAGCTGCAGCTTCCTTCGTAGCTACTAGTTTGACTGTGTGCGTGAACCAGACCCTGAATTAGGCTGGTGTGCGTGGATTTTCCTCAACTTTGCGTGCGAGTGTGCGTGCCACCCTGTTGCTATAGGGTGGGTGTGTGTTCCATGCAACAGTTGTTTGTGTGTGGCATTGATTTCTACTGTGAAAGCAACAGGCAAGCACACAGTTACCTGCTTATTTTACATTAACGGTAACGAGCTTATGTTGTTAGGGGAACTAAATAGGAAAATGGGGTATTGGGAAATGGAGAATTAGATATGGAACTTTCGTAATATTGTGACTGCTTTATCTTTTGCATTTTTTTCACTCGTTGAAAATTTACATACATACATATAGTCACGCCTTTATCCCTAATGGGGTAGGCAGAGCGTAAACGACCTTAAAAAATGTCGTTCCACCACGTGTAACGATGTTTTGAGGGTTACAGTGACAGGTTGTCAGCCCAAAACTGTAATAAATAATTGTTTTTATAGTTTAGATGAATATTTCAATTTTAAGTTCTAATATAAATTATTATTTGACATTCTCGTTACCTTGTCAATTTTATTACAGTTTATTTTATTTGATTAATATTATGTCGCTATAAATTTAATTTGAATTAGCTATTTAAGATTTGCCTATTGTTGACGGCTATTTGGGAGATCTTTATAATATTGTTATTATTATTATTACTTCCATTTCCTCCCGGGCATGCTGTAAAAACCAGCTAAGGGATACGAAGGTTTCATCATATTGCCATTTAGGCGATAGGCTGACAACCTGTCACTTTGGCAATATACCTACAAATCTATCATAAATAACCCTCAAAACCTTGTCAGACGTGGCGGAAAGACCTTTGTTTAGGTCGTTTTCGCTCTGGGGTGGGCATTAGGGATAAAGGCGTGATTATATGTATGTATGTATGTTATAATATTGACCATCTTTGTACACCCTATTCAAGCAAATAAATGATTCTGATTCTGAAAATCCAATGTTGGAACAGACCAATTGCCACGCCTGAAAGGCGAATCAGTAAGTGCATTAAAAGACATTGCTTTAGTATATTATATATACATACATATAATCACAACTGTATCTTTATCGGGGTAGGCAGAGCGTAAACAACCTTAACAAAGTCCGTTCCGCCACGTCTGGCAAAAGTTTTGAGGGTTATTTAAGATAGCTTTGTAGGAATATTGCTGTAGTGACAGGTTGTCAACCTATCGAATAAATTGCAATATACAGAAACCCTCGGATCCCTTAACTGGTTTTTGCAGCATGCCCAGGAGTATATGCAGCTTGCACATTCTGTTTTTCTTTCGATCCCAGTCCAGCATGGAAGTATTTATTTATATATCAATGGTAAAAGATTGGGAACTTTACAGGAAACATAACATAACATAACATAAAAATACTTTATTGCACGTAAGAATACAAATCATACAACACAACAGATAACAACAAAAAACAAGTACAACATAGGCGGCCTTATTGCTAAGGTAGCAATTTATTCCAGGCAACCTTTGGGTCAAAGAAAAATGCGTGGCGGTAAGCGGGATATTGAAAATCTAGTAAAATATGTATCCTAAATACATTACATTACATATAATACATAAACTAGTTACAAGCTACTACATAGATATTGTAAAGTAAACTAATACATAATATATAATAAACTAATACATAAACTAATGGAAGATAGGATAATGCAAACTACAACCAGATCTAGACGAAGGAAATGACAGCAACAGCACAGGATAAAAGTGAAGGATAAATCATTATTTATCATTTTAAGAGCCGACTTAAAAAACACCACTTAAAAAACGCGACTGCCCATTCTATGGATTTATCATTTACTAAAATTTTGGCAAAACCCATGAAACGGGCGGATATTAGGATAATCCTTTTCTAACCTTGTACCTTATAGAACTAGGATAAATGTATAAAAGCTATTTGATACGAACTTTATGATTGACGTCATATCTTTTTTGTAATGACAATTAAAATGTGCCGGTCCAATAGTTTATCATTTGTTTAATGGGAGCTGTCATTTCCATACTTTATGCATAAGCGATATGTATATAAAAAGGTGTGTTTGCAAATAATAGTCCTTCCACCGTTGTTTGGTGATGGCGGCCAATCTCTCATAGATAGACCAGCTGTGCAGAACTAGTTTTTAGTGCCCAAGTGTTTGCGCTACACACTGGTGCACTTTCCATTCCTTCAATCGCTTATTCTGATGGGACAGATTGACTGACACGACCAGCGATAAATCAGGCGCAGGACCGACTATTGACATGCCCATCCGATATCATGGATCATCTTACTTTTCGGACTAAGGTGATCAGCCTGCAATGTCCTAACCAAACTAGAAACTACAACTCAAAGTCATTGTCCCCCGCAGGGAATTGATACCGGGACATCCCGGTCGAGAGCCCATGGCTCAGAGCGCTAGACCCCGGAGGCAGTTAAAATTTGCAAATACATTGAACACAAGTAAATAAAGTCACGCTCTAATAGCGATTCAAGCAGAAAAAAAAGGGTTGTTTTGTTGAAGTGATTAGTTGTCAGCCCATTTGTAGGACTTCAGCGTGACAAATACTTGTCTCCTTACTGGTCTTAAGAATATCTGGGAAGACCATCCGCTGGTCCATTCTATGTTTTTACAAGTTGTTTTAAAGGGCTTACAGAATACATGCACATTCCGGTAGCATTAACAGTTTATTTTTAGGTACCTTATAATAGTTACTCTTTATATCATTACTTTAGTTCACTTTCGATTGTTCTGTTCTTGTTTAAAAATGTATTAACTGTGTTGTGTTTGTGATGTCATGAATAATAAATGTTTTCTATTCTATTCTATGTTTTTTATTGCTCATATGTCTTATCTATCGGTTAAACCCACACAAATACAATTGAAATAAAAAATACAAGCAGTGAAAAGCCTAGTAAATGTCAATTTTTTATGTTGCAAATTGTTTTCTTGTATAGTCCAATTAATTCAAATTGATACAAAAAGCTAATGAATTTTTTACATCCTTTGTTTCGAACTCGTAAGCAATTTCAACGACCCTTTATGAGGCAATTGATTGAAAAATAATGACCTCTGTTGATACATTTTTAAAACTGCATTGTATTGATGTTTGCAATAACAATAGAATGAAATAGAATACATTTCTTTGCAAAAAAGAAGATTTTACACAGGATGATAGACAATAAATTGTACAAAAAATGTGACGAAAGTATATTAGATGAAATGAATACTTGCAATATAACCCAATATTAATAAATAAGTAAATATTATTTTATACGGAATTCATGTAATGTACTGTATATGGATTTTTATCTGAAATAATTAATTAATTCGTTTACGCTCTGCCTACCCCATTAGGGATAAAGGCGTGATTATATGTATGTATGTATGTACAAATAATTTGAATAATAAGAACATGTGGTTAAACCTAGTTTATGTATTATATGTAATGTAATGTATTTAGGATATATTTTACTAGGTTTGCACTATCAGTTTACATAGGTTGCCTGGAAGAAATTGCTACCTTAGCAATAAGGCCGCCTATGTTGTACTTGTTTTTTTTTATACGTTGTGTTGTATGATTTGTATTCTTACGTGCAATAAAGTATTTTTATGTTATGTTAAAATGAACTTAGAACTTTATTACACCCTGTATAATAAAAAAAAAACATTGTGTCAGGTCGTGTCTACAGACTTTTATATTTTGTCTACGAGAGTTTGCTACGAAAGTGCTACGCGTGTCTACGCTGCTACGAGGACGTAAAGTTCAAATGAAAAGACATCAACGAAATTCAAATTTTGTAGAATTTTAATCAATTTTTTATTAGAACTGAGATTAGAACATTAGTAGTTTTCTGAAGGAAATAAAATGACACCTTTATCCCGTGCAGGCTAGGCAGAGTGTAAAAAGTCTTCCAGAAGCAGATTTCCCCAGATTTGATATTTTTTGAATGCTATTTATTAGTCCGTGGTATTTATGACTAAAATCAATTTTATTAAATCTTAGGATAAAAGCATAGGCTGTAAATTCTATCAGACTATTATGTTAATGTAAAGACTTGTTAACAGCTCAAATCGCCCAAAGAATCTTTTACAGTCCTTTTTTTTATGTATGACTTAGGAAAGTAGCAACTGGTAGATTCAGCCTTAAAACGTTAGCAAATAGCGAAGACAAATTAGGTTATGTAATGATGAACTGATTTTCTGAAGCAAATCTAGATTTGAATTACCCAGTAATTTTAATTAAGAAGCATTCAATTATGATTATATTCACATAATTTAAGGTGTCATACTAAATATATTCACGTCTGTATTCCTTGCGAAGTAGGTAGAGCGTCAACTACTTCATATTAGAGTATTTACTCCATGACGGACTGGGAGCGAGAGAAAAACATAGAATATGCCAGTTGCATTTCTTTCCAGGCACGCTGTAAAAACCGGCTAAGGGATCCGAGGGTTTCAGTATACTGCAATTTAGGCTATGGGCTGATAACCTATCACTACAGCAATATGCCTACAAAATCTTTTTTATAAACTTTCTCAGACGTAGCGGAACGACCTTTGTTTAGGTCGTTTACGCTCTGCCTACCTTATTAGGAATTATATGTATATATACAACGTGATTATATGTATATATACAATGATTATACACACGTATGTTACCCCATCTTGATAAGGGAATCAGATATCTTAGATAATTTTAACGACTCATTCATTAATTATTACAGGTATGTGTCAAAAGTATAATTGTGTTCTCTTGGTAACTTTTTGAAATTAAGATTTTTCTGTGGTATTCGCTGAAGTAAATTGTATATGGGAGATTCAATTCATGTTTTCTAAAATAAATTATATTGTATCACTTTTAAGAAAATTAGTAGCAAGGTTTATTATTTATTGTACGAGCTTTTTACAATTAGGAGAATGTACAAAAGGTAGGCTTAACTCAATTTGATTAGTTAAGAGTCAGCTTACGAGAGGTGACAGAAAAAAAACTTACTCAGAACGTGTATGTACTTTATATACAGACCACCAGTCACGCCTTTATCCCTTACGGGGTCGGCAAATTGTAACGATCAGCAAAAGATGATATCGCCATGTTTGTTAATTGAGGGGAATTTAGTTTCCTTCTCCTGTTACCTAAAGAATGCCGGGGAAGAGAAACAGCACGATCATTTTATGTCTTACCAACGATTTAAAAAAAATATTTAATGTAGAATTGTAGACTTTCGAAATTTAACGAATAGTACCAATTTTATCAGATACATTAATTTCGGACAGCCATAATCTCGTTAGCCACAAAGTATTTAAATAATCCCGCCGATGAAATTTAATCCAAACCGCTAAGGACAAATATCACACCACCGACGCGGAAATAAGCGTCAAATTACCCTGATTTTGTGTTAATTTTCCGCACCCCGCGTTTATTAGACCCTTGTAACCGACTTAATTAGATAATATATCGGGCTCGAATCTAGATGCCACTGGCTAAATTTGAAGTTGCCGTACAGTGTTACTGTACGGCAATACTTTTATCAGCTTTTCTGTATTAAAATTTCCAATACATTTATTTTCATAGCAGAAAATTATAGTCGTATTTATTCCACAAGAACAAAACATCAGAATCTAACTGAGAGACATTGAATTCCCACAAAGAGACAATGAAAGTCATTGACAATAAACAGAAACATCTAGAAACAATAAACAGAAATACCTATCTAGAAACATCTACGGAACCTTGCCCCAGCCTGTCACAGGATACAGCCTTCAAAGACTGACGAGCGCTAAATGATATTGTTTCGAATTTTCCACTGAAAGTGTATTGTGACGTCACTGCCCAAACACGCGGCAACCTTGCGGCGCATCTAGTTACCTGCGTCTATTGTACGCGTCTAGGCAAAGGTTGTGTGGCTGGAGGGCCTTGTCGCGAACGGTGTTGCCAGATGGCGGAATTCTTACAGTCTCTGTATTTGTCAGGTGCCAAATCTCTTAACAATTTTTAGTAAGAAAATTCGTTCTCAGTTAAAATAAACAAATACTAAACATAGATAAAGTCACGCCCTTATATCTACTAGGGTAAAATGCCTGGTGAAAGGCGTTTTGTTGTCGCCACTCGGACAAATATAGGGACATAATCCATCACCTAAATAATAATACACCCTTATCCTTTGGCTGGCTTCTACAGCATGCAGCAGCTGAAGCAGTTGGCACATTGTATCTTTTTTTGTAGCTCCCAGTCCAACATAGAAGGAAGCTTGAATTTCTACGTAATGCTAACAGTTATCAGCTTCTGTTTTACTCGTGTATTTCCACATAAAAGTTCATCCCATCCAAACGTCTGGCAACCCGTTTCAGCGGCAAGCAGCTCATTCGCGCCGCGTCAGTCGACCGCTATGGGCGTGCCTAATTTTGCCCCTTCCGCCGAGCCAGAGCTCGAGCGAGCGCGGCGTCCGCACCTGTTGATAGTCGACGACTCGAGGGATTCGCGCGCCAACGACGAAGGTTTGTAAATTTGAAAATGGAAGCTGTCGCTGGCAGCTTCTTTGAGCTCCCAACATGAGTAAAGTTTTGTTTTTAAATTGTGACTAGCTGAGTTTTCGAATTTGAAAATGGAAGGAGTGTCAGGATTTTTTGCGTTCCCCAATCTAGGTAGTTTATTTTTCAAATCTGAATAGTGCCTGGCTTTTTTCATTTCAAAATGAGTTCCATTTATAAAATCTGAGTAAAGTTTTAGGCGGTTTTTTTTCGCTGAGAGGACAAAGTTTGAATAGTTCGGTGTCAAATTCAACAAGTTCAGAAGTGGAACGGTGACTGGTAGTTGTTTTTTTTTATTTGTAAGTAAAACGTGTTAAAAAACAATTTTTGATCCTGGGTCGTTCTGTTTATATTTTAAATGATCAAAATATTTTTTGTACATTCATCAGTGTACCAAAATATGTTTCCTGAATTTTGGTCAAATATTTAAAAATAATTATATCCAAAATATTCAAGATAAAACTTTATGTATACGTAGGTATGTCTATTAATTTTCAGTTTGTATAAATTTAATAAATAGTAAAAAATGCATTCAAATATACAATAATTTACACATATTAATAAAATAATTTGATAAAATAATTAAATTTCACCTCATATTTTATTCTTTTGAACATAGTTTGGTTATAGTTCTGTCATTATTTTTAAGCAAATAATAGTAATATTATGTTCCGAAATTCATAAATGATATTAAAATTATTTAGTGGCTTGGACTATAACAAACGTAAACTATTTAGGGTCAAGGTTAGCATGATTTTCTCTTATCTTATCTTATTTAGCATACATTATTTTAAATTAATTTCTATTAAAAATATTATATATAAATATTACTATTGCACAGTGCCATAATTATAGCTGATTACTGAACAGCAATAAATTTTTAATACATGCATATTTTCAATTACATTTCAGAATTTGTTATTACACGAGTAAATAAAATGATAAATTTTATAATGTTAAGAGACCGGAAAATAAATTTTGTGCACTTTATATCCGCGTATCATTAACAATTATATTTTTTATAGATCTGCCGTAAAAAAAAAACGTGTTGTGTTTTTTATGTCCTGTTTTTTTTATGTACAATAAATTGTTGAATATATTTTAGTTATTCAAAAATATTAATTAAAAATACATAAATATCAAAAGTATATAAACTAAACATCTAAATTTTGGAGAACCTAGGCAGAACTAATTCAGCAACTATGAAATACTTGGTAGCTAGTCGTAAAATTTTGAGTAGCTACGAATATTAATTCCCTGCCGTATTGGGAATTCGTGAACTAATTAAGGTCCACTTTATCAGTCCGCCATTATTTATTTTAATCAAATTAAAAAATAATATTTTTTCTTATCGACTGACTTTTTGAGTCGACAAACCCTTGTGTCAGAGTTCGTAAACCGCTTATTAGTAACGTATCTGATATGATTTGTGTAACGACTAAGTACTATCATGGACAGCGACCACTCCCAACGGTTTAACGTGCTTTCTGAAACACGGAATTTGACAAACAATTCTTACAGACAATCAAGTGATTCAGCCCGCATTGTCCTAACCAAATTGAGAAAAATCTCACTGTGATAAATTGACAAACATCAAATTTGTCGTGCCCCCGTGGGAATCAAACCCACGACTACAGAAGCCCAGGGTTTACACCACTATACCACGGAGGCAGTTATTAAACTAATTAATTTTCCTTTATCAGTCCGCCATGTTCCAATCAAATTATAAATTCATAGAAATTTTAACTATGCCTTTAGTGCGGCCAGTTACCGGGCGCGTTATTCCATGCTGGACTGGAAGCGAGAGAAAATCATAGAATGTGCCTGCTACATTTCCTCCCAGGCATGCTGTAAAAACCAGCAAAGGGATCCGAGGGTTTGCATATATTGCAATTTTAGCAATGGGCTGACAACCTGTTCTTCTTCTTAGCAAGTGGATTCTCGAGTCTAACAGTACAGCAATCATCATCTCCCTAGCCTTATCCCGTATCTCACGGGGTCGGCTACCTAATCTAGGGGATTGAACGAGGCTGCTGGTTTTTACACAGAGCGACTGCCATCTGACCTCCGCAACCCAGAAGGGAAACCAGACCCAATCCTAGATTAGGTCAGAGTTTTCAAGCCGCCAATGCTTAGCATTGGCCTCTGTCATGGCTTAACGACTAATATCTATGGTATTAAACGATATTAACCGGGACCAACCGCTTAACGTGCCTTCCGAAGCACGGAAAAAGCGCCGAATAAACGTACATATGAAATTCGAAACCGAAAAACACATTGGTACGTGGTGGGATTCGAACCACGGCTCAGGAGGCAGCGGCCCTATCCACTACACCATCGGGCTCTAACAGTACAGCAATATACATACATATAATCACGCCTTCATCCCTAATGGGGTAGGCAGAGTGCAAATGACATAAACAAATGTCGCTTCGCCACGTCTGACAAAGCTTTGGACGCCATTTAAAATATATTTGCAGGTATATTGCTGTAGTGACAGGATGCCTACCCCGTAAGGGATGAAAGCGTGATTTATGTATGTATGTATGTGACAGGATGTCAGCCCATCGCCCAAATTACCATATACAGACATCCTCCGTTCCCTGAGCTGGTTTTTACAGCATGCCCGGGAGGAAATGCAGCTGGCACATTCTATGTTTTTCTTTCGCTCCCAGGCCAGCATGGAAGAAATATACGTATAAATCTATCTTACATAACCGTCAAACCTTTGTAAGACGTGGCGGAACGACTTTTATTTAGGTTGTTCACGCTCTGCCTACCCCATAAGGGATGAAGGCGTCATTATATGTTTGTATGTATGTTTGTTGTTACCGGGCGCTGTTGGTCTTTTTTTTTTATTACGTACAAATTTTATTATTATAGTCATTATAAACTCGAAGTCGGATTGATTTTCAACATTTTATTTCTAATCATATTTTTGTCTAGGTCTAGTGCAAATTAATTTAAGTTTGCTTGTACTTTGCCATTTCTGTTGTATAAAACAATAACGATTTTATCTACATGCAATATAATCACGCCTTTATCCCTTATGGGGTAGGCAGAGCGTAAACGTCCTAAGCAAAGGTCGTTCCGCCACGTCTGACAAAGGTTTGAGGGTAATTTAAGATAGAATTGTAGGTAAATATTGTAGGATATTGCTGTAGTGACTGGTTGTCAGCCTATCGCCTAAATTGCAAACCGCCGAAACCCTAGGATACCTTCGCTGGTTTTTAAGAAGAACAGCATGCCTGGGAGGTTTTTTGTTTTTTAAATGTAGCTGTCACATGTTTTTCTCTCGCTCCCAGTCCAGCATGGAAGTAATAAATAGTAGATCACAAATTCATCGCTCGGTACATGGCCGTTGTAGCTTAGCGGTTAAGAGCGTTGGGCCGGTTTTCCAAAGACGACAGTTCAAATCCCGTCAGCGGTCAAATTTTTTATTCGTTGTTTCCATTATTTTCAGAAATAATACTTTTTTTTATTCGATTCTAAACCTATATGTGAGATGATGAAACACATAAAAAATATATTTGCAACATCTTGTAGAAATGGTAGCAAAGTCAAAATCTTTATTTTATTTTAAATTATATTGCAGTTATCCTTAAATATGCTATTAAATACTTACTGTAGAATTAAAATAAATTGAGGTTCACGAACTCTGCAAAACCAATTTCATATGAACTGAATTAAGGTATCCAAGTCAATTTTAATTAAATTATTATTATTGTAATTATAATCCTATTAGAAATATCTATTATCTTCTTTGATTGAGGTAAAATGTACATAATTAAGATAATTTTCTATAAGATATTTCTGTTACTATTACAACTAAAGTTAATACATTTATTATACGTTTATGCTGGACTTGGAAAATAAAACATACAATATTTCAATTGCTTTATTTCCCATTTTTAGTTCCTTACTATGTGACAGGTGTTTAGAAAACGCCTTTTACTTTTTACTAGGCCGTTAACGATCTGTCTACCCAAGAGATATGCGAGCTATAATGTATATTTATACCTACATCATAAAACACGAAGGTTTTAACTTATAATAAAAGTGGGTCACATAAAAGACTTCTATTTCTTTATGAAAATTGAGTTCAGGTTTTACAGGAAAAGAAGACGTATGCTATTACAAGGAAGGTAGATTATCCCATGGCACTTCGCATTATGGCTTGAATTTAGCAGATGGGTTCTAAGTTCTTACCCTAAGGGATAATTTTTGCTTTTATCGGTATCTTTTACCTAGGGCATAAGGGTTACCCAAAGATGAATGAAGAAGAAGGTAAAGGGTAGAAGATAAATAAATAAATACATGCATATAATCACGCCTTTATCCCTAATGAGGTGGGCAGAGCGTAAACGATCTAAACAAAGGTCGTTCCGTCACGTGTATGAATGTAAAAAAAAATGTTATATAGTTTTATTGTTACCTAGGTAGGTACTTACAGATTCTTGAGAGCATCTCCGTCGGTAGTAGAAGTAGAGTGATAAAATTTTAAGCTGTCACTTGAATCACCTGATTGTCCGAAAAGAAAGAAGATTCCGTGCTTTGTATGGTATGTTAAGCCGTTGGTCCCGGTCGCTGTCTTTAATAGTGGTCGTTATTCAAAATATGTCAGAGGCCTAAATAGCTGTGCTACTAGGCGGTTTGAAAACTCTGACACCAGGGTTCATCCACTCAAGAAACTACTCGCTATGAAGAAGATTACCAATACACATCGAAGTCTTATACAAACTTACTACCTAGTTTGAAAAGATAGATAGTTCTTATGGAGAAGGGACTTTTTTTTAATATAAACCAGATGGTACATTTTAAAGTTTTTATAAGTTCGATTCTAGATACCACCGGCTAAAACTAAAATTAAAATCTATGTGTCGCTTTCAAAATAATAAAATTGAAAATGGACATCCGATGTTATACCCAATTGTTAAGATAAGATAAGATAAGAATATACTTTATTGCACAGAAAAGACACAAGAGAAAATAAAATTAAATGAAACAAATAGTAGTACAAATAGGCGGCCTTATTGCTATGCAGCAATTTCTTCCAGGCAACCTTAGGGTACAGGAAAATAAAAAGTTGAACTAGTGGGCTGGTATACATTTCAATTGTTTTACACTTTGGCTGCTAGATTTTGACGCGCTTTCACGTTTGTCCGATTTTACTGTCAATTTTATCCGCGATATCATATGACGGTGAATATAAACAAACTTATAAAATACAAACTTACTACCTAGTTTAAAGAGATAGTTAGTTCTTATGGATAAGTTACTTTTTTATATACCAGATGGCACATTTTCAAGTTTTAATGGGTTCGATTCTAGATACCATCGGCTAAAACTAAAATTAAAATCAATCTGTCGCTATCAAAATAATAAAATTGACAAAGTACATGCGATGTTATACCCAATGGTTTGAAACAAATGGCTTTCGCGCGTTTCTCCAGTATTTTTGTCAATTTTATCCGCGATATCATATGACGGCGAATAAAAATTACAGATAACGCATAAAACCACCGACTATAAATCAAGATCCGGAGATAATAGATTTCCCTTTTCCAATGTTTTTAGTGTGAAGGGGACAAATAGAATTTAATTTTGGTTTTAGCCGGCAAATCTAGAATTGAACCCATTACCAATACACTTCGTAAGCCTATACAAACCTACTATCTAGTTTCTTCCATGCTGGACTGGGAGCGAAAGAAAAACATAGAATGTGCCGGCTGCATTTTCTCCAAACTTTTAAAAACCCAACAAACAAACAACAAATCTATCTTCAATAACCCTCAAAACTTTATCAAACGTGGCGGAACGACCTTTGTTTAGGTCGTTTTCGCTCTGCCTACCCCATTACCCCAGGGATAAAGGCGTGATTATATGTATGTATGTACTACCTTGTTTATAGAGATAAATAGTTCTTATGGAGAAGTAACATTTTTTTCATATACCAGATGGTATTTTTCAAGTTTCATTGTCTGAGAATCTCCTTCCAGTGTACACAATGTCTCGAACATAATCCTGTTTTTCCGGACACTTAAAGTTGTAGAAGTCTGGCGGTCTCGTTCTTATCCGAATCATACTTAGTTGCAAACATAGATTAGCTCATACTAGCCTGAAAAAGACAGGACTTTACTCTCGAAAGACCCTGCCTTGGAATGAAAAAAACCGACCAAGTGTGAGTCGGGCTCGCTCACAAAGGGTTCCGTAACATTATTTTTACAATATTAGACACAAAATTTTAGCCTATTAGGACCAGTTACCGTTATGAATACATACATACATATAATCACGCCTTTATCCCTAATAGGATAGGCAGAGCGTAAACTACCTAAACAAAGGTCGATCCACTACGTCTGACAACGTTATAAGGGTTATTTAAGATAAATTTGTAGGTATATTGCTGTAGTGACAGGTTGTCAGCCCATCGCCTAAATTGCAATATACTGAAACCCTTAGCTGATTTTAATATCAAGCAAAAAACCGGCAATAAACCACTTAATTGTATGGGAGCCCCCTTTAAATATTTTTCTAATTTTAATTTAATTATTTATTTTGAAATAAATATAAAACTCAATGTTTTGTAAATATTTCAAGCGTCTACTGTTGCCCGTTTGTAATATCGAGAGAGAAACTGCAAAAAAATCACGTTTATTGTATTGGAGCTCCATTTAAATATTTATTTTCTTCTGTTTTTAGTATTTGTTGTTTTATTGGCAACAGAAATACATTATCTGCAAAAAAAAACAACTCTTTATATGAGATACAGCCTGTTGATAGTCAGAAAATCACGTTATCGCATGTCCCCTTCAATATTATTTTATTATATTTTTAGTAGTTGTTATCATAGCGGCAATAAAAATGCATCGTCGTTGAAAATATCAACTGTGTTGTATCACGGTTCTTAAGATACAGCCTGCGGTGACAGAAGAAAATCACTTTTGTTGTATGGGAGCCCCGTTTAAATATTAATTTTATTCTGTCCCTAGTATTTGTTATAGCGGAAACAAGAATGCATAATCTGCGAAAATTTCAATTCTCTAGCTATCACGGTGACAGACGGATGGACAGCGAAGTCTCTTTACGGTTTTTTACCCTTTGGATACGGAACCCTAAAAACTTCGGCGTACTTTTTACTCTTTTTAAGGTCGACGAACTTTTTACACGCCTGTACTTTCAGTACAGCGAGGGTAAATAGAAGGTATAGAAGCGTATTATTAACTCCTTTGAAACTCGTTGGTCGGTGTTTGTTTCCTTACAGTGTTAAGTTTGAGGATGGGGAACCGTAATTTCAGAGCGGTTCTAAGGCATTTTACTGACAGTAACTTACAAATAAATATCATGCCTGTTCTTTCTTTTATTTATTTATTTAACAGTTTGTTGCACATATGATAATACAGAGGACACAAACATAAATAAAACAATAGAACAACAGGTACAGCTTATCTCTAAAAAGAAATCTCGTCCAGCCGACCTACCTTCTTTGGTTTTTTTTATTTTTGTGATTCAAGTTTACTCAAACCTTCGAGACCCTTGAACAACTTCATATAATATCTTATATTGATTCCAGTTCAACATGGAAGTGTGTGTTTGTAATGAACGATACTTGGATACTAAAATAAAATAAAGTTTGAAATAAAATCATTTTGATCATACGACACACATCAGTATCAACTTAAACTCGGCTCTCAAAAATTCTATGAATTTTCCAAGATCCAATATCATTCTAGAAAAAATACAAAGTAGTGGAATACAAAACGATGTTCGGAAGTTTCACAATATGATATGATCATTTCGTCATAATATCGTCTCTACATAGAAACGATATCGTTTCTACAAGGAAATTGTATATCCGTCTTTTGTAGGGACTTGCCGCTTGTGGTTCGTTTTCCTTTTTCCACACAATGTTATAAAGGAAGTGAAGAAAAGAATGTAGTCCCATATTTGTATTGAATGTGGTTACGGTGGCGATAGGGCCTAAGTGGCGCCCCCATCAGTAAAAAAAACATAATTCACTAAAAACGCAGTGAATTGAAAAACCGGTCAAGTAATAGTAATGAAGATAATTTCGAACCTTATAAATTTGCGAATAATAGTTCGTTTTTAGTATATAATCACGCCTTCGTCCCTATTGGGGTAGGCAGAGCGTAAACGACCCAAATAAAGGTCGTCCCGCCACGTCTGACAAAGTTTTGAGGGTTATTTAGGGTAGATTTGGAGGTATATTGCCGTAGTGACAGGTTGTCAGACCATCGCCTAAATTGCAATATACTTAAACCCTCGGATCCTTTAACTGGTTTTACAGCATGCCCGGGAGGAAATGCAGCTGGCACATTCTATGTTTTTCTCTCGCTTCCAGTCCAGCATGGCAGCAGAGATAGAGAGGTAGCGATATATTTATTAATAATTGTAAATTACAAGTCAAAAATTATAAGCACTTAAGTAGACAGTAACAGGAAGTCTTTGTAGTAACAGGAAGTTTTTTTTTTAATAACGGCTACTAACGATTTTTTTTCGATCGGTTACTATAACGGACTAAGAATCGCTAATTTATAAGGTTCTTAGTTATCTTTCCAACAATTACTTATATTAACTATTACTTGAGCTCTGTTGGACCGGATTTTCGATTCATTGCGTTTTCAGTGAGTTATGTTTTTTTTTTACTGACGGGGGCACTACTTAGCTTTTATAGTCACCAATACGAATATTTGTTAGAACAATATACGAATATTTGTTATGAACATAAATCTATTTCTTCAGGTAGTTTCTCATCTTTAGATTCTAACATGAGTCGCCCTTTATGGAAATTTGTTTGGTTTCTTTCTTGGCCTTATTAAGTGTGTTAGAACTACCTATACAGGAGAGTAAGGGCCATTTATAATCAGCTCTCATGAGTGGCGGCGAGTTTGAGTTCGTATCAGAAATGTACATACATACATCACGCCTTTATCCCTAATGGGGAACGCAGTGCGTAAACGACCTAAACAAAATTTGTTCCGTCACGTCTGACAAAGTTTTGAGGGTTATTTAAGATAGATTTGTAGGTATATTACTGCAGTGACAGGTTGTCAGCCCATCGAAATGTCATTTCAGTAAAAACCGACTTGTCAAATTCATACTTAATATTGCTCTCAAATTTGAGATGGCTTCATTACCACGAGCCTTAGTAATACAGCGTACAGTTCGTACGCACATAATAATAACCACGGAGGCAGATTTAAATTAAATTAAGAAATAACTGTAAGAAACTAGTAACATTAGTATTCTTCCATGCTGGCCTGGGAGCGAGAGCAAAACATTTAATGTGCCAGCTGCATTTCCTCCCGGGCATGATGTAAAAACCATCTAAGGGATCTGAGGGTTTCAGTATATTGTAATTTAGGTGAAGGGCTGGCAACCTGTCACAACAGCAATATACCTGCAAATCTATCTTAAATAACCCTCAAAACTTTGACAGACGTGGCGGAACGACCTTTGTTTAAGTTGTTTACGCTCTGCCTACCCCATTAGGGATAAAGGCGTGATTATATGTATATTTGTATGTAATAAGTGTGTTTAAACTACTTATACGAGAGAGTTAGATATATAGCGTAGGGTTCATTTGAATAACCCCCCTTTATAAGTTGCCACGTACCTAATAATAAATAACCACGGAGGCAGATTTCCTAAAAAAAAAAAGAAAATGTTTGTTAAACATACCTAGTAAAAAATCCTTTCAAAATATCAATTAATTGAACATAGTTAAAGAGTTTCGTGGAATACACTGATTGCATTCGTGTTCCTGGAAATACTGTTCGATAGTAACCCGGATGATGACAAAAAGCATTTTCAAAGTCACATATTCATGTTTAAAAACCCTTTAAGGATCACCCTAATCCTTACTACTGACTCACTTGGGAGTTGCAGCATGAAATGGAATGTCATGGTCGCAGGTTCGAATCTCAATACATGAAATTATAGACACCAATCACTATTGTTTAAAAATTGTTTGTTATGCCCAATTTTTTTTTTATATAGATAGATTTTATAAACAAGTGATTAGTCGTTCATTTATCAGTATGAATAACACTCGTCAATTAGTGATAAAATGTTTTTATACAATTTTGCTCAAGACCTTCTCCGGCTTCGCACAGGTGCGATTTCGATTTAATAAATTTCATCATGCCTTTGTTCCATCCTTTGTATTGACGGACATTCATAAAGTCATAAAGTCAAATTGTTAAAAATCTACTTTGTGTTTTCCTTACATACATACAATCACATAGGGTAGGTAGAGCGTAAATGACCTAAACAAAGGTGGTTTCACCACGTGTGGCAAAGTTTTGAGAGTTATTTAAGATAGATTTGTAGGTATATTGCTGTGACAGGTTGTCAGTCCATCGCCGAAATTACAATATACTGAAACCCTCGGATAAATTTGCTGGTTTTTACAGTATGACCGGGAGGAAATGCAGCTGGCACATTCAATGTTTTCTCTCGCTTCCATTCCAGCATGGAAGAAGAGAGTATTCCCCTTATGGAGTCCAAATCAAGAAACCTTGCACTTGCGAGAGCTAAGTATAGATCGCTCGAGAGTTTGCACCTATAGATCTCCTACGCGCAGTCAAGGTTAAGATCTGCGCGGGATGCGAAACTGACCCGTTTTCAGGTCAAGATCACGCGGAGTGAGGGGGGGATTGTCAAAGGGTGACAGATGACGTCACGCGCATGCGCCAGATATGATTGCTGTGAATGAATTACACATTTGATGTTGGCAATGAGAGGGTTGGATGTTGCAACCTTGATGTGGCCGTATTGATTTGGTTGTAAGGTTTCATTTAATGGACAGCGCCCGGATGTGGTGACTGGCTGGTCGATTGAGACACGCTCTAGAATCTTCTAATTGTCTTCTTAGATCCAGGAAGTTGGAATTACCTTGATTTTGCCCATCACCGCCGTCATGTTATTACTATATATATAGCTGGAAACCCACTCACTCACTCACTCACTCACTGACTGACATAATTGTTCTCCCAGAAGGAGGGTCGGGGGGTGAAAGTCGTGTATGGGAAAAGTGTGAAGGTGGTTTTGGTGAGTATGGGAAAATTCCGAAATCTTGGAAAACTGCTCCTCATCATGGAGTGACCCTGCGGCCTGGCTAAACTATAAGAGAAAGGGGGGTGGTTCTCAAACTAATTTTGGAGCACACCCTGGGCAATTTCAGATTTTTGTGTAAAAAATCCAAAATGGCGGAAAACAAGATGGCTGCCATACAAAATAAAAAGTTGAATATCTCGGAAACTGTTAGAGATAAATGGGGGGTGTTCGACCAAATGTCATAGAGGGCGGTGGGAGTCAAGTGCCAGTGGTCACGAAAATCCAAGATGGCGGATCCAAAATGGCGGCCGAAAAAAAAAATGCTCTGATCGGGATGAAATTTGGCATGCGGGTAGTCCTTGGGGAGCTTATTTGATATTTTAAGTTAGTTTTTTGAATTTTTCATTTTTTAAGATGGCCGCCATACAAGGGTATTTTGTATGGGGAGCTTTTTTTGGCTCTGGCGCGGAAACGGTGTCCCCGAGGTGGGGGGTCGTCATACTTTGTATTGTTCCTCTTTGGGGTGGGCATGTTTTGGTAAATGTCAAAATCCAATATGGCGGATTCAAGATGGCGGCCGGGAGTCAATTTGCTCCGATCTGGCTCAAAATCGATATCTGGGGGTTTCCGGGGTCAGTGTTTTTATTTTGGTGGTTTGTTTTGTGACTCTACCATTTTTCAAGATGGCCGCCATACTAAATTTTGTAGGTAAATCATGTATTTCATTGTATCGCGGAATGGATTGCAGGTAGGTTGGTAGTTTCTTTGGAAATACGGTAGGTATGTATGAGGACAAAAAATTGTGTTCGTTTAAAAATCAATATGGTGGATACAAGATGGCGGCCGGAAGTCAATTTGCTCCGATCCGGCTCAAAATCGATATCTGGGGGTTTCCGGGGTCAGTGTTTTTATTTTTGAGGTTTGTTTTGTGACTGTACCATTTTTCAAGATGGCCGCCATACAAAATTTTGTAGGTGAATTATGTATTTCATTGTATCGCGAAATTTATTGCTGGTGGGTTAGTAGTTTGTTTGGAGATATGGTAGGTATGTAATAGAACATTAAATTAAGTTTGTCAAAAATATAATATGGCGGATCCAAGATGGTGGTCAGGACTCATGTTGTCATCCGGCTTAAATTCGGTATCTGGGGGTTTTTGGGGTCGCTGATTATAGATCTGAAGTTTTTTTTATGACTACGTGAATTTTCAAGATGGCCGCCATATAAAAGTCACATCCGGCACGCGGGCTGCTTTAGCTGCCCGCGCACCACACACGTCACCTGGACACCGGCACGCGGGCTGCTTTAGCTGCCCGCGCACCCCACGCCCTACCTGGACACCGGCACGCGGGCTGCTTTAGCTGCCCGCGCACCCCGCACCCTACCAGGACACCGGCACGCGGGCTGCTTTAGCTGCCCGCGCACCCCGCGCCCTACCTGGACACCGGAACGCGGGCTGCTTTAGCTGCCCGCGCACCCCGCACCCTACCAGGACACCGGCACGCGGGCTGCTTTAGCTGCCCGCGCACCACGCACCTCATCTGCACACCGGCACGCGGGCTGCTTTAGCTGCCCGCGCACCACGCACCTCATCTGCACACCGGCACGCGGGCTGCTTTAGCTGCCCGCGCACCCCGCGCCCTACCTGGACACCGGCACGCGGGCTGCTTTAGCTGCCCGCGCACCACGCACCTCACCTGCACACCGGCTTTAGCTGCTCGCGCACCACCCACCATACATAGAAAAACAAAATGGCGAATTTAAGATGGCGGCTAAAACTTATCTTGCTCCGATCTGACTAGAAATCGTAACTTACGGGTTTAAGGGGTAGCACATCAGAAATTTTTGGTTGATTTTTGGATTTTGAGAATTTTCAAGATGGCGGCTGATAAAAACAAAACAAAATATATATAGCTGGAAACCCACTCACTCACTGACTGACATAATTGTTCTCCCAGAAGGAGGGTCGGGGAGTGAAAGTCGTGTATGGGAAAAGTGTGGAGGTGGCTTTGGTGAGTATGGGAAAATTCCGAAATCTTGGAAAACTGCTCCTCATCATGGAGTGACCCTGCGGCCTGGCTAGACTATAAGAGGTAGGGGGGTGGTACTCAAACTAATTTTGGAGCACACCCTGGGCAGTTTTGATTTTTGGTGTAAAAAAAACAAAATGGCGGAAAACAAGATGGCTGCCATACAAAATAAAAAGTTGAATATCTCGGAAACGGTTAGAGATAAAGGGGGGGTGGTCGACCAAATGTAATAGAGGGCTGTGGGGGTCAAGTGCAGGTGTTCTTGAAAATCCAAGATGGCGGATCCAAAATGGCGGCCGAAAAAAAAGTTGCTCTGATCGGGATGAAATTTTGCATGCGGGTAGTCCTCGGGGTGCTTATTTGATATTTTAGGTTCGTTTTTTGAATTTTTCATTTTTCAAGATGGCCGCCATACAAGGGTATTTTGTATGGGGAGCTTTTTTTGGCTCTGGCGCGGAAACGGTGTCCCCGAGGTGGGGGGTCGTCATACTTTGTATTGTTCCTCTCTGGGGTAGGCATGTTTTGGTAAATGTCAAAATCCAATTTGGCGGATTCAAGATGGCGGCCGGGAGTCAATTTGCTCCGATCCGGCTCAAAATCGATATCTGGGGGTTTTTGGGATCAGTGATTTTATTTTGATGGCTTTTTTTGTGACTCTGCCATTTTTAAAGATGGCCGCCATACAAAATGTTACAGGTGAATCATGTATTTCATTGTATCGCGGTATTTATTGCAGGTAGGCTGGTAGTTTCTTTGGAAATATGGTAGGTATGTATTAGGACAAAAAATTGTGTTTGTCGAAAATCCAATATGGCGGATCTAAGATGGCGGCCGGTTGTCAAGTTGCTCTGATCCGGCTGAAAATCGATATCTTGGGTTTTTTTGGTTCGTGGATTACAGATTTGATCTTTTTTTGTGACTGCATGAATTTTCAAGATGGCCGCCATACAAAATTTTGTAGGTAAATCATTTCATTCTATCGCGGAATTTATGGTAGGTATGTATAAGGACAAAAAATTTTGCTTGTCGAAAATCCAATATGGCGGATTCAAGATGGCGGCCGGGAGTTAAATTGCTCCGATCCGTCTCAAAATCGATATCAGGGGGTTTTTGGGGTCAATGATTTAATTTCGATGATTTTTTTTTGTGACTGTCATTAATCAAGATGGCCGCCATACAAAATTTTGTAGGTGAATCATGTATTCATTGTAATTAATTGCAGGTCGGTTAATAGTTTCTTTGGGAATATGGTAGGTATGTATGTGGACATTTTTTTTTTATATTTTAAAAATGGCGGCCGGGTGTCAAGTTACTCTGATCCGGGTCAAAATCGATATCTGGGGGATATCAGGGTTACTGATTATAAACATGATTATTTATTTGTGACTGCGTGAATTTTAAAGATGGCCGCCAAACAAAAGTCACATTTGGCACGCGGGCTGCTTTAGCTGCCCGCGCAACCCGCACCCTACCAGGACACCGGCACGCGGGCTGCTTTAGCTGCCCGCGCACCCCGTGCCCTACCTGGATACCGGCACGCGGGCTGCTTTAGCTGCCCGCGCACCCCGCACTCTACCAGGAAACCGGCACGTGGGCTGCTTTAACTGCCCGCGCACCCCGCACATCACCCGCATGCCGGCTCGCGGGCTGCTTTAGCTGCCCGCGCACAAGTCACCTTTCAGCTATTTTGACATGTTATAGAAAAACAAAAGGCGGATTTAAGATGGCGGCTAAAACTAATCATGCTCCGATCTGATGTACTAGAAATCGTAACTTACGGGTTTTAGGGGGATTTTTGTTTGATTTTTGAATTTTGAGAATTTTCAAGATGGCGGCTGTTAAAAACAAGACTTGCTCTGATTGGACTCAAAATTGACAAATGTGGGTTTTTTGGGTTTCTGAGGTCAGGTTGAGATTACTTTTGAAAATTTGTGATTTTACAAGATGGCCGCCATACAAAAATAAAATGTTTAGGCCAGAACAAAATAAAATTAAACACTTGCGCCGCCCAACAAAACACCGCAGGCACAACGACCGCGGGCTGCTTTAGCAGCCCGCGCACTACGCAACCACTAGTTACTATATATATAGCTGGAAACCCACTCACTCACTCACTCACTGACTGACATAATTGTTCTCCCAGAAGGAGGGTCGGGGGGTGAAAGTCGTGTATAAGAAAAGTGTGGAGGTGGGTTTGGTGAGTATGGGAAAATTCCGAAATCTTGGAAAACTGCTCCTCATCATGGAGTGACCCTGCGGCCTGGCTAAACTATAAGAGGTAGGGGGGTGGATCTCAAACTAATTTTGGAGCACACCCTGGGCAATTTCAGATTTTGGTGAAAAGAATCCAAAATGGCTGAAAACAAAATGGCCGCCATACAAAATAAAAAGTTGAATATCTCGGAAACGGTTAGAGATAGAGTGGGGGTGTTCAACCAAATGTCATAGAGGGCGGTGGGGGTCAAGTGCTGGTAGTCATGAAAATCCAAGATGGCGGATCCAAAATGGCGGCCGAAAAAAAAGTTGCTCTGATCGGGATGAAATTTTGCATGCTGGTGGTCCTCGGGAAGCTTATTTGATATTTATTGTTTGTTTTTTGTTTTATTCATTTTTCAAGATGGCCGCCATACAAGGGTATTTTGTATGGGGAGCTTTTTTTGGCTCTGGCGTGGAAACGGTGTCCCCGAGGTGGGGGGTCGTCATACTATGTATTGTTCTACTCCGGGGTAGGCAACTTTTGGTATATGTCAAAATTCAAAATGGCGGAATCAAAATGGCGGCCGGGAGTCAATTTGCTCCGATCCGGCTCAAAATCGATATCTGGGGGTTTTCGGGATCAATGATTTTATTTTGGTGGTTTGTTTTGTGAATCTACCATTTTTAAGATGGCCGCCATACAAAATTTTGTAGGTAAATCATGTATTTCATTGTATCGCGGAATTTAATGCAGGTAGGTTGGTAGTTTCTTTGGAAATACGGTAGGTTTGTATTAGGACAAAAAATTGTGTTTGTCAAAAATTAAAAATGGCGGAACCAAGATGGCGGCCGGAAGTCAAGTTGCTCTGATACGGCTGAAAATCGATATCTGGGGGTTGTCGGGGTCGCTGATTATAGATCTGAAGTATTTTTTGTGACTGTGTAAATTTTCAAGATGGCCGCCATACAAAATTTTGTAGGTGAATCATGTATTTCATTGTATCGCAGAATTTATTGCAGGTCTATTGGTAGATGCTTTGGAATTATGGTAGGTATGTATAAGGACAAAAAATTGTCCGTGTCGAAAATCCAATATGGCAGATTCAAGATGGCGGCCGAGATTAAAATTGCTCCAATCGGTCTCAAAATCGATATCAGGGGGTTTTTGGGGTCAATGATTTAATTTCGATGGTTTTTTTTTGTGACTGCCATTAATCAAGATGGCCGCCATACAAAATTTTGTAGGTGAATCATGTATTTCATTGTATCGCGGGATTAATTGCAGGTCGGTTGGTAGTTTCTTTGGAAATATGGTAGGTATGTATTTGGACTAATTCTTTTTTTTATATTTTAAAAATGGCGGCCGGGTGTCAAGTTGCTCTGATCCGGGTCAAAATCGATATCTGGGGGATATCAGGGTTACTGATTATAAACATGATTATTTTTTTGTGACTGCGTGAATTTTAAAGATGGCCGCCAAACAAAAGTCACATCCGGCACGCGGGCTGCTTTAGCTGCCCGCGCACTCCGCGCCCTACCTGGACACCGGCACGCGGGCTGCTTTAGCTGCCCGCGCACACCGCACCCTACCAGGACACCGGCACGCGGGCTGCTTTAGCTGCCCGCGCACCCCGCGCCCTACCTGGACACCGGCACGCGGGCTGCTTTAGCTGCCCGCGCACCCCGCACCCTACCAGGACACCGGCACGCGGGCTGCTTTAACTGCCCGCGCACCCCGCGCCCTACCTGGACACCGGAACGCGGGCTGCTTTAGCTGCCCGCGCACCCCGTGCCCTACCTGGGTACCGGCACGCGGGCTGCTTTAGCTGCCCGCGCACCCCGCACCCTACCCGCACACCGGCACGCGGGCTGCTTTAGCTGCCCGCGCCCGCCGCACCCTACCTGGGAACTGGCACGCGGGCTGCTTTAGCTGCCCGCGCACCACACACCTCACCAGCTATTTTGACATGTCATAAAAAAACAAAATGGCGGATTCAAGATGGCGGCTAAAACTAATCTTGCTGCGATCTGGCTAGAAATCGTAACTAACGGGTTTTATGGGTTACTGATCATAGATTTTGCTGATTTTTGGATATTGAGAATTTTCAAGATGGCGGCTTTTAAAAACAGAACTTGCTCTGATTGGACTCAAAATTGACATCTTAGGGTTATTTGGGATACTGACCTTGATTATTAAGTTGATTTTTAGATTTCAAGCATTCTCAAGATGGCCGCCATACAAAAAAAAACATGTTTAGGCCAGAACAATATAAAATTAAAAATTTGCGCCACCAAACATACAACAGCCCAACAAAACACCGCGGGCTGCTTTAGCAGCCCGCGCACTACGCAACCACTAGTTACTATATATATAGCTGGAAACCCACTCACTCACTCACTCACTGACTGACATAATTGTTCTCCCAGAAGGAGGGTCGGGGGGTGAAAGTCGTGTATGGGAAAAGTGTGGAGGTGGCAATGGTGAGTATGGGAAAATTCCGAAATCTTGGAAAATTGCTCCTCATCATGGAGTGATCCTGCGGCCTGGCTAAACTATAAGAGGTAGGCGGGTGGTTCTCAAACTAATTTTGGAGCACACCCTGGGCAATTTCAGATTTTGGTGAAAAAAATCCAAAATGGCTGAAAACAAGATGGCCGCCATACAAAATAAAAAGTTGAATATCTCAAAAACGGTTAGAGGTAGAGGGGGGTGTTCGACCAAATGTCATAGAGGGCGGTGGGGGTCAAGTGCCGGTGGTCACGAAAATCCAAGATGGCGGATCCAAAATGGCGGCCGAAAAAAAAGTTGCTCTGATCGGGATGAAATTTTGCATGCGAGTGGTCCACGGAGAGCCTATTTGATATTTATTGTTTGTTTTTTGTTTTTTTCATTTTTCAAGATGGCCGCCATACAAGGGTATTTTGAATGGGGAGCTTTTTTTGGCTCTGGCGTGGAAACCGTGTCCCCGAGGTGGGGGGTCGTCATACTATGTATTGTTCTACTCCGGGGTAGGCAACTTTTGGTATATGTCAAAATTCAAAATGGCGGAATCAAAATGGCGGCCGGGAGGCAATTTGCTCCGATCCGGCTCAAAATCGATATCTGGGGGTTTTCGGGGTCAGTGTTTTTATTTTTCTGGTTTGTTTTGTGATTTGGCCATTTTTCAAGATGGCCGCTATACAAAATTTTGTAGGTAAATCATGTATTTCATTGTATCGCGGAATTTAATGCAGGTAGGTTGGTAGTTTCTTTAGAAATACGGTAGGTATGTATGAGGACAAAAAATTGTGTTCGTCAAAAATCCAATATGGCGGATACAAGATGGCGGCCGGGAGTCAAATTGCTCTGATCCGGCTGAAAATCGATATCTGGGGGTTGTCGGGGTTGCGGATTATAGATCTGAAGTTTTTTTTGTGAGTACGTGCATTTTCAAGATGGCCGCCATACAAAAGTCACATCCGGCACGCGGGCTGCTTTAGCTGCCGGCGCACCCAGCCCCTCACTGGCATATCCGCACGCGGGCTGCTTTAGCTGCCCGCGCACCTCGCACCCCACCCGCACACCGGTTCGCCGGCTGCTTTGGCTGCCCGCGCACCCCGCGCCCTACCTGGACACCGGCACGCGGGCTGCTTTAGCTGCCCGCCCAACTCGCACCCTACCCGCACACCAGCTCGCCGCGCACCACTTTCCTCACCAGCAATTTTGACATGTTATAGAAAAACAAAATGGCGGATTCAAGATGGTGACTAAAACTTATCCTGCTCCGATACGACTTGAAATAGTAGACAAGATGTTTTTGGGGTTTCATGATGGCGGCTGATAAAAACAAAACTTGCTCTGATTGGACTCAAAATTTACATCTGGGGCTATTTTGGGTTACTGACCTTGGATATTACGCTGAATTGTAGATTTCAAAAAATTTCAAGATGGCTGCCATACAAAATCCAATTGAAAGGGCGCAAATTATATGTATGTAGTAGGACAAAAAAACATGTTTGTTAAAAATCAAAAATGGCGGAACTAAGATGGCGGCCGGAAGTCAAGTTCCTCTGATACGGCTGAAAATCGATATCTGGGGGTTGTCGGGGTCGCTGATTATAGATCTAAAGTATTTTTTGTGACTGTGTAAATTTCAAGATGGCCGCCATACAAATCTCACATTCGGCACGCGGGCTGCTTTAGCTGCCCGCGCACCCCGCACTTCATCCGCACACTGGCTCGCGGGCTGCTGTAGCTGCACGCGCACCCCGCGCCCTACCTGGATACCGGCTCGCGGGCTGCTTTAGCTGCCCGCGCACCACTGACCTCACCAGCTATTTTGACGTTTTATAGAAAAACAAACAGGCGGATTTAAGATGGCGGCTAAAACTAATCTTGCTTTAATCTGACTAGAAATCGTAACTTACGGGTTTTAGGGGTAGCTCATCAAAGTTTTTTGGTTGATTTTTAGATTTTGAGAATTTTCAATATGGCGGCTGTTAAAAACAGAACTTGCTCTGATTGGACTCAAAATTGACATCTGAGGGTTATTTGGGATACTGACTTTGATTATTAAGTTGATTTTTAGATTTCAAGCATTTTCAAGATGACCGCCATACAAAAAAAAACATGTTTAGGCCAGAACAATATAAAATTAAAAACTTGCGCCGCCAAACATACAACAGCCAAACAAAACATCGCGGGCTGCTTTAGCAGCCCGCGCACTACGCAACCACTAGTTAATATATATATAGCTGGAAACCCACTCACTCACTGACTGACATAATTGTTCTCCCAGAAGGAGGGTCGGGGGGTGAAAGTCATGTATGGGAAATGTGTGGAGGTGGTTTTGGTGAGTATGGGAAAATTCCGAAATCTTGGAAAACTGCTCCTCATCATGGAGTGACCCTGCGGCCTGGCTAAACTATAAGAGGTAGGGGGGTGGATCTCAAACTAATTTTGGAGCACACACTGGGCAGTTTCAGATTTTGGTGAAAAAAAAACAAAATGGCGGAAAGCAAGATGGCCGCCATACAAAATAAAAAGTTTAATATCTCGAAAACGGTTAGAGATAGAGGGGGGGTGTTCGACCAAATGTCATAGAGGGCGGTAGGGGTCAAGTGCCGGTGGTCACGAAAATCCAAGATGGCGGATCCAAAATGGCGGTCGAAAAAAAAATTGCTCTGATCGGAATGAAATTTTGTATGCGGATGGTCCTCGGGGAGCTTATTTTTTATTTTTGGTTTGTTTTCTGATTTTTCCATTTTTAAAGATGGCCGCCATACAAGGGTTTTTTGTATGGGGAGCATTTTTTGGCTCTGGGGCGGAAACGGTGTCCCGGAGGGGGGGGGTCGCCATACTTTGTATTGTTCCACTCCGGGGTAGGCATGTTTTGGTAAGTGTCAAAATCCAATATGGCGGATTCAAGATGGCGGCCGGGAGTCAATTTGCTCCGATCCGGCTCAAAATCGATATCTGGGGGTTTTAAGGGTCAGTGTTTTTATTTTTGAGGTTTGTTTTCTGATTTGGCCATTTTTCAAGATGGCCGCCATACAAAATGTTACAGGTGAATCATGTATTTCATTGTATCGCGGTATTTATTGCAGGTAGGTTGGTAGTTTCTTTGGAAATATGGTAGGTATTAGGACAAGAAATTGTGTTCGTCAAAAATCCAATATGGCGGATCAAAGATGGCGGCCGGGAGTCAATTTGCTCCGATCCGTCTCAAAATTGATGTCTGGAGGTTATCGGGTTCAATGGTTTTTATTTTTATGGTTTGTTTTGTGTTTTTGTCATTTTTCAAGATGGCCGCCATACAACATTTTGTAGGTAAATCATGTATTTCATTGTATCGCGGACATTTTTGCAGGTAGGTTGGTAGTTTTTTAGGAAATATGGTAGGTATGTAATAGGACAAAAAATTGTTTTCGTCAAAAATTCAATATGGCGGATGCCAGATGGCGGCCGGGTGTCAAGTTGCTCTGATGCGGCTGAAAATCGATATCTGGTTGTTGCCGGGGTCGCTAATTATAGATCCGAAGTTGTTTTTGTGACAACGTGAATTTTCAAGATGGCCGCCATACAAAAGGCACATCCGGCTCGCGGGCTGCTTTAGCTGCCCGCGCACCCTGCACCTCACTGGCATATCGGCACGCGGGCTGCTTTAGCTGCCCGCGCACAACTCACCTCACCAGCAATTTTGACATGCTATTGTAAAAACAAAATGGTGGATTTAAGATGGCGGCTGAAATTTATCTTGCTTCGATCTGGCTTGAAAACGTAGTCAAGGGGTTTTTGGGGTAGCTTATCATAGATTTAGGTTAGATTTTGTATTTTGACAGTTTTCAAGATGGCGGCTGATAAAAACACAACTTACTATGATTGGACTCAAAATTGACATCTGGGGGTGTTTAGGGTTTCTGATTTCAGGTTTGAGATTGTTTTTGACTATTTGTGATTTTTCAAGATGGCCGCCATACAACATCAAATTGAAAGGGCCCGAATCAAATTATAATTAAAGACTTTTGCCGCCAAACAAACAGCCCAACAAAACACCGCGGGCTGCTCTAGCTGCTCGCGCACCCCGCACCCCACCCAACACCGGCTCGCTTGCTGCTTTAGCTGCCCGCGCACCCCGCGCTCTACCTGGCTACCGGCACGCAGGCTACATTAGCTGCCCGCGCACCTCGCACTCCACCCGCACACCAGCTCGCGGGCTGCTTTAGCTGCCCGCGCACCCCGCGCTCTACCTGAACACCGGCACGCGGGCTGCTTTAGCTGCCCACGCACCTCGCACCCCACCCGCACACCAGCTCGCGGGCTGCTTTAGCTGCCCGCGCACCACTTTCCTCAACAGCAATTTTGACATGTTATAGAAAAACAAAATGGCGGATTCAAGATGGCGGCTAAAACCAGTCTTGCTCCGATTTGGCTAGAAATCATAACTTACGGTAGCTGATCATAGATTTTGTTGTTTGTTGGATTTTGAGAAATTTCAAGATGGCGGCTGATAAAAACAAAACTTGCTGTGATTGGACTCAAAATTGACATCTGAGGGTGTTTTTGGTTTCTGATTTCGGGTTTGAGATTGTTTTTAACTATTTGTGATTTTTCAAGATGGCCGCCATACAAAATCAAATTGAAAGGGCCCGAATCAAATTATAATTAAAGACTTGCGCCGCCCAACAAAACACCGCAGGCACAACGACCGCGGGCTGCTTTAGCAGCCCGCGCACTACGCAACCACTAGTTACTATATATATAGCTGGAAACCCACTCACTCACTCACTCACTGACTGACATAATTGTTCTCCCAGAAGGAGGGTCGGGGGGTGAAAGTCGTGTATAAGAAAAGTGTGGAGGTGGGTTTGGTGAGTATGGGAAAATTCCGAAATCTTGGAAAACTGCTCCTCATCATGGAGTGACCCTGCGGCCTGGCTAAACTATAAGAGGTAGGGGGGTGGATCTCAAACTAATTTTGGAGCACACCCTGGGCAATTTCAGATTTTGGTGAAAAGAATCCAAAATGGCTGAAAACAAAATGGCCGCCATACAAAATAAAAAGTTGAATATCTCGGAAACGGTTAGAGATAGAGTGGGGGTGTTCAACCAAATGTCATAGAGGGCGGTGGGGGTCAAGTGCTGGTAGTCATGAAAATCCAAGATGGCGGATCCAAAATGGCGGCCGAAAAAAAAGTTGCTCTGATCGGGATGAAATTTTGCATGCTGGTGGTCCTCGGGAAGCTTATTTGATATTTATTGTTTGTTTTTTGTTTTATTCATTTTTCAAGATGGCCGCCATACAAGGGTATTTTGTATGGGGAGCTTTTTTTGGCTCTGGCGTGGAAACGGTGTCCCCGAGGTGGGGGGTCGTCATACTATGTATTGTTCTACTCCGGGGTAGGCAACTTTTGGTATATGTCAAAATTCAAAATGGCGGAATCAAAATGGCGGCCGGGAGTCAATTTGCTCCGATCCGGCTCAAAATCGATATCTGGGGGTTTTCGGGATCAATGATTTTATTTTGGTGGTTTGTTTTGTGAATCTACCATTTTTAAGATGGCCGCCATACAAAATTTTGTAGGTAAATCATGTATTTCATTGTATCGCGGAATTTAATGCAGGTAGGTTGGTAGTTTCTTTGGAAATACGGTAGGTTTGTATTAGGACAAAAAATTGTGTTTGTCAAAAATTAAAAATGGCGGAACCAAGATGGCGGCCGGAAGTCAAGTTGCTCTGATACGGCTGAAAATCGATATCTGGGGGTTGTCGGGGTCGCTGATTATAGATCTGAAGTATTTTTTGTGACTGTGTAAATTTTCAAGATGGCCGCCATACAAAATTTTGTAGGTGAATCATGTATTTCATTGTATCGCAGAATTTATTGCAGGTCTATTGGTAGATGCTTTGGAATTATGGTAGGTATGTATAAGGACAAAAAATTGTCCGTGTCGAAAATCCAATATGGCAGATTCAAGATGGCGGCCGAGATTAAAATTGCTCCAATCGGTCTCAAAATCGATATCAGGGGGTTTTTGGGGTCAATGATTTAATTTCGATGGTTTTTTTTTGTGACTGCCATTAATCAAGATGGCCGCCATACAAAATTTTGTAGGTGAATCATGTATTTCATTGTATCGCGGGATTAATTGCAGGTCGGTTGGTAGTTTCTTTGGAAATATGGTAGGTATGTATTTGGACTAATTCTTTTTTTTATATTTTAAAAATGGCGGCCGGGTGTCAAGTTGCTCTGATCCGGGTCAAAATCGATATCTGGGGGATATCAGGGTTACTGATTATAAACATGATTATTTTTTTGTGACTGCGTGAATTTTAAAGATGGCCGCCAAACAAAAGTCACATCCGGCACGCGGGCTGCTTTAGCTGCCCGCGCACTCCGCGCCCTACCTGGACACCGGCACGCGGGCTGCTTTAGCTGCCCGCGCACACCGCACCCTACCAGGACACCGGCACGCGGGCTGCTTTAGCTGCCCGCGCACCCCGCGCCCTACCTGGACACCGGCACGCGGGCTGCTTTAGCTGCCCGCGCACCCCGCACCCTACCAGGACACCGGCACGCGGGCTGCTTTAACTGCCCGCGCACCCCGCGCCCTACCTGGACACCGGAACGCGGGCTGCTTTAGCTGCCCGCGCACCCCGTGCCCTACCTGGGTACCGGCACGCGGGCTGCTTTAGCTGCCCGCGCACCCCGCACCCTACCCGCACACCGGCACGCGGGCTGCTTTAGCTGCCCGCGCCCGCCGCACCCTACCTGGGAACTGGCACGCGGGCTGCTTTAGCTGCCCGCGCACCACACACCTCACCAGCTATTTTGACATGTCATAAAAAAACAAAATGGCGGATTCAAGATGGCGGCTAAAACTAATCTTGCTGCGATCTGGCTAGAAATCGTAACTAACGGGTTTTATGGGTTACTGATCATAGATTTTGCTGATTTTTGGATATTGAGAATTTTCAAGATGGCGGCTTTTAAAAACAGAACTTGCTCTGATTGGACTCAAAATTGACATCTTAGGGTTATTTGGGATACTGACCTTGATTATTAAGTTGATTTTTAGATTTCAAGCATTCTCAAGATGGCCGCCATACAAAAAAAAACATGTTTAGGCCAGAACAATATAAAATTAAAAATTTGCGCCACCAAACATACAACAGCCCAACAAAACACCGCGGGCTGCTTTAGCAGCCCGCGCACTACGCAACCACTAGTTTCTTTATAAAACCACAAAAAGCTATCTAACTATCTTTGTTGATAATGAAGAATGAAGAAATAGGAATGTTGAACCAAAATTTAAAACAGTGTATTTTTTGTCATCTCCGTGACCTCGAAAACCTTTTTCATTAAAAATTTTTTTTACAAACCCCACCTCAGTAGGTACGTCTGAAACCAAGCAAACGTTACAACCTAATCCATCTTCATTTATCAGAGCTCACACCCTCACAACACCATAGATAAAGAGGGCTCTGGAGTGTGTTACAGTCCGACAAAGCTTTGAATGAATGTGGGGAAAAGAGGAAGTAACGCCGTTGCCTTGAGATTTGACAGTTCTTCATATACTGCAGCGCCGCCATCTGCGTTCATTTAAAGCGTTGTACCCAACAGACTAATGGATTATAGAGCCGCTGGCCCTAGTTCATGGTCGCACAGTGATTAATCAAGAAGTTATGTTTATATTAGTCATACACAAATGCTTTACAGAAGAGATAGAGCTGAACAACTTGTTACTGCTATATTTCACTTCTATATTGCCTTTCAAGATACTTAAACCCATCAATATAAACAGCACTCTAGACTGACAGATAGTTTGAGTTTGTATCAGAAACGTAATTTCAGTATAAAATGACCTGTCTAATCCATATTTAATATTACTCTCAATTTTGAGATTGCTGTATAAATACGAGCCTTGGATACGGATTCAGCGGCCTGTTACAAATTGACTGTTACTTTTCTATAATTTGTAAAATAGAAATCATTTAAAATATCAATAAGTTTTGATAACGTAACACGCCGACACTGTACCTCAAAGTTTATGGATTCAAATCCAACCTGAGTAAAATTTATGGTTACAATTTAATAATGGGCTCGAATCTAGATTTGCTGGCTAAAATTAAAATCTACTTGTCACTTTCAGACTTCTTCTCTTCTTCTTCTTCTTCTGTCGAGTGGGTGTCGAGGACTTGATGAACTCTGGTGTCAGACTTTTTAAACAGCCTAGTAGCACAACTATCAGGCCTCTGACATGGTTTTGTGTAACGACCACTATCAAAGACAGCGACCGGGACCGACGGCTTAACGTGCCCTCCGAAGCACGAAATCTTTTTCTTTTCGTACAATCAGGTGATTCAGCCTGCAAAGTCCTACCCAAACTGGTGAAAAATTCAAAAGTGATAAATTCTCAAATATCAAAACACAGACTAAAAGCATTAGATATATTCTCTTCTCTGGTCTTTGATTAATAGTCGATGGTGTCATGTGTTATCAATTTTATCCGCCATATCATATGACGGCGGATAAAAATTACAGAAATACTGGGAAAACGTGCAAAAGCGCGTCGAAGGACAATGTGTAAAACCACAAACTAGAGTATAAATCACCTGTCCTTTTTCAATTTTATTAGTTTGAAAGTGACAGATAGATTTCAAATTTAGTTTAAGAAGGTGGTATCTAGAATCGAGCCTATTATCTCATCTTCACGAAGTCACAAAGATACGAAAGGTTTAACAGGCAAAAGACGATTGAAGTGAAATTAAGTTATCTTAATTTAATTAATAATAGATATCTCAATGGAGTCCTGTAATACTATCTAAAAGTCCTTTACGAAATGTCAAGGAGTGATAGAGATTGATTAACATTCTTTGACGATTGTTGACCTTTTTTGAAAGAATTCAAGCGAGTATTATTACTATTTGATGAGTATATTCTGCGAATTTCGTCTATGAATATAGTTTTGAAAGCTGGTAGTGTTTATGTCTGTATTTCACATTATTATTTTACATGCTCCAATATTGGAATTTTATTAAAATTATATTCTCATACATATATTCTCAAGTAAACGAACTGTTTTAAATTCTTTCAGTGACCTACTGTCTACAAGGGTTCAATAAAATAAAACATTTTTAAATAGAATTTCGAACATCATAACTATACTTCTATGCTGGACTGGGAGCGACAGAAAAACATAGAATGTGACAGCTGCATTTCCTCCGGGGCATGTTGTAAAAACCAGCTAAGGGTTCCGAGGGTTTCTAAATATTACAATTTACGCGATAGGCTGACAACCTGTCACTACAGCAATATACCTACAAATCTAACTTAAATAACCCTCAAAACTCTTTCAAACGTGGCGTAACGACCTTTGTTTAGGTCGCGCGCGTACGGACAGAGGGATGGGCCGACGTAGAGTTCATCGCTAAGCGCGTGTAGAGCGTAAGGTGACGCATATAATAATAATAATAATATAATATTTATTTAGGACAACAATAATCCGTATGTGTTGTAGGCAATGCAAAAAGCATTGATAACGTATTGAGCGCAATATTGCGCGCAGTAAGTGACGCCAGTGTGTTGCTGCCCTAAAACTAAACCTCCAAGGTTGTCAGACGTGGCGGAAGGACCTTTGTTTAGGTCGTTTACGCTCTGCCTACTCCATTAGGGATAAAAGCGTGATTATATGTATGTAGAACAAAATAACTGCCCACGAAATTGAGAAGTTCTATGAAAAATGCCAATCTCTCTTTCTATCTCTCGTTCGTTTTCTATTCTAATAGTTCAGGGTAGAGGAATTTTTAATTTCAACGAGATGAAAACCTGCACAGGTAACTCGAGTGGCAATAAAAAAGTAATACTAACAGCTTCCTGTTTCCGATGTGGAGTGTACTTATGAGAAATGTAGGCTTCTGCTGATGAGAAATAGTGTTAGGTGTAGCAATAGTGGTCAAAATAAATAAATTGCGAAACATAACATTAACAACGTGTGAGTAAGTCAAATTACTTCCATGCTGGCCTGGGAGCGAGAGGAATGCACAGAATGTGCCAGCTGCATTTCCTCCCGGGCATACTGTGAAAACCAGCTAAGGGATACGAAGCGTTTATTATATTGCAATTGAGGTGATGTGGTGACAACATATTCATAATTCATTTATTCATGCATTCATATAATGTTTACAAGATCTTAAATACTAGGATAGTTCTTATATGAACCCTGGTAGGGTACTTCACATTTTTGTCTTATAATAAAAATAACAATAATAATCCATCTTGAATAACCCTCAAAACTTTGTCAGACGTGGCGGAACGACCTTTGTTTAGGTCGTTTACGCTCTGCCTACCCCATAAGGGATAAAGGCGTGATTATATGTATGTATGTATGTACAATAATATTTTAAAATCTAAGTATGTCACGTTTATAAAAAAAAACGAGTTACATAAATAAGAATAAGATAATATTAGTATTTTTACCTCCTTACTGTCCTTTCACTCTGTACAGCAATATATCTACAAATCTATCTCTAATAACCCTCAAAACTTTGTCAGACGTAGCGGAACGGCCTTTGTTTAGGTCGTTTACGCTCTGTCTACCCCATCAGGGATAAAGGCGTGATTATATGTAAGTATATCAAGTAAGTCAAAAAATTATTAGTCTTGACTGAATGATAGGTCATGACGAGATCTACATTTCGGATGACAGCTGTCAAACTTGAAACAGCTATATCTCGAAAACTACTTATCCTAGAATGCTGGTGTGTAGGGACAGATGATAGGTCTTGACGAGATTTACATTACAGATGACAGCTGTTAAACTTAAAACAGCCATATATCGAAAACTACTCATCCTAGAATGCTGGTGTGTAGGGACATATGATAGGTCGTGATGAGATCTACATTACGGATGACAGCTGTCAAACTTAAAACACCCATAGCTCGAAAACTACTCATCCTAGAGTACTGGTTATTAGGAACAAATTATAACAAAACAATACTTTACATACAATCATGCCCTTATCCCTAATGGGGTAGGCAGAGCGTCAACGACACATAAAAGATCGTTCCGCCACGTCTGACAAGCTTTATGGGTTATATGCAGCAATCCACAGGCGTTACTTACTGAGTGCAAGGTTGCGCTCAACACGCTGTCAATACTTTTTGCATTGCTTACAACACACATGCGTCATCTTACGCTCTACGCACACGTAGCGATGAACTCTACTACTGTGTGTTCCTGCCCTTAGAGCATGAAGTACATATTACATTTTACAAATCATGGAATCTCTTCCATGCTGAACTGAGAGCGAAAGAAAAACATAGAATGCGCCAGCTGCATTTCCTCCCGGGCATGCTGTAAAAACCAGCTACGGGATTCGAGGGCTTAAGTGTATTGCAATTTAGGCGATGGGCTGACAACCTGTCACTATAGCGATACACATTTCAGTCCAAAATAGCCCTCAAAACTTGTCAGACGTGGCGGAACGACCTTTTCTTTGGTCGTTTACGCTCTGCCTACCTCATTCGGGATAAAGGCGTGATTATATGTATGCATGTACAAATCATGGACTAATAGCTCCTTAAAAGTCTTGTCCATTACGTTTATAGCACTAAATTAAATAAAGGGCCTCATCCAAACTTTGGTGTGCCTAAAGTTGAAACTCGATTTGGACAAACTTTTTTTTTCTCGGCGTCTTCTAAACTGGTAAGAAAGTAATCAGGTCTTACAGATTCTTTTATGTAGGGGAACGATAAAATAGGAATTGAAAAAAGTTCTGCCGAGGTAAGGGCAATAACTTGGATCTTTTTCTTAGCGAATGGATTCTTGAGTTTAACAACGACCCGATGAACCCCGTTGTTAGAGATTTCAAAATGCCTAGTAGCACAGCTATTAGGCCTCTGACATGCCATGGTTTTGAGTAATGACCACTATCAAAGACAGCGACCGGGACCGACGGCGTAGCATGCCCTCCGAAGCACGGAATCGTTTTTTTTTAACAATCCGGCGATTCAGCCTACAATGCCCTAACCAAACTGGGGAAAAACCACACAAAGCGATTAATTGACAATTATCAACCCTGAGAATCGAACCAAGGGTCTTCGGATTGTAAGCCTAAGGCTGTTAAATTGCTTTGATTAGGTAAAGAGACGTGTCTTACCGTGCTTACAATACACGAAAACCACTCTAGTTATAATCACCGGTCACCCATCTATATCCTAATATTTCGGATATAGAGCAAAACTTTTTTTGTCGTGTCTTAAGGCAGCGACAGAGTCAAAGCTTTAACTGAATTAGGAAAAAAGTGATCCTCAGGTATTTTATCGGTACAAAAAACATTCTTGATAGGAAATAGTAACTACTGCTTGCAAGATTTTCTCAATAAAAAGTTTTAATTTAAACTTAATTTTTAATTGAAATTATTATTTTAGTAGAATAAATTACCTATGTGAATATTGTATTATATTACCAATGTAATAATAATAGCGATTATAATATTAAATAAGAAATAATAGTAAATGTAGAAAATGTGAAAATGTGTGTTAACAAATAATTTATTGTGATTTTAGATTTAGTTTCTCGAAATAAGATTCGCTATGCCCTAACAGGGTTCATGTTGAAGCCTTATTCTGTATTGTTAAAATATTTTGTACAAAATGAATGCAATAATCATTTGAGTATTAAGTGTTTGACAATAAAACTGAACAACTAACTCTAAAAAAACAAATTGTGGAAAATGTGAAAAAAATCCTCTTGCAATCTATCGGAACATAATGCTTTTATTTATTCTTTTCAATTACGCTGTCGAAACAACCCTTCTCAATTTGTGCACTATGTACCACATAAATATGCGATGATGCTTAACTTTAGCTTTTGGAAAGGATAAACACACTAAAGTTTAGTGACTATACCGCCAAAGTAAATAGCATTTCCGCCACAAATTTCCCGCGGGTTAGGTAAATATTATTGAACGATGTACATAGCATAATTATGCGGTACAAACAGACAAACAAAACAAATTAATCGCTGTTTGCATCCGGTTAGGTATAGGAGACGGCAATCGTTCGGCGTAGTAAGGCCCGTATTGAAAATCAGCTCTTGAGACTGACAGCGAGTTTGAGTGCGTATCAGAAATGTCATCCAGCTCAAAACGCGGAATGTCAAATCCATACTTATTATTGCTCTCAATCTTGAGATTGCTTTATAAATACGGCATGGTGCCATTTCGGTAGAAAAACGCCTATTATTTGATTTGATTTTCTAAATTCCCTAACAATGTAATGAACCTCTGAAATGAATAGCTGTTGCCGGTCTGCTTACCCCATAGAAGATAAAGACCTGAACGTCACTATAATGTGAGTAAGTCAATAATTAATATTAACCTTGATATCGTTATTTAATCATCATCATCATATCTCAAGCCTTATTCTGTGTCACACGGGGACGGCTACCCAATCTAGGTAATTGAACGAGGGTACTGATGTTTACACAGAACAACTGCCACCTGACCTCCGCAACCCAGAAGTGAAACCAGACCCAATCCTAGATAAGGTCAGAGTTTTCAAACGGCCAATGCTTAACTTGTCTCTCACATGGCTTATAGACTAATATCTACGGTATTAAACGCTTAAACGCTATTAAACGGGACCACTGGCTTAACGTGCTTTCCGAAGCATGGAAAAAGCACCGAATTAACGTACATATGAAATTCAAAAACCGAAAAACACAATGGTACGTGGTGGTGGGTGGGATTTGAACCACGACCTCCTGCACAGGAGACAGCGGCCCTACCCACTGCACCATCGGGCTCTCTAACATCGTAATTTAACAAGCTTAGGATATCGTAATTGAATAAACTTTGGTAATCTTCTTTCCCATTCCAAAAAACTTTTGCGATCACTTAATAAAGCTAAGGTCGCAGCAACTTTGCATTACCCCATATGAAAGTCGTAAAGGATCCAATGCTACATAGCCTTCCTCAATAAGCTGGCCTTCGGGTCAAGATCGCGCCCGGAACAACCCGAAACCGGGTCACAGTGGGTCATGATCAACACGAGAGTAGACCGGCAAGGGTTTATTTGAACTTGGCCGAACAAGGAACTAACGCTTCTTCTTCTTAGGGAGTGGGAGTCGAATAACGAATTGATGAACCATGATGTCATAGTTGTGAAACCGCCTAGCAGCACAGCCATTAGGCCGCTGACATGGTTTCAGTAAAGACCACAATCAAAGACAGCGACCGGGACTTGCGGCTTAACGTGCCCTCCAAAGCACGGAATCTTTTTTCCTTCTAGACAATCAGGTGATTCAGCCTGCACTGTCTTAACCAAACTGGAGAAAACCTCACAAAATGATAAATTGACAAATATCAACTCTATGTTCCCCCCCTGGGAATCGAACTCAGGACCTCGGGATCAGGAGCCCATGGCTCAGACCACTAGACCTGTGCTGTTGTTGCCCACATGGTACCAACATGATTTTTGTCAGTTGTGCATACAATGCAGCGCCCCGCCCACAGTCATTTAAAGCCTTGCCACACGGTAGCCCGGGAGAGCCAGGGGTATGGACACGCAACTTGCGCGCGCACTTTACTGTTCTATATTTGAAATGACATTGAACTTCTATAACGGGAAGTTGATAATGAGGATGCTATTATCAGTTATTTTTTCATATATTTGTTTTATCTATGTTACTGGCCATTTATTTTTTATTAGTTTTATTTTGTCTTTGTTCGAGGCCAGTTTTCATGCGTTTCTATTCTTAAAGTTCAATTTTATTTTATCTGTGTTAGTGGCCAGGTTTCATATTTTTTCTCAGTTTACTTTTATTTTAACTGTGTTAATCGCCAGTTTTCGTTTGCTTTTTTAGAGTTCAGTTATTTTAATCAGTTTTGGTGGCCAGTTTTCTTTAAAAAAAAAAACATAGTGAAGTTTTGTATTTTATCTGTGTTAGACAGGCCAGTTTTAATTTAGCTAAGTGAATTTTCGGTTGAGTTCAGTGCCAGTGCTGGAATAACTTGTTGACTATAATCAACAGGTCCCTTAATTCAATCGCGTGAACACAAGTACGTACTCCTACTTCCAGCGTTCGAGACAATTTGCGAATTACGGTCAACCGCACTTAATGTAGTAAATTTACGTTTACGGTAGAAATTCGCATAAGTTAGAACCATTCTTCTGCGAATCAAAATTGCTTATTTTAGTAAAATTATGTTCATTGACTTTACTTTTGTACCTGTTTCTTTCTAAACAAAATTGGTTAAGTACTTACTCTTGATTTCTACGCTACCTACTCTTGATTTAACACAAATTCTACAAAACACTTTTATTACGAATTTGAATACTTTGACATAATAAGTTTATTTCAAAGACAAATAGATTTGTCTAAAAGTGTGATAACGATGAAAATTATTTCTTTTACTATTTAGTTAATTAAGAATATTAATGGTATCTTATATTTTATATTGAAAAGAGAAATTTTGAAAAGGAATTTACGTTTTTAAATGCTTTTAAGATAACGAAGTCCTTTCTTTGCCTTTCTTTGTATTTTCCTTTATCTACTTTGTTTATTTAAGATCTTTTGTACCTAATGATGATTCAATTCAATGTTTTAGCTTGTATAAAATATACAAAATGTAATGGATAGTGTACCGAAAATTGATAAGGGTTGCTCAATGAACCAAACTGAACAACTTTCTAAGATAATCACTACATAGTATAAAACAAAGTCGGTTTCTCTGTCCCTACATCCCTATGTATGCTTAGATCTTTAAAACTACGCAACGGATTTTGATGCGGTTTCTTTTAATGGATAGAGTGATTTAAGAGGAAGGTTTATATGTATAATACATGCAGAATATTTTAGAGAAACACTGATGATATCCGTGCGAAGCCGGGGCGGGTCGCTAGTCTTCTATAAAATGAAAATATTCTTAGCTTTCTCGTTATTATTTTTACTGTACTAGTATTATAATGAATTTGCTGGTACATAAAATTTTCATAAAATCGGATAGAACTAAGTATTCTTTCGGAGAATGGTATTAAGTGCCCAATTGTATTTTTTGCTACGTATTGTAGTAAGCTGCCTTACCAGTTATACAGCACAATTGACTTAAAGGCTTATAAGCTTACTGACTTGAATAAAATCTTGCTGTTATCTTTAAAATGCCTTAGGCCCATATTTATAATCGATACTTGAGATTGACAGCTTGAGTTCTTATCAGAAATGTAATTTCAGTACAATATAGCCCATCAAATCCATACTTAATATTGCTCTAATTCTTGATATCGCTTTATAAATACGAGCCTTAGATATTTAATCTTGTGAGAAAGATTTTTATGTTGTAATACTGGTTTTATAACAAAAGAGGGTAAGAGCTTAGCTTTCTTTTTAAAGGTTATAAAACTTAGTACGGGTTTTGTAACTAAACGTGAGGCACCCAATTGGCTTGATATCATTTTCTCGACTTGATGGAATAGTTTTAAAATTTTAAATATACATAATTATAACCCCGTCTCTCACGGGGCGCCTACCTAATCTAGGGAATTGGTACTGGTTTTGACACAGAGCGACTGCCATCTGACCTCCGCAACCCAGAAGGGAAACCAGACCCAAAATTTACATATATTACACAAAAAATATAGCAAAAAGAATTATCGAAATGGTGATTACTTTTGGCCCAGCCTCTAGCTATAAAACTTAGTACGGGTATCAGTTGATTTAACTGCCTTCGTGGTCTAGTGGTCAGAGCCATGGGCTTACGATCCGGAGGACCTGGGTTCGATTTACAGGGGGGGACAGAAAGTTGATATTTGTCAATTTATCACTTTGTGAGGTTTTCCCCAGTTTGGTTAGGACATTGCAGGCAGAATCACCGAAAAGAAAAAGGAGCTTCGGAGGGCACGTTAAGCCGTTGGCCCCGGTTGCTGTCTGTGATACTGGTCGTTACTCAAAAACCATGTCAGAGACCTGCAGCTGTGCAGGCGGTTTGAAAACTCTGACACCAGGATTCATCGAGTCGTTCGACTCGAGAATCCACTCGCTAAGAAGAAGAAAAAGTTGATTTAGAGATTTATTAAGTCAGCAACCATATATGGATATACTAGAGCCCTTAATTAGGTAAATTCAATATCAAAGGTAAATAGCACATACCGATTTCCTTCAGTTTACTCAATTTGTAGTAAATCCACGTCTGAGTAAAGTTAAATTGATTTCTAAACTAATTTAACGCAGAGTTTGTAAACTTCAGACACTGTTTTAAATTGCAATTTTATGCATGTATCATTTTATTTTACCTATTTGTTCTGTCACCTACAACTTACAATAGAATCACTACATGTATAAAACAAAGTCGCTTTCTCTGTCCCTATATCCCTATGCATATATCTTTAAAACTACGCAACGGATTCTGATGCATACATACATACATACATATAATCACGCCTTTATCCCTAGCGGGGTAGGCAGAGCGTAAACGACCTAAGCAAAGGTCGCGCCGCCACGTTTGACAAAGTTTTGAGGGTTATTTAAGTTGGATTTGTAGGTATATTGCTATAGTGACAGGTTGTCAGCCCATCGCCTAAATTACAATATACTGAAACCCTTAGATCCCTAAGCTGGTTTTACAGCATGCCCGGGATGATATGCAGCTGGCACATTCTATGTTTTTCTTTCTCTCCCAGGCCAGCATGGAGATTTTGATGCGGTTTCTTTTAATGGATAGAGTGATTCAAGAGGAAGGTTTATATGTATAAAATATGCATAATATAGTAGACAAACACTGATAATTTCCGTGCAAAGCCGGGGCGGGTCGTTAGTAGTTGATAAAATATAATTTGATCCAACTTTTATACGGGGTGTACGGAACAGGATAGAGGTTGCTCAGTCAACGAAACTGAACAACTTCCAGCAGGTTTTTTTTTTCAAAGAGATCATTTTGTATGCGAATGTATTTTTTTTCATCTTCTGAAAGAATTTCCTGGTGAAAATTGTTCAGTTTCGTTGACTGAAATATCAGTTTGCGGGACGATTATGATTAGTATGTCAAAATAATCAGATGAAATTATATTTCGTTACAACTATACGTCATATTAATAATTTCAAAGTAAACAAATGTAGAGGCATTCCCACCATAATAAATACGCATTTGATAAAATGTAGGACGCTAATTATGAATGAATTTAAGCGGCGGTAGGCTCCGCAAGGGACCGCCTGGCTCGCAATCTCACCGGAGTCTGGCACCAAACAGCTTGCTGTGTTCCATGGGAGCGCGAGCGGAGATTGCCAGTGCCATAACAGGCATCTTCTGGGTGAGCTCGCTTTGTCGTCGACTCTGTTACGTTCATCCCTGACCTAGTGTCTAGAGTCAAGAGAAAAACAATTCCTAATAATAAAAAAAAATAGTTTTGTCGATTAATTAAGAAATTAATTAAAATAATCTGGACAAAAAACTTACTGTGCTATACTATACTGATTTAAGCTCTAGTTTTCATTAGCAAATTGCAATATTTCTTTGCTGAAAGAATATTTATAATATTAATTCAATTTAGAAGCCGTTGTACTTCACCAAACGTTAATACTGGGTACGCTACGAGGCCGTTATTATTGCACATTGACCAAGTTGGACTTTGTAAAACAGTGCTATCGATTCGGAGAGAGCACGACTTAAATTACTCTTAACTAAAATTCATTCCTTTCTGTTCTCTCGTGATGTGCGTAAAAGATTTAGTGACTTTATGCGTCTAAGGGCAGCCGAATGGTCCCCCAATGTCCCCATGCATAGGTCCGTATTGACAATCAGCACTTGAGACTGGCAGCTAGTTTGAGTTCATATCAGAAATGTCATTCCAGTAAAAATCAGCCTGTCAAATCCTAACTTAATATTGCTCTCAATGTTTAGATCGCTCTATAAATACGAGCCTAAGGCCTTATTTTAATAATAGATATTGCATTGACCTTAAAACACAATTATGTATTGTTTATGAATAAATTGAAATTGAAGGGTCATTGTGCAATATTGACAGCCCCCTACTGAACTTCACCAACTGTCTATACCACGGAGTCAATGTACTTGATTCTGTACCGACTCAAAGTGACTTTAGATGTCACTTATCGTCTCTTTTGTGAATCGTTTTGATATTCCCCTCTCGAATAAATGTCACGATGAATTGGATATCATTTCAGACACTTAGAAATAATAGTCATACAGCACCATTTCTTCCATGCTGGACTGGGAGTGAAAGAAAAACATAGAATGTGCCAGCTGCATCACCTCCAGAGCATGCTGTAGAAACCAGCTAATGGATTCGAGGGTTATAGTATATTACAATTTTAGGCGATGGGCTGACAACCTGTCACTATAGCAATATACGTCATGATCATCTGTAATAACCCTCAAAACTTGTCAGACGTGGCGGAACGACCTTTGCTTAGGTCGTTTACGCTCTGCCTACCCCATTAGGGATAAAGGCGTGATTATATGTATGTATGTATGTATGCATACAGCACCAAATTTGATAAAATTTTAAAATATACAGAACTGCACGTTGTCAATGACATTATTATGAAAAGATCAACAATTTAATGGGTAATCCCCTTATCACTGTAGCTATGGAACATATGTGCTGTATCATTAGGCCTTTTTCATCTTGACAGATGATTCAAGCATGCGAGAAGAGCATCGTCCCTCGTACTGTATAGGTTATAATTATATGTATATTCTAAATTACGTAGTGTATTTATTTGTTTTGTTCAAACTTTGTTAGTTAATAGGAAATATTATTTTTTCACCTGCCTTGTCACTTCTACATGCCCTAAGGTAGACTGGAAGATAATGCCTTTGGCGTTAAGTCCGCCCATGTTACAGTATTGTGCATAAAGTTAAATAAATCAATAAAATAAATGAGGTATTTTCCCGCGATAATTAAAGTAGCAACTGCCAAGCCACCAAACTATAGGTTACGTATATTCACACAAAACAATGATACCTACTAAGCCGAAACTTTGCTGCGACGTAAAAGAGAAACAAACGAAAAACAATAAGGACACACAAACTGACATACCTACCTGTACATACGCTAACACGTGTCGAAATCGCAACCTTTAGAACTAGACCGCGCCGGTGAATGTGTATAGAAAAGCTATTGGCTTTCATTCTACCCTCTTGACATTTCCAAAAAATATTACGAACGCTTTATGAAGCAGAAAATGGAATGCGTATCCAATTCCAGAGTTATCGTATGTAAAAACAATATGCGACGCTTTTGAAGGTCAACGCACTTAGCTCGCAGTCGCGTCACAGTAAAAGTAAATATCAGTAAAATTTACTTAATTCTAGATTCACCGGCTAAACTTAAAATTAATATCTATTTGTCATTTTCAGTCGTTATCTGATATTTTTATCCGCTGTCATATGATATGGTGGATAAAATTGACAGACATACTGGGGAAACGCGCGTCAAAATCTAGCGGACGTGGAGCGGAAAGTGTAAAACCATGGAGTATGAATCGCCTGTCCTTTTACAATTTTATTATTTTGGAAGAGACGATAAATGTAATGTATAATGTCAACTTTTTATTTTCCTGTACAGCAACCTTAGGGTTGCCTGGAAGAAATTGCTGCATAGCAATAAGGCCGCCTATTTGTACTACTATTTGTTTCATTTAATTGAATTTTCTCTTGTGTCTTTTCTGTGCAATAAAGTATATTCTTATTCTTATTCTTAATTATAGTTTTAGCCGGTGGTATCTAGAATCGAACCCAATGTCTACAATTACTCAACTAACTCTGTGGTCTAGAGTTGGGGCGAGGATTGCAGTCGCAATTCGCACATATATTGATTTATTATTATTAATTTATCACGTTGTAACATTGTGTACAAACTGTACACTGTGGGTTAGGAAAATGTGAGCTGTCTTTAAGCCGGGTGCTGCTCGATTGCATGTAGCCGTTATAACAAATATGTTTTTAGAACACCTTGATTAATCTTACAATCGTTCACCGTAACTATTGCAAGTTTATATCTTAACATTACCTCTAAATCAGTAGCACAAGACCGAGAGTTATACCACAGTGTACGGAGGCAGTTATCGCTTGGTATTTGGTCGCATTTACGATTATGTTCTACTGTTTCTTACTTCCACTGTGGCCGTCCTCGATAACTTCTACTAAATCTTATGTAATTTGATTTGAAATCAATTTATTATAGATTCACTGAATATCACTAGAGACCGTGTGATATTTGAAACTATTTGAGTAATTTGGAACTTTAATGGAGAGCTAATGACTATTTAACAACATGTCAGAGAACTTTAGTCGTCTTGAATTTATATATTTATAATCATTACATAAATATTTTTTTAAAACATCAAGAAATTATGTTTAACCGTAACGACCTAAAGTTTGCTGTGTGACTTTTAGTTACAAAAAACATTGCCTTATTTCAATATATTTACTCCTTTTCTGTTAGATATTAAATAAGGAATCTTCTATAAGAATTTTCTATTCTACCTGTCCATCAAAAACTCTAGAGAACGGAGATTACCTGAGAAATACCTGATGGAGACACTTTATATCCATCGTAGCAAGTAATGCTTCCATGGTAGACCAGGATGTATGGGGGCATAAAAACAAATGTAGTTTAGGTACTACGAAGACTTTGCCCTGGGTAAAGCTTGGAGGTATATATCATCATCATCAGCCTGTATTTCCATGCTGGCCTGGTAGCGAGAGAAAAACTTAGAATGTGCCAACTGCATTTCCTCCCGATCATGCTGTAAAAGTCAGCTAAGGGATCCGAGCTGGGGCTGACAACCTGTCACCACAGCAATACACCTTCAAATCTATCTAAAATAACCCTCAAAACTTTGTCAGACGTGGCGGAACGACCTTTGTTTTGGTCGTTTACGCTCTGCCTACCTCATTAGGGATAAAGGCATGATTATGTATGTTTCAGCCTGTATCAGTCCACTGCTGGACATAGGAATCTCCCATGCCACGCCACTAAGCTCGGTCTTCAGCCGTTCCCATCCAATTTCTGCCCGGTCTTTTGCGAATATCATCGCTCCACCTGGTTCCAGGACGTCCTAAACTACGTTTAGGACGTCCATTTAAAGTCATTCAAAATGAGCAGTAATAAAAATAAAAAGTAATAATAGATATGTTTGTGCAACTGGGGCAGTTAATTCTCAGAGCTATGTCGGTAACTCTGTTTTTATGTCAGATAACTTCTCTTTGTATCAGATCTCTAAATATATTTAAATATACATACATACATACATAAATCACGCCTTTAACCCTTACGGGGTAGGCAGAGCGTTTAACGCCTCGTAAAAGGCGCTTTCGCCACGTCTGACAAAAATTGAGGGCAATTTTAGATTGTAATATGTATGTATTGCTATAGTGACAAGTTGTCAGCCTATCGCCTAAATTACAATACACTGTAACCCTCGAGTCCCTTTTGCTGACTTCAACAGCATGCCCGGGAGGAAGGGCAGCTGGAACATTCTATGTTTTTCTATCTCTCCCAGTCCAGCAAGGAAGTAAAGTAATAAAATATAGCTTACGAATATTTATGTAAAATTACGGGAGAAATTTGATACTTAATTGTTTATTTGTGGAATTGTTTTTATTTTAGGCATGATTTATAAATTATTCACATTATTGACATAACGATTAATTATAAAATTGTTATTTATATGAGTTGAAGACATTTACAATTTATTGAAATTTGAACCGCAAGCTGTAATCTCTCAGAGAAACATTAAGCATAGCTCTCTCCATAGCTCGCTGGGTTAATCTAAGGTATGTACACCATCCCAAAATTACCTTAGCTCAAAGACAACCAATATTGGAATTGACCACATGACGGAACAAACAGGAAGATATTATTATTATAAATTCCTAGTATCATTTACCTTACTCGTGTGCGCGTTTTTAAAGTCATTTTTGTAACGTTTAGAATTCCGTAGTTGACAAATCCTAAAGTAACATGTATAGATAGATAGATAGATAAACGTTTATTGCATAAAAACACTTACTTCCATGCTGGCCTGGAAGCGAGAGAAAAACATAGAATGTGCCATCTGCATTTCCTCCCGGGCATACTGTAAAAACCAGCTAAGGGATCCGAGGGTTTCAGTATATTGTAATTTAGGCGATGGGCTGACAACCTGTCACTACAGCAATATACTTATAAATCTATCTTAAATAACCCTCAAAACTTTGTTAGACGTGGCGGAACAATCTTTATTTAGGTCGTTTACGCTCTGCCTACCCCATTAGGGATAAAGGCGTGATTATATGTATTATATATGTATGCATAAAAACAACACACATGTAACAAAAAAAAAAAAACAACATGTATGAACATAAAAAAAGGATATACGTTAATATGTCGTACCTACATTTTGTTGCATGTGTGCTGAAGCGATGCAGAGGGTTACATACAGCTCAGTGTATGATTGTCATAAAGAACATGGACATGTACATACATACATACATATAATCACGCCTTTATCCCTAATGGGGTAGGCAGAGCGTAAACAACCTAAACAAAGGTCGTTCCGCCACGTCTGACGCAGTTTTGAGGGTTATTTAAGATATATTTGTAGGTATATTGCTGTAGTGACAGGTTGTCAGCCCATCGCCTAAATTACAATATACTGAAACCCTCGGATCCCTTAGCTGACTTTTACAGCATGCCCGGGAGGAAATGCAGCTGGCACGTTCTACGTTTTTCTCTCGCTCCCAGTCCAGCATGGAAGAAATAGGCATGTATGTGTTTGAAATGCATATCTCTCCATTAATTTTAGAAATACAAAATGAATGGAGAGCAAGATCTATCTTCCACGTTCTCTATGTGCATTCTTAGAAACACGTGTAGGCTGCGTAAACAAACATAAGTGTAATTTGAGGGGCATATTGACTGTTTGAGTTTGACTTTGATACAAGATATAGTGAGCTTGTGAGCAATATTATCGATAGTATCAGTACTATCGATGGTATCGATACTCATTACTATCGATAGTATCTAAAGTACGAGAACAATCGATAGGGCACTATTAACTATTGAGAGGCAACACTAGTCGAAAAATCTGATGATAACATATCTCTTTGAAATTCACAATTCTCTATAAATTTTGCATGTGCGAATCCAGAAATGGAAGGATCTGGCCACGTTCCCTTTGTTTATAGTGAGCTTGTGAGCAATATTATCGATTTTTACTATTTTCCAACGAACTATACTATCGATAGTATCTAAAGTACGAGAACAATCGATAGGACACTATTGATTAGCAACACTAGTCGAAAAATCTGAAGACAACATATCTCTTTGAAATTCCCAATTCTCAATAAATTTTTCATGTGTGATTCCAGAAATGGAAGGATCTGACCACGTTTTCTATGCGCACTCATAGAAACACGTGGATACTGAGTAAACATAATTTGAGAGACATACCGACTAAATAAAGATTTTAATAACGGGCACTCACTTTGGAAAATAAGTCGCGTACTTCACGACATTATTCGGGACATTCGGAGTCCCTTCATCAGGTTGAGTTTGTTTTTTTTGTTTGTTTTGGTACTATTGAGTAGCAACACTAGTCGAAAAATCTGATGACAACATATCTCTTTTAAATTCACAATTCTCTATCATTTTGCATGTGCGATTTCGGAAATGGAAGGATCTGGCCACGTTTTCTATGCGCATTCTTGAAACACGTGGATACTGAGTAAACATAATTTGAGGGGCATATCCACTGTTTGAGTTTGACTTTGATACAAGTTAAAATAAAATAAAAATAAATAAAATAGTGACCTTGTGAGCAATAATATCGATAGTATAGATACTATCATAACTATCGATAGTATCTAAAGTACGAAAACAATCGATAGGGCACTATTGAGGGACAATATATCCCAAATAGGGTAGGCAGAGCGTAAACAACCTAACTAATGGTCGCTCCGCCACGACTGACAAAGTTTTGAGGGTCATTTAAGATAGATTTGTAGGTGTATTGCTGTAGTGACAGGTTGTCAGCCTATCGCTTAAATTGCGATGTGATGAAATGAGAGAGAAGATGATGATGATGAGATCGAATGAGATGATGATGATGAAAACCCTCTGATCCCTTAGCTGATTTTTACAGCATGCTCGGGAGGAAATGCAGCTGGCACATTCTATGTCTCACTCCCAGTCCAGTCCAGTCTGAAGACAAAATGCATATATCTCTTTTAACAATTCTCCATAAATTTTGCATGTGCGATTCCGGGAATTGAAGAAGCTATCCACGTTCTGCATAGGAACGATTCGTAGAAACACGTGGAGACTGCGTAGACAGACATAAATCTTGAGGGGCATATCGACTGTTTGAGTTTGACTTTGATACAAGACTTTTGACAATCATACATACATACATACATATATTCACGCCTTTATCCCTAATGGGGTAGGCAGAGCGTAAACGACCTAAACAAAGGTCGTTCCGCCACGTCTGATAACGTTTTGAGGGTTATTTTAAGATAGATTTATAGGTATATTGCTGTAGTGACAGGTTATCAGCCCTTCGCCTAAATTACAATATACATAAAACCTCGGATCCCTTAGCTGGTTTTTACAGCATGCCCGGGAGGAAATGCAGCTGGCACATGCTATGTTTTTCTCTCGCTCCCAGGCCAGCATGGAAGAAAATTTTGACAATCATATTATCTCATATAATTTGAAATAAAGAAAATAATAGATTCGTTTCTGGCAGGACTCGAACCTGCGTCTCTGGAATGCCGTCCATCACTCTACCAACTGAGCTAAAGAAACGGTAGCGGGAGTGACGAATCATTTTATTCTTGGATATTTTTATTATTTTCATAATGTAATTATGAAATTGATAATAAATAATAAGTAAATCTAATCTAATTAGGTTCGCAACATTTTATTTAGTACTCTAACGAGTACCCGAATGTTTCAAACATATAATTATGTAATAACTAACAACACAATAGCATATATTTGAAAAAGATGGTAAATATATTGATTTGAATTGTAAACTCTAATAGATTTTTTTTTATCTATAGTTGATTTTCCATTTGATGTTACAAAACAATTATTTACTTACCTCGAATTTTTACTTTGAATCCATTTTATTCTTGATTATTTTCTTCCATGCTGGACTGGGAGCAAGAGAGAAATATAGAATGTACCAGCTGTATTTTGTCCCGGACAGCATGCAGTAAAAACCAGTTAAGGGATCCGAGGTTTTCTATACATTGCAATTTAGGCGATGGACTGACAACCTGTCACTACATCAATATACCTAAGAAACTATCTTGCATAACCCTCAAAACTTTGTCAGACGTGGCGGAACGGAACTGTTTTTAGGTCGTTTACGCTCTGCCTACCCGATTAGGGATAAGGGCGTGATTATATGTATGTATGTTATAAAGCAGAATCGAGTTTTACGATACACGTGTATTTATTGTTAAAAACTGTGATGGAGAACTTTATAAAACTTTTTATTAACAAAATTTTTATTTTACTATTATTTTACTAAATTAACCCGTTCAGGGCCTTATGCGTAGGTATACGTTATTTATGATTAACTAATAACTAACGTACGGTATTGAATTTATTGTATTATTAGGTACTACGAAGCTATAAGCAATTATACCCATCAGAAAATAATTGCTACGGTGTTTTAAGTAATTTTGAAAATTGCTTTTACCTATACGATTATGGCACTGTACGTACTGATAAGGGCAGCAACACACAGGCGTCACTTACTGCGCGCAAGGTTCTGCTCAACACACTGTCAATGCTTTTTGCATTGTCTATAACACACATGCGTCACCTTACGCTCTACGCGCGCGTACTTTCAGAGGGATGCGCCGGCGTAGAGTTCGTCGCTGCACTCGTGTAGAGCGTAATGTGGCGCATTTGTGTTGCAGGCAATGCAAAAAGCATTGACAGCGTGTTGAGCGCAACCTTGCACGCAGTAAGTGACGCCTGTATGTTGGTGCTCATAGTGTCTTTAGATTACCTAGGTACTGGAAGAAAATATGTTAGATCGATTAGGCAGGTCTATAACATAACATAACATAAATCAGGCCTTTATCCCTTACGGGGTAGGCAGAGCATTTAACGCCTCGTAAAAGGCGCTTTCGCCACGTCTGACAAAAAATGAGGGCAATATTAGATTGTAATATGTATTGCTATAGTGACAGGTTGTCAGCCCATCGCCTAAATTACAATACACTGTAACCCTCGAGTCCCTTTTGCTGACTTCAACAGCATGCCCGGGAGGAAGGGCAGCTGGAACATTCTATGTTTTTCTATCTCTCCCAGTCCAGCATGGAAGAAAAAAAAAGAAAAAAAGAAGAGGCAGGTCTATAAGTAGAAATAATTTATCATAAGTCTAATTAATTATTAATAAAAAAAGTTATACAAATATCTGATAATAGTAGATAATATACTCAGTACTTCTAATTTATTTTTCGAAACTATGAGTCTGCCAGTAAAAACTACGAGTATATTTTACTTTTAGTTTTTTTGCTAAGTGCAGCAACTTCTTCTGTCGAGTGCGTATCGAGTCTATGGACCCGATGAACCCTGGTGTCAGAGTTTTTAAACCGCCTAGTAGCACAACTATCAGGCCTCTGACATAGTTTGAGTAACGACCACTATCAAAGACAGCGACCGGGACCGACGGCTTAACGTGCCCTCCGAAGCACGAAATCTTTTTTTTCTTTTCGGACAATCAGGTGATTCAGCCTGCAATGTCCTAACCAAACTGGGGAAAAATTCACAAAGTGATAAATTCTCAAATATCAACTTTGTGTTTTCCCCCTGGGAATCGGACCCAGGACCCCCGGATTGGGAGTCCATGGCACTAGCCACTAGACCACGGAGGCAGTAACACACATGCGTAACCTTATGCGCTACGTGCGCGTAGCGATGAACACAGCGTGTTGAGCGCGACCTTGCGCGCAGTAAGTGACGCCTGTGTGTTGCTGCACTTAGCAGAACAACTAAAGTAAAATATACTCGTAGTTTTTACTGACAGACTCATAGTTTCGATACATTTACATAAAAATAACTTTCGTCAAATATATTTTATTTTAATTAATATGATAAAAAAATCTACTTAGGAAGATATCGAATTCGATTATTGTTAAGTTTTGTTGTATTTTTTTCTTCTTTTTTGCTGTTTTTATTTTATTTTGTTAGTCTGTATTGTAAATGTTTCTGTACTTGAATAAAAAAGATATAGGTAGATCAAACTTTAATTATCTTGACCAATGACTATTAGAATCATCATCATCATTAGGCCTTTTTCATCTTGACAGATGATTCAAGCAGCGCCTATGCGAGAAGAGCATCGTCGCTCTTGACTAAAAAGACCGATCCTTGAACGACATTTTTGTCCGCACTATTAGAATATACGCATAGATATACAGACTGCCTTCGTGGCCTAGTGGTCAGAGCCATGGGCTAACGATCCGGAGGTCCTGGGTTCGATTCCCAGGAGGGAACACAAAGTTGATATTTGTCTATTTATCACTTTGTGACGTGTTCCCCAGTTTGGTTAGGACAATGCAGGCTGAATCCCCCGGACAGTCTGAAAAAAAAAAGGATTCCGTGCTTCGGAGGGCACGCTAAGCCATCGGTCCCGGTCGCTGTCTTTGATAGTGGTCGTTATACAAACCATGTTAGAAGCCTAATAGCTGTGCAACTAGTCGGTTTAAAAATTCTGACACCAGGGTTCATCGGGTCGTTTGACTCGAGAGTCCACTCGCTAAGAAGAAGATATACAGATCCAGCGTGTAAATATGGCTCTTTACACATTTTTATATAGAATTTTGGGGCTGTCCTTCAAAGTTCTGAAACACACAATACAAAACATATATCGTTGTATATTTCCAATGAAACGGACCCTTTTGAAGGCGTTGAAATGAAATATCATTTTATTTACTCAAGGTGACAGCGACAAAAACGACACCTTTCGGGTTGAAATATTTTGAGGGTTTTCGAATGAGAACAGGCTGTTTTTAAAGACATTATTTTTTTTTAATATATTTGTAAGCAATCTGCGAGCGTTTTCAATTTTTTTATTTTTCCGCGGTAAAATGTACTATGTCTCAATCCATATATAGGTGCGAAGTTTCATTCCGATCTGTTTAGTACTTTCTGAATTTATTCAATAGATATTTGATGTGTTACCTACTGTCTTCCTGTCCTTCTTCTCTTTTATTTCAGATACCAACACTCATTTTATCTTTTGTCTTCATCGACACCCAATTTAAGAGTTATCCTAGGGTCAGATAAGCAACTTGATTTCAAGGTATTCAAATATAGTTGCAAAAATCACGACTTATCTAATATAAGGCTATATCTGTCATTTTCTGTCATGAGAGAATAGAAAAAGATGCCAGTAATGGTAGTTAAGATTTAGCTAAGATGTGCACTCCACGAATCGATAGCATTGACATAGCGTTCAAATCAGCGCGCGCCAAAACGTGGCGGTTACATTTATTGTCACACCAAAAATTTGCGATAATCGCACAAAAATGCATTTAAAAAACTATACATACATATAATCACGCCTTTATCCCTAATGGGGTAGGCAGAGCGTAAGCGACCTAAACAAAGGTCGTCCCGCCATGTCTGACAAAGTTTTGAGGGTTATTTAAGATAGAATTCTAGGTATATTGCTGTAGTGACAGGTTGTCAGCCCATCGCCTAAATTACAATATACTGAAACCCTCGGATCTCTTAGCTGGATTTTACAGCATAAGGAAATGCAGCTGGCACATTCTATGTTTTTCTCTCGCTCCCAGACCTGCATGGAAGATGAAGATGTGTATAAAAAAATATACACACGAAATTTTTAAAAAAATAGTAAACCAGGTCCTAGCTTATACTTTGAGGAATATGTTCACTAAAAATTACGAAGTTCTAACTTATAATTTTATTAAATAATATAGGTACAACTGCCTCAATAAGTTTTTCAAACTCGAGTTTGAATACAAACAGATAGCAAAATTAGGAAATATTGAAAAACTAAGCAAACTATGTCCTGGGACATATATTCTAGTTTCACATATATTTTTTGTGTGTAAAACATAAATAATTACAGAGGTAAATAGTTTAGTTACCTCAAACTTTGCACACATTTTCGATGTATTCGTCTTAAAGCCACAATCAGGTTTGGTTTATCGAATTATAGAACATTCTATATACATGTTGTATCGGTGACTTTCCAGTGTTCCCTCATCCCTCGACCGACTGAACGTTGATAAACGCCTTCCAGACCACTGGCCCTCCACAATGACCTCAATTCTATCAGGCACACCATTCACCGGACACGTGTTATTCTATTAAGTACTTAGACGTATTAGAAATCAGAGCTTAATTCTTTAGAAATTGTCAGAAACATTAGTACACATTATAATTTACAAGCGATTAATTAATATGACTATCGCGAAAATATATCGAATCTAGATTCAGATTTACGAGTGAGTTTATAATACTATCCTATTTATTATTTTTTTCTTGCTAGGCTTACTTAAAGAAAAGTAAATTACTTTAAATATCATTAAAATATAGAAATAATAAAAAAAACAGCTTATAGTTGTCGGTTCCGTTGACTGAGCCAACACCAACACATCTGTTTGCGGGACGCTGTCCCTTACACTCCATATTTTATCCTTCATGGAAGTAATTAAGTAGCAGCTGTTGCTCCTGATACATTCTTACTGCTCTTTTGTTTCCGTGATGCCAGAACATAGGAAGTGGTGAAAACGTGGCTGAAAACCACTCTTACCTTTGTCAAACCCCTAGAGTCGGGTTGCTGACCTCGACACAAAAACACGATGGTGCCTGTCCGCAATCGTGCAGATTTATATAGACCTACTAGCATTCCGCCCCGCGGTTTCACCCGCGGTTTAATGAGATTTCCTGTGAAAATTAAATATATACCCACAGTAAAAGTTTTCCATTCATAATCAATCTGTATATCAAATATCGTTCTTATCGAAATACCGTCTGCAAATATTCCCGTAGGAATGAGATATTTTCCCGAGCGAAAAGTAGCCTGTGTCCGTCTCTAGGTCACCATCTATCGTCCTGCCAAATTTTATCTAAATCTGTTTAGCCGTTCAGGCGGGAAAGAGCAACTGACAGACAGAGTTACTTTCGCATTTATAATATTAGTATGGATATGAATTAGTATGGATGTGCTTCGCATAAGTTTAAAAGCCGAAATCACCGTCAACTGATTGACCGATCCTAAATATTGATAAACGAATGATTATTTCGACCTATTCTTTGCGACATATTTGCTTGGGAAAATTGTTTTCATGGATAGATAATAAATAATATTGCACCGTATAAATGTTAAAAAACCAGCAATGTTCGAAAACGCAAGCTGTAAACGCATGAGTGACGATAAGGTCATAGAGTGTGAAAGCTGTATTATGTTGAGATGAATCTTATTCAAGTAGCGTAAAGGTTGAGTAGGCATTCCGTTACACTCTTTTTACCTGACTTTGTATTTTTTTTTATTTAAATAAGTTTAAAAGCTGAAATCACCGTCAACTGATTCACCGATCCCAAATATTGATAAACGAATGATTATTTCGACCTATTCGTTGCGTAACATATTTGCGTGGGAAAATTGTTTTCATGGATAGATAATAAATAATATTCCACCGTATAAATGTTAAAAAACCAGCAATGTTCGAAAACGCAAGCTGTAAACGCATGAGTGACGATAAGGTCATAGAGTGTGAAAGCTGTATTATGTTGAGATGATTCTTATTCAAGTGGCGTAAAGGCTGAGTAGGCATTCCGTTACACTCTTTTTACCCGTTTTTTTTTTGACTGTGTTTTGTTAATTATCACAAATGCTGTTTCTTCTGGCCTGGGACCGAGAGAAAAACATAGAATGCGCCAGTTGCATTTCCTCCCCCACATGCTGTTAAAATCAGCTAAGGGTTCCAAGGCTATAAGTATATTGTAATTTAGGCGATGGGCTGACAACCTATATACCTAGAATTCTATCTTAAATAACCCTCAAAACTTTGTCAGACGTGGCGGGACACCTTTGTTTAGGTCGTTTACGTTCTGCCTACCCCATTAGGGATACAGGCGTGAATATATGTATGTATGTATGTATGCTGACAACCTGCCACTACAGCAATATACTTACAAATCTATCTTAAATAACCCAAAAAGCTTTGTCAGACGTGGCGGAACGACCTTTGTTTAGGTCGTTTACGCTCTGCCTATCCCATTATGGACAAAGGCGTGATTATATGTATGTATGTATAAAAATCTCATGGTAGAGAAAAAAATATATTTGGGTTACTAAGTAACCAATTTTAGCGAACTTCTAAGTGCGATCATTAAATCTGTTGCTAAGTGTTGAAAGTCGAAGCTTACTTAGCGTTAACGGTCTCATGCTGTTAATTATCTGTGTATGGGACAGGGCGTATGAATCAAACCACCATTCAGCTTAGACTGATCTTTATTTAATATCATGCTACCTACACCATTATTATTGATATACCTACAACCCCCTTTTTTGGAAAAGAAGGTTTAGCTTCAATACATTATTATTTATACTAATATATAATATTCACAAAATAATAGAATGAACATGAGTGTAAAACTACTGTAATTATTTTACTTTATTAACTATGTTTTCTAGACATCTTACCATTAGAAATAAGAAGATAGAAAACATATTTTAATTTATATTATCATGTGGACTAACATGCAAAATAATATTTATAACGAAACAATCATGTCTTTCAAGACTAAAAAAAGGACTTTACTGAATAATATAATAATAATTTTGCCAAAAATTTTACGTAAATAAAAGTAAGAGGTAGGTAAGTATCTCTATTCATTATACACATTATTTTAACATTAATTACGTTCGTATTTGAGCATAACTTATCTTGTTAATATACTTATCTATTACCTATTTGTACTTATTATTTATATTTACTGTTATTCATATTGTATCTACTTTTAATATTTATATTAATACATTAATTTTAAATTAAAGTTTTGAAAGTAAGTATTATTATTGTGATTTAACTTTTGTACATTTATACCAAATAATATTATACCTATTTATTCATGCTTTTTACATTATTTAGTTATTATTTTATTCATTTATTTATTTATTTTCACTGAGTACACTTGTTCACTTGTAGATCTTTTCACTTTAGCACATGTTTAGTTTAGATTGTGTTGTTTATTTTAGATAGGTGTTAATTATTCCACGGATGCTGCTGCGGAGAATCCCCACCGATCAGGAGGTCGCACTGTCCTGCCGGAACGAGTACGATACAGATTAGTTTCATGTTGCAAATTGCGATCAGCTGTTCGATAAACTGGTCTACTGGAGCTGGACGTACCGCGCGCGTTACTGTCGGGGGACGTTGAGTCATCATCGTAATATAACAATGTTTCGGGTCTAAGATTCGAATCCACTATTATGTGTTTCCTGTTTCGGCGCAATATGTTCCTATTCGGCATTAAAACGTAATAAGATCTAGGTCCTGCTATACCTTTGACTGTGCCGGAAACCCATCTGTCATCAAATCGTACTTTGACTTTTTGCCCTACGACTAAAACACTTAAATTCTTAGCCCGTCTATCGTGGTAATACTTTTGTTTTTCTTGCCTTGCTCTCAATTTATCATGAATGATATGATCGTGTATTTTAGGTATTAACATATTAGAGCTACAAGGTATGATACTTCTTAGCTTTCTATTGTATAACAGTTCGGCTGGTGAAGGCAACTCGTTATTAATCGGTGTGTTCAAATACTCTAATAATGCAATATCTAGATCTGATTGATCGTATGTAGTTTTCTTAATTATACTCTTAATAGTTTGGACTGCTCGTTCTACTTGACCGTTCGATTGTGGATACCTAGGGGAAGAGGTTACGTGATGGAATTTCCACTGTAGAGAAAATTCTTTAAACAAATTTGACGAAAACTCCGGACCATTATCACTCATTACAATCTCTGGTATGCCATGTCTTCGGAAAATTCTTTTAATTCTGCTGATTACACTATCAGACCTCAATGAGTGCAATTTAGCAATTTCAATGTATTTACTATAATAATCCACAATGATTACGTGAGATTGACTGGCAATATGGAAAATATCCACGCCTACTTTACACCATGGCCTGTTAGGTATTTCATGTGGTATTAGTGGTTCTGAACTGTTTTGTTTTCTATGAGTTAAACACGCCTGACAATTAGATAAGTAATCGGCTAATTGAGTACTAATATTTGGCCAGTAAACTGTTTCTCGCGCCCTAAGTTTGCATTTCTCTAACCCTAAATGGCTTGAATGAATGCTCCTAAGCATTTCATGACGCATGCTCTTTGGAATGATGATTCTATTACCTTTCCAAACTATTCCAAAATTAACTGTAAGTTCCTCTTTGACATTCCAGTAACATTTTAAAATATCATCAACCTTAGATTTCTCATTTGGCCAACCTCGCCTAATAACTTTTATTAGATTTTGTAATTCACTATCTTCTCTTGTACATTTTTGTATTTGCAAAAAGTGCGTGTCTATTAATGAATTACAAGCTGTTAGTGCACACACCTGCGCTTGCGATTCGACGTGGTCTCGCAACGGTGTGGAATCACCCGCGGTCGGTGCAGTTGCACGCGATAACGTGTCGGCGATGTATAGGTACCGACCCGGCTTGTATACTAATTTAAATGAATACGGCTGTAAACGCATCAACATCCTTTGTAATCGCGCGGGTGCAGCAGCAAGCGGCTTATTAATTATATTAACCAATGGCTTATGGTCAGTTTCAATAGTTATATCTGTGCGTCCATATATGTATGTATAGAACTTCTCACAAGCAAACACACATGCATATAACTCTTTTTCGATCTGTGCATATGCTTGTTCCGTTTTTGTCAACGATTTGGAAGCATAACATACGGGCAAGTTATTTTGTAATAAACAAGCGCCTAATCCGTTCTTGCTAGCATCAACTGATATCACAATAGGAGTCCGCATATCGTAATATTGCAGTACGGGTGGAGTTATTAAACATGCTTTTAAATGTTTAAAACAGTTATCGTGTCTACTGTCCCAATGCCATCCAATTTCCTTTTTTAACAATTCGCGCAACAGTGCGGTTTTTTCTGATAAATTAGGTATAAAATTACCAACATACGTCACAAGCCCTAAAAATCTTTCTACATCTTTTAAGTTTTGTGGAGTAGGCATGTCTTTTATAGCAGTTACGTGTGAGTCATCAGGGCGGATTCCGTCGGCACTTATTTTATGACCAAGATACTTAATTTCTGTAAGACCTATTTTACATTTTTGTCTGTTAAGTTTGATATTAATGTCTTGGCATCTTTGTAAAACTGCTCGTAACCTCTGATCATGTATTTCTTTAGTTTGTCCAAAAACTAACAAATCATCAACGAACAAAACAACGCCCTCAATGTCATCAAAATGTTCATATAGACGTTTATGAAAAATTTCAGATGCCGATGAAATACCATAGGGCATGCGTAAAAATTTATATCTTCCGAAAACCGTGTTAAACGTACATAAATCTGTGCTTCTACTATGTAATTTTACTTGCCAAAAGCCTTGTTTTGCGTCCAACGTGCTGAAATATTTGGCACCTAATAAATTAGCTGTAATCTCGTCAAAGCTTGGGAGTTTGAAATGCTCCCGCTTTATAGCGTTGTTTAGATCTCGCGGATCCAGACATATACGTAGGTCACCGTTAGGTTTTTTGACGACAGTCATACTATTGACCCAATCCGTCGGGCCCTCTACCTTCGCTATGATGCCCTCACTTTCCATTTCTGTTAATTTATTTTTTATCTGATCCCGTAAAGCCATAGGTAATTTTCTCGGAGCATGAACTACTGGAGTTACATCACTATTAATCTCTATTTTATATTCGCCCGGTAAACAACCCATACCATTAAAAATATCTGGAAATTCGTCTAAAATACTTTCACTTGAATTTGTTCGGTTAACAGACATTATTCTTCTTACTAGATTCATTTCCTCGCAAGAAATTTTACCAAGTAGTGGTGGTGACTCAACGTCTAGGACAGCAACTACAAATTTGACAATGTATATATTACCTCTACAGATAACTTTTAAGAAACATTTTCCTAGTACAGAAATTCTACTGCCCGAGTAGGCTTGCAATCCAATAGAAGTTTCAATTAAGTCTTTTTCTGATAAACCGATTTTACTTAAAAATCTGCTGGGGAGAACATTTTCGTCAGATCCAGAATCCAGTTTAAATGTGATACGCGTTTTGTTTATCTCTAAATCTACAGTCCAATCGCTACCCAAGTGATTAATTTGAGAGATTACCTGATCGGTGGAGTCTTCTTGCACCGTATACACTCGCCGCGCCGATCGGCACATTCTCGCAATGTGATTCATCTTGTTGCAATGATTACAACAAACTCCGTACGCGGGGCATTCCCATCGTCTATGAACACGACCACAATTGCCGCAAATCCCGTTCCTCTGATTGGCCGACATAGGCACTGCTGCTGGACGTCTAGTAGGCACACTGTTGTTTATTGACCGTGGTGGAAATGAAGACTGGTTGATATTGTTCCGATATGACGTATGTTGTTGACGCGCTCCATCGCCTGCACCGGGCCGCGACGGTGTGAGAGGCGGACGGCGCGTGCGCTCGGCGGCACGGCCGTGAGTTACTGCATGCACGTCACTCTGTACCTGATCCTGTGTATCCTTCGAATGTGATATTTCATACACATTTTGCTCGTGATTATCCGCTTTTAAGCTTTGCGCTTGCATCCTAGACATTTCCGCCAACTTGCATATATCCAGCGCCTTTTGTAAGGTTATGTCAGGGTCTCGTAACATTCTTTCGGATAACCCCACATCACTCACGCCGCATATAAACCTGCTGCATAGCAAATCATCACGAAGTTCTTTGAACTCACACTTCGATGCAATTTTGTTCAATTCAAAAAGATATTGCTCGGTTGATTCTAGTTCTTTTTGATTCCTTTTGAAAAATTTATGTCTCTCAATTGCTAAATTCTTTTTCGGTATGAAGAATTCATCGAATTTTATCAACAACGCTTGCACGGTAGTTACTTCATCCGTAAACTGTTCGTACACCTCCCGGCACTTGTCACCGATTACATGCAAAAGTATATTTATTTGCACTTTACTACTTTTTTTAGAAAGTTCACAAGCTTCAAAATAAATCTGGAAAGCTTTCTTCCACTTTTCCCATTCGGCACTTAGATTACCGGACGTAACATTCGTTAAATTGTTCTCGAAAAGAAATGGCGGTGGCGGTTGCAAAACCGACTCCATTGTTTCACAAATAGTCACAGTTGTTTCGCGTGAATCCTCAAACCGATCACTGTCAGACTCGCCTGACATTTAATGCACACTATAGCACTGTATAATACTTAATTTAGAATAGATATATCTCGATTACCGGCTGCGCCATATCTGTGTATGGGACAGGGCGTATGAATCAAACCACCATTCAGCTTAGACTGATCTTTATTTAATATCATGCTACCTACACCATTATTATTGATATACCTACATACATGCTGTTAATGTTTAATGGAAATATAATAATACCCTGAATAAAATATTTCTCAGCCCCTGTTGTTTAGGCATTTCACGAAAACTTCTCGTAGAGAAAAACTATAAAACTAATTAAGGCCCGTATTGTTAAACAGCACTTGATCAGCTAGTTTGAGTTCCTATCAGAAATGTAATTTCAGTATAATATGACTAACTACTACTACTAACTGCCTCCGTGGTCTAGTGGCTAGTGCCATGGACTGCCGATCCGGTGGTCCTGGGTTCGATTCCCAGGGGGAAACACAAAATTGATATTTGAGAATTTATCACTTTGTGAATTTTCCCCAGTTTGGTTAGGACATTGCGGGCTGAATTACCCCTTTGTCCGAAAAGAAAAAGATTTTGTGCTTCGGAGGGCACGTTAAGCCGTCGGTCCCGGTCGCTGTCTGTGATATTGGTCGTTACTTAAAACCCTGTCAGAGGCCTGATAGTTGTCCTATTAGGCGGTTTAAAAAACTCTGAGACGAGGGTTCATCGGGTCGATAGACTCCATACCCACTCGACAGAAGAAGAAGACTGGAAATATAATAATACCCTGTATAAAATATTTCTCAGCCCCAGTCAGTCTCAGTTGTTCAGGAATTACCCGAAAACTTATCGTAGAAAAAAGATATAAAACTGATTAAGGCCCGTATTGATAGACAGCACTTGAGCAGCTAGTTCGAGTTCCTATCAGAAATGTAATTTCAGTACAATATGACCTGTCAAATCCATACTAAATATTGCTCTCAATCTTGAGATCGCTTAACAACGAGGCTTCTTAATATACCGACTAGGTACATCGAAAACACCTGAACTTAATTTTATCGAATCTGCTAATCTGCTCTCAACGCAAAAGGGGCACTTTTACTGACTATTTGCATCTTAATTGAAGGAAAACCACTGGTGTTTCCGCCCACATAGGATTTATAAAGTTTTCCCGATAAATTTTCTCTCGACGGTTGCGTAGGCGTCATTAGAATTCCTCAACATTTGATAAATAACTGCTTCTGTAGCCTAGTAGCGTAAGAATTCAGCTCTCGATCCAAGTACAGCACCTAAAGAAATTTAAAATATTTTTTTTAAAGAGTTTATTCAAGAAACTTAGGTACAGTGTTTATACTTAAAATAAGACGCTTAAATCTAAAACCTAAGTAAGGTTTAAATGAGATCGTGTTCGCCACATTGTACATTGATTTATGAATAAATAAATAAATAAGAGGCAAAAAAAAATAACATGTTTATTGAGATAGTTTTTTTTTAGTATTACTTTGCGTTAAAGAGAGTACACTGTTGTGTTCGGTTTAAAATAAAAACTAACTCGTATTTAATTTTTTATTACGTAGGCTCTTCAAGGGCAAACGCAAAAGTGATAAATAATTCATAGTTTTCCAGTAACGAAGGTACTTTTATCCACCATGAATAAGCAAAAACTTCACTTTTTTAACAAGTAAAGTACGTCTAGGCTTTTAGTGAACGTAGGCCAAGGCTGCATACAGAGAGAATAGTCTTCTTCTTCAGTCGTGTGGGTATCGAGTCAATCGATCCAATGAACTCTGATGTTAGAGTTTTTAAACCGCCTAATAGCACAGCTAATAGGCCTTTTACGTGGTCTTTGTAACGATCACTATGAAAGACAGCAACCGGGACCGACGGCTTATCGTGCCCTTCGAAGCACGGAATCTTTTTTCTTCCAGACAATCAGGCGATTCAGCCTACATTGTCCTAACCAAACTGAGAAAAACCGCACAAAGTGATAAATTGACAAACATTAACTTTGCGAACCCAGGACCTCCGGATCGAGAGCCCTTGGCTCTGACCACTAGACCACGGAGGCAGTTAAAAATTACGTCGCAAATAGGCGGCAACAGTTAAATTTTTCGCCACATTCCTTGAAAGCCTTGCTGTATTGTATAAATTATGAAATAGCATCGGTGTTGCCAGACAGACGCAACCTGATATTACGACCTTGTGAAGGTCATCATAACTCTGCTAATGAGGTTTTACTGCTCGGGTAGGATGACATAATGTTTACCCACATAAAGGCCCGGCTACGGGACACTTCAATGGACACTCCCATATCACAAGATAGCGCAGTACAAACGGAAATATTACATTCGGTTTCACGATGTACGTGATTATTTCTAATTATTTCTAAAATATCTGTTAGGTGTATTGCTGTAGGAACAGAATACATACCTATAATTATGCCTTTATGGGGAAGGCAGAGCATAAACGATTAAACAAAGGTCGTTCCGCCACGTCTAATAAAGTTGTGAGGGCTATTTAAGATAAATTTGTAGGTATATTGCTGTAGTGACAGGTTTTCAGCCAATCGCCTAAATTGCAATATACTGAAACCCTCGGATGCCTTAACTGTTTTTTTTCAGCATGCCCGGGAGGAAATGCAGCTGGCACATTCTTTGTTTTTCTTTCGTTACCAGTCCAGCGTGGAAGAATAGACTATAAATGATAAAATGAAGCCAGCTGCCCGGGCATGCTGTAAAAACCAGCTAAGGGATTCGAGGGATTTTGTATATAGTAATTTAGGCGATGGGCTGACAACCTGTCAAGTGACAGGTAGTCAGGTTGCCTCAAAACTTTGTGAGACGTGGCGGAACGACCTTTTTATAGATAGTTTACTGCTGATAGTTAACATATACTTTATTGCACTATATTAAAAAGAAACCGCATCAAAATCCGTTTCGTAGTTTTAAAGATCTAAGCATACATAGCGACATAGGAACAGAGAAAGCGACTTTGTTTTATACTATATAGTGATCATGGAAAAATTGGTTTAAAATAAATTTGAAGCCCACAAAGTCAATGTATATACCGAGGGCCGTAACTCACATCCAGCCCAATAAGCATTAAAGCTCGGGCCGGTTAGTAAAAGTGCCAGACCGCTTTTTTGCGTCACTTTTTTACCCGACTGTAAAGGAAGAGTAATGTTTTTCAGGCGTGTCTTATATGTACTGATATTTCTTTATTACCTTGTATCTCGAAAACGGCCGGATGGATTTCGATAATTGGGATATCGTTCGATTGTCTTCAAGTATTCGAGTGTTCTAGATAGGTGTAATTTTTCAAAATTCAAAATGGCGAATTTGAAATGCTAAATTGTAAGTCTTTCATTATTTTTCGTCTAAACCTATCGAGTGGAGTAACAAAATAAAAGTAATTAAGGAGATTACAAAATATATATGTTAAAACTCAATTTTAGAACAATAAATTCATTAAAACATGTTTTTTTAAAGATACTGCAGTCGGGTGTTTGAATACTTTTTATACTCGTTTTTTAAAATACTTTTTATACTCGTATACAATTTTTTACACAGAATTCAAACTACAGTGCTTCCAATCAACTAAAACTTGTGTAAAATATTCAGTGTAACTAGAAATTTACAGTTGGTGAGTTTTATTTATTTACGTGAACACGATCCTCCTAAATCGGTTGTAAAAAAAAACGGTTAGCAAACTAGTTTGTTTGAAGTTTGATTCAGAAACAAATGTTGGTTTCATTTCAAGTTTAATAGTGCTGAAATTCTCAACTCAGTAAATTAACACAATACCTAATGTTCGCAATAATAGTGACACGTTGAGGTGTGACATGTTTTGTCAAACCTACGCATTTATAGGGTTGGCACTCAGTCCATTAAGTAGGTATGTTATGAAGTAAATTTTCATTGTTAATAACTTTTCTCTTCAGATTTACATTTCAAAGGCCAGTGCTAAGCATTGGCGGCTTGAAAACTCTGACAACTGCGTTAGTCACTAACCTGGCAAAAAGCCTTACCTAGGATTGCCTCTGGTTTCCCCTCTGAATTGCGGAGGTCAGATGGCAGTCGCTCTATGTAAAAAACAGTACCCTCATTCAATCACCTAGGTGATAATCTAAATTAAGTAGCTGACCCCGTAAGACACGGAATAGGAATAGGAAGATGATGAGATGATGATGTTAATAGATTTACTCGCTACGATTGTAGCCGGCACCTCAGAGGCCTAAGCATTGCCGGCTTGAAAACTCTGACCTAATCTAGGATTGGGTCTGGTTTCCCTTCTGGGTTGCGGAGGTCAGATGGCAGTCGTTCTGTGTAAAAACCAGTACCCTCGTTCAATCACCTTGATTAGGTAGCCGACCCCGAGAGATCCAAGAGGCACCTATTTAAAGATATCTTCCTTTCGCATTATTTTGCCAACGCGAACGCTAAGATTTAACATGTTTTAGTAGCACCTTATTTGAACCAGTGTCAACCCTAACGCACAATCAATTTAAGTTACCTTTGATATAGTTATTATATTGTGTGCCTCGAAACTTTTGTGGTCTTATCGGTTTTTATGAAACCAAAATATGGTCATTTTATTTTTTATGAAATAAACAACCACACCAAAACAAGCTACCTACATTTATAAATGCGAACTTGAACATAAAATACAACTGTATATTAGCTGGACCTTTAGGATTCTTCAGTGAAACACAGCATACGATCAATAACCAATCTATATTAATAAATCTTAGCAAACAAATACAAAATCGCCACGAGAAGCGTTCAACTTCAACTTCAACTTTTAGTTGTTTGGCGTTTCCGTGATGATTCCGCCAGTGTCAAGTTTGTAGGGCCTTTTAAGGAGGTAGGCCTATTACAATGTTTTTAAGGATAGGTATCTGTGAGAGAACAAGGGTAAGAAGGATGAGGTAAAAAGGAAAAAACAAAAGGTAAAGAAACGGAAAGGATTGACTGCTGATTTACCTGAAAAAAGAAATTATTAAATAACTAATTTATACTTAAAAAAATACATGGGAATATTTACATTCTAATATTGTTATTATAAAAATATTCAGATAAAATATATACAAATGGAGTATCTACATATGTGAGCAGGGATTTAAAATTAATAGGACGGGGAATATCAGGAGGAAGAAGATCATATAAAGATGGGGAAAGATTGGGACAGTTAAAGAAAATGTGGTCCGGAGAACCTTCATCCAAACCACACTCACATAGAGATGAGTCTCTTACTCTGATTTTCGCCAGAAACACAGGAGTGCACGCATGACCCAATCTTAAACGGCAAATAGTCGAAGTGACTCGCTTATTTGAATTTCTAAATTTAAAGAACCATGGTTTAGATGGAATAAGAGCTTGAATATCTGCATAAAATTTACCAGTAGAACAACTATCTTTCTTCCATTTGCTCTCCCAGGAACACATTAAACCCGGTCTGGCGAGTGGAATTAGGTCATGAGAGTAAACCTGAAAATGTTCTAGGGTTCCACTGACAGTGGCCTTTTTAGCAAGATTATCAACTATCTCATTACCAGGTATACCATCATGACTCGGAATCCAAGCCAGGACAACTTTCAAACCTTGAAGGTGACATGATAAGAGCAAACTTCTAATTTTAAGAATGACAGGAAACTTAGTTTTACAACGAAATTGATTTGATAAAATGGCTTGAAGGCAACTTTTCGAATCAGTTAATATTATAGATTTATCAAGACTATGAGATTCAATGAAAGAAAGAGCTTCTAGAATAGCAATTGCCTCACCTGTAAAAATTGATAAGAAAGATGGACATTTAAAATTGAGAATGGAGTTGTATTTGGGGATCCATACAGCAGAACCAACATGCCCCTGATCAGATAACTTTGAAGCATCAGTGAACAATGTTAACCAGTCGCTGAACTTTGTAGCAATAAATTCCTTGAATTTAGAGTTAGCAGAAGGAGAATTTTTCTCAATGCCAATGTCCAAGAGAACATCAGGCTTGAAAACTAAGGACTCAAACGAGGATTCGAAAAGAGGGAAAAGTTTTGATTGGAATACTGGACAAGGAAGACTAAGAAATTTACGAAAGCTATTGAAAATACACGGAGGGTCCTTATTAGACCAGTAACTGCTGAAGGATATATGATCAGACAAGATATGCAATTTAGCTATTAGGGGATGAGCAGGGGACTGAACAACCTTAAAAAAAAACCTGTCAGAAAGATACTGTCTTCTTAGGTGAAGGGGAGGATCACAGCACTCCACCTGGAGTGCGTTGATGGACGAGAAGCGTTAGCGTTCCTCAATTCTCTCTCGTTCTGTCACGATGACAGTTCACACTCTTTCCTAGTCCCGCCACCGCCTGCTGTCAGTCCACTTGCGTTCCTTTTCACGCATACGATTATCAGGAAACTGCTCACATGTATGAACATTTATAAGATGTTTTTGTGAGTAGGAGTTGGTTTCATATTTTGAGGCGTCTAGTTTCAAAAACCGATAAAACGCTTTTTTGGTATTTTTTAACTGATGTGATCACTTTGTAGTACGTTCAATCCTGTGTAAGATAAGTGGACAATTTAGCAGTAAAATTCTTTAAAACCCTGATAAATATCTTAGAAAAAGTTACGTTTTGTTGCAATACCCGCTAAAATAGTGGTTGAACTAGTGTGTTTTTGTTATTTATTTTGCCGACATTTCGACAAAATCTTTTTAGCTGAGTTTGATACTAGACGCCTCATTTCAAATAAGAACCTAAAATAAATCAGGCAGTCACAGTAAAAAAGTGGATTATTAAAATACATCTATAAGGATTCCGTAAATTTTTTATGTGTATTAATCATGTATTAACCATTTCTGACGTCTTGTTATCCCTGACGTGGTGATGTCCTGAGCGGGAGGTCGTGGTTCGAATCCCACCACGTACCAATGTGTTTTTAGATTTTCGAATTACATATGTACGTTTATTTGGTGCTTTTTCCGTGCTCCGGAAGGCACGTTAGCCGTTGCTCCCGGTTAATATCGTTTAATACCGTAGACATTAGTCGTTAAGCCATGTCAGAGGCCTAAGCATTGGCGGCTTGAAAACTCTGACCTAATCTAGGATTGGGGCTGGTTTCCCTTCTGAGTTGCGGAGGTCAGATGGCAGTCGCTCTGTGTAAAAACCAGTACCCTCGTTCAATCACCTAGATTAGGTATCCGACCCCGAAAGATACGGGATAAGGCTAGGGAGATGATGCGTTGGCAGATTAGTTAAATGACTTAAACTACTATACAATTATGTTATCATATCTAATAGCTAAAATTTATTTTAGAAACAAGATCTTCGAATAAAAGACATGAAACTTTGTTTACCTTTATTCTAAAACAGAGTTGGAAATACTATAGTCATACATATATTGTTCCAATTCAGATATATTATTTTCCATGTACAATATATATGACAATATCTACGAGTAGGTGTCTGTCTGTAGGTGAACTTCCATACTGGACTGGGAGAGAAAGAAAAACATAGAATGTTCCAGTTGCCCTTCCTCCCGGGCATGCTGTATAAGTCAGCAAAAGGGATTCGAGGGTTACAGTGTATTGTAATTTAGGCGATGGGCTGACAACCTGTCACTACAGCAATACACATTACAATTTAAAATTGGCCCCAATTTATGTCAGACGTGGCGAAAGCGCCTTTTAGGAGGCGTTTTACGCTCTGCCTACCCCGTAAGGGATGAAGGCGTGATTTTATGTATGTATGTATGTAGGTGTCTGTCTACATCTTGCTCCAATGTATCAATACAAGACACATTGCGTATCACTATCACTACATAGTATAAAACAAAGTCGCTGTCTCTATCCCGATATCCCTATTTATGCATAAATCTTTAAAACTACACAACGCATTTTGATGCGATTTCTTTTATTGGATAGAGTGATTCAAGAAAAAGGTTTATATGTATAATACATGCATAATATAGTAGAGAAACACAGATGATATCCGCGCGAAGCCGGGGCGGGTCGCTAGTTCACAATATAATCACGGGCAGATAACTAATTGTCCGTAGATCGTTCGTCGGTTAGCTCGAGACAAAGACCATTGTGTCGTGATTACAGCTTCAATCGCCGTCGGATGGGTCTGGAGATATATCCCGAGATACCTATAGACACTGAATAGCTAGAAAATATGGTATTAAAATCCTACCAGTGCGGATAGCCCGGCCAGACTCTACGTCACATCGTGAATCTTATGTGACATGATGATTATGGTATTAAAAAAACTTAATTCTAACTTCTTCTTATCTTATCTTATCTAGCCTATAAATGATTGCACTGCTGGGCAATTCCTTCCATGCTGGACTGGGAGCGAGAGAAAAACATAGAACGTGCCAGGTGCATTTCCTCCCGGGCATGCTGTAAAAACCAGCTAAGGTATCTGAGGGTTTCAATATATTGCAATTCAGGCGATAGGCTGACAACCTGTCACTACACCAATATACGTAAAAATCTATCTTAAATAATCCTCAAAACCTTGTCACACGTGGCGGAACGACCTTTGTTTAGGTCGTACACGCTCTGCCTACCCCATTAGGGATAAAGGCGTGACTATATGTATGTACTGCTGGGCAAAGGCCTCTCTAACTTCCATGTAGAAAAAGTCAGCCAGCTGCTTCCCTTCGGTACTTTTTACAGCAAGTCAGTAGAGGAACTCAATTACAATTTTGGCGATGATGGACTGATTACCCGTCTCAATAGAAATACACACACAACCCTGAAAAGCCTGTACCTATAAAATTGGCAGACGTGTTAAAAACTATTTGTATTCGCGGTTTATATCCTATCTACCCGACAGAGGCACTTTGTATATTACATACGGGGTGTAAGGGACAGCATTCCATAAACTGATAAGGATTTCTCAGTCAACAAAACTGAACAACATTCACCAAGAAATTCTTTCAGTAAATGTTTATTTTTCCATACAAAATGTTCAAAATTTGCTTGGAAAAAACAAGAAACATACATTTCCTGAAAGAATTTCTCGGTGAAAGTTGTTCAGTGTCATTGATTGAGCAACCGTTACACTCAGTATCTTTATGTTTACTCTGAAGTCAGAACAAAAATACCAGACAATTTAGATGTCTTGCAGAATAAGTGACCCATATCTATTTCTACATCGAAACATATAAGAGAACATAGTTATTTCCGAAGGGATAAAGGCGTGATTTATGTATGTATGTATGTATGTTATTTCCGAAATGAGGTTAAACCGACCTTTGTTATGAAGTTGAGACCTTCCGAAACCTTTTGAAAGGATAAGTCTAACCATAAGGGAAAGTCCTTTTAGTCAAGAAATATAATGTTGATGCTCAAAGAACTTGTACTGAAATCTAGACTCCATTTATAAATCTTCCATGCTGGACTAGGAGCGAGAGAAAAACATAGAATGTCTCAGCTGCATTTCCTCCCGGGCATACTGTAAAAACAAGCGCAGGGACGGATCCCTCGGATGCCCTCGGAAGGGCAGTAAATTACAATTTAGGCAATAGGCTGACAACCTGTCACTATATTATTGTATATTGCTATAGGTATATACCTATAGGTATATTGCTATAGGTATATTGGTATTTAAGATATATTATAATATATCTTAAATAACCCTCAAAACTTTGTAGACGCGGAACGATTTTAGGTCGTTTACGCTCTGCCTACCCCATTAGGGATAAAGGCGTGATTATATGTATGTATTTATAAAGTCTGACAGAAATATTTCAGGCATTTTCAGGCTAGTCACATTCAAATAACATTATGTAAATGAAAGGTTGCCTACATTTCATGAAAGCAAATAAAGTAGGGAGAGAAAGAAGAGTTTAAATACGGAAATGAATTTATTACAATAAATAAAGGCGAAAGGTTTTTACAAAAGGCGTTCATAATTTGAGAAAAGCGAGTTCTTGTTAACCCTATTTCCTGTATTACCAGTGGTAACTTATGGAGTGTACAGTGGTGCGACGGTGGCGCCATCAGTTTTAAATGAATTGTGCCTGAAATACAAACACTTTCATGAATATTTTACGTATCGCGAGAATTTTAGGTAATTCTCCATTTGTAATCTATAATACAATTATTCACACTAAGCACATAAGTTTTGTATGAAAAATGTGCTAAAAGTTGCCACTTTGTAATACAAAGCTTAGGTAGTCTCTATGAATTATTAAATTCTGGACGATAAAATGGATAAATAGTTACAATTCTCGCGAAACGTAGAATATTCATGAAAATATTTGTATTTCAGGCACATTTAATTTTAAACTGATGACGCCACCGTCGCGCCACTGTTCACCCCTTAATTAAAATTAAGTTCATTGTTCATCGTAATTATTAAAATTCTATCTCTGTGAATGTCGAAATATACAGGGTATAATAGAAATATACTTAAAAGCTTACTTGAGAGCCCGATGGTGTAGTGGATAGGGCCGCTGCCTCCTGAGCGGGAGGTCGTGGTTCGAATCCTACCACGTACCAATGTGTTTTTCGGTTTTCGAATTTCATATGTACGTTTATTCGGTGCTTTTTCCGTGCTTCGGAAGGCACGTTAAGCCGTTGGTCCCGGTTAATATCGTTAAATACCGTAGATATTGGTCGTTAAGCCATATCAGAGGCCAGTGCTAAGCATTGGCGGCTTGAAAACTCTGACCTAATCTAGGATTGGGTCTGGTTTCCCTTGTGGGTTGCGGAGGTCAGATGGCAGTCGCTCTGTGTAAAAACCAGTACCCTCGTTCAATCTCCTAGATGAGGAAGCCGACCCCGTGAGATACGGGATAAGGCTAGGGAGATGATGAATAGAAATATACTTAAACACATGAATATACCCATGAAACTAAACAACTTTTCCCCAAGGAACATCAGGTCGAAAAGCGAAATAGAAATTTGCTCTCCCATACAAAATGCATAAGAACATTTTAGTTTAGTATTTTTAAGCCAATTATTTATTATTCGTATTACGACCTACGACGCCCAGCAGTGGGACAACATAGGCTAATAATAATAATAATAATTACGACCTATTAGTTGTTAGTTTCATGGGCAGTTTCAGCTTGTTCAGAATGCATAGATATATAATGTGCTCGATTCTAGATTCGTCGGCTAAAACTAAAATTAAAAACTATTTGTCACTTTCAGACTAAAAAACATTGGAAAAGGACAGGTAATCTCCGGCTTTTGATTTATAGTCGGTGGTATTATTCGCCGTCATATGATATGACGGATAAAATTGACAGAAATACCGGGAAAACGTGCAAAAGCGCGTTAAAATCTAGCGGATAAATCGTTACATCATAGTGTTAAAATCGCCTGTCCTTTTTCAATTTTATTTTTTTGAAAGCGACAGATACATTTTATTTTTTCTTCTATGCTGGACTAGAAGCCAAAGAAAAACATAGAATGTGCCAGCTGCATTTCCTCCCGGGCATGCTGTACAAATCAGCTAAGGGATCCGAGGGTTTCAGTATATTAAAATTTAATGGGCTGACTACCTGTCACTATACCTACAAATCTATCTTAAATAACCCTTAAACTTTATCAGACGTGGCGGAATGACCTTTGTTTAGGTCGTTTACGGTCTTCCTACCCCATTAGGGATAAACGCGTAACTATATGTATGTACATATATTTATTTTTTTAGTTTTAATCGGTGGTATCTAGAATCGAGCGCATTATACATACCCTTTCTCTTACACCCTGTATAAAGTATACTGAAATATTCCTTTCCAGTTGATAAATACAATTGTGTACACATCGGCGGAATAATTTCACCCTCTCTTAATTCCCTCCTTGGGGATGTGTCAGACATACATAAAATCACGCCTTTATCCCTTATGGGGTAGGCAGAGCGTATAACTCGTAACAGGCGCTTTCGCCACGTCTGACAAAAATTTGAGGGCAAATTTTAGATTGTGATAATTTGTATTGCTGTAGTGACAGGTTGTCAGCCCATCGCCTAAACTACAATACACTGTAACCCTCGAATCCCTTTTGCTGACTTCTACAGCAAGCCCGGGAGGAAGGGAACTGGAACATTCTATGTTTTTCTATCTCTCCCAGTCCAGCATGTAAGTTTGTTTCAGTAACCTCCATTTTTCCTTTTACGGAACTCAAGATTGTAAATATTTATCTTACAGGAGAAATATAGGTTTTTATAAAAACAGCCTTGACACTTGAAATTAATACTTAGAAACAAACGACTATAAAAAGATTTTAAACAAGTATTTTAAAAAATAATTCTAATAACCTGATTGTGGTACCCATAAAAAGTGATTTAATGCATTCATTGTTTTTAAGTTAAATATATAACATATAAATCATAAAAGTATTTTTGTAATCACCTATACTTTTACCCATTCGATAGTTTCAGTAGAAAAAAAAATATTTAAGACTTACAATTTAGCGCCTTAAAATCCGCCAATTTGAATTTAAGAAGAAACTTATCCAAGAACACACGGGTGTCTAAAATCAATTGAACTTTACCCAAATTTTCAAGGACCTGTTTGCAAAATACTACAATGTGTATATAATGCGTCACCGGGCTAAAGCGGGGAGTTGCTACACGCAATCTACACCCTTAATGAAATGGCAACCGCCTAAGGGCGCCCACTAGGGCTCGAACCTCGGCTTATGGCGTTGCCTTGGGGACTCCTTATCGGAGAGAATCTGCCCGGTACGTGCCGGTAAACCCCAAAGTGGGGAGCAAAGGAGGGACCTCCGCGACCCCGCCGGCGGGGTGCGCGGTTGCTGGAAGAGCTTGTACAGAGTGTGGCTCGACTAATATTGGCAGCATTAAACGCAAGGGTAATTTGGTCATCGCCGTCGGTAAGGGAACTTTTTAGAACGTGGTATGACTTTGCCCACGGCATTTGTAAACAACGTGTAACAGAAAGGGTATATGCACCGGAAAGGATACGAACCAGCCCATGATACTGAACAACTTTCGCAATGGAACATAGGTCAAATAAGAAAAAAAAACGTTTGACCATCCATACAAAATGTATCAGCTAATAGCGTGTGTAGTATAGGAAAATCAAACTTCTTTTTTCGATTTTCGACCTATGTACATTTGGAAAAGTTGTTCAGTTTCATGGGCTGGTTCATATCCTTTCGGGTGCATATAGCCTTTCTGTACACGTTGTATAAGACCCTAGATCAATTCTGTGTTGTATCGAATCAGTGAAAATTAAACCAAATGAACAAATACTCGTAAAAGTGAAAGTTATATAGTTTTCTCATTTCCTCCGTCGCCACTCTCCAAGGACAAAGTGAGACCCCTACAGTCTGGGGCCTTCCACATCGGGGCCAGTCGGGTAATCAAGGAGTAAAATAAAAAATCACAATTCTAATAATAAAATTATAGTAGTTTTTGTCAAACGGCGCTAATGTTGCTGATATACCGGATGTAAGGGACAAAGGGGAACTGATAGAGGTTGCTCAGTCAATAAAATTTAACAACTTTCACCGGGAAATTCTTTAAGAAGATCAAAAATAAAGGACCTTCCCTTACAAAGTAACAACTCAATCGAACAATTTGTATGGAAATCCAATTTTTATTTCTCACTTCCTGAAAAAAACCCCTACTGGTAGTTGTTCAGTTTCGTTAACTGAGGAACTCCTATCAGTTTGCGGGACGCTGTCCCTTATACTCCTAGATACATATTATATTTAGGTAGTCTCCTAAGGACTGAAAATAGTTCTTCAGAGATTACCCTAGTTCCTAATTATAGTACAATATCATTAATCTACTAATTAACTGTTCCGGCAAGGTAGGCTTAAAAAAGAACAAATTAAAGTACCAACCTACGCGCTGTCTCTCTATTCCTTTTGTCTATTTCTAATGAAGGGACGGCGGTTTATTGTTTTAATTAACTATAGATAAGCTTTACCCAAATACTACTCAGATATATACACATAATCACGCCATTATCCCTAGGCAGAGCGTCAACTGCCTAAACAAAAGTCGTTGCGCCACGTCTGATAAGTATTTCAGATAGATCTATAAAATAAATAAACGATTTATTTATTTGATTTATTGCTGTGGTGACAGGTTGTCAGCCCATCGCCTAAGTTACAACGTTAAAACCCTAGAATACTTGTTATTTCAGAATGCCCGGGAGGAGATGCAGCCGGCACATTCTATGTTTTCCTATCGCTCCCAGTCCAGCATGGAGGATAAAACACACGAATATAATAATTCAGGCCTAGGCAATTATTTCATTTGTTTGCAGTATCAAAGTTCATCGACCCTCATTCGGACAGAGTGGTTCGTGATGAGGCGTAAAATTTTATTCAGTAGGTCTCACACCGTGCGATATTTTCCAGGTCAACGAACTTTTGACAGCCAGGCTTACCATTTATGAGGTGCCGTATCTTTTGCGAGACAGCGTTTTCAGAAGAATATTAATATAACGTAACTTTGTAATACAAAATTTCCCAGTTGGATAGTTTTTATATGAATAGTTTAGTCTCTTCGATAAAATAAATTTGAAATAAAATATTACTTAATGACAATTGAAGACAAAGGACAATTTCTATTCTTTGAAATATCTTTTCACGAACCATTTTCTAAACGGCATTTCAAATTAAGCAAGCTACGCAAAAGTCTACGATCATTTGTCTACGCGACAGCTGGCTACGGATAGCTACGACGTAGCACGTAACAGCTATTTGCCTTCATTGGTCATACATACAAACATATAATCACGCCTTTATCAGTAATGGGGTAGACAGAGCGTAAGCGACCTAAACAAAGGTCGTTCCGCCACGTCTGACAAGTTTTGAGGGTGATTATTGTTGATTATGATATATATTGCTATTTACAGATTGACATCGCTTGAAATTGCAATACACTATAACCCTCAAATCCCTTAGCTGGTTTTTACAGCATTCCCGGGAGGAAATGCAGCTGGCACATTCGACGTTTTTCTTTCGCTCCCAGTCCAGCATGGAAGTATAGTTATTTTGTTCTATATCATATTCAATTGTAATTTTAATTATCTCACTTTATATCTAGCGTTTATAGATTACTCAAATAGCTCAGTAATTCTGTTTAATTATCATGCTCAGTTACACAGCGGTTTACACATGATTTGCTGTTCGCATTTGGTAATAACATTACACTTCTGGTAATAAGACTGAATAATAATTAATAGTGTTTACTACAAGTGGAAGTTTCTTCGTATCGTAATTGTTTATTATACATACATATAATCACGCCTCTAACCAAAGGTCGTTCCGCCACGTCTGACAAAAATTTGAGGGTTATTTAAGATAAATTTGTAGGTATGATAATGTAGTGAAAGGTTGTCAGCCCATCGCCTAAATTGCAATATACTGAAACCCTCGGATCCTTTAGCTGGTTTTTACAGCATGCCCGGAGGGAAATGCAGCTGGCACATTCTATATTCTCCTTTGTTTAGGTTGTTTACGCTCTGCCTACCCCATTAGGGAGAAGGGCGTGATTATATGTATGTATGTATCTATTGTTTTCACTAATAGATAGATACAATTGCATGTGACAACCTGTCACTACAGCAATATACATACAAATCTATAATAAATAACCTTCAAAACTTTGTCAGACGTGGCGGAACGACCTTTGTTTAGATCGTTTACGCTCTGCCTACCCCATTAGGGATAAATACATACATACATACATATAATCACGCCTTTATCCCTAACGGGGTAGGCAGAGCGTAAACGACCTAAAGAGAGGTCGTTTCGCCACATCTGACAAAGTTTTGAGGGTTATTTAAGATAGATTTGTAAGTATATTGCTGTAGTGACGGGTTGTCAGCCTATCGCCTAAATTGCAATATACTGAAACCCTCAGATCCCTTAGCTGGTTTTTACAGCATGCCCGGGAGGAAATGCAGCTGGCACATTCTATGTTTTTCTCTCGCTCCCAGGCCAGCATGGAAGAAAGGCGTTATTATAAAAAAAGTTAAAGTTAGGGATAAAGGCGTGATTATATGTATGTATGTATGTACAATTGCATGTTGGTGTGTGTTCTCTATGGCGTGCGGGAGACGACTAGCGTCATCACGCCGAAAGGTACAGTATGTTACATATTGCTGAATCGTCAAAACTTACAATAACATGTGTAGCTACATTGTTCCCCCCTTTTACAAAAAAAATCTTTTACAAAAGCTTCTCTCACCTTACTTACAAATTATATTACAACTAGCGACCCGCCCCGGCTTCTCACGCAAATTATCAGTGTTTCTCTACTAGATTATGCATGTAATATAAATATAAACCTTCCTCTTGAATCACTCCATTCAAAGAAACCGCATCAAAATCCATTGCGTAGTTTTAAAGATTTATGCATACATAGGGATGTAGGGACAGAGAAAGCGACTTTGTTTTATACTATGTACTTTGTTTTATACATTACTTACAAATGAACAACTTAAAAACATCACACAAATCAACACTTGCTATAACTATGTAGCACATGATCACAATTTTTGATTTTTTCATTCATTCATGCTTCATAGATAGATAGGATCAAAATGTAAGTTAGTGCACATTTTTAACATCTTTTTTATCCCGAAAAAGTGAAGGAAACGAAGTCGCAGATTAAAGCTTACACAAAAAATCACACGTCAAATTAAAAATAGTAGTAATAGTATAGTGAAATAGTAGCCTGACCTCTTAATAAGAAGTTACTGGTTCTGTCTGAGGCTTGAACCCTGAAAGACGCCCGTAATTCTTATTTTTCCTCCTCATTTTGCATTGAAATTTAAAAACTTTTGCAATGTCGCTGTGAAAGCTCTCTTAAGGGGTGTGTCTAGAAGACGCTTATTTATGTGTTATATTAAGTATGACAAAGGTTAAGTTGCTGACAAGTGGCGAAGTTAAACAGTTAATCAAATGTTCATTTATGTACGAAGTCTGATTTCTTTTTTTTTCGGTTCCTACTACGGTAAATAAATAACGTATCTTTTATATTCAATGATTTCAACCGGCTTTTTTGACATAAAATTATATATCACTTACAATTCATAGGTAATATTACAAATGAATTAGTTTTAACTGGGAGTCGGAAAAAAACATACATCCCGGGCATGCTGTAAAAACCAGCTAAGGGATCCGAGGGTTTCATGTATTGCAATTTAGGCGATGGGCTTTCAACATGCCACTACAGCAATATACGTATAAATCTTCCTTAAAACTTTGTCAGTCGTGGCGGAACGACCTTTATTTAGGTCATTTACGCTCTGCCTACCCCATTAGGGATAAAGGCGTGATTGTATATATGTATGTAATTATTTTTAATACTAGTGTAACATGTGCCAAAGTTAAACCACTGTGAAAAGAAAATAAAACAATAAAAGCTTTGGAAGACGAAATTAAAAACTGTAGACATTTATCACAGCTGACGTCAGCAGGAACAGAAGTACCTAATGGAAAAAGTTAGATGATCATGAACGTAGCCGAAGGTAGACCTACTTCTGGGCTTTCTCCAAAATTAACTAAACTTTACACGTTTTTATAAAAGGGTTTTTGAATAAGGATTGGTAGACATTAAAATTAATTAAGTCTTTCTTTATGATCGGCTTATTAAAATGCAATGTAAGTTAAGAGCAGAGTGTTCATAAAAATATCCTGAGCAGAAATATAGTTTAAATAGTTATAATTTAAAAACCGGTTGTCAGATTTTGTGAACTTGCACACCCACCCAGTGGGCTTGATTCTAGATTTGCCAGCTAAAACTAAAATTTAAATCTTTTTGTCACTTTCAGACTAAAAACATTGGAAAAGGACAGGAGATCTATTCTCGCCGGTTTTCGATTTACAGTCGGTGGTTTTATGCTTTATCTGTCAGTTTTATCCGCTGTCATATAATATGGCGGATAAAATTGACAGAAATACTGGGGAAACGTGCAAAAGCGCGTCAAAATCTAATACAAAGTGTAAAACTATAGAGTATAAATTGACTGTCCTTTTTCAATTTTATTATTTTGAAAGTGACAGATTTTGATTTTAGTTTTAGGTTGTAGTATCTAGAATCGAGCCCAATATCAAACCAAGTTTCGGGTTTCTACCAAAGCGGTCGGACTAATAGCTCCATCCAGCCTAGGAAGATAAATGGTCTTAGTTTACCCTTCGGTCAGAGGTCGGGGTCGAATCACCTCCTGTTCTAGTGTTAAGTGACTAATCATTCTGAGCCCTAAGTGTAGCAACACACAGGCGTCACCTTACGCTCTATAGCTTAGCTCGAAGAATCGATACGCGGGCGTAGAGCGTAAGGTGACGCATGGTTGTTGTAGGCAATGCAAAAATCATTCACAGCGTGTTGAGCGCAACCTTGCGCACAGTAAGTGACGCCTGTGTGTTGGTGCCCTTAGACCAAATCTAAAGGACGAAGAAACATCACGGACGAACAAATAAAGAACAAACGAAATAAACAAATCAGAAATATTCCTTCCATTTCTTAAATATTTCAATGTGACAATGACCGTCTTAAATACAAATAATTATGAAGCCTGTAAACCTAAAATATGTATTTATCTTTGCTCTCTCTACCCTCAATAGAGTGTGTTCTTTATATAAAATCTTTAGCGAACTTTATCTCACTTATTGTGGAATTCTATACGCGGCTAACTCTGACAAAGTATTCAATAATGTGTGTGCGTGGATCAGGGTACCTACGCGCACAGAATTCATTGAACACCACCTGAGAGGAATCTGGTACAGTTTGAGCCAAAGAACTTGACTCAGATGAGATAATCCGTGTATTGAAAACTCGACCTTAAATTCGAGCGCTTAAATGTGAATTTTAGATTTAATAAACTTCTTCAAGAAAATTTTTCTTAGTATAGTATTTCAACTGATTGTTCAAAAAAGATTTGTTTGCTGGATTAGAAGCTATTAAAAAGTAGAATATTCCAGCTGCTCATTCTAGGTGGAGGAAGGTTAAAGTGTAGGATGCAATTAAGGTAAAAATTGACACCCTTTCACTATAGAAATATCCAGTTCGTTTTCAAACTGACCCTCAAATATTGCCAGTCGTAATGCGGGGTCATTGACGCTCTGTCTACCCCGTAAAGGATTCAAGCGTGCCTATTTATACGTATTCAGTAATGTGTGTGCGTGGATCAGGGGCAGCGACGTGTGCAGAATTCATTGGGCACCAACTGAGCACAGCCACCGGCTATTTGCGGCACGAAAAAACGTATACATGCGTATACTCTATACTTATGAAGTCTGAGAAGAGTTTGTTGGCTTTTTTAATGATTTCAAAAAATAATTTGAATGCAATCCAGAGATCTTTCATGTTGCCAAATATTATCAAAATCCGTTCAAACATTCACGCGTCAAAAAGGTAACAAGCAAAGTTATTGTGAAATTTATACTACCTATTAAATTACTACCAGCTATGGGATCCGAAGGTTTTGGTATATTGCAATTTAGGCGATGGGCTGACAACCTGTCACAACAGCAACTAGAAATCTATCTTAAATAACCCTCTAAACTTTGTCAGACGTGGCAGAACGACCTTTGTTCAGGTTGATTACGCTCTGCCTACCCCATTAGGTATGAAGGCGTGATTATGTGTATGTATGTATGTATTAAATTATTGAATAACAATGAAAAACTTGACTTTTAATCCGCTACAGTTTCAGGGCATTTTATAGATTACACTGGTACTGATCTTATCCCGAAGAAGGGATTCCGAATGTCGGTTAAGTTACGTATTTAAGGACCACCTGGGAAAACGCCAACCATTTTCTTGGGTTTAAGTAAGGTAGCACTTTTGATTTCCAATTCGGAGAAAGCCAGCGACTGGGTAATGGGTACACATTAGACATGGGTGTCCATTAGATCTAGCAGTAAGGCCACCTATATTGTACTGTCTTTTGTTTTTTATATTCTTGTTTTGTATTTCTTTGAGTAAGAAATAATTATTCTATACTAGATAAACCAGGGTTCAAACGTTTGTGTTGTCTTTAAAAGATTTCATTACAAGATGTTTTCTATTTATCAGGAAAGCTGCTTGCTATTATACACAATTTATTTTCAAGGTAAAGTTTACCCGATAAACGTATTTATTTTGTCCTTTATTGTATAAAATTGCAAGACAAAAGAAAATAAACTAGACCACAAAGGCAAGCTTATCTGTTATTCGAATTTCGTGTCATCTTTCTCATTTTTTAACACACATACCATACACACATGCCTTTTACGAGGCGTTAAATGCTCTGCCTATCCCGTAAGGGATAAAGGCGTGATTTATGTATATGTATGTATGTATGCATACCATACAGGGTGTAAGTGCAGCAACACACAGGCGTCACTTACTGCGCGCAAGGTTACGCTCAACACACTGTCAATGCTTTTTGCATTGCCTACAACACTACTACTCTCTACTTCCATGCTGGACTGGGAGCGAGAGAAAAACATAGAATGTGCCAACTGCTTTTCCTCCCGGGCATGCTGTAAAAACCAGCTAAGGGATCCGAGGGCTTTAGTATAGTGCAATTTAGGCGATGGGCTGACAACCTGTCACTATGGCAATATATCTACAAATCTATCATTAATAACACTCAAAACTTTGTCAGACGTGACGGAATGACCTTTTATTAGGTCATTTTTGCTCTGCCTACCCCATTAGGGATAAAGGCGTGATTATATGCATGTATGTATGTACAACACACATGCGTCACCTTACGCTCTACGCGCGCGTTGTCACGAACTCTAATTCGGCGCATACCTCCACAAGCAAACGCGCGTAGCGCGTTTGATGACGCATGTGTGTTGTTGCATCTTCCAGAAAATGATTGAGGTTGCTCAGTCAACGAAATTGAACCACTTTCACAAAAAAATCCTTCTGGGAAATGAAAAACAAAAATTCAATTCCCCGTGCAAAATGACCACTTTGATTAGACAATATTGTAAGCATCAGGGAAGCGAAATATAAACATTTGACAGAAGGTATTTTTGGTGAAAGTTGTCCAGTTTAGTTGACTGAGCAACCGCCATTAGTTGTGGGAACCTGTCCCAACTCACACCCTGTTTTTCGTATCATATTTATATTTATCCGCACATATTTTTTATGTCATGAGGTTAATACCGGGCCTACACTAATGCGTTCCTAACGTGGCTCGCATAGGGGTTTATGAAAGTGATTTTTTTCATTTTGTTAATGTTTTTATTATGTGGTATTAAACCGCCCTTGGAATTTTTTGTTTACATTTGCTGTGTGATGCGAATATTAATTTGGGGTCCTCTTCTGACCATGAAGTGTGTAACCACTCTGAAATATCAAGGTAACAATACATATAATCATAGTAATAATCTTCTTATTGTAGTGAACAACTGCGAATATCTTTTGTCAATTTGAATGGCCTGGTTAAAATAAATAGGATAGGTTGCTTCAGAGGTGAGAAGTTTTGTAGAGCTTGTATTAAACTTCTTTTATATTAGGTAGCATGCAGTAATCCTAAAGGGTAAAAATAAATTAAAAAAACTTCATTCAATGTTAAGTCATAAAATATAAATAGTAAGGACAACATAAAAGTTGTTGAACTGCCCTGCATGTCCTGACAGTTGCACTGTGGAGGACCTCTATAACGCCACAGCCAACGCCGTCAGAGAGGCGGAGTTCTGGTCCTCAGAAGAAGAAGAACATAAAAGTTATCATTATCAATGAGGATATGATGTAATGTAATTTGTCTGACATCGGACTAGGTAAGTACGGTAGAGTCCTTGATAAATATTATGTGAGTTTAGTTACAATTAGGTTTATTATGTACCCTACAAATTACATTAAATATTAAATTATTTTCAGAGGCGAACAATAATAAACTAGTTTTAACTAGAATTTTGCAAACTTTAAAATTAATGTTAGCTAACAAATTTAAATGAAAGTTCTAAATCATATCTGTTTAAATTATAGGCAAAGCTGCGTAGGTATATCATAATCAAAAGTGAATTAGACGAGAAACTTCATAAATAAATTGTGAAATATAAATACGTTTGATACAGCATTTTACCTACTGATTCATTATAAGTAATAAAAGGTCGTACATTGACTTAGTCTTGTAACTAAGAAATTCTTTTGAATTATTTAGTTTAATCTACTTAGAATGTGAATTCAATCATGTGTTTTATAATCGATTTTATAAATCAGAGACGACGATTAGTATGTGAATTAATTATTGAATTTTAAAATCAGTCCAAACCCACCTAGTTTTTGAGTTAATCCGTAACAAATTAAAATAAAATTATATTGGTATTAATATAATTTAACTATATTGGTATCAGTATAATTTTATCTATCTTCTATCTATCTACCTATATATATAAAAATGAATCCCTATTTCCCTTGGTCACGGCATCACGCCTGAACGGCTGGACCGATTTCGCTAATTCTTTTTTGTTCTGTTTGTTATTATCAGGAGAAGGTTCTTATGAAAGAAATAATTAAGGAAATTGCGCGGAAAATTAAAAAAATTAAAATTACTTATATAAAATTATTAAACTTTTTTAATGTAACCTTAAGACATTCGACATAGAATTGACTGAATGCGTTCTGCAAATATAGTCAAAGATTTTGAAAAAAAAAAGTCAAAGAGGATGAAAAAAAAAATGACGTTTAAAACGGATTCTTCTGTCAATCTTATTTTAAAAATCTGCTCATTTATGGCGTCTAATGCGGAACAAAGTTCGCCGGGTCAGCTAGTTATTTATATATACGATTGTTGAACGTTGATGAAACAAAGAACGCCGCATTCTTTTCTCCTTTAAAACATAAAATCACTTTAAAAAGAACCAGTACAAGCTACTTTCAAGCTATATTGCAGAACGTACACATCGTTACCCATGCAAGAAAAACCTTATTGTGATGTTAAAAGCAGCTAATATTTGCAACGTGCAGTCTAGACTGGAACGTGGTTTATCAGTCAGTGCAGTGAACGTTCTAGCTAAAGCAATAAAATAGCTTTTCTAGCTATCTATTGCTATTATATAGCAGCTATGTTCAAAGCAAATAAACTGTTTACTATTATCCTCTCATCAAAGACCATCTAGCTTGCTCGTTCGAACGCCATTTGTATAGAATCCATACAAAAATGCCTAAAAATTCAAGCCAACTAAGGGCCACTTCAAACTTAAGTCGACGCGACGCGGTGCGAGGCTTGAAAGGCTTAAGCTGCGCGGCGGTATGCATGGTGCATGAATTTGATTTTTTTCACGATGAATTGGGATGGGACATGTTGTGACAGGCTTAATTTAATTTACTTACATGCTGGACTGGGAGCGAGAGAAAAACATAGAATGTGCCAGATGCATTTCCTCCCGAGCATGCTGTAAAAACCTGCTAAGGGTTCCGAGGGTTTTTGAAAATTGCAGTTTAGGCGATAGGCTGACAACCTCTCACTACAGCAATATACTTACAAATATATCTTAAATAACCCTCGAAATTTTGTCAGACGTGGCGGAACGTTTTTACTAACCGGCACAACCTGTTATTTGCTATCCGTATCATAAAAGTGTAACTAACAACAACTGTAATTTATATGTAAGCTGTTGGTTGTCTGAATATCAATAAATAAATTAAAAATAAAAACGACATTTGTTTAAGTCGTTTACGCTATGCCTACCCAATTAGGGATAAAGGCGTGATTACATGTATGTGTATGTTAATTTAAAAGCCAGTAAATTGATCCGAGCGCTTTGGTGAGGTGGTGGTGTTTTAACAAATTTAGGTCAGGGGTTGTTGACTTACCACAACCATAAAATGATCCTCAAATGTCAGACGTGGCTAAAACGCCCTTGTTGAAGCCGATAATTGGCTACCCAGTAAGGTATCTGGATCCTGGAATGGATATATCTTAGTTGTTCTTGACCTGTTGCTGTCGTCCTATGGCCCGCTGGTACAGAGGGCCCTTGAGATTTCCTTCCACTCCTCCCTGTTCAGCGCTACGATCTTCGCTTGGTTCCAGGTCAAATTGACCGCTTCTTCTTCTTCTGTCGAGTGGGTATCGAGTCCATCGACCCGATGAACCCTGGTGTCAGAGTTTTTAAACCGCCTAGTAGCACAACTATCAGGCCTCTGACCTGGTTTGAGTAACGACCACTATCAAAGACAGCGAGCGGGACCGACGGCTTAACGTGCCCTCCGAAGCACGAAATATTTTTCTTTTTCGAACAATCAGGTGATTCACCCTGCAATGTCCTAACCAAACTGGGGAAAAAATCACAAAGTGATAAATTCTCAAATATCAACTTTGTGTTTCCCCCCTGGGAATAGAACCTAGAACCTCCGGATCAGGAGTCCATGGCACTAGCCACTAGACCACTGAGGCAGTTAATTGGCCGCTTTCAGCTCAGCTTATACTGTACGTTTCCAGGTCATCACAGGTCGGCCTCCACGTGTTCTTCCAATTGGGTCCCTATCCAACTCCATTTACGACGTGCGACTTTCTTTGTAATTGGCTTGTCCTTTTCCTTTCATGCTGACCTGGAAGCGAGAAAAAAACATAGAATGTGGCAGCTGCATTTCCTCCCGGGCATGCTGTAAAAACCAGCTAAGGAATCCAAGGGTTTCAGTATATTGTAATTTAGGCGATGGGCTAACAACCTGTCACTACAGCAATATACGTGCAAATCTGTCTTTAATAGCCCTCAAAACTATGTCACACGTGGCGAAGCGACCTTTCTTTAGATCTTTTACGCTCTGCCTACCCCATTGGGGATAGAGGCGTGATTATATGTATGTATGTATTGTCCTTGATCTACACCCTGTATAAAGCGCCATATAAAAAAATAAATGGGAGAATACAATGAGATACATAAAGCGAGCCATTGTGATTTTCTCTTTAGAGAAAAAAAATACTTAAGTGCTTAATCGCGTTTCTGCTCTTGACAAATGCTTCATAACATCCTCAAAAATAAAATTAAGAAATTATTTTATAATTATAATCTCTGCTTTTGTTAAGAAAAATATAGATAAGAATTTTATTTTTTACCTTTGTTTTATCAGAATTTTCTAGAGTTTAGAAAAGGTAATACGAGTATTGTCAAATGTATGACCTAGGAGTTCAATACGGCATCACAACACACGCTATCTGATACGGAATACAAAATATAGTAAATTATACTATTTCCAACTCAGATTTAGAACAAAGGTAAACAAAGTTTCATAGCTTTTAATCAAAAATCTTGTTTCTAAGTTTGAGCTAGTAGGTATGACATAGTAATGAAATAGTAATTTTAGTAATTTAAAAAATTTGCCAACATCCATCATTTATTTTTGAAATGTGTTATTGAATAAAAAGACTTGAAATTTTGTTTACTTCTATTCAAAATTTGAGTTGAAAATAGTATAGTGGATTTGATCAGTTTGTTTACGTAAACCCAACAGATCCTTGTAAATTCTGAGACCCCAGTCTAAATCGTGAGCATACGGCTATCCTTCATAAGCTATCAATCTAACTGTCAGTTTGACAGATGTCAAACCGCCATATTGGGGTTGCTACATTACTGGTATGGTTGAGACAATGATATTACATCTACTTCCATGCTGGACTGGGAGCGAGAGAAAAACATAGATTCGAGGGATTCAGTATATTGTAATTTAGGCGATGGGCTGGCAACCTGTCAATACAGCAATATACAGATTTATTTTAAACAACCTTCAAAACTTATCAGACGTGGCGGAACGATCTTTATTCGGGTCGTTGACGCTCTGCCTACCCCATTAGGGATACAGGCGTGAAAGTATGTATGTATGTAATAGATACAAACACTAAAGTCTATGATAACATTTCTTTGATATAAGTCCTAAGTTGGATAAAATTAATTTTATGGTGACAAATGTAATAATAGTTAATCCACAATATTGTGGACCTAGCGCACATTTTAAGAAAAAAAGATTTTTATGTAGCATTATTATCAAATTAAGTAGTACACAAGAAAAATATGTGTTTAAAGAAATTACCTTCTAGTACATACTAGTTGGTAATTTTTTTAAGAACACATTTTCTTTCTTAATAGCAATCTCGATACATCAATCACGATTCATGCTTGTCATCTTGGTACATAAATATGTATAATCTTCATACATTATACGAATCAGAATAGAAAAATAGTTATTTATGAATTGATGGAAATATTCACAGTGGAGCCCTTTAGTTTAGCTGTGTAATGTCTGTCGATTTATTTATATCTATTATCGGTGTCTACTGTCTCCGTGGTCTAGTGGCTAGTGCCATGGATTCCCGATCCGGAGGTCCTGGGTTCGATACCCAGGGGGAAAAAACAAAGTTGATATTTGAGAATTTATCACTTTGTGAATTTTCCCCAGTTCGGTTAGGAAATTGCAGGCTGTATCACCTGATTGCCCGAAAAAGGAAAAGATTTCGTGCTTCAGAGGGCACGTTAAGCCGTCGGTCCCGGTCGCTGTCGTTGATAGTGGTCGTTACTCAAACCATGTCAAAACTCTGAGACCAGGGTTCATTGGGTCAATAGACTCGATACCAACTCGACAGAAGAAGAAGATCGGTGTCTATAATAGTAAAATTGTAGCCTAGGCCGAGGACCTTGTCCAAGGTTACGCCTAAACAAAATCTGTCTACCTACTACACTGTAATAACACTATAATATTGAGTCGTTTGTATGGGACGTATCTTTTTTCATATTTCGACATAAGTAAAATTCCTGTTTTGGGAAAAGTCAGTTCAGTTTACGTGCAATAAAGTTTGAAATATACCAATACCACTACCACTATTGGAAAGGTAAGATAATCTTATGGAAACATTACACAAAAGATGGTGTCCATTGCAGTCTCCTGTAAAGTAATTTCTAACAGTAATTTAAATAATTATCTTCCATGCTGGACTGGGAGCGAGAGAAAAACATAGAATGTGCCAGCTGCATTTCCTCCCGGGCATGCTGTAAAAACCAGCTAAGGGATCCGAGGGTTTTAGTATGTTGCATTTTAGGCGATGGGCTGACAACCTGTCACTACAGCAATATACATACAAATCTATAATAAATAACCTTCAAAACTTTGTCAGACGTGGCGGAACGATCTTTGTTTAGGTCGTTTACGCTCTGCCTACCCCATTACGGATAAAGGCGTGATTATATGTATGTTTGTATGTAATTTAAATAATTATTTTAAGTAGTAAGTAAAAATAGTATTACGTTGAATAAAATCAGTAATGCAAATAATAAAAATCAAGCTATAAATTACGTATACTAAGGCCCTCTTAAGTATTCATAAAAAGAAATTGAGACTGATAGCTAGTTTGCGTTCGTATCAGAAATGTCATTTCAGTACAATATGGCCTGTCAAATATATATGTACTTAATATCGCTCTCAATCTTGAGATCGCTTTTAATTACGAGCCTTAGTTACAGAGTTACTTTCACAACAGTATAATTTGACTTCTTGACATTGAAACACGAAGTAACTCAATAAGGATTAAATTTGAATTTCATATTAAATGTAAACCAAAGTTTCCTATCTACCTGTTTTCCGTTACCCCGGTAGACTAAATTAATTTTTCAGACACAAATCTTCAAAGGATAAATTATGTTGAAAGCTCACTTCATAAAACTTTTCCCTTTTGAATATCTCAATATGATCATAGTAAACACTGAAAATTGTTTCGGTCAAGTCAAAGGGAATATCTTATAATTTAATTTAATTTACATTTCAAGGTTACTAGAGCTTTCCTAAGGGATCAGAAGTGTTTGCTCTATATTTTTTTAAGGGCGTACGTACAAAATTACTTATTGGCACAGGGTGAGCAATGAAAATGAGAATTTCATAAACTTTAATTTGATAAGTAATTTTCTTTTTCTCTTCTACGTCATCTTAATATTTTCTATATCATACAAGAAAAAAGCTAAAAGAAAAAAAAAATTCCCCTGTTCTTCTTCTTCTAAGCGAATGGATTCTCGAGTCGAACAACGACCCGAAGAACCCTGGTGTCAGAGTTGTAGGCAATAGTATTTGCGAGGAATTTATTTGACGATTTTTGTTTAAGGGAACCTGTCTCAACCTTATTCTGAATCTAGTGAAACTTCATAGGTTAGTGCAACAACACACAGGTGTCACCTTCTACGCTCAAGGTTGCGCGCAACACGCTGTTAATGCTTTTTGCATTGCATACAATACACATGCGTCTCGTTACGCTGTATGCGCGCAATGCGATGAACTCTTCGTCGGCGCATCCCTCTGCCAGTACGCGCGCGTGGTGCGCAAGGTGAAGCATGTGGGTTGTAGGCAATGCAAAAAGCATTGACAGCGTGTTGAGCGCAACCTTGTGCGCAGTAAGTGACGCCTGTGTGTTGCTGCTGTAAAGAAACCTGCCTCAACGTTCTATATCTAGTGAAATTCCATTCAGTCTGGTTAGTTCCTCCGGTCCCTAAATTCAGCACAGTCTGCTTCAATTACAATGTCACTTTAAAAGTTCCCAGAAACTAATCTCATCTTTATGTTAAACAAGCGTAGGAACCCAATAACTGCCTCCGTGGTGTAGCGGTCTAAGCCATGGGGTCTCGATCCGGATGTTCCGGGTTCGATCCCCGGCGGGGAACAATGCCTTTGTGTTGTTATTTTTAGTTTGGTTAGAATATTGCAGGCTGATCACCTGATTGTCCGAAAAGTAAGATGATCTATGCTATTGGATGGGCCTCGTAAATAGTCGATCCTGTGCTTGATTTCTCTCTGGTCGTGTCAGTCAATCTGTCCCATCAGAATAACAGATTTAAGGAAAAGAGATCACTGTGTGTTTAGCGCAAACACTTGGGCTCTAAAAACTAGTCCTGCGCAGTTTGCCGATCTCTGGGAGATGATGGCACCAAAAATAGGTGGGAGGACTATTAAGAACCCAATTTAAGTTATTAAGATATCGATTCGCAACTCGTATCATACCTGTATTGTATAAATTACCTACAATAACAGTTACCGAATTCGGAGTGTCGCTGTAATTGGAAAACCTATTTAAAGCTGTTGAAATTAGAGCTTTGCGTGAAATAAATCAATCAAGTCACGTACAGTAAAACGTTGGAGCAATGGTATAGTAAATAAAATTAACAGCATATTTTTTTTGTTTTGGCCTGAAAATTATACTCTGCCTTCACTCAATTAAATGTATCACTTCTATAATATTATAATAATTATAAATTTCAAATTGTTTACTAAACATTTCACCAGAGCTATTTGAATTCTATTCATAATTGGTCTTAATTTCTGTGAATTTGAATTATATCCAAAATATTTACTAAGTTATGAATTTAAAGTGGATAAAGACTGTTTACACAGATAAGATAATAACGATACTTACTTTGTATCTTTTACTTTGTATAACATGAACAATCGTCTCAGCTCGTCCTTTTCGTAAAGTGTCAGAACTTTTGCGATAAGGACATTTTTCGGAGAGGACTTATTTTTGAGAAATTTTAGGGCGCTTGTATGAAGATGTTATACTACTTCTTTCCTTTGCTATGGCACTTGTGTAAAATGAGTAGTTGAGAGGTTGTCGGTGGAGAGGTTTTCTTTGTGCTTCGTGGAATAGAAGAAGATAAGTATTCAAAGGTCTTCGATCGTAGCTTCAAGGGCTTTTTGCTGCTAAAGCGAATGGTATATAGGAAAACAGTCGTTGTTACCTGCTTGTTTTCCAGGAAATTGAGAACGCGAAAACTTGTAGTATAATTTAAATTTGAGCTATTCAATGCTTTTTGCAAATCTATAACATAGTTGTTGGTACTATATGACATGACCATGAGGCTGGGTCGTTTTCACAGATTTTTAGAATTTCGTTTGACAAGACCACTTGAAAGTTTCGTAAGGGTACGTAGATTACAGGCAAAATACAACAAAAACCTAATTTTAGCCCTCTACCAGCGGTCTACTTTTGCAAAAATATCAACTTTCCTGTCAGATCTTCAAAGGATAACATTTGTTGATAGCTCTCTTCATAAAACTTTTCCCTTATGAATATCTCATTATGATCACTGAAAAGAAATAAAGAATTTTTTGCAATAAAGAATTTTGTATTGTATTGTAATATTAAAAGGCCCTAATTCCTAGACACCCTATCAAAGCGAAGCAAGCCATTTCCCGATTACTCTGATTATGGCAAGGAGTTTGTTGTTCTTACAGACTGTTATTTCACCCTGGATATTGTGGGTTTGGACGGACTACCACTTATTTTCTTGCGTTTGATTTTGCCTATATTTTTTAGGAAATCAGCTGAAGTATTTTGTTGCAGCTGTGCTGTGGCCGCAAGAAAGTGTGGCGGGGGGCCAGTGGGGCCTACGTGGTAGCTCTCTGGACTACACAGCTGTGGTACTGCTGGCGGCGATGGCTGCAGTACTCTTGGCTGCAGTGGGCTACCAGTGCGCTGCCACCTGGCGATGGATCATGGGCAGGTGAGGAGCTGACGATGAGCATTCTCTCAGCTATAGCACTGCTGGCTGCAGTGGGCTTCAAATGCGCTGCCACCTGGCGATGGATCATAGGCAGGTGAGGAGCTGATGATGAGCATTCTCTCAGCTGTACTACTGCTGGCGGCGATGTCTGCAGTACTCTTGGCTGCAGTGGGATACCAGTGCGCTGCCACCTGGCGATGAATCATTGGCAGGTGAGGAGCTGATGATGAGCATTCTCTCAGCTGTACTACTGCTGGCGGCGATGTCTGCAGTACTCTTGGCTGCAGTGGGATACCAGTGCGCTGCCACCTGGCGATGGATCATGGGCAGGTGAGGAGCTGATGATGAGCATTCTCTCAGCTGTACTACTGCTGGCGGCGATGTCTGCAGTACTCTTGGCTGCAGTGGGATACCAGTGCGCTGCCACCTGGCGATGGATCATGGGCAGGTGAGGAGCTGATGATGAGCATTCTCTCAGCTGTACTACTGCTGGCGGCGATGTCTGCAGTACTCTTGGCTGCAGTGGGATACCAGTGCGCTGCCACCTGGCGATGGATCATGGGCAGATGAGGAGCTGATGATGAGCATTCTCTCAGCTGTACTACTGCTGGCGGCGATGGCTGCAGTACACTTGGCTGCAGTGGGATAACAGTGCGCTGCGACCTGGCGATGGATCATGGGCAGGTGAGGAAGAGCTGATGATGAACAGGTTCCTGGACTACACAGCTATAGTACTGCTGGTGGTGATGGCTGCAGTACTCTTGACTTCAGTGGGCTACCAGTGCCACCTGGCGATGGATCATGGACAGATGAGCTGGATGATAAAGAGGTTGTATTATTGAGCTCCGGTCAAAGATTCTGGTGCACTGCTACCTAGAAAAAAAACATGGCGAAATGTAGGGAGACTGGTTGGCTTAAGGAAAGATATAGAGTAGGCTGGTACTTGCTCGTTTGTTGATAAGTGAAATTTTAAGTGCTTTATTGTAGACTAATAGACGCTTTGTTTTTAAAAGTTCTAGGGTGCCAAAATTGACTTTGTAAAAAACCAACCCTATAGAATGTAAGTTGACGTACGTGTACTCATTATCACAGCAGATTTAAAATATCCTTTGTCTGTACAGGACCAGGCGAGACTCTCAAGAAAGCAACTGTGACTCCCTCTCCCGCCAAGCAGCCATCCGCATCTCCCATTCACTACCTGATCTGCAGACTGAACCGTTGAAACAAGAGTATGTGCAAGAACATAAGGATCCTAGCAAGAAGGTAAGTGAACATGCTCCATCATTATGAAACTGCGAATCACCATTATAAAACTGTGACTCACCGTTATGAATCTGCAACTCAGTATTATGAAACTGCGACTCACAATGGTGAAATTCATAATGATGAAACTGAGAATCACTATTATAAAACTCCGACTCACTGTTCTAAAACTGTGACGCACTATTATGAAACTGCGACTCACCATTATGAAACTGCGATTCACCATTATGAAATTGCGTCTCACCATTATGAAACTGCGACTCCTTCTCCCGCTAAGCAGCCATCCGTATATCGCTTTCATTGGCTGATCTGCAGACTGAACAAGAGTATGTGCAAGAACATAAGGATCCTAGCAAGATGGTAAGTGAACATGCTCCATCATTATGAAACTGTGACTCAGAATTATGACACAGCGACTCACTATAATGAAACTCCGATTCACTGTTAAGAAACTGTGACGCACTATTATGAAACTGCAACTCTCTATTATTAATCTGTGACGCATTATTATAAAACTGCGGCTCACCATTATGAAAGTGCGACTTACTATCATAAAACTCCGACTCACTGTTATGTTATGAAACTTTGACGCACTATTATGAAACTGCGACTCTTCATTATGAAACTGCGACACACCATTATGAAACTGCGACTCACCATTATGAAACTGCGACTCCTTCTCCCGCCAAGCAGCCATCCGCATATCCCATTCATTACTTGATCTGCAGACTGAAACGTTGAAACAAGAGTATGTGCGAGAACATAAGGATCCTAGCAAGATGGTAAGTGAACATGCTCCATAATTATGAAACTGTGACTCAGTATTATGACACAGCAACTCACTATTATGAAACTCCGATTCACTGTTATGAAACTGTGATGCACCATTATGAAACTGCGACTCACCATTATGAAACTGCGACTCACCATTATGAAACTGAGACTCCTTCTCTCGCCAAGCAGCTATCCCCATTCCCACTAACTACCTGACCTTCAGACTGAACCGTTGAAACTTGTTTCAACTTATTACTTTCATACTCTTGAGTATGCGCAAGAACATAAGGATCCTAGCAAGAAGGTAAGACAAAATGCTATCTCGACATCGAAACTTTGTGAATAAGTGCGTATAGATCTACCGGGAAATCTGTTCACCTGTAACGTCGCCACTATAGCTGTCATTACTACTATTGCTGTCAACCTAGACAAATTTTAGTTCCTAATATCGCCATCTGAACAGTTATGGCGGTCGCACTGTATTTTGTTGGAATGATTCGTTTTTTTACGTTCCAAATACCAACAAAAACGTTTGCGGTCTCAACAATCACAAAATACTTATCAGATGTGACCACAGTTGTTGTAAAAAAAACATCTTTTCAAAGCCCTATCTATTATTGAAAGCTATAAGGGTCAGTTCACACCGGGAAGGGACGCGACGAGACGCAGCAGGAAACTAATTGAAGATGTATCTCGTTAATACCAAGTGACTTACTGAACCGCGTAGCGAAGATTATTAGTTCTGTCAGTGAAATGTATTATTTTTTTGCATAGCACACCTAGGGCTGTATTTATAATCAGCTCTCATGAGTGACAGCGAATTTGAGTTCGTATCGGGAATGTCATTTCAGTACAAACTGGCCTGTCAAATCATACTTAATATTGCTCTCAAGTTTGATATCGCTTCATAATTACGAGCCCTAATACATTAAAGTTTGAGAAGTTTGAAGAATTTTCATTTTATTTATATTTTCATTTTCAAGTCTTGAAAATTGCGCGCCGCGTCTCGTCGCATTGATACTGGTGTAAACCGACCCTACAACGTCAATAAACCCGTATTTTCCCTTCGTTTTGTACGATCGTCTGACATGTTATCGGGCAACTTCTTTTATCTGCCGACTGCCAGAATGGGCGTTTTCCACTATACGGCACGGCAACGACACGACAACGTCTTGATGACGTCCACCTAGTTCGAATCTAAGTGCACACAAACACGAGCAAGCTTAGTACGAAAAAACACATGCAGTTTGGCAGGCCAGCGCCGATACCGGTGGGAATCAATGTTGTGCCGGGAAAAGCGTTCCATATAATTTCATTGATTATCATAGATATTCTTTTCCAATAACTTCCATGCCGGACTGGAAGCGAGAGAAAAACATATAATGTGCCAGCTGCATTTTCTCTCGGGCAAGCTGTAAAAACCAGCTAAGGGATCTTAGGGTTTCTCTATATTGCAATTTAGGCGATAGGCTGACAACTTGTTACTGCAGCAAAATACCTACAAATCTATCTTAAACAACCCTCAAAACTTTTTCAGACGTGGCGACCGTGGTGACCTTTGTTTAGATCGTTTGCGCTCTGCCTACCCAATTAGGGATAAAAGCATGATATATGTATATATATTTTCCACGGTACCATCAACGGTGCCGTGCCGTCGCCGTCCCCGTGCCGTCTAGTCGAAAAACGCCCAACGGTTGATAACACTCTGATGCCGAATCTTCTATTGAATATGGAGTGGGCCTGAATACGGGCTGGGCATCTCAATTGTCAATTCAGGAAATACGTTTTGCAAGATACGTTGGATATTAACAAAATAAGTAGGATGATATTTGGACAGACAGGCTCAAACCCGTATGTGAAAGATATTTTATTACACTGTCTGATCACTGGTGCGAGCTAGGAAAAAGCAGAGGGGTCTGGTCTAGTTATTGAAAGAATACTATTTTATAATGAAGTGACTGAATTGGACATACATATCTACACATTAAATAATATAATCTTTCTCATCAAGTCATACATACATACATACATACATACATACATATAATCACGCCTTTATCCTTAATGGGGTAGGCAGAGCGTAAACGACCTAACCAATGGTCGTTCCGCCACGTCTGACTAAGTTTTGAGGGTTATTTAAAATAGATTTGTATGTATATTGCTGTAGTGACAGATTGTCAGCCCATCGCCTAAATTACAATATAATGAAACCCTCAGATCCCTTAGCTAGTTTTTACAGTATGCCCTGGAAGAAGTGCAGCTGGCACATTCTATGTTTTTCTCTCGCTTCCAGGCCAGCATGGAATAATATTTTTTTTATAAAATAATAAATTCCTATAATATTCCTATGGTAAAAGTCAGGGTGTAGGTGAATCCACGGCAATTAGAAAAGTTAGTTCGTGGTTCATCGAGTTTTTTATCGACCTCAAACCCCACTCGAAAAAAAAGAAGAAGAAAATTTAGTTGTTTACAACTACCATAGACCTTTTTAATATTCAAAGCGGGAGAGTAAATCCTTTTTACATAGAAAACAGTTTATAAAGGTCAAACTTAATCATGGCTTATCAGGGACAATGCAGCTTAAAGAATGGCCTTCAGATAAGAACGAATTATAAAGAAATATTGGTATTTCAAGAGGAAACCATAAAGTTTGAAGGTCAGAGGATATTTTCCGGAAAGATTTGATATGACATGTGAAATAACAGCAAAATACCACTCGTGTGATGCCCAGTTAGTATCGACATAAAAAAATTACACCAGCTTCTCAAAACAAGATATAAATCGTCCAATCGGCGAGTGTAAAATATATACATAGTCTTCATTTTGAAAAGGTTATAGTAGAAATCTTCTACAGATTGTATCTACTGACAAAATGGTTCAACAATCGACTAAGTAGCGGTCCACTAGATATCATATTATATTATCCCATTAATTGTGTCTTCCATGCTGGACTGGGAGCAACGGAAAAACTTAGAAAGTGTCAGCTGCATTTCCACCCGGGCAGGCTGTAAAAACCAACTAAGGGATCCGAGGGTTTCACTATATTGTAATTTAGGCGATGGGCTGACCACCTGAACAAATCTATCTTAAATAACCCTCGGCACTTTGTCAGACGTGGCCGAACGACCCTTTTTTTAGGACGGTCGCGCTCTGCTTTCCCCATTAGGGATAAAGGCGTGTTTATATGTATGTATGTATTAGTTGTGTATAATATCGTATTACTTTCGCTACAAAAAAACCCGTAAACCAAAATGTGGGTACATCTAACTGTCAGTCTATTCGAATGCCGATCGTATCGCGAACATACCCCGAGGCCTTATATCAGTAAACATCTCAAATTCAGATAACTTCACCGTGCAAATAAGATATTCTTCAACTTTCTTTGCAAATTATTTTATTCAGGGTCTTGTTCAGAAGTTCGAAACCATTATTCGTGTGCAACTTTGAAGGTCAAAGTAAATATTTCCTTTTCTTCATAAAATATCTAAATTACCAATTTCGGGTAGAATAAAACATATTACGTGATACGACACGACAGATTCTTAAACAACATCATAGAGGGGAAAATAGAAGGGAAGAGAGGAACAGGAAAACCTAGATGTAATTACCTTGACCAAATCAGAGAGAAGGTGGATGTCAAGTCGTATCAAGAAGTGAAATCGTTGGCAGAAGACAGTGAACGTTGGCGATTACTCCACTGACAAGTACTTAGTACTTAAATTAAAGAAGAAAACATTTTACACCCTGTTTTATTAAATTTATCATCACTACACAGTATAAAACAAAGTCGCTTTCTCTGTCCCTATATCCCTGTGTATGCTTAGATCTTTAAAACTACGCAACGGATTTTGATGGGGTTTCTTTTAATGGATAGAGTAATTCAAGAGGAAGGTTTATATGTATAATACATACATAATATAGTAGAGAAACACGGATGATTTCCGTGCGAAGCCGGGGTGGGTCACTAGTACCTAACATAATTAGGAGATACTCTCATCAGAAACAGGAAACTGTCTAGTTTGCTAGCATCTGGCAGTGTATGTGAAAGTCAATGCCTTTGAGACTTCTGAATGAGCTCACTCAATGAGTTTCCATCACTTCTGGCTTTGGCTCGTATTTATGATGCGATCTAAAACTTGAGAGCAATATTAAGTACGGATTTGACAGGCCAGTTTGTACTGAAATTACATTTCTGATACGAACCCAAACTGGCTGTCACTCCTGAGAGCTGTTTTTAAATACGGTCCTTAGACTGGTCAAATCAAGTGCAAATCCATCTATCGGAAATAAATAGAAAACCACCAATTGCATTTTTATTTTTCCTTTATGTTATGTCAAATTCTGAAATCAAAGAAACTTGACCATTTTAAAATCATCAAAGATAATAAAGCATTATAATCCTCACCACCGTGATTAAATAAATAAATAAGGAAGGTGATTGACTGGCAGGAAGATTATTTGATAAACTGGTTACGACAGTTCTATTAATTAAACAGAGGAACTTTCCACAAAAGTAACTGATCTTTGAGTGGAATTTTCTAAACACAATTAAGTGCAGATCCAGTTGGCTTAAACTGCTTCAAAATATTATACGATCTACGCGCGCGTACTGAAAGAGGTTGCCGACGTAGAGTTCATCACTACGCGCGAGTAGAACGTAAGGTGACGCACGTGTATTATACCCTAAAGAACAATGCATAGTGCATACGTCAACGTCATTCTTTTTCAAATCGTGTGAGATCTCGGGTTGACAAAATTGTTCATCAAGGCACTTTCGCCAGATTAAACTTAAAATTTTGATAATAATATCAGACAGGCGTAGCTGCCTGTTTTAGGGCCGTATTTGTAATTAGCGCTCATAAGTGACAGCGACTTTGAGTTCGTATCAGAAATGTCATTTCAGTACAAACTGACCTGTCAAATCCATACCTAATATTGCTCTGAAGATTGATATCGCTTCATAATTACTAGCCTTAGTACTTTTATGATTCGGGAATGCTATTTTCCTATAAACAAAATTTGTGTAAAAATAAATAATTCATCTATTAGAAAGCGATTTTTTTATAAGATTTGAATTTTATTCAAATTTGAACTAATCAGTGGTATATCGAGTCAATTATTAGTATATCGAGAAGCGTTCGGTACGCCTCGGATTTTCATTTCGTTCTTCCGCTTCCTTTGTAGTAGATATTATTCCTCGTGTTTTAATCTCGAAGACCTTGGGATCTCGAGCCTCGGTAATGAAAACGGTGTGCTTAATTAAAATGCAGAGAAATGTATTTTTCTTAATTTTTCACGGAAGTTTAACTTTTCTGCAGTTACGAGGTTCTTGCGCCGCAGAAGCTAAAATGTAAAGTAGCTGCTTAGTAATTAGATGTTACGGTTTGTTTTCATTATTTATTTTTGTTTTTGTACACTTTTTGAAACGTGCATCCTGCATGTTTTATTTATAGCTTCCATGCTGGACTGGGAGCGATAAAATAACGTAGAATGTGCCAGCTGCACCTCCCCCCGGGCATGCTGTAAAAACCAACTAAGGGATTCGAGGGTATATTGTAATTTAGGCGATGGGCTGGAAACCTGTCACTACAGCAATATTCAGTTCTATCTTAACCCTCAAAACTAGTCAGACGTGGCGGAATGACCTTTGTTTGGGTCGTGGACGCTCTGCCTACCCCATCAGGGATACAGGCGTGATAGTATGTATGTATGTTTTATCACTAACTGTCTAACAAGTGTTATTCATACTGATAAATCAATGACTACTCACTTGTATGTTTAACGGAGGTGTTTAATCTCTACGTTTCGACTCTTTACGAGTGGTGTGTGATTTTTACTCTCCATGAAGAAGACTCTTGTAAAGAGTCGAAACGTAGAGATCAAACACCTCCGTTAAACATACAAGTGAGTCGTCGTTCCATTTTTGTTGGCCATCCATCGTAAGTACATGTATATGTAAATGTTTAATACGTAAATGTTTTTTTTAATTTTTCTTTTTTTAAGCAGTGCCAGAAACGTTTTTTTCACTCTACACTAACTTTTCACTGCCTCCGTTATCTAGCGTTCTGAACAATGGGCTCTCGACCCGGAGGTCCTGGGTTCCATTCCCGGCGGGGGACAATGACCTTTTGTTGTTGTTGTTTCTAGTTTGGTTAGGACATTGCAGGCTGAACCTGATTGTCCAATAAGTAGGATGCTGTCGGATGGGCATATAAATAGTCGGTCCTGATTTCTTTCTGATCTTGTTAGTCAATCTGTCCTATCAGAATAAGAGATTGAATAAGTAGAGAGTGCATCTGTGTGTAGCGCAAACATTTGGGTCCTAAAAACTAGCTCTGCGCAGTTGGCCGATCGCTGGGAGAATGGCCGCCAACACCGAAAATCGGTGGGAGGACTATTATACTCTATACTAAACCTCATTGACATGAGCGCATCGTTTGAGACGTCTTTCGCTTATTCTCTTTTACAGCTAAGCAAAGGCAGTGAGTGACATCTATTCAGCTTTGAATTCTCCTTACCTTTGCACGTAGAAGCCGCAGTCCACGTGATTTCTCTGTGTTAACTCTCCTGCATACAAATCTTCCTGCAAAGCAAAGCCGGCAACGGGCGTTTTTCGACTAGACGGCACGGCGACGGCAACGGCTCGTCGTCGGTACCGTGGAAGAGATAATCTATGAAAATCAATGAAATTATATCGAACGCTTTTCCACTTGCCAGCACGGCAACGGCACGGCATTGATTCCCACCGGTATCGTTTGCCAAACTGCATGTGTTTTGTATTCGTACGAAGCATGCGCGTGTGTGTGCGCTCAGATTGGAACTAGGTCGACTTTGTCGTGTCGTTGCCGTGTCGTCTACGCCCAAAGTGGCAATGTTTCAGTACTGTCTACTAGACACATAACGGGATCTCTCCAGGGCATCCTGGGAACTGTCCAATTCTGGTCGGTGCTTAGTACAAAATGTGCTCTCAAAGGAAAAGCTGTCTGAATATTAATTTAATTCTCGTTAATCTCTTATATGTTACATATTCAGTGTATAAGTATGAACTACTAGAATTTGGCTCTTCCATTTCAACTAGTCACGCCTTTATCCGTAATAGGGTAGGCCTCTGCCTGCGTAAACGACCTAAACAAAGGTCGTTCCGCCACGTCTGTCAAAGTTTTGAAGGTTTTGATTTCTAGTAAATTGCTGTACTGACGGGTTGTCAACCCATCGCCTAAATTACAATATACCAAAACCATCTGATCCCTTAGCTAGTTTTTACAGCATGCTCGGGAGGAAATGCAGCTGGCACATTCTATGTATTGATATCGCTCCCATTCCAGCATGGAAGTATAATGAATATTAATTTAATTCTCGCTAATCTTTGATATGTTACATATTTATTGCATAAGTATGAATCTTCCATGCTGGCCTGTGAGCGATATTAATACATAGAATGTGCCAGCTGCTTTACCTCCCGGGCATGCTGTAAAAACCATCAAATTGTTCCGAGGGTTCAAGTATATTGTAATTTAGGAGAGAGGCTGACAACCTGTCACTACAGCAAAATACCTTCTAATCTATCTTAAATAACCCTCAAAACTGTCAGACGTGGCGGAGCGATCTTTGTTTGGGTCGTTGGCATTGTCATTAGGGATAAAGGCGTGATTATATGTATGTATGTATAAGTATGAACAACTAGATTTTGGCTCTATTTCAACTATTAGGTATTTATTTGAAAGACGCGCTGCATGAGACATCAGCTGAATGCGACTGAGCCTTCAGGACCTACATTTTCACTGCCACGATTCTACTTTTATCACTTTAAGTACACATTAGTGTTCAAACATATTAACATATATTACAACAACATATTAATGTTTTAATGATCATTCTGGTCATAGTTTTACTAAGAATAACAAATCATAATTTTAGTTATGCTGAGGTTAGACCGCATTAGGGCGTAGCTGCAGCGAAGCGACAGAACGCGACAAAAACTGTCAAAATGTATGAACTTATACATTTGCGCCGTGTCGCAACGCGCCGCTCCGCTGCAGCTACAGTGCCGCTTCAGTGCGGAGCATCTCATACATTTTCATACAAATAACTACCTCCGTGGTCTACTGGTCAGAGCCATGGGCTTACGATCCGGAGGTCCTGGATTCGATTCTCAAAGGGGAACACAAAAGTTGATTACTGTCAATTTATCCCCAGTTTCGTTAGGAAAGGGAAAATTGCAAGGAAAAGGTTTCCGTGCTTCGGAGGGCACGTTAAGCAGTCGGTCCCGCTCTCTGTCTTTGATAGTGGTCGAAATTCCAACCACGTCAGAGGCCTAATAGCTCTGCTACTAGGTGGTTTGGAAACAGACACCAGGGTTCATCGCGTCGTTTGACTCGAGAATCCACTCGCTAAGAATAAATAAACATTTCTCGCTCAGTGCAATTACGTCCTGGTGCGGTCTGACCAAGGGTCCGAGATATTCGTTGTTAATCAAACGAATGTTTTATGTAAAAGAAAACAAAGCAACTCTGCTTTATTTCTCACAATTTTCAGGTAAATTCAGCACACTACTTCGATCACTAGTCATAATGTATTCTAATCTATCCGCTTTGTTTTCTCATTCGTGGCGGCTTACAGTTTTCTCATGGGAAATCGATATTTCCTCGCAGTTCATGGGGAAATCATTTTCTTCCCGTGTTTTGTCTCTAGTGGACAACGATTTGTCTTTTCGTGGAAATAAAACTGGGTACCTGAGCACGATTATATTACGATAATCCCACATTTCAGTATATTAAAATACAATCTACATACATACGTACATACACATAGTCACGACTTCATCCCTGATGGGGTAGGCAGAGCGTAAACGACCTAAACAAAGGTCGTTCTGCCACGGCTGACAAAGATTTGAGGGTTATTCAAGATAGATTTGTAGGTATATTGCCGTAGTGACAGGTTGTCAGCCCATCGCTGAAATTGCAATATACTGAAACCCTCGGATCCCTTAGCTGATTTTTACAGCATGCCCGGGAGGAAATGCAGCTGGTACGTTCTAAGTTTTTCTTTCGCTCCCAGTAATAAAGGTAATAAAGGTAATCACATCAATTCAGTACCATCCTTATTTCAATCACAATTTGGTATTTAACTGTTACTGCTTTACTTACTAATATAATCATCATCTCCCTAGCCTTATCCCGTATCTCACGGGGTCGGCTACCTAATCTAGGTGATTGAACGAGGGTACTGGTTTTTACACAGAGCGACTGCCATCTGACCTCCGCAACCCATTAGGGAAACCAGACCCAATCCTAGATCAGGTCAGAGTTTTCAAGCCGCCAATGCTTAGCACTGGCCTCTGTCATGGCTTAACGACTAATATCTACGGTATTAAACGATATTAACCGGGACCAACGGCTTAACGTGCCTTCCGAAGCACGGAAAAAGCACCGAATAAACGTACATGTGAAATTCGAAAACCGAAAAACACATTGGTACATGGTGGGATTCGAACCACGGCCTCCCGCTCAGGAGGCAGCGGCCCTATTCACTACACCATCGGGCTCTCCCTACTTACTAATATAATGTTAACAAGAAATGTTTTGGGGTGGAATGGGATCTACCTCCTAGTGGTCCACCCCGGGCAGCGGCAACACAGGCTTGCCTGTGAATAAGTCCAGCTGAACGATCCCTACAAAGCAGTGGTAGGCTCCGCAAGTGGCCGCCTGGCTCGCAACCACTCTCTCACCGGAGTCCAGCGCCAAACAGCTTGCTGTATTCCGTCGGTGCGTGAGATTGCAAGTGCCATAACAGGTATCTTCTGGGTAAGTTCGCTCCATCGTCGACTCTGTCACGGTCATCTCTGACCTTGTGTCTAAAGTCAAAAGCAAACCCATAACTAATTTTTAAAAAAACACATTTACTTTTAGCAAAATTAATGTATCGCGTCTAATTATTATATTATTGTAGTGACACATGTTATTGTAAGTTTTTACTATTGAGCAATATGTAACACACTGTAGCGTTCGGCGTGGTGACGCTAGTCGTCTCCCGCCCGCCGCAGAGAACACACACCAACATGTAATTGTATCAAGTATTTGTGAAGACAATAGTAAGGCCTCAAAACAGTTTCTGAGTTCATCTTTTCTACAGCCATTCCTCGTCACACTTATACCTCTAAATTATCAAACTTGGGCCTCTGTGACTTCATTTGAAATATTACTGCGAAATGTTACTTTATAAATTGAAGCCAATTCCATGAAGAACTCGTGTTATTAACAAATAAATAAATAAAGGAAAACCATAAGTAACGGAAACAAGATGTCTCAAGTGCTTTCTGTATTTCCAGGTTTCATGGAATTTCATTTTGTAAAAACCAGGGAGCGAATTTCTTCCAAGTAGCTGTTGCTTACGTTACTGTCGCATAATTTAATTTTTACCTGCCTCCGTGGTCTAGTGGCCTGAGCCATAGGCTCCCGATCCGGGGGTCCTGAGTTCGATTCCGAGGGGATATTTGTCAATTTATTACTTTGTGAGGTTTTCCCCGGTTTGATTAGGACAATTTTTTATTTTTTTTACTGTTCACATCACCAGATTATCCGAAAAGAAAAAGAGTTCCTTGCTTCGGACGGCACGTTGTCACCGGTGATCGTTACTCAAACAATGTCAGAGGCAAAATAGCTGTGCTAAATATGGTTTCAAAACTCTGACAGCAGGGTTGTGTCATCACTCCGTTGATCGACTCGAAAATCCACTAAGAAGAAGTCGTATATTTAAAAAACGCGATGATAAGGCTGCTTTTCCACCAGAGATACGCGAGCGAAATGTGTCGTTGGAGGATGTCTAGCTGTGCTGTGAAAATGTGTGGGTGGTGTCTCCACCAAAGCTGTGCTAGGAAAATGTGTCATAAGAGGATGTGTAGCTTTATTGACATTTCACAATAAGTTGCTGATTTGGCGATTTTTTTTTAATTTATTCATTTATTTCGTTACAAACAAAATATGAATAAATATGACAATCGGTGTCGTTAAACCCGATAGGGTTTGTCAACGACACAACTAGTAGGCAAATAGCGTATCGTTGACCTCTGTTGCAAACTGCCGTAGTACACTCAACTTGTTTGAGCTCTCAATAGTACCTCAGCAAAAGGCCGACGTATCATAAAAATCCAAGAAAATACATTAGTTTATTAGCCCCATCTGGACTGGTCCGTTCTGCGAACACTCATACTTGATTGAGATGCTGTCTGGAGCAATTTATCAGCTGGATGCGCCAAGGGACCTTTGGAGTACCTCGTGTCCGAAAGTCTTCGTATAATTTTTGATCGGACTATTGTAACTGTGTTATAAAGAATTATGAAAAGGATTATTAGTCATTCCATGTTGGTCTGGGAGCGAGAAAAGAACATAGAATGTGCCAGCTGCATTTTCTCCCGGGCGTGCTGTAAAAATCAGCTAAGGGATCCGAGGGTTTCAGTACATTTTAGTATAGGCGATTGGCTGACAACCTGTCATTACAGAAAAATACCCACAAATATTTCTTAAATAACCCTCAAAACTTTGTCAGACGTGGCGGAACGACCTTTGTTTAGGTCACTAAGGCTCTGCCTACCCCGTTAGTAATAAACGCGTGATTATATGTATGTATGTATTGACAGGATAAAATGAGTAAAAATTTCGCACACGACTCATAAAAGTTAACAGTACAAGTATATAATTTCGTGTTGGAGTTGGAAATTAAAACAAACTGACCTACAAAACCTACAGTAGAGCTTCTTAGGCTCGTAATTATGAAGCGATCTCAAACTTGAGAGCAGTATTAAGTATGGATTTGACAGGCCAGTTTGTACTGAAATTACATTTCTGATACGAACTCAAACTCACTGTCACTCATGAGCGCTGATCATAAATACGGCCCTTACTTGCATACGCTCGTTTGTAGGTTTCCTTGGTTATATTTCTATCATCTCCCTAGCCTTATCCCGTATCTTACGGGGACGGCTACCTAATCTAGGGGATTGAACGAGGGTACTGGTTTTTACACAGAACGACTGCCATCTGACCTCCGCAACCCAGAAGGGAAACCAGACCCAATCCTAGATTAGGTCAGAGTTTTCAAGCCGCCAATGCTTAGCACTGGCCTCTGATATGGCTTAACGACTAATATCTACGGTATTAAACGATATTAACCGGGACCAACGGCTTAACGTGCCTTCCGAAGCACGGAAAAAGCGCCGAATAAACGTACATATGAAATTCGAAAACCGAAAAACACATTGGTACGTGGTGGGATTCGAACCACGACCTCCCGCTCAGGAGGCAGCGGCCCTATCCACTACACCATCGGGCTCTCTTCCTTGGTTATATTTAATAACTTAAATAAATTTTACAACACAGTTGCTCGTAAAGGGTCTCTTATTGCATCCGTTTATTATATATTTTCTCGATATTATGACATACGTGCGCTTTGACAATTACAGTCTCTGCTTCCTTGTAGCAATATTGCCTCGGCTGTGAATTACCTTTTATTCCATGCTGGACTGGGAGAGATAGAAAAACATAGAATGTTCCAGCTGCCCTTCCTCCCGGGCATGCTGTAGAAGTCAGCAAAAGGGACTCGAGGGTTACAGTGTATTGTAATTTAGGCGATGGGCTGACAACCTGTCACTATAGCAATACATTTTTCAATCTAAAATTGCCCTCAATTTTTGTCAGACGTGGCGAAAGCGCCTTTTACGAGGCGTTTATCGCTCTGCCTACCCCGTAAGGGATAAAGGCGTGATTTTATGTATGTATGTAACATAACCATCAAAACTTATCCTAAGTGGCATAATAAGTATAGCAGCACTTAAACGTTTTGGTCACCCCCTATGGGATAAAAACGTGACTTTGATGTATGTCCAATAGTTCAATAACCAATATTGTACAGCGGCGCTAAGGTTAAGGCTGTTTCTCAATATCCAATATATTATACCATCAATATTTGTGTAACTGTCTCGACTTTGTTTACTGTTTTCAACGCTTGAATAGAGCAAAATAACAAATTACATACATACACAGTATTACACCTGTACCTTAATGGGTTAGCCAGAGCGTCAAACACCCAAACAAAGGTCTTCCGCCTTCTGACAAGTTTTGAGAGTTGTTTATAAAATATCTGTATGTTGCTTTAGTGACAGGTTAGCAGCCCATCGCCTATATTACAATATACTGAAACCGTCGAATTGACTGTTTAATTAATGTTTTTTTTTGTTTGCATTATTGCTATTATAAATATTTTTTGACATATTTATTCATATCAATCTTAGTTTTTATTTTTATATTCAATTTAATGACAGTCCTCAATTTGCAGTGCCCTCGACAGGGCCTCATATGTGATACTATCTGTAATATTAGATCTTAAGACACCATGTGACAGCAAATAAGTGAATTATGAATTCCTTAACCAGTTTTTACAGCATACCCGGGAGAAGATGCAGCTGGCACATTCCATGTTTTATTTCGTTGGAATCATTATCAAGAGTTAATAGCATATTTAATTATTCGTAAGAATTCATGTAATAAATAATATGTAAATATACCTATAGGTTATTTGGGGAGCCCGGGAGGTCGTGGTTCCAATCCCACCACGACCAATGTGTTTTTCGGTTTGCGAATTTCATATGTACTATGTTTATTCGGTGCTTTTTCCGTGCTTCGGAAGGCACGTTTAGCCGTTGGTTCCGGTAAATATCGTTTAACACCGTAGATATTAGTCGTTAAGCCATGTCAGAGGCCAGTGCTAAGCATTGGCGGCTTGAAACACTCTGACATAATCTAGGATTGAGTCTGGTTTTCCGTTCTGGGTTGCGAAGGTGAGATGGCAGTCGCTCTGTGTAAAAAACAACCTCGTTCAATTTCCTAGATTAGGTAGCCAATCCCGTGATGTACGGGATAAGGCTAGGGAGATGATAATGATGATGATTGAGAAAATCAACAGCTATACTCAAATAAATATAAGTACATAACATAAGCAATTAACAGGTTTCCCTAAATTACATTCCGTACTAATTATATTTTATTTTTTAATTTTTATTACTTTTTTATCACATTTATTTTGTGTGTTATTTCGTAAGAAACTTCAAATAAATATACTCAAGTTTTTCCCTGAATATGAAACAGATTGATTATCAGGAAAACTGTCTATTAATCTTAACACGAAACACGTGTAAAATATGATTCCAACATTTTACATACATAAATACATATAATCACGCCTTTATCCCTAATGGGGTAGGCCGAGCATAAACGACCTAAGCAAAGGTCGTTACGCCACGTCTGACAAAGTTTTGAGGGTTTTATAAGATATATTTGTACGTATATTTCTGTAGTGATAGGTTGTCAGCCCATCGCCTAAACTACAATATACTGAAACCCTCAGATCCCTTAGCTGGTTTTTACAGCATGCTCGGGAGGAAATGCAGCTGGCACATTCTATGTTTTATCATTTTAATTATTACCATTGCAAATTAATTGGAAATTAAATAGTCGGAGTTTTGTTGTGAATTCATGAGTGAATTATGACGTAAAATTTTATATTAAAATTTTCTTTACTACGTTATATTTCTATAATGATCTTTTGATTCAATTCATATTTTGACTGTGTGCCCCTTCACTTCCATGCTGGACTAGGAGCGAGAGAAAAACATAGAATGTGCCAACTGCATTTCCTCCCGGGCATGCTTTTAAATCCAGCTAAGGGATCGGAGGGTTTCAGTATATTGTAATTTAGGCGATGGGCTGACAAACTGGTCACTGCAGCAATATTCCTACAAATCTATCTTAAATAACCCTCAAAACTTTGTCAGACGTGGCGGAACGACCTTTGATTAGGTCGTTTAGGCTGTGCCTGCCCCATTAGGGATAAAGGCGTGATTATATGTATGTATGCATATTTTGATACTTAAAAAACTGATATTTTAAATGCGAATGTCTATTTGCTTTTGTGGTTTCACGCCTAAAAGATTAAACGGACAAGGGCTAGGTATTATAAAAAAACCTTATGCTCACGAAGGAACCATCTGCTTCTGACATCTATTGGGGCACGAAATTCATATTTGTCAATTGGTCAATCTACTTCCATGCTGGTCTGGAAGTAATAGAAATATATGGAATGTCCAACCGCATCTCCTCCCAGGCACGCTGTAAAAAACAGGTAATTGATTCGAGGGTTTCAGTATTGTAATTAAGGCGATGGGCCGACAACCTTTCACTATATCAATATATATACAGATCCATCTAGTATAACCCTCAAAACTTTGATTTAAATGAGCTTTGTTTAGGTTGTTTACGCTCTGCCTACCCTATTAGGGATAGGGGCGTGATTATATGTATGTATGGTTAATTTCTGAGGTTTTCGCTAGTTTGATTAGGACAGAAAGTGCAGGTTGAATCACCTGACTTTCTATCAAGATAATTAATTTAGTGATTAGGAGAGTCTGTTTGTCTTTGATAGTTATCAGTAGAGAGCGTATCTGAAGTAGCTACTATTGGAAAATATGGATATGACCATTTTGTTACTCAAGTAACAAATCATTTATGAAATGTAAATCATATGTGATGTTAATTTAATTGCGTCTCATAGCTTATGGGATGTGTCCGTATCAATAAAGGGACACACAGAAAATTTAAAAAAATATAGACACTAATAAAAAATAAAGTCTGTCCGAAATAGTATTTTGTTTGAGAAAGCAATTTTTATTAGGAACGAATTCCCGAAACCTTTTTTTATGTATTCCTATCGTTAAATTAACACCTATATATTTTTTAATTCATAAAAATTATGTTACTTGAGTAAAAAACGTCGTATCTGCCTCTAAGAATGCTATTTCACTAGCCTAGGTCTGCTGGAAGAGATTTCTTTTTAGAAATAAGCTGTGCCTGTTGTGTCTTTGTTTAATATGTAAATGTCCTTTGTATATTCATACATACATACATATAGGCACGCCTATATCCCAAATGGGGTAGACAGAGCGTAAACGATCTAAACAAAGGTCTTTCCGCCACGTCAGACAAAGAGGGTGATTTAAGTTATATTTGTATGTATATTGCTGTAGTGACAGGTTTTTAGCCCATCGCCTTTATTGCAATATACAGAAACCCTTAGCTGATTTTTACAGCATGCCCGGGAACAAATGCAGCTGGCACATTCTATGTTTTTCTCTCGCTAACAGTCCAGCATAAAATAAACCAGCATCGAAGAAAGAGAAGAAGTTTTGTATTATATTGTGTAAATAACTGTTAAATAAATAAATATGGACTGGTCATATCCATACTTTTCCACCAACAGCTACTTTAGATATATTCCCTAGTTATCAGCATACAAAGCATTCATCTCTCGTGTGTATATCGAGTCGATCGATGTCAGCGGCCTAGGTAAAAAAGTTCGTCGTCTGAAGAACCTACTCGATAGAGAAATAGTGAACCCGGAAAACAGAAAGTTAGTATCTTACAAACCAAGCTTTGAAAAACATAGAATGTGCCAGCTGCATATCCTCCCGGTCGTGCTGTCAAAACCAGCTAAGGAATTCGAGGGTTTCAGGAATATTGCAATTTAGGCCATTGATTACAACCCGTCACTACAGCAATATACCTACAAATCTATCTTCATTATCCCTCAAAACTTTGTCAGGCGTGGCGAAACGACCTTTGTTTAGGTCGTTAACGCTCTGCCTACCCCACTAAGGGTAAAGGCGTGATTATATGTATATAGGTATGTATAAACCAACTAAACAAACCTAAAGAACCTTGACATACCACGATGAGGAAAGTTGGCGACCTTGGCTGTCGGATCAGTATTTGAACGTCCCATTATTTTCGATTCGACGAATTATTTATTGGGTCACAAATCAGAGGAAACAATGTTATATAGACTATGTGTACCGGGTGTAAGGGACAGCGTCCCGCAAACTGATAGGGGTTACTCAGTCAACGGAATTGAACAACCTTCACCAGGGAATTATTTTAGGCGATGAAAAAAAAAATTACTTTCCTGTACAAAATGACCTCGTCGATCATACAGTTTGCATACATACATACATACATAAATCACGCCTTTATCCCTTACGGGGTAGGCAGAGCGTTTAACGCCTCGTAAAATCGCTTTCGCCACGTCTGACAAAAATTGAAAGCAAGTTTAGTTTGTAATATGTATTGCTTTAGTGACAGGTTGTCAACCCATCGCCGAAATTACAATACACTGTAACCCTCGAGTCCCTTTTTCTGACAACAGCATGCCCGGGAGGAAGGGCAGCTGGAACATTCTATGTTTTTCTATCTCTCCCAGTCCAGCATGGAAGAAATACAGTTTGTATGTATGTAAAAGCATTTTTTTTCTGAAATATTTCTTGGTGTTAGTTGTTCAGTTTCATTGACTGAGCCACCGCTATTAGTTAGCGGGACGTTGTCCCTTACACCTCGTATGTATCAGTTGGAATTGTGGCCAGTCATAGTTTACGAAGGGACGCTAAAAACAGTGGATCACTATGTGACACGGAAAGGAACACAAGTTCTGAAAATTATGAACAACATACTTACTTACTTATAGTCACGCCTTGAGCCCTAATGGGTTAGGCAGAGCGTAAACAACCTAAACAAAGGTCGTTCCGCCACGTCTGATAAAGCTTTGAGGGTTATTTAAGATAGATTTGTAGGTATATTGCTGTATTCACAGGTTGTCAGCCCATCGCCTAAATTGCAATATACAGAAACCCTCAGATCCGTTACCTGGTTACTACAGCATGCCCGGGAGGAAATGCAGCTGGCACATTCTATGTTTTTCTCTCGCTCCCAAAAAATCCCAGGAAGAAATAAACAACATTCGTTTCATTTTTTGTGAATTTTTGTTTCATTCAAAGAGCCCGATGGTATAGTGGATAGGGCCGGTCGTGGTTCGAATCTCACCAGGTGTATTTTTCGGTTTTCGGATTTCATATGTACGTTTATTCAGCGATTTTTCCGTGCTTCGGAAAGCACGTTAAGCCGCTGATCCCAGTTAATATCGTTTAATACCGTTGATATTAGTGCTTAAGCCATGTCAGAGGCTAGTGCTAAGCAATGGCGGCTTGAAAACTCAGACTGAATCTTGGATTGGATCTCCCGGTATAATACTTTTTTTTTATTTCAAATCTCCAAATCGCTCCATATTCTCTACAAATATAGCGAAAACGATTGGTTAAGTGGTTTACATACACATAGCCATTTTAAAATATCTCTTATATTTACTGTCCCGCTTAAAACGGATAAAACAAAAAATAATCTGCGCCGTGTTTGATTAGACTTACTTCCATGCTGGACTGGGAGAGATAGAAAAACATAGAATGTTCCAGCTGCCCTTCCTCCCGGGCATGCTGTTGAAGTCAGCAAAAGGGACTCGAGGGTTACAGTGTATTGTAATTTAGGCGATGGGCTGACAACCTGTCACTATAGCAATACATATTACAATCTAAAATTGCCCTCAATTTTTGTCAGACGTGGCGAAAGCGCTTTTTACAAGGCGTTAAACGCTCTGCTTACCCCGTAAGGGATAAAGGCGTGATTTATGTATGTATGTATGTATGTGTTTGATTAGAGGCTCTGCTAAAACGGACGAAAAAATGAGCGACGACCGAGGTGACGAGTGACAAACATTTTTCACTAAATTGCAAAAAAAACCCGACTAGATACTTTCAATAACAGTCAAACTACATAAATAGCAAAAGTAGAAGAAGTAGTAAGTAGTCCCCTACTTAGGAACCTACTTTTTCAAATTTTCCAGAGAATAGGGATTATGCATGACTTAATTTAAATTATTAATAAGAATTATTATCACTTCTTCCATGCTGTACTGGGAGCGAGAGAAAATGGTAGAATGTGCCAGCTGCATTTCCTCCCGGGCATGCTGTAAAAACCAGCTAAGGGATCCGAGGGTTTTGGTATATTGCAATTTAGGCGATAGGCTGACAACCTGTCACTACAGCAATATACCTACAAATCTATCTTAAATAACCCTCAAAACTTTGTCGGACGTGGCGGAACGACCTTTGTTTAGGTCGTTTACACTCTGCCTACCCCATTATTGATAGAGGCGTGATTATATGTTTGTATGTATGTATTATTATCACCATTAATAAACAAATGTGAAAGAATTTTCGTAAAATACTTATTGATTTATCCAATCCCCTAGATTAGGTAGCCAACCCCGTGAGATACGGGACAAGGCTAGGTAGATGATGATGATGACTTATTGATTTACGAGTTATGATGCTTTAAAGTGGTTGGTGAAAAAAAGATAAATTTCGGACAAATTTTGATTATATTTTTTAAAATATGCTTAGATACTGAAAATTTTTTATATGCATGTACTCTATTTTGTGAACGAATATAGTGAACAACTACAAAAGCTTTATACTCCTTTGTTAGTTCGTAGAGTCGGTTAAAATAAAGCCCGTCCGGCTGACACAAGCCTCTTTCCGCTACATTAAACAGTAAGAGCGATGTAAAGTCTCGCCATTTTTCATATTCTTTTCGGTCGTATCTTAAAAGCGGACATTTTTCTCCAGTCCTTAGGACACGAAGGAGGAGCTAAATATGTTTTTAACGTAAAAATATTTTCAGCGTTTCATGAAATAACAGGTCGCATCGTCATGAATCTTCATTGTATAAAAAAATAACTGTCTAAATCAATGTAACGTCTTGGATGAAATTTCCTATTTATAAAATTTGAATTGTATAATAGTACATTAATTTACGGCAATTACAGGTCGAGTATAAGTTTAATGATACGAGATAGGCAATTGCCATTTCGGCCGAGGCATATATAGTGCTTTTCTTAAAAAAATGCAAGGAAATAAAAAAGGGCCTTTTACATAATAAATTTACATATTTTTCTTTTGATTTCGCTGGAAGCAGGTTTTCCATCGCTAATTTAGCTTCTGATCTTAAATCTGGTGGAGTGCAGTCAATGTCCATTTCATTTTCACTTTCAGAATCATCGGAACTCATTTTAATTTATGTTTATTAACAAAATAATTAACAACGAACTCCGCTTTACCGCCAATTTATTTTTTTATTTTACTGTTTGGTCCGAAAGGTAAACGCATCTGTGGCTATACAGCCACGAGAACGCAATGTGTACGATAGATGAAAGAGTTCTAAATTTAAACAGCACGCCGTTTCATACAACATTGCAGGCGCGCTCTTCGTTCCAAATTCAAAAAACGCGCCGGGAAGTGATTTTGATTTTTCAGTCTACGTAAATATGATACTTCGCGTGTTCTTTATTCAAAAATAAAGACAACATTTTCGCGCATGTTTAAGAAATAATAATTTACCCTTGTAATTGTCCTATAATGGGCTCGATTCTAAATACCACCGGCTGAAACTAAAATTTAAATCTATCTGTCAATTTCAAAATAATAAAATTTAAAAAGGACAGGTGATTTATACTCTATGGTTTTACAATTTGTCTGCTAGATTTTGACGCGCTTTTCAACGTTTCCCCAGATAATGTTTGATAATGATAATAAGATTGTAAATAGTGCTTCAAAAAACTAGAAATATTACCCAGATCTACCCCAGAAACAACATATCAAATTGCACGAAATTATACTGAAATACAGAAAACTAAATCCTGTCTAAATATACTTTACTTAAATGCACGCAGCATCTGCAATAAATTTGACGAGTTAAAATGTATATTAAGCTGTATCCCAACTACTACCCATATAATACTCGTGGCAGAGACGTGGATGAAATCCGAAGAACATGCACAAACTTTTTCCCTCCACAACTACAGGCATCACTACAATTTTCGAAATGATCGAACGGGAGGTGGAGTTTCAGCTTTTGTACATAAAGACCTACAACATGAACTAACTGAATCCACATACTCTGGAGGTAACAACTACTTATGGATAAGCTTGGATAAGTATGCATTAAATATTGGCCTTGTCTACAATCCAGGAGATACAAACTTCGAGGATTTTATAAATACATTGGAGTCTCAGTTGCAGCAAAGAAAAAGAGCACTTGTTTTTGGTGATTTTAACATCAATTTGCTAGGAAAAAGTAAACAGAAGCGAAAATATATGAACTGTCTCAATGCATCCGGGTACAGAATTCTTAATAAAATAAACAAGAAACATTATACAAGAGGAAGCTCGAAAACTCTAATAGATCACGTGAGTACAAGTCTAAAGAAGGATAGCTATCATCTCTCATTAATTGAATCCTCCCTCGCAGACCACAGACAAATTCATCTCGCTCTTAGAAAGTATAAGCCACCTACCAAACAACGTACCACCTACAAGTCCCTAAATTATGAAAAGTTCAATCAATCAGTCTGTCATGATCCAGATGTAATATGCAATTTCGAACAACTCGTATATATGCTCAAAAAGCACATAGGAACAAACGTTGAAATAAAAACCAAGATTCTTAATCTACCTCAAGATGACTGGATTAAAAAGGATATCATTTGTAAAATAAACCGAAGAAATGAATTGTGGGCTGAACTTCAAAAAGACTCTCAAAATACCAGCCTGGAAGCAGAATTCAATAGGGAAAGAGATGCTACAACAAACCTAATCTAAACATCGAAGGCGTCTTACTATCTCAATTTATTCTCTAAATACACAAGAGATCCAAAAAAGACATGGAGCTTGATCAATGAACTCTCCAATAACAAAATAAAAACTAGTTGTTCTCCACCTAAACTCGTTAGTAACTATAAAATAATCACTGACCCTGTTGATGTCTGCAATGCTTTCAATAGCTACTTTTCTTCAATAGGCACACTGCTAGCGGAAAAGATACTATCCCTAGCTCAAAATTACCCTACTAAAAACTCTTCGCAAATAAATAACGATATAACCAAACTGTCAACACTTACTCCCTGCACTGTTGATGAAATATCTAAAATCATAACCAATTTAAACTCAAACTCTAGTACCGGCCTTGATGGTATAACTACAAAAGCTGTTAAATGCGTAATGTCTACAATAGCCCCAAAACTAGCTGAATGCATAAACAACTTATTCAAAATCGGCCACTTCCCCGATATACTTAAAGTAGCTAAGGTCAGCCCCATCTACAAATCCGGTTCAAAAATGGATCCTGGAAATTACAGGCCAATATCCGTGCTCCCTGTGCTTTCGAAAATCGTTGAAAAGCTACTACATACGCGATTAGAAAATTATTTAAATTCAATCCAGTTCATTACAGATCGTCAATTCGGATTCCGACAAAAAAGGAACACCCTTGCAGCAACAGTAGACCTTGTTACAAAAATCAGGCAGAGTATCGATGACAGAAAAATTGTTTTGGGAATATTTATCGATCTTAAAAAAGCTTTCGATACGGTTAGTCACGACGTTTTGATTACCAAACTTAATGAAATTGGTTTGGGTGGTGCTGCACTGAGCATGTTTGAATCATACTTAAGGGATAGGAAACAAATTGTTAAAATACAGGACTATGAAAGTAGATCCTATCCTATATCTTACGGTGTCCCCCAGGGCTCCATTTTGGGGCCTCTCTTGTTCTCTGTCTATATAAATAGTATTACAAACTTAGGTCTTAATGGCTATATAACACTCTACGCAGATGACACGTGCCTATTCTATTTCGGGTCCTGTATACATGACATAATTGACACAGCGCAAAAGGATTTGGATATTTTATACAATTGGTTGCAATCAAACCTACTTACAATTAATGTTTCAAAAACATCCTACATAATTTTCAAGGCAAAAAACAAACAAATACCTACTCATAAACCTTTATTAATCAAGAACCTCTCTATTCACGAAAAACAATCAGAAAAATATTTGGGCTTACATTTGGACAGCCGACTGTCATGGGGATGTCATATCGACGCCATTTAAAAAAAACTAAGTTCTTTGCTGGGTTCGTTGCAAGGTATGGCGCGATGTATTCCGTACAGAGTACGCGAGAATATTTATAATTCTCTAATAAAATCACGGCTTATACATCTAATCGAAATATGGGGCAGTGCATGTAAAACAAAAATAACTGAAGTACAAATATTACAAAATAAACTGATTAAAAGGCTATTTAACTATCACTATCTAACACCTACTTCGAAATTATACGAAAAAACAAAATTAATGAACATAACACAACTTTATACCTATCATACTTGTAATCTTGTTCGAGAAATAATTAATGGATCCATCCAAACATCAATAAAATTTACGCAAAACAAACATACATCTAAACGCTCCACAAGACGCGCCAGTCTACTTGTTCTGCCGAGGTCTCGAACAAATTACGGCAAACAAATGCTAACAAAAGGTGGAGCACAACTTTATAATAGCTTACCCTCAAATATTAGAAATATAGAATCCTTTACTATTTTTAAGAAAAGGCTTGCTCATTATATTAAAAATAAAATTAAGTAACGTTCAAACTTTAATGTTATGGGGATGTCATTGATAACATTATTATGATGGTCTAATGTTTTAGTGCCTAAGCAAAGAAAACTACTACCTAGTTGTACTGCAAGTTTTTTATTGGAATTGACTTTTACCTGCAGAATACGAACGATCATGTTAATTTTAAGTTATAGTCTTGTTCTCATGTAAGTGACTTGTAATTAGGTCTTTTATGAGAATAAAGTTTCTTTAAACCTAATGTATAAAACCACCGACTAACAATCAAAAACCGGAGAGAATAGATCTCCTGTCCTTTTCCAAAGTGTTTAGTCTGAAAGTGACAAATAGATTTTAATTTTAGTTTCAGCCGGAAAATCTAGAATCGAGCCCAATATTATACTATTTGTAAAGTCTCCACGCCATAGTGCATTCTACAGAATAATATTATATTCCATAATAAAGGTCAATAATAATAAATCGATCGATATTAAATTCTCGACTACATTAGACTACTTATCTACCATTAACACATCAATAACAATAATTGAATATGCATATAATCACGCCTTTATCCCTAATGGGAAAAACAGAGCGAAAACGACCTAATAAACAAAGGTCTGACAAGTTTTGGGGATATTACAAATGACTATGATGTATATTGCGATAGTGACAGGTTGTCAGCCCATCGCATTAAATTGCAATACACTATAACCCTCGAAACCTTTAGCTAGTTTACACATTCTATGTTTTTTCTATTACTCCCAGTCCAGCATGGAAATAATAACAGAATATAACTTTATTTATTACAACCACCATCACGTGTAAAAAAATAAGCTCAATTATATTATACCGGGTGTAAGGGACAGCGTCCCGCAAACTGATAGGGGTTGCTCAGTCAATGACACTGAACAACTTCCACCAGGAAATTCTTTCAGAAATGAAAAAATATAGGCTTTTCTATACAAATTGTCAGTTCGAGATGGACATTTCATATGAAAAAGCCATTTTTTTTTTCACTTCCTGAAAGAATTTCTTGGTGGAAGATGTTCAGTATCGTTGACTGAGCAACCCGTATTAGTTTGCGGGACGCTGTCCCTTACACTCGGTATTACAATATTCATAATAACAAGAGTTTTCAAGATTTGTTCTCGAAATGTAGCGATAAAACGAGTACGCGTTTAATGAAAGATCTATATTGGAGTAGACTAAGCAACCAACAAACAGAACTGTATGAAGGCATATGTGTAACTTTTTTTGTACCTGTTGCGAAGAGATGTATTTAAATGCCTAGTTCGAATGTATTTACAACATTTTTATGAATATGATATTTTTAATAATTTAATGCAGGATTTATTTATTTTACTGACCGACTAATATTACAGCAGCAACGAACGAAAACAGACTGGCTTTGCAAAACAGCAGTTTTATGTCTTATTCTCCAAGGTTGCCTGGAAGAAATTGTCATCTTCATTCTATAATATTGCTTTCTGTATACCTTGATATGTTTGCATATGTACTATATTTTTCTGCACTAACATTATGATTTATTAAACTAATTTTTGGACACGAATTTAAGTCTACACCCGATGTGTATTTGTGCCTTCTATAAAAATGCAAGCAAACCGTCCCATCTTTAGTCGGACTCAAAACTCAAACTACTTCATCGTCTCCCTTGCCTTATCCCGTATCACACAGGTCTGCTACCTAATCTAGACGATTGAACGTGGGTACTGGTTTTAACAAAGAGCGACTGTCATCTAACCAGAAACTCTGGTTTATGATGAGTTATGATTGGGCGCCCAATCATAACTCCGTTAATAAGTTTTTTTTGTTGGTTGATGTCATGCGGTATCTAGTCTCAATCTAGGTTTGTGCCTTTTATGAAAAAGCAAGCGAACCACCCGGAGGCGAACTCCTAATGAGGTTGCTACGAACCTAATGAGTTCCACAAATATTTGCTTTGCGTTTTCACAGAATTTACCTGTAGTAGGAAATTGTTTCATCCTTTCTGGTACAGTTTATCTACGGCGCAACAAGTTGCTTCTTTTGTTTTACAATATTTTAAAGCGAACATTTTCTTAAACACTGGGGCTCGTATTTATAAAGCTTTCAAGATTGAGGGCAATATTAAGTATGAATTTGACAGGCCATACATATAATCACGCTGTTATCCCTAATGGGGTAAGCAGAGCGTAAACGACCTAAATAAAGGCTGTTCCGTCACTTCTGACAAAGTTTTGAGGATTATTTAAGACAGATTTGTCGGTGTATATATATATATATATATATAATGAACTTATATAAAACGCGTTTTCACTTAAGGTAAGGGCACAGCAACGTACTGTCGCCAGCCTGCCAAACTGCATGTGATTTGTATTCGTACGGAGGATTCGCTTGTGTGTGTGCGCTCAAATTGGAACTAGTTGGACGTTATCAGGACAACTCCGTGTCGTTGCCGTGCCGTCGAGTAAAAAAACGCCAAATGGTGTAGATTAAAATAATACGTAAACCTTGCCTATTCTCCCCCGAGGAAGTCAGTAGACGAATCCTTTTTGTTACACACAATCGTTTTCTTCTATGCTGGCCTGGAAGCGAAAGAAAAACATAGAATGTGCCAGCTGAATTTCCTCCCGGGCATGCTGTAAAAACCAGCTATGAGATCCGAGGGTTTCAGTATATTGTCATTTAGGCGATGGGCTGACAACCTGACACAACAGCAATATACCTATAATTCTATCTCAAATAACCCTCAAAACTTTGTTAGACGTGGCGGAACGACCTTTGTTACGCTCTGTCTACCCCATTAGGGATAGAGGCGTGATTAAATGTATGTATGTAATCGTTCCTGAAAGGAATAGTTTCACAAAAAGAAATCTAAATGTGGCGATAAGATGATGGGTAGAAAGAAAAGCACTGAAGTGGAGAAGATGATGCCTGAAACTTGACTCTAGGCTAAGCAGAGAAACTGCTAGACAAAAAATGGCCATGGCATAGATACAAAGCTATTTATACCTTGTTGTTTAACCTTTGTGAAGTATTCTGTGTAGAAACGCCCCCGTATTTAAACTTGCTTCAGAAATGCGTAGGCTCACTTAATTTTAGCCTTTGTTTACTTTTCTGTAAGAATCCTTCGAGTTGAATAAGTTGCGTAACTGCCTTTATGGATTAAAAGCTCAAGTTTGAGCTATTGATCCGGAGATCATGGGTTTATTCCCACAGAACAGTAAATTTGGCAGATTTTATTATTTAGACATATAGTCACGCCTTTATCCCTAATGAGGTAGGCAGAGCGAAAACGACCTAAACAGAGGTCGTTACGTCACGGCTGACGTTTCGAGGGTTATTTAAGATAGATTTGTAGGTATATTGCTGTAGTGACAGGTTGTCAGCCCGCAGCACAGATCCCTCAGCTGGTTTTTACAGCATGCCCGGGATGAAATTCAGCTGGGACATGTTTTTCTCTCGCTCCCAATGCAGTATAGAAGTTTTTTTTGTGTAATTTATTATTGTTTATTTATAAAGGATAGGAAAGTATAGTTGATTGGTTTTATTTTATCACTTTATACAGTTTGGTAGGAAACTGCCTGCGGAACGAATCGCCTGAATGTCTGACAAGAAAAATGCATTTTACGTGCTTCGGAGGACACGTTTAGAAGTCAGTAGCTGTCTTACTCAATTGGGATCGTGACACAAATTTTGACAATGTGATTAAAAACTCTGACATCAGGGATGGTCAAGCCGGACATTGGGCATTTTTTAAATTTTAAATCCTGATGGTAAAAAGGTGTTCAAGGTGTATCTTAATTAATCCAAATGTTTTATTTATCTCGTTACAAACTCACTGAAACCCGTTTGCATTTCATTAGAACCATCTTTAAGTAGCCACTTACGAATACTTTGAGAATTCTAAATGATTCCATAACCATGAAGGTTAAGTGCAGATAATACCGTGGGATAAAACTTTTAAGGTCAAGGTCAGGGATAATACCCAATAATCTTCCAAGGAATATTAAATCATTATCTTCTTCTTCTTCTGTCGGGTGGGTATCGAGTCTATCGACCCGATGAACCCTGGTGTCAGAGTTTTTAAACCGCCTAGCAGCACAACTATCAGGCCTCTGACGTGGTTTGAGTAACGACCACTATCAAAGACAGCGACCAGGACCGACGGCCTACAGTGCCCTCCGAAGCACGAAATCTTTTATTTTTCGGACATTCAGGTGATTCAGCCTGCAATGTCCTAACGAAACTGGGGAAAAATTCACAAAGTGATAAATTCTCAAATATCAACTTTGTGTTTCCCCCCTGGGAATCGAACCCATGACCTCCGGATCAGGAGACTAGACCACGGAGGCAGTTCAATCATTATAAATGGTAAGCATTTTGAATTTTAATGGGCAAAATGGTAACATTAACATTTACTTTAGTCACCGCGTTGAAATCCAACCTAATGATCTCTAGAAACGGAGACAATACTGACTAAGGTATATATACATACATACATATAATCACACTTTTAACTGCCTCCGTGGTCTAGCGGTCTGAGCCATGGGCTCTCGACCTGGAGGTCCCGGGTTCGATTCCCGGCGGGGGACAATGACTTTGTGTTGTTGTTTCTAGTTTGGTTAGGACATTGCAGGCGTTGTCCGAAAAGTAAGATGATCCATGCTGTCGGATGGGCATGTAAGTAGTCGGTCCTGCGACTGATTTCTCTCTGGTCATGTCAGTCAGTCTGTCCCATCAGAATAAGAAACTAAAGGAACAGAGAGTGCACCTGTGTGTAGCGCAAACACTTGGGCACTAAAAACAAGTTCTGCGCAGTTGGCCTATCTCCGGGAGATAGGACGCCATCACCAAAAATCGGTGGGAGGGCTATTATTTTTATAATCACGCTTTTATCCCTAATGGGGTAGGCAAAGCATAAACGACCAAAACACAAGGTCGTGCCGCCACGTCTGACAAAGTTTTGAGGGTTATCTAAGATAGATTGTAGGTGTATTGCTGTAGTAACAGGTTGTCAGCCCATCGCCTAAATTGCAATATATTAATAACCTCGGATCCCTTAGCTTGTTTCTACAGCATGCCAGGGAGAAAACTCAGCTGGCACATTCTATGTTTTTTTTTTCGCTCCTAGTCCAGCATGGAAGAAAACTAAGAACAAAGTTTCGTAATTATGAAGCTATCTCAAACTTGAGACCAATATTAAGTATAAATTTGACCGGCGAGTTTGAATTTGAGACTGGAATGACATTTCTTATGCGAACTCAAACTCGCTGTCACTCATGAGCGCTGATTATAAATCGGTCCTAAGTTACCTTTCATTACAATTTATCAGCTCGATAGTGGTCGTTACAATAACCATTTCTTCCATGCTGACCTGGGAGCGAGAGAAAAACATAGAATGTGCCAGCTGCATTTCCTCCCGGGCATGCTGTAAAAAACAGCTAAGGGATCTGAGGGTTTCAGTACATTGTAATTTAGGCGATGGGCTGACAACCTGTCACTACAGCAATATACCTACAAATCGATCTTAAAATAACCCTCAAAACTTTGTCAGACGTGGCGGAACGACCTTTGTTTAGGTCGTTTACGCTCTGCCTACCCCATTAGGGATAAAGGCGTGATTATATGTATGTATGTATGTATGTACAATAACCATGTCAGAGCCCTGGCGCTACTAGGCGGTTTAAAAATTCTGACACCAGGGTCCATCGGGTCAATATACTCGATACCCACACGACAGAAGAAGAAGAAGCCACAAAAATCTTAACATAGGCTCCTCGCCACGCTTGGCAGGCAGATTGGCGAGCACAGTAATCATTATTTGAGTTAAGTGGTGCTATTCTAAACCAGCACATACATACATATAATCACGCCTTTGTCCCTAATGGGGTAGGCAGAGCGTAAACCATCTAAACAAATGTCGTTCCGCCACGTCTGACAAAGTTTTCAAGGGATATTTAAGATAGATTTGTAAGTTTACTGCTGTAGTGACAGGTTGTCAGCCTATCGCCTAAAATGCAATATACAGTTACCTTCCAATCCTTTAGCTGGTTTACAGCATGCCCGGGAGGAAATGCAGCTGGCACATTCTATGTTTTCTCTCACTCCCTAGCCAGAATGGAAGAAACTCCTTATGTGGTGCTATTCTAACCCAGCACCACATGGGAATACCTTGGCATACCTGTTATTTGCGTTGCATTCGATATTGGATGAGAAGTTACAGAGTCAATACCACTACGCCGTAGACATCTGCTACGGAAGGCTACGGCGTAGCAGTCAGCTGACTCCGTGGCAAGTAAACATTCGATCGTTGCGTCTACGAACCCTGCTATGTTCGTGAAGTGAGAAATTGAACTCTATTTACTTTGCAAGTCGTTCAGTCGACGAGATTTCTTTGTTTATTAAAGTTGTTGTTAAAGTTGCATTTCCTTCCGAGCATGCTGTAAAACCCAGCTGAGGGATTGGAGGGTTTCAGTATATTGTAATTTAGGCGATAGGCTGACAACCTGTCACTAAAGCAATATCTATAATACAAATCTTAAATAACTCGCAAAACCTTTTCAGATGTGGCGGAATGACCTTTGGTTAGGTCGTTTACGTTCTGCCTACCCCATTAGGGATAATGGCGTCATTATATGTTTATGTATGTTTGTAAGTAAAAACACTTTATTGTTCACAAAAAACAAAAAAATAACTTAAATTAATGTGCACAAAGGCGGTCTTATATTTATTTAATCACCATCTTCTTATTATAACACTGGACGGATCCGAATGAAGTTTTGGAACACATATTGTTTAATTTATTTATTTACTACGACCCGCCCCGGCTTCGCACGGATATCATCAGTGTTTCTCTTCTATATTAGGCATGTTTTATACATACAAACCTTTCTCTTGAATCACTCTATTAATTAAAAGAAACCGCATCAAAATCCGTTGCGTAGTTTTAAAGATCTAAGCATACAAAGGGATATAGGGACGGAGAAAGCGACTTTGTTTTATACTATGTAGTGATATACAGACAACCAGTATCTGACAAATAAATTACAGTTGCTAGTTACATTTTTGTAATAGGATAGCGAATAACTGGTTGGGCCGAACATAGCACGAGTAAGGTTCTGAAATAAGACATTTATTTTTACCGCGAGCGGAAAAATATATAGATAAACTCTTTATTGCGCATAATCCGTACAGTTTGGACAAGCCTAAAAATAACAATGTGCGCAAAGGCGGCCTTATCGCTTCTAGCGATCTTTACTAGACAAACCTGCATGTAAGAAAAAAAAATATACATAGCAAGTAGCTGCGGCAACAACAAAAACAGAACAAAACACTAAAATACCTTCAACACTTAAAATCTACATATACGAGTACATAGTCACTACATAGTATAAAACAAAGTCGCTTTCTCTGTCCCTATATCCCTATGTATGCATAAATCTTTAAAACTACGCAACAGATTTTGATGCGGTTTATTTTAATAGATAGAGTGTTACAAGAGAAAGGTTTATATGTATAATACTTGCATAATATTGTGGAGAAACACTGATAATTTCCGTGCGAATCCGGGGAGGGTCGCTAGTAAATACTAACATACATAAAGAAAACTGGTTATTCCGTAATTACCTTTACAACTGCCCTACCCTTTTTCATAAACTGTTAAATAAATAAATTAAATATGAAGTACATGTAATTCCTTTGATATTCTTATTCAAACTTGTTCCCCCTAGCTATTTGTTCTGGCTAACAGAAGGGTCTTTTAGTTAAACAGACTAAAATTAAGCCTTGTCCGAGTAGGGTTGTCCAAATCCGAAATGGTTGAAACTAAGGACTTTTTGTCATAATTAAAGGATATAGCTGTTAATTAGTGTCCTTTTTGTTAAATAAAACAAGTTTAGGATATACATGACTATCGAGTAGACTTATTCATTTAAAATAAAATAGAATAGAAAAGAATTTACGTTTATTTTAGACATTTCTTAAATTACAATTGCAATTTAAGGTGTGAATATTATAATAGTAGTTATTTGAACACACATTAAGACCGCCTTTGTTGTATTTGTCCTTTGTTGTTATCTGTTGTGTTGTATGATTTGTATTCGTACGTGCAGTAAAGTATTTTTATGTTATGTTAAGAAATAATGTAATCAAAGTCCGGCGTCAAATATTATGCTGTGTTCTGTCGATTTATGGAAACAGCAGTGCCTTTCATTTGAGGGTCACTAGATCGACAGATATAGCTATCTAGACAGACCGAGGATGCGATAGTCACTAACAGTCGCGAATAATACTATCTTAGGTAGAGAGATAAGACCTTTGCCCAGCAGTAGGACAGTTTAAGCTAAAAGGTATTATTCATCTTCGTATTTGCGAGTGGGTTTTCAACTCAAACGACCCGATGAACCCTGGTATTCGAGTTTATAAACCGCCTTATAAAACAACATACATACATACATACATACTATCACGACTGTATCCCTAATGGGTTAGGCAGAGCGTGAACAACCCAAACAACCAAAATAGATTTGTATATTTCTGTAGTGACAGGTTGTCAACCGATAGCCTTAATTACAATACTGAAACCCTCGAATCCCTTAGCTGGTTTTTACAGCATGCCCGGGAGGAAATGCAGCTGGCACGTTCTATGTTTTTCTCTCACTCCCAGTCCACCAGCAACAAGCAAGTAATATCCCTCTTATATGGTTTGTCTAACGACCACTATCAAAGACTAGCTAATATTATTTAAACAAAAACAAAACACGATCACACTCATAGCCCCCACTAGGATTCCCTGTACCGGGGTGCCATGGACATACACAGAAACAACCACAAATAACACCCAGACCCAGAAACAGACATTAAAACTCATCATTTAAATGTCTGCCCCGGCCGAGAATCGAACCTGGGACTCTCTGCGTAGGAGGCAGGTACACTGCCAACTAGGCTGCGCGGGTCGTCAAAATGCTTGTCCGTTATTTTTCATCCGGATGTTGGCAACCCTATGTCCGAGTATAAGGTTGAGGTCAGGAGCGATATTGTTTTGTGAAGGTCTGGTTTAAATGGCAAATTTAATTTACTATGTACAAGATTGTGGGTTACCAAGTTGATTTGAAAGTTAGCTTTCGAGTAATGTTTTATCGTATTTTAGTATAATATACAATTTTAATTTAATATCATAAATGTTATTTTAATTTTATTATAATAAAAAATCTTCCGTGATGGACCGGTAGCGAGTGAAAAACATAGAGTGTGCCAGCTGCATTTCCTCCCGGGCATGCTGTAGACAGCAGCTAAGGGATCCGAGGGTTTCAGTATATTGTAATTTAGGCGATGGACTGTCAACCTGTCACTACAGCAATACACAAATATATCTTAAACAACCCTCAAAACTTTGTGAGACGTGGCGGAACGACATTTGTTTAGATATTTTACTCTCTGCCTACCCCATTAGGGATAAAGCCGTGATTATTTGTACGTATATATAAAATTTTACTTAATTGCTATACTTAGCGGGTTTTCTATTTGTGGGTATACCTACCCACTCATAGGTAGAATTGAATAGAATCATTTCATATTGTGAAATTACTTTCTACAATTAATAAAATAATAATATCAAAATAACTTAATCTTAACGGTGAAACGTGTCAAATAAATTGTATATCATAATAAAAGTGTAATTTAAGGGCCCGATGGTGTAGTGGATAGGGCCGCTGCCTCCTGAGCGGGAGGTCGTGGTTCGAATCCCACCACGTACCAATGTGTTTTTCGGTTTTCGAATTTCATATGTACGTTTATTCGGTGCTTTTTCCGTGCTTCGGAAGGCACGTTAAGCCGTTGGTCCCGGTTAATATCGTTTAATACCGTAGATATTAGTCGTTAAGCCACATCAGAGGCCAGTGCTAAGCATTGGCGGTTTGAAAACTCTGACCTAATCTAGGATTGGGTCTGGTTTCCCTTCTGGGTTGCGGAGGTCAGATGGCAGTCGCTCTGTGTAAAAATCAGTACCCTCGTTCAATCCCCTAGATTAGGAAGCCGACCCCGTGAGATACGGGATAAGGCTAAGGAGATGAATAAAAGTGTAATTTCTTTGACATCATTTTATATGTATTAAAATAAAAGAAAAATATGTCACTACAATAGCTCGTAGGTATACCAGGTGTAAGGGACAGCGTCCCAGAAGCTAATAGGGGTTGCTCAGTTAACGACACTGAACAACGATCGACTTGACAATTTCTATGGAAAAGCCAATATTTGTTTTCACTTCCTGAAAAAAAAAACCTGCTGATAGGTGTTCAGTATCGTTGACTGAGGAATCCCCATCAGTTTGGGGGACGCTGTCCCTTACACCTGGTATTTAAGGTCGAACGTAATATCTAGTTAGCCTGTGATGTGAATCACCTCCAAAACCCCAAAAAAGGGATCAAAGTAAGTTAATAATTCATTCAAATGTTTTATTCATAAATTACTATTTTCCTTCCATGCTGGCCTGGGACCGAGAGAAAAACATAGAATGTGCCAGCTGCAATTCCTTCCGGGCATGCTGTAATAACCAGCTAAGGGATCCGAGGGTTTCAGTATATTGTAATTGATTCAATTGGCTGACAACCTTTTACTAAAGCAATATACCTACAAATCTATCTTAAATAACCCTTAAAACTTTGTCAGACGTGGCGAAACGACCTTTATTTAGTTCGTTTACGCTCAGCCTACCCCGTTAGGGATAAAGGCGTGATTATATGTATGTACTTTTTTTCTTCTAAACAAAGTTGAGTCATAAGAAATGAACATGCTGGCATTTTAAGTAGAATTTAAACATCTTAGAGGAGATTTTCTCGAAATTAAGTTGTCGTCGGCGGCGGCGACATAAACTTTCCTTAGTAGGACTTAACAGCTTCGTTGGGGGTCTTGATATGGAACTAGCATTTAGGTTTAAAAGTATTAACGAGAGACAATTTGCAGTAAGTGTTTTTAGTTATGCATGATGCGGGCATGCTGTAAAAACGAGCCAAGGTATCCTAGGGTTTTAGAATATTGCAATATAGGCGATGGGCTGACAACCTGTCACTACAGCAATATACCTACAAATTTATCTTAAATAACTCTCTGACAACGTGGGGGAACGACCATTATTTAGGTTGTTTACGGTCTGCATTCCCCGTTATACCGGATACAGGCGTGATTATATGTATGTATGTATGTTTTTAGTAAAAAGAAATCACTAAACACGTGAAAGAAAAAACATTATTGTGTGTGACTATTACTTGTGGAAGCCCGATGGTGTAGTGGATAGGGCCGCTGGTCGTGAGGTCGTGGTTCGAATCCCACCACGTACCAATGTTTTTTCAGTTTTCGAATTTCATATGTACGTTTATTCGGCGCTTTTTCCGTGCTTCGGAAAGCACGTTAAGCCGTTGGTCCCGGTTAATATTGTTTAATACCGTAGATATTAGTCGTTAAGCCATATCAGAGGCTAGTGCCTAGTAGTCTAGGATTGGGTCTGGTTTCCCTTCTGGGTTGCGGAGGTCAGATGGCAGTCGCTCTGTATATAAACCAGTATCTGTACTGTACTGTACTGGTACAGTATCAGTATCTGTACCAGTAAATGTTCCTACACGCACATTGCCTTAGTGTGCGTAAGCTGAGATTAGTAAAAAGTATATCCAAATTGTTCAGTGGCTTATTTTATGAGCCCTTGGTTTAGCCTTTAGTAAGCTTTTACAAAATTACGGAGTATTACTCTAACCCCATCCCATGTGTCAGTAATATTTCTTTTGCCATTTAATTTATTTTTCCATCTTCTACGCCATCTACAATTAATTTAGCAAAGCTACAATTGTATCAAATTAATTTTATTGTGATGTAGGATTCGACCTTTTTGAAGAAGTTCAACACACTCTTAATTGCATTGAATATATACATTTTAGTAATAGGATTTATTTCACAAAACTGAGCAAATTATTACTTTTGTCGGAAAAATAACTTCATTTACTGTTGTAGGTTTTATTTATAACAATCTCAGTATTTTGGTAGTGACAACAAAGAATTGACTAACAAACATAATAGGTAGCCTAAAGGAAATCCCTTGTTGTCACAAACACTAGATTATTTTCACAAGACTTTATCTTTGCCTAAAATGTAAAAGCCCCGAATATTCAACGGTTTTCCGCTATTCAGAATTCAAATACGATCTGAATTATAATTATGTTTACTCAAACTCGAAATCGAAAGGAGGTACTTTAATGATAATGCTAAATGAATGCTTTTTTTTTAGGGAAGACAGAGTGATATTAGTCAGTTTTTCTTCTGCCGTGCGAGTTATCAGAACTATCCGGAGAATCTTATTCAATAAACTTGTCTCGAATGACATTCGCATTGAAAGTTAGGCCTTAACTCAATCGTTATCATCGTCTTATTTAGATTGGCAATATTTATTAAACTTCTTAGAGAAGACTGCCCTTTAATATAGTAATAATAGAAGTATGGAATAGAAAATGTGAAAATCGAATCGTTCTAAGCCCTATAGCCACGAGCTTGATAATGTATTTGCATTATGCCATTATGTGCTCTAATGCACTTGATCTAAAATGGGTACGACCATTTCCCATTAAACCACTGTACCTCTATCCATAACTACTAGTAAAACTATTACTGTTATAGAAATGTTTTAGAAATATAAAGTAAATTAAGAAAGTGATACATTTCTGTGCGTTACTGGGTGTTAAAAAAATACTTATCAAAACATTTAGCTGGGTTCAAAAAACTGCTGACAAAACTCTAAACCTACCTATGAAACTTTCCTTACAACTTTTCCCAGTGCATACAGATCGAAATACGAAAAATATTTACGGTATTTTTTTTTCAGTTTTTTGGGTAGTTTCACATCCCAATGGTTCGTCAGCTTATTTTTTTACTCCCCGTGAATTGAAATATAATTCTGACAACCACACTATTAATATCTGATAAAGACTGTTTTCTGCCAGCAGGTGCTACGCCAGACGACGCTGCCGATCGTCCCGACTCGCCACCAGACCTTCCAGCGCCAGCTCTCCCATCGCCTAGACCTGCCCTCCATTCAGTTTAGCATCTGCAGCTTGGAGCGCGCTGACTCCAACATCGGACTGATCAAGGTAAGATGAGCAGCATCTATACCAGCAAGTGCTTCCACCAGACCTTCCAGCGTCAGCTCTCCCATCGCCTAGACCTGCCCTCCATACAGTTCAGCATCTGCAGCTTGGAGCGCGCTGACTCCAACATCGGACTGATCAAGGTAAGATGAGCAGCATCTATACCAGCAAGTGCTTCCACCAGACCTTCCAGCGTCAGCTCTCCCATCGCCTAGACCTGCCCTCCATACAGTTCAGCATCTGCAGTTTAGAGCGCGCAGACTCCAACATTAGACTGATCAAGGTAAGATAATGATGAGAAGAATCTATACCACCAGACCTTCCAGCGTCAGCTCTCCCATCGCCTAGACCTGCCCTCCATTCAGTTCAGCATCTGCAGTTTAGAGCGCGCAGACTCCAACATTAGACTGATCAAGGTAAGATAATGATGAGAAGAATCTATACCACCAGACCTTCCAGCGTCAGCTCTCCCATCGCCTAGACCTGCCCTCCATTCAGTTCAGCATCTGCAGTTTAGAGCGCGCAGACTCCAACATTGGACTGATCAAGGTAAGATAATGATGAGAAGAATCTATACCACCAGACTTTCCAGCGTCAGCTCTCCCATCGCATAGACCTGCCCTCCATTGGTTCAGCATCTGCAGCTTGGAGCGCGCAGACTCCAACATTGGACTGATCAAGGTAAGATAATGATGAGAAGAATCTATACCACCAGACCTTCCAGCGCCAGCTCTCCCATCGCCTAGACCTTCTCTCCATTGGTTCAGCATCTGCAGCTTGGAGCGCGCAGACTCCAACATTGGACTGATCAAGGTAAAATAATGATGAGTAGCATCTATACCACGAGATATTCCAGCGTCAGCTCTGCCCTCGACTGGACCTGCCCTAAATTCAGTTCAGCATCTGCAGCTTGGAGCACGCTGACTCCAACATCGGAATGATCAAAGTAAGATGACAGAGTCATAGTCGACGATGTAGCGAGCGCAGCTAGATTAGCGAACTTGCGCTCGTTTTCCCACACTATGACGGTGCATACGGTGAGCAAGCCATTCGATGCGAGGCATATCATACGGTAGATGTGTGATCATGGTCTTAATTTTTTTCTTAGAAATGGGTTTGCTTTTTACACTAGGTTTGCTACTTTTTACATTGGAGGTCCGCGAGATGGCGCCGTGTAGCCAAAACAATCTCGGAACAAATCCATATTTTAATAATAGAAAACACGTTTAAACAGTCTAGAACTTGTAGTAAATATGTGTGTTTCCTAAAAATACTAAGTGACGAGTGTTATCCAGGCATAAAACTTCACAGTTATAAAGAAAACCTAAAAACAATGACTCAAATTGTTTGACGAAATTATTTCATTAAGTGATGAAAAAAACCATTGCCAATGATCAGTTTGTGTAAAAGTGACAAAACCTAGATGTAGAGTGCTATTTTATATTAGTGATTTCGTAAGATTTAATACAAATTACCACAAAAATAACCTAAAAATTTGCGGTTTTATGAACCGACAGGAAAGTTGCTCAACTGTACCATTGATCTCGAAAGGAAAGTTGCTCTAAATGCCATTTGTCTTGCCAAAAAGTTGCTCACCCTGAACCAAAGAGGACGCTAGAAATAAAGCATTTTTTTCACCATCCACCAGTCATCCCCTACTTCACTAATAGCGAAAGTAGTTCCGCAATTTCGCCGCTAGATGACACCTTGATATCGATCTCCAGCATTGAATAGATTTTAAAATATACAGTAGGAGCTATCTGCAACGAAATAAAATTAATATCGATAATTTAATATCGATATATTAAAATTACCAGTAAGATGGAGCCAAAATGTGCGGGATGCCACCAGCATCTACCTGAAAGAAGATTTATGGAATGCTCTAAATGTAACTTAAGATACGATCTAGATTGTGCCAATATCAGTGAGAGGCGCTTTTATAACACCATGACAAAGGAACACAAACTAGCATGGAAATGCCCATTATGTAGATCAAATGAGCCAAAAAAAGATAATAGTGATACCCCGATCCGACTATACCAACAATCCGACAACAAACATCTACGTAAAATTCAGTATACGGACTTTCTTAATGTCACTCTCCGTAATAAAAAATCCTCATTTAACGCGAGTAGAGATGAAGAAAGCATTTACTCAAATGACTCTTCATTGTCACCAGAGGGTAATACTTTGCCACTAAATAGCCCGAATACCCAAACCGAAAGTAAATTTAACAAACAGAACATAAAAATAGATGAACAATTGACAACTAAAAACTTATTTTTAATTCTAAAAGAAAATAACGAACAGTTAGTAAAAGCTATACAAGAATCTTTCCAAAATGAGATAGCTAAAGCTATAGCTGATATTAAAGCAGACTTTAAGCAAAATTTTGAGATAGTTTTTACTGAGCAAGAAAAGATAAAGCAGGATATAACATCCATAAACTCCAAAATATTACTCTTGGACCAAAAATGCCAATCCTTATCAGATGAGAACGACAACCTAGAAAAAGAAATTATAAATCTCAAAGCCAAACAGGACATCACCCAAAATTCATATTCAGAAAAAAACCCCGACTGCAACGCAAAATCCCTTGTCCTACATGGAGTACAAACAAATTATTGGGAAACTGAAGATGAAATTACAGACAGAATAATAAATATTTTTCAAGATATATTAAACATAAATATAAATAGTTATTTAGATGACATTACAGTAATAGGAAAGATGAGCCGGAAAAGACCAATAAAAATTGAATTAACGAATAAAAGATTGAAAAATTATTTACTCCATAATGCAGAATACCTTAAAGAAGCCGGCTTTAGTATAACTGAATTCCTGAGCCCAGCTGTCCTGAAAGAAAAAAGAGAACTAAAAAATGCCCTCCGTGTTGCAAGACAAAATGGCCAACATGCAGTAATAAGAAACCAGAAGATAATTGTTAATGGAAAGGAAGTAGTAATCACCGGACAAACTGGACAATACATGAGACAATCTCCAAGAGAAGATGAAAAGAAAAATCCTATGGCAACGCAACCAGAAATGGACACTTCAAGATGTACCTCACATCCGTCTTCTTTGTCTACGCAGTCTACCTTACAAAATACGTCTAAAATTACACCGAAAACTTCAAATATTGGAATAACTAAAAAACATAATTTTCGTGTCTAATACGCAGTTTGAGACAGATTTTTGTGTGTTCCTTCAGAACTTATGTAGTATAAACAATAAAATTCACCTAGTAGAAGCTTTATTAGAAGATAAAATATATATACATACTATTTGTGTAGCAGAAACATGTTTAAATAAAGAAAAACTTCAACTGCTTAATATAACGGGCTATGAGGTTGGCTCATACTTTAACAGAGAAGCCCACAAAGGAGGTGGCGTGTGTATATTAGTTAAAGATACACTAGAGTATATAGACCGCCAGGATATACAAATATTATCAGTAGAAATGATATTCGAGGTATGTGCAATAGAGATACCCAAAATAAATGTGTTATTAATTAATATTTACTGGCCAAATAGTTCGAGAGGAATTGATACATTTTTTAGTAGCTTAGAAAAGTTATTAAATATGATCTCAGTTAAAGATAAAGATAAGAACATCATTATATGTGGTGACTTTAATGTAGATTTCCTGACCAACAAAAACAAAAACAAAAATAACAAAGACATAAACAATAAAAAGACATTAAAAAACCTTATGTTCACATACAACTTTCACCAACTTGTTAAAGAAATTACTAGAAAAGCAACATCAAAATGTATTGATTTATTTTTCTTAAATTTCAATTTACGAGACTCTCACACAGATGTCCAGGAATTAGGGTTTTCAGATCACAAAGGTGTGTTTCTTACAACTCCGCTAAGGACACAAACTTTAAAACATTTTAAATTTAAAAAACGAACATTTAGTGACAAAAATATAGAAGCATTTAAAAACGAACTACAAAAAATAGAATGGGCTACTATTATTAAGACTGATAAAAGTATAAATGTAAATTATAATAACTTTACACAAATATTGCAAAATCTTTTAAATAAACACATGCCAATAAAAACAATAAAAACTATGACTCCAAAAAAATTATACCTTACAAAGGGGGTCAAAATATCTTGTCGTAATAAACGATTACTAAAAATGTTCGCCGATTATTCAAGCAGCAAAATATTAAAAAAATACTATAAAAAATATAGTAAAATATTGAAAAAAACAATACAAACATCAAAAAGGATTAGTAATATTAAAAAGTATAATAATTGTGATAATAAAATACGAACCATGTGGACTATAATAAATACAGAAACGAATAAATCTACTCCAAAAATAAAACAAAACTTACAAATAAAATTAGAAGATAAAACGATTTTAAGAGAACCTAAGTCTATAGCAAACTTTTTAAACAACCATTTTGCTTCTATAGGAAATTCTAGTAAAGCACCCAAGACCTCGCTACAAAGAAATCTTACAAATACTTTGAAAAACTCATTTTTCTTAAAACCAGTTGAACCGAACGAAATCTACAATATAATAATAAATTTAAAAAATAAACCTAGCTTTGGCATAGATAACATACCTCCTAAATTGATTAAGAAATGTGCAGCAGAACTAACGATACCATATACAAATTTAATCAACCAGTCATTTACAGAAGGAACTTTTCCGGATGATTTAAAGAAATCTTTAGTTAAGCCTATTCATAAGAAAGGAAATAAGTCAGATCCAAACAACTATCGCCCTATTGCCCTTTTGCCGACGTCATCAAAGATTTTTGAAACAGCCATGGTAAATAGACTAAACAACTACTGTGAAAAATATGAAATCTTTGATGATAGTCAAAATGGTTTTAGGAAAAATAGATCTACAATCTTAGCTACATATAAATATGTCCAAAATATCCTAAATACAATTAATACAAAACAGTGTGCCGTCGGCTTGCTCCTCGACATGAGCAAAGCATACGATAGGGTAAATTATAAAATCCTCTTAGACAAATTATATAGCATAGGGATTCGTGGAGTTGCTCACAATTGGTTTAAATCCTATTTACAAAATCGTTGCCAAATAGTTGAAATACAAAATACAAATTATAATACAGGAGAAGTTCAGAAATATAGGTCAGAAGCAATATCAGTTACAGGATCTATTCCCCAAGGAAGTGTCCTGGGTTGTATTCTATTTCTGATTTATATCAACTCCCTTCCAAAACAAATAGATCAACAGTGTGTTATCTTTGCGGATGATGTATCTGTTCTGCTACCATGCAAAAACTTAACAGAGATACACACTAAACTAAAAGAAACTCTTGATCAAATTGAAAACTGGCTAATGAACCACAACTTAGAATTAAACCTTAAGAAAACTAAAATAATAGAATTTAGACCTTACCAAAAACCTCCGCTAGAAATAGATTATAAGCACAATAATTACAAAATTGAAAATGAAAGTTCCGCTACTTTATTAGGTATAGACATAGATGCAAATCTTAATTGGAAGTCCCACATAGATAAATTGGCAGCCAAATTATCTTCGTTTATTTATGCTCTCCGACAGCTAAAAAAGGCAACGGATTTGCCAACAACTCTATCTGCCTATTATGCATATGCACATTCGCGACTAAATTACGGAATTATCATTTGGGGAAATTGTTCTGAAGTAGAGAAAATCTTTATCTTACAGAAAAAATGCATACGGATCCTGACTAATATTGGAAATATGGATTCTTGTAAGCCACATTTCAAAAAGCTTGGAATTCTCACATTAACCTCCCTCTACATCTATGAAGCCTGTAAGTTTGTCCGAAAACACCCAAATCTTTATATACATTTAAACACAATCCGACGAAACAACCGCACACAAAACCAACTTGAAATACCATTCTCTAAACTAGAATTATATACATCAAGACCGCACTCTATGGTAATTAAAATTTACAATAAGATACCAAACAGCATTAAGAATATATCAAACACCAAAGTCTTTATGGACAATATAAAAAAGTTCCTATTAAATAAAAGTTACTATAACATAAGTGAATTTCTAAACGATAAAATTAAAAAAATAGATTTAAGTTAAAAATACATATGAAAAGTTAATTTTATTGTCGTTCAAGGTATATGTCATTGATATGTTTTATATAAATGTTATTAAGTTGTAAGGATTATTATTATAAATGATTACTATCACTTATTATATTGCCTTGCCCCACCGGGGCGTCACATAATGCCTAACATTGTACTAGTTTGTAAGATATTTATGTGATATGCAATAAAGACTAATTGAATTGAATTGAATAGGTCAGGGATGACCGTGACAGAGTCGACGATGGAGCGAACTCACCCAGAAGATGCCTGTTATGGCACTAGCAGCATGCTGTTTGGCGCCAGACTCCGGTATGAGGGTGGTTGCAAGCCAGGCGGCCGCTTGCGCAGCCTACCACCGCTTTGTAGGGATCGTTCGTTGCCGTTGCCCAGATTCGACCACTAGGAGGTAGATCCCATCCCACCCCAGAGATCTCTTGAGTGTGACATTTCAGCCGGAATTAAACACAGAAATTCTGTGTTGTCGTTGTAACAAGAGAGAAACAGTTCAGATCCTATACCATACCATTCTTTAAAAAAAATGTAATCCCATTTTAACGACCCAAAAACTCACCACTTATTCCATGCACGCTCCAACAATTCAAGGCAATGGACATTTTGCATTGCGGGCTCCATGTCAACGATTCGCTAGGCATCGAATAAGCCAATTATGCCTTTGTATATGCCTGCACTAGTCTGCAGGCCTTCAGTGGGTAATGCGGCTTCCTGAGGCTTTTAGGCCTCGATGGAAGTTAGGAGCTATTACTATATTACAGATAGTTAGAGTGCCACTGAGTGAGATTATAGGGCTGCTGCCACTTGCCGAAGTGAGCACGGTAAAGTGCGCTTAAATAGTTTCCATGAATTGCAGCAACACACAGGCGTCACTTACTGCGCGAAAAGTTGCGCTCAACACGCTGTCAATGCTTTTTGCATTACCTACAACACACATGCGTCACCTTACGTACTACGCGCGCATACTGGCAGAGAGATGCGCCGACGTAGAGTTCTTCGCTACGCGCGCGTTGTACGTAAGGTGACGCACGTGTGTTGTAGGCAAAGCCAAAAGCATTGACAGCGTGTTGAGAGCCACTTTTCGCGCAGTAAGTGACTACTGTTACTGGTAGAGAGGTGCGCTGACGTAGAGTTCTTCGCTACGCGCGCGTAGTTCGTAAGGTGACGCATGTGTGTTGTAGGCAATGCAAACAGCATTGACAGCGTGCCAAGTGCAACCTTGCGCACAGTAGGTGACGCCTGTTTGTTGCTACACTTATGTGGAAGTATGAATCCTATTGTTTCATACCTTTAAGTTATTTAAGTAGAGCCCAGATAATAGACCTCTATTAACAATTCTTTAACGTTCAACTTAGGTTTTATATTTTATGGGTTGGGAGCTGTCAAATTATTATAAAGCTACTTGAATGTCAAAATTACCGAAGCCACGAATAGAAAGAAAGGTTTTTAGCTATTTTCTATTTTATAACCTTTGTAATAGTTCTCCCACCGATTTTCGGTGATGGCGGCCAATCTCCTGGAGATCAGCCAACTGCGCAGGACTTGTTTTTGAGTGCCCAAGTGTTTGCGCTACACACAGGTGCACTCTCTATTCCTTCAATCTCTTATTCTGATGGGACAGATTGACTGACACGACCAGAGAGAAATCAGGCGCAGGACCGACTATTTACATGCCCATCCGATAGCATGGATCATCTTATTTTTCGGACAATCAGGTGATCGACCTGCAATGTCCTAACCAAACTAGAAACAACAACACAAAGTCATTGTCCCCCGCCGGGAATCGAACCCGGGACCTCCGGGTCGAGAGCCCATGGCTCAGACCGCTAAACCACGGAGGCAGTTAAATAACCTTTGTAGAACCTTTTTAAAACGACGTTGTTTCTCAAGAGAAAGGTTTTGGATTATCCCTTGTTTTAAGAAACCCAAGTCTTGTAATTAAAATATTTTGTTACAAGATTATTGGTAATTGTTTTGCTAGAACTTGTCGGTAAACGTTGTTTATTTTACTACGTTACTCCCAAAGAACAACAGACCCGCTGGAGTAAAGATAATAAAGACGAAAAAAAACGGTACGATACAGGAATTCTTTGTTTAGTGTGCGATTTAACGCAGCGAGCGTAATGGGCACCTTTGCACCGGGAATGACCCAGGGCGGGCTTTTCGTTTATTTTTAAGTTGACTTATTATTTGTATTAATTGATTTTGTTATATATTTAGTAGTAATAAATATTGATTACAGCATTTTTATGTTTAACTATGTAATTAATAATAACATGGTAACTACGCACTGATGTTAAATAGAGTGTATAATATGCCTTAAATATTGCAAATTGGCTAAATTAGGCTCCGTAGAGAGTCATTCCTGTCGCACATAAGAGCTTTGTACAAAAAAAACTCTCACAAAAATTTACAATTTACAAATTTACCGTAACGTTACTTGCAATGTGCTAATTCTACGTTTCATTATTGGCAACGTCAATATACCTGCCGCTTCCTGGCGGCAACTGTCACACATATGACAGAGGATAGGACGCAAACAGAATAGAAAAAGAGTTTACTAAATGTGGATTCTCACTGGGTATATACATATAATCACAGCTTTATCTCTAATGGGGTAGGCAGATCGTAAACAACCTAAACAAAGGTCGTTTCTCCAATGGGTATATTTCTTGACTTATATTCGAAATCATAATTTTACTTGACTTAAATACTTCTTATCATTCATAGCGTGTGTGATGCTTGTTAAGAATAGCACCATTATATCTTTTCCTACGAATGGGTGAGCAGTTTTTTCTATGAAAATACTTAACACTGAACCAACAGCCAAACGTGGGGAGTAAGGTAAAGCCCTCTTGCGATTCTAATAGTTGACTTTTAAACACCTTGGCGGTTACATTATACTATACACGAAATTATAATTTGCTTTGCAACAATCTAGAAAGACAGTGTCTATGTTTATCGCAGACCAGCTGTTCCTTTTACCACAATGGTTATTCAATTAACCAAAACCCCTTTTCAGACGCAAATGCAACGTCCAATTTTCTGAACCAAATGTTTTATCCACTCTGTGTGATGTGTATTGGTATTGAAATAATCATCGAAAATTCAAAGCACACAACCCACTTCTTCTTCTTCTTCTTCTTCTGTCGAGTGAGTATCGAGTCTATCGACCTGATGAACCCTGGTGTCAGAGTTTTTAAACCGCCTAGTAGCACAACTATCAGGCCTCTGACATGGTTTGAGTAACGACCACTATCAAAGACAGCGACCGGGACCAACGGCTTAACGTGCCCTCCGAAGCACGAAATCTTTTTCTTTTTCGGACAATCAGGTGATTCAGCCTGCAATGTCCTAACCAAACTGGGAAAAATTCACAAAGTGATAAATTCTTAAATATCAACTTTGTGTGTTCCCCCCTGGGAATCGAACCCAGGACCTCCGGATCAGGCGTCCATGCCACTAGCCACTAGACCACGGAGGCAGTTAACCCACATACACAACCTAAATGAAATAAGTCCATAATTCTATCAGAAATGTCCATGAAAGTCAGACATGTCGGAAATTCCTTTTATCTATCCATATCTACTTATTACTTCCATGCTGGACTGGGAGCAAGAGAAAAACATCGAATGTGCCAGCTGCATTTCCTCCTGGGCATGCTGTAAAACCAGCTATGGGATACGAGGGTTTCTGTATATTGCAATTTAGGCGATGGGCTGACAACCTGTCACTACAGCAATATACCTACAAAACTTTGTCAGACGTGGCGGAACGACCTTTGTTTAGGTACTTTACGCTCTGACTACCCCATTAGGGATAAAGGCGTGATTATATGTATGTATGTATGCATGTATCTACTTATGGTCTAATTGCCCCATACAGGATATGGGAGTGATTTTCGTATTTAGAACTTTATATTTTAAACCCAGTATTTGTATTCGAGCAAGTCCTTCCTCCTCTTCTTCTGTCGAGTGGGTATCGAGTCTATCGACCCGATGAACCCTGGTGTCAGAATTTTTAAACCGCCTAGTAGCACAACCATCAGGCCTCTGACATGGTTTGAGTAACGACCACTATCAAAGACAGCGACCGGGACCGACGGCTTAACGTGCCCTCCGAAGCACGAAATCTTTTTCTTTTTCGGACAATCAGGTGATTCAGCCTGCAATGTCCTAACCAAACTGGGGAGAAATTCACAAAGTGATAAATTCTCAAATATCAACTTTGTGTTTCCCCCTTGGAACCCAGAACCTCCGGATCAGGAGTCTATGGCACTAGCCACTAGACCACGGGGCGTTGCTTTCTCCTCTAACAATGCATCAATCATTATCCATTAACGCTGCGAAATTGAAAAGACATGTCGCGCCTGGGCGCCACCTGCTACCCGCTTTACAGGCTGCTTAAGGGTCTGTCGGGGTAGCGAAATCCCATACAAACGTACATACATGTAATCACGCCTTTATCCCTACTAGTAGCTAGTGCCATGGACTCCCGATCTGGAGGTCCTGGGTTCGATTCCCAGGGGGGAAACACAAAGTTGACATTTGAGTATTTATCACTTTGTGAATTTTTCCCCAGTTTGGTTAGGACATTGCAGGCTGAATCACCTGATTGTCCGAAAAGAAAAAGATTTCGTGCTTCGGAGTCCCAACCCAAACCATGTCAGAGGCCTAATAGTTGTGCAAATAGGCGGTTTAAAAACTGACACCAGGGTTCATCGGGTCGATAGACTCGATACCCACTCGACAGAAGAAGATCCCTAATAGGTAGGTAGAGCGTAAACGACCTAAACAAACGTCGTTCGCCACGTCTGACAAAGTTTTGAGGGTTATTTAAGTTAGATTTGTAGGTATGTTGCTGTAGTGACAGGTTGTTAGCCCATCGCCTAAATTGCAATTTACAGAAACCCTCGGATCCCTTAGCTGATTTCTACAAAATGCCCGGGAGGAAATGCAGCTGGCACATTCCATGTTTTTCTCTCGCTCCCCCAGTCCAGCATGGAAGAAATACGAACGTACAAACATAGTTTTGGTTTTATTCCTAAACAATAATATTTTCAAACCAAACCTAATTAGAAGCATAAATATGATGCATTTGGTCATGTGTACGAAGTTTGGTAAAGTTTGGTTTTACTGTTTAGGAATAAAAGCGAAACCACGTTTGTATGGGATTTCACTACTCCGGCAGACCCTTAAGTCCTTTTGTTATGTTACACGTGTGAAATTTCAAACAAAACGGGTTAAAATACTTGCTACAATGATGCTGAGCTCGATTCTTGTTGCTAAGTCTTATTACTTTCAGTTTTATACATACGTATAGATAGTCAAATAATAAAATGGCGTCTATTCTGCCACAAATAAACACAATATTTTTGCTGCAACTTCTTTCTCTTTTTCCGCCGTCAATAGTTTCCTCAAGTTTCATTTACATACCGTCGGGCGTCGGGTGAAAATATTCCCGTCAACAGACGTGAATGGGCCGCAACCTGTATACGTCAGTTCACGTTACGCGAACGACACTTCCTGACAATATCCGATATGTTCACAGCTGCAGCTGCTGTAACATCAGAATGGAACTGGACCTTCAGAAAATACAAAAAGATATAAACAACATTGTGGTATTACATAAATATACATTCACTCACGCCTTTATCCCTTACGAGGTAGGCAGAGGATAACGCCTTGTATTTTTTTTTATAGAATTACAGCAAAACGCCTTGTAACGATTCGTACAGTATGTCCGGGAAAAGGAGAAACCAAAACATTCTGTTTTTCTATCGCTCTTAGTCCGGAATATAAAAAAAAAACAAATTAAAACTGTTTCTATTCGTGGTCTAGTTTCTAACTAATTAAGCTGTAATGAATTTTGCGAAATATTCTCGTCGATTATTATCCAAATACAGTAAATCAAAGTAGATCATGAAAATTTATTAAACTGTTAAAATATTCCTTTCTGTTAATTTTCCTTTTTTCATCATTGAAATGTTGAAAATATAATAAATTATTTTTTGTGAGCTGGAAATCAGACGTAGCATATACAATGCTATGTAGATAAAAATACAGTCTACGTCATTGGACGTGAATGAACGTCACCTCACGTTTCCTGACAATATCCGACATATCTCGGCAACTGTTGTGACGTCATTCAATAGAAATATCCGTCATTTGTTGAAATAATTGAAAATGGAACAGTGAAAATGAAAAATTAAAATATGTATTTACCAAACATGAGTATAAACGAATTACCATTTAAACAACATGCAGAATATTCTTAATTATAGAACAGTTATACAGCGGACTCTGCACTAAGCATAGCTTGTATCGCAGGGGCCAGATACACAATTAAACAGATATAACATTTTGTCGGTGATTACTAAAAATCGGCCATTTTAAATACAACACATCATTATTAGATTAATTAAGTATGAGCCTGATGACTACTTCCATGCTGGGAGCGAGAGAAAAACATAGAATGTGCCAGCTGCATTTCCTCCCGGGCATGCTGTAAAATCCAGCTAAGGGATCCGAGGGTTTCAGTATATTGTAATTTAGGCGATGGGCTGACAACCTGTCACTACAGCAATATACTTAGAATTCTATCTTAAATAACCCTCAAAACTTTGTCAGACGTGGCGGGACACCTTTGTTTAGGTCGTTTACGTTCTGCCTACCCCATTAGGGATACAGGCGTGAATATATGTATGTATGTATGTAGGTATGAGCAAAAATTAAAACAAAAGAAGTTAATAATGTTAAAAGACAATGTTTGTACTTAAGTCAAATCAAGTAACAATAATTCTCGTTTGTCGTATTGGTGGCAACAACAATAAACAAAAATTGTTTTAGTTTTTTAAAAGTTAATTTTTTCTTCCTCGCGTGGTGCCGGGTTAGAATAGCATGACGTCATAACTTCCCGTGGGTGTCGTAAAAGGCGACTAAGGGATAAATCCAGGGAATGGGCAGCAGCGTTCCCTGTGAATGGAAAACTTCTACTGAGCTCACCAACCAACCCGCCTGCCAAGCGTGGTGAGTATGGCATATACCTCAAATTTTGGGGAGGCCCATGTCCAGCAGTGGACTGTTGTGGCTGATGTTCTTAGTTTTTCTTTATCGTGCAACGCGATTAACCCTACTGTTAAACTTTTTACTAATATAATAGACCTCTGACATGGTTTGAGTAACGCCCACTATCAAAGACAGCAACTGGGACCTATGGCTTAACGTTCCCTCTGACCGAAGCACCAATTTACTGGCTGGCCTTTAACGGTAGCCCGTCGCTTATTCATCTAGAAATATATCTATATCTAGACTTGACCCATCCTCCCAATGTCTGATCTGTTTTGACGATGTGTTGTGGGCAGAAATCTAGATTGACTTGGGTAATTGGTGGAAAATACGATCAGTGTTGATCGCACTAGTGTTGGTCAGCGCAATTGCTCGTATTTATAAAGCGAACTCAAGATTGAGAGTGATATTAAGTATGGATTTGACAGGTCCTTTTGTACTGTAATGACATTTCTGATACGGACTCAAACTAGTTGTCAGTCTCAAATACTGTTTATAATTACGGGCCTGTGCAGAAATCGCGAACTGTGATATTTGTAAGTGAATTGTATCTGTGATTTTATTATTTGAACTTCCTATTTTATTGATTTAAAATACTTAAGCTCGCATTTATAAAGCGATATCAAACTTGAAAGGAATATTAAGTATGGATTTGACAGTTTGAACCAAAATGATGTTTCTGATACGAACTCAAACTCGCTGTCACTCATGAGAGCAGATTATAAATACGGCCCTAAGACGATGATGACGAAATACTCGATGTGACGTTTTGGATGAAATTTTCTATTTGTATATGAAACGTGAATTGTATAGTTGTCGATAAAAAAGTTTATTTTCCAATAGGTTTTAATCTAGAGTTAAGATTTTACAAACAAAATATGAATATCTATGTTATTTGAATTTGAATATGTCACGCTGGGATTGATAGGAACATTGAAACAGTAATTGAATTCGTTATCTTTTTTTAAAAATATATTATCTGTTTCAAAAATATATAGTATTATAATATATAGAGCACCCTAAATAGGTATCTAAATTATTAACAATTTCCGAATTGTTCTTACCTTTTTTGGTAACATTGAAAGTAGTCTTTATTTAGGAGTAGCCCAAAATAAGTACTAGGTATTTGTTATAATAACATGGCCTGCCTGTTATTTTTATTATAGAACATTTCACATTGCCTTTGGGCCCTCAGGCAAATGGTTGATCAAAGTATATATTAATAGACTTTATATAGAAAATCAGAATTATATTTGCGGAACAAGTTTGGGAAAACTGGCCTATATTACCTTTTCGCCTAGGGAGATGTTATTTGAGAAAACAATAGCTATTAAACTGAACAGTGGTCTTTTGGGATTTTCTAAAAGCCTGAAATTGTATTCCCGGTTATTTAATATACTTTTTCGATCGTATTGGGAATACTGACTAGTTTTAATATTCGATTTGTATAAATAACTCTTTTATAAATGTCGAGAAAAGAAAATCTCTATTGGAGTTGAAGATTTACTGTATGAGGCGCTTCATCTTCTGCCTACGGGCACACAGGCGTCACTTACTGCCCGCAAGGTTGCGCTCAACACGCTGTCAATTCTTTTTGCATTGCCTAAAACACACATGCGTCACCTTACGCTCTACGCGCGCGTACTGGCAGAGGGATGCGCCGACGTAGAGTTCATTGCTAGTGTGTTGTTGCCCTAATTTAGTATCACTCCCTCTCTCTTCGGACACGTATGACCAAACTACCACCGTCCAAGCCCTCATCCATCGCTGCTAGATACTAAAATGGTCTATAAAATATCAGTAGTACAATTTTAGTAGTAGTATTGATTACCAACAATACTATAGATAGTATTGATAGTAATTACTCTTCATTATTTGCACAAAGCATCGGTTCTATCGATTGCTTTGTACAAATCGATAATGACCGTTGGTTGCTTTGACAATCGATAAGACAATTAATCGATTGCATTGATATTATCGGTAGTTGATTCTTCTTCTTGTTAGCGAGTGGATTCTCGACTCGAACGACCCGATGAAACCTGATGTCAGAGTTTTGAAACCGCCTAGTAGCACAGCTATTAGGGCTCTGTAGTGGTTTGAGTAACGAGCACTATCAAAGACAGCGACCGGGACCGACGGCTTAACGTTCCCAAATTCCTTTTTCTTTTCAAACTACCAGTTATTATTGGTGATTCAGCCTGCAATGTCCTAACCAAACTGTGGTAGTTTATTCAATCGATATGGCCTATCGAACGGCAACACTCTATCTGCCATTTTCACCAAGCCTGGCAAATGGATTGGCGAGGACAAGATTCAATGGCAACGATGCTGCTGCGCATTCCAAATGCCTTCATCGACTTATATGAAAGAAATAGATGGGGTAGTGCTATCCTAGCCCGCCGCCACTCGATATCGATCGCGCGCTATAATATTCTACAGGGTGTAAGAGTTTTCTATACAAATTGTCTGACCGAAGTGGTAATATAGTGGTATATATTGCCTAAAATGTATACCAGCCCATTAGTTCAACTTTTATTTTCCTGTACCCTAAGGTTTCCTGGAAGAAATTGCTGCTTAGCAATAAGTCCGCCTATTTGTACTACTATTTGTTTCATTTAATTTTATTTTCTCTTGTGTCTTTTCTGTGCAATAAAGTATATCCTTGTCTTGTCTTAATTTGGTATAGGTAGGTCAATTTTTGTTTTCCTCTCCTGAAAGAACTTTCTGGTGCAAGTTGTTTAGTTCAGTTTCGTTGACTGAGCAATCCTAATCAGTTGTCCTGTCCCTTACACCCAGTATTTCTTCTTCAATGTACTTGGTTGTTATGTTTGTTTCTCTCCCAGATGTTGCCACTGTTTTCATTTCACGTAGTTCATATTTTCTTTGTCCGGATATAGTCTAGACTCCGAACTTGTTCCATTAGGTACTTGGAAACTGCTTAGAAAGGAACGTGGTGAGGTTGTTGATAAACAATGTTTACGTCTCAACGTTTGGCTAAGTCACGCATCTATAGGTTGTGGAGGCAGCGCGTCAACAGTATGATAAAATTAAGTAGCCTAATTTAATTTATTTATTGATTTAAATTTTTCGTTCTTTGAATAATTGTTTGACTCTTTTTAATTAAGTATTTTTTCTGATCACTTTTGTTATTTTTTTTGCAAATGTTGCGTCACCTAAATTGGATTGCATGTCAGTACGAGTTGACGTGTTTTCTGCTGGTGTACCTAAATAAATAAAAATATGAAATAGTCCGTCTCTCAAAATTAGACATTTCTCTTATGTAATATGTATCCATAATTATCGTCTTACCATGTTCCGTCCCCAGTTTGGTTAGGACATTGCAGGCTGAATCACCTAATTGTCCGAAAAGAAAAAGATTTCGTGGTTCGGAGGGCACGTTAAGCCGTCGGTCCTGGACGCTGTCTTTGATAGTGGTCGTTACTCAAACCATGTCAGAGCCCTGATAGTTCTGCTACTAGGCGGTTTAAAAACTCTGACACTAAGGTTAATCGGGTCGATAGACTCGATACCCACTCGACAGAAGAAGACCATGTACCAAAATCCGTTTTGCTATTTAGCCGTTTAAAGAATAGACAAAATACGTACTTAGTAACTTTCAAAATAATATAAATAATATGAAATCGGAACATTTAAATACGTTAAAATATGGCAAATATTTTATTACCTACACTACCAAACAAAATTACAATAGGTATGCGTACCTTTGTTAATGTTTCTATAGGTACATCATCAAATTATGTTTTACATTAATAAACAATTTAGGTAGAATATAATATATTCATGATAGGTAAACATAAGATAGGTTAACATTATAGAGTGTGCTTCTACACATGACACTGAACAATTTTCCCAAGGAACATAAGTCGAAATAGGAAAAGAAAAAGTGACCCTTCCATACAAAGGGTGTCAGCGGCTTGAGTCAATTTGTATAGGGAAACGATTTTTTTTTATATCGACCTATGTTTGTTGGGGAAAGTTGTTTACTTTCATGGGTAGAATCATACCCTACAATATGGTCAGCATTTTTTTTACTCCCTATAGTGACTATACTGAGAAGTAACGGTATTTTTTATTTTTATTTTTGGAAATAGTGCAATTTTTTTTATGAATTATAACATTTATTGTTTATTTAATTACCCGTGATATCTTAGTTCGAGCTCTGTTTATTTAGACACCAGATCACACTATATAATACCGAGTGTAAGGGACAGCCTACCCTACCGATATGATTTATCCCCGAATATTTATTTGCTGACATTTCATCCGATGTCGCGTTTTGTATTAGGCACGTCTGATTTGGCATGATTCAATTTAAATGTAAATTTGTATTATTGCCCGTGAAACGGATGTGTTTTTCTGCTTTATATTATCCTGATAATATTTTGAATAGGCAAAATTTCGTGAGACTGCCTCACGCTTAAACATACATACATACATACATAAAATCACGCCTTTATCCCTTACGGGGTAGGCAGAGCGTTAAACGCTTAAACGGCTATAAGAATTTGGATTAAATATTGTATTTATTATGAAAGACTGACGGCTTCTCACAGCATCACATCACGTCTTTCTTTACTATAATATGCATGTATTATACATATTTGAGCGAGAAAAAAACATAGAATGTGCCAGCTGGATTTCCTCCCGGGCATGCTGTAAAAACCAGCTAAGGAATCCGAGGGTTTCAGTATATAACAATTGAGACGATGGGCTGACAACAGTAATATACCTAAAAATCTATCTTAAATGACCCTCGAACTTTGTCAGACGTGGTGGAACGACCTTTGTTTAGGCCATTTACGCTCTGCCTACCCCATTAGGGATAAAGGCGTGATTATATGTATGTATTATACATATAATCCTTCCTATTTAATCAATATCAAAGTCCGTTGTCAAAAACTGTCAAACTATTAAAGTCCATTCCGTAGTTTTTAAATATTTTAAATATCTAAGCATACATACGGACAGACAACGGGAAGCGTTTTACATACATACATACAGTCACGCCTTTATCCCTAATGGGGTAGGCAGAGCGGAAAGGACCTAACAAAGGTCGTTCCGCCACGTCTGACACAGTGCTGAGGGTTATTCAAGATAGATTTGTATGTATATTGGAAGCGTTTTACACTGAGTATATACGTATGTATGTATGTATATACGTAAGTGGAGAAGACATAAATTACTTTTTATACCGGAAAATGTATCATTTCCATAAGAAAACGCCATTTGTAGAGTCTGAGAAGAGGGGTCGATGAACGACCCAATGAACCGTGTCATTACACCGAATCACTCACAACACATACGTACTTGTACATACATACCAGGCCCATATTTATAAAGCGATCTCAAGATTGAATACTGCTTATTAAGTATGGATTTGACAGGTCATAATGTACAGAAATGACATTTCTGATACGAACACAAACTCGCTGTCAGTCTCAAGTGCTGATTATAAATACGAGCCTTAGTAACACATGCAGGCTGTTAAATAGATTGTAATAATATTTTTGAGGATTTTTGCATTCACAGTAATAATATTACATTTGAAATTAATTTCAATATTAATATCAGAATACTCGATGGGATCAAAGTTGGTTTCCAGCTGACCGCGTCTCACTGACAAGTTGGCATTGCTTATTTGATTGAACTGGCCTGAGCCGCCATCATAATGCGACCTAATTCCATTGGTCCATTGAAATCATTTGAAATGGATTAAAATGTCCGCGTCCTCATATTTGTAAGCCGGTAATATTACCTACCTATTAAAATTTTGACAATCGATCGCTAAGTTTTCATTCTAAACTCTTAGTTTTGTGGATTTCTTTCTACATCGAACTGTGATTAAAGTTGTTAGTCATAATGATAGTTCACGAGAAATTGAACTTGTATGTACGAAAACCGACCAATGCTTCGGATCATTGAACTCAAGAAAAAGTAGTAAAAATAAATAAAAAGGAAATACTTTTATTTCTGTAAGGGGTTCAAAGTCTAAAAGCGAATCTAAAAATATGTTATCTTAAATTAATTTCGTTACAACTTTATTTTCCATTCCTCGTGTATTTTGTGTAAGAAAAGTTGTTATTATAAACTTCAATGTAGAAGGTTAAAGTCCTCATTTTACACGATTATCCTTCAATAAGGGTGAAAGGGCCAGGTCCTTTCACTAAAAGAAACCTTTTCGAAAGACCATCGATTTCTCATTAATCATTTAATTTAATGCGCTTTGACATCTCTAGAATAAAGAGTCTTTGAATATTTTATCTTTTAAATAACTTTCTTTATTCAAAACAAAACATTAAGGCATATTTTTAAAACTTTCATAGAAAAGTTACTCATAATCATCCATTAAAAAACTTTTTAACTTTGCGTATCATGAAAACCATATTGATTGTGGGTTTCTTGTACCTTTGTATGGTTGTTACCTTTTACATACATACATACATATAATCACGCCTTTATCCTTAATGGGGGTAGGAAGAGCGTAAACGACCTAAACAAAGTTCGTTACGCCACGGCTGACAAAGTTTTGAGGGTTATTTAAGATATATTTGTAGGTATGTTGCTGTAGTGACAGGTTGTCCGCCCATCACCTAAATTACAATATACTGAAACCCTCGGATCCCTTAGCTGACTTCTACAGCATGCCCGGAAGGAAATGCAGCTGGCACATTGTATGTTTTTCTCTCGCTACCAGGCCAGCATAGAAGAAATTGTTACCTTTTAACTGCTTTTTATATCTAAATTTAACTCGTTGGTTTAAATTTTATTCCAGCTCGCATTTTTTTCAGTCCTACAGTATGTCCTGGAAAAGAAGCAGCTGGAACATTATATGTTTTCTATAAACGCATATATTTACTAAAGTCACAGACAATATCATCATCTCCCTAGCCTTATCCCGTATCTCATGGGGTTGGCCACCTAATTTAGGTGATTGAAGAAGGATACTTGTTTTTACACAGAGCGACTGCCATCTGACCTCCGCAACCCAGAAGGGAAACCAGACCCAATCCAAAGATTAGGTCAAAGTTTTCAAGCCGCCAATGCTTAGCACTGGCCTCTGACATAGCTTAACGACTAATATCTACGGTGTTAAATAAAATAAATAAGAACTTTATTTACCAACAAGTATGCAAATTACAGTATAACTTATTTGTAAGACTTAATCACTAACTAATACTACAGCTGGTAAAAAGGCAAGATTGCCCAGCATGAATGCTGTTTTTCAGAATCTCCCTGAATCGTCTATCTGGAACATACTTCTCACAGCTGGTTACCTGAACTTAAATAAGTATATATTGACATATTTTGTTTACTCGCCTACACTTACTTTATGTTATTAATATTATATCACCAAACTTATTCTATAAATTTACCAATTATTTATTTAATATTCACCTACAAAGCACATACTGGACGTTACAACAATGGAGCCCAATTGCTTTCTGTTTTTTGTTTGTTTATCAGCCACTGCCTACACTGTAGTTTAAATGTATATGGCGATTTTACCAACCTGAGAGGAGGGTTTAAATCGTTACAAACTGTTAAACGATATTAACTGGGACCAACGGCTTAACGTGCCTTTCATACATACATACATAAAATCACGCCTTTTCCCTTACGGGGTAGGCAGAGCGTAAAACGCCTCCTAAAAGGCGCTTTCGCCACGTCTGACATAAATTGAGGGCAATTTTAGATTGTAATGTGTTTTGCTGTAGTAACAGGTTGTCAGCCCATCGCCTAAATTACAATACACTGTAACCCTCGAATCCCTTTTGCTGACTTCTACAGCATGCCCGGGAGGAAGGGCAACTGTTACATTCTATGTTTTTCTTTCTCTCCCAGTCCAGTATGGATGATACGTGCCTTCCGAAGCACGGAAAAAGCGCCGAATAAAATGTCACGGACAATAATCTTTATATAAATTATCTTGACACATTTCCCGCCTTAAAATGTAATAAAGTCGCCAAGGCCGGAGTCGAGCGACAAAATGGCGGAAAAAATGAGAAAGCCGTTATTTTGTACGTTCTTCGTTTAAAATTTGAATGGCGTCGGTCTAGACCCGTAATAAACGGTTCGAGACAAAATGTCAGGGACTACCGTTATTGTCTTGAAAAGTGGCTTTCCGCGGCTTTTATGAACCTCTTCAAAATACTGAGCATTGTGACTACATAGTATAAAACAAAGTCGCTTTCTCTGTCCCTATAATCCCTATGTATGTTTAGGTCTTTAAACTACTTAGATCTTTAAAACTACGCAACGGATTTTGATGCGGTTTCGTTTAACGGATAGAATGATTCAAGAGGAAGGTTTATATGTATAATACATGCATAATATAGCAGAGAAACACTAATGATTTCCGTGCGAAGCCGGGGCGGGTCGCTAGTAATAGATATAATGTTCTTGCTAAAATTGCACGAAAAAATAAAAAATTAATGTTCCAGTTTTTCGACCATAGTTACCTTCTGTAAAAGTTCGTAAAAGGTCCTATAGATTCAATGTAGAAGATTTAATCTATATTTTAGACTTTTGGACGCGAAGAAAAATATGTAGGTAATAATCAATGCAGCAATACATCATTAATTTTTGAAACCACCTTTATTGTACCTATAATTTAATTAGGCAAGATGTTTGTTCAATAAACTACTTTTAATTTTATTTATTCACTTTGAAAAGCCCATCAAAATGCGTCTACTTCACTATTCTTTTATGTTTGTCGCTGAATAACATTTTAATGAGTTATTGAATAACAGCTACACAGCTATAACTGTTACCTAATATTCGTCATTGGTTTAATTTCCTAACTGAATTGCGACATTATCTTAACACGTGTTGCTGAGGTTATAGGTTTTGGCAGAACTTTGAAGATACGTAAATGGTCGATGGGTGGGGTCGTCTGCTATCAACCCAGCCCATATAATTTGACCTAGGCCCCATATTTATCTTTATTTTGTTCTTTTTTTTAATAACCGAACCGGCTCATAACTTTTTGTCTAGCTGTTATTTGCACCGAACAATAATTTAAGAGGAATCTACCAACAATCAAGACAAAAACAAAAAAAATACGTGGCGTAGTGACCTTTATTGAGGTCGTTTACGCTCTGCCTACCCCATAAGGGATAGAGGCGTGAGTACATGTATGTATGTAAATAAAAAGGTAAACGAGCCGAGTGTTATTTACAATCCGTCTTCATAGTAATTTACCGCAAACACAAAATGAAAATTAAATTTAACGGGTTCGAAAATTACTCCGCGTAATGAAAATTTAACGAAATCCTCTGAAGCGCGAACATTTAACGACACCCAATAAAAAATGTTCGGGCGACTGCTTCTTCGTAAACCACAGAATAAATAAAACGAAAATTTCCATTCACGTACAGAAAATTTAACGCTAGACCACGAAACTGCTGAATTTTCTATGATGATTATAGGTTTAAATAAAATACATTTTTTTAAATGTGCTTTGATATGTGTTGAAAATTCCAAACATTTTTATTTTAGCCTCATACAAATATTTGTTCAGTTTCATAGTCTAAAGAAGCACTTAATTTTTTTTACCCTTACACAAGTACTTATTCTTCCTATTTTACAACGCGTAACAGAAATGGTATATGCACCGAAAAGGATATGAACCAGTCCATGATACTGAACAACTTTCGGAAAGGAACATAGGTCGAAATAAGAAAAAAAAAGTTTGACCTTCCATACAAAATGAATCAGCTGATAACGCGTGCAGTATGGGGAGTCACACTTCTTTTTTTCGTTTTTAATCTATGTTCCTACGGGAAAGTTGTTCAGTTTCATGAGATGGTTCATATCCTTTCGGGTGTATATACGCTTTCTGTTACACGTTCTATATATATTTTTTATATAGCCTATAAATTGTCTCACACGTTGTATATTAAAACTAAATATGTAGCTACGAGTATCTACGTTATTATCTACCTAATTAACAGCTTTTACTTCCATGCTGGACTGGGAGAGATAGAAAAACATAGAATGTTCCAGCTGCCCTTCCTCCCGGGCATGCTGTTGAAGTCAGCAAAAGGGACTCGAGGGTTACAGTGTTTTGTAATTTAGGCGATGGGCTGACAACCTATCACTTTGAACACATATTACAATCTAAAATTACCCTCAATTTTTGTCAGACGTGGCGAAAGCGCCTTTTACGAGGCGTTAAACGCTCTGCCTACCCCATAAGGGATAAAGGCGTGATTTATGTATGTATGTATGTAATTAATAGCCTAGAACATCGCCGTAACTGCGGCAACACACAGGCGTCTGCTGCGCGTCAAAAGCAAACCCATCCAAAAAAATGAGTCTTTTATATTACCTGTTATGATAACCTGCCCTGTTATATGTTACCCATATTAATATTATTTTATTTCATACTGCCTCCGTAGTTTAGTGGTCAGAGCCATGGGTTTACGATCGATTCCCAGGGGAGGAACATAAAGTTGTTTGTCAATTTATATTTTTTTAAGGTTTTCCCAAGTTTGGTTACGACATTGCAGTCTGAATCACCTGATTGTTCGTATAGAAAAATGATTCCGTGCTTCGGAGGGCACGTTAAGCCGTCTTTCCCGGTCGCTGTCTTTGATAGTGTTCATTACTTAAACCATGTCAGAGGCGTAATAGCTGTGCTACTAGGTGGTTTAAAAACTCTTACATCAGGATTCATCGGGTCGTTTGACTCGAGAATCTTAAGAACAAGATAATTTTATACCATATCCATCCATTACTTCAGAGGAAACTCTTACTTGATCAGCGTCTTATTTTACAGCCAAGATTGAAGGCCTCGCCGAATTTATAATTTATTGCGATACCGTAATCAACGTTCCCGTAAACGAACCAATAAGTTGGAATTAATCAGAAACAACATTTTGTTTACAATTTGTTCATGTTTTATTTATGTTTAACTAGCGTCCGGTCTTCAGCTTCACTTACGTTTTTATAGAATTGCTTTTTATCCTTTGTAATAATATGCTTCCTGTTTCTATTGATCACTCCTTTCTCTATGTCAAAGTTTAACAATTGTTACGATATGACAAACATATTGGATTCAAAATCTTAAAAAAACGTGATAATTTCTTTATTTTATATAGATATATATATGCAATCACGACTTTATCCCTTATGGGGTAGGCAGAATTTCTTTAATTAACAATCTAAGCCAAACATGTATGCCTAAAATACTATTCTATATGTTCAAATTAATGTATGGTAACAATAGTACTCTTAGTAAAGCTTATTTCTAAGTACCGTCCTGCGGATGCTAGGAATTTGTTTTCGTATGTTGAGAATATATCAGGGTCTGTGTGTTCCATTATTTTGTCAATAAGAGTCAATGCTTCAATTAACGGCGTTGCGGAGAGGGACTTAGTTCGCCCGTATGTGACATAGGGTTGTATTTATGAAGCCAACTCAAACTTGAGAGCTATATTAAGTGGATTTGACAGGCCAGTTTAAACTGAAATGATTTTTTTGATACGAACTCAAAACTCGCTGTCACTCATGAGAGATGATTGATTACAAATACGGCCCTGAGAATAGAATAGAAAACACTTATTATTCATGACGTCATAAACACAACACAGTAAATACATTTTTAAACAAAAACAGAACGAACGAAAGTGAAATAAAATAATGATACAAAGAGTAACTATTATCTAATCTGTGATAAAGGTACCTAAAAATAAACTGCTATAAATATAATGCTACCGGAATGTGCATGGCGCGACGTCAGAAAAAAGGACACACTCAGTTTATGCCGCGATCTTGTGAGACCGCGACGTTGGTATTCTGTGAGCCCTTTTAAAGAGAAAAGAATAGCAGCGTATGACGGGGCCGTAGATTATATTGATGTGATATTATCATATCACTTAGTGCGTGATATCAAATATCTTCATATTTTCAAAGCTCGTATTCAAATATCATGTCGTATTTTGACTACGTAGACGATTACGTAGACAACCTCTACGCGGATTGTATTTCGTAGCGATTGCTACGACCTACGACTTTATTTATTTTTATTTATTTGTATAGAACTACGTCGTAGCAACGTACTTACATAGTTCATTGGATTCGACTTACTTTTTGATTGTGTTCCAAATCGTACAATACTATAGGTTACACTGTAAAAAATACTTGTTTAAATACGAGCACATAAAGTAATGTGTTTATGGCAATTATGTTAAAAATTAAATCAATTAAGTTACTTGATAACCACTACCAAGTTCCTAATTATTTCAATAAACAGAGTAATTGATCTTTGCATTAACTTTTTTGTCTCAATCATATCACTTGATGTAAACAAGTTCCTTGACCAATACAACCAAGTTCTTGTTTTTTCAGTTTAGTTTTTACCACCAGGAAATATGGGTTATAATAGACTTACTTCCAGATTGTATTCCAAATCATACAATACAATAGATTAGTTTTTACTACGGGAAATTAATTCTTTTCCCAGGAAAACGAATTTATTCGCGGGGTTTAACCGCGGGCTGAAAGTTTAGTCTAGATTTTGTGTCTCAAAAATCTCGTAGGTGCTTCGTGTATTTTTAAGAGATCACATGTTGTTTTAGGAGTAAGGCGTAAAAAAACGCTAATAGCGTTTTCTACTCATTATATTTTCTTGCAGCTTTAGCCGCCTTTAACATAACATTACAATTCGTGTATCATCTTAGGTCCTGTGATGTACATAGCAAAAAAAATGTTTTTGGTATGGTATGAGATCTACCTCCTAGCGTGCCTCCATGGGCAAAGACTTTTCTTACGAAGGGTTTGTATGAATCTCGAAAAACTTGGGTCTCTTGCCATCGCCCTTAAATATGGTAACTATATACTTCTTCTTCTTCTTCTTAGCGAGTGGATTCTCGAGTCGAATGACCCGATCAACCCTGGTGTCAGAGTTTTCAAACCGCCTAGTAGCACAGCTAATAGGCCTCTGACATGGTAAGAGTAACGACCACTGTCAAAGACAGCGACCAGGGACAGACGGCTTAACGTGCCCTCCGAAGCACTATGTACTGCTGTGAGTATAAACACAAATCGCAAACTAAACGAAAAAATCTCAACTGTTATTCTCGACAACTTTTACGAATGTGGTGGAACGTCAGCACAAAAAACATCTCACTAAATAGTAACTTAACCAATAAACTAACACCTCCGCATAAAACACTACCTTAACCTTGACTAAATAAAGTTTGTTTTTGTTTCAGCCGGAATTGTACAAGAACGAGCTGGTACGACAATCTTCGACGGATAGTGCAGACTTGGAGTTCTGTGGCAAACTTCACTTCGCTCTGAAGTATGACAGTGAAGTTGAAGCGCTTGTAGTCAAGGTATGTCCCAACTAACTACAAATTCTATGTAGGTACTCCACAATGAGTAGTACCACAATTTTCGACGGATAGTGCAGACTTAAAGTTCTGCGGCAAACTTCACTTCGCTCTAAACTATGACAGTGAAAATTAGGCGCTACTAGGTATGTTCCTTCATTGTTATTTACTCTATGTTCTTGACCTTTGTTTCGACAGTCGTTAAATGAAATTGAATTCTACGGCAAACTTCACTTCGCTCTCAAGTATGGCAGTTAAATTGAAGCGCTTGTAGTCAAGGTATGTCCCTTCTATATTAATCACTCTATGTAGGTACTTTACAATATGTGGTACGACAGTCATCGATGGATAGCGCAGACTTAAAGTTCTGCGGCAAACTTCACTTCGCTCTAAACTATGACAGTGAAGGTGAGGCGCTACTAGGTATGTTCCTTCATTGTTATTTACTCTATGTTCTTGACCTTTGTTTCGGCAGTCGTTAAATGAAATTGAATTCTACGGCAAACTTCACTTCGCTCTCAAGTATGGCAGTTAAATTGAAGCGCTTGTAGTCAAGGTGTACCTTTTATATTAATTAACTCTGTCTACTCTACCTTTGTGGCAGATATATACCCGTCCCGTCTATACACATTTCTTCCATGCTGGACTGGGAGAGATAGAAAAACATAGAATGTTCCAGCTGCCCTTCCTCCCGGGCATGCTGTAGAAGACAGCAAAAGGGACTCGAGGCTTACAGTGTATTGTAATTTAGGCGACGGGCTGACAACCTGTCACTACACATTAGCAATACACATTACAATCTAAAATTGCCCTCAATTTTTGTCAGACGCGGCGAAAGCGCCTTTTACGAAGCGTTTAACGCTCTGCCTACCCCGTAAGGGATAAAGGCGTGATTTTATGTATGTATGTATGTCTATACAGATAGACGTAGCTACAATTTCCGTTCCGGATTGTGGTGTCACCAATGACTGTATGAGAAATAAGATATTTATCAGTATACCGGGTGTAAGGGACAGCGTCCCGCAAACTGATAGGAGTTTGTCAGACAACGACACTGAACAACTTCCACCAAGAAATTCTTTCACGAAATGAAAATAAAAATTGTCTTTTCCATACAAAATGTCCACGTCGATCAGACAATTTGTATGGAAAAGCATTATTTACTACAATTTCTGAAAGAATTTCCTGGAGGAAGTTGTTCAGTGTCGTCGACTGAGCAACCCCTAGCAGTTTGCGGGACGCTGTCCCTTACACCCCGTATAACAGGTTTCCATCGACACGCTATGAAGAAGAAAAATAAATATATAGGGTATAGCAATATAAAGTGGAAATTACTTCTTCGTCTGTTATTAAGTAAAATATATAAGATTACATGCTTCGGAGTGTACGTTAAACCCGTCAGTCCTCATCACTGACTTTGTTGATTATGGCCGTTACATAGAAGAAGAATTAAACACCCCCGTAGGAATCGAAACCTTAACCCCCGAAGCACAAATCTCGGACCATAGAGACAGTTATACTACTTGACCTCAAGGCAGGAAATACATACATACATATAGTCACGTCTTTATTATCCTAAATCACGCCTTTATCCCTAATGGGGTAGGCAGATCGTAAACGACATAAACAAACGTCGCTCCGCCACGTCTGATAAAGTTTTGTGGGTTATTTATGAAACATTTGTAGGTATATTGCTGCAGTGAGGTTATCAGCCCATCGTCTAAATTGCAATATACTGACACCCTCGGATCCCTTAGCTGGTTTTTACAGCATACCCGGGAGGAAATGCAGCTGGCACATTCTATGTTTTTCTATCGCTCCCAGTCCAGCATGACCTAACCATACCTCATTGACCTCTCTTTAAAACCATGCATGTTTATTATTACACATCTGTCACATTCTTCCATGCTGGCCTGGGAGCGAGAGAAAAACATAGAATGTGCCAGCTGCATTTCCTCCCGGGCATGCTGTAAAAACCAGCTAAGGGATCCGAGGGTTTCAGTATATTGTAATTTAGGCGATGGGCTGACAACCTGTCACTACAGCAATATACTTACAAATCTATCTTAAATAACCCTCAAAACTTTGTCAGACGTGGCGGAACGATCTTTGTTTGGGTCGTTTACGCTCTGCCTACCCCATTAGGGATAAAGGCGTGATTATATGTATGTATGTATGTATGTCACATTTGTGTGTTGTTTGAAACAAGCACGTACACTAGATTAACCGTACCAGTGCTAAGTGAACGCAAACGGGTATAATCCTGGCCCTTCTTAGCACTAAACCCGTATAATTTTACGATTTACGGGTGAACGCCCTTCAGTAGGTACCCATAGGTACTGAGGACAACGATCTCGAAATAAATAGATACATCCATCTCTTACTGAAAACTGTGCCCATAGTCATGCACAAGTTGTTGCAGATTTTATAATGCGGGTTATTTAAATTGTTCAAATATGCTAATTCTATAAATAAATAAATAAAAAAGTAGTTTATTTTCCAATTTAACAATAACTATTTAACAATAGATGTGACAAACTGTTCTTAGACTATTTAAGAGGAGCCCTGACACCCAAACTAGGATTTAACCTGTATTTTGGGGGACAGTGTTCAAAGAGTAAAGAGGAGACCGACACATAATATTATTGCGTTGATTTTATACATTATAAACTACGTAAAAAAACAAAAACACTTAATCTAAACTTATATTATATGTTGATTTTTATATGTTTGTGTGAGTGTGTGTGAGAGTGTAAGTGTGTGTGTTTGTGTGTGTGTGTGTATGTGTGTGTGTGTTTGCATGGGTGTTTAACGTTTCAAGTAAGACTTATTTTAAGTTATGAAGGTAAGTAAGTTTTCAGTCTTATCATAGTCTTGTGTTAGTAACCAATCTGTAACAGATTTTTTTAATTTGTACTTATTAAGGTTTGACAATTTTAAAGATTTGTTAAGTTTTTTGTAAATATTATAACTTAATACATAGAATTGATGTTCCGCGAAAGTAGTTTTGTGTGGTATACTTATAGGGTCATTTCTTCGTTTCCTTTTATCTGGTAAAGGTATACTTTCATGTAATCTCTGAGTGGAGTTGAGAACGTAGAGTTGTCGAACAGTTAGTATTTGACATTCTTCGAATAGCTGCGATGTTGGGTACCTGAAGGGTTTCCTGGTCATGACCTTCAATGCAGCTCTCTGAGCTCGCTCAAGTACCAGCATAAAGGTCTTGTAGGCACCTCCCCATACTGTTATGCAATAGCTGATGATGGATTGGCATAAAGCAATGTAGATCATTTTTAAAATATCCCAAGGGGCTGAATCTCTTAGAAGTTTCAAGATATATATCAGCCGAGCAACTCTTTTGGATATGGTGTCAATTTGTGCATTCCAGCTCAATCCATCATCAATTTGCACCCCAAGATATTTTACAATAGGAGTATCTCTGAGTACGTAACATTTACAGTCACTGAGTTGGCCTGAACAGGTATGGGCTTTAATGGTAAAATCATCTGAGGGTTTAGTATTGGTTCGAATGGCAAAGGTTATGTAATTAGTTTTATCAAGATTTAGAGACAGTAGATTAACGGTTAGCCATTCGAAGATGTTTTTTATTGTATATTCTGCATTTATTTTAACCTCTTCCCAACTTTTACCTTGGATGATTATAGCTGTATCATCCGCATAGACATATATGTTGCAATTAGGTAATGCCATTGTACAGATCTCATTAATATATATTAAGAAGAGGGTAGGTCCCAAAATACTACCCTGCGGGACGCCAAAAGTTACCTTGTGCTCTGTACTTAGCAAGGATTCAATTTTAACCTGCTGCCTTCTATTATTCAAGTAGTCAGTAAAGATATTCAGAGCCAATCCGCGAACGCCTATATTTTCTAGTTTATTTAGAAGTAGTGTATAGTCTATGCTTTTGTTAACCTGTCTAAATTCATTGATTGCTAAATAAAGATTTTATTTATTCAATATATGACTTTTTAAAGTTATTTATTTATTCAATATAACTTTTTTTTAAAAGATTGAACTATATAACATTAACTTAATAAATTACAACAGTAGTTTCAGTAACGTTAGACAATCAATCCAGCCCGCATTGTCCTGACCAATACTTACATATAATCACGTCTTTGTCCCTAATGGGGTAGGCAGAGCGTAAACTACCTAAACAAAGTTTTGAGAGTTATTTAAGATAGATTTGTAGGTATATTGCTGTAGTGACAGGTTATCAGCCTATCACCTAAATTTCAATATACAAAAACCCTCGAGTCCCTTATCTGGTTTTACAGCATGCCCGGGAGGAAATGCAGCTGGCCCCGGGAGGAAATGCAGCTGGCGTTTACATTACTTTAATTAATAAGTTAGAACAGTAGTTTCAGTAACGTCAGACAATCATTTCATCTTGCATTGTCCTAACCAAACTGGGAACAATATCATAAATGGATAATCTGACACGACAACTTTGTGTGTCCTCCTTGGGACTTAGAAATTAAACCAACAACCTTCGTATTAACAGCCAAAGGGCTCAGATCACTAGATTTCAGAGGCAGTTCAGATTGCATACATACATTCATATAATCACGCCTTTATCCCTAATGGGGTAGGCAGAGCGTAAACGACCTAAACAAAGGTCGTTTCGCCCCATCTGACTAAGTTTTGAGGGTTATTTAAGATAGATTTGTAGGTAGGTATTGCTGAAGTGACAGGTTGTCAGCCCATCGCCTGAATTACAATATACTGAACCCTTGAAATTTGCCCTCAATTTTTGTCAGACGTGGCGAAAGCGCCTGTTACGAAGAGTTTTACGATCTGCCTACCCCGTAAGGGATAAAGGCGTGATTTTATGAATGTATGTATATATGAAACCTTCGGATCCCCTAATTGGCACATTCTATGTTTTTCTCTCGCTCCCAGGAAGCAAAAGATAGATTTGTAGGTGTACATTGCTAGTCACAGGTTGTCAGTTCAGATTGAATGACAAGTAATACACGTGTAGTTGCTAAAATACATTAACGTGATAATGAAAATCATCGAAGCCACGTGGAAGCCGCTCAACATTCATCCAATGCATTTTATACAAATAGATTCAACTTGGATTTAATTTATTTTATCGGATTGAAACTTTAAATTACTTTTTGAAAAGGCTTACAACGGATTTTTGAATTACAAACCAATGAAATTTGATTATTCCATACTGGCCTAGGGCGAGAGAAAAACATAGAATGTGCCAGCTGCATTTCCTCCCCGCATGCTGTGAAAACGATCTAAGGAATCCGAGGGTTTCTGTATATTGCAATTTAGGCTTAGTTTTTTTTTTTTTGTTATACGTGGCGAAAGCGCCTTTTACGAGGCGTTAAACGCTCTGCCTACCCCATAAGGGATACAGGCGTGATTTATGTATGTATGTATGTATGCAATTTATTCAATAGGCGGACAAGCTGACACTACAGCAATATACCTACAAATCTATCTTAAATAACCCTCAAAACTTTGTCAGAAGTGGCGGAACGATCTTTGTTTATTTTGTTCACGCCCTAACTACCCCATTAGGGATAAAGGCGTGATATTATAAAAAGAAAGAAAAATAAATGTATGTATAAAATATTTCTATGTGGTAAAAAGAGTCTAACGTACTTTCTGGCTTTTATCGAAATTATTTTTTGCTTATTTTCTTTTAAGCTGTGGCTATGTAGGTACTAGTTATTTACAAAGAAAGGCACATCTAGACATGACGGTCTTAACATCGTTGCTTAGACATAATGTCTGGAACGTCAAAACGCCGTATTTTCTTATACATCAGGACCATCTGCTCTCATGTCGAGACACTAATGACGACACTATGAGAAAATATAAATATATTTCTTTATATTGGCTTTATACTTCCATGCTGGCCTGGGAGCGAGAGAAAAACATAGAATGTGCCAGCTGCTTTTCCTCCCGGGCATGCTGTAAAAACCAGCTAAGGGATCCGAGGGTTTTAGTATATTGCAATTTAGGCGATGGGCTGACAACCTGTCACTACAGCAATATGCAATATTAAATAACCCTCAAAACTTTGTCAGAAGTGGCGGAACGATCTTTGTTTATTTTGTTCACGCCCTAACTACCCCATTAGGGATAAAGGCGTGATATTATAAAAAGAAAGAAAAATAAATGTATGTATAAAATATTTCTATGTGGTAAAAAGAGTCTAACGTACTTTCTGGCTTTTATCGAAATTATTTTTTGCTTATTTTCTTTTAAGCTGTGGCTATGTAGGTACTAGTTATTTACAAAGAAAGGCACATCTAGACATGACGGTCTTAACATCGTTGCTTAGACATAATGTCTGGAACGTCAAAACGCCGTATTTTCTTATACATCAGGACCATCTGCTCTCATGTCGAGACACTAATGACGACACTATGAGAAAATATAAATATATTTCTTTATATTGGCTTTATACTTCCATGCTGGCCTGGGAGCGAGAGAAAAACATAGAATGTGCCAGCTGCTTTTCCTCCCGGGCATGCTGTAAAAACCAGCTAAGGGATCCGAGGGTTTTAGTATATTGCAATTTAGGCGATGGGCTGACAACCTGTCACTACAGCAATATGCCTACAAATTTAAATATTCCTCAAAACTTTGTCAGATGTGGCGGAACGACCTTTGTTTAGGTCGTTTACGCTCTGCCTACCCCTTTAGAGATAAAGGCGTGATTATATGTATGTATGTATTTCTTTATATATATATATATTTATCCATTATCGGGTATTATTTTTCTTATTCCTAGTTCGAGGTTAATATAGTGAGTAAAAAAAAGCTGACCATATTTTAGGATGTGCCCATGGAACTAAACAAATTTCCCCAAGAAACATAGGTGGGAAAACGTAAGAAAATGAAAAGAAAGAAAATGTTCCTTGGATAAAGTTGTTCAGTTTCATAGGTAGAATCACACCATACATTACACACTATATATTGTGTTCAATAACTTCAAAGTTTATTTGCTGAACTGCTGTACTCCTGGACTCGGAGAAATAAAACAATAGAATATACCAGTTCCTTCTCTTCCTATTAAAATGCTAAAAACAGAAAATGGCCAATGGTTTCAACGTCATAATGTATGAGATATTGACATTATTTGACACATCTCTACTCCAATACAATTTTGTTTGACGTACATGAATATCATACCGACACCATCACCCGCGACAACTCAAAGGGCCGTATTTATAATCAGCTCTTATGAGTGACAGCGAGTTTGAGTTCGTATCAGAAATGTTATTTCAGTACAAACTGGCCTGTCAAATCCATACTTAATATTGCTCTCAAGTTTTATATCGCTTCTTAAATACGAGCCATATATACGTATAGTTAAAAAAGACTCAGAATATCTTAAATTTCTCTAGATCCTACAGATCAGGCAGACGATCAATTATACGTCGACAAAATATTACGTCGTAAGTCTTAACCTACGACGAACGACTAAATAAACAAACAAACTTTGTATACTAGAGTACTCAGGAAAAGTAAACAAAATTAAAAATGTCTATTTTATTTACTTTCTGAAATAAACTGTCTTTTTTCCGTTGCGATGTTTATTTTACTTGTTTACAGAATTTCCTTGAAATGCGCATTATTTTAACTTTGAGCTAACGATAATTGAAAAAAAGTGTCTCCATCTACCCTCTTCGTTCGTTTTTACTACAAAGGTCTGTAAAATATTGCCCAATCCCCCCGAGTCGGTACCCTAATAATGGTTAGGGAATCGTTTGGGAGTCAACGAACTTAACCTAATTCGAATTCCGAAATCCTAAGCGGCTAATGGATTCAATTCTCAATGCAAAATCTTAAATCTAAATTTTAGATAGTCCTATCTCTATTATCAACCATTTTTGCTTACCTTTCTATTTTATTTGTACATTCTGTTTAAATTATACCTTCTATTCTATTTCTTGCTTCCGTCTTTGTCTACTCCATTTTCGAGAAATGGGTTCTAATCATTCGATTACAGCTAGTTGTAGCGATATTTTGATTTATTTTTTCGCCTATATAAGTTTTATTCTTGGCAATACATTGCGTAAAAATCTTCTGAAATTATACGTCAAAATTAAAGCATTATTTATTATTATGGTCATAACTTGTCATTAAAATAGCCAAAATAAAGGCAGAGTTAGACTAGACCCACGCACAACAAACGTGATTATCTGAGCTGAATTTTCCCAATTTAAATATACTAAACAGCTTAAATTTAGCAAGTGTTACAAAGAATCGTGTTCTACAACTTTATCGAGAAACGTAATCGATTTGAAGTTTGCAGCGCGTTTTCAATGTCTATAGGAACAAGGTTAATGTCTGTATTTTGCATTGTTAGAAGCACTTCCACGTCTTAAGCACTTCTTTATAGCCTCCTTCCTCTTCAATAAAATGCAGTTTTACAATCTAGGATTACAATGAACGCTTTATGCCAATATTGTAAATATTTTATGTAGAGTAAGTAGTTGGTAAATGATTGTTATCGAATAACTATAAAAGTTAGTTAAGACAATGCGAAAGTAACTCTGTTTGACTTTTTAAGCACTCGCGATTATTTTTACTCATTTTACTTTTTTCACGGGCGAACTCGCGATACGTATGTTTAGGTAAAACATAGGAATTACCTTTTATCCCGCCGTTTTCACAATGTTTCAATTGACGTGGTCGCTAGTGAACTGCAAATGGATAACAGGCAATTCCTATGTTTTACCTATAAATACGTATCGCGATTTGACCCATGAAATTAGTAAAATAACTGTGTTTATTACTTTTTCTGAACGTCTAAACGAATTTCAATTTGACAGGAAATATATGCTATCTAGAGTCGGCCATAGGCTAACTTTTAATACGGTAAAATACGATTGGAATCGCCCTGTTTCTATGAATATAAAAATAATAACTGCATTCGCCAATCATTATGCCAAGCGTGGTATTTGTGGCAAATAATCCTGTCCATGTCCTGCAGTGAATTTTTGTATATATTATAGCTTATTCTATGCTGGACTGGGAGTGAGGGAAAAACATAGAATGTGCTAGCTGCATTTCCTCCCGGGCATGCTGTAAAAACAGCAAAGGGATTCGAGGGTTTCTGTATATTGCAATTTAGGCGATGGGCTGACAACCTGTTACTATAGCAATATAATACCTACAAATCAATCTTAAATAGCCCCTAAACTTTGTCAGACGTGGCGGAACGACCTTTTTTAGGTCGATTACGCTCTGCCTACCCTATTAGGGATAAAGGCAGGATTGTATGTTTTATAGCCAAACTGGCTATACAGACAACAGCTGTAAATAGTATAAAGTTATAAGTTTTAAATTAAACTTTTTGGTATACAATATTCAGATATTATAATGCAATATTTCGTTTATTTCCTTTTACAAAGGAGTCACTGACAAAGAGTTGAATTAAAATCGCATTGGTTGAGTGAACTCTCAAAATATGAAAGTTCAGCGTCAGCTACACATTTCCAATTTCATAACGGAAATTAAAATTTGTCCCTTTTGATATTCTCACAAAGTGTACCTTTGTTTTAGTGCTGTATTTTACTGGCACCTAACTATAATGTATCTGACATGGGTTCTTTATTAGACAATACAAACGAAATTATGTATCTTATTTATTTAACAATTTATTGTTCGCAATAAAACACATGAAAAAACACAAACACGAAGAAAAAAGACACAACAGGCACTGCTTATTTCTATTAAGAAATTTCTTACAGCAGACCTACAGAAGTGAGATTTGATGTCGAAAAGCGATCGCTCTTATCTCTTTTTAGGTAGTACTTGCTTTGCCACCAAATTACACAAAATGTTTTACATAGGTATGGGATTTTTCTATGATCATAGAGTAAGTACCGGTTGTAAGTTGCTTATCTTCCATACTGGACTGGGAGAGAAAGAAAAACATAGAATGTTCCAGTTGCCCTTCCTCCCGGGCATGCTGTAGAAGTCAGCAAAAGGGATTCGAGGGTTTCAGTGTATTGTAATTTAGACGATGGGCTGACAACCTGTCACTACAGCAATACACATTACAATCTAAAATTGCCCTCAATTTATGTCAGACGTGGCGAAAGCGCCTTTTAGGAGGCGTTTTAAGCTCTGCCTACCCCGTAAGGGATAAAGGCGTGATTTTATGTATGTATGTATGTAAGTTGCTGTATTATCATCCAGAAACATTATATTACTAAATTAGGCTTTGGACATGGACGTTTCTGGTTGGAAGGTTAATGACATAAAAGCCATGTAAATTTATCAACCATTTCTCATTAGTGACCTATTAACCATACTGAAAATATTAAATATGTCATAACTTGCTAAGGGATCCGAGGGTTTCAATATATTTTAATTTAGGCAATGGGCTGATGAAATATACCTACAAATTTATCTTCAATAACCCTCAAAACTTTGTCAGATGTGGCGGAACGACCTTTGTTTAGGTTGTTTACGCTCTGACTACCCTATTAGGGATAAAGTCGTGATTATATGTTATATGTATGAAAATATAGAATTGTTTCTTTACTTTGAAGGAGGTCATATTTTAGACGAATTTGAACATCGAGAGTCAGTCGTTGGTTTTACTCCTATGAAATTATTCGTTTCAATTTTCTTTTATTTATTGTCTCATACTTCTTCATTTTGATATATTTTTGTTTTATTTTGTGACATAGATATAATTTTCTTTGAAATAGACTCGCTTGTCACTTTATAAAAGTGTCTATTTGGAAATAAATTGTTTGACTTTGACTGTTTATGTTTTATTCTGTATATTTTCACGAAATATGAAGACAGTCTGCTGCTGCTACTTCCATGCTGGACTGGGAGAGGTAGAAAAACATAGAATGTTCCAGCTGCCCTTCCTCCCGGGCATGCTGTAGAAGACAGCAAAAGGGACTCGAGGGTTACAGTGTATTGTAATTTAGGCGATGGGCTGACAACCTGTCACTATGGCAATACACATTACAATCTAAAATTGCCCTCAATTTTTGTCAGGCGCGGCGAAAGCGCCTTTTACGAGGCGTTTAACGCTCTGCCTACCCCGTAAGGGATAAAGGCGTGATTTTATGTATGTATGTATGTATGAAGACAGTAACTCATTATTTTCGTCCACAGATCTTCGAAGCGCGTGACCTTCCAATCAAGGATGTATCCGGCAGTAGCGACCCCTATATCAAAGTATTCCTTCTCCCAGACCGTAAGAAGAAGTTCCAAACCAAGGTCCACAGGAAGAACCTCAACCCGGTCTTCAATGAAACCTTCTTGTTCAGGTAATAATAGTCTAACCTTATGGTATTTCTTTATATATATTTTTTTGTAGCAGGTAATATTTAACTGCCTCCGTGGGCTAGTGGTCAGAGCCATGGGCTTACGATCCGCAGGTCCTGGGTTCGATTTCCGGGGAGGGGGGGGAGGCCTGCCTCCGTAGTGTCTAGTGGTCAGAACCATGGGATTACGATCCGCAAGTCCTCGGTTCGATTTCCGGGAGGGGGACAAAAGTTGATATTTGACAATTTATTGCTTTGTTTTCCCCAGTTTGATTAGGACATTGCAGGCTAAATCACCGGAAAGAAAAAGGATTCCGTGTTTTGGAGGGCACGTTAAGCCGTCTTTCCCGGTCGCTGTCTTTGATACTGGTTGTTACTCAAACCACGTCAGAGGCCTAACAGCTGTGCTAATAATAATTAAGCTGACATATATCAGTATTTCCCATTTTCTGGACAAACCTTAAATTGTGCTAGCCATCTTCCATTATGAGAGAAGTCGTAGTATTAAAGTAAATCATAGTAAATAGTTAAGGAGTCATTGTAGACTTAGAACGTCAAATCATGTTTCTTTTTGTATGATAAAGGGATGTCAAGACATCACCCTAGCCTTATGCTACCGGCATACCTAATCTAAGTGATTGAACGAGAGTACAGGCTTTTACACAAAGCGACTGCCATCTGACCTCCGCAACCCAACAGGGTAACCAGACCTAATCCTAGATTAGGTTAGAGTTTTCAAGCCGCCAATGTTTAGCACTGGCGTCTGACATGACTTAACGACTTATATCTACGGTGTTAAACAATTTTAACTAGGATTTGATTCCATGCCTTCCGAAGCACGGTAAAAGCGCCGAATAAACGTACCTACGTATGAAATTCGGAAACCGAAAATCACATTGGTACGTGGTGGGATTCGAACCGCGACCTCCCACTCAAGAATCAGCGGCCCTATCCACTACACCATCGGGCTATAAAGGAATGTCAAGTATTTTCTATAACAGTTCAAGGAACATCTAACGAAGTGTATTACGTACACTTCCCTACCTCTAGACAATAAATAAATTCTGCCGCACATAAATATTTTTTCATATTATTATCATAAATCACATAAAGGTAAACACAAAAATTTGTCAATCTTATTTTTCTTTAACAAAAAATCATCATCTCCCTAGCCTTATCCCGTATCTCACGGGGTTGGCTACCTAATCTAGGGGATTGAACGAGGGTACTGGTTTTTACACAGAGCGACTGCCATCTGACCTCCGCAACCTAGAAGGGAAACCAGACCCAATCCTAGATTAGGTCAGAGTTTTCAAGCCGCCAATGCTTAGCACTGTCCTCTGATATGGCTTAACGACTAATATCTACGGTATTAAACGATATTAACCGGGACCAACGGCTTAACGTGCCTTCCGAAGCACGGAAAAAGCACCGAATAAACGTACATATGAAATTCGAAAACCGAAAAACACATTGGTACGTGGTGGGATTCGAACCACGACCTCCCGCTCAGGAGGCAGCGGCCCTATCCACTACACCATCGGGCTCTTTAAATCACATAAAGGTAAACACAAAAATTTGTCAATCTTATTTTTCTTTAACAAAAAATAAGAGCATCAAATGTAATGCTATTATCTGCTTCCTTTATCTCATGAACATGGTATCGCTTTAGGTATTCTTATTTCCGTTCCAACTGAGATACCGAAACATATTAAATTTCTAAAACGGAAAAGCTGAAAGATCTCCCAATCTTCGGCGTCCAATTTTATGGAAATTCCTTCAGATCCGGTCGAAGATAAGTTTTGGTCCTATCCGAGTTATAAATTTACCTAAGCCCTTTTTGCTGAAATTGGTTTTTCATTTATAGAAAATATTTAGCATTAACGTTATATGTAGGTTTAAATTATGCAAACAAAAATATTGTATAGTAAAAACCAGCTAAGGGATCCGAGGGTTTCAGTATATTGCAATTTCGGAGATGGGCTGCCAACCTATTACTACAGCAATATACCCACAAAATCTATCTTAAATAACTCTTAAAACTTTGCCAGACGTGGCGGAAAAACCTTCGTTTAGGTCGTTTACGCTCTGCCTACCTCATAAGGTAAAGGCTGTGATTATATGTATGTATGTATATATGTAAGTAATGTAGAACCTCATGAAGTTGCAATTTAAAGTTCGTTGTAGTTACAGATGGGGTAGGCAGAACGTAAAACGCCTCCTAAAAGGCGCTTTCGCCACGTCTGACATAAATTGAGGGCAATTTTAGATTGTAATGTGCATTGCTGTAGTGTCAGGTTGTCAGCCCATCGCCTAAACTACAATACACTGTAACCCTCGAATCCCTTTTAGGAGGCGTTTTAAGTTCTGCCTACCCCATAAGGGATAAAGGCGTGATTTTATGTATGTATGTAGTTACAGATAGATAATTGGTGAAAAACGGCCACTTTTGCACGTTTGTTACCTTTAACTGCCGTGAACACTAAACTATTAATTTATGCTTAAAATAAACTTCAGTTCCTAAACTTCAATGTAATCTACCGGATTTTCAGTTAATTGCGTTTTCAGTGAGTAATGACTTTTAACTGATGGGGGCGCTGGCGTGCACCGGGGATCCCCTTAACCGAACTAAACCCCAATTCTCTAGGGATTGCACGTGCAAAAGATTAAACATGTTTAAAGCTCAACGACCCCTCTAGTCCCTTTCCCACTCTCTGTATGATAGGTAGGTACCTGGCCCGAAAGATAATAATAACCTATGGAGTAAGAATACGTGGGAAACATTAGCCTTTTTGTTGATTGTCACAATATTTCAGTCAGTACACTAAAAAAACTTGGTTAAATTGATAAAGGAACTTGTTTACATACGAGCATATCAAGTAATATGAATGAGACGGTAAAGTTTATGTTTAGATCAATTATTCTGTTGATTGAAATTATTAGGAACTTGGTAGGAGTTATCAAGTAACTTGATTCATTTATAGATAGAAAAACATAGAATGTTCCAGCTGCCCTTCCTCCCGGGCATGCTGTTGAAGTCAGCAAAAGGGACTCGAGGGTTAGTGTATTGTAATTTAGGCGATGGGCTGACAACCTGTCACTATAGCAATGCATATTACAATCTAAAACTGCCCTCAATTTTTTGTCAGACGAGATTATACAATACAAAATTCTTTATTGCACAAAGCAACACATACAACAGAAATAAAAAGGAACCAACGTGACTGTTCAATATAGGTGGCCTTATTGCTGAAGTACAGGCAGAATTCGGAATAGTGCATATTACTACATATAATACTTTTACTTTTTATTTTTATTTTTTTATTTTGTATTTATAGGAAAACCAACAGCTATTAATATAAGAGTACTTAAAATTAATACAAGACAGAAAGCCAATTACAGGTTTTCACCAATAGTAACAGAATAATAAAAACACACACACAAACTAATTTAGCACCAGGAGAAAAGCATGTTACGTTAAATTACAAACAGTGAAAATCAATTTGATAATAACATAGAAACTAACCAAATTCAGAATGTTAGTTATCATATAAAATTAAAATCAGTTATTAATTGTTTGGTCACTCATAAAAAACGGCTGGCTAAGAAGACGCCTAGCTGTTTCGCAATTGGTGTTGAATAAATCTATGTCATGTTGATCGGATAAAATATTGAAGTTACGGCACGCTCGCACAATGTACGTATTTTTCCTATAGTTAGTGGAAGCAAACGGAACAGAGATAAGTGAATTTGAACGAAGTGTCTTTTTAGGTGGTTTAATGGAAATTTGGGCTAGTAAATCCGGACAATCTAACCTACTAGATGCTATCTTAAGTAAGAATATAAAGTCTGCAATTTCACGCCTATTTTGTACGGGCAATAAATGGTGTTTTTTACATATTTTAAATAGTAAGGACAAATGAAATGCGATAGTCTTGGCACAGTTAACAAGAAAGCGAGCAGGGATGTCATCGGGGCCGGCTGATTTACACGGATCAAGTTGTTTCAGTAATTTAGAAATAGTAAAAGAATCAACGGATATATCTGCGATATTTGAAACTGTTTGATTTCCGTCATTAGAGCGATGGGAGTCAGATTGTGAAGAAGTAAGTGATGATGAGGGCAAGAAAGTTGAGTGAAAATATGATGAGAATGCGTTGCAAATGGACACACCAGTGTTAAATGTAGAGTTTCCGTGATTGAGAGAGCTAGGCATAGCACGAGACTTTGATTTATAATGTACAAATGACTTTCAGTTGATTTGATAAAATTATTATAGCAAGTTATTTCTAAAGTCTTAACTCGATCCCTTAATCATTTAAATGATTGAATATCGGAAAGATTTCCATAAGTTCTATATTTACTAAGATATTTGGACTTTTCCTTTATTACCTTTTTTAAGGATTTTGAGTACCATTTAGGATAAGAATCAACACATATTAGTTTACTTGTAATGTAGCTATCTCTTAAACGAGTGTACGTAGCGTAGAAATGTAAGACTGCATCATCTACAGACAAGCTGTGGAATTCCTTTTCCCAATCGATTTCTGAAATTTCTTTATTGATGGTATCATAGTCGCCCTTATCAAATAAAAAGCGGGTATAACATGGGCAATCTAATAATTTGAGAAAAATAAATTCAACTTGAAGATAAAGAGCGCCATGAAGTGGGTCGACTGGGACAAGTGGTTGGTTGCTCCAGTCACTAACTAATATAGAATCATTAGACAGAACTAAGTCAAGGGTTCTATTTTGAGAGTTTCTAATCCCATTAAATTGACGTAGATTAAGCATATTTATCTCGTCAATTAAGAAACATTCATCATCAGAAGAAAAGTTTAAGGGATCAAAGAAAAGTTGGTTTGATCTACTTGGGATCCAGCTAATTTTACTTAAATTAAAATCACCTATAATTATGTATTTATCATCTGGGTTTAGACTCATAAGTAAATCAGTATTCGTAAAAAAGTTTTCCAGCTGTTGGGAGAAAGAATTTCCCAGCTTCTCTTTACATAGATAAACAACGCAAATATGCAATCTGATCAGTTGATTGTTTTTTCGTTCTTTGATAATTAACGTTATCCAAAGGTCCTCAGCACTAGAACAGGATTTAGGTCGCGGTGTGACTGCCAGCTCCTGGCGCGTGGCTATGAGAACACCACCTCCCAACTTCTGTTGAGTAGCTGCATAGTTACGGTCACGCCGCCAGACGACATAACGGCTAACAAACAACTCGGTATCCATAATTCCCTCCAATAGCCAAGTTTCCGTTATAACAATGATATCATAACTATTAACACATACATTCCTATAAAGTAGATGTTTTGGTACGTAAGCCCCTTGCATTCTGGTAGTATACCTATTGTTAAGTTATTAATTTCAAGATCCATTAGAAACCGATATTACGTAATATAAACATAATAATCTCACAATAGTCAGATAATAGCAAGAAGAAACTAAGCTTCCGTTTCCCAGCAAGTAGTTATTATTATTTGTTAATAACGCGAGCGATAAAAGGACATAGTTATAAACTACACGAGTGCGAAACAGATAGAAATATGGAGCGATTTTGGCAAGTGCGAAAGAAACAGCTAGCAATGCGCGGGAATAATAATAAAGCGATTCGCGGGAGTTGCGGCAGCGGGATGCGCGTGACCTTGGCTCACACGGTACAGGTGTTATTGTAATGCACGTTTGATAACGTTGCGTTCGTAAGTTAGTGATAAGAAGAGTTAAAGTTTTAGCCAGTAGTTTTTTAAGAGCAACCAATAACATGTTAGCAAAGAATACATGACTGATTAAACTATCTTGTTTAAATCAATTTCTTTGGTGATAATAAAAACATTGTACGTATCATTTTTGCGAACATGAATTTTACAATGTTTCACCCAGACATACTGATAACCCTTCTCGTTGCATGCAGCCTTCGCCTTCGTTAAAAGTTGCTTGTTAGTAGGGGTAAGGTGATCATTAATATAGATTTTCTGCTCAGATGTACCATAACCGGGGATATCAGTGGTGGAGAGGGATTTACGTGCACGAGCCGAAGCAAGAAAATCTTCTTTAACGTACCTATTGTTGAATCTCATTATGATGGACTTTTCCTTTGGGTTATGGGTCGTAACTCTTGCGATGTAGTTAATCTGGGTCTTGGAAATATTGAAGTCAACTGCTTTACCAAGCTCTTCGGCGATGATGAAGAGGTTTTCTGCCTTCTTAATTGGGATCCCTTTGAATTCGATGTTATTGAGCCTGGATCTTTGTTCTTTATCGGCGATTTCAACTTTGAGTGATGTAATGTCGTTAAGGGCAGTGTCCAATTCGGCCTTGAGGACTTCTATTTCGGAGACCTTGTTCTCAAGGATAGATATTCTTCCATTATGTTCGTCAATGCTGGTGCTATTAAATTCACACGATACCTTGAGATCCTTGATTTCCTTCTTCATATTCCGAATGTCTTCTATGAGGATTGGTAGTCCTGAAAGCTGTTGCTTCAGGATCTTGATTTCCTTCAACACGGTTTCAATCGAAGCTGGTTCCGGTGCTCGAGGTGCCATCGCGATAAGTTTTGTTAAGAAAAATAAAATAACTTAACAGTATGAACAGTAAAAGTTTTTGCGATCGCGACTAGAGAGCGCGGCAAATGCGATGCGTGTTGTCAGTGTGAGTGCTCGGAGCGGTCTGGAACTTACTTATTATATGTATGTATGTTTGTTGGCGAAAGCGCCTTTTACGAGGCGTTAAACGCTCTGCCTACCCCGTAAGGGATAAAGGCGTGATTTATGTATGTATATATGTATGTATGATTCATTTAATTTAAAATTATTAGGAACTTGGTAGTGGTGTGAAAGAGGTCAGACGTTATGTATGTATGTATGGCAGTGGTTATCAAGTAACTTGTTATCATCTCTATGCAGAGGATTATCGCCACTTTAAAAGTGATGATATCAACACTGCTACTGCAGCAGTCAACGGCGACTTAAGAAAAATTGCGTATCGGGCTGAGTCCTTTGCACTAGTGGTCAACCCTAATAAATCACAGGCGTTGATAAATAGTAGCTCGTATATGTGTAGGCAATTGGATCCTCCTAGTATCCCACCCATTATGTACATTGGCACATCTATTATTTACATTTTACACAAAAACCGCAAAAAATCTTGGTGTACTTCTGGACAGCAATTTGAGTTGGTCTGCGCAGGTCAAGGATGTCAGTAAAAAGGTATACTATTCTTTTCATTCGCTTAAACGCCTCCAGAATTTATTGCCTTTAAAAACTAAAATCACTCCTGCTCAAACTCTCATTCTTCCCTTTTGGATTATGCTGACACATGCTACTTGGATGCCACTGAGGAGTTGTTGAACAAACTGGAGCGACTGCAAAACCTTTGCATCAGATTTATATTCGGCTTACGCAAATACGACCACGTCTCACAGTTTCGTTCGCAGTTCAAGTGGCTTCCAATACGGCATCGAAGAAATGCCCATGAATACATGATAATAATCATGTCTCTTTAATGTTCTCCACAACCCTTCTTCTCCGTCATATCTCAAGGAGATCTTCCATTTCTCTCGACCACAGGACAAGCCTTGTCGTTCCCATGTCAATTTTAAGCATTCCTTCTCACTACTCTGACTTCTTCAGCTACTCCTTCACTGTACATGCAGCCAGACTGTGGAACTACCTCCCGCACACGGTGCGTGATAGTACTTCTATCACAGTTTTGAAAAGCGAGTAAAATAGTACTATCTTTCTCTTCCAAATTAATTCGTTATTGTCATATTTTTATAAGTTTACTGCAATTTAAATAATTATTATGTGTTATTATACTAGTATTATGGATTATTTATTTATTACTATATGTATGTATTTGTGTTGATTGTAGGTATATGTATTATTATGTATATTTATTGTTTTTTATTATGATATTAGGCTTTACATTTTATTTCATGTAATTTTACCTATATTATAATTGTACACGCCTTATCTGCCTCAGTTGTGCACTCACACTACCGTAGGTCACCTGGAAGAAATTTATTTTTAGAGATAAGCTGTACCTGTTGTGCTATTGTTTTTTTTTTATATTTGTGTCCTCTGTAATAAATAACTTGATTCATTTAATTTTTAACATAAGTGTCATAATCATATCACTTTATGTGCTCGTATTTAAACTCGTATTCGTATTCTAACACACGGTTGGCTAATTAATCAGTTGCATTGCATCATGATTGCGGCAGCCAGTAGCAACTGGAAGATTTTCCTCCCCGCGCCATTGACCGTTGAGCTGTGTCTTGAACAAAACAAGTATGGATGCTCACTCCATAGGTTAGTTTCTCCTTGGTACCTGGTCATAAAATGTGATTTATGAGAAATTTCACAATGTCGTAAATTTGAGACCGCTTAGACCCTATTGAATTGGGGTAGGCAGTAAAACAATATTGTTTCTCGTCTGAAGTACGCTATAACCTTGGTATTAGTCGGTCTTCCATGCTGGACTGGGAGCGAGAGAAAAACATAGAATGTACCAACTGCATTTCCTCCCGGGTTTGCTGTAAAAATCAGCTAAGGGATCCGAGAGTTTCAGTATATTGAAATTTAGGCTATGGGCTGACAACCTGTCACTACAGAAAAATACCTACAAATCTGTCTTTAATATCCCTCTAAACATTATCAGACATGGCGCAACGACTTTTGTTTAGGTAGTTATTTTAAATTGAATACAGGATGTTAATGCAGCAACACACAGGTGTCACTTATTGCGCGGAAGATTACGCTCAACACGCTGTCAATGATTTATGACAACAAACATGCATCACCTTACGCTCTACACTCGCGTAATGGTAGAGGGATGCGCCGACGTAGAGTTCATCGCTACGCGCGCGTAGTGCGTAAGGTGACGCATGTGTGTTTTAGGCAATGCAAAAAGCATTGACAACGTGTTGAGCGTACACTGAAAAAATACTTATTTAAATACGAGCAAATAAATTAAATGAATCAAGTTACTTAATACCACTACCAAGTTCCTTATAATTTCAATCAACAGATTAATTGATATTAACTTTAACTTTATTGTCTCAATTATATTACCTAATGTGCCCGTATGTAAACAAGTTCCTTGGTCGATTTAAGAAAGTTTTTTTTTTTCAGTGTAACCTTGCGTGCAAATAATTGACGCCTGTGTGTTGCTGCCCTTAGGTTTACAGAATACTAGGTGGTTATTATCAGTTTTTTTTTAATTTTCCAGCTAGTGATAAAACTTCGACACAGAAGTACTTTGCAGTTCAAAAAGATATTTCTTTCGTAAAAAATCACTTTGTTTCGAAGCGAAGTATCTACTTCGCGTCTAGACTTTTAAACCTTTCAAGATAAAAATTGCGAAAAACGGCCACCAACGCCAATTTTCCTTTCTGTTACTACAACGAGCAATGAATCGCTAATTTGTAAGCTTCTAAATTATCTTAATTACTATAACTTGATTCTGTTGGACCGGTTTTTCGATTCACTGAGTTTTTAGTGTTTTTTTTTTATGGGGGCGTCACTTGGCTAGTTAGTCACCTTAAGTAAAGTTTATTATGACCATACCTATCTTTTTCATCGAAAGTAGAAACATTTTGTTTTGTCACAAGTTTATGTGAGTGGGAAGAGAATAAATTGGATTTCAGTTTCGGCAACACTGGTAGAATGATGAAGTTAATCCAACTACGTGAGAGGCATTTAAAAAGTTAAATAAGGGGAAAAAATCAAGCAAGGTCAACCAAGGTGATTGCTAACGGTAATGAAATGTGGGATGGCTGTTGTTATAATGGATCTAAGGATAAAATGGGCGATGGGCTGGCAACCCATCACTATAGCAAAACACAATACATAACCATCAAAACTTATCAGACGTGACTGAACGACAGTTGTTTATGTCGTTTCGGTTCTGCTTACCCCATTAGGGATTAAGGCGTGATTTTATGGATATATGTAAGAAAAACATTTTAATTTGTAATGTGTAAATTGCTTTTAAGACAACATACATACATACAATCACGCCATTATACATAATGGGGTAGGCAGAGCGTAAACGACTTAAACAAAGGTCGTTCCACCACGTCTGATAAAGTTTTAGGGTTATTTAAATATATAAAAGAAGGAACTGACTGACTGACTGACTGACAGACTGACTGAAAGACATATCAACGCACAGACCAAACCGCTTGGTCTATAGATCCAAATTTGGCATGTAGGTACCTCGTGAAATCTAGGGGTGCACAAATAAAGATTTTTTTTTTAATTCATCTCCTAATTGATCAAAATAGGGGATGGAAGTTTGTATGAAATTCCGTGAGTTTCGAAGTTATAATCATCAAATTTTGGAGTTTGTAGGTATATTGCTATTGTTGTCAGCCTATCGTCTAAATTGCTGGCTGAATCATCTGATTATCCGAAAAGAAAAAGATTTCGTGCTTCGGAGGGCACGTTAAGCCGTCGGTCCCGGTCGCTGTCTTTGATAGTGGTCGTTACTCAAACCATGTCAGAGGCCTGTTAGTTGTGCTACTAGGCGGTTTAAAAAAAACTCTGACACCAGGGTTCATTGGGTCGATAGACCTGATACCCACTCGACAGAAGAAGCATACCCGGGAGGAAATGGAGCCGGCACACTCTATGTTTTTTTCTCGCTCCTAGGCCAGCATGGAAGGACCCAGGCCTTATGAAGCGATATCAAACTTGAGAGCAATATTAAGTATGGATTTGACAGACCAGTTTGTACTTAAAATACATTTCTAATACGAACTCAAACTCGCTGTCACTCATGAGAGCTGATTATAAAGTTGGTTTGAAAACTGAACCATGGTTGAACGGGCCGATCAACCGAATTACACACCCAACATAAAATTTAAGTTCGACTTCATAATCATTTGAATAGGTACGTTGTATAATACGGTATGTAAGGAACAGCGTCCCGAAAACTGATAGAAGTTGCTCTATCAACGAAACTGAAAAACTGTTACCAGGACTTTTATTTCAGGAAGTGAACAAAAATATGCTTTTCAATACAAATTTCCTGATCAAGATAGATAGATAGATAAACTCTTTATTGCGCATAAATCGTACAGTTTGAAAAACTTAAAAATAACAGTGTGCGCAAAGGCGGCCTTATCGCTTTAAGCGATCTCTTCCAGACAACCCTGCATTTAAAAAGAAAAATTACACATAGCAAGTAGCTGCAAGGTGCATCAAGGTGGTCATTTTATATGGGAAAGTCCATTTTTTTCATCTCTTGAATCAATTTCCCGGTGAAAGTTGTTCAGTTTCGTTGACTGAGCAACCCCTATCAGTCTGTGGGACGCTGTCCCTTACACCCAGTGTTTATGAACGTAACGGGCTGATTGTAGTTGTTTGCATCAAACTAATTTAAATTCAAAGGCGATCTGATTGTTCTCTCAGACCTATTAAAAGTTGGCAAGTTCGTTCAACTAAAAATAGCTCTCTGATATTGCTATTCTAAGTTCAATAGCTATCGAAAAATACAATATTTTTTCTGTATAAATATAAAGAATTTTGAACACGACTCAAAATTTACCTAAGTGGAATATTATACCAGATGTAAAAAAATAATCTGACCGAATTTAACATACATATATACATACAAAATAGTCACGCTTTTATCGCTAATGTGGTAGGCAGAGCATAAACAACCAAAACAAAGGTTGTTTCGCCACGTCTGACAAAGTTTTGAGGGTTATTTAAGATAGATTTGTACGTATATTGCTGTAGTGACAGGTTGTCAGCACATCGCCCAAATTGTAATATAATGAAACCCTCGGATCCCTTAGCTGGTTTTACAGCATGCCCGGGAGGAAATGCAGCTGGTACATTCTATGTTTTTCTCCTCGTCGTCGTCGTCGTCGTAGGAGCAACGGCTCCTAGTCCAGCATGGAAGCAACCAACCAAACGAAATGTAAAGGATGAAACTAAACAATTTTTCCCAAGGAACAATATTTGGCCCTCTCAAACAAAATATATCGGCCTATCTCCATTTGTATGAGAACCTGGAATCTCAAGATCGTGAGCCCATGGCTCAGACCACTAGCCCACGGAGACAGGCTCTGTCACATAAGCAATTACACGACACAATCTTGTATTACAATATTAAATGGAATATTAATGTAACTACATTTTCCACTCTCAAAGCACTTAATGGAAAACAAACTGTAATAAAAAGTAAATACAATTTGTATTTAAGTTCACATTGGGAATGTTTTTCATCTTACAATGTACCTTTTGAATCAATTTTGAAAAGGTACAAAGAACTTTACCTGGATTTTACCTTAGCAAGATTTTTTAATATAGTCCTATTATATATAACAAAAAAAAATAGGACAATATATTTGAATAAGAAAATAGATAGGAATTCTGTATGTCTACGCATACATGTGTTGTTTTTATACGAAAAAAATTGCTGATGATAATAAACCTGTCAAAATCAGCGAATGATAAATAAAATAAATCTGAAATACATTTTAGGCAACAAGATATATGATCAAACAATTTGTGTAATATGTGATGTAAAAGAGTCACTGAACAACTATCAGCAGGATTTTTTTTCGAAGTCGAGCCCAGTGTATACAGTAAATTCTTTTATTTTTAGGACCAGGAAAACATTTTAAATAGGCCAAGGATTTAGTCCCGATGCCCTTCAATAGAATTAAGTCCAAACAGGAAGTGCCCTGAAAACCCTGAAATATTATATAATTTTGAACAACAGTTTCAATTTCAATAGACAATGAGCCGTCAATGATATCAATAACCAATTATCAATTCTAAAACAATACAAACAAAAAGGTATTTTGAATAGAACTGAGAGCTAAACGGAGAACTATTTGCAATAGTATTTTGTGCAATAATTACATGTGCATTTGAATTGTTTGACTATTCATGTTCGTTGCATAACTCAGGAATTATAAAACATACATAGCCATAGTCACGCCTGTATCCCATACAGGGAGCGTTGTTACCGGGTGGTACGAGGGTCCTAAAAGAACGTTTTCTTCCCTATTATTTAAGAGGATACCTATCCATAATTGTACTGTAAACGTATAAAACATACCAGGTGTAAGGGACAGCGTCCCGCAAACTGATAGGAGTTGCTCAGTCAACGACACTGAACAACTTCCACCAGGAAATTCTTTCAGGAAGAAAAAAATAATTTGGCTTTTCCATACAAACTGTCTGACTGAAGTACGAGTAAAGTATTTTGTGTGGAAATGCCAATTTTTATTTTCACTTCTTGAAAGAGTTCCCTAGTGGAAGTTGTTTATTGAATTATTTTATTTAACAGTTAATTGTACAGTTGTTGCGTTCGCTTTGCTGGCATAACATACTGATAAAATTTTCGACCAATGTCTAGAACATTCGATATTTTTACGACCGAGTCGTCACCATTCTCCGATTTGTTTCAGTGTGAACTACGAAGACCTTCGGCAGCGCTACCTGCAGTTTTCAGTTTACGACTTCGACCGGTTCAGCAGACACGACCTGATCGGCCACGTGGTGCTTAAAGGTCTGCTGGAGTCAGCGGACTTGACGCAAGAGATCGAGTACACCATGAACATTTTGGCTCCTCCACAGGTAAATTGATCATTATACTATTGTTCCTGTCTTCCCGTTCCTCCCGTGACTCTTGCCGTCCCGTTCCTGTCAACCCTCCTGTCAATCCCCTGCTATCCCTCCCATCCCTCCTACCCCACCCTTACCCCATTACTCAATATTTCGATTTGATTATATGCGGTGGTTCAGTCGGTAGAGCGATGGAACGGAATTCTGGCAAATTCAAGTCCTGCTCGAATCCAGTGTGTACTGCAGCTGCGACAACGTCACTATTTTTTGTTTGTCTAGCCCATAAATATACATACATACATATAGTTACGCCTTTATCCCTAATGGGGTAGGCAGAGCGTAAACGACCTGAGCAAAGGTTGTTCCGCCACGTCTAACAAAATTTTGAGGGTTATTTATAATAGATTAGTAGGTATATTGCTGAAGCGACAGGTTGTCAGCCCATCGCCTAAATTACAATATACTGAAACCCTCGAATCCCTTAGCTGATTTTAACAGCTTGCCCGGGAGGAAATACAGCTGGCACATTCTATGTTTTTCTCTCACTCCCAGTCCAGCATGGAAGAAAGGAAGAAGACTATAAGGATAATCTATAGGAAATATAAAGATTCTTATTCTTAGGACGCTTTTAAGTCATCTCAAGTGATTGTGAAGGAACATAAATGCCTGAACAGAGACCCAAAATGACATCCTGCAGCTGACACGTATTCTCCTCGGCATTATGAATTGTTCGGGGGCGAATGACCTGTTATGAGGGTACGTCTTGATTTAATGTGATGTTCCACTTCTGGAGAAAGAGCCGTTTCCTTCAGATATGTACGTAAATATTCTAAGAGGCACTTATCTTATCTTATGTACCCGTTATGTGGGCAAAGGCCTCTCTCCTTTGCCCAGCAGTGCCCTCCAAGAGGCACTTAATAATTCGAAAATTGAGTTACGTTTTCATTTCTATTTAGTGACATTTGATTATTTCTATTTGTAACTGGTGGACTCAGATCAAATATAGCTATAGATACACAAACGCCGCTTGAAAAATGGCACCAAAAAAACAAGGTCAAATCATTTATTTCCAAATAGATTCCTAAGAACACGTTTAGAAAGTCAGAAGTGAGTCTATTACAAGTGACTTTCTAAAAGTGTTCTTAGGAATCTATTTGGAAATAAATGATTTGACTTTGACCTTGTTTTTTTGATGGTTGTATAGTAAGTGAGTCTATTACAAATAAAATTATATGTGCTTCACAAAATAAATATGCCTTCGCTATTTGACAAATCGAACTTTAAGTAAACCACTTTACAGCCTTCTTGCACATAGTAGTCGCCTCCGTTTATGTCATTCGCTATTTTACAAATTTAACTTTATTTTATAAGCAGTAAGGTCCATATTGAAGCTTTATGTAAACTATTACGTTTTTTATGCCACGTTTTGAGTTTGATTCTGTATAGATCCGTGGATCTGTGACTATATTTAATCTAAGCTTGTGGAAAATAATTAATACGATCTTAAAATAATATTCCGTCATACATCGGTAAAATTAAGTTGGGTCGTAAAAGCTGTTCGCTCATTTGTTTTTAATTGCCTAAATCAGTACTGGCACGTTTCTTACATTAACATACGATGAACCTACCTATAACGATAAAACACAGAAAAGTTTTAATCCCGATTCTGGCAGTAAAATAACATACATAAAATCAGGCCCTTATCCCTAATGCCTAATGCGTACCCTCAGAGCGTAAACGACCTAAACAAAGGTCATTCCGACGTCTGACAAAACTTTGAAGTTTATTTAAGATAGATTTGTGTGACAGGTTGTCAGCCTATCGCCTAAATTTCAATATACTAAAACCGTCAGATCCCTAAGCTGGTTTTTAAAGCATGCCCGGGAGGAAATGCAACTGACACATTCTGTTTTTCTTTTGCTCCCAGTCCAGCATGGAAGACAAAAATCAAAGTTGTTTTATTACATTAGAGATATTTATGCGTACTTATCCATATCGAATAAAGGCTGTCAACGAAACTGAACAACTTTGGACATAGAAAATCATCCAGGAAATTAAAAATATGTCCACTTCTACTAACCCGAAGCGATGTCTGTGCTTAGTGTCTGTATTTGAAGGTGATTTCACTTCATTGTTGACTTTTAGCCTAAACTAGAGATGTAATGAAGAAAATAATTTTACACGTACTTATGTTAAGAATATTAACAATGTTCTATAAAAGGCTGAGGAGATATTTATTTTTCTTCACCGTATTTTTTTTGTAGCGTGGTTTAGGCCCAACATTGTTCTTTATTTTTTGTGAGTACATATCATCAATTATATCCCTTTGACGTTTGTTAAAATGAATCATATTTGAACGTTATAATTAATTGGCAATATGAGTCCTTACAGTCTCTTCCTGTTACCAAGTGAAATGAATGTAACGCTTGTTAATTTAATACATACATATAATCAAGCATTTATCTCTAATTGGGTCGCCAGAGTGTAAACGATTTAAACAACGGTCGCTCCGCCACGTCTGACAAAGTTTTGAGGGTTAATTAAGATTTCAAGGTATATTGCTGTAGTGACAGGTTGTCAGCTTATCGTCTAAATTACAATATACAGAAACCCTCGGACCCCTTAACTGGTTTTTACAGCATGCCCAGCAGGAAATGCAGCTGGCACATTCTATTTTTTCTCACGCTCCCAGTCCAGCATGGAATTTAATATTGGATCAAAGATTGTTCTGTACGGAAAATATCTTCAAAGTTACTCTACAAAACAAGAAATTAATAAAATAAACAACACTTATCGAAATAATGACCGCCATTTTGAGAATATTAATCAATCTTTCAGTAAAGTACTTCTTGGGCTCGATTCTATATTTTCCGGCTAAAACTAAAATATAATATCTTTGTCACTTTCAGATTAAATCATTGGAAAAGGACAGGACATCAATTCTCTCCAGTTTTTGATTTATAGTCGGTGGTTGTATGCTAACGCATCTGTCATTTTTATCCGCCGTCATATGTATGATATAGCGAATAAAATTGACAGAAATACTGGGTAAAAGTGCAAAAGCGCGTCAAAATCTAGCGAATAAAGTGTAAAACCATAGAGTATAAATCGCCTGTCGTTTTTCAATTTTATTATTTTGAAAGTGAAAGATAGATTTTAATTGTAGTTTAAGCCGGTGGTATCTAGAATCGAGTCCATTCATTACATTCCCATTTCTGAGAGATTTAGGCTCGTATTTATGAAGCGATCTCAAACTTGAGACCAATATTAAGTATGGATTTGACAAGCCAGTTAGTACTGAAATTACATTTCTGATACGAACTCAAACTCGCTGTCACTCATGACAGCTGATTATAAATACGGCCCTAAATTATACACCAGCGAGTCCGTTTATTACAGCTACAGGAGGAGGATTTAAAAGATGATTTCAATAATACGAGTGATAATGTATTCAGTAGCTACGGCGACCTGAATGGCAGAAATGAAGAGGTTTTGAAATGCAAAATACCTATCCCTAACGATCTTTAATGGCGTTGCTGTCATACAAATGGTGTTTGAATGGGAAATAGAGTTGTAGACGGTTAGATTATACTCAGATAGGTTATGGAAAAATAACAGGCTATATTTCTAGCTCTTTTACATGCATATAATCACTCCTGTATTCCTAATGAGGTAGGCAGAGCGTAAACTTCCTAAGCAAAGGTTGTTCTGCCACGTCTGACAAAGTTTAAGGGTTATTTAAGATAAATTTGTAGATATAATTCTGTAGTGACAGGTTGTCAGCCCATCACCTAAAAAACAATATACTGAAACCATCGGACCCCTTAGCTGGTTTTACAGCATGCCCGGGAGGAAATAAGGCTGACGCATTCTATGTTTTTCTCTCGCCAGCATGCATAAATTGTTTTTCTCTTTTATTGATACTTAATAACTCAATTATATTGTCTTTTTTCTATAGAGTTAAACTAAGCGTACATCCTTCGTTTTTGTATCAGTCTTGCAATATTTTGTTGTCATTTTATATTGATTAATAATATTACAAAGAAAAACGCCTTTTTCACTGAGTCTATCAGTCTAGTCATATTTTTTCGCCAATTTATGTCGATTAATAATACTATGAGTTTAAGCGAAAAAATACATAAGCTGAGGTTTCAGCTTCTTGGTAGGGTTTAACTAAGAGGCAAAAATATAGTTTGATGTAATTTTTTATTACTTGAATTTGAAATTAACAAAATACCTAAGTAAGGAATTTCTGGCACGTGTTAGAGTTTAAAAAAGAACAAGTATTGATTTAACTGTAATAAAATAGTATACATTACATAAATGTGTTTCTCTTGCCTCGTTATTTAGGTACCTAACTACATATCTCGCAAACTGATAGGGGTTGCTCAGTCAACGAAACTGAACAACTCTCACCAGGAATTTCTTTCAGGAGACGAAAAACAAAATTGATCCTCTGATACAAAATGAACACCTAGTTCAGATAATTTGTATGAAAAGAAAATACCTGGTGGAAGTTGTTCAGTATCATTGACTGAGCAACCCCTATCAATTTGCAGGACGCTGTCCCTTACACCAGGTATTTATTTCATTTTTGATTTCTTTTTTCCAAATCGTTTTTAATCATAATGTATCTCTTATTTCGCTTATCTAGTCGTCTTAAAGATATTCTCGTTTCTCGTTTTATGTAATTTATTCTCAGGTAAATTTTACCGAAATTGTTCGAAGTAAACTTACATCTTGTTAAGGCGCAGACGTAAAACTTTATTACGTTCTTAGTTAGTGGGAGTTACGGTAAAGGATAGACATGTAGCTTGTTTTGTTCTCTTTGAAAGTATCAGGTTACATTTCCTTTCCTTTCTGAGGAGAATACGAGTTGAAATATTGTAACATTCTCCATTTTTTACATTGAAATCTCTGTCAACAGAGGAAAGTAGAACACTGATCTAATATTATTTTATGCATACATATAACCACGCCTTTATTCCTAATGGGGTGTGCAGAGCGTAAACTACCTGAGGAAAAATCGTTCCGCCACGTCTGACAAAGTTTTGAGGGTTATTTAAGATTTGTAGATATATTGCTGAAGTGACAGGTTGTCAGCCCATCGCCTAAATTGCAGTATACTGAAACCTTCGGATCTCTTAGCTGGTTATTACAGTATGCCCGGGAGGAAATACAGCTGGCACATTCTATGTTTTTCCTTTGCTCCCAGGCCAGCATGGAAAAGCATGAAATATTTTAACATTCTCCCTTTGGTGCATTGAAAACTCTGTCAACAGAGAAGAGTAGAACACTGATCTAATCTTCTTCTTAGCGAGTGGATTCTCGAGTCGAACAGCCCGACGAACCAGTCTTTTCAAACCGCCTAGTACACAGCTATTAGGCCTCTGACATAATTTGAGTAACGACCACTATCAAAGACAGCGACAGGGACCAACGGCTTAACGTGACCTCCGAAGCACGGAAATGTTTTTCTTTTCGGACAATCAAGTAATTCAGCCTGCAAGACCTCCGGATGAAAGAAAGCTTCATGCTGCTGAGATGCGAATGCTGAGATGGATGTGTGGAGTAACAAGAATGGACAAGATTAGGAATGAGTACATAAGAGCAAGCTTGAAAGTTGCGCTCATAACAGATAAAATGAGAGGAAATCGGCTTGCGTGGTATGGACATGTAATGCGGAGGGATAAAAGTCATATAGGTAAAAGGGTATTTATTGAATTTGAATGTGGACGGATATGTTGGGAGAGGACGACCAAAGAAAAGATGGATGGACTGTGTGAAAGATGATATGTTGAAAACTGGTGTTAATGTCGAACTGACGGCTGAAAGGGATGAATGGAAGAAGAAAACATACTGCGCCGACCCCAAATAATGGGATAAGGGCAAGGGAATGATGAAGTAATTCAGCCTGCAATGTCCTAACCAAACTGGGGAAAACCTTACAAACTGATAAATTGACAAATATCAACTTTGTGTGTGTGGAATCGAACACAGGACCTCCGGATCGTAAACCCATGGCTCTGACCATTAGACCACGGAGGCAATTTCGAATAGGCTTATCTCATCTAATAACCTTATATGACAATAAATATGCTATTTAATTATGAACATTTGATTTTGGTTGATATTACGTCCAATTTATTTGACAGCTCCAAACCTGTATATCTTAAGCGTCAAACTTCGTTGCACACACACTAGTACTTACACGAACGTGCCTATCCAATATTCATCATCATGACTACCGATTGCCTCCGTGGTCTAGTGGCCAGAGCCATGGGCTCACGATCCGGAGGTCCTGGTTTCGATACCCAGGGGGGAACACAAAGTTAATATTTGTCAATTTATCACTGTGAGATTTTTCCAGTAAAAAAGAAAAAAAAACACGGTCACACTCATAGCCCCCACTAGGATTCCCTGTATCGGGGTGTCATGGACATACACAGAAAAAACACAAATTACACCCAGACCCAGAAACAGACATTTAAACTTATCATTCAAATGTCTGCCCTGGCCGGGAATCGAACCCGGGACCCTCTGCGTAGCAAGCAGGTACACTGCCAACTAGGCTGCGCGGGTAGTTTGGTTAGCACAATGTTGGATGAATCCACCTGATTGCAAATGATGCTATACGATAAATGAATAATCAAATAAAAATCATGAAAACAGTACTTACTTACAACAAAGCCATAATTCCGTCGAGAAAAATCATAAATCCTAAAAAAATTATATGGCACAAAAATATTTTGCAAGCGTAACCAATGCCCATATTCAGTGGATATTCAAATCCATCATCAATCAACTGTCCCCAACATAGCAGGGCCTTTTGTGGCCTGGTTTCCAAGGTTGGTTCCCTTTATCCTGTCTGGAACACCTTGCAATACTTTTAAATAATGGATCCAGGATATATTGTGAATATTTTAGTAAAAATAACGGGTATCAAATTTGCTATTTCGTAGCTGGTTACAACCTAACTAGTTACGAAAGTGGCTGAAGAGCTAAAGACGGGTTGCTCAGTCAACGATACTGAAAAACTTTCAAAAATATTTTGGCTTACCCACGCAGCAATGGTCTTATCGGTCATTTTGTATAAGGAAGTAAAAAACGAAATCTTTTGGAAAGTTGTTCAGTTTTGTTAACAAAGCAATCCCTTTCAGTTTTCAGGAACTCGTTCCTTACACCCTGTATCATCAAGGTTGTATATTTTCTGCAATAAGTAAGATAAAAGCTGTTTTGAGATAATCTTTTAAGCTGCTTTACAGTTTTGCATTAGCATTAGTAAGCAAATATGAAATAAGATATTTGTATAAATATTTAAGTTCGTTTGTTTACATATTTTTGAATATAGTACAAAGTTACATACTAATATTATCATCTTTACTTCACAGAAATCCATTTAAATATTTAACGTAGTTAGAGACACACACATAAGTACATACTTTTTTTTCTAAGTCATGAGAATCATATCAGGACTGGAATTATACCTAATTTAGAAAGGAGTCGACCATATTTTATTGATTTCGAGTTTATGATGAAGTAATCTTTGTAACCTCACTTTATTTTATTTTCATACATACATACATAAAATCACGCCTTTATCCCTTACGGGGTAGGCAGACCGTTAAACGCCTCGTAAAAGGCGCTTTCGCCGCGTCTGACAATAATTGAGGGTAATTTTAGATTGTAATGTGTATTGCCATAGTGACAGGTTGTCAGCCCATCGCCTAAATTACAATACACTGTAACCCTCGAGTCCCTTTTGCTGTCTTCTACAGCATGCCCGGGAAGAAGGGCAGCTGGAACATTCTATGTTTTTCTATCTCTCCCAGTCCAGCATGGAAGTACATATTTATATTTTCATACATACATACATATAATCACGCCTTTATCCCTAATGGGGTAGGCACAGCGTATTTTATTTTCTTTGTTGGAGAAATAACAGAAACAGACTTATTAAATATAATTACATTTGTTCATACTTAAGCCATTATTAAAATCTATATCCTTAACATTCTCACTAAGACATATATTTTTATAAACATAAATAAAGCAACTCAAGAATTTAGTGTTTAGTTTCCACAGGCTTCAGTATTGTAGATACCTACCTACCCTCTTTTCAAAACCTACCTAACCCTCGTGTTTGTTGACAGGAAAAGAAAGACCTCGGCGAGCTGATGCTGTCACTGTGCTACCTGCCTACTGCTGGCCGTCTGACTGTCACCGTCATCAAGGGACGCAATCTCAAGGCGATGGATATAAATGGCTCGTCTGGTAAGATTTAATTTTTTTAAGAAATCTACTTGTTTATACCTTACGGGAGAGGACAGAGCATCAATTCAGGCTTAGTAGATGTCGTTTTCACTTTCGGCTCCATGCCCGAGAAGAAAATGAAGCTATTACATATTTATATATATATATGTTACCGGCCAAACCTGATTTTAGGCCTAACTAGTTTAGCCTAGGCAAAACGTGCCTATATACCAGGTGTAAGGGGCGTCTCGCAAACTGATAGGGGTTGCTCAGTTAACGACACTGAACAACTATCAACAAGTTTTTTTTTTTTTCAGAAAGTTAAATAAAAATGGTATTTTCTATACAAATTGTCTGATCGCGGTGAACATTTTGTATGGAAAAGCCATTATTTTCCACTTCCTGAATAATAATCCTGCTGATAGTTCAGTATCGTTGACTGAGCAACCCTTATTAGTTTTGCGGAACGGTGTCCCTTACACCTGGTATAAAGTTTTTTGCCCTCCTAGTCCTACATAGAAGTGTTATTTTATTACTTAACTAGCGACCCGCCCCGGCTTCGCACGGAAATTATCAGTGTTTCTCTACTATATTATGCATGTATTATACATATAAACCTTCCTCTTGAATCACTCTATCCATTAAAAGAAACCGCATCAAAATCCGTTGCGTAGTTTTAAAGATTTATGCATACATAGGGATATAGGGACAGAGAAAGCGACTTTGTTTTATACTTTGTAGTGATAAAGTCGTACAGCTGAACTAAAATGGTGTACTCTACTGGGTTAACATACATACATACATAAAATCACGCCTTTATCCCTTACGGGGTAGGCAGAGCGTTAAACGCCTCGTAAAAGGCGCTTTCGCCGCGTCTGACAAAAATTGAGAGCAATTTTAGATTGTAATGTGTATTGCTAATGTGTAATGATAGGTTGTCAGCCCATCGCCTAAATTACAATACACTGTAACCCTCGAGTCCCTTTTGCTGTCTTCTACAGCATGCCCGGGAGGAAGGGCAGCTGGAACATTCTATGTTTTTCTATCTCTCCCAGTCCAGCATGGAAGAACTGGGTTAATGGGGATTTTAAACCAAATAGAGCTTTGCGTAGCCGTAGCTGTATTATTTCCAACTCCGTTTTAGAATAAAGCTAAACAAAGTTTTATGTCTTTTTATACAAAAATAAATGATATGTTTTGGCAAATTAGTTAAAATTACTTAAACTACTATTTCACAATGTTGTCATAGCTAAAACTTATTTTAGAAACAAGATCTTCGTTTAAAGACATGAAACTTCGTTTTCCTTTATTCAAAAGCTGAGTTGGAAATACTATAGAGGAAATAGCTACTTCGTAGCTAGAGTGCTACGTCGTAGCCAAAGTGGTACGTCGTAGCCGGAATGCTACGTCGTAGCAATGTGTACTTCGAAACTGTAATGTCTAAAACCCTGAACGCACATAACAGGTATTATTTATGCCTAGGTACTACTAATACTTACATATTTGAGGCAAGGCGGAAATGGAACTCTTTAGGGATTATATATATACTTTATTGCATAAACACAAAAGAAATGTAATTTACAAGTATAGTGCGCAAAGACGAACTTATCTCTATGAAGAGATCTCATCCAGCCAACCCAATGGTAGTAAAAGAAAAGGGAATAACTTTGACTTTTAAGGGCTTCAGGGTAATCCAGGGTTCGATTCCCGGCCCCCGCCAACACAATTTTTTTGTTTGAAATTTTGTTGTTGTTTCTAGTTTGGTTAGGACATTGCAGGCTGATCACCTAATTGTATGAAAAGTAAGATGATCCATGCTGTCTGATGGACATGTGAATAGTCGGTCCTGCGCCTGACTTCTTTCTGGTCGTGTCAGTCAATCTGTCCCATCAGAATCAGAGATTGTAGGAATAGAGAGTGCAACTTTGGGTAGCGCAAACACTTGGGTACTAAAAACTAGAACTGCGCAGTTGGCCCATCTCTGGGAAATTCGCCCCCGCTCCATTGTCCATTCTGCAGACTAGAGTCAGCGCATATAATACCGGGTGTAAGGGACAGCGTCCCGCAAACTGATAGGAGTTGCTCAGTCAACGAAACTGCACAACTATCACGAAGAATTTCATTCAGGAGATGAAAAAATAATTGGAACTTCCCATACAAAATGACCACCTCGATCAGACAATTACGGAAAAGCCAATTGTTTCTTCCACTTTCTGAAAAAAAATCCTGTTGGAAGATGTTCAGTATCGTTGACTGAGCCACCTCTATAAGTTTGCGGGACGCTGTCCCTTACACTCCGTATAACGGGCTGACCTGTTCGATCCATAATTACAACTAGGTAGACTAACTGCCTCCGTGGTCTAGTGGCCAGAGCCATGGGCTTACGATCCGGAGGTCCGGGGTTCGATTCACATAAAGTTGATATTTGTCAATTTGTCACTTTGTGAGGTTTTCCCCAGTTAGGTTAGGACATTGCAGGCCGAATCGCCTGATTCCGAAAAGTAAAATGATTTCGTGCTTCGGAGGGCACGTTAATCTGTCGGTTCCGGTCGCTGTTTTTGATAGTGATCGTTACACAAACCATATCAGAGGCCTAATAGCTAGGCGGTTTGAAAACTCTGACAACAGTGTTCATCGGTTCTATCTACTCGATACCCACACGAAGACTAGGGCTTGTGTTAAGAAAGCGATCTCAAGATTGAGAACAATATTAAAGTATGCATTTGACAGGTCCTTTTGTACTAAAATGTCATTTCTGATACGGACTTAAACACTGTCAGTCTCAAGTGCTGTTTATAAATACGGGCCTATGTAGACTCTAGAATCGAGTGAAAGAACAACTTTTACACTGAGTACCAACACGTGCCCCAACTTTTGTTATAAAAAACTGCACAATATGTAGCAGAAACTTTCAATGGAAAAATGGAATTTGAATACCATTGTTGAAGTATTGAAGCGAGTGTATTGTATAGGTAAAGATGATTACATAAAGTCTTTGAAACTTGGTTTGCAAATAGTTCGTGACCCTGGTTAAGTGGATTGTTCAATCTTTTATTGCATGAATATATACATTACAATCACGCCTTTATCCCTAATGGGGTAGGCAGAGCGTAAACGACCTAGACAAAAGTCGTTCCGCTAAATCCGACAAGGTTTTGAGGGTAAGATAGATTTGTAGGTATATTGCTGTAGTGACAGGTTGTTAGCCTATCGCCTAAATTGAAATATACAGTAACCCATGAATCCCTCAGCTGGTTTTTACAACATGCTTGGGGGGAAATGCAGCCGGTACATTCTATGTTTTTATCTCGCTCCCAGTCCAGGATAAAGAAACTTCAATGGAAAATGGAATTTTAATACCATTGTTGAAGTATTGAAGCGAGTGTATTGTATAGGTAAAGACGATTACATAAAGTCTTTGAAACTTAGTATTCAAATAATTCATGACCCTGGTTAAGTGGAAAGTTCAAGCTTATATTGCATTGCAAATATCTTCAGGGTTTTCTTCCATGCTGGACTTGGAGCGAGAGAAAAACATAGAATGTGCCAGCTGCATTTCCTCCCGGGCATGCTGTAAAAATCAACTAAGGGATCCAAGGGTTTCAGTATATTGCAATTTAGGCGATGGGTTGACAACCTGTCACTACAGCAATACAAATCTATTTTAAATAAACCTCAAACTTTGTACGACGTGGCTTAACAACCTTTGATTAGGTCGTTTACGCTCTGCCTACCGCATTAAGTGTAAAAGCGTGACTACATATATGTAGGTGTGACTTCTTTAATGTTTGAAGAACGCTTTAACTTAGTTTAACTTTTCTCTAAGGTTGAATCTTTGATTCTATTCAAACAATCTTCTGAAAAATGACGCTCATTCTACACAGATAGGACAAAGTAGATAGTCAGACACTTATTGAAATACGAGTTTATATTTCAAATACATATATAATCACGCCTTTGTCCCTAATGGGGTAGGAAGAGCGTAAACGACCTAAGCAAAGGTCATTCCGCCACGTCGGACAAGGTTTTGAGGGTTAGTTGAGATAGATTTGTAGGTATATTGCTGTAGTAACAGGTTGTCAGTCAGCCCATCGCCAAAACTGCAACATACAGAAATCCTCAGATCCCTTTTACAGCATGCCTGGGGGAAATGCAGCTGGCACATTCTACATTTTTCTATTCTATACTTTATTTATTTTACGAAGAAAGCTTTTGAACTTCTGAAGCAGACGACTAATTTCTTGTTACTAGCCAAGAGGTTAAAGATATTCATGAAAAAAATAACAAAAAATAATATTGGCGTCATATATCGATGGTAAATGACCTCTTATTTATCCGAACACCGATCAATGACCTCTGGGAGAGGTTCATTAGATGTAATGGAGCAATCTCAGTAATATATTACGTTCAAGCCCCTCCTACGGGAATCGTATGGGAAAATATACTTGATTACTTCAGCTATTATTATAAGAATTGTTTGTGACTCTTTGACCTTTATCTCGAACGTGCTATAAGAAATCAATGTATGATAAGTAGATCAGCATTCCGCCTTGCATCACTCCGTGTGAAATTTTTGATTCTTCTTCTGTCGAGTTTGTATCGAGTCTATGGACTCTATGAACCCTGGTGTCAGAGTTATTAAACTGCCTAGCACAACAATGAGGCCTCTGACATGGTTTTGTGTAACGACCACTATCAAAGACAGCGACCGGGATCGACGGCTTAACGTGCCCTCCGAAGCACGAAATCTTTTTCTTTTCGGACAATCAGGTGAATCAGCCTGCAATGTTCTACCCAAACTAGGGAAAAATTCCAAAGTGATAAATTCTCAAATATCAACTTTGTGTTTCCCCCCCTGGAAATCGAACCCAGGACCTCCGCATCGGGAGTCCATGGCACTAGCCACTAGACCACGGAGGCAGTTAGAAAAAAAAATATTGAGTCGTATCTACACTTTTTAAGTCGGTTTCGTATTTCCAAAAGTGTACTACGAAGAGATAGTTCTTGACCTATCACAGCTATCCTTGGAGGGCAAGTTTTTGATAGTCCTCTTAATGTGTATTTGTTTTCCTCCAACCTTGCCTCACTTATGTGGTCAAAGACTTTAAAATATACATACATACATACATATAATCACGCCTTTATCCCTAATGGGGTAGGCAGAGCGTAAACGACCCAAACAAAGGTCGTTCCGCCACGTCCGACAAAGTCTTGAAGGTTATTTATGATAGATTTGTATGTATATTGCTGTAGTGACAGGTTGTCAGCCCATCGCCTAAAATGCAACATACTAAAACCCTCAGATCCCTTAGCTGGTTTTTACAGCATGCCCGGGAGGAAATGCAGCTGGCACATGCTATGTTTTTCTCTCGCTCCCAGTCCAGCATGGAAGATAAAATATAGTTTTTGTAAATACTATATAACTTTATCGCGATGGATGATAAACACACATTCACAGATTATATAATGGATTAAGAGTAAAAGCTGCGGGTTCCAGACCTAATAATAATAACTCTTAAAAGAGTTAATAAAAAAGTTTATATTACGCCCTAAAAACTTCGGTAGTAAAACGAAGGGAGTGGTTTAGCGGTAGTGCGTGCATAGTTTTTTTGAGTAGGCACAAAGTTCAGCAATATGTTCTCTGCTATGAGAGGGTAGGGGTAGTTAATGAAAGACTTTTTCTGATAGTATAAAATTGGATGCTGTTTATTTTCTGATGGCATGATTATTGTTTTTTTTTATCAAGTTTAGTCATGAATAAGTTTAGTAATAATTAGTATTATAAGTCATGAAAGACTTCCAGCGAGAGATGAATGTAGAATTTGCATTTCCTCCCGGGCATGCTGTAAAAAAAAAGCTAAAGGATCCGAGGGTTCACTACAGCAATATACCTACAAATATATCTAAATAACCCTCAAAACATTGTCAGACGTGGCGGAACGACCTTTGTTTAAGTGGTTTATGATCAACCTACCACATTAAGGATAAAGGCGTGATTATATGTATGTATGTATGTAGACTATTATACCACCCGTAGAAAAAAAAGTTTAATTTTCAATCTATCTTTTAATTAAATATGTGAGACATCTGTGGCTTGAATATGGCAATTCATTGTATAGAGAGCTGTCACACCATTCTTCTTTTTATATCGAGTCGACAGCAAGTCAAACACCATCGCAACTCTCACCGCATCTTCTGTGGCTTGCATTAATTGTTCTTGTGCAAGCATAGGTATTAGGTATGGCATGTATGGATTCACTGAAAAAGAAACTTGGTTAAATTGATCAGGGAACTTGTTTACATACGAGCACATCAAGTAATATGATTGAAATAATAAAGTTAATGTTAAGATCAATAATTCTGTTGATTGAAATTATTAGGAACTTGGTAGTGGTTATCAAGTAACTTCTTTCATTTAATTTCTAACATTATTGTCATAATACACATTACTTTATGTGCTCGTATTTAAACAAGTATTTTTTTCAGTGTTGTAGTACCGATTATATAACCTCTTTGTTCTTGTCTCCAGACCCATACGTGAAGATCTGCCTGAACTGCCAAGGCAAGCGTATCAAGAAGAAGAAGACGACAGTTAAGAAGAACACTCTAAGCCCGGTCTACAACGAGGCTCTGGTCTTCGACCTTCCACATGAGAACGTGCATGACGTCACACTACTCGTTAAAGTCATTGACTATGACAGGTAGGTGCCAGTTGATAGGTAGATGCTAGTTGATAGGTAGGTGCCAGTATGGACAGGTGGATGGTGGATGCCAGTTTATACCGGGTGTAAGGGAAACTGATAGAGGTTGCTAAGTCAACGAAACTGAACAACTTTCACCTTGAAAATTTTTCCAGGAGACGAAAAAAACTTGGACCTTCCCATATTAAATGACCACCTCGTTCAGCGCATTTGTATGGAAAACCAAATTATATTTTTTCACGTCCCGAAAAAGAACCTGGTGATACTTGTTCAGTTTCGTTGACTGAGCAACTCATATAAGTTTACACCCTGTAGGTAGGTGCCAGTAGTCCATAGGTACCATTTGACAGGTAGGTGCCAGTTGACAAGTAGGTGCCAATCGCAAGTAGATGCCAGTAGACAGGCAGGTGGCAGTTTAACAGTGTGCCAAGTTGACCGGTAGATGCCCTACCAGTCAACAACAATCTCTCATTTATAAGCCTTTCCTTTTTGGAGGTTGTCTGAAATACTTATCGCCTGACAGGCAAATTGGCTAGCGTTGTGCGAGTTAGATACTAGTTTTATTCACATGGAAAGCTGCTGCACATTCTCTGGATTTTCTTTTTGACGCCGAATTAGATACAAAATAGTGTCAGTTGCATTTAACTGGTGACATAAATAGATCAATTTGTCCTATAATACTAGGGAGTCAGAAATGCAATGTCACTGTGCAAAACCATGCTCTAATCTAATCGGCTTATAGGCTTACGGAATGTAGCTATTAGTAAACTATTAGCTATTACGCGAGTGAATTTCGATTTGCGAAGCTTTGTTTGTCTGTGTTATTGCAATTTGATAATTATTCTCCGAAATTGTCGAACAAAGCAATATTGAGTTTCAATGGATATACACTTTATTGTTTACACAAAATATAAATCATAATATTGGTAACAAAATATTCTAGGGATGAAGGCGTGATTATATGTATGTTTATTCTGGGAAAAGGTGCTTTATCACCTTTTCGATTTCAAATTCTTTTAGACAACCAATAAAGAAAAATCTCACAAGATTTAAAAAAATATACTTCTTGTAAGCTTATAGAGAGAGCCCGGTTTTCGAATTTCATATGTACGTTTTTTCCGTGCTTCGGAAGGCACGTTAAGCCGTTGGTCCCGGTTAATATCGTTTACTACCGTAGATATTAGTCGTTAAGCCTAATCAGAGGCCAGTGCTAAGCATTGGCGGCTTGAAAACTCTGACCTAATCTAGGATTGGGTCTGGTTTCCTTTCTGGGTTGCGGAGGTCAGATGACAGTCGCTCTGTGTAAAAACCAGTACCCTCGTTCAATCACCTACATTAGGTATTAGGTAGCCGACCCTGTTAGATATGGTATAAGGCTAGGGAGATGATGGCTTCTTGTATGCTTATCTCACATACATACATAATATCACGCCTCTATCCCTAACGGGGTAGGCAGAGCGTAAAAGACCTAAACAAAGGTCGTTTCGCCACGTCTGACCAAGTTTTGAGGGTTATTTAAGATAGATTTGTAGGTATATTGCTGTAGTGCTGTATGCTTATCTCCTTAAGATTATTATGTACATCTAAAGCTAGATTTGATCAATTAGGTGTAAATATCCAGATATATACATGACTATCGTAGTAGTATCCAAGGGTAATTAGATACAGTAAAAACCTAGTTCCCTTTACAAAAAGACTATCTCGACAAGACAATTTTTATGGTGGGAAGGAAATTTATTTTTACTAAGCTAATATTTTAGTGCTATGGGAAAGTTGTTTGTTATCAATAGTTGAAATTGTGGTTTAAAAGAACGCAGTACGTTTTTCACACCCTGCATATTTCGGTTCCCAGGATCGGCCCCAACGAGCTGATAGGCTGCACGGCCATCGGATCCACGCTCATCGGCATCGGTCGCGACCACTGGCTTGAGATGCTAGACAACCCTCGGAAACCAGTCGCCCAGTGGTACCCCCTGAACAAGAGTCCACCGAGCAACATCAACCTGCCGGTGACTGATCAGAACCACGGCCTCAGCTGCTTAAATGGAAGGTGAGAAATATACTTCAAATTAGTACATAGATTTTTTTTATGTAGATCTTGCGGCAGGCCGAACAATAGGTAGGTGCAAGCTGACAGGTAGGTGCCAGTTGACATAATAGGTGCTAGTTGACATATAGGTGCCAGTTGACATATAGGTGCCTGTTGACATATAGGTGCCAGTTGACATATAGGTGTCAGTTGATAGGTAGGTGCCAGTTGACAGATAGGCGCCAGTTAAAAGGCATGTGCCAACTGACATATAGTTGCCAGTTGCATCGAGTCCACGCTTATCTTCATCGGTCGCGAGCACTAGCTGAAGATGCTAGACAACCCTCGGAAACCGGTCGCTCAGTGGTACCCCCTGAACAAGAGTCTACCGACCAACATCATCCTGCCGGTCACTGATCAGAACCATGGCATCAGCTGCTTAAATGGAAGGTGAGTGGGAGGATTATCTTACTCCTATACCATTTTCGGAGACTTCATTTTTAGTGCCCGAATGGCTGTGCAACATAAATTAATTTTTTTTATTAAAAAACACATTTCAAAAATAAATTATACGTGTTGGGAAATTAGTTAAATTACCAAAACTACTATTTCATTGTGTTATATCATATCTAATGGCCAAAACATATTTTAGAAACAAGATCTTCGATTAAAAGACATGAAACTTTGTTTGCCTTTGTTATAAACCTTATTTGGAAATAGTATAGCTAGTTTCTAGTTGTCGGTCAGTTACGCCTGTACAACAGATGTAGCTTGACAGGCAAATTGGTCAGTATCTCGCACGTAACAGATACAAGTTTGTAGACACGTGTAACCGACACGTGGTGACGTGCCAGTTGTCAATGCTTATTTGGAGTCCACGTAATAGCTGACTAACATTGTGTTTCTCGAATAGCCTATTAGCAAGGTTGCAAAACCATCTAGTTTATTAGTAGATTCTAGACACGAGTAAGCTTTATTATGCAACTCTATTCGTTACTCTTGCCGTGTACAGGGAAATGAAATTAAAATCATTCGAATTTTAAGGGCGAGTTTAGTGTAACACGATATTCCATGCAACATAGGATGTCAGAGGTAAGAAATCGGTTTCCCATATCAAAATACACGGTCAGCTGACTGACTTCGCTATGAAAGAATGATTTTTTAAGTGTTGTTCAGTTCCGTGAACTAAACTCGGTCTCATTTTATCAAATGTTTCAGATTTTTCCCTGTAGAAACTAAACATTTCACGTGTCTTGTGGCAGAATTCCCAAATTTTTTGGTTTCTGTATATTCACATGTCGAATAAAAAAATATTTCTTATTTTATAAAAAACTGTTTCTTTTCATTTCTCAACAGATGAAGGGATTCAAGCACATCATTTTCGGGTTAACAACTGCAGAAAATGGCGTCTAGAATGTTTGGAAGAAGAGATTTCGTAGTGGAGATAGATATCAGCAGGTATACTCAAGATGCCAAAGCATTTTAGCGTAAGTCAATGTGATTAGATGAAATTGGTTGTATGTCCATTTACTGTAGAGACTTATATATAAAAACAATGTTAAGCAACTGAGCAGTAGGATTTTCAAAATAGTTGTTAGCTAACATAGAAGGCGTTATTGTAGAACATGAATTTATCCCGTAGAGTTTTGTTGAAAATCAGTTAAAATAAGCATGATTTAAAGTAGCAGTAGGAATAATATCCCAATGTAATTAGATATAATATCATAACCATTAACCTATGTAATCTATTCCTGAATGTGTTCTCCTTTAGCTTAGCTATTTTTCATTTTGGATTTTATATAAAAAGATTAAAAAGTCCTTTTGTAAATTGTCGTCATTAATATATTATATACACTGTTGTTTCTATTTGTATACCTATGTTTATCTAAACGCACACTTCAAATTCAAGACTTGATCGTGTCATGTACATTATTAAATAATATATTAAACTAGTAGATGTTTATTGCTATCATTTACAATATAATTATATAAGCGTGTTGTACCTTTAAAACTATATCACAGATATATGTCATATTTAACATATGATACGAAAAATAAAATTTTATTCTAAATAACTTATGGTAATTTTAGTGCACGAATTATTAAGATTTGTTATAAAAAAGCGAATGTTGGACATTCTTTTAGTGTTGGACAATAAAGTAGAAGGATTTGCAAAAATACATGTTATTATATAATATATATTGCAAATTATTTTCAATTTAAAATGCACATGTTATGTAAGATTACAGTGTTTGTAAGTGGAAAATGAAGCTTTAAATCGACTTAAATATAAAATATGTATAAAATAAAGTTCATCAGATCCTGTTTCTTATATTTATTTACTTATTTATTTTTTCCATCTACGTGCGCTTTTTGATTACCGTCAACGGTATTTATATAAAGCAAAATGATTAAAATTTTGTGTTTTGAGAATAATAGGATCACCAAGGTGTTTCAAAGCAATTAGGTATGTCAGTATATAACCACCTAATTACGTATATAACTACCCTATTTAAATTTTAAGTACAACAGCAATTCAATTTATTACTGTTTTCCCAATTTTGTTAATAGTCTTTTTATGGCACTTTCGCATAATTATGAAGACTAAAATCTAACAGTGTTGTTCTTCAAAGCATGGGATTTTGAGCAGATCTTTTAGATATTTGTATTCAAATGTTTAATATATAAATCTACCTACAGTCCTGAATTTTAGGTGAGCAGTTCTACATGCTATATGGAATGGAGGTGTAAGTACTTCATTTCATCAGTGTCTTGTGACAATTTCTGCTTTTTAAACGGCTTTTAAAATTCACTTAATATTTTATCGATCACAGTGGAAAAACAGGATAAACATAATTTGTTGATTACGGAAGAAATAAAGTTATTAACAAATTTGCCAATTTCACATATTATGCTAAAGAATATACAATTTGAAAAGTACTAAGAAAGGAAAATATTTAATTTGGTGTGTATGGAATTAAGCATTCATGGATTTACATTTTTTATCGGAAACTAACAAAGGATTGAATTGAGCCTTAACCTTCGGAACACATCAAAGTTCGAACATTCTATTACTCAGTAGGCAGAGGGACTTTGATATACTTAATGGTACCTCTATAATAAAATAAAAAAAATTCTGTTCGTATGTATAAATAGATCGATATTTTACATATCTACGAATGCTTGATAACAAACGCACTGTAATTTTTTGAAAATTTTCAATTATCTCTTTGGACTGAGCTGGATATTTTAAATTTAAGGAATATTATAAGCGTAAGATTTGTAAGACTTTTAAAAAACCTGAGTGCTAAAATTATTTCAGGTTTTGTACGGCAGAGTAGATATTTTAATTTCTTACATGCCTTTTAAAAGAATACTCAGATTGAATCATCATAGAGATGGAGGAGGTACATTGGTCTCAATTTCTGGATGCCACTTTTTATTTTATTTTATTTTATTATAAGTATAAATAAATAAGTATAAAAATATTATCCCTTTTACTTTCAGTTCATAAAGTCGAAAAAATACAGGAGATTTATCTTCCCTCTATGGGTTTATGATTTTATTTTATTTATAAGAAGAAAAAAAAAATAAGAAGACTTTGACACGAGATTGTTAAATACTCATTTATTCCCTTTAATTTAGTAAATTGAAATTATTGTTCAAATGTTTGGGAAGTGACATCTAGAATTTAAACTTATAAAATATATATCATTAGTTTATATTTTTATTGTTAATCGCAACTACTGTTTGGTAAGAAAATATATCTATGCTCATATCAAATATGTACGCCGATTCCTGTACCTAGATATCATAGTTCGTAAAATTACATAATTTATATCGTTATTAAAATAAATAAAAACATTTTATAATATTATTAACCTGCATATCTGTACGTTGCAGTTATAATATAAGATTAGTACTTCGTGTGTTCTTGTTTCTACTGTTTTCCTCACAGATATCGAAATAATATGGTAAATAGAAGTGACATGCATTTCATTGTTAAAGTTTTTGTGTCCAATATCTATTATGCATGATTATTATTTTTAGTTTTTATTGTTTATCATAAAATTGTCAAAGGTTTTTTTATTTGCAGGGATTTCAATGATAGGCTTTCTTAGACAAACATACATTAAATGATAGTCAATCATACCAATAATTAATATGGGAGAGCAGGCAAGACATATTTCCAAGATATTTGATTGATTTTATAACAATTTCTTTTATAAAAGTCGCCGGTCGACGCATACTGTTTAGATTACGATATTAATTATTTTACTGCGCTGCAAATCAACATACATCTTTTTTCTTTTTTAACTTTAATTAATATTTTAAGAATATCACTTCTATGACCAAAGTGTTACGATTTCTGTGTCTTTCTTTAAGAGAGGTTATTGAAAATGACAGTACAAGTCTGTTGGATGAAAGGACATATTTTTGTATGAAGTTGAAGTTAGTTGACTTTAAGTCAGTCTTTATACTATAACTTTAAATTAAGTGGGTGTAACTACTTATACCGATTTATGAATAAAATGTTGACATTTTTATATCAGTTTTTCATTTCAGTCATATTCCGTTCTCCTTATTATATTAGGTTATATTTTACGGTAACTTATATCGGATAAAACTTAAAGTTACTTCTTTCTTCCATGCTGGACTGGGAGAGATAGAAAAACATAGAATGTTCCAGCTGCCCTTCCTCCCGGGCATGCTGTACAAGTCAGCAAAAGGGACTCGAGGTTACAGTGTATTGTAATTTAGGCGATGGGCTGACAACCTGTCACTATAGCAATACACATTACAATCTAAAATTGCCCTCAATTTTTGTCAGACGAAAGCGCCTTTTACGAGGAGTTTGACGCTCTGCCTACCCCGTAAGAGATAAAGGTGAACTACTCTCACCAATAAATTCTTTCAGGAGATGAAAACAAAATTGACCTTCCCATACAAAATTACCACCTCGATCAGACGTATTGTATGGAAAAGCAAATTTTTTTTTCACTTCCTGAAAAAAAACTTTCTGATAGTTGTTTAGTTTCGTTGACTGAGCAACGCCTATCAGTTTGCGGAACGCTGTCCCTTACACGCCGTATATAAAACCCATAAATGCTAGGAAATAATGCTATCTAAGCAATACGGTCTTCGACTTTAAAAAATACATAATTTTTTCGTAAATCGTATTATTTCTTAAAAATCATGATGTACCTACCGATTACAGGATAGATTGAATAGTGGCAAACAATTGACAAAAAGATAATGTATCGAATTGTACTTGTAAAGTGTAAATGTACGGATCCCTCGTTAGTTAAGATTCAGAACCTTTTTCTTGAACACTGGCAGATTTGAAAAGGGTTTTGTTATTCCTATCACGTTTGTCTAATGGCTTGGGACAGGACAAAGGATAATACAATCCATAGGCGAAAAAATAATGTACTATAAACTTACTTAAAAGCTTTTATCGTCTTTAAGGCACGAGCCTTAAATACTTATTAATAAATACGAATTTATGAAGCGATATCAAACTTGAGAGCAATATTAAGTATGGATTTGACAGGCCAGTTTGTACTGAAATTACAGCGAGTTTGAGTTCGTATCAGAAATGTTCATGAGGGCATGAGAGCTGATTACAAATACGACCTTTAGAAAATAAGTAGGTATGCAGTCTTCCATGCTGGACTGGGAGCGAGAGAAAAACATAGAATTTACCAGCTGCATTTCCTCCCGGGCATGCTGTAAAAGTCAGCTAAGGTATCCGAGGGTATCCGTATATTGCAATGTAGGCGATGGACTGACAACCTGTCACTACAGCAATATACCTACAAATCTATCTTAAATAACCCTCAAAACTTTGTCAGACGTGGCGAAACGACCATTGTTTAGATCGTTTACGCTCTGCCTACCCCATTAGGGATAAAGGCGTGATTATATGTATGCATGCATAGGTACTAAATATTTTAAATCTGAATGTAAGTTAGTTTGCCAGCCTTTGCACACCTAATCAGGTAGCTGTAAAGTTTTTAATAAAATACAGAGCAGTGGTTTCCTGGAGACGAACGATGGAAACTTTTTGCCTCACAATAAATAAAAAGGCAGTTTACTAGGTGTAAGGGACAGCGTCCCGCAAACTGATAGGGGTTGCTCAGTTAATGACACTGAACAACTAGCAGCAGGATTGCGGGACACCGTCCCTTACTATGGAGGACATACATGGGTATGTAACGTCCCTACTCTTAACCTATAAAGTAGCATTTTATATGGAAATGCCAAATTTCTTTAACGTGTTGATTTTTTATATTTTATGTTTTCCTTTGTAGATTCTAAAACACCCCCTGCGAGCTATGGCACGAACTAACACCCTGTACTATATAAATACAGGGTGTAAGGGACAGCGTCCCACAAACTTATAGGGGTTGCTCAAGGCTGGCCCGATTTCACTGATTTGCGAATTTCGTTTAACAAGACCACTTGAAAGTTTCGGAAGCGTACGTACGTAGATTACAGAAAAAATACAAATCCTATACTAATTATAGCCCTCTAACAGCGGTTTTATTTTGAAAAAATATCTACCATAATACCATCATTGTTACATTGTTACATCATTGTTTTAAAAACAACTCACGTCTGGATGCTGGCTCTAAGCTACCATCTACTGTACCTCGTTGCGATTCTTCGATGCCGAAGATCGCAGTTCACACTAAAGAGGTCCGAAGAGTATTGTGCAGTCTGGACGTGAATAAAGCTAGTGGTCCTGATGGCATCCCAGCAAGAGTCATGAGGCATTGTGCGCCCGAACTGTCTCATGTGTTGACACGCTTGTTCCGCCTTTCTCTCAAAAAAGGAACTGTGCCAAAGTCCTGTAAGCTTGCGAATGTTCAGCCGGTCCCCAAAAAAGGCGCCGTTCAGACCCTGTCAATTACAGACCGATTGCCATTACCTCCATCTTATGCAAAGTCATGGAGAAGGTACTGAACAGTTAGTTGCTGACCTACCTCGAAGACAATGATCTCCTCAGTGACTGTCAATATGGCTTTCGCCGGGGACGGTCAACTGGGGATCTTCTTGTGCATGTTACGCACTGCTGGGGTGAGGCCATTGAAAAGCACGGCGAAGCTCTCGCCGTCTCACTTGACATCTCGAAGGCCTTTGACAGAGTCTGGCACACAAGTCTTCTAAACAAGCTTCGTGCGTATGGCATCCCAGCTGATTTTTGTAGCTGGATTTCTGACTTCCTGAATGAACGGTCGATCAGAGTAGTCGTTGACGGCTGCTCCTCTGACTTGATGGCTATTGACGCTGGAGTTCCTCAGGGGTCTGTTCTCTCTGCAACTCTGTTGCTTCGGCCGGGTATTGTTGGGTACGCAGATGATAGTACGGTTTTGGTGAGATACTTATCCAGCGCAAACACCAGCAGGGAAGAAATACTTTCCTTGAGAAGGGCAATGGTTGAGCGATTAGATCTGACCCTAAGTCATGTTTCCCAGTGGGGTGATGACAATTTGGTCTCTTTTAATGCCACCAAAACGCAAACGTGTCTAATTACCGCCAAAAGGAGTCCTTTCAACCAGACTCCTACTTTGCGAAGTACATCTGTACCTATAGCTGGCAAACTTGAGCTTCTGGGCATGGATTTGTCATCTAGTCTAAACTTCGGCGCTTCCATCGAATACAAAGCACAAACAGCGGCCAAGAAACTGGGTATCCTGAATAGAGTGAAGCGATACTTCACGCCTGGACAGCTTTTAACCCTGTACAAAGCACAAGTCCGATCCTGCATGGAGTATTGCAGTCACCTCTGGGATGGCTCAGCCAAATAGCAACTTGCTGCACTCGATTCGGTGGAACGCAGAGCCAAGAGGCTTATTGGTGACGAAAAACTGCTAGAAGCCAAGTTTTATAGCCTGGAACATCGCCGTAAGGTTGCCCGCTTGTCGGTCTTCTACAGGCTGTACTTCGGTGAGTGTGCTCAAGAGCTCCACGACCTTATCCCGCCAGCTCCCTTCTACCATCGGACATCTAGACGCACCGCAGGATACCATCCATACCTGGTTGATATTCCACTAATACGTACCAAGCGCTTCCAAATCTCTTTTATAATGCGCACGGCAAAAGTGTGGAACTCACTACCTGCGTCTGTGTTTCCGAACGCCTTCAACCCCCAACATTTCAAAGTTAGAGTTAACAGGCATCTTCTGGGTGAGCTCGCACCATCGTCGACTCCGTCTCAGTCGTTCCCGACCTAGACTGGAGTCAAGAGCAAACCCATTATTAATAAAAAAAAAAACTTTTTTGCTATTAAGGTTTGAAAAAAATATTGCTTTATATGATTACGTGTAAATAAATTACAGCAAGTTTAGACCTTTTTAGACTGTTTTAGAGATAAAACAAATTGAATTTTTATATGCTGTCCGGAACAAAATGACTATATAAAGCAATCTTACTATAATAAATACTTTTCACTAATAGTAAACCTGGGCCCAATACAATCACCAAATTACAATATCAAAAGAAAAAAAAAATAACCGACGACATTTTATTTCGACTTTACTTGAAATTTATATTTTTAGATGGCTGGTAGAAGGTTCAAGATCTATTTATTTTTAAAATCTGATTATACAATTAAAATCTACATGAGAAATCACAACTTTTCATACCTCTTGGGTAAGTAAAAGCGAAAAAATATATTTTTCCATACATCGGTCCATTAGGGATGACGGCGTGATTATATGTATGTATGTATCATCGGCCCACTCTATGCTCAGTCAACGGAACTGAACAACTATCAGAAGTATTTTTTTTTCAGGAAGGCAAAAAATATATATTTGATTTTCCATAAAAATTGTTTAATGAAGGTGGTCATTTCGTATGGGAAGTTCAATATATTTTTTTTCATCTCCTGAAAGAATGTCTTGGTGACAGTTGTTCAGTTTCGTTGACAGAGCAACCCCTGTCCCTTACACCCGGTATACATATAAAAGAAAATAATACACATCCTTACATTCTTTGTATCAACCCTAACTCGATAACGCGCCTAGTAACAAAGTTATCCTGACAGATTAAATAAAGATACGGAGGTTGATTTATGCTTAAAGTTGCTGAGGAAAACCAAGAGTCAAGAGCCAAGGTTATTACTCGTTATGTTATTACTCGGTCGGTGGTGGCCCCTTTCGTTCAAAATTTGAAAATGTTGAGACCATTTTTTTATGGTGGTCTGGGAGCAAGAGAAAAACATAGAATGTGCCAGCTGCATTTTCTCCCGGGCACGCTGTAAAAACTGGCTAAGGGATCCGAGGGTTTTAGAATATTGTAATTTAGGCGATGGGCTGACAACCTGTCACTACAGCAATGTACCTACAAATCTATCTTAAATAACCCTCAAAACTTTGTCTGACGTGGCGGAACGATCTTTGTTTAGGTCGTTTACGCACTGCCTACCCCATTAGGGATAAAGGCGTGATTCTATATATTTTTTATGTTACGCGCATAATGGAAGAGTCCCGGCACCGCGGCGGCGGCGCCATCACTTTTAACAGTTTCTTTCTCATAAATTAACACTTTTAACAGTTTTTTTCTCGTAATTTACAACACCGCGACTATACCAACAAGACAACAATAAATAATTCATTTGGCGCTCGGTTCTTGATACCACCAGCTAAAACTTAAATTTAAATCTATCTGTCACTTTTAAAATAATAAAATTGTAAAATAACAAACAATTATACTCTATGGTTTCACACTTTGTCCGCTAGATTTTGACGAGGTTTTGCACTTTTCCCCAGTATTTCCATGACGGCGACACGATAAAAATGACAAATAACGCTTAAAACCACCGATTATAAATCAAAAACGGGAGAGAATTGATGTCCTGTCCTTTTCCAATGTTTTTAGACTGAGAGTGACAAAAATATTTTAATTTAAGTTTTAGCCGGCAAATCTAGAATCGAGCCTAGTGTTGAGTAAAACATGTTTTATTTTAAACCAGCGTTCCGCCCCGGCTTCGCGCGGAAATCATCAGTGTTTCGCTACTATATTCTGCATGCTTTATACATATAAACCTTTCTCTTGAATCACTCTATATTTTATATATATATGAAGCCGGGCCGGGGCTGGTTTAAAATAAAAATGGATATATATATATATATATATATATATACATATATCCATTAAAAGAAACCGCATCAAAATCCGTTGCGTAGTTTTAAAGATCTTAGCACACGTAGGGATATAGGGACAGAGAAACCGACTTTGTCACTATCACTATTTATACTATGTAGTGATATGGCTTCTGTTATGAGTATAAATTTACTGCAGGTTTGAAGCTGCGTTGAGTAAATACAGAAAATCTGTTCGCTATTGCCTCGATTCCTTCCTGTATTCCATTTGCTCCTTAGACTTTTTAAATCTTCGTCGAAAATTTAGCATTTAATAAAAAAGACAAAAAAAAATACACGATCACACTCACAGCCCCCACTAGGATTCCTTGTATCGGGGTGCGGGGACATACACAGAAACAACCACAAATAACAACCAGACCCAGAAACAGACATTTAAACTCATCATTCAAATGTCTGCCCCAGCCGAGAATCGAACACGGGACCCTCTGCGTAGTAGGCAGGTACACTGCCAACTAAGCTGTGCGGGTCGACAGATAGAACTGTTATTTTAATCAATTAGTCGTGAAAGAGATATTCATTATATAGCATAACTACTCTCTTACTACTAAGATTAGACACTTACCTAATTATGTACATTATGGGAGTGTTTCGTTATTTCCACGAAACAGCCGATGCTTAAACTATTAAAAATCTAAACAAAAGCAAGCTTTCTCATTAATTGACTAGTTTGGTAACAACATGTTGGTCCGGGAGAGAGAATAAAACATAGAATGTGCCAGCTATATTTCTTCCCAGGCATGCTTTAAAAACCAGCTAAGGGATCCGAGGGTTTCAGCATATTGCAATTTAGGCGATGGTCTGACAAATCTATCTCAAGTAATCCTCATAACTTTATCAGACGTGGCGGAACGACCTTTGTTTAGATCATTTACGCTCTGCCTACCCCATTAGGGATAAAGGCGTGATTATATGTATGTATGTATGGTAACACAAATCAACTTAGTTTGCCTCTGCCCTTTTCCTAACCATCTTTATTCGGTGTGGTAAAAGAGAGGTTTTGTTTGTGCATCGACTATCAGCTAGCTATAAAACATTATACATTTTCCTTGGTCAAACAAAATAGGGTACCAAGGAAAGCGAGCTCAGATTTCATAGTAACTAACGAGCGAAAGTTAAATGGAAAAGGGTGAACTTTTACATAAAACTCATAAAAGCTACGAGATAAAAAATAAATGGTACATTACTTTAGAAGTCGAAAAAAAGCATTATATGATCGAGTAAATTTAGAAGGCCGTGACGCAGTCGAGGCCTTCCAATGTAAACGAGACCAATTATTGCTTTATCGGCTGAGACTAGTATACTTTTCTCTCATTTTGAGAGGAAACAACAACAATACATACATACATACATAAATCACGCCTTTATCCCTTACGGGGTAGGCAGAGCGTTTAACGCCTCGTAAAAGGCGCTTTCGCCACGTCTGACAAAAATTAAGGGGACTATTTTAGATTGCAATATGTATTGCTTTAGTGACAGGTTGTCAGCCCATCGCCTAAATTACAATACAATGTAACCCTCGAGTTCCTTTTGCTGACTTTAACAGCATGCCCGGGAGGAAGGGCAGCTGGAACATTCTATGTTTTTCTATCTCTCCCAGTCCAGCATGGAAGAAACAACAATACACCTAAAAATAAACATAAAACTTGCGATTCCTCCATAATATTTTGACATTTTTAATTTGCCATTCAATTTCTTTTCAGTTTCACATTCAGGCAGAATAAATAAATAAAATTGTGAATTTAAAAACACATGATTTATACTAGTGTATACTTTATAGACTTCGCGTAGCGGTTGGTAATAGTCAATATTGTTGTATGCGGAAAATGTCGGCCGCTAAGAACTCGAGCACCGAAAAGAGGGTGCATGCTTTACTTTCTTTAAATAATGAAGCTATTTATGAGCAAGTGGGAGAAATAGAATATTGTTGCTAAGGGTAAATCATTCTAGAAAATCGATGCTGGCATCCTTAAAGTGTAGACCTATAGTGGTACGTAAAATAAATTATCAGCTACATTATGTTGATACAAACTTTCTGAACAAAGTTTTGGCTCCATCCAATAAATTTTCTGATCGAGGTGCTCACTTTGTTACATACATACATAAAATCACGCCTTTATCCCTTACGGGGTAGGCAGAGCGTAAAACGCCTCGTAACAGGCGCTTTCGCCACGTCTGACAAAAATTGAAGGCAAATTTTAGAATGTAATGATTTGTATTGCTGTAGTGACAGGTTGTCAGCCCATCGCCTAAATTACAATACACTGTAACCCTCGAATCCCTTTTGCTGACTTCTACAGCATGCCCGGGAGGAAGGGCAGCTGGAACATTCTATGTTTTTCTATCTCTCCCAGTCCAGCATGGAAGAATTTCATTGAATCTCATTTTGTTTGGTTTAGTAATTTCATTATTCATTGAATTTTCTTGTGATATATCAGTTTCATTGACGTCGCAATCTCTATCAGTTCGTGGGAAGCTGTCCCTTACAATTTCTTTTTTCGTTTCTCAGGTGATTATTTTTTAATATTGTTCAGTTTTGTTGTGCGACTAACCCCTTTCAGTTTTGACACTATCTCCGAAATAACCCTCTATAATACGTAGCTAAGTATCAAAACGGGGTAGGTCCCTATTCCCGGTAAAGTTCGGGAAGTTCCTTAGTTCCCGTTTCCGGTACGCTTTGAAACTGTATACAGTTCGCGTCTGCTTCTAAGACTCTAGTCTAGATAGACGGACTGCAAGCCGACTGTAAAACTGAGATTCAAATGCAGTTGGCGCAACTGCAATAAATAAACAGCTTACTTGCAGTGGGAATACGTATCTCAAATAAGTCAGTTTTTTGAAACCGGCGTCGATTCTCGCGATATAATCCTAATTCTCTTTCTTAACTTTGAAATAAGAACAAACGTGATAGGAAATAAACTTAAGCACATGATTTTGACATTCCTAATCTGACATAAGACTGCTTATTTGACGTAAATAAGGAAGTCTGCTTTATGCTGCCTTACAGTTACAACGACTGTAGTTGACGAGTTGGTTAACCCTATATTAGAATTCACACGTCTATTTCCAGTTAGCTTGCAGTCAGTGTGCAGTTGGTTTGACAATAAAGTGCAGTCAAATGCAATGCTGATGGGCAGTTGGCGAGCAGTTTTATGGCAATCGTGCCAACTGCATTCAAACCGAATCTGATAGGATTTCAGTTTATTTGCAGTCTGTCTATCTAGCCTAAAGGAGAGCTCAGAAAGCTTTTAATTGGACGGCAGAAAGCAAACGGTCTAGTCTAGATGAGAACTTTGTAATTAGAGTTGCACAAACTCTCTCAATGGTAATTTGCTTTGAGGGCGATAGGTACTATTTCCCTAGCCTTATCCCGTATATCATGGGGTCGCCTACCTAATCTAGGTGATTGAACGAGGGTACTCGTTTTTACACAGAGTGACTGCCATCTGACCTCCGCAATCCAGAAGGGAAACCAGACCTAATCCTAGATTAGGCCAGAGTTTTCAAGCCGCCCAATTAAGCATTGGATTGAAGTATGCACTTGCCTCTGACTTGACTTAACGATTAATATCTAAGGTATTAACCGGGACCAACGGCTTAACGTGCCTTCCGAAGCACGGAAAAAGCGCCGAATAAACGTACCTACATGTGAAATTCGAAAACTAAAAAGTACATTGGTACGTGGTGGGATTCGAACCACGACCTCCTGCTCAGGAGGCAGCGGCCCTATCCACTACACAATCGGGCTCGGGCGATACGTAAGCAAACCTTTTAACCATTATTTTGTTTCTATCTTTTTTACTTCTTCTTCAGTCGTGTGGATATCAATCGACCCGTTGAAACCTGGTGTCAGAGTTTTTAAACCACCTAATACATACATATCACGCCTTTATCCCTAATGAAAAAAAAAATATCCTAAAAAAAAAAAATCATATGTGGTGATCTTAACGTTAACACATTATCTACAAGTAAAGACTCAATTAGACTTCAGGAAATTGTAAATAGGTATAAATTAATCTTTCATATTACAGAACCCACAAGAGGTCCATCGTGTATAGACAATTTTATTACTAATATAGATAATGTTACCGGAAACGTACTCTCGTTACGTCTTTCCGACCATGATACGGCGCAAACGATACAGTTTCCAGTAAAGGAAAAAGAAATGACTGTACTGGTATATTATACATTTAGAAGGGACTATTGTGAAGAAAACATAAATAAATTTAGAGGTTACTTAAGTAGTTTAACATTTTCTGACGTATTTAATACGGAAGATTTCAATTTAGCGTTTCGGGAATTCCATGATGTTTTTTCTTTACTATACAAGTTATGTTTCCCCGTAATTAAAACAAAAGTAGATAGAACTCATCGTAAAATGCCATGGATAACTAAAGGCTTAAAGAAAAGCTGTGAAACTAAAAAATATCTCCGTTTTAAGTTCTACTTAAACAAATCAAACCAAAATAAAGTACAATATCGCAACTACAACAAACTTCTTAAGAAATGCACCTTGCTGTCCAAGAAAATTTGTAACAGTAAGTTTGTATTGAAAAGCAATAACAAGTGTAGAGCTACATGGACAATTATTCAAAATGAAACAAAACTGGCACAACCACGACAGTTTTTGGACAAAATTAGGATAAATGATGAGGAATTCACTGACTCGCTAGATATAGCCAATAACGTAAATAAATATTTTATTGATATGACATACAATCAATATCCTGACATAAGACTTCCAATTATTAATAATCACAATAACAACAATCATTCCATATTTTTTACCCCAGTTAACGATAATGACTTAGAAAAAACTATCATGACTCTCAATAATACAAATAGTGAAGGAATAGATGGTATTTGTACAAAAGTTATAAAATCATGTAAAACAGAAATTAAAACTGTATTGACACATTTGGTAAATCTGTCCTTACAGACTGGAACATTCCCAGAGCTCATGAAACGTTCTATAATAAAGCCGTTGTACAAGAAAGGTAACAAAACTGATATAAATAACTATCGTCCTGTATCCCTCATACCAGTTATTTCTAAAAATTTTGAGAAAATCGTCCACTCAAAAGTTAGTTCATTTATCAGCAAATACAATATACTTAGTGAGAATCAATATGGGTTCCAAAAAAATAAGTCAACCACACTTGCAGCATTTAAAGTAGTAAGTGAAGTTTTAGGAAAAATTAATGCCAACAATTACGTAACAGCGATATTTTTAGATATGTCTAAAGCATTCGATTTCGTTTCCCATAGCCTACTTCTTTCTAAACTGGAAAGATATGGCATCAGAGGCCAAGCTTTGGACTGGTTTCGATCTTATTTAAGAGACAGAATGCAATGCTGTGAAGTAACTAACTTAGACGAAAGGAATCATGCAATGTCCTATCGATCAGAATTTAAGCGATTAGATGTAGGGGTTCCACAAGGAAGCGTATTAGGTCCATTACTTTTCATTTTATATATCAATGAGCTCCCTACAATATTAAACCATAAAACAATCTTATTTGCTGATGACGTAACAATATTAGTGACTACGCCTAAAAAACTGTCAATTGAATTTCATATATCAGAAATAACAAGCGTTCTAGACCTAACTACTAATTGGCTTAGTCACAATAACTTAAATATTAATTTGAACAAAACTAATTATATGAATTTTAATTTACATAATGAATTGACATCTATTAATTATAATGGACAATTTTTTCTGAATGCAAGTAGTTTATTATTTTTAGGAATCTTAATAGACCAGCTTTTGAACTGGAAAGAACACATAGATAAAGTATGTAGCAAATTAAGCAGTTTCACTTTCGCGCTTTACAAACTGACACGATCAGCATCACGGAAAACAGCAATAGTAGCATACTATGCATATGTTGAATCCGTTCTCAGGTATGGGCTTATTATTTGGGGTAACGGTACAGGTGCAATAAATGCCTTTATAGCCCAAAAAAAGTGCATAAGAGCCATCTGTGGTATATCTCCAGACCAATCTTGCAGGCCGTATTTCAAGGAGCTTCGTATACTACCTCTTCCCTGTCTGTACATCTTGGAAATCGCATCTTTCGTCAAGCAGTACCCGCAATATTTCACGCAGTTGAGAGACGTCGTTCCTCGTCAGAATATGCGATATCCTGATAGGCTCGTCCTCGACGAAGTACCTAAAAGCACACGTTTACATAAAAACTGTTATAATATGTGTGTGCATATTTATAACAAAATACCAAAATCTATAAAAGACCGACCGTTCAAGCAGTTCAAATGGGTATTACGTAACTGGTTGATAGAAAGAAACTTTTACTCGATTACAGAATTCAATAATTTCAAAGTAATTAGCAATTAACAGATAAATACTTACTGGGAATGGTAACTTTCTGTCTGTCCTGGGTCCATCGCATATCCCGAGGAAAAAGTCAGTCACTTTATTATGGAAGGGTAACGAGTTTGTCCGTAACCGTGCGGAACCAAAGTGCGTAACGGCAATTACGCTGGGGCTGCCAGTCTTGTAAAATAGTATTTGACTAATTATTTCCCTTTTTTTTATTTTTTTTTCGCTCTCTTTGCCTATTGACTGGCAAGGTGTGTCATCACTATACTGCCTTTGTTAACTGACATTATATTTTGTTATTATTAAGAAATGTATTATATTAATGTTGTTAATTTTTGCATGCTATTGTAAATAGTTAAACAAGTGATTCTTAATACATAATTTGTAACACCTGTTGTACCTTGTTTAAGAGCAAATAAATGATTATCTTATAATGGGGTAGGCAGAGCGTAAACGAACTAAACATAGGTCGTTCCGCCACGTCTGACAAAGTTTTGAGGGTTATTTAAGATAGATTTGTAGGTATATAGTGACAGGTTGTCAGTCCATCCAATTTTACAATATACTGAAACCCTCGGATCCCATAGCCGGTTTTTACAACATGCCCGGGAGGAAAAGTAGCTGGCACATTCTATGTTTTGCTCACGCTCCCAGGTCAGCATGGAAGTAACTACCACCTAATAGCACAGCTAACAGGCCGATAAGAGCTAGCTCTTAAATAAATGATGATGAATAGTCCTGTGACATGGTTTTGTGTAATGACCACTATCAAAGACAGCGACCGGGACCGGCAGGTTTTTAACTGGCATCATGTTTTTTCTTCCATGCTGGACTAGGAGAGATAAAAAAACATAGAATGTTCCAGCTGCCCTTCCTCCCGGGCATGCTGTAGAAGACAGCAAAAGGGACTCGAGGGTTACAGTGTATTGTAATTTAGGCGATGGGCTGACAACCTGTCACTACACATTAGCAATACACATTACAATCTAGAATTGCCTTCAATTTTTGTCAGACGCGGCGGAAGCGCCTTTTACGAGGCGTTTAACGCTCTGCCTACCCCGTAAGGGATGGAGGCGTGATTTTATGTATGTATGTATGTATGTTTTTTCCGATAAAGCCCTACCTTTTGCTTCACTGACGAATGGGTTTTAAAAAATACGTCCACTTTTCTCTTTAATTTACATAGAGATACTAGTTATATTACATATAATAAATCTCTAGAAGGGTCGTGTCTGTACATTGAATATTTTCACATAAAAATAATTGCAGCAGGCATTATTAACGATATGAAGATCAAAACGATTTTTTTTTTAGATCTTTTGTCTGTCTGTCTGTATGTTACCACATAACGCCAAAACTACTGAACCGATTTCGATGGGACTTTTTTTATTCAACTATGTGTTACCCGGATTGCAACTTAGGATACCTAAAACCACGCTACCTGACTTAGGGGGTAGGCAGGAAATTGAAATTTAGCTGTTTCTTAACCGATTTTTATGGAACTTTTTTTATTCGACTGAGCAATATTTAAAATGAAAGAAACGAAACTAGTAATCAAGCCTCATGGCTTAGGAGGTAGGTAGAAAATTGAATTTGAGTCATTTTTAACCGATTTTGATGAAACTTGTTTTGTTTGACTGAGCATTACTTAAACTCAAAGTTACGATACAATAATTACGTCACCTGACTAAGGGGGTAGGTAGGAAATCGAACTCTGATCGTTTTTACTGATCTTAAAGGGACTTTTTATTTGACTGAGTTCTTTTAATTATCTGGTGTCCAGCCTAGGTTAGATATAATTACGCAAACCATTCTAATATTGAGTAAGTACCCCATTTGTGTGGAAAACACGCAGTGTCGAACATACTGAAAACGCTTCTCCGCGCGTAGGAGCGGGATCTGGTAGCTCGCGCGGCTAATCGTGTTTTCCATACAAAAACAAAGACCAGACAATGCGAAACTCGCTTCCGCGCGCGGGTTAGCAGATCCCGCTGCACAGTATGTTACATATTGTTACATTATATATTTTACCTACCTTTGCCAGGACAATAATGAGAATCATACAAGTGGATTGGTCGAAAATATTTTAAATACACATACCTATCACACATTTAAGGTAGGCAGAGTGTTGACGGCGTTCGTTTCCACAACTTATGACAATATGAACGTAAGGCTTTCCATTGACGGTTATTCATTCATCATTCGGCCTTTTTCATCTTGACAGATGATTGACGGTGATATAATTAAAATATTATAACAACCTACACTGAAACTCTAATAATAGGAGTCCGATGGTGTAGTGGATAGGGCCGCTGCCTCCTCCTCGATCAGGAGGTCGAGGTTCGAATCCCACCGTACCAATGTGTTTATCAGTTTTCGAATTTCATATGTACGTTTATTTGGCGCTTTTTCCGTGCTTCGGAAGGCACGCTAAGCCGTTGGTCCCTGTTAATATCGTTTAATACCATAGATATTAGTCGTCGATCCATGTCAGAGGCCAGTGATAATCATTGGCGGCTTGGAAACTGCGACCTAATCTAGGATTGGGTCTGGTTTCCCTTCTGGGTTGTGGAGGTCAGATGGCAGTCGCTCTGTGTAAAAACCAGTTCCCTCGTTTAATCACAGATTAGGATTACTGGATACTCGAACAGACTGAATAATAAAACTAAATATTGTGATCAACAGAAAAAGGTATTAACTTACTCATTATTTTTAAATGTTTCAGAATTAGGTTGCGGTAGGTCCCTAACGTATTTTATTTAACTCTTATTACGAAATGAATCACAGCATGTTATTTTTCGCAGAATATTACTTATGAATACCCAAACAACTGCCCACCCTTCTCAACTGCGACTACTATTTCACCTAATAAAATAACATGTTCCGAAAATAGAAATCCCAAAAATGCGGCACCTTTTTTTGTCCCTCGTTAAATCTCAGGACCTAAGAACCTCTCAGGTGTCAAAGTCGGTATTCATTACATAGCAAAAAAAATGGGAATTCGCCTTGTTAGCGTTAGGTGGAACTGGAGGTCAATTTGGCGTCAGGTTCCAAAAGCGTAGGTGCGACTGTTCTGTATACAACACTGATTGATGGCCTGTTTCTTTTCATTTTCAGGCTAGATCTCTTTTTGAATTTTTAACAGATTTATGCTTATCCTACAACACGATTGCGGTTTAGCCATACTTGTGTGGATGCTGAACTGGGAGAGAGAGAAAACCATAGACCGTGCCAGCTGCATTTCCTCCCGGGCATGCTGTAAAAATCAGCTAAGGGATCCAAAGGTTTATGTATATTGCAATTTAGGCGATAGGCTGACAACCTGTCACTACAGTAATTGTTCACGACAACGGCGGCGCTTAAGTATCTTAAGTATTTAATTTAATTCCCTTATAAATGAGGAGTATTTTTTAAGATAGCCACACTTAAGAGCTGTTATCCCTAAATTTGGAGCCCAATTCGAATTAGCCAATCAGAGCGAGTGATAGAACGAGATAACAATAGTATTCTATTCTTGTCTTTTTACCAACTTGACGTATAATCAATTGATCAAGAATATCCGAGAATCGATATAACGTCATCCCTTTCTTACCAGTGACAGTTTGTATTTAGCTATCTCGATCGAACATTACAGAAGACACTTGACACTTCGAGAAAAGAGTTGCCAGCTGTTTCCGAAAATTCTACAGGACCGAGATTGGGGTTTATATACGGCTGCTTAGGCCGCAACAAGTATTCAGTTCCGTGACAGTATACAGTTCAGTGATACAGTACAGTATACAGTTCAGTGATACAGTTCCGTTTTAACAGTTCCGAATAGTCCAAAAATAGTGGACAGTGAACAGAATAGTTACAGTGACAGTGTTTTCCATGAAAGTTATATAGTTCAGTGAAACAGTACAGTGTACAGCATAGTTTACGGCATGGACAGTGAACAGAATAGTTACAGTGACAGTGATACCTTGACAGTTCGTGAATAGTTATTGATAGAGAGTACCGTGATCGTTTCGTACAGTGTTTCCGTGACAGTTCGTGAATAGTTGTCGACAAATAGTTCCGTGATAGTTCCGTACAGTATACTTTTTTTTTCCCCTAGAGGGCGCCCGAAAGTTAACATTGCCTCTGCGTACTTGTACTTTTAAAAATAGTTATTATAGTGATAAAGGCTTGGATTTAGTGTTACTTCGTGTATTCTGTCCTAAATAATACGTGTGACTGTTTGTGGAAAATTCTATTCCTAAACACATTATAAATTTTACGTTAAAGTGCGGACCAAATAAATATATAGAAGTGAACTATATTTAACCAAATTCTGTGTGCAAACCTAAGCTTGGTGGACATTTAAAACAAAATACCTATAAACTTTAAAAATATTCACTTGTTTTGTGTGATAACTTTTGAATTTTTGTTCTTTAACGAACACTTATCTCTCTCTTTGTTAATATTGACCTTTGGACTCTTCTAATTTGTGCGCCGACAACGACAATGACAATTTGACAGTGACAATTCGATGTACACAGCTTAGCTAATAAACTTCTTCGTATCATGTCAGCAAGTAAACTACGCAATGTACGCTGAATTGTCATTGTCAAATTGTCATTGTCAGTTTTATTAAATAGGCCCCAGGTTATCCAGTAGTGTTAAATAACCGAGGTTCGCCGAGTTTAGCCGAGCTCACAAGGTCGGCTCGAGCTGCGGCGCGGCACGGTTGAACGCCTGGAACTACTTAGAAACCAATCATTACTTTCGCCACATTGCTTGTAGCTCCGTTGGTCAAGTGGTTAGGCCGGCGGTGTTTCGCGCTAACGCTTCGAGTTCGAGACCCGACGAGGCGCTACTGATATTTTTGTATTTTTCTTCGTACTACATTTTTCTCTTTGTTTTTTTTTTTTTTGTGCGGAATTTATTTTATTTTCCCATTATGAATATTCCCATAAGCACAATAACCTTTAGAAAAAAAGGGCAGAAAAGTTATGACGACTCATTTATTTCAAAAATTGATGAACACAGCAAATATATGAGTAGGGAGGGAAGTTTGCCAGATTTAAGTACATATTTATGTTTCGGAAGACGAAAGGGAGATCAAATCAAAGATTGATAAATTACAACTTGAACTAAAGACTACTCATAAAATGCTGGACCAATGTCTACGCGAAATTGCTGAACTTAAGCAAGAGAACAGCGCACAAGAAATTCTTATTAATAAATTAAAAATGATTGTGACACCTTCTTCATCAGGAAATAGAAGACAAAACGTGAAACCAAAGTTGTTGGATTTAAACTGCACTAGCACACCAAAAATTATATCACATTGTAATTTTGAAGCAATTGCTGCATTTAATGACTTTGAAAAACAACGTTACCCCAAAATTGAAAAATCCACCCAAACAGAAACTGACTTACACGATAAAGACATACAAATTATTGAGGGTGTTGGTTTTAAAACAGTTAATCAAAAAACTAACTCACGAAAATTAAAAAAACTTCGCCATAAAATACGTAATATAATATCTAAAATAACAGATCTGAAAAATATTAATGCCAATCTGATGGAAGAGATTGGAGTTTTGGAAAAAGCACCTGCTGAAAGTGTCACACAGAAGCTTTTGTCTACAGTTCATACACAAAAACAAGAATCAAACAGTACTAACGGCCAAAACCAGATGTCACTTGTTTGTTTAAAATGTAATGTAAACATTACAAATAAACAATATTTAACATGCTGCTGCTGTGAGAAACATTTTCATGTATTATGCACATGTGTTTCTGATAAGCGATATTATGCATTTTACTCTTTGAATCCAGAAAGAAAGAATAATTGGAAATGTGTAACATGCTCCATAAGTCAGCAAACGATTATCAACATTCCCACAACAAACTACTACCAATGTTTAGACCAGGAAGTGGACGAAGCTTTGTATGACAATCACGAGAAGCTGAAAACTTACGAAGTTCGACTACAAGATGCCATTACTTCATATAAACATCTTGATGAGGAAAAACATTGTTCAAGGAATAAAATTTGCATGATTAGTAGTAATAATCGAAACAAAATGTTAGCAACTGCGAAAAACTATTTAGATGACGAATTTAATGTCTGCCATTATTTAACTCCAGGAACAGGTGTTAAGAACTTATTATATAACTTAAAAGGTAAAATATTAGATTTGAAAAAAACTGACTACTGCTTAATATTTATAGGAGAAAAGGATTTTGAAGAATCTCAACACTACGACGAGTTGGTTACTTTTATTAGAAACACCTTACAAGCAATGACTCATACTAATATTGTAATATGTGCACTAACATATAGATATTATAATTGTAGTGTCTTTAACTGGCGAGTTGAAACTTTTAACACCTTACTGTACGAGGATATACAGGAGCATGAATACGCTTATTTAATTGACAGCAATCGAAATCTCACCTACGATGAGAACATGTTTAATTCACGTTCTTTCCGGGTAAATAATTTTGGCTTAAAAATAATATTTACCGATGTATCGGAACTTCTTATAAAAATCGATGCCTACAATAAAACTCAGACGCTTAACGATGACTCAATTATTCAGATTGAAACAGCACAGTCTCATTGTGACACTAATGGTAATGAAAGTAATGATTTGTTTTTTCGCGACTAATTTCATACATATCTTGCATCAAAATATAGCTGGATTATGCAGTAAGTCTGACCAATTTATGGTATCGTTATCTGAGCTACAGGACAAAAACATAAATATCGACGTTATCTGTATTACTGAGCACAACATGGCGATTGACTGCAATAGAGATACAATATTAGTACAAAACTATACAATAGCAGCCACTTATTCTAGAAAAAAGAGCAGAGGAGGGGCGTGTATCTTGGTAAGGAATGGTCATAGCTTTCGAGAACTATCAGAATATTCTAACAAATCTGTATGTGGAATTTTTGAATATTGTGCTGTTGAATTAACTAAACTTAAATTAATTATTTTATGTGTTTATAGAACGCCTTATAAATCTAAATCGTATTTGAATCTCTTTTTTGACAAACTTGACGTAGTTTTAAATCAATTTATTTCAAAGAAATCATACAATATAGTTATGTGCGGAGATTTTAATATTAACATTTTAATAGATGATAATATTAGCCGAGAGTTTCAGAATTTGCTCAGAAGCTATAACCTTAAACTATTAGTGAATCAGGTAACAAGACCTATTAGCGGAACTTGTATAGATAACATAGCAATAAATATAAATAAGAAGACCAAATGTGATGTTTATGAATTTGCTATATCTGACCATACTGCTCAAATCCTAAAACTACCAGTAAAAAGTCATTGTATAATTGACTTTTGGAGAATAAAGAAAAGGGATTATAGTATAGAGAATTTAAAAAAGTTCAGACAATGTCTTGTGAACCTTTCTTTCCATGACATTTATATGACAAATAATCCAAATACAGCTTTTAATATATTTATTGACAATTTTAAACTCTTCTATGAATTGTGTTTTCCTTTAAATGACGTAAAAATGAAAGCACTCAAGACTGCAAAATGGATAAGTCCAGGAATAAAACGTAGTAGTCGTTTAAAGAGAAAGCTACTTTGGAATTACCGGTTTCAGTCAAATAACCTCAATAAAAACAAATATAAAAATTATGCTAAAACATACCGTAAAATGATAGTAAATTCTCAACGAGCGCACAATATTAATTATATGAGAAACTCAGATAATACAATTAAATCAGCATGGCAAATAATAAATAGGTCGAAACTCAACAAACCTAAAGATACAATTTCTAGAATTAAATTAGATGATAAAATTATAAAGGACCCTCAAAAAATTGCAAATGCATTCAATGATTATTATATCAATAAAATAATTAGACTCCCTGAAGCAGGTAATAATATTGATATGAAACATTATTCTACTCCTAACTCTATGTTTATGCAGCCATGTATTCCAGCTGACATCTTAAGTGTTATAAACAAATTAAAAAATAAGAATAGTGTAGGGTATGATGAAGTATCAACAAAAGTCGTTAAGTACGTTGGTGATTGCGTAGCACCTCATTTAAGTTTTATTTTAAATTTGTGTATTGATACCGGTATTTTTCCTGACCACCTAAAAATTGCTGTAGTTAAACCGCTCTTTAAGAGAAAAGATAAAGATGACATGTCATGCTACAGGCCTATAGCTTTGTTGACGGTGTTTGCAAAAATATTTGAAAAAATTATTTATAATGAACTATATATGTATTTGGAGAAAAAAAAAATATTAGCTAATGAGCAACAAGGGTTTAGAAAGGATAGATCTACAAACTTAGCGATATTTGACTTATTAAAAATTATTTTATCTAATGTTGACACTAGAAAACATGTAAGTTGTATATTCATGGACATGACCCAGGCTTTCGACTATGTAGATCACTCAATTCTTCTAAAAAAACTTGATTGCTATGGGATTAGGGGCAATATACTAAAGTTGATAGAGTCATATCTTTTGGACAGGAAGCAATATGTTGAACTATCTCAAATCAATATTCTCAAAAAAAGAGAAGTAAAATATCAATCAAATCATCAGGTAGTTAGTTACGGTGTGCCACAGGGGAGCGTGTTGGGACCACTTTTATTCCTAATTTACATTAATGACTTGCCAAGGCATATAAAATACCCTATGACACTTTTTGCTGATGACAGTACAGTAGTGATTGAATGCAGTGACGAAACTTATCAAGATGAAATAAATAGTACATTGGGAAACATAATATCATGGATGAAAAGTAATAATCTATTAGTTAATTTAAGCAAAACAAATCTTATGCAGTTTAGACAACTTATACAGGCTCCTACCCTAGATATAAGATACAACGGTGTAAAGGTAGAGGAAGTGGAAGTTATAAAATTTTTGGGAGTACACATAGATAGGTCTCTTACCTGGAAAGAACATGCTGCGCAATTATGTTCTAGATTGTCGGGATCGTCCTACGCTCTGTATAAACTCTCCCAGATAGTGGACACTTGTACGGTATTAACAGCATACCATGCTCTTGTTGCCTCAATTTTAAGATACGGAGTAATTTTTTGGGGAAATTGCACTGACAGAGAAACTATTTTTAAATGTCAAAAAAGATGCATCCGCTCAATGTTCGGTCTCAAACAGATAGATAGTTGTAAGCCTTACTTTCTTAATTATAATATATTGTCATTTCCCTGTCTCTATATTTTGGAAATAGCTGTATTTGTTAAACAAAATCCTGCTTTGTTTAAAAATGTAGAAGTTAAAACTCGCCATAACCTTCGTCCTCGTGATTTAACTCATATTTGCAATCAACAGACCAACACGTCCAACACTGCATTGCTAGCTAAAAGCGTTTTTGGTATGGCTCCAAAAATATATAATAAGATTCCCTTAGATATAAGAAAATGTACTTTGAATGTATTTAAAAGAAAAATGACTGAAATTTTGACAAAAAAATGCTATTACAATGTAAATGATTATTTGAATGACACGATAGGTGATTGCAACTAAATATCTATTACTAATATTATATAATCCCTTGACATAAGTTTTTACGATTATTCTGTTTGTTTTTTTTAATTTTAATTGAATTATTTTAACCTTGACATTTTTGTAATTATTTATAATTTTTACAATTTATAATTTGTATGTCGCAAGACCAAACATGGAGGACTCTGTAATTAACACTGACATCTGTATTTCAAATTTACTCATGTTTTACAAATAAATTATCTTTATCTTTATCTTTATCTTTATCTTTATTTCCGTCATAGGTCTTGAATAATTAGCGACAGAAAGTTCCGTAAACAGCTTCCGTTTCGTATCAGTTTTCGAATAGTTCCGAAAGCAGCAAGAACATGAAGAACAGTGGTAATAACAGTGATTAATAGTGATAATAAAAGTGTGAACTGCCGTTTATAGTTTAATTCATAAATATTTAAGACTTTGCGCCATTCTGTTTTATAGTGTTGCCAGATAGTTTTAATTTTTGGTAGAATTTCAGTTTACATTCGTTCTTTTTTGACAGTTTCTCCAGTAATCGTTGCCAGTAATTTCGTATATAGATTTGTTAGTAGTTTTTGTTAATAAATATACAGTCCATTTAAAGTATTGTTTTATGTCGTGTACATTGAGGTAGGCACGTTTGATTACGCCGAACTCTATCTCGTACAGTAATATACCTACAAATCTATCTTAAATAACCCTCAAAACTTTGTCATGCTTGGCGGAACGACCTTTGTTTAGGTCGTTTACGCTCTGCCTAGCCCATTAGGGATACATATTTATATATACTTTATTGCATAAACACAAAAGAAATGTAATTTAAAAACGTAGTGTGCAAGGGCGAACTTATCTCTATGAAGAGATCTCTTCCAGCCAACAAAATGGTAAGAGAAAGTGAATAATTTTGAGGGGACAAGAAAATGCAACATTAACACAGACTAATAAATCAAAATAAATACTTACGTACCTATACATAGAATAAATACCTACCGTATATTACTATCTTAAATAAACATACATATATACTAAACAATATATTGATACATACATAACTACATACATCAAATTTGTTCAGATAAGAAGTGCTCTTTTAATGTTTGTGATTGAACTAGAGTACTGGTGTTTACACAGAGCGACTGCCATCTGACCTCCGCAACCCAGAAGGGAAACCAGACCCAATCCTAGATTAGGTCAGAGTTTTCAAGCCACCAATGCTTAGCACTGGCCTCTGATATGGCTTAACGACTAATATCTACGGTACTAAACGATATTAACCGGGACCAACGGCTTAACGTGCCTTCCGAAGCACGGAAAAAGCACCAAATAAACGTACATATGAAATTCGAAAACCGAAAAACACATTGGTACGTGGTGGGATTTGAACCACGACCTCCCGCTCAGGAGGCAGCGGCCCTATCCACTACACCATCGGGCTCTATTTTAACATCATGTATGTATTTTAATATTTTTTTTATCACGCGCAATACCTTTGCGAGTTTGCTACATTAGATTTCGTTCAATGCTTGTGGATTTCATTCTAAAATATAATCTTCTTGAAATCTAAGGTAATCTTCTTAGTTGGTTTAGCAAATATGACTTTGACAATAAATGTTATGTTGACCTTTTGATCGATTTGATTCTATGGTGGGATCAAAAATAATATTTGAGGATTACGAAAATCAATATACGGAATGTGGTAAAGATATTGAACAACTCCGAAAAAATCCACATGATTTATGATATATCATAATGTTGTCGACTCCGACCAAATGAATTAAAGAATAACAACCATGAGAAGACTCTTCAAAGGTTTAAGTTTAAAGGTACATTTCATTTTCAATACTATTATATCTCTAGTACATGGTTTCTTGTTGAGCGTGCATGGAGCATGTCGACTCTGTCTACGTTTCCACTGATCTAGACTATAGAGTAATGATCATTGTAGGTCAGATGATAGTCGCTCTGTGTAAAAACCACTCTATATTGCCCTAACCTTATCCCGTATGTCATGGGGTGGGCTTCCTACTCTAGTGAATTGAACGAGGGTACTAGTTTTTACACAAAGCGACTGCCACCAAGAGAAGGGCAACCAGACCCAATCCTAGATTAGGTCAGAGTTTTCAGGCCGCCAATGCCTCTGACATGGCTTAACGACTAATATCTACGGTATTAAACGATATTAACCCGGCCCAACGGCTTAACGTGCCTTCCGAAGCACGGAAAAAGCGCCGAATAAACGTACATATGAAATTTGAAAACCGAAAAACACATTGGTACGTGGTGGGATTCGAAACAGGGTCTCCTGATCAGGAGGCAGCGGCCCTATCCACTACACCATCGGGCTCTCTGATTAAAACGCTCTGTGTAAAAACCACTATCCTCATTTAATCCTCTACGTGAGGAAGCCAGTCCCATGAAACGCTGGAAAAGTCTATGGAAATAATACATACATACATATAATCACTGGTATAGTTATATTAGTCGTTAAGCCATGTCAGAGGACAGTGCTAAGCATTGGCGGCAAGAAAACTCTGACCTAATCTAGGATTGGGTCTGGTTTTCCTTCTGGGTTGCGGAGGTCAGATGGCAGTCACTCTGTGTAAAAACCAGTACCCTCGTTCAATCCCCTAGATTAGGTAGCCAACCCCGTGAAATACGGGATAAAGCTAAGGAGATGAAAGAGATGGTGGTGCCTACCCAGACAGAGCGTAAACGACCAAAACAAAGGTCGTTCCGCCACGTATAACAGTTTTAAGGGGTATTTAAGATAGATTTGTAAGTATATTGCTGTAGTGACAGGTTGTCAGCCCATCGCCTAAATTGTAATATAGGTACTGAAACCCTTAGATTCCTTAGCTGCTTTTACAGCATGCCCGGGAGGAAATGCAGCTGGCACATTCTGGTTTTTTTTCTAAATAATTGAAATATTTTTATTTTGTTTAGAAATAATGTTGTTGATATATTGTAGAGGCGGGAGATGGACCGTGAACAGCAGAACAATATGTCGACTAACACAACCGAGGTGGTGGAGCAGCCGGTACCGAACACCCGGCGCGCCAGCAACGTCAGCGGCGGCAGCAGACTCAGCACAATGTCCGTGCGACTCGCCGACAGCCATGCTGACCAGCTTGCGTCGCTTAAACAAGAGTTCAACACCGCCGCACATTTTCTGTCCCCCAAGCAACTCGAAGTAGTCTACAAGACTGATGTCGAATACGGCCTCACCGAATCCTATGCTGCCGAAGTCTTCGCACGGGATGGACCCAACGAACTCAAGACGGAGATGAGCACGAGCTACGGCAAAATATTCTGCCATAACCTCTTTGGCTGGTTCCAATGCGTTCTTTGGTTTGGAGCGATTATCAACTTCGGATCATACTTTCTTATGGATTCCGGCGATCAAGCAGGTCATAGCAGTAAGGAGTACCTGTATCTGGGTGTCGTCATCGCAGCTACCGTAGTCGGCACCGGTTTATTTGGCTTCTACACTGAAGCTAAGAACGTGAGCGCTATGAGTGGTTTTGAAAACATGGTCCCGCCCAACTCTTTTGTAATAAGGGAGGGCATCAAAATAGAAATACCCAATAATGAAGTGGTTGTCGGTGATATTGTTCAAATGATTGGTGGTCAAACCGTGCCGGCTGACTGTAGGATTCTAGAATGTGCAAATTTTAGGACAGATATGTCTTCGTTGACTGGTGAATCGATACCAATCAGTCATTCTCCTAATTGCACTCATTCAAACCCGCTTGAGACTAAAAACATGGCATATTTCAGTTGTCCAATAACAGAAGGCTCTGCGAAAGGACTTGTTGTTGCTACTGGTGAAAATACAGAAATCGGTAAAATAGCGGGACTGGTCACTGGGCTTCAGAAAGAGCAAACCCCACTCAATAAGGAAATTACTCGGTTCATTAAAATAATTTGCGCAGTAGCGTTCATATTCGGACTTATATTTTTTACTATGGTCTACTTGATTCAACGTAGCTGGTTATATGCTTTAATGTATATGTTAGGAATAATACTCGCTAACGTACCAGAGGGCTTGCTAGTCACTCTTACTGTCTGTCTGACGCTTTCAGCAAATGAGTTAAGAAGTAAAAATTGCTTAGCTAAGTCTCTACAGGCCGTAGAGACATTAGGGTCGACATCTTGTATATGTACAGACAAAACTGGCACTCTTACACAAAACAGAATGACGGTGTCGCATTTATTTTGCAATTTTCAATTAATTGATCACCATGATCATACTTTTGTGTCAGATCCTGTATATTCACAATTATGCTTAGCAGCTTGTCTTAACTTAGTTGCTACTTTTACACATGACACAATTAATTATCCAGTTGATAAAAGAAAAGTATTTGGAGATGCATCTGAAGCTGCAATTTTACGTTACATGGAAACTCACAGATCAGCAACAAGTGTCCGACAACAAAATCCAAAGGTTGCGGAGATACCCTTTAGCTCAGTGTATAAATATCAAATAACTATTCATCTAGTAGGTAAAGAACATTACCTAATCATGAAGGGAGCTCCAGAAATTGTACTCGAATACTGCACATCAGTCATGTGTGGGTCTCTATTGGATGGTGTGTCACATATGATATTGACTGAAGCAAAAGAAATTACAGCACAAGTTAAAAAGGAATTAAAGGCCTATTTCATTAGAATAGCAAACATGGGAGAAAGAATGATTGGATATGCAGATTACTATTTACCAACAGCCGCGTACCCTAAAGGATTCAAATTCAACACACAGGACAAAAATTTTCCGGTGGAAAATTTAAGATTTATTGGTGCTATTTCTATGATCGATCCAGCTCGTCCTGAAGTTCCTGTAGCCATATCGAAGTGTCGAGAAGCAGGAATAAAAGTGACGATGGTAACTGGAGACCATCCAGTAACAGCATTGGCTATATCCCGGAAAATTGGCACTATTACTAATACTACCGCATTTGATTATGCGTTTGAACACCATATCGAAGTATCAGACGTGCCAACACATATCAAGAATCAGTTTGCTTCAGCTGTTATCACTGGTGACGACTTGCGAAAAATGAGTTCGGCTGACCTCAGGCACGTGTTACAAAATTACGCTGAAATAACTTTTGCTAGGACTAGCCCTCAACAAAAGCTGTTTATCGTGGAAAACTACCAAGCGCTTCACTACGTAGTTGCCGTTACTGGAGATGGTGTCAATGATTCTCCAGCTCTAAAGAAAGCTAACATCGGTATCGCTATGGGTATCACTGGCACTGAAGTATCGAAACAGGCCGCTGACATGATTCTTTTAGACGACAACTTTGCATCAATAGTTTTAGGTGTAGAAGAGGGAAGAAGAATCTTTGATAACCTGAAAAAGACCATTGCCTATACATTGACTTCTAATACTCCAGAAATGATGCCTTTTGTGTTGTACGCCTGCTTAGGCATGCCTTTGCCCATGACATTGATGTTGATATTGGTCATTAACGTGGGCACTGACCTACTCCCAGCCATAAGTCTAGCGTACGAGACGTCAGAGGCAGATATTATGCAAATACCTCCTCGAAAGCTTAGCGAACATCTTGTTACCAAGCAACTTTTGTTCATGGCTTATTTCCAAATAGGGCTCATTCAGTTTTTCGGCGCAATGTATGCTTACTTCACAGTAATGGCGGAGGCAGGTTTCTTTCCGACCAGTTTGATTTTCATCAGAGAGAAATGGGAGTCCACCACGAAACCGTGTCACGATTCGTTTGGCCGGATTTGGTTCTATGACGACAGAAAGACTTTGGAAAAGAAAGCGCAGACGGCGTATTTTGTTGCAGTGTGCTGGACGCAGATCTCAGACGTGATCATTTGTAAGACGAGGAGGATCTCTTTGTGTTCCAAAGGGATGAACAATTGGATTTTGAACGTAAGTATCGTTGTTGATCTGTTGGCTGCGCTGGTAGTGACATACTTGCCCCTCTGTCACGAAATATTTGGCACTATGCCACTGGACTGGTTTAACTTTGTCCTGGCAGTACCTTTCATGGTGCTCATGATATTAGGGGATGAGACGCGTAGGTATTTGATCAGGCATAATATTTCTAAATGGGTTGAGCAAGAAACTTATTACTGAAAAAATACGTATTTCGAAACTCTTCTGTTTCTTGATTAAGTGCAAAAATGGCGTCGATTCTCGCTACATAATTCTAATTCTTAGTCTGTCACTTTCTTAAGTTTGACACAAGAACAGGATAGGAAGTAAAAACATGACTGACATTTCTTATTTGACGTAAGACGCTTTAAACAAGAACTGAGCATAGAGCATGCTTCCTTATTTTACGTCAAATAAGCAGTCTTATGTCAGATTAGGAATTTCAAAGTCATGTGTTTATTTGCTATCCTGTTTTCATGTCAAACTTAGGAAATTGACAGCGCTAGCTAAGAATTAGTATTAGGATTATGTCGCGAGAATTGACGCCAATGTATAAAATAACAATATATGTAGTATAAAATAGTGCGGCACAGAAACTGTAAATAATCATTATAAAACACTGATTAATTACCTATTATGCGCTATTATTATATTGTCTTTGCCTATGCGGTGTTAAATGCTCCTGCCGTGTGGCTCCTGCTCATGTCATGTCGTGATAGTATAGTTTAATATAAGCAATAAATATATTAATAGCTTTTTTTATTGTTTTATAAAATTTTAGACTTTTAGAAATAGTAGGTGTAGAGAATGTATCTAAGTAATATCTTCGACCAATGACCGGATCTAAATAATGAAGAAACGTTTTTTGCAGTTTTACTGCTGTAGGACTACATACCAAAAAATATTACTTTACTCCGAGGACGAAAAAGAAGCAATTTAAGGTCGAGTAAATTCTTCCATGCTGGTCTGGGAGCGAGAGAAAAACATAGAATGTGCCAGCTGCATTTCCTCCCGGGCATGCTGTAAAATCCAGCTAAGGGATCCGAGGGTTTCAGTATATTGTAATTTAGGCGATGGGCTGACAACCTGTCACTACAGCAATATACCTAGAATTCTATCATAAATAACCCTCAAAACTTTGTCAGACGTGGCAGGACACCTTTGTTTAGGTCGTTTACGCTCTGCCTACCCCATTAGGAATACAGGCGTGAATATATGTATGTATGTATGTGCCTTTGATTTCATTTTGTAAATTTAAAAAGTTGTATGTGAATTCAGCCTTAAATTATTTCTTTGTTCTCACTAGTTCGATTCATTAGTACGACCGTCGAACTAGTGAGCATTTTTTTCTCATTTGTTCCAAGCAATTTTGATTTTAAAATAGTTCTACCGCATTTAAATGTTTTATTCATTTCGTAATCAAATTAAAAACGCTTGGTTCGTTATAAAATATGTATTTGTGGAGGTATATCTATAGCATATCTTTGATTATAATCTTATAACACATTCTTGTACATCTTTGATATATATATATACATGATCAAATATATTTTTCCCAGTCTTACTTATCTCAATAAGCAGAGAGAGAAAGAACTATGAATACATGTATTCCGTCAAAGATATATGCGACTTCGTACGCCCGGTTTGTATGGAAAACACGCAGTGTCGAACATACTGAAAACGCTTCTCCGCGCGTAGGAGCGGGATCTGCTAACCCGCTATTATCTGATCTTTGTTTATGTATGGAAAACACGCTTTCACGAGTTCAATTTACTGCCTACCCTAATGTGGCGTGATTATTTGTATCGTAACTTTGAGTTTAAGTAATAATAATAATAATAATCTTTATTTGGTATAAAAAGAGAAAAGAGTTACAAAGGTTGTTTTATAATACTATGACAAACATTAAAATGTGATTGCACAAATTGTTCAACCCTAAAACCCAAACTAAGAATAAAGATTTCTGTATCTTGGGCTGTAGTGGTCGACCGCGATGATAGGATACGTATTAGTGTTTAATAATGAAATATCAAATAAAATTTATTACAAAGTGGGTGTAACTAAAAGTAAAATGCTCAGTCAAACAAACAAAGTTCCATCAAAATCGGTTAAAAACGACCGAAATTCAATTTCCTGTCTACCTCCTAAGTTATGAGACGTGATTATTTGTATCGTAACTTTGATTTTAAATAATGCTCAGTCGAATAAAAAGTTTCATAAAATCGGTTAGGAAACAGCCAAATTCAATTTCCTGCCTACCCCTTAAGTCAGGTAGCGTGATTTTAGGTATCCTAAGTTGCAACCCGGGTATCACACAGTTGAATAAAAAAAATCCCATCGAAATCGGTCCAGTAGTTTTGGCTTGATGTGGTAACATACAGAGAGTTTTGATCTTCATATCGTTAATAATGCCTGCTGCAATTATTTTTTCTTCCACGCTGGACTGGGATTCTTCCACGCTGGACTGGGAGCGAGAGAAAAACATAGAATGTGCCAGCTGCATTTCCTCCCGGGCATGCTGTAAAAACCAGCTAAGGGATCTGAGGGTTTCAGTATATTGCAATTTAGGCGATGGGCTGACAACCTGTCACTACAGCAATATACGTACAAAACCATCTTGAATAACCCTCAAAACTTTGTCAGACGTGGCGGAACGACCTTTGTTTAGGTCGTTTACGTTCTGCCTACCCCATTAGGGATAAAGGCGTGATTGTATGTATGTATGTATGTATTATTTTTTGTAAAAATATTCAATGTACAGACACGACCCTTCTAGAGATTTATTATATGTATAGATAGATATTACCATATTATATGATTCCCATGACATTGATCTAATAATCAAACTATAAAAAAAATCAAATACTAAATATAAGTAATGTTTGTACAACTTAATGGAATATACATGATTAAATTTATATTTTCCCGTCTTACTTATCTCAATAAGCAGAGAGAGAAAAAAACTATGAACACATGTATTCCGTCAAAGATACATATTAAAAATGAAAATAAAATCTCTTACCGCACTCCTGGAGTTAAATGTTTATAATGTATAATGCACATACCTAAGTGATGTAGGTATATAGATGCATTTAAGGAAATGTACAGTAGACAACTTCCGGGTGAAATGACGATGATTTGTGTCTTCTTCTGTCGAGTGGGTATCGAGTCTATCGACCCCATGAACCCTGGTGACAGAGTTTTTAAATCGCCTAGTAGCACAGCTATCAGGCCTCTGACATGGTTTGAGTAACGACCACTATCAAAGACAGCGAACGGGTCCGACGGCTTAACGTGCCCTCCGAAGCACGAAATCTTTTTCTTTTCGGACAATCAGGCGATTCCGCCTGCAATGTCCTAACCAAACTGGGGAAAAATCACAAAGTGATAAATTCTCAAATATCAACTTTGTGTTTTACCCCCTGGGAATCGAACCCAGGACCTCCGGATCGGTAGCCCATGGCACTAGCCACTAGACCACGGAGGCAGTTAATATGATGATTTGTGTAATCTGTATGTATTGTATATTTATTATGATTGACTTTGTTAGGATGTATTTGATCAAAGATATCCTTTAGATGTAGACGAATATATATAAATATATATATTTTAATGAGACAGGCAAAAATATATTTGATCATGTGATGTGATCATATATTCCATGAAATATGTACAAAAATGTTTATACGACTATAATCAAAGCTATGCTATAGATGTACCTCCACGAATATATATTTTATAACGAACCAAATGTTTTTAATTTTATTCCGAAATTAGTAAAACATTTAAATGTGGTAGAACTATTTTAAAATCAAAATTGGTTCGACGCTCGAACAAATGAGAAAAAAAAACTCGCTATGAACAAAGGAAATTATTCAATAAAGTGAACTAAAAACACCTAAACCATACTGGACTGCTGCATTTCTTCCATGCTGGACTGGGAGAGATAGAAAAACATAGAATGTTCCAGCTGCCCTTCCTCCCGGGCATGCTGTAGAAGTCAGCAAAAGGGACTCGAGGGTTACAGTTTATTGTAATTTAGGCGATGGGCTGACAACCTGTCACTATAGCAATACACATTACAATCTAAAATTGCCCTCTATTTTTGTCAGACGTGGCGAAAGCGCCTTTTACGAGGAGTTTGACGCTCTGCCTACCCCGTAAGGGATAAAGGCGTGATTTTATGTATGTATGTATGTAAACCATACTAGTATTCTTAAAGACTTCGTGAAGCGATTGTTAAAGTCGTTGTTGTCATTTAAAGAAATTGCTGGCGGTTGCGAATTTTAGGACCGAAAAGAGTGAATGTAGGTTTTGTTTTATTTTATTAATGAAGCTTCTTCCGGGCATGCTGTAAAAACCAGCTAAGGGATCCGAGGGTTTCAACCTGATACTGATCTGGGTAGAAAACCTATCATTACAGCAATATACAAATCTATCTTAAATATCTCTCAAAACTTTGTCAGACGCGGCGAGACAACCTTTGTTTAGGTCGAATAGGCTTTACCTACCCCCTTAGGCCTGGTTATATGTATGTTTGTATGTTTCCGAGCAAATGGGAGAAAATAATGTTATTATTCTATGTATTATTTTCTGTGTTGTTTCAAAACTGGCTGTTGTGTATCAACATTTATTTGCACAGGAGTAATTTTCTATTTATTATTGATTCTGTGCAAACGTTTCCCGCAAAATGAAATCACAAAGGTCACGTCTTAATTAATTCTGTTCCTCTCCCAAACAAAGTTCAATAATGGCGATATTGAACGGGGTTTCATTATTGGCACGACGATGGCCAAAAGAAATAACCACTACAAAGATTCTTGATGAACTTTGCTTGCCGCCTCGTATTTTCGCTTTATTGCAAAAGCTCATTGCTCACTGCTTTGCCATGGCTATATCAAAACGTCGATTAAAAATATTACTGACTAGTGCCCGCGACTTCGTACGCCCGGTGTGTATGGAAAACACGCAGTTTCGAACATACTGAAAACGCTTCTCCGCGCGTAGGAACGGGATCTGCTAACCCGCGCGCGGAAGCGTGTTTCGCATTGTCTGATCTTTGTTTTTGTATGGAAAACACGCTACCGCGCGCGAGCTAGCAGATCCCGCTCTTAAGAGCCGCTCTTGAGAGCTCGCTCTTTTCCGCGCTTAAGCGTGGAAAAGCGTTTTCAATATTACAATGGTTTGCGTGATTATTTTGAACCTAGGCTGGACACCAGGTAATTAAAAAAACTCAGTCAAATAAAAAGTCCCTTTAAGATCGGTTAAAAACGATCAGAGTTCAATTTCTTGCCTACCCTAAGTCAGGTGGCGTGTTTTTTTTGTATCGTAACTTTGAGTTGCTCAGTCAAACAAAAAAGTTTCATCAAAATCGTTTAAAAACGACTTAAATTAAATTTTCTACCTACCTCCTAACTCATGAGCCGTGATTATTTGTTTCGTAACTTTCATTTTAAATAATGCTCAGTCGAATAAAAAAAAACCATAAAAATCTGTTAAGAAACAGCGAAATTTCAATTTCCTGCCTACCCCCTAAGTCAGGTAGCATGATTTTAGATATCCTAAGTTGCAACCCGGGTAACACACAATTGAATAAAAAAAGTCCCATCGAAATCGGTTCAGTAGTTTTGGCGTGATGTGGTAACATGCAGACAGACAGACAGATAGACAGACAGACAAAATTAAAAAAAAAACGTTTTGATCTTCATATCGTTAATAATGTCTGCTGCAATTCTTTTTTTGTAAAAAATATTTTATGTAGAGACACGACCCTTCTAGAGATTTATTATATGTATAGATAATGCCTGCTGCAATTATTTTTTTGTAAAAATATTTAATGTACAGACACGACCCTTCTAGAAATTTATTAAATATATAGATGTGTTTTGTTTGGGACTAAATATCACAGTCATAATCAAAGTCAAATCATTTATTTCCAAATAGATTTCTAAGAACACTTTTGAAAGTCACAAGCGAGTCTATTACAAAGAAAATTATATCAATTACAATAAAGAAGTTGAAAAACAGCGGTTTTTAACCGGTATTTAACGAAAGCAGCTGTTTAAAACCATAAACTAGCGGCTAGAAACTGGGTAATTACCCGAGCGGACCAACGAAGAATAATGAGATTTTTGATCGTTTTTTACTGTAGATCACGCCTGTTTTTACTAAATAGGAGTACCTCTGTTTGTTTTTTCGAAATTGAACACTTCAATCTCTTAGAGATACCGACCTTGTTGCATAAAATCCGAAAAAATATATATCATTCATCATTAAAAAAAGACATCAGGGCTATGTAGGTATGTACCAGTGTTGTTGCAATAGCGATAGTTTCATTATCGCAACGACACTAGTATGTACTAAGTGATAATTAGGTATAGGTATGTAGGCATTCGTTTAATACACTTCTACTTCTAACTTACGGTCATAAAATCTTTCGTTTGATAAGTAAGGTAGGTATGTTTCATTTCATGACTCGGAGAGCGCGGGCTGCGCGCGAGGGAGGGAATGGGTGAGGGGCGGGGCGGGGAGCACGCTTGGCTAGTTGCCACTTTGCACGGCACAACATAACCAGCAAAAAGGCGAGCTCGTAATCACAATCAAAATTGTAGGTATGTCTATGTACCTACTTACTGCCTATCTACAATAAATTATGTGTTAGATACTTAATTATATTCATAAAACAATAAAATCGTTTATTAGACAATCGACGGGAACAGTAGCCCTAAAAAAAAACGAATAGATAAACGTTTATCTCAAACCTAGGTATTAAGTCATAGAAACTGGTTTGTTTTGATGTTACAACTTATACTTAATGCGAAAAGCCATAAAAACATCTTAGTTTGGAGAATAAAGTATATACATATATATAGATGTAAAGCCGGTTGAAAACGTTTTCAACCAAGCGGATAAAAACGTCGAAAATGGATATAAACCATTTTTGGCGAATGTAGCCGGCGAGAAACGGTTGTTTATAAATAGCTATATGTATATGCTTTATTCTGAAAACTTAGATGTTTTTTATGGTTTTTCGCATTAAATTTAAGTTCTAACATCAAAACAAACCAGCTTTTATGACTTAATACCTAAGTATGAGATTAACGTGTATCTATTCATTTGTTTTTGGGGGGGCTGCTGTTCCCGTCGGTTATCTAAACTATTTTTTAGTTTTATGAGTACAATTGAGTAGGTATTGTGAAGTGAATTTATTATTTAGTAGCTAAGTAGGCAAGTAGGTATGCGTATGCATCATGCGACGTTGCCAGCTTGCCTACTGTCTGTACTGAGGCGACGCCGCCGCGCGGCGGCTCCGCGTCCATCTCGCTCACTCACGCACGCGGCGTTGCCAGTAGCTGTATGCAACTATGCACGGTGATTTCTTTTTCGGATTTTATTCAATGAGATAGTCTAGATAGACCCTTAAGAGATTTCAGTGTTCAATTTCGAAAGAAGATAAGCACAGGAGTAACTATTTAGTAAAAACAGGCGTGATCTACAGTAAAAAACTAATAAAAAACTTGTCATTCTTCGTTAGTCAGGTCGGGTAATTATCCGGTTTTTATCTGGCTGTTTATCGTTTTCAACCGCTGCTTTGGATAAATATCGGATAACAACCGCTGTTCTACAACTATATACATATTATAGCTATTTATAAACAACCGTTTCTCCCCGGCTACATTCGCCAGAAACGGTTATTAGCCGATTTCGACGTTTTAAACTGCTTGGTTGAAAACGTTTAAAAACGTTTACATCCATATTTAGGTCTAAGTATAGGTACCCTTATCACAGAATATATAATAGTACTACACACAGAATGGCCAATCACCTCCTCTCCCCAATCCGATATACGTCACACTCCGCGTCGGATTGTGGGTCACATTGTGGGTACGCTTAGCGGGAATGGCGCGCGCATGTTTCCCGGTGTAACGGAAATAATAAAGTTTTGTGTTCCAAAGATGGTTAGATACTGTTCCGTGTACGGATGTCTTTCTACCACAAGATATGACTCCAATAGGAACTTTTTTAGATTCCCAAGTGATGAGAGACGGTAAGTAACTTCATACAGAATATGCAACCTAACCTATTCTAACTATTCAGTTATAGTGAACTACTTTAAAACGTTGGTAAGAGATAACAAACTTTGGAATTATGTGTAGTAAGGACAATGGACATTATTATTGAGATATTTATGTGATCAGTGCAATTAACTGTTGCTTAGGTATCCTTTTTTAACTCCACGATTCCACGTGAATATGAAATTACGAAGTGCTTCTTGTTTTAAGGTTTGTTGTAAAAAGTTGGCACCTTATAACCTAAGTATTATTATATAATTGTGGTACCAGATCAATCAAGTGATGATTATGACCGGTGTAACAAAATTTGTCAACCCTTATAACACGCACACAAACGCAAGCCAAGTGCAATATGCCGTCTGTCGATGTATGACCAAAATGGCATGGTAGTTAGGAGTGTCCGAGCTGTGTCTTAACTAATCTAAAATGGGGTTGGTTAATTTTATTTTTGCATCTAAGGTTCCAGTTAATCCTTTCACCGTTTTTATAAAACTATGTATATTTTTCCTTACATAAATAATATCTATATATACGAGTATAATAAATCTCTAGAAGGGTCGTGTCTGTACATTGAATATTTTTACATAAAATAATTAATTGCAACAGGCACTGTTAACGATATGAAGATCAAAGCGACTTTTTTTTTATTTTTGTCTGTCTGTCTGTCTGTATGTTACCACATCACGCCAAAACTACTGAAACGATTTCGATGGTACTTTTTTATTCAACTGTGTGTTACCCGGGCTGCAACTTACGATGCCAAAAATCACGCTACCTGACTTAGGGGGTGGGCAGGAAATTGAAAATTTGCTGTTTCTTAACCGATTTTTAAGGAACTTTTTTATTCGACTAAGCAGTACTTAAAACCAAAGTTACAATAATCACGCCTCATGACTTAGGAGATGGGTAGGAAATTGAATTTCAGTCGCTTTTAACTGATGTTGATGGAACTTTTTTGTTTGACTGAGCATTACTTAAGCTCAAAGCTACGATACAAATAATCACGCCACCTGACTTAGGGGGTAGGCAGGAAATTGAACTCTGATCGGTTTTAAGTGATCTTAAAGGGACTTTTTATTTGACTGAGTTTTTTAATTACCTGGTGTCCAGCCTAGGTTAGAAATAATCACGCCAACCACTCTAATATTGAGAAAGTACCCCAGTTTGTATGGAAAACACCCAGTGTCGAACATACTGAAAACGATTCTCCGTGCGTAGGAGCGGGATCTGGTATCTCGCGCGCGGAATCGTGTTTTCTATACAAAAACAAAGATCAGACAATGCGAAACACGCTTCCGCGAGCAGGTTAGCAGATCCCGCTCCTACAAGCGGAGAAGCGTTTTCAGTATGTTCGACACTGCGTGTTTTCCATACAAACCGGGCGTACGACGTCGCGGGCACAGCTAGTTTTCAAATATAAATTGACATGGTACAGTTAAAATATATATATCATAATTAAAATAAATACATTAAATTCAAACAGAGGTCCACATAACCAAATTTCCTATGTACCATACTGTACCATCATCGTTTGTAGCAATTTTTTTTTTATCGGTCCCTCAATGCTATTCTTGACTTAGATTAGCTTGTTTAAAAAAATATATTTTTACAAAGTGGCGTTAGCTCGGTGGGTGAATGATCTAAAGCACTTGTTTCAATATTAGTAGATAATATTTTTTTGTATGCAACAAGATATTTTCTTTATGAAAACTTTGTAATTTTAACGTGACTTTTTCGAGATTTTAGATCATACAGTCAAGTTGTTCGAGAGTGAGTCTGAAAAATCACTTTTAAAATTTAAAATACGCGTTTTTCGAAATAGCAATAATAAATTATGAAGTAATAATAGTCTTTCAAAAAGTCACAAACATTAAAGCTCGCAATTAAAACGTCCCACTGAACTTATTAACTTCAGTTATTAAGGTTTATTTCTTTTACAAAACAGACTTTGATTGAGTTGAGCGAACCGCCTACGCACCTAGGTAAATTAGATTTTTAACTCTTAATGACAAGGTAAAAGTTAATACTGAACTGTTTTAAACAAAAAAAAACGGGGCTGTTGCTCGAGCTTCATCATCACATCATCACTTAGTTTAATAACCATCAGTGTTGCCTTTTGGGAAAAACTCTTGGGGTAAAATTCACCGAGTCTTGCCCCTTTCACATCACTGCAGCACACATGTGCATATTGTGTAAACTACTTTGATTTATCTGTTTATTTTATTGTATGTGGCTTTTTAAATTTGCGAAATGTACATGTGTTTAGTAGAAATATGAATAAAAGGCTTTATATATCTACCTATCTAACTTGAAAATAAAGAAGCTAAACTCGGGTGAGATTTGAACCGAACCGACCGACTTTCGGATTTCAAGGCGTGCGGACGCAAGGCGGACGCTTTAACCACGAGTGGCCACTTATATTCAAAGGCATAATAGCTTTATTGAAACCATTTTGAAACGTAGAGACATAAATGTGTGAGTGACATCTGTTCTCAAGTCATTTACGCAAAATGTCATTTCCCCAAACTCTCATACATACATACATATAATCACGCCTTCATCACTAATGGGGTAGGCAGAGCGTAAACAACCCAAACAAAGGTCGTTCCGCCACGTCTGACAAAGTTTTGAGGGTTATTTAAGATAGATTTGTAAGTATATTGCTGAAGTGACAGGTTGTCAGCCCATCGCCTAAATTACAATATACTGTGAAACCCTCGGATCCCTTAGCTGGTTTTTACAGCATGCCCGGGAGGATATGCAGCAGGCACATCATATGTTTTTCTCTCGCTCCCAGGCCAGCATGGAAGCAAAATCTCATTCTCTCAAAATGTGCTTTTGAGAAAACGTAATCTTCGTTTGGCTTGAACATGGCTTGTTGGACACGCTACCGCGTGTCTAGATTAGGGATAAGGCGTAATTATACGAGTATGTATGTACGTATGTTCTTTTTATTTTTAGAATGTCCTTTCCTCAAAATGTTATTTTCGCAAGTCTTTTTACTCAAAATACATATAATTTTTCCCTAAATGTCGGTTTTCGCACATTTTGTCCTTTTGGCTGAATTAGTAGAGGACAACATCAGAACTCAGAAAATGGCGGGAAGTTTTTGAAAATGACATTTTGCGAAGTGTGAGTTTCAAGAATGCTTTGGAAGTTGCTTTTGGTAAGTAAATACAAGTGCTAAGGTTTGAATTTATAAAGCGATCTCAAGATTGAGAGCAATATTAAATTTGGATTTGACAGGCAAAACATGTACTGAAATTACATTTCTGATACAACCTCAAACCCGCTGTCACTCTCAAGAGTTCATTATAATAACGGGCGTAAGTGACTTGAAATTGTACCGGTGTAAACATGTTTATCTTTACATTATTGGAATGAGGTCAGTGTTAATTGGTAATTAAGGCGTATGTAAATACATACATATTTTTATTTATTTTCGTTATTAATTAATTTTGTATTATACAAATTTCTAAATAAATATTAAACTAATTGTCATAGAAGAGCGAAGCGTCCTGCTACAGGTATTATTTAATACTTACTAGGAAGGTTCCAGCCTTAAATTGTAGATTAAGTTTTTTTTTGTAAAAGTAAATAAATATATTTTGATTTTGACATATTTATAATCACGTCTTTATCCCTAATGGGGTAGACAGAGCGTAAACTACCTGAACTAAGGTCGATCCGCCACGTCTGACAATGTTTTGAGGGTTATTTAAGATAGATTTGTATGTATATTGCTGTAGTGAGGTTGTCAGTCCATCGTGGATTATTAACCTAACTGGATAAAATGGAGTGCTCTAAATGTAATAAGGTCTTATCGAAGAATGGATCTCATTTCTTGTGCCAGGCAGGGGTGCCAGGAAAAGTTCCACAGAGCTTGTGTTAAGGGATTGCTTGCTGACATGAGAGCAGGAATTGATCACATTTATTGTAACGGATGTGAACAGGCCTTAGCTGAAGATGATCCAGAACCAGACTCAGTAAAACGCGACTTCGAGAAAATTTAAAAAGATATTCAACGAAAAGTAAACGGCATTCCAGCGTTAGAAGGACAACTGGATTCAATAAAAAACAGCATGAGCCTGTTGTCCGACAAATATGATGCTCTCATTACCGAGCATGAGCAGTCTAAACAAAAAATTACGGAGCTTTATAAGAATGTCGCCAGTGTCAACAACAGGTTAGTGTATCTAGAGAAGTGCAACGCTGCACTAGAGCAGAAGGTCCAAGACTACGACCAAACCTCCCGCCGAAACAACCTGGAGATCGTTGGAGTGGATCAGCTTCCTGGAGAAAATGTGCGTGACGTAGTAAACAAAATTGGGGAGCTAATTAACGTGAGCAACATGGACATCGAGTGGGTCAGCCGTCGTCAGCAGCGAAACACCAGTGGCAAGCCGGCACCGATCCTGGTCGGGTTCAAGGCCACCGCCGGCAAGAACGCGCGCGACGCCTGGCTCGCGGCACGTCGGAAGCTCACCGAGATCACCAGCAGCACTATCACAGGAGGTGCACTGCAAAGTAAGGTCTATATCAACGAAGATCTGATAAAAGCTACCAGGGAGTTACTTTGGAATACCAAGAAACAGCTACTTACATGGTAAATGGAGGTACGTCTGGGTCTCTAACGGGAAGATCTTGGCAAAGAAAGAAGATGGTGATAAAACGGTGTGGGTAAGATCGGAAAATGACCTTGGTGAAATACTTAAAAAGTATTTTTTTACATAAACAATAGGTATTTTGTTTTAACGTTATTTGTTACAATTCGCGGCAATATTAGATGATATCGAACTAATTAATGATAACTAGATTGATGCTACTATAGTAAACAGTTTAGATAACTGGATACCAATAAGAAATAATGAAAACTTTAGTTTAGTCCATATTAATATAAGGTCTCTAAAAAAACACTTTAACGAGTTGCTAATCACATTACATAACTATTTGTACAATTTGGATGTTTTAGTTGTTACGGAACCTAATATAAATTTCTCATTATTAAATATATATAAGATAAAAGGATTTGATAGGTATTAATAGTTTTACTCGAACAGGACGAACAGGGGGAGGGGTACTTGTTTTGCGTGCGGGAGGGGCTCAGGGCACAGGTGCGCGATCCATCCAAGACAGTTGCCATGCGCGTATCCGAGTGCGTTTCCATTACACTCTGCCACTCAGCAGAACTAATTCATGTTATTTCCATCTATAGACCGCCTAGAATAAATAAACAAGATAAACGTGAGCAATTCTTTGACGAACTTAGACTTTTGTTACACAGTTTACCCGAAAACTCTAAATTAATTTTGTGTGGTGATATAAATATTGATTTGTTAAAACCAAATGATAAAAATGTAATTATTTATGAAAACCTTCTTGCGGAATATGGATTTATTAAATGCATAAATAAAATAACTCGTAGTGAAATATTAGTAGATGTATTAGTAGAATCTTGTTTAGACCACATTTACGTAAGAGCGCCATCAGCGAGAATTAATTCTGCAATAATCCAACATAAAATAGCTGATCATTACATGATATCGGTGGCGGTGGAATGGAAACGGACTCCGATTTTAAACAGGAATCGCCAAATCGGCGGCGCCCGCGCTCCTGCTCCTGGAGCTCCCGCAAGTTCGCGCGCAAATTCAGGCCCCGCCCCCGCCCCGCGGACCCCGCGGCTAGCTCACGACGCCGTCGCGTCCTTGATAACCGCGCGGTTCGAGAAAAACTGTTATCAGTAAACTTTGAGGAACTGTTATCTATAACATGCGCATTAAAGTTGTATGAGGCTTTTAGAAAGATTTTTCAAGATATTTATGATAGTTGTTATGTAACTAGATCTTTTACAGAATCTAATAGAGATAATAAACCTTGATAAACTAGTGAACTGAAAAATATGGTTCTAGAAAGAGATAAATTGTTTCTAATTTGCACCAATCAACCTAAAAATATGATTAAACGATTAAATTACACAAAATTTAGAAATAAATGTCATAATTAATATTTAAAAATAGAAATAAGTATGACAGGCAATGCATACCTACTTGATTGTAATACTAATAATAATAATAACCCCCCCAGGGGATCACCTTGCCGTGGTGGGGGGGCTTAGGGGAAGCAATGTACTGTGAACTTATGCTCAGACCAGCTGGAGCAAATTCCATCAATAAGGTACTGGTAAAAATTGACGCTCAACCAGACTACCCTTCCCAACCAACGATCCCAACCCAAAAAGCGATATGCGTCTGCGTAATAGAGAAATTCCTCAGGCGGGTCCTCGAGAGAGGGAATCCCGCCCCGGCCTTTCAGGTTCGGGCTGCCCCATCGTATCTGGGGGGGGCAACATATCGCCTAATACTGCCCAGTCTAATACTGTTGCAGAAAACACCACATCTAATATGCCAAGGCGGTCATCTCCCTTGTTATTCGACTCTACCCAAATCACAGCTATTGGGGACCAGGAAATTCCAACCTCAAAAAACAACACATCTTCTCCCTCACCTATATCGTCAACTCATAGTTTGTTTTCATCACCCAATTCATCACCTAACCCCTTTGAATACCGCATTATCTCCAGATCTTCAACAGTTACTCCAATGTCAACAGATGTTGAGCAAGAGGCAAAATGCCTAGACCTTGCTCCCACTGCTGGCAAAAAACGTGCGCGAATACACTTTAGTGAAGAAATGAATAAATTCATATGGCGCACATATCTATCACTAACAAAACTAGAAAAACACACAGGTAGGTTCCTTAATCAACTGCATATAGAGTTCACCCATAAATTCCCTTTAGTCAAAGTAAGCAAAGAAAAAATAGGAAGCCAAAGAAGAGATATTATAAATAAGAAATTATTATCCGCAGAAACATTAAACGAAATCAAAGAAGAGGTACACAATTCAGTACAACAAGATCACTCTTACACGACTTTGAGTACAAGTGAAAACCATCTCACTCTCACTACTTTAAATTCGCAAGTTAACAATAGTCAAAATAACCCATCAAACTTAATACTATCCAATATGCGCCCTGCAACTACTAAAGCCGGAAAGGAAAGGAAACGAATGCAATGGCCCGAAGACGTAAACAGAGAACTCCTTAAATGCTATTATATTGTGACTGATATTGAAACTAATCTCTCAGGATACCGACCACAACTACACAAGAAATTTACAGAAACCTATCCAGATCTTGAATTTATCTCAGAGCAACGACTGGCTGACCAAATCCGAGTATTAATTCATAATAATAAAATACCACTACATGACAGAGAACTTATAAAAAAGCAAGTAGAGGAAGAAATAGGCGTAAAACGAAAACGCCCAATAGTAAAACGTAAGCCCTCTCAAAACCATATCAATATTAGTAGCCAATCACTCCCCTACGATGATGTTATTCAAATATACTCTGAAACACAAACAGCAAACAACACTCAAAATAATTCTCACAACATTCATCTCACATATAATACAAGCAATGCAAATAGCTTAGAATTAAATACTTGCATAAACCCAACAACAGATATTAACACAAATCCAGAAACTTCCCTGCACACATCTCCCAACATAACAGCAACCACACACATTACAAATAGATGATAATCAAAAAACAGAAATAGAAAGATCATTTGAACTGGCTCTAGAGTATTACTCAAATACTTTACCGACAAAAAGAAACCATATCCCAAAGCAAAGAGCTTCTAAAAAACTAGCTGTGACAATAGACTATATAAATACAAAGATTTTACCTAAGTACATTAATATAGATACAAATTTTAACACTCTTCAGACTGTCATCTACTGTGCAGCGTGGACTGCAGCTAAAGTAAATGGAGCTAAAATTAAAATTCCTCCGGTAATAATAGTAAGTTCTAAAAAACAGAAAAAAGCACCGAGGTGGCAACTGAGACTGGAAAAGAAAGTAGAAAAGTTAAGAGCGAAAATAGGCAGACTTACACAATACATTAATGGAAACAGATCAGAAAACATAACTAAACACGTTCAGAACATATTAACACAGTATAAGATTCACTCAATACACGAACCACCAAACACACAGCTTAGCGAATTTTTAGATACCCTTAGACAGAAACTCACAGTTATTAGCAGCCGTTTAAAAAGATATAAGTCATGCACACTCCGTAAAACACAAAACATTCAATTTCAGACAAATGAGAAACAATTCTACCGTCAGCTAAGATCATCCACTACTAACAACATGCAGAATAACATAGAAAACTCTCCACCCAAAAGAGAAGACTTGCATCACTATTGGTCACAGCTATGGCAAAGCCCGGTATCCTATAATACTGAAGCCCAATGGATCAAAACTGAGAATGCTAAACTCTTAAACACTGAACCGATGGTTTTTGAGTTTATTTCGATCGAAATTTTTCAAAATGTTCTAAGGAATCTCCAAAATTGGAAAGCACCAGGTACTGATAATATCCACAACTATTGGTACAAGAAGTTTTCATACATCCATCCTCATTTGCACAATCACATCAACAACTTCATACAGGACCCCAAATCTATGCCCAAATATATCATGAAAGGAATAACCTACATGCTCCCTAAAGATAAAAATAACCTCAGTAATCCCTCCAAATACAGACCTATAACTTGCCTACAAACTATATACAAAATCATCTCATCTTGTCTAACTTCAATAATTTACGCTCATGTGGATACAAACAACTTACTATCTGAACAACAAAAGGGTTGTCGTAAATTTAGTCAAGGCTGCAAGGAACAGTTACTTATAGATTCAGTAATATTAAAACAGGTACAACACAAAAAGAAGGATTTGTTTACAATGTACATTGATTACAAGAAGGCGTATGACTCAGTACCTCATTCATGGTTACTTAAAATTTTAGAAATTTATAAAATTCATCCTACAATAATTGCATTTTTACAAAACTCTATGATCAACTGGACAACACACCTAAAACTAAACACACCAACAGAAACAATAGAAACCGATACAATGAAAATACAACGCGGAATATTTCAGGGAGACGCTCTGAGTCCACTATGGTTTTGTCTTGCCTTGAACCCATTGTCCAGTATACTAAATGCTACCAATATTGGTTACCCTCTTGAATATCTAAACGACGAAAGCGAAAAACAGACTTGTCCCTTAAACCACTTACTCTATATGGACGATATTAAAATCTACGCAACAAACCAAGACGACCTAAACAAATTAACTGAGAACATAGAAAATTTTTCACAAGACATTTGCATGGAATTTGGTATCGACAAGTGTAAGATTAACTCAGTAAAATCAGGAGAAACCTTCGAACACCAATACCAGCTACAAACAGGGGAACAAATAGATCCATTAGACGAAAACGGGACGTATAGATACCTAGGTTATGAACAATCCAAACAGATACAACACAAGGAAATAAAATCTACACTAACTCAACAATTCAAACACAGACTAAATTCTATCATGCGTACTTATTTAGATTCCAAAAACATTATTAAAGCTACTAACACCTTCGCTATCCCGATACTTACGTATTCATTTGGAATAATAAAGTGGACTAAATCGGAACTTATCAGTTTACAACGTATTATTAATGTCACTATGACAAAACATAGAAAGCATCACCCTAAATCATGTGTTCAGAGGCTCACTTTACCGAGGAGTGTTGGTGGTAGAGGAGTCATAGATATTATCAATCTGCATAATAAACATAGAACCAGTTTAAGACTATATTTTCACAATAAAACGCTTACATCTACCCTACATAACGCAATCGTACAAAATGACCGTAATCTCACACCTTTAAATTTAACCAGCCGAACAACCCAGAAAAATGAAACCCAAATTCGATCGGAGAGCAAATTGAATGAGTGGGCACAAAAATCCTTACACGTAAGATTCTACCGTGAGCTGAGCCAGTCATACGTCGACAAAGAAGCGTCGAACGAGTGGCTCAGACGCGGCGAGTTGTTTCCAGAAACTGAGGGGTTTATGCTCGCCATTCAGGATCAAATAGTAGAGACACGCAATTATCAAAAACACATTCTGAAAATCCCTAATGTAGTAGACGTATGCCGCCGTTGCAATTGCGCATCCGAATCCATCCAACATATAACAGGTTCCTGCAAGAGTATTGTACAGACGGATTACAAACACAGGCACGACCAAGTTGCTAGTATTATCCATCAAAAACTTGCCCTTAAGTATAAACTCATAAACTCACAACCTGTCCCCTATTACAAATACAGCCCAGAAACCATATTAGAGAATACCAGTCACAAGTTATATTATGATCGAGCGATACTCACAGACAAAACTACACATTTCAATAGACCGGATATTACACTTATAGACAAAATTAATAATACAGCCAAAATAATAGACATTGCCGTGCCAAATTCACATAACCTACAGACTACAATATCAGAAAAAATAAATAAGTACTTAGACCTGAAGGATGAAATTACACGCATGTGGCATTTGCATAAAGTTACCATTATTCCCATTGTTCTCTCTACTACAGGCATTATTCCACGACAACTTCAACAGTCCCTGAAACTATTAGATCTACCAAAATATACTTACATAAATTTACAAAAAGCTGTCATTTTAAATACATGCAGAATAGTCCGGAAGTTTTTACAAATAACAGATAATACAGTAGTTCGACCCAACAACAATAACACACAAAATAGCGTCCACTTGGCTTAGGCCCGTGAGCGCTATAAAACCGGCCCTAAACATCCGAGATGGTAAAGACCAAAAAACAAAAATAATAATAATAATTCTTTATTTACCAGTAAAGTTACAAATTGCTAAATTTCAATTGGACTTCACACTAGGTTGAACCTGTGACGTGATAGTCCAGTCAACCGTTACATTATTTGTTTTACAAATGCTTTGTAATTAATTATGCAGTGTGCTTAATATAAAAAAGCTGTGGGACAGAATAAACCAGTTATTAGGAAACGAGAAGCAATGTTTGGATAAAGTAATATTAAGTAACATGGGAAATAATGACTCTAAGAAAAATATATGTAATAATTTTGCACGCACTTTTTCAGAAGAAATGGAGATAATAAACCATGGTTGTGATATTAAGTTATTAGATAGATTAACCTATGTTCAAGACTCGAGCATGAGCATGAGATGGCAGCCCGTTAATAGCAATTATGTTAAAAAAGTAATAAAACAAATGGATAAAAATAAATCACCGGGAAGCGATCTCGTGCGTATGACCGATCTTAAAGTATTTATAGATAAAGTAAGCCCAGTGATCTCTAACCTAGTCAATTTAAGTGTACAAAATGGATTATTCCCTAGAAAGTTAAAAGAAGCTATAGTGCGACCCATATACAAGAAAGGCCAACATAAAGATTATAGAAACTACAGGCCAATTGCAATATTGTCGAGTATAGATAAAATAATAGAAAAATGTATTATTAATAGATTGAGTTACTATCTTCAAACTAATAACGTGTTAAACGACTGTCAACATGGATTTCAAAGAGGAAAAAGCACAAATACTCTACTATCTAAATTCACAGACGAAATTAATACATATTTAAGCGAAAAAAAGTTTGTAGTTGCAGTATTTTTTGATTTTAAAAAGGCATTCGATACCCTTGAAACTGAGACCCTACTTAACGCTATGAGTGAGTGTGGTGTGAGAGAGCCGCTGAACAAATGGTTCCGCGACTATCTTACATCACGTTCATTCAAAGTCAAAGTAGGCGAAGAGTATAGTGATGCGAGAGAGGTGACGTGCGGCGTGCCACAAGGATCCGGCTGTGGACCTGTGTGCTACTTGATGCACGTTAACAGCTTATGCGGCGTACTACGCCATTGCTCAGCACACATGTTCGCAGACGACCTATGCGCTCTCCGCGCCGGGGCACCGACCTCGCAGAAACCTGCCGCCTCGTGCAGCAGGATGTAGACGCTGTGGTTAAGTGGTCTCACGACAACGGTATCGTCCTTAATGCAGATAAAACAAAATTGTTAAGCATACACTCACCTTACATAAACCTATCTGATATATGTCCTCCCATTATAACCCATAGTTTCGAATGTATACATAAAAATAATCTTAACTGTACTTGTAAACCAATAGAACGAGTTAATTGTGTTACCTATCTCGGCATGAAAGTAGAAGAAACTTTTCATGGTCTTCTCATGTTGACTTTGTATGTGGTAAGCTTAGAGTACTGCTTGGGAAATTATATCATCTTAGTTTTAAAGTTCCTCTAAATATCTTAAAATGCATTTATTTAAGTCTAGTAGCTTCAATATTAAGTTACTCTCTTGACTGTTATGGCCTTACCTTCAAAACTAATTTAAATAAACTAGAGTCACTTCAAATTAGATTTTTAAAATTATTAGTTAACAAGAAAACAAGAAACAGCTGTAAAGGGAATTATAGTAAGTATTCAAAATATGTAAAATTTTACCGGTAAGTTTAAAGCATAAATATTTAATTCTAATGAATAACCATGGCGGCCAAGAGAGTCACTCTCCAGTCTCCCATGAACACATTACTAGGTCTATATCCGCGGGTAAATATGAAGTACCTCGAGTAATTAATTATTATGGCGACAGGACGCTCAAAAAGCGTATTCCATACCTACTAAATACTTTACCTGTGGATATAAGACAAGAAGAAAATAGATATAAGTTTTCATCTAAGCTAAAGAAATACCTACTTAACAGTTTAAATTAAATAACATAATTATGCATGTATTAAATATTATATACTAATAGTGTACCTATAAATGAGACTCATCGATCCTGCAGACAAACTGCGTAAGCAGTTTTGTGGGACTATTGTAATAGATATAAGTTTATTGTAAAAAAGATAATAAATAAATACAATAGTCGAGCCACACTCTGCACAAGCTCTTCCAGCAACCGCGCTCCCCGCCTTTGCGCACTTTGGGGTTTACCGGCACGTACCGGGCAGATTCTCTCCGATAAGGAGTCCCCAAGGCAACGCCATAAGCCGAGGTTCGAGCCCTAGTGGGCGCCCTTAGGCAGTTGCCATTTCATTAAGGGTGTAGATTGCGTGTAGCAACTCCCCGCCTTAGCCCGGTGACGCATTATATACACTTTGTAGTATTTTGCAAACAGGTCCAATAAAAAAAAAAAAACTTCTCTTAGCATGCCCGGGAGGAAATTTTGTTGGCACTTTCTATGATTCTTTCGCTCCCAGTCCAGAATTGAAAATAAATATAGTATGTAAAAAAAACAGAGATTCACTTTATACATTCATTTATTCATGTAAGTTAAACTCTAAGTCAATGTTATAATCTACGTACGGAGAACTCCATACAAAAACCTTAAAGTAAATCCTATACCGAAGTAATAATTAAATTACACTTATCGACCATCCTATTGCAAAACTAATATTACAACAGGAAGATAGATTCACATTTTAGTCTATAATCGAATAAAGGAAATAGCCAATTATGGTGGAATGTGAGCATTTTCCAAAATACATTTTTAAATAACGTATTAATTTTTCTATACATCAACAAATTTATCACGTCACTTTAGGTTTTGATTACAGTAACAATTATGTTAATGAAATTGCAATCGCGATTTGAACTAAATCAACCATTTAAAACACTATCTTCTACATTTGGGTGATATTTATACAAAAATACAGATGTTACTGCTCAGGAAAAATATTTGATTATTCAAGCAGGAAAACATTATGAGAGTAAAAGTGTATCTGTATAAAAAAGTATTTATAGAATTTTTTGAGTTAAAAGAAAATAAATCAGTTCACTTTTGCTATGTACCGTTTTGTTGACAGAGAAAAAATATAAGAAATCTCTCGTAAAGTTGTAATCCGACTAGAGAGAGAATCAATTTCAGTTATTTTGTTATTTGATTGGTTCCATCTTTAGGGATTCGATGCTGTATAACATAGCGCTGGTACGAAGGCAGTTACCTGATATTTCTTACAAAATCTTGTTAATTTCTTTTGCATAATTTTATCACCCTTTTTCAGTCCCACATTTTCCTGTTATCATGCCCACGCTATGTAAACACAGTTCGAATCCTAAATATTGAAACGAAAACAGCCATCTTTCTTGTAAAAAATGTCGATTTTTAACTAGATAATATAATATTCTGTACACACGTTTCATCAAAGTGCAAAATTTTAGTTTTATATTTTACAAAAAGTTCGCTGTTTTTCGTTTTAATACTCATTGTGGCTAAAGCTTAATAAATAAATTAAGTTTGGATCCTCTAGTTATTAACGTCACTAAAGGCGCACTAGCTGGGACGCTGCACGCTGCACGCTGCACGCTGAACGCTGCACGCCGGACGCTGCACGCTGCTCGCTGGGTAAACAGCTCGGTCCTGTAGAGAACCCTTATGCTGTAACACCTGTATAACAGAAACAAACAAGATATATAAAATTGTAGTTAACTGTTTAAATCTTACCCACAGATTGAATTTGTAAAAATATGCGGATATTTCCCATCCTTTGCTCTTTTCCTCCCGTTTTAGATCCCTTCCCTCTGGTCATGAAACTTCCATGCTGGACTGGGAGAGATAGAAAAACATAGAATGTTCCAGCTGCCCTTCCTCCCGGGCATGCTGTTGAAGTCAGCAAAAGGGACTCGAGGGTTACAGTGTATTGTAATTTAGGCGATGGGCTGACAACCTGTCACTATAGCAATACATATTACAATCTAAAATTGCCCTCAATTTTGTCAGACGTGGCAAAAGCGCCCTTTACGAGGCGTTAAACGCTCTGCCTACCCCGTAAGGGATAAAGGCGTGATTTATGTATGTATGTATGTAGAATATTAAAAAATGCGGATATTGCCCATCCATTGCAACTCCCCGTTTTTACCATGTCATCTCTCTCGACCCTCACCATCCTATCGTCCCTCCCACACGTAACTCCTTTCGTCCCTCTCTACCATGTTAGCTTCCAAGTCTGTGTCCCTACCGTCCCTCTCTACCATGTTAGCTTCCAAGTCTGTGTCCCTACCATCCCTCTCTACCATGTTAGCTTCCAAGTCTGTGTCCCTACCGTCCCTCTCTACCATGTTAGCTTCCAAGTCTGTGTCCCTACCGTCCCTCTCTACCATGTTAGCTTCCAAGTCTGTGTCCCTACCGTCCCTCTCTACCATGTTAGCTTCCAAGTCTGTGTCCCTACCGTCCCTCTCTACCATGTTAGCTTCCAAGTCTGTGTCCCTACCGTCCCTCTCTACCATGTTAGCTTCCAAGTCTGTGTCCCTACCGTCCCTCTCTACCATGTTAGCTTCCAAGTCTGTGTCCCTACCGTCCCTCTCTACCATGTTAGCTTCCAAGTCTGTGTCCCTACCGTCCCTCTCTACCATGTTAGCTTCCAAGTCTGTGTCCCTACCGTCCCTCTCTACCATGTTAGCTTTCAAGTCTGTGTCCCTACCGTCCCTCTCTACCATGTTAGCTTCCAAGTCTGTGTCCCTACCGTCCCTCTCTACCATGTTAGCTTTCAAGTCTGTGTCCCTACCGTCCCTCTCTACCATGTTAGCTTTCAAGTCTGTGTCCCTACCGTTCCTCCCTTCCGTCTCACCCTCGCCTGTACTCACAGTGGTGCTGCGCGCGGCGGGGCGGCGGGGCGGCGGCCGCGCTAGTGCCTGGGGTCGCGGCGATGGTCGCGCTCGCGCTCTCGCTCGCGCTCGGCGGGCGGCGGGGGGTCGCGCTCGCGCCGCTCGCGGTACCGCTCGTCGTAGTAGGGCGCGGCCGGCGCGCGCGACTTGCCGCCCGTGGCGTCGCCCGCGCCCACCTCTGCTGCTGGCTCCACGGGGGATTTGCGCGTCCTAGAAACGACAGTGTGTTAGTAAAATACAATATCCGGTAAACTGATAGGGATTGCTCAGTCAACGATACTGAACAACTTTCACCAAGAAATAATTTCAAGAAGTCAACAAAATGTCCACCTCGATCTGACAATTTGTATGAAAAAGCCAAAATCTTTTTTCCCCTTAAAGAATTTGCTGGTGGAAGTCGTTCAGTGTCGTTGACTGAGCAACCCCTATCAGTTTGTGGGACGCTGTCCCTTACAACCCGTATAGAAATAATGTACGGGTCCCTTACACCCTTTAGCAAAAAGAAAATAATCTGACTTATAATCCAATTTAATAATAGGGCTGCCATGCAGCCATTTTAATTTGCATCTCTTTCATGCCTCATCGAGAATAAGTTTGTGAGAAACGCTATACAAAATGGCGCCGTGACAGCTCAATAAAATCAAAACATGCAGTTTCTTCTAGTGTGTGAGGTAGTCAGGTCAAATAACCAGATGATTCCTCATAATATGAAAGAAAGAAAAAATAAATTCGCATCGGGCAGGACTTGAACCTGCGACCTTCGGAATCCGTTCCATCCTTGGAAATGATTCCCGGATGAATCTATGGATTTTCATAAGAGCAGGATGAGACTAGCATTAGCTTAGGGCAGTAATAGTGAATAGACCTATACAGTGAAGGCCACATCACTGTATAGGTCTCAGACCACCCAGGGTGTGGCCTGATGATGATGAATGAAAGGCACCGGGGTTCATAGGGTCGAAAGAAAGAGAAGCACAAAAATCAATGGCTTGGAGACCTATAAGTGTATGTGAGCTGATGATGATCATATAAATTTGTAAACGACTGTATACCTCGATTGTACTGACCTCTCGTCGCGGCTGTGTCCGCGGTTGTACTCGGTACGTTCACGGTCACGTGACCTGGAGCGGTCGCGTTCACGTTCACGGTAGTCACGGTAGTATCTGTAATGTACATAATAAACATATTAATATCAATAAAACGTTATTCGTTGGATAAAGGAATTAATTGAGTTGCGAAGGACTGGAATTAAATACTACAAAGTGGTCGGGAAATTCCAAGATATTAAAAATAAGCAGTCACAAAGTCTACTATAAATAGAGCAGGATTTTAACCTTGGAACTGTCAATGAATGGTCAAGTCAAGAAAAGAGCACAAATCGTAAAGCCTAACGCGCAGTTGTGACTAAACAGTCGGCCAATTGTCAGATCTCTATTTCATTCATGATCAGAGCAAGAGAAAGAATCGACTGTTCAGTCGCAAATGCGCGGTCACCTTTAAACTAAAACGTATTGAATTTATGATAATCACACACATCACTACATAGTATAAAACAAAGTCGCTTTCTCTGTCCCTATATCCCTATGTATGCATAAATATTTAAAACTACGCAACGGATTTTGATGCGGTTGCTTTTAATGGATAGAGTATTTCAAGAGGAAGGTTTATATGTATAATACATGCATAATATTGTAGAGAAACACTGATAATTTCCGTGCGAAGCCGGGGCCAGTCGCTAGTACATAAATAAATACAAGTACAAAGAACACTCAAGGAAACCCTGCATTCGAAATAACAATATAGGTTTTTGTATTTCCTAATATCTACTGTATACTAAGCAAGAACAAGTATGAAATTACTTAGTTACTTACGCGTCGCGGTCGCGTTCACGATCTCTGTCCCTTGAGCGTTCCCTGTACCTGTAAACAAGCGGTTTCGTTTAATACAACTCACTCATTTACCTTTGTACAGGGTTGTGATTTCCTATGTTAAGAATCATTTTCATTTATTTTTCTTGTAGCATAAGGGATCAAAATGACATCAAAAGAAGTGATTTTACGCCCAGTTCTTTGTCACTGGGCTAAACCGAAAGAACAGTGTTCATAAGAAGCTGAAACGTGCTGGGATCATTTTTAAAGTCAAAGGGCATACGAGTAAATTCGTAATGTCCAACAGAGCTATTTGCGTTGACAATATTGTAAAATCCGTTTAGATAGATATTAGAATGAGGTCATCGATCTGTTCAGACTAACAGTACTAGGGTAGGTAATGAAACTGCTTTGAAATATCGTAACAATAAATATAATCGCGGTAACAATCCCTTCTTATTACTAGACCTTGCACTACTTACACCAGAGGCTTTTTTTTTGTCCTGGTGTAAAATGTCTGCTCACCTGTCTCTGTCTTCCCTGTCCCGGCTGCGGTCGCGGTAGCGCGATGCGGAGCGCTCGCGGCGCCTGGGCGCGCGGTGGTGCGCACGCGCGTCGCGTTCCCGGGACCGCGAGCGGCCGCGGGAACGATCCCCGCTGTTGTACGACTTGGTCTCAACGCCGTGTAGTGTGTCTTGTAGCGATGAGATCAGGATCTTGCAGCGTTCGTCGTGAGCCACCTAGATGGTAGATATTAATGAATCACCTATTCTTGAGCCTATTCTTCCAATTCATGCTGTACTGGGAGCGATAGACAAACAGAATGTCCCAGCTGCCCTTCCTCCCGCCCGGGCATGCAGTAGTCTAAGGTTGTAATTTGTAATTTAGGTTGTAGGAAGGGTCGACAACCTGTCGCTATAGCAATTACAATCTAAAATTACCCTCAAAATTTTACAGACGTGGCAAAGTGGCCTTCACTAGGTATTTTACGCCCTGTCTTACCCGTAAGCCTTAGTAATTATGCCATAAGGGATAAAGGCGTGAATTGATGTATTTATTAGAGGCAAATCTAGCAATCTGTACATACATATAATCACGCCTTTATCCCTAATGGGGTAGGCAGAGCGTAAACAACCTAAACACAGGTCATTCCGCCACGTCTGACAAAGTTTTGAGAGTCAATTAAGATAGATTTGTAAGTAGACATTGCTGTAGTGACAGGTTGCCAGTCCATCGCCTAAATTGCAATATACTGACACCCTCGGATCCCTTAGCTGGTTTTTACAGCATGCATGGGAGGAAATGCAGCTGGCACATTCTATGTTTATCTCTCGCTCCCAGGCCAGCATGGAAGAACAATCAGCAATCTGTAGAGGGACATAATAATGCTGTTCATTACCTTGCTCTGTTTGATGAGCGATATGGCGGTGACGAGTGTCTCGATGGCGGAGGCGTACTCGCCGGCCGCCGCGTCGCTCACCGCGCGCGCTATGGCTGACGACGACACTGTTCTGTTGCGGCTCATCACCTGCAAATTATAATAGTTGAGTTATCTGGTTTCAAGTGACTCTTCGGTAGATGGCGTCACTCGTGCTGTACAAACTGAGCTGATTGTGACTGGGTGGTATTTTTGCGTCTAGACTCATGTTCTTTGGATTCTCGTTGTTGTTTGATACCAGTTTTAGTGTAGTGCGTTTAATGTATGCAATAGTTTACGACATAAGACATAAGATGGACCCGTGCCATGCTAGAAACTTCTTCTTTTCGATTCGAGGCAAACTCAATTTAAGTTCTCAAGGACCAGAATTCCGCCTCTCTGACGGCGTTGGCTGTGGCGTTATAGAGGTCCTCCACAGTGCACCTGTCGGCACATGCAGGGCAGATCAACAGGTGCGCCATAGTCTGTGGCGACTGTCCGCTAGAATAGAACTACTTGTTTGACTGTTGTGGAATTTGGTGAAGCTTGGTCTAGCATCGATGGGTTGTATAATTATATTAATGGTACCTCCTCGAACTCGGCCTCGCTAATGGCCTGGTGCGGGGGCGGGTGCGCGGGGTGCGCGGGGTGCGCGGCGTGCGGGGGCGGCGCGGGGTGGTGCGGCGGGCGGGACGCTTCAGCCGGCGGCGGGTAGTTCTGCAAACAATACAACCATTAATATAGTCCTCCTAACAGGTTTTCGGTGATAACGGTCAACCGTCTGCGAGGGACTTAGTTTTTAGTACCTAAGTGTTTGCGCAACACAAGTGCACTCTGTATTCCTTCAATCTCTTACTCTGATAACTGACTGACCAACCAGAGAGAATTCAGGTGTAATCGGTTGTTTAGATACATAGTTGCTCATTCTGCCGCGAGAAACACACTGCAAGTTCTTGCGAAGCGTCAATAAAACTGCGATGAGACTTTGCACCAATTTGCCCAGCACTTGAGTTTAGAACTTGTATTAGTATTAGAGCCAGTACTTTTCTAAACAAAAACCAAGATGTACTTGAAAGTCCTACTTGAGTTTTAAACAAAGAATAAAACAAGATGTTATTACCTGTGGTGGTCTGCCGTAGGGCGGTTGCCTGGCGCCGGGCGGGGGGCCCTGCACGGGGGGCGGAGCGCCGTGCGGGGGGTGACCGTATGGTGCCCCGGGACCTGCGATACAACGCTCTTTAGATACGTCTTATTTGTTAAAAACTGTTTGTTATCGATCAACAAAATGGCGGTGGGATTGAAACGGATAATTACCCTAGATTTGCAAATAATTAAATAGATTTATTATCCTAGTAAAGAGGCCTAACTCCGTGATGAAGTTTCATTGGGTTTATATCGACCTGGAAATACATTCAATAAAAGTTATTGTTTAAAAAGATGATTAATTCTTTTAAGTATGCGTCGTATTTAAAAAAGAACTACAAAGCAGCGGGCACTGATTTTTTATTTTATTGGAAATTTTTATTGTCCCGAATTAATGTAATGTACTGTGAGGCATTGACGTTGGCGGTACGAAGTTAACCAACCTCCGTTTCGCGGACGGCATCGTCTCGCTCTCTACATCAGCTACAGAACTAGAGCTCAAGCTTCAAAATCTCAGCATCGAAAGCCTCGGGTCTGGATTAATGATGAATATGTCAAAGACCAAACTTATTTCCCGCCGCCTAATTGATATATTGTGTAGCCCCAAGTGCCTAATTCCGTTGTTCAAGTTTATTAAAAATACTATATATGAACCTATAAAAAAAAGACCAAGCTTATGTCAACATGTCAAATATGTGACATAAGCTTGGTCTTTTTTTTCTTTTTTTTTGAGTATTTTATGGCCTGGATACTAGTCCTTTAAGCCAAGTCTTAATTTTGGTCACTTTCACTTAATTTGGAGCACAAAAGTTTATAGGTTCTTAATAGTATTTTTAATAAACTTGAACAACGGAATTAGGCACTTGGGGTTACACAATATATCACTTAGGCGGCGGGAAATAAGCTTGGTCTTTGACATATTCATCATTGAAAAGACAGTAACAGTCGACTGACCTGGCGGCGGCTGCTGCGGCGGCGGCGCGATGGGCGCGGGCTGCGGGCCGGGCTGCTGGCTGAAGAACGCCGGGTTCACGTGCGGCGCCGGGCCGCCCGGGCCCACGCCTGCAGACAACGGAGACACCGATATAGACATGCTTACGGGGTACTGCTCATGGGGTAGGGTATGGGACAAATGAAGAAAAGAAAGTCTCCGGAGAAAGATTTCGTGAAAGAGTATCTCAAAACTAGTGTCCGACCGAAAGTTCGGTTTCGGTTTCGGGCGAGTTTCGGCCAAAAATGTAGTTTCGGCGGCAGTTTCGGTTTCGGCCAAAATTGACCGAAACTAATGCCGAAACCGAAACTGGTTTCTTTTCGTTTCTCGCGGCAACGCTTTGGCCACAGTAATACTATGTATCCAGTATTCTAACTCAACAGCCGCGCGGTAAGTAAACATGCGAGAGAGCTGCCCACCTACAGAATTTTAATAACATCTACCTACTTTGAGTTTTTTTTGTTTTTTTTTTATTATATTAAATAAATTATTACAACAAAATTAATATACTGTGTTTCCATTTCATGTCCTAATTAATGCAGAATAATGGGTAAAATGCACCAAATTTCAGTATTTTAAGGAATTTTATACTTGACCACGTGAGTTTCGGTTTCGGCCGAAACTGAAGCCACGGCCGAATATTCGGTTTCGGTTTCGGACGGAAAACCAGTTTCGGTCGGACTCTACTCAAAACCCTTTTTCAGCTTACACTTATTTTATTACAGCAATACATACATATAATCACGCCTTTATCTCTAATGGGGTAGACAGAGCGTAAACGACCTAAATAAAGGTCGGTCCGCCACATTTGACAAAGTTTTGAGGGTTATTTAAGAATGATTTTTTGTACGTATATTGCTGTAGTGACAGACTGTGGGGTAGGGTATGGGACAAATGTAAACTAAAAGGAAAGTGTCCGGCAGAAAATTTCGTGAAAGAGTAGCTCAAAACCCTTTTTTAGCTTAATAATAATTTTATTGCAGCAATACATACATATAATCACGCCTTTATCCCTAATGGGGTAGGCAGAGCGTAAACGACCTAAATAAAGGTCGGTCCGCCACGTCAGACAAAGTTTTGAGAGTTATTTAAGATAGATTTATATGTATATTGCTGTAGTGGCAGGTTGTCAGCCCATTGCAATATACTGAAACCCTCGGATCCCTTAGCTAGTTTTTACAGCATGCCCGGGAGGAAATGCAGCTGGCACATTCACAATACACCTACAAATCTATCTTAAATAACCCTCAAAACTTTGTCAGACGTAGCGGAACGACATTTGTTTAGGTCGTTTACGATTTGCCTACACCATTAGGGGTAAAAGCGTGACTGTATGTATGTATGTTATTATGGCTTTGTTTAAAGTTAGTAGAAGCCATCTTACAATCACATCCTGGATAATTTGATTGCTGTTTTCGTGGAATGATCCGTCAACACTCGGTGATTAGGAAAACTAACGGTAAAACATAGACAGTCTTACCATGAAACTTAATTTAAACCTTAGTTCAACCCGTGTTTAGGTAAACACTGTTTAACATTTAAACACTTGTTGGACAACTGTTTAATTTTTGCTACCAAAAACCCGTGTTTAGTGCGTGTCTTGTTAAACAACGTTTTACTGAAACAGTTTTTTTAAAATTTGGCAACACTGTAAAATATTCATTCATCATTCGTTCTCTATCGTTCCGTTTTATGGACAACGTATGATTATGAGCATATTTTTTTGTTAAAAAAATACATCAACACTTGTGATCAGAATTAATATTAGTTTTGATTTTCGAAAAACACAAAAAAGTGGGACTTTGTAGACATTACAGGGTAAAAACTGATACAAACAACATCAGTAAAGGAAATAAGGAACGGAACGTAACTTGATACGTCAAATAGTTGTCAATCAAGTGTCATTCTTGCTCTCTTGCTAACTGTTTATTGTACAACCACGAGAATCACTTGGCAGGTCGTCTTTTACCATATCCAATATTTTACTAGCAAAACATTTGCTAAACCTATATTTCTTCTTAAATTTAGCATCGTTATTCAAATGGATTCACTCTCACACGGTTGGTTGTGTTGTCTCGAAATCGAAAGTTTTCTATGTACTCAATGACCTCTTGGTCTTCTTCATCGATAAAATCCAGAAAACCTACTATATCCATTATTGCATCAAGACACAAATCTAATTTCTGTCAAAATTACTACTGACTGATAGGTTAAACCCTTGTTAAACAACGCGTTTCGGGTGTTTAACTTTAAACTATGTTTAAACATTGTCTATCTTAAGACAAGCGTAAAACACTGTTTTGTAGTATAAATTTTTTAAAATACTTGTTCAACAGGTGTTTAACTTTTTTGTGGTAAGACCGTAAATGTTTGATACTAAAAAATATGAATAAAACTAATTTAAAATTATAAAAGCTAAGCAAGCAACTGGGAACTAATAAATGCCGATTGGGAAAGACATGCATTCTGTCGGTGTCTGAATTTTTTTTGAGTGATGACTGTTTATAAGATAGTGAAGAAGTCCGGTAGTTTTTGTACGATTTCACTCCCCTCAATATTAGGGTACATGCAGTTTTATTTTTAATAAATAGAATGCAGAATAGATGAAAGATAATGATGATTGTGGAACCAAAGTCATAACTAAAGTTTGATAATGAAATGTTGATCCTATCCTATTATTAAAAATCAAAATCTTATCTTCCTGTTGATCTTAGTCACAACCAAGGGACCGAGGTCCAACCGGCCAACTTTGATACTTGAATGTAATTCGAGACATTTGACGATTTGTTACTTCTTTCGGCGCATAGATGGCGCTACAAAGCATTGTCTTTGTTCAGGAGCTGTATTTTTGAATCGAATTCGCATAAGAAAGACTAACATTCGCATGGCAAATTGTATGAAAATCGTATGCAAAAGTTACTCTTTCGTATGCGTATTGGACTTCGAGCGGTTCGAAAATACAATTTCTGGTGTTTATATTTACGCTTACAATCTACCTGCCCCCTTGCTTGCTTCGCTCGGTTAGTGGTTGCATGCTAAGTACACAAAGAGCGTGTCGTACCTGGGTAGCCGTTCATACCTGGATGCGGCTGCGGGGCGGGGCCGCGCGGGGGGCCCTGGTGCCCCTGGTGCCCCCCGTGTGGGGGCATGCCGTGGTGTGGGGGGGGCATGCCTTGCCCGGGCGGCTGGAAAGACAAGGGATTTTAGATTCGAGACACATGACACAATAAAATCTACTTGGATTGCAAAGTATAATTTTCTCTTATTTATGAGTATACCATTTTTTTACATGCTGGACAGGAGCGATAGAAAAATATAATGTTCCAGCTGTTTCTGACCCCCGGCATACTTTAACAATCAGTAGAAGAAGACGACCACAAAACGAGGGTGTTAGCGTTTTGCAATTTAGGAGAAAGGACAACCAAAGAAGGGCAATCACAGTAGCTATAAAGTTGTTACTAAAATGCTCTCTCTCACTCAATCGTTTTCAGATGTGGTAAAAACGTTTTGCGACTTTCTCTTTATATGTTTTTTTTATCTAAATTGTATTGATTGGATTATTGATTTCAGAAGGGATCTTCCGGGTTCGTATTTATAACGAAGGCAACTCACGGCTTGATGCGGCGGGGGCATCTGATGCGGCATCTGGTGTTGCGGGGGCCCATACTGCGGCTGCTGGGGGCCCATGTGCGGGGGACCTCGGGGGCCCCAGTCCGGCCGGGGGCCACCGGGGCCCGGTGGACGCTGCATTTGCGGCGGGCCTTGGAACTGGAAGTAAAATTGGCTCGTCATTTGGAAGAATATGATATGGATTTTTAAATTTCTGTGATGTTTACATCGGAAAATGAAAGATGTATAAGTATTTGTGTCGTTTTATGCCTGAATGAATCTATGTGTCCGATCTGAGCCTAATTTTCTTTTCCATCTCTACAGAATAAGACTGGGCAGGTGGTTGATCTCTGGAAGATTGCCCCCCTTTACCATAAATCGGTTGGGAGGACTACAAGTATAACTCATACGCACTCGTGACATAAAATAACTGTAAATATCTTCATTATCATTTAATTACACTCATATTACCTGCATAGGCGGCCTGTGTCCAGGCGGTGGGCCTTGGTGTCCCGGCGGGGGCCCTTGCTGCATGTGATGCGGCGGGGGACCCTGTTGTTGCATGTGGTGCGGGGGCCCGTGCGGCGGCCCTGGCGGGGGGCCACGCATCTGGTGGTGGGGCCCCGGTCCGGGCATCATCATGCGCGGGCCGTTCGGGCCTGGGCCGTTGGGGCCGCCTCCGAAGAAATCTAAGAAAACAATGAGACAAAAGATAGGCCAGATTCTTTTTCAGGATTTTGTAAGTTAGTTTGTAAACAGGACTTCTTTTTTTTTTTGAACAAAAATGTCTTTTAGATATGTAAACCTGGGATGGGAACCAAAGACGGGAGCGATAAAAATCATAGAATGTGCCAGGCCAGCTGTTCCCATTTCTGAATGTTTTTTTTATTACTGGTGTTCTTGGGTTTCTTGTGAGCTATCAGCCGAAATAAACTCCTTTCTAAAATTAGGCCTCTTTTCTTTTACCCCCTGAAGGTAATAAGCGTGATTTACGTATTTAGTTAAGTATTGTAAATAACTCATTAGTCGAAGTTATAAATAGTTCTTGCTAATACCATTAATTACATTAGATAATTAGAAATGTTGCGACTAGCTTATCTTCGAAATATGCTTCTATCTCTATCAGTACCAGCTAAACATGAACTCTGTTGTTACTAACCTCCTGGATGCGGACCTGGGGGCCCTCCCGGATGCCCAGGGGGCCCTCTCATGCCCGGGTTGTTGGGTCCCGGCGGTGTCGCGCGGGTCTTTGACTGACTCTCGAACTGGTTCAATGCCTGAAGGAAATAGGGATCTTAGCTGGCCTGTGCCAAAGATTTACATGGCTTTTCATCGAGTACAGACTTCCCTGCTGGGCTACGAGCGATAGAAAAACGTACGAATGTTCCAGCTGCCTCTCTTGCCATGCATACTGTAGTAGTATAGGAAGATAAGCGCTTCAGTATATTGTGATAGGCTGGCTCTAAAGAAATAAACATTATGTTCAGTCTAAAATGATCATGAATCTTCATAAATTCGGAGAAATACGCTTTTTGAGAGATTGTTCACGCTGTGCCAACCACGTGAGGGTTACAGGTTTGACTATGCCTGTACTTCATGCCTTTAAAATCATACTGGCTTCTCGTGGAATATAAAAGCAAACTTAACTCCTAGTTGTAATGCCTACTAGCAAGACCCTGATTGGTTATTGGTTGCTACAAGCATCATATCGATAACCATTTATAGGTCAGTTACCCTTACGTGTATGCCTATCGAAACAATTTCTGCTGTAATATTGTGTAGTTATTTAGATTTTTTAATAGGCTAAGGCTAAGTGCGCCCCCATAAGTAAAAAATCATGACTAAAAACACAGTGAATCAAAATCCGGTCCAGCAGACTCAAGTAATAGTAATGAACATAATTTAAAACCTTACAAATTAGCGATTCATAATTTGTTGTAGTAACAGATAGAAAAATTCCGATCAACGGCCACCAACGGCAATTATTCTACCTGTTTCTACAACTAAGAATCGCTAATCTATTAGGTTCCAAACGAAACTATTACTTGAGTCTGTTGGCCCGGATTTTCGATTCATTGTGTTTTTAGCGAGATTAACTGATGGATTAGGCTCTATAGGAGCCTTAACTACTATGAACTATTGTGTAACAAAATCGCCTACTTTTGATTTTCAGGATGTACAATAAATTACCTGTTTAGTAGGCAGCGTCACGACTGGGTGCTGGCCATGAATCTCTTTCTTGGGCAGGTGGTCCATGACCATCCGCAGCGAGCGGTCGGAGCCCAGCGAGATGACACAGAACCCTTTGGACTGGCCATTGGCTCTGTTCTCGAAGAACTTCACGTCTTGGAAGTCGGTGACTCCCACGTCTTGCACGGCGTTGGCGATATCCTGATCCGTAGCCCACTGTAAACAGCCAACCCTCAACTCAGGTGGAGCTCAACTGGTAAAACATACGCGGCGGATACTGAGTATTTACATACCTCAAAGCACCAAGTTCAGCGAAACCCTAGCCTACGTGTCGCCCTATCACGATTCGCGGTTAAAAAAGTGCAGTGTATTGAATTCTAGGCGTCCTATAAAATTGCGTTCTTTTGTATGTCAAATAAGTTTTAGTCCTAGACAATCCGATCTGAAATTTTATCATTCATAGCATTCAGAAAATTCTCCTGTTACCCACTCGGTCAAAATGTTCTTCCTCAAGACGTGCGTAGATAATTAGATAATTTGTGAATAAGTACGATGTTCTTGTTTTTTTATTCTGATGATTCGTTCACGAGGAAACGTTAGGAGAAAAGGAAACAGTTTTCTTTGTTACCATTATTTTATTTTCATATCACAGAGCGTTTTTATTGATATTTTCACCACGTTCACTAAAATTAGACGAAGCAGATGACAACTGCTAAATTCTACAACATTGATTGGGTAGAAACAGGAACCACAGTCCTTCTATAAACAATATTAAAATAATTTGTTTTACAGATTATTTAACAAGGGTGTTATTCATTGATACTGTAATTAGTTTTCCAATATAATAACTTTATAACGTACGGTTTAGAACAATTTATATAACAATTTACATTAAATTGTTCTTGCAATTTTAGGGTACAAAGAAATCTGCGACTAGGGATAATTATAACAAATTGTTACAAACTTGCAAAAGGTGTAAACTCTATCGATAAAAAAACTGGTGCAAATTACAAGTGTTTTGTTTACGTGGAATACAAAAATCCAAGGTAGAATACATACAATACCCGAATAAAGCCGCGCGAACCAATGACCGAAAAATACAAACCTGTGATAATTAATTATATTACTTAATTTAAAAGATTATTATTTGAAACTAATATCAGTCTATCCCGTTTCCATAACAGCAATAATCTAATAAATATATAAAAGTTTTATAATTTGAGTAAATTAAAAAAACAATCATATAAACAGAATAATTGTTTGCAATCGGCGATGATAAATAATATTTTACACATAAAGTAGAATATTAAAAATTACGATATAAAGATAAGTTTCCGTTTCGCGACAATACACCGCAGTTTCACACACATTTTACCAGAAAACAAAGATTGAACAAATTTTTAGGAACAGTTTTTAAATAAGTTGGCTGTCCCGCCAGCCAAGAACAGTTGTAGGTACAGTAGGTATATGAACAAATAAAACAATATAAATCAAAATATGCACAAAGACTACATAAAACAAGCTCAAAACATCTTACCTTGGTTGAACCTGATAAGGAAAAAAATGCAATAGGGTACAGTTTAAATAGAACCGAAGTTTTGGACGAAATACATGTTTTAAATTTCGAAATAAACACATGCAAAAATTCTCTAAACTTCACAAGAATTCAATATGAACAAATTGAAGTCTATAGAAGCCAACTAGCTCAAACGCCATCCTTATGTACGTGTCATAGTCTGTTCTGTTCTGAACAGTAAGCAGATCATGATGTGTCTGGGCAGCTTATGTTTTATTTATCTGAATATAACGCTAGGTGTGATGGGTGAAGGGGTTTGTGGCTATTTAGATAAACAAGGTAAGAGATACTTCTCCGATCTTTTAAACTGCCTAGGTACATCACGACCTGCCCATTTTTACGATTAGAGTATGTACGACATTTGCACCTAAAATATCAATAAAATAATTTCAGAAATCGGTTCAGGGCAGATTACACGCACACTATTCGGTGAGTAATTGACAATCAACTCTATTGCACTCAGAAAAAAATATGAAATGCCCTAAAACTCTTCAGACTACATTAACTTTGAAAAAGATTCAGTGAAAATAAAAATCTGATTATATAAACCAGTTTGCTTAAAAATATGATAAATACATCCTAAAAATGTTAGTGTCAATAGCAAATTGACTGATGGAAAACGGACAAAAGCCTTTAGATGTTATAATTAGGTATAGGTGAAAGTATACAAAACATGTATAACTCCATATTAACATTTAAGTGCTAAAACGGTGTGGTCAAAGTAAATAGTGAAGTTAACACATAATGTGTTAGGTTTTCTTAATGATACAATTAGCAATAAATAAATACATAAAAAACATATACGCGAAATTCATTTATCCATCTTATTTCATTCTTGACACATTTTACGCAACACATTCATACAAACATGCTTAAGTCCAGACTTTTCGTAGCGAGTATTGGGACAACACAGTTTTAAGTCAATAAAATTTAAAGAGATATTTACAGTTCATATGATCTGATTTGTACTATTTAAATAACTAGATTTAATACCCACCCAATTAGATAAGACTTCATCCATACAGTCAATAACATGATTACAGATAGAATCAAATATAACAAAGATTCTATCCTTAGCATATAAACCAGTTAAAATCATGCTTATGACAGCACTTGTTATACAATTGTGATGTACCTTAACAACTATATGGACGACTTCTTTATCTTAAAATGATTTTAGCTTATTACATGTTGATGGATACCTTATAAAAATAATAAAAACAGGACTACCTTGCTCTCCAAATACTACAAATATGGAGATTCAGATTAAATATTACTGTTACTTGCTAGTTACTATTATGATATTGATAAATATTTTAAATCATATTTATGAGAATAATTCAAAATACATAATATGAGAAATTTGGTATAAACTGAAGGCCCAATTAATTATACAATATTTATATTCTAAAATTAGTTCTAATGTTTGTAAAAACAAGTCAAATCAGCTTATGTATTTATTTAGTACATCTGTAAATATCTCTTTGTGACTGTTATTGATTTATAGTAAACATATTAAACTAACGCACAAGACAATATGTAAAAATTACATTTTTAAAAGGAAATACCAATCCTCGGAATAAAATTTGAGATATTGATTCCTATGCATTGTGCGGATATTAACATGAGTTAAAAGTTGCACTTGTATCATAATTATGGGACAGGGTTTACCCGTAAAGGCATAAACAGACAAGCCATTTTAATTACCAGTAACACCATCAAGCTAACTTTCATACAAAAGGAATGATAGACACAATGATAGACTTCAAGACAACTCAAGTCACTCATTTGCTTTTGGCATTTTAAGATTGCAAGAAAATATTAATAAATGTTATTACTGCTGTAATATTAGAATGATCAAATATTTCAGCTGTAATAATAATATTGTTTCAATGAAATATATAACATTGCAGAAAGCATTTAATACTACTAACTTTGTGACTGACTCACTACTTATTGGTTTTGTATATTTATTTATTTATTCGCAATATTACAAAGCAATAACAAGGTAATAAATATGGCATAAAATATTTAGTATCTTTAAAATTAATTAGGAACAGAGTAATCTCTGGTAACAAGTTGATAGTAAATAATTTTGTCCTGTTATTGTCTTGCTTTATATTTAAATGATATAGCAAAATTGAAATTAGTTAAAGAGTAAACAAATTTTTGTATCTATTAGAAAATATAAGTATAATTTAGTTAGAAACATTTACCTAAACTAAAAATGTCTAATGATGTCAATAATCAATTATTGCTGTATCATACATATGGTCTTATAAATTTTGTTTTATTATGTATTGTCTTATTAATAAAAACAATAACTTATTAATAATTAGAACAGTACATGAATTTGATAGAATTTTTATTTAGATACTTGCATCTTATCCTTCCCATCAATATCTTAAGGTCATTGTGTTTTGAGTTAAAACAGTTCAAACTGAAAATATTTCCATGACTACAGACATGTTCTGTTCTAGAATTGCAAAGGTAACCAAATGAAAGATATACATATAAATACTGACAGTACATTCTTTAGTATACCAATGACAGTACAATTTTACTTACCTATATCACAAATAAAGAAATAGTTTCTAATGTAACAGATTAATGACTCTTCCTGATCAGTTTGCCCTTGAAACCAAGTGAACGTACAATCTCGACCAAGGTGTTTTGCAGCTCGTAAATTACTTTCTCTTTGCATATTTCCAGAAGTTCAAAATTTCGAAACAGCAAATCATAACTATAGCTTAAATCTGTGTTTGTTGCTTCGAAATGTCATTTACTTTTAAGTTGTAAATAAAAAGCAATTCATGGGCCGTAAAACATGTTTGGAACAAATCCCCATCAGTCATGTTGTCTCGTCTTTAAAAAACATTGTTGGTCCTTGAGTAAGGGACGGTGCCCTGCCTAATTATATCCTAATTTTTTATTGATATTTAATATCTATCTAAGAAAATTACCTTTTTCACTCAAAATCAAGATAATATTCTGAATGAGATAGGTTTAACAAAACATACTAAATGCCAATCTCAGATCCTTTTTAGCAAATGCAGATTTAATGAGGATTTTTTTATTTTACAATTATTTACCTAGGTATAAAAGGGTCAATCAACTTTTTAACCAACATTGCTATATCCCAGCTGCTTTAGGTCTCAAAATACAGAAAATTAAAATATTTCTTAAACAGTTATTTTATGTTTAGATCTACAATCCTAAATGATTATAATGCACAGACAATTTTGATAATTAGCTTTAAATTTACAGGAAAGATATGGTAACACTGTATACTATTGTGCATTTTAGTAACACAAGTGACAAAAAAACATAATAGTATAGTAAATTAAATGCTTATTATCAAAATTGACTGTGCATTATAATAATTTAGGGATGTATTAGTCTAAACTGAACGTAAATTATTTATTATAGAAATATTAAATTTTGTTTATTTTGTGACTAAAAGCAGCTGGGTTATGGTAATGTCGGTTAAAAAATTGATTGACCCAATAATGTTAACAATAGGTAGTAATAAAAATAGCATTCACCAATAGAAATTGACAACTCTTCTATTCTTGTACTATACAAAGATGTTTAAGGGTTTGCAGAGTAAGAAATGCATTAAACCTAAAAAGTTTGAGTTTAGATTTCTGAAGCTAGTTAACATTGTAAGCAATGCGAACATACCTACTTAAAGGTACATGGTGAGATATGGAATATGCATAACAAAGTCATAAATAAATTATTACACTTGGTCAAAGTAAGCTGTCACAATAACCTCTATCAATACTTTCATATGGCTACCCTTGCAGACCTCTGTTTTTGGAACAAAACAGACGTCGTAACATAAATAGAAACTATATTTACATAATTCTAAATTAGACAAAATTATGTACGAACCCAAGTGAGGTTGCCGACGTAGAGCTGGAAGCGACGGCCGCCATGATGGTGGCTTGGTGCGTTGTTGTGATACTGCGAGTTGCCGTTGGTCTCCTCCGGCGGATGCGGGTGCGACGGAGGCACGTTCGGCGGACCCTCGCCTTCGTCGGTCTTCACTTGCGGCGCGGCGATCACGTCGTCGTACAAATCCACATTTTCACCACCAAATTCGTCCTGTAATGGCCCGCCCAAGCGATGTCATATTATCACGGAAATAACCATCCAAATGGATTTTTTTAATTAGTAGCGAAAAGATAAGGTCTCCAAGCATATATTTTACTCGTTTACGAACCTGTCTATTGAAATCATTTTCAATATCGTCGGCGTACAAATCTATATCCACGCCTCCGTCCGCCATTTTGCCGACGACTGTTTTTTTTTCTGTGTTACTGTTACGGTGTTACCAACTAGTTGGCTGCTGGCAGTAGTGCGCTTTTAACTTGCGTCACGTTTACACCGTTCACTCACACCTTACGGATAAGTTAAAAAATATACTGAGCATCAATTCGCTATCGACTTATGATTTTATATGCGATGTGATGGAGATATGATTGCTGATCCGATGGACCGTATCGTTTCTTACATGCTTCAGATTTAATCGCAACAATAAACGCAAAAGACATTGAAACACAAGTTCAAAAAGCACGAGTGAGGCTATGGCCACAGGTTAGCCAACATAAGAATAACTAGTATAGTTCTTGCTACTCGACAACAGATGCCACTAATTAGTTCAATTTAATATTGTGATGTTCATGAAATTATTGAAAAATCACAAATAAAAATCATGTATCGGTTTTTACATTGTGTACATAATTTTAATCGTTCTCATCATAATAATTTTAATGTATCTCGGTATTTTTATTTTTATCTAGACCCGAAAAAATATTATTTACACCGTCATCTATCGAATTATCTATGAACTGTTTAGAAGATGTTTATTGTTAATGCCGCAGAAGTGGCGCTCCCTATGCAGCTGTCATTATGTCATGCGCGAAGCGAGTGAGCGAGCACCGTTCCTCCTCGCCATTTTCCGTCAAGCCCAATCGAGGTAGCTTCTGTCAGTCGCTGTGTTTGTGTACATTGTAAGGTGTTGTGAAAAATTATCCGTATCCATGAATATCAATGGGAAATCGTGAATGCGACGCCAAACGATGGGTCGATTATTGTGTTTGTGGCTATAGTGATTCGTTTGAAAAGTGATGATGGCCGAGTGAATAGGCAAAGTGCAGTGTGTTGTGTCGTATGCTGGGCTGTCACGGTTGTGAGGCCCTTTCTCTGGATATCCTGTCCTCAAGACGTCGGGTTCGGAAAGGTGACACACCATGTCGGCGAAGAACGTTCCGTCAGACAAGGTAAATGATAGCTAGTGGCTGGTGACCCGCTTCTTACCCAATCCAACCATCGCAAAGGTCATTTTTTGTTTGTTTCTCAGACTGCTCCTTTCTCTCGTCGAGTTGGCTACTAACACCAACTTTATTACTCTGTACGTAGATGTTTGATAAACTAGAAACGATATTCGCACAGGTTTCGTAGGTAAATATAATGAAACAGGTGCTAGCATTGTGTTAACAATCAATATTTTGGTTTTCAAGGCCTCACAATAGTGTAGAATTCGCAGCTGAATGTGCCTTTTACATGACCTGAAGAATACCATATTACTGTGCATCTGCTTATTAGAATCAAGTCACATATGACTTAGTGTAATAGTTTTACCTTGACCTCAATTCAAATTTTGATACAAACCCATCAAAATCCCTAGACTAAACTCAAAGAAAAGTTTATGCAAAGATGTAATGTGTTAAATAACCCTCAAAACTTTGTCAGATGTGGCAGAACATTTTGTTTAGATTGTTTATGCTCTGCCTACTACATTAGGGATAAATTTGTGGTTATATGTATGTATGTAATGTGTATTTGAGCCAAACAACACAAAACATGTCAAAGAATAATACTAAATGTAGTAGGTATTAGTTTATAAGCGGAAGCTCTAACTGATCTGTGTTACCGAGAGTCAAGATCATACAAGCAAAATGTAATGTATTGAAAATAACATATTTAATTTAAATATATTTGTAGCAACTAATCCTTTAGCTTCAGACTATCCTATTGACTATTGAATTCTTATAAAAAGAGCTATTAAGAAATAATGTACTATAGGATATAATACAATTACCTAACCTAAAAAGAAACAAATCTTATTGACCCTACAAGCTACCAAATTAGTGCACAATAATGTTTTGCCTAGTTTGTATCATAACTTATCATTCTTGTTACAATACAAACTCTGATTACAATATTTTATATACATAAGTATAATGTTGAATGTCCTGAATCATTTAAAAGTATGAACAGTTAAAAATTAAAGTAACATATGCAATCAAATGAATTAGTTATATCCTTCTATAATTATCATTTTTCCAATAATGAAAATGCTCTACTGAAGTCTATCCCATGTTTTTTAAACAAACTCTTAATTCACATCCCACAGATAAAATAAACATTTCAATACCTAAAACCACAGGCCAACCAAATAGTAAGAGGATTATAATAATAGCAGTAGATTGTTTGTATACTTACAACATAATACTCAGATATAGTTTAACCTCTGACCAACATGAATATGATATTAGCTGGATTAGAGGTATTATGTGCAGATACTACATGTGAAGGTCATCTGCCATATATTTCTCAGATAATATTAACACCTTTATTATAAATATAGTATGCAGACAAATATGTATAAGATTTTATTACCGTAATGGAAAATAATATTCCTAAAATTCAATGAAATAAAAAGTTATGTACAGGGAGTAAAAAAAAAACTGGCGTGACTAAATTTTAGGGTGTGATTCTACCCATGAAAATGAACAACAAGAGAGAAGAAATTTATAAATGTTCTATTAATTTAGCCAGCATGTGTACTTGTGTGAGTCCTTCAGTTACACAACACACGGCAAATTAGTTCTAAAACAAAGGAAGTGTGAAAATAACAAAGTTATTTTAACTACATACAGTGAAATACTAATTGAGTGGTTATTAATTAGTTCTTTTGAAAACTGAGTTAGATTACCTGTTTTATTTCCGAAATTAAAACAATATTAAATAAAATAAGACCTAAAAGAAACACAAGAGTTAAAAAAAATAGGTGACCACATTTATTAGGGTGTGATTCTTACCCATGAAATTGAACAACTTTTCCCAAGGAACAATGGTCAAAAAATTTAAAAACATTTGGCCCACTCATACAAATTGATTTGAGCCGCTGACACACTGTGTGGGAGGGCCATTTTTCTTTTCTTATTTTGAACTTTGGTCCCTTTGTTTTAGAACTAATTTGCCGAGTGTTGTGTAACTGAGTCCTGTACACATGCTGGCTAAATTAATAGAACATTTTTAAATTGCTTCCATGCTGGACTGGGAGCGAGAGAAAAACATAGAATGTGCCAGCTGCATTTCCTCCCGGGCATGCTGTAAAAACAGCTAAGGGATCCGAGGGTTTCAGTATATTCCAATTTACTCGATGCTGCAGGCTGACAACCTGTCACTACAGCAATATACCTACAAATCCATCTAAAATAACCCTAAAAACTTTGTCAGACGTGGCTGAACGACCTTTGTTTGGTCGTATACGCTCTGACTACCCCATTAGGGATAAAGGCGTGATTATATGTATATTTATAAAATATTCAACAACTTACTTGTTTACGGGTTTGATAGCGATAATCACCTCGACGTTTCGACCCTGTACGAGGATCTTCTTCAGGAGAGAAGAATCGTTCATCGTTTAATGATTAAATTAATGGAACATGTTAAAAAGTATGTTTGGTTGAACATCACCAAAATTGAATCATGCATGATGAATGATATACCTCAATTTCTTACTATCATTCAAATACTTAAATACAACAAGGTCAAAAGTCGTCTAAACGTAATGAGCCTTGTCCGATTTAATTAAAATCCCACGAAATTATTCACTGTCACATGACAGTTAGATTATTACAGAATGTAATCAAGTTTTTATTTTTTTATTGTGTAGGCTAAGGAAAATTAGTCAATATTCCGTTCATAGTCCGCGGCTGCCAGAGAGCTCGATGGTGTAGTGAAGAGGTTGTGGGTCGAATCCCACCACGTACCAATGGGTTTTTCGGTTATCGAACTTCATATGTACGTTTATTCGGCGCTTTTCCGTGCTTCGGAAGGCACGTTAAGCCGTTGGTCCCGGTTAATACCGTATTAGTCGATAAGCCATGTCAGAGGCTAGTGCTAAGCATTGGCGGCTTGAAAACTCTGACCTAATCTAGGATTGGGTCTGGTTTTCCTTCTGGGTTGTGGTGGTCAGATGGCAGTCGGTCTGTGTTAAAACCAGTACCCTCGTTCAATCCCCTAGATTAGGTAGCCGACCCCGTAAGATACGGGATAAGGCAAAGGCGATGAGTCCGCAGCTGCCACTAACAGAATTTAATCTATTTCTCTGGAAATGTTATCATATTCCTTCGTGCAAAAAAAAAACGAGCGATTTTAATAAAATCGGATAAGGCCCATTATCCTGTACGATAAATGGCCATAAACTGTAGAAGTCTGAAGGTGAGAAAAGTTTTAATATAGTTAGGTGATGTGCTGGCAACCTATCACTATACGAATACACAGTTCATTTCATCTAAAAATTGCCCTCCAGACTCAAGACGTGGACAAGATTCCCTTTTATGAGGATTCCCTTCGTTGACGCTCTTTTAACCACGTAAGGGACACAAGCGTGACTGTGTGTACGTAGTCTGTGCGCGTAGTTCACAGGACACGCGTCTGGCACTTCCGTCTGATCGCTTCGTTGCTTCTACCAACGGAAACACCAGTCGACCATACACGCGGCTTACTGTAGATGAATAAATAACTACTGTTTTTGTAGACTAGACGGCGACCAAAATAATTTAAATTAATCATACATACATACATATAAGCCTCTATCCCTAATGGGGTAGGCAGAGCGTAAACTACCAAAAAAAGGTAGTTCCACCACGTCTGATAAAGTTTTGAAGGTTATTTAAGATAGATTTGTAGGTAAATTGCTGTAGTGACAGGTTGTCAGGTAAATTGCAATATACAGACACCCTCGGATCCCTTAGCTAATTTTTACAGCATCCCCGGGAGTAAATGCATCTGCTATAATATAATTGGGATGACTCTGAGTGTCAAGTGTATGCGCAAAAGTGCACTGACTATTCATTAAATATCTATTCTAATTGGACAGTGTGACTTAATCACCCGAAGAGGAATGAGGCGCAGAATCATCGCAGAAACGACTATTTAACTATTCATACAATACATCATCTAATTCAAATTCATCATTTTATTTTTCGGAACATAAGGTGATCTAAAAAATAACAACTCAAAAGTCATTGTCTTTCGTCGGGAATTGAACCCACGACCTCTGAAAGTAAAGCCTAGGGCTCAGACTATACTAGCACAGACCTAGATTTAGAGAAATCACAATCTCCGATGTTAATTTATTCAACAAATACGTATGTTAAGACAATTTAATTATGGAGCCTTAGATTTTATGCTAACTACACCACAGTAGAAGTAAGTAAACAGTAACATGTTTTCATAAAAGCGAACAGACTTACAGGGCATTTGATTTTCTGCTCTCTATGTCACAGCAGTAGTAACTATTCAGTTAAAGGTCTTTATAATAGCCACCAGAACGGAACTTATTCGGACTCATATGCTACCTTGAAAATTGTAAGTGCAACCGAGATTCAAAGTGGGTCGTTTTAGAATCTGTATAGGATTATGGCCCATTTAATTCGCTTGTATGGAGTTGTTTAACTGTTATTTAGTTGTACTGTGCATGCTTTACTTACTCTAATTTTGTATTATGTTTCAGCATTTTATAGTATATTGACTACATATACTGTAATGTATTTAGTGCGGCACAATATATTTTAATGTTCATTGACCTCTTTTGCTTTGATAATGACAGATAATGTTATGTACAGACAGATAAATTATGATAATTGATAATTTATATCGCTAACGAATCACAGAGTGCTAATTTCCTTAAAGAATGAAACTCGTGAAGTCAAGTGATAAAAGTCAAAATAAAGAGAATACGACTTCTGTTTCTTCTGACTGATTTTTCAATATTCTTTTACAAGATATAAATACCCCAAAAAATTCAGACGTAGCGTCAAATTTATCTCTGTCACCTCTGGCTAGACTAAAGTTTAGACCGAGCAGTGAGCACATTTCAAACTAAACCAAACTGTAGAGTAAACCGACACACCTACTTTTCGACTAGACTTCAAATGAACGTGACGCAAAAAGGAACTGACGCCGGCATCTCGCGATCTTACAGTTCAACTGCCTCCGTGGTCTAGTGGCTAGTGCCATGGGCTCCCGATCCGGAGGTCCTGGGTTCGATTCCCAGGGGGTAAAACACTAAGTTGATATTTGAGAATTTATCACTTTGTGAATTTTTCCCCAGTGTGGGTAGGACATTGCAGGCTGAATCACCTGATTGTCCGAAAAGAAAAATATTTCGTGCTTCGGAGGGCACGTTAAGACGTCGGTCCCGGTCGCTGTCTTTGATAGTGGTCGTTACACAAAACCATGTCAGAGGCCTGATAGTTGTGCTACTAGGCGGTTTAAAAACTCTGACACGAGGGTTCATCGGGTCCATAGATTCGATACCCACTCGACAGAAGAAGAAGAAGACAGTTCTCCAAGCACTGCAGCGCTCCACCCACATCCATTTAAAGCGTTGACGTGCTGTAGGTAGAATGAGTTCACGTTAGAGACGCAACGGTGCGTTCAGACGTAAGCGTCGGTGTCGCATGTCCTGCTAACTGCACGCAAACATTACAGTAGCTGTATATTATGAATATATATAGGTAAAAATACACCCGAATAAACCCGATGGTGTAGTGGATAGTGCCGCTGCCTCCTGAGCTCCCGCTCGTGGTTCGAATCCCAAACATACATACATGTAATCACGCCTTTATCCCTAATGGGGTAGGCAGAGCGTGAAAGACGTAAACAAAGGTTGTTCCGCTACGTCTGACAAAGTTTTGAGGGTTATTTAACATAGGTTTGTACGTATATTGCTGTAGTGACAGGTTGTCAGGCCATCGCCTAAATTGCAATATACGGAAACCCTCGGATCCTTTAGCTGTTTTTTACGAATCCCACCGCGTACCAATGTGTTTTTCTGCTAAGCATTGGCGGCTTGCAAACTCTGACCTAATCTAAGATTGGGTCTGGATTTCCTTCTGGGTTGCGGAGATCAGATGGCAGTCGCTCTGTGTAAAAACCAGTACTTCAGTCCCCTAGATACCACAATAGCATTTGGATCCACGCGACCGCAATTTTGGTCGCGCGATTTGCATACGGATCTACGCGACCGAGTGGCGCGACTATACTAATTAGTCCCGCTTCGTACTGATACTTCCATGCTGGTCTGGGAGCGAGAGAAAAACATAGAATGTACCAGCTGCATTTCTTCCCGGGCATGCTGTAAAATCCAGCTAAGGGATCCGAGGGTTTCAGTATATTGTAATTTAGGCGATAGGCTGACAACCTGTCACTACAGCAATATACCTAGAATTCTATCTTAAATAACCCTCAAAACTTTGTCAGACGTGGCGGGACGACCTTTATTTAGGTCGTTTACGCTCTGCCTACCCCATTAGGGATAAAGGCGTGTTTATATGTATGTATGTTCGTTTTGATTTCTCAATAAACATTTTATATGGGTCGCGCCGCGGTATCCGCCAGTGCTTCATATTCATACAAAGCAATGTCGCTGGTCACGGTCGCTAATTCTACCTTCACAAAGGCTTTTGTCGCCTTTGCCTACCTAGCAAGAAACATAGGCGTAATTTTACCATTCATACATACATAGGTGGTTCCGCCACGTCTGACAAAATTTTGAGGGTTAATTTAGCTAGATTTGTAGGTGTATTGCTGTAGTGACCGCCTCTCGACTAAATTGAAATATACTGAAACCCTCGGATCCCTAAGCCGGTTTTTACAGCATGCCCGTGAGGAAATGCAGTTGGCACATTCTATGTTTTTCTCTCGCCCCAGGCCAGCATGGAAGAATTTCGCTCCCAGGCCAGCATGGAAGAACCATAGGTAATAATAATAATGTTTTTCTTGGGTGGTATCTGTAAAACTACAATACATTATGCATCAACGAGGTTGCATGCAATGCAACAACTTACTCCCATGCTGGACTGGGAGCGAGAGAAAAACATAGAATGTGCCAACTGCTTCTCCTCCCGGGCATGCTGTAAAAACCAACTAAGGGATCCGAGGGTTCCAGTATATTGCAATTTAGGCGATGGGCTGACAACCTGTCACTATGGCAATATATCTACAAATCTATCATAAAAAACCCTCAAAACTTTGTCAGACGTGGCGGATTGACCTTTTATTAGGTCATTTTCGCACTGCCTACCCCATTAGGGATAAAGGCGTGATTATATGTATGTATGTATGTATGTATCAACGAGGTAGAACATAACCAATTCCTATATACCGCATCATTAGTGCCTCTAACGAGCAATAATAAGGAAAATTGTTTATTCATTCAGTGCAATGATTTTATTGATTATTGGCAGCGGTAATTCTATGATGATAAATACATATTGTCGTGCCTCTCTAACGGGGTATGCATAGCCTCAACGACTTCATAGTTTAGTTTTATTTATAACACAGTGAAAATTACGTTATAAAAGTACAAAATTACACGTCATATTATAAGCTTTCACTAATTGTTCGTCATTTGAATAAAATAAAATTAATTAAATGAGAAGTAAAATGTTACAAAGTGAATACTGATAGGGCGTCTTTGCGTCGTCTGACAAGGCTTCAGGGTAATATAAGATAGAACGAGCTGTGTATTGCTAATAGGATATCAGCCCATCGCCTAAATTGCATAACCCTTGTGGCGTATCACTAGCGCTGCACCCGCACAACACTACTCGAACCGTTGCCGAAGCAACGAATCGACAAGAATGAACGAAAGAAAGAAATCAGTTGTGTTTACTCAAACCATGTCAGAGGCCTGATAGTTGTGGTACTAGGCGGTTTAAAAACTCTGACACCAGGGTTCATCGGGTCGATAGACTCGATACCCACTCGACAGAAGAAGAAGTTGTGAATTTTATCTCAAATATTATTATTATTTTGTATGTCTGACCTTATCTCGGGACTATAGAGTCCTGGACTTTTGGAATTAGCCTATGCTGTCCCGAAATAAAATATATATATACTAGTTCAACCATATAGCTAAACCTGTGTATCATTTCCGCACACCTTCAGGATCCCACACACTGAAACCAACGCCTTCTTCTAATGATTTGTACAGTATGCTCGCTAAGAGAAGTAGCAGCAACATTCAAAGTTATTCTATGACTCCAGTCCAGCATGGAAGGAAGTAACAAAAAAAAACGGATAATAAAATGTTATTCTTCCCCCAAACAATTGCCTAATGCACAAACCACAGACACATTTGCGGCTAGAACTAAAAACAGATTAGAGCCCGACATAAATATTTCGGAATCCCACCATTTGCCCTGTTTTTCACAATGGCAGGTCAAGCCCAAGACACAGGAAAGATATTTGTACTGTGCTTAGTATATCCACTTATCTATGTATTACATTAGATTCCAGTAGACTAGAGCTAAGATTTGGTACATGACTCTGTTATCTCTATGATTTTCTGTTTAATAATTGGTGGTTCAGTGATTAATGGATTGAGTAAGAAGAATCGCTGCTTAACTTAGCCCTACCGAATAACTCTAAGGCTAAAGATTAAATAACTTCCATACAAATCCATTGATAATTTTGAAAGATCTACAAAATTTATACTAGTCACCCGTGAGATGGTAAGTCTTATAGGTAACATCGCCTTAGTACCATCAGACGTCCGGTCCGTAGAATTGTTCGGTATAAAAACAGTCAATGTGCCACTTAGAATGTAGTCGAAATTCTTTGTCTGTGGCAGAGTGGTCCGAAATGTTTCAAAGCTGTCGTGTTAGGTGGAAAACCGAGACCGACACCGCACTCGCGACCCAAATAACCAGAGGTTTTGCATCGCCCGGGAACTATGAGATAAGCGAATGAGTTGGGGATTTCAATGTCAACGGTATTTTTTGGGGCTTATCTGTTGTGGGTAGATCAGCTGGGGATGTTTTTCGGTTTTCGAATTTCATATGTACGTTTATTCGGTGCTTTTTCCGTGCTTCGGAAGGCACGTTAAGCCGTTGGTCCCGGTTAATATCGTTTAATACCGTAGATATTAGTCGTTAAGCCATATCAGAGGCCAGTGCTAACATTGGCGGCTTGAAAACTCTGACCTAATCTAGGATTGGGTCTGGTTTCCCTTCTGGGTTGCGGAGGTCAGATGGCAGTCGCTCTGTGTAAAAACCAGTACCCTCGTTCAATCCCCTAGATTAGGAAGCCGACCCCGTGAGATACGGGATAAGGCTAGGGAGATGGAGATGGATGGATCTGTTGTGGGTAGATCAGCTGGGCATAAAAATAAATCGAAAAAAGGATAATTTTGTTTCAGTAATACGAAACATTGTTTATGTTAACGCTCTTATCAAGAGGTTTGAAGCTAAACTTAACTACAGAGCACTGTTATTCAACTCACATTATAACAATTACTTAAAATAATATAGGCAGGCATAGTTTTTAAATGTTTAAAACAACAAATACACTTCCGATGGCTTGAATTGAGATACCCAGTTGATATCTCTATATTATTAGTTATTACTACTACTACTATTATTATTTTATTAAAATTTGCTTAATTTTTTTTATTATTATTAATACACAATTATTTCAATATGATGGTAATTAATCAATTATGGATGTCGTTCTGGATTTATTTTAATTATTATTGTAATTTTATAATTATTGTTGCACAAACACGCTCTGACATACAATATAATATACAAATATTATTATTTATTTATTATAGCTGTTTATAAAACACTCATGTTTGACTTCGTACCTGCGTTATCTCATTTTGGGTGAGAGCTGAAAATCAGTGTTGCTCTCTATGGGCAATAATACACTGAGCTCTGACCCTCTGCATCGCTTCAGCACACATGTAACTGAACTTATAAAGTGTGTTAGTTTATTTTTTTATGTTTATGTCTCTTACTTGTTTTTATTTTTGTTACGTGTGTGATGATTTTTTGCAATAAACCTTTTATCTATCTATCTATCTACCGTAACACAGCTGTAATTATACCAGCCAAAATATACTTAACTAATCGTTTCAACATATATTTGTAGAAAAAATGCATACGTTTAAGAAATTGATAACTGATGTAGGTATCTTAAGGTGACGATACTAGCCAAGTGGCGCCCCCATTAGTAAAAAAACATACATACATAAAATCACGCCTTTATCCCTTACGGGGTAGGCAGAGCGTAAAAAACGCCTCCTAAAAGGCGCTCTCGCCACGTCTGACATAAATTGAGGGCAATTTTAGATTGTAATGTGTATTGCTGTAGTGACAGGTTGTCAGCCCATCGCCTAAATTACAATACACTGTAACCCTCGAATCCCTTTTGCTGACTTCTACAGCATGCCCGGGAGGAAGGGCAACTGGAAAATTCTATGTTTTTCTTTCTCTCCCAGTCCAGTATGGAAGATAAGTAAAAAAAACATAATTCACTAAAAACGCAGAGAAAAATTGCCGTTGGTAGCCGTTATTCGCCATTTTTCTTCCTGTTCCTTGTTGTTTCCTTCCATGCTGGACTGGGAGAGATAGAAAAACATAGCATGTTCTAGCTGCCCTTCCTCCCGGGCATGCTGTAGAAGTCAGCAAAAGGGACTCGAGGGTTACAGTGTATTGTAATTTAGGCGATGGGCTGACAACCTGTCACTATAGCAATACACTTTTCAATCTAAAATTGCCCTCAAGTTTTGTCAGACGTGGCGAAAGCGCCTTTTACGAGGCATTTAACGCTCTGCCTACCCCGTCAGGGATAAAGGCGTGATTTTATGTATGTATGTATGTTTCTTCCTGTTACTACAACAAACTATGAATTGCTAATTTATAAGGTTCTAAATTATCTTCACTACATAGTATAAAACAAAGTCGTTTTTTTCTGTCCCTATATCCCTATGTATGCTTAGATCTTTAAAACTACGCAACGGATTTTGATGCGGTCTTTTAATGGATAGAGTGATTCAAGAGGAAGGTTCATATGTATAACTAGCAGCCCGTCCCGGCTTCGCACGGGGTATTAAGACTCATTTTTCTACACCTTCGGTTACATTGTTCAAATTTTACCAAGGATCCCTAATTTTTTTCATAATGAAATGTAGCCTATGTCAAATTGGAAGAATGTAGCAATCTATTAGTGAAAGAATTTTTTAAATCGGCCCAGTACTTTTTGAGCCTATTCATTACAAACATACAAAAATAGGTACAAATCTTTCCTCTTTATAATATTAGTGTAGATACATGCAGAATATAGTAGAGAAACACGGGTCGCTAGTAATTACTATAACTTGATTCTGTTGGACCGGTTTTTCGATACATTGAGTTTTTAGTGAATTATGTTTGTTTTTTTTACTAACGGGGATGCCACTTAGCTATTATCGTCATCTTAATAGTTTTCCTTATGACCAACTGATTATTGTCAACTAGTTTTCTGTATATCGTCACCGAGCGCGTCATATCGGCTTTTTCCGTGGTAATACTATAATTTACTATCATGTAAAACATTGACAATGCATATCTTACTACTGCAAACGTATAACTATTACATACATACATATAATCACGCCTTTATCCTTAATGGGGTAGGCAGAGCGTAACCGATTTAAACAAAGGTCATTCCGCCACGTCTGACAAAGTTTTGAGTGTTATTTAAGATAGATTTGTAGGTATATTGCTGTAGTGACAGGTAACTATTACATACATAGTACATATTAGATATAATCGGTAGCTCTATACATATAGTCACTCTTTTATCTTTTGCAATTGCAACTATATATCTACATAAAAAATTGTCTAAGTTCTTCTAAATGTGTCGCTCCATTTTAACATTCAAAAAGAATACCATAATCGATATTTACTTTTAGTTACAATTTCCCATAAATGATTACTTCCATGCTGGACTGGGAGCGAGAGCAAAACATAGAATGTGCTAAGTGCTTTTCCTCCCAAGCATGCTGTAAAAACCAGGGAAGGGATCCCAGGGTTTCAGTATATTGCAATTTAGGCGATGGGTTGACAACCTGTCTCTACAGCAATATACCTACAAATATATCTTAAATAACCCTCAAAACTTTGTCAAACGTGGCCGAACGACCTTTGTTTACGTCGTTTACGCTCTGCCTACCTCAATAGGGATAAATGCGTGATTATATGTACATAACTGGTCCAGCTAATCTAATACTTCATCCTCGTACCAGCGAAATTGGAAAGTAGAAGCACACACATATACCAGGTTATTCGGCGGGTTTTACAATACCTGTGAAAAGCTTTTCAAATGAGACAAATGCGAAATTACACGTTGCAAACACTGAAAAGTTTGTGCTTTCCGACATATCTTTGTCCACATAACCGGTCCAGCTAATCTAATACTATTGCCTTCATCCCCGTTCCAGCGAAATTGGAAAGTAGACGGAATCCTCTCGTCCAGGAGCTATTATTTTCGTTTTCCGCAACAGCGGACGCGGCTCTCCACAAAGGCCAATACAATAGTAGAATTTTCGGAAAGCCTCTCTCTGTGTTACCCTTTTATTCCTTTCTTTTTCTTTTTCTGGCGAACGCGCCTCGAACAATGGCCTTTGTTTTATGCCAGTTTATACGCTATTCTTCAATCAACAATTACGTTTTGTAACGCAAAGCACTTGTTGTAACAGTTCCGTATCAGTATTTAGACGCTGTTATGCAATGTGAGCTACGTTCGAGGAATTTTCAAATAAAAACAAACATATTAGGTACCTGCTGAAGGAAAGTGTTACAAACAAACATACAATACAATACAAGATACTTTATTGCACAAAAAAACACAAATACATACAGCAGAAAAGTAAGGAACAAAACAGTACAATATAGGCGGCCTTATTGCGAAAGCAGCAATTTCTACCAGGCAACCTTTGGGTAGTAGGATACTACATAGCAGATAGCGGGATATAGATACTATCACGCCTATATCCCTAATGGCAAAGCGTAAACGACCCAAACAAAGGTGATTTCGAAACGTCTGACAAGTTTTGAGGGTTATTGAAAATAGATCTGTATATTGCTGTAGTGACAGGTTGTCAGCCCATCGCCTAAATTACAATATACTGAAACCCTCAAATCCCTTAGCTGGTTTTTACAGCATGCTCGGGAGGAGATGCAGCTGGCACATTATATGTTTTTCTATCGCTCTCAGTCCAGCTTGGAAGAAAAATCATCACATCACATCAAGTAGTTTCCCTATATCCATCTTAAAATAAAGTATTATTTTCCTTCTACATTTTTTTCTTCATAGATAACAAATTCAACCACAATTGATTTAGCCATGCACTGTAACAAATACAAATGCATACTATTAAAAAAAGCATGCATTATTCATATTATACTTGACATTTTTATTATTATTGCAATGTAAATTATGAATTTGATAATATGAAATAAATAAATCTAATCTAATGAAATTATTCGTTTCAATAAATGGCCTTCTAAATTGGAATGTAGACATCCGAAATGGCTAAAGGATGCAAACTATAATGTGTTTAATTTATGCTATTAAATACTTCGTAAGTATGACTAATTAAAGCAAGTAAACCAGTTTCTTTATGACTTCATTTAACCTTAATATTGTGCATTAACTGGCCTCGTCAAGTAGATAACTTTAATATTAAGCATATTTTTAACCAAATAATTATGTATGTATGTAAGCTCTTTTTTGTACCTTAAAAATCTCAAAACTAAAATACAAGAAGATTAAAACAATAGTGGCACAAATGCGGACTTATCCCGTTAAGGGATCTCTTCCAGTCAACCTTTGATAAACCCAGAGGAGACAATTATGCTTGCAGGTAAACTAAGATAGGTACTTGAAACGATTATATAACGTGACATAGACAAAATAATATACTTAACAACTCAAATTTGAACGCATAAATACTAGATATAAATATATACAAAATAATGCTTAATATTATATATAATAAATATATATTTATAATATATAATAGATAAACATGCTAAATATATATACATATATATCCGAAACATAAATTTATAAATAAATATCCTACGTATTGTCCGATATTTTTAACCCTAAACCCCAGAGTTTCTCAATTTCACTCTTAAAAGAAGTGATTTTTTTACTTTACCGAATATCTGAAGGAAGTTTATTCCATAAACAAGCAGCATGAATAGTGAAAGACTGTGCGTACGATTGAGAAGAGCATGTAGGTACCCTGAGTGAGAGATCCCCACTAGATCGCAAATTTGTTAATAATTAATACCAATAACCAATAATATCCCTAATAGGGTAGGCAGAGCGTTAACGACCTAAACAAAAGGTCGTTCCGGTACGTCTGACAAAGTTTAGAGGGTTATTAAAGATAGATTAGTAGGTATATTGCTGTATTGACAGTGACACGTAGTCGGCCCATCGCCTAAATTGCAATATACTGAAACCCTCGGATTCCTTATCTGTTTTTAACAGCATGCATTCACGGATTTAGTGTAAGTGTACTGAAAATTGTTTTCTCAAAACAAAATACTTACCTACCTACAAATTAATTAAAAGGTTCATTATTTTTTATTCCTTTTTGCTCCCAACAAAAGAGGAAATTACAATTAAGACTTAATTGACCTTAGAATATCGCAATTAAGGCACAGTCTGTAAGAAATTAAGGCGGGTTTAGCAAAAAAGCTGTTCGAACTTTTTTTACTCCTAATTAAGATCATCCCTTAAGATGGGCTAGACGTATTGTTGGATTAGAATTTATCTTTTATTATTATTAGTGTTTGACGTATTATATATAATGCATTTATTTCGTATATGCGTAAAATTTATTCGTACATTCCTTTGCAAGACATGGAATCGACCTAAGAAATTACGTTTCTTCATAGGCCTCTGACATGGTTTGTGTAACGACCACAATCAAGATAACGAACGTGCCCTCCGAAGCACGGAATCTTTTTCCAGACAATCAGGTGATTCAACCTGCATTGCCCTAACCAAACTGGGGAAAATCTCACAAAGTGAAAAATTAACAAATATCCACCCAGCCCCCTCGTCTTGGAAATCGAACCCAGGACCTCAGGATCGTGAGCCCATGGCTCTGACCACTAGACCAGGGAGGCAGCAATCCATATTAAAATTCTTTCATTCTTACAATACAATATACTTTATTGCACAAAAACACAGAAATTATAAATTGCTAAAAAGAAATGTAGTACAATTGGCGGCCTGATTGCTAATGTAGCAATATCTTCCAGGCAACCAGGCAATAGGAAACAGAGGAGTAAAATAAATTGATTCAATCTTCGGTGTACATTTTCTATGAAATATTATATAATGACTTATGATAGCGTAAGCAAGCTCAATTCAGGCTCTTGTTTATAATGTTTGCTGATGCGTGTATCGTACCTACTTAAACTACTAAAGATAGCAATGTTTGATGCGATGAATCAGACTTTGACTTTATGCAAATTTTTGCGTCGCTGCTGCGGAATAAGGAAACATCATTATTTTTGCTTACCTGACCCCGGAAAAGATCTTGCTAGTCACATGACAATATTAAAACAAGTTTACAACTCAAGCTCTTTTCAACACCTAAATTAAGAGTGACTCAAGTGATACAGCATACATTGATGCTTAAATTACTTAGTTCTTTTCAAGAATACATACATATAATCACGCCTTTATCCCTAATGGGGTAAGCAGAGCGTAAACGACCTAAACAAAGGTTGTTCCGCCACGTCTGACAAAGATTTGAGGGTTATTTAAGATAGATTTGTAGGTATATTGCTGTAGTGACAGGTTGTCAGCCCATCGCCTAAATTACAATATACTGATACCCTCGGATCCCTTAGCTGGTTTTTACAACATGCCCGGGAGGGAGGAAATGCAGCTGGCACATTCTATGTTTTTCTCTCGCTCCCAGTCCAGCATGAAGGAGTTGTGAAACAGCAGTGTACATAAAACTGACTTTTTACTCACCAGAATAAAAGTCCTCCAAATTAATGCGTATTGGTATTGCGTAAGTGTCGCTCCGTATGACAAGGTTTAAATATACCGGGTGTAAGGGACAGCGTCCCGCAAACTGATAGGGGTTGCTCAGTCAACGACACTGTACAGCTTTCACCAGGATTATTTTTCAGGATGTGAAAGAAATAATTTCGTTATCCATGCTAATTGACCGATCAAGGTGGTAATTTTGTATAAGAATGTAAAAAAAAATCACCTCCTGAAAGAATTTCCCGGTGGAAGTTGTTCAGTTTCGTTGACTGAGCAACCCCTATCAGTTTGCGGGACGCTGTCCTTTACACTAGCTTCCATGCTGGACTGGGAGCGACAGAAGAACCTAGAATGTGCCAGCTGCATCTCTTCCCGGGCATGCTGTAAAAACCAGCTAAGGGTTTCGAGGGTATATTGTAATTTAGGCGATGGGCTGACAACCTGTCACTACAGCAATATCCAGTTCTATCTGAAACATCCCTCAAAACTTGTCAGACGTGGCGGAACGACCGTTGTTTGGGTTGTTCACGCTCTGCCTACCCCATTAGGGATACATGCGTGATAGTGTGTGTGTGTGTGTGTGTGTCCTTTACACCCGGTATAGTGCCCGAATCAACAAGAATATGTCGAAGAGAAACCGCTTATATAATTTAATTATTGTTAAATTCAATGACCAGCATTTCCAGCAGTCGTTTTTTCACCAGTCATGGTGTTATTATTGGCATATAGGCACATGAATAAGAGCCCGATGGTGTAGTGGATAGGGCCGCTGGCTCCTGAGCGGGAGGTCGTGGTTCGAATCCCACCACGTACCAATGTGTTTTTCGGTTTTCGAATTTCATATGTACGTTTATTCGGTGCTTTTTCCGTGCTTCGGAAGGCACGTTAAGCCGTCGGTCCCGGTTAATATCGTTTAATACCGTAGATATTAGTCGTTAAGCCATATCAGAGGCCAGTGCTAAGCATTGGCGGCTTGAAAACTCTGACCTAATCTAGGATTGGGTGTGGTTTCCCTTCTAGGTTGCGGAGGTCAGATGGCAGTCGCTCTGTGTAAAAACCAGTACCCTCGTTCAATCCCCTAGATTAGGAAGCCGACCCCGTGAGATACGGGATAATTCTAGGGAGATGATGATAGGCGCATGAGAAAAATAACTGTCATTTCCATGTTGGACTGGAAGCTATAAACGTACAATGTACCATGCGGTTCTCTTTTTAGACATTATGTAAATATCTTACTTCCATGCTGGACTGGGAGAGATAGAAAAACATAGAATGTTCCAGCTGCCCTTCCTCCCGGGCATGCTGTTGAAGTCAGCAAAAGGGACTCGAGGGTTACAGTGTATTGTAATTTATGCGATGGGCTGACAACCTGTCACTATAGCAATACACATTACAATCTAAAATTGCCCTAAACTTTTGACAGACGTGGCGAAAGCGCTTTTTACGAGGCGTTAAACGCTCTGCCTACCCCGTAAGGGATAAAGGCGTGATTTATGTATGTATGTATGTATTTAAATATCAGTAGTAGACTTGAGGTGATGATGCATTGTAATTTATTAATACACCTCACGCCTCTTTTCCAGACGGGTAGGCAGAGATCACATCTTTCCACTTCTTCGTCTACATTCATCAATCACGCTCGTGCTGCTGACCTGACCTTTGCAATTTATTAAGGAAAATATCTATACATTTTAACTATCACATACATACATATAATCACGCCTTTATCTCTAATGGGGTAGGCAGAGCGTAAACGACCAAAACAAAGGTCGTTCCGCCACGTCTGACAAAGTTTTGAGGGTTATTTAAGATATATTCGTAGGTATATTGCTGTAGTGACAGGTTGACAGCCCATCGCCTAAATTGCAATACACTGAATCCCTCGGATCCCTTAGCTGGTTTTTAGAGCATACCCGGGAGGAAATGCAGCTGGCACATTCTATGTTTTTCTCTCGCTCCCAGGCCGGCATGGAAGTTAACTACACTAGGTATTAACAGGATCTCATCATCATCCATCAATGAGTTCGACCAACTTGGCAAGAAAAGCAGGTAGCCGCCAAAAAGAAAAAAATACGTTCGTAGGCGACGCACGTCACAGACTCTGGACTCGATTCGTATCAAACACGGTCATACAATTTTGTCGGTCATGCGCTTGACCTCAAGCCGGGGTTAACGATCAGTCGATCACTAGTTGAGATGAGTCGAACTGAGTTATCCTAAAACTGTAATGGAATTATGGTGATAATTTTTTCAATTTCCAGTTGATCAACTAGGCAAGAAAAGCAACTGTACTACTATAACTAGGCTATTGCTTTAAAAAAAAAAGTCCTAGGCGTCGTGGCAGACTCGGCGCATGTCAGAAACTCTTAAGAGCCGTATTTATAATGCTATCTCAAGATTCAGAGCAATAGTAAGTATGGATTTGACAGGTAATTTTGTGCTCAAATGACATTTCTGATTCAAACTCAAACTAGCTGTCATTCTCAAGTGCTGTTTATAAACACGGGCCTAAGACTCAATTCGTGCGTTCGACCTCAGGCCGGGGTTAACGATCACTCGGTGACTGCAAAGATGAGTCGAACAATGCCCCGTTAGTCCACTCGCCTTCTCTTACGGCACCGTTGCTAAATCTGCTCCAGATATTCACAGTCTTAAGTTAATGGGTTCGACACAGAAATGAGCAACGCATGACATTCGATTGGTGGGGTTTTTACACTTATGGCCTGGGCTCTGGAAAGTCATGTATCTAAATTATTATATGCATTTATAACGATCGCACCGCGCAAATTTTCACTGCAGAAAATGTCTTGTGACCATGCCTTTGCCGATGAGACTTTCAATTTAAAAAGAACTGTTTCCAAAAGAAATACGTCTAGCCAATAGAATAAGCAAAAACAATATATTTTATACATTTAGTAGGTTGCCCTGTTTTCTGCCCATACAGTCAAACTACTTGTGAGCTAAAATCATATCTCTAAAAAGTGAATTGACTTAAGATGAACTCGTCTTCGCTATATGTATGAACGTTAAACAAGTTTACTCAACACCTTAAGACGAAACGCAGAACAATAGATGTTGAGTACGTTTCGTCACCAACAGCATTGCAAACCTGCTCTAGATTATACCCCGTTGTCTTGAACATCTTTGGTACGATTTCGATTTATACCCTGTGAAAAAAACAAACCTTATCTCTAATCTGATGTCAAAATCACCATTCAATGATTGCAAAGCGAATGACTGTACAATAATTTTAGAATTTGAGATAACAATTAAGGTGAATTTTAAATGCACAGACCTACTCCAATCAATGGTCAAGGTATCTGCTGTATTATTTGAATTCGGTTGTCGTTGAAATCACAAATCACGCCGATCAAATTAAACTTTTACAGCGGCTACGATTCCGGAATTCGATCCGCCATTTTGTAACTTTAACGCGTAGCGCCAATTTGTTCTATCGCGCGGGATTTCAAAATTGTGCCGTTGGACTAACCTGGATTTAAAAATCGTGCGTAGCTTGGAACGAATAAAGATTTCATTTCATTTCATCGATTACTTTTAACGGATTGTGTAGCTAAGTTGAGAAATGTTTTCATGAATCTAAGTTAAAAAAAAACTCTAAGTATGTAGTTGATTTTAAATATAAAATAATCACACTGATTACCGCTAGGATTGTTTGCATTGTATCGAGGTTTCAAAAACACACCAAAAGCACCAAGAACCAGAAGAAGTATGTCTTTGAATTTGCCATTATTTTTATTAGATAGGGAAGAGAGATGGGGAAAATAATCGAACCAGGAGCTTCCCGTACAAAAGGCGTTATATTTTACGCTAAACGATATCAACAATTCATGACATTTCACTATTTTTACATGAAACTACTAATTGATTTATGTGTAGATTATCACAATTTTAGAGACTCTTACTTATAATTTTGTCGAATTTTCCTTTCTTTACAGAGAAATATTTTTTGAAATATGATTCATTCACAAAGTGAGGACACATGTAACTTTTGTCTTTGCCAAGAACAAAAACTAAGGGATCACAGAATCAATAGTATACATCAAGTAGACGTCAATTTGCTTGTCATTATCAGGTTTTTTTTCATAGGATATTAGGCAAATGATATTTTGAGATAATTCGAGATCGACCCAAACATTTTTTTTAAATAACTCAAAAAGTATTCTATAAAAAAAGACAAAAAATATGTACCATGTTACGCATCACAAAATCTCCAAAACTGTATATTTAGTTCAGTACCTAATGAAAAATAAAGTCACGTGAATTGGTATCGCCTATTGCCTTGTGCCTTCAACGCTACATGATTCATTAAACCTAAAGCCAAACTGCCAAAGTAATCTTCAGTGAGCATTCGAAATGAAAGCGGGTGAACGCGCGACTCATCGCGGTTCCGGTTTAATTTGTTCGTCTGTAGCATCCTAAGCAGTTGCGTAAGATATGCTAATCACGTCTTGAGAGTTTACAAACGTACACACACATATACTTACTAACGTATTATATATAGGTACTACCAGCTTTTCGTACCGCGATTTCACTTGCGTTTTTCTTTGGCTCATGAAAATCAGGTATATTTTCTCATGTCTGTAATTCGAGGTCATAGTGTATTGCATACTTACATATTGAAATGCGTCTTGCCATTATTGGTAAGCAACCAAACTTATTTATTTCCAAAATTTGTGAAAATGAAAACCTTATAAAAATCGATTCAATAGTTTATTAAGAATTTTGCTATCATCAAAGAGCATCACACAGACAAGAGGTACTTTCACGTTTATAATATTAGTATGTATGATACGGGCTTGTATAAATATCTGTCTCGGGTGTGGGTGTGCTAATTACGTCTGCTTTATTTCGCCATCTTTACGATGTTTTGCTGCAATTAAGATTGTGTGTACTTTGTATGAAAGCCGTGACTTTTGCTCTCGGTTGTACAATGAGAGCTTTGTGTATGAAGTATTTGTGTGTGAAGCATACTTAATTTACTTTAAGTAACAGATCCAAAGTAAAAGTAAAGTCGGTCTTGACGTGTTGTTTTAAAATAACAGATACATATAACTCTTGTTATTTTACCTTGGTATTCTTAACTACTAGATTCTCGAGTCGAACAAGAACCCTGTGTCAGAGTTTTCAAACCGCCTATTAGCACAGCTATAAATCCTCTGACATGGTTTGAGTAACGACCTCTATCGAAGACAACGCCGGGACCAACGGCTTAACTTGTCTTCCGAAGCACGGAATCCTTTTACTTTTCAGGTGATTCAGCCTGTAATGTCCTAACCAAACTGGGGAAAACCTTACAAAGTGATAAATTGACAAATATAAACTATTTTTTGCTCCCCCCACTGGGAATCGAACCGAGGACAGGTAGACTACTCGTACAACTTAATATGCTCTGACACTAGGGTTCATCGAGTCGTTTTAAGTCGAGTCGAATACTCAATCGTCAAAAATAATATGTATTATCGTCGTCATCGTCTCTAACTAAGTTGGTTAACGTATACCTAATACTAGAAATACCGTATTTCACGTATTTCACGGTTACTCATTCTACTCCAAAACCAGTCATATCCTGTACAAAATTACTGTAATAAATTAGTCTTAATAGATGCCAATACCAAAACAGTTTTATAGCTAAGCATTCGTATTTTTTTAAATTAGTTTATCTATTAGGTAGGTACGTATTTGGCTTTGTTTGCTGAACAAGACGTTTAGTTTAAGTGTGTCTGTTTATGGCGCAGTAATTTTTGTAATATATGTTTAAGTAGATTCAAAAACTAGTAGGAATTGTTTCTGGAATCCATCCATCTGAGTTCCAGTGGTATAAGCATTCGCTTCTGGCTTCTCTTTCCGGATTTACGAAAAGCCATATCAGACCCGGTCGCTGTCTTCGCTTTCTTCGGTCGTTACACAGACAATATCACAATATATACATACATACATATAGTCACTCTTTTATCCCTAATGGGGTAGGCAGAGCGTAAACAACCTTAACAAAGGTCGTTTCGCCACGTCTGACATAGTTTTGAGGGTTATTTAAGATAGATTTGTAGGTATATCGACTAAATTGCAATATACTGAAACCCTCAGATCCCTTAGCTGATTTTTCCAACATGCCCGGGATGCAAATGCTACTGGCACATTGTATGTTTTTCTCTCGCTCCCAGTCCAGCATGAGTAAACACAGCACAGTATATAAAGCCTCTTATGTAGGGTATAATAGCATCTTGTGTTAATGACATAGATCAAAGCTCCACATCAGACGAAGACATGTGAAGGTGAAAGACCTCGTCAAACGAAGGCGTGAATCTGAAGTGTCGCACGTTTGGTAATGAATTCGGAGCACATTAAACGCTTTACTGTTGCCTTCGAATAAGGCCGCACTATAGGGATTCGACGTGCCTTAGCGACATAGGTTTTTGCTTCTTTTGTATCTGAAATACGTATCAAGGCAAAGACATGGACATAGGAACAGTCTTCAAATAACAGAAGTTGAAATATAAAAACGTGTGTTAATAAAAACAGCTGATTGACTAACTATAAAAAGTATTTCGTATCTTGGACAAACTTGTTTGTTATCGAGATTACATCGTAGATCGTACCTAAAACTACCGGTCACTAGTAAACATCTCCCTAACCTTATTCCGTATCTCACAGGGTTGGCTACCTAATCTAGGTGATTGAAGGAAGGTACTGGTATTTACACAGAACAACTGCCACCTGACCTCCGAAACCCAGAAGGGAAACCAGGCCCAATCCTAGATTAGGTCAGTTTTCAAACCGCCTATGCTTAGCACTGGCGTCTGACATGGCTTAACGACTAATATCTAGGGTATTAAATGAATGATATAAAATAAATGAAAATATTAAAGAGACCAACGGCTTAACGTGCCCTCCGAAGCACGGAAAAGCGCCGAATAAACGTACATATGAAATTCGTAAATCCAAAAACACATTGGTACGTGGTGGCATTCGAACAACGACGTCCCCGCTCAAGAGGCAGCGGCCCCATCCACTACACCATCGGGCTAACATATCTTGTAACTACGGATCGTAAAACAAATAGCAAATCAGAATGAGGTACCAGACTGCTACAGTTACATAGTAGATCTACTTCAAGTACAGAGAGACACGAACGTTCAATCAAAAGGATCTCTAACAGGTGAACGACCTGACACAAAGCTGCGAGCGCGAGGATAAGCTGCAATCATCGTCTGACACATTATCGCGAGATCACAGTAACTGTTACTCTGTTACCGTTACAAGGGCGTACAGTACAGGAGCTGGCAACATATAGTAGCTCTACTTCAAGTACAAACAGACGTTCAATCAAAAGGATCTCTAACAGGTGAACGACCTGACACAAAGCTACGAGCGCGAGGATAAGCTGCAATCATCGTCTGACACATTATCGCGAGATCACAGTAACTGTTACTCTGTTACCGTTACAAGGGCGTACAGTACAGGAGCTGGCAACATATAGTAGCTCTACTTCAAGTACAAACAGACGTTCAATCAAAAGGATCTCTAACAGGTGAACGACCTGACACAAAGCTACGAGCGCGAGAATAAGCTGCAATCATCGTCTGACACATTATCGCGAGATCACAGTAACTGTTACTCTGTTACCGTTACAAGGGCGTACAGTACAGTAGCTGGCAACATATAGTAGTTCCACTTCGTCAAGTACAGAGAGACGTTCAATCAAAAAGATCTATAACAGGTGAACGACATTATACAAAGCTACAAGCGCGAGGATAGGCTGCAATCATCGTCTGACACATTATCGCGGGATCTCAGTAACTGTTACTCTGTTACCGATAAAAGTGCGTATAGTACAGGAGCTGATAATATATTATAGTAGCTCTACTTCAAGTACAAACAGACGTTCAATCAAAAGGATCTCTAACAGGTGAACGACCTGACACAAAGCTGCGAGCGCGAGGATAAGCTGCAATCATCGTCTGACACATTATCGCGAGATCACAGTAACTGTTACTCTGTTACCGTTACAAGGGCGTACACTATAGGAGCTGGCAAATTCAATTATAGCTAACTGTTAGTTTTATTGGACGTAACGTAATTGTAATAGAAGCTAGATATGTACGTATTTTATGTTAACATACTCTTATAGTAGAAATACATTCTGGTCGATTTAGGAAACATCCAAAAATTTTGAAAAAACCTGGTTAACCGCACTGCTTTAGTTGTGGTATCAGGAAGTAGTTGGAACACAATGGGGTTCAGTTGGGTCAAAAATATCTTCTTAAAGTCTATCTACACCTTAGCTTCCACAATTTAAAACACTCAAAATTAGACCTCATTTAGACCTTGTTTCAATTGCACTAAGAGCTAATATCGCACTGCAAGTATAACTTGCTGTTGGCTGTATGCGTGTATGTCACGGTCTAGTGCCGGAAAAAAACACAGTTAACCGCGCGAAAAACCAGCCTCGGTGACAGACCGAGTAATACGGTAAGTGGACTATTAAACCTCAATAAAAACAGGTGACAAAAGCAATTGAACATATATAACAGTACGTAAGTATATAGTGGAATAAAATTAATTGAGAAGGAATTCTTGTAATAGTATGAGAAACAAAAATATAGAAGCAAATCATCATAAATCTTAAATGCTGGACTGGGAGCGAGCGAAAAACATAGAATGTGCCAGCTGCATTTCCTCCCGGGCATGCTGTACAGACCACCTAAGAGTTCCGAAGGTTTCAGTATTGCAATTTAGGCGATGGGCTGACAACCTGTCACTACAGCAATATACCTACAAATCTATCTTAACCCTCAAAACTTAGTCGGACGTGGCGGAACGACCTTTGTTTAGGTCCTTTACACTCTGCCTACCCCATTAGGGATAAAGGCGTGATTATATGTATTTAATCATCATAAATATGCTTTCCAATTAGCAAAGGACGGACGTAAATATCAGTACCACAAATACTATTGACTAAATGTTTGTTAGCTGCTGAAAGTGAAATGTATAGCTTGACTGTTTGTAGGACGTTTTCGCTAAGAATTTCTCTTTTATGCCTATCATACAGTCATAAAGTCTTTATAGCTTGTGTTTTAGTCATCATACCGACTAGACAAGCATTTACTTCACCTCTACAAAGCGACAAAATATAGACTAGGCTGTCTTTATTTAAAAACATTTAGATTTACATTGCCTTCAATGACTTTAACATAAACATAACATAAAAATACTTTATTGCACGTAATAATACAACATAACAGATAACAACAAAAGACAAGTGCAACATAGACGGCCTTATTGCTAAGGTAACAATTTCTTCCAGGCAACCTTTGGGTGAAAGAAAAATGTGTAGCGGTAAGCGGGATAGTGCAAACCGAGTCAAATAGGTATCCTAAATACATTACATTACATATAATAAACTAAGTACAAGCTACTACATAGATATTTGTAGCATAAACTAATACATAATATATAATAAACTTATACATAAACTAATGGATAAGATAATGATAATGCAAACTACAATCAGAACTAGTCGAAGGAAATGACAGCAACAGTATCTACAGCACAGGATAAAAGTGAAGGAAACTAAAGATCAGACAGTAATTATTTCACTTGCAACGTACTTTTTTCAAAATGGGATATGTATTTTATAGTTTTAAGACTATCAAGTCTTTCTATGTTCGTGATAATGACGTACACAGAGTCGACAGTAAAGCGAGCTTACCCTTAAGCAGCCTGTTCACTCTCGCTTTGAAGATATTAAGGTTGAATGCATACATTCATATACATATAATCACGCCTTTATCCCTAATGGGGTAGGCAGAGCGCTAACGACCTAAACAAAGGTCGTTTCGCCACGTCTGACAAAGTTTTGAAGGTCATTTAAGCTGCAGTGACAGGTTGACAGCCCATCGCCTACATTGCAATATACTTAAACCCTCGATTCCCTTAGAATTTGAAGTTGAATGCATTTTGAAATAAATACGTAGACGCAATTTTTGGCTTATTCGGCACACGGCAATACTTTTGTTTTTTTGTAAAAGTATCTATTACTTTGTAGCACTATCAATTATGTAACATGTGTCTATATTGTTGGAACCTTAACGAGATCTCACATGTTTCTTTACAATCAACTGACGAGACGTGGGCGTGGTACCTATAGGTATATAAGTACATTCAACTTGCGTACAAAGAACGATATAACAGCTTAGTCATAAGCTCAATGCTAGAGTCATTGGTCTTATGAACTTGTACGACAAGAGTGTGAAGGAACGCTCTGATTTTGTATGGCAGTTTTTTTACAACTATTTAATGCATTATTTTCCTATGAAACAGAGCAATAAAAACGTGGGGCACATTTGAATTTAGTAACGTTGTAAAATTGTTCAACATATTTTTTGATCGAATGTTCTTTGTTTACTAGGATTTTAAGATCATAAGCCTTTCGCCTCGCTGTTCTACACTTGACAATCTATCATCCTGTAAAATTTCATCAAAATCAGTATAGTCATTTAGCTTTTCTTCTTAGCGAGTGTATTTTCGAGTCGAACGACGACCTGAAGAATCCTGGTGTAAGAGTTTTCAAACCAGCCCTCTGACATGGTTTTTAGTAAAGACCGCTGTCAAAAACAGCGAGCGGGACTGACGGTTTAACGTGCCCTCCAAAGCACGGAATCCTTTTTCTTTTCTGACAATCAGGTGATTCTGCCGGAAATGTCCTTACCACATACATATATACATACATAAATCACGCCTTTAGGGGTAGGCAGAGCGTTTAACGCCTCGTAAAAGGCGCTTTCGCCACGTCTGACAAAAATTGAGAGCAATTTTAGATTGTAATATGTATTGCTTTAGTGACAGGTTATCAACCCATCGCCTAAATTACAATACACTGTAACCCTCGAGTCCCTTTTGCTGACTTCAACAGCATGCCCGGGAGGAAGGGCAGCTGGAACATTCTATGTTTTTCTATCTCTCCCGGTCCAGCATGGAAGAGTCCTTACCAAACTGGGGAAAATCTCACAAAGTGATAAATTAACAAATAACATGTGTTCTCTTTGTTTAACCTCCGGGTCGCAAGCCCATGGACCACGGAGGCAGTTGTCATTTAGGTGCGAAGAGGTAACAAACAGACAAACTTATTTTCAGATTTCTAATATTAGTATGAATATTCAGTCACTACAACAACATCGTCAGAGACCATTTAAGATCATTGCACCAACGCAATAAGCAGTTTCTTTGTTGACTATGATTATGATTGCGATGTGACAATGTCCGAGGAGATTGTGAAAACAGTGGCGCTGGATGGCGAAAGAAAGATGGCGCTGACTGATTGTGATTATGGACCTTGCATGACGCATTTTGTACTTATATTAGTATCAACTAAATATTTACTTACTGACGATAATGACGAGTTCCGAGTAAGAATAGCACCAAGAGCCGTATTTTCGAAATGCTCGAACCGAAATGCGCATACGAAAAACATTATAGTTCGACCGATTCAAAAATATGGTTCTAGTTAATTTTAAAGAAAGTAGCAGTAATCCTGGAAATCGTATACCCGTCCGTAACTTGTCAGTCGTGTCGTGGCGGAAACTCCCTTTGTTAAGTCGTTGGCTCTGCCTACCTCTTAAAGAAAACCGGTGTGACTGTATGTATGTAACGTAGTGCCACATTTCAGACACTTTTACCTCCTCTGTATGGGCCGTGCTTATTTCTGATTTTCATTTATTTAATGTATCCCTTTATTGTTTCAGGTAAAATCCAGAGTTTCAAAGAAGTTCATAAAAAGAACGGTGAATTGTTTTCAAATCTTCTGCTAGCGGTATGTATGTGTATATCTATGTAGTAGCTTGTACTTAGTTTATGTATTATATCTAATGTAATGTATTTAGGACACATATTTGACTACGGTTGCACTATTCCTGCTAACCACTACGCATTTTTCACCCAAAGATTGCCTGGAAGAAATTGCTACCTTAGCAATAAGGCCGCCTATGTTGTACTTGTCTTTTTTTGTTGTTATCTGTTGTGTTGTATGATTTGTATTCTTACGTGCAATAAAGTATTTTTATGTTATGTGTACGTACGTACAAATACTTCTTTACTACATGTGTACTCAGCTACAATATTTTAGTCCGATTAACTAGATGTTTGTTTATTTGTATACTTGTTTGCTACTGAATGTATATCGATCGATTTCAAACATTTAACTTCTATTGTTGCCTCCATAAAACCCTTGAAAGACGTCGATCAGGGCCGTTACTAGAAAGTAGGGACGGACCATCAACGATGTATCTTAGCTGTCAAAACCCAACGCTTTATTTTGACAGCTGATATTACCTGACATACCACAATCACGGTGAAGAGGGACAGGTTCAACAAAAGATTTTATCTATACGCAATATGACAAAGATGGAGCTGTGTTAAAAGTAGGGTCAAACTTGTTTATCAATCACTAATAAATAATAGCGTGAATTCAATAAAATGTATACTAACAAATTAATAACTGCCTCCGTGGTCTAGTGGTCAGACCCATGGGCTTACGATCCGGAGGTCCTGGGTTCGATTCCAATTTAAAGTTAATATTTGTCAATTTATCACTTTGTGAGGTTTTCCCCAGGATATTGCAGGCTGAATCACCTGATGAAAGAAAAAGGATTCCGTGCTTCGGAGGGCACGTTAAGTCGTCGGTCCCGGTTGCTGTCTTTGATAGTAGTCGTTACTCAAACCACGTCAGAGGTCTAATAGCTGTGCTACTAGGCGGTTTGAGACTCTGACACCAGGGTTCATCGGGTCGTTCGACTCGAGAATTCACTAGCTAAGAAGAAGAATAAAATATATACCTAAGTATTTATGTGTTGTGTTATATCTTAAAGTGAAGGGTGGGACGATTATGAGACGGTTTTTTAATTTCATTGACTCAGCATCCCCTTTCGGTTTTCGGAGCACAACCTTTTACATCCTATATATACTGCTTTTCTTCTACTTTCTGGTCGTTTCCTGAATGCTATCCTCAGCATTGACTAATAATGATGAATCGAATTGATGTCAATCTTCTCCATTGGGTCCGATTCTGTGCCAGCTGTACCACTCCCTGTAAGCCAGATACAGGGAGTGGTTCAGCTGGCACAGTCACCCCTAACAGTCTGCAGTTCAGTAGACCTAGTTTCTTTCTTACTGCGAAAACCTTTTGTCTCAATGAGAAAATGTAATTGTATACGTGCCTCACACCTAAGTGTAGACGTAAAAAAGTACTTTTAGACAAAGACAATCTATCATCTAAAAAGGTCTGCTAAGACACGAAGATATTTTAAGACATGCCCGTTTCGTACCGTCTCACAAAGTACGTATACCCTTCTAGCGCCTCTAGGGAAACCTCCCTGAAATTCCCGGAGCGAAGTAGCGGGTGGGGGGTCGGGGGGTTTACACCTCCCACCTGACGAATAAACAAATTGACCACCGCTTTATTTACTCCCGTTATTTGTGGAAATGAAGACTGGGTATCGACTGGGGAATATAATGAACTCTCCACCTCTTGATAATGTCACCTGATGTTAGTTCCACTTGAATGCGGTTTTGGTACTCAGTTTGTTTATTTGTATTTAACCTGCTGGTAATAAGAGCTTTTTTTAATGATCCATACTATATTAGTCCCTTATCAATTTCAATTTGAACCATCATTTCCCTAGCCTTATCTCGTATGTCACGGGGTCGGCTACCTAATCTAGGGGATTGAACGAGGGTACTGGTTTTTACACAGAGCGACTGCCATCTGACCTCCGCAACCCAGAAGGGAATCCAGACCCAATCCTAGATAAGGTCAGAGTTTCCAGCCGCTAATGCTTAGCACTGGCCTCTGACATGGCTTAACGACTAATATCTACGGTATTAAACGATATTAACCGGGACCAACGGCTTAACGTGCCTTCCGAAGCACGGAAAAAGCGCCGAATAAACGTACGTATGAAATTCATAAATCGAAAAACACATTGGTACGTGGTGGGATTCGAACCACGACCTCCCGCTCAGGAGGCAGCGGCCCTATCCACTACACCATCGGGCTCTCCAAATTGGTTCAAATTTCAATTTGAACCATGGGACCATTAGTTTAGATATTCTATCAAAATAATAAATAAAGAAAAAATATTACATTTACAGGACCTTTTTCAAGTTTTAAGTCAGTCAGTCACTCTTGTGCGCATTAAAACTACTGCTAATACTAACTACTTTATATTTTTCTAATCTTTTATTTAATCTGTTAGCCATGGCTGTTGAACTCTAATAATTTGACCTTTTAATAGAAAGTGACCTATACTTTACCTTCGGAGCTCACTTTGATTAGTGTGGTCACGTGGTCAGTGCTATTGTACATACATACATACATACATACAATCACGCCTTTATCCCTAATGGGGTAGGCAGAGCATGAACGACCTAAACAAAGGTCGTTCCGCCACGTCTGACAAGGTTTGAGGGTTATTCAAGATGGATTTGTACGTATATTGCTGTAGTGACAGGTTGTCAGCCCATCGCCTAAATTGCAATATACTGAAACCCTCGGATCCCTCAGCTGATTTTTACAGCTTGCCCGGGAGGAAATGCAGCTGGCACATTCTATGTTTTTCTCTCGCTCCCAGTTCAGCAACTCTAATAATTTGACCTTTTAATAGAAAGTGATCTATACTATACCTTCGGGGCTCACTTTGATTAGTGTGGTCACGTGGTCAGTGCTATTGTACTTATACAATGTTTATGTACAATAAACTTGAACATAATATGACCTTTTGAAGGGCATTAAACTTTTTTCTATCAAGATTCTTAGAACTTTCACATTTATTGAAGCGTGAAAGCGATAAAAATAAGGTATTTATACAAAATAAAAGAAAAAGCTTGTGGTATACCTACACTGCAAGCTTTTTACTGGTTTTGATATCACTACATATACTAGCGTTTTATGATGATAACATTGATAACTAAGAAAAATTATGCAATGCTTTCTATAATGTTGATGATTTTTTTAAATAAGCGATGATGATGATGTAATTATAAATATCTTTTATTTCAGTTCTTATACTTATAATCTTTTACGTTCTTTTACTTCCATGCTGGGAGTGATAGAAAAACATAGAATGTTCCAGCTGCCCTTCCTCCCGGGCATGCTGTTGAAGTCAGCAAAAGGGACTCGAGGGTTACAGTGTATTGTAATTTAGGCGATGGGCTGACAACCTGTCACTATAGCAATACATATTACAATCTAAAACTGCCCTCAATTTTTTGTCAGACGAGGCGAAAGCGCCTTTTACGAGGCGTCAAACGCTCTGCCTACCCCGTAAGGGATAAAGGCGTGATTTATGTATGTATGTATGTATACTTATAATATGAAATGTCAAATAATTGTCCCTACTGAAATGTAATATTTATTATTATGAAATAAAGAGTATGAGTATGGATACTGTGCTGCTTCATTGCTCTGTGGGACATCCATCAGTCTTGCAGTATACACACAATACAGCATATGACTACAGTTCATATATTTTCTTGCCTATGTCATCTCACTGAAGAACAAATGCCTCCCTTCTCCTACAACTCAATTCGGTTTTGGTCTTCTAGATATTTCGTTCCTAACACTAAAAGTTCCTTGAATCAGAAAGAAAATAGGCAAAACTTTAACAGTCCCAAATAAACATTGAACTTGTACGAAGAAAAATTGGAAGGCGCACTCTATTTGTTTTCTGGCACTTCAAGTTACTTAAACTAATAAAACTTGACTTCAAAGGGATTCTTAGAAACGCTTACTTGTAACAGTTTGTAATGGAAAATGATTTCGCTTTCATGCAACTTTATTTTTTACTCCACACGATTTCAATTCTATATATATTCCATGCTGGACTGGGAGCAAGAGAAAAACATAGAATGTGCCAGCTGCATTTCCCCCCGGGCATGCTGTAAAAATCAGCTAAGGGATCCGAGGGTTTCAGCATATTACAATTTAGGCGATGGACTGACATCCTGTCACTACAGCCATATACCTACAAATCTATCTTAAATAACCCTCAAAACTTTGTCAGACGTGGCGGAACGAACTTTGTTTAATAAAGGCGTGACTATATGTATGTATGTATGTTTCAATTCTACTTAGCAAGTTCACAAACAAGTTTTTAGCAGAAAAATACCGTTACGACTAGATAAACTTTCCTTTAAAAGCAATACGTTAAATAATGAATAGGTCCCACTTGGGTTCGTCACATTGAAGTTACTTTAGACACAAACAGAGAATGATACTCGGTGCTTACAATCAGGTATATTTAAATTCACCTTATGATTTTATTTATGTACAAAGGTAGACAGTATATAAAAATCATGGCTTCGTTAACGGGTAGACAGAGTGTCAACGGGTATTTTAAATACTATTTCAAGAAATACACAGTCGTCTTAATGACCACGTGACGACTGTGTATTTTGCTTTGCTGTAGGAAAGGGTGTTCAAACTTTCGCCTATCATCATCATCATTTCAGCCTACATCTACCCACTGCTGAGTATAGGCCTTTTCTTAACTTTCCTTAACTATTGTCATCTATTTAAGCCCTCGCTTCTTTCTACTAGCTTTTAGGTAGGTTTCGCAGCTAGTAGGTAATAGGCATGTATATTGTAACTTTTTATTGTTCCTAATTTAAACATGAAACATCAGCAAAATAAACGAACCTAACCCAATGATATTATATATAGGTAGATACGTTACAAACGCGCGAAACTCGTGCCGTCAAATGGTAATAATTGTCACCATTTTGGGCAGTCCAGCTGCACTGATTACAAATAGCTATCTGTTTTACTCTTACGCTTTGCCTATTTTGTGTCGCATTCAGCGTTTGTTTAGATATGCAATGTTATAAATATGTATGTATATGTGTCGTGGAACAATTAAAATGTGCGTGCAGTATGAACGTAACGTATCTTTCTTAAAATATCATTGACCTAACCTAACGAATCATATGGTTCGCTAAATTAATTACATAAAAAAAAAAACAATAGATCTATCATTTATGCTAGAACGCTGTATCATTGATATTAACCAATCAACGCGCATTGTTTGGAGGGACGTATTTCAAACAGGATTCGGGGATCAGCATTTTGACAGCTCGTTAATAAGAACACCCTCTTTAGGTTATACAACCCTCGTGTTACAGAGGGATCAGTTACACGTTTGAAGGAATACTGGGTGTAAGGCCGCGTGCGAAATTCTTCTCGTCGGCCGCGAAGCGGCCGGCGGGGAGACGCCTTCGGGGCTAGGCCCCCTGGGCGTAGAATCTGTCGACGCCCGTAAAAACGGGCGTGGCGTGGGGTTAAAAGCCCATAGTGGGCGAAAAACGCCCCTCTATGGGCCATGAGGGTGTAAGGGACAGGTCCCCATCAACTTATAGGGCGAGTTGCTCAGTTAACGAAAGTGAACAGCTTTTTTCAAGAAGTAATTATCATCCCCACACTAATTTTGTTTGATCGAAGTAATCATTTTTGTATGGGTAACAGTATTTATTTTTCTTTTTCTGGAAGAACTTCCTTTCTTTATGAAAATTTACCAGTGTTATTGACTGAGCAACCCCTATCAGTTTGTGTTAAACTTTGATGACCTCTACATCCCATTTTAGGTGTTACCAAAATAAACTTATTGTTTGCTTGTCAATACGTTATCTTTTGAAGTATCAGAAGAAATATTCTATTATATCGTCGCAGATTTTATTCCTCACGAACAAAGATATTACATACATACATATAATCACGCCTTTATCCCTAATGGGGTAGGCAGAGCGTAAACGACCAAAACAAAGGTCGTTCCGCCACGTCTGACAAAGTTTTGAGGGTTATTTAAAATATATTTGCAGGTATATTGCTGTAGTGACAGGTTGTCAGCCTATCGCCTAAATTGCAATATACTGAATCCCTCGGATCCCTTGGCTGGTTTTTACAGCATACCCGGGAGGAAATGCAGTTGGCACATTCTATGTTTTTCTCTCGCTCCCAGGCCAGCATGGAAGTTAAGTTAAGTTACAAAGATATTACGACATGAAATATATATTTTTTATCTCTACGTTTGAAAGGCCGACAAAATCACGTCGTTTCTAAATTATCTACGTTTCTTCACATTTCATATGCACGTGGTGCCGTTACAGGGATGGCGAACATCGGGACGTAGACGTTTTCCATTAGCGCCATCTAGGGTTGCCTTCATCTAGAGATGCTCTTTAAATTAAAAAATATATAGGTATGTTTTTCTTCTATGCTGGACTGGGAGAGATAGAAAAACATAGAATGTTCCAGCTGCCCTTTCTCCCGGGCATGCTGTAGAAGACAGCAAAAGGGACTCGAGGGTTACAGTGTATTGTAATTTAGGCGATGGGTTGACAACCTGTCACTACACATTAGCAATACACATTACAAAATTGCCCTCAATTTTTGTCAGACGCGGCGAAAGCGCCTTTTACGAGGCGTTTTACGCTCTGCCTACCCCGTAAGGGATAAACGCGTGATTTTATATATGTATGTATGTAATTGAAAACTTACATGTTTCTATAATTTTCAAATCTTACTGTAAAAATACCATCCTGTATATACAAATTCTTTCTGTGTTATCTATCGGCGTGGGTTGGGCGCATGGGGTGCAAGTGCAAGAGAGACGCACGGTTTCCTTTGTTAAGGGATTAACCAGCGCAGGAACTTGGAGTAAACAAGTTGTTGTTCATCAATTAGATTTACTTGCGTTTGCGAACCATTCTCCCACTCAAATGATATTTTATTGTTATTACGCAAAAATATTCTAATTTTATTTATTATTTTAAGTATGTGTCGTATTTAAAAAAGAAAGTGTGCTGTATTTAGAAAATATGAATATGTTATGTTGTTTTATAAGTTAATTAAGTTTTTTGTTTTGTTTTTATTAGATTAAGGAGGAATGTGCAGTGCCAAGACAAACCTTTTTAAGGTTTATTGGTACTAAGAATTTGATGTCTGTAGAATCTTTTATATGTGAAATAAAATAAAATAAATAAAATATGATTTTGCAAGCAAGCAGATAGTTTAAGAAAAATACAGTTTGATATGAATTTACCATTTAAGTACCCCAAAGATAGCCCAGTAAACAAGCCGACATATTATATGCCGCAGGAATTGGCAGGCAGTCCGCACTTTTGTCCGTGCATTAGACTGATTGCCAGAGATCGTCCCTACTTTTGTTTGTCCTTCGCAGGCTTTTCTATTTATTTTCTATCGCGACATATTTTTCTGACATCCGGAACCCGGGACAATCCAGGCTCCTAGCAACCATAGCACCATCTCTGCTGTCACAGATCAAATGGCGCGAGCAAACCCCCGCCATTCCCGCAAATCCTTCTTGAGCCACTTTTAATATTTTATGCGATATTCTACCGGAAGGTCTGATTAAAGTCCGTTTTTTTTAATTCGTGACTTTTGCATTCTGGAACACCTATTGTCACGTGAGAACCATAGCGCGCCATCTCTGCCATCACAGCGCAAATGGCGCGGGCAACTCGCCGCCAATCCTTCTTTAGCTACGTTGAATATTTTATGCGAAATTCTACCGGAAGTACTGATTAAATTCTGTTTTATATTTTAATCCGTGACTGGAACACCTATTGTCACGTGACAACCACAGCGCCATCTCTGCCGTTACAGCGCAAATGGCGCGGGCAACTCGCCGCCAATCCTTCTTTAGCCACGTTGAATATTTTATGCGAAATTCTACCGGAAGTACTGATTCAATTCTATTTATTGTTGAATATTTTATGCGAAATTCTACCGGTAGTACTGATTAAATTCTGATTTATTTTTTTAATTCGTGACTGGAACACCTATTGTCACGTGACAACCATAGCGCGCCATCTCTGTCGTCACAGCGCAAATGGCGCGGGCAACTCGCCGCCAATCCTTCTTTAGCCACGTTGAATATTTTATGCGGAACTCCAACGAAAGACGGTGACGCACTTTGCATAATTCCTCAATCAACAACTCGCGACATTGAGAGCGTCTTCTCAAATGTAGGCCCTGAACCAAATTCTTGCGTCATATTTGCTAAGACTCCAAAGTCAGTATCCGAGTCATGTTCAAAACGCTTGGGTACTTTAGATCAGACATTCTAACTCTGATTTAGATAGCTGTGATTTCTTTTTAAGGTTTGTTTAGTACTATACCTCATTCGTTTTTAAGAAATAATTCCCGCCATACTAAAACGTGGATTTTGTTGGGCGACAATTATGTCTTAATAACGAATAAATTGAGACAAACAAGTACACTTACCTTATGTAAAGCGTGCTCACTATAAACAACCTTTTCGATATAACACCTAGCAAACACAACTTAAAACCGCAAACGTAATCAGGCGATTTTCTTTTCTCGGTTCCATAAAAACGTGTGCGTCGGAACTCCTTTCATGTCCTGTGTCGCGCCGCAGGTAGTTTCCCAAAGCCGATTCAGCGTTTCTTTGAACCGTAATCGGATTATTCTATCTCAGTTATCGGTGAACTGGTAAACGTAGAGTGCAGTCTATCCCAAAGTGTGGGTTACGAAATTGCTGGGTGTTGAGGGCGTCAACTGGAAATAATGGGTCCGCGTGCAACGTTCATGATTCGATTAGTCGTTGTACCTACTAAATAGATACAATGTCCAGTAAACTTGATCTGTCGTTATTCACGCACGTCATTATTTCAAAGCAAAAGTGACTGGTTATCTTTTCGCTACATCGTCGGTTATGTATCTATCACCACCAACCTAAACAATATAAAGAGAAAAAAAAAACATGAGTTGTGTAAGTCCATAAAATTATTTTTTACGGATTCTTTTCTTGATTGAATACTTTGATGCGGCTATTTTAGGGTTAACATTGCTCCAGTTGTAGGTATAGTACATAAGTACAGTTGGTAAGTTGAACCGTGTAAACGGATATTCCAGTGGGCTACAAGAATTCAAGTTCAAGTAGGAACTATGAACGGTCCTAATGTACTGTACAATCTAAACCGCCCATTACCTAAGTTCTAAGATCACTGTTTTTTTTTTAGATGTTAATCCAAATATTGGGAGCCACTGGAGTAGTGTATCTCCAAGGCGATCTGTCCTTGGAGCGTGTCCTGAGACGCGCGGCGGGAGCGTGAAGGAATCTCGGATTACTTCTATGTAAATTGTCTGAACAAACTCAATTCAAGTACGTACAGGCTTCACAGAAAAATCTACTGTTGCTGAGCAAATGTTAGGTCGTTTCCGAAGATAATGTTCAAGACACAGCTAAATAATTTAGAAGTAAGAGAATAGTAAACCGTACGATTTCATCTGCCTTACCTCCGACGACGATGCCGCCATTAGTATCGGTAGATATGTTTAAAAAATCTGAAAAGACGATGCTTTTGAAACTCGCATTGCATGAAACCTTTGGAGAATACGTAGTCTTTCGAAAAAACACAGAACTTTAGGAATTATTCGACAATATAAAATCTATAAACATACCTTACCTACAGTAAAAAGACAATCGAACTTAGAGTCTCTTTCTTTATATGAAGTCGGTTGAAAAGGGAAAGCTAAGTGATTTAAAGGCGGATTCCCCCAACAAATCGTTTGAGTAACCGGTGCCCAACTAATTGACATGGCCCTCGTCATGTGTGCTTGGAACTCATTTGTCCGACGTTGGTTCGACCCGGTGACTCATCGAAACTCGGGGGCTGTGCATTTTTTATGAGCACCAGATGACCATGGCTAAACATGGGCGGATTCCTAAATAAATAACTACAAAACTTACATGGATACCGATAAAAAATACAAGGACGCTGGTTCATTTATTTCCGGACATTCTGTAAAAGTCAGTAAGGGAATTTGAATTTCTCCGTGTATGTAATTTAGAAAATAAGCTTACTACATGTAACTTCAACAATATACAGTCCATTCTGGAATGACCCTTAATGATTACAAGAGTTGGTGGCGACTCCTTTTCATACCAATGACGCTCTGCCTATACCGTAAGGTCTACGTCGTGACTATTACGTATGCATTATAACTTCAATGGAGCTAAACTCACAAATGTAGTTTAATGAATTTGATCCAATTTATAGCTTCGATTGTTGAATGCAACCCACAAGATCATACCATACCACATTCCAAGATACCATTTATCATTAGTTTCAGTAATTCCACTGAACTATGGGCATTCAAAGTGTTCTGAGAAACAGTTTCTTCAATCGCCCGATAATGTATCACTCTTTGTTCTCTAGACAAAGCGCATTGTGGAGATTAAGGTGCCTTATCGGCCCGGCTAATGCTTAAGGAGATATACCAATCTATACCAACAGGTACAGTCAGCAAAGGTGATTTCTGTACAGGGCCGCTCGAAACGAATGAAATCATTTCAGGAAATTATTTATATATTTTAATGAAATTTCGTATATTGCAGTAGATAAATTGTGCAAATGCACAAGTTTTCATGACAAATCATTAAGAACCTCCTGAAAGTACTTTATCAGTTTCGAGCAGGCCTGCCCTCATAGAGTGCCACCAAGTTAAGTATGAAAGTGACGATATTGCAGCTAAAATTTGGCTATAGTTACACTGACAGAAATAAAGCGATTACAGCTATATTTTCGCCGGTAACAGATGAACGATTAAACGGATATTTTAGTGCCACTGTATGTCCTTTGCTGACTGTACGTACAGGGGATTGTCAGGGTTGTCGCCCTTTTCCAATATGTGCCGTTTTGTAGGGGTGCATTCTCAAGTGCAGGGGCAATAATCTTCCGTAACGCGTCGCGTGTTCTACCCTCCGGGGTGTTGTGTAATTTTATTTCGCCCCTAAAGAAGAAACTTGTCGCCTGGGAATAGTATTAAGACACACCCACACTGGTCGGAGTCAATGCGTGTTACATTGCTGTCTCTACGCCCTGTCAGTAACAAAAAAGTGCCCCGCTGAAATAATATTTTCTTTTTCATATTTCGCCGTATGTTCCTTTTCGAAAGTTGTTCAGTTTCATGTGTAGATTCCCACCCTAAGCCTCGGTCATGGTCAGAAAAATTATTTGCTCCCTGTACATAACGGCAATGTAGGTATACAAAATTTCTTCGCCGAACCACGCCTCCGCCTCAAAGTGCAACCGAAACTTGGTAGCGACGTCACCGCATAGAAAATTGCAACGTCTCGTGCTTCATTTGAATGCAAATTCCTGGACAATAAATGCCAAGAGCAACTTTTCAACTACACTTTAAGAAGAGCATCTTTTACGCTATAAATTCGATACAGACATTTTGCTGCATTGGGTCATTCACTGTTGTTGAATATTGCAGATATAGAGTATTTGATTGATACTTACGAATTAACCGAAGCCCGATAGGTAAAAAGAAAACGGAGTAAGTAAGAGAGTTTTTATTATACCTTCAGATATAAATTAAATCGTAAACGCGAAACACTATCCCGATTTTTGAAGCGTTTTGCGGTTCTGTTACAGTACAGTCCGAAAACATGTACTTGGAAGTTTGAAATTTTACAACAATATTTTTGTCAAACACCCATTTGTCAACTCCCACGTTTCGGACAAAGATCGGAGACCTCGATGGTGTAGATCAAAGCCCTGAACGCTACCAGCGGTTGCCGTATCTGCAGGTGAGCATCGTAGATCAGACATAATGGCAACATAATTCGCGTCCGGCTCGGTCAGCTGACTCGGCACGAGTGCCAGTGTTGCCAAGTCTTTTAGTATGAAATCGTAGAAAAATCTATTTCAAGTCGCCTAAAATTCGCCCAAATATTTGTCGAATAGGCTACTTTGATAGGGGCAATTTTAAATAATATATAGTACGGACGTAATTTAAATAATTCGGTTCGATCTCGATGACGATGCTCTTAGATAATCTTGAATCAAAAAGGTTGAATAGTACAAATCTCCAATGACAGCTGAGAAATCCCTTGTGTTTCGGCTCGTTGTGTTCGTTATCCTATATGTTGAATAGTCTAATTTTGCTCCATTATTTTTTCGAAATAGACCACACAGCTAGACTAAATGGCGAAAGAAATTTTGGTTGCCTCAGCACCTGCTGAGATAGTCTTATTGGCGAAAAGTCACCGCAGTTGGCAGCACTGGCCAGTGTAGCCTAGCCAGCCAGTGCCCGCAGATCGTGAGTGCCGATAAAATGCGGGTACTCGTAAGTTTTATGGAGCGACCGGTAGCGCAGCCTGTTTCCTCGTTATCGCCGACAGGGGGCCTTAAATCAGACGCCTTTTATTCTTAAAGGCTTTAAGCCTGACAGTGTTCGATGCTCCACAAGTCTTTAGGGGGCGATATGGGGTAGACTGGTTGGTTAAGCAGCCTCTTCTTGATGGAGTTTGTTGGTTAAACGGTTATTGAGAGGTTTTCTGAGAATTTGTTCCCTCAAATTGCGTGCTTTCATGTTGGACTGGGAGAGAGCGATAGAAAAGCATAGAATTTTTCACATGCTTCTCTTCTCGGACATACTTACCTACTATAGAAATCAGTGAAGGGAACGAAAGGTTTCAGTGTATTGCGTTGCAATTTAAGCGATGGGCTCACCTATCACTATAGCGATACACATTTCAATCTGATATTGCCCTTAATACTTGTAAGCCGTGGTCAAATCGCGTTTTAGTAGGCCTTACGCTCTGTCTACCCTGTAAGGAATAAAGACTTTACTATGTGTAAGTGTGTCATATAATTGCGTGCGTAAAAGCAATGTTTGAGTAAAAACTTGCTATTGCCGGCTCCATTTTAGTTGGGAACTAACTATGAAGCTATTAAAGTTTTTTCCGATGATCCGGTTGGCAGACCACCAGGAAAACGCGCTCAACTTGCAAGAAAGTTTGCCGGTTAACAAGTTTTTACTGTCAAGTAGGCAACCGGGATATCGTGGAATGGAACTATCACGCGATACGATCTTAAAACTGTTTCATATTCAATTTTATACCAATTTTCAATTGAATTCAAAGATCGAATGCGCCAGCTACTTTTTTACGGGGAATATTATAATACTTACAGATAATATCTTTTCCATGCTGGACTGGGAGCGAGAGAAAAACATAGAAGGTGCCAGCTGCATTTCCTACCGGGCATGCTGTAAAATCCAGTTAAGGGATCCGAGGGTTCAGTATATTGTAATTTAGGCGATGAGCTAACAACCTGTCACTGCAGCAATATACATACAAATCTATCTTAAATAACCCTCAAAACTTTGTCAGGCGTGGCGGAACGACCTCTGTTTAGGTCGTTTACGCTCTGCCTACACCATTAGGGCTAAAGGCGTGATTATATGTATGTATGTAATATTATAATACTCAGGGACTCCATTAGATATTTCTGAAAGATTCTGTAATTAAAAGTTGACAAATGTAGCACAAGTGCTTTTAGACTTTTGAAGAACTGGCGTAACCTTTTGGTCTTGTAACTTGAAAACTATTTAACTTTCTGATGGTAAAAAAGATTGAAATTGATTAGATAGTTTTAGAGACAAATGGATTACAAACCAACAAACAAATGTTTCCTTGAACTAATATGTTTAGAAGTCCTGAATTATTCATGTACTGTTATTTGTCCAATGAGACTATGTTACAGTCTAGACATTTAATCATTCATACATTCTGAAGGGCGGAGGGACAACCACAGAGGTTCGAAATTTGTGCTTGTGTTTAATTAAACACTATTAATTCGTATGGACTTAAGACTAGCACAGTACAAGAAAGAAACAGTAAAACGTCTTTAAACAATCCATTCAAATGAGCCTTACTACTAACAGTCACTAGAGTCAAGATCAAATCCAAATTAAAAAGACACAGAATTGCATGAATCTTAGTTTGTAATGATGATGGACGAGGTATAAATCTTAGGTGGGTATTTCTAAATTAAATTCAAGCCTGAATAGATAATTGCGTTGATACTCACGACGTAATTCCTAATTCTAATTCATAGTAGCGCTGCCACTTTCTCAACTTTGACATAAGAACAGGATAGCAAATATACACATGACTTTGACATTCCTAATCTGACATAAGACTGCTTATTTGACTTAAAATAGGATAGCATGCTCTATGCTCCGTTCTTATTTGAAGCGTCTTACGTCAAATTAGGAATGTCAAAGTCAGTTTATTTGCTATCCTCTTCTTATGTCAAAGTTGAGAAAGTGACCACGCTACTATGAATTAGAACTATGTCGCGAGAATCGACACGAATGTCTTTTTTCCCTTTTATAATATCTCACTCTACCTTTACCTTTAAAGGTAAAGATATTCTCAAATTATAATCATCCTATCTACTTAACTTCGTCTATAAATACATACATACATACATATAATCACGCCTTTATCCCTAATCAGGCAGAGCGTAAACGACCTAAACAAAGGCCGTTCCGCCACGTCTGACAAAGTCTTGAGGGCCATTCAAGAAAGATTTGTACGTATATTGCTGTAGTGACAGGTTGTCAGCCCATCGCCTAAATTACAATATACAGAAACCCTCAGATCCCTTAGCTGGTTTTTACAGCATGCTCGGGAGGAAATGCAGCTGGCAAATTCTATGTTTTTCTCTCACTCCCACTCCAGCATGGAAGATCATGATCATGGAAGTCTATAAATTAATGAGTTTATTATTACCTCCAATATAAAATTTAAAAAATCATCGCTGATTTCTACGAAGAAAGAAAATGAAGTAGCCCCCGCTCCGTTGGTAGCAAAAACTAATTACATTAGAAGTTGTTGCGCAGAAAACTATAATCCCCTTGAGATTATAATTTAAATGAAGGGGATCTATCGGGGGGTCTTTTGATTTTCGCACTAACAGGATTATGATAATGGTGATGTAAATCATGATTTAAATCAACCGGCCCATAAGCAACCGGGGGAGATTGTATTAGATAAGGCTCTAGACGGACGAACCGCAATGAAACTGCGAACCGACGGACATATTGCAGTTCAGATGCATTTTCATTGCGTGACAACTTTTAACGTGCATTTGGAATTTTACAATGGAAACCAACTTTAGCAAAAAATCAAATTTCGGAACAACAAATCATAACTTTGTCAACAACACGTATTTGCTGTTTTGAATTTGAATTTATGTACTTTAAAATTGTAAAGAAAAATCAATTTATGAGCCGTAAGACACGTTGGTCTCGTCTCGATTGATGATTGGAAAATTCCATTGGGTATTGATAATATGAACTGAAATTTCATACATACATACATATAATCACGCCTTCATCCCCCATGGGCTAGGCAGAGCGTAAACGACCCAAACAAAGGTCATTCCGCCACATCTGACAAAGTTTTGAGGGTTATTTAAGATAGATTTATAGGTATATTTATAGGCATATAGCAATATACTGCAATTTCGCAGTCGGATTGCAGTTGATTTACAGTCCCTCTGTCTAGCCTTAGATAAGTCTTGATTTAGTGTCTGCATATCATAATTTGATGGTAAATTACGATTCGTTAGGCCGAAATCCGGTTTAGGATTTGATTTGGTTGCGTTTTAGTTTTAGGAGGTTTATATTTATTATTTAGTATCTAGGTTAAGGTTTTTGCAAAGTACGATGCACCAATATTTACGGTCTTGTGGATTCTATAAGGTGTAAGGGACAGCGTCCCGCAATCTGATATTGCTCAGTCAACGACATGACAACTATCAGCAGGATTTTTTTTTTTTCAGGAAGGCTTTCATATGAATTGTCTGATCGAGGTGAACATTTTGTGTGGAAAAGCCATTTTTTTTTCACTTCCTAAAAAAGAGTCCTGCTGATAGTTGATCAGTGTGATCAGACGCTGTCCCTCATACCTGGTATAATATATCGTATGTTATATACTTCTTCTTAGCGAGTGGATTCTCGAGTCGAATAACCAGTTATATACATACTTTTTTTTTTTTTTTTTTTTTTTTTACCTGGCCTGAAATGTCCCACTGCAGGGCAAAGGCCTCCCCTTTCTTTTTCCACTGGTCTCGATCTCCAGCTATGTTTTGCCAGTCTTTTTCAAAAGAATCTATGTCATCGCACTTACTTATAGTATGTGAAAATTCATTCGATATTTTTATTACAAGGGCGAAACCGCAGACAACAAGAACTTAGACAGACCCTGGTTTCGTATTTAATTACCTATAGGAATTGTGTGCGGTTTAACTGTACCTATTATGCAATGCAATATAACTTATTTGTCAAGTATAAAATAAAAGTAATTGCATTAAAAATACAATCAAAATACCAACAACCTTATATTTTAAAAATCAAAAGCTTTTATTAAGGAAATACGTTAAATGACTTTTAATGATTATTCCAGGCCAGCATGGAAGACTAATTTAAGCTCATTATCTTTATTTTCTTGAGCACTTTCTATTACACATGATGACGAAGGTCTACATACATACATACATAAATCACGCCTTTATCCCTTACGGGGTAGGCAGAGCGTTTATCGCCTCGTAAAAAGCGCTTTCGCCACGTCTGACAAAAGTTTAGGGCAATTTTAGATTGTAATATGTATTGCTATAGTGACAGGTTGTCAGCCCATCGCCTAAATTACAATACACTGTATCCCTCGAGTCCCTTTTGCTGACTTCAACAGCATGCCCGGGAGGAAAGGCAGCTGGAACATTCTATGTTTTTCTATCTCTCCCAGTCCAGCATGGAAGTAAGTAGCGTGTTATTACTGAGTTAATATTACTTCATCTCTACCCGTGCGTGTCGTAAGCTGTGACTAAAACAAAACTTATTTATTATACCTAGTGAGTATGGTAAGTAAGTAGTACTACCAGGCGACTGAGTTACATAATTATAACGATTTCCATACTATTTCAAATTAGAAATGCTGGGTTCAAATCACCCCGCCGCCGCAACAGTATATCTACTTAGTACTATACACTTTCTTCCATGCTGGCCTGGGAGCGAGAGAAAAACATAGAATGTGCCAGCTGCATTTCCTCCCGGGCATGCTGTAAAAACCAGCTAAGGGACCCGAGAGTTTCAGTATATTGTAATTTAGGCGATGGGCTGACAACCTGTCACTACAGCAATATACTTACAAATCTATCTTAAATAACCCTCAAAACTTTGTCAGACGTGGCGTTACGACCTTTGTTTGGGTCGTTTGCGCTCTGCCTACCCCGTTAGGGATAAAGGCGTGATTATATGTATGTATGTATGTACTCTACACGTCACATTCATCTCACACAAATCATGCATTTGTTAAAAATACAATATCATTATTAATTTTATTTAACAGTTTATTGCACACATGATCATACAGAGGACACAAACATAATAAACAATAGCACAACAGGTACAGCTTATCTCTAAAAAGAAAACTCTTCCAGCTGACCTACGGTAATGAGAGTGCATAAGTAGGGCAGATAAAGCGTGTACAATTATAATATAGGTAAAATTACATTGAATAAAATTCAAAGCCTAATATCATAATAAATATACCTACAATTTACATTAATACATAAATATAGTAATTAATAAATAATCTAAATCACTAGTATAATAACAAATAATAATTATATAAATTGTAGATAACTAATAAACTTATAAAAATATGACAATAACGAATTAATTTGCAAGAGAAAGATTTACTCGCTTTTTGAAAATATCGTCACAGGTGCGCACACACACAGACACATCTATTACTATCAACACAAAAAAAACGTAAATAGCTCGGCGTGTTTTATCGGTAGTAAACCCAGATCTGCTCCCCTATATAACTCTCTTCCTCCTACTAGTGTTTGCCGCCTGCAGTGCTGATATATATCATATATCTTTCATGCAGGACTGGGAGTGAGAGAAAAACATAGAATGTGTGCCAGCTGCATTTCCTCCCGGGCATGGTGTAAGAATCAGCTAAGGGATCCGAGGGTGTCTGTATATTGCAATTTAGGCGATGGGCTGACAACCTGTCACTACAGCAATATAGCTGCAAATCTATCTTAAGTGATCCTCAGAACTTTGTCAGACGTGGCGGAGCGACCTTTGTACGGGTCGTTTGCGCTCTGCCTACCCCATTGGGGATAAAGACGATAAGATATATATATATATATATATATATATATATATATATATATATATATATATATTGCTGAAACAAACAATATCGCACTAGAAAGGAAAACAATATTGAATAAATAGGAAATGGTAAAAATAAACAGAAGAATCTTCTTTTTTAAATGGACAAATACGCAAATAGAAATAGAACTTATCCAAATGACATTTGTAGAGAAAAAAGTAAGAGTTTTTCTATATTTCTGATAGAGCGCTTAGCCGAACATGATCGTCAATGATTATTTTACGCATAGATAAGCATGGGGATGTAAGTTTGTTTTCCATACAAAATTTGACAGATCATGTACAAATAAAGCTGTCTGTCGGAGCTTTTGAAACAAAATTTGTGAGCTTGAAAGACCGAAGATGAAAGAAGATTGATTTTACTAGCGTACAAAAGGTACTCGAAGTGTCAGCTTAATTTTAATATTGTTAGTGACAGTCATACTGAAAGAGTTACCAAAGACATCAATAATCCAGTACATAATGGCAAGGCAAGTAAAGTCATTAGAACGCTATTATTATGGTATGGGTTTAATCTGTTCTAATCTAATGGGCTGACAACCTGTCACTATAGCAATATACATCATAATCAGCTGTAATGAATAACCCTCAAACCTTGTCAAACGTGGCAGAACGACCTTTGTACATACATACATATAATCACGCCTTTATCCCTTATGGGGTAGGCAGAGCGTAAACGACATAAACAAAAGTCGTTCCGCCACGTCTGACAAAGTTTTGAGGGTTATTTAAGATAGATTTATAGTTACATTGCTGTAGTGAAAGGTTGTCAGCCCATCGCCTAAATTGCAATATATAGAAACCCTCAGATCCCTTAGCTGGTTTTTACAGCATACCCGGGAGGAAAGGCAGCTGACACATTCTTCTTTGTTTTTCTCTCGGTCCCAGGCCAGCATGGAAGAACTTTGTTTAGGTTATTTTCGGTCTGCCTACCCCGATGAATGCGTAATTTTATGCATGTTTAACTTAGGTAGTCACTGAGTGTGAATGAAATTGCTCATAGCTATTTTATTTACTAAGGCGGCAACACTGAACTCTAGTTATAATCATGTTTACATAAGGGAGTGTTTTTTTCTCGTATATTTTTTTCTTCACGCTCCTCGGTGAGAAAAAGTGCCGGCTTCGAGTTTCCTTGTCGTTTTCGTTTTGCTTGTCGTGTCTGTCAGTATCAGAAACGCTGAGACGCGCGATAGAATTTGAATAATCTAGTGTAGAGGTGACATAGATTCTTTTGAAAAAGACTGGCAAAACATAGCTGGAGATCGAGACCAGTGGAAAAAGAAAGGGGAGGCCTTTGCACTGCAGTGGGACATTTCAGGCTAAGTAAAAAAAAAAAGTGTAGAGGTATTGGTTCGTAAGTGTTTGTTTATTATCTAACTAGTTAACCATGCTGGCCTGGGAGCAAGAGAAACACATAGAATGTGCCAGCTATATTTCCTCCCAAGCATGCTGTAAAAACCAGCTAAGGGATCCGAGGGTTTCAGTATATTATAATTTAGGCGATAGGCTGACAACCTGTCACTACAGCAATATACCTACAAATCTATCTTAAATAACCCTCAAAACTTTGTCAGACGTGGCGGAACGACCTTTGTTTAGGTCGTTTGCGCTCTGCCTACCCCATTAGGGATAAAGGCGTGATTATATGTATGTGTATGTAGTTAACCATGTTTCAGTCTACATCGTCTCTCCCGAAAGCTGAAACTAGGTACGAACTCTAATACTATATTTTTTGGCATTCGAATAAAAAAAAAGGTACATATTATTAAAAGAACTTGTGCCACTTCTCCACTTTTAGTTCCAAGAATACTTAAAAAGCTTCAAAGCTGTTAATAGAAGACGTTTCAATGGTTTTCTTAATTCAACTCCAATCACATTTTTTAACAAAATTAATGAAATAAGTTTAAAAAATAAAATATATTAAAAAAAACATGCTGGACTGGGAGCGATAGAAAAACATAGAATCTGCTAGCTGCATTTCCTCCCGGTCATGCTGTAAAAACCAGCTAAGGGATCCGAGGGTTTCTGTATATTGCAATTTAGGCGATGGGCTGACAACCTGTGACTACAGCAAATACCTACAAATCTATCTTGGGTTAACCTCAAGGCTTTGTCAGACTTGGCGGAGTAACCTTTGCTTAGGTCGTTTATGCTCTGCCTACCCCATTAAGGATAAAGGCGTGATTAAAGTCTTCTAATATCTTGGAATGGGCGTGGCGACAGAATATATCTCCGTCCATATGGGAGTCATCAGTGAGATTTGTGACCGAGCTCCGAGCTATGCCACTTCTCCGCTCTTAATTCCAAGAATTCCTTAAAAAAGCTCCAAAGCTGTTAATAGGAGACGTTTTAACGCTTTTCTTAATTTAACTCCAACGTAAATACACAAGTGGGAATGACATTCTGCATTTTTTTTTTGTTTTTGTAAATTGGTTCTTTGTTAATTTGTCCCGTTAAGCCCATTTCGACTTAGGTATTTTAATTGAGTAGGTATTTATTACTAAGTATAACAAGTTTAACTGTTTTCTTAAATTACTATAATCGCAAACTTTTCGAGAAATATCGCTAAATAAAAAATATCACACGATAAAGTTTAATCTGTGATTTTTCCGTGCTTCGGAAGGCATGTTAAGCCGTTTAATACCGTATCCATTACCGTGGCCAACATCTCCAGCGGAAAAAGTAATAATACCGTAGATATTAAGTCGTTAAGCCAAGTCAGAGGCCAGTGCTAAGCATTGGCGGCTTGAAAACTCTGACCTAATCTATGATTGGGTCTAGTTTCCCTTCTGGTTTGCGGAGGTCAGATGGCAGTCGCTCTGTGTAAAAACCAGTACCCTCGTTCGATCACCTAAATTAGGAAGCCGATCCCGCGATATACGGGATAAGGCTAGGGAGATTATGACACGTATTAGTTAAAGTTATAGCAGCTATTTACTTACGTACCTAGGTACTTGAATAGTGCAGTCACGTGACATCAACTACTTTCCAAATGGCAGACCGAGGTTTAGCTCGTTTGCCTTCATTAAGCTCTAAAACTTACAACTGTTAAAGTCTTTAAAAGAACACATTAAAAACACCATTCTTACCTTACCGAACAAGCACCGGAAAGCTCTTCAAACAAAACATAATCAGATAACACGTTCACTCCCCTAGCTTGTCAACTGTTCGGCTGCCATGTTCAGGGTATCCCCGACGCATACTAGCGCCTCCATCAGTAAAAAAACTGTTACTCACTGAAAACAATTAATCGCAAATCCGATAGAACATTGAAATATAGGCATAAGTATAGGTAATTTTTTTTTCAAGTATTTAATATTAATATTTTAAGTGTTCCGTTTTTCGTAATCTTTGAATTTGTGACTACAATTAACTATAAATCGTTAATTAGTCAGATTCTAAACTATCGTTAATTTTAAATAAGTATATGCCACTACGTTTACTTCAATCTGATCTTTCGGATTTTCGGTTTTTTTATTGTTGCGTGCGCCACTTAGCCTAGGAGAGTCTCTTGAGTCACTATGCCATGTTAAGCAAGGTCGCTAACCCACCATGTGCAACTCATTATGGGATTGAGACGGAGCTTATGGTGACAGACTGAGGGGCGCCTTTTAATAAACAGATAGAATGTCTTACGTTTGAACCAGTCAATTTTATAGATGTATAAACATGCTGGACTGGAAGTAAGAGAAAAACATAGAATGTGACAGCTGCATTTCCTTCCGAGCATGCTGTAAAAACCAGCTATGGGATCTGAGGGTTTCAGTATATTGTAATTTAGGCGATGGGCTGACAACCCGTCACTACAGCAATATACGTACAAATCTATCTTAAATAACCCTCAAAACTTTGTCAGACGTGGCAAAACGACCTTTGTTTAAGTCGTTTACTCTCTGCCTACCGCATTAGGGATAAAGGCGTGATTATATGTATGTATAAAATGACGAATGGTATTTATACAGTATGTAGTTTAGCGAACACGCACGATGGTGATTTTAACATTTATCATCATCTCCCTAGCCTTATCCCGTATCTTACGGGGACGGCTACCTAATCTAGGGGATTGAACGAGGGTACTGGTTTTTACACAGAGCGACTGCCATCTGACCTCCGCAACCCAGAAGGGAAACCAGACCCAATCCTAGATTAGGTCAGAGTTTTTTTCAAGCCGCCAATGCTTAGCACTGGCCTCTGATATGGCTTAACGACTAATATCTACGGTATTAAACGATATTAACCGGGACCAACGGCTTAACGTGCCTTCCGAAGCACGGAAAAAGCGCCGAATAAACGTACATATGAAATTCGAAAACCGAAAAACACATTGGCAGCGGCCCTATCCACTACACCATCGGGCTCCTTATGTTATTAGTAACTAATAACCAGAGGTCGGAAATTCGGGTGCAAAAAAAGTAAAAACCTACTGTTGGAGCTACTAAGAGTTGCTACAACCACCTTTTTCAAGATTTTTAGGGCTCCAGTTTATTTTTCTTTATTAAATTGTTTTAGTAATGCCAATGTGTTCTTTGCGTCAATATAAGTCGAAACTGATTGCAATTTTTTTTAATATTTGTTTTAATTTGAAAGATAAAAGTAGAAATGAGTTTTCAATGTACTGAAAAATATTAAAAATATAAAAATATCGTTTGATTGTTTGATATTTTTATTGAATACCCTTTATAAATGATTTCTACAATGCTTTTAAAATTTGAATGGGGCCCTCGGGGGCCCAAATGCGTTTTATTTAAAAAAAATTGACGAGAAAATTAAAATTAAAATTCGTATTTGGCAAGGTTAAGACAAGATAAACGCTTTTTACTCTTGTATTTTTTTCTATACGGTTGATAGTTTCAGGATAAATTGATGTTGAAGTTAGCAGGACACAATCGTTCAAAACCAAGCAAAGTAGTGGTTTTTATGGTGAAATCGTCTAGGTTAAGAAGAGATAGGCAAGGCACTTCTCTTTCTTGTTATTTTTTCTCTACGGTTGACAGTTTCACATTGAATTGATGTTAAAGTTGTTAGGACAATTTGGTTTGTAAAATATGGCAAGTACACAAAATCAAAAGTGTATTACATGTAACCTAGTATCAAGTATTTTCTCTGATATACTTATTGGAAACCGGCTAACCCAGGGAGGGTTTCAGTATTGTATTTTAAACGATGGGCTGACAACCTGTCACTATAGCAATATACAGATCCACCTGGAATGACCCTCAAAATTTGTCAGACGTGGCGGAACGACCTTTGTTTAGGTCGTTTACACTTTGCGTACCCCATTAGAGATAAAGGCGTGATTATATGTATGTATGTACTTATTTGTAAAATATAAAATAAAGACGAATCCGGTAAAATTCTTTTTATATATATATGCGAGTGCTTGACTGGTCTTATTTTAAGGATTTAGGTGCTTACAATGAACCTTAATAGTTTCACAACGAAAGAAAAAAGTATAGTAATGTTTAAGCAGTAAAACGCTTTGGGGCCTTCAGGCCCAAAAATTGTGTCCAGGGAATTTTAACATCAATTCACTGTGAAACTGTCAACCGTAGAGAAAAAAATCTTTCTTGAAAGAGAAGTGCCTATCTCTTCTTAACCTAGCTGATTTCACCATAAAAACAACTACTTGGCTTGGTCTTGAACAATTGTGTCCTACTAACTTCAACATCAATTTACCCTGAAACTATCAATCGTAGAGAAAAAATTACAAGAGTAAAAAGCGTTTATCTTGTCTTAACCTTGCCAATTACGAATTTTAATTTTAATTTACTCCGCATTTTTTTTTAAAGAAATAAAACGCTTTTGGGCCCCCGAGGGCCCCATTCAAATTTTTGTGTAAAAATAATAAAAGCATCGTAGAAATTATTTCTAAATGGTATTCAATAAAAATATCAAACAATCAAATGATATTTTTATATTTTTAAGATTTTTCAGTACATTGAAAACACATTTCTACTTATATCTTTCAAATTAAAACAAATATAAAAAAAAATTGCAAACACTTTCGACTTATATTGACGCAAAGAACACATTGGCATTACTAAAACAATTTAATAAAGAAAAATAAACTGGGGCCCTAAACATCTTGAAAAAGATGGTTGTAGCAACTCTCAGTAGCTCCAACAGTGGGTTTTTACTTTTTTTGCACCCGAATTTCCGACCTCTGCTAATAACACAAGGTAGGTAATTTTGAGATATTGAGTGAGTCTGCCCATCAAACTTATTACTTTGGAGAGGTGTAATTGTAATGAATAAATGTACTTACCATCATATAAATAACACAAGGCATTTTTTTTTAAATATGTTTTTTAAGAAAAGTAAGCTGCAGCACCTAGACCACGACCACAGAAACTAAATATCAAAGTAAATAGCATAGATACAACAGTAACCTTCATCAGCCATCTTATTTGTAGCTTTATATCGAGAAGAAAGGTAATGAAATAAGGTGGACGGAGTTTTATGTCCTTAAGCGAGGCATGTGACAGACGGAGCGACGCCTGCGAATAAAGGAAGGGAATTTCCCTCTGAGATAAACTGGTTCTTTTCTGATAGCAGTTTATGAGTTCGCCGCTGAGTGGATTGGCCGGTTGGCAGTTCTCTTAACGGTGGTACGTCCGATGTTAAATCAGATAAGCCACCTCAAAGAATGGTCCTCTTTGAGGTGGCTTATCTGATTTCGATAAAATATATATAAAATGATATTTGTATTCATTACTACTAAAAACCAACATGTTTTACAACACGATATACTTGCTTAGCTTCCTGTACTTAGAAGTTAAAAATGCGACTGCTGTAGTATCATCCTACACCCAAAACCCATCAAAAAGCTAAAACTCTAAAAATCTCTCATGAAATTCGTTCAAAAACACAACAAATACCCGTGATCCAAAACCAACGCTTCTCAAGCTATTGACCCTTGAAAGGAGGCTGTTAAAAAGGCGAAAAATACTTAATTGAGTCGGAGTCGTGACTGGCTCGGCGGATGGTAAGGTTCAAAGAAGGCGTGCCCACCAGGCGTGAAAATGTACTCCGGGCCTTTACTTCTTACCCTTGGATCGTGGGGAGAGATTACCAGCGGTATCTTGAGAGCCTGTGTGTGTTTTCTTTGCATAGATACAAAAAAACACGCCTTTATTTTCTTACGTTGTCGGTTGTATGAGATCATCAACGGCCTTATTTGTAGTTCAACATTGAGGTCATTTTGTAGTACTGTATTGCCCTCTTTGACCAGGAGCCGTATTTTTGGAACACTCGAATAGATTTCGCATACGAAACACTAAAATTCGCATGGTTTCTACAAAGTACAATAGAACACATACTAAAACCCTTTAGTAACATAACAGATGCTTATCGTCAAGGAAGAAGATAACGCGGTAAATCTGCCGTCTTGTTGCACTAACATTGCGTACACAAACATTTTTATGGAGTCGCAGCGGTTCTCAACATTAGGTAGGTATAATTAAAAAACGAATTAAAAAACGTTCCTTGGAACAAATAATTTCTGTCTGATCTTTAGTTTCCTTCACTTTTATCCTGTGCTGTAGATACTGTTGCTGTCATTTCCTTCGACTAATTCTGATTGTAGTTTGCATTATCCTATCTTCCATTAGTTTATGTATTAGTTTATTATATATTATGTATTAGTTTATTTTACAAATATCTATGTAGTAGCCTGTACTTAGTTTATGTATAATATGTAATGTATTTAGGATACCTATTTGACTAGGTTTGCAGTATCCCGCTTACCACTACACTTTTTTCTTTCACCCAAAGTTGCCTGGAAGAAATTGCTACCTTAGCAATAAGGCCGCCTATGTAGTACTTGTTTTTTGCTGTTATCTATTGTGTTGTATGTTGTATTATTACGTGCAATAAAGCATTTTTATGTTATGTATATTTATAATAGCTTGCTGTGTTCCGTCGGTGTGTAAGAAAGCCAGTTGCCCATAAAATCTTCGTGTAAGCCAGCTCCATGTCGACTCTATCACGATCACCACTGGTTTACGGTATAGTCAAAATCATAATATTGCCCATCACTGCTGGGCAAAGGCCTCCCCATCTTTTTCCAAAACTTTTCGGTTTTTGGCGATTTTGGCCCAGTATTAATCAATACCTGTTAAGTATTCCTGCCATATCTTCTTTCGTTTTCCTCTAGGCCGACGTTCTACTGAGATCCAGTCCAGATTAATTGTATTTCCAAATCTAGATTCATTAGAAAACGTAGTCAACGAAAAAATAAAAAGAATAAAATGTTCGGGAGCCACTGGTCCACCATAAAGTGTTGATGCGGCGTGGATGTAGAGCAATCACCACGCCACGAGCCGCCGAACGCCTTGGTTTATTAATAAAGGAATGTTGCAATATCCTGCTCGTACAATCACATATGTGCACATAAGCGGATGAGTCGAGTGTTGCGGCTAAATTGTTTATTGTTTAATTTTGTATCGAAAGTCAATCGTTTCATGATTTTAATTTAAAAATTTGAATTTATAGTTCTGAGGTTAGGTTCACAAATACATAATAAATACCTACGCTACAGTTGTAGCAACTGGTCTCGGTTGGAAAGATCTAAACGTTACCTCGCAAGATCGAAATCAGTGGAAATCCCTTCATCGAGCCCCATATACCTGATGAGGGATAACAGGACTTCATTATCATCATCATCACTGTTATATCGATACTGGCCAACATATTTGTGAACTTTTAGTTCAGTCCCTTTATACCTACGTACGGTAAGTTAGACATTGTTGTTCTTTAACTCTCCTTTCTTAATCTTTGAAGTTAGAGGTAAAAAAATCTCATATCGACCAAGCAACCTCCGTTGTTTTTGCGCTACCGTAAAAAGATAGAATTATAAAGATTTCATATTTTTACGTTACGCTGCTTTCATAGAAGTTGTTAAGTTATTATCCAGAACTTACGTATATTGCTATTTCTATTTTTAGTTTTCTTGCAAGATAATGTTTACTTACATGGCTTCAGCAAGCCCGATTCATCCCACTCGTTTAGTAAATACACGAGTTACTTAAATGAGGAGATTAAATATAAATATGAGACTGGTTAATAAATAAGATACAAAGTAAAAATATACATTCTCATTTAGTATTTTTGATGAACAATCAGCTGTTTTAAAATATTGGAAGTTAATGAAAGTTGTCCAATACCCTTAGCTCAGCCTCATCTACACTACACACTATCAGGGTTTAAATTTGTCATTATTCAGTAGTTAACAATACATGAATTCGATAACGAAGATGAGGCTTAGTTTTACAGTGGCTTTGACTATAAATACATACTAAACCTGCCTGTATTTAGAAAAGTATCTCACTGGCCGCCTACACGGCATAACTTAACTAAACAACAGATACCGTTGGAGCAGTCTTAAACTGTAGACAAGAATAACTGTACCACACCTACTTACAGACAGTGTTGCAAGTTGTCATATGAACAGCTTAACACGCCCTAGTTTTTAGTTATAGTTCCTGATAAAAGTACTTTATAAGAAACTGTATTCTATAGCGTGTGTTTTCAACTTTTTAGTAGTCTGGTGGTGAACAAGATAGCTAATATTAAGGATATTCATTGACTTATGTTGGCACTTACATAGAAATCCAATGCTTAGTTAAACCTATAAAAGTTCAGATTAGATGGCGAAGGTGCGGTGACCAAGGAATAAATACGAAAGTTTTCATAATTCATTTATTTGCTGTTTTATTGCCATATGCCAATAAATACAGAAATCGCAGTTTAGTTAGACTTTAGTTTTCATTTTTACGACGGTGTTTAAAAAGAGCAGTTAAAACAAAGACGGAGAGAGCGAAAAAATGTCCAGCACCCAAAATGTGAAATCAAAATGAAAACATAACAACTACGTTCACTTTCGAAACAGCGAATTCTTTTTTGCACTTTTATTTTGTCTGGTAAAAAAAATCTCTTGTAGCAATAAAAATTGAATCAGTGATGAAATATTCGAAAAGACACCCAAAGGGCAAGATGCCTTTGTTTGCAAGAAGAATGGAATGCGAATCATTATTAATTTTGTAACTCAATATCCGAGTGACTGATTAGGAACTCCATTCTTCTCGACATGAGACGCGTCATCGTTCTTTGTTCGTGAATGGTTTAAGTTTGCCTTTCTTATCCTTTGTTTTTTGCAAAATATAGAGCCCTCAATTTCACCGATATATTTTTTTTCTTGGACACCTTGACCGCGATATGACCGTATTGACCGTCTTTATGCGTATGCCATAAGACGATGAAAGACCAAACTAACCAAATAAGCAAAAAGCAGACCACAGAAGTGCTAGCTAGACGTCGTAAAAGGCGGACATGGAAGAGAATGATCTCACACCAACGGTTGCCGAAGACCGGGCAAAATGCAGTAGGAACCGGAAAGCGGACCTTAGCATCAGGCCGGGAAAACGCTAGGCAGAACAAGAAGCCATAAGATGATGAAGAAGACATACTGCGCCAAGCTCAAATAAATGGGAGAACGGCTAGCGAATGTTTACGTCAGAATAACATAAGACGAAAAATATCTTCATCTTATTTTCAAAACTATTATTGAGCGAATGTAGTTTCTTTTTTCTCATTTTCTAGTAAACATTTACTTGACTTCCTTTATTGGAAACCCCAATAAGGAAACAAAGTGGTTTTAGTGGCACGCTCCACTTGACTTTATTATCACTATCTGTTACGCTACTCTTGCGCAACTCGAGACAATGTCCAGCGACTCTCACGCAGCGAGCCATATCAGGGCTACCACGTAAAAAAATGACAACATAAAACAAAAAAATACTAATATTCATAATATATTAACCATCGACTTATCGATTGAATAGCCTCATGCAACGCAACAACGACACATAGTTTTATTAAAATTAAATTATGGCAAATTAAAAACGATATTTTTAAAATACGATAATACTAAGTAAGAGAGAGAGGTTAAATAGTCCTAAAAAATATTTTGTCAATGAAACAGATATTCTTATTTCATAGTGGTACTGGTTTGGTTGGCAAAAGAAAGAAAATATATTGACATCCCTGAGTGGCTACATATTGCCAGTTCACAATAATGTGGCATTCCTTTCCCACTGCCGTGGAAACTGGAGTTGCGATGGCTCCACGAAGCCTTTGCGTAAGGCATTAGATAAATAAACAGCCGCAAAATGTTCAAACACTTGTAAACCATTGCACTTAAGTGAAAAAATGAAAAATCAAGTACTTTTTTTATGTTCTTTTCTTTTCTGGCCTGGGAGCGAAAGAAAAACATAGAATGTGCCAGCTGGCGGATCGCCCTTTGTTTAGGTCGTTTAAGATCTCCCTACCCCATTAGGGATAAAGGCGTGATTATATATGTATGTAAAAAAAAAATGTTTCAATTTGTATACGAATTCAGTCGGCATGGTATAGGTTTTTTTTTAGTTGTAACCTGAGAGCATTTAGAAAGGTGTTACCTATACATGATTTAATTTTTAATAAACTTGGCTAGTGGCGATAACATTGGGGTTTTCTAACTGTCTCAGAGATCAGATTTTTATTTTTATTTGTATAGCATACAGCTTTATCCCTAGCATGGTTAGACTATATCATTTTACAAATTCTAAATAAGATACGTATTGTTTAACAATCAACATTTTATTAATAATATCAACTCGTACAATGAACGTTGAGGCAAGTTTTTCAGCAGTCTGTAGCGGAGACAAAGGCAAGTTGGCGGAAGTTTCTCAATAAACTCGTTCCAGACTATTGTCTTACCAAGTCGACTTGTTTGTTCATCTTCGTCTTACAACTGGATCTGGGCTCCATCTGCGACATCTCTAAATGGAGTATTTCTTGCTTAAAAATTGTATACCACAAACAAATATGTTGTCTTGTCGATATAACAGTCAGCAGCCAAGCAGTAGGTATGCTGTGTTCTGTTGGTGTATGGGTGACTTACTAGAAACTTCTGCTGTGCTCTCTCTATAGTTAACTTGTTAGTACCTACCTGCATTATCATCATCATATTGTCGTCTCAGTTTCTATCCCCCCTAGAGTCAAGAGCAAACCAATTTCTAGTTATAAGTTTTGAGTTTTTCACGGTTGTTCACTACAAATATATTGTTATTTTGAACGGGATTATTATACCAGGTGTAAGGGACAGCGTCCCGCAAGCTGATAGGGGTTGCTCAGTCAACGACACTGAACTACACTGAAGGTTTTTTCTTTTTTCAGGAAGTGAGAAAAAATGCGGCTTTTCCATACTAATTGTCTGATAGATGTGAACATTTTGTACGGAAAAGCCAATTTTATTTTTCTCTTCCTGAAATGATTTCTTGGTGGATTTTTTTCAGTATCGATAACTGAGCAACTTCTATCAGTTTGCGGGACGCTGTCCCTTACACCTGGTCTATCGAGGTAACAATTAATATAATCGCGGTAATAATCCCGTTCAAAATAACAATACAATTTCTTGTTATTTGAAAAATAATAATTTAGAATTTAGATTTATAGAGCTTTAAAATTTCAACTCAGTCAAATAATACCTACTAGGTAAGTAGAGGATGGTATTTTAATTTAAATTGTTTGCAAAGTTGTATAAATATCTAAAATATACTCGAACATATTATCATATCATCAGTTTGATCGCATTTCTACGTTTTCTAATTAGAAATCAGATACTAGCAATAGACGAATAAGCAAAAAGTCAAACTAACCGGAAACCGAAGCACTAGAAACTCGGAAGACTGGACAGATTGAATCGGTAAAAAACAGAACTACTGATTGGAGAAAACAAATTACCTAACATTGGTGATGGACAGGTCTTACCGGTAGAGCATTTTTCTTCCGTTTGCCTACTTACCCTTAGTTTTGTAATCAACACTTTCTGGCATCTAGCGAACACGATAACTTGTGATGCTGGGTTCAGACCTTATTATTTTCTTATTCTTTGATTCATCATATCTCTGTTGTAAAACTCGATCAAGGGATTAATATAGAGAATAGGCACATAGTGGACTGCGTTAACCAATCCGCGTACTAAATATTTTGTAATATACCCCTCAATCGAAGGAAGGGTACGCACAGGAGCTCAACATTAAACACGAAAGATCAACATTCGCATGCGAAATCCCAAAATGTCAATTATTGAATACTCATACGTATGCGACTCTGTAACGAGTGGTCCAAAGCACTCGTTTTCTTTTGTACTACTTGAAACCTAAGTAGTCTTTGGTTACGAAAGTGACTCAGACAATCATTTGACAAGTGACACTAACTTTTTAATTTACTTGAATTTACCTTTCGTTTCTCTGCGATTCATTACCGGGTTTTCAAATCAACGGTTTTTGTTAGTGATAGATAGATAAAGCGTTTTATTCATATTTCTACAAAACACATGTACATTTCGCAAATTTAAAAATACACATACAGTAAAACAAACAGATAAATCAAAGTAGTTTACAAAATATGCACATGTGTGCTGCAGTGATGTGAAAGGGCCACGGCTCAGTGAATTTTACCCTAAGAGTTTTCCCAAAAGGCAACACTGATTTTCAGCCGTCACCCGTGATGAGTGACAAGCGGTTAAAAAACGTCCGAGTAAAACGTATTATTCAAAATATTAGTTACTATCCATATGTGAAAACAAACCTTTACAAGTATCACAATGTACATTCACCTAAACAGCAGTGACTTGTGCTCATGTAAAATGTGTGTTGTGTTCGTGTAGGAGCGAGTGCTCGCGCAAAGTGTCTGCTTGATTGAGGTTAGTGGTTGTGGTGGTGTAGTAGGTATATATCTGCGTAGAACTTAAACAATTTTAGGGATAAGACTTTATTGGCAACACAGATTTCTACTGATTCAAAAATACGTAAAAACGTGTGTGATAGAAATTGATTTCGTACACGAATGATTTTCGTATGTGCTTTCAGTGTTCGATTCGAGCGGTTCAAAAATACGGCTCCAGTGCATATCTACTTCAGTAGCAGGCATAGTAGTGTAGTGCCACAGAATATAAAATAGTACTACATACAGAATGGACATTCACCTCCCTTCCCCAGTCCGACATACGTCACACTCCGCGCCGGATTGTAGGCCACATTGAGCGTACGCTTAGCGGGTATGGCGCGCGCACGTTTCCCAGTGTAACGGAAATAATAAAGTTTTGTGTTCCAAAGATGGTTAGATACCTTAGATACTGTTCCGTGTACGTATGTCTTTCTACCACAAGATATGACTCCAATAGAAACTTTTTTAGATTCCACAATGATTTGAGACGGTAAGTAAATTCATACAAAATATGCAATCTAATCTATTCTAACTATTCAGTTACAGTGAACTAACTACTTTAAAACGTTGCTTTAATCAAGAACCAGATAGATCAAGTGATGATTATGACCGATATAAAATAAAATTGTCAACCCTTATAACACGCACACAAACGCATGCCAAGTGCAACATGCCGTCTGTCGATGTGTGACCAAAATGACATTATAGTTAGGAGTGTCCGAGCTGTGGTAGTGCCACACTAATCACAGTTCTGACTTTACCTATGTCCTACCCACGAATAGGTAGATATAAGAAATTCAACCGATTTAGGCACGGTCTACTGGCTACTACTTATATTTATTATTCTACTAGGCCACTGGTATACCTATAGACTGCAGACAGACTTCAGACTTTATCAACAATGTAATCTGACCATAATCGTGTCTCATGAATTTATTGCAACATTTTAATCAAACGAATGGACACAGACAAAGGAATGAGAGTATAAACTGAATAAGAAAGGATCTTACAGTTTCAATAGTTCAAATAAGTTCTGTTGAGTGATTACAAAAAGTATGACCACTGTCACTTTTGTATCTTAGACGAAGAAACTAAGGAAATCTACTGCTTACATCTTGCAAAGTCTTCCTCTTACAAAGAGAATCAGCTGTACACTTTTCAATCTTTCCTTTCTTTAAGATTAATTCATAAAAGTTACAGGACTATCAATAAGTTCATAGTGTACTCGTAGGTGGTAGGTAACGGAGATTTTGACCACAACGTTTCTTATTGTAGATAGCACCTGGTGAGCGAAGTCATATTTGTGCTTTTAAGATGTCTATGATAAAAACGTCGAGGGCAAAACCTCCGTTAAACCTACATAGCAATTGCCAAACAATTTGGCATGCGAATACGATTCGAGTGATTCTTGATTACGGCTCCTGGACTCATTGTAGCGTCGATTCACCCAATCTTTCAGATTCAAAATCTCTTAAGTTTCCCTATTTATTTAAAAATGGAAGTGTTTTGTTTTTTCTACGACTCTTTATAGTTCATCGGATGGCATTACTGGCCAATTGGTGTGATATACTGCTGTAGTAAATTGGCTATGGCGCCGGTTATTAAACGCCGGATGCAGTTCGTTAGCGACACTAAAGTACGATCTACCGCACGTTGACACTCGGACACTAGTCGGACACTATGTACTGCAACTTCTTCTATTTGGCAATCATACACGCCTTTATCCCTAATGGGGTGGGCAGAGCGTAAAGGACTAAAAAAAACAAAGTTCGTTCCGCCACGTCTGACAAAATTTTGAGGGTTATTTAAGATAGATTTGTAGGTATATTGCTGTAGTGACAGGTTGTCAGCCCATCGCTTAAATTGCAATATACTGAAACCCTCGGATCTCTTAGCTGGTTTTTACAGGATGCCCGGGAGGAAATGCAGCTGGCACATTCTATGTTTTTCTCTCGCTCCCAGGCCAGCATGGAAGATATATATAGGTTGCCAATCTACACTGTGCTATTTTTTGTTTTATGCGTGGTGTAAGGAACAGGGAAACTGATAGGGGTTGCTCAGCCAACGAATCACACATTAACACCAAATTATTCTACTTTTTTTTAGTAAATGAAAGGAAATTTTTCTTTTTCTATACAAATTGTCTGATCGAGGTGGTCATTTTGTAGGTGTGGGTAGGTCAACATTTAATTTATCTCCTGAAATAATTTCCTGACGCTGTCCCTTACACCCGGTATTCACGTAGATTAGTATACATAAAATTGGGTGATTCAGCCGGCTTGAAAAAAATATTCACAGCCACAGAAATTCAGTGACCACCGAAACCACCACTAGACCACTGATCATAAACGAGAGCAGTGAACTGTTCTCGTGGCAGTGCGGTTGAGTGTACGCCATTCGTTTTATTCTCTCGCCTGTTTATAAGTGTTGCAAGCAATTAATTGTTTATTTTTCTTTGTTGCAGGTACTACTGGACTCTAGATCATCATCTCCTCAAGCCTTATCCCGTATATCACGGGGTCGGCTAACTTATCTAGGGGATTGAACGAGGGTACTGGTTTTTACACAGAGCGACTGCCATCTGACCTCCGCAACCCTGAAAGGAAACCAGACCCAATCCTAGATAAGGTCAGAGTTTTCAAACCACGAATGCTTAGCACTTGCCTCTGAAATGGCTTAACGATTAATATCTATGGTATTAAACGATATTAACCGGGACCAACGGCTTAACGTGCCTTCCGAAGCAAGGAAGAAGCGCTGAATAAACGTATATATGAAATTCGAAAACCGAAAAACACATTGGTACGTGGTGGGATTCGAACCACGACCTCCCCGCTCGGGAGGCAGCGGCCCTATCCCTATACCATCGGGCTCTTTTACTACTGGACTCTAGATGTGACGATTAAGTCAATATAACACGACTGTCGATGTCCTGCCTATTTCTTACATAAACGTAAAGAATACTTCAACGGCTTTCTGTTATGTAGAAACAATTCTACCCTAAGCGAGCGAGAACTTGTACAAATAAAAGTGCATCGTTTTTGTATAGGTAGGGTAGGACATACTCGTAAGTACTTACATTTGATTTTGCGAGTGAGATCGCTACGTTATCTCCGTCTCGGTCACCTCCGGCTTAAGAGGAGTCAATGAGCAAGCATACTCCATTAAAAAAAAAACTTTTTGTTAATACAATCGTCTTATTCTTATAGTCGTTATATGTCCCACTACTGGGCAAAGGCCTCTCTCCGCTCCCTCCAAGACTCCATATATTGTTCTTCTACCGTGTCGCCAATACAATATTCTTTATTGCACAAAGAAACACATACAACATGGAAAAAAAGTAACAAACGTGACAGTACAATATAGGCGGCCTTATTGCTTAAGCAGCAATTTCTACCAGGCAACCGATCTCTAAAACGCACAACTCTCCCACCTAATTGATTTACCGACTTCCCAACTCGGATTGCGAGAAAAACTCGGCCAACGAAAGGAAAATGGCCTCGGTACCAGTTCCTCCGTTCCGTTCTAAATAAACTATGATGCCGGCATTAGGGGAAGACTCTTATGTGAAATAAATAATAGAATAGTATTCTACTCGGTCTTGCTGGACTAGTTGCTAAGGAACGCAAAAACTGTAAGTACCAGAGCTACTTACTTATATTAAAAATCGAAGTTAATTAGTCAATCGAAATTAGTTACAAGAAAGATAGAATCACTACTAGAATTTTGTATCATTAAATCTAACCTACTTCGCAATGTACCTACATGTAAATATTTTTTGAATGATAATTAAGAGACCATGCTGCTAATTTTCCTAGCCATTTTTCAAAGTCTAGTATACTGCAAGCTACATAAAATTCAGTAGTACATTTGCGGTTTACGGTTATAAGAAATATATTTTGTAACAAACATTCGTACAAATCTAGTCCAACCAAAGTATCTTTCTACCCAGCATTAATCACTTGTAGAGATAGTCCTCTCTTAAACAAATCTGCATACAAAACTCGGTATCGGGCAAACAGCGGGGCAGCCTCGCGTTATCCTACACGTGAAGGATTAGTATACACCCCCCCCCTACCCCCTCCCTGACAGTTAACACCCTTCCCCCCTTTACATCCTTCACTCCGGATAGCCAACTTAGTATAACCTGCTTAGGGCTACCGTATGGTTAAACATTATGTGCATTATGTTTTGTATTCGAAGTAGAGGCAGAAGTATTTGACTTCGGCGGGAGATATTTATGAAATTTAACAATGTGTTTTATTTCTATCGGATTTGCTCTGTCTAGACTCTAGGCCATAGGTGATAGTGTCAGGGTTGCTACTAATGTGAATTCTTCCTGCAGCCACAAGGAATATGTTTTATTTTTGCCAAGGCTTTGCAAAATTACGAATGAGATCCACAATATTTAAACGTAGTTTTAGGCGTACGAGTTTGCAATTTTACTAACAAGACATCACGCCTATTATAACCATTAATAAACATAACCGACTTTAAAGCAATTTTGTAAATGGCAACCCTAACCCCAATCTGCATACATCCAACGTATTAGAGGAAATTAGATTCGCCAAGCCAATTTTACCGTTTTGCCTTCACTCGGTATGGCGGGAATGTGTTAGAGATACCTCCTTTATAAATTTGGCTGAGTTTGGGTAAAAGCTATATTTCCTGTTTCATATAGACGACATAGAATAATACACAGCATTTTTTTTTTTTACTAATTTTCGTCATATTATTGCCATATTTTAATACCAGGTGTAAGGGACAGCGTCCCACTAACTGATAGGAGTTGCTCAGTCAACGTCATTGAACAAATTTCACCAGGAAATTCGTTCAGGCAGTGGTTTTTTTTTTCTATACAAATTGTCTGAGCGAGGTGGTTATTTTTTTTTACGTCCTGAAATGATCTTCTGTGAAATTTGTTCAATGTCGTTGACAGAGTGAACACCTATCAGTTTGCGGGACGCTGTCTTTTTCACCCCGTAAATTTATTTAAAAGACGTCTGATAAAGTAAAGTAGTTAAATCAAACACTTAGTTATAACTTCTATGCTGGCCTGGGAGTGAGAGAAAAACATAGAATTGTGCCAGCTGCATTTCCTCCCGGGTATGCTGTAAAAACAGCTGGTTTTTACAGCATACCCGGGAAGGGATCCGAGGGTTTCAGTATATTGTAATTTAGGCGATGGGCTGACAATCTGTCAATACAGCAATAATTTGTAGGTAACAAATCTATCTTAAATAATCCTCAAAACTTTGTCAGACGTGGCAGAACGACGTTTGGTTAGGTCGTTTACGCTCTGCCCATCCCATTAGGGATAAAGGCGTACACACATACATACATAAAATCACGCCTTTATCCCTTACGGGATAGGCAGAGCGTAAAACGCCTCGTAACAGGCGCTTTCGCCACGTCTGACAAAAATTGAGGGCAAATTTTAGATTGTAATGATTTGTATTGCTGTAGTGACAGGTTGTCAGCCCATCGCCTAAATTACAATACACTGTAACCCTCAAATCCCTTTTGCTGACTTCTACAGCATGCCCGGGAGGAAGAGCAGCTGGAACATTCTATGTTTTTGTATCTCTCCCAGCCCAGCATGGAAGAGAAGAAGGCGTGATTATATGTATATCAAACACCGTTGCTTCCAGTATTATCTAAACACGCCACACCACAACAGTTACATCTGCGGCTTGTTTTAAACACATTATTTTGCAATTAACCCACCTAGCAACTATTAAGGCCAGAGAGTACGGAAACGATCATCGCTTCTTGGTATTGTATGAGACAACCTCAATAGGTGTAATGATCATAATCACTTGAGTTAGATAAGGTAAGAATGTAATGTTATTATTAGTGCTTCTGTTACCTTGTCTTCCATGCTGGACTGGGAGAGATAGAAAAACATAGAATGTTCCAGCTGCCCTTCCTCCCGGGCATGCTGTAGAAGACAGCAAAAGGGACTCGAGGGTTACAGTGTATTGTAATTTAGGCGATGGGCTGACAACCTGTCGCTACACATTAGCAATACACATTACAATCTAAAATTGCCCTAATTTTTGTCAGATGCGGCGAAAGCGCCTTTTACGAGGCGTTTAACGCTCTGCCTACCCCGTAAGGGATAAAGGCGTGATTTTATGTATGTATGTACTGTTCCAGGGCATACCGTTAGAGCCAGTGAAATGAACCGTGACTTTCAGTGTGTTTGTCGGTCCCGGTCGCTCTTAAAAGTGGTCGTTACTGAAAACCACGTCAGAAGCTTAATAGCTGTGCTACTAGGCGGTTTAAAAACTGACACCAGGGCTCATCAGGTCGTTCGACTCGAGAATCCACTCGCTAAGAAACTGTATTTGAGTAAAGGTACTTTGACTACGAGAATCATGTCTTAAATATCCTGCAAATTTATGAGACTACGCTTTAATTTTATTTGCTAGTCAGTAGGTACAATCAGTTTAAATATGATATAATTTGGGAACCAAACCCACTTCCGTGCTGGACTGGGTGTGAGAGAAAAACATAGAATGTGCCAGATGCATTTCCTTCCGAGCATGCTGTACAAACCAGCTAAGGGATCTGAGGGTTTCAGTATATTGTAATTTAGGCGATGGGCTCACAACCTGTCACTACAGCAACATACGTACAAATATTTCTTGAATGGCCCTCAAGACTTAGTCAGACGTGGCGAACGGCCTTTGTTTAGGTCGTTTACGCTCTGCCTACCCCATTAGGGATAAAGGCGTGATTATATGTATGTATGTATGTACCAAATCCACTACCTACGTATCGAGATCCCATGGCCCAGACAAATAGACCACAGTGGCAGTTATTCTGTAGCTGCCCTTCGAACCGGAACAATAAATAGCTTGACTGCAAAACCAAGTTACGGTTCGCGTTGCTGACGTCAGACCATAACTGTGGTGTCTATTTTTTTTGTTCTTTTTTGTCTCCATTTACTACGCACTAGTAGCGCCATTGCCTGTTTTACTGGTTTTTAATTGGCGAATTATGCAAAACGGGGACGTTTACACAGAGCGCTATTTTGGAGCCTTGCTCTGTCGGGCTGACGCGGTCAGCTGGTTTTGACCTCGATACAATAAATGAATCAAATAATTGCACATTATGATACTCTCGAAATTATTATAGAAAAAAGTACTAGGTAGATGTCTAAACTGCATAGATCGTAAAGGGCAAACAAATCCAAATTAAAAGTCGATGCCAACAAATTACCATCGAAATTTTAAGGAAGGGCGCGATCGCTATAAGAGGATTAAGGAGTAAGCGTCTTATCCACTTGTTTTAAGCTTCTTTTCAGAAATATTGTGCACCTACATAAGTATACCGGCTTAGTATAGTTACGTAGTCTTCTGTACTTCCAAGCTGGCACTACAGCAATATACCTACAAATCTATCTTAAATAACCCCTAAAACGTTGTCAGACGTGGCGGAATGACTTTTGTTTAGTTCATTTACGCTCTGCCTACCCCTTTGCGGATAAAGGCGTGATTATATGTATGTGTGTATGGCTTCTGCTAGCAAATTTTCTTCAGATTTCTACAAAATTTACTTTTGACAAATAAGAGAAGCAGAATGCAGTGGGCGGTCTCAATCTTTTTAATGTATTATTGTCTGCAGTATTTGCGGGACTAGAGTAGTTTCATCATTCATCCTGTGAAAGATATAAAATGCTATTCTAATGGCGGGTGTCGGGAAACTGACCTAGGATAAATTCTAAGAAGGATCGATCGCTCCTGTAAACATAACATATTGTACTTAGCTTGCTAGTTGAACTGACAAGCGAAGCGAGATACGAGTAGTAGCTAAATAATGTAGTGACTAGTAGTAAAATAAAGGTTCCTTATAATAATAATAGTCCTCCCATCGATTTTCGGTGAAGGCGGCCAATCAGAGATCGGCCAACTGCGCATTACTAGTTTTTAGTGCCCATTTGTTTGCGCTACACATAAGTGCAGTCTCTATTCCTTCAATCTCTTATTCTTATGGGACAGATTGACTGACACGACCAGAGAGAAATCGGGCACAGGACCGACTATTTACATGCCCATCGGACAATCAGGTGATGAGCCAATGTCCTAACCGAAGTAGAAACAACAACACAAAGTCATTGTCTCCCACCGGGAATTGAACCCGTGACCTCGGGGTCGAGAGCCCATGGCTCAGACTGCTAGACCACGGAGGCAGTTCCTTATACTGTTACTCAGTCGATTCAAGCATTACCGTTTATTTTTTAATTATCTACTGGAGCAGAAAACTGCGTGTTCTATGATTTAATGGTCCGATTGATGCGGTTAGTGTCCGATAATTATAGAGTTTCTGTGTTTATTTATGTTAATGTGCGATTGCCCGTATAAACATTTGTCGGTTCCGGTTGTGTGAAACGTGTTTTATAACTGGTTACGCGAAATTGAAAGGAGAGTCTTATTTTGGGTTTGTCTGCAAATAAGTATGAAGAATATATTCAGGGTATTTTTTTTTTCATATTCATATTTCATATGCATATTTATTTATTGCATTCACATACTTTATTTAATTAACATGTCAAATGTTTAAGTTAGTAGGTAGTATATGACCCTGGTAGGGAATCGCAATGTTCACATGAAATCAACATGTTTATTATATTACGCATGCATTTACCATTACATTATATGTTAATTATTTATATCATATTTTTTTTACATTCCATCATATTTTGTTGTACTATAGTTGTCAAGCGTCGTATTTTGCCACAAATAGGGCATTTATTTATTTAGATTAAACGGGATTTTCTTTGCGGTAATGTTTTCCTCTACCTCAATGTATTTTGGTAAATGTATTTCTTCCATGAGAAAAACATAGAATGTGCCAGCTGCATTTCCTTCCGGGCATGCTGTAAAACCAGCTAAGGGATGCGAGGGTTTAAGTATATTGTAATAACCCTCAAAACATTGTCAGACGTGGCGGAACGACCTTTGCCTAGATCGTTTACGCGCGTCTACCCCATTAGGGATTAAGGCGTGATTATATGTATGTAAATGTATTTTTTAATTGCAGTTATCATAATAGATTTTCAACAACTTATAATTACTATGATTATGATGAAAGTATGACGTCACAACATACATTTGCGCCTCTTCTCCCCATGTCCCTCGGGATGTCTACATTGAACGGTGATGAATGAATGGTATTGAATGGTGATGACGCAAATTGGAGAGGTCACGTGTTTGTCTCTGTCCATATTGATTTCGTAAGCTATAATTTGTATGGTATATCTCTCCATAATTGGACGGGAAAAATGTGGAAAGACAACAGGCACTGCTTATTTTCTTTAAAGAAACTTATAGCTTTCTTCCATGCTGGACTGGAAGCGAGAGAAAGACAGAATGTACCAGCTGCATTTGCTCCTGGCTATGCTATAAAAACCAGATAAGGGATCCGAGGGTTACAGTATACTGCAATTTAGGCAATGGCACTACTGTAACATACCTACAAATCTATCTTAAATAACCCTCAAAACCTTGTCAGACGGGGCGAAAGGACCTTTGTTCAGGTCGTTTACGCTCTGCCTACCCCTTTAGGGATAAAGGCGTGATTATATGTATGTAACTTATAGCAGACCTACAAAAAGAGCTATCCGATATATATACTTACAATATCCAACAGAAATCAATCACATTGCATGATAAGCGTTATTCAGAAGTCGATCAAGAGAGAAACTTATACAACACTCCTACAGTAAGGGGGAATCCTTACATAATTACATTTGCCGTTGCTGAACACAAGTAACAATACTCACTGTTGGTCTAAGATAGTGAGTCGAGCAGCAAAATAAGTTTGTCAGCGTGCTCGCATCAGTATGGGGGCCGCAGGCTCTTTGATTTCAGAATGAGCATGCAAGTTTCACCCTTGCGGCCATATATTTTCTTCCTTTTGCCTTGGGAGGGCCTGTTTAATCCTGGAAAATGTAAATTATTATAAGAGTGACACCAAAGGCTTAACTGCCTCCGTGGTCTAGTGGTCAGACCCATGGGCTTACGATCCGGAGGTCCTGGGTTAGATTCCCAGGGGGGAACACAAAAAAATATGTATGTCAATTTATCACTTTGTGAGGTTTGCCCCAGCTTGGTTAGGACATTGCAGGCTGAATCACCTGATTATCTGAAAATATAAAGGATTCCGTGCTTCGGAGGGCACGTTAAGCCATCGGCCCCAATCGCTGTCTTTGATAGTGGCCGTTACTCAAACCATGTCAAAGGCCTAATAGCTGTGTTACTAGGCGGTTTAAAAACTCTGACACCAGGGTTCATCGGGTCGTTAAACTCGAGAATCCACTCGCTAAGAAGAAGAACGTGTCGACAAACTATTTTATTCTTGGAGACAATCAGGTGATTCAGTCTGCATTAAAAAGTGATAAATAGACATCAACTTTGTGTTCTCCTCTTTGCGAATCGAACCCGCGACCCGAGTACTTAGATCACGGAGGCAGTTCATCACTCACAAAGGTGTAATATAGCAAAGTAGATCCATACCACAGGGAATAGCAGGTTGGCAAACAGCCTAAATATTGAGAGAGGGGCCTTGACCCACAAACCCGAAAGCGATGAAACACCGTTCCGTAGAAGCAACTGAACATGCGCATACAAGGCTGCAATTCTAACGGTTTTTATATATAAGTAGTTCTACTTTTGCACTTACGCGGATTGAGAGTAGCACGGTGAAATGGAGTTCAGAAGCAGTTAAGGCTTCGCTTTTGCAGTTGTAGTATGCCAGTAGTCCGTGTGGACCTACTTAATTGACCAGGGATTCCGTTGTTTCAAATTGACTTTGGTATTTCAGAGTTTGGCTCGTTTGCGCTCTGCCTACCCCATTAGGGATAAAGGCGTGATTATATGTATGTATGTATGTATGTATTTCAGAGTTTTTACTTATTCTAAACATACAAGTATAATCACGCCTTTATTCTCAATAGGGTAGGCAGAGCGTAAACGACCTAAACAAATGTCGTTCCGCCACGTCTGACAAAGTTTTGAGGGTTGTTTTAGATAGATTTGTAGGTATATTGCTGTAGTGACAGATTGTCAGGCCATCGCCTAAATTGCAATATACTGAAACCCTCGGATCCCTTAGCTGGTTTTTACAGCATGCCCGGGAGGAAATGCAGCTGGCACATTCTATGTTTTTCTTTCGCTCCCAGTCCAGGATGGAAAATATATATTCTAATAGTTATCCCAAAATAGAGACATAATGATGAAGAACTTTTTGCTGTGGCTTCATAATCTCACACGTCGCTGTGAAGAAGTCTTGGCACTTATATGGCCTGATGTCTGACCTTCAATATGTGAGAAGGCTGTGAAATATAGGCTAAGAAGCGAACGTCATATTATGATAAGAGGTATGGTAGATATACATAGTAATACTAGGGGTATGTGTATATGGCCTCAACGGGCATGGAAATATAGCAAACAAAGAGACAGACAGCGATTTATAATTCCAATTGAAATATTGGATTCCAAGGCAAATCAATTTGATAGACGTATATACCGTGACTCTGCAACTCGGCGTGCTGGCACGACGTTTCGCCGGCAATTTTTCACCGGCTCGCGTATTCTGCACCAATCGCGCGGAAAATACACAAGCGTCGTCTCGCATCCGTAATGTTAGCTATTTCCTTATCTATACGTAAATATGTATTGATATGTTCAAATGTGCTAAATTAATCGACATGTGCAATGTATTAGGTGTACTTCTTAGACCGGAAATTAATCAATAGACAGATACCGTTACTCAGCAACACGGCGTGCTGGCACGACGTCGCGCCGGCAATTTTACCGGCGCGCGTAAGCTGCACCAATCGCGTGGAAAATACGCAAGCCTCGCCTCGCATCCATAATGTTAGCTGATGTTTCCTTATCTATACGTAAAAACGTTTTGATGTGTTTTTTATTAGGTACTCCTTAGACGGGAAATTAATCAATAGATAGATACCGTGACTCTGCAACTCGGCATGCCAGCACGACGTCTCGCCGGCAATTTTTCACCGGCGCGCGTAAGCTGCACAAATGGCGCGGAAAATACAGGACCGTCGCCTCGCATCCGTCATGTTAGCTGATGTTTCCTTATATATACGTATTGATTATTTATGACTGTGGTTTTAATATGTTTACGTGCTGGAATGGGAGCAATCCACGTTCGTAGGAACTACCTTAAAAACCCTGCACATGACCCCAGGTGTACCAAGAGTGCAACAATATACCAGCTGCTGCAACTGTCCTCTAGACCTCGCAGCAAATAATACCATATGATAAATAAATAGATAAAACAATAACAATAGGTATAGCATGTGCCAGCTGCTGTTCTTTCTGGGATAGCAATGACGCCTGATTTAGGTGTATTCTACGAAGTGTATTGACATTTAGTCAATTTGTTTAAAACTGCGAATTCGCTACGTTCCGTGCACCCGGCTCTTGCTTGAAAGTTCTATAAATCGACAATCGGCCTCACAAATGCAGATTTAACAAACCAGCGGCTGTAGCGCTGCATGACAAGCGAGCGCTGACGAAATCCGCTAAATCGAGCGGGAAATTCAACACAATGATGACGATGCTCCACTGTGCTTGGAAAATGTGGACTGTTCCGACTAGAAGAAATTTAGATGGGATATGTGGAACTACACAATTAAGCCATCAAATACAAGTTCTTTGTACATAACAGCTACCACAAAAAGTACTAGGAATAAAACCAATTTACTGGTTCTTTTGTTTCTATGCGGAGCGAAAATTTGCTGCGAGTTTCTGTCATTTTGACCGAATGCCAACCTCTGGCGGTTGTAAAGTGACTGTACCTATGGTACTATTATATATTCTGTGCCATGTTTGAACATCTTGAATATATTTATATATTTTTTTCAACTCGGTGACTCCAAATCTTTAAGAGGCAGGGTCTGTTTTGTTTTTTCACTGTAAGTATCGATTTTTCTTTCTTCAAATAGCGGCCAAAATGGAGTAGGCGGAACCGAAAGGACCCCAGCAGAAGAATTTCTCCTTCTTCTATTCGTCGTCGCCTGAGCGAGCGAGACACACAGTCGCGCAAAATGAAGGCGAGACGCAGAAAACGTATGCCGCGATTGCATCCGAAGGCGAATGGAAAATAAAACAAAAGAATGAGGAGTGGATTACTACACAGAGAAATAGATTGAAGAACAGATTTTTGTGCAGTCGGGGAAAAGCAGAAACTGATTCTAAGGCGGCATTTAGAGCGGTCGAGTCAAACATCCCATTATTCGTATATAATGTTGCGAAGGGAGTTTCTGTGTGTGACATTTCTAACTACATCGAGAGTAAAACTAAATTGAACCTTACAGTAGAAAAAATAAATATGAAAACACAAAAGCCGTATGACGCTTTTAAAGTATTTGTGCCGAAACATAGACTGGAAATATTTATGCAAGATAGTTTTTGGCCCGAAGGGGTTTCTTATCGCCAGTTTATAAATTTCGGGCGAAAGAATAAAGAAATTATTAACCCTTCGGTTGCTAGTCCGAACATAAAATCAATATGATCTCTAAGTTTATAACATTCAACTGTAAAGGTATACATAGATCGGTCGACTGTGTAAGAAAACTATGCAAGTCAGCTGATATTATTGCGCTACAGGAGACGTGGTTACTACCGCACGACGTTCCGTTTCTTGGGACTGTTGATGACGACTTCGCTTTCACGGGTAATTCTGCCGTGGATACCTCAGTCGGCGTACTTAGGGGACGGCCATACGGAGGTGTGGCGCTGCTCTGGAGGAAAGCGTTATTCCCTACGGTCTCAGTTATAGCGTGTGTTAGTGTTCGTTTAGCTGCGATAAAAGTAAACATAAACAATAAATCGTTGCTTATTTTCTCAGTGTATATGCCTACTGATATTAGTGATAACCTAACGGAATTTACGGAGTGTCTTAGTGAAGTGAATGCTATTGTGGACAGCCAGGACGTAGAATGTGTGTACATTCTTGGCGATTTCAATGCTCATCCAGGTGAGTCTTTCTCGACTGAGTTGTTAGACTTTTGTAATGAACGATCGTGGTCGTGTGTAGACATGGAAAGGTTACCGGCTGATACCTACACTTTTGTTAGTGACGCCCATGGTAGTCGTAGATGGCTAGACCATAGTGTCGTGACCGACGCGGCTAAACAATCTATATTGGATATATCTGTTTTATATGATGTTTATTGTTCTGACCATATACCGCTTCAACTTGAATGTGATATTAATTCGATAAAACCTATAATATTACTACCTAAAAGTACTTGCAATAAGGTAAAGTGGGGTGAACGCGACCTTGGTCAGATCAACAAGTATCACGAATTATGTAATTCTGGACTTAGGGAAATTGATTTCGATTTGAACTTTAATCTGTGTAGTCATAAAATGTTTAATAATGTGGAGCATAGAAATTTATTAGATAACATGTATAACTGCATAATATCTGTACTCACGGAGGCTGCCAAGTCTACTTATGTTGAAAAAGCTGTACGGAAACGAAAACATGTAATCAGTTGGAATAAATATGTCCGAGGTGCTCACGCGGAGGCTCGACTTTGTTTTCAAACTTGGTTGTGGTATGGTAAACCAAAAAATGGCAGATTATACGATCAGATGCGAGAATCACGAAAAGTATTTAAGTCTAAATTAAAGTGGTGCCAAGACAACGAGCAACAGATAAAAATGGATATTATTGCGAAGCACCATAAAGCTAAAGACTTCAGCAAATTTTGGAAAAACACAAACAAATTGAACCAGAGACCGGGCCTCCCCGTGAGTGTCGCTGGAGTGCATGATACCACTGACATTGCTAACTTATTTAGGGAACATTTTAAAGTTCAATCTCCGTTGGGACCCTCGTCTAGCAAAAACGATGATGAGGCTGTCGAGATGGAACGCAGTGTAACCTTTAGTGCAAAAGATGTAGCGACTGTTATTAAAGGCATGGTTAGAGGAAAGAGTCCTGGTCACGACAGCCTCAGTATCGAGCACCTTCAGTACGCAGGAGTGCACCTTCCCAGAGTACTTGCAATGTTTTTTACTCTTTGCCTAAGTCACGCACACCTTCCTGATGACTTAATGCGTACAGTGGTAGTCCCTGTTATAAAAAATAAAACAGGAGATGCTTCTGACTTGAACAACTATAGACCAATATCGTTAGCTACTGTAATCGCCAAGGTGCTGGACAGTCTGCTTGACCAGCAATTGGATAAGCATATTTCTCTTAATGATGCACAGTTCGGATTTCGCTCAGGTTTATCTACTGAAAATGCTATCTATTGTCTCAAGCAGACTGTTCAGTACTACACGGCTAGGAAGACACCTGTATTTGCCTGTTTCTTAGATCTCTCTAAGGCATTTGATCTCGTATCCTATGATGTGTTATGGGACAAACTCAGGGAAACCACTGTACCTTATGAGATTACATGCCTACTGAAGCATTGGTATAATAACCAGATTAACAAAGTAAGGTGGGGAGGAGCTTTCTCAGATGAGTACGGTTTAGAGTGCGGGGTGAGGCAGGGAGGGTTGACCTCGCCTCGCCTTTTTAGCCTTTATAAGAATAACCTACTCGATGGGCTTAGCAGCACCAACATTGGCTGTCACATAGACGGCGTGTGCGTCAATAATATAAGCTATGCTGACGACATGGTGCTGTTGAGCCCATCGGTTGGGGCTCTGAGAAGGCTTCTTTCCATATGTACATCATATGTAGAAGCGCATGGCCTTAGGTACAATGCTAAGAAGAGTGAATTATTGTTATTTAAGGCGGGGCCAAAAACATACTCACATCTACCTGAAGTAATGCTTGGTGGTACTGCACTCAAAAAGGTAACAAAATTTAAATATTTGGGTCACTGGGTTCGAGAGGATCTCAGTGACACTGATGACATAGAGAGGGAGCGCAGGTCTCTGGCTGTCCGATGCAACATGCTAGCCCGCAGATTTGCACGGTGTTCAAAACAGGTAAAGGTGACCCTGTTCAAGGCATACTGCCAGTCCTTTTACACGTGCAATTATTCGGAAACGATGTGCTTCCCTACTTAATAGAACCAGAACTAGTCCCAATAGTATCCTGAATGTATTATCAGATAGGTGGGATTCTCCAATCTTAAAAAGATGGATGGATCTCCACAATACCTAAATTATAAGCATGTTTTTCTTTTTTCTTTTCTTTTCACTAACACTAATATTTAAGTTGTTTTGTAAAACTAACACACTATGGACTCTGTCTGCAATAAACTTTTATTATTATTTTCATGTAGTCATTTCTACTTTTCTCGGCACTGAGCCGGTATTTACAGATCCAAGTACGGGCTATGCCAAGTAGCTTGGATCCGATGCTATGTTTGTGGGTGTGGTTGGAATATTGTTGCGTTTGTTAGGAATCGTCGGACTATGGAACAAGTATCAAGAACTATTGATTTTTGCAAATTAACGTAGGTGGATTTGGGTAGTTTTAGTTCTGCTATTGCTTTATGTAGAGTTTTAGGTACGATACCGGTGGATGAAACTATGATTGGTTATTATTATTATTATTACCCTTTAACTTCAACCTGACCCAAATGTAGAATAAAAATAAAACAAACTTCTTCGGCTTAGCTCTTTGTACCCCATCTAAACTTATTCTAGTCTACGTTCCAATGTTGCCCAAATTCAAACTGCACATCCGCGTATTGCCGTGTGTGCCTGCCTGAGTACAGGTACATCCAATACAATACTGATACATCCACCGATCCAGGGGGTTTCAGCGAGGCCTGTGACGAGGTCAAAGCGATTTTCAACTCGGAAACATAATAGCGTCCAGTCGGAAGGTAATAGATTAGTAGCCGGACCATAGAACCTGGTTCCCTGTACAAAGGAGTTGATGTGATGGTGCAACTTGAATACGGGGTGATTCATCCACCGATTCACGGGGCTTCAACGAGGTTTAATGCGATTTACGACTTTAGGCAAAGCTTTAATTAGCGCCTGGCGCCTGCTTAAACAATTGTCGCATGCATGCACATAATCACGCCTTTATCCGTAATAGGGTAGGCAGAGCGTAAACGATCTAAACAAAGGTCGTTCCGCCACGTCTGACAAAGTTTTGAGTGTTATTTAAGATAGATTTGTAGGTATATTGCTGTAGTGATATTAAAAACTCTGACACCAGGGTTCATCGGGTCGACAGACTCGATACCCACTCGACAGGAGAAGAAGAAGCCCATCGCCTAAATTACAATATTCTGAAACACTCGGATCCCTTAGCTGGTTTTACAGCATGCCCGGGAGGTAATGCAGCTGGCACATTCTATGTTTTTCTCTCGCTCCCAGGCCAGCATGGAAGGAATCAATTGTCGTATTAGGTATAACGTGCCTGCTGCATGTTTAGGGGTTGTTTCGGAGACAATACGCAAACTAAAAGAGGTCGGTCATACAACGAAACTCAACACCTTACACAAAGAAATTAACATGAAAAGAAAAATGTAGAAAAAGATACCGGATCGTCTGGTAAAAAAAACCAGTAGATTACCGGAATTCACTACGCACTAGTAATTCCCAGTTGGCCGGACCACGGCTGTGGAAATCGTTTTGAAACAACGGCGACAATTTTTTACGCTACTTCACGCGTAATCGACCAGCTTTCTATCTGACCTGGCCAGTCCTCTTTCACGATGACACATTCATTAACTTCAGATACTTTCCTTCACGGAATTTTTATTTTTATTCCAGTAAAGCTAACATGGCCTTTAGGGCAAACGACATTTTGAATGGAGACCACGAATCGGCAGATTTACATTACATTACTTACATTAAACTACGAAGAAACAGAAGCCTTATTAAAAAAAGAATATGAATATACATGTATCTAATCAAATATAAAATCATAATTACAAACCATACACACACACACGCGCGCGCATTCACCCTTAGCTTCTAAGTTGTACCTACTAGTACCTATAGACTTGATATCAACTTATTATATCAACAAACCGATTGTATAAATAATAAAATGTCGCACGATCCTCGAAGGAACACTGTCTTACTGAGATACAGGTGTATAACCTGGTTTAGTAGACAGGGTTCATAAACTTAGTATAAAAATATTTATGCAGTCACAGTTATGTAAACCTTTTTATATGTATGCTTTTAGCGAAATAAATACTTTTTTTATTATTATTAGATTTAATGTAGGACTTCCTGAAACTAAGTGGGACGATGATGATCGTAAGAAAGCGAACAGGATATAGATGAGGTCCGCTGAAGATCGAGCTGAGTGGCGTGCCATGGGAGAGGCCTTCGACCTACATCCAGCAGTGGACTGATGCATGCTGATCTTCTGCTTAGCGAGTGGATCCTCGAGTCGAACCCGATGAACCCTGGTGTCTGAGTTTTCAAACCGCCTAGCAGCACAGTTATTAGGCCTCTGACATGGTTTGAGTACCAACCACTATCAAAGACAGCGACTGGCATCGACGGTTTAACGTGGGCACGAGGGCTCCAAAGCACGGAATCCTTTTTCTTTACGGACAGTCAGGTGATTCAGCCTGCAATTCCCTCACCAAACTGGGGAAAATCTCACAAAATGATAAATTGACAAATATCAACTTTGTCTTCCCCCCCTGGGTATCAAACCTAGGACCTCCGGATCGTAAGCTCATAGCTCTGGCCACTGGAGGCAGTTACATAAATCCAGTAAGGCTGACGTTATGACATCAGTTTGTTACTATTATTTGGGCATGCTACTCAGTGGGGACTTAATAAGAGCTGTAATTGTGATGATGAATATGTGTTTGACAAATAACATTTAATCCATAATATTTTTGTTGACGAATGAGACGGAATTTACCATTCGTGTAATTCAACTTAACGGTCCTGAAGGTTCCCCGGTGATGCTGGAGGCAGGTGATGAAATTGACATATCAGGCGTATCTAGACTCAATGTAATTGTGTGATAGATCCAATCTTTTCAGAAAACATCCTATGAATATCTTCCTGCGAAAAAGTCGAGAATTTATAATAAAATCTCTATTTAGCTGAAATATTTGCAAGTGGCGATTAATTTAGTAGCCACTACGGTCAACACTTGAATATGGGTCACACGTTGGTCACACTCACGCCCAGCTTATAATAAATTTTAATCCAAACGCAAGCTGCTTGGACACATAACATCGGTCTTTCCGGAATTCGTATTTATGCATAACTAGCTTTCTGCCCCGCGGTTTCACCCACGGCTAAACGATTTTTTTCCATGGGAATGAGCTTTTTCCCACCGTAAAAATGATTGTTTTTAGCTAAGACTAGGCAAAACCTTAGAGGCATGAATTTTAATTCCCGTGGGAATGAGATATTTACTCGCAGCAAAAAAGTTGTTTCAGTCTCTAGCTTACCATCTATCATCCTGCTAAATTTCTGCTCGTTCAAAAGATAAAAAAACAAGCGTACAGATTACAGACAGAGTTACTTTCGCATTTAAAATATTAGTATGGATTCCAGTTATAATCTGGGTCATTTGGACATTTGGGTTATTTGGAAGTCTTTAAATATCGCTTGACCTAATTGGGTCATTCAGATTTAGCTCCGTGTCCGTTCAATTAGCGTTCCGTCAATGCCGAATCGGATGAGCGGCAACACCGGTAATATTGGATTTGGATAATTGATTCTTGCGCAGTTTGATATTGGCTTTCGAAAATAGGACCTGAATTTCAGTCAGTCTCTTTGTTGATTTGACTCTGAGCCAAACAAACATAGACGCAAAAATAACAGTGTGAAAAAGAATAACAAAACTGAAAAAATCTTACTTAAATAAAACCGTTGTTTCTCTGTCGACCCAGTTTAACAATGGACGTGACTTTCTATTCTTTCAACGAAAATCTGATTTAAAGTACGCTTCAACATAAACTCTATTACGCTAAGGATGAAAAATGCGTTCCAGGAACTATGAATAAAGAGCAATGGAGAGAAAAATTGCAATTTCCCCTGGTATTTTCCCTGCGCATTGTCTATTGAGAGCTCCTGACAAACGGATGGAGAGGACAGTTCTTAATTGCTGGTCTCAGCTGTTTTCTGCACCTATAAAAGAGGACCTAAATTACTTCCTAGCTGGATGTGGAGCGAAGATAAATTGTACAATGTGCCAGATATACCTAAGTATGAACCGGAGGATGACGTTTTCGATGACACTGGGAATATTTTAATAAATAGGGTAAGCTCGTGCCCCTCGGTAAGGACGTAATATGAGCTGATGATGATGAGATCATAGAAGATAGTACAAAAATCCAAAATTGAAATGTGTCAAAAACTTGCAGCCGGTTTTCCTTTGATTAATTCAGACATGATTCGATAGTTTTCTATTGATTCACTTACAGATAAAGAAAGATTTGTCGCTCGGTGAAGTTCTAGTCTTAAATAAATCAATCCTTCAATGATACAGATATTAAATAACTATATTTATAGTGTACCTATATTAACAAAAAAAAATATGTGATTTCACTACTCCGGCAGTAACGGCAATAACCTTTAAACAAAACTTTGTCAGACGTCGCGGAAATACCTTTGTTAAGGTCGTTTACGCTCTGCCTACCCCATTAGGGATAAAGGTGTGATTGTATGTATGTATTAATAAAATAATGAATTAATTAATATATGGGTCATCGTTAAATCTGTGTCAGTCAAATTTTCATTAGCTAATGCAATGAATGCGCATTAAAGTTCCCTTATTTTTTAACAATACAAAATGTCTTTTGGATAATTTGCTGATTCACACGTTACTATTAGCTAATGGTGTCGATTCTGGTTGGAACCTATTTACATACATACCGGGTGTAAGAGACAGCGTCCCCCAATCTGATAGGGGTGGGTTGCTCAGACAATTTTTGACAAAAAATAATTGGCTATTCCATACAAAATGTCCACCTCGATCAGTATTTTTTTATGGAAACGCCAATATTTCTTTTTAATTTCCTGAAAGAATTTCCTGGTGACAGTTATTCAGTGTCGTTGACTGAGCAATCCCTATCATATTGTTTTTCCTTACGAGGTAGATACTGCGTCGACAGCCTATAAAAAGGACATTTTGCCTCGTCTGACAAAGTATTTAGGCAACACTTTTTAAATTCGGTAGTAGCCCTTTTAAGAAATATTTTTTACGTGACTATCAAACGTCATCTCATGTATTTATTTTCTAACTATGCATCAAATCAACGAATCATGTTCGCCTCGCCTCGCCCGGGCAGAAGGCATTGAACAACAACGTTCAATAAACTAAGCTGCCAAACCTAAACGAGGGTGTAACACGCCAAACCGAGTCTGACCTAATTACATGATACAATCACGCCTGTAACCCTTACGGGGTCGGCAGAGCGTAGACGGATTTATATTTAGGCGTGAAAGCATAAGAGACATACATACATATACATACATATAATCACGCCTTTATCCCTAATGGGGTAGGCAGAGCGTTGACGACCCAAATAAAGGTCGTTCCGCCAAGTCTAACAAAGTTTTGAGGGTTATTTAGGATAGATTTGTAGGTATATTGTTGTAGTGACAGGTTGTCAGCCCATCGCCTAAATTGCAATATACTGAAACCCTTCCGATCCCTTAGCTGGTTTTTACAGCATTCCCGGAAGGAAATGCAGCTAGCACATTCTATGTTTTTCTTTTAAAGAAGAGACAGACAGACAGAAATACTTTCGTATTTATAGGATTGCCCTTATACTCTGCACGCAATTCTTATTTTAAACCAAATAAGTCGTTTATTAATATTTTATTTTTATTGTTACAGGTACGAATCATAATAACAGATATCGAAGATGAGATCTCGGGGCCCTAAATTAAATAGAAGCGCTACTATTCAATACTGGTACTGTACAAATAAAAAACTGGATGTTTTCTTATCATTTATTAAGTACCTGCCTGGTTTTCATTATAGGTAGCATACCTACGAATCTGTGAAGTCTCAAAGCAAAGCAATCCATAAATCTTTTTACTCTAAGAAATCCCATTATTGCTATAATAAAGGTGATGTTACATTGAGCTGTAAGTGTATTCGTGGCGCAGAAGATTTTACGTTGCATCGCCGGCTCAGCATGCAGCCAAATATAACAAGTTCAAACTCGGTAATCTCTCTATTCTGTCTAGGATCCGCTTCCTGGCTTCGTTTACTCCACTTCTCGGTCTTTGGCATCCGCTGGTGTAGGATCTTTCTCTTCAGTTTTTGAATTTATGACAACCTCCAGTCAGCGCTTCTTCGGTCTGCCTTGTAATCTAGGTAATGAACTCGATTCGGCAATGCATAGCAAAAATGCCTCTACTGCTCCAAGTCTTTAGTTAGCTAGACCTTGGATTCTTCATTAGAGCGGTGGCATAGCAACGCTTGACACCTGGCAAACCTGATTGATAGTCGCCGGGGGCCTGAGGCAGGGATGAAAAATTTGCATTCTAATGTCGAGGGAACAGTAATGGAACCCTACCAACCTTTGAGGAGGGTTCTGATGCTGACAATAGACGCTTTTTGTTTTTGTTGTCACATTGGCCTTATTTATCAATTCAGGAGATTCATTATAGGAGAAAAATAGCGCAGGAATCAAAGGGTGTTTCTACATTATTTTACATCTGAATGAATCTGATCTGAAGAAATTTTAACATTTCCTACATATACCAAAAATACCAAAATTTATTTTGAGTCTGAATCGGAGAGATATGTTTTTTTTCTTTCGAAGTTATTTTACTATAGTATTATACGTAGTTAGAATATTAATAACGTTCGATGGTGAAAAAAGTATGATAATGTGACTGATTTTAATCTGTTCATTACATAAACAGCTATTATGATTGTGAGGTCTCGTTTTAATTTGTGGGGGTGCATAGTTAATTAGTCATTTAGCGTAAATTAGCTACTATGCAAAAATCATGTCGTTAATGTTGCATAATATTTATAGTATGTAACAAGAATGGTTCTGTATAAAAAAACCGGCACATATTACCTACATAAAATCGACATAAGATGATCGTCAATAGCTTATTAAAATCGATTTCGCCCTGCTTACTACCTAGGAAAAACAACCTATAGGTCGAACGTCTAACTATCGCTCTTAGTTTCTTACAATTTACAAATGAATATGTATCGTTAAGATTTCCTATGATCGTTATGAAACTACTAAAACCTATTTATTACGTGCTTAAAATAAATAGAATGTTTATTTAACTGCTCCCTAAGTGAGAAGCAGGTTTTTGAAAAATATGAAAAAAGAATCACAAATACAAATAATATTCGTAAAACAAATCCTTTGAACACTAAACCCTAGAGTGGATAGAAAGCGAATGGAAATATCGGTGCACACGACATCTCATCGACTATTCATCGACATCGCGCGATGAATATTGAAGCGCTTTCGAGATCTATCACGTAACATCAGCCTGATTGAAGATCAGGGCCTTGTCAACGCAACTGATTATATTAAGAGCTTAGGAATAAAATTACTAACTTGCTATGGTCGAGTCTAACCCGCTCTCGATCTAGAGGTTGTAGGTTCCAATCCCACGAGAAAACGGGAAACCAAAAGTTGATTTTACCACTTTTGTATGATTGTTTCCAGTTTTTTTTAGAACAATGCAGAATCAATTATTAATTTTCTGTCAAGTTCAAGTAAGATTTTACGGACGTACTTCGAATACCAATGTTAAGCCATCGTGTACGGTCGCTGTTACAAAAAACATCAGAAGCCTATCATCATCATCGTATGGCGTTTCCAAAAATGCGACTTTAAAATTTGATGGAAGCCTATTATGTTCATGGTTTAATATCTCTGACACCAATCTCTCACACCTGAACCAGTACGAACCATTAGGTCGCCATTACGTCATTAGGTCACCCATCGGGCCAACAAACCACACGACAGAAAACAGAAAATGAATCTAGAAATGCAAGCTTTTCCCAAGTATTAGTAATCTTCATTACGACTGTTTTAAGTCAGTAAAGTCCTTCCCTATGCAAGGGCTTTTCAGTATTCATGACGTGGTGCCTCCGCTTCCCATTACGGCGATCTGCCACCACCAATTCCGGATTAGAGGGCCCAACTAGCCCTTACTGCCCTTCCCACAGTAGTTTTAAATTAGAGGGCCAAGTTGCCCTTACTGCCCCTTCTAGAATTAAGTGCTGCGCCCTACTTCTTGTAGGCAATTTGTAGTTCAGGGAACAGATTTGGTTGCTTGCTTGAAATGTGTTGCGAATACTTAATTAGTGTTTTTCGACGACATACCGGTTGTGGTCCATCAGTGTATGGAAATCCTTTTGAGCGGCTTTTAGGTTATCAGCTTGCTCCGACGTTGACTCTGTTTTGGTCACTTATGGCCTTGATTTTGGGTCTACACAAACATAACTGTGATAAAAAAGGTTATGGGGGGTTTTAAAAGGGTACATTATGGATCGTTTTTGAATAGCTTATTAGTTGTAGATTAGAATTCACAACCCTCCATAAGGTATATTTCTGCCTTTTCACGTGGAACGTCACAACTGCATTTTCTGACAAATTATTCTAACAAAGTTTAGTAATTATGAACTGCTTGGGAAGGAAATGCATTTCAAGAAGCCGCTCGCTAGGAGGTTATTAACAAGGTGCGCTAATCGAAAACTACCACCGAGCGCGTCCTCCTACCCATTAGGAACAAACACGTCATGAATATTGAAACAGACGACATACATACAGTCACGCCCTTATGCCTGCGGGGGTAGACAGAGCGTCACCTGCGAGGAAAGGAAATGCATTTCAAGACGCCGCTCGCTAGGAGGTTGTTAACAAGGTGCGCTAATCAGAAACTACCACCCAGCGCGTCCTCCTAATAGGGAACTACGAATACATCATTTACATACAGTCACGCCTGTATCCCTACAAGGTAAGCAGAGCGTCAACTGCGAGGAAAGGAAATCATTTCAAGACGCCGCTTGCTAGGAGGTTGTTAACAAGGTGCGCTAATCGGAAACTACCACCAAGCGCGGCCTAATGGGGAGATCGCCACGGAACACATCATGAATATTGAAACAGACGAGATACATACAGTCACGCCTTTATCCTTACGGGGTAGACAGAGAGTCAACCGCTTGGAAAGGAAATGCATTTCAAGACGCCGCTCGCTAGGAGGTTGTTAACAAGGTGCGCTAATCGGAAACTACCACCCAGCGCGTCCTCCTAATGGGGAACTAGGAACACGTCATGAATATTGAAACAGACGAGATACATACAGTCACGCCTTTATCCCTGCGGGAGTAGACAGAGCGTCACCTGCGAGGAAAGGAAATGCATTTCAAGACGCCGCTCGCTAGGAGGTTGTTAACAAGGTGCGCTAATCGGAAACTACCACCCAGCGCGTCCTCCTAATGGGAACTAGGAACACGTCATGAATATTGAAACAGACGAGCTATATACAGTCACGCCTGTATTCCTACGGGGTAGACAGAGCGTCAACTGCTTGGAAAGGAAATGCATTTCAAGACGCCGCTCGCTAGGAGGTTGTTAACAAGGTGCGCTAATCAGAAACTACCACCCAGCGCGTCCTCCTAATAGGGAACAACGAATACATCATTTACATACAGTCACGCCTGTATCCCTACAAGGTAAGCAGAGCGTCAACTGCGAGGAAAGGAAATCATTTCAAGACGCCGCTTGCTAGGAGGTTGTTAACAAGGTGCGCTAATCAGAAACTACCACCCAGCGCGTCCTCCTAATAGGGAACTACGAATACATCATTTACATACAGTCACGCCTGTATCCCTACAAGGTAAGCAGAGCGTCAACTGCGAGGAAAGGAAATCATTTCAAGACGCCGCTTGCTAGGAGGTTGTTAACAAGGTGCGCTAATCGGAAACTACCACCAAGCGCGGCCTAAAGGGGAGATCGCCACGGAACACATCATGAATATTGAAACAGACGAGATACATACAGTCACGCCTTTATCCTTACGGGGTAGACAGAGAGTCAACCGCTTGGAAAGGAAATGCATTTCAAGACGCCGCTCGCTAGGAGGTTGTTAACAAGGTGCGCTAATCGGAAACTACCACCCAGCGCGTCCTCCTAATGGGGAACTAGGAACACGTCATGAATATTGAAACAGACGAGATACATACAGTCACGCCTTTATCCCTGCGGGAGTAGACAGAGCGTCACCTGCGAGGAAAGGAAATGCATTTCAAGACGCCGCTCGCTAGGAGGTTGTTAACAAGGTGCGCTAATCGGAAACTACCACCCAGCGCGTCCTCCTAATGGGAACTAGGAACACGTCATGAATATTGAAACAGACGAGCTATATACAGTCACGCCTGTATTCCTACGGGGTAGACAGAGCGTCAACTGCTTGGAAAGGAAATGCATTTCAAGACGCCGCTCGCTAGGAGGTTGTTAACAAGGTGCGCTAATCAGAAACTACCACCCAGCGCGTCCTCCTAATAGGGAACAACGAATACATCATTTACATACAGTCACGCCTGTATCCCTACAAGGTAAGCAGAGCGTCAACTGCGAGGAAAGGAAATCATTTCAAGACGCCGCTTGCTAGGAGGTTGTTAACAAGGTGCGCTAATCAGAAACTACCACCCAGCGCGTCCTCCTAATAGGGAACTACGAATACATCATTTACATACAGTCACGCCTGTATCCCTACAAGGTAAGCAGAGCGTCAACTGCGAGGAAAGGAAATCATTTCAAGACGCCGCTTGCTAGGAGGTTGTTAACAAGGTGCGCTAATCGGAAACTACCACCAAGCGCGGCCTAAAGGGGAGATCGCCACGGAACACATCATGAATATTGAAACAGACGAGATACATACAGTCACGCCTTTATCCTTACGGGGTAGACAGAGAGTCAACCGCTTGGAAAGGAAATGCATTTCAAGACGCCGCTCGCTAGGAGGTTGTTAACAAGGTGCGCTAATCGGAAACTACCACCCAGCGCGTCCTCCTAATGGGGAACTAGGAACACGTCATGAATATTGAAACAGACGAGATACATACAGTCACGCCTTTATCCCTGCGGGAGTAGACAGAGCGTCACCTGCGAGGAAAGGAAATGAATTTCAAGACAGAGCGTCAACTGCTTGGAGAGGAAATGTATTTCAAGACGCTGCTCGTGAGGTTGTTAACAAAGTGCGCTAATCGGAAACTACCACCGAGCGCGTCCTAATGGGGAACTACGAACACGTCATGAATATTAAAAAGACGAGGTACTATGAATCTATACGGGTGTAGGAAACAGCTTCCCGCAAACTAATAGGGTTTGCTGATTTAACGAAGCTAAACAAGTTTCACCACGAAATTCTTGTAGTATCCCACTATGAAAAAAAAATACTATCCAATTTTTTTTTTGTTATTGAAAAGGCATTTTAAACGGAAAAGTAATTTTCTTTAACTAATTCCTTTTACATCATCATAGGCACCATGTTAGGTAAAACAAATGTATATAACATAAAACAGCAATGGGACATAACGTTGCAATTCGTCACGAAACTGAAGTGAGCTCGCGACCTAATTTGACAAGGGCCCTGCAGTCCGTTGAATCACCCTTTGCGCTAGTTCCTTTTTTTATCCATACATACATAAAATCACGCCTATATCCCTTACGGGGTAGGCAGAGCGTTAAACGCCTCATAAAAGGCGCTTTCGCCACGTCTGACAAAAATTGAGGGCAATTTTAGATTGAAAAGTGTACTGCTATAGTGACAGGTTGTCAGTCCATCGCCTAAATTACAATACACTGTAACCCTCGAATCCCTTTTGCTGACTTCTACAGCATGCCCGGGAGGAAGGGCAGCTGGAACATGCTATGTTTTTCTATCTCTCCCAGTCCAGCATGGAAGTATTTTTATCCATCTGTACCAAAAACAAGAGAAATGCTCTTTCGGACCTAGGCAAAATAATTTACCTGTGGAAAAAAATTGTCAAGTCCGTCATCCGTCCTTAAGAACCTACCATAAACCATGCCAAAGATCATATAGGTATTGTTCACATGATTAGTTGTAAAATATCATGAGACAAAGAGACAGGCAGAGCTACTTTCGAGAGCTATTTATGATATTAGTTTGGATGTGTACGTTAGGACTATGCTGAAGCACATTTCTGACGCAGTAAGTAGCTACTGCAGTGACCTTCATTGTAACTTAAGAGACGTTTCGCTAAAAACGTGCTATATACATGCAATCACGCGTCTTTATCCCTTACGGGGTAGGAAAAACGTCAACAATGATAATATGCAACGTTACTTGACTTCCATGCAATAAGATTGATTGATTTTAAAAAGCAGTACCTTTTTTTTGTGTCTTGATTCCTATGTAATTGTCCTGTGTATGTTTCTGTGTACAATAAACTGTTAAATAAATAAAATTGATTTGCAATGATTAAAATGTTTTTATTATCTTGCTGGATGCTGAACATTGAGCAATGAAATACATTGAATGCCGTTTTTATTCCCGAGGAAAACCTGGACTCCGACCAGCTAGTTTTTCAGTTGATTCATATTTATAGCAATCATCGAGAAATACATACATATAATCACGCCTTTATCCCTAATGTGGTAGGCAGAGTGTAAACGACCTAAACGAAGGTCGTTCCGCCACGTCTGACAAAGTTTTGGGGGTTATATAAGATAGATTTATAGGTATACTGCTGGAGTGACAGGTTGTCAGCCCATCGCCTAAATTACAATATACTAACACCCTCGGATCCCTTAGCTGGTTTTTACAGCATGCCCGGGAGGAAATGCAGCTGGCACATTCTATGTTTTTCTTTCGCTCCCAGGCCAGCATGGAAAAAAAATACACAGAATATAATTATGAAATACACTTCAAAATTTACATGGCACTTATTGTTTTAATAAGGGCCTGACGTACTGCCCACTCCTTAAGGTGTATAGGCGTAATTTCGTGTATGTATGTTCGACAAGAGTCAGTGGTGCAGTTTCAAAGGCCGCTTTATCTCGCGCGACTCAGCACAGCCCGCGCCGTTATCTACTGCAGTGACCTAGAATTTACTGCATTTTCTGACGCCGCTAGATTTAAGATTTTACACTGAAACTTGAATAAGGAATTAAGAGGTTCATGTGGTTTCTTTTCCTGATTAAAATGCGGGAATTTTTAGTTAGTTTCTAGTTGCAAGTTTTATCTGTGCAGTAAATTTTATTTTAAGTTTAAAGTTGTAGTAAAAAGATTATGATTTGGAACAGGAAAATAGTTTTTATCTATACTATGGTGTTTGTTGCAAATAGTCGATATCGTGATAATGACTCTGTACCGTTTTCATTCGGTTTTGTTAGAAAATGATATATTTTACCTTTTTACTTTTTTTTTGAGCAAACATTCGCATTACTTTGCCACTAGATAACATAGCACAGAGTAAACAAAACACAGAGGAATACAATATGATAGAGTTGTGTGTGTGCTCTGTGGCGATCAGATCTCGGCCGCGAATTGTGGACTCTACTCTTCAGGGTCTTCTGCGCTTCAAATTCAATTTGTAAAATGCGGTGAGAATCACACCTTTTGTGTACTTTTATCCGACTGCCGCGGGTGGAACGTTATTGCATAGTAACTATTCTTAAATAAGATATGATAGCTTAGCATTGCTTACAAAGGTGTAGATCGTTTTTTTTTTAATTTGTCTCTTTTGGACGGCATCTAGAGTGTGTTTTTTCTACAGGGGGTTTATATAGACTAATGTCAATAATTGTTGTACCTATACAATGCTGCCCATTACGTCCGACCAGTTTTTAGGATAAATGTATAATATTAATTCGTGTTACAATTTTTAACCCAGAATTTAATATAACAGCTTTTCATTACTCAAAGTTGTCTGCATGTGCTCTTGAACAAATTGCTTTTATTCGCACATTGTGGACACTGCAGCTGTTGACCTGGATACGAATTTCCAAGTGCCATTACCGTGGCAACCATATATTAATTTTATTTTGATAAAGTGCCACTTCATTTTAAGCATCGATTTGAATTGTTTCTGCGTGTAATAAACATGAACAAATAGGAATGGTAAAAATATGTTCGTTAAAATCTATCTGTGAATAAAACAAGCAGTTACATAATAACTGGGGTCACATAATCTTTCTACATACATACATATAGTCACGCCTTTATCCCTAATGGGGTAGGCAGAGTGTAAACGACCCAAAGGTCGTTCCGCCACGTCTGACAAAGTTTTCAGGGTTATTTAAGATAGATTTCTAGGTATATTGCTGTAGTGACAGGTTGTCAGCCCATCGCCTAAATTACAGTATACTGAAACCCTCGGATCCCTTAGCTGGTTTTTACAGCATGCCCGGGAGGAAAACCAGCTGGCACATTCTATGTTTTTCTCTCGCTTCCGGGCCAGCATGGGAGTAATAATAATCTTTCTACCGCGGGAAAAAGCTTATTTCCATGGGGAAACTCATATAACATTTTTGATAGATTGCTGGCGGAAGGCTAGTTTCAAAACAGCAATCGATGCGATGACAAATAATAACAGGTAGTAATAATAGTTTAGGTACTGATAGTAAGGTGGAATGCAAGGTATACCATATGAAACTGCGGCTATTGTACTCTTGTATTGAAAGAAAAAATAGAAAATATAAATTGCTACCTTAGCAATAAGGCCGCCTATGTTGTACTTGTCTTTTGTTGTTATCTGTTGTGTTGTATGATTTCTATTCTTACGTGCATAAAGTATTTTTATGTTATGTTATTCGTATCATAATACAAACATTTCCCTATTTGTATAAAAAAGTTATCCCTATTTATAAATACTTATTATTTTAATGTTGCGTCATCAATACCAGTTTGTTTTGCGGCCCACAACCTGTTTTTGTTTTACAACTTTAAAGAAAGTTAACCGCAAATCATATATTTGTAACAACGTTATTGTCTGCGTCTCTAAATTTCAAAGAAAACATACATACATACAATCACGCCTATATCCCTAATGGGGTAGGTAGAGCTTAAACGACCTAAACAAATATCGTTCCGCCACGTGTGACAAAGTTTTGAGGGTTATTTAAGGTAGATTTGTATATTGCTGTAGTGACAGGTTGTCAGCCCATCGCCTAAATTACAATATACTGAAACCCTCGGTTCAAAGAAAAATATGTTTATAATCCGGTTATCTGCTGATAACACAACGTTAAAAACACGAACTATATACAAAATGTACGTTACATTCCATCGATTGGGCTCAGCTTGGCAGTACATCGTACAATACTGGAAGCCAGGCCGGGTATCGATTGTTCGCCAAGGTCATGCAATGTCGCCGCTTTGTACCCTGCTGCCCTTCATACGCTCAGGGTTGCCTAAATATAGACCACCAGCTATTCATAACATCTTCTGTATCACCACCATGTTTGTATTAATCTTTTTCGTCTTTTGTCGTATATGTATGTATGTATGTCGTGTGTGTATCGAGAAGAACCCTGGTGTCTTTTTAAACCGCAGCTGTTAGGCCTCTGACACGGTTTGTTTGACGACTACTATCGAAGGCAGCGACCAGGCCCATCGGCTTAACGTGCTCTCCGAAGCACGGAATCTTTTTCGTACAGGAATCACGGATGTCACGTCGTCGTCACGGTATCAGGTAATTCGGCCTGAATGGTCCTAACCAAACTGGGGAAAATCTCACAACGTGATGAGTAGACAAATATCTACATTGTGTTCCCTATTCGGGTAGAACCCAGGACTCTGACCACTAGACCATGGAGGCAGTTTAGATTGATAAGAAAATAGAATAGAAGAACGGGTAGAACTAAGTGACGATTGGGTGAAGTGTTTGCTTATCTTTGATGGTGAAGATCAAATATTTTACAGATTATGAGGAAGGCAAGAACATTGTTCTACAAGAATTATACGTATAGTAAAGTAGCTAGTTCTTATCAATCGCTATGAATGAGGGAAATAGTGTATTTTTAACTTTTATTACGGTTTTAAATATTTTTGGTAACTGGTCATTAACTTAACAACATACATACATACATATAATCACGCCTTTATCCCTAAAGGGGTAGGCAGAGCGTATACGACCTAAACGAAAGGTCATTCCGCCACGTCTGACAAAGTTTTGAGGGTTATTTAAGATAGACTTGTAAGTATATTGCTGTAGTGACAGGTTGTCAGCCCATCGCCTAAATTACAATATACTGAAACCCTCGGTTCAAAGAAACATATGTTTATAATCCGGTTATCTGCTGATAACTCAACGTTAAAAACACGAACTATATACAAAATGTACGTTACATTCCATCGATTGGGCTCAGCTTGGCAGTACATCGTACAATACTGGAAGCCAGGCGGGGTATCGATTGTTCGCCAAGGTCATGCAATGTCGCCGCTTCGTACCCTGCTGCCCTTCATACGCTCAGGGTTGCCTAAATATAGACCACTAGCTATTGATACCATCTTCTGTATCACCACCATGTTTGTATTAATCTTTTTCGTCTTCTGTCGTGTGTGTATCGAGAAGAACCCTGGTGTCTTTTTAAACCGCAGCTGTTAGGCCTCTGACATGGTTTGTTTGACGACTACTATCGAAGGCAGCGACCAGGACCATCGGCTTAACGTGCTCTCCGAAGCACGGAATCTTTTTCGTCCAGGTATCCCGGATGTCACGTCGTCGTCACGGAATCAGGTGATTCGGCCTGAATGGTCCTAACCAAACTGGGGAAAATCTCACAAAGTGATGAATAGACATATATTGTGTTCCCCCTTGGGGTCGAACCCAGGACTCTGACCACTAGACCATGGAGGCAGTTTAGATTGATAAGAAAATAGAATAGAAGAACGGGTAGAACTAAGTGACGATTGGGTGAAGTGTTTGCTTATCTTTGATGGTGAAGATCAAATTTTTTACAGATTATGAGGAAGGCAAGAACATTGTTCTACAAGAATTATACGTATAGTAAAGTAGCTAGTTCTTATCAATCGCTATGAATGAGGGAAATAGTGTATTTTTAACTTTTATTACGGTTTTAAATATTTTGGGTAACTGGTCATTAACTTAACAACATACATACATACATATAATCACGCCTTTATCCCTAAAGGGGTAGGCAGAGCATATACGACCTAAACGAAAGGTCATTCCGCCACGTCTGACAAAGTTTTGAGGGTTATTTAAGATAGACTTGTAAGTATATTGCTGTAGTGACAGGTTGTCAGCCCATCGCCTAAATTACAATATACAGAAACCCTCGGATCCCTTAGCTGATTTTTACAGCATGCCCGGGAGGAAATGCAGCTGAAACATTCTAAGTTTTTCTTTCGCTCCCAGTCCAACATGGAAGTCAACTTAACAACTTTATATTGTGTATCTGTAGTGTATTCCCTATTATATCTATGGAATGGACACTAGAAACCCTAAAACGGAACAATTAGCAAGAATAAAAATAAACGAATTATGAGAACATTTGCAGGAAAATCAATATTCCCAACATGAAATGGAACGGTATATTCACATAACCAGTCTGAAAATTTCTGTGATTAATTAAAAAAAAATGATTATTCAATACACTTAGAGATAACTGTTTTTATTCAATTAATGAGTTTGAGAAATTTAAATTTTAGGGGCGCCCAACACGACATTCTATTAAACTTTTATTGATTTTTTTATTATTGACATATGTATTAAGCTGACATTTTGAATTTGTCATTTTTATTAATGAACTAGAAAATCTTGACTTTATAAATATAAATTATTTAATTATTGTTGAATATTTGTATACCAATTGTTGGTGCACCACGCCTGTACTATATATCTTGTGATTTTATCTACACTGTAATTTAACCGTGTGTTTTCATTTCATTTCTCATTTTCATTTAATTTCTTAAATATTCTATTTCACATCATGTTGATATAAAACATGTACGCAGCATGTCCATGCCCAGTTTGAACATTATTTAAAAGACCGTAATAAAATTCCCATCCCGCAAGGCGAAACGTGACTCTTAGAAATTTCGCGGCCATAAGAGCCTTAAATTCTGGGAAAAAAGTAATTTTTCATAAAGCAGTGCGGAATTAATTCATGGTCTCGTAAAAACGGGCCGTTCGCGATGTCTCATTAATCTGGGTGATGCTGAGAATTCGCTTTACGGCACCCTTAGGGCATCTTTGAGCAGAATAGCAATCTTATTGAGCACATAATGATAACATTGTTTGACTATTATCAACTAAAGCTTTAACAAAATGATATTTCAAATTGTGAATAGCTATCGATATCATGCATGTATCATATATATGTCGTATGCTCGCCGTGCTAAACGGCCTCCTTGATGCAAAACCGGATTGTGATTTGTTTGCGGACGGATGGTCGAAGATAATGCGTGATTGTTTACATTTCTGTGAGATGACGTATGAATGTGATAGTTCTATTCAAATGACAGATGATTAATAAATTTAATATTTTATTGGTAAGTTTATTGGATCGTACATTCTCTAATTTTATTACTATTTATTAATCTTATACTCTTGACAAATTCTATCTACAATTTCTGTAAATAATCTGTTTGTTTTTAATGAGTTTACTATTGTAAAGTATTGACACAAATGTTTACTGTATTTAATATTTTTACCCTCGATGACTGTAATTGGTACGCCGTAGTTATTGAAATTAAATAAATCATGAATAATGTTTCATTCGGAAGTATATTTCCGCGATAAAAAGATTATGTCACTCAGTCACGAAACTATCTGCATACAAAATATGAATTTTGTATGGAGGTAGTTCATACCTAACGACAGAGACAGAGACATACTTTCGCATGTATAATAATATCACTATGAATACTGTTAATTACATCTGAAATTAACAGTTAACAGAAAGTTAATTAATACTAAGCAAACATACTACGGTCACTTACTGATGCTCGCGTTACAATTTCCGGTGTAATATTTAATTACGTAAAATTTAATTATTTTATTATTCAAATTAAAATATAATATGCTCGGGTATGGAACACAATCTGAACGGTGAAATATGAAGTTTAACAACGCAATATGTTTTACCGACCTTTGAAATTAAACGATTTTAATTGAAATAAAATACGGAAATAACGTGGAGTTATTGAGATTGACTAATTAAATAACATTGAATTCGATATTCAGTAACATTTTATTCCAACAATTGCCCTTAATCGTATGATCATAACTATTATGATGTGCGTTTTATATAAAAACTTACTTTGATCCTCATTTCAGCGTTTAATCCTTGGTAAGTGGATAGCCAATAGGCAAACCCAATTTAAGTATATCTAGAGTTAAATATAGTTCCATGCTGGACATTGAGCGAAAAAACTGCATGTATCCTGACCGTTGGGCAAAATAAGCAACCGATTGGAGCCCACAAGAGCGTCGGTCTAGAGGAAGACCAAAAAGAGATGGCGGGATGACTTAGCAGAATTCGATTCGAATGGGTCGAAAATAGCCAAAGACCGAGAAGCATGGAAGAAGAAACGGGAGGCCTTTGCCTAGCAGTGGGACAGTATAGACTAGTGTAATAAAAAAAAGGTAAATCTTCATAAATAGTCTAACCGAATTATGCCTTGAATTCTTGTCGAACATAAATAAAACATAAATTATTAAATCGTATCGTAGGTCATTGTTGCTCTATCTACTCGGACGGGCATGCATGCGTGATTTTATCTATATCGGAATAATAGGGAGTAAAACAAAATATTGAGATTTTATGGTGTAATTCTACCCATGAAACTGAACAACTTTCCCCAAGGAACACAGGCCGAAATCTAAAAAAAAATTGGCCCTCCCACACAAATTGTCTCGAGGGTTTCAGTATATTGTAGTTTAGGCGATGGGCTGACAACCTGTCACTACAGCAATATACCTAGAATTCTATCTTAAATAACCCTCAAAACTTTGTCAGACGTGGCGGAACGACCTTTTTTTAGGTCGTTTACGCTCTGACTACCCCATTCGGGATAAAGGCGTGATTATATGTATGCATGTATGTATTTATTTATACCTAAAAGCTAAGTCTCAATACTCTCTGATCCTTATTTCCGGTGAGATAAGCATCGGGTAGTCTCGACTATCTTTGACAATATTGGTTTCCTTCGGCTTAACTCTGGGTACCAAAATAACTTTCCTAGCATTATTAATATTGGATTTTTCGGGTCCTGGCTTTGATGTACCCTATAACTTTCATATCAAGTTATTTTTACGGTACAACGAAACTATATTAGATACCGTTTTAATGTTTTTCATTGAAGGGTTGAAAACGTTGAAGAGCCCGATGGTGTAGTGGATAGGGCCGCTGCCTCCTGAGCGGGAGGTCGTGGTTCGAATCCCACCACGTACAAATGTGTTTTTCGGTTTTCAAATTTCATATGTACGTTTATTCGGCGCTTTTTCCGTGCTTCGGAAGGCACGTTAAGCCGTTGGTCCCGGTTAATATCGTTTAATACCGTAGATATTAGTCGTTAAGTCATTTCAGAGGCCAGTGCTAAGCATTGGCGGCATGAAAACTCTGACCTAATCTAGGATTGGGTCTGGTTTCCCTTCTGGGTTGCGGAGGTCAGATGGCAGTCGCTCTGTGTAAAAACCAGTACCCTCGTTCAATCCCCTAGATTAGGTAGCCGACCCCGTGACATACGGGATAAGGCTAGGGAGATGATGATGATGATGATGAAGGGTTGAAAACTCACTCGATAACTAGAAGATATTTCATTCGCTTTTACTAAATTTAAGAAAATCTCTATTCTAGGAATAGAACAACTTAATAACTTTGAAATTCGACGAAAATGTCTTACTAAGATGATTGGATATTTGATCTTCTAATAACGCTGTAGAAACCCTTGCGAATTCCTATCTATCTATTTGGTTCGGTTCCTGTTTCTCCGAACTAATTCTTCAAACGACTATTCTGTGAATATTGATGTCATCGATACTCATCAATATGAATTTCGGTTTCAACTTTGGTTCTATCGTGTTTCCACTAATGAAATAAACTAAAGTTATTCTTTTTCCATTTTCAAATCTATCAAATATGTAACAATCTTGTGGTGTATCGAAATTCCTTCTAGTACCGGTGTAGCTGGTGCGTTTAGGCACCTTTTCTTCTTCTTTTTGTCGTATGGTTTGTAAGGTTGACTGACGAACTTAAATTCTTTACCTTGCTTTATGCTATTGAGCAAAAGTCGGTTCACAGAAATCCTCCTATATCCAGCAGTAGAATTAAAAGATGTACTCATGTAACAGGGTGACTGCCTCCGTGGTCTAGTGGTCAAAGCAATGGGCTTACGATCCGGAGGTCTGGGTTCGACTCCCAGGGGGGTGGGGACAACAACGTTGATATTTATCAGTTTATCACTTTGTGAGGTTTTCCCCAGTTTGGTTAGGGCATTGCAGGCTAAATCACCTGATTGACAAAAAAAAAAGATTCCGTGCATCGGAGGGCACGCTAAGCCGTTGGTCCCGGTCGCTGTCTTTGATAGTCGTTGTCGAGAATCCACTCGCTAAGAAGAAGACAGGGTGACTGCATTCAAAACTAACATCCAAAGATGTACCGTCCTCTCATTGGCCGCGTCCCAATTCCGTGCAAGTACCCGCTAAGTAAGCTTCGGTGTTCCGTGTTTATATTCCCCGCGAGTCGTAACCAGGTCGCCCCTGCTGCGAGGCTGTAGGTACCTATAAACAGCGTACAGACGATCTACTTGTAATACATTAGTTCCACTATAGCTCGTTGGTGACTTGTGTTCACTTGAATGCGAGTGAGTTGCTTTACAGATAGAGTTCTTTTGAATTTGCCAGGTGTCCTCTCAAAGATCGTACTCAATTCATCTGTCCAGACGCAGAAGCATTTAAAAATATGAACCTATGTGTAAAAAACTGTGCTCTTAAGTATAACATTCTGTAAGATAGAGCTTAGTAGTAAGCTCTATCTTACAATATTATCGGAAATTTTCAAGAATCTTCTTCTTCTTCTGTCGAGTGGGTATCGAGTCTATCGACCCGATGAACCCTGGTGTCAGAGTTTTAAAACCGCCTAGTAGCACAACTATCAGGCCTCTGACATGGTTTGAGTAACGACCACTATCAAAGACAGCGACCGGGACCGACGCCTTAACGTGCCCTCCTAAGCACGACATCTTTTTCTTTTTCGGACAATCAGGTGATTCAGCCTGCAATGTCCTAACCAAACTGGGGAAAAATTCACAAAGTGATAAATTCTCAAATATCAACGTTGTGTTTCCCCCCTGGCAATCGAACCCAGGACCTCCGGATCAGGAGTCCATGGCACTAGCCAGTAGACCACGGAGGCAGTTTCAAGAATAAAATCGTCAAAATACAAATATCATGATTTATGATTATGAGTTACGATGACGATCCTTCGTGGAACTAAGTTTATAGCTTCATTCCGTTTCCTCATTGACAAAAATGTTAGGGCACCTTGTTAGCAGTCTTAATACCATATTTAGTTCTGTAGATTATCAATAGTCGTAAACCATAGGTCAAGGATTTTACTAACGCTATTGCCATTAAAGTTTCCTTAGCAAATTCTTTTGTATGTAAATCATGTTGTACTGTTCTGTGCTTTGTATTATGTTTGACTACAGTAAATAAGTATTTGGTAAATATTTCCTTAACTTTAACCTTTCTTGTGTTTGTTTTTCTTTTTGTGTCGGTATTTTGTTGAATTAATTATTATCGTGTTGATATATTCAATCAAATTAAACTTCCTTACTATGTAAACAAAGAGAAATAACAAATACACGAGCATACATAGCATACAGCTGGTAACATATTTTTGTTCGCTCCAAACTACAAACACAGCAATGTAGTTTTAAAATAAATATACCAAATTAAGTTTAGCGTAAAATATTTTTGTATACCAACTCTTTTTAAATTAAACTCAAAACAATTCTAATTTGTTTTTTTTTAATGTTGTTGTAGAATTAGTGAGTTTGCAACACGTATGTTCGTTAGTGGCAAACTGGCAATGTTACGTACTAACTTCGAGAATTTAATTTTGAGTTTCATTATTCATCTCGACATCGTGTGAGCTATTTTACTCGCACATTACCCCGAAAGCGACACACCTTTGACTTGAATTCCTATTCTAGTTAAACGACCCGATAAACCCTGGTATCAGAGTTTTAAATTCGTTAGTGGCTAACGCTGCGTACTTGGATACTTTAATTTTGATTTTAATTATTTATCTCAACAACACCGTGTGAACAATTTTGTTCGAATATCACCCCGAGAGCGACTCACTTTTGACTTGAATTATTTTTCTGGTCAATACATACATATAATCACGCCTTTACCCGTAATGGGGTAGGCAGAGTGTAAAAGACCTAAATATTTTATATATTTCGGTCGTTTCGCCACGTCTGACTAAGTTTTGACGGTTATTTAAGATAGATTTGCAAATATATTGCTGTAGTGACAGGTTTGTCAGCCCATCGCCTTAATTACAATATACTGGAACCCTCGGATCCCTTAGCTGGTTTTTACAGCATGCCCGGGAGGAAATGCAGCTGGCACATTCTATGTTTTTCTCTAGCTCCCAGGCCAGCATGGAAGTAAAGTCTGGTCAATCAACCCGATAATCCCCGGTATTAGAGTTTGTAGTTCGTTAGTAGCGATTGCAGTACTCAAAAAATTTAATCTCCACTTTCATTATTCATCTTGATAACGTGTGAGCTATTTTACTCGAAAATTACCCTGTGAGCGACACACCTTTGACTTGGTTCCTATTCTGTTTAAACGATCCGATGAACCATGGTAGTAGAGTGTTTAAAGTTAGTGGCAATCGCTGCGTATTTAGGGATATTAATTTGGACTTCATTATTCATCTCGACACCGAATGAGCGTTTTGCTGGAACATTACCTTGAGACACACACACCTTTGACTTGGTTCCTATTCTGTTTAAACGATCCGATGAACCATGGTAGCAGAGTGTTTAAAGTAAGTGGCAATCGCTGCGTACTTGGAGATATTAATTTCGACTTCATTATTCATCTCGACACCGAGTGAGCGTTTTGCTGGAATATTACCTTAAAACACACACCTTTGACTTGGTTCCTATTCTGATTAAACGATCCGATGAACCATGGTAGCAGAGTGTTTAAAGTTAGTGGCAATCGCTGCGTACTTGGAGATATTAATTTCGACTTCATTATTCATCTCGACACCAAGTGAGCGTTTTGCTGGAACATTACCTTGAGACACACACCTTTGACTTGGTTCCTATTCTGTTTAAACGATCCGATGAACCATGGTAGCAGAGTGTTTAAAGTTAGTGGCAATCGCTGCGTACTTGGAGATATTAATTTCGACTTCATTATTCATCTCGACACCAAGTGAGCGTTTTGCTGGAATATTACCTTGAAACACACACCTTTGACTTGGTTCCTATTCTGATTAAACGATCCGATGAACCATGGTAGCAGAGTGTTTAAAGTAAGTGGCAATCACTGCGTACTTGGAGATATTAATTTCGACTTCATTATTCATCTCGACACCAAGTGAGCGTTTTGCTGGAATATTACCTTGAAACACACACCTTTGACTTGGTTCCTATTCTGATTAAACGATCCGATGAACCATGGTAGCAGAGTTTTTAAAGTAAGTGGCAATCACTGCGTACTTGGAGATATTAATTTCGACTTCATTATTCATCTCGACACCGAGTGAGCGTTTTGCTGGAATATTACCTTGAAACACACACCTTTGACTTGGTTCCTATTCTGTTTAAACGATCCGATGAACCATGGTAGCAGAGTGTTTAAAGTGAGTGGCAATCGCTGCGTACTTGGAGATATTAATTTCGACTTCATTATTCATCTCGACACCAAGTGAGCGTTTTGCTGGAATATTACCTTGAAACACACACCTTTGACTTGGTTCCTATTCTGATTAAACGATCCGATGAACCATGGTAGCAGAGTGTTTAAAGTAAGTGGCAATCACTGCGTACTTGGAGATATTAATTTCGACTTCATTATTCATCTCGACACCGAGTGAGCGTTTTGCTGGAATATTACCTTGAAACACACACCTTTGACTTGGTTCCTATTCTGTTTAAACGATCCGATGAACCATGGTAGCAGAGTGTTTAAAGTGAGTGGCAATCGCTGCGTACTTGGAGATATTAATTTCGACTTCATTATTCATCTCGACACCGAGTGAGCGTTTTGCTGGAATATTACCTTGAAACACACACCTTTGACTTGGTTCCTATTCTGTTTAAACGATCCGATGAACCATGGTAGCAGAGTGTTTAAAGTGAGTCGCAATCGCTGCGTACTTGGAGATATTAAATTCGACTTCATTATTCATCTCGACACCGAGTGAGCGTTTTGCTGGAATATTACCTTGAGACACACACCTTTGACTTGGGTTCCTATTATGATTATTATTTTTTCTTCTTTATCTGCGCTGTGGTTTGATTGGAATGTACCGACGACGACCTAATGGAACGAACTCTGGTATCAGAGTTTTTAACTTTTTTAATGGCAAAAGCGCTATGTACCTACTTCTTAATAATACATACATACATATAATCACGCCTTCATCCCTAATGAGGTAGGCAGAGCGTAAACGACCTAAACAAAGATCGTTCCGTCACGTCTGACTAAGTTTTGAGAGTTATTTAAGATAGATTTGTAAGTATATTGCTGTAGTGACAGGTTGTCAGCTTGTCGCCTAAATTGCAAAATACTGAATCCGTCGAATCCCTGAGCTGATCTTTACAGCATGCCCAGAAGGAAATGCAGCAGGCACATTCTATGTTTTTCTCTTGCTCCCAGTCCAGCATGGAAAAAAAGCGCTATGCACGTACTTAATAGTCTCAATTAAATCCTAAAAGTAAAACACCTACAAAATTCATTCAATCCTTGGCTCCATCATTCATCACCACCATAAAAAGAGCCACAGTTTTGTCCATCGTCCACACAAAAGAATTTACGAGAAAAAATGTGTTCTTTTTTTCCTTTGTTACATCGCACAATTATTTTCCGCGCGCCATTTTACTATCTAAATCAAGATGGCAACCTACTGCGGAAGAAAAACAGACTGAAGTCGAGGAGATCTCCCGATAATCTGTACAAGGGTAAGGTTGATCGTGACGTAGATCCCACGATATATTTATCGTTGTTCGACAAAAAAAACATACCTACCTAACGGAAAATACTTGTCGTTTTGTACTGAATTCCTTACGCGAAAGGTAGAACTTTAACTGTTGAATAATATTAGTTTCCGCCACAACACAACGGACACATTTTAAGGGGCTAGTGATAGTTTATAACCTCATATGTAATCCATAGAAATGGAAATATAATCTTCTATTGTGTACCTACCTACCCGGGATGAATAGCAGCTACGCATATTGTGATGTTTTTATTGTTCCTGTTCATTACAAAAATACCATCCTAGTACCTAAGTATGATCGAAATTTTCTCGTCGTTTAATTTGTCAAATTGAAGATCACACAGTAGATTCTTCTTCTTAGCGAGTGGATTCTTGAGCCAAACGATCCGATGAACCCTGGTCTCGAGAGTTTTTCAAACCGCCTAGTAGCACAGCTATTAGGCCTCTGCCATGGTTTGAGTAACGACCACTATCATAGTCAGCGACCGGGACCACGGTTTAATCCTTTTTCCTTTTTCGGACAATCAGGTGATTCAGCCTGCAATGTCCTAAGCAAAATATCAACTTTATTTTCCCGCCCTGGGAATCGAACCCATGGCTCTGACCACTAGACCACGGTGGCAGTTACAGTTGGTAATATCAATGAGTAACATTGTCACAATACAGCATTATCGCTTTCTGTTCATGCGATTTGTCGCCGCTTTTCAATGTAAATTCGCGGTATCTCACCGATTCAGACTTTTTCCAACTTGTAACGTATTCGTGCACGCGATTTTCGTGCAATTTGCATCGGCGTTTGAGCGACAGACGGTTGAAAGTCGCGTGACGCGTCGCCGGATCGATCCGGATGACACTGTGACCTAATTTCGAAGGGTTGTGTTGGGCAGGACGATTCTGAAGCGCGATTTTTATCAAATTTTATTAATATTTATCCTTATCAGATACCGAAAAATGGAATCTTCCATGCTGGACTGGGAGCGAGTGAAAAACTTAGAATGGGCCAGCTGCATTTCCTCCCGGGCATGCTGTAAAAATCAGCTGAGGGATCTGAGGGTTACAGTGTATTGCAATTTAGGCGATGGGCTGACAACCTGTCACTACAGCAATATACCTACAAATCTATCTTGAATAACCCTCAAAACTTTGTCAGACGTGGCGGAGCGACCTTTGTTTGGGTCGTTTCCGCTCTGCCTACCCCATCAGGGATACAGGCGTGACTGTATGTATGTATGAAAAATGGAACAGTAAAATGATGCATTTGTTTGACTTAAGTTGGGATAGGGAGACATCGAACAGATAAAAGGTATACTTTTACTTCTGTAGGTATTACCGTTTTGTATGCTGCTTCCAAAGAAAATAAGGGACAATATACGGGGCGTAAGGGACAGCGTCCCGCAAACTGATAAGGGTTGCTCGGTCAGCGAACCTGAACAACTATAAGCAGTATTTTATTTTTCAGGGCATGAAAAGAAATGCTTTTCCATACAAATTGACTGATCGAGGTGGTCATTTTGTTTGGGGAGGTCAATTTTTATTCTTATTGTCCTGAAAGAATTTCCTGCTGATAGTCGTTCAGTTTCGTTGACTTAGCATCCGCTATCAGTATGCGGGACACTGTCCCTTACACCCGGTATAATAATAAGGGCAGAAAAAGACGAAATTATTACAACCAGAATAAGCATCCAAGTTAAAGGTGATTTGCTCTCGCGGTAGCAAATAGCTCACATGCGTATGTCAAGAATGTCAAGATGAATAATGGACGACGAAATTAAATTCTCCAAATACGGCGATTGCCACGAATACTAGTGAACTCTGATACCGAGGTTCGTCGGGTCGTTTTACGAGACAAAAGAAAAAAACAACCAGAATAGGAATTTACACCTAAGCGACGGCTCTCGGGGTGAGATGAATAATGAAAGTCGAAACTAAATATTAAGTAATTTTGTTAAACCTTAGAGTTTTTTAACGTGTCTATTAAACTAAACTAAATAAAAAAATAAAAATAAAAAAATAAAATTGTAAGCGTTTACAAAATGTATTTTTATTTGTTTTATTAAACATTCTCCTTAAATGTTTCCTAAAATTCTACGTTAAAAAAATCACAACCTAATCAGCCCGAACTGCGTCACTTCTTAGTTTCCAAGACGACAACGGCAACTCAATTACAACGACTGAACCCAGAATTGTCCAATAAAAGTTGAGACGAAGCAATGAACAGTAGAAAACAGAGAAACAAGAAGTTTTTCTGTTCCCATTTCGTTTTATATTGTCGAGTTACTGTAGACAGTTAAAGGACATCGCATATTGCCAGTCTTGGCTACTTGGGTTATTTTGGTTGTATCAAAAAGGGGTTATTTCATACTTACATCTTGTGATAGTGTCCACAATTTTCCTCAAGCCGAATAGAAACAAGGGCCTGTAGGTAGGTAGGTGTGTATGTTAAGAAACTAGAGGAAGGGAGAATATTGAAAATAATCAATCACTCATTCAGAAAGAAAGTCTGCTGTAAGAAATTTCTTTGTAGAAATAAGCAGTGTCTTAATTCCTTATGATATTGTTCTGTGTATGTTTATGTGTACAATAAACTGTTAAATTAAATTAAATTCATTAAGGATAGTGATATAGTGAATTAATCAGCTGCTGATCGATTAGGTATATTGCTTACACAAAACTCAACATACAGTAAGTTGACTTATGTTTCATAAACTATACATGAAAACATAATTATTATACTTATTTACTTATTATAAAAAAAATAATTGGCAGCGCAATTTATTAACTACTAGCGACCCGCCCCGGCTTCGCACGGAAATGATCAGTGTTTCTCTACTATATTATGCATGTTTTATACATATAAACCTTCCTCTTGAATCACTCTATCCATTAAAAGAAACCGCATCAAAATCCGTAGCGTAGTTTTAAAGATCTAAGCATACATAGGGATATATTGACAGAGAAAGCGACTTTGTTTTATACTATGTAGTAATAGTGAATCAATCAGCTGATCGACTAGGTATATTGCTTACACAAAACTCAACATACAGTAAGTAGACTTATGTTCTTACATTTTTTTTTTGTTTTTTATTATTTATTTATTTTAGATGCGCAATTTATTTACTTATTTTGGTTTCCGGTTATTGCAATATAAATTATTAATTACGACATCGAAATAGTCTAGATCTCTATGAAACTGTCCAATAGAAGTTCCGGTAAAACAGCGCCAGTTCCGTCCTAGTTTGTTCCATTGGTGAGTTCCAGTTCCATTGGCGAACCAGCGGTCCAATAGGTGCCAATGTGGAGACTTTAATCTCGCCGCAATCGCCGGGGGCTTCTTCTACAGTCGTTTGGCTGACGATTACCACTAGTGGCTGTTTGCGAAAAGAAAGATAAAGCACTCATTTATGTTATGGGAGATTTTCAGTTGAAGATCATGCACGGCGGGCGGTGTTGTGCGATTTGCACACTCTATGAAGAAGACTCTCGTAAAGAGTCTAACACCTACGTTAAACAAACAAGTGAGTAGTCGTTAATTTATCAGTATAAATAACACTTGTTCGTCATTTAGTGATAAAGATTTCGCAGTATACGTCGAAATCAGCTCAACTTACATTCATTGATAAACCACGAACTGAGTTCATCTTATAATTGAGTTGTTCTTCATAGACTTTGCCGTTCAGTTCTATGAATAACAATTATATTTATTCTGTAAGACTTTAAAGTGTTGCGGTCTCACAAGATCGCGGCATAAGCTGAGTGGGTCCTTTTATTGTGACATCGCGACACGCACATTCCGGTAGCATTAACTGTTTATTTTTAGGTACCTTTAGATTAGATAATAGTGACTGTTTATATTATTATTTTATTTCACTTTCGTTTGTTCTGTTCTTGTTTAAAAATGTATTTACTGTGTTGTGTTTATGACGTCATAAATAATAAATGTTTTCTATTCTAAAGGCTACTTTCAAAATTGAACTACAGTATCTATCCCAAAAAGTACAATATCTTTGTAATGATTTGTTCTTTGATGTGCGATCTACGATACTGCAAAACAGCGACTACAGAAATTACAACCAGCGGCTCTATCTTTGAGAATCAAACGATAAAGTATACATACATATAATCACGCCTTTATCCCTAATGGGGTAGGCAGCGCGTAAACGACCTAAACAAAGGTCGTCCCGCCACGTCTGACAAAGTTTTGAGGGTTATTTAAGATAGAATTCTAGGTATATTGCTGTAGTGACAGTTTGTCAGCCAATCGCCTAAATTACAATACACTGAAACCCTCGAATCCCTAAGCTGGTTTTTACAGCATGCCCGGGAGGAGATGCAGCTGGCACATTCTATGTTTTTCTATCGCTCCCAGTCCAGCGTGGAAGAAATATACACTTACTTTCTTATACGCTGGTCTACGACAGAACATTATTGATTTTTTGTCTGCCTTGCAGTTCACCTGCCAGCGCCTTGAAAATTATTACCTGCCAATATGTTAGATTTTAGTTGCCTTTGTTATACTTCAGTCTTTAAAAAATAATAGTAGCTACCTACTAAGAAAAAGATCTTCATTTTGTACGACTATTTCTTTTGAATTTCGTTTTAGATAAAAAATACATAATACGTAGCTTAAAATATTCGGCAATAGAAAAGCAATGTCCGCGCGCGTCAAAAATCGCACTTCATTCGCTGCCCGGGGCGATGGGAAAACAAGGCGATTTCGGAATTGGATCCCTCGTTAGTTTTGATTGGTCGACGTAACGTCCGTCCACCGAGTTTTTCCGATTTATAGCGCTAGCAGAATTGTGCTTTGCTTGGTTTTTCTGCGCTTTTCGCTTACATACATACATGTGATCACGCTTATATACCTAATGGGGTACGCAGAGCGTAAACGATTAAAACAAAGGTCGTTCCGCCACGTCTGACATAGTTTTGAGGGTTATTTAAGATAGATTTGTAGGTATATTGCTGTAATGACAGGTTGTCAGCCCATCGCCTAAATTGTAATATACAGAAACCCCCGGATCCCTTAGCTGGTTTTTACAACATGCCCAGGAGGAAATGCAGCTGGCACATTCTATGTTCTTCTCTTGCTGCCAGTCCAGCATGGAAGAAACTTTTCGCTTACACGTGTCAATTTCGAATCGATGTAATGATCCTTTGTAATTATTTTCCCTTTTTTCCGAATTGCACGCTCTATTTGCTTCGAAATGCAACCAAGTGCGTAGGTTTACTATCTACATAGTTAAAATATCTAGGAGACCTGTGTTTTATTAGACGTATAAAAATTTTTGTCTTTTCCGAATATTCAATTTTCTGAAATGAATTCTCCGTAAGAAAAATTTCGTCCACATTTATATCTGTTTTTACAGTATTCTTTACCTTGATGTTTTTACCAGTTCGATTTTTATTCAAATATAATAGAGTCTATGGATATTCATATTTACTGTGTCTGAACTTATTTATAAAAAAAAAAGGGTATTATAATAACATTAGTGAAACAGAAATTAAATTGAACAAAAAATCACCGAGCTAAATATACTATTATACAACTGGTCTATCTATCTCTCTCTTCGAAACGACATTTTATATGGAAGTAGTATGGCGCTCCTGTCGTATTTTGACGTCACATGACAGTTCGGACCTCTCTTTTTAACATACGACTTTAAAGCATCATGTTTTTGGAAATTAATAATAAAAAAACTCATAAACTAATAAGTATTTTGCGAATGCTCTTTAACATAAATTTTTGTATGGTGACAGCAATTCTCACTGATAATTTAAAAAATGTCATGCATATACCTTATTCTTCGTTTAACGTAAGTTCTCCTTAGATTTATTAATTGATTTAACAGTTTATTGTACACATAAACATACACAGAACAATTACATAGGAATCAAGACAGTTATTTCAGACATAGTTATTACTATGAGACTAATAAATATATTCAGCATAGTTTTTATTGCTTATTGTCTTTTTTTATTGACTTTCTTTAGCAAGATATAATGTGTGTATATAAATTAATGGCGAATAGCAAGTTTCAAATTGTCGAAGTTGAATCGAAGCAAGAAGAACTTATTCTAATACCGTATCTAGTACCTATTAGTAAGCAATACTTCAGTAACTTAATTTGGTCAAGCCTATCATCAAATGAAAATACTTACTTACACTGAAACCCTCGAGTTTATACACTATCTTTATAGCAGAGCTGGAAAGAATAAGCTGTTTTTTTTTTAAATAGATTCTAGTTCATACATACATACATATAATCACGCCTTTATCCCTAATGGGGTAGGCAGAGCGTAAACGACCTAAAACCTTTGTTTAAGTCGTTCCGCCACGTCTGACAAAGTTTTGAGGGTAATTTAGATAGATTTTGTAGGTAAATTGCTGTAGTGACAGGTTGTCAGCCCATCGCCTAAATTACAATATACCAAAACCCTCTGATCCCTTAGCTGGTTTTTACAGCATGCCCGGGAGGAAATGCAGCTGGCACATTCAATGTTTTTCTCGCGCTTCCAGGGCAGCATGGAAGCAAGAAGATTCTAGTTCAGCCCAAACTTATTTAAAGACGCACGCAATAACTATAGCATAGTGCCTGCAGTCAAATTAAATAACTTATCCACTTATCGTGCAGACCACTATTTAAAAATCTGGGTTTATTGCCACTACCATCCTTATACATCTATGAACTTTGGGTATTTGTAAAAACTCGCAGTTATTTATTTCTAAGGTCTTGTGAGAGAAATCCCCGAGCTCACAGACGTCCTCTTCAACTGGTGTTTGACGATACTCCACATATAATGAAATATGATGATAGGAGCTGTTTGACAATGGGTGTAAGAATTTATAATAAGTTACCAAATGACTTAAAACAGTTAAATTTACGTAGACTTACCAAGTGGCTAAATGAAAATATTTTTTATAATGTAGATGAATTTTTAAAAAGAAATAAGTTATATGTTTTAATTATTGTATAACACAATGTTAATTTATGATATAAAACTATTGCATGTTAGGTAGTGCTAGCTAAGTGTGTGATACGCATAATTCTACTAAGACCTGTTTATACCACATTTTAAACAATAAAGAATCTTGAATCAGAATAAATCCCGACACTTATGATTTTCCTCAGGTGTCTTATTACGTATTATGTCGTAGTGAAAATCTCATTATGTCACCGCTCTCTAAGGAAACTAACGGAGTGAGGGTCTCTAAGGAAGATTAATCAGGTCACTGGGGCGGTGGAAGGCCAAGTTACTCGTAGCAAGTTGTACAAGAAACTTGGGGGCACTTCTCAACACTAGACTACGACAAAGCTTTAATTGAACGCGGCGAAAAAAAAAACTAACAGCGCCAACACCACTAACAGCATTTTTGACAGTTCTCCATACAATGTAGCGCCCCCACCCACATTCATTTAAAGCCTTGTCGTGCTGTAGTTCTGGTCCACTTAGGTCACTGATCAATCTATAAAGCTTAGGATAGATTTTATTAGTCGGAGTTCTAAAGATTTAGCACTGGGGAAGGAGATTGACCCAGACTGGGAGTTGTAGTAAATTATTGTAAGTTATAGTACCTTCTCAAATATCAGAGGTTTGATTAATGTAAAAGGACTTGGATTGAATTATCATTATTTTAGATTTAATTTCTCCAATCGTTGTCACTTTTTTTTCTTATTGCCGTAAAATGGGATGTTTTTTGTTTTTATGAGGTTTTTTAAAATAAAAAGATACTTTTATGGGTATTTTTTAGCTCTCAGTTTACAGTAAAACTTGTGGTTCTTTATAAATAAACTTAATGTTCAAGTGTGCTAGTAGAAACACCTGTATTTAAAGGCTTAAAGTTTTCAAGTACTTTATCAAATGAAATAGCTTTCAGCCAAAGTAGTATTTGAACATTACTCAAAATCTCCGCGACATATTTTGAAAAATGTAATGGTTATTAAGCGTGACTCAATTCATAAGCCAGTCGAGATAATTGACTTTCTAAATGCCATTTTCATTTACAAAGAAATAATGTTGGTTCTTACTTTATTTCTATTAGAAAATATTTGACGAAATATAGTCTCTTCTAAAATATAAATGGTTTTTGTATTCACAGAAATGAACGCTACTTATTACAATTTTGATTTAGGCTAGCAAAATGCCGACCTGGCCTGGGGGTAGGTTAGGCTATTGTGTTTCAATTTTGAATACTAAGTCTGAGTATAAATCCTATTCTTTGAAGAAAATAAATTATGCTGAATTCGCAATCCACCTGATTCGCAGCAAAAGCCCAAATATGGCCCAAACCAAAAGAGTTTGCGTAGCAGCAAGAATAAAAAGGAAACGCGGTCTGCGAAGAAACTAAGAAACAGTTATATATTTTTTTCCAATGGTAGGCATCTCATCTGATGGAAAGTGATGATGCAGACGATGATGTTTGCCTAGATAATGCCTATTCACTCTTGCCTTGAAAAGGCCCAGGTTATAACGTTCCGGAAACAGATCCGCAGGCAGGGAGCTCCACTCCTTAGGTAAATTAAAGCAACTCTTGCCGTCGCGCTGCGCACTTATAATGTACGAAACCATACTTATGCGAAGTACGGTGCCTACGTCAAACATGCTGTTCAGAACGTACATACACTAAATATATACATTTAATCACGCCTTTTCCCTAATGGGGTAGGCAGAGCGTAAACAACCTAAACAAAGGTCGTTTGCAACCTTAACAAAGTTGAGGGTTATTTAAGATAGATTTGTAGGAATATTGCTATAGTGAAAGATTGTCAGCCTATCGCCTAAATTGCAATTTTTATAAAACCCTCGGATCCCTTAGCTGGTTTTTACAGCATGCCCGGAAGGAAATGCAGCACATTTTATGTTTTTCTCTCGCTCCCAGTCCAGCATGGAAGAAAGTTCAGAACATATTTGGCTGGTTTGATGAACTATCCGCTTATTGTCGTAAGATACCTACCAGTATCCTTCTTTTTGTCGAGTCAAAAGCAGATACATATTTAAGGACTCTACTGCTAAAATTTCTGTGTGCTCCAACCTTTAACAACTAAGGCTATTTGGTCGTGTTATTCTGTCCTAGTGCGTTCTAGATTGTTTTCCCAGTTGGATATTATCTTCCATGCTGGTCTGGGAGCGAGAGAAAAACATAGAATGTGCCAGCTGCATTTCCTCCCGCGCATGCTGTAAAATTCAGCTAAGGGATCTGAGGGTTTCAGTATATTGTAATTTAGGCGATGGGCTGACAACCTGTCACTACAGCAATATACCTAGAATTCTATCTTAAATAACCCTCAAAACTTTGTCAGACGTGGCGGGACGACCTTTGTTTAGGTCGTTTACGCTCTGCCTACCCCATTAGGGTAAAGGCGTGATTATATGTATGTATGTATGTATATTAACGAGATTGTTTGTGTTTGTTTCAGGTAAAGGAGGGCGCTAACTGTGATTGGTATCCTGTTGTTTTCGACACGCAATATTACTTTTACCGTCTACATGGTTCTAGATATTAAAAAACAATAATAATAACTTGGGCCCCCTTGTGCCTATACAAGTATATATTTAGTAAATAGCTAATATTACAAGTTTAGTTTATACCTATTATAATTTTGTATTTCACACACCTGCATATGGGTCTCACTCTAAGATAAGATAAAAATATACTTTATTGCACAGAAAAATAACATGAGCAAAAGGAAAATAAAACAAATAGAAGTACAAATAGGCGGCCTTATTGCTAACCAGCAATTTCTTTCAGGCAACCTTAGGGCACAGGAAAATAAAAGTTGAACTAGTGGACTGGTATACATTTCAGGCAATGCATTGTAGGTATACGTATACAATTAATAACAACAAATAGTACATACATACATACATAAAATCACGCCTTTATCCCTTACGGGGTAGGCAGAGCGTTAAACGCCTCGTAAAAGGCGCTTTCGCCACGTCTGACAAAAATTGAGGGCAATTTTAGATTGGAATGTGTATTGCTGTAGTGACAGGTTGTCAGCCCATCGCCTAAATTACAATACACTGTAACCCTAGAGTCCCTTTTTCTGACTTCTACAGCATGCCCGGGAGGAAGGGCAGCTGGAACATTCTATGTTTTTCTATCTCTCCCAGTCCACCATGAAAGTCCAGCATATACATAATATTGATAAAAGAAAATGTTACAACCAATTACTCCGGGAAATACGCAAGTGCAAACGGTTAAGGTACAAAAAGGTATACCTATCTTTTGTATTGCTCGAGTTCATAGACTATAGTCTGTCAACGTCGTGCTTACCGCGCCTTAGGGGTACAGACGTGCGCGGGGACGCGGTAACGGGGGTGCGGGCGGTGAAGCAGGAGGGTGAGCGAGCACGACGCAATGTGTTCATGTTCGCAATCGCCGCGTGCTACCGCGTCCCCGCCAACGTCTGTACCCCTAGGGCGCGGTAAGCACGACGTTGACAGACTATAATCTGAAGTGACTTTTTTTTTCATGTGTCCATGTTCTTGTTTACTACTAGCTTCAATTTAAATACTTCCATGCTGGCCTGAGACCGAGAGAAAAACATAGAATGTGCCAGCTGCATTTCCTCCCGGGCATGCTGTAAAAACCAGCTAAGGGATCCGAGGGTTTCAGTATGTTGTAATTTAGGCGATGGGTTGACAAACTGTCACTACAACAGTATACCTACAAATCTGTCTTAAATAACTCTCAAAACTTTGTCAGACGTGGCGGAACGACTTTTGTTTAGGTCCTTTTCGCTCTGCCTACCCCATTAGGGATAAAGGCGTGATTTTATGTATGTATGTATTAAATTGAAATAAATTCAACGGGAAGTTTCATGTCGACCTTTACTTCCCTATTCTCTCAACTTGAAACATTTCCCTCCCACGGTTCGTCGCTAGGCTCAAATTATTTTTCTTTTTTCCCCTCAGGTCTAGATTTTAATTACTATCTAGACCTCGGCTCGACCGGCCAGGACTCTACTTGTTAACAAGTTTTCCACCGAGATTAAATTTTTCATGTGAAGTTGTTTCATTGTTGTTTCATTGAACAAGAATATGTTGTGATATCTTTATCTCTTTGCGAGAACAAAAGAAATAGAAACCCCATACTCATCATATCATCAAGAAAAAACCATGTATGAAGACTTTATAAATCCAAAAACACTATAGTAAAATATTTACATATACCTATAGAAATAGTGTGTGTCTACTCTACGCTCTTTGTTTGAATCAGAGAGTATTAAATGATTATAAAAAGTAGTGTAGCATGAACGCGCTGCCTACCCTGTAAATAGTATTAGCGTGGCTTTTTGTATTGATTCCACAAATTTATAATGACTGCCCTGCAGTTCATTAAATAATTCTAGACCTAAGCCACTTGCGATTGCAGTCGCGTTCAGCAGACGTCAGGAAAGTGACTGTAATGAGTTTAATTGAGAATGAATCGACTCACTCGGTCTATTCTAGCCCATGGCTGCAATTGCCTTTGATTGGTGTCGCAAGAGCTCGCTGAGTGAATGGAACCGGGTCACTCTCAATCTTCCTGTAAAATGTCTTTCAACATTCGGCTTGATTGCTTTTTTAGAGTGATACTGAGGTCGATGTATGGTTTGTAGCTACTTGCACAGTAATCCATGTTTTATCAACATGAAAAAGTGGCTCGGAACTAATTGTGAAAATCTATTGCACTTTGGCATTTTGGTGATGGTCTGTTCAATAGGGGCATTAGAAAACATGACTTTTGAGACTGAAAACTTATAACATTTAGTTTTGTTTTTAAATTTGTAACTTTATAAAAAAGTCTCTTTCGATTTTGCTATTCTTTGACCAATTTCCACTTTGTGATCCATACCGACTCTGCCTAACTCGTAAATTTTATTGCTGAAAGCCATATCAAATGCATACTTATACTTACATGATATTCTTCTTCTCGTTCAGAACAACGCACTGGCACTAATTCGGCATGAAATATGCTAATTATTCTGTCTTTGTATAGTACATTTATCGCCTGAAATGATACCTATCAATATGTTTACTCCTTGAAGGTGCTCTCTGTAATTATACTGGTTGAAACCGCCTCGCATAGTTTGTTATTATTTGTACTAGACAGTAGTAGACGGATCGCAAGAGTTCACGGGCACAATTCACCACAGTCCACTCATTCATAAGATCTATTTCCATACGCCATCTTGATTTGAGCGTTTGATTGCTTGTCGCTATGCTCGTCTTCAATCGATGAATTGAAACATGGCTGACAAGTCTAATTGAGAATTCGTTTAAAAAATTAACTGCTGATAACTTTAACTTTTATCTGAACATATCTTTTCATTTGATATGAATCACCGCTAGCTCTCCAATCCGCGGTTTTATTATTTTACCTACGGCAATATAATAACGTGGTAAATAGTCTACATCCATCACCAGAACGTGCGAGAGGACGGGCTATCTCGTACAAATTTCATCAAGATCGGTAAAGTGGTTAAACGTGACTAACATTTTTAGCGTTTCAAAACACAGAGTAAATTATAGCTTGCTGATTTCGAAGATTGTTTTTATGAATTACTTAATACTGTGTAAGCACAATATTTGAGCTAACTTTAGGCTGTGACCTCCCGATGAAACTGAATAAGAAACATTGATCGAGAAAAAAAAAACAGGTTCATGTTTTTTATATTTTGATGTTCTTTGGGGATTGTTGTTCAGTTTTAGGGGTAGGTTCGCAACCTAAAGTTAGTCATCTTATTTTTTTACACTTAGTATTTTTAACGAATCACTTTCACGTTCAACTATCTCGTTTTACGATCCGTATGATTGTCGAGAATGGCCAGACGATGCTTGTGTCATACCAATTGGCAGGGTAGTGAGAAACTCTGCCATCGATGTCACTTGCCACTTGACTGGTGGCCGATTGATTTCATATTGCCCACTTGTTTATAAAGAGTGGGCCACAGAGATGACGAATTGGATGCTTTTTTATTATTTAGCTTCCCAGAACACAGAGCAAATTATCGCTTTATTATACATTCCATGTTTTATTTTTAATTAATCACTTTCAATTTTGCTTTACGATCCGTATGATTGTCTAGAATGGCCAGACGATGTTCATTTCATACCAATTGGCAGGGTAGTATGAAACTCGGCAATCAATGCCATTTGCCACTTAACTGGTTGCAACTTGATTTCATATTGTCCACTTACTTGTTTATAAAGAGTCAAACAGATTGAAAAGGACGCAATGTGACGTTTTATAACCGTTTAATTTTAAGAATGTTGTTTCTTTGGCAAAGATATGTAAATTGGCTTATCACACAATAAATTAAGTATTGTGTTTAACCGTAAAGATTGAATTTAGATACTGAATAAATACTTCTGGTTAAATTCACACAGCGCCATTTAGCCCAAATCTAAGGAATTTACAATTACATTTCGATGGTACATACAGGTACATTGCGTGGACAAATAGTATGTTTAATCTCCCTAGGTATCCTAAAGACTTACCAGCTGCGCGATGAATGTCGAATCGAATTGTACTTGTTGTAAAGTTTTATTCGAAAGCCTTCTAAAAGTAGATGCACAATATAGTCTGTGAATTATCCGAGCAATAAACTTTGGTTTTCTGAAGGTTCTTAGGCATTTCTCTACCTATAGAAGGTTATCTGTGAAGTGTCATTGCCCTCACCGTCCTTTAACGAATGAAGTTGATTTAGTAGCTGTGAAATTTTTAATTATTTTTATAATGTTTTCATAAGTTTGTTCAATTAAATGCGACGCGAAAAATAAATACCTAATAACGTTTTATTTTATTATACTTAGGTCTCTTCAAAATGACATAAGTGATAAGATTCTCTAGATAGGCGGCTTTTCAAAACATGAACTGTTAAATTCTGCCGTAAAAATCTTAATTTCACGTAGAAAAATATTTATGATGCATAGAAATCGTGTGAACATTGGGTTGTCAAAAAGGACGTCGAAAAATACAATTACAACCTAGATCTTGGAAGACGATTAGGAATGGGAAAAGGCCTAGAGAAGTTGACCCTTGACAATCTGATGAAATTTTCAACAGAGTAAGATAAACCTACAAAAAACACCGATAGCATAACGTTCGCGTCTGACAGCATATCCCGTCAGCTGTCACGTCATAAAAATGTCAGTTCAGTTGACATTGACACGAGCTAAAACTGCTAGTTCGGGGATATGGTGCCACTGGCCGGTGCCAAAGGGCTTTGGTTAATTGGAATGTCAGGGTGTCAAGTTTGTCACATATGAGAGAAATCCCTTTTTAACACGTTCCTAGAAAGAGGGGCACGTATGATAAAAAAAGATGCTCTTTTAAAGGTCAAAGTATTTTTGGTAATGTATTTTTATTAATAATATTGTCAGACACTAGGTCAGGGATGACCGTGATAGAGTCGACGATGGACCGAGCTTACCCAGAAGATTCCTGTTATTGCACTGGTAATCTCACGCACCGACGGAACATAGCATGCTGTTTGCCGCCATACTCCGGTGAATCGCCGTCAGATCATCCAAATACGATCAATACTTTAAAATTATTTATGATAAGACAGAAAGACTTGATAAATTAATGTCCTTTATTTTGTGCAACTGATACCTACTCATTTTAATAATACTTACTCTTTGAATGGATTCAATTTAGTCCCTCTCGATGAAGGGTCCGCGACATCGTTATCTTTCAAAATTAAATAAAAACAATTTAAATAAATCTTACAAAACACATTTACTAAAACGACTTGTGGAAAAACATTGTTTCTCTTGAACCACAGAGCATTTAATTGGAGAACCGGAAGTAGGCATAATAACCGGTGGCAGAAATTTCACTTGCAAATCTGACGTTGTAAAACAAAGCACGCACGACTTTCGTTCTCGATCCGATATCCGGACTCGGATGAAAATCGCTCTTATTGCAAATGAATACGGTAGCAAATTGATTATCCTGAAATATGGTTTATCGTTGATGAGTGGATATGACGGATGGTAAGTTAAATAATAATACAGTTGTCTGTTGTTTCTCTTTTTAAATACGCAATATATTAAAATTTGTTACAAAAAACTAGGAAGGTTACTGTGAGAGATGCAATTCCTATTGATTTCAGATACATTTTCTTTGGTTTTCCTTCGGATTTCGGGCAGCTATTTTCTTAGATATAAACATATATATAACTTCCATAGATTAAAGATTAGCGAAAAACATAGATTGTGTCAGCTGCATCTGCAGCTAAGGGTTTCGAGGGATTCCGTATATTGCAATTTAGGCGATAGGCTGACAACCTGTCACTACAGCAATATACCTACAAATCTATCTTAAACAACCCTCAAAATTTTGTCAACGTGGCGGAACGACCTCTGTTTAAGTCGTTTACGCTCTGCCTACCACATAAGGGATAAAGGCGTGATTATATCTATGTATGTATCTAACTTCTTAGATTTTACAGTGTAGTTTTTAGTGATGGGCCGACAATGGTCTTTGCCGACTAGCCGACTAGTCGGTTCTGAAATTGCCGACTAGTAGCAGTGCCGATCATTATTTTGTCACAAAATGGAGAATATATAAAAGATTACTTAGAAGAAATACCTACTCTTTGAGATATTGACTCCAGAAAAAATCATTGTATTGTGCGAGATAACGGCAGAAATGTTGTAAAAGCTATTGATGAGTCCAATTTCAAGGCAGTCCCGTGATTTATTCACACATTTCAACTATCGATTAAAAATGTACTGAAGCTAGACAGTGTTACACTAACTCTTACGAAATCGAGGCGCATCGTTACCCATTTCCATCATTCTGTACCTGCACAGCTAAAACTGAATACAATTCAAAACGAATTAATCTTTCCAGTTCATCAGCTTGTTCAAGACGTGACAATAAGGTGGAAGTATAGTAAATATGATATCACGACTTGCTTAACAGAAACGTGGGATATCTTTATACATGTCAGAAAATCCAGTAAATTTAACGAATCTCTACTGCGGAATGGCAGTTACTGGTTAATTTAATTGAATTACTGAAGCCGTTCGAAGAGGTGACGAAACTTATAAGCTCTGCTTAAAATGTATATTTTTGGTGATTTAACTCGGTTTAATTAGACAATAATAAATAAAGGAAAAATAACAATTAGTACACGATACAGTCATTTTTATTAATTTTTCTTACATACTTTTTTACCGACTAATTGGCGCTCGTCTTGCCGACTAGTCGCTGACTAGTCGCCGACTACAACATATGCCGACTAGTCAGCCCATCTCTAGTACTTATAGTATGTGTACAGAATTTAATATTAAACGAAGTTCTAATAGACTCTGGTGGAGTAGTGTGTCGCAGCTGCAGTTGCAATAAGAAGGCGAGGTGGGTCGCATCTTGAGCATATTAAAACTAGACGCGACACTGTAGCGCGGTAGCGTCAATCCACTTAGGTTTCATACAATGTAGTACTTAGATAAGTACTAATAAATTTATAAGTAAACAATCAGTGTACAGCATTTAGTATTAAACGAAGGTCTAATAGACTCTATAGTTTCAATCCACTTAGGTTTCATACAATATAGTGCTTAGACAAGTACTAATAAATATGTAAGTAAACAATCAGTGTACAGCATTTAGTATTAAAAGAAGGTCTAATAGACTCTATAGCTTCAATCTACTTAGGTTACGTACAATGTAGTGCTTAGATAAGTACTAATAAATATATAAGTAAACAATCAGTGTACAGCATTTAGTATTAAACGAAGGTCTAATAGACTCTATAGCTTCAATCCACTTAGGTTACATACAATGTAGTGCTTAGATAAGTACTAATAAATATATAAGTAAACAATCAGTGTACAGCATTTAGTATTAATAGAAGCTCTAATAGACTCTATAGCTTCAATCCACTTAGGTTTCATGCAATATAGTGCTTAGACAATTACTAATAAATATATAAGTAAACAATCAGTGTACAGCATTTAGTATTAATAGAAGCTCTAATAGACTCTATAGCTTCAATCCACTTAGGTTTCATGCAATATAGTGCTTAGACAATTACTAATAAATATATAAGTAAACAATCAGTGTACAGCATTTAGTATTAATAGAAGCTCTAATAGACTCTGGTGAAGTAGTGTGTCGCAACTGCATTTGCAATAAGAAGGGGAGGTGGGTCGCATCTTGAACTTATTAAAACTAGACGCGACACTGTAGTGCGGTAGCTTCAATCCACTTAGGTCTCATACAATGTTGTGCTTAGACAAGTGCTAATACGGACTTATACATACATATAATCACGCCTTTATCCCTAATGGGGTAGGCAGAGTGTCAACGACCTAAACAAAGGTCGTTCCGCCACGTCTGACAAAGTTTTGTTTGAGGGTAATTTATAGCTTGTCAGCCCATCGCCTAAATTGCAATATACTGAAAAAGTCCGAGGGTTAACTCGGATCCCTTAGCTGGATTTTACAGCGTGCTCGGGAGGAAATGCAACTGGCACATTCTATGTTTATCCCTCGTTCCCAGGCAAGCATGGAAGCATCTCACGGGCACGGACTTCTCATCACTAATTAATTACTTTTCTTATCTTAGAAATGAAACGCCCCACATAGTATTAATAATATACTTGGCCTCTCGTTTCGGAGTACTTGGGTTCTATTTCCTAGATACATTAGGGACACAAAGTCGATATTACTATCAGTTTGTGAGATTGTTCCCAGCTTGGCAATATTACATACATACATACATAACGTCACGCCTCTTTCCCGGAGGGTAGGCAGAGATCACATCCCTCCAATTGCTACGGTCCTTGCAAACTTCTTTCGCTTCATCTACATTCATCAATCTTTTCATGTAATCTTGGCAACATTGCAGGCTTATTAAACTGGTCTGACAAATACAATGATGTCGTGTTTCGGAGAGCACGTTAGGCCGTCGAACCCGGTGGCTGTATTTCATAGAGTGTACGTTACAAGTACCAGATCAGCGGCATATTAACTGGTTAAATACTCTGACATCAAGGATCATCAGTTTATTACGAATAGGAAGTATATTTTTTTTAAAGCTAACCAACTTTATAACGGGTCCCGCAAATGGATGGGGGTTCAAGAAATTCTTTCAGGAAGTGAAAATAAAAATTGGCTTATCCATACAAAATGTCCACCTCGATAAGCCATTTTTTTTCAATACCTGAACGATTTTTTTTTTATTATTAAAAATGGGTTTGCTCTTGACTCCAGTCTAGGTCGGGAAAGACTGAGACGGAGTCGACGATGGTGCGAGCTCACCCAGAAGATGCCTGTTCACTCTAACTTTGAAATTTTGAATTTTCTGGTGGAAGTTGTTCAGTTCAGTGTCGTTGACTGAGCAACCCCTATTTTGCCCCCCAGTTTGCGGGACACAGTCCCTTACACTCCGTATAATAGTCAAGTCTTTGCTGTCCCTTAATATTACGTTCAAAAATAGTTTTCCGTAGTTTCAATTTCAATAATCCAGTGAAGGCAACATATAATCAATTACTACTATTGTTACCAACAGCGTTCAACACGATTTGGGTGTTTCATAATAGGTCGATCGAATCGCTTTGCATAATCACCAGTAGTCCAGTAAATCTATTAATGTTTGTTAGCAACGAGTCGCATTAATTATTGCACTTTGGGAGATGTTTGGAATCACAAATTATGCTTCAATAAATAATTAATTAATAATAAGTAAAGTAGATGTACAAATATAAACAATAATGTAAACTGGGTTATTCTTTAGGTATTCCCCAAAAGTATTGGTAAATTAGGCGGACAAGTATAATAAATTTATATAAACGATAACTCCGGTGCAATAATTATTGCATAGAAAGCAGATAGAGTGTGATTTTTTGTTAAGTATGTGTCAAATTCTATCAATAAAAAATGAGATAGGTATATCACAAAATATAGCTATGATATAAAAAAAAAAAAATTATTAAAATATTAAAAAAAAAAATTGTGTTTAGCAAACGTGACACTTTTTATCTAATTTTCTTGGACTACAATGAATGACATTACACATTCAATAGTGCGCCTCGTTTGGAGGATTTCAGTTGAACGCCGAACTAATGGTAATAGGAAAACGGCATTCTGGCACAATGGCCGTTTCGGGCGAACGTACGTACAATATGCGCAAAATAGTGTTATGCGTTGCTTACCTTACATGTAGTTTATTTTATACCTACCTACTAAGTCAGAAATGTGTTATTTAGTTATTTTTTTAAGAAAACACTAAGATGCCTTTAATGTGACACTTTTACCACAGAATATATAATAGTACTACATACAGAATGGACATTCACCTCCCTTCACCAGTCCGACATACGTCACACTTCGCGCCGGATTGTGGCCCACATTGAGCGTACGCTTAGTGGGTATGGCGCGCGCATGTTCCCTAGTGTAACGGAAATTATAAAGTTATGTGTTTCAAAGATGGTTAGGTACTGTTCCGTGTACGGATGTCATTCTACAAAACGATATTATTCCAATAGGAGTTTTTTTAGATTTCACAGTGATGAGAGACGGTAAGTAAATTCATACAAAATATGCAACCGAATCTATTCTAACTATTCAGTTACAGTGAACTACTTTATAACGTTGGTTTAATCAAGAACCAGATTAATCAAGTGATGATTATGACCGGTATAACAAAATTTGTCAACCCTTATAACACGCACACAAACGCAAGCCAAGTGCAACATGCCGTCTGTCGATCGATGTGTGACCAAAATGACATGATGGTTAAGAGTGTCCGAGCTGTGCTTTTACTTTAATTTCTTGGACTACAATGAATGACATTACACATCCAATAGTGCGTCTCGTTTGCAGTCGAACGCCGAACTAATGGTAATAGGAAAACGGAATTTGGGCACAATGGGCGTTTCGAGCTTGCGTACAATCTGCGCAAAATGGTGTTATGCGATTCGATTTATAGCATTTCCTTGCGCCTTTGTCCAAAACCTATCTTACATGTAGTTGGTGTTTTAAATATCTGCTGATCTACTATTGCACTTTATGGTAATAGTTTTCCCAAGATCCCAATTGGCGCCAAAATCAGTAAAGGAAATCGAATTTTGGTCTCACGAAAAGAAGATTTATATTTCAATTAGCCATCTGCTTTTCTTATTATTTTTGCCCTCTGCTAGGATCTACTTATACGAAGCACAGTATAAGTAAAACGTGCAGTAAGATATCTCGACCACTGTTTGTGAATGAATGAGTACGGTGTGAATGGTGTGATGCAAATGAGATTTCAAGATGATTATACATTAGCCAATGTATTATAATAACACAACTATTGCAATTACTTTTCGCAAGTACCCAACGCATCTTGCCCATTTCCTACGGTACACGCGGAATTGTTCCGAATGCTATCATATATAGGCTCTTGTCATACAGACTGACAAAACAACTGCAACTCGACTGCAAAATAGCAGTCCAGACGCATTTTATATGTGATGCAATAACTGCCCGTTATCAACTTACAGTTGCAACGAGGTAGTCCACCATAAATAGAACTGTACGTCAGTGTGCAGTTAGTTTGCAGTCGGTGTCACTGCATGTCGACTGCACACCATCTACACTTGGGTTCTTCCATACTGGTCTAGGATTGAGAAAAAAACATAGAATCTGTGCCAGCTGCATTTCCTCCCGGGCATGCTGTAAAAAACAGCTAAGCGATCCGAGGGTTTCTGTATATTGCAATTTAGGTGATGGGGTAACAACCTGTCACTACAGCAATATACCTACAAATCTATCTTAAATAACCCTCAAAACATTGTCAGACGTGGCGGAACGATCTTTGTTTAGGTCGTTTACGCTCTGCCCGTTAGGGATAAAGGCGTGATTAAATGTTTTTATGTGTACAATTGGGTCACACTTACTGCTATATGCGCTTGTCTGTGGCCGTAACTCGACCACTTGGCCAAACTTGCAACTTGCGAACATTTTAACAAATTAATCGAACTGGACAAATTCCGGTCCGAGAGGGAAAAGCAATCTAAATTCTTAGAGTAGTTCCCTTCCGGGGGTCTACTTGGGTATATCCCTAGATGATTCCTTTTGTTTAGTAAGGACTTTCATGTGAGTGTGGCTGGGTGTGTTACCAAACTGGTGACTATCTTATGGGGCAAGATGATATTCGTACGGTATACATGGTGTTAATTTAATTGCGTGCCTTAGGGGGTGTTTCAGTAACGTGAAAGGAGCCTTTATAAAATAATGAAAAAAATCTAACTCAAATATTTAAAAAAATACAAAAGTCGGTAGGTAATTATGATGCACAAAGCTGTGTCAGTCCGCTCAGCTATGACACGCGACAAGGTAAGAACCAATCCCGCGCGACGTGATATCGACTTGCACAGGCTCGGTTATAGCTGTGGGGCCAGCCTCTTGGAATCATAATAAAAAACGACTATTGCCTTTAAAAAAAAATGTTTTTTTTTATATATATATTTTTTATGGGCTCCTTTTACGTTATTGAAAAACCCCCTAAGCTATGGAACGCAATGCAATTAATTCCCTGTATATTTTACATTACACTCCGTTCGTCGCCGATTGAGGAATTTTAGAAAATGTAAAATATAACATGACACGTGTAAAATCACCGACCTTCGTTGCCCTAGTTTCGTTCTATTTAATTCCTCAAAACAACAATAATTCAAAATATACTTAAAGTTGAACTGAAAGAATTATTGAATAACTTCAAGCTATTATTTCTGAAACGTGATTGTTTTCCTTTCATGCTCGACGACCTTTAAGGTCAAACCAATTTTTATAATGTCTGGTCTGAAATTACGTAAAATTTAACACAGTATTAGTATTATAGATGCATGAAGGTAAACATTACAATCTAAAATTGCCCTCAATTTTTGTCAGACGCGGCGAAAGCGCCTTTTACGAGGCGTTTAACGCTCTGCCTACCCCGTAAGGGATAAAGGCGTGATTTTATGTATGTATGTATGTATGACGGTAAATGGCTACTACCTTCATGTGTATTTAAATACAAGTTTAATTTGAATAATCATTTAATGACTGATATCAAACAGTTTAAGCTAAGTACCTACCTAATTTTAACAATTTTGTAAAACTGTGTTTATTTACTTACAAATTCTCTTCGTCAAACAAAATAAACATATTTTGAACAGATATTTTCAATTGTAAATATTTTGTTGACTTTTACGACCGTGGGAACAAATAGACTGATGATATTCTAGCAGTGCAGTTCATAAAATTAAAAGCATACAATAGCGTTATAAAAACACAAGGCATGGTTTTTAAAATCGCGGTAGAATCAATCACAAAACTGAAAATATTGCGAAATAATTTACAATATGAAATAATTCCCGCGTATTTTAAATCATGAATGTTACTATTAATATCAATGCAAAGTACAGATTATATTATATTGCACGCACAGTATGTATATTCTTTATTGCGTACAAAAAAAATACAATAAATAAACAATTTTAAATTTAGTTCTCAAAGGTGAGCTTATCTCTATAAAGAGATCTCTTCCAGCCAACCTGTAAAACTGAATATGAGGTAACAATATATATGGGGACAAGACTGTACACAATGAGTGTTGTGAAAACGATACGGTTATATTGTCCACGCCAAAGCCAATAGGTTCGTCTCCATGCGAGGCGATATATCCTCACTGACTGTAATTAAATTCACTCGTCATCCCTCCTCCCCCCTGAGTGAAGAATGGGGAGGGGGGAGAGTGACACTGACTGAACTATTGTCATTGGCGCGAAATTCGGTCATCGTGAGGCGCGAAAGAAGCTCACGCGCGAATTTATTGTAAATTCATTTTACATAGGTATATAATTAAAGTCGTTTTTAGTAGGTACATGAATTTTATCAGTATTTTATTTATCGGTCATTTATTTTAAATAGCGTATAACATTTTAATAAACAGGGCATTGCGATATTACACCTTAATGCTACAATTAAACTTATAGTCCATCTACGATCAAGTTATAAAATTTATTTAATAAAATTTTTGCATTTCGTTGATCGAAAATAAGCTTACGTGGGACACTCAGAAAGATTTGCGACACTAAAAAAAATTGTTCTACAGGTACATATATTTTTATTAAATCTTTTCAAAGTACTCTCCACCAGCCTCTATACAAAGATTCATGTGTCTGAACCAGTTTTCAAAACACTTTTTCCAGTCCGCCGTAGACACCTCGTTTACAGCCTGCTCGAACGCAGCCAGCGCATCTTCCGGCGACGAAAATTGTATCCCCTTGAGCTGATTTTTTATTTTTGGACATAAAAAGAAGTCACACGGTGCTAGATCAGGGCTGTAAGGAGGGTGACCCAGGAGTTTGACTGGTGTGCTGTCCAGGAAGTCCCTCGTTTTGAGCGCGGTGTGTGCAGGCGCATTGTCGTGGTGGAGCAGTAGTCCGCGGAGCCCTGTGTTTGGTCGCTTGTTGCTCACAACAGAAAAAACTTCTGGTAAACATTTGGTAGTATACCATTCGGCGTTAATGCTTCTTTGATCTCGTAAGGGAATTGAGGCCAAGTGGCCAGTCAAATTAAAAAAGCTGGCGATCAAAATCTTCCCCCCGCTTCGAGATCGCCTCACTTTGGTAGGCGTTGGTTCATTTTGAAACACCCAAACTGTCGACTGGCGCTTGGTTTCTGGATCGTATTGATAAATCCAGGACTCATCACCTGTTACGATGTCGTAAACAAGCCTGCTTCAAATTTGTTCAGCATATCACGGCACCATTCCACCCGGGCCTGCTTCTGAGCGTCGGTGAGGTAGTGCGGCACCCAGCGCGATACTATCCTCCTCACGCGAAGATGCCCATGTAGAATCTCGTGAACGCTTCCCGATCCAATCTTTAATATGTGCTGAATCTCCTAATATGTAATTCGCCTATTATCTTGGATTAAATTTTTCACTGCTAGCACGTTTTCTTCCGTAATAGCCGTCAAAGGGCGACCGCTTCTTTCTTCATCCCCCAAGGTTGGCGACCGCGCCTAAATTCGTTATACCAACGATACACGGTTGCCTTGGAGGGGCTTTCATCCATAAATGCCATTTGAAGTCTATCGAACGATTCATCCGGTTTCAGGCGACACTTGAAATCGTAAAAAATCATAGCTCTAAAATGTTCCCGGCGCAGATCCATTTTTCAGTAAGACACGATACTTTGAATTGGCTCGCAAAAAATGTGGAGGGAAATTTTGAAAATGGAACACACATATTTTTACTTACAAGTAATCATATTTTCAAAAAAGTTTGTAACCGGCCAGTCTGCCATATATAAAAACTATTTGTCGCAATACTTTCTGAGTGGCCTGGTATTTATGTATTGGTGATTTTTAAAACATATTTCCGCTTAGTAATGTAAATTAGGCTAATGTAAAAAAAAGTTGGATCAAACGCTAGCAAATCACAAATTCACAAATCTTACATTTCGAGCTTATCCGTTCCGTTCTACTCGCAGTTCAAAAGAGCAAGTTGCCGCTCGTAGCGGAGTGCACTGACTCAAGTTAATTTAACTTGCCGTTTCCCGCGTTCTGATGAAACGGAACGTTTTCTACTCGGGGGATTCGATGCATTCGCAACGATGGGTATACTCTAGATATGTTGTTACATTATTTGATCTAGATATATATAAGATTGTACAAGCTTTTGTGAACAGAGAAAATGTGGCAGTCCAAGTTCAACTCAAAGCTACAACATTGAAATGTGCGCTTTAAATAGTGTTTCTTCATTGAACAAAAGCCAAATACATATACAAGTGTGCCTACTGTGCGTTGACGATGTGCATACATACATACAAATAGTCATGCCTTTATCCCTAATGGAGTAGGCAGAGCGTAAACGACTATGCGGATTGTGCATAGTTTATTAGTTTCTCACCTTCGGCTATGTAGGTTAGTCTAAAGTTTTTCTTTTTTGTATGTAGGTTATCCTAAAGTTTTTCTTTTTAGAGATTTCATTAGGGACTCGAAAGACGGAACTGAGTTACCTCTATATTTTCAAACCATACCTAATTTAAAGCATAGATATGATGCATTTGGTCATGTGTATGGAGTTTGGTTCTACGGTTTAGGAATAAAAGCGAAAGTACGTTTGTATGGGATTTCACTACGGCAGACCATTAAAAGAACACAATGATTGCCCTAACCGTCTGTAAAAATGCATTCATCTATCCATACACTGAAAAAAAATCTTGTTTAAATACCACTACTAAGTTCCTAATAATTTCAATCAACAGAATAACTGATGTGCTCGTATGTAAACAAGTTCCTTGAATAATTTAAGATGTATCCTGGCAGCAGATAAGCAGGTAGATTTCAAGATATGCAACTATCGCCCGTAATGCCTTAGAATATCGTCCAAATTAGCGCGCGTTACGGCGTGGCGGTTACGTCCGTAGCCGCGTCAAAAATGAGCGAAAAACGCTCAAAAATGCAAATTCCATAAAAATTACAAGTCGGAGTAAAAAAAAAAGCTGTTGCGATTTTAGGTAATCATAATACGGATAATTTCCCGAAGGAACCGTGAAAGCGCTCCTAATAGTTTAGAAGGAATATCAAATTTACTGATAAAAAAAGCTTTACTTCTGGATTTTATTTAGCTTACTTATTTATGAACTAGAATATTTTTAAATGTTGCAATTTAAAGGCCGTGAACTATTTTCTTAAATGTATATATTTTTTTTAAATTCCAATATTAATAATAATAATTCATTTATTTAATCAGATTACACAGATCCATTTTTGTTAGTAAAACACTTAAACACTATGTTATTTTATTATATTTAGATTTAGAATTTATTTATTTATTCCTGTTGCATTTATCATATATTATAATCTTAGAGACCACTCTCAATTATATTTGTCAAACTGAAACCAATAATATCAATTAAAATTTTACTTTTAGAGAATAAAGATGTCCAAATGAAATTATGCTAATTATATTATTTCGTGAGCAAATAAACTCTTGAAAATAACCATTTGCCGGCAGGAATCACCTTCACCAAGTTTTTTTCTCCGGTGTATATCATTAAGGGATAAAGGCGTGATGTTATGTATGTATGTATGTATATCATTATGTGGTAATGTTACAACACCTCTATAGCTACAGATAGCCAGCAGCGTCCTTTAGTTCAGTGAGCAATCGCTGCACTGATAACATCTGAATGGCGCCTTCACTGGACTAATATGGACTTGCCCAGATAGGTTAAGCACTCAGTCGGCTTGTCTTGCTTGTTCTTTTATATATACTTATATCTAAATAATCTAAGTTCCGTTAAATGTTTTTTTTTCATGTGTGACATTTTGTAAGTCATTTTCAGAAAGGAATGTACATACTCGTACCTATAGTTCTGTCATCGCCTGTATTGCAATAAATACACTGAAAATCTCTGGTCTGGTCTTAACAACTTCTAAAAAATATTAGAAGTAATTCCTATCTTTTTTGATATTTCTTCATATTCTAAAAAGTATTTTTTCTGTTCAGGTAAATACTGCCAGGACGTGCTATAATCATATAACTGAGAAAAAAAACACGTATGTAAATACAAACATACATATAATCACGCCTTTATCCCTAATGGGGTAGGCAGAGCGTAAACGACCTCAACAAAGGACATTTCGCCACGTCTGACAAAGTTTTGAGGGTTATTTATAATCGATTTGTAGGTATATCTCTGTAGTGACAGGTTGTCAGTCCATTGCCTAAATTACAATATACTGAAACCCTCGGATCCCTTAGCTGGTTTCTACAGCATGCCCGGGAGGAAATGCAGCTGGCACACTATGTTTTTTCTCGCTCCCAGGCCATCATGGAAAATATTCTATTTGCATTCGTAATATTTTTCATACGATATAATTCGCCAGGCTTTGCCCAGGTAGCCGCAGCTATTCTTTACGCTGGTGTTTTTTCAATGGAATCTGCACCTCATTTAAACTGGCGTGCATTTTAAATGACAATAGTTATGCAAAGCTTTCATGTACGGACGGCCAGAGACGGACTTGGAATTTATACAACCGCATCGAAATCAGTTGGGCAGTTTTCGAGAAAAATGGTAACAGACAGAAAGACACACATACTCACAACCTGCCAGTGCAAAGGCATGTACCGCCATTGTTAGGTGAAAATTGAATGCGAAGGTTTTCCAAAGCTTTATACGTTCCACTACTGGAAAATTCTCCTCCCGTTTCTTTCCATTGTTTTCAGGCTTGAATTCTGGTGCAGTATTTTTTTTAAGGTACGCCACATAGCTCTAATCTTTTTCCAAGCATTCCTTTGAGCTTGAACTTTGCGCACGAGTGGCATAAAAATGATGTCGACAGATGGATGCCATAGCCGGTAGTGGGTGCTAGCTTTTTCAAATACTAAACCAACCAGGTTTACTTTTAGAGCTAAAGTGTTCAGATACAATAATTTATTCATATTTAAACATTGGCGCATTACATTATAATCAACTTACAAGCTACTTAAACTACCCTAATCTTAACTAAACTATTTCCTCCGTAGACTAGTGGCTAGTGCCATGGACTCCCGATCCGGAGGTCCTGGGTTCGATTCCCAGGGGGGAAACACAAATTTGATATTTGAGAATTTATAACTTTGTGAATTTTTCCCCAGTTTGGTTAGGACATTGCGGGCTGAATCACCTGATTGTCCGAAATGAAAAAGATTTCGTGCTTCAGAGGGCACGTTAAGCCGTCTGTCTTTGATAGTGGTCGTTATTTAAAACCATGTTAGAGGCCTGATAGTTGTGCTACTAGGCGGTTTAAAAACTCTGACACTAGGGTTTATCGGGTCGAAGGACTCGATACCCACTCGACAGAAGAAGACTAAACTATATCAAACAACCTATCCCGAGCCGTACCAGGTCCAAACGTGCCCATCGCGCTGGCTGCATTGCCACGTTGAATTGAGAACGAAATTTGTTGGACCAGGTACGAGCCGGCTCGGGGGTCACCACTACGATCCCGCTAGCGATTCCAACTTCAAACGCAAATGTCCTTGAAGAAACACAAATTTTCCTTAAGTGTTTAGATTATTTCATATACCTGGGATCCATGTCCTTCAGACCGATTAAAGAGGTGCAAACACACACACCCTTGGTAGCAGAATTAATAATTTAAACACAGGGTACTTCCATAAGTAGGCTTTAAACAACTAGTTCCCTCTATTCCCAGAAAGCCCAGAGAAAGTTGTTTCATGTCACGCAAACTGGAACTACCGGGAATCGTTAATGAGCCGGCTATAACAAGTGCTTTCCGGGAATTTTCACTCGCCCCTGACTTTGTTATTGTTTTTGCAATCTCGTTACTCGTTACATGGTCAAGGCTACGAGAAATGACAGTGGTTACGAGAAATAACACGTTGTTGTTTTGAAAGTAGCTTTTCTAGATCATATCAAAATTCCAGACATATTAACATAAACACTTACCCTCTGAGCCATGAGTAAAAGATTTTTTATAAAAGCTATATCATCCTTTAGGTATCATCTTCCATGCTGGACTGGGAGCGAGAGAAAAACCTAGAATGTGCCAGCTGCATTTCCTCCCGGGCATGCTATAAAAACCAGTTAAGAGATCCGAGGGTCTATCTTAAATGGCCCTCAAAACTTTGTCGTGGCGTAACGACCTTTATTTAGGTCGTTTACGCTCTGTCTACCCCATTAGGAATAAAGGCGTGAACATATATATGTATGTATGTATAACATCCTTGAGAGAAAAAACAGTATATCTAAATGCTTAGTGTCGTTTGAGGCTAGATTGTTAGTATCTTTATTCGAATAAAAATATCATCTGCAAACGTTCTTAAGAACTCCATCTGACTTCTATCACTTTACATTTTGAAGGCATTTTAAATACAAAAGCTAGGTCCGTCCCAGTGCGGTTCGTTGTCCGCCAGTGTACCTATTCAGTGGGCCGGAGTGGGCGCGGCGGACTGTACGAGATAAGGCTGTCAGCGCTGTGCTATGAGCCTGTGACACTGTTGTGCGCGGCCGACTGTACTTGCACCAACACACAATACCACGAGTGAATGAAACATGGAACTGTAACTGCCTCCGTGGTCTAGTGATCGAGCCATGGGTTCCCAATCCGGAGGTCGTGGTTTTAATTTCCACAGGGAAACCCAAATTTAATATTTGTCATTTTCTCACTTTGTGAGATTTTACTATTTTATTTTTTCTTCCATGCTGGACTGGGAGAGATAGAAAAACATAGAATGTTCCAGCTGCCCTTCCTCCCGGGCATGCTGTTGAAGTCAGCAAAAGGGACTCGAGGGTTACAGTGTATTGTAATTTAGGCGATGGGCTGACAACCTGTCACTAAAGCAATACATATTACAATCTAAAATTGCCCTCAATTCTTGTCAGACGTAGCGAAAGCGCCTTTTACGAGGCGTTAAGAGCTCTGCCTACCCCGTAAGGGATAAAGGCGTGATTTATGTATGTATGTATGTGAGATTTTACCCTGTTTGGTTAGGACAATACAGGGTGAATCATCTGATTGTATGTAAGAAAAAAGATAAGATAAGAAGATACTTTATTGCACAGAAAAGACACAAGAGAAAATAAAATTAAATGAAACAAATAGTAGTACAAATAGGTGGCCTTATTGCTAAGCAGCAATTACTTCCAGGCAACCGTAGGGTACAGGAAAATAAAAGTTGAACTAGTGGGCTGGTATACATTTTAGGCAATATAATATTGTATAGGTAAGTAAATAAGCTAGTTAGGAAAAGAAAAAAAAAAGAGGTACATCAGAGGGCACGTTAAGCCTCTTTCCCGGTCACCGTCTTTAATAGAGGCCTTCAAATCATGCCAAAGGCTTTATTAACAGTTACTAATAGGCGGTTTAAAAACTCTGACACCACGATTCATAGGGTCGTTCGACTTGAAAACCCACTATAAGAAGATTAGAATTTGGCTATTGGTGTACATGCGTTGTCTTTTCACCTGAAATATTGGATTATTTTGTGTAAAAGAGATTCCCGGAATGCAATTAATATCCTGGTATATTTTATATTAAAAATGCATTAAAATCTGTTCATGAAAAAAATACTTTCGCAATAAGCTTATTGCATTATTGGAGTTTAATGAAAATTCCTTTTGTTCCATAAAGGTAACAATGCGGGAGGTCCGACACCGCTTTTACAAAATTACGCTGAAATTGCATTAAACTGTAAAAACTTTGCTGAAACTATGAAAACTCTGACGTTGTTTGATAAGTTCTCTTTTTAATTAAAGTTCTGTTTTTGTATGTGTATTTTACTAAATAGAATTTGCTAGCCGAAAAGTTTCCCCGTGAGATTGAGTTTTGAGTAATTTTCCGGGGGTAAAAGCCTATATCTTTCTGCATAATTTTAACAGTTTTTTTTTTGCCAAATTCGTCTAGACGTAACTTCGATTGTAGTATCACATTATTTTGATTGTTGTTGGTAATATTTATGCAAGTCTTACCCATCAACAATATTCACCAGAAAAGGGCTTATTTGTTGGACCATGAATATCCCCCAATTTTAAAAAATATGGTGCTCCCATATAAAATGAGTCAAGCAGCTGAATTTTGTATGGGAATTCAATAATTTCTCATTTTTACCAATGTTCCATAGAGAAAGTTGTTCAGTTTCATAGTCTATAGAATACCTAATTTCTTGATGGTGAATGAATATTCTCGTCAACTTGTCCCCCCCACACAACTCCGTTTGTTCATTTAGATGTGATTCTATCTCTTTAGCCATTAGATGAATGAAGGAATGCGCTAGTACCTACCTCGGGGCGGTGAATCAGGCGCAGGTCGGCCGGGTCAGCGGAGGAATCTGACCAGTTCTCGACTCTCTTAATCTTGTTGTCTTTGTGTCTCACACAAGCGCTCTTTTTATGTAGGTACTGACATACATACATACATACATATAATCACGCCTTTATCCCCAATGGGGTAGGCAGAGCGTAAACTACCCAAACAAAGGTCGTTACGCCACGTCTGACAAAGTTTTGAGGGTTATTTAAGATTAGTAGGTATATTGCTATAGTGACAGGTTGTCAGCCCATCGCCTAACTTGCAATATACTGAAACCCTCAGATTCCTTAGCTAGTTTCTACAGCATGCCCGGGAGGAAAAGCAGCTGGCACATTCTATGTTTTTCTCTCGGCCAGCATGGAAGGAAACTAAGGTACTGACAATAGATTTTTATAAAGAAGAAATAGAGCGGAACATAGTGGCGTGCGCAAATACTGGGGCGCTAAAACTAAGCTCTGCGCAGCTGATTAATTTTCAAGGAGATAACTAAGGCAATAAGGCCGCCTATATTGTACTGTTTTGTTCCTTACTTTTCTGCTGTATGTATTTGTGTTTCTTTGTGCAATAAAGTATCTTGTATTGTATTGTTACTACCGTCACCGAAAATCTGTTGAAAGGATTTCTCCCGTCTCGTCTTCTTCAAACACGCTTCTCTCTTAAAAGAACATTCGCAGTAGCTACGTATTTAAAATATAAAGAAAAAATGTGTTTCAACGAACATGTGAGTAAGGTAATGGAATTATCTTAACGACTTTCTCGTTTTTACCGTCTCCTTACCCCCTCGCAGACGACACGACACTTTGACAGGTGGCTCGTTTGTGTAATTGATTTATGTGAGAGTAAATCTAGTTTTAGACTCAATGAATGTTCCGAAATATCAACAAAATTAAGACAATTATAAGATAGGCTTGCGTTTGGCTCTGGTCTAGGCAAGATACAGAAGTCTTGAAATTAGTAGTTAGATAGTTTGTTTTTACTTGAACATGCTCCCAACTATGCTCTCTACTTAGCTGTAGGTAGCTATTTCAGTTCAGATTCCCATCGAACACAATTTTATAGAACACAGGCTGACCAGCTGCTTGACTGACGCCGGTCTCTGGTGTGTTACGATAGATGACTGTTTTTTTTTAAATGTTTTATTGGCTAAGTCCGTAAACTGAAAAAACTAATGTTCTCTCCTTTGTTTTTAGTTTAGCATTCATATCATAAAATCGATCCGATCCAAAAAAAACATCACAGAATTACAAGTCATGATATGTATACTGTTTTTAGAAATAAAGATATGATGATGATGATTGATATGCATCAGTAAAAGAAAAACTCTTAATAGGATGGTAAAACACAGAGATAGGTTGTACCTTGTTAAAAAATAATGTGGTGATTTATATTGCTATAAAGTTTTTATTTAGCAGTCAAATACATATACTTCCTTGAAGTTTAATGGGGATGTATAAAACCAGTTTAAAATAGATTTCTTTTTAACATGGAGTCGTAAAAAGTTCAGATAAATTAGAGAATTGCTATTTAATTTAATGTGTTGTTGTATTATAGTATGTACCTACACTAGATGAGTGTTCACACTGTAGTACATCAATAACATTGCAAATACCTCAACACTTATGAAAGAAACAGCTCAAACAGCATAAATATTGAAGGTCTTAAAATCAGAAACTCTTTGTTTATGAAATTAGTGAAGTGTTATTTATACGACTAATTCTTATAACGTAAAAGCAGATTTAGTTAAAATTACACATACAATTCGATCCAACCAAATACATGTTTCGAAATTAAACACGATTTTATCTGGGTTTCAATCTTGATGCCGCAGACAAGAACCTCGAAGAGTTGAATGAGAAAATTGTTTCACTAATGAAGTGCAAGGGGTCCTTCCGTTGGAATCAGAGCATGATCTAACAAGTTTCAACATGTTGCTGCAATAAAGGGAATGTTTCATAAACAAAGAGTTTCTGATTATAAGACCCTTTTGAATATAAAGTGGTTCTTTTGATGGATGAGGTATGTACAATGTTTGAGATGGTTGATGTCTAACTTGAAAAACCGCCCTTTTCAATATTGTTGTTCTAAAGATAAATCACTTATGTTTTGCTTCGTATTCGACTTTCGGCTGAAAGTGTCAATCTGTGGAACCAAAATCAAAAAGCGAAGGAGAAAGTGTTTGTTGTTTCAATCAATAGTTATTCGTCATAGCATTGACTGTTTAAAATAAATATCCGACTCGTGTTTACGATACGCATCGACACGTATTATTGTAAAGTTTACAAATATTTACATGTATTATGTCCCGTTAGCTTGTTTACTCGCGATACCAATACGATAATCCGTGTATGTATGAAACCGGTTGTATTTATTGTGGAGAGACGTCCGGCGCGCGCGGCGGGTCAACGCGCTGTGTGACTCACGCGGGCGGCCGGGCGGCCGGGCGGTCGTCGGCGCGGCCACTCGTGCGCACGGTCACACGTCACGTCACGTGTGCTCTATGCTCTCGCGCAGCGGCCCGCGACTGCGCGAGGTCGTGGAGTCGCCTGGCGTAAACCTCGCCATCTAATGCTACCTAAGTATCCTATTCTTCGAAGAGCACGTTAAGCAGTCAGTCCAGTTGCTGTCTTTGATAGTTGTTAAGTAGCTCTTGCTGCTGTAGGCGCTTTAAAAACTTCGACACAAGGATTCATCGGGACGTTCGTAGACTCGAAAGGCCCACTTCTCTAAGAATAAAAAAATATAAATAGTACTACTACCCATGCAAAAATAGCAAAATAAGCTATTTCGCTCACTAGCAACGTAATGGTCCAAAAACCGTCACGTGTTTTATGTGTGCCTGACTTTCTAACCGCAACCAGTTCGGAGAACGGGTTTTGAACTTGCAAAACCAGGCTAATTTGCGAGCTAGATTGTATCCAAAAATGTACACACATACATACCAACATACAGTCTCGTCTTTATCCCTAATGAGGTAGGTAGAGCGTCAGCGATTTAAACAATGGTTGAATCTGTATATTGCTATTGTGCCTGGTTATCTACCCATCGCCTATATTACAATACACTGTAACCATGAACTCCTTTTGCTGACTTCTACAGCATGCCCAGAAGGAGATGCAGCTGGCACTTTTAGGTTTTTTGGCGCTCCCAGTCCAGCATGGAAGTTGATATTCATGTTTATCAATCTGGTGCCATAAAGACCCCGTTGCCGTATTTAATGGACCATTAGAGTAGGGGATGACCATTAATAAATTCAATATCGTCCCTAACTACATGTGGGCTGGGTGGGGTTCTCTACGGGAAAAATCGAATAATGTTAGAGCAAATATCAAAAGCTCGAAAATGTTAATAGATTAGACAATCAAATAGACACGAACGGCGAGAGCTTTATAGTTCGCCACATCAATGTTTTATTGTTATGGATCATGTTTATAGAAATCGGGTTAAGCTCTATCGAGGAAGAGTTTTTTAAGGAGTTTCATGTATCGATGTGGCGAATTATAGAGGTCGTGGTTCGAAGCGTAGGTGATGATTAGCCCGATGGTGTAGTGGATAGGGCCGCTGCCTCCTGAGCGGGAGGTCGTGGTTCAAATCCCACCACGTACCTATGTGTTTTTTTGTTTTCGAATTTCATATGTACGTTTTTTCGACGCTTTTTCCATGCTTCGGAAGGCACGTTAAGCCGTTAATACCGTAGGTATTAGTCGTTAAGCCATATCAGAGGCCAGTGCTAAGCATTGGCGGCTTGAAAACTCTGACCTAATCTAGGATTGGGTCTGGTTTTCCTTCTGGGTTGTGGAGGTCAGATGGCAGCGCTCTGTGTATAAACCAGTACCCTCGTTCAATCACCTAGATTAGGTAGCCGACCTCGTTACACACGGTATAAGGCTAGGGAGATGATGTGGTTTGTAGCGTAGTTCTCGAAGACAATCGATTTGACATATTCGAGCTTTTGATGTTTGGTCAAACGTCATTTTATTCAAATAGGAAACCCGTCTCGTAGACAATCGATTGATGTTTTCGAGCTTTTGATGTTTGATCACTACGTCCTTCGAAGTATTTCGAAGTAGTGAACTGCGTGGGCTAATTACTGTATCAACGGATTACATCGCGCCATTTATCCGGAATGCCACGTAATGAATGGCGGATAAGTGTTTTGCGTGCAGTTTGCCTCTGTCCCGCGCGAATTCATCTGTTTTTCGAGCTTGACGTTTTCGAGCTTTTGATGTTTAGTGAAACGTCATTCAATGTCAAGTAGAGAACCCCGTGGCACAGATTACTTATGAACGCGACCGTGGGCTGATGTACTAACGGATTATATCGGACCGTTTATCCCGAATACCGCGTAATTAATGCCGGGTTAGTGTTTTGTGTGCAGTTTGCGGCTGTCCCGAGGGAATTTATCTGTTTTTCGCGACGGATCTATGGGCTGACGGTGTTTTATTGAAAACAGTATTTCATGATAACACCCATAAAATTTTAATGGACCGCAAAGGCTGTATGAGAGGAGTACAATATAGGAAACAAAAATGTCCGACTAATGCGACTCTGATCTTGAATTTCGACAAAATGTGAGGAAGTGACCTCACGATCTTTTTACTTAAAAGTCGATCGAGCACGATTGACCTTCTCCGTTACACAGCTACTTAATCATTGCAGTAAAAAAGTAAAAAATAAACCAATTTTTTCGTGCTGTTTCTTCAATGCTGGCCTGGAAGTAGGCTTGCCAACCGTCCCGGATTTTCCGGGACGTCCCGCTTCTGGGTCGATTTTGGGCCGTCCCGCCGTGACCCCTTGCGGGACGCCTATTGTCCCGGAAATCAGATATTGATTGACATTATTAGTATTTATCTCATATCAACTATCCTCGGATTGGGCAGTTGGCCCGAGTAATTTGTTACACAGTGTTAAAATTTCATTGTTTATTTCGCGCGAGGAGCATTCGGTGTTCGTTCACTGCGCGGGGGCGAGATGGCGCGCGCCACTCACTCGCTCCGCCCGAGACGTTCCGTTCCGAGTCCTCCCGAGTAGTCCCGACGAGACCGCCGCCCGCGGCCCGCAGGCAGGTAGGCAATCGAGCCGAGCGAGCGAGCCCGAACCAGTCGATCTCCGTTTGTGCGATAGATAGGTGTTATATTACGCTGTTCAGTACTGTAGGTATTTGGTGTGTTTGGGGCTTGGTTTGGGCTATTTTGCTTTTGGTTGACTGTGGTTGATTGGGCTTTTACTAATAATGTCTGACAATAATAGTAGTACTAACAGTGATGGTGAAGGAGAAGTTAGACGAAAGAAACAAAAACGTCTTTGCGTTTATCGCGACCAATGGGAGAATACCTACGATTTTTTATCGAAAGATTCTGCAAATGCATTTAAAGCTTTTTGTAAAATATGTCGCAAAGGATTTTCTATTTCGCATGGCGGTCTAAATGACGTTAAAAGACATACAGCAGGACCAGATCATCAGAGGCTTGAAAAAATAAGTAAGAAAAATCAAACCTTGACTATGTTTTTGAAGCGCGACATTTTGACTACAGACGACGAGAAAATTATAGCGGCGGAATTAGTGCAGGTTTATCACGGCGCTAAACACAGTATTCCGTATACGACTACTGACTGTCACGGAAAATTGTGTAGCGTCATATTTCCCGATTCGAAGATCGCTAACAAAATTTCACTCGGTAGAACTAAGGCAAGTTCTATTGCATTTAATGTGCTTGCACCAGCTTCGCTTGAGGATATAGTGAACAAATTACAAGATGACATTTATTTCAGTATTTCAACAGACGCATCCAATCACGGCAACATAAAATTGTTTCCCATAATTGTACGATTTTATAGCCCCGATCTCGGACTGCGTGTTGCTTTACTAGATTTTTATGAAGATCCCAACGAGAAGGCGATAGACATTTTTACAAATTTGAAAACCAGATTAGAAGCGTTCGATTTAAAATTGACAAATGTTTCAAGTTATTCTGCAGATAACTGCAATGTTAATTTTGGCATCCATCACTCCGTATATCAACTTCTTTTGAAAGAAAACGCAAATATTTTTCCTTCAGGATGCCCAGCTCATCTTTTGCATAATACGGTGAAATATGCTATGCAAAAGTGTGATTTTGACATTGAAAATCTGGTGTTGAAAGTTTACGCCCATTTGTCGTACCATTCACAAAGAGTGCAAAAACTAAAAGAGTTTTTTGAAGACGCTGATTTAGAATATCAAAATATAACGCGACATGTTACCACTCGTTGGCTGTCATTGTACCCTGCCGTAGAAAAGCTTTTACGCAGCCTTACAGTTTTAAAAGAATACTTTTTGTCACTTGGAGATAATTGCCCAGTCGCATTACTGAAATATTTTGATAATGACAATATAAAAAAAACCGAATGCTATCTTGGCTTTTTTCACAATATGCTGCGCATGTTTCACGATTCTATATTGCTTTTAGAGAAGGATGAAGTGTTATGTTGCGAAACTTTTGACATCATAAATGGATTACGCAACAAAATAAAACAACGGATTGACGATGAATTTGTTGGATTTACTTGTGCTAATGCAATGAACCATTTAAAATTTGAAGATAAAGAGTCAACAAAAGAAAATTTAATGATGCTGTACAAAAATGTTTTAAAATATTTAGAAGATCATTTTGATTTCTCGGATGATAATCATTTGTCAATTTTAAGAATGTTTTCTTTGAAATCGATGTTCAGTTTTTCGGAACTCTCAAATGCTGCACAGAAGTTGAAACTGATTGATCGATTAGATATGGATAAACTTTACGATGAGTATTGTGTTATTAAAGATGTTTTGAAGTCATTGGTAGAAGAAAAACAAAAATTAGCCCCTGAAAAAGTATTGGGTGCTTATGAACAATGGCACAAATTATTTATGTCCATGAAAGACGCACCTGGCTTTTTAAATATCTTTCAGATGGTAGCTTCGATACCAGCATCGAATGCATCAGCGGAAAGAGTTTTTTCTCTTTGTGGAAATGCTTGGACAGACAGCAGAAATAAGTTATCTGTCGAACACGTGAAGGCTGAATTACAAATTAAAATCAATTTTCACCACAAATGCAGCGAATTTTATAATTATGTACTAAAAAACAAAGACCTATTAAAATGCGCAAAATCACAAAATAAATACTCATTTAAAAATAAAAAAATAAACGTAAATAAAATTTGAAATGTTTGCCTTACTTCAGTTTGTGTTGATTTTTGTTAAATTTTATTAAAATAACATATAATAATTGAAATGTTTGCCTTAGTTTGTGTTGATTTTTTTATTGAAATAACATAATATAGTACTTACCTAGTTTTTTCTTATCCACTTTGTATTTTATTTAGACGAGCATGAAAGTTAAAAGAGTGATGAAAGTTAGTAGACGAAGCGAAAGAAGTGTGTCACGATCGTAGCAAGTGGAAGGAAGTGGTCTCTGCCTACCCCAATGGGAAAGAAGCGTGACACTGACATAGTATATGTATGTTATGTATGTATTTTGTATGTGAGATGTTGTGTCCCGCACAATAGGCCCAAGTCCCGGATGCCGAGCTGGATAATCCCGGAAATGCAGTTTTTGGAGTTGGCAAGCCTACCTGGAAGCGAAAGAAAAACATAGAATGTGCCAGCTACATTTCCTCCCGGGCATGCTGTAAAAACCAATTACAGCATGCCCGGTAAGTATTTTGTAATTTAGGCGATGGGCTGACAACCTGTCACTACAGAAATATACTTACAAATCTATCTTAAAAAACCCTCAAAACTTTATTAGACGTGGCAGAACGACCTTTGTTTAGGTCGTTTACGCTCTGCCTAACCCATTAGGGTTAAAGGCATAATTGTATGTATGTATGTATGTTCCCGTCTACAAACAGTGTAGGTATAACTGCCACACTACTGGCCTATTTAAAATCGCTCGCATATTGAATTCGCTGCGGCACTCGTTCACATTGAAAGCGGATTCGTCGCGACGGAATGTAGAGTTCGCATAGCCAACGAGCTCGCGCAGTCGCGTGTATGCCGCCGCTGGAGGAATGTTTACACTCTGCAACGGTATTCGGGTGGCCGAGTTATTGTTGAAAACATTTAAATAAAAATAAAATCATTTTTGCGAGCGTATGAGAGGCAACAGGACGGTTGGCTTACTAGCACTCTCCCACCGGAGTCCAGCGCCAAACAGATTGCTAAGTTCGGTGGCCGTGTGCCGTGGTAGGTTCTATCTTTGTCACTTCTCGCCTTGCCTGCATATATCTACATACTTACATATAATCATGCTTTTATCTCTAATGGGGTAGGCATAGCGTAAACGACCTAAACAAAGGTCGTTCCGCCTCGGTTAACAACGTTTTTTTAAATAGATTTGTAGACATATTGGTTGTCAGCCCATCGCCTAAATTACAATAAACTGAAACCCTCGGATCCCTTTTCTAGTTTTTACAGCACACCCGGGAGGAAATGCAGCTGCTGGTACGTTCTATGTTTTCTCTCGCTCCCAGGCCAGCATGGAAGTAATATATATACGCTTAATGCTACGTAACAGCGTAGTTTTTGTCACATCCGACAAATATTGAAAGCATTTTCATATGTTCAGTATCGCAGAACTATAACCCTAATAGATCCTGAGGTATTTCCTCAAGACCTAATACCCTCTGCGTGGCCATTTTTACCGCCTTCCCCGCGGTAATTGACAAGTGGACGAGGGTAACTCATATATCGCGGGATATCAATATTGACAAGCTAACTCATAGGCATAGAGAACATGAGATATGATCATGTCCAAACACATTGTGTCGGTAATTTATTGGTAGTTGGTTGTGTAGGATGTTTCTGAGTAGGTCGGTACTACCGACTATGCAGTATTTTTCTTTTAAGAAGGTATCGTTTCCTTCAGTTAAAGAGTATCTGGTCATAATGGAAAAATTGTGTCTTTTGTTCAAATATATCGTACCTACGTAAACAAAACAGCAATGGCACAGGCAAGTTTCTTGATGTTACTTACTTTACATAGGTACATACATATGATCACACCTGTCTCCCTAACGGGGTAGACAGAGCGTAAACGACCTAAGGAAAGGTGGTCCCGCCACGTCTATCAAAGTTTTAAGGGTTATTTAAGCTATATTTGTACGTAGGTATATTGCTGTTGTGACAGGTTGTCAGCCCATCGCCTAAATTGCAATTTACTAAAACCCACGGATCCCTTAGCTGGTTTTTACAGCATGCCCGGGACGAAATGCAGCAGGCACATTCTATGTTTTTCTCTCGCTCCCAGTCCAGCATGGAAGTGACAATAATCCGTCGAGTAGGTAATGGAGTAATCTGACGCATTCGCCGCTATCGTCGGTGGCAGACGGCGGGATAATAAACGTCAGTGTGGCCTCATTCAAGGATTTTAGAACACAAACACATAAAGTCTAAAGGGTAGATAGAGCGTTGACAGCATAGTTAAAGGAGTTTTCGCCTTGTCTGACGTACATTATCGATATAAATGTGTAGCAATAGTAATAGGTTGTCAGTCCATCGCCATTTGTTTCTATAGTATTTCGTGAAAAGGACCACTAGAACCGTTGTATTTTTTTTTTCATTTTATTAATCTCAGTCCGTCCAGCACGGAAGATTTAAAAGTCTCGCAATCTGCGACGGGTCAAAATGTTGGGGAGAATGATGGCCGTTGACAGTAATCCCTCGAGTCGGTAATGGAGTAATCCGACGCATTCGCCGCTATCGTCGGTGGCAGACGGCGCGGAAGGATCATAAACGTTGGTGTTACTGTGACCCACTTTGAGGTTTTTAAAATATTGTTGTTTTAGATTTTACTTCCATGCTGGACTGGGAGTGACAGAAAAACATAGAATGTGCCAGCTGCATCTCCTCCTGGGCATGCTGTAAAAACCAGCTAGGGATTCAGTGTATTGTAATTTAGGTGATGAGGTGACAACCTGTCACAGCAATATACAGATCTATCTTAAACAACTCTCAAAACTTGTCAGACGTGGCGGAACGACCTTCGTTTGGGTCGTTGACGCTCTGCCTACCCCATTAGGGATAAAGGCATGATAGTATGTATGTAGATGTCGAGATTCTGTCAACAATACTCTTTACATAAAAGTTATGAAATACATAACTACATAATAGCCTATCCCTTACGGTGTCTCGGTGTGGTCGTTACTGAAAGAAACCATGTCAGAGGCCTAATAGCTGTGCTACTAGGCGGTTTAAAAACTCTGACACCAGGGTTCATCGGATCGTTCGACTCGAAAATTCACTCGCTAAGAAGAAGAAGACGGTGTCTCACAACAAGTCACTAGTAATTCACAGTCCTAACTAATTAAAATTATACACTACCAGGTTGGTAGAGAAAGCAGAAATAGACGTGTTTTTCACCACAGAAAATATTCTTTATTTTTTTCTTCAGAAAACTGTGCGGTTATCAGCAATGTGTGTTATATGGCTTCTATCGTTAGCTGCAGCCTATTGGCCCTTAATAACTTGAAGAGCCCTTGATTGGTATCAGTAATTAACTGGGGGAGCGTATATTTAATCATGTGGGGTGAACGAGTGTTGTTTTGCCGCAAATAAAGTAAATATTTAGGTTATTAATAGAGAAGTATTTTAAGCAAGATGTTTCGCCAGATCTGCGAAATATCTTTGATTGAAATATCTGAGAAAATCTATAATTTCAATCTGCTGCAAAGGCCACATAAAAAGAGAAATACTTCTACGTAGATTTTTTCCGGAAATTAAAACAAACTCGTTGTACAGATCGGCAATTCCGCTCATAACCGGAGTATTAACGAGGAAATTTGGGAGAAGAATGAGGTCATTAAGTTGGAGCACAACAATATGACGCAACGGGATTCATTTGGGAACAAGTTAAGCCCGGGTAGGGCTGCCACGCGCACTGGCGAAGCTGGACAGGGTCAGGGTAATACTTGTACGGCCACAGACTACATAGAGACGTAAATTAGAAGAATGAGGTCACTAAGTTTGAGCACAACAATATGACGCAACGGGATTCATTTGGGAATAAGTTAAGCCCGGGTAGGGCTGCCACGCGCACTGTCGAATCTGGACAGGGTCAGGGTAATACTTGTACGGCCACAGACTACATAGAGACGTAAATTAGAAGAATGAGGTCACTAAGTTGGAGCACAACAATATGACGCAACGGGATTCATTTGGGAACAAGTTAAGCCCGGGTAGGGCTGCCACGCGCACTGGCGAAGCTGGACAGGGTCGGGGTAATACTAATTGTACGGCCACAGACTACAATAGAGACGTTAATTAGAAGAATGAGGTCACTAAGTTGGAGCACAACAATATGACGCAACGGGATTCATTTGGGAACAAGTTAAGCCCGGGTAGGGCTGCCACGCGCACTGGCGAAGCTGGACAGGGTCGGGGTAATACTAATTGCACGACCACAGACTACATAGAGACGTAAAATAGAATAATGAGGTCATTAAGTTAGAGCACAACAATATGACGCAACGGGATTAATTTGGGAACAAGTTAAGCCCGGGTAGGGCTGCCACGCGCCCGAGTTAAGCTGGACAGACACGGCCACAGAATACAGGGTGAAAGAAACCAGCTTCCAACCTGACAGGGTCAGTCAACCAAACTAAACATCTGTCACGAAGAAATGCTTTCAGAAAATGAAGAAATAAAATACACATAGGTGTAATTACCACCTCGATCAGACAATTCTGTATGGTGAAGCCCAATTCTTTTAGATTTACTGAAATTACTTCGTAAAAGTTATTCAGTTTCGTTGACTGAGGAACCGCTATTAGTTTGTGGGAAGCTGTACCTTTCACAGGGTTCAGCCAAATTAAACGTGGTGTTCAGTCTAACTTTCCAATTCAAAAGCTGGCAACCCTAAGCTCCGGCCGACCTATTTCCGCTTCGACAGGGAGCTGGTCGGTTGCCGGGCGAAATAAAACCTAAAATAAAACCTAGAACTAAGCTACAACTAGAATGGGTCAAGGCAGGGTTAAGCTAAATCGAATGAAGCTTACAAAAACTAAAATTCGTTGCATTTTGTGTTCTTTTGGGTGTGGTATTTTTTAAATCCTTGCTTTTAACTATAAAAACATAGAATAGAGCTCAAGGAATCCTCTAGTTATATATTTCTCTTAATTACATACTGTCGTTGAAGAAGGAACTTTCTTTCCTATTCTATTTTTTTTTCTATTTTTTAACTTTTAAAATATTCTTTATAACTTCTAACTAAGACTATTAATCATGGCGGAACCGCAGAGCAAAAATTTAAGCCCTGTCTTACGAACACCATTTTTTTTTTGTATAAATATAGCACCTAAGTATGACGTGCTATATCTTTGTTCTTTGTGTCTTGTTATTATGTTGTTAAAGTACTTATAAATTTAAACAATGTGCAGACATGAATTTGATAGAAAAAAGAAAGAATGTACCTACTAGTTAGCTGCTTCATACCAACTAAGGTTTGTTGTATTATATTCCTCAAAAGTTGTCGATCTTGGCGAAAATATTATTTCGCCGTTGCCGTTGGTTGCCCCTCTACTCTGCCTGCTACGATATGACACATAGGCGAGGATTTTGTACTTTTAGGTACTTTGTTCAAAAAATATTATAATCGACATCGGAAACAGTAGCGAATTCGGCAAGGGCAACCGCAATGACCTAAATCCAGTTTTATATCGTGTGCAGATATATTATTGCGTTTCAAAAATGTGTCAAGGTTATTTGTTTGTAGGTCGATTCGCTGTGTTTTTGAAATTGTTTGTTTGTTTTGATCTGAATTTTATATCACCTTAAACTTCTACTCTGAAAACGGTTGGCCCATAACTTTAATTTATTGTTGCATAAAAGCTCTTTTTGTTAGCTAGTACATTTGAACTCTGTCCATGCTCACTTACTATAAACTCAATATTCTGTCTGTAGTAATATGATATGGCACTTAAATTAAGTATTAACCCATTGTAGTGCATTTATTACGTACTTATTTGACATAAATATTTATTTATTGCTACAATTTATTTATATGCGAATAAAACTTATGGTCAAAATGTGTTTTGTTTTGTAATACGGATTTAAAAAACAAGCTTATGTCACAGAATATATAATAGCATACAGAAGGCTCACTCCCGAAGAAACAGCAAGTTTAGGTATGATTAGATACCTACACTTCCCAGCGCCGCTTGCCTGCAAGCTAAATTGTACCTTATGTCAGCGCGCGAACTGTGAACGTTGTTTGCGCGCCGCAGTTCAAGGACGTTGCCGCCGGCGATCGCAAAGGTTGTCACTTGCGAACTTTTTGAATCTTATTCATAAATGCGATTTTGATTTTAAACTAAGACATTATTATGTGTAACTAAGAAAACTACGAATCATTAAATTATTTAGCATAATAAATACACAACGAATCCATAACCTAGCCTTATTATGAATACGAATAAGTAGGTACAGTGGGCAGCAGGTCGAGTTATCTACTTGGCGGACCAATATATACTGGTTGTATCTACCTGGTTATACTGTATAACCAGTATAAATTTGCTTAAGTAATTTGTGAAACTATAATTATTATTGACAAAACCCACGACTCATGAAGTCACGCATTATAGTTCTAATAATTATATTATTAGATGCCATATTGCTTGTTGATTTTAGCAGCAAAATCACGAAAAAGAAATTGACGCAACGCGACTAGCGTGCGAACTGCGTGCCGCGCGGCAGCCCACTGACATTAGCCGCTCTTAGCGGCAGTTCGGCCGAACCTACCTAAACTCGCGAGTGAACCAGGCCTGCTTATGTGCTGGTTTCTGTGTATGTCCATCCATGGCACCCAGATACAGGGGATCCTAGTAGGGAGCTACGAGTGTGATTGCGTTTACAATAAAGTATTACTTATCAAAACAAATTGTGCTGTAACTTTTAAATTTCATATTTTTTGGGTTTGCAGGAATAAGTCCAAAATTCATCAAACAAGTCCTCCTTCAAGTAACTTGCTATTTAATTCGCGTCCCGTGTGAAGTGTCACAAATCCCGCGATGATGGTTTACGTGACGTCATAAAAACGTCTAGTTCACGCTACTCCCCCAAGTTTATAGCGGTATCCCGTAACGTAGCGCTGGTTAATTAGAGACTGAATGAAGAACACCTTGAGATTCGTTTTCGTAAGACTACTCAATTTTTAAGTTAGTAATGTTAGTAAGAAAACAGAGAATAAAGAGTTTCTATGAGTAGACTGATTTGTTGAGAGAGCAGTATATTCGCAAGTAGGCAGTACTTCATACACTTCTATTCGATACGATGTTCTTTCTATATTTTCGGTACCTTCACAGTTTTCGCCGCCTCTGAAAAAGTTTTCTTAATTAAATGTGACATATTTTTGCGGTATAAAAGTACCCTTCGTTATTCTACAATCTAGATAAGGTAGCCTAACTCAATAATCACTTTAGGTACAAAACTCGCAAAACGAACAACCGTTTACCTTGATGACGTTTTTATATGGTATTCAGTTTCAGAACTGGTTAATTTAATTATTCCCATGAAGAAACCCTTGATTTCCACCTGAGGGTGAAGATTATTTACTTCATTTAAGGGTCTGTAATTTAACAGGCTTGACAGAAAACAAGGGGCCGTTTTAATTATCTCGAGCAATTCAGTGTCCCCTTCTGTTAAAATACTTCTCGGCTAAATGCTTAGGTTTTCATATACGTCTTATGTGATTGGTTGTTGTATTATAAATCAAATAAGGACCGGTATCAGGAAATATTTTGCGAAATCGCCATACCGTTGTGGTGATAGTGTTTAATATTGCATTTCAATATTTTGATAATAAACAATTACCAAAGAAAAATTGCTTGCAAGTGGCTTCACGATTCTGCTGCATTCCGTGTAGATGTGGACAACTATACTAGGAATTTTATAAAGTAGACCTATACCTATACATTATTTTTTAATATAGTGGCTGAAGAGGTAAATAAAAAATAGAAACAAATATACAAAGGCAATATTCTCCGGAGGTTTGGAAGTTGGGTCGTTGTAATAACGAACCGGTCGGAAGAACTGTCGGCAGCAGAAACTTAGTCTCAAGGGGGATAGGCGAGGACAAGTCTAGCATTGGCTAGATAGCCACTACATTACTGTAATGCTTCTCTTAAAATCTAGAGAAGAGGTAAATAAAAACTAAAAAATGGAAACAAATATACAAAGGCAATATTCTCCGGAGGTTTAGAAGTTGGGTCGTTGTAATAACGAACTCGTCGGAAGAAGTGTCAGCTGCGGAAATTTAGTCTCAATAGGTATAGGCGAGGACAAGTCTAGCATTGGCTAGATAGGCACTACATTACTGTAATGCGTCTCTTAAAATCTAGACAAGAGGTAAAATTGCTGTGTTCACACCTTTTTCCACTTCTGTAAATAAATATCTATATGCCTACCTGTCCTGTTTGTTATGTTATTCTTGATTGGGTGTTTTTATTTTTTGTAATGTGTTTTGTGGAAATAAAACGTTTTGTATTTGTAAAAAAAACTAGAAAATGGAAACAAATATACAAAGGCAATATTCTCTAGTGGTTTGGAAGTTGGGTCGTTGTAATAACGAACTGATCGGAAGAACTGTCGGCTGCGGAAAGTTAGTCTCAAGGGGGATAGGCGAGGACAATGTCTAGATAACTACTAAATTACTGTAGTGCTACTGGAGAGCAGTCTAATACTGTTTCCGTAGGTTAGCTGGGAGAAATTTCTTTCGGAAGGTGTTGGCTGAGGAAAGTTAGTCTCAAGGGGGATAGGCGAGGACAAGTCTAGCAATGGCTAGATAACCATTACATTCCTGTAGTGCTACTCAAATACAGGCTCCTGAGCCCTGGCAAACTTTGAACCTATGACAGTGGAAATATCGTTTCAAGTTTTATTTAGGTTTTTTGCACTCACAGAGACGTGTATTTATCACTATGACGTGCACATAATAAACACTAGATAAATTTGCCACAGCCACTACCTCCATGGTAGCTCAGTTGGCAGAGCGATGGAATGGAATTCCGAAGTTCGAACGTTCAAGTCCTGCCCGAGGCGAATTTATTCATTCTTTCCATTTCAACAAAATATCGCATTTCCAAGTATGCTTGCGAAAAAATATTTGTTAATATTTACTATCTACCTACGCATACAAAATCTATGTCTTGGGCTAAAATGAAATTGGTTTTCTAAATGACGTCCGAAATACCAATCATTGATATTTGAGTGATGTGACACGACCATTCGGCTCGTAAATTAGATTTAGAGATCGATTGAGAATTGCGAACAACTATCATTACTTCTTATGCCTTAGTACATACAGGCACGTTACATAGGTTACGTCTATATCCCTTACGGTACGGTGTAGGCAGAACATTAACAATCTCTTAAAAGGGCGTTTTCGACAATCTTGTCATTATTTTTTTTTTTAAAAATCTGCTGTGTAGGTATTACTGCTTCGTCATCTCATCGTCTTAAGTGCAATAAACTGAAACCGTGTTTTCCCTTTTCTAATTCTACAATCTACACTACAGTATGCACTATCGCTCGTTGGATATCTTAGATATTTTTGTAGCGCACATAGATGGCGCCACATCAAGATACAACAGTCCTGAAACGCGGTATCGAAGTTTGCTCGGCGATTTGCATACATACAACTTCCGAACTAATCCAGTCGGACTCTGGTCCCCTGGTCACAACACCCGACCAGGTGGGTGATTACCCTTTTCCCATCCGTCATCACTCGGCCAACTGGCCTCACAAGGAAATGCTCCTAAATTTTCATTCATATTTTTAAATAAAAATCTGTCTGCAAACTGACATACTTGACTTGACTACAGTTATAATTAGGGGCATGAATAGAAAAACACCTAATCAGGACTGACCTAGATTCCCATTGTTCCGCCTGAATGAAAAACCTGACGACAGTGACAGTTTTCATATTTGTAATATCCGCAGCATTCTCCATGATTTTTATCAGGGTATCAGTTAGTTCATTCTGTACATACATATAATCACGCCTTTATCCCTAATGGGGAAGGCACAGTGTAAACGACCTAAACAAAAGTTGTTCCGCTACGTCTGACAAAATTTTGAGGGTTATTTAAGATAGACTTGTGGGTATATTGCAGTAGTGACAGGTTGTCACCCCATCGCCTAAATTAAAATATACTAAAACTCTCGGATCCCTTCGCTGGTTTTTCAGCATGTCCGCGACAAAATGCAGCTGACACATTCTATGTTTTTCTCTCGCTCCCAGGCCAGCATGGTTAGTTCAATGAAGAAATAAGCTCAAGCTTATTGCTTATTATGTCCGTTTCGTCTGTAAGTAATTGATTCAGCATTAATGAGTCAAACCTTCGGTCGCGGTCGCTGCCTTTGATAGTGGTGTTACACAAACCATGTCAGACGCCTGAAGGAAGATGAATCTTTGACACCAGGTTTCGTCGAGTCGTTGTTCGTCTAAACTAAAACCCGCTTGATAAAAAGACCAAGTCTCTCTCTCAACCAATTTTCGTTGACAACCTGCTTCCCCGGGAATACGTAGGTAGAAGAACCCGGTACATTTACAAAAGCTACCTTAGTTCAGTCAGTTCCGTTGTCAAACCCTACATAATATATATACATATATATATTTTTTTCCAATTTAACAATAGTTATTTAACAATAGATGTGACAAACTGTTATTAGAATATTTAAGAGGAGCCCTGACACCCAAACTAGGATTTAACCTGTATTTTGGGGGACTTGGGAGTGTTCAAAGAGTAAAGAGGAGACCGACACATAATATTGTTGCGTTGCTTTAATACATTATAAACTACGTAAAAAAGCAAAAACACTTAATCTAAATTTATATTATATTTTGATTTTTATATGTTTGTGTGAGTGTGTGTGCGAGTGTTAGTGTGTGAGTGTGTGCACGGGTGTTTAACGTTTCAAGTGAGACTTATACAGTCTTACCATGAAACTTAATTTAAACCTTAGTTCAACCCATGTTTAGGTAAACACTGTTTAACATTTAAACACTTGTTGGACAACTGTTTAATTTTTGCTACCAAAAAACTGTGTTTAGTGCGTGTCTTATTAAACAACGTTTTACTGAATCAGTCTTTTTTAAATTTGGCAACACTGTAAAATAATCATTCATCATTCGTTCTCTGTCGCTCCGTTTTATGGACAACGTATGATTATGAGCATATTTTTTTGTTAAAAAATACATCAACGCTTGTGATCAGAATTAATATTAGTTTTGATTTTAGAAAAACACAAAAAAGTGGGACTTTGTAGACTTTACAGAGTAAAAACTGATACAAACAACATCAGTAAAGGAAATAAGGAACGGAACGTAACTTGATACGTCAAATAGTTGTCAATCAAGTGTCATTCTTGCTCTCTTGCTAACTGTTTATTGTAAAACCACGAGAATCACTTGGCAGGTCGTCTTTTACCATATCCAATATTTTACTAGCAAAACAATTGCTAAACTTCTTAAATTTAGCATCGTTATTATGTTCAAATGGAATCACTCTCACACGGGAGGTTATGTTGTCTCGAAATCGAAAGTTTTCTATGTACTCAATGACCTCTTGGTCTTCTTCATCGATAAAAACCAGAAAACCTACTGTATCTATTATTGTATCAAGACACAAATCTAATTTCTGTCAAAATTACTACTGACTGATAGGTTAGACCCTTGTTAAACAACGCGTTTCGGGTGTTTAACTTTAAACTATGTTTAAACATTGTCTATCTTAAGACAAGCGTAAAACACTGTTTTGTAGTATATTTTTTTTTAAATACGTGTTCAACAGGTGTTTAACTTTTTTGTGGTAAGACCGTTATTGTTTACTGTTTGTCTACAGCACTCCCTTTAAAATGATCATTGGCTACGAATATTAAACGGGCGTTCTTTTTTTATTTCGTGTAAACGCGAGCCGGAGGAGGAATGTTTTCACGAACGTATTCAATTTCCGCACCCGTTTGAGGGTGCTCCACCACGCACCAGTGACCATTGTCCTCAAAGAATATGTAAGTAACTTCTATGCCTTTCGACTTACATATATACATACATTTGATCACGCCTTTATCAATAATGGGGTAGGAAGAGCGTGAACGCCCTAAATAAAGGTCGTTCCGCCACGTCTGACAAAGTTTTGAGGGTTATTTAAGATAGATTTGTACGTATATTGCTGTAGTGACAGGTTGTCAGCCCATCGCCTAAACCCTCGGAGCCCTTACGTGGTTTTTACAGCATGCCCTTGTGGAAATGTAGCTGGCACATTCTATGTTTTTCTCTCACTGCCAGGCCAGCATGGAAACAAGTTTCGACTTGATGGAACTATACTGTATGTTAGGTATTTGTGAGTACTTAGCGACTGATAAAGCCTTATCAGTGGGATTGTACTGGACTAAACTTCGCGTGTGCAGGATTAACTGTCGATACGTATTTTAGTTAAAAATGTTTTAGTAGAGTTAGCGATAACGTTTTTATGTATAATGCGTGAAAATTGATAACTACTTGCGAGCAGGATACGGGGTTTCGTGCCATTGCAGCTCTAACCAACACTAACCACAGCGCTATCCATTCGGTTCTGGGCGATGTTATCGCTGATTCCAAATATCAGTTAACAAAGCCAAATATCACTAGAGATTTTTTTTTTGTTTTAAGTTTTGTTCTTTTGATAATATGATCTGATCTGATAATCTGAGACTCAATTCGGTTTTTAAACATGTAAAAAGCTTCTTAATGGCTACCTTAGCAATAAGACAATTAAGACTATGTTGTACTTGTCTTTGTGTTATCTGTCTATTTGTTGTATGAATATTTCTTATGAGTAATAAAGTATTTTTTATCTTTATCTTATCTAGATGGGGTGCTATACTTTTTGGAGCGTTGTAGAACTACCCCTTTTGAGATATTATGCGGCTTCCTGTTAGCGTACGCTCTACTCATAAGAACATTATATTGTGCTTTTACTCTTGCGTTTATTTTATTCATTTCATATGTTTTTGTTTCAGGTAATTAACTTCAGACACGTCTAAGGCAGGAAGAATGTAAATATTAGAAGCCAGAGAAGTAATTTACAACAGATTAATCATCTAATGGAAATAGTGGAGTATCTAAACCGAACTCTAGTTCAGGTGAAAATAGCCAAGCGTATTAGGTGATAATTAACAACACGATCTGATCGTCCTGCGGTATATCATCAGTAACCTGATTAAAAGTAGTAAAGTGAACTAATTTAGTGACTTTGTGCCATTATTCCATGCTGGACTGGGAGCGAGATAGAACGTAGAAAGTCCCAGCTGCATTTCCCCCCGGGCATGCTGTAAAAACCAGCTAAAGGATCCGAGGGTTTAAGTATATTATAATTTAGGCGATGGGCTGACAACCTGTCACAACAGCAATATAGCTACAAATCTTTCTTAAATAACCCTCGAAACTTTGTCAGCCGTGGCGGAACAACCTTTGTTTAGATATGCATGTTAACTGTTTATAGCTCACTGTAAGCAAGACTCGGCGCACTGTATTTTTTGTAACACCTTTACATTGTACCCGTTTCTACAAATAAATATTTGATTGATTGATTGATTAGGTCGTTTACGCTCTGCCTACCCCATTAGAGACGAAGGCGTGATTATGTGTGTGTGTGTGTGCCATGGTGAGCTAAAACAAGCGTGTAACCTCGCCGCAGATTCAGTTAACAACAACACCACGTTATCATCCTGCAGTCGCGCTTACCGGTCACAATTCTGATTAAACCCGTCACGGGCTTGGAGCCATATTTTTGAATTACAAAAATTAATAATATTCGCACGTCAAAAAGTATAGAAGTCGCATGCGAATGTTGCTGTTTCGCATGCGCATTTCGATTCGAGTGATTTAAAATCACGGCTCCTCTCACTGCGTGGCAGAAACTTGACGAGCGACGATCAGCATAGCAGTTGGCAATGCATCTGCCTGCTACGAAGAGGATACCGGGTTCGATTCCCGGCTGGGCAGATATTTTAATGATGAATTTAAATTTCTGTTTCTGGGTTTGGGTGTTCTTTGTCCATGACATACTGATGCAGGGATTCCTTGGGCTACGAGTGCGAACGTCTCGTATTTTGAAAATACTCTTTCTAACCCTAATCGAAACCCTATACTGAAAGATTATCAAACTTTAATAAATAAAATTAAAATTGGTAATATTTTGGTTGGATGGTTAGTTATAGTATTTCCAACTCAGTTTTAGAATAAAGGTAAACAAAGTTTCATGTCTTTTTACCGAAGATCTTGTTTCTAAAATAATGTTTAAGCTAGTCATATCTAAGACAAAGTGAAATTGTAGTTTTAGTAATTTAACTTCTTCTTCTATCAAGTGGGTATCAAATTAGTAATTTAACTAATTTGCAAACACGTATCATTTATTTTTGAAATGTGTTTTTGAATAAAAAGACATGAAACTTTGTTTACCTTTATTCTAAAACTGAGTTGGAAATACTTTAGTTTGGTTCATCAATGCCATTAAATTAATTATTCTTCCATGCTGGCCTGGGAGCAAGAGAAAAACATAGAATATGTCAGCGGCATGCTGTACAAACCAGCTAAGGGATCCGAGGGTTTCAGTGTATTGTAATTTAGGCGATGGGCTGACAACCTGTCACTACAGCAATATACCTACAAATCTATCTTAAATAACCCTCAAAACTTTGTCAGATGCGGCGGAACGTCTTTTGTGTAGGTCGTTTTCGCTCTGCCTAGCCCATTAGGAATAACGGCGTGATTATATGTATGTATGTATGCCATTAAAGCCACCATATTTTTAATTTACTACCCAATTGGGCCATATAATAACATCAATGCATCGCTATGCCCCTCGTCATATAATAATGCCCTGACATTTTGAAATGTCATCAAGATGTTGACCACTTGAATACTATTAGAATATCATGGCTGTGGAACATAGGTCAATGGTCAATTGACCAAGTCTTCCTTATTGAGTTCTGACGGTTCTATTAAAGTAATTATAATGGCCTGATAAGAAATTATGGTCTGACCAGCGCAGGAGTCTATTAAAACATCTATGATCGTCAAGCCGCCTGCCAAGTGTGGCAAGTATGGCAATTAGTTCAAATATAATATGATTATGACTCCCATGCTGGCTTGAGATTGAGAGAAAATCATAGAATGTGACAGCTGCATTACTTCCTGGGCATTCTGTAAAAAACAGCTAAGGGATCCGAGGGTTTCAGTATATCATAATTTAGGCGATGGGATGACAACCTGTCACTACAGCAATATACCTACAAATCTGTCTTAAATGACCCTCAAAACTTTGTCAGAAGTGGCGGATTTACGCTCTGCTTACCCCATTAGGGATAAAGGCGTGATCAAATGTATGTATGTATGTAATAATATGATTAGCAGGGAACTACACTTCTTCTTAGACCAAATGTAATGCTGCAAATGTTAACTAGCAAATGCTAGCATTCCATTAATAACCATCATCTCCCTAGCGTTATCCCGTATCTCACCTACCTTATCTAGGAAATTGAACGAGGGTACTGGTTTTTACACAGGGCGACTGCCATCTGACTTCCGAAACCCAGAAGGGAAACCAGACCCAATCCTTGATTAGATCAGAGTTTTCATGCCGCCAGTGCTTACCCACTGGTCATGACAGAGACCTTGTCATGGCTTAACGACTAATATCTACGATAGTAAACGATATTAACCGGGACCAACGGCCTTGGATGTGCCTTCCAAAGCACGGAAAGAGCTCCGAATAAACGTTCATATGAAATTCGAAAACCGAAAAACACATTGGTACCTGGAGGGATTCAAACCACGACCTCCCGCTCAGGAGGCAGCGGCCCTATCCACTACACCATCGGGCTCTCTTTCGCTTTTCCTTTAACTTATAATTTCACTATAGGTTAAGCGTATGCATTCTGTATGCATCTAATAATTGAAATAGCTTAAAAATATCGTAGTTTTACTTTTGACTTCTTTACTTGTTGTTGTTCCATTCTCGTCAATAGGTATCTCCCCTACAATTTGCGTCAAAAGACAATCCTACTTGTAGTTTTATCGGTATTGTTTCGTATGTCCCTTTTTATGCCGTCTATAAAGTGGTTGTAGGGTTAAACGCAGCCCTTTTATGTTGCCGCTTATCTATCACTGTGCGGTCAAGGGCTTGAAATACAATTGTAGGTTTACATAGAGCTTGGTTGTCTGACCATGGAAGGAACTACTATCTACTTACTGGTTCATATAAAATATTCAATACCTATAAATTGAGATGGTTTTTAAATTACTGTAATTTACTATTATCATATTGTCATGTCTACGTGGCTCTTGTATTGCGTCTGTATGCCCTACCTACCTACTACAACTGTCTCATTTTCGCACATATTTATATACATACATACATACATAAATCACGCCTTTATCCCTTACGGGGTAGGCAGACCGTTTAACGCCTCGTAAAAGGCGCTTTCGCCACGTCTGACAAAAATTGAGAGCAATTTTAGATTGTAATATGTATTGCTTTAGTGACACGTTGTCAGCCCATCGCCTAAATTACAATACACTGTAACCCTCGAGTCCCTTTTGCTGACTTCAACAGCATGCCCGGGAGGAAGGGCAGCTGGAACATTCTATGTTTTTCTATCTCTCCCAGTCCAGCATGGAAGAAATATATTTATATTATGATAAAATATTTTTTATCACTTCACTATCTGTCACTACCACAGAAGAGTAAAAGCTAGCGGTAGCGACTTCTCAAATCAGTGGTCACTACAGCAATATACGCAAGAATTTATCTTAAATAATCCTCGAAACTTTGTCAGACGTGGCGTACCAACCATTGTTTAGGTCGTTTACGCTCTGCCTACCACATTGGGGATAAAGGCGTGATTATATGTATGTATGTATGATTTTTATTTAGTCAAACAAGAAGCGGATGTGAAAAGGAATGGTCCCGTCCGTCCTCAAGGTATTTAGAGCAAACCCGTTGAAGATAAAAGGACAAACAATTTTGGTGTTTCTAGTTTTAGTTGAAGTAAAAATTGCCAAAGAGCCCCGATATCTGATTTCCCTTCGGATTTACGAAGGTCTCTCCGATCGTTTCATTTTACTTTCCACTGATGGAATCGTATTTTTGTCATTCCTATTCTAACTTCGACATGTAGGTATTGTTTAGATTCTAAACGTAGATAGGTATAACATAAAAATGTTTGTTTTAAATACAATGTTTCTATGTAGTAGGTAAGGTAGGCATGTTAGTCGTTGATTGATGTATGTTAAAATGGTAAAATGTGTTTGTATAGGCATATTTTCCCACATAATTTCCTTTCATAACATGTAAGCACAAAATATGCCTATAGGCATTACATAAAGTAATAACAAACTTCCTGGAAATAATTATAACTCTTTCGCAATAGTCTGTTAACTATAACAGGAAATTCAAGCTATTTACATCTTATCAAAACATTTATCTCTGAAACGCAGCAGCTTTTAGCTCTGGCCAATTATCAAAACGCTACTGGAGTCTGGAGCACAGTTGTGTTCTACAGGGTGACATTCAAAACTATCTATCCATTTAGCCTGTATTAGCGAACTGCTGAGCATAGGCCACTTACGCGCCATTCTAAAAAAATTAAGAGGTCAGTCCACGAAACTGAACAACTATCCCTTTTATCCCATTCAATACAGGCCGTTGGACGAAATAAAGGTTTTCTTTTATAAGGAAGTCAGTAAGCTGACCATGAATTTGGAAGGTCGAATTATTCTTAAAGTTTGGCAACCTTAATGTTTCGTGGTACTTCAGTTTTATGGTACTTAAATTCACAATATCAGAGTTTTCCTACACCCTGTAGTGTAGAAGTACAGTAAGCTCAGTTTGGTTTAGCAACGTGTGCGCAAATCTTGCCGCGATTTTGCTAACTTTGCTTATTATCATGCATAATCTGGCACCTGCTACATGGTACGGATTATACTCGGGGAAATAACTATACTATTATGTTTTCATTAGCTACTGGCTATGTTGATACTTGATCTTATAAGTTAGTGGATTTCTTATATACAAATTTATTCTATACTTTAGTCGAAATATCGTAAACTGCATCCTGTAGCCTTTCTTGTGGATAAAGATGATGAGATGCGATGGCAGGGTTACAAGAAATATGGTGGTAGGTCTAGTGCGATGCCTATACATTCATTGACAACCATCCTGTATTAACTTAAAAGTGGTTGATTTTTTTGTCTTATCTATCAGTCAAATATAGAGCAAAGTATATAAATGAACGTGCTTTTTATCCTCCATCTTTCCCCGAATAAGTATTTCTTTTTTTATTATTGTTTACCAATATGCATACCAATGATGTGTTAATCTCGCACTGTACTGCATTCCGTGCCGAGGTGTCTCACTAACGAGCCGCAGACGGATTTACAAGGTGATTATTGGAAGAACGCGCCATAAAAATATAGTTGAAAGAACACGTATTTTGGTTTCGAGTAATTTGAACATCTGGCTCAGAAAAAATAATTCAAATATTAAATTAAAATTGGATTATGAATTTAGATACTTACATATAATCACGCCTTTATCCCTAATGGGGTAGGCAGAGCGTAAACTACCGAAACAAAGGTCGTTCCGCCACGTCTGACAATGTTTTGAGGGTTATTTAGATAGATTTGTAGGTATATTGCTGTAGTGACAGGTTGTCAGCCCATCGCCTAAATTACAATAAACTGAAATTCTCGGATCCCTTAGCTGGTTTTTTACAACATGCCTGGGAGGAAATGCAGCTGGCACATTCTATATTTTTCTCTCGCTCCCAGGCCAGAATGGAAGCAAATTAAGTATAGTTACTTAAGCGTGGTGATATACGTTTATTTCTTTTGAAATTTGTTTTTCTTTTTGTACTTCTATAACCATTATTCAGTTTATTTTAGTTACGAAAACCCTTATTAATTAAGATTTTGTTTTAATTTAATTCAGTTATTGTGAAACTTGATTAAAAAAGGTATCTGCCCCAATCTAGATTATAAAAAAATTTACAAATAAAAATGTAATACCTATTTAGTTAAAAGTATACGTTGTTTCATCAATTTACTTATAACTTGTTAGTTAAAAATTCACTGAGATGCAAAATGTTGTTGAAGCCAAAAAGGCACTGATGGATAAAAATCGCTGAATCAACCAGGTCGTTTGTCTCACAAATTGAGATTGACTATCAATCAATGTTTGAGATAATTTTCTTTTGTTTACGACCTATGTACGTTGTAGTTTGTAATATCCGTCTTTTTCTACGATGGTTCTATGTTTTTTACCTACAATGTATGAGTTTTTTACCTACAATGTTTTTGTTGCATGGAGAACTTATTTATTTATTTACTGTTTATTGTACACAAGTAACATGAGAAAGACAATACATAATAGATAACGACACAACAGGTACAGCTTATTTGTACTAAGAAATTTCTTCCAGCTGACCTACGGAAGTGAGACTCAAATTGAGAGGCAGATTACAGGTGCACAAATAAAGCATAATATTAAAATAATACCAGCATATATACTCATTATATAGGTTACATAAAATAATAATAATATTATATATATATATATATACTAATTATACGGAAAGTGAAAAGTAATGAATAGAAGAATAGAATAGAAATAAATTTAATGCTCTTTTAATCTCTTTTAACTTCGTATATGATTGCAGAGAACACAAAGAATTTTGCACGTTTGCTTCTTTACGAACGATCTTGTTCACATAAGATTAAGTTAATTCTTATTCGCGCAAGAAGATTTCATCAGCGGATGAAATGTTACATGCAATTGTATTTTTGAGGATTTTAGCACTCACTATGCTATTTTATTTCAAATATTATGAAAAAAAGAAAATAATAAATTAGTTTCTGGCAGGACTCGAACCTGCATCTCTGTAGCTCAGTTGGTAGCAATGTAGTAATGGACCAGTATTCCAGAGTCCTGCCTGAGAAACGAATTAATTATTTTCTTTCTTTCATAATCAATTGAATGCTCTTTGCGGAAGTTCACAGTTAGGGTCAAGTTAAGGTCCTGTTAATAAATAAATTAAAATAATAAATAAATAAATTAATAATATATATGCAACTGGTACCGAAAAAGTCAGGTCATGTCCATGCAATTTATTTTCCTACAAATTAAAAACCAAAGATTTTTATTGGGACTTGTCCTCGTCATATTCATCTGTCTCACGCCCCACGACTCTTTATAATTAGGTTACGGGAAGCGAGTTTGGGCCCGCAGTCATTACCCTGTTGACTTTTCATTTTTACTGCTTTCCTCCCCTCTCCCCCCACCCCTCAACCCTCACCCCGCGCGCTTTCTTTAATAAACTTGGAGGAATTTTACAAGCGGTGTCACGGAAGTGCTGTTGTGGGCGGATGTTGACTTGCGCAAATTATTTTGCCGGAAGCAGGAATGGAATTTGGAAATATATTTTAATGTTTTACTACAACATTTAACTATAAATAAATATAATTTTCGATAAACGTTTTTGTCGCTTTAACAATATTATACTCAAAAAAATCCCAAATCCTTTGTTTATTTTAAACTATCATTATTTATATCGTTCAACGACACCCACACAGTACCAACGACACCCAATTCGGAACACTTTGGAATGTGGTACAAAATTCCTGAATACCAAAGTCACCAAATATTTATAAAGATACTCTCATACCAGGTGTAATCAACAGCGTACCGCAAAGTGATAGGGGTTGCTCAGTTGCAAGAAGAGAAAAATAAATTTGGGTTTTCCGTACAAATTGTCTAATCAAGGTGAACATTTAGTATGAAACTTTTCTTTTTACTTCCTGAAAGAATTTCCTGGTGGAAGTTGTTCAGTGTCGTTGACTGACCAACCCTATCAGTTTGCCGGACGCTGTCCCTTACACCCGGTATTTATATTTCTGCTCACAATTAAAACTGTATTTACGAGTTGTTGAAAATTATAGTTTAAACTAAACAACGAAAGCTACAAGAAACTAAATAATCATAGTAATCTATGATTAGATCAGAATAAGGATAGAATAACACCATTATCCTTAGCTACTGAAACACACAATTCTAACTGAAACAGCTGGGATCAGATTATAACATTTCATACTGTAAGCTATCATAATTAATCACGTATTAATTACGGCTCAATCAGATTAATAGGTAGAATATTGGAAGATGTACAGACATTCAATTAAATGAGCAGATAAATAAATTCGAAAATACGATGATTCTGTTCAGGATGATCATATATAGATAGATAGTTCATATCATGGAAAGCAGATCATATAACCTTTTTATAATTCATAATGAATACTAAACGGCTTACTTAATTTTTTTTGGAAATGTCGCCATAAAATACAAATGAATCTTAAAGACTACACTAGACCTAGTCTAGGATTGGGTCTGGTTTCCCTTCTGGGTTGCGGAGGTCAGATGGCAGTCGCTCTGTGTAAAAACCAGTACCCTCGTTCAATCCCCTAGATTAAGTAGCCGACCCCGTGTTATACGGGATAAGGCTAGGGAGATGATGAATCGTAAAGACTACACTAGCATTCGGGTGCTGTATATGAATAACATAAGTGATGTTAGCCTATACTAGAGTACTAGTATAGCAGTAGCTGATGATCATATTTTTCCACAAAGTCAAAGTCAAAGTCAAAGATCCTTTATTGCGACTAAGTGTACATTAGATCTTTTAAATTTATTACAGGGCTTGTTGACTTAGTCGTCCTTTTCGGACGTAGCAAGTCCACAGTGGGTTACTGGAATGTGCCAGCTGCATTTCCTCCCGGGCATGCTGTAAAAACCAGCTAAAGGATCACGGGGTTTCTGTAAATTGCAATTCATTCGCCAGGCTGACAACCTGTCACTACAGCAATATACTTACAAGTGTATCTTACATAACCCTCAAAACTTTGTCAGACGTGGCGGGACGACCTTTATTTAGTTCATTTACGTTCTGCCTACCCCATAAGTGATAAAGGCGTGATTAATGTATGTATGTATGTGGGTGGATGTTGGCGATTTCTTTTTATAATGAGTATCTACACATTCAGAGTAAAAACTCACTTGCAAAGTTTCAGCAGGAGGTGTCCAAAATTTAACTCTCTGTCTGTTCTCATTATGGCTACACGTTTTGGTAACATATTGCAGTGGATAGCAACCCTTCAGCCGTACCGTGATTATATAAAACGATCCACGCGGGTAATTGGTCTCTTGGTCAATAATGCTTCTTCCATGCTGTACTGGGAGCGAGAGAAAAACATAGAATGTGCCAGCTGCATTTCCTCCCGGGTCTGCTGTAAAAACCTGCTAAGGTATCCGTGGGTTTCAGTACATTGTAATTTGGTCACTACAGCAATATCAATACAAATCTATCTTAAATAACCCTCAAAACTTTGTCGGACGTGGCGTAACGACCTTTGTTTAGGTCGTTTTTGCTCTGTCTACCCCATTACGGATAAAGGCGTGATTATATGTATGTATGGATAGCCACCCTTCAGCCGAACCGTGATTATGTAAAACGATTCACGCGGATAATAGGTTGCATGTTAATTGGGCACTTGGTCAATATTGGCTTGTGTCTTGTGTTCACAGTATCTATTGTAAACTTGGCTAATATTACAGCCCGGGTTTCATATTTTAAATATATTAGTTTATGTACATTAAATACATATATTATTATTTTTATTTATTCGGCGCTTTTTCCGTGCTTCGGAAGGCACGTTAAGCCGTTGGTCCCGGTTAATATCGTTTAATACCGTAGATATTAGTCGTTAAGCCATATCAGAGGCCAGTGCTAAGCATAGGCGGCTTGAAAAACTCTGACCTAATCTAGGATTGGGTCTGGTTTTCCTTTTGGGTTGCGGAGGTCAGATGGCAGTCGCTCTGTGTAAAAACCAGTACCCTCGTTCAATCCCCTGGATTAGGTAGCCGTCCGCGTAAGATACGGGATAAGGCTAGGGAGATGATGATGTATATTAAATACATAGATTAACAATACTATATTATTGTTTTCTCTTACCAAACTCCTTCTTTTCTTGTGTAGCTTTAATTTCTTGCACACCAAAAACTTCGCTCCTAATTTCCTAGAAATGGTTTACAAAGTGTATTCAAGATAAAATTCAGAAGCGACAGAAGTTGCTAAAATTCCCCCAAATGCTTCGGTGAAATTAATTCAAATTTCGGTCTTTCCCCAAAGAACTTCCATTATATCAACATGATTCTATCTATCTTCCTATCTATATCTACAACAATCTTTATTCCCATAAAGCTCCCCCCAGACTGTAGGCACGGCGGCGCGATTAATTCTTTAATTAACCGTGCGGCTCGCGAATTAGGAGCAATGGCGACAGCAGGACCACTGACAATTTGTCTTCATTGCGTTCGCGACACGGCAATGCAGCGTGGACCAACTTTGTTAAACATTATCCTACTGATAAAGCAAACGCAGAAATAGTTCTAGTTATATTGGGTTCGGGAAAAGAACGAGTGTTGTAAACAATGTACACATTATAAGCTCTTACTACCTATCAGACTATATGAATAGTATTTTTAGAATTTTCTTCCATGCTGGACTGGGAGTGAGAGAAAAACGTATATATATGCATTCCCTCTTGAGCATGCTGTAAAAACCAGCTATGGGATCTGAGGGTTTCAGTATATTGTAATTTAGGCGATGGGCTGTCAATCTGTCACTACTGCAATATACGTACAAATATATCTTAAAAAACCCTCAAAACTTTGTCAGCATGGCGAAACGACCTTTGTTTGGGTCGTTTACGCTCTGCCTACCCCATTAGGGATAAAGACGTGATTATATGTATGTATGTATTTTCAGGAAAATGCTATTGTAGACGGATTGAAATTAATACCGCAAATACCTACACGAATGTAGCTATTTCTGGAAAACGAAAGGGGATGCTTTTTCTATACTATATTGAAAGCTAATTAAAAACTATTACATCGTAATTGGGAATAAATATTCATATTAATACAATCTGTAATTGACGTAATAACAACTGCTGCTAAACTATGTTATTCAAAAGTCTTAACGACCAAAGGCCCACTGTCCTTCCTTGGATTGAAAAATCTTTCATTGCGCTCCCCAAAACGGCTAGGGGACTAGTAGGTTCTCGACTGTAACCTCTTCTGTTCCAGACTCCCAAACACCTTGTACGACTTTCCACCATTTTTCATACCATTTTTTTTTTTACATACATATAATCACGCCTTTATCTCGAATGGGGTAGGCAGAGCGTAAACGACCTAAACAAAGGTCGTTCCGCCACGTCTGACAAAGTTTTAGGTGTTGTTTAAGATACAATTGTAGGTATATTGCTGCAGTGACAGGTTGTCAGCACATCGCCTAAATCGCAATATACTGAAACACTCGGATCACTTAGCTTGATTTTACAGCATGCCCGGGAGAAAATGCAGCTGGTATATTCTATGTTTTTCTCTCGCTCCCAGTCCAGCATGGTTTGTATTTACCTGCTAGTTTTATAACTCCTAATATTAGTTATTTTCCGCGAAATATTGGTAAGGTAGTTTGCGTGGCTACGGTTGGCAAGCGTTAGTAACGAGGGATCAATTATGTACGAACGTGTATTGGGCGGGCGAATACACGCTGCGTGTATATTGCGGAGTGTATTGAAGTTATATTGTGTCAATCCTATGGCTTTATGCTTGCCTGGTAATTGTACCTTTATTTATCACGAAGAAAACATCATATAGACATGATATTAAAGATACCATGCTGGACTGGGAGCGACAGAAAAACAGAATATGCTAGCTGCATTTCCTCCCAGGCATGCTGTAAAAACCAGTTTTAGGGATCCGAGGGTTTCAGAATATTGCAATTTAGGCGATGGGCTGACAACCTGTCACTACAGCAATATACCTACAATTCCATCTGAAATAACCCTCAAAACTTTGTCAGACGTGGTGGAACGACCTGTGTTTAGGTCGTTTACGCTCTGCCTACCCCATTAGGGATAAAGGCGTGATTATGTGCATGTATGTATTAAAGATACTTAAAAAAACTCACGAGTATAGGAAATAAAAGCACGGCTCCAGAAATTCGTTCGTATTCGTAACCAATTTGTGTGTTTATATAATACTTCTCAGTTTCGTAGTCAAGCAGTACAGTGCTACGCGCGCTACGCCGTAGCCAGGTCAGCTGTTCACGTAGTAAACTTCGTAGTACTTTAAATTGTAGCATAAACTTCTTTTTTGCGAGCGAGTATATTCTCGAGTCGAACAACGACCCGAAAACCCTGGTGTCAGAGTTTTCAAACAGCTGTTATTAGGCCTCTGACATGGTTTTAGTAACGACTACTATCAAAGACAGCGACTGGGACCGACGGCTTAACGTGCCCTCCGTAGTATGGAATCCTTTTTACTTTTCGTACAATCAGTTTATTCAACCTGCAATGTGCTAACCAAACCGGGGAAAACCTCACAAAGTGATAAATTTACAAATATATATATTTACAAATATATATAACGGTAGCAGAAGAGCTATTTTACTAGGTACGCAAAATGGTACAAATAGATTTGCTTCCTAAGCTCTGATCGATCGACGCTGAACTCTGATGGGAGTGCAGAAGCGAGGAACTCTATTTGGAGCAAACAAACTACCAGCTACCAGGGGCTTAGCTCAGCGGGATGCTTGCTTAATTTCAACTTGTTTTTATGACAAACAGAATTTTAAAGCCAAGCATAAAATTATCATGATTACACTTATAGCCCCTACTTGGATTCCCTGCATCGGAGTGCCATGGACATACACAGAAAAAAAAAACACAAATAATACCTAAAAACAGACATTTAAACTCATCATTCAAATGTCTGCCCCGGCCAAATATCGAACCCGGGACCCTCTGCGTAGCAGGCACGTACACTGCCAACTAGGCTGCGCAGGTCGTTTAAAAATCATGTTGTAGCTGGTTATCTTTTCGGGTATAAATAGTAGGATTGTAAAAATATCGATTGTCAAGTCTCGGTGTATTGTAAATTGTTATTGCGTGTAATTGAGTTTATGATTTCATTAAAATCAGTTCAGTCGTTTAGGCGTTAAAGAGTAACAGACAGATAAACAGACAGACAGACTTTTGTACAACATGAATACAATAAACATTTGAGTATACAGACAGACAAATATATTTCATTAAACTATCGACACGACAGAAGAAGAAGGCAGAGTTACTTTCGAATTTGTATAATTGGCAAGGATTTACAAAAATACATTCAGAAACGAAAAAAATCATTGTTGGACTTTCGAGAATATCAATTGTTGAAGCAATTCATATTCACGAAAGTCCAACAATGTATTGTTTAGCTCAACACCGTGAATTCCTGTTCCATGTAACGTACTTTCCGAAACAAACATAACGTATTGCAGGAACAAATACATGTAGAACAAGTTCGCTGATCCACAGACAAACAGACACGCAAGAGATTACTCGGCGGAACACTATATAAACACACACTTCATGATTCATTGCCGCTTTTCTTCTCCTCAACTGAAACAAAGTTCGCTCGTTACCAGCAATGAATGCTGAATAAATGTTGCAACTCGCTAATTGTCGTCGCCATCACGTGCTAATGTGGAATCTTCATTGAATAATGTATGAGCAAAAGAAGGTCGGTTTTCCCGCCAAATTGGATGTGAAGCACGAGGGAAAAATTATGGCCCCGCAAGAGATTTTACGAATAAAATATTTGGTAAAACACCAGTACCTGAAGCCAAGAAAATATACCTACCTATCAACTTAAGACTATTAAATATCATATTGTGGTATTAATTAGTCTTTAAGATAATAATATCGTGCTACACATACATTGAGGTGAAGTTTTAAGAGACTTTATACCTAGTGGTGGCGCCACCAGTCTTAACACTTTTATTACAATGCATGATCCTTTTTCCATAACAACCATATTTCAACCAAAGAAATATGTCAAAACGTTCTTAAAACGTCAAACTCGACAGCTTTCTTCAACACCCTTTTATCGGCCATCATTTCAGCCGCTGAACGTTGCAAAAACGTTGTAAAAACGCAACTCTGCGGTGAATATGAACAACGGAACAAAATAACAAAGATATGAAAAAAGTACAATAGAACTGCGAGTGCGTGAACAAAACCAGTCTGCCAGGGACCGAGTTACGACCAATAAAATGAGGGAGGCCGGGGAGACCACAGAACTAAGAACATTGGGAAGATTCTGTTACACGACAAACAACCTAGCGAGGCGAAAAATACATACTAACATATAATCACGCTTTTATCCTTAATGGAGTAGGAAGGTCGTTCTGCCACGTCTGATAAAGTTTTGAGGGTTATTTAAGAAAGATTTGTAGGTATATTGCTGTAGTGACAAGTTGTTAGCCTATCGCCTTAATTACAATATACAGAAACCTTCGGATCACTTAGCTGGTTTTTACTGCATTATCTTCATTCCTTTGCCCTTATCCCATTATTTGGGGTCGGCGCAGTATGTTTTCTTCTTCCAGTCATCCCTGTCAGCCGTCAGTTCGACACTAACACTGGTTTTTACTGCATGAACGGGAGGAAATGCAGCTGGCACATTCTATGTTTTTCTCTCGCTCCCAGTCCAGCATTGAAGCGAAAAAATATCCGTTTGAAAAAAAGGATTGAACCACACTGGTTAATAGAGAGTTAGTTATCGGGAGTTTTGAGTGCGTCGAAAATAAGTGTATTTTCGGTCATTGATGCGATAAGTAGTTAAGATAATGAACATTGCCTTTCATACAGTTTAAATAAGTTGCACGGTCTATTGTTGTAGTCGTCTGCGACTACAGTAGGCCGACGAGGAGTTTTGGTTATCTAGCTGCTTAACTACTTGTCTAAGCCGCTGAATGCGTTTGGTTGAAGCTTGAATACCAAATGTTTTGGAGAAAGAAGGAAAATGTTGAATGTTCTTTGTTTATTAAAACTTCATGGAACTCCAGTTTTTTGCTGTAGCTTAATCAAACTTTCAGTTAAACTATGTAAACTTAAGTGAGACATTCTAAATAAAATTTAATAACGGGCACCCACTTTGGAATGTAAGTCGCGTATTTCACGACATGTTTCGGGACATTCGGAGTCCCCTCATCAGGTTGAGTGCGTCGGCTGTGGGGTTGTGTACCCGACTGCGTCCCGCCGACTTTCAGTTGTAGCAATTTATGTAGAATGGCAAATATTTTGCAAATTATTAAATGCTTCTCGCATATTATATCTCTATCTCTCTTGTCAGATACTGGATAAGGCTAGGGAGATGATGATGATATCTCTACGATCTAAGCATCACAAAAGCCGTACGATTCAACGGGCATCGTCAATCGGCAGATACGAGTATGAGATCGTAACACACAAAACATCAAACACAACCTTTTGTACAGGGTGATCAAATCGTGATTTTTTGTGAAATGTGTCATCATTCAGATCACGCCGCCAGTCTGTCTTACTCTCATATACATATAATCACGCCTTTATCCCTAATGGGGTAGGCAGAGGGCAAACTACCTAAACAAAGGTCGTCCTGCCACGTCTGACAAAGTTTTGAGGGTTATTTAAGATAGATTTGTAGGTATATTGCTGTAGTGTCAGCCATCGCTTAAATTACTATATAATGAAACCCTCGGATCCCTTAGCTGGTTTTTACAGCATGCCCGGGAGGAAATGCAGCGGGCATATTTTATTTTTTTCTCTCGCTCCCAGCATGGAAGAAACATAGTCGACGGTGATCAAATCGTGATATTTTATACGCCAGTCTGTCTCACTCTCACCTTGTATTTTTAAGAACTCCGGCTCTACCTTAACCTGTCTTCGTTAGTAGATATTGCGGCAGATTTAAAAGCAAAAAGTTTTACACATCGAAGTTGGAAATATACCGGCTTTTAACTCTGCTCGGTTGAGGTGAAAATCTTCGAGTGTGGGGTGATATTGCTAAACTTTTGTCGGTTCTAAGTCTAAAATGCGACTTCATTCCTTCTTTGAAGAAATCTGCAGTGAACTGGTTTAAAGCGTAGTCCTAACTTTCCGTAGCCGTTGTTCTGTTTTGTTCTTTACAGTTTTTTTTTCAAAGCCGTTTTTATAGGTTAGAATAGTGAATAATATCTAAACAGGATTCTTAAGTATTCTTAGTTTTTATATTGATTTGATCTTGACTCTAGTATGCTTTAGTCTAGGTCAGAGGCGACAGAGACAGAGTCGACTATGAAGCGAATTTACCCAGAAATTGCCTGTTCACCCTAACTTTGACGAGCTGAGATCGTAATCTCCTTGCCTTTTACTAATTTATTCAGGCTCAGCGCAACATGTGCGTTTTTTTCATTGTCCTCTATGACTCGCCATATAAACATACATACAATCACGCTTTTATCCCTAATGGGGAGGCAGAGCGCAAACCACCTAAACAAATGTCGTTCCGCCACGTCTTGAGGGTTATTTAAGATAGATTTGTGCGTAAATTGCTGTAGTGACAGGTTGTCAGCCTATCGCCTAAAATGCAATATACAGTAACCATCCGGTCCCTTTACAGTTTTTACAGCATGCCCGGGAGGAAATGCAGCTGGCACATTCTATGATTTTCTTTCGTTCCCAGTCCAGCATGGAAGAAATATACGTTTCATTTTTTGCCTTACCTTTTTTATACCCATTTCATTCTTGCATTCTTGTTTATCACTCTTGAGCTAACCGAAGTATTGAACTGTTTACTTTCCCACAGCTACGTGTCTAGATTATCCTTCGGTGTCCTTGTTTACTTGTATTATAATGACGTCACGGGACGGGACGTCGTAAACACCGGTTTTCAATATCGGTCTGAATTTTCCGCGCGGTTTGACCCGGCTGTCGGAAAATAAGCGCGAGATTATCGATTACGTCATTCTACTCAACTGGAAGAAAGGCTGAAAAGGCTTTATACAGCTGCTAATATTTGAGCTTTGAAACATATTGTATCAACATACATACATATAATCACGCCATTATCCCTTATGGGGTAGGCAGAGCGTAAACGACCTGAACAAAGGTCGTTCCGCCACGTCTAACTAGTTTTGAGGGTTATTTAAGATAGATTTGTAGGTATATTGCTATAGTGACAGGTTGTCAGCCCATCGCCTAAATTGCAATATTCTGAAACCCTCGGATCCCTTAGCTGGTTATTACAGCATGCCCGGGAGGAAATGTAGCTGGCACATTCTATGTTTTTCTTTCGCTCCCAGTCCAGCATGGAAGAATATATAATATAATATGTCGTAATTGTTCCATATAGCAAAGAAACTGCGACATCTAGAGCTTTTTACTTTCCAAATTCCGTAGCTATCTAACCCTGAAGACGATAGGTAATTGAGCATGATAATAGTCATCCATCAGATACATCAGAGGCCTTTTGTCGTCTGTTTTATAGGAACGGAGTACTTTTATATAACCCTCTCCTGGTTATGCCGTAATCACCAAGCTTAACAGACAAATTTACGAGTGTCAAAATGTCTTTACAAGCCAGTTTCCAGTGCAGCATTCCTTTAGTTAATCTTTGCTACACCCGCGGGAAAAGTTTAATTATATACCCCACATCATACAAATCTTCTTCATAGCGAGTGGATTCTGGAGTCGAACGACCAGATGAACCCTGATGTCAGGGTTATAGCCTAGTAGCACAGCTATTAGGCCTCTGACTTGAGTAACGACCACTTTTTAAGACAGCGACCGGGATCGAAGGCTTAACGTGTCCTCCAAAGCACGGAATCCTTTTCCTTTTCGGACAATCAGTAGATTCAGCCTGCAATGTCTTTACCAAACAGGGAAAAACCTCACTTTATGATAAATTGACAAATATCAACTTTGTGTTCCCTCCCTGGGAATCGAACCCAGGAGCTCCGGATCGTAAGCCCATGGTTCTGACCGCTTCACCACGGAGGTAGTTATAGAAATAAAGTACATAAAAGTTAAAAAACTAGCCTGCCCAGATGACCTTGTCAACAGTCGTCAGCGAAACTGACCGTCAGTAACTGGGTCAAGGACAAGAGTCTTCCACTGACTACTGAAGAGTGAGTGTTGACTGAAGTTTAAACACAATGGCCTTTTGTCACTTCTAAAGGACTTGGCAGAAGATTCTTTTTTGTAGTTTTTTAGAAATAAATGTAGAAAAACATAAATACATACATAAAATCATGCCTTTATCCCTTACGGGGTAGGCAGAGCGTTAAACGCCTCGTAAAAGGCGCTTCCGCCACGTCTGACAAAAATTGAGGGCAGTTTTAGATTGTAATTTGTATTGCTTTAGTGACAGGTTGTCAGCCCATCGCCTAAATTACAATACACTGTAACCCTCGAGTCCCTTTTGCTGACTTCTACAGTATGCCCGGGAGGAAGGGCAGCTGGAACATTCTATGTTTTTCTATCTCTCCCAGTCCAGCATGGAAGAACGTACTGCTAGTATTAGAATAGATACATAATCATTATAAAAGAGGTGGCAAAACGAAAAGATTTTATTTTTCCTGTAATACCGACTCAAAAGCATGGACCGGCCAGGGACAGAAGTTAAATGAAATACATCAGGTTTTGAGTTCTTCAGTTAAGCATGCATATGCATATAATCACGCCTTTGTCCCTAATGGGGTAGGCAGAGCGTAAACGACCTAAACAAAGGTCGATTCGCCACGACTGCCAAAATTTTGAGGGTTATTTAAGATAATTTTGTAGTTATATTGCTGTAGTGACAGGTTGTCATCCCATCGCCTAAATCGCATTATACAGAAACCCTTGGATCCCTTAGCTGGTTTTTACAGCATGCCCGGGAGGAAATGCAGCTGGCACACTCTATGTTATTCTCTTGCTCCCACGCCAGCATGGAAGTAAAGTTACTTCAGTTAAGTATTTCCAAAATAATATCTGACAGCTCATACAAAAAGGGTGGCATTCCTACGCGAGCCTTTAGCCATTAGCATTAGGTACTAGTACAAACAAACAAAAATTTTTGACTTATTCAGAATGGCACAAGTTTTTCAGTTTCGTTATCCCCACATTCTTTGAAGTTTCCGACATTTCGGTAGGGAAAGCATCCCGCAAACTGATAGGGGTAACTCAGTCAACGAAACTGAACAACTAGAATGTTTTTTCAGGAAGTGAAAAAAGAAAATTGGTTTACCATACAAATTGTCTGATCAAGGTGGTCATTTTGGATAGAATTTCCCGGTAAAGATGTTCAGTTTCGTTGACTGAGCAACCCCTATCAGTCTGCGGGACGTTGTCCTTTACGCCCGGTATAGTTTTTTTCATACTATAGGATCCCCTTTCAGGGTGATGAAGATAAAGCGCCAAGGATTTTAATATACCAGCCCCTTTTTTATCTCTGCAGTTAAGCCTGTAATTAAAGTTGCTTTTATTGTCGTTTAAGGCAGAACAAATTCGTTAGAAAGTAATTGTCTGTGACATTTGTAGAGCTATTCCACAGTATTTGATTTAAAGTACCTAATATAGACCATTTTTTATAACATTCTGAAAGAAATTCTAATTGTATTGTACATACATACATACATAAATTCACCCATTTCCTTTACGGGGTAAGCAGAGCGTAAAACGCCTCGTAATAGGCGCTTTCGCCACGTCTGACAAAAATTGAGGGCAATTTTAGATGGTAATGTGTATCGCTATAGTGACAGGTTGTCAGCCCATCGCCTAAATTAAATACACTGTTACCCTCGATTCCCTTTTGCTGTCTTCTACAGCGTGCCCGGGAGGAAAGGCAGCTAGAACATTCTATGTTTTTCTGCCTCTCCCAGCATGGAAGATATTATTTATATTGTATTGTATTGTAATTCTTATCCTACTTTTGTTTTCTTTTAGTTTGTAGAAATGTACCATGTTTTAAGGCTTTTAGGTTAGTTTGCTTCATCATCGACTAATTTTCGATTACCAGGGTTTGAAATCGAGCCAAGAGTACCTACTAAAACAAATTGTAAATAAAAAAGTTATCTTTTCAATATCTGCTCAAACACGAAGCAAACTCTAAACATTCCTAGAAAGTAGGTACCGTGCGAGCTAAGTTGCACGAGTTATATTAGGTGCATACATACATATAATCACGCCTTTATCCCTAATGGGTTAGGCAGAGCGTAAACGACCTAAACAAAGGTCGTTCCGCCACGTTCTACAAAGTTTTGAGGGTTATTTAAGATAGGTTTGTAGGTATACTGCTATAGTGACAGGTTGTCAGCCCATCGCCTAAATTACAATATACTAAAACCCTCGGATCCATTAGCTGATTTTTACAGCATGCCCAGGAGGAAATGCAGCTGGCACATTCTATGTTTTTCTTTTGCTCCAAAATAAATCCGAAATACTAGATACTAAAACCTCCAAAACCCATATTTAAGCTGTAACTAGTACAATAACTGTATCGAGTATCCTCTCCGTTGATAGTGCGGCCATCTTGCGGGAGATCGCGTCGTAAAATTAACTGTCTGACTAGCCAACGGTAGTGGTAGAAATCGGGTTAGTATGCGCCACAAACTGTGTACAGTACGAGGCCGATTATATTGCACATCAACCCTTGTGAAGAGTTAGTGATGTTCCCCAGTCGTTGTACAGGGCGATTGAATAACGCTCAACAAAGCTGGAGCTGTATTTTTGAACCGCTCGAAAGCTAATGCGCATAGGAAAGAGTAAAATTCGCATGCGATTTTCATACAAATTGACATGCGAAAGTTGCTCTTGTGTAGGGTATGCGAATTCGATTCGAGTGATTCAAAAATACGACTGCAGAACTTAAACTCGATATGCAATATTAACAGCCCTGTTTGGTGTATTGGGGACTTTGATATGTGTTTTTGTTTTTTGATTTTGAGGAATTGAGGCAGCAAGTCGTGGTTTCTAAGTCAGCCTACGTGTTCAGCCACTGCTGGATATGACTCTTATTTTTCGCCATATACATCCACACTGATCCTTTACACTTCCAGCAAGCAATGTGGTGTCAATAAAAACCTTACGATTTCCGATCACACGTCGGCTATCCTCGGGCGACCAATTACGATACGTTCCATGTTTGAATTCACGAGCCGTTTCAAATGCGTTATGCTGATTGGACGGGATCGCACTAGTTCCACGCTATTGAACTGTATTTGATTTGACTAGATCATGGGCTTTGTTTGCCAATTTAATTCATAACTGAGCCGATTAAGCACTATTGGTCTATGATCAATTGGTTAGCAAATAGCTTCTGCTATCTATACTAGGTATTAGGTGACTTTTCTATTTTGATCTTAGCAAAAAGGCCGAGAAGCGATGACTTTTGTATTTTGATTTGTGTAAATATTCTACCACGTAAATTAATGACTAGACTGTAGATGACATCCATACTAATATAATAAATACGAAAGTAACTCTGTTTTTCTGTTTGTTTGTTGCTTTTTCACGCCTAAACGGATGAACGGATTTTGATGATATTTGGCATGGTGTATTTGGCATAGATGGTAATCTAGAGATGGATATAGGGAACTTTTTACTGCTATTTAGCCGCGGGTGAAACCACGGGTCGGAAAGCTGGTAAACTATTAAGTTTGAAACCTTTAGTTTAAAAAAGCATGAATTTTGAGAGAAATTTGAGTCTTCTTTTCATTAAAATATATTCGCAGCTACATAAAATTTGATCAAAGCAATATTTTAAAATATAACCATTGGAAATTCAATTCTGGCGTTCAATATTTGTAACGTCGTCGCGTCGACGGCGGACCGATCGCCCGATATTAAATCGAAACGTGGACGCCATACTGCTCGGGTAAATTGTCGAGTAGCGGACACGAGGAATAAACTTAATTACTTATTTGATTATTTTTTATGGTTATACCATGCTTCCATGCTGGACTGGGAGCGAAAGAAAAACATAGAATGTTCAAGCTGCATTTCCTCCCGTGCATGCTGTAAAAACCAGCTAAGGGATCCGAGGGTTTTAGTATATTGCAATTTAGGCGATAGGCTGACAACCTGTCACTACAGCAATATACCTACAAATCTATCTTAAATAACCCTCAAAACTTTGTCAGAAGTGGCGGAACGACCTTTGTTTAGGTCGTTTACGCTCTGCCTACCCCATTAGGGATAAAGGCGTGATTATATGTATGTATGTTATACCAGTGATACTGCGGGTTAGTGAGCTATCGTAATATTTGTAACGTCGTCGTTGACAGCGAACATACATATAATCACGCGTTTATCCCTAATGGGGCAGGCAGAGCGTTAACGACCTAAACAAAGGTCGTTCCGCCACGTCTGACAAAGTTTCAAGGGTTATTTAAGATAGATTTGTACGTATATTGCTGTAGTGACAGGTTGTCAGCCCATCGCCTAATACTGAAACCCTCGGATCCCTGGTTTTTACAGCATGCTCGGGAGGAAATTCAGCTGGCACAATCTATGTTTTTCTCTCACTCCCAGTCCAGCATCGAAGTACGGCGAACCGAACTACTTATCTATTCTGGTAGAAAATTAGGGGCCAAAATCCACTTGAAGTTACTTTTCTTCTTCTTTTTCTTCAAACCGATCACCAAATATGAAATAGAAACGTGGACGCCATACTGTCGAGTAGCGGACACGAGGATTATTAGGTATTATTATTTATGGTAGATGTTTTAAAGGCCAGTATCCACTTTGGGTCTCTATGTCATTGCAGTAAATAAATAATTTATTTACGATCAGTACTTTATTTATTTTTTTCTTCCATGCTGGCCTGGGAGCGAGAGAAAAACATAGAATGTGCCAGCTGCATATCCTCCCGAGCATGCTGTAAAAACCAGCTAAGGGACCCGAGGGTTTCAGTATATTTTAATTTAGGCGATGGGCTGACAACCTGTCACTACAGCAATATACCTACAAATATATCTTAAATAACCCTCAAAACATTGTCGGACGTGGCGAAACGACCTTTGTTTAGGTTGTTTACGCTCTACCTACCCCATTAGGGATAAAGGCGTGATTATATGTATGTATGTATGTACTTTATTTATTGCCTACAAATACTAAGGGTTGATTAAATTAAAGTCTCTCGTTTAAAAAAAATGTTACTACATTTATTTTCAAACGTACTCAATTTCAATCGGATTTATTCAAGAGGCTATCGTTCAGAAATGTAAAGTTCTCAGTTTTATTGCAAGTTCTAAACATAAAATTTGTGATCTTTAGCATTTTATTTATAAGCTTTACTAGATAAAATAAAATTCTTGTTATTGCTGCACGCTAAATTCTACCAATGTGGGTCATATAATTTTTATCCCAACTATAATTTTGAGCCTACTAAATAAATTTATTATTTGAACTCTATGCACTGGTTTCAAAATTCAAATTATTTACAGATTAATCGTTTTTTATTACATATGGCGTATGTGTAGTAAAAATTCGCTGCTCATTTATATTTATTTTGTTTCAGGTATAAATTCTTCACTCTCTCACTTTGAAGTAATTTCAATTCAGTCTTCTTCTTCGAGAGTGGATTCTAGAGTCAACCAACCCGATGAACCCTGGTGTCACAGTTTTCAAGCCGGTAAGTCGAAATAATAATAGTATTCGGTTATGTACCTAAATACTCACTATAACAACGATATATTTTATGGTATCAATAAAAGCTTTATGCAAGAAAAATATAATTCGCAATCAGGTACCAATAAGCCACTTACCTACATAAAAATAAACACTGAAAATTAGAAATATATAGACATTTCTTCCATGCCGGCCTGGGAGCAAGAGAAAAACATGACAAACAATGTGCCAGCTGCATTTCCTCCCGAGCATGCTGTAAAAACCAGCTAAGGGATCCGAGGGTTTCGGTATATTGTGATTTAGGCGATGGGCTGACAACCTGTCACTATAGCAATATACCTACAAATCTATCTTAAATAACCCTCAAAACTTTGTCAGACGTGGGAGAATGACCTTTGTTTAGGTTGTTTGCGCTCTGCCTACCCCATTAGGGATAAAGGCGTGATTATATGTATGTATGTATGAAAACTAGAAAACATTTACGACCAAATAGACAATGTGAGGAATCGAGGCTGACGTATTAAACATATATTTGAATTACGATTAGTGCTTAGGTTTCAAAAGTTTCGACCATTAAAATCAAAGTTTACACTGAACGGCCGTCAAAGTAAGTAGTAAGTGCAACTTGCGAGCTACAAACATCGGTTTCATTGGCTGCTACGGTCTACTGCACTTGCCAAGACTTCCTAGTTCCTACAAGTACTCTTGGAGTAGAGTTACTCACTACTGGTACAGCTATTGGCAATATTGCTTCAGATGTGCTAGTTGAAAGTTCTTAGCTTTACATTAGTTTGTGCGTCAATAACCAAGGCATTAGTATAGTAGGCAGAGCATAAACCACCTAAACGAAGATCGTTCAGCCACGTCTGACAAAGTTTTGAGGGTTATGTAAGATAGATTTGTAGGTATATTGCTATAGTGACAGGTTGTCAGCCCATCGCCTAAATTGCAATATACTGAAACCTTCACATTCTATGTTTTTCTCCCAGTCCAGCATGGAAGAAATATCAAAAAAATATCAATAATTAAAAGTATCAATGTTGTTGGTCAGTAAATGAATAAAACGTCAAATTACTTATCACTTTTCGATTAGAATTAATAAAACATGCAGCCTATATAGAAGCAGGACGAAATAAATCAAGTGAATAAACGGACAAGTTTTAAACCCCTTTGATGTTAAAAGATGTCTCGGTTCGATACGTGCTTCAAACATATATTCAGTGATTCGAAACTCCTAACAGATACGACATGTGGAACTGAAAGTCAAGAGTTTATGTACTCGTGTTCCTGGTACCCTGGTATCGAGAAGCAGCAAAGCAAAACAAATAACCATTGGGCATATCCTCACTGGAACTTTGGATCTTGTTCTTTCAATATAACTCGACGAGCATTCCTGCTTGTAAGTTTTAACTATTTGACATACCTCTAGTTATTATAATTTAACGTGTAGAAGTATAAATAGCGAAATCAAACTAGGGTGATTCAGCATGAATACATTCCAAACTTAGGGCTGTATTTGTAATCAGCTCTCATGAGTGACAGCGAGTTTGAGTTCGTATCAGAAATGTCATTTCAGTACAAACTAGCCTGTCAAATCCATACTTAATATTGCTCTCAAGTTTGATATCGCTTCATAAATACGATCCTTAAACTTAAAAGCTATATCCCTTGATGGAAACCGAACCTTTTCCGGATCGAGAGCCCGCGGCTCAGACCCCAAGACTAGTGCGACATACTAAGTTTTAATTTAGAAGAAGGTTGAATGCGGTAGCGGTACTTTTGCGTTCGCGACTAAAATGTAAGTATATAATTTACAAGACTAGTGTTGAAAACAAATAGTGTTGAAAACGCACAAGTGAGAACATTCACATCCGCTCTTTGGGTATAAATTCCAGTTAGCTGACGGCGCGATGCCCACTCTCGGAAACTGAAAAATATTGCTCGGACATACGTAATCCTGTCGCGGCCATGTTGGATTTTCCTACCCAAGTGAAATTTGTTTAGCTCAGATATCATTTACCAGCTCACCACCCGCAGCTGCACTAGTAATTTAATAAATTCTCGTGGCCATATTATATTTTCCCGTGGTATAGCATAATCTTATAGTCATTTTAATATTTCTGTGTCTGCCAAATTGAAATCTAAGCTAAACTAGTTGGCAAGGAAGAACCGCGTGAAATACCGGCTTTTCTGCTGCTAAATCCTATTTCAAAGCACAAGACTTAGCATTAGCAACCATTTCAACACATTAGACTTAGCGATCTTAGCAAAACAAAGTGGATGCGAGCACGTGAAACATCCTACACAATCACTCCTCTATCCGGTAGAGACGTGATTGTGTATTATTGTAAGACGCGGTGAAAGCAGTTTCTGGTAAACCGTTGAATCTCTGCCTATTCTATAAGGGATCAAGACTATCCCTTTTCTTATAGGGTAGGCTGAGCGTATCGCCTAATACACCTAAATCTCCAAATCCTTCTATGTACTAAATAGGGAAGTAGGTAGGTAATCTAGGTATTTCTTTATTTGAGCCATTTCTTCTTTTCACTAAGTTCCAGCGGCATTACACCGGTCACGTTCCGGACGCAGAGAAAGCAGTGCAATATTGCCTCTTCTCATACCTGTGCTGTGTCGTGTTGTACATTGCTGTTTTGCCTTTAAACCTGTGTTTCACACACCGAACTTAAGCGGCAATGGATTATATTGGACACCTGACCAGGATGAGGCGCCAATGAGGATAGGACTTCAAATTGAACGAGTGCCTCACCTAAACACCGGTTTCAGTTACCTTATTAGCTGTGTAATCTGCGCTGTGTCGTGCTTTACATTGATGCTTTGGCTTTAAACCTGTGTTTCACACACATAACCAAAGCAGCAATGAACACCTGACTAGGATGAGGCACCAATGAGGATAGGACTTCAAATTGAGCAGGTGCCTCACATAAACATCGGTGTCAGTTATCTTATTAGCTGTGATACCTGCGCTGCATCGTGCTATACATTGATACTTTGCCTCTCAACCTGTGTTTCACACACATAACCAAAGCAGCAATGAACACCTGACTAGCATGAGGCACCAATGAGGATAGGTCTTCAAATTGAGCAGGTGCCTCACATAAACACCGGCTTCAGTTACCTTATTGGCTGCGAGCGGAGATGCGGTTTTCCAGCTGCTACATTATGTACTTATTGCTGTTTTTCAGAGCGTGATTTTCAGAAGAGTAAGTATATTACGTTATAAAAAGATTTTAAAATCTTGTGAAGGTCGCTGAATAAAAAGAACACAGTTTTTATCTGAGATCTTATAGAAATCCAGTGCTATTACGCAACCCTTAATACGTCCAGTATTTTCCACGAATTTTAATATAGGACTACATTTTCAAGGCTCGAGTTTTTGAATACTTCCAATGAATTGTTTCATACTCGTTTGCCGGGATATTCGTAAAATCTGTTTGTATACAATATTGTACAAATATGTTTCTGCTAAAAACTGGTATTCAAAAATACGCATTATACCATCCTAACGGAAATTTCAAAAATGAAAATCCAATCAAGGAACAAAATGTAGTATATTTAATTGAATTAGAAATAAAACAAGAACATTGTTGTATCAGCTAATCTTCTTAACATGTAAGGTAAAATGTAAGGTTAGCTTTTACGTTTACGAGGTAAGCGAACGTAAGTACGTAGACATCCGATCCTAAAGAGGAAATTGCGCAACTCCTCATAAGGTACAACTTCGGTCACAACTTAATCTAGTTCCGTTCTAGATATGTACCAGTAAGCTTAGTCATCTCCCTAGCCTTATTCCATATCTCACGGGGTCGGCTATCTAATCTAGGGGGTTGAACGGGGGTACTGGTTTTAACACAGAGCGACGGCCATCTGACCTCCTCAACCCGGAAGGGAAACCAGACCCAATACTAGATTAGGTCAGAGTTTTCAAGCCGCCAATGCTTAGCACTGGCCTTTGATATCGATTAACAACTAATATCTACGGAACCGACGGCTTAACGTGCCTTCCGAAGCACGGAAAAAGCGCCGAATAAACGTAAATTTTAAATTCGAAAACCGGAAATCGCATTGGTACGTGGTGGGATTCGAACCACGACATCCCCGCTCAGGAGGCATCAGCCCTATCCACTACACCATCCATAAAACAGTAAACTTTGTATGTCTTGAAAATTTCATGGCTGTCCTCATAATACCCTTCATGGTGGTGGTAAGCCTTCGCCCAGTTTAGGTAATTTTCAATCTAAAATTAATCGATCCATCTTTGACCAAGATGAGTAAAGACCTTCTAACCTAGACGTAAATCTAGATCAAACAGATTGCATAATACAAAAAAAAAGATTTTATAAATCAACTTCCTACCAAGGGTAAACTAAACTCCAAAGGCAATACTGATAGGTATAATAAAACAGAAATCCAGTTTAAGGCCAATCCTCAGTGTGATTTTATTTATCAAATACCGTCAGTTTATGTAACTATAGTGTTTATCAGCTCAATTAGAACAGTCGATGGCGAAACAGCAATTAAGCGGTTTCCTTCGAGATGGTATCGCGAGAAACGCCAGTATTTCGTAACGACCAGATCGAATCGTTTTTGCACCGAACAAAACGCAAACCGATTTTATTACAACATTTTTTATCATAACGTTCCTTTTTACGCGTTCTAATATCTAAAAAGATAATGCGATTTAATGCTTTGATGAACTTTTTTACTTACCTTTCGTTTCGTACTGAAGAACATAGAATATGTGCAAAACATCCTGTTTTTTACGTCGACTGTGACATTAATAAAAGAAACAATTCGGGCAAAACATTGAGTTCAAAGACTAAAACCCGACTACTGAAAAGTATCAAACAAGAAAATATTGTTATCTGAATTAATAGTTATTACATTATAGTTATATTCAGAGGATAGCCGTGGTCGTATGCCATGTAGGTAAGCCTTCTCAATCTCCGATTCCCGAACTAGACTGTTACTTTTCTTTTTCTATGATTCATAGTTCCTAGAAATATGATAGTAGCTCCAAGAAACAGAGTCATAGCTCAAGAAGTATGATCATAGTTTCAAGTTTTTGTAACCCGAGGCAGAACAAAGAAATTGGGAAACGTATCGCGAGCGAAGCGAGCGCGAAAAAATATAATGTATGTAGGTGATACCTTGAAATGGGCATTGAGAGCGAATAGAGCGCAAAATTGTATATTCCAAGAAGACTTTAATCTAACGCGCTTTGCGAGCGAAGCGAGTTTGATATTTCACCATGGATACACTTAGGCAATATATCTATCTATCTTAAATAACCCTCAAAACTTTGTCAGACGTGGCGGAACGACCTTTGTTTAGGTCGTTTACGCTCTGCCTACCCCATTAGGGATAAAAGCGTGATTATATGTATGTATGTATGGTACACTTAGGCAAATTATTTACTTTCGGCACACTCCCGGCGGGTCCCGCTACCTGACTGCAAAACCATGTCCCATCTACCACATGGTTTAGAGCCCGTAGGGGGCTCGCGCAGTTTTAGGCCCGGCTGGCAATATCCCCTATACATAATACGTGCATAATATTGTGGAGAAATACTGATAATTTCCGTGCGAAGCCGAGGCGGGTCGCTAGTATAATATATTTTTGGAATGTGCAAACTAAGCCCTTTTATTTGAAGCCCCACTCGGCGTTATAAAATAAGATTTTTATTTTACTTCATTACTTAATGTCCTGTAGAGGGCACCACATACAGTTTAAAGTGACGTCACCTAGCCTATAACCAGCGGACAATTGAGATGCTTCTTAAGATACCTCATTTGTCAAATTCCGATAAGTAGTTTAGAAGTTATGAGGGAACAGATGAACATACATACCCACATACATACCGGTTAAAATCATAACCCTCCTTTTCGCTTTGCCGTAGTCGGGGAAAAAAGATAGCCCTGAAAATATAATAGAGTTGGCAAATCGAAGGCCGCCCTCTGTCCGCCCAAATTGTAATTAAACTGGCTATTGTGGAAAAGGTCGCGGGTCATTGCCGAAGCCGAACAATTCTCATTGAAAGTAGATCGTCTCTGGATAAACTGTATGGCTGCATTAGTTCCGATTTTTATCAATGTCGTGAAATAGTTATTCGTTGCACGATTACTACTACACCGGCGCTCTGGGTATTTCTTATTTTACTGGCAAGTGATATTTTGTGAGTAAATTAATCCCTAGTCGTAGAACTTTATCTTTTATATTTTGTCAGGCTTTTCCAGTCTCATCTTACATTAGACAAAATGTTTATTCATATTTATTGAAAAATCTATATACCACAAATACTAATTCCCAGTTACATTAACCGGAGAACAAACGAACACATGGAACTGTAGGTAAATCGATATTTCACTGTCAAACCGTGAAATTTATTAACCTTTGTTATCACAGGATTGCAAACAGTTTGATTGTGACCTAAATGGAAATCGCTTTTATGTGGGATCCACAAATTTAAATCACACTTCCTCTAATACTCTCCAGCTATGTCAGACGATGGATTTTAGTCTGCCGAGACCATAGCACCATCATCATTCTAACTCATAGTTTAGATCATTCTAATCTAACTCATTGTTTTGGCGGAAATCATCGGAAAAAAATGCCAAGTCTATGCAGCCCTGTGTGTTACCTCAACACTTTTTGTAAACATCTCCTGCTTGACGCTGGGTCCCATTCAGGGAAAGGGGTCACCGCGCACGTGGGGTGAGATTAAAGGTGGCCCAATTTGCTTCTGCGCCAGTGCTCAACACAGATGGATCTAGCTGACATACTTTGTTTGTGACATTAGTTAGTTCTGCATCTGTGCTGTTCCTATGTGTTACCTCAACACGTTCTGTAAACATTTCCTGCTTGAGGCTGGGTCCCATTCAGGGAAAGGGGTCACCGCGCACGTGGGGTGCGATTAAAGGTGGCCCAATTTGCTTCTGCGCCAGTGCTCAACACAGATGGATCTAGCTTACATACTTTGTTTGTGACATTAGTTAGTTCTGCATCTGTGCTGTTCCTATGTGTTACCTCAACACGTTCTGTAAACATTTCCTGCTTGAGGCTGGGTCCCATTCAGGAACGGGGTCACCGCACACGTGGAGCGAGATTAAAGGTGGCCCAATTTGCTTCTACGCCGTCGCTCAACACAGATGGGTCTAGCTTACATACTTTGTTTGTAACATTAGTTGCTCATCTGTGCTGTTCCTATGTGTTACCTCAACACGTTCTGTAATCATCTCCTCCAGTGTCCCATTCAGGGAACAGTGGTGACACGTCCGCACGTGGGGCAAGATTTGAAGGTGACCCATTTTGCTTCTGCGTCACCTCTCAACGCAGATGAGGATAATGGGACATTATGCGAGTTTACATATTTTGTGACATTAGTTACAATGGATCGCTAACTCCGACATCAAATTTTAAAGTCGCATTTTTGGAAACGCCATACGATGATGATGATGACATTAGTTACTCTCTATCTGTGCTGGCCCTATGTGTTACCTCAACACGTACTGTATACGACATCTCCTCCAGAGTCCCATTCAGGAAACGGAGTCACGGCGCACGTGGGGCGAGATTAAAGGTGACCCAATTTGCTTCTGCGTCACCGCTCAACGCAGATGAGGATAATGGGACATTTTGCGAGTTTACATATTTTGTGACATTAGTTACTCCCTATCTGTGCTGGCCCTATGTATTACCTCAACCAACACGTACTGTAAACTACATCTCCTCCAGAGTCCCATTCAGGGAAAGGTGTCACCGCGCACGTGTAGCAAGATTAAATGTGGCCAATTTGCTTCTCGCTCATCGCTCCAAGGATAAAATTAACTAAACTACACTGCGACGACACAAAACTTTTCAAATGGAACTAAAATTATTCAACTAGCATCACCTAATTTTCCATACAAAATAATCAATGTGTTGCCATATTAAAGCTGCCTGGGCAAAGAAAGTGGCGCCCCCATTTTTGTTAATAGTTTTGTGTCGCAGTATAGGTGTATCAGTAGTATCAGTCATTGTGAGATTCAGTCGTACCGATATCAGGCATTTTGGGAATCAGTTCTTATGGACCGGAAGGATTAAAAGACATCGTCTATAATAGTTGGCCAAGTGACGAAGCGACAAAACTGCAATCAGCTCGGTCCATAATAGTCACTTGTGCGAGGGTCGAAACGAAACGCTTGTGTACGTTCAATGGTGAGCTCCAGTGGCCTAGTTGGCACACGAGGCGGCTCTTAGACACGCCGCCGTGACGTCACATGCTTGAGCTGCAAAAACGCTCGCTCAATGACGTCACAACTCCCGCTAATGGCCGACCTTTGCGACAGGTAATCTTTTTTTCCGTTTGTGTTCTGAAGTTTGAATGATGGTATGATTGTTCAGATTGAATCGCCTATTTGTCCACACGCAACAGGATTCGACGATTTTTTTTTATTGTGATTGCTCCTAAATCTCGTCTAGGCTAGACCAAAGGTCTGACTAGTCCTCCGAACTAGCACTGCATGCCATTTTCACAGACCCACCGGCCGAGTTTAAGAAAATTTAAGAAAACCCTTTTCTTTTTCTATTTTACAACAAAACATGGAAAATATTTTTAGCAAGAACTTTCAACGTTCTTACGAAAACATCGCCACTGCTAAACTAAAACCTTGACTGAAACTATGCTGCTGCTTTCAACAAATCGTTATAGCTGGGTGTCACTGTCAACGGGAAATAGATTGCTTGCTCGAAATACATCGCTCGTCGTATAACAAAGCCTTTTCTTTGTGTACCGCATCTGCAATGGACGTTGAAGCATACCTCTTTGTTCAAAAGAGCGTTTTCAATAAAGGCCCGCTCAGAAAGGACAAAATTTCCCCGATGAAGTTTTTATCTTGATTATCGATGATTTATGATGTTTGCGACATTTATATTCGACTAGCTCGCCGACCGCGGTTTTCGCTTTTCATATTTGAGACTTTGCTCCATTAACTGATTAGATACATTTTGAAACAAAAACTAGGAGAATATACCGGATGTAAGGGACAGCGTCCCGAAAACTGATACATGAAAACTGATAACTGATTGGTCAGTCAACAAAACAGAACAGCTTCCAACAGGAAATTCTTTCAGGAAGTGAAAAAAAAATGGCTTTTGCATACAAAATGTCCACCTCGATCAGACAGTCTGTATGAAAAAGCATTATTTTTAATTTCCTGAAAAAATACCTGGTGATAGTCGTTCAGTTTCGTTGACTGAGTAACCTCTATAAGTTTGCAGGACGCTGTCCCTTACACTCCGTATATAATTAGTGTTTATAGTGTACTGCTTTCAAAAGCTGTGATTGTCTTTGATTTTCACGATGAGATTTACCATCGCCACCGTCTCGCCACGATCGCCTCCTACCGTCGTGACGTCACTGTACTTAATCATATTATTCTTATTACTAATCAATTTATTCCCTCTGCTGGGCAAAGGCCTCCCTTAGTCGTATAACATAGGTATTTTTGTTTTGATGATAATCCAAACAACAATAGGATCAAGTTCAATTATAGCTGGTTCTATAGCAAATTCTATCTGAAGTTGGCTTTGTATAAGTAACCAGAATTAGTCGTTCCCTCTGTGAGGAGCTAAGAGCATACAGATAGAACCATACAACCGTTTTGTTGTAGAAGTTACATTATTAGTGCAGCAAACCGCTCGTTAGCATATTCTGTTCGAACAGGATTTGAAACCAAGTGGAATTAATTGATTGCTATTAGATGATGGAGTATCTATCTAGTATTCTACACCAGATGCTCAAATAGGCGGCTTGACGACTGGGTGGCTAAAAAAAGGGCAAAACATTTACCCTTTAAACTTGTGGATCTCATTATACATTTTCAATAAAATGCATATTTAGATTTAATAAACGAGTTATAAAATATAGAAGATATTGATTTGAGTAGTCAATATTTACCAAATCGTGAATTTCTATTGCCTCTGGGATCAAGCGTATAACTAGATTTCGTCGGGAGACACTCACTTCCGTGCTACGGAAGACACATTTGGTTTGCAGGAACTATCTTATTTTCTCTAGAAAGATAAAAAGCTCAGAATAAATACAGGATGTATTTAGGATAAGAAAAGACATTGATGTTTTTGCTATGCCACTCTGCTATATCGGCTAACAATTTTCACTGTGCTTCTTACTTTCATGTTGTTGTGCAAACGCTAGTAATTATTCGTACCTGCCTCCGAATTGCGATTCTTGGCATCAGCAAAGCTAAATTTCCCCGACAAAAGGTATCCGGTGCTATTAAAGTGGCGTGTCCAATTTATTCTGGAGTATTATTCTGGAACCAAGGCTGATTCTGCAGATCTGGTGCCAAAATATCGCTATTGCAAGTATGCGAAACAATTTCCGCAATAATGGCGTATTTATAAACGTCGCTCTTGCACTTACTACTGGACTGGCAGCGGAAGAAAAAACAAAGAATGTGCCATGGCAGCTACATCTCCTCCTACTCCCAGGCATGTTGAAGAAGCCAAGTGAGGGTTACAGTTGTAATTTAACTTTTCTACTTAAACTAACTTGAAGGATAATGATTCATAATTATCTGTTTTTTGGGATCAAGAAGGCCTTGATCTTCCTTATAGACCACTGACATGGATTACTTTACCATCAATCACATTTCAACACCAAAATATTGTCTGTCATCTAACTACACTGTCAGTTATACCTGCGCAGACAATTTCCTCATTTACATTCCTGTTTCCTCCACTATACGTGCTCTGTAGTCAGGTATGATTGATTTCACCTGGCTGAAGTTGATACCACTAACACTATACTCCTGTGTGTTCTTGTGTGATGGATTAGGGTAGCCTCGGCGGATTTTCTATGGTTTATGCAAAGCGAAAACAATCATTATCTTACATTTTAGGTAGATATAATTCCTCTTTTTGTTAAACTTTACAGACCACAGTTTTATCTGCGAATAAAAGTAGTTGCCTGTGGGAATAAGATACTTTCTGCCATGAAGAAGTAGCCTACGATAGGTACTTCTTGTAAGCAGCCTTTTAATGGTGAAAATATTTTAAAATCAACCTGAACATGTCAGGTGACACAAATGGGATAAAAATTTGCCTTCCCAATACAAAATGGTCACTTCGATTAGACAATTTACCTTATATGGGGAAGCTAGATCTACATGACATGACACTTCTTTGTGAAAGTTGTTCAGTTTCTTTGACTGAGCGACCGCTACGTCTCAGTTTTCGGGACACCTTCCCTTACACCATTTACTATACTTAATTAAATGTGTTACAAATAGTAAAATAGTAAATAAGCAGCCCTATAGCCGTGTCAGTGAGCCAAATGAAGGAAGGCATGTGATTTGTACGCCTTTGTCTAACTATAACTGCTTCCACCAAGGCCGAGCCACTGCAATGTTGCTGGTGATTTATTACTGCTGCATTGAGCTCCTCGTCCACCGGGAAGGGTGCTAAAGAGATTTAAGTTTTTCCAAAAACACTCAGAAGTGGCTATCAAATTGTTGTGAATAGTCAAGTCATGTCTTCCCGCGATCGTTTTATTCTTTATTCTTTATTCTTTATTATTATCATTACATTACAAGCTTACAGCATACACCAAAACGCTTATAATGCTAGAGTTTACATAATAGCTTATTTTTATTTAACATTATTGACGTACTATACATTCGAAAAGAAACATTTAAATTATCAACTGAATCAAAAAATATGTCAGCATTTTGGACTTTAGCCAAGAATTCATTTATGAGTCTGACAGCTCTCTCGGTGGGGGCATTGCCGGCGTAAAGGGTTCGACTGACGGATGCGGCCAATAGATCGTGCCTGCGCCGACCAGCGCGCAGGTATCTGTCAGGCACGAACAATCTGATAGCATTCAGTACTTCAGGGTTATTAATTTTACCGCGGAGAAGGGCCACATAATGTAATAGCAGAAGCATTTTGCGTCTAAACTCCAGTGTGTCTAGACCGACCATGCCGTTAACAAACAGCGAGGGGAAGAGCCACGGATAGTTTCCATACATTCTCTTGTAGAGGTACCTATTAAACTTTCTTTGGACTCTTTCTATTATTATGCCATAGGTAGACTCGTGGGGATCCCATACCATAGCACAATACTCCAGTTTGGATCTTACAAATGAGCTATAGAGCAAAGTCGCTACTCGGGTACCCGGAAATTGCGAGGCAGTTCGCATGATAAAACCTAATGTTTTATTAGCACCTTTGCACATTGCTGTAATGTGGTTGTGAAAATTCAGCTTGCAATCCATAACTATCCCCAAGTCACGGATCGACTCAACACGCTCAAGTGGCATATTATCTATCGCATACGGGAATATTATGGGAGCAAGAGACCTAGTATAGGACAAGACCTTACACTTAGCCACGTTAAAGTGGAGGTTATTAACCACGCACCAACTTGAAACAGCGTCAATGTCCTGTTGCAGTGATTGACAGTCCTTCTCATCTCTAACAGCCATAAACAGTTTTAGGTCATCTGCAAACATAAGACACTTTGCCGTGTTTAGCACTTCAGGTAAATCATTAATCATGATAAGAAACAAGGTTGGACCTAATGTACTTCCTTGGCTCAAACCCGACCTTGTATAGTAAGTATTCGATTGGTGGATTTTTAACTTAACGAATTGTTTGCGGTCCTTAAGGTAGCTGGCAAACAACTTCAACAGCATAGGTACAAATCCCATGCGAGCTAATTTGCGGAGTATAATGTCGTTGTCCACTAAATCAAATGCCTTTTTGAAGTCAAAATATGTAGCGTCAACCTGCAAACTATTGTCCATATGTGACGCCACATAGTCAACAAAGGAAATATGATTGGTAGTGGTAGAGCGGGCTGAACGGAAGCCATGTTGGGAATCATCAAACCGACTATTAATTTGAGCTAGAATGTAGACTTTTAAAATAGCCTCAAATACCTTACCAAAATTCGATAAAATTGCAATAGGCCTAAACATGGTAATGTCTTTTGATGATCCGCTCTTGGGCACAGGAACTACTCGAGAAATTTTCCACTTGGCGGGATAATCTCCACTCTGCAGTGAAAGATTATACAGATGAAGTAGCGGCCGTTGAATTATAGAAATACAGTCCCTCACCAAGAAGGTAGGAATACCATCAGGTCCTGCAGCGGAAGCAGATTTTAGACGGCGGACAGCCTGGCGTAAGTCTGCGGCTGTAACACGCTTAATACATACACTGTTCGAATCGCCCGAACAGCCCGCTAGGTTTTCTGGTGCGAATGGGTCAAGTTGCGGAATATCCGGGTGAAAAACTGAGCTGAAGTATTCGGCAAACGCCGATGCTGCTTCCTGACCAACAACTGTTTTATTATTGAATATATATTCATTATTTTGAGCTCTATCACCCCGTCTTGATTTTACGTACGACCAAAACTTAGCAGGGTCATGGCAAATATCCCGAGCAATAGAACGAATATATTGTTGGTATTCAGCATCTATAAGTTCCTTTATATGACTTCTATAATACTTATAGACTTCACGATTGAAATCTAGCCCAAAGGATTTATATTTTTTTAGGTGAAAAAACTTTATTCCCAATTTATGTTTAATTTCGTCAGTGTACCAGGATGGATAGCATCGACCATGTACTTGACTATTACTAATACGTTTTTTAGGGACATGGCGATCAATAGCAGAGTATAATAAATCATAGAATTTGTCCACGGCAGAATTTAAATTTTTCTCACATAATAAAGGGTCCCAACTAATGTTCATGATATCATTATACAAGCCCGAAATGTCTGCTTTGCGAAAATTCCATTCAGGAACACAGGAAGGATCCAACTCTGCAGCTGGCAGGGGAGGTGGGGTATAATAGTGCTTACTTCTTGGAAAGTGTAGGAAGACATCTAATGGCGGGTGATACGGGTCAGGATCTACCAGCGCGCCCGTGATCGAACTGTGCACCTCTATGTTTCCTGCTTGCATATTTGATAGCACTAAGTCCAAAAAGCCGTCATACTCATTAGGAATTAAATTATATTGCTTGAAATTACAAAACTGTACGAATAGTTCAAAGTGACGTTTAGCATTAACAGAACAAGAATTTAAATTAAAATCTCCTATAGCTATTATATTACAAGTAGAGTATTTCGTTACTGCGTTTTCTAAACAATCTAATACTGCAATATACTGTTTATCATTGTAACTAGGAGGTAGGTAACAAATACAAATTAAGAATTTGATGTTTTTCCAGGTGATAAAGGTGAACATTAATTCTTTATCCGGTGTCAGACCGTCTACATCAGTCACTACGCGCGCAGTACAACATTCCCTAACAGCCAATACCAAACCGCCATAACCAACGTCTCCGACACGATCTTTCCGCAGAACTATGTAGCCTGGCGGAAATAACTCAGCATCGCTCACAGACGTATTGAGAAATGACTCCGTGATTACAATAATGTCAGCAGAGTTAAAAGCTGACATGTTATTATAGAATGTTCCAGTTTTGCTTCTTAGACCTCTCACGTTCTGGTAAAATATTTCAAACGTTTTGGTAGGATTTTTATGGCGACTTTGACTGTTGAATGTGGCTGCCACGGGAACGAAAGTTCTGACGCCATAGTTTGACACATATATCCTCAGCCCAATTTTCTGGAGACATTACTGACGCCAACTTCACAGAAGGTACACCCAATTTGAAGGAGGCGTAGTTCCCACGTGCATTCAGAGCGTCCACAGTGCAGGTCCCACTTCCGCATATAGATTCAAGATGCGCAAGCACTTGTTCCTTAGTAGTACCGACCTTCACATAGCAGAGATGGATATATTTAATTCTTTCTGCTGCCTCCAGGTGGGTGGTGCCTGGTCGCGCTGTTGCGGTACCAAAAACTCTGTTCACTGAACTGCGGTTTCGCTTTTTTACTTCAATCCATTCACTTTCTTCAGCAGTGGTGGTGTCTTCCGCAGGGGTATTTTGAATAGGTGTAGTAGGTCTTGACGTCGATTCCGGGGGATCAGTCGATGAACCGTTAGAGCCAGTAGAGCAAGACGGTTGTTTAGTAGGTAGTTCAGGCAAAATAACCTTTGAATCGGATCTGAGGATCACTGCTGTAACTGGCGCTTTTGCATGCTGGGCGGTTTTTTTAGGGCTGCGCTTTTTAAACCGTCCATAATTAAATATTGTTCATTATATTCATTAAAATAAAACCTCGTATAATTAGAACTGTAAGACTACGGTTCTACATAAGAGTTAAACTAAGATAACTTCTCATATAGAAAGTGTTGAATGTCTTTCAATAAAATTTTCCAAGTTTCAATATTATATGCTCGTCCTGAATAGTGGACGCGAACTTTAATGCGCCAACATTTACTGCAAAGGAAGATTAGTTTGAAATTTCAGTGGCGTTATACCTGCCAAATTAAACTAACTAGAAACACTAGAGGCTGGTCTCACTGAGAGTGCATGCAATAGCATACGTAGGTATATTTATTTTATTTTATTTGTGGAGCTTACAGCAACATTTACAAATTATTCAAGTAAACATATTAAATAAATGCCAATTACAAGCTTCTACATATAGAAAGAAAATTGCTTAGTCTAACTTAAAAATAATGAATAGGTAATGTAACACATACAAATACAAAAACAGTTACACTAAACTAGTACTTTAAGATTCTGTGAAGTAATCCTTAACGAGCGCATTTTTCATTGATCTGATACTACCACTAAATAAATCAAATCGGCTATCATCATTGTACTTATTGAACAGCTTTGTGACACGTGGTATAAAACTATTTTTTCTATATTGAGAATGACTGGGAGGTACAAAAAGTAAATCATGCTTTCTTAATCTTAATCGAGTTGGAATTCTTAACGCAATCATGCTGAGGAGTTCAGGACAATCCAACGTACTTTGAGCAATCTTCATTAGAAACCTTAAATCAGCCGATTCTCTTCTAAGCTGAAGCGGCAATAGGTGAAATTTCTGACAACGCTGGGGGTACTCAAGTCTTCTTTTTCTTTAAATTTAAGAGAAGGGCTCCTGTCTGTGAAGTAATCGTCATTCGGATCGATTTTGTGTAAGTTTCTTGACATCCTGGTACGACACGACCTCAGCTTTTTCTTTTATTTGGTCCATGTAAACTCAAGTCTAGGCACTCTAAATTTGTATGAGAGAAAATGAGTAAACTTCTTTTGATATGTTCCATATTTCAGATGCGTATTCTAAGTGACTTCGCACATATGCACAGTAAAGAAGTTTCATTTGTTTGAAGTCACTGGATGAGCGGATAACAAATCCTTATGGTCTGTATTCTTTCTCAGTAATATTTTTAATATGTTCACTAAATAATAGCTTAGAATCAAAAGTTCACCTAAATCTCTGATAGAATTAACACGAAAAATACTTTGCGATTTAATCTGATAGTTAAACTGAAGTGGTTTTTGTTTCCGGGCGAAAGTTATTGAAAAACATTTAGACACATTAAGGTCTAGTTTGTTGAAGGCGCAATACTGTTGCGGGACGCTGTCCCTTACACCCGGTATAGTAACAGTGACTGGTTGTCGGCCCATCCATCGCCTATTGCATTGATTCGCATGCTGTGAAGTGCGGGCACAATTATTGAATTGAATATCAAAATTTAATTAGTAAAAAAATTGCTTTACCAATTCCATTAATTTCTCAATTTTAGCAATCAAATAACGCAAATATGATTATACTTTTATAGCCCCGAAAGGTCAATTTAAACTTATAATTGAACGCCTTTTCCATGGTTTTCTTCTTAGCGAGTGGATTCTCGAGTCGAACGACCCGATAAACCCTGGTGTCAGAGTTTTAAATCGCCTAGTAGCGCAGCTATTAGGTCTCTGACGTGATTTGACTAACAATCACTATCAAATACGGGCCCGACGGCTTTACGTACCCTCCGAAGCACGGAATACTTTTTCTTTTCGGACAATCAGGTGATTCAGCCTGCAATGTCCTAACCAAACTGGGGAAAACCTCACAAAGTGATAAATTCTCAAATAGCAACTGTGTGTCCTCTGTGAATCGAACCCAGGTCCTCCAGATCGTAAGCCCATGGCTCTGACCACTAGACCACGTAGGTAGTTTCCATGGTGATTTCACCAGTGTCAAGTTCAAATGATAAAAGCTGTAGGTCCCTACCTACTTGCTGGCTTTACCCCCGCATGAAGTCCCCTTTAAATCTTCAGTTGAACTTTTACAAGGACGCTGGTCTTTTCATCTCTGCCGATGATTCAGACTGCATTGTCCAAACCAAAATGGGACACAATTCACAATGTGATAAATTGCCAATATCATCCGTGTGTTGTGTTCCCCTACTTCCATGCTGGACTGGGAGAGAAAGAAAAACATAGAATGTGCCAGATGCATATCCTCCCGGGCATGCTGTAAAAAACAGCTAAGGGATTTTAGAGTTTAAGTGTATTGCAATTTAGGTAATGAGCTGATAACCCGTCACTATAACAATATACATAAGCATCTGTAATAATACTCAAAACTTGTCAGACGTGGTGAAACGACCTATGCTTAGGTCGTTATTGCTCTGCCTACCCCGTTAGGGAAAAAATCGTGATTTTATGTATGTATGTATGTTGTGTTCCCTCCGTGGAATTCGAAGTATTCGAACCCATAACCTTAGGCCCTGAAGCCCAAGACCACAGAGTCAGTTCAAATTCTTAAAGTACTTACCTGCTGACTTACCCTGCTAGAGAAGTGCCTCCTAAAGTTCAGCTGAACTTTTCCAAAGGAGCAGTTCTTTTCATCCCTGCTCCTCTCATTAGGAGGCGATCAACTACTTCCGCGGCTGAGCTCCGGACTTCCGGTTTCCGGTCCGTCCGGTCCGGGCTCGTGCGGACCGAGAGACCGGAAGTAGTTCTATTATTACAAGTGAAATACCGTACCTTTGTTGGACTTGCCACTATTGATATGCAGGTAAACATTTTGGTGGAAAATGATTTCATATAAGACAATACATACATACGTATAATCACGCCTTTATCCCTAATGGGCAAAGCGAAAACGACCTTAAAAAAGGTCGTTCCGCTACGTCTGACAAAGATTTGAGGGTTATTTAAGATAGATTTGTAGGTATATTGCTATCGTGACAGGTTGTCAGTCCATCGCCTAAATTACAATATACTGAAACCCTCGGATCCCTTAGCTGGTTATTACAGCACGCCCGGGAGGAAATGCAGCTGGCACATTCTATGTTCTTTCTCGCTCCCAGGCCAGCATGGAAGGAATACATCACTAATCATAAAACAATAGATGCAATTTATTTCAATGATTACAAATGGGAGGGAAGCGTTACGGGGAGGGGTTTTCGACTGACGCAGAGCCAAGATGGGACATTTATAATAACTGTAATTCAAATAAATTTCATAAAAGATGTTATTTTTTTTACAAATGTTAGTTATGTAGCTTCAACAACAATGGGGCTTACATTATTAAATTAATCCGTATCAAGAATATTACATCCTCGAATTCAAACGATATCAATAATACACATTTAACCAATTTCGAAAACGATTCATTAAAATATTAATATTAATTTGGCCTTAACTAGACTTTGAGTTACTCCTCATCTAAGAGATTAGCTTTTAACATATTAAATCTGTCTTCATATCAGTTTGTCTCAACTTCACAGACACTCCGTCACCTGTCCCCGCAAATGCTAATCTGGATCAAATAACTTGGGATGACGTCACCACGGCAGAGTACGACCACGCTTTAAATGAATGTGGCGATAAAAATAAATAACTTTCTTCTTCTGTCGAGTGGGTATCGAGTCTATCGACCCGATGAACCCTGGTGTCAGAGTTTTTAAACCTCCTAGTAGACCAACTATCAGGCCTCTGACATGGTGTGAGTAACGACTACTATCAAAGACAGCGACCGGGACCGACGGCAGAACGTGCCCTCCGAAGCAAGAAATCTTTTTCTTTTCAATCAGGTGATTCAGCCTACAATGTCCTAACCAAACTGGGGAAAAATTCACAAAGTGATAAATTCTCAAATATCAACTTTGTGTTTCCCCCCTGGGAATCGAACCCAGGACCTCCGGATCAGGAGTCCATGGCACTAGCCACTAGACCGCGGAGGCAGTTGCAATAATTAACATGAGATTGGACAGTTCTCCTTTTACCGTTGATTTAAAGCTTTGTCGTCTCCGTCCATGTGCCGCATGGCGCATCTAATTGACCTGCTTCCAAAACAGCTGACGCGGCAAGCGGCAACGTTTGATCAATTTGTACCAATCACAATCTTTGGAGAGAATTGCAAATTGGCCCCTGATTGTTAGATCGGATAAGGAAAAAGAATTCGGAACGGTGAAATCGAAATTGCTCTTAAAGTGTTTATTTTTCCTTCTGTTATGTGAGTTTTCATAGATAAATATCTTGTTGGTTTGAAGGTTGAAAAGTGATGTATGCATTTTTTACATACATACATGCATATATTAACGCCTTCATCCCTAATGGTGCAGGCAGAGCGTAAACAACCTAAACGAAGGTCGTTCCGCCACGTCTGACAAAGTTATGAGGGTTATTTAAGATATTAAATAAAGAGAGATAGATAAGATATTGCTATAGTGACAGGTTGTCAGCTCATCGCCTAAATTGCAATATACTGAAAACAGAAATCCTCGGATCCCTTAGCTGGTTTTTACAGCATGCCCGGGAGGAAATGCAGCTGGCACATTCTATGTTTATCTTTCGCTCCCAGTCCAGCATGGAAGAAATGCTTTTTATCCCGAACAATTTTTTTTTAGGTTAGCGAGTGTTTACTTTTATACGTACACAAGATGATACCTACAAAGCCGCATGCAAAATCTGATCATCGATAAAATAATCCTTTACTCTTCAAAAGAAATTCCCTCCCGATCTTATTATCGTAGCGGCGCGCATTCCCGGGCACGTACCGCGGCGCCTCTCCATATTTCAAATACAGTGCAGCTATAAAACTGCGCCAGATAACGTGCGGAGCAAGTAGGAAACTAATGAGGTGATACACTGAGGTACATACTATAAGGCAAAGAGATTATCAATACAATAAGGAAAAAGCAATGCTAAATCTGATAATCGAAACTAAATAATCCTTAACACTTCAAAAGAAAATCCCTCCCGATCTTATTATCGTAGCGGCGCGCATTCCCGGGCACGTACCGCGGCGCCTCTCCATATTTCAAATACAGTGCAGCTATAAAACTGCGCCAGATAACAAGCGGAGCAAGTGGAAAACTAAAGAGGTGATACACTGAGGTACTTACTATAAGACCAAGAGATTATCAATACAATAAGGAAAAAGCAATGCAAAATCTGATAATCGAAACTAAATAATCCTTAATACTTCAAAAGAAAATCCCTCCCGATCTTATTATCGTAGCGGCGCGCATTCCCGGGCACGTACCGCGGCGTCTCTCCATATTTCAAATACAGTGCAGCTATAAAACTGCGCCAGATAACGTGCGGAGCAAGTAGGAAACTAATGAGGTGAGACTTTGAGGTGCTTCTTCTTATTTTTATTTTTTTTTACTGTTTATTGTACACAAGTAACATGAGAAAGACAATACACAAGGAATAATGACACAATAGGTACAGCTTATTTCTACTAAGAAATTTATTCCAGCTGACCTACGGAAGTGAGACTTAAAATGAGAGGCAAATTAGGCGTGCACAAATAAAGCATAATATTAAAATAATACCAGAAAATTATAAATTACATAAATAACTAATTATATAAATACTTGTTTTTCTGATCGTGTGGGTTTTAAGTCGATGTACTACCCGATGAACCCTGGTGTCAGAGTATTTGAGTTTTGGTTGATAATTTCGCCATTTGTCATTGTCAATATCACTCCGTGGAATGAACGTTTAATTCGGGTTTGTGAGTTTATCTATTCACAGTCCGCGAAATTTGCTTTTCTTTTTGATTAATAAGCGAATTCGGGATTTGAGCGTAACACATACATTATGTGGTTTAGTATTTACTTACTGTGTACCGTGTAGAAACCAGGGTTGGAAAAAAAACATATTTTTTTTGAAAAAATCGTATACATTGCGATTTATTGAAAAAATCCTAATAAAATCCGATTTTTTTGATTTTTTCGTTTATCACAGTTTTAACAAAAGTTTTGCGTAAAACGGAACGCGCTCGTTAGTTTCAGAGAAAAAGGGAATTCCCGCGGTGTTTAATGAACGGCGCGCGGAAGATTCCCCTAAAATATCTTACATTCATCCAAACAAGCTTTCATTCGTTCAGTTCAGTTTCATTGAACTTGTTATTGCTGTTGCGTGTACGAAACGACTTATTACTAAGATTTTAATATAATTTTGGTTATAAATAAAAAATGCCTCGCCAAAGAGATGCGATTTAGGAACATTTTACGGAAAAAAGTACTACAAAATATTATGTTTACACAAGAGGTGGTAAACAACGTGACACCAAGGGAGTGGTTGTTATCACAAAAAAATATATTCTCTGAAGAGGAACAATCAAAAATATATCCAATGATTAAGCAATTGTTTGGGGCGATAGCTTCTTCAGCTCCAGTGGAAAGGGTTTGTTCTACCTTTGGAATTGTACATACTTAGTTAAGGAACCGACTGGGAATCGAAATGGCAGGAAAACTGTTTTTTTTTTTGTTTAAGTACTATAATAATGATATTGACAACAACATTGATTTTTAACCATTGAATTATGATAATAAAGAGAATTGATTAAATCATTGATTTTTATTGAAAAAATCGTTTGATTTAAATCAAAATGATTAAATCATGCCAACCCTGGTAGAAACCAGTAGTAGAGCCCGATGGTGTAGTAGGATAGGGTCGCTGCCTCCTAAACGTACCAATGTGTTTTTCGGTTTTCAAATTTCATATGTACCTTTATTCGGCGTTTTTTTCCGTGCTTCGGAAGGCGCGTTAAGCCGTTGGTCCTAGTTAATATCGTTATACACCGTAGATATTAGTCGTTAAGCCATGTCAGTGGCCAGTCCTAAGCATTGGCGGCTTGAAAACTCTGACCTAATCTAGGACTGGGTCTGGTTTCCCTTCTGGGTTGCGCAGGTCAGATGGCAGTCGCTCTGTGTAAAAACCAGTACCCTCGTTCAATCACCTAGATTATATAGATAAGATGAGTCTAGGGAGATGATGATGTACATACACACAAACATACATATAATCACGCTTTTATCCCTAACGGGGTAGGCAGAGCGTAAACAACCTAAACAAAGGTAATTCCGCCACGTCTGATAAGGTTGTGAGGGTTATTTAAGGATTTGTAGGTATATTGCTGTAGTGACAGGTTGTCAGCCTATCGCCTAAATTGCAATATACAGACACCCTCGGATACCTTAGCTGGTTTTTACAGCATGCCCGGGAGGAAATGCAGCATTTTTCTCTCGCTCCCAGTCCAGCACGAAAGTATGATGATATACCGTGTAGAAATCGCTAGAAGTTAGTTTCTTGTACCGCTGCTAGGCATGTCTTGTATGCTCGCACCGCAGTGCGGCCTTAGCTCTCAGCTGAGTTCGATCACTATCTATTGTTTATCAAGCTACTAGTTATAGCTATTTTAGGTAGGTATATTTTTTTATTAGGTATAGAAGAAAGCAAATCAATGGACTAGGATAATCTTCTGATTAATATGCCAATTAGCTATGACGCCTTTTACCGAGTGGTTTTTCGATTCGACGTGCGAGCGGTCATAAAGTGGCTGTAGTGATATTAACAACATTACGAAAGATTTTTGTTCTTTTTCTTAGCGTGTCAAGATTGAAGGCAATGGCATTTGGAGATTTTTGGCTCCCCAAAGGATTTTCAGTGTGAAGAAGTCGGGGCATGCAGGGCGAAAGATTATATGTATGTATTATGATGTATAATCAAATCAATCATAATTACCAAATAATAAGGTCCGGTCGGCTTTCGTCATAAAATCAATCGGTCATTATTTTGCCCATCAATAAAATACGAGGTCCAATGAGCTGTCCAGCGCCCAAACACGTTGTTGGCGTGAGGCCAGCTCGTTTAATTACAGGCTCACCCACATTCGCCACTCCAATCAACGCGGCTAACATCCTTTATGTTTCGTTTTAGGGTGACAGCGAATGACGACAGTGGTATTGTTGCACATTGATGGCTATGAATGGCTGTTTCAAGTGTATTCGATTGATATGTTCATTTGCGTTGGTTGAGGCCGCGAGCAGTAGCCGACGATAGAACGAGCTAAGCTTAATGGTATTTATTACGAACTAGCAACCTGCCTCGGCTTCGCACAGTTATGAGTGATTTTCTGCTATTATTATACATGTATTATACATATAAACTTTCCTCTTGAATCAAATCCTAATTTGAAAAAAAAACCGCATCAAAATCCGTTGCGTAATTTTAATTATCTTAGCATACATAGGGACGGACATCCAGACATGGGAAGCGCCTTTGTTTTATACTATGTAGTGATGATACCAAAGGTGGCTCTGTGCAAATCATACCGTGTCGTTTTAAATAGTGGAATTTCGTTCGTTCTTAAAACCTGTGATCAGTCCAATAAGCTATTCATCAATTCATCTGTCAAATAAATATGATACAGAGTCAGGATATTAATTGACGACCTCCTTGATTGACGATGATGTAGTCATTCGGAAATTATATGTATCCATTTTTTTCCATATAACATATAATCACGTCTTTATCCCTATTGGGGTAGAACGTTCCGTCACGTCTGATAAAGTTTTAAGGGTTATTTAAGATAGATTTGTTAGTATATTGCTGTAGTGACAGGTTGTCAGCTTATCGCCTAAATTACAATATACTGAAACCCTCGGATCCCTTAGCTGTTTTTTACAGCATTCCCGGGACGAAACGCAGCTGGCACATACTATGTTTATAGAATGGCACATACTAAATGCATTGAATACATGGGTCTTTACTATTTCTACACTTTTTATATGAGTTTCTTCACGTGCATCTTATGTGGGCTTGACCCGGTTTTCTTCAACTCAGAAAGCCCCCTGAGATATTTATCAATCCACAAGCACTAACGACACGTTTCCCTTGGCCTGTCGTCTGGGGGTGGTCAGTCAGCCCTAGTGACGTCATCGGTGGCCTAGCTAGATGACTAGGATTTGGGCCAAGGACTAGCGGTTTGATTATTGTCTTTCACGGTTAGGTGAGCAACTGGATTAAATTGTTATTCCGCCATTTACAAGGTAACTACTTAAAATATTAAATGTTTTTTATTATGCTGGATTAAGAGCGAGAGAAAAACATAGAATGCGCCAGCTGCATTTCCTCTTGGGCATGCTGTAGAAACCACCTAAGGGATCCGAGGGTTTCTGTATATTGCAATTTAGGCGATAGGCTGACAACCTGTTACAACAGCAATATACCTACAAATCTAAACCGTCAAAACTTTGTCAGACGTGGCGGAATGACCTTTGTTTAGGTCGTTTACGCTCTGCCTACCCCATTAGGGATAAAGGCGTGATTATACGTACGTATGTTTGTTATTTGATTAAGCGGTCGAAGCCATGGCTAATTAATTATTCTGTGCCATGGGGTTATGGGTTCAATCCCTGGCGGGAGTGGCAGGGAGCAACATCTTTGTGCTGTGTCAAATCTGGATACTGACAGATGGGCATTTCATGTTGTCGGATGGACATGTAAATGGTCGGTCTAAAAGGAATTGAGAGTGCACTTTGTATGTTGCGCAAACACGGGCACCAAAAACAAAAACTGAAACACGGAGATTGACCGCCGCGCCGTTATAGAAAATTGGTTAGAATATTTAATAGCTTTACTTCCATGCTGGACTGCTCCCAGTTCAGAGTCCCAGTCGAGACAAAAACATAGAATATGCCAGCTGCATTTCCTCCTGGGCTTGCTGTAAAAACCATCTAATGCAATTTAGGCGATAGGCTGACAACCTGTCACTACAGAAATATGCCTACAAATTTATCTTAAATAACCCTAAACCTTGTTAAACGTGGCGCAACGACCTTTGTTTAGGTAGTTTACGCTCTGCCTACCCGATTAGGCCTACACAGGCGTGATTATATGTATGTATATATTTTTACGCAAGAAAAATCAATCATTTTCAATAATCATAAAATAAAAACTGAAGAACACCTACTTGTTCATATCTTTCGGCTTCTAAAGGTGGGATAAAGCTCATAAAGGTAATTGACCCTCATTGCAGAAAGTTCTAAGAAGGTACAATCCCACGACAATATTGTGATAGTTAATTCCCACCCGCCTACACAGTATCGCTTACAGGACTGCTCTTAATAAGTTATCCCTTCTGAACTCAGGGACCTCAATCTGTCTGGAGGACATACACCTGTGGCCCATCATCATTTCAGCCCTCTGTCTACCCACTGCAGGGCATAGGCCTCCTCTTTATCGTGCCACGACTGCCTATTTTGGGCTAGCCTTGTCCAAATCTTACCATTATAGTTATGTGTCTTCTTTATTATAGATATTCGTTATATCAGATTTCTTCCATGCTGGACTGGGGGTGATAGAAAAACATAGAATGTTCCAGCTGCCCTTCCTCCCGGGCATGCTGTAGAAGACAGCAAAAGGGACTCGAGGGTTACAGTGTATTGTAATTTAGGCGATGGGCTGACAACCTATCACTACACATTAGCAATACACATTACAATCTAAAATTGCCCTCAATTTTTATCAGACGCGGCGAAAGCGCCTTTTACGAGGCGTTTAACGCTCTGCCTACCCCGTAAGGGATAAAAGCGTGATTTTATGTATGTATGTATGTTTTATTTTTATTTTATTTTATTTAACAATTTATATCAGAATTTAGAATAAAAGTTGAATTGGGCTGAACTACGAGTACCGCAGAAAAGGTTTGCACGCATCATCAATTATAAATCAGCGTAGTATTTCTATACTACGCTGATTTGAAAAATGTGTTTATGGACGAGTCGATACGATTGATTCTAATACAAGGCGAAAATACTTCGGAAATCTAGTAGATAGTAGGGTTTTGATGTTCCATAATCCCTTGTTATATCTCTAGGTAGTTGACTTGACTTTCTCACGAGTAGGACGTTAGGTCAATCATCTCGCAGTCCAGTTCAATAAGCTTGTCCTGGGTTTCCTCAATCCACTGATAAGGCTGGCTTGACCGATGCGATGGCGATGACCTTTGTGGTTTTTGTGTTTCAATAACACATTCGTTTATGTAGAGCTAGCTTCACCACAGCGGTTTTACCCGCGGCTACATTCGTTTTTGCCCGTGGGAATGAGATATCTGACCGTGGTATAATGTAGTGTAAGTTATGTCCGTCTCCAGGCTACTGTAGTCCTGCCAATTTTTATCGAATTCCGTTCAACCTTTTAAGCGTGAAACAGCAACAAACAGACAGACAGACATTCAAAGTTACTTTCGCAAGTAATACCATTTTCATTAAAAATTACAAATTAATTCGTTGTGCTTAAGTATAATTGTTTCCGTAAGTCCAAAATAAAAAGTAGGCACGCATTGCGTGAAAGAAAAATATTTTGTTTCATTTCTCTTATAACAAACAATAAGGCTTAAGAGTAATTGTTTCTTGACAATTATCAATCTCGGCAGAGAAGGCTCAATTTCGGCAATTCTAAGCTGAAACACGAGCAAAACAGTTATTTTATTATTAAATCAAACACAACACAGGTACCGCTACAATGTCAATGACACCATTCTACAAATAAATGACTTCCAGCTGACCTACGGAAGTGAGACAGTATTTAATTTGTTTTCGGCCTGGTTGCCTAATATTTTGTAAGAAAGGTTTATTTTATTTACAGCTAAACTAATAAATATGTTTATTTGTTTCAGGTACTTAAGACTCCTACAAGTTTCTGTCCAGAGGTTTGAAATATCCCATCTATCTTTAAAGGTGTCGTGATTGTGGCAGGCCCTGCACCCTTTCAATATAACAAGTTTAAACACGTATTGGCAAAAGGATGAAAGAAACTACGCCTTCACTAATCCGCCACTTATAATCTGGCACCTTAATCGTGGAGCTACGCAAACTGCTACGTTCATCTACGTGGCTACGCTTTCTTAGCATAAAATGGAGATCTAAATCGCAAGTCTTTAGTTAGATAGACTTCGGACTCAGGTTGGCAGAAGCAAAGAGAACATGGTCAGGTGGGGATTCTTGAAGAACCCCTATGGGAACTGTGTTTGCGGTGCAGCTCAAATAATGGCACATTTAACATCGTGCCTTGCGTGCCCTAATACTTGCACGCAAACGGATCTAATAATTGCCAATCGATCCGCAATACTAATGGCAAAGTTCGGGGCTTCCACATTGTAAGATTTCTGTCCTGTTTTCTATCGACACGATAAGAAGAAGAAGAATCTCAACTCGATTCAAAAGTACCTACCGAAAGACAATCCACACCATATGAATGTCACAACCAATTCTATTAATTACAGATTACTAACACTGACCTCTATAATTCAATTAAAGTATATAATAACACTAAAGTAAAGTCCATCGCATTGGTGATAGCGGGTACTATTAATAATATTTACTAGCCCTCTAAGGAGCATTTAAGGGAGGCTTTAGATACCCATTAACTTTAATGTATGGTGCGAGTGTTAGCGACTGAGTTACGAGTATATTGCTCATAATATGTTTTTCATCTGTGACAGATTTTTTTATTTAACAATTTGTTGTACACTGGTTACGCGAAGAAAAATACATGACACAAACTGCCTTAGAGCAGATCTACGTTGTTCAAATTCAAAAGAGAAGATCATTTGAATGTACTAAATCAATTACCACGAATTGCCAACAAAATGGTCGATGATTAATTGTCACGGCAAAATACTGAACATCGAGCAACCGCAGTTACACCAATTTGAGCCGGGTTTACGATCACATTATTATGTCCACATTTTACGGGTTCCGTGTTAGCCGTTATGCCGATCGGGCATTATTGTGGAATACATTGTAGTTGGGATTAATCGGTATATGTTTAAGAGAGATAGTTTTATATGTGCTGGCTAATATCGCTCTATAGGTAACTGCGTCAGTTTGTGTGTACCTTTGTGATCTGAAACAACCTTTACCGCAATAAAATGTCTCGTCCACACAAAAAATATTTTCAATTCTTTGAGACTGCGTGGCAGTCTTACCTTCGTGAAATACAGTAATAGAATTTTTAAATATGTCTATTACTTAGACTACGTGTGTTAATATTCTAGGAATGTCGCTGCAACTGGGGCCTGACCCGTAACGATCCTTGCCCTGAGGACTGAAGCCTTTAGCGTATCACTGTTCATTACCGGTAATTATCCCTTGTTTACGGTTATTACTGTAATTACCACATCTCTACACGTGCTGATTATTGCATCAGTATTATCTTGTAACTGTATGCAGACAAATCTTTAATTAAATGGAACACACTACTTGCGTCTGTGTTTCCGAATGTACACAAATTTCTATTTACTATGCGAAGTTGATAGCCACACTTAGGTCTATTGAATAGCTTTATATCGATTAGGTCTGGTGACGTGTTTTAAGCTTTTAGTCTAGATTAGCCCAGCCTAGATCCTTGAACTATAAAGGTCAGTTTATTGTCTAGGTATCACGTGTTCCAAGACATACGTTTTTTATAGATTTCCAGAAGCGTTTATAAATTCAACGAATGAAAAGCTCGAGTCGTAGGGACTGTGGCGATTTTTTTAAAAATCGCCAAAAAAATACTAAAGCAATAACCGTAAAAAAGTTTAAAATATTGTCTGTAGTTTTTTGGCATCTAGAAATGACACCCACAAGACACTGCCGAAAATACATAAAAAACATTTTACAGAAGAACAACCTTCGGAAAACACTTCACTCTGTGGAAAACACTCAACCGTGATGTTATTACATTACTTCTCTGCCCAGTCCCCTGCCAAAATGTGGGTAACCTGGGTTCCCAAAATGTAGGTAACCTAGGTATTAAAACTTCAGTGGCCAATGGCAACCGGTTCAGATCGCATATGGGTCGAGCAAACTTAGCCCCGGGTTAACCGGTTATCGATTCCGGGTACTGAAATTATATTAAGGTTAACGGGGAATTGAGTATAAACTTTACCGTTAACTAAAAAGTTAACGGTAAAGTTTATAACGCTATCTGTAAATAGTTTAATAAATATTCTGTTTTTTAGCTGGTTTTTATAATTTATTTCTCCGATAGCGTCCTCACCCGCGGTTAGGTGAATTTTCCCGTCGGAATAAAGTATTTTTGCGTGCTAAAAAGCCTGCTACTATCCATCGATAAAATTGGTTACTGAAAGTTTTTACATACGTATTGGTAAGTTATATTGCTGAAAACTTATTTCTAAAACGAGGCCAAAAGTAAAAGAAAATCAAAGTAAATTAGTTCATAAATATCGTTGAAAGCTCCTTTGACCGGAGTACCTACCTACCTGCATTATTATAATCAAAAACTCTGACAGACAGTAATGTAATCTAAGTTGGCGCATGATCGCAGTAAAAGTGAAAAGGGCAGTATAACTACGTAACATCACAGCTCGGACACTCCTAACTACAATGTCATTTTGGCCACACATCGACAGACGGCATGTTGCACTTGGCATGCGTTTGTGTGCGTGTTATAAGGGTTGACAAATTTTGTTATAGCGATCATAATCATCACTTGATTAATCTGGTTCTTGATTAAACCAACGTTTTAAAGTAGTTCACTGTAACTGAATAGTTAGAATAGATTCGGTTGCATATTTTGTATGAATTTACTTACCGTCTCTCATCACTGTGGAATCTAAAAAAGTTCCTATTGGAGTCATATCTTGTGGAAGAAAGACATCCGTACACGGAACAGTACTTAACCATCTTTGGAACACATTTTTTTATTATTTCCGTTACATTGGGAAACATGCGCGCGCCATACCCGCTAAGCGTACGCTCAATGTGGCCAACAATCCGGCGCGCAGTGTGACGTACGAGTATGTCAGATTGGGGAAGGAGGTGAATGTCCATTCTGTATGTAGTACTATTATATATTCTGTGGTAACGTAGTCATCCAGAACTGATGATTGTTGTTCCCCAGTCATCATCAGCTTGCATTAGTCCACTGCTGTACATGGCCTCTCCCATGGCACTCAGCTCGGTCTTCAGCCGTTCTCATCCAATCCCTGCCCGCTTTCTTACGAACATTGTCGCCCTACCTAGTTTCAAGATGCACTACCGTCTATCGATTCGCGGTCTTCACTCTGAAAACTCTTCCCCAGTGAATGGAATCAAACGTTGGTGAACCAAATGGACCTACATACGTAGGTAGCTATAACTTTCCCAAAGTTTTGCTGTCTTACTGCTCGCTTACTTCCCTGTGGTACTGTCTGCTAATCACTTGGAGTCACGAACCTAACAAGTTCAAACTGACAAAAACAAATTAGCACAGAGATTTAGTTTACAATCCTTACTTAATGTTACTCTTTGTTAGAATTTTGGGTAGGGATGGGATCTACCTCCTAGTGGTCCACCCCGGGCAACGGCATCACAGGATTGCCTGTGAATAAGTGCGGCAGAATGATCCTAACAAAGCGGTGGTAGGCTCCGCAAGAGACCGCCTGGCTCGCGACCACCCTCTCGCCGGAGTCCGGCACCAAACAGCATGCTGTATTCCGTCGGTGTGTGATATTACCAGTGCCATAACAGGCATCTTCTGGCATCGTCGACTCTGACACGGTCATCCCTGACCTAGTGCCAAGTGTATTTCTTTTTTTAAAGTGAGTTCCCTTGCAAACGTACATCCGAGTTTGTTTAGGACTGGCGTTTTGTACAAATTATAATATTTAACACGGGTTTAGAAAATGATAAATACCTTTTTCTTAATTATGTGCGAAAATATTACGCGAAGTATCATATTTAAGTAGACTGAAAAATCAGAACGAAGAGCGCGCCTGCAATGTTGTATGAAACGGCGTGCTGTTTGAATTTAGAACTCTTTCATCTATCGTACACATTGCGTTCTCGTGGCTGTATAGCCACAGATGCGTTTACCTTTCGGCCAAGCTGTAAAATAAAAAAATAAATTGGCGGTAAAGCGGAGTTCGTTGTTAATTATTTTGTTAATAAACATAAATTAAAATGAGTTCCGATGATTCTGAAAGTGAAAATGAATTGGACATTGACTGCACTCCACCAGATTTAAGATCAGAAGCTAAATTAGCGATGGAAAACCTGCTTCCAGCGAAATCAAAAGAAAATTAAATTTATTGTGTAAAAGTCCCTTTTTTATTTCCTTGCATTTTTTTAAGAAAAGCACTATATATGCCTCGGCCGAAATGGCAATTGCCTGTCTCGTATCATTGAAGTCGTCGCCTGCGGCTCGGCCTTCAAACTTATACTCGACCTGCAATTGCGTATTTCGCTGCCTTTGCAATAATGTACTATTATGTCCGACGTTTCGGCTCGTGTTTCAACGGCCATGGTCGCGAGCTAAGTCAGCTCTCGAAAACTCATGTTAAACAGTTATAAAGTACATTCCTGCGCTCCTTGATGATGCAAGCAGGTATGTAGTCCAAAATGTCCCATTCTCAATTTTTGAGTAGTCTTTCCTCTAAATTATGTTCGCAATGATCAAACGAAGAGATTGAGACTACTTTCATACCTGTCTCATCAAGGATCAGTACGGGAATACCCTCTATGTACGTTTGCAAGAAAACTACAAGTCAACGGATCATACGGGGGTGTGAGGGGCAGCGTCCCGCAAACTGATAGGGGTTACTCAGTCAACGAAACTGATCAACTATCACCAGGAAATTCTTTCAGGAAATATTATATAAATTTGCGTTTCCATACAAACTGTATAGTATAGTAATTTCTTTTTTTCGTCTCCTGAAAGAATTTCCTGGTGAATGTTGTTCAGTTTCGTTGACTGAGCAACCCCTATCAGTTTACGGAACGCTGTCCCTTACACCCGGTATTTATATATTTTGGTCATTTGACAATGTGACAACCTACTGTACATACAAGCTCAAATTCACTTGTAGTTTAAAACTGTAGCACAGATTATAATCAGTTGAATTGTACATGGTCTTATAAGCTAAACATTTTCTTCGCTTGTATAAGTGTAATACTATTTCTCACTGAATGTTGACAATAGGAACTATAATTCTGCACGTAATACCTATAATTGCTATTAGCAGAACTGAAAACTAATGTCCAGCACAATTGCTTTATTACGTCTGTATAAGAATGTTTATAGAGAAAAGTTAACACACTTACGTTTGTTTATCCAATAACTTCGTAATTATGTTAATTACATAAAGTTGTCTCTAATTAAACATGTCTATGCTATGTTAATGAATAATAGAATTATTACCGAGGAATTTCAGGGTTTTAATACATTATATCTGGGTTTATCAAAGGTTGACTGGAAGAGATCCCTTAGCGGGTTAAGTCCGCATTTATACGTTTACTGTATAATTCGTAGGATACTATTCTTGTAATTTAGTTTTAAGTTTTTTTAAGGTACAAAAACATATACATACATACATATAGTTTAAGAAAAATCTGTCCTGAACAGATACACCAATACCACACTTGTCTGAAATCACCCTCAGCAATATTTTTTTATGAGTCATTGAAATGCGGCATACGCCGTAAGGGACACAGGCGTGATTGTACGACGTATATATCAGCCACATCAACGATCGATAGCATTTAACCTAGAGACATGTCGTAAAAGTCCCATAACTCACGGAGTCTCGTCAATTTGGTTGGTAACTAGCTACAACAGAAGCTACGGACATTCCCCTGCTTGTAAATAAAGGGAGTGTCCAGCCAAATAGACTTAGTCATGCCAAAGTATTTACTGTTTTATCAAAAAACAACTAGTTAATAAAAAAAAACATTTTCTAGCAAAATAAAACTGTAATACCTCTCATTAACGCAACTGTCATTTCTATTATCTATCTAATTATATGTTACTCCTATCTTCCATAGTTTATATATCTTCCATAATATAAGTAAGTATTAGTCTATTGGTATTGTATATATATTAGTTAATTATAAAATATCGATTTATGTAGTAAAATTTACTTATTTTTACGCATTTCATATGATTATAATTAATATATTTAATGCACTAACCCGCTTTCCTCCTTATTTTACGTATTCCAGTACCCAAAGGTTGTCTGGAAGAAATTGCTACCCTAGCAATAAGGCCGCCTGTATTGTACTTACTGTTGTTTTCTTTGCTTTTGTATCTGTAATAATTTTGGTGCAATAAAGAATCATTGTATTGTATTGTACAACAGTATGATATTCTATACAAACATTATGCCGACTGTTTTACTCGTATTTAGAAAGATAGATGGATAGATAAACTCTTTATTGCGCATATATCGACAGTTTGGAAAAACTTAAAAATAACAGTGTGCGCAAAGGATCGCTTCAAGCGATCTCTTCCAGACGACCCTAATTAATTAATTTAATGAGTTTTCCCGTGCCTCTTAATCGTATTGCACCTAACCTGTGGCAAGTTTTATCCCAATCCACCCCAGTGGTTGAAGCGTGATTGAGTACCAACATTTAAACTTTCAAACATCAAAATTTTTGCATTTGTAATATTAGTAGGATATCTGTTACACGATAACTGACCAAAAAATAAGTACATGATGAAAATCTTTTTACCTAAAGATGACTTTTTGATACCAGGTGAACAAGTAGAAACATTTTAAGATATGTCGTAACATAGGAATAATAAATATCATCAAAATAGACCTTTTCAAGGAAGGAGGAAACGAATATTGCCGCAGGAAGAAGGTCGTTGCGTCTTTAAGTGCCCTGCCTTTAGAAGCCTGCTAAGGTCAGAGCAGAGGGAGTTTGCTATTAGAATGTACATTACATTGTCCACATTTACAAATCACAAGTAGGTTGAGTGAAGTGCGCGCATATCCAAATTTCTTATTATTGTCCTGACGACTGTACAAAATTGTTTATTTATTCATTTAAAAGTTTATTGCACACATGATCATACAGAGGACACAAACATAAAAAAACAATAGCACAACAGGTACAGCTTATCTCTAAAAATAAATCTCTTCCAGCTGACCTGCGGTAAAATTGGTTGGAGTTCAGACGAAAATGACATAGGTTTTTTCTCTGGTCTACAAGAAATACTGGACGCTGTTAGATTAGTTAGATAATTATGTAATCTGACAGAAGCAATGCTGGATTTTTTTTACATTGAAGGTCGAGTACTTACTTCCATGCTGGACTGGGAGAGATAGAAAAACATAGAATGTTCCAGCTGCCCTTTCTCCCGGGCATGCTGTTGAAGTCAGCAAAAGGGACTCAAGGGTTACAGTGTATTGTAATTTAGGCGATGGGCTGACAACCTGTCACTATAGCAATACATATTACAATCTAAAATTGCCCTCAATTTTTGTCAGACGTGGCGAAAGCGCTTTTTGCGAGGCGTTAAACGCTCTGCCTACCTCGTAAGGGATAAAGGCGTGATTTATGTATGTATGTATGTATGAAGGTCGAGTAAATTTGGAAGGGCAGTCGAGGCCTTCTAATGCAAACGAGACCATAAATTGCTATTTCGGCTGAAATAAACTTTTCTCTCATTTTGCGAGGAAACAATAACAAAACGCTTAAAAAAAACATCAAACTTGCGATTACTCCATAATATTTTAACATTTAAGATTTGCATGACGCCTTTGATAGGATACATTCATTCCATTTTGTAAATTTATTAAGTTGTATGTGCATTCAGCCTTAAAATAATTAATATTGTGAACTAAAAAACACCTAAACCATAATACTAATGTGTCTTTAAAGACTTTGTGAAGCGGTCGTTAATTTCATTGTTGTCGTTTAGAGAAATTGCCGGCGTAGTGCGAATATGAGGACCGAAAAGACTGAATGTAGGTTTTGTTTTTTTTTGTATTATGGAGCTTTTCCGAGCAAATGGGAGAAAATAATATTATTTATTTTCGAGGAACGCTTCTACATTGTCAAAGTCTAGACTTTTAATCTATTTTTAACTAAGATCAATATAATTAGGTACCCTCGAAATATACTTAATTGAGTAGGATGGGACAACGATTCAAGAAAGCTTTTATAGTTAGTTATTTTAAATAGTCGGGGGAATCCATTATGGAAGGAGAATGTCAAGTTAGGATAACCTTGCTAATGAATGACTGAAATCTATTTAAAAATCCAAAGAGAAAACTATTTCTAGTCAAACTTAATTCATTCAGTGGTATTGGTTGCTTAGCTCAGTAACTAACTTTTGGGTTTAGTCATGAATATAAAATACCAGAGGGGCTGTAAAAAAAAGAAAAATTGCTGTATACCGGTTCAAATTCCCATACATATTTTAAATATCGGAACAGTAATTTCATTCGATACTGGGTAAATAGTGATATACGTTAACTATTTGTTCTTCCTTGCTGGCCTAGGAGCGAGAGAAAACATAGAATGTGCCAGCTGCATACTGCAAAAACCAGATAAGGGATCCGAGGGTTATAGTCAATCTTAATTTAGGCGATGTGCAAACAACCTGTCACTACAGCAATATACCTACAAATCTATCTAAAATAAGCCTCAAATCTTTGTCAGACGTGGCGGAACGACCTTTGTTTCGGTTGCTTACGCTCTGCTTCACCCATTCGGGATAAAGGCGTGATTATATGTATGTATGTACATTAACTATTTAAGGCACGAAGCAATGTCACAATAGGTGAAGTTTGTGTGCCTCGCGTGACCACACAACTAACCTTATTCTGGCTAAATTTTCGCGTTTTTTGTACTTTGCAATACTAAATGCATGCATGAAACTTGGGTGGGTTTTTCGCAGCCGGCTTGAAGGTCAACATTAAAATTTTACATGGATTGAAACAGGTTGCATGTTACGGGGATTCCCTGTTTTATGGAATAATTTACATTATTTTCTAGGGGACCTGCAAAAGCAGCAAAAACTTATACATTCCTGCAAAACCCTATCCTATCATTTAATACAAGAATATAGCATAACCAAGCCTACATTTATCAGTTCCGATATACCTATTGTGAAGAGAATATACCTATTTCTATTTAAAGGATCCAGTATCCTATATCTCCAAATACTTTGTACATGTACTGTACATATTTAAGTACTTTGCCTACTCAATTCAAACATTCTTTACAAAATGACAGGAGGACTGAGTTTAGCATGCAGAGAGGCAGTTTGCATGTAAACCGGACAAATTGAATGTTTGCTTCTGTACGTGACTTAAGAGGGAATAGGCTGATATACAATTTTACAAGGTTATATTTTAAATATGCTTATATTACGTATGTCTGTTTAAGGAAATCTAGCAAAACATGTTCTTCTCAATGTAAGGATGGGTTACTAAGTTACTTGTTTGATATGTTTTGTATAGAATGGAGCACAACCTTAGACCTATAGATAATTAAATTATAGAGAAGCGGCTTGTTCATTCTGATATATACCTGCCCGTCCGTCCAGTGTCAAATGAAAGTTTATACGAAAGGCAAGAGAAAATACTTTTCTATTCTTTTTTTGCACACAAAAGTCGATCCTCGACAAAAATGGCAGCCTTCAAAATATGATAAAGCTAATATAATAATGTGTCGTAAATGAACACCCTGTACAAATTCGCAGTGTTGTGTTTCGTAACGTGTGATGTTGGTGACTTCCTAATTAGCCTAACGAAAGACATTCTGATAGAATTAATGTAACATGCTTTGTATATTAATTTGACACTTCGCTTCTCGTCTTGCCACTCAGGGATTATCATATCACAATGGAGGTATAAAATAGAATAGAACAATTATATTCTTGTGTTTTGGGGAAGTCTCTCTTACATACATACTTTATATCGTGTCTTTATCCCTTACAGAATATATAAAATTGCATACTTTCACCACTTATGATAAATTTTAAGGAGTTATTGGACCCATATAAAAGAATAATCTCTAGCCTAGCCATGTGAAGTATTTTGGCTTAAAAATAACAGCAGCATTCACACTGAAATTGTTCCATAAGTAGTTGTAGCACCTCTGGCTTAATACCAGGCTGGGACCCTTCTCACAAAACTATAATTTGTCTTGTTTATAATTCTTTGTACATTGAGTGGGCGGATAGCCCTATAGTATCGCAAAGGCTACCCGGCAGCGCAATGTAAATCAAATAGTGCTTGTGACTTGTAGGTTAATGCAATGTTCCCCAGAGAGCCAGCGAGGCTGTACCGCATTGGCTCCACGTGTTGGCTGCGAGCCAGGATGCAGGCCGCCGCGGTCACCTCAATGCCATCTGACAATTAACTCACTATGCCAACTTTTGGTCTAGAGAAGGTCAAAATCTAGTATTGATCTTGTTTCGTTTGAGAACATAACACCTTTTAAGGATCTTGAACGGTTCCACTACAGTTGAAATCACAGGGCAAAGGGTCGGGGATAGACTGGAGAGAGGCCTTTGCCCAACAGTTGGGCACTAACCGATAGACAAGACAAGAAGACAACTGAAAACAACGACGCAAATAGTAATAAAATAAACAATCATCATAAATATTACCAATAACTGATCGTATGAAAACGAATCCCAATATTTCTACCCACATCATACCTATGTATTGTGGATCGCCCGATTTTCTAGTTAACCCTGGCCGGATTTAATAATCGGTGTACAAACAAAAGGCCAGTTTACACGTCCATTAGCGCCATAGTTCACTCGGGCGGGAACAAGGGGCGAATAATAAATATACATATTCACAGGAAAATATAGCGCAAAGGACGGCCATGTTGGATACTCTTAGCTGTCGATGGCAGAAGACAAATAAATGAATGTTTACGCAACGAGATATAATATACTTCCGTAGATCTGCTAGCGTGAATTTCTTCGTGGAAAAAGCTGTACTGACTGAAAATTCCTCAAATTATTAAACCCGTGGACCTGAAAGCTTATTGTGATGTATGTGGAATCGAAGTGTTTCAAAATTCCAGCTCAGGCTTTCCTTGTAAAACTGTAGATAAGGTCCATTAAAATATTCGTTGCACCAACAGAAGACTAAGTTTACTCGTCTATTACTTTCACACGGGCTGGAACTCGGGTGAAATAAATAACCTGCGAGAAAATACGGCGCGGACGGCGGCCATTTTGGATATTTTTACCGGCCAGTTGTGTTGGCTACCGAGAAAATGCTTGTAAAAAGTGTTATTGTGTTTGTTTTCTGTGTTCGTGGAATCGGAAACAATTTAAGGGCCCGTTCTCTAGCTCATCAGTGCCCATGTTTTTGATAAAACGAATTCAAATAAAGGGCCAAAAGAAATAGATAATCAAAATTCTTGTTAATGGTAAAATATTAAGGGGCGAACAGTGGTGCAACGGTGCCGCCATCAGTTTTAAATTAATCGTGCCTGAAATACAATCATTTTCATAAGCATATAAGTTTTAAATACTCAATATGAATTATTAAATTATGGATGATAAAATTGAGAATTAGTTGCAATTGTTTGTATTTCAGGCAAAATTAATTTAAAACTGATGGGGCCACCGTGTTCACCAAAATCCATGAAAAATAATAAAAATTATAACATTGTAAAATGTTACATACATCTCTACCGGTTGAATTTTCTTTTAATTTTATTCGACGAAACTGTATCTCTTTTAGGAAGTAAGTATTGTCTAGCAGACTGCACTGCTACTGCTATTCCCAGTTTGCCACTATTTTCTAACCATAACGCCTGCATGAGGAAGTTTTTGAATAAAACTTTACGAAACACAGGGACTTACTTCCATGCTGGACTGGGAGCAAGAGAAAAGCGTAGACTGTGCCAGCTGCATTTCCTCCCGGGCATGCTGTAAAAACCAGCTAAGGGATCCGAGAGTTTCTGTATATTGCAATTTAGGCGATAGGCTGACAACCTGTCACTACAGTAATTAATATACCTACAATTCTATCTTAAATAACCCTCAAAACTTTGTCAGACGTGGCGGAACGACCTTTGTTTAAGTCGTTTACGGTCTGCCTACCTCATTAGGGATAAAGGCGTGATTATATACATACATACACTGCACTGCTACTGCTATTCCCAGTTTGGCACTATTTTCTAACCATAACGCCAGCATGTGGAAGTTTTTGAATAAAACTGTACGAAACACAGGGAAGCAAGGTGGCACTTGTCTCGCGAATAATAGTATGTATGTATGGATGAAAGAAAGGAAACTAATTGGGTCGCTCTAAAGTTAAACAATCTGAGAAGCGTTTTGTTCGCGAGAGACGAAAGAAAATACAAATACATCATAAATAACCCTCAAAACTTTGTCGGACGTAGCGGATTGACCTTTGTTTAGGTCGTGTCGCTGTGCCTACCCCATTAGGGATAAAGGCGTGATTATATGTTTGTATGTATATTTGTATAGTTGCAGGGAAGTGACCGTTTGCAACTCATAAAAGAGTCGTAAGTTCCTCGTTTGAAATCCCCTAAGTTTAATTTGCAAGCCACACGCGCGCGACTCAAAGACGCAGACAATTTAATACTACGCCTCCAAAACTTTGTGCCAAGATGAAATTTTGAAATTCCCTTCTGGATGTGCTTCCAAGTGGATAACTCTTTTGAAATTTTTAAAGCTACCTTGTATATCCCCCCGGATTACGAAGTGAAATATTGCCTTAACTTGTGAATAGGATACACAATACACTTTTAAGTTATCTTTAAAGGTCCCAGTGGGAACTTTCTTTGTTCTTTCTTTGAAACTTTTTGACAATTTTATATTTTCTTTGGAAGCGACGAAGTTTTATATTTCTAAAGTTTTTTTTTTGTCATAACGGAGTTTTTTAATCTGATTATTTGATATTATTACTTGGAGTGCAGGTTGAAACCTTATTACTAGACATAGATTTAGATGTAAAAAATACACCAAAAGATTATTACTTAAACTACGATAATCTGTAATATTGTTATGCGGATCATCATCGAGACATCGAGACAAACCTATTACGAGTTTAGCGATGTCTTATAGATTGTATAGGGGTCATTTATTGTAATAAAATTCTAATAATAAAAAATAAAAAAAAACATGAACATTTCTTCCATGCTGGACTGGGAGAGATAGAAAAACATAGAATGTTCCAGCTGCCCTTCCTCCCGGGCATGCTGTAGTAGTCAACAAAAGGGACTCGAAGGTTACAGTGTATTGTAATTTAGGCGATGGGCTGACAACCTGTCACTATAGCAATACACATTACAATCTAAAATTGCCCTCAATTTTTGTCAGACGTGGCGAAAGCGCCTTTTACGAGGAGTTTGACGCTCTGCCTACCCCGTAGGGGATAAAGGCGTGATTTTATGTATGTATGTATGTAAAAAAAAACAAAAAAAACATTATTCTGTTCATTTCTATTGTGCTTCTACGAACTTTCGTTCCCAAGGTCTCGTTATTAAATATGTAAGTACCATCTGAAACATTTTCGTGTAATTTGTTTTCTTCAACTTGTTCTCCTAATAAGTTCACAAAACTTTGTAAAAAAAATTATCAGTCCGTTTTTCGGATTGATTTTGTCGATATTTGTTTGGTAACTTTTGAGGATTCGTCGAAATTGAGACTGAATATTTAATTTCATTAACCATGAGCCTATTTTCTACATATCTTTAAAAAGAAACATGATTTTTGACGATATCCTTTGGGGTAGGCAGAGCGTAAACGTTCTAAACAAAGGTCGTTCCGCCACATCTGACAAGTTTTAGGGTAATTCCACATAGATCTGTCTTATTCTATTGCTATAGTGACAGGTTGTCAGCCCGTCGCCTAAATTACAATACTGAAACCCTCGAATCCCTTAGCTGATTTGAGCTTGCCCGGGACGAGATGCAGCTGGCATATTCTATGTTTTTCTATCACTCCCAGTCCAGCAGAACTTTTTTTTGCACTTTATTTATATTCAACCTGGTTTCGTAGTCCCATATAGCTCCAGCACGCCACAATGACAGTTTAATCACGGTGCACCGACTACGGGCCAAGTTCTTGCAGTGTGCACCGACAACACGGGGCCAAGTTTTTGCACCGCAGTAATCAATTACTTGCGGAGTTGTGGCGTGCGGAGTCCGTTACACCGCGACTTCCGCACTTTGGGTCTATAGCGACAAGGCTTTCAATGAACGTGGGCGGGGGCGCTGCATTGTATGGCGAACCTCCAAAAATGGTGTTGGTGGAGTTAGTTCCTTTTTTTGCCACGTTCATTGAAAGCGTTGTCGTGCTGTACTGTCCTCCTGTTTTGTAAGTTGAGAACTGCAATGCGGATATGACACTTTTTGTCACATCAGGCTTGCATCATGCACAGTGAAGAAAGGAGCAGTAAGTCTTCTCTTTAATGTCCCTGAAATCATTATATAGGAAGTAAAAAAAAATGCGGACCATATTTTAGGGTGTGATTCTACCCATTAACAACTTTCCCTAAGGGACATCACACCCTAAAATATGGTCAGCAGTTTTTTTTTAATACTGTATATACCCCTTATTGCGTTGCATTAGTGATTGATCAATAGTCGCTATACCAGTGCCAAATTCGAAAAAAGAATATATTCAAGGCACATTTCACTCTCAATAAGGCATATTTTACTTAGCTTAACTTCTGCTGTACCCACATCAGGTTGTCTCGGGAAGTTTCTCAAACATCTCCCTTGCAAAGCTCTGTGACGCTGGTATCCCTATTCTCATCGGAAATTTACACGAACGAGCTTTTCGCTTTCTATTTAAACCCACCACTTTATGGATTTTCTCTTGGGAATGTCATAATTTGTTAGGGAAATGTTCAATGAAATCTGTAAAATGTCTACATGAAAAACTTTATCATAATCGTAATCTTCATTTTGCTTTCATGGGGTACAGCGTCCCACAAACTAATAGCGGTTGCTCAGTCAACGACACTGAACAACTTGCACCAGGAAATTCTTTCAGGAAGTAAATAAAATAGACTTTTCCATACAAATTGTCTGATTGAGTAGACATTTTGTATGGAATAGCCAATTACTTGGTGGAAGTTGTTCAGTCTCATTGACTGAGCAACCCATCTCAGTTTGTCTCTTACACCCGGTATTACTCGTCAGTTTCGATGTGAGGACAGAGGAACAAACATCCACGTTCTAAATACATTCATTCGGAAGAGGTTAAATGTGATCCTAGGTTTTGACCTACAACATCACTACACTACGCTTGCGTAGCTTGCGTAGTGATTCAGAGGCAAATGTCTAGTACTACAGAAATTGACAGTTATTAGTACCAAAAACTACGAATAGTAGCGATATCGAAGCGCTATCCTTGCTTCTATGGTGTATCTAATTCTTCCATACTGGACTGGGGGCGAGGAAAAAACATAGAATGTACCAGCTGCATTTCCTCCTGGGTATGGGTGGGTTTTCAGTATATTGCAATTTAGTCGATCGGCTGACAACCTGTCACTACAGCAATATACCTACAAATCTTTGTCAGACGTGGTGGAACGTTTGTGTAAGTCGTTTACGCTCTGCCTACCCCATTAGGGATAAAGACGTGATTATATGTATCTATCTATCCTTGTACACGTGCAAATTCCCGGGCGTATTGTACTACACCAGCTGATGCAAGCACCTTGACCCGCTCTGACCCATTTCCTGACTCCTAGCTTAACATTTCTGATGTGAGTGTTTACGAGAAAGGTCTGCCAGATCTGCACTGCGGTGTGGTAAAACTTTATAGTCACTAGAACTGTTATTTTTTATTGGATACTTTAAATTTTATAGTGTTTCTTTGCTCATGAGAGTGTAAGATTTTAGAATTGCCGCTCGGCCATACTTGTGCTTATACGATCGGTTCGCCCGTGTGTGCGTAAGTTCCGGTTGAATATGGCGAACTCACGCACACTTAGGCAAAGCGCGTGTAGGGTACAGTTACACACATAAGTATAGCAAAGCAGCAGTCGTGAGATAAAACAAATATACCAGTTCAACTGCTGGAGAAAGGCAACGAAGAATATGACGTAGCAGCTAAGTTGGCTGCCTCTTTACAAAACGATCCAGATTTCTTACTTTTCCCCATAAGCTACATATGCAGATTAACGAAAGAAAATAACCTTACATACATACATATAATCACGCCTTTATCCCTAAGGGTAGGCAGAGCGTAAACGACCTGAACAAAGGTTGTTCCGCCACGTCTGACAATGTTGTAAGGGTTATTTAAGATAGAATTGTAGGTATATTAATAACTGTAGTGACAGGTTGTCAGCCTGTCACCTAAATTTCAATATACTGAAACTCTCGGATCCCTTAGCTGGTTTTTACAGCATGCCCAGAAGGAAATGCAGCTGGCACATTCTATGTTTTTCCTTCGCTGTCAGTCCAGCATGGAAGAACAAAATAAAATAACCTTACTATTAGTGACCCTGAACAAGATTATCAGGCTTCACCTAATGGTGAGCACACGCGTAAATGGCTTCCAAATTTAACAAGTATTAATGAACTTTTAAAAGCAACAAAAGTAGTTTGTTTTCATTTGACACAAATATTAACCGACCACGGACATCACCGACAAAACCTTCACCGATTTAAAATATTTGACACCGATAAATGCCCTTGTGACAATAGTATTATACAAACCATAGACCATCTACTTAAAGACTTCCCGCGTTATACTGCTGAACGATCTAGACATGAATTAGTTTGTCATGTGCTCAAGGTTAGTCCTTATTCAATAATCTTGTAAAATGCACAATAAATTCACTAAATGAATACAACTCATAATCTGTCATCAACAATCTTTACCAACTCAGCAAATAATTATAATTTATAATCAATCATCTGTTTATTCAACTTACTATCTCTTACTTTATTGTACATCATACCAAAGTACATAGTATTAAATACACACACACACATGCACACACTCATATTCGCGCTTATTGACAATTATATTTTCTTTTTTTTATTTAAACTGATATTCTTATATTAAATCTCTAAACTCTTAAATCTTTGTATTTTATGTTATGTCTGGACGATTATCATATCTTAATTATTAAGAATTCAATGCATTTTAATTTCAACAACATATAATTAAATGTTTGATAACTTAATTTAGCTGTTATTTGTTAAATAAAATGTATTAATGTGAAATCTATTTTGGAAATCGAAATGTATTATTTATAATTTTTATGCAAATGTAATAGCTGTAAGATTTCCTAAAATCCTAAAATATATAATTTCTTAAGCAAAATATCTAGCACATTACTCGGTCCGGTCAGGTCGCCCGTATGCATTAGCGAGGACCTGTCCGGGCTGACATTACCAAAGTCTATATCGTACATTTAAGTGTTTATTCAATAAACTCCCTCTGAAGGTACGTTAACTTCCAGCGGAAAAAAAAACTGCTGGAGAAAATGAATTTGAAAGTTCTATTTCTTTAAGCTCTTGCACATACAGCACAAAATGAAGAGAAGATTGCTTTCTGGAAAATGAGAGCGGACATGGTCTTAAGCTCTGCATTATATGGGCCACAAAAAGCGTCTTACTTAGTAAGAAGGTTTAATTTTTGCAGTAGTATATTTTTCTTTACATCTTTAATATGACGATAAATTACAAGATAAAAATTATATTAGATAAGGTATCAAATGCTTTCAGTATATTGCATTTTAGCCGATGGGCAGACAACCTGTCAGAACAGTAATATACCTACAGATCTATCTTAAACAACTCTCAAAAGTTTGTGATTTGGCGGAACGACCTTTATTTAGATTGTTTACGCTCTGCCTACCCCATTAGGGATAAAGGCGTGATTATATGTATATATACAAATTATGACATGAATTAGTAAGAAAGAAATAGTTATTCAAGTTGCCAGCAAATATATCAAAACCTTATTCGATTACGAGTATCATATGAATTTATACCTCTGTCTGTTCATTGGACTAAGCAACAAATCTCGCGAGGTGAAATCGTATCCCCCTTCCTGTCTGTTTGGACACTCTGCGCCATAAATAAGGAACCCCATAGAATAATATCAAACACACTCCATAAACGATCCCTGTAAAAATATTGCTAAAGTGCACATTGTTTTTCTATGGCTACGGTTCAGTATATAAATAACTGCCTCCATGGTCTAGTGGCTAGTGCCATGGACTCCCGATCCGGAGGTCCGGGGTTCGATTCCCAGGGGGGAAACACAAAGTTGATATTGTGTGGACATTGCATGCTGAATCACCTGATTGTCCGAAAAAGAAAAAGATTTCGTGCTTCGGAGGGCACGTTAAGCTGTCGGTCCCGGTCGCTGTGTTTGATAGTGGTGGTTACTCCAAAACCATGTCAGAGGCCTGATAGTTGTGCTACTAGGCGGTTTAAAAACTCTGACAACAGGGTTCATCGGGTCCATAGATTCGATACCCACTCGAGAGAAGAAGAAGAAGTATATAAATAAACTAAATAAGTAGCTTACCGCCCCCGGTTTCACCATCCACTTACTGAGGTTTTCAAGCGCATTAATTCTGATACTAGCTTATGTTGGACGTTGGGTAAATGATTTTTGTAAGCTAATTTTGGTGCTCAAAAATATCATATTCCCACGGGAAATCTCGTAGCTAGTTCGAAAAGCTTTTTACATACATGGCTACGGCTCAGTATATAAATATACTAGCTTTGCGCCCTGCTGTTTCATGTTCAACTACATGAGTTTTTTCTGTAGAAATAAAGTATTTTCCCACGGTAAAAGTAACCTATATCCGTTTGCAGGATCCCATCTATCATCCTGCCAAATATCATTAAAATCAGTTTACACGTTTAGGCATAAAAAGTAAAAAACAAACAAACATAATTTCCTATTTATAATATTAGTATGGAAAATAATAATGTTGGCCTCATTAAGTTCATTTACAATTTTAATTATAATGTTATCGTGTGCTCGTAAATAACAAGTGGTCCAGTTTTATGTGCGGTGACCAGGTACAGACAAGGACCTTTCTACATGCGATAGGACATAGCACGTTCCATTTTTTTATACCGGTATTAAAAAAACATCGAACATAAAGGTAAAAACCTACCCATGAATAACAAACTGAACAACTTTCCTCAAAGAATATCCCGACATATAAAAAAAATGTCTCCCCTCCTATACAAAATAGTGTCAGCGGCTTGATTCATTTTGTATGGTACATTTTTTGTGACCTATTGAAGTATTCATAGTATAAGAAAACCAATTCTTTGTCAAACAAAATCTTTTACATGCTTTACGGAACAAAAAATTACTTCTGACCTCTAAGCAGCTGTAGAGATCACCTATTTATGTATTCTTTAAACATACCAGATAAACAAATCACACAAAAAAGCTTAATTTTAAAAGCATCCCGAGATTAGCAAGTCATTAAATTGTCTTCCCTCATAAAGCGTATTTTCTATTCGCCTCACGGAATCATGATGCCACCGAAAAAATATAAAGTAGAAAGGAACGTGGAATTTTCGCGTCAGGGCACTGTTACAGTACGACAAAGCTTTAGATGAACGTGGCGAAAAAAGGAACTAACCCCGGCAATATGGCTACTAACGCCATTTTTGACAGTTCTCCCAACTTGCAGCGCCCCCGCCACATTCATTTAAAGCGTGGTCGTACTGTGCGCGGGAAAGCGAGGAAAATGGCGGATGGCTCCGCGGGTTGGCGCGGAAAATGAAATATAGCCACCGCAAGGCCCCACGTCGACCTCGGCTATGGATGGTTATTTAGTCATTTATTTGTAAAAGAAACAAATTTTTGGCTGGTCTTTGTGGTAAGTATTTATCAGGTAGGGAAAAGTACACAAATTGAAAATTAGTATCTATCATATTTTACCGGGAGTTTAAAAAATGTTGACCTAGCTACCGTATGAATGAAGGTTCAGGTAGGAAATGAAACTGAACAACCTCCCATACAAATTGTATCAGGCTGATACGATTTGTACTGGAGGGGCATTTTTTTTCTTATTTCGACCTATGTTCCGTAGGGAAAGTTGTTCAGTTTCATGGGTATGTTCAGACCTTGCAGCTTGGTCAGCTAATTTTTATACACATTACAAAGATCTTAGCCCCTCCACTGTGAAAATCAAAATCGCGGAATTTATGTTGGACGTGGAGGTAGAATGTTTTGTAACTTATAGACTAATTTTATTCCAGGTAAATATCATATTGCCATGGAAAAACTCGTAGCGTTTGGAGATACCGCGATTCCGAAAGTCTGTTTTCAAATTATGTAATATCGAAATATAGACCGAATTTTATATGTATAGCACCAACGTGGTTGTCTAAACATTAATTGGCTTAAGTTTATTTTATAGCACAGCTAGTAGCCGGTTGTAGCTTGTTAGCTTCAATGATAATGGGTAAATTATTCAAGCGGGCAAGTTGGCTCTTCCTATCTGGAATTATGCATAATAGACGTGCTTTTAGTTCAACATCTCTCATTTTGCAAGGCTAATTAGGTTATGTAGTTTAGTTCCTACACAAATAACCGGTCTAGTTTACTATAATTATAATGAAATAAACGCAAATATAAAACTAAACATTATTTCAAAAGATTTGTAAACAGATGATCGTACGTACTAAAGAGTAGGCAGATTGCTACCAACGTCTTGTACTCAAGAATTTCAGCGGCCTACATAACTGGCCCTGTGGCGCAATGGATAACGCGTCTGACTACGGATCAGAAGATTCCAGGTTCGAATCCTGGCAGGGTCGCGGTGATTCTTTTTGTATTTTTTATTTATTTCAGTATCTATTTTTATTTTTTCAGTGTATTGTTATCATTATTTTTCGTGAAATCTCTTTGTATTGCGGTTAACGAATGATTTACCTCGGCACATTTCGCGTGACGACACCCGGCTATCACATTTCCATACATATTAATGCGACAGGATGAGTTTCTTGAACAAACCTTGTTTCGGCTTTGTCATGGTAATCGCAGTCGTACCTCGTCCTAATTTAGAGTCGCAGCAAGCAATTACCACAGAAATAGCACCGAAATAGGAGCACGCTACACGAAAAAGGCCAATAAAAGAGACATAGTGGCATATCTACTACGTTAAAACGTTTCGTTGGTGGAATAGAATTTAAAGAAGACATTTTTATACCGGGTGTAAGGGACTGACAGCGTCCCGCAAACTGATAGGGGTTCCTTAATCAATGAAACTGAACAACATTCACCAGGAAATTCTTTCAGGACGTGAAAAAAAAAATACCTTCCTATACAAAATGAACAACTCGATCAGAGAATTTGTATGGAAAACCAAAATTTAAATTTCACTTCCTAAAAAAAAACTTGCTGGTAGTTGTTCAGTTTCGTTGACTGAGCAGCCCCTATCAGTTTTCGGGACGCTGTCCCTTACTCCCCGTATTAAAACAAAATTATATATCTTATATAATAATTTTGTAGCTATCTAAAGTGTTATTTATATTCCGATAGACGGTATTTTTTTTTATTTACCTATCTGTCTACCATGCACGCAAACATATTTATTTTGTATTCATACTAATTTGAGTCATTAATTCGTCATCAAGAGTGACAGGGTAATAGGTTAATTATGATTATATTTGTTAGTGATAATGGTATTAAATTAATGAGTAAATAATTGCCTAAGGTTATCTCATTTGCAATAAATTATTCGTACTAGTAGGTAAATACATACATACATACATACATAAAATCACGCCTTTATCCCTTACGGGGTAGGCAGAGCGTAAAACGCCTCCTAAAAGGCGCTTTCGCCACGTCTGACATAAATTGAGGGCAATTTTAGATTGTAATGTGTATTGCTGTAGTGACAGGTTGTCAGCCCATCGCCTAAATTACAATACACTGTAACCCTCGAATCCCTTTTGCTGACTTCTACAGCATGCCCGGGAGGAAGGGCAACTGGAACATTCTATGTTTTTCTTTCTCTCCCAGTCCAGTATGGAAGAATGTAGGTAAATACAAGATTAAATAAATACATACGTATATATAATCAAGATTTTTTGCCTACCCCGCAGAGCGTAAACAACCTAGACAAAGGTTGTTCCGCCACGTCTGACTAAGTTTTGACGGTTATTTAAGATAGATTTTGTAGGTATATTGCTGTAGTGATAGGTTGTCAGCCCATCGCCTAAATTGCAATTTACTGAAACCCTCGGATCCCTTAGCTGGTTTGTACAGCATGCGCGGGAGGAAATGCAACTGGCACATTCTTTGTTTTTCTCTCGCTTCCAGGCCTGCATGGAAGAGTTAAATTAAATAAATAATAAATACAATACGAGTAATCTTTGGTTTTCAGGTAAACGTATAGACGCGTTTTTCATCATTTTACATCATCATCATCTCCCTAGCCTTATCCCGTATCTCACGGGGTCGGCTTCCTAATATAGGGGATTGAACGAGGTTACTGGTTTTTACACAGAGCTACTGCCATCTGACCTCCGCAACCCAGAAGGGAAACCAGACCCAATCCTAGATTAGGTCAGAGTTTTCAAGCCGCCAATGCTTAGTTTTTCATAATTTTACATATCTTCTAAAAAATAAATATTGAGGGACTTTTTTTAATACTAGCTAAATTAGTATAATTCAGTAGAAGGAAACGAGTTTTTTGGCTGACAACCAATCACTGGCAATCACTATAGCAAAACAGTTATTTTTGTATAAAATTAACCCTAAAACCTTGAGAGACATAAAACGCTATATTATTAGTTCCTTAACGCTCTGCCTACCCCGTGAAGTATACAGGCATGAGTATATTTTTTCTCAGACATCCAAGCTGACCCTTGGCATTTGATCTGTCCAGTCTAGACGTAGCTGGAGGTGAACACATTTAGACTACATGTACAAACGAAACCTTAGTAGACTTAAGCCTCATAGGAATCCGATATGGGGTAGACATTAGACAAGCAATTTGTACAAATTGCTGTCGATATAACTGATATCTGTAAGAAGATACTAGCCAAGTGGCGCCCCCATTACTAAAAATAAACATAATTCACTAAAAACGCAGTGAATCGAAAAATCGGTCCAACAGAATCAAGTTATAGTAATTAAGATAATTTAGAACCTTGTATTTAAGCATATTGATGTTTTGGCTGTTCGTTTTCCTAAATTAATAAAATAAAGAATAAACCTTATAAATTATCGATTCATAGCTCGTTGCAGTAACAGGAAGAAAAATTACCGTTGGTGGCCGTTATTCGCAATTTTTCCTCCTGTTACTTCAACTAACTATGAATTACTACTTTATAAGGTTCTAAATTATCATACTAACTATAACTTGATTCTGTTGGACCGGTTTTTCGATTCACTGCCTTTTTAGTGAAGTTTTTTACAAATGGGGGCGCCACTTGTCTAGTATCGTCACCTTCAGAGGATTGACAGTTAATCTTTATTTATTTTTGTCTTGGAATTATTTGTGCGAAATATATTGCTGGCTAAAATAATCACAGCCTTGCCTGTGGATTAGTCAACTAAGCTAAGATCCTACATAAGCGGACCTAGAAAGGCTTTTTCTATCCACCGATCTAGACTGTTTTTAAACCCTTATACTAAAAAAAAATGTCCTCCCACCGATTTTCGGTGATGGCGGCCAATCTCCCAGAGTTCTACTAGTTTTTAGTGCCCCAGTGTTTGCGCTACACACTGGTGCTCTCTCTATTCCTTCAATCTCTTATTCTGATGCGACAGATTGACTGACACGACCAGAGATAAATCAGGCGCAGGACCGACTATTGACATGCCCATCCGATGGCATGGATCGTCTCACTTTTCGGACAATCAGGTAATCAGCCTGCAATGTTCTAACCAAACTAGAAACAACAACATAAGGTCATTGTCGGGTCGGGAGCCCAAGGCTCAGACCGCTAGACCACGAGGGCAGTTAACCTCACCCTCATAGGTTCTACGACAGCAAAGGCAAAAACCTGTGCTTTTTTTTTACCTTAGTCACCCTGTCTTACTTTAAAGACAGGGGTGTTTGAGACAAAGAAGACGATAGAGCGAGCTCACCCTGAGAAGTTCTAAGGTAAAAGCACGGTTTTTTGCCTTTGCTCTGCAACTCACGACTCTTTAGTCGTGATCATACCCATCGCAGTTTCAATATTTGTACCTACCGTAATAATAACAGTGTTTGTTTATGTGTTGTTCCAGATAAACCTCCGGTTGATCCTGGTGTCCGGCAAGACGAAGGAGTTCGTGTTCAACCCGGTGGACTCCGCGGGCGACATCGCGCTGCACGTGTACGACAACTGGCCTGAAGGTACGACTAGCATGCTGCCTTCTTTATAGACACGCAATGTAACGCATCATAAGCGATAGGGTCGTGTTCAACCCGGTGGACTCCGACAACTGGCCTGAAGGGTACCAACTTTTTTTTTAAGATTGCGCGAAGCAGACGAGTAGACCGGGTCTCACGGCCGCCCATGGAAGGGTTGCAAATGCGCTCGTATACTTAGGAGAAAGCTCGTTTCTTGAAGATTGTTGTGTTGTATCGCTCCGGAGATACCTGTGCATGTAGGTAACTGATTCCAAAACGTACTTAGTTGTGTTGCGTGGCAAGGATTTTTTTCGGAATGTGTTAAATCAATAAATAACAGTTTTTCTTCTAATTACAGCGATAGTATTTGAATAGGTACAGGTTAATATAGCGATTGGCGGTGTACGCTCATGTAGCGGAAATACGTCCCTTCTAAACCTGTCGCATTGGAGGTTACGAAACACGATTACCATAACGTGTCGGGAAAACGGAATAAAAAAATCAATGGGATCGCTGGCAGCATAACAAACAGCTGGTGGTATTAACTCCCATGCTCACATTTTAACCTCATTTTTTGGTAAAATTGGAACCAGGGCCACAGAAGTGTGGAACACGTATGCAGTAGATCTGACACCCAAGTATCAGGAAAATCAATAAAATCACTGGCAGCACAAAACAGCTGGTGGTATTAATGCCCATGCTCACATTATAACCTCATTTTCTGGTGGAATGGGAACCAGGGCCTCAGAACTATGAAACACGAATGTAGTAGATCTGACACCCAAGTATCAGGAAAATCAATAAAATCACTGGCAGCACAAAACAGCTGGTGGTATTAATGCCCATGCTCACATTATAACCTCATTTTCTGGTGGAATGGGAACCAGGGCCTCAGAACTATGAAACACGAATCTAGTAGATCTGACACCCAAGTATCAGGGAAATCAATAAGATGATCACTGGCAGCTAACAAACAGCCGGTGGTATTAATGCCCATGCTCGCATTATAACCTCATTTCCTGGTGGAATGGGAACCAGGGCCTCAGAACTATGGAACACGTATGCTGTAGATCTGACACCCAAATATCAGGAAAATCAATAAGATCACTGGCAGCACAAAACCGCTGGTGGTATTAATGCCCATACTCACATTAAAACCTCATTTCCTGGTGGAATGGGAACCAGGGCCACAGAACTATGTAACTCGGATGCAGTATATTTGACACACTTATTTAAGTTGTAAGGGACAGCTTCCCGCAAACTGCTAGGGGTTGCTCAGTCAACGATACTGAACAACTCTCGCCTAATTATTTCTTAAGTAAATTATTAAAAAATTGGCATCCCCATCCTCATATGAATTGTCTAATCGACGTGGTCATTCCGTACGAGGCCAAATATCTTATCAATTCCTAAAATAATTTCTTGGTGAAGGAAGTCAGTTCACATCCCAATTCTTTCCATGTTCTGTAGCCGTAATCCTCCTCAGGGAATGCGCTCGCCGGAACCGTATTATTTTATATTCTGTAGCTTTCAGACGGTAATGACGTCATCGTGTGTACTCGCACTCGGCAAGCTTCGCAAATGAACTCAGCTAATGTGTGTCTCTGTGTGTGTACACATTATTAATTCTAAATGCTATTATTATAAGCTTGTGACTGTATGAAAACAAAATTTGAGTGTTAGTTTGTTTGGTGTGTTATCGAAAGGGTAATTGGGTCCAACCAATAGCCCTCTGACGTGATTTTTAGACAAACCACTAATAAAGACAGTGACCGGGACCGACGGCTTAATGATTGATGCATGCATTTTTTTTTACTTAGTAACAGGTTTTATCAAAAACAAAATATGCTTGAAGAAACCAAAATTTCACACAGGTGGAATTCTTATAGCATACATAAATCGTATACGCTGATGATTCATAGCCATAATGTATTGAAAATAGCCCACATAAGCTGAACCATTCTTCAAGAGCCATTGACTCCGCCCTATATCTCCAATTTCCATACTATTCACCCATGGTGGTAAAATTTCCATAGATCCGACCACACCCCATTGAACAAGCCCGTGTTACCACAGACTCAAATTGGAGTAGATAATGTAAGTCGATCAAATTATTTGCGTGTAGAAAAATCTATGATATGTCGTACCTTTGAGTACGAATTGAGGGCAAAAAATAGGATTTAACTAATATCGGGTGTAAGGTATAGCGTCCCACAAACTGATAGTTGTTGCTCAGTTAACAATACTGAACAACATGTGTTTGGAAATTCTGTCAGGAAATGAAAAAAAATACAATACAATACAATACAAAATTCTTTATTGCACAAAGAAACACATACAACAGAAATAAAAAGGAACAAACGTGACAGTACAATATAGGCGGCCTTATTGCTAAAGCAGCAATTTCTACCAGGCAACCTTTGGGTATAGAAATTGTACAAGCAGAAAGCGGGATAGTGCATATTACTACATATAATACTTAGACAATATTTACACACTATTAAATAAATATTTCAATAAAAACAAATATACTGATACATATCTTATAATAAACTAATACATAATATATGCTACATAAGATAGGAAAATACTAATTTCCCATACAAAATGACCACCTATAAGTTTGCGAGACGCTGTCCCGTATAAGTCCATTCCTGTAATTTTCTATCATAATGAGAGAACAGAAAAGGACTCAATCTTGCAATACTTACTTATCAAATTGCCCTCACTGTCAATCTTCCAGAAATACATTTCGATCGGTAGGAATCAAAACTTTTACTTGTGCAATATTGAGTTGTAAAAATATCGCGAATACAGTTAGGCGAGGAAATTAAGCTATTTACTTTCATAGTGGGTATGAAAAAAGTTACTCGCTTGCTTTCATACCAGTTAGACTATGTTGCATGTTGCGTGGTCTAGATTAATATAGGTCTGTACTGCTACCCTCGAAGTCATAACCGATTATTTATGGCCAAGTACAGATCACGTAGAACCCCTCTCAGCTGATTTTGATATACTTGCTAAACTTGCAGCGTTTAAGAAAGGATGTAAAAAGTTTTTTACTGAAATGGGTGATGTTTCAAACAGAAAGGGTATAAAATGGGAATCTTGGAATAAGTTTGGGTAATTACATACATACATATAATCACGCCTTCATCCCTAATGGGGTAGGCAGAGCGTAAACGACCTAAACAAAGGTTGTTTCGCCACGTCTGACTAAGTTTTAAGGGATTTAAGATAGATTTGTACGTATATTGCTGTAGTGATAGGTTGTCAGCCCATCGCCTAACTTACAATATACTAAAACCCTCAGATCCCGTAGCTGGTTTCTACAGCATGCTCGAGAGGAAATGCAGCTGGCACATTCTATGTTTTTCTCTCACTGCCAGGCCAGCATGGAAGCTAATTTGGGTAATTATCTTAAAAAATTGTTAACAACAACATAAGTTAACAACATGCCTATAAAGGCATTTATGTTTGAAATTAGATATAAATGTTTTCTCCATAATTAAAATCGTCATGCAGATTTGTCACTTAAAACATAATAATTTAATCTCAACAAAAATAAAACATAATATTTATAAAAATAACCTTAGAAGGAATGAAACGATAGGGTATTTTTATCTTGTGTAGGCACTATCAAAGCTAAAAATACCATTCTGTACATCCATAAAGGCTTGCATAAAAATAGTTGGGCTGCCAAGTGGGCAAGGAATTCATATTGTTTATGCGATGATGACCAGCCACGCGTCTGGCATTCCACCGTATAGGAGACTGGCCAGAATTTATACATACATACATATAATGACGCCTTTATCTCTAATGGGGTAGGCAGAGCGTAAATGATCTAAACAAAGGTCGTTCCGCCACGTCTGACAAAGTTTTGAGGGTTATTTAAGATATATTTGTAGGTATATTGCTGTAGTGACAGGTTGTCAGCCCATCGCCTTAATTGCAATATTTATACATACACGACAGATATTTATAAAAGAAGGTGTGTAAGTGTAGACGTTGAAAATATTAAAATTATTTCTGTATGGCGTGAAATGCTAGTAGGTACCTCCGTGGTCTAGCTGTCTAAGCCATGGGCTTCCAATCGAGGTCGTGGGTTCGATACATACATATAATCACGCCTTTATCCCTAATGGGGTTCGATACCCACGGTTATAATACAAAGTTGATATTATCACTTTGTGATATTTTCCCCAGTTTAGTTAGGATAAGGACAATGCAGTCTGAATCTCCATCTCCAGATTGTGCAGAAAAAGAAATCCGTGCTAAAGAGGGCACATTGAGCCGTCCATGTTAGAGGCCTATTAGCAGTGGGTACTAGGTGGTTTGAAAACTCTAACACCAGGGTTCATCAGGTAGTCCTTCAACTCGAAAATCCGCTCGATAAGAGGGAGAAGAGACTAGTACTAATTGGAATGATATTTTACAAGTACGTTTTTTCATAAATACATACATACATAACGTCACGCCTCTTTCCCGGAGGGGTAGGCAGAGATCACATCCCTCCACTTGCTACGGTCCTTGCAAACTTCTTTCGCTGCATGTACGTTTTTTCAGATTCTTAAAATTACACCTTATTTACGAGAAAGGCAGAGCCTCAACGGTTCAACAAAAGCATCTTACACGTAGTTCTTTGGATCATCATTTATACTGGGTGTTTGGTACCATTTACACTACAAAAAACCCTGTATATTTTTGTCCAAAAATAGTGTATGAATGCCATTGCGCTCTGGTCGTTGATTCGTACAACTGTTTGACCTCCTTTACTATGGTTTTTACGACCACTAAAATAAGTCAATGGAAACTCCTTAAAAAATTCAAGCAGCAATATTTTTACAATGTATTTAGTCGGGCTTTTTTATGCTTTTGTGACAGCCAGCATTGTTATTCTTAAAACCGCTAAACTGTAATATGAATAACACATTGTGTTTACATTTCTTAGTGAACATGGTTGTGGCCTTGTCCGAGGTCAGTTACCGTCTGCGTCAGAGTGTTTTTGTGATGCTAGTAACTAAACAACTGAATAGATAGTAAATGCATATGAATACATAATGCTACTATATCTTAGTATATAAATGCGAAAGTGTGTATGTTTGCTTGTCTTTCTTTCTCGTTTTAATACAGCGTTGGAATGATGAATTTTCGTATGAAGATAGTTTGGTGGCTGGAGCTACGTTTTACCACGGGAAAAATCATATTGGTGTCTAGAGGTATATTAACGTATCTATTTACAAAAAAAATATAATGTGCGAGCTAACATAGCATTAAATAAATTACTGTCACTGAACTGAAAACCGTAAAAACCTTAGCATGCAACCGAGCCATGCATCTTGTGGGCCCGCCAGTAACCACGCGAACACAGCCATGCATCTTATGGGTCCACCAGTAACCACGCGAAACTAGCGCCCACGTGTCGTTATCACGTTGTTTATATTTGCAGTTGCACTGTAACTACAATTCCCGTACGTTTAACACTTCGACTACTCTAAAATTAAAGAAACTTTTTTCTTTGTTAGGGTTTTTGACTTGACCCTATCATTACATACATACATACATATAATCACGCCTGTATCCCTAATGGGGTAGGCAGAGCGCAAACGACCCAAAAAAGGTCGTCCCGCCACGTTTGACAAAGTTTTGAGGGTTATTTAAGATAGAATTCTAGGTATATTGCTGTAGTGACAGGTTGTCAGCCCATCGCCTAAATTACAATATACTGAAACCCTCGGATCCCTTAGCTGGATTTTACTGACTGGGAGAGATAGAAAAACATAGAATGTTCCAGCTGCCCTTCCTCCTGGGCATGCTGTTGAAGTCAGCAAAAGGGACTCGAGGGTTACAGTGTATTGTAATGTAGGCGATGGGCTGACAACCTGTCACTAAAGCAATACATATTACAATCTAAAATTGCCCTCAATTTTTGTCAGACGTGGCGAAAACGCCTTTTACGAGGCGTTAAACGCTCTGCCTACCCCGTAAGGGATAAAGGCGTGATTTATGTATGTATGTATGTAATTTATACATAGATACATATAGTAACGTAAACAACCTAATCAAAGATTGTTCCGCCACGCCTGACAAAGATTTGAGGGTTATTTAAAATAGATTTGTACGTATATTGCTGTAGCGACAGGTTGTCAGCCCATCGCCTAAGTTGCAATATACTTCCATCATAACCCTCGGATCTCTTAGCTGATTTTACAGCATGCCCGAGAGGAATCTAAGTTTTTCTCTCGCTCCCAGTCCAGCATGGAAGAATGTATACATACATACATATTGATACGTGATTACGCCTTTATCCCTAATGGGGTAGGCATAGCGTAAACGACCTAAACAAAGGAAGAAGAAGGAAGAATTTATACTCATGCTTTTAGAACTTGATCGGTACCACTACCATATTACACAGTTTTAAAGTTTCTAACGCCAGTGTTTTATTGCATCTTCATAACAAAAAAAAACATCTTCTTCTTCTGTCGAGTCGGTATCGAGTATCGACCCGATGAACCGTGGTGTCAGAGTTTTAAAACCGCCTAGTAGCACAACTATCAGGCCTCTGACATGGTTTAAGTAACGACCACGAAGCTATTGCTATAGGTAACTAGTTAGTAGCAAATGTTATCCGCCATGGAAACACCTAATAAATAAATACTTAGTTGCACTAAATATTTTGGTAACTATATCGCCTATACCGCAGTTACTGCATCGAAGCACTGGTGTCGTTATCACGTTGTTTATGTTTACAATAGCACTGTGAATGTACTCCCGTATATTTAACACTACGACTGCTTTAACACTGCTACTGCTGATTTACAGCTGATACGAGCGAGAAAGGTTGTACATACAAACATAAAGTCATGTCTTTATCTCTTACGGGGTAAGCACAGCATAAATCTCCTAGTAATAGGAGTTCTCGCCGCGTCTGACTTATATTGAGGGCAATTTTATATTTATGGGTATCGCTATAGCGACAGGTTGTCATCCCGTCGCCTACATGTAACTGTCGAAACCCTTTGCTGGCTTCTACTGCAAGCCATGGAGAAGTAGCACATTCTATGTTTTCCTATCGCTCCCTATCCAGCATGGGAGTACTAATACTAAATATTATTATGGTAAATATCGACTATACCACAGTTATTACATCGAAGCACTGGTGTCGTTATCACGTTGTTTATGTTTACAATAGCACTGTGAATGCACTCCCGTATATTTAACACTACGACTGCTTTAACACTACTACTGCGCTGCGAGCTGATTTACAGCTGAGACGAGCGCGGTTTCAGTACACGTGTTAAAGAAGGTTATAAAGTAGAGTAAAGCTAGACAAACTTTCAACTCACAACATTGCTTCAAAATTGTCGTTATTAAAATTCATTATTCAAAGAAGGTATCTTTCCGAAGGAAAGCCGAATCTCTCCGCAGAACTTATTTCCTTAATTAGTATTTTTCCGCTTATAATTTTAGCAAAAAAACAAAATGTAACATAAGTATTAACTTCTTCTTCATAGTCACCATAATAGTGGTTGTAGGTAGGTAGGTACATATATTTTATTATTCGTAAAATAATAATAGATTCCATGGCTAAAGAGATGGAGGAGGCCTTTGCTCACAAATGGGTGTCCCAAATAGTTTATAATACAACGTTTTATTATATTGATTGAAAGTAATGTTAAGTATGAATTAATTTATTGTAATATTGTTATTTGCATGATTGTACTTTACTTTGAATGGGAAACAAATGGCTTATAATAATTATTATGGATAAAGACAAAGCCAAATACGTATTCCACAGCAAGAATATAAGTTCTACATAGCATTCCTTTTACCTGATTTCAATCTATTTATATAGACGAGTTCATCCCGTTTGTCACGTGTCTCTATTGTTCACCCAGCCATGTGTTTATAATTTTATTATTCACGTTTTATGTCGATGCCGCTAATCGGGTTGGCGTGACAAATACGGATGGACATATCCATTTAGGGAATTATTTTTCCACACTCGCACTGTCATTCGAAACACCAGGCATTAGTTATAGTCACTGCTGTGTACTGATAGTTCTATCCGATTTTAAATCAGGTGCAAATGTGGGTGTATAAAGGGTTTTGTCAGAATATTAGACTTTGCTTTTGTTGTGATAAATACCTGAATATTTTTGTTTGGAAACTTATGACTGAACGATCATACTTAAGATATCTGGTAGGCGAGGAACTTCCTGGCTTACAACCATCCTCTCATCAGAGTTATTCGCCAAATAGCTTGTTGTGTTAATTGGTTTTGTAAAAATGAGTGAAGTTGCTCCATAATCGACTCTGTCTATAGGAAACCGCCTATACCGAGCAAGCAAATCCATTGAGTTTGAATAAAGTTACAATACAAAAAAAACGACTTAAGTATAGTTTTTATAAAATAAACAACAAATTCTAATCGACCCGCGACCACGTGTATTGAACCCTATAGTCTGTCAACGTCGTGCTTACCGCGCCCTAGGGGTACAGACGTTGGCGGGGACGCGGTAGCACGCGGCGATTGCGAACATGAACACATTGCGTCGTGCTCGCTCACCCTCCTGCTTCACCGCCCGCACCCCCGTTACCGCGTCCCCGCGCACGTCTGTACCCCTAAGGCGCGGTAAGCACGACGTTGACAGACTATAGTTGAAACGTCTTGATAAAAGGTAAATTACTATGCTTTTACCACCAAAATTTATCGCGAGTGACCCGAATAACAAGGAAAATGAACAAATTCTTACTCTAACTATTCAATAACATCATGGTTGAACAAGATCTTATCTCACTCCATACTTGACCGTCGCCAGTCTGCTTGTCGCCTGGATATGTATGACTGCTTATTTGTATTGCTATTTTTACATACATACATACATATAATCACGCCTTTATCCCTAATGGGGTAGGCAGAGCGTAAGCGACCTAAACAAGGGTCGTTTCGCCACGACTGACAAAGTTTTGAGGGTTATTCAAGATGGATTTGTACGTATATCGCTGTAGTGATAGGTTGTCAGCCCATCGCCTAAATTGCAATATACTGAAACTCTCAGATCCCTTAGCTGGTTCTTACAGAATGCCCGGGAGGAAATGCAGCTGGCACATTCTATGTTTTTTCTCGCTCCCAGTCCAGCTTGAAAGTTTTATATTACTATTTTTTTGCCGATTAAATATGCTGTGTGACTAATAAGCTGTACTGTAGAAAAGGCACGCCCTGTCCTGCCTGACCTGTTTAATTAGTCTGTCGGTGTACATGTCCTTTCGACATACAGCACGACAACTTTCTGAATGAACGTGGGCGGAGCGCTGCATTGTATGGAGAACTGACATAAATGGCGCTGGCGGCGTTAGTTCCTTTTATCGCCACGTTCATACAAAGCCTTGTCGTGCTATACTTTGTCGTGTCTAGTCTAGCCAGTCGGCTTGTCGCCTACTTGTAGATATGTTACAGTTACTTTTATATTTATTAGGTTAGACTTGGCAGAGAAAACGGTAATAGAAGTAATTACCTACGTTGAGTGAAGATAAATGACTAAATCAACTGCCAATTTTATTTCGACTTAGCAAATAATAAAAATATAATATTAACTAACTAAAGAAGAGGCACTCCCACCCCCGATTTACAATGTCACTGCGCCAACGGGTACGCGAGCCGGTTCGACTAGGCGGCAGCACACACACAAACCCATGAGCGTCAGAATGGCTGGACGTCTGTGGCGTTGGTCGATGAGAGTTGATTCGAAAATTGCTACATAATTGCTTCTATTTGTTACATATAATAAAAAATTGCTACATACGATATATATTCTGAAATAAGATTTTTTTTTTGACCAGCCGTTCTGACGTCAGGATGGCTGGTCACTTCCTAGTTTTAAGTCAAACATGCTGAATTTCCCGGAATGTATTGCGGCAATAATTGCTACATATTTGCTTCATTTACATATATCAGTTGTAACTTCAAATATATGTTAAACAAAGGATGTAGCAATTATTTAAATTATCCCAAGGAAAAGCGCCTGACAAAATTATAAAGGCTAATAGTTGCAGTGTGTCTTCACTCAACGGTATTGCTATTTAAGGAGTCAAGAGTTTTAATTTATTAGAAGGCATGTTATGTATGTTATGAATAGGTAAGTAGATAATAACCAAATTAAAATGTATTGTGAATAAACTTAAAATGTAGATCGTTCATAACATTCAGTTTAATAATAAACTCGACATAAAAAAAATCGCACCTCAAGCCTTTTTTATACAAACGTGGTAAGTTTGAAGCTTTGGCTAGTGTGAAAGGCACTTAAGCCTCTGTGATGAAAGTGACAGAAAACGAAACGCATCGGTTTGTCGTTTGTTTTGTTGACCACTGTTTCGTCTTCATTTCGACTCATCAGATACGGAAGCGTAGACAATGCTTTATCTCGACAGGGATACACGTGGGAAAGGGCCCCATCCGGGTAGGACCACTCTGCGGATATGGTGCCTAACCGGGCTACTCTAAAGAGTTGGATTCCGTTCCGATCCAAACATGCTAAGCTCACAAGAGCGAAGCACTAGCAAATTTGAAGCTTTGGTTATCCGCCAGGGATTGATAGAATACTGTTTAAATGTCCAACTGTGTGCTATTGGATGAACTTCCCAAATTTTATCACGCAATTGATGGGCCCACTGATGTTTAGGCAAAAGATGTCTCATTCTAAATACAGACTCAGGTCCTTTATTTAATTTTATGCGTTTGGTTATGGGTTGCAAACGCTCCCATTGATACGTATCAATGAAAAAAATATAAGTAACTTTCTTTCCAAGCGATTTATTGTTGCCGTATTTGCATTTCTTTTCTAGGTACTCTGTTATCACTATCACATTTATCAATTAAAGTAATTGGGCTTCGTTCTTCAAAGAAATAATCAAAATTTTTCTTCACCGAAAGGTATAGTGCCTGTTTCGTAATCTTATTGTCTAATGCAGCACTAATTTCACTAAACAGTGGATCAGTAGATGCTGGTAAATCTGACTTACTTGAAAAATACTTTTTGTATTGCAAGAACACCTTTTTTTGGTCTTCAAGTGGCACAACAAACTTTCTTCCTCTACTCATGGTCACAAACACAAAAACACGATTTAAATGTAGATTCTGTAGCTAGGTTCTTATTCCTTATAACGAGAGCTATTTAAATTATCGAATAAAATAAAATAAGCCTAGACTGTGATTCCAATATATATCTGCACCAGCAATGACTAACAATAACTGTAATAATGATAACTATTGGATTTATTGAGGGTAGATACATTTTTTTTACGCCAGAATAGTCAAGAATCTAATAACTTACACGGTTACCAACGCCTTATCAATTACACCGACACCTACATAATGAATTGGATATTTGCCTTTATTTTTTGTCAGGCGCTTTTTTTTTGGGATAAGTCAAATAATTGCTACATCCTTTGTTTAACATATATTTGAAGTTACAACTAATATATGTAAATGAAGCAAATATGTAGCAATTATTGCCGCAATACATTCCGGGAAATTCAGCATGCTTGACTTAAAACTAGGAAGTGACCAGCCATCCTGACGTCAGAATGGCTGGTCAAAAAAAAAAACTTATTTCAGAATATATATCGTATGTAGCAATTTTTTATTATAAGTAGCAAATAGAAGCAATTATGTAGCAATTTTCGAATCAACTCTCATCGACCCACGCCACAGACGACCAGCCATTCTGACGCTCATCACAAACCCACTTACCTGTACGAACACGTTATTGCGCATGTAGTACGAAAATCTGTGGCTTGTATGGAGCGCACGCCCTGTGTCTATAGTATATAAACTAACTTACTGACTTGGCCAACATCCTGTCCCAATTTAATCGGAATCAGTAGTCGTGGCGTGGCGTGGTTTCTTCCATGCTGGCCTGGGAGCGAGAGAAAAACATAGAATGTGCCAGCTGCATTTCCTCCCGGGTATGCTGTAAAAAACAGCTAAGGGATTCGAGGGTTTCAGTATATTGTAATTTAGGCGATGGGCTGACAACCTGTCACTATAGCAATACATATTACAATCTAAAATTGCCCTCAATGGCGAAAGCGCCTTTTACGAGACGTTAAACGCTCTGCCTACCCCGTAAGGGATAAAGGCGTGATTTATGTATGTATTTATGTATCTATCTTAAATAACCCTCAAAACGTTGTCAGACGTGGCGGAACGCCCTCTATTTAGGTCGTTTACGCTCTGCCTACCCCATTAGGGATAAAGGCGTGATTATGTGTATGTATGTATGTAGTAAACGTGGCCACCGTTTACGAGGCACGCGAACCGCCGCCCTTCGGTCTGACTTCTAGCCTAATAATGGCGTCGCTTCTCGCGATATAATCCAAATTCTAATTCTTAAGTAGCGCTGTCACTTTCTTAAGTTTGACATAAGAACAGGATAGCAAGTAAACACATTTCATTTAATTTATTGCAAAGCCACAGGTTAAATAGTTGTTACAAATTAAGAAGAAGTACAAGTGACGCCCTGTAAGGGCACAGCAAACATCAGAGAAGCCACTAGTTGCCTTACTTAAATAATAATATTATTTAAATAATAATATAATATAACACATGACTTTGACAGTTCTTATTTGACGTAAGACACTTTAAATAAGAACTGAGCATAGAGCATGCTTCCTTATTTTACGTCAAATAAGCAGTCTTATGTCAGATTAGGATTGTCAAAGTCATGTGTTTATTTGCTATACTGTTCTTATGTCAAACTTAAGAAAGTGACTGCGCTAGCTAAGAATTAGAATTAGGATTATGTCGCGAGAATCGACACCATTATCTATTTAATTTATCCTGTGATATTGTACCTTCTTCTTCTTAACGTGTGGATTCTCAAGTCGAACGACCCGATGAACCCTGGTGTCAAGAGTTTTCAAACCGCCTAGTAGCGCAGCTATTAGGCCTCTGACATGGTTTGAGTAACGACCACTGTCAAAGATCTATGTATCCTATGTAACACAAATAAATGTATACAAAGAAATTTATATAGACTTTTATCAATGTTTGTTGGTTTGCCGGAGTAGTGAAATACCAAACAAACATAGTTTCGCTTTTATTCCTAAACAGTACAACCAAACTTAACCAAACTTCGTACACATGACCAAATGCATATATCTATGCTTCTAGGTTTGGTTTGGTTTTGGAGTAGGTTCATCTTCTCTTCTTCTGTCCATAGACCCGATGAACCCTGTTGTCGAAAAACCAACTAATAACACAGTTAAGAGGCCTCTAATATTGTTTCCGTAACGACCATTAAAAGAGACAGCGACCGGGACCGACGGCTTAACGTGTCCTCAGAAGCACGGAATCCTTTTTCTTTTCGGACAATCAGGTAAATCAGCCTGCAATGTCCACGTGAGGAAAATCTCACGAAGTGATAAATTGACAAATATCAACTTTTTGAGATTTTTTGAATCAAACTTAGGACTTCCGGATCGGGAGTCCATGGCTCAGACCACTAGACCACCGCAGTTGCTAGGTGAACTGGTAACCTGCTGACCCGATGTCAACGTCACTGGCCCACTGTTTGACCGTCTGATGGGCAATTAGGTTACGTCTGCTTATGTGGATTATGTTATGATTCATTAGTAATTTCATTACATTACTAGATTATTAATATTAACTAGGTAGGCGCCTTGATTTGATAACAAAATGATTGGCAAGATTGTTTTGTAATACCTTAAGTCATTTATTACTGATACAGCACTTTTTTGCCCTTATCCCTAATGAGGTAGGCAGAGCGTAAGCGACCTAAACAAAGTTCGTTTCGCCACGTGTGACAAGGTTTTGACGGTTATTTAAGATAGATTTGTAGGTATATTGCTGTAGTGACAGATAGTCTTTAATTGCAATATACTGAAACCCTCGGATCCCTTAGCTGGTTTTTACAGCATGCCCGGGAAGAAATCCAGCTGGCACATTCTATGTTTTTCTCTCGCACAAAGTCCAGCATGGAAGAAACATTCATTACATTACTAGATTATTAATATTAACTAGGTAGGCGCTTTGATTTCATAACAAAAAGATTAGCAAGATTGTTTTGTAATACGCAATACCTTAAGACATTTATTATTGATACAGCATTTAATAAAAAAAGTGTTCGTTAAGTTGTGCGTTCGTCGACTCGGAAAAACGTACTAAATAGAAGAAATAGGAAAAAAATATCCGTATCCATTATATAATAATACAAAATGTCTCTTTTATACCAAAACCCAAAATAAATGCTGGTGTAAAATCATTTAGCTTTTATAGGGTTTTAAGTTCAGATGGTTTATAAAACTGCAATATAACCAGTACTTGTAAATAACACTAAAATATTTTCTCAAAAATATTTCCAGGTTTATCGCCATCAGCGCCATCTATGTGAGTTTAGTAATATCACGTCAGCAGACGTTCTAACTGCGGCTTCGCGTGTAGAAACATTGCGTCAATGTGTGTGAATCATCACTGTGTGCGTGTCTCGGCACTCTCGGCGTGCCGTCAATACCAACCGGTATTTACGCCGCTCTTTCGCAAGCCTCCATAGCTCAGGGGTTAGAGCACTGGTCTTGTAAACCAGGGGTCGAGAGTTCAAATCTCTCTGGGGGCAGTTCAATAAGCGTTTTCGCATTTTTATTGTTTCGTGTGATATTTCTTTTTTATTTTCGTAATTTTCCTTTGTTTATTTTTATTTTATTACTTTTTATTATAGTTATTTTCTTAAATACATACTGTTTTGCTTAAAGCTAATTAATAGATTACCATTGTTTCTGGTGTTACTTTATGCATTTTTTACAATATTTTAATTTTTATGATTATGTTGTTTAAAATTGGTGATTTTGAATTATGAATTTACTAGCGCCCCGCCCCGGCTTCGCACGGAAATCATCAGTGTTTCTCTTCTATATTATGCATGTATTATACATATAAACCTTCCTCTTGAACCACTCTATCCATTAAAAGAAACCGCATCAAAATCCGTTGCGTAGTTTTAAAGATCTAAGCATAGGGATATAGGGACAGAGAAAACGACTTTGTTTTATACTATGTAGTGAAGTGATGATGATCTTATCTAATTTATTTGTAGGCTTACTTATCATCAGATTAGGATGATTGAGAAGACATATTTACTGAATAACTTACATAGGTACTTTATTTTGTGTAATACTCGTATTTATGATTTTTATACTAACTGCCTTATATAGATCTTTCGTCTTATCTGCATTACGTTTTATGCTATCACACTTATTAGGTCTGCTGTAAGAAATTTCTTTATAGAAATAAGCAGTGCCTGTTGTGTCTTAATTCCTTATGTAATTGTTCTGTGTGTGTTTATGTGTACAATAAACTGTTGAATTAATTAATTAAATTAGAATAGGACGTATATTTTCTTTTGATACTTTATTAAGGTATTTTATTTATACTTCGGTTCTTGACTGGAAACGTTTTCTTAAACCCCGTAACCGTACCTACCGAATAAGGGCGTTCGTTATTCAATTCGTATCCGAATTGGCCTTCCTAGTACATGTATGTCCTTGCACCCGTCCATACATACATACATATAATCACGCCTTTATCCCTAATGGGGTAGGCAGAGCGTAAACGACCTAAACAAAGGTTGTTCCGCCACATCTGACAAAGTTTTGAAGGATATTTAATTTTGTAAGCATATTGCTGAAGTGACAGGTTGTCAGTAAATCGCCTAAATAACAATATGCTGAAACCCTCGGATCCCATAACTGGTTTTTAGAGCTTGCCTGGGAGGAAGATCAGCTGGCACATTCTATGTTTTTCTCTCGCTCCCAGGCCAGCATGGAAGTATATCATATAAGCACCCGTCCATATCCGTTTATGGAATTTTCACGGATACGAAGTAGTGGAAAACCGTCATAAGTTTAATTTGAGGTATTTTCTAATCGTATAATTTCTGTTAATTCCAGCGGACTGGGCGACGGAGTCGGTCTCGCGTGCGGAGATCCTGCGACTGATCTACCAGGGCCGCTTCCTGCACAGCTCGGTGACGCTCGGAGCCCTAGGCCTCCCCACCGGCCGCACCACCGTCATGCACCTCGTGCCGCGCGAGCACCTGCCCGAGCCCAACTCGCACGGTCAGTATCAGTCCCCTGCACAGCTCGCACGGTCAGTATCAGTCCCCTGCACAGCTCGCACGGTCAGTATCAGTCCCCCGCACAGCTCGCACGGTCAGTATCAGTCCCCCGCACAGCTCGCACGGTCAGTATCAGTCCCCTGCACAGCTTGCACGGTCAGTATCAGTCCCCCGCACAGCTCGCATGGTCAGTATCAGTCCCCCGCGCAGCTCGCACGGTCAGAATCAGTCCCCTGCACAACTCGGTACCAACACACAGGTTCAGTATATCTGCTTCTTAGAGTTATCCTACACACAGTGCCGCCTTGCTTGCAGACAACAGAAAGGCCCTACGATTAAGTCTTGTGTATTTGGCGGCACCATGTGGGGCCGGACTACCTACATCATCGTCATTGGCCTTCGACAGACGATTTAATCATCAGAAGCAGCAATATTTGAGTTTAATCATAACAGAAAAAGAATCTTTCTTGGATAGTAAAGCGCCATCTAAATTTCCTTTTCCTTCTCAGAATCCAATACGAACCTACAGTATTCTAGAAACTTGCACTCGAATTCCTTCAGTGGCTACGGACCTATGAGCTTGGCGGAAGCAGCCGAAGCGGTTTTGAATCGCAGAAGGACTATCTAATCTAATGATTAAAATGACATTATGGCTTTTGTAGTAGAAAAGCCCAAATGTATGCGTGAAGTCGACTTTGTGACATGGAGACAATAGAGAAAATACATGAATACAGTTTTTCATTATAATAAGCAAAGCACATGTACGAGTAAATCCTTATGTATGTGCCTATCACAGAAAATCTTACCAAAGGGGTACTTTAGATTTACTATAAGATTAAAACACTTTTTTTATGCAACTGATACACAATTTTTCAGATATTATAGCAGCTATAAATAAGTCATTACATTTTCTTTTCTTACATAAATCTAAATTTAACATTCAGGAATACAACTTTCCTATTGTTGATTTGTTCAACACTGTTCACAGAAGTTCGATGGAGTTAGAATATCCCACTCCCAATACCTAATCCTTCTATGAGTTGTAAGTTAGTACATCATTCAAACTATCGTCATGTTACCATCATATTTCCACGTAGTCTAGGTTCACATTCCATCAATACATATTTAAGAAATTCTGGATTTGTAACAAAATAGTTTAGTTGTTATGTTGGATTCACATGGATATTCTCACGTATTTATATTAATAATATTATCTACCTTAGTACGGTCATAATCATAACTCATAAATTATTTTATTGGAGAAATATCTTGCCTGTTGAAGTTGTTTGATTTGTAGCGACTTGATTAAAACATTTAATTTGATGCAAATTACAGGAAAGAAACTTTAATATTTTTTTGTTTGAAATTTCCAGATCAGCGGCAAAAGAGCAAAGGCGGTTCTAGCAGTTGTTGTTCCGCGTCGTGCTGCATATTGTAAGGGCGGCGCGCGCGGCCGGACTCATGTGTTCAGTGACGCTCGCCACGTAGCTCGCCACACCACTCGCCACTCGCCCGACAGCCCACGAGCCGACTCCCACCCAGCGATGTTTCTAACCGAACTACAGGCTCCGATCAGAGCCTCAGATACTAGGACTAATTTTGGCAATTTTATTTACGAATTTATCCTTCGATTGATAGATTTCAGTAAAAGTTTCCAGGCATCGAAGCCATCACTAGATATTTCGATTCGTTGTCGATTTTAAATCTGCGCACGTTATTTTTTTAATTAAAAATTACGCACAGTTTCGTTTGGAAACATCGCAAGCGGAACATCCATTAGATTCTTTCGTCACAATCTAATTTCGAAAATTCAGGATAGCTTTCATAACTGTATATGACACCGCGTAAATTATAAATCGTATAGAATTATCATGCTGCCGATATGTTTAAAATACTTAGTAGTTTTGAATAAGGAGGAGAGTGTATCCAGGGGAATGTTCGCGACAGTAGCTCGGCTGACGACAAATACAAACGTTAGTATTATAATTTAGGCCACCAACAGCGGCGTCAGTGAGGGAAGCAAGACTTGACGGCAGAGGCTGCGGGGTAGGATTTGTTATGAGAGTAACACGAGATTGGAACCCTAGACCGCCTACAGCCAGCTCGGTCACTGTCAACTCTCGCTTCACACGACGCCCATTACATGAATTTATATGTATAACGTTACGGAGAATATTTATAAAATTTAAAAATGACAAATTTAGTAGTAAACGAATGGAGTGTAAATTACTCTCATTTGCAGTGTAAATAGTATATTCGGTAATTTAAGAAGACGTTTACTGAAATATTTTATCGATTTTTAATTTGTGATAAGTTTTTGCAATAGTTTGGGATATATTATTTTTGAAATTGCTATTTACTGCGCTAGCTGTAGCTTTTAATTTGGAAAAATCGGTGCAACGCCGCGAGGTTCATTATTATAGAGAACGCATGAACACAGCGATTGAGCAGGATATGGAAATGGTAAATTTTAGTTAGCATCTTAAATCTTCACCTTTAGAAACAGTCTTGCTTGTATCCGCGCTCTGCAGCGAGGGTCTCTGAGCAAGACTTCTTCTTCCTGTTTTGTTAAGGTTATGTTATTCCCATTTTACTGGTTTTTTAATGCCTTAGCGTTACCACGAACCCGACTTCTGTAAATATTTGAATAGAGCTTTTTATATTTTTAGTTTACATCACATTATTTAGCTTTCCTTTAGTTTATATTTGGCATTTTATATCTAATATCTTAAATATATATTTAGCTGTAAAAGTACTTTTATTTTTAAATTGGCTTAAGTAAACATTGTTTAAAGAAATGAAAGAAATATTTCGGCTTAGCCTTAATTTCTTGTAAGCTTACGAATTTCTCGGACATAAATCAAAATATTTCGTTGTAATCCATCCCATAATTTTCATGAACATAGCATGGTGAATCTGTCTACTCTATGGAGAAGCAAAATATTTTGTGATAGTACAAATGAAATTTATTTTACTCATTGAGAACATTTAAAAAATAGGAACTCAGTGATACGCACTAACAGTATTAGATACAAAAGGAACGATGTCGCGCGCTAAACATTATGTTTCAATTCAACTCATAACCATGTAAGTCAATAGTCGAGATAAAGTCAAATTAAAAGTATTTTGTTCAGTTTAATATCGGCTTAGTTGGAAATAAAGGCTGGTTTTTCATAAAATTGCTGTAAGACCTATCAGGGGACTGAGAATTTGGAAAAATTGTTGTAACACCGATCAGGGGACTGAGAGATCTTGCCATTCGCAATAACGGACTTGTTGCATTGAATACATCGACATCGCTAACTGCGGCCGTGATAGAGGCCCATTGTATGAATGGTTTAATTTTGGTTGCTGTTCAGTTGCTGTATGTATTTTGTTAAGTTGTGTAAAATAACTAGTTTATAAATAAAATTAATACGACATTATTTTCGTCTGTTTTATTTTGTTTTTGGCCTCGTCGTCCTGTGTACATACATAGATGTCGCTTCGGAGATATTTCGATTCGGATGATGTAATTTTAACATTATAGTGGCTTTTGTAACTTTCAGGGCCGAGTAATCGCAAGATAATACAAAATTTTCAAGGTAGAAAATTTGTAGAAGGAAAAGAAACGCGTTTATGAAAGGTTATATTCCAAGTTGGACTGCACGCAACAGGAGCAGACTGCAGCAGCAGGTATACGAAATAATTGTAAGTTGATCGCTGTGACAGATGAGATCTTCTTTTATTTTCCTTAGGAATCTGTCACAGTGGTCATCTCACAGATTTTATTGTATACTTACTGCTGCTGAGCAAAGTCCAACTTGGAATAATAAAATGGAATGCTACTCCATTTTATTTTAATTGCCTCTGGTGTCATTTGATATGAACTAAAAAAATAAAATAATCCGCTGTTATCCACAGTAACTTTGTAAAACCTTGTCTCAAACTTGGGTTTTTCGATTGCTCGGGCCCGGAGTATTGTATAGTCTGAGTAAGTAGGAGGATTCGCGTTAAGGTGGAGTAGGCCGATAGATCGATGTCTTCACGTATTTTAATATTTCCATAGAATAGCTCTTTATATAGTACCTACGGCGTGCGGGTTGCTACGGAGGTTCTTAAAGTATTGTGATTAGTAAACGAATGCTCAGAACAGCAATTAATAAGGGCCTATGACCAAGGTAATAGTTATTTAAAGATAAAAAATACAAGATATTTTTTAACAGCAAACCTAAACTTCGGTTGTTTGGCGTTGAGTTACCGTTACCAAAGTGTTTTGCGGCCTATAAAATAGCATTTTCTTTGCAACTTGCCAGAGGTTTAATAAAGTTTGTTACAAACGCAACATGTTTTGTTTTCTAAATTTGAATTTCTTTGAAAATATAAAGAATAAGCTGTTTATGGGATGTAAAACACTTTGGTATCGATATCTCAACGTTAAAGAAACGAACTTAATAGTAAAAAACACGCACAAAGTATAGTCTAAAAGGAAAGAACTTGAATGAAATATTTGAGAGAAAAAACTTGCGTAGTAAAGTTAACCTGTATGCCGTAGTTACTAACGGAATGTAAATATTTGACAACTTTTTAATTTAGACGAATCTAGTATAAAATTAAATAGCTTGAAGTGGATATCGCCGTTGTATGTGACATAATGTGACGCTCATAAAATTAACACATTATATATTAGTTATACAATATCCATTACTTCTATCCATACTTAATGTTATAAATGCAAAAGTAACTGTTTGTTTTTGCTCTTTCATGCCTAAACGACTGAACCGATTTTAATGAAATTTGGTACGACGATAGATGGTAACCTGGAGACGGACATAGGCAACTTTTTACAGCGGGAAAATACCTCATTTCTCACAGTGAAACTATTTAACCACGGGTGAAACCGTGGGGCGGAATGCTAATCTATAATAAAATATAAAAAATAATGGAAAAGTTTTGATAAACTTGGGAGATCATCTGTTACATTACAAAACATGGTGGATAATTACCAAGTGGCGCCATCTATGACACTTAGGAAGTTTTTGCAACTATAAAGTTTTAATATCATGGATATAATTATAGTATTTTTTTCAAGATTTTTCACGAGATTGCATAGGCATCGTTCGCACTGTCAATATTATCGCACGATCCGTGACCTTGGGTATGGACTAGCCAGGAAAAAAAGACCTTTCATAGAGTAGAACAGACAAAGAATAAGAGGTCTTTTTTTTGTACTGGGCCATACTCAAGGTCACGGATCGTGCTATAATATTGTCAGTGTGTACGATGCCATAGTGTTACACTTGTATTCAGTTTAACAGGGCTCAATCAAGGGAAGATTGATAGATTAATGATATATAAGGAATTTTCGATAGGAAAATCGTTTATATTCATACCTTTGGTAGCCACAAAAGCATACAACGGCCTATCTGTAAAACTAAACAAATATTAGGTGTCACTGTATAACAGGTGTTTAACTACGTACGTACATAATCTATATACTTGTTAATATTCCTTAATGATTATAACAATGTTGATTACTTGCATCCATTCCTTTCTAAATTATCCCTAAGGTCCTAGTTAAAGACTTAGGAAATTCAATCCATCGAAATATAGGAAATGTTTAAAATATGTAGTAAATTGCAAAACTGTTTTTTATCAGAGTTATTCGTGTGGTAGATTTACCCTCTTTTGCTTTTTTCGATGGAATCAACAAACAATAACTTAAAGCTATGAATAGAACCTAAAATTGTTTGTTATATTTTCTTGAAAACCTGCGAGAAACAATAATTTCTCTGTACAATAATGCAGTTGTGTAGATAGTCCGATGTTTTATAATTAATTAACTAATCGATCGATTTCGACTCTAGGTTGAATTGTTTATGAATTATGACTATTGAGTTTCAATGGGGTCAAATAAAAATTTAAGAATATAAACAATGGCTTTTATTGTTTTCTTATAAATATGTTTACTGTAAAGTCTGTACATAACATGGTACCTTTTCTATTCCACAGCGACACTTATATTTCAACGCATAGTTGACGTAAAATCAATGTCAACGTTCATATACTCTAGAAGACCGGTGCAACCAAGCTAAAGTTCATTTTAATCATTATTAATCACAAAAGCACTATAAAGTTACACTGTAGTTATAGCACTTATAGCATTTTTGCTATCTGAACAAACATATCGAAGACTCATTATTTGAAGTATAAATTTCACCCGAAATGCCAATTAGACAACTAGATTTCCATAGCTTTAAACATACATATAATCACGCCTTTATCCCTAATGGGGTAGGCAGACTACCCTAAACAAAGGTCATTCCGGTGGCGGGCCCTCAAAACTGTCAGATCCACATCTGATTCTTCATCCGGTTATTTAAGAAAGATTTGCAGGTATATTGCTGTAGTGACAGGTTGTCAGCCCATCGCCTAAATTACAATATACTGAAACCCTCGGAGTCCTTAGCTGGTTTTTACAGCATGCCCGGGAGGAAATGCAGCTTGCACACTCTATGTTTTTCTTTCGCTCCCAGTCCAGCATGGAAGAAATAGCTTTAAAGTACTAGATTACTAGACGTCAATAGCTTACACCGTTCACACTCGTGCTAGTGGTTCTGGTACATGCAGTACCACTTGAGCACGAACAGCGCGCCGTCCAGCTCTAGCTCGGCCGCGCTCAGCTGCTTCAGCCGCTTCTCGATGCTGCAGAGCAGAGCGACCTCCGGCGGAGTCAGGGTTTCTTCCACCTGGAATATAGGACTATTGGTTAGTATAAGTACCGGATATTGGGAAATAGGTGTATGTTACAGACATATGGAGTTCAAGAAAAAACTGCTGTTTGGGCAATTTAACTTTAATGGTATAATAATTTTTCGGTCCAGCTTTTTGACATTTTTTATTTATTAGTTTCATTACAAACAAAAAATACAAATATTTGTATTTTGTTGAAGCAGTGAAACTTTGAAATTATGTACTGAGAGTGCCATCTATTGTTGAGGAAATTTATGATAAAACCAAGTATGTAATTGTGTACAGCGCCATCTGTTGTCGAGTAGCTTTATGATAAGTTATCAACTACTCAACAACAGATGGCGGTTAAAAAAATATCATATTTTTAGGAAGCTGTAAAAATTTTAATGTATAAAAAGAACTTGCTATTAGATCTAGATCATAAATTCTAGACGTTAATTATTCATACACACATATATTCACGTCTTTATCCCTAATGGGGGCCAGAGCGTAAACGGCCTAAACAAAGGTCGTTTCAAACCTTTGTCTAAGGTGGCGAAAGTTTTGAGGGTTATTTAAGATAGATTTGTAGGTATATTGCTATAGTGACAGGTTGTCAGCCAAATTGCAATATACTGAAACCCTCGTGTCTCTTAGCTGGTGTAAACAGCATGCCGGGGAAGAAATGCAGCACATTCTATGTTTTTCTTTTGCTCCCAGTCCAGCATGGAAGCAACGTTAATTATTACGTTATCGAATATCAAATCAACCTATACTCCATTGGTGTTTAAGACATAATTTTTGCCGTACAAAATCGTCGCTTTAGTAAGGTGGGAATTATGTCTTAAATACGAATGTACAGTATGTATTAAATAGTTAGTTGCGGCATAAAATGGTGACTTGTACACGTCTGTAGTTGGTGTATTTATCAGCTAAATTACTGATTTTGCATGACTTTTAAAAATGTGTTAGTGTGTATACTAATAAATAAATAGACTTACATCGACGATGTTCTGGTGCGGCTCGTTGCGCAGGCGCATGCCGTGCACGAGGCTGCGCACGCGGCGCTGCTTGTCGAGCAGGCGCGCGTGCCGGCGCCGCGCGCGCAGCGCCCCCACCGCCACGTTGTGCAGCGCGCGGTAACACATCTCCTGGCAGGTCAGCGCCACCTATTGGAGAACACAAGCGTTTATTTAGTTTAAATCAATCAGTAACATATCAACTTATTCAAAACTAGTTGGTTACACTGACGTTTATGGGCGTTGTACTTCCATGCTGGTCTGGGAGCGAGAGAAAAACATAGAATGTGCCAGCTGCATTTCCTCCCGGGCATGCTGTAAAAACCAGCTAAGGGATCCGAGGGTTTCTGTATATTGCGGTTTAGGCGACAGGCTGACAACCTGTCACTACAGCAATATACCTACAAATCTATCTTAAACAACCCTCAAAACTTTGTCAGACGTGGCGGGACGACCTTTGTTTAGGTTGTGTACGCTCTGCCTACCCCATTAGGGATAAAGGCGTGATTATATGTATGTATGTATGGGCGTTGTATCCGTTACTGATTGATTTTTTGTAGTTTTTTAACCCTTTGGTTGATAAACAAACTGATAGGGGTTGCTCAGTCAACGATATTGAACAACTTTCAGTAAGTAATAAAAAAAGACTTCCATACAAAATATTCATCTCGATCAGACAATTTGTATGGAAAACCAAATTTTTGTTTTCTCTTCGTGAACGAATTTCCTGGTGGAAGTTGTTCAGTGTTGTTGACTGAGCAACCCCTATTAGTTTGCGTGACGCTGTCCCTTACACCCGGTACACAACACCCATAAACGCGTGACATATCGCGCTCGCTATATGAGATACATCGCCCAGTAACGTTTTTACTATTCAAAATTTAAATACTCGTAGATAAAAACTTACATCGTGTAATTTGACATAGTACAGGTATATCGCCTTCGCTAGGCCGCCGGCAGACGCGGCTTTCCTCATCGGCTGAAAATAACAAATACGATCTAATTTACAATACAATACAAATATTCTTTATTGCACATAAACAACACATTGTACAGGAACAAACATTACAAAACAAACAATAGTAAGAACAATAGTAAGAGTACAATTAGGCGGCCTTATTGCTAGGGTAGCAATTTCTGCCAGGCAACCTTTGCGTAATTTACTTGGTTCGTATGGATTCAAAAACTAACCTTATTGCCAAAGGAAGCTTATGAGCTGTGAAAAGCTAATATGGTTTTGATTGGCATGAAATTCTAACTTTTTTAAAACGTATATCATATTTTACTGGGAGCGAAAGAAAAACATAGAATGTGCCAACTGCATTTCCTCCCGGGCAATTTCATGCCTACCGCATTAGGGATACATACATACATATAATCACGCCTTTATCCCTAATGGTGTAGACAGAGCTTAAACGACCTAAACAAAGGTCGTTCCGCCACGTCCGACATAGTTTTGAGGGTTATTTAAGATAGAATTCTAGGTATATTGCTGTAGTGACAGGTTGTCAGCCCATCGCCTAAATTACAATAAACTGAAACCCTCGGATCCCTTAGCTGGATCTTACAGCATGCCCGGGAGGAAATGCAGCTGGCACATTCGGAGTTTTTTTTCTCGCTGCCAGACCAGCATGGAAGTACATTAGGGATAGAGGCGTGATTATATGTAAGTATGTACATCATATTGCATTGAAACATTGCTTTCAATAATACCAAATGAATGAAAATAATAATAGTCCTCCCACCGATTTTCGGTGATGGCGGCCAATCTACCGGAGATTTGCCAACTGCGCAGGACTTGTTTTTAGTGCCCAAGTGTTTGCGCTACACGCAGGTGCACTCTCTGTTCCCTCAATCTCTTATTCTGATGGGACAGACTGACTGACACGACTAGAGAGAATTCAGGCAAAGGACCGACTATTTACATGCCCATCTTACATGACAATCAGGTGATCAGCCTGCAATGTCCTAACCAAACTAGAAACAACAACACAAAGTCACTGTCCCCCGTCGGGAATCGAACCCGGGCCCTCCGGGTCGAGAGCCCATGAATATAATACCTGTACGCTGATCCAGTGTTCCTCGAGCAGTTTGTACGTGAGCTCCTTACATTCCTTGTTGGGCAACATGGCGTGCTTCTGTATGTCATCCTCTTCTATATACTCCTTAGTGCGGATCAACCTGCAGCGAATACGTTTCTAATCAGTCTAATTCTAAAATGAGTAAAAATCTTGTATATTCGAAGAGAAATCTAGACAATTTCGCTCTGTTCTCATACATGTAACATGCAACTTCTTCTTCTGTTGAGTGGGTATCGAGTCTATCGACCCGATGAACCCTGGTGTCAGAGTTTTTAAACCGCCTAGTAGCACAACTATCAGGCCTCTGCCATGGTCTTTGTGTAACGACCACTATCAAAGACAGCGACCGGGACCGACGGCTTAACGTGCCCTCCGAAAAACGGAATCTTTTTCTTTTTCAGACAATCAGGTGATTCAGCCTGCAATGTCCTACCCAAACTGGGGAAAAATACACAAAGTGATAAATTCTCAAATATCAACTTTGTGTTTCCCCCCTGGGAATCGCACCCAGGACCTCCGGATTCCCAGGAGTCCATGGCACTAGCCACTAGACCACGGAGGCAGTTAACTTATTAGAAAGGTATATGCAACTAACTTATTAGAAAGGTATATGTGAGTTTTGCTGTTGCCGGCGGCTGAATTCGTTTTATTAAAGGAGAACGACCTAAGTATGGATGTATGTGGTATATTATATTCCTCCATGGTTTGGATAACAGATGGAAAATCAAATACCGGAATATCCTGGCGGCGTGCTCGCCGAGCCGCTCGGCGAGCAGCTGCTCCGCGAGCGAGGCGACGAGCTGCTCTGTACTGTAAGTGTATAGTTACCGGAATATCCTGGCGGCGTGCTCCGCGAGCGAGGCGACGAGCTGCTCTGTACTGTAAGTGTATAGTTACCGGAATATCCTGGCGGCGTGCTCCGCGAGCGAGGCGACGAGCTGCTCTGTACTGTAAGTGTATAGTTACCGGAATATCCTGGCGGCGTGCTCCGCGAGCGAGGCGACGAGCTGCTCTGTATTGTAAGTGTATAGTTACCGGAATATCCTGGCGGCGTACTCGCCGAGCCGCTCAGCGAGCAGCTGCTCCGCGAGCGAGGCGACGAGCTGCTCTGTACTGTAAGTGTATAGTTACCGGAATATCCTGGCGGCGTGCTCCGCGAGCGAGGCGACGAGCTGCTCTGTACTGTAAGTGTATAGTTACCGGAATATCCTGGCGGCGTGCTCGCCGAGCCGCTCGGCGAGCAGCTGCTCCGCGAGCGAGGCGACGAGCTGGCGGGCGGCGGCGGCGGCGCGCACCACGTACAGCCCGCCCTGCGCGTCGCCCACGCGCCGCACGAACCCCGCGCCGTTCTCCTCTAAGACATAAGTTACCATTTAGCCAAAATAGTATTCAAATGATGCGCTCGCTTCGCTCGCGTAACGTATCGCTTCGATTTCCGTGAGTAGAGTGGCCGGCTTTGCTCGCGTAGCATAACATACTGAATCAAAATTCTTTAATTGTCGCACTCGCTGCGCAAGCATTCTTATGAAGTATCTCGTTCCCTTTGCTCGTAAAACGTGATCTAACTTACTTTACTAATGTTTGTACGTCCAAATTGGCTTTGTGTTTGCTTTCAATAATTTAAAAAGTCGCGTTCGCTACGCTCGTGTAATCCATATGTCAAGTATTATTACAAGTAATAAGTATTTTTCGTAAATTTTCGCCCTCGCTACACTCGCGGTGTCACAGTGCACGTATTAAATAGTTGACTTTCACGTTATGAATATTTTAAAGAATTATTTGTCTTTTCCGTAAATTTTCGGGCTCACTCGCTCGCGTTCGCTATTAATGTTAATTGTTTGTATAAATAAATTCTGGTTACAAAAAGTTTGCTTACGCTTCCCTCGCCGATTGTATTTTTTTATACAATTTTTTAATGCCAAGTTTTAAACTTGATGGAAAAATGGTGTACCCAGAGACCTATTGCGATCTACTGGAAAAAAATACTAAATAGCTTTGAGCTAGGGGGCTCGCCAGAGGTCTTTTGTATACAGAGGTCTTTAATTTAGATCTTCCATGCTGGACTGGGAGTGAGAGAAAAACATAGAATGTGCCAGCTGCATTTCCTCCCGAGCATGTAAAAACCAGCTAAGGGATCTGAGGGTTTCAGTATATTGTAATTTAGGCGATGGGCTGACAACCTGTCACTACAGCAATATACGTACAAATATTTCTAGAATGGCCCTCAAGACTTTGTCAGACGCGGCGGAACGGCCTTTGTTTCATATTTATTTAGTTTAGGTCGTTTACGCTCTGCCTACCCCATTAGGGATAAAGGCATGATTATATGTATGTATGTATGTAGGTCTTTAGTAGTCACAACTACAGCTACATTACCTAGCACTTTGAGGTACTGGTCGAGGTGTTGATGTAGTAAAGGTTTGTCAGCCAGCACGCGCGCTGTCTCACGCAAGTCGGGCGCCGCCGCCGGGTTGGACTCCGCAGCCCACGCGCAAGACGACAGGTACATCTGGACTAGTAGCTGCTGCATCAGCTCACCAGCTAGGAGATTAAAGAGGTTTTCGGTAAAAACAAAAACAAATTATAATTATTTCGATCTAGTGCACTATTGCGTTGGTAATTTTTTGCGCCAAAAAAAAACAAAAAAAAAAGAACTTTGGAATTAATTTATATTTATAGGCTGTCTGAACCACCATTGTAATTTCAGATTCATAGCCATCATCCGATATGGTCTAGTGGCTAGGATACCTGGCTCTCACCCAGGAGGCTCGGGTTCGATTCCCGGTATCGGAAATATCTTTTTACATTTTATTTTTGTATTTTGTATAAAATAGAGCATATTTTTTTATTTATTTATTACATACAAACAAACAAATACAGAATAAACATAGATCTTCATTTGTAATTTTTTATTTACTTTTTACTTACCATTTTCATCAATGCGACGGGTTATAGCTTTAACCATAACTTCATCTCTAAAGTCCTGGTGGAATCTGTCATAATTTACCTTCCAGTAAACATCTGAAAATAAGATTTTCTCGTATGAAATGGTTCATGGTGTATGGAAATAATGGCATAAAAATCTGTTAGGTTTTATTTTTAATTTAATAAATAAAATCTACTCATTTAGTAGATTGGTAGATTAGTATATTTAGATTTAGTAGATTTTATAACATGCCATTATAGCATATTCCAACTTGTATAACCAATATATGGAAAAATATAAATGGTATTACAAATTAAGCTGTACTGTAGACTTTTCTTTTGCTGTCATTCAATCAAAAATAATATACTTCCTATCACTAGCCTCACTGACATCCCCGCTGTTGATGGCATTGATCAAAGGTTGCCTGGTAGAAATTTCTGCATTAGCAATAAGGCCGCCTATATTGTATTGTCACGTTTGTTCCTTTTTATTTCTGTTTCTTTGTGCAATAAAGAATTTTGTATTGTATCAAGACTCGCACATCTAAATCTGGCACTATAGTGGCCACAGGAACCAGGCTCGGGATTACGCTGCCTACCTACAATTCGGCAACGGCAGCCTGCCGGGTGTAGCTTGCTGTGGCTATACATCGTTAATACTTACTATCATTGGCCTCGCTAACAGATCCCCACTATGACAACATTGATCAAGAAGGTTGGGTACTATAGTGGCTATGTGGACCAGGGTCAGGATTTCACTGCCTTCTTTCAACTCAGCAACGGGAACCTGCTGGATGTAGTCCACTGTGGCTATACACCGTTAATACTTACTATCATTGGCCTCGCTAAGAGATCCCCACTATGACAACATTGATCAAGAAGTTTGGGTACTATATTAGCTATGTGGACCAGGGTCGGGATTTCACTGCCTTCTTTCAACTCAGCAACGGGAACCTGCTGGATGTAGTCCACTGTGGCTATACACCGTTAATACTTACTATCTTTGGCCTCGCTAAGATCCCCACTACGACAGCATTGATCAAGAAGATTGGGTACTATAGTGGCTACATGGACCAGGGTCGTGATTTCACTGCCTTCCTTTAACTCAACAACGGGAGCTTGCTGGATGTAGCCTGCTGTGGCTATACATATTATTACTTACTATCATTGGCCTCGCTAACATCCCCACTATTGACAGCATTGATCAAGACTCGCACATCCAAATCTGGCACTATAGTGGCAACGGGGACCAATGTTGGAATCTCGCTGCCTTCCTTCAGCTCTGCAACCGGGGCCTGCTGGATGTAGCCCGCTGTTGCTATGCTTGTGAATGTTTCTTTAAGCTTCACTACTGTGATATTCTTTTCCTGAAGATTGAAATATAATAATATACATTTGATTTTTAATTGGTACAAAAAAAAAACTTATAATATTATTAATATTCTTCTATGCTGGTCTGGGAGGGATAGAAAAACATAGAATGTTCCAGCTCCTCTTTCTCCCGGGCATGCTGTAGAAGTCAGCAAAAGGGATTTGAAGGTTACAGTGTATTGTAATTTAGGCGATGGGCTGACAACCGGTCACTACAGCAATACACATTACAATTTTAAATTTTCCTCAATTTTTGACAGATGTTCCGATAGCGCCTTTCACGAGGCGTTTTACGCTCTGCCTACCCCGTAAGGGATAAAGGCGTGATTTTATGTATGTATGTACAACAAATTTTGCTAGGTAATCTATACTAATAATTATAATAAAGAGTAAAACTTTGCATGTGTGTTTGTTGCTATTAAACTCAAAAACTACTAGACCACTTTTATTGTATGACTACTTTATTAGCTTAGGAGAATAACTCATTCTCACAGGAAAACTCCTTAAGCTACTGGTAAAACTGCTGGCAGGAAGCAAGTTAAAAAAATTGCCTATACAAAACTACATACATACATATAACCACGCCTTTGTCTCTAATAATGTATATTGCATGCAAGAAGAGAACGTGGGGATTTGATAGACACTTTCAAAATTTTAAACGGCCACTATGACCTATCTAACTTTGATGCCCTATTCAATAGTGACCAAAATAGCCGTTTGCGAGGTCATAGCATGAAATTGACAACTTGTTTCTCACACAACAACCCACACAAGCACTTTCTTTCAAATAGAGTGGTTGCTAATTGGAACAAGCTACCTCAAGATGTAGTGACAGCCCAGAATACAAATGTCTTTAAGAACAAATTGGACTAATACCTACAAAACTTCAATAAGACAAGCAAATCGTGAACAATGGGATACAGGCACTATCAGTTGCTACAACTGCCTGCCTGATTAAATAATATAAAAATAGGGTAGTCTCTAGTATGGCAGAGCATAAATGACGTTAACAAAGGTTGTTTTGCCACGTCGGACAAAGTTTTGAGGGTTATTTAAGATAGATTTGTAGATATTTTGCTGCAGTGACAGGTTGTCAGCCCATCGCCTAAATTGCAATATACTGAAACCCTCGGATCCCTTAGCTGGTTTTTACAGCATGATCAGGAGGGAATGCATCTGGCACATTCTATGTTTTCCTCTTGCTCCCAGGCCAGCATGGAAGACAAAACTACATATACCTTATCATCTTTATATTTAGTGGCTATTGTGACCAGCAAGACAGTGGCAGTGCAAATAGCCCTTTGGAGCAGTTCTTCCACGATCAGCTCTGCTTCACTGCCAAATTTACTTTTCATTCGCAATAAATACCTGTAAATAACAAAAAGTATAATTTATCACACCTGACATCTAAGTATATTATTTTTTTTCAATTTTAAATTCATAATTCTAAATCACTTTAATAATGGAAAAGGGATTAGGTGTGATTAGGGAATGTTGTGGTATGAAAGAAGATATAGTGACAGGTATTGACAAGGGAATGCTTAAATGGTTTGGACATGTTGAGAGGATGAGTGAAAGCAGGTTGACCAAACAGATATATATGGCGAGTGTGGATGGAAATGTTGGAAGGGGAAGGCCTTGACGCACATACTTTGATCAAATTGGGGACGTCCTAAAGAAAGGTCAGGTCAAAAGTACCCTACACCGACAAGCATGTATGAAAAGATTAATTAATGTAGATGAAGTGAAAGAAGTATGTAAGGAAGTGGAAAGATGTGGTCTCTGCCTACCCCTCCGGGAAAGAGGCGTGATTATATATATGTATGTATGGAAATAACAAGGATAACATAAGAAAGTATAACAGCTTTATATCTAGAATAACAATTTCTTACCTTGGATATCTAATCAATAACAACACATTTTCAGGGATAAGCTTGTAGTCGGCAATGACTTCATTTTTGAACGGCTCAAAACTTGCCAAATCAAACTTTAACAGCGTTCGGAGACTATCAACAACCTGGAAAAAATATAATTAATAACAGTAAAATGTTAATAGTAATTGAAACTACGGATTTAGCTATTAAGAAGTTAGGTAAATTCACAAACATAACCTAACTGCACAATTAAAAAAATAGTATTACCTGGACTCTCGGGAGGCCTGTGGACTTCACAATCATTCCAATAGGCTTACCACCATACGTGAACAAATCGTTGCCGACTTGTTGCACGATTTCACCGAAATATTTATGCAAAATCTCAGACACAACACGACCAAGTTGGTGCGACATTTTAGCCTGTTTTACAAATATTTGCAGAATTTAGAAATGTACGCTTAAACATATATCACTTTACAGTTAGTTTCATAGATTAAACTATATGTATTCGACTTAAATAATAATTTATTTCCTAAAAATACAAACATAACCTATTCGTAGTGTTTACAGTAAAAATGACAACTATGTACTTTCGTGGCACAATTTTGATGATGTTTAAAATGAAAATTCACCGTCGCTGTAGCTCGTCTTGCGCAATACCTTAGTCTATAGTCATTGATAATAAACGCGACACTGTCAAAAAGCGTTTTGTTTGAAATGTAAGAGACATAGTTCTTTTATGAAACTGAGACAAAAGAAATATTCTGTATAGCGGTATCCTTTTATTCTATTTCATTTGAACGTACAATTATATACCAAAAAGCAAAAATAGCAAAAACAGCTAAAATTATTTTTTAGAATATTGCAGTTTTGCTAGTGTTTTAGTGTTATTTTTAAGATATTTCTACACTAAAATGAATATAAAAAGTGCCGCCATAAATATATTAAAACGAGGTGTTGAATTAGACACAAAGAAACGATACACTGAAGCACTTGTTTGTTACCAAGAAGGCCTTCAGATTTTGGTGGATGAATTGAAAAGTTTGTGTTATTTTCCTGCTAATTTATTTATCTAAGCATAAAGTACATTGTTTTGATTGCTGTTTGTTATTTTTAGAGGAGCCAGATGATACAACAAGGAATTACTTGAGAAAGAAAGTGGAAGAGTATATGGGACGAGGAGAAATTATAAAAAAGTTGGTATTAGATCAGAAGGAAGCTGGTCAGTTTCACGAGCAAGTGCACATAGAGAACAACTCCACCGGTCACAGCTATAAGACATTGTTTGGCAGGTTTCTGGATGAAGAGATTCAGTTTGTTGTAGTTGAGGATCCTTATATCAGAAGCTACCATCAGGTTTGACAAGCATTTGTACTCTTAGTTCTATTTTGTCCTGGTATAAAATACCCAAATTTTTGTAAACTCATGTTTTGTGTAAAAATATCATTTTTTTTTTTTTTTTTTTTTAATATTTGATAGGCAATCATACAGTAGAATCCGCTTATAACGACGGCCAGGGGACCGGCGAGTTTACGTCGTACTAACCGGACGTGGTACTAAACAAACTTACTATTTTAGTAATGTTTATTATTAAATTATCCTATTTTGTACACCTCCTCACATAAAGCTCCCGCAAATTACTACTGTACAATAAAAAGCCTCATTTCAATCAGCAACGATGCGCAAATAAGGTGGTGCGCGAGTCGAAAATAGCTTCCCTACCTATGATTCATCCATTAACAAACACGTTAACGCTCGACGTTGTTGTAACCGGTCAATTTTTCTTGTAACTGGATAAATTTTGTATAGAATCCCGTCGCTATTAGCGATCGGTAGTTATAAGCGCAGTCGTTAAGTCGTTATAAACGGATGCTATTTCATAGTGGCTTATATTGAAACCAAACAAATGCCTATACTTACGTCACTATAACCGATTGGTTGCTATAAGCGGAGTCGTTATAATCGGATTCTACTGTATAAATAAATAGTCATAAATATGAAACGGGTAGGGTTAGTTTTAAGTATAAGTTATAACTATAATGGAAGGCAAATCATAAGTGCTTCTTCTTCTTCTGTCGAGTGGGTATCGAGTCTATCGACCCGATGAACCCTGGTGTCACAGTTTTTAAACCGCCTAGTAACACAACTATCAGGCCTTTGACATGGTTTGAGTAACGACCACTATCAAAGACAGCGACCGGGACCAACGACTTAACGTGCCCTCCGAAGCACGAAATCTTTTTCTTTTTCGGACAATCAGGTGAGTCAGCCTGCAATATCCTAACCAAACTGCAGAAAAATTTACAAAGTGATATATTCTCAAATATCAACTTTGTGTTTCCTCCCCTGGGAATAGAACCCAGGACCTCCGGATCAGGAGTCCATGGCACTAGCCACTAGTCCACGGAGGCAGTTATATAAGTGCTTAAAAGGTATAAATAATCAGGTTCTTCTATGAATGAAGCAGTGAAAATACCTAAATTTTACGTCTGGTAACCTCTGTAAACATTTAATATTTATTTCAGTGTCAAAACTTTCTACGGCTCTGCGAGTTACTAGTCCGGTCATGTGAAAATATCAAATACATAGAACTGATAACTTCCAGAGATGACCAGTCAGAGAGAAACCAGCATGAGTGGTTCTCAAACTTGACACATGATCTGAACAAGTACAAAGTCCGACTCATAATCAAATATAAGGAGACTTTACATGATAGACAAATAACGTAAGTGGATATTATTTTAGCATTTGTGAGGCAATCTTGAGATTTTATACTGTTGTACTGTACTCTGGACCTCGCAGCAAATGAATGCCATAAAATATGATATATAAATAAAGATTTTACTAATAGCATAGTAGAAATATTGAGTAGCTTTCTATCTCTGAGTGATACTAAAACTATGTATCATTTCTTTGTTTCTAGGTTGAGTACTGGGTGGATAATCAAAATAGGCCGAGGTTTAGATTTCTTCAAAGCCCCTGAACACAAGTTCTGTTTGGGAATGTATGATATGGACCTGAGACCTTGCCACGAAACTACAGTGGATATAGTACATTCAAAAAACGTAAAGCAATCTTATGGATGACAATATTATAAATTTTTGTAAGTTTTTCACCGTAGTATTAGGCTAAATTTAATATTTTTATGTAAAAATAAAATTAATTCTTATTTTATAATATACGGAATTTTCATTCGTTCGTTCGTTCATTGTGTTGATAAAGTCTATCAGCAGATGGAGCTCTATAAATTAGTAGTACTTGCTACTCGACACTAGATGGCGGTGTTACGAGTGTTAACTTTTGTTACAAACAGCAGTTTTGGCGGTAATTTCAAAATAGCACAGCAAGGTACTATTTGCTTTTGAAATTATTACTATATTATATTATTCCATGTTACAAAAAAAATAATGTATGTCGAAAAAGTAGACTTACCTAAATTTTTTATCCGAATTCAACTGAAGGTTATCTAAAGGTAAAAAGACCTAAACAATACTAATTTCTTGGTCTCGTCGAAAAATCAAGGGACGACAGTTTATAGTAAAATTAAAGCACATTTTCATAATTTGATGATATACTTTATTGAAAACAAAAATAACAATCGTGCAGGCGTAATGTCTACCTGATTTATACACTATGTTGTCTATTTTATTACACAGTTCATAAAAGCATAGATTTTATAAGTTTATGGTACAAATAAACTACAACATAAAATGGGAATTAATAAGTAGAGTATAAAAAATACACATGGGGTGATGCGCTGAAGAAAACACTAAATGTTTTGCTTATGACGTAGAGTAAAATAATCCGGTGGTCAACCTTACTAAAGTCTCACTAAACTAATCTAAGTGATATTTGTAAAGGCTTAGATAGCACAAAATTATAGGACTAGTACAGAACAATATTCTTAAGTATTTCGAGTAGGTACCATAATAATACCAAAGTATGGCCTCTAGTTGCTTACATTCTACTTTTTACGTATAAATATGATAAGTTCATAAAGGTCCAAGCATTATACAAAGCCATAATAGGTACATAGTAATTCTATGTATGTTTTATTGAATAAACTTTTATTTACAATAACACTCATAAGAAAAAAGTGGAATGCAAAATTAACTTTCAGACGAAGCATGCAAAAAACTGTAGTCTCAATCACATTTCATAATTATTTTGAAATAGATTTTCAGTCTCAGAATAAAACGATAAGCCGACTAAGTCATACAACTTCGCAAAGAATAACATCGGCGACTTTATTTGGGCCGGTTCATATTCCTCATCCTCAAGGTATTGCGGGAAGGAATAACCCGACCAAATCAAACATAGCTCTCTTGCTTCGCGGAGAACAACATGAGCGACTCCATAAGATGCGGCCGGATCATATCGTCGACGTCTTTCTGGTGATCTCGGAAGGCTTGAGGGTGATGCTTGTAGATGGTGCGGAGGGACTTCAGCGCGTGTATGAGGGTCTGGTCGGGGTTGAGGTCGGGGGTGGGGGGGTTGCGCTGCGACCTAACCAGGCGGGCTAGGAGCGGCACCCCCTCTAGTTGGACGATCTGGTGGGCCACGTCGGGCACTACTACCAATCTGTGGGGAGAGATGGTGAGGTCAGTGGGATCTTCAAGTACCAACAGTTACAAGTTTTGTGCAGAGACTGGACAAGTAACAGATAGGTGCCCAGCTGTTTCTTCGTTGTATGGAAATGCTTATGCCTGAAGAGCTTGGCTTCAGGATCTGTTCCCTACATAGCCAAACTCTATTTATCTCTAGATTGGATTTAAGAGCAATCCTAAAATTTTATGGTCAGTAAAAAGCAGTAGGTTTGCCTCTAGGCCGAAATCCATTTCGGTTCGCTTGGTCATCGAGAAGGTTTACCCTCTTTTATTAGAAGCGTAAGTCAAAGGGAACTCACCTAGAGATAGCCTCAGCAGCGTGGCAATGCAGGCGGGCCTGCGCGCGCAGCTCGGCGGCGCGGGGCGCGAGCGCGGGGGCGCTGCGCGTGAAGCACACCAGCGCCACGGGCAGCGCGGGCAGCGCGCACAGCGGCAGCGTGCAGCGCGGGATGCGCGACAGGGACGCGAGCAGCGACGCCGTCTGTTCCTGCGGGGAGAAGATAGTTTAACAGCGGGCCGAGAGAGGGCGGTGTAAGTTGCGTAAATCGCGATGATGATGAAGTTTCCACAAAGTTGAAAAGTGAGTTTTGAACCCAGCACAATAATGATGCTGTAAGACAGAGCATCCCCAAGGGTCAAGGACATCGCCTTCTTGGCAAATGCTGGCCTATTGGTCAAAGATTTTCGAGTAACATTGGTGCATTGCTTTTTAATCATTTGAAGATTCGTCCAAAATGAATTATCATAATTGTGACTGACGGAAATACTTTATTTGATGCTGGAAGAGATAAAACGAGAAATATCAAAATTTACCTGCAAGAACACGGAGATGTTGGGCCCGCGTCTCTTGACAGCGTCCAGCAGACGTTCCACGGTCCTGTGCTTGCTGAAGACGGCCACGATGTCAGACTTGGAGTGCTCCTCCTTATTCTCCAGCTCCAATTCCCGCACCAGGTTGACAAGGCATGCCGTGCAGAGTAGCAGCAGTTGGCAACATTCTGTGCGAGATAGGAGGCCTGGAGGAAAGGAGATTGTTGTTTTTAAACTTGGGGTTTTAAAATGCATCTACATAATCACACATTTTTTTATTGATATGTCGAGCAAACAGCGTGAAAACCAGTACCCTCGTTCAATCACCTAGATTAGGAGATACGGGAATAGGCTATTATTATTATTATTTAGTTATATTTCTTCCATGCTGGCCTGGGAGAGAGAGAGAAACATAGAATGTGCCAGCTGCATTTCCTCCCGGGCATGCTGTAAAAACCAGCTAAGGGATCTGAGGGTTGCAGTATATTGTAATTTAGGCGATGGGCTGACAACCTGTCACTACAGCAATGTACCTACAAATCTATCTTAAATAACCCTCAAATCTTTGTCAGACGTGGGGCAACGATCTTTGTTTAGGTCGTTATCGTTTGTTGGGTCGCTCTGCGTACCCCATTAGGGATAAAGGCGTGATTATATGTATGTATGGGAATAGGCTAGGATGATGATGATGATGCCGAGCAAACACTGGATTTTAGGAACTAAGAGAATCGTCAGGTATTCGGAAGTGTCATTTGTGTCCGCCACTCGTCTCAGACAAATCAACAAATGATGGGGCAGTTGCCTTTACCTAGGATGTCAGCCTGTCGCGCTTTCCACAGGTGCGGAGTGGACTCTGATGGACCACCGTCAATATCAGATCAGAACCACGAAGTATCGTGGTTATCACTCCAAAATAAAAGAGTTAAAGTCAGAGCTATGATGATATCCTTCATCAACTTCCTAATTTAGGTACATGAAAAACAGGATGTTACCTGTGATATTCTCGATGATGCTGTTGAGGTAAAGATGAAGCTGTGTCAGGTCGTAGTGTCCCCTCAACCAAGGTGCAGTGATTTGGGTCAGGACCGTGATGGCTTCCCTCATCTGAGGCTCAGGGTTGGACCGGTCTGACAAGATGTCTGATAGGATCTCGATGCCTCCACCCTGGGGGAGAAATACTGTGTTAAGATCGGTTTATAATGTGGCAAGAGGTAGGACTGGTTGGGTTCGAAAAATTACGTAGGTGTCATATTTTGTACTTTATTTGTTGGACTATCTGTTCATTCATGCTGGCCTGGGAGAGAAAGAAAAACATAGAATGTGCCAGCTGCATATCATCCCGGGCATGCTGAAACCAGCTAAGGGATCTGATGGTTTCAGTATATTGTAATTTAGGCGATGGGCTGACAACCTGTCACTATAGCAATATACCTACAAATCTAACTTAAATAACCCTCAAAACTTTATCAAACGTGGCGGCGCGACCTTTGCTTAGGTCGTTTACACTCTGCCTACCCCGCTAGGGATAAAGGCGTGATTATATGTATGTATGTATGTATCTGTTCATTTATTGACAACATGGCAACAGATACAGAAAATCTAAGTAAAAATTACTTAAAGGTAGACAATCTGTTATGACTTTGTTCCTATTGCCTGTCACCTTCCGTTTACTGATGGACTTCAATATTTTTTTATTTATTTTATTGCAGAAATATGTTATCTAAGTTGGTCAGTACACTTTTATCACCACCATACACACCCTACATTGTTTATTTTGATAAAATAAGAACCGATAATTCATTTGCAATGCTCACCTATCTAAGTACTTGATCGTATCCGTTTTGCTCAATATGAATGAAAGAAATAATTGCTAGTAAGTATGTATTTGCTTCCTTCCTAAGTCTAGGACACGCGCGAGGATTACTGTCGAAACTATCGACAAGCAATAAATAAACCTGTTTTTGCTGTTAATAATTTCTAATATTTTGATTTCGGTAGTCTTAGTGGTGAAAGACATGCGTTTCTTGTGACTGAGTTTGATATTTAAGGCACTTTTCAATGAAATTTAAAATGGATGCTAACTTGTTTTTCAGCCCATAATTTGCGTTTCCATTACAACTTGAAAGAAATTCAAATCTCGAATCAGCAATAATAATGTTTGTGACAAAGTTCTACCAAGTTGCAAAGAAACGTCAGTTCAATAGATTCAAATTACTTTAGTCTGGTCTGGCTGGATTGTAAAATTCTACTGAAAAAGGCCATAGATAGACATTTGCTCACCCACATCCTAAGCCCAAATAAAATATAGTTTAAATTTAAAGGTAAAGTCATAGTGGTCACCGGATTTACCGGCGGCCTGACTTTTACCGGCCTGACGTCTACTCATCTACTAGAAACCCAGTACTTAATTATTCATTGGTATTACTTGCAAATCCCGAATAGCTAGTTCAGGTTCAAGGAAACCCGAGGACAATGCACTTGCATGACGTGGTCTGTTCTCTCGAGTGGAACTCAGCAAAACAGTCGATTATACCGAATTACACAGAATTAGTGGCGGCAAGATTTTTACTATTGAGACACGCTAAGCAAATTGCTATGCTATCTCAGCAATAAATAACACAGAAATTTGTTGGCTACTTTTTGTTTTATGAGGTTAATTAGCATCTGTTATCAAATTTCTTTTATACAACTTGCACGTATTCTAAAGACAGACGATATAGATATTGGATACATTTTTGGTTTATTTTTCTCTCGATTATAAGAATTATTCCATGCTGGACTGGGAGAGATAGAAAAACATAGAATGTTCCAGCTTCCCTTCCTCCCGGGCATGCTGTAGAAGTCAGCAAAAGGGACTCGAGGGTTACAGTGTATTGTAATTTAGGCGATGGGCTGACAACCTGTCACTATAGCAATACACATTACAATCTAAAATTGCCCTCAATTTTTGACAGACGTGGCGAAAGCGGCTTAGGCGGCTTAGGAGTTTGACGCTCTGCCTACCCCGTAAGGGATAAAGGCGTGATTTTATGTATGTATGTATGTATAAGAATTATAACTTACAAACCGTTTACTTAGTAAACAATGTAAACTTTACTCAGCCAGACACCAATGAAAAGTCTATGAATACGAGTATAAAGAATATCATCTGTATTAAGACAAGTTTACATTCATACATATACTCACGCCTTAATCCCTAATGGGGTAGGCAGAAGGTCATCGGCCCAAACAAAGGTTGAGCTACGTCTGACAACAGCTATTGAGGGTAATTTTACATAGATCTATGTATTGCTGGCCTGGGAGCGAGAGAAAAACATAGAATGTTCCAGCTGTATTTCCTCCCGGGCATGCTGTAAAAACCAGCTAAGGGATCCGAGGGTTTCATTATATTGCAATTTATTCGATGGGCTGACAACCTGTATACACCTAATACACCTATATACCTGTGTCACTACACCAATATATCTACAAATCTATCTTAAACAACCCTCAAAACTTTGTCAGACATGGCGGAACGACATTTGTTTAGGTCGTTTACGCTCTGCCTACCCCCTTAGGGATATAGGCGTGATTATATGTATGTATGTATAAATCATTTACTCAGCCAGACACCACTGAAAAATCTATGAATACGTGTATAAAGAATATCATTTTCTTCGTCTCGAGTAAGGCTTTAAATCCCAGACGCCCAGAACGTGGCCATATCAACACCCTTTTGAACTCGAGAAGAAGAAGATGAAGAAGAATATCATGTTTATTAAGATAAGTTTACAAACCTCTTCCATGCTGGACTGGGAGAGATAGAAAAACATAGAATGTTCCAGCTGCCCTTCCTCCAGGGCATGCTGTTGAAGTCAGCAAAAGGGACTCGAGGGTTACTGTGTATTGTAATTTAGGCGATGGGCTGACAACCTGTCACTATAACAATACATATTACAATCAAAAATTGTCCTAAATTTTTGTCAGACGTGGCGAAAGCGCTTTTTACGAGGCGTTAAACTCTCTGCCTACCCCGTAAGGGATAAAGGTGTGATTAATGTATGTATGTATGTTACAAACCTCTTCAAACTGTTTGACAGCGTCTCCAGTGACGCAGACGGTGGCGAGAGCTCGTAAGGACAGCGCCTTGATGGAACTCTTGTTACTCTCAATGATGGCCGTCAGCAGAGCCCTGGGCACGCCGCAGTCCACGAACGGCAGCTCGGTGATGCTCTTGATGACCTAACGATACAATAACATTAACACTAAAACGGGGGTTTTCCGAGGGTTTTAGTATATTGTAATTTAAGCGATAGGCTGACAACCTATCACTACAGCAATATACGTACAAGTCTATCTTAAAAAACCCTTAAAACTGTCAGACGTGGCGAAACGACCTTTGTTTAGGTCGTTTACGCTCTGCCTACCCCATTAGGGATAAAGGCGTCATTATATGTATGTATGTATGTATAAATACGGGGTGTACGGGACACGTTCAAACAAACTTATTGGTTTTGCTCAGTTAACAAAAATGAACAACTAACACCAGGAAATTCTTTTAAGTAATGAAAAACAAATTTGGTTTTCCATACAAATTGTCTGATTGAGATGGTCACTTTGTACGGGACAGTCTTTTTTTGTCAATTTCCTGGTGGAAGTTGTTCAATTTCGTTAACTGAGCAACCCTTATCAGTTTGTGGGACGCTGCTTACATCCGTTATCACACAAGTAAAAGAGCTGTGGTAGCAATTTCTACCAGACAACCTTTGGATAAAGGGCAGTAAATGTAGAATGCGGAATTAGTGCATCTAACGGTTTTTTCCATGCTGGAGTGGAGCGATAGAAAAACATAGAATGTGCCAGCTGCATCTCCTCCCGGGCATACTGTAAAAACCAGCTAAGGGATTTGAGGGTTTTAGTATATTGTAATTAGGCGATGGCACTACAGCAATATACAGATCTATCTTCAACAACCCTCAAAACTTGTCAGACGTGGCGGAATGACCTTTGTATGGTCGTTTTCGGTCTGCATTAGGGATACAGGCGTGACAGTAAGTATGTATGTAACTGCTTTTTAACTGACCTTCACGCATTTCTCGTGCAGGGACCCTTCGGTAGTCTCGCTGAGCATAGCTAGGTGACCAATGGAGGTCAATGTGCTCTTGAGAATCATGTCCGATGGTGGTTCTTCTATGATTGATACTAAAGTCTGTGGACAAAAGCATACATAAAATCGTGACTATATTCTACTGGGTAATGCCCTCAAGTATATATGTGTTCTAGTTTAGACAGCGTCCCACAAATTGATAGGGGTTGCTCAGTCAACGAAATTGAACAACTTTCAGCATGAAATTCTTTAAAAATAATGGCTTTTCCGTAAATGTCTAAGGCGATCAGAAACTTTGTACGGAAAAGCCAATAATATTTTTCGTTTCCTGAATAAAAAAAAAAAACCTGGTGATAATTGATTAGTAGTATTAGTACTTCCATGCTGGACTGGGAGCGAGAGAAAAACATAGAATGTGGCAGCTGCATTTCCTCCCGGGCATGCTGTAAAAACCAGCTAAGGGATCTGAGGGTTTCAGTATATTGTAATTTAGGCGATTGGCTGACAACCTATCACTACAACAATATACCTACAAATCTATCTTAAATTACCTTCAATACTTTGTCAGACGTGGCAGAACGGCCTTTGTTTAGGTCGTTAATGTTCTGCCTACCCCATAAGGGATAAAGGCGTGATGGTATGTATGTATATATAATTAATTAGTTTCCTTGACTGAACAACCCCTATCAGATTGCGCTGCCCCATACACCCTATATGGGTTTTGATTCCCAATACAGTTTTAAATTGATAAAACTGATAAACTGCAGAAATATTGTATTTTTGATAGAAAATTGATATACAAATGATAATGGGTTGCACTGAACTGATTTTTATGCTTCACTACATAGTATAAATCAAAGTCGCTTTCTCTGTCCCTATATCCCTATGTATGCTTAGATCTTTAAAACTACGCAACGGATTTCGATGCGGCTTTTAACGGATAGAGTGATTCAAGAGGAAGGTTTATATGTATAATACATGCATAATATAGTAGAGAAACACTGATGATTTCCGTGCGAAGCCGGGGCGGGTCGCTAGTACATTATAATTTAGTATGAATGAAGTAAAATGCTTACAATACAAAATGTGCAGTCAGACTGTACACACCTCGTATATTTTTGACGAGTGTGAAATGTTAATATTTAGTTCCTACTGATCATAACTGCCTAAACTTCTTTCTGTCATATTTATTTGAATATTAACATGGATGCAACATTAGTTGGAAGTTTTCGCGTCTAATCAGCCGATCTATTTATGCATATTAGAAAACGAAGGTTTGAAATGAAAGTGAAATCTCATTTAAATGCTAATTTCAAATATCTTGGGATTTTATATTCTATTGAAGTTTTTCTCTATGCATTACTTTTCAGGGTGTAAGGGACAGCGTCCCGCAAACTGTTAGGGGTTGCTCAGTCAATGGAACTAAACAAGTATCAGCAGGATTTTTTTTCAGTAAGGGAAAAATAAAATTTGGTTTTTCAAATTTTTTGAACGAGGTGGGAATTTTGTATGGGTTTGTATAGCTATCAATTTATTTTTTCATCTTCTGCAAGTATTTCTTGGTGAAGTTGTTCAGTTTCGTTGACTGAGCAACCCCAATCAGTTTGCGGGACGCTGTTCCTTACACCCGGTATGTACATATTAAGTTGTATACGTGTCATATAATGTCCCGCAGAGAGGATATACATGTTACTTATGTATTATGATTGTTATTATCCTTATTATGAAACAAGGAAAACTGGAAAACCTGTGATGGATAAATACATACGCATTTAACATTGTAATATAATTTGATTTTCTATTTATATTTCCCGTTCACGATAATACATACATACATATAATCACGCCTTTATCCCCAATGGGGTAGGCAGAGCGTAAACGACCAAATCAAAGGTCGTTCCGCCACGTCTGACAAGGTTTTGGGAGTAATTTAAGACAGATTTGTTTTTCACGATAATAGAGACACCTAAATTAAATTCCTAAACACTTTATTAAAAGGGAATTAAAATTATTTAATATTCACCTCTATTTCAATTATTATTCGAAACATACCTTCATCTGTTGCACTAAAACAGCTTTAGTGGTCTCCAAGAATATTTCGATGAGAGCATCCAAGTGTTTCAGCACCAGATTCCAGTCCGTAGTGCTCTCATTCAATTCCAGTTTTACATCTTCGCCAATATCTATTAAAACAAAAAATATATTATGTAATAAGGATAACAAACAAAAAACAATAAAAGAAATCATCGTTTACCAAAATTAAAAGCAGATTTAAAGGAATATGAGTTAGTGAAAATTACTTCTATGTCACAAAACTATAAATATTCTATGTCAACTACTTAAGAACTCTTATTTTTAAATAAGAGTTCTTAAGTAGTTGACTACGGTATGGATCCATAAAAAATATTATCACAAGGGAGGTAAAGTGGCACGAAACATTCGTACAACCTCTACGTTACGACAAATACCTAACCCTTTTTGGCCTTCCTTTTGCTTTCTTTCGTTTCTTGCGCTTAAAGAACATCAGAAGAGCTACATACCTATCAGCTTCTGCAGATACAGTTGAAGGGACTTCTTTATCTTGTCCCATCGTTCCGGAGTCTCCCCAGGAGGCTTGGTGTTCAGCGTTATGCTGTGAGTGAGCACGAATTCGTTGATGTTTGCTACCAACAGGCAGATTTGCTCCTCGCTCGATGTGTTGGATTCTATTTGCCTGTAAAATATTTTTTGGTTATGTTTGGAATTTAAATGCGAGTAAAATTTAAATATTGCTTATGTAATTTAGTATTGTAAAATAAGTTGCAGTTTTATCGGTAGACAGAATTCACAGTAAGAATTGTTCAAACTTGTTCCGCGTCGCATTTTACTGCATTGTAAAAGAGATAGCTAAGGCCAAGGAAGATTATCAATTACGTATGCTAAACGCGGCTTCTTTATTAGAAGTTCTTGGGTACAGTTGCTATTTTTGCAGCCTGGTATCTAGCCCAGAACACTTGATGGCACCGCAGTGAATGTGCATTCTGCAAACTTGTTTAGCTGGTTCCCTTGCATAATCCCCGCATAATCACCGAGTACATAGGTGCAAAATTATTGCAAATGGTACAGCGCACTTGATAATGGCAATTTATGAGCAAGATCCTTAAGTATCCATGACCGGACCGTTCGTATCAATTTCAACATAAACATGGTTTTAATGAGTTGCCACGTTCTGGGCGTCAAGAATTCTAATATTTGATTTTGACTCGAGAAGAATGGGTGTTACCTTATGACGTCGCTGTACTGGTGTACTATGATCTGTCCGTGTGTTTGCACCTTCTTGATGTTGCCGGTGATAGTGGCGGAGCTGGCGGAGACCATGGCCTTCATCTCTGCGCCCAAGGGCTTGCTCTGCAGCGTGGTCATGCACTCGTTTTCACATGAGCTGACCAGATCACACAACCAATACTGAACTGGTTCAGGTTTCCTCTCACACATGCGCTCCAAATTCGTCTGGTCTATACTCCTCTCTCGGTACAAGATCTCATCTTGGCCATTGAGTACTACCCTGGAATATAAATGCAAGTGTTAATTTGCTATGAATGGTCAATTATGAAATTGTAATTAATTGCCGTGTTTATCTCGCAATGCAAGCTTAAGATACTTATTAGCATTGCTCATTAATTATTTAGCTAATGAATATTAAGGAAGGTCACGAAAAGATATAACTTACCCGCTGCTATTGAAGTTGTCCAATAATTTAGATCTTAATGACCTCTTGTTGCCTCTTGGTCCGTACATGTACTCATTTGGAGGCAACATTTTTGGTGTCGAGGTACAACCTAGGTCCATTTTAATATCATCAAAGTTTAGCTCATCTTTTAATTTTTCTCTCTTAGAATCATGTTTCAAGTCTTTGTTATTTTTGGAATCTGTTTCGTATGGAGGCTGTTTATCTTGGAATTGAGGTGGGGGGGTTAAACTGATGTTCTTCAGACATACGTCATCGTCAGCACAGTCTTTTGCGTGTAAGTTAATGTCGCTGTCTGTAGCGACAAGTCTTTCGTTATAATTAGGGATTAGTAATTCTTGTTCTGGGTATCCAACTATGACCCAAGAACTTTGTTCATAAACTCTGGGCAAGCCCAGTGAAGGCACTCTACTACCTTCTAATATGCCTCCAGCGTGTGTTTCTACTATACCAGGTTTCTCTTTCTTACCTGGGAAAAGTCTTAATAACTCCCTCTTATCTACTTTAGTCCTTTGTTTAGCTTTAACACCTGGCTTTTTGGTCGGCTTTAAGTGTAAACTGTCCACATAGTTCTTGCCTAGAATAGCTTTTGTTGGCTTATGAATTTCTTCATCGCGACTCTGGATAGATTCACCTGCATCATCCTCTTCTATGTAGCCTAATGAATGGTATCCATCTTGGATGTCCAAGATTTGTTGGTCTAATCTCTGAGCTTCGAAATTAAGAGACTTGTTTAGCCTATTTCTTTGGAATTTAGGTGTTACTGAGATTGGAGCATCTTCTTCGTTAGACATGCTTCTTCTATATTCAGGTTTTGGTTTTGATGTTCTTTCGGTTGGTACGTAAGATACATTAGATATCGGTGTTCGGACTCGGGGTTGATTGTTAACAGCGATTTCATTGTTGTCAGCTAGTTTGATATATTCCAAACTTTCATCTGACTTATTTTTGCTAGTTTCTAAATCCTTTACTTTCGCTACTTTGCTAACTTTGGTAATGCTTTCTGAGCTGGATACAAACGACTTAACAGGATACTTTTTCGATGGGCTTATTACGTTTAAATTTTTTACTGGTATTTCTTTGGTGTCTTTCAATATTGCACTTTTGTTAGGAGTATTTTCTTTATTGCTTTCGTTATTTGGAGGGGTTATCTTAATTTCTACCTTATTTCCTGTTTTAACAATGTTAGAGCTAGGGGTCTTCGGTGAGATATTTTTCTTATCAGTGACTTCTTTTGTTTTTTCATTGTTTATGTTTCTAGGAGCCGGGTATTTAGGTTCCGTTTTGTTGATATCATCAGTATCTTTATCTTTTAACAAATCCATGTGCTCCTGATCATTGTGTACTTCATAGTACATCTGTAAGTCGTAAGGTGTCTGTATCACGCTGCTACTGCGCAGGCGCGGTTTCGGTGTCGGAGCACCGGTGCTGATCATGTCAGGCATTTTTGAGCTGTCGACGACGTCTTTACTTGGCGTGTTTTGAAAATCTTTTGCCTGTTTCACCGTAACGTTTTCATTATTGTTGGAATCACTGCTACTGGATGACTTGTTTTTGCTGTCGTCAGCTTCAGGGGAGGGGTAATACTGCGATGGCGGCGGGGAGCTGTCGGAATCGGAGAACCCTGAGTCTTGGCTTTTGTGGCTGCCGGGGCTACCGTGTCTTAGCGGCCACTGGTTGATTTGCGCGTTGGGTTGCACGATGTTCTCTAAGCTGTTGTTCCTCTCAGCATGCTGGTTGGCAACCCAGACCGGTAGTTGTGGCTCCCAGTCGGGGTCAGCGCGTGGGGGGTCCTGCGCTACTGGGCTGCCTATAGCCGGCGGTGTGTCACCCCACCAGACCTTGCTCCGCGTTCGTTGGAAGTTCGACATCCTGAAACAAAGAGTTATTGTAAATTACTCGTGGGAAGGTGACAAGGGTGTAATGATCGCCCAAAATGACGTAATTTCTTGGTCCATTATAAGACTATACTTTGGTGCGCCCGACGGTGCGTGACGGCTAGTTCTTTGGGCGAGGGCAAATTATCTATTTAGTTTTGTTTTTTGTTGAATAGTCATGGGAACGTACTATTTGTATGTGTTAGTAATTGTGTCTTCCTCGAGACATCCTTGTACGAGGAAAACAGCTAAATCGCTTTGTTGTCATAATAATAATGTACACCTAGACGAGCAGATGTTAAAAACCGTTGCAGATTCTTTTGTGTTGCAGCGGAGTGCAAGCCATTCATGTTGACTGTGATTTTATTCCCCTCGTTTTTGACTTATGGGGTCACCTTGTACTACCAGTTACAAACCAATTAAATTTAAATTTTTGTCAAGTGCTCTTCAATCATTTTTTTATTTTTATAATTTAATTTTAAATATTTTAATTTAATATATTTTTTCATTACACAAATCGATTCTAACCACACACGGAACTGAGATAATCGAGTGAACGAACACACCTACAAATCCTCTTACTTTTTCTGGTTCCAATTTTAAAATCGCTACATTATTTCCGGCCTGATAACTCCAAACCGCGGAATCAATACACATTTTCCATGCGAATTGAAGCGTAGATCACAAACACAATAGCTATGAGTACATGAGTGATCGGCTACTATACAGGATGTAAAAAAAGCACTGTGTTTCTTGATACAAACTTTTCCAACAAAGCACAAACATTTTAACTGTGAAAATAATTTTGCTTCCTCTATAGAAAAATATAAAAAAAGTTAAGAAGTTATTTGTTTTCAGAGTATTTTTTTGCTTGTTTGACACCATTAGACTAGAGTTAGAACATGTGCAACAAAACCAGCTAAGGGATCCGAGTGTTTCAGTATATTGCAATTTAGGCGACGGGCTGACAACATGTCAGTACTGCAATACACCTACAAATCTATCTTAAATAACCTTCAAAACTTTGTCAGACGTGGCGGAACGACCTTTGTTTAGGACGTTTACGCTTTGTCTACCCCATTAGGGATAAAGGCGTGACTAAATGTATGTATGTAGAACATGTGGTTAAAATAATCTCATTACTATTTTACATCCTGTATAGTACCAACGACTACAATTAGGTACACGAGTGATCAGTTACTTTACTATAGAGCTTATTACTTGGTCAGTCCAACTTGAGGCTGTCTGTGAGTCAGTACATCTGAATCATGGTTTAATAACACAACTTGGTATGTTAGCATTAACACCAGCTGCGTATTAGTCAGGGTGCTTTGACGGTACATAGATAATTACATAAGTCTACATATACTTCCTTACCAAGCTTATACCAAAATAACTTTGTATTACATACATACATATGTATGTATGTATGTATATAATGACGCCTTTATCCCGAATGGGGTAGGCAGAGCGTAAACGACCAAAGAAAAGGTCGTTCCGCCACGTCTGACAAGTTTTGAGGGCTAGTTTAGACTGAAATGTGTATCGCTATAGTGACAGGTTGTCAGCCCATCGCCTAAATTGCAATACACTGATGCCCTCGAGTCCCGTAGCTGGTTTTTACAGCATGCCCGGGAGGAAATGCAGCTGGCGCATTCTATGTTTTTCTGTCGCTTCCAGTCCAGCATGGAAGAAAACTTTGTATTAGATGGGGAGAATAAGAAATTTGGTCCTCCCATATAAAATTATTATAATATAATACACTTTGTAGTATGGTTATGTAGTACTATTATATATTCTTTGGTATGGTGCAAATAAGTCCATTAAAAAAAATACCATTCGTATGGGAGGCTCAAATATGTTCCTTGGGGAAAGTTGTTCCGTTTCATAGGTAAGTTCACACCCTAAAGGTTAGTCAGAAAGTTTTTTACTCTCTGTATGTGGTATCGATGGTAGATTAGTTAGCCGACCTCATGAGATACGGGATAAGGCTAGGGAGATGATGATGATGTGGTATCGATAGTAGATTTGCCTTGGATTCGTCATAATAACTTTTTACCTCGGGAAAATAAAAAAAAAAACACTTTACGCGGTGCTTCTCAGTTAACTAACGTATTCGTGTCGATATAATATTACTGTTAGTAACGGAAGTGATAATGCATTTCTGATCGCAAACGGATATTCCGTGATATTGATGAGTGAGCCACATGAAATGGTAGATGAAGATCATTATTTAGCTACTAGCTTCGCTTGCTTCTGACATGTTTAGCGGGAAAGTTAGAAATGTGGAATTCGAACTTCCGCTGCAAAATAGCGGATTGGCAGTCTGAAATTCTAGATAAAAAAAAAATACTTTTCTTTTTGTATATATTCCATGCTTTTTTTTAAATAAAGAATATTTTTTTTTATAATAACTTCGTTTGATGTTATTTTTATACGATTATTTGATTACATATTTAATTTGAGTTTGTGAATGTGTCAAATAATATTCAACTATTACTGCTAAGCATTGGCGGCTTGAAAACTCTGACCTAATCTAGGATTGGGTCTGGTTTCCCTTCTGGGTTGCGGAGGTCAGATGGCAGTCGCTCTGTGTAAAAACCAGTACCCTCGTTCAATCCCCTAGATTAGGAAGCCGACCCCGTGAGATACGGGACAAGGCTAGGGAGATGATGATGATGATGACTGTAGGTACAAAGAAGGTACATAATGTCAAATAAAGAATATACCGGGTGTATCCGTCCCGCAAACTGATAGGGGATGGTCAGTCAACGAAACTGAACAACATTCACTAGGTTTTTTATTAGAGGATGAAAAAAGTATGACTTTCCCATACAAAATTACCACCTTGATCAGACAGTTTGTATGGAAAACAAAAAGACCACCTTGATCAAACAGTTTATATGTAATTTTTTGTTTTTATTTTTTGAATGAATTTCCTGGTGTTAGTTGTTCAGTTCCGTTGACTGAGCGTTCACTTACACCCCGTACTATGTATTTATTTACAAACATCAAAGCTAAGCGTTTTATCCGATACATATGAGTTGCATAACTGACAATAGCGTAACTTGGGTGGTCGCTGGCCAACTGCGCAAATTCAATCTGCGAGGAATCTATAATGCTAACATTGAGTCAAACGCGTCAAAAATAGCTTCAAACTTAAATGTATATCCTGAAAATTGAACCTAAACTTGAACCTACTTACATTATTTGTACCAGAATTCAGAATACTACGGACATACATATAAACGCCTTTATCCGTAATCGTTCCGTCACGTCTGACAAAGTTTTGAGGGATATTTAAGATAGATTTGTAGGTAAATTGCTGTAGTGACAGGTTGTCAGCCTATTGCTTAAATTGAAATATACAGAAACCCTCGGAACCCTTAGCTGGTTTTTTTAGTATGCCCGGTAGGAAATGCAGTTGGCACATTTTATGTTTTTCTCTCGCAATACTATCTACTTAGATTAATTCGATTGTGTGTTGTATAAAATACTAGCGACCCGCCCCGGCTTCGCACGAAAATTATCAGTGTTTCTCCACTATATTATGCATGTATTATACATTTAAACCTTCCTCTTGAATCACTCTATCCATTAAAAGAAACCGCATCAAAATCCGTTGCATAGTTTTAAAGATCTAAGCATACATAGGGATATAGGGACAGAGAAAGCGACTTTGTTTTATACTATGTAGTGATAGGCAGTAAATAAAATTAATATCTCGGCCAAAACGTTTACGTTTATAAACAAACCGTCTGACTGCACAAAAAGTTGATTAGGTAGTCGTGAGGTCGCGGGTTCAATTCTTGCCTCGCGCCAAGTTATGATGAAGATGAAGTAACATTTTTTTTTATGTTTGTAGGCCTGAGGCTGATGTATTTATCTGTATGTCTGTCTGTGTGTGATCTTTACGACCTTTGGTTTGATTTGACATAAAAATCATGATGCAAAATTCAAGTGGGTCATTTAATTCGCTTTGTTTGTTACATACATATAATCCAGAGCGTAAACGACCTAAACAAAGGTCGTTCAGCCACGTCTGCCAAAGTTTTGAGGGTTATTTAAGATAGAATTCTAGGTATATTGCTGTAGTGACAGGTTGTCAGCCCGTCGCCTAAATTACAATATACTGAAACCCTCGGATCCCTTAGCTGGATCTTACAGGAAGCCCGGGAGGAAATGCAGCGGGTACATTCTATGTTTTTCTTTCGCTCCCAGTCCAGCATGGAAGAAAATAACATACCTACAGCCTAGCCTATATTATTTCAATTACCAGTATTAGAATCAGTTGCATCTTCTGACCCGTATTGTTAACTTGTATGGTAGTGCTAATCGTTTGTAAAGTCTGCTAATGACTTCTAATTGTGTCTATTTCTTATACCTGTTCATTTAACAGGATTATGTCGTCATTTAGCCTCCTTACGGTGACAAACGTCCGATGTTTTGGTTAGGTAACTATTTTAGGAAGTATTTTTTTCTGTCGTTTGGGTTGTCAAGTCGAATAAACCGATTAACCCTGGTGTCATAGTTTTAGGTCGCCTAATAGGTTTTTACTTGGTATTTGTCACTACCTACGTCATTTTAAAGTATTTTTTTAGTAAGCCTGATATATCCTATTTTAAAGATACGTACATAGATATAATTACGATTTTATCCCTAATGGGGTAGGCAGAACGTAAACGACCTAACCAAAGGTCGTTCCGCCACGAATGACAAAGTTTTGATGGTTATTTAAGATTTGTAGGTATATTTATGTAGTGACAGATTGTCAGCCCATCGCCTAAATTATACTGTATATACTGAAACCCTTTGATCCCTTAGCTGGTTTTTACAGCATGCCCAGGAGGAGTTGCTGGCACATTCTATGTTTTCTCTCGCTCCCATTCCCAGCATGGAAGAAGATTTTAAAGATATATCTTATATCTCCTTGATTAATTTCATGTATGTATTCCATATTTATTCGTTTAAAATTCTGGAACTTTTAATTCATTTTATTACATAAGTAGTATTTAAAAATTCTTAGTGAGAGTATTTATTAATTCACATAATATGAGCGGTAAATAACTTAAAGAGGATATATTTGCATAAATGAGTTGTACCAATCAAGTTATAAATATACTTCGGACATGTTTACGTAAGTTATTGATAATGATATGAGGAAGACCACCATTTTGAATTAAGAATTCATGTAACGAAAGGAGGTCACTATATTAGGGCATTGTAAATGAATTCTTTATAATTTATTTTATTTAGCAGATAATAAAATACACGCGCTCAATTTTAAAATGATGTTACACTTCCTACTTGTTATTTTAAGTCTTTCGTAATGTTAATTTCCTAAACCCTTTTTTATATATTTCTAGGGATAACGGAGCGTTTAATATTTGAAATAAAACTATGAATTTACCAAATAAAAAAATCATCTTACCACTATGAACACTTAAAAACAAAAGGTGCTAACTAAAAACGTTACTTTTCTCCTATGTGGGATGCGGGATAACGGACTGTTTTTGTAGCTATCAATACCGACGGTTCTAAATTATGGCATATTTTCAAATTCAGAACAAGAATGCATTTGAAAATGACCTTCCATATTCAATTTACAAACAAATTGCATTATTGGTTTAATTGGAAACAAGCCAGTGCCCTTTCTTCAAACGATCTTGAGTAGCAACGTGTGAATTGGCAGTTCGCTAGACCTTTCGTGTTTTTATCAACGCCATGTTGTCGGCCTTCGGCATTGTGATAGGAGGCTGATGCCTTGTCAACTTCCCCGTAACTTATGCTTCCCTGGTACTTTCGCTACGCTTCATTGAAAACAATCGAATCTGTTTGTTTGTTTGTTCTCTATTTCCTCATTGCGGAGAAGATAATTTCAACCCTTTTTCATGACGAGGTCACATTTTTATACTTTACACATGTCACGATACAAAGGCGTTGATTCTCGCGACATAATTCTAACTCTTAGTAGCGCTGTCACTTTCTTAACTTTGTCAGCAAATAAACACGTGACTCTGACATTCCTAATTTAACATACATATCACAGATCTGTAAAGTCACTGCTGAGTTTTTTATGTGCCTATGTATTTATCTCATGTACCTAGAGGTTTTGATCTGACGCCGAATACTCTTATCTATTGCCACTTTTGATTTCAACTCTCAATTCATGGGAACTGCCTATCGAAATAATATATCGATTTGACACGGCCTAAGACATGCGATAGACATGCAAAGAAAAATTACGTGGTTATTGTTAATGTTTGGAAATACATATTACATAAAAAAATTAGTACTACGCAATGAAATGAAATCCAATGGAATGATTTTTCACGTGAGAACGTAAAGAAGTGCAAAGAAAAAATATTATTTAGCAATCCACAGTTAAAATGATTACCCATATTCAGAACTTGAACATCACGAAATCGTATCGATCGTATCGTAAATATTATCCGTCACTAAATATTAAATGAATTTTGACAAGTATGTTTAATAAATAATAATAATAACTGAACATAAATTTGCTTACCTGCAGAACAACTTATTCGATCTGACGCGATCATATCACGAAAATGCAATACTTAGTTAACCAAGGAATTAATTAAAGATGCACGCTTTTAGTTCAATATAATTTTGAATTCATATTTAATAACACACTTTAACCAACAGGTATAATAATTTCGGCTCAGTTTCATCACGTTATTTAATTATGGGGCGTTACGTAAAAATTGATTTTAACACATTCGATCACGATATTCGGATCTGATCAATAAAATCAACGCAAGCGAGCTATGAACGCATGTTTAATCATAAAGATGATTTCACATTGTAGGAAAACATAACGATCTAAACAAAGGTCGTTATGCCACGTCTGACAAAGTTTTGAGGGTTATTTATGATAGTTTTGTAGGTATATTGCTCTAGTGACAGGTTGTCAGCCCATTGCCTAAATTGCAATATACTGATACCGTCGGATCGCTTAGCTGATTTTTACAGCATGTCTAGGAAACGCAGCAAGCACATTCTATGTTTTTCTCTTGCTCCCAGTCCAGCATGGAAGAAGGTAAGGTAATGTAGGTAAAGTCAAACTTAAAGTATGTTAAAGAGTCTGTAGAGTAAGGAAGGTCTGCATTAATTTTTATTTATTAGAATTTGCGCAAAAAGTAAGGGGGTGATAAGGGGACCTGAATTTAATATATCTACCATAAATAATAAATTCTGTAATTTTAGATTTATTTATTTCATACTATCAATTTCGTAATTGCATAACATTACAATAGTAATAAAAATGTCTGGGGATAATATGATCGTCAAAATGAGAAAACTTACATAGTATAGTGTATAGTATTCTTAATTTATCTTAGAATCTTCGTACGTGCGCTTGCGGCGAAAGCATGACTATGGCACATTGGAAACGGTCCATTAGCTGGCTCAGATCTACGGCAGATGTAAACGAGTTTTTTTTATTATAATTTCCATTTCTTTAAATCGTGTCGAACTAATTTGACTCGTGAATTAATGTTTATTGTTTCACATAGTGGACTATAAATAAAACTTTGCAAACAAACATGGAATGCTACATTTTTCCGAGCATACCGTAAAAGTCTGTGTAAGAGAATGTTTTTTTTTATTGTAATATTAGCTACTAGCGACCCGCCCCGTTTCTCAACAATATTATGCAAGTATTATATATATAAAGCTTCCTCTTGAAACACTTTATTCATTAAAAGAAACCGCATCAAAATCCGATGCGTGGTTTTAAAGATTTATGCATACATAGGGATATAGGGACAGAGAAGGCGACTTTGTTTTATACTATGTAGTGATAATGAATTACTAGGACGAATAATTTAAAAATATTTAAAATATCCCTTTTACATTTCGTCAGATGTCCCGAAAACTGTTATTTTACCTTAATGGTCCGGAAAACGGCAATAAAATTTAAGTTTCACTTTTCTAACCGTTTTACCCATAACATGGCCATAAATAAATGTTTTGCTTATCTACAATATGATGTAGCATTTTCATAAATTGACCAGCCAGTACCCAGTATTAAAAACTTAATAAAATGTGAACGTTGCCGCAAGCCTACGAGAAGGTGTGAAAATATTTTACGCAATTTCAAAACGTCCGGTCCAACGCATCTTGAAAGTTTATTTTAGATTTAGCACCTTTGAAAATGGAATGTCGTCGACGTCATGGAGCGCATTTAGGCCCGTATTTAACCAGCTCTCAAGAGTGACAGCGAGGTTAAGTTCATATCAGAAATGTAATTTCAGTACAAAACGGCCTGTCAAATCCAAACTTAATATTGCTCTTAATCTTGCGATCGCTTCATAAAGACGGGCCCTTCCTTGTGTCTCCAAGTTTGATCACACTTCAATATTTATTTTTTATTATATCTTATCTGCATCATCACTACATAGTATAAAAAACAAAGTCGCTTTCTCTGTCCCTATATCCCTATGTATGCATAAATCTTTAAAACTACGCAACGGATTTTGATGCGGTTTCTTTTAATGGATAGAGTGATTCAAGAGGAAGGTTTATATGTATAATGCATGCATAACATAGTAGAGAAACACTGATAATTACCGTGCGAAGCCGGGGCGGGTCGCTAGTCTAGGATATTTTCGAAGTTAGTATTCTATGCGGCCAGTACGGCTAGCTTTTAAAAAAATATGGTTGCCAATGCACCTGGCATAACGGTCGCGTGTCATCTGCTCGTCTGCCCATGTCCCATACGCCACGCATGGCTGTCTGGCACGCGCGCCCTTGCCTAAGTGCAATAAAAAAAAACTTTCGGAAATCGATCACCGAATTTTTTGCGGGATTAACGGTTATATTTTGGTAATTTTAGATTTGCGTAGTTCCTGTTTCCTTATTAGAAAAGAAATAGGAGGACGCTGTCAATATTTACGTCGGAGTAAGTAGATTATTTCTCTCCCTGTCCTTCCATGCTGGCCTGGGAGCGAGAGAAAAACGTAGAATGTGCCAGCTGCATTTCGTCCCGAGCAAACTGTAAAAATCAGCTAAGATATCCGTTGGGTTTTAGTATATTGTAATTTGGGCGATGGGCTGACAACCTGTCACTACAGCAATATACCTACAAATCTATCTTAAATAACCCTCAAAACTTTGTCAAACGTGGTGGATCGATGTTTGTTTAGGTCGTTAACGCTCTGCCTACCCCATTAGGGATAAAGTCGTGATTATATGTATGTATGTATGAAAACAGAACTTGGTTTTTATAAATAAAGTGTTTTAACCGATCAATATCAATCCAAAATACTGGACGTGTAAAAAACCGTTGAGATTCACACGGCGATCGATAATGCGCGCGAGTGTCATCGGTTGTGATTTGATCGCCATGGTTACTGCCAGGTGTTACCAAGTTCCGCTTTTTTGTGGCCCGCGTGGAAGGGTCCCGGTTTGGCGCCCCTGCCCCGTACGGACCCATTTCGATGCAATCGATTAGGAATATACAGGGAGCTCCATTTTTAGATAGAGGGGATATTTTTATTATAAAAAAACTATGTAAAAAAATATTTTATAAATCAATAATATTAAGCCTACCCCATTAGGGACAAAGGCGTGATTATATGTATGTGTAATATTAAGTATAAAACATTAACATAACATTGTAATTGGTTTTGGAAAGACAGAGCAGAAATCATGTTTATTTTTAGTATCAATTATGATGGTATGAAACTTTACACAAAAACCACTTGTGGCAATATTGAAACAAATTTTCTTAAAATTATTGAAATAACGACTAAAATGAAGGCCAATTCATACGTAGATAAACCAACCATAAACCAACATAGTGAATCGAAAAACACGCATTCACTCGGTGGAATTGACAGGTTATATATTCTGTCGATTGTTCTATATAATCTGTAGCCATTGTTGTTTGCAGCACACTTGAACAAGCAATTTCGCCATGCTTTGTCACCGATTAATTAGCATAATACACGGTGGAATTCATTAGTCTAATTTATTGTCAATGTGTTTGCTAATATGTTTGGCTGTTTGTAGAGATTCAAGGTTTTTATTTTTTTTATTTCGTGAATAAGAGCAAAATATTCATTAAATATTGACTTAAATGAAATTTTTCTATTTGGGTCTCCTCCAAAATTAAAGATACGCAAATAAGTATTTATCTTTATGTACATTTAAAATACTGGACATATTTATTTGTGAACCTTAATCGCTGTGTGTTCCATGCTGACCTGGGAGCGAAAGAAAAACATAGAATGTGCCAATGTGTTCCTCCCGGGAATGCTGCAAAAATCAGCTAAGGGGTCCGAGGGTTTCAGTATATTGTAATTTAGGCGATGGGCTGACAACCTGTCACTACAGCAATATATCTACAAATTTATCTTAAATAACCCTCAAAACTTTGTCAGACGTGGCGGAACGACCTTTGTTTGGGTCGTTTACGCTCTGCCTACCCCATTAGGGATAAACGCGTGATTATATGTATGTATGTAATCGCGTTATGTTCAAATGTAATGAAAATGGTAATTATAGAACTTCACAATATAAATATAGATCAACCTGTATTTAAAAAAACAATTCGGAGAGTCCCTATACTATAATGATAAAAACATCGTTGCTTACCGGTCTTATAACATCTGTCCTAACTTCATATCCACACTGTTACGTTTTCGTTTCCTTACATTATTAAGTTTTTTTTTTTTTCTAGGATTTCGAGTTGGAGTGAAGATGCGACTTCCGTTCGTAGAGTAGAGAAAGTTAAAATCATAGAAATTAAAACCGAAAATTGAAATCAATTTTGTATGTCTTTTGTATGACTTCCATGCTGGACTGGGAGCGAGAGAAAAACATAGAATGTGCCAGCTGCATTTCCTCCCGGGCATGCTGTAAAAACCAGCTAAGGGATCCGAGGGTTTCTGTATATTGCAATTTAGGCGATAGGCTGACAACCTGTCACTACAGCAATATACCAAATCTATCTTAAACAATCCTCAAAACTTTGTCAGACGTGGCGGAACGACCTTTGTTTAGGTCGTGTACGCTCTGCCTACCCCATTAGGGATAAAGGCGTGACTATATGTATGTATGTATGTATGTATGTATGTATGTATGTATGTATTTTGTATGTAGCTGCGAAAAACTAAGTAAATAGGTAGTGGGTCTAAATATGTATGTCAATAATCTAGACTTAAATTTAATATCAATTAATGTGGAAAGATAAACATTCGTGTATTTTTTTTATCATAAATAAACTATTAATAATAATTACTTCTTTGTAAAATTCACCTAGTACCTATTTATCATATTGCCCGTTTGGTTCAAAAATAAATCTTTGTGTTTGATTAATATATCAATATCGTTAAAAGGAATTTTCTGTACATCAAAAATGCTACTTAGAAACCTATGAACTCCTCACTCTATTCATATCTGAATAACTTTGAACTTCACCTTGGCTAAGTAAAGAAAGTGTATCAACAAAAGAGATACGGTCGGCTGGGCCTAGAGCCCATAGGGCGGCGTCGGTGGCATATGGCCGATAACGCACCGCGCGTGCCTCAGAAAAAAAAAACAGGCATCCACGTGCCCCCATTTAGAACTCTTTTTAAATTATTCGATGCATCGGACCAGAAAAAAAATGCAAACAAAGAGTTTTTGTCCTTAGAATGTTCTTACTGGCTGGATGAAGTAAACTGATCTTTAACCTTTTTGAGATGTTTCTAGAACAGCGCAATTTTATCAACTGACGATTAATTGAAAAATACGTATAATTTGCGTTTCTGTTAGGCCAACTTGGATTAAACGGAATGGCCTTGGAGGCAATGAATTGATTAAGGGTTTGACATTTAGCTCAACGGCGACGGGCAGCTGCTTGCGATACGTTTGCAATTTAAAAAAAGAACTATTACTGGCCAGCTTCTTCAGGCAGATGTCTCGCCTTGTAGGGAAGGTTTACACGCGCCAACCGACTTTTTTTTTATTTTCCTAGACTAGAAAATACGCCCATTAAGCCAAGTATGAAAATGGTTTATATTTTTATTCGCAGCGAAGTTTAAACCATCTGCGACTGCATGGGACGTAATGGAAGAATTAAGTTTATTGCTTCTTGGAAAATGAGATAATTTTAAGGTTATTAAGATTATCTAATGGAGATGAGTCCAATTTGTAAGCTCGCGTAAGAGAATACTTACCTAATAATTTAAAATATTTTATATATCCTGTCTGTATATTAATAAACTGCTCTCAACAATGTGAAAAAAATTATAGCTTTTTGATCATAGTATTGCTTTAAGTACGTATGTTATGTTACTTTATTGTGTTCGCTATGAATCACTATAATCATGACACGGTTATGGTTAGATCATTCTATTGACCATTTACGATAAATGCGTGCATTTATTATAAATGCCTGTGAATTACTGTGATCGTATAAACTATACAATTGAGCATTTAAGACATTGTTGGGTTTTATTCGGATGTTAATTATTTATATTTAACTAGCGACCCGCCCCGGCTTCGCACGGAAATTATCACTGTTTCTCTACTACATTATGCATGTATTATACATATAAACCTTCCTCTTGAATCACTCTATGCATTAAAAGAAACCGCATCAAAATCCGTTGTGTAGTTTTAAAGATCTAAGCATACATAGGGATATAGGGACAGAGAAAGCGACTTTGTTTTATACTGTGTTGTGATTTAGATTTGTTTCTCTAAACGTTTTTCTTAGTAAGTACCAGGTCTTTTCTTTTTATATTTAGCTATCATACACATCATTGATATGAGCACTTTATATATTTTATTAAATCAAGAAAACGGTTTAGGTATAGTTAATGTGAAATTCTCAGATTAGAATTTTTTTTTTAAAAGGCATAGAAGAGTTGATTGTTCGTTGTTACTTGTAGATTTGTACAATTCATAGTCTATTTCCATGCTGCTGCATGTTTGCTTCCATGATGGACTGGGAGAGATAGAAAAACATAGAATGTTCCAGCTGCCCTTCCTCCCGGGCATGCTGTTGAAGTCAGCAAAAGAGACTCGAGGGTTACCGTGTATTGTAGTTTAGGCGATGGGCTGACAACCTGTCACTATAGCAATACATATTACATTCTAAAACTGCCCTCAATTTTTGTCAGACGTGGCGAAAGCGCCTTTTACGAGGCGTTAAACGCTCTGCCTACCCCGTAAGGGCGTGATTTATGTATGTATGTATGCATAGTCTATTTCTATTCCACTGTCCAGTCCAGTAGTCCAGCTGGAATGTCCTTTGTCCCATTGCTGGCATTAGCAAGCGCTCCTAATGTGGGGCCTTAATCACTGACTGGAATTCGCACGTGCTTCTTGCCATGCCAGTATAATGGCACGCCATTGCTTTACAAACAGTTTAATTATTATTATTTTCTGGAATAAATAACCAGCTGTTGTGATGAGTTTAAAAACTGTAGCTTAAAAAATATAATTAAAGCTGTTGTTTATATCTGTAGGTAAGTATTTTTTTGGATTAGGCGTTTGATACATCGCGTTCAATCGAAGCGTTCAGTATATTTAAGCTTTTGTGGTTTATTAGAATGCCAATCAAAACAATTTTCTCGTGTTTGGTCACCGTATCCAATGCGACTGGTTCAAAATTGGAACGAAGCAATTATTTCTTTTTTTCTAAACCATAGAGTATAAATGCACTCTTGTTATGTGCCAGTATTTTCCGCACACACTTCCCATGTTCCAGATATCTGAACTGGTCTCCTTATATCATCAATCGAAGGGGTGATAACCGACTATTTGCGAGAGCATCCGGCGTTTCTCGGATATCTCTATTGAGAAGTGGTTTTACAACTTCATCGGGTAAACGGTTTGTGGACATGGACTTCCGGTGCAGGGAAAACTGGCGCCATAGATTAGTAGTTTCTAAAATGTGTGAGACTGAAATATTACCTACGTTCGCCATATTGGCAATTTTGTATACCTACTCTTAGATTTTTTTATTATCTTAATAATTATTGGATTAAATTATTGTTTATTTTTTACTTGATATCGGAATGCTATATAAAAAAATCTCTAATCTATCGGACGTTATACAGATATTCGAAATATTTATTTCAGCAATAAACAATAATGATGTTTGTTTATTACATCCGAATTTCTTCTCAAGTAAATAAACGAAGTTTTACTACAAAACATTTCAAACGAATCCATGCTGGACTGGGAGTCAGAGAAAAACATAGAATGTGCCAGCTGCATTTCCTCCCGGGCATGCTGTAAGAACCAGCTAAGGGATTTCAGGGTTTCAGTATGTTGCAACTTAGGCGATGGGTTGACAACCTGTCACTACAGCAATATACATACAAATCTATCTTAAATAACCCTCAAAACTTTGTTAGACATGGCGGAGTGACCTTTTATTTAGGCCGTTTACGCTCTGCCTACCCCGTTAGGGATAAGGGCGTGATTATATGTATGTATATACATTTCAAAAGAAAGGTGTCGTAAGAAGATTACAAGGCACAACAACAGGGTCTTTCATCGGGACAAAACTATCGATTTACTCGAAGTGAAAGATAATGTTCGTAATCTTGTCCCATCTCGATATCGATATCAATTTGAGTCGATTAGATAGCGGCGTCTCGGTCTCATTGGGATCACAAAGCAAGTATACACGTTGATATTCAGGAATGTGATAAAAAATAAGATAAAATTTCACTGCTCTTGAAGTCTAGTCATATTAGAATAAATAATACGGGATGTAAGGGACAGCGTCCCGCAAATTGATAGGGGTTGCTCAGTCAACGAAACTGAACTTCTTTCACCAAGATTTTCAGGTTATTCCACTTAGTGGTAGGCTCTGCAAGGGGCGGCCTGGCTCGCAACTACCCTCTCACCGGACGGCGAAAAACAGCTTGCTGTGTTCCGTCTGTGCGTGAGATTGCCAGTGCCATAACAGGTATCTTCTGGGTGAGCTCGCTCCATCGTCGACTCTGTCACGGTCATCCCTGACCCAGTGTTTAGAGTCAAGAGCAAACCCATTTTTAATTTAAAAACGACGACTTAGGAAGAAGAAATAGATGGCTTTAACGTCTAGTCCTCGTAAAATCCCAACAGAATATTGCTGCACGCAGTAATATTCAGGAATGTACACACATACACGCACACAAACACATACACATAATCACGCTTTTATCCCTAATGGAGTAGGCAGGGCGTAATCGATCTAAACAAAGGTCGTTTCGCCACGTCTGCCATGGTTTTGAGAGTTATTTAAGATAGATTTGTATTGCTGTAGTGACAGGTTGTCAGCCCATTGCCTAAATTGCAATATACAAAGACCATCAGATTTATTACCTGGTTTTTACAGCATGGCCGAGAGGAAATGCACCTGGCACATTCTATGTTTTCCTCTCGCTCCCAGTCCAGCGTGGAAGAATGTGATGTAAATATCACAGAAATTAGCATATTACTAGAGAATGCAGCTAGCTCCAACGGTGCATGATCGCTCTAGATTTGTCTCTTGTGATAACGGGAATGAGATTGACTTCACCAATAATAAAAATACCTACTACTTAATTACGTATTTTGTTCAGAGGAGATAACAAAGAAAAACGAAAGGGCTATTGCATCTGTAAGGATATAAGCCAGCATATGAAAGTGAACAACTTTTCAAAAGGAACATAGATGGAAATACGAAAAAATGGCTTACTATACGCGCTATCAGCTGATGCATTTTGTATGGAAGATTTTTTCGTATTCAGACCTATGTTCCTTTAGGAAAGTTATTTAATTTGATGGGATGGTTTATATCCTTACAGACATACATATAATTACGCCTTTATCCCTAATGGGGTAGGCAGAACGTAAACAACCTAAACAAAGGTCGTTCCGCCACGTCTGACAAAGTTTTGAGGGTTATTTAAGATAGATTTGTAAGTATATTGCTGTAGTGACAGGTTGCCAGCCCATCGCCTAAATTACAATATACTGAAACCCTCGGATCCCTTAGCTGTTTTTTACAGCATGCCTGGGAGGAACTGCAGCTGGTACATTCTATGTTTTTCTCTCGCTCCAAGGCCAGCATGGAAGAATATCCTTTCGGGTGCATATTGATTTAAGTAGATTCATCACACAAAATTTTTATTACTGAAAGATTGTTCCCAAACCTCGATATTATTGGCCTATTGGCCAGGCCGATGCATAAGTGGACCGTTCAGCTCTGCTTGCATTAGTTTAGCGAGTGCATTGCAAATAATTGGATTTTAAACGTTTAACACGCGTTTTTGTGCGATGTTCCGGTTATTCTACTTCCACCTTGTTTTAATAAACACTAGGCTATCGAGCCACGGCTTTATAAATATTCCCGTGAGAATAAGATATTTTACCGCAGGACTAATAGGAGCGAGAGAAAAACATGTGCCAGCTTAATTTCGTCTTGGGCGTGCTGTTAAAACCAGCTATGGGATCCGAGGGTTTCAGTGTATTGCAATTTAGGCGATAGGCTGACAACCTGTCACTACATCAATATACCCACAAATTTATCTTGAATAAACCTCAAAACTTTTGTCAGACGTGCGAAACGACCTTTGTTTAGGTCGTTTACGCTCTGCCCACCTCATTAAGGATAAATGCGTGATTATATGTATGTATGTATTAATGTAAAATCATAGAATATATAATAGTACTACATAGTAATATTCAACCCGTGAAAATAAAATGACAAACAAAATGGCATTAACCTGATGAGGGTTTCTTTACGACCACTACGCAAAAAAGACGCAAGTCGCGAGCGCCCTTAGCAAGTAGCTAACCAACTGTGTAATCAGGCAAAAAGCCCTGCAAGAAACCAGTCGTATGACAGTTCTTTTAATTAACTTAACATCCATATCAAGATAAACCATGTCTGTACTAGCACAGTGATTACACGCCCATTATCAGGGCGGATCAAGTCACGGGCCGCGGTTACCGATCGTTATGTGATCGCATTATCATTAAACATGTGATCAGAGTTGATCGCAGATCAGATCGCATAGCAGTCCGCGGTTGGCCCGCTTGCCCGATCTCTATTTAATTCAGCTTATTAACAATTAATGGGACATGCGAGTAGCCAAGTAGTCATTTTAAACTACATAGGCAATAAAATAATAATGAAGTTCTAGTGAACTGCGTTTTCTACTTTCGGAATTTAATGGCGTAAATTGCTATCCTGACGTTCAATAAAAGATAATTACCACCTGCATTAATTGACCAGCTGACTTGAGATAAATTCAACAACAATGTTTACGATCAGCGGCTGCAGCATACGCATTTTTATTGATAGACGTTTATAAGACCTTATAACTAGAATTGTCACCTGCACTGTATAATTTTCCCATCGCGTAATAAATTAACTTTAGCAGAATTGAAACACCTTGGTCTTCCCTGAAATTTATGGTCCTTGGGGTAAATAAAGTTTGTCACATCTGACAAAGGATAATGTCAAAGGTAGGACTATGGAATGCTGGTGTTATCCCATAAGGCAAGCATAAAGAGTGAGTCATTTGAATACAAACGTATACGTGATGAGAACTTTCGTGCACTCAGCCTTTGAAAACCAAATTACTTGAATATATTCCTCAGGCTTAAATTACAGTAATCCAGATTAATGCATGTACGCGAGAGATTTATTCATGATGTTTCCGACGGGTTAAAAGTATGCCGGAAAGAAGCAGCTTTAAATATTTAAAACTGCGCAATAATTGTTTTCTAGGAAGGAGTGGACAGTCGGCCATTTTGGTTAAGAATCCCGATGAATCAGTTTGAATTCCGAACACGTCGGGCGATCGTGGCTGACCGCAACTTGCCGCCGTGTTACGTTCAGTAATATAGGATACAACTACTTTGTTAGTGGCCAGTATCAACTACGAGGAAGTCCTACTTGCCAGTTTTTACTGACATTTCAATCTAATGACTGCCTTTTCTCTCTATCGACTGATCTGTATCTTGTGTAATATTTCACGGCTAATTGGTATCATCAATTGAGGATTTTATTCAATGAATTCAGCCATTCAGCTAATTAAATTGTCAGGTTTGCACGACAATGAACATCGATTATCAAATTCTTACGTATAGAGTGAAAGAGCATAAAATTGCGTAATTTATAGACGCGTAGATACGATAGCATATTGGATTTTTGAACGAGTTAGGAATATATCGTGACTTATGCAATTTGATACGTAGAAATTGGAGATGTTCTATTTTCGCTGGAACTGTGACCAGTTTTGATATTTTATTATGCAACACACATGGACAACCGTCCATGATAACAGTTAAGTCGTGTTTGGACCCTCGAAATTGTCTATGACATTTTGAGGTTAGCATAGTGACAATGGCAGAAACATGTTTGGAGGTTTACATTAATCACTATACGGGATGTAAGGAACAGCTGGTCGAAATTAATTTAAGCCATTACGATCAATACGATAAGAAGAAGAAGGAACAGCGTCTCGCAAATTGATAGGGGTTGCTCAGTCAACGAAACTGAACAACTACATACATACATAAATCACGCCTTTATCCCTTACGGGGTAGGCAGAGCGTTTAACGCCTCGTAAAAGGCGCTTTCGCCACGTCTGACAAAAATTGAGGACAATTTTAGATTGTAATATGTATTGCTTTAGTGACAGGTTGTCAGCCCATCGCCTAAATTACAATACACTGTAACCCTCGAGTCCCTTTTGCTGACTTCAACAGCATGCCCGGGAGGAAGGGCAGCTGGAACATTCTATGTTTTTCTATCTCTCCCAGTCCAGCATGGAACAACTATCACCAGGAAATTCATTTAGGAAATGAAAAGAAAAACTTTTCCTTACAAACTGTCTGATCGAGGAATTCATTTTGTATGGGAAAGTCCTGAAAGAATTTCCTGGTGAAGGTAGTTCAGTTTCGTTGACTGAGCAGAGCAGAACCTCTATCAGTTTGCGGGACGCTGCCCCTTACACCCGGTATAACTGCACTGTGCTACAATATGCATTGGAATTTGGAATTAGAACCGATAACAAGTAGCAACATAATCGTAATATTTCTATACAAAAGCTTACCTAATCATAGCAGCCATTAAAAACTGACTCACAGTCGAACTATGTAATTAGAAAAAAAAAAGAAAAAGAATAGAAACGGCCTGCAGCAAAGAAAGTAAGTTGTGTTCTCACGAACACCTATCGAGTGTCGCTCCCTGCCCGGATTGACACCTCCGGCTATCAAAACATCATTATTTACCTATTAGAGAAAAAAAATGTCACACCTGAAATGCGCGGGAGCAATCAAGTAAGAAAAAAAGTAGGCAAAAGTTAAAACCAAATTGTTCTTACTTTCGTGTATTTGAAATTTTATTTGCCACAGAAAAAAACATACATACATACATACATATAATCACGCCTTTATCCCTAATGGGGTAGGCAGAGCGTAAACGACCTAAACAAAGGTCGTTCCGCCACGTCTGACAAAGTTTTGAGGGTTATTTTAAGAAAAAAACAGATTCAAAAAAATAAGGTCCTATCTGTAATACAGCCATAGTCATCCATCTACATACATATAATCACGCCTTTATCCCTAATGGGGTAGGCAGAGCGTTAACGACCTAAACGAAGTTCGTTTCGCCATGTCTGACAAAGTTTTGAGGGTTATTTATGATAGATTTGTAGGTATATTGCTGTAGTGACAGGTTGTCAGCCCATCGCCTATATAGCAATATACTGAGACCCTCGAATCCCTTAGCTGACTTTTACGGCTTGCCCGGGAGGAAATGCAGCTGGCACATTCTATGTCTTCCTCGCACTTCCAGTCCAGCATGGAATAATCCATCTAAGTATCATATATTATCGTAATCTAGATATAAATTACAAAATGTATCAACAAATCTTTGATATCATCAAGAACAAGTCAATTAAACAATGTATTGGTTGATAAATATCTAGTAATAACAGGATTTAATCGGATTTTATTTTATTACACTATCGCGATTTGGAATCAAGCGTGGGAGTTTCACAACCATTCAATTCCAGAGTTTCTCAAAGTATAGGGTCTAACTAAAATGTCTAGGTACTTCAAAGTTACACACTCACAACATGAACAAATCATTTTGACAGACCTCTTACAAGAAAAAGCAAGAAGCCTGCATTATAACAGTTAAATCAAGCAAATCGGCATTAATATTTTTTATGACCTGGAATATAAAGAAACAAATATTAAATTTAAATGATTCTTGTTAACCTCCATATATCATCTACTTCTGCTACGCTATTATTTGTGAGAACTTGTGAACCTCGTGAAACTAATACAGCTACTATTGAATGAAGTTTGAAAGCCGCTGATCTGTCACCGTACAGGGTACATTCGGTGGCAGTAAGTCACACAATGACACGCTTCTGTACCAGAATGCTGCATTGTATTGTGATGTGATCGTTTCTCTCTCATCCTGTTCAGTCAATATCTGCCTGATTAGAACTCGTACATCACAAATCTATAACAACATGGACGGAAGTTAAAAGCAAGCTCAAATATCCCACCTCTGAAGCCCATCGCCAAACAGCTTGATGTGTGCTCCAGTTTGTATAATGTCAGCATTCTTAAAAAGTCGAAACAAAAGCAATGTATGGTCTAGTAAATCCATGTAAACGAGACCAAACGGGAAACTCATATTTTTTTCATGTCCTGAAAGAATTTCCTGGTGAATGTTGTTCAGTTACGTTGGCTGAACAACCCGTATCAGTTTGCGGGACACTGTCCCTTACACCCGATATAATATGTCTCTGTTTAAATGCCTTTGAAATGTATCATCTAATGAATTGACAGCGTACCTTAACCTCTTCGGCGACGGTTTGAAAAGTAAAACAAAACAAGTGGAACACCAACACATCGTAAAGTTCAGTGGTGTCGTGGTGAGTCACCGGTGACTCCCATTCATTGGAGTGCCGGTTCGATTCTGACTCGAGTCGGTGAGTGAATGCCGGATATGTTCCGAGAACTTATCTTACGGACCCAGATGATTGGATGATCAAGATATGAGTCACCAAGTTAGGTGATTTATGACCAATTTGAAGAGGTGCAATGTGCTATTTATGTTTTAACAATCAATATTATGATATCTCAAAACTGTCAAAATTATGCTAGAAATGTTATTCGCGTTCAAATGACAAATTTTTGATATCGCTAGATGATATATTATATTACACACGTTTATAGAAATCTATTCATAAAATATATTCTATCTAATCTAATCATCAGAAAGAACGAAATGGTACAGTATCACAGTGATTAAGTATTTTAAATTTGATTGACTATACCTGCATTTCATTCGGGGTTAAATGTAGACATAATTAATTATTACATTAGTTAAGTAAGTATAGTTAATTGCACTGCAACAAGATGATGAAGTATGATATGCAAAAACCCGGACTTCTAACACATAAAAGAATTCAAGATAAAATAAAAGAGAAAGAAAGATTCAAGAAATAAAACATACTTTAATCAAAAGCCTTGGACAGCAGTTCAATATTAAGTTCTCATAACATAACCATTCAATAACATAATAATACCCCGTAAAAACTAAAACCAGTTTAATGGGTTACAGAATTATAATTTTGTTGTCAAACTTAAAACCTGATAAAAACCAAATAATCGCGCACAAAAAGTTCACAATCACCTCCATGGCTCGTTGGGTTTACTTGAATTTTTAACTATTTAATTTTAGTCTCTTTTTTTTAATCAGACTTATTTCAGTCTTGTGAAGTGAACTAAGCAAAAGCCGTACTTATTTAGAATTCAATTTGACGAATGTACCAATATCTTTAACTTAACTTCCATGCTGGCCTGGGAGCGAGAGAAAAACATAGAGTGTGCCAGCTGCATTTTATCCCGGGCATGCTGTAAAACCCAGCTAAGGGATCCGAGGGTTTCAGTATATTGTTATTTAGGCGATGGGCTGACAACCTGTCACTACAGCAATATACTTACAAATCTATCTTAAATAACCCTCAAAACTTTGTCAGACGTGGCGGAGCGACCTTTGTTTGGGTCGTTTACGCTCTGCCTACCCCATTTAGGGATAAAGGCGTGATTATATGTATGTACCAATATCTTATGTAAACGAAATAACTAATGAAATCTCATGCACCAATTTTGCTTAATCGGCTCCATCTTCGTTCTTATTTAGTCACTGTAATAATACCTATTAAATAATAGTGGGTATTGGAAGCTAATAAGTACAAAAGGTTATGAGTGTATGTTACGTAACAGCATATTTTCTCGCTCTCAGTCTCATTGTCTGTGCGTTACTTTCTAGTAAGAAGCTAATGAGTCAAAGCACCTTATCTTCCCACAGTTTTCGGACGCAACGAAACGAGCACTTTCGTCTTCAATCCGCCGTTTTGGCGGAAATTATATTTTTTTATTCGTTCGATTCGATTTTTTAATTTCATAAATGCATAATCTTTTAAAACGGAAGTAGTCCAAAAAGATGGCGAAAAGCAAATGGAATCAACAAAATCATTTGAATATCGAACTTATTTTACGGATAAGGATATTTTGAAGGAATTCTTAGGCTCGTGTTTACGTACATAAAGCTGTCTCAAGATTGTGAGCACTATTAAGTATGGATTTGACAAGCCATTTTGTACTGAAATGACATTTCTGATACGAATTCAAACTGGCTGTCAATCTATATAAAGATTATAAATGCGGGCCTTAATCTGTATCTGTAATAAGTACATGGTTAAGTTAGGTGTTGAAAAAGAAATGTGTTTTTGTTTGGATTTGGGAAATAGTATGCGAATTTCGAATTGTGTATAGGTGATACAAATATATCAAACTCACCCGTGTTCCAGAAGCTCTCGACGCTTTCACAGCTGGTGGAAAGCTACCACACCTGCGGAGGAAATGAAAGGGCTCGGTGAATAGTTGAAATAGTTCAGTGCTGCTGGCTGGAGATAGATTTATCGACGACGACAATAGAAAATCGAACGCATTTGAAGTATTTAAATTTTCGAATGCTTTGGCGTACGTGGCAGTATTTGTGGTAATAAATTTCATACATAGTCTTGGGAGAAGCCTTTTCTGAGTAAACGTAAGTTAATAATGGCAAGTTTGTTACATCGTAGATCTACCATGTCAAGAAAAATATTATTTTCATGATTTTATGTTGCTAAAAGTTTTATTTGTAGCTAGTAGAATAACATTCTTCCATGCTGGACTGGGAGAGGTAGAAAAACATAGAATGTTCCAGCTGCCCTTCCTCCCGGGCATGCTGTTGAAGTCAGCAAAAGGGACTCGAGGGTTACAGTGTATTGTAATTTAGGCGATGGGCTGACAACCTGTCACTAAAGCAATACATATTACAATCTAAAATTGCCTTCAATTTTTGTCAGACGTGGCGAAAGCGCCTTTTACGAGGCGTTAAACGCTCTGCCTACCCCGTAAGGGATAAAGGCGTGATTTATGTATGTATGTAGAATAACAAAATACAGTTGTATGAAAAATAAACACCTCAAGATCGCTAAGTATGTCTATGACACAAGATGCTAAAATATTTGAGCGATGCGGTTAGCCCAGCCCAGAGCCCAGTGCTATGACGTTACCCTGTGCAATAAAATAAGCTGTGTCATGTATTTGTGCACGTGCAAAGCACATCTGTTGTTTGTACTGTTATTGTATACAGCTTCGACTCAGGTGGGAAATAAGAAAATACTTGAATTTCCACTATATTATTTAGGCGGCAAACGAATACTGGATTTTAGTACGTAAACCCGGGTCAAACCAAAAAGTACTTAACTTTAACCATTAGAAAGTTATTTTCGAGGTTAATTTAAATTCGAAGAAAATTTTCTAATTCCCGTGGGAAATGCCAGTAAACCTATGGCGAAGACAGAAAAAAAATCAATTTCTGTATTCCTTACCTTACGTACAAGGTAGTAGTCTAAGAGATTTGTTAGAAGTAGCTGATAGGAAATGCAGTTTTTATGAAAATATTCACCTCTTTTAGAAAGGACCTAAACATTTCCTGTAACTGCTTGTATAAATTAGAAAGAGCAAAGCAACATAATTATTTACTTAAATAGTGTAAATACACTTTTCCATCTCTAGTACGAATTACAGGTTCCCACGTTTACTTGCACCTTCGGGCAGTCAAGTAGTTGCCCTGCTAGTTGCCCTGCTAGTTGCCCTGCCAGTTGCTAGAAACACTTTCATACGAGTACTGTCTTCCCGGTGGTAATGACGCCCTGTCTTACTAATATATGATATCTTATAGACTTGTTTCAATAACTAGATATACCCTCCCGGTAATAACAACTATATGAAATACTAAGGAATTATAGGGAAACGACAGTAACGTGTTTAAAGAAAAAAACACCTAAGTGCTAAGTGCTTTCACAAGAGTAAAAATAAAACATAGATAATTAAATATATCAAAAGTTGAAGTATCTCTTCCTACTTATATGGTTATTTATTTCCTGGGTATTCAAGAAACTTTTCTTCAAACGCTGTATGACTTACTGCCATTTTAGTAATATTAAAATAAGCAATCGTTTTCATCTGAAGATCTAAACTTGAGATCTAAACACATGTACCTATCTGGTCCTATTTCCAAATCAGATTTAGAATAAAGGTAAACAAAGTTTCGAGTCTTTTGATCGAAGATCTTGTTTCTAAAATAAGTTTTAGCTATTAGATACGATAACATAATGAAATAGTAGTTTTGTTTACCAACACGTATTATTTACTTTTAAAATGTGTGTTTGAATAAAATGACATGAGACTTTGTTAACCTTTATTCTAAATCTGATTTGGAAATAGTATAGTATGTTACATGCTAAAGAGACCTTAGATAGAATACTAAAATATCTCTGCTGCGTATAAAATTACTTGAAATTGAAACATTCCTGAGAAATATTCCTGAAGAGATATTTAAAAAATACAGATAAGATAAACTGAGAAGCAACTTAACAGTTATTTCTTTACTTTTTCCGCGAAATTTTCAACGTAGATTATTTTTGAAAGTTGTTACAGTTACCACCAGTTATTTACTTGAACAATTTTTAACTGTTTTCTGCGCTGTGTTCTGTTAGGTTAAAAAATGTATTACATGATAAATGTATGTAGAATTCTTTTCTAACTGTATGAAATACAGGTGAGGCACGACGTTAACGGCTTAACCCTTTACTGCATACGAATCCAAATATGGTCACCAATTCTTTATCATACATACATACATATAGGCACGCCTTTATCTCTAATGGGGTAGGCAGAGCGTAAACGACCAAAACAAAGGTCGTCCCGCCACGTCTGACAAAGTTTTGAGGGTTATTTAAGTTAGATTTGTAGGAATATTGCTGTAGCGACAGCCCATCGCCTAAATTACAATATACTGAAACCCTCGGATCACTTAGCTGACTTTTACAGCATGCCCAGGAGGAAATGCAGCTGGCGCATTCTATGTTTTTGTCTCGCTCCCAGTCCAGCATGGAAGTAATTCTTTATGATTTATTTTTACTTAGTAAAAGTAACTACGTAAACTTGGGTGCTCATATTTCAACTCGTTGCATTAATGGTTTAATCAACTGTAACAAACAAACAAACTAACACCCTGTATTAAAATGATAATTTCCTCTGCAAGCGTTGTTCTGTGGGGCGCTGTGCAAAGCTCGTTACGTCTCAATAATCCAATTTCCTAGAGAAATGCTTGTCTGTCTGTCCCCGTCACCATTGTATGGAGATTGGACATTTGAATTTGAACACTATCATCGTAGGGTTGCCATGCTTAGAAGATTTTTGACTATTTTCTTTATTATATTTACACTATCTATCTTCCATACTGGACTGGAAGCGAAAGAAAAACATAGAATGTGCCAGCTGCATATCTTCCCGGGCATGCTGTAAAAACCAGCTAAGGGATCCGAGGGTTTTAGTATATAGCAATTTAGGCGATAGGCTGACAACCTATCACTGCAGCAATATACCTGCAAATGTATCTTACATAACCCTCAAAACTTTGTCAGACGTGGCGGAACGACCTTTGTTTAGGTCGTTTTACGCTCTGCCTACCCCATTAGGGATGAAGGCGTGATTATATGTATGTATGTATGTATATTTACACTAGCTTTCCGTGCGCGGTGTCGCCAGCAATTAAACGAGTTTTCAAGAAGTATTTTCCTGCAGAAAAACCTATGTGTTATCTAGGACCTAACTAATATAGGTGACAAGTTTTATTCTGATCTGTGCAGCGTCCAGTAATTGATTAATTTGTATGGGAAATGTCAAAGCCATTTTCATGTTTTATTTATTTAACTTTAATTTTAAGTTTCGTGTCGTGGACTGAGCAACCCCTATCGATTTGCGGGAAGTTGTTCCTTACACATCTTATAATTCAGTTGCAAAGCTGTTTCAGGTGACAACCCTCAATACCTCAATACAGGGTGTGCCAATAGAACTTGTCCCGGCTGACTCACCCGCTATACTGTCATAATGTAGAACATTACCACCGCCATCTTTGTTAGTACAGGTTTACTCACTCTTATTCTTAGCGAGTGGATTCTCGAGTTGAACGACCCGATGAACCCTGGTGTCAGATTTTCCAAACCGCCTAGTAGCACAGCTATTAGGCCTCTGACGTGGTTTGAGAAACGACCACTATCAAAGACAGCGACCGGGACCGACAGATTAACGTGCTCTCCGAAGTACGGAATCCTTTTTCTTTTTCGGACAATCAGGTGATGCAGCCAGCAATATCCCTACCAAACTGGGGAAAACTTCACAAAGTGATAAATAGACAAATGTGAACTTTGTGTCTCTGACCACTAGACCACGGAGGCAGTTACTCATTCATTCTTGTGTTTAATTGTTTTATTAACAACTCTACGAAAATGGGTTCTAGTTGAGAAATATATTTTTGAATTTGGTATGCGAATTGGAGTTGGTATTGGAGAACTGTTGGAGCTAGAAGTATTTGGATAAGATAGTTTTAAGAGCCAGAAAGCTGGAATCATCATCCTAATCTAGGGGATTGAACTAGGGTACTGGTTTTTACACAGAGCGACTGCCATCTGACCTCCGCAACCCAGAAGGGAAACCAGACTCAATCCTAGATTAGGTCACAGTTTTCAAGCCGCCAATGCCTAGCACTGGCTTCTGACATGGCTTAACGACTAATAAGCTAGAATAAAGGATAATAATTTTAGGGAAAACACTTTCGCTACTAAAATTCTCTAATTCTGTTAGTATAGGGATTGTTAGGCATACATACATACATAAATCACGCCTTTATCCCTTACGGGGTAGGCAGAGCGTTTAACGCCTCGTAAAAAGCGCTTTCGCCACGTCTGACAAATATTGAGGGCAATTTTAGATTGTAATATGTATTGCTATAGTGACAGGTTGTCAGCCCATCGCCTAAATTACAATACACTGTAACCCTCGAGTCCCTTTTGCTGACTTCAACAGCATGCCCGGGAGGAAGGGCAGCTGGAACATTCTATGCTTTTCTATCTCTCCCAGTCCAGCATGGAAGTAATATTAGGCATCTGTATTGTTAGGCATCTTGCGTATAATGTAAGAGAGGCTAATCCCTGTTCAGTTTCATAATTTAGTTTATAAATTCGTATGCTAATGATACATACGTACATATTATCACGCCTTCATCCCTAATGGGGTAGGCAGAGCGTGAACGACGTAAACAAAGGTCGTCTCGCCACGTCTGACAAAGTTTTGAGGGTTATTTAAGATATTGTAGGTATATGCTATAGTTACAGGTTGTCAGCCCATCGCCCGAATTGCAATATACTGCCCTCGGATCCCTGAGCTTGTTTTTACAGCAAGCCCGGGAGGAAATGCAGCTGGCACATTCTACGTTTTTCTCTCGCTCCCAGTCCAGCATGGAGTAATGCTAATGATAAAGTATCCTATTCATATGGCATTTCCTTTCAAACCAAAGAAAGTCAACACCGTTGGTAACTAAACTTTTTAATGAATGTAATCTTAACTATACTAGACAGGATGTTGAGCATCGTGACAAAACTACTTATAACAATATTCATTAGTAAGGATATTACAGAATAACTTATTATCTCACCGGACGAGAATGATAGTATTACGACCACCCATTACTTGCTACATGAGACTTCCATACATAAGATTATAAGGACCAAGTCACAATGGCGTGTTGCGACGTCGAAAATTGCGTCCCAGTCAGTCTATTGGCAAGTTTAACACACGATAGGTAATAATCCAGTTTCATGCTAGCCTGGGAGCGAGAGAAAAACATAGAATGTGCCAAATGCATTTCCTCCCGGGGATGCTGTAAAAACCAGCTACGAGATCTGAGGGTTTCAGTATATTGTAATTTAGGCTGACAAGCTGTCACTTTAGCAGCCTACAAATCTATCTTAAATAACCCTCGTACGGGACTTCAGTCACCATTAGACCACAGAGGCAATTAGACTGACAGTGACGCAGGTTTATGCGATGGGCAGTGTTGTATGTATCCTGGCCCTAACCCTTGTCATACAACTCATGCAAACTCATACATAATCACTGGGTGAACGCGACACCGCGAAATTCGACACCGGCCGTTAGATGGAGCGAGGCTGGCTAACGAGAAACGAAGTGCCGCCCGGGAGTTTATGGCTTAGAGGAATTGTAAGGTTTCATGGAGACTACTAAACTACTTTAACTGCCTCCGTAGTCTTGTAGTTCGATTCGGGTTCGATTCCCAGGGTGGGAACACAAAGTTGATATTTGTAAATTTATTACTTTGTGAGGATTTCCCCAGTTTGGTTAGGATATTGCAGGCTGAATCACCTGATTGTCCGAAGAGTAAAAGGATTCCATGCTTCGGAGGGCACGTTAAGCTGTCGGTCCCGGTCGCTGTCTTTGATAGTGGTCGTTACTCAAACCATGTTAGAGACTGAGACCAGGGTTCTTCTGTGGTCGTTGTTAGACTCGAGAATCCACTCGCTAAGAAGAAGACTAAACTACCTCTGTGGCGTGGTCTAGTGGTCGAGGCCTGAGAGTCTTGATTAGGAGTTCTAAAGGACGCAAATTCGATTTCCACGGCGGCGTCAGGAGGACAGTCGCTTTAACAGATTGTCCATAATTTACTCCGGACTCAATTGACATAGTCTGATTTAGAATAAAAAGTAAACAAAGTTACTTGTCTTTTAATCGAAAATCTAGTTTCTAAAATAAGTTTATGCTATTAGGTATGACATCATAATGAAATAGTAATTCTAGTAATTTAACTAATTTGCCAACAACCATAATTTATTTTTGAAATGTGTTTTTGAATAAAAAGACATGAAACTTTGTTTACCTTTATTCTAAATCTGAGTTGGAAAAAGTATCAGTTGATTCCATGCTTTAGACGGCACGTTCAGCGGTTGCTTAGATCGCCTTATTAAAAGTTAAGTTACTCAATCACGAACGAACACATTATTATAGCATAGGTAATGATTTTAAACATGGCTTAAATCAGATTCACGTACACATCGAGATATCAAATATGGTCCGGAATATGAAAATAATAATATACTTTTATTATTGTACGTTTGGTTGCTGTTGGATCAAAGGGCGTCATATAACATTAGTTCGTATAGTACGCAAGATTTCTACGAATTGAATTTCATATGGAAATGATTCGCATTCCTTATTTGTCTAGTCTTGTTTTGGACTCTCAACGCTTAAAAATAACTATAGAACAAAAGATAAAATTGATAAAAGATTTAAAATTTTGTAAAAGATAAATCTTGTTGTTTGAAAACAAAGTGATGATAGGATATGAATAGTTTGTAAAGCACTTTATTTACGACAAAAACATAATAATAGCGCTCGCTGTAAGTGCAAACATAACATATAAAAAACGGACTTTCTTCCATTCTGGACTGGGAAAACATAGAATATGCCAGCTGCATTTCTTCCCGGGCATGCTGTAAAAACCAGCTAAGGGATCCAAGGGTTTCAGTATATTGCAATTTAGGCGATAGGTTAACAATCTGTCACTACAGCAATATACCTACCAATCTATTTGAAATAACCCTCAAAATTTTGTCAGACGTGGCGGAAAGACCTTTGTTTAGGTCGTTTACGTTCTGCCTACCCCATCACTACATAGTATAAAACAAAGTCGCTTTCTCTGTCCCTATATCCCTATCTACGTATGCATAAATCTTTGAATCTATTTAACAGATTTTAATGCGGTTTTAATGGATAGAGTAATTCAAGAGGAACACAGATAATTTCCGTGCGAAGCCGGGGCGGGTCGCTAGTAAGGGATAAAGACGTGATTAAATGTATGCATATAAAAAAAACGATATAATGACGTATTCAAAGAACAGCCTCCATCATACAAAGCCTGCGGTGACCTATAATGATCTGAAGAGAGCTCCAAGGTTCATGATATTCCAAGTTCCTAGGCATACGTGCCTTGTATTCCCACAACACTTGTTTTGTATCTTTTATATTTTACTCCCATGCTGGCCTGGGAGCGAGAGAAACAAATAGAATGTACCAGCTGCATTTCCTCCCGGGCATGCTGTAAAAACCAGCTAAGGGATCCGAGGGAATAGTAATTATGGCGATGGGCTGAAAACCTGACACTACAGCAATGTACCTACAAATCCATCTTAAATAACCTACAAAACTATATAATATAGTAATTTAGACGATGGGCTGAAAACCTGACACTACAGCAATATACCTACAAATCTATCTTAAATAACCCTCAAAACTATGACAGACGTGGCGGGCGACCTTTGTTTAAGTCGTTTACACTCTGCCTACCCCATTAGGGATACAGGCGTGATTATATGTGAGTATATTTCACTGTATTATTATGAGGAGTGTATGACCATACAGGAAAATAATAAATATACTGGTATGGTACTAGTGTTGTGTGACTAAAAGTTGAATGGATTTTTCCTAAACACACGCATATTGGAACCTATGATTGTATTCTATCTAGGTCATAATTTTATACACTCAGTTTATTTTTAACAACAACATATCTTACCATACATACATATACATATAATCACGCCTTTATCCCTAATGGGGTAGGCAGAGCGTACACGACCTAAACAAAGATCGCTCCGCCGCGTTTAACAAGGTTTTGAGGGTTATTTATGATAGATTTGGAGGTATATTGCCATAGTGACAGGTTGTCAGCCTATCGCCTAAATTGCAATATACTGATACCCTCGGATCCCTTGGCTGGTTTTACAGCATGCCCGGGAGGAAATGCAGCGGGCACATTCTATGTTATTCTGTCGCTCCCAGTCCAGCATGGAAGTAAACTAAAAAGTAAAGTAAACATATCTTACCAATAATCTAAATTTTGATTAGACCAGCGCAGGTCAAAGTCTAACTTCGCATTAAAACAGAAAGTTGGCAATTGCATATTTTTATTAGATATTTATTTGTAAGTCAGAAAATAACTTCGCTAACTTCAAGAGGACTATAAGATATGAGATTTTCGCGGTTTTTCACTACAATTAGAGAACTTTGACGTACCTACATACGCTTGTCATGCTTTTATAGTACTGTCTCATCCAGTTAAGAGAGGAACATTCTATGTTTCCCTATCGCTCTCAGTCCAGCATGGAAAAAAGAGGCTTTTTCAATTAAGAAATTGATACATAAATACATACATACATATAATCACGCCTTTATCCCTAATGGGGTAGGCAGAGCGTAAACGACCTAAACAAATGTCGTTTCGCCACATCTGACAAAGTTTTGAAGGTTATGTAAGATAGATTTGTAGGTATATATGTAGTGTAGTGACAGGTTGTCAGCCCATTGCTTAAATTACAACTATACTAAATACTCCGATCCCTTAGGTGGTTCATGCAGCATGCCCGGAAGGAAATGCAGCTGGCACATTCTATGTTTTGCTCCCGCTCCCAGTCCAGCATGGAACAAATTGATGAAAACGAAATTTTCTCTCATCTCCCTAATGAATAGTGGGTGTGAGTGTGCTTCACTTGCGCAACAGTTTAAATTTCGAATACTAGTTGCTCTCTAGTAAAGAACCTGTTCCGTGGTCTTACCAGCCAGTAATATCGAATAGTGGGCGCTAAGATGAAACTAGAATAAAGAATTCTTTATGTCTATAGAAAAAGGTAAACACATTTCTTAACTTATTTAAAATTTGGCTTCCAGACTTAAAAAAATATATAAAATATAGAAAATCAACAGCTGATATTAGGTTAGATGCTTAAAATTACATACGTAATTTAGGACTACCCACATCGTTAGCATTAAAAGTTGCACCTATAGAAGAATAAATCATCAAAATCAGTCCAGCCGCATAAATGTCATCAGAAAACAAATTATGAAGCATACAAACATACTTTCACATTTTACACTGATTAAATGACAAAAGTCGAAAGTTAACTGAATACAAGATAATAATGATAGCATAATAATACGAGTTGTGTAGTCGTTTGTTCATTTAGATAGTTAATTGTTCCGTTAGTTACTGTAATGAATTACATTGTGGCCGGTAAACTATGGATCTAAACGATAACGTGCTATTGTCAACATAACAATCATGATACAGACTGACATGACAGATAGACTACATACATACATACAATCACGCCTTTATCCCTAATAGGGTAGACAGAGCGTAAACGACCGAAAACAAAGGTCGTTCCGCCACGTCTGACAAAGTTTTGAGGGCTACTATTACTACTATTTGAGGTAGATTTGTAGGTATATTGCTGAAGTGACAAGTTGTCATCCCATCGCCTAAAATTGCAATACACCCTCGGATCCCATAGCTGGTTTTTACAGCATGCCCGGGAGGAAATGCAGCTGGCACATTTTATGTTTTTCTTTCGCTCCCAGGCCAGCATGGAAGAATGACAGATAGACTATATGTATAAAAATCTAGTCAAAGCACGCTTAGTTAACCTTCACTATGCAGTTGCATGCAGTTACAATGAAATACTAGTAGGTACACTACACTACTATTTAAAAAAAAAGATTTGAAAAACATCAATTGAAGATTGTGTGTTTGTCTTATATCCCTTAATACGTTAAAAAAGGCTGGTCGCATCTAAGACTTTTTATATGAGAAAATCTTAATTCGTCATGAGAAAATCTTAATTCGTGAGTGAAACATATAAGCTGAAAGGTATCCCTTTTAAATAACTAGCAACATATTAAAGCCCTAAGCTCAACTAGCCGCGCCCTTCCGTTTCTCCTGCCCTTACTTAGATTACTTACTCAGAACTTAGATCACAGTAACGACCTCCTGTCCAACTAATGGACGTAACTTAAACTTATCAAGACTAGTTGAATTTATGAACTTTTTATTGCTTTTTAAAGTACCGATAAAGTGTTCTTAGAGGAGCTTAAAGTATGATCAGTCTGTTAATAGGTAAATGTACTTTTGGAATGTACAAAACGTACAGCTTAAGTTTTTTTAATAAAGGATATAGAACCAGGAATATCTTAAACATAATCCCTCCAAGTCGGGCCCTGATCACCAAGGCTCGCAACCACCCTTTCACCGGAGTCCAGTGCCAAACAGCTTGCTGTGTTCCGTCGGTGCGTGAGATTGCCAGTGCCATAACAGGAATCTTCTGGGTATGCTCGCACCACCGTCGACTCTGTCACAGTCATCCCTGACCTTGTGTCAAGAATCTAAAGCAAACCCTATATTTTTTAAAAGTGCTATTGTGAGGTTTTTGGATGAGACAACATCTATCGCTATTCACTAAATCTACATCACCTTTAAACCAATCTAGAATCAAGAGCAAAATCATCGTTATGAAATTACAAAAAAACAAAATCTTTATTATACCAACAGCTTACTTACTTATTTTAATCAAATTTAGTTGATACCATACTACGCATAATCTATGAACAAATATTGCATAGAAAGTGAAAATGGTATCAAATAACTTTTATTTATTTAACTAATGGCAAAACACACAAGTAAAAGTGAAGAATGCAGATATTGGAAGTAAACAGAAATTATCGTCTAAACTAGGCGACATACTGCTTAAATATTTTATCTTATCCTCTTTGGCATATTTTTGGGGCAATTGAAATCGAACCACTTGACTTGGAGGGCGCGGCGATTACAAAAAACTTCTAGAACATTTTAAAGTGTTTATTAACCATTATAGAAAACATGGTTTAGCGTAAGTTTAAGTTTAGTTTAGGTTTTTAACATAATCTGCGAATCTTATCATCATCTCCTTAGCCTTATCCCGTATCTCTCACGGTCGGCTACCTAATCTAGGTGATCGAACGAAGGTACTGGTTTTTACACAGAGCGACTGCCATCTGACCTCTGCAACCCTAGATTAGGTCAGAGTTTTCAAGCCGCCAATGCTAAGCACTGGCCTCCGACATGGCTTAACGACTAATATCTACGGAATTAAACGATATTAACCAGGACCAACGGCTAAACGTGACTTCCGAAGCACGAAAAATGCGCCGAGTAAACGTACATATGAAGTTCGAACACATTGGTAAGTGGTGGGATTTGAACCACGGCCTCCCGCTCTCCATGCCTCCTGGCAGCGGCCCTATCCACTACACCATCGGGCTCCCATGATCTTTCCGAATCTATTTAGAGAAAATAATAATCTGGTACGCACGATTAGATGCATTTGTGCGATTTCAACGCGGGTTGTGCGTGCAATGGCCGCCACTAACAGAATTACTTAGTAGAATAGAAGCCGTAGATTTCTGCACATTAAGGAAAATCTGAGGTGTTTGAATGGAATATCATCGAATTGAATTCAGTCGCTCTGTATAAAAACCAGTACCCTCGTTCAATCCAGGGGGATTGGGTAGCCGACCCCGTGAGATGCGGGATAGGGCTAGGGAGATGATGATGATCATCGAATTGAATAAAACGAAGACTGCCTCTACATTATGTTTGTTTTAAACTGTCTTTCTAGATCACGCTTCGGATTTTAAACGTATTTTTTTTCCTTTGGCGCTTCGGAGGGCAATTTCCGTGGAGGTCTTTCATACAGTTTCGTTTACACTATCATAAGTACTAGGTAGTTACACATACTATTATACTAACAAGGTTTAAGGACCTCTAGGTATATAGAAATACATAAACCTCATCAATAACAAGCGTCTCCTAGGCAGCTAACTGAATAAATCCTCGTTTCCGACAGTCGGTCCGTTCCGCGCATTTCTCCGTCGACGCCAGCGGCCGTAAACTAGACTACGAAAGCTGCGCCTGCGCAAGCCGGGTGTAAATCGCCGGCGCAGAGCAGCAGATCACGCGAGAAATGTGACCGCGAAGTTGGAGCTGCTGGAAATATTCTGCTCGATTCTAGATTCCATCGGCTAAAATTAAAATCTATCTGTCACTTTCGAAATAATAAAATTTTAAAAGGATAGGCGAGTTATACTCTATGGTTTTAAACTTTGTACACTAGATTCTGGCGCGCATTTGCACGTTTCCCCAGTATTTCTGTAAATTTTATCCGCCATATCATGTGACGGCGGATAAAAAAGACAGATAACGCATAAAACCACCGACTGTAAGTTAAAAACTGGAGGGAATAGATCTCCTGTCCTTTTCCAATGTTTATAGTCTGAAAGTGACAAATAGATTTTAGTTTTAGCCGGCAAATCTAGAATCGAGCCCATTGCTAGATTCCAAACTGTCAAGAGTCAGATTTCTTGGATCCAATATATGACGTAGCGTTTCTTGCGTGTACCTAAAGCAATCTTTTTATAACACACACCTTATCTTCTGTCATGCTGGACTGGGAGCATAAGAAAAACATAGAATGTGCCAGCAGCATTTTCTCCCGAGCTGTAAAAACCAGCTATAGGATCCGAAGGTTTTAGTACATTGCAATTTAAGCGACGGGCTGCCAACCTGTCACTACAGCAATATACCTACAAATCTATCTTAAATAACCCTCAAAACTTTGTCAGACGTGGTGGAACGAACTTTGTTTAGGTCGTTTACGCTCTGCTTACCCCATTAGGGAGAAAAGCGTGATTATATGTATGTATGTATTTATATTCGACCAGATAAACGTTTGAATATCTAAATCGTAGATTGTTTCTTGTGTCATTCAAGTTGCAACAGATAGTATATGTAGCAAAGGCGATTGCTGGGCAGAGTGCAGAACGGATGAGATTATTTCAGGAAAATATTTATGCATTTTCATGAAACTTCGTATATTTGTTGCAGTTTATCAATTGTGCAAACATATGAAAATTCATGAAAATCCAATAGTAATTTGCTGAAATATTCTAATGATTGCACAAGGGTTAGTAAAAAACAATTACTGGGCGGGGAGCATTTTTCGGTAGCATCTAGTACAAAGAAACATTCAGATTAGAGCAAAACTTAATATAATTAGTTTTAAAGGTCCTGCAAAGATGTCTCTTACTGGCTGTACCAACCTAAAGATTTTTATGCTTCTCTGACTAAGACCGACAAAGATTTCCAAAGATTTTCATAAATAAGTCCTCTTTACACGGGCCGTCAAGTTGTCTCTCATGTAATTTTAACACCTCCTAGGTGAATAAGCAGTAAACCTAAAGCGCCCTGTCCACTGCAGAATAACGTAACAAGCACGGAATGCCTTACTCTGACTAGAGGCGAGCGGCACTGCAATCGCAGTGGCAGGATCTATTCCAGACCGACCGCAATCCGAAAGCACAACGACTGCAAGCAGAATAACGAGCGACTCTGACCAGAGGCAATCGTTTCCAGACCGACCGCAACAAGACGGTACAACGACTGCAATGAGTATAGCTCAGAATAGCGTAACAAGCACGTTATGCCCGACTCTGACTAGAGGCGACCGGCACCGCAATCGCAGTCGCAGGATCTATTTCAGACCAACCACAATCCGACGGCACAACGTCTGCAAGCAGAATAACGTAACAAGCACGGAATGCCTGACTCCAACCAGAGGCGAGCGGCACTGCAATCACCGTCGCAGTATCGATTCCAGACCGACCGCATCTCGAGGGCACAACGATTGCAAGCAGAATAACGTAGCAAGCACGGAATGCCTGACTCTGACCAGATACGAGCGGAACTGCAATCGCAGTCGCAGGATCTATTCCAAACCGACTACAATGTAACTGACACGTTTTAATTTCTGAGGAAGTTGGGTTGGGGTGATACAGCAATATACTCTAGTAGGATATTGATTAACTTGGACGTAGCAGAATTAGGAGGTATTTGCTTAGCAGGCGAATTGGGCAAGCAGTAGGGAGCAACTTTTATTTACTATGCTTGAAATATGTCAACAAATTTGACACTACCATCCATATGATGTCAAGTTAATAGGAAATTCTCTGGCTTCCTGCAGTCGTACTGCAGCTGCAGCCCATTTGCACAGACCTATAGGCTTTACAGCATATTGTACTATTCAGTCGCTATTGTACAGACAATTACCGCTGCAGCCCACCAACCGCCGGCTGTTTCAAGACTTCAACTACTAATGCAGTTGAGCTGCAGTCCGTCTATACAGTCCTGCAGGCTGTAAATCAGTCTCTATCGTACAGACAATTACTGCTGCCGCCCGCCGGCTGTTTCAATTCAAGTTCAGTGGAATTGAGTTACCTCACAGCCAGGTTTGATGGTCAGGCAGGGGTTCAGAGACTTGGTGAAAACAGCGGTTTATGGGCCGTTCTGAAGAGTTGCTGACAGCGGCCAAATCCATCTTTCGTGTGGGTTAAGTATTATCTTTCATGCTGGACTGGGAGCGATAGAAAAACATGGAATGTGCCAGCTGCATCTCCTCCCGGGCATGCTGTAAAAAACAAGCTAAGAGATTCGAGAGATTCAGTGTGTTGTAATTTAGGCGATGGGCTGACAACCTGTCACTACAGCATTACATAGATCTATCTGGAATGTCCCTCAATACTTGTCAGACGTGGCGGAACGACCTTTATTTGGTACGTTGACGCTCTGCCTACCCCATTAGGGATACGGGCGTGAGAGTATGTATTTAGGTCAGGTCAAGGAATTCATAAGATATGCTAATGAGAAGTTAATTGGAGCTGATGATGATGACGTTGCATCTACAGTTAGGCACGTTACGAATTAGCACGACCATTAGGAAAAGAGCATGTGATAAGGTATGTCTTTTTATGTATGATTTTGTATGAGAGGGCCGAATAACTGCCTCCGTGGTCTAGTGGCTAGTGCCATGGACTCCCGATCCGGAGGTTCTGGGTTCGATTCCCAGGGAGGAAACACAAAGTTGATATGTTAGAATTTATCACTTTGTGAATTTTTCCCCAGTTTGGTTACGACATTGCAGGCTGAATCACCTGATTGTGCGAAAAGAAAAAGATTTCATGCTTCGGAGGGCACGTTAAGCCGGTCGTCCCGGTCGTTGTCTTTGATAGTGGTCGTTACTCAAACCATGTCAGTGGCCTGATAGTTGTGCTACTAGGCGGTTTAAAAACTCTGACACCAGGGTTCATCGGGTCGATAGACTCGATACCCATTCGACAGAAGAAGAAGGTATGTCTAAGACTCGTATTTATAAAGCGATTACAAACTTAAGACCAATATTAAGTATGGATTTGACAGGCCAGTTTGTACTACATTTCTTATACGAACTCAAATTCGCTCTCACTCATGAGAGCTGATTATAAATACGGCTCTAAGTGATTGAGAAGTGAACGAACCTTGGCTTATTTTGATATGGTTGTTGATACATAGGCCTTTACGTCTTTTCCAGACGATTTAAGCAGTGGATACGTTTTGTTAGGCGATAGGCTGACAACCTGTCATTGCTATAGTGACAGGTTGTCAGCCCATCGCCTAAATTGCAATATACTGAAACCCTCGGATTTTCCCTCGCTCCCAGTCCAGCATGGAAGTAAGTGTTTTGTATCTTTTATATTTTACTTCCATGCTGGCCTGGGAGCGGGAGAAAAGATAAAATGTGCCTGGTTTTTGTTACTACCGGCCTTGCTGTAAAAACCAGCAAAGCGATCCGAGAGTTTCAGTATATTGTAATTTAAGCGATAGGCTGACAGCCTATCACTACAGCATTTTATTATTATTTGTCAGACGTGGCGTACGACCTTTGTTTAGGTTGTTTGTGCTCTGCCTACCCCAGTATGGATAAAGGCGTGATTATATGTGTATATGTGTGACTGACTGACCCTTAGTGACATAACATACTTATTTAGATATTTACAAGTTATTTAGTAAGCCAGTTGGCCAAGTTTAGAAGTAAATAAGACGAGGTTCGATTTCCGAAGAGACCGTTAGATAACAAACGAGATTCTATATTACGACTTCCTCATTTAGTTTCCATGTTAATTTACTCATACCGGGTGTAAACAAAATAGCTAACCAAACTTTAGGGTGTGAACTCAACATACCTATCTACCTAATCATAAAACTTGCCAACTTCACAATTGACACTAGACATTGACAGTTTTATATTTGCGGTTGTGAAACAAGGTATCCTTGTAGTTAATGCTAGGACCGACTGCGGGCATCAAACGCAAACGTGGAAGTTTGTCTGCAAACTTATAAATTGCAGCTATCTGGTCCAATCTTGCAATGAAGACCTATGTTATTCCTCTGTTCGTAGCCGCAAAGTACAGTTGTCGGAGATGTTGTTTACTGCTTGATAGTCCGCATGTTTGGAACATACCCACCGATGCTTTTTAATATGTAAGTTTTTATAAATTTAAATTACTCGGCTCTTTTCTTTAATTAAAACTAAAAGTGCAAACGGATTGAAGGACTTTGTCTCTCATAGTACAGGGGATCCTAGTTTGAGGACCAGGAACCATAGATATATTTGTTAAGTATTAATGTAAGCCTAGCTATAACTATTTTATTTTTTTTTTTCTCTAAGGAACATAGGTCGAAATACGAAAAATATTGCTTCTCAAATACAAATGGTGTCTATAGATAGGTAGATTTTGTATGAGAGGGCCGAATATGTCTATATTATTTACACTCTGTATAACTGACATCTTGTTACCAAATAAATGTGTTAAATTACTGTATTAGGTATCCTTTCGAAATGAGATATTAAATTAATTTAAGTTTAATTGATTACTTAGCGGTAGTACTTCCTTTTCGATTTGATGATGATAGTTTACAACAGGTAGCTAAAAGATCCATGACTAAAATAGATTTAATAGAAACTAAATACATACATATAATCATGTTTATCCCTAATGGGGTAGGCAGAGTTTACACTAAACAAAGGTCGTTCCGCCACGTCTGACAAAGTTTTGAGGGTTATTTAAGATAGATTTGTAGGTATATTGCTGTAGTGACAGGTTGTCAGCCCATCGCCTAAATTGCAATATACCGAAACCCTCGGATCCCTTAGCTGGTTTTTACAGCATGCCCGGGAGGAAATGCAGCTGGCACATTCTATGTTTTTCTCGCACTCCCAGTCCAGCAGCTTTAAATAGCATTATATTATTATGTTCTTATAGATAGTATACCCACTTTGTTACAGTAGAAATTATTTCGTGTCTGTCTAAGCCTCTTGTACCGTACTTAATTATCAATAAGCCGTGTGTTGGTTGAACTTAGGACTTCCTTGGGACCTAGATTAGCCTTAAACGGATTACTGGCGGCCTGGCAGTGGCCTGGCGATGGCCTGGACTGGACTGATGGCCTCACTTACTGCAGGAAGCCTTACGCGGTCAGTCAACGGTCGTCCTAGTGTAGCAGCGGCCCTGGCCTCACCTGTGCGCTCTCGATAAGTTTTTTTATATTATTTATAATGGCTTTGTTAATTCTTCCATGCTGGACTGAGAGCGAGGTAAAAACATAAAATGTGCTATCTGCATTTCCTCCCGGGCATGCTGTAAAACCAGCTAAGGGATCCGAGGGTTTTAGTATATTGTAATTTAGGCAATGGGCTGACAACCTGTCACTATACCTACAAATCTATCTTAAATAACCCTCAAAACTTTGTGAGACGTAGCGGAACGAACTTCGTTTACTGCCTACCCTATTAGGGATTAAGGCGTGATTATATGTATGTATGCAAAGTTAGACGAAATCTTATCTTATTTAGCCGATAGTGTCCCACTGCTGGGCAAAGGCCTCTCTCCGGACGACGAAATATGCCAGAAAAATGTCAAAAAGCGCAAATCACGCACTGGTGTGGATGTGGTCAGGCGCTGTGACGGGACGCCACCGGTAGACGATCAGGGTTTGATTGGTCTACGTGCTGCTATTTGGGTCAGGGTTTTGCGGTTGTTTTGGTGTGACGTAGTGAAATGTGGATCAAATAAATATGTTAATAAATTTGTCATATTCAGTGTTGCTGTGCACTTTGTATTGAGGAAAAGTTAAATATTGGCACCAGTTACAGGTTATTGGCATGGATATAAATAGGTAATCACAACATAGTATAAAACAAAGCTCGCTTTCTCTATCCCTATGTCCCTATGTATGAAAGAATGTCCCGGTTGTTCAGTTTCGTTGAATGAGCAACCCCTATCAGTTTACGGGACGCTGTCTCTTACACCCGAGATATGTCCTACACGTCATAGAAAAAAGTTTTAGGAAAAAGTTAACCTAATTACAAGATTATAGCGTGACAGACAACCCCAACTTGGTAAAGATTCTCAGTCACGAACGTATTTAACTACCTACATAAGACCGGAAGTGAGTTTCGGAAAATATCGTAAAATTCGGAAGTCATGCAAAAACCGTTTCGATACGATGAGGTAACTAACTAGTAGGTATTATAGTATAGTTTAAGCACAGAGTATATAATAGTACTACATAGTTTAAGCCAATAATTTTGATTTAAAATAACACAGTCATTATTCAGTCAAAATTAGACCTTTTAGTGTTTTCTTTTTAATTCTTCTTCTGTCGTGTGGATATCGAGCCGATGAAACCTGGTATCACAGTTTATAAACCACCTAATAGGACAGCTAATAAGCCTCTAACATCAAAGACAGCGATCGCGACCGACTACTTAACATGCCCTCCGAAGCACGGAATCTTTTATTCCCAGACAAGTAGGTGATTCAGCCTGCATTGTCCTAACCAAACTGGGGAAAAACTCTAAAAGTGATGAATTGACAAATATCAACTTAGTTTTCCCCCCCTGAAAATCGAACCCAGGACCTCCGGAGCCAATGGCTCTGACCACTCATCATTTTTCTATTGCGCCTTTTGTTTTTATTGGAAGAAATGTTAACTTCTGCCCATTACTGTACCTGACTAGTCTAATAATTTATGAGTTAATTCTGGTTTTGTAGGAATGCGATATTAACTGGACCGCTAAATCCGATATGCAGTGCGATGCAGACAATTAGTCTGCAATGTCTTCATGCCTTCTTTAACTTAGTAAAAATCGCTCGCATGTAGGTATATGTATGCATTTTTATTTTATTTCCGCAATACGTTTTAGATACTGTTGTATTTTAGATGGTGCAGCTGGAGATATTGGTAGTTGAAGTGTCATCATCATCTTCCTAGCTTTATCCCGTATCTCACAAGGTCAGCTAACTAGTCTAGGGGATTGAACGAGGGTACTGGTTTTCACACAGAGCGACTGCTATCTGACCTTGCTCCCCAGAAGGGAAACCAGACCCAATCCTTGATTAGGTCAAAGTTTTCAAGCCGCCATTGTTTAGCACTGACCTCCAACTACGATATTAACCGGGACCAACGGCTTAACGTGTCTACCAAAGCACGGACGAAATTCGAAAACCACGACCAAGTTTGAAGTGTATTGGGTACAATTACGAATTTAGGGCACCAGCAGTCAATGTATGCGAATGTCAGTGGGTATATTTGGTTAGGTCAGGACAATGCAGAATGAAACAGCTGTCTGTAAGAAAAAGGATTACGTGCTCCTGAGAGTATGAAGCCTTCGGGTCCGATTGCTAGGGTCGAACGTTGATTTGAAAAAAAAAAGAAGTGGGTCTTCGAGCTGTCTGGGTGACATCGCTCCTGGTGATTCTGTCTGGGTCACTATTAGCCAAAACTGAAACCCAAATTTTGGAAATAACTACAATGCTGTTAATTTAATAAGCCGTAAAAGACACTCTACTCAATTCTTTTTAGAAAGTTTAAAATTAGTTTGACAAATCGTTTCTGATGTTATATTAAATTATCCATGTAATTTGATTTAACGCGGTTTTCTTGGAAACAAATTGCATTTGTACCAAAAATTATGTAATTTATGTTAATTGACCTCATTAATTTGTCAACGTCAAATCTGACTTTTATATCCTACTTACTTTCTCTTCAAACTCATCATTGGTTTACATAATTTGCTGAACTTTGTACCTTTTAGTTGGGGTGTTTTTGCACTGCTCCGTATTCATTTCGTATCCGTGAAAAATCCACACAAAACGGATATGGATAGGTACTCAAGCTGTCATAGGCAAGCTGTACTTTTACTAGGAAGGCCAAATCGGATACGAATTGGATACGAACCGAATACGGAGCAGTGCAATAACGCCCTTACTCTTCTACTACTTAAACCTGGCAAAGTGTTATCAACGTAAAGTTGTTGTAAGGACGCAGATTTTAAAGATTTGAAAATCCTTACTTTTAAGGTTGCTATTTCGTCTCGGCTATCTTTGGGAATTTGAGTACCTACATAACTATATAGGTAGGCACTTATAGTTAGTAAATCGTTAAATAGACTTGATGAGTGACTAGGTATATTGTTATCAATAAAGAAGGAAAAGAGATAATAAAAGACGATGACTAATATTTTTGTTATGATATTATGACTAAGTAATAGAATGAAATATTTATTTCCATTAGGTTATTGCAAAAAGCAGCCTATGGTATGTAATTAAAAAGTATATTAAAATAACTTTTTAAAGAAAATACCAATGATATATATATATTATATATATTTAATTTGTGAAAAGGCGGGCTTTACCTATCTTAACTTACATAGGTAAATTTAGGTAGGTTAGGTTCCTATACCTAAATTAGGGTCAAAGGTACAGCGCGCTAGGTCATACAGCACAGAGCAGAGGTAGGTACTTATTTAATAGTTTCCCTACAAATTATGGGTTACCTTAGTTCACAATTGTCATAAATTACATGCTAGTGGCAGCAATAAGTGAGCGACCACATTCCGACGCTGTTTGAATGAATCATGCGTTTTTTTACGTGACGCACCGAGTAAACACTATTGCCACAAAAACTTCAAGATGAAAATAAGAAAAGGCAAACAGTTTAACTCACTTTTTTGTTAATTTGTAAGTCAGTTTCATTTAAAACACAGCAATTATTCCTATTAATATTAATTTTAAGAAAAGTGCGTATTTGCAAACTTACCCTCAACTTTTCCGCAGTTTTTGAAAATCACATTCAGGAAATCCAGTTCATAACGTTCCAAAACACAAGTTCGTGTATGTAAAACAATATGCACAATTTCTCCTTGTAAACTTAATTCACACTGTTTTGTTTTAACGCACTTGCACGAGAGTGACAACTTTTTCGCAGCGCATTGTAATCGCGTGCGTTACCGTCGCGCGTACCACACGACTCCACACGGACTGCTACGTTCGACGAATACAAAACAGAAAACACGCACCCACCGTACGTATAGCGTACCTGACTTACGAAGTTAAAAACTTTTACGGTACCTTAGCGACATCTTTGAATAAATCAAATACTAAATTAGTTCTGAACGCAGTCGGTAGATGACTCTAGTTTTTTTTTCAAGAAGTATCGCTACTCGATCACAGATATCGCTGTTAATTAGTGTTGCCATTTTAAAATAACTTCCATTCGTTCTCTCTTCTATAGATTATGGAAAATCATTCACTAAATCATTCTTTCTCTGTCAAAATGGCTGCCGCGCAGGAGGTGCGTGTTGATTTTGTGTTATATTTTTCATAATTTCTACGTGATTAGCTCGTTTATTTGTGCTGTAAAATATGTTTTTCAAATATAATATTCGTGCTTTCAGGCGAGACGCGAACCGATCCAGGCCGTCCAGGTCTTCGGCCGTAAGGTAAGTGTTTCCATGGAGTCCCACGTGTTAGTGCCGTTTTATCATGTTTCTACCTAAATTCTAAATTATTTCGCTACACTAATGATGATTCAGTGATGCTGATGTTGATAAAATTACCGTAACATTTATTTTCATATCAATGAAGTGAAATGTTCTACCGTGACAGTTTCTAACCTCTAAATGTTACCAACGACTTTAACATGGAATAGAACCATTTATTCCACATTTATTACCTACACATAGCCGGCGAGATGTAAAATTCTACGTCGGCCGTGCGTCTACCAGCGAGCTCCTTTTATTTGTTACCGCAGATATGCACAACTGTTACAACATTATACCTACCCTTTCCTTCCAAAGCTGTCTTGCTTCCATGTGAGTCAGTCATTTCAGGGAAAGGAGATCAAATGTGACATTTACCAAACTGCATGGCACTCAATACCTTGCTTGTTTGAAATGTACACTACAATCACAAGACATATTCTAGCATTTACTGCCTGATACTTTTTCAGGTTCCCCAAATCTTACCTTTCTTATACCATAACAGTTCATAACCTGATCTATAACAATTTTCGGAATAATTATGCATTTATTAATGTATCTCTTTATCCAAACATAACCTCTAAATATCTTCTATTTATAGAAAACAGCGACTGCAGTGGCCTACTGCAAGCGTGGTCATGGAGTGCTCCGCGTGAATGGACGCCCCCTGGACCTTGTAGAGCCACGTCTGCTGCAATACAAACTCCAGGAACCCATCCTACTGCTCGGCAAGGTAAGCCCTTTTAGTGATTTGTTTTGATTTGTAGAGATATTTACTTGTAGCTCTGCAAATTCTTAGATTGTATTTAAATTACACTATAGTAATACTATATATACATAATCTATGCTTGTTTTGTTTAAATTTATCTCCAAAATTAAAATTTTCTTTTGTCATCTCTTGTTTAAACTTGGTTCACAAACTAGTGTAAATCTAGTTTAGGTAGCTCTTAGTTTTGTATTTTAGTCCTTCAAGTATATTTTACTGCCATATTTAGACTAGAAGACTATTTCAACCTGAATGAAGATATTTTCATGTGATGATCAAATCTTATTCCGAACCTGAGCATCTTGAGATGTGAAGTGAAATGTCCATCTGACCATTTCATTATTTCAATACATTGTCCAATCTTTTATTTCACATTATTCACTTGGAGTATCGTTCCCGTTTTCAGGAGAAGTTCTCCGGTGTTGACATCAGAGTCACGGTGAAGGGTGGTGGTCATGTTGCCCAGGTGTACGCCATCAGACAGGCCATCTCCAAGGCACTCATTGCCTTCTACCAGAAATGTAAGTATCTATTTCCTAAGTTAAGAATACTGTCTACGGGTGTTAAACTGATAGGGGTGAGGGGTTGTAAAACTTTCACCAGGGAATTCTATAAAGAATGAATAAGAAAATGGCTGCATACAAAATGACCACCTTGTATGAGCAAATTGTATGAGGAAGCTTTTTTTTTTTTTACTTTTTCTGCAAGAATTTCTTTGTAAAAGTTTTCAGATTTCTTTGTTCATTGACTAAGCAACCCCCATATCAGTTTGGGGGAAGCTGTACTTTTGTAATCCTTTTTATGGTATACAAGACAGTGCACTGAAAGGGTTTACTTGTTTATCAAAATTGAACAACTTTTACAAAGATATTCTTTTGGTATTGAATTTATTTATTGGCTTCCCATACAAATTGTCATTCAATCATTTTGTATTGAGAAGCCAAATATATTTTTCATTTCGCGATAAGTTTTTTTTGTTATATATTCAGTTTCATGAATTGAGCTAACCTTTTCGCTTTTCTTTGAGATAGATACAGTTTCGTTTTCTGAGCAACCCCTTTTGTTTGGGACACTTGTCCCTTACATACCCTTTTCTTCCAAAGCTGTCTCGCCTTCATGCGAGTTAGTGATTTCAGGGAAAGGAGATTAAATGTGACATTTACCAAACGGCATGGCTCTCAATACCTTGCTTGTTTGAAGTGTACACTACATTAAAAAAAAAATCTTGATTATTATTGTCAGATATTGAAGGGCCAATTTGCCAAAGTCCCTAAGTTATAAAGTTAAACTATATGCCAACTTTGCACACCTCATGCTATTGTTAGGTACTTAAATGCATAGAGGAAAGATAATATTACTTTCAAAACTGACCCAACTTTATTACTTATGTGGCTGATATTTTGTGTGAATTTATTTTTATTTTTCTTTGACGCTTAGCAGTAAGGAACCAGTGTTGACATTAGAAAAATTGTGATGTGGCACAGAATAATATACTAGTACTATGATGTGGTTCCATTCAGATTATTGAAGTAAAATGTTATGAATAGTGATTTAACTGTTAAAATTGCCATGCCAGTTTATGGAGTGGACTAGGTAGTTACTTTCTGCCTATGGCGGTAACTTCGCAAAATGTTCCGTAAAAAAAAATCAGAAGTCTTTTCAATAGCTGCCCATTATTTGAACTAAATCTATCAAAAATGGGCAAGTTTGCGAAAAGGGACATTTTGCGATCAAAGGTCATTTTGCGAAGTAACGCCTATGGCCAGCTATTAGTAAAAAAATATATAGATATTGATGTTCACTCTTTCCGTTGTTCCAGATGTAGACGAAGCGTCGAAGAAGGAAATTAAGGACATCCTCGTCCAATACGACAGGAGCTTGCTGGTAGCCGACCCCAGACGCTGCGAGCCCAAGAAGTTCGGTGGTCCAGGTGCCCGAGCCAGATACCAGAAGTCCTACCGTTAAGATTCTACAGTTCATCATCCATTGCTATTGCATTGGTGCTGGTGTGTCAGTGGGATAGCAGAGGGTGTTAATAAAAAAAGTTTAAAATTATTTTGGTGTTTGATTTTTTTCCTTGAAATGTGTAATGTTTTGAATATACACCATGGGAAACAGTGTGATTGTTAAAGTAATGAAACTAGAAAAAATTAAATCAACATTTCATTTTATTAAATTAAAACCAACAGATGATCACAAATCAGATAAATCAGTCGACTAAAAACTAAGGTAGATCAGTCTTATCAAAATTAAATTAATATCAGTCAATAGGGAAATTAACTGGAGTAGGAACTAATTTAGAACTTTGGTTGTTTAGTCGACTTCTTCAACCGTGGGGCCTTGGTAGCTGTTGCCGCCTGGGTATCCGCCGCCGTAACCGCCCATTCCTCCTGGCATACCACCCATTCCACCGGGCATTCCGCCCATTCCTCCTGGCATACCACCCATTCCACCGGGCATGCCACCCATTCCACCAGGCATGCCTCCTGCTCCAGGCATACCACCCTGGCCGCCGCCGCCGTGCATCTTGGTCATAATCGGCGAGCATACTCGCTGCATTTCCTTCAAGCGGTCTTCATACTCTTCCTTCTCGGCTAGCGTGTTGTTATCCAGCCATCTCAGCGCTTCGTCGCACTCGCGTCTTGCCGCGTCTTTGTCTGACTCGCTAAGCTTGTCGCCGGCGTCGTCCAGTGCTTGCTTCACGCTGAAGATGTAAGCTTCCAGCTGGTTGCGAGATGCGACGCGCTGCCTCTGCCGTTCGTCCTCTTCCTTGTACTTCTCTGCTTCGGCCAACATCCGCTCGATCTCCGCTTGCGATAAGCGGCCTCTGTCGTTTTTGATGACGATGTTCTTACTGCGGCCAGTGCTGTTCTCCTTGGCAGAAACGTTGAGGATTCCATTAGCGTCCAAGTCAAATGTGACGTCGATCTTTGGCACACCGCGCGGTGCTGGCGGGATGCCAGTCAGGTCGAACGTTCCCAATAGGTTGTTATCCTTGGTCATCGCTCGTTCACCTTCGTAGACTTGAATGGTTACCGCTGGTTGGTTATCCGAATAGGTTGTGAAAGTTTGAGACTGCTTGCATGGAATCTTGCAGTTGCGCTCGATGATCTTCGTCATGACTCCTCCAGCGGTCTCGATGCCCAGAGAGAGAGGCGCCACATCTACTAACAGCACATCTTGGATGCGTTGGTCGGTATTTCCCGAGAGGATGGCGGCTTGAACAGCAGCTCCGTAGGCGACGGCCTCATCTGGGTTGATGGAGAGATTCAGCTTTTTGCCACAGAAGAAGGTTTGCAGCAGGTTCTGGATCTTTGGAATTCGAGTCGATCCACCGACGAGGACTACATCGTGGATGTCGTTTTTGTCCATCTTAGCATCTCGTAGAGCTTTCTCGACTGGTTCCAAAGTTCCTCGGAATAAGTCGGAGCAGAGCTCTTCGAAACGAGCGCGGGAAACTCTGGTGTAGTAGTCGATGCCTTCGTGAAGCGCGTCGATTTCAATACTCGCTTCTGTACTGGAAGACAGCGTTCGTTTCGCGCGCTCAGCGGCTGTACGCAACCTCCTTAGCGCTCTGGCATTTGATTTAATATCCTTCTTGTATTTCCTCTTGAACTCATCCGCCAAGTGGTTCACTAATCTGTTGTCGAAGTCTTCTCCTCCCAGATGCGTATCACCCGCTGTTGCCCTTACTTCGAAGAGTGATCCCTCGTCGATGGTTAAAATAGACACGTCGAAGGTACCGCCGCCCAAGTCGAAGATCAGAACATTTCTCTCACCTTTCAAGTTCTTATCCAGACCGTATGCTAGGGCAGCAGCTGTCGGTTCGTTAATAATTCGTAGGACGTTCAAACCAGCAATAGCTCCCGCGTCCTTAGTGGCTTGACGTTGGGCGTCGTTGAAGTAGGCAGGGACCGTGATCACCGCGTCTCGAACTGAACTTCCCAGGTACGCCTCTGCAGTTTCCTTCATCTTCGTCAACACCATACTGCTGATCTCTTCAGGCGCGAATCGCTTCATTTCACCTTTGAATTCGACTTGAATTTTTGGCTTTCCGCAATCGTTGACGACTTTGAAGGGCCAGTGTTTCATGTCCGCCTGGATTTTCGGGTCGTCGAACTTCCTTCCGATCAGCCTCTTCGCGTCGAACACTGTGTTGGTGGGATTGAGAGCAACCTGGTTCTTCGCTGCATCGCCGATCAAACGCTCCGTGTCCGTGAACGCGACGTAGGATGGTGTTGTTCGGTTTCCCTGGTCGTTTGCGATAATTTCCACGTTTCCATGCTGCCACACACCGACGCAGGAGTAGGTAGTACCAAGATCAATTCCTATAGCTGGCATTATTGTAGACGTTTTCCTTTATTCACTCACTTCACTAAAAATACTCACTTCGATAAAGTTTGAGAGGTTTTCACCGCTCGGTTTCGCAGTCTATTCGCTTTGTTATTCAAAATTGAACTAGAATTCCCGTGCGAAATTCTTCTCGTCGGCCGCGAAGCGGCCGGCGGGGAGACGCCTTCGGGGCTAGGCCCCCTGGGCGTGAAATCTATCGACGCCCGTAAAAACGGGCGTGGCGTGGGGTTAAAAGCCCATAGTGGGCGAAGAACGCCCCTCTATGGGCCAACGAAGTCATAGTCCGGTGGGGCGTGGCCGGCACTTTGGCCGGCCGCGCGTCAAAAGCCGGTGACCGCCGGCGAGTCAGCCCACCGAGTGATTCCCTGTTCAGGGAGGCTCAGTGAGCGACTTCTAGCCAGGCGGTTGATGATACGTCCGGAGGAACCGGCGAGCTGACCCGAAAGTTGTCGGGGTCGCTCAGCCGGTGAAAGTAATAGTCGGGGAAGTCATGTCAGAGGCCACCGGCAAGGTCGAGTCGTCAGTGTGACGACGCCCTCAAACCGGTGGCGTTGGTCAATCTGGGTTGTCAGTTCCCTCGTCGAGCTCCTCCACCACAGCGAGCTCGCGAGGGAATGGTTTCTGGTCAGGGGGGCGCGCGTGATACGGGGCCAGATTCCGAAGATGCTCGAAGTCTGACCGATCTGCGCGCGCGAACATCCTGGTCGAGAGCCTGGACACGAACTCATCCAGGGTCTCGACTTTTAGGTCTCTCCGAATGACTTCGTTGCGGACGAACATCGGCGCATCCGCAATGGTGCGCAACGCCTTCGACTGCTGGGCCCGCAGTCTCTGGCGGTTGGACTCAGAGACCAACGCGTACCATGCAGGCGCGGCGTACGTAAGACGGGTCCTCACGTACGCCTTATAGACGCCGATCTTCATGCGCAACGGGAGCCTCGAGCAGAGAGCGGGACGGAGCAAAGCAATGGCAGCCCTTGTTTGCCCAATCACGCTCGCCACATGCTTACTCATGGACAGGCTTCGGTCTATGGTTACCCCCAGGTATTTAGCCTGAGGTTGCCACCCGATTTCCTCCCCATGAAGCTTCAGTTTCGGAGGATCCAGCCGACCACGCCCCACTATGATCGCCTGAGTCTTCCCAACGTTTACGCGCAATCTCCACTTTGCCAGCCAGGCAGGGAGGGCATCAAGAGATAGCTGCATTTTTCGAGCGGCATGACGCGTGTTCATGGACACGCTGAAAAATGCAGCATCATCGGCATAGAGGGCCAGCTTGGTGCCCCCCTCGACAGGAATGTCGTCGGTGTACCTGGCGTAGCAAACCGGAGAAAGGCAGCTACCCTGGGGAACTCCAGCAGCGATCCTTCGGACTTGAGAGAGGGCGTCTTCCACTGCCACCTGGAAGCGCCTGTTCTCTAAAAAGGTGGCCACAATCTTGACGACTCTGCGAGGAGTCGTAGACGTGGACAGCTTGTATATCAAGCCCGGGTGCCAAACGCGATCGAACGCCTTCTCCATGTCGAGGAATACTGCTACGGTAGTCTCCCTCTTGTTGAGGGCCGCCGTCATATCGTGCAGTACTTTCGACAGTTGAAGGGTTGTGGAGTGCTCGGCTCGGAAGCCGAACTGCTCCTGGCGTGGCATGATGTGGGGGATCATGTGACGCAGAAGAAGTTTCTCAAACACCTTGCTTAGCGTAGGTAGCAAGGTGATTGGCCGATAGCTCTCAGGCTTCAGGGTGTTCTTCCTGGGCTTGGGGAGCATAATTACCCGCCCAAGCTTCCACGCGTCCGGGAAGTGCCCCGTGCGCGTGATGCCATTATAAATGCGCGTCACCGCTGCGATTGAACGCGGAGGAAGATGACGCAACATTTCATTCGTAATGGCATCAGGCCCGGGTGCCTTCCGGAGGGGAGTTCGTCTTATCGCCCGGAGCACTTGGCCGGGAGAAAAGACGATGGGGTCCTCATCAGGAGGTATCGGCTGAGCGAAATAGCCCGCCAGACTTCGCGAAACTTCTTCTTCGTCGTGGTCGGCGCCTGGGTTCGGCCTAAATTGGCTCTCCAGGCACTCAGCGAAAATCTCAGCTCGATCCTCGGCTCTGTAACGGGGGAGCCCGTCCTGAGCGAGGAGAGGTCGTACTGGTGCCGCTTTTCCGGAGAGCCTGCGACACAGTCTGTGGATGCCGGTCCAATCTTCACCGGCTGTATCAATGTCGCGCTGCCAAGAATCGGCAGCGGCAGCGTCGAGCGCGGCCGAGATTTTCTCGGCAAGCGCGTTCAGCCGGGTTTTCATGGTGGGGCAGCGAGTGAAGTTAAACTGCTTGCGCAGGCGTCGCTTCTCAGCGAGCATGTCTGCAACACGCCGCGGTAAGGTAGGAGCGGCCCCCCGACGGGGGGCATCCATGGCGGCGTGTTGCTTGGCTCGCTGGACTGCGGTCGCAAACTCGCTAGCCAACTCATCGACATCCGTTGGTGTAGAGACTGGTCTCATGGGAGTGTTCTCTACCATGTACTGGCCGAATTTCTCCCAGGCTATCTTCCGCCTCGGCGGCAGCAGCCTGGAGCGGGCCGGCTGGTCTGAAATGACCAGCAGGACCGGTTGGTGGTCGGAGCCTGTGTGATCGTCGAGAGTCTCAACGGTGGGGTCGGGCTGTAGCCCCTTAACCACCGCGAGGTCGATCACGTCTGGGAGGTGGGCACGGTTGTGCGGGTAGTGGGTCGGGGTCTCCGGCCCCAGGACCACGTACCCATTGAGGTCGGCGTCATCGAAGAGACGTTTTCCGTCCGGACAAGTCCGTGCGGAGTTCCAACCAACGTGTTTACAATTCCAGTCCCCGGCAGCGATCGTCGGCCCCGAGAAGTCCAGAATTTTCCGGACGTCCGTCAGGACCAACTGCGTCGCCGGGGGCTTGTAAATTGCATACACGCGGGTTGGGACGTCACCGAGAGCGACCTCTACTCCCAGAGCGTAGACCGACTGAAGGTCAGCTGTGGTGAAGGGTGGCAGGAGCTGGTGCACCAATCTTCTACGTACCAGGACGGCTAAGCCTCGAAAGACGCGCCCGATGGCGCTGAGCTCGTCCTGCCGGTACACGTAGAAGTTGGGAATCTTCAGTCGGTCTGCGCTACTCAGTTTGGTTTCTGAGATTAGCGCGACATCGATGTTCTGCTCCTTCAGGAGGGCACGCAGAAGGCCTATCTTGACCTTAGATAGGCCCTCTGCGTTCCAGTGTAATATCCTTAGAGACATAAATGTTATGCTCCAAGGATCTTAGCCATACCGGATAAGAGCACTGGCGTGGGGTCAGACCCCTCGTTCAGTGCCCTTAGCACATCCTGAACAACCTCAATGGCGACCTTCACCACCGCCTGTTTGGCGGCGGCTACTGCGCCAGCTCCGGCCGTCTTCCCCTTCCCCTGGATTGGGGCGGGGTGACGGACGGAGGCAGGAGGTTTTGGAGCGGTGGATGCCGCGGGCTCCTTAGGCTGCTGCTGGGGCGGGTTTGGGGGCAAAGAGGGACCCTTGGCTCCCTTCTTCGCGCGCCTCCTCCGACGCCTCTTTTTGGGGGCGCTCGACGGGCCGTTAGCCGCGGCCATGAGCGACCCCTTGGCATTGGACTCGCCCGTAGGCGCGTCCAGGACCTTCTTGGCCTCTGCCTTAGAGGAGGAGGTGCGCGCTGCGGTTCCGGCCTTCTTGTTACGTGCTTCGCGCACGAAGGCCGGGCAGGCCACATGGTTGGCCGGATGTGGCCCCCCGCAGTTGGCGCAAGTCGCCGGCTCCGTCTTGGGACGTTTGCAGTCCTTCGCCGGATGCTCTTCCCCGCACCGCACACACGCAATTTTGCGGTGGCATTTGTGCGAGGAGTGGCGGAACTGCTGGCACCGGTGACATTGCGCCGGTCCCTTCTTGCCCCGCCAGGCCTCTATCTTGACGCCAGGCATATTCAGGAGCACTGTCACTGAGTATATGCCTGGCACCGTTGCGGAGTCGCGCGTGAGTTGGGCAAAGTAAATACACCCCGGTCGTTCGCCACGCCCCTGGATGGGGCGCACGTATTCGGGGGTGTAGCCCAACTGGCGCAGCTCGGCCTCAATGAGGGCTGGGTCGGTTTCGACCGGCAGCCCTCTGATAGCAACCTTGAGGCTGCGCTCCGCTGGGAGGGAATAGGAGAACCACGATACCGCGGTCTCCTTTTCCAGGGCCATCAAGTACGACTGGATGGCCCTGTACTCCTCCCCGGTCTTGGGGATGAAGCGCACCCCCCGCCCGTATGGGCGGGCGTTAGGAGGGTGTCCGAGCTTCTCCCGGAGGGCCAAGAAATGCTTGGCCCAATCCGGCAGTACCTCCACCACTAATGGGGGGTAACGCTCCTTCCTAGACGGCGGAGCGGGTTGCTTGGCGGGCTTGGCCTGGCCGTTCGTTTGAGGCGGGGAATGGACGTCCCGCGGGGGTGGAGTTGTCACCCCGGAGCCAGAGGCTGCAGCCGCGTACGAGGGCTGCGTCTCCATGGCAGAGGGGGGTGACAAGCTAAGTCTGAGTTGAGATTGAGAGGCGGGAGGTGGTCTTCCCTGACCCCCACTGAAGGGGGGTGAAAGGCCTCTCACCGCCGGCATCGCTGGTACCCGTAGGTGGTACCCGCCGCTCTTTGGCGACGGGCTTTGGGTGGCCAGCATCTTGGCGGGCGGTGGGGGGGAAAGCTGAGCGGGCGACCGCCGCTGTGTGCGGGGGTCGCCGGGCCAGATCCTCTGGGGACCGGCTGGAGATGCCGCCGGCCACTCCCGGTCCGGCCTCTCCAAGGAGGGCATGGAGGGGGCGGTCTGCCGGGGAGTGGGCGGCAGCGAGGGCGTCAATGTAAGTAATGGCGACCCCTCCCTCGATGGAGGGGGGGCGCGGTGTGCGTCATCGTAAAACGCCTCTCCCCCTCCCACTGCTAGTGGGGAGGAAGGGCGTGTGGAGGTCGGTGTCGTGTAGGCGAAAGCGAGTTGTCGCGTCGTCATCGTCAGTGAGGGCGAGGGCCGACGGAGCGGGGGGTCGATGAGACCCTGTGCCACCGCGCCCATGGCCCGCAGGAAGTTGTCGTCCATCGGAGCTGGCGACAAACTCCTGCGGAACACGCGCGGACGGTGCACCCGCGTCAGCCGCTTCACAGGGGCGGGAGGGGGAGCCATACCTCCCAAGCCCGGCGCTTGACGTCTACTGCGGCGGTGGGGTCAGAACTCCTTCTCCGCCGCAGCCGACAACCTGGGGGACACCCGGGAATTACACCGGGCGCCCCCTACCAAGGACGCAGGTTGCTGCGCGACACTCTTAGAAAACCGGCCGTACCCCCGACTAACCGAGGAAGGCGGGGCGTCGCCACCAGTTCCCCGCCGCAGAGATTACCACACCCGGAAAAGTCCGAGGTGTGGGTCCCGGGCAGTACGCTGGTAGGCTTCGACCGCCCGCCGCGGCGCAGGGGTTTTTGGCCGGAACTAGCGAGGTTTTATTAAAACGACAGCAGAGTAGGTTTTGGGCTGAGCCCGGAAGCAGGGGGGGGGCGCCCCCACCCTCGACTAGGCGAGGAAGGCGACTCACCACCGCCGATTGTCCCCTTGACAGGCCCTTATCACACCCGGTAGAGTGTAGCGGGTGTGGGGCCCCGGGTAACTTTCGGCTGAGCGGTGATCCGCCCGCCGCACCGCGAGGGTGTACTTTAGGGCGAGGCGTAACAGGGGGGAGGTGGTAGTACCACGTAATACACCCGAGGGTGGAAGAACAATCGGCTTTCGCCGACTACCCTCAACAAAAAGTGGTGAGGGTAGGTGGAGAAAACTAAAAACTTACTCACCCTCGAGTTGGATTCAGAATTCGTGCGTGCACTAGTACCACCTCAGCCGATCCACTAGAATTCCCGCGTCCCGTACGCCCTTATATACCTCCAGGGCTTGGACCAATCACAGAACAGTATTTTCTACAACGTTCTCGAAGGCCAATCGTAAACATCTGCCAACGAAATGTCCCGACGATTCCAGAAAATTTCTCTTATTAGATAAGGATAGAACTATAAGTTAAAAAGAGATAGACTATACATTTGGCAGCTGTTGATAGTACTTGATAGTAATAATGTTGCCAGAACCGTCTGATGAGAAAATACGGATAAATAAAATTTTGTTTCATACTTTGAGGATTTGCCTGTTTGAGTCATTACTTAGTAGTTTCATACAATATATAATAGTCACGTATTTTTCTCAGAGGCGTAGGAGAAACCATATTCTATAAGTTTTGTAATGCTACAATTAATTTACATCTAAGTAAGTAAGTAAGTAGTTTTAAAATGCTTTAGATTCTGAGCATTTTTTTAAACAAATTAAGAGCGTATACCTATCGCTCTTTAAAAAATCATAACTCGCTCGCAAATATACTTCTTTAGAATTAGAGCTAATGTTTTTTTTTGTGAGAGAGCCACCGTTTGTTATAAACGCTCTTAATTGAATGAATTTGTAAAAGTTGCGATACATACTAAAGCCGTAACTCCAGCGCGCCACGTGGAATTTACATACATACATATAATCACGCCTTTATCCCTAATGGGGTAGGCAGAGCAGAAAACGACCCAAACAAAGGTCGTTCCGCCACGTCTGACGAAGTTTTGAGGGTTATTTAAGATAGATTTGTAAGTATATTGCTGTAGTGACAGGTTGTCAGCCTATCGCCTAAATTACAATATACTGAAACCCTCGGATCCCTTAGCTGGTTTTTTCAGCATGCCCGGGAGGAAATGCAGCTGGCACATTCTATGTTTTTCTCTCGCTCCCAGGCCAGCATGGAAGAAACGTGGATTTTTTTTTTCTAACTACTCATTCCTATAATGTTATACTGTCCTTTATACGCATTGTCGTTGGTGTTCTATGTTACACATTAATTCGTAATAATAAAATAATCCATATTTTTGCAAAGTATAAGCAACTGTAATCTGTACATATTCTGATAAAAAATAATGACAAGCAGCCTGGCAACATAATTTAATTCCGCTACTCTACACCAGGTGGCGCTCTATTTTAGGTCAGCTAATCGAGAATGTTCTCGATCGGGGTTAAGAATGAAACAAACAATAATAAGAAAGAGATAGCGATAGTGACTGTGTTGCCAGTTCGTTCTTTAGATATGTAATATTTTTTATTAGTTTCAAATTTCATGCATACACGTTTTTAGATGTTTAGATTTTATTAATTTCACATCCGTTTTTAGATTCAACATAGATTCAAAATAATTTGTACCTACTTAAATAATTCAGCTCATTAATAATTTCAGATATTTATCAAAGAAGTTATTTAAATTAATCTGTCTTGTCATTCATTATGTAGGAAGTTATTACTTAATGAACACAAATAAAAAAGGTTACTTTAATACATAATGAGGGATAATGATAATGTAACCGTCTCAAAAAATAAAAGAATTTTATGAAATAGGTATTCAACGAAATTATATACTTATGTTCACTGTGTTCAGTTTATTTCACAAACGAAATAAAATTGCAATCACATTTTTATTCTATAGTACAAAATGCTGCTTAGTTGTAGAAAGTGTGATAAAATTTAACATTCTGGCACTATATTTTTATTGTCGTTTCGCTACTCCACACCAGGTGGCGCTACTTAATTAAAGAAGTTTTGGAACGGTGTAGAAACTTTCGATTCGAGAATTTTCTACTATTCTCCAGAAGATGACGCTGCCTAGCGGACTCGGTATAAATGCGGAGGTAAATACGACTCCGGCAAATTTTGAGTTCAGCAAACAAAGTGAGCGAACAAGTAGAGTCAATCTTCGGATTCAAGCGATTTGAACAGCGATTATAAGTGCAATTTCAAGTGTTTTTTTTTTGCGAAAAGCATTTACAATGAGTCTTCTACCGTACGTTTTTGGCTACGATCGTTTCCCTGCCCGCCTGTTCGACCAGGACTTCGGGCTGGCGCTGACTCCGGATGACCTGCTGTCTGCTGTGAGCCCCGTACCATCCCGGGACTACTTCCGCCCGTGGAGACAGCTCGCCACAAGGGACGTCGGCTCTAGTATCAAGTGCGACAAAGACAAATTCCAAGTGAACCTAGATGTCCAGCATTTCGCGCCGGAGGAGATCTCTGTGAAGACGGCGGACGGGTATGTCGTCATCGAGGGCAAGCATGAAGAAAAGAAAGATGAACACGGAATGATTTCGCGCCATTTCGTGAGGAAGTACGCGCTGCCCGAGGGTTGCCAGGTTGAGAGCGTGGAGTCCCGCTTGTCGTCTGACGGCGTGTTGACCATCACAGCGCCGCGTCAGGCTCCGGCTGTGAAGGGCGAGAAGACAGTTCCAATCCAACAGACTGGACCCGTTCGGAAGGAGCTTAAGGACCACTCGGCCAAAGCGGATAAGAAGAAATAGTCTCCAATCTCAATAGCTTTTTTATACTTTTCTGAGACTGATTGTTAACTTCTCATAATTGTAAGGTCTAATAAATAGAAAGCATTTTCAAATAAAATTTTGCGTTTTTTTTATAGTAGTTTTTAGTTTAAAATATTGATACGTACGATCCTAGCAGCACACATAACATAATAAACCCACACACATAATATGTACTAGACAGGTTATCGTTTATTGGCAGAGCAACAAGGATTTGTTGAGACTTAGATTTAAGTTTGGACAGGAATTTTCTGGAGTCTGGCTGTAACTTCCAAGATCTTGGCTGAAGAACCTCCCTGAATTTTCTTTCCATCGCCTTTTTATTATCATAATGTCGTGTCGGTTGAATGGCATCCAAAATAAAACGGCATTGTTCAAGAATATATTTTATTTTTAATTCTTATTTATAATAATCATCAACGTCTTTTATATTCACGACATTAAATGCACTCAAATAACTTTATCGTCTAGTCATATATAGTCATAAACCTTTTTTAAAAACCTCTCATCTAAAAAGAAACTTGATTCCCTGGAAAGTAATTTATAAAATGCAGCAGATATAGTTCAATTTTGAATACATTTATTTACTGAGTGTGTAAATTTTAACCCAAATAAATTATAAGATAAGACATGAAACTTTTATTGATAAAACAGATCCTTAAACTGTATTTAGTTAGCACAAACTTAATATAGTAGACGTCAAACCAACCTGTGTGGGCGTATTAATTAAATTATTGTAATAAATACATAATTAATTAGATATTTATTATATTACATTAATATTCGCCAGTTGTATTGACGTCCAATAGCCTAATTATAAAAATATAATAGTTAGTAGTTAATTGTCTTTCATTCCAAGATCATAGAAATATTAATTAAATTAAAACTTTAGAGATTTAAGTATGAGATTGTCTTGAATAAGTACCTACCTACCTTATAAAAATATAAGCTAGCTCTACAGATGTTTTGGAGTATGGGATTTATAATAATCAATCATAATATGAGGTGATAAAGCGATTGGGATTAAAATGCACGTTTCTAAAATCCCCACGAAAGTCAGAAAATCTATGTTAAAAAATACCAAACTCGTAAACTTTTATTAGGTCCCCTAACAGTTAATCTGCGATGCTAGCGCAACTTTATAAAAAAACCCACTAAATACGCATATTTTTAAAATTCTTTTTACAATGTATAAGGGGCGCTAACATCACAGAATAGGCTTATAGGAAATTTCAATATAGGATTACTACAGCTAAAAAGATTTGGCACCATTTTTGTGTTAAACTTACAAGACTTTTATAATTTTGGCATCGATTATGTTCATATGCAATTTTAATGCCAAACGAAAACATTAAAAATGGTTTTCTTTCTATTGCTTGTCGAACAGAATTTCATAAACCAGTATAAGTACTAATTATTAAAAATATTATGGGCTACCGAGAAAAAACTACATAAAATCTCTTTAAAATGTGAAAAATTTTCTATCGTATTTTAGCGGAAGGAAAGTTAGGTTAGGTTAGTTAGTTTTCGGAAGAAAACTTATATTACTTTACAATTTTTTAAAATGGCCGGCATTGAATTTCAAATTTAAATTTTTAAGGGAAATATGTTTGGTGTCCTAGGTAGAATTCCTCTCGCTTTAAATGGAACGAAAAATCTCATATGTTTCGATTCATTTCTCCTCCTTTACATCCTCGTGGACATCCTCAAACTTGGCGCCCATCCGCTTGAGCGCGATGACGGCGGACACGGCCTTAGCCCAACGCTTCTTGATCACGTACCTGCAAGAGTATTATAATAGTATTGAATTGATGGATCTTTATACAGGGTGTGACAGAAAGGGTATACGCACCCGAAAGGATATTTATTTGCCCTTGAAGTCGAACAATTCGTTCCAAGAAACCCTAGGTCGAATTACGAAAGAAAACCTCCTATCGCATACAAAATGCATCACCTGAGCTGACAGCATATTTATTATGGGAAGCCATTTTTTTGTTCAGTTTGTTAGTCCGATTCTTCAGTTTGTTAGAGATCTTTCAGGGTGATTGAGTACCGAACAATAGATGATTGAGTACCGACCAATAATTTTATTATTGAGTACCTACCAACAAATGATTCAGTACCGATCAATAAATGATTGAGTGCCGACCAATAATTGATTGAGTACCGACCAATAAATGATTAGAGTACCTACCGCTTGAGCTTGGTCTTGGTGACGTGCAGTTCCGTGCAGAGAGCTGACTGGATCAGCCACGGGTGTCGCAGGGTCGCGGATGAGGAGAGGCGCTCGCTGGAACAGATGATGGCAATGACATGTGTAATATTGAGGTCAAAGGGGGCTGCTACAGTGCTATCGATTCGTAGAGCGCACAACTTAACTAAATCTTGAGTACCTATACCGCGCTCAATCCGCCCTGGCTTAGCGTACTGCAAAATTTATCTATATTTCCTATAAATGCGAAGGTAACTTTTATGTCTGTTACTTTTGTCCATCTGCTACCTATAAGAAGACATAAATAACAATGATATTATATATAGGTAGATACGTTACCAACGCGCGAAACTCGTGCCGTCCAATGGGCCTAATTGTGACCATTTTAGGCAGTCGAGCTGCGAAGTGAGAAAAAAAGTTAAATTATATTCAAATCTGCACTGATTACAAATAGCTATCTGTTTCACTCTTACGCTTTGCCTATTTTGTGTCGCACTTAGCGTTTGTTTAGATATGCAATGTTATAAATATGTATGTAGTATTTGTGTCGCGGAACAATTAAAATGTGCGTGCAGTATGAACGTAACGTATATTTCTTAAAATATCATTGAGAAATAACAAATGTAAATAAATAAACACTATTAATTAAAATATATAAGTAAATGTGAAACATATGTACGCAGTCTGCCAGGAGGGTTTGAGCGCGGTATAAAATGATTGCCGCCTCTCATGAATTCAGATAGAAAATGACAGGTATAGATCTATAAGTCGTGATTTTAGCAACTACAAATTGCTATCAGTGTTTTAGGGTAAGGTACAAGTTGTTTGTCATCACTTGGGAGTCTTCATTCGTAGAGCTAGCGCCACTTGTAGAAAAAAAAAGTAGGTTTTGTAATACATTAAGATTTTTTTAAACTTAAAAATTCACTGTATTGATACTTTGAAAAGTGGCGCTAGCTCTGCGGATGAAAGCTCTTAGATTATTCCTTACCTAAGAATCTCAGACTAGTCGGTGGTTGTTGTAAATAGGTAGTTCAACAGATTTATTCTTCTTTTTTATCGACTGGATTCTCGAGTCGAACGACCCGATGAACCCTGGTGTCACAGATTTAATGAAACAATAAGATTTGAAAAACCTTAGTTTATTTAACAACATAAGTATTGTAAAACAATAAATTACATCTTATTATAATAATTATACTTAAGTTACGTTCTACAGTTATGAACATTAGATATCAAAATTTTTGTTTGCTATTACTTTACTTGGTACCGTCTACGATAGAAAATGTCTTCTATAATTTACTGTATTATTTAATTTGTTTTCAAAATGTTGATATCAAACTTCAGTCTTGCGTAAGTATATGATACAGTTCTATAAAAATGTTGTGACTGAAAGACTAGATTCGTAAAATTGTCATTTCCGTAAACCCTAACAAAATTCTTAACAAAATATTAATCTCAGCGCACGCATTCTACTCACTCCTTATAAGAGTCGCAGGATTATTTGCTAATACAAATTTACTTCGGTATATTGAAAAACACGGATCAAATTGACAATGGTGACATTTCATAATCTTACTGGAAAAAGAATAGCATCTTTACGATAATTCGATTCACAGTAATATCGCAAAGTAACTATTATAATATTAAAACGCTTATTGGCTGGTCGGAGTTGACGTTTTAAGGGTCTGCCGGAGTAGTGAAATACCATACAAATGTAGTTTCTCTTTTATTCTATTCTTCCATGCTAGCCTGGGAGCGAGAGAAAATCATAGAATGGGCCAGCTGCATATCCTCCCGGGCATGCTGGAAAAACCAGCTAAGGGATCCGAGGGTATCAGTATATTGTAATTTAGGCGACAGACTGACAACCTGTCACTACAGCAATATACATACAAATATATCTTAAATAACCCTCAAAACTTAGTCAGACGTGGCCGATCGACCTTTAATTTAGGTCGTTTACGCTCTGCCTACCCCATTAGGGTTATATGTATGTAGGTATTCAACGAAATTATATACTTATGTTCACTGTGTTCAGTTTATGTCACAAACGAAATAAATTTGCAATCACATTTTTATTCTATAGTACAACATGCTGCTTAGTTGTAAAAAGTGTGATAAAATTTAACATTCGGGCAATATTTTTTTTTCGTTTCGCTACTCCACACCAGGTGGCGCTACTTAATTAAAGAAGTTTTGGAACGGTGTAGAAACTTTCGATTCGAGAATTTTCTACTATTCTCAAGAAGATGACGCTGCCTAGCGGACTCTGTATAAATGCGGCGGAAAAAACGACTCCGGCATGGAATTTTGAATTCAGCAAACAAAGTGAGCGAACAAGTGGAGTGAATCTTCGGATTCAAGCGATTTTAACTGCGATTATAAGTGCAATTCCAAGTGATTTTTTCGCGAAAAGCATTTACAATGAGTCTTCTACCGTACGTTTTTGGCTACGATCGTTTCCCTGCCCGGCTGTTTGACCAGGACTTCGGGTTGGGGCTGACTCCGGATGACCTGCTGTCTGCTGTGAGCCCCGTACCATCCCGGGACTACTTCCGCCCGTGGAGACAGCTCGCCACAAGGGACGTCGGCTCTAGTATCAAGTGCGACAAAGACAAATTCCAAGTGAACCTAGATGTCCAGCACTTCGCGCCGGAGGAGATCTCTGTGAAGACGGCGGAAGGGTATGTCGTCATCGAGGGCAAGCATGAAGAAAAGAAAGATGAACACGGAATGATTTCGCGCCATTTCGTGAGGAAGTATGCGCTGCCCGAGGGTTGCCAGGTCGAGAGCGTGGAGTCCCGCTTGTCGTCTGACGGCGTGTTGACCATCACAGCGCCGCGTCAGGCTCCGGCTGTGAAGGGCGAGAGGACAGTTCCAATCCAACAGACTGGACCCGTTCGGAAGGAGCTCAAGGACCACTCGGCCAAAGCGGACAAGAAGAAATAGTCTCCAATCTCAATAGCTTTTTTATACTTTTCTGAGACTGATTGTTAAGTTCTCATAATTGTAAGGTCTGATAAATAGAAAGCATTTTCAAATATAATTTTGCGTTTTTTTTTATAGTAGTTATTAGTTTAAAACATTGATACGTAAATCCTAGCAGCACACATAACATAATAAACACACACACATAATATGTACTAGACAGGTTATCGTCTCTTGGCAGAGCAACAAGGATTTCTTGAGACTTAGCTTAAAGTTTAGACAGGAATTTTCTGGAGTCTGGCTGTAACTTCCAAGATCTTGGCTGAAGAACCTCCCTGAATTTTCTTTTCATCGCCTTTTTATTATCATACTGACGGGTCGATTGAATGGCATCCAAAATAAAACGGCATTGTTCAAGAATATATTTTATTTTTAATTCTTATTTATAATCATCATCAACGTCTTTTATATTCACGACATTAAATGCACTCAAATAACTTTATCGTCTAGTCATATATAGTCATAAACTTTTTAAAAAAAACCTCTCATCTAAAAATAAACTTGATTCCCTGGAAAGTAATTCATAAAATGCAGCAGATTTAGTTCAATTTTGAATACATTTATTTACTGAGTGTGTAAATTTTAACCCAAATAAATTATAAGATAAGACATGAAACTTTTATTGATAAAACAGATCCTTAAACTGTATTTAGTTAGCACAAACTTAATATAGTAGACATCAAACCAACCTGTGTGGGCGTATTAATTAAATTATTGTAATAAATACATAATTAATTAGATATTTATTATATTACATTAATATTCGCCAGTTGTATTGACGTCCAATAGCCTAATTATAAAAATATAATAGTTAGTAGTTAATTGTCTTTCATTCCAAGATCATAGAAATATTAATTAAATTAAAACTTTAGAGATTTAAGTATGAGATTGTCTTGAATAAGTACCTACCTACCTTATAAAAATATAAGCTAGCTCTACACATGTTTTGGAGTATGGGATTTATAATAATCAATCATAATATAAGGTGATAAAGCGATTGGGATTAAAATGTACATTTCTAAAATCCCCACGAAATTCAGAAAATCTGTTATAAAATACCAAACTCGTAAACTTTTATTAGGTCCCCTAACAGTTAATCTGCGATGTTAGCGCAACTTTATGAAAAAACTCACTAAATACGCATATTTTTAAAATTCTTTTTACAATGTATAAGGGGCGCTAACATCACAGAATAGGCTTATAGGAAATTTCAATATAGGATTACTACAGCTAAAAAGATTTGGCACCATTTTTGTGTTAAACTTACAAGACTTTTATAATTTTGGCATCGATTATGTTCATATGCAATTTTAATGCCAAACGAAAATATTAAAAATGGTTTTCTTTCTATTGCTTGTCGAACAGAATTTCATAAACCAGTATAAGTACTAATTATTAAAAATATTATGGGCCGAGAAAAAACTACATTAAATCTCTTTCAAGATAAATACGTGGGACACTCAGAAAGTTTTGCGACACTAAAAAAAATTGTTCTACAGGTACATATATTTTTATTAAATCTTTTCAAAGTACTCTCCACCAGCCTCTATACAAAGATTCATGCGTCTGAACCAGTTTTCAAAACACTTTTTCCAGTCCGCCGTAGACACCTCGTTTACAGCCTTCTCGAACGCAGCCAGCGCATCTTCCGGCGACGAAAATTGTATCCCCTTGAGCTAATTTTCTATTTTTGGAAATAAAAAGAAGTCACACGGTGCTAGATCAGGGCTGTAAGGAGGGTGACCCAGGAGTTTGACTGGTGTGCTGTCCAGGAAGTCCCTCGTTTTGAGCGCGGTGTGTGCAGGCGCATTGTCGTGGTGGAGCAGTAGTCCGCGGAGCCCTGTGTTTGGTCGCTTGTTGCTCACAACAGAAAAAACTTCTGGTAAACATTTGGTAGTATACCATTCGGCGTTAATGCTTCTTTGATCTCGTAAGGGAATTGAGGCCAAGTGGCCAGTCAAATTAAAAAAGCTGGCGATCAAAATCTTCCCCCCGCTTCGAGATCGCTTCACTTTGGTAGGCGTTTGTTCATTTTGAAACACCCAAACTGTCGACTGGCGCTTGGTTTCTGGATCGTATTGATAAATCCAAGACTCATCACCTGTTACGATGTCGTAAACACGCCGAGACGAGCCTGCTTCAAATTTGTTCAGCATATCACGGCACCATTCCACCCGGGCCTGCTTCTGAGCGTCGGTGAGGTAGTGCGGCACCCAGCGCGATACTATCCTCCTCACGCGAAGATGCCCTTGTAGAATCTCGTGAACGCTTCCCGATCCAATCTTTAATATGTGCTGAATCTCCTGATATGTAATTTGCCTATTATCTTGGATGAAATTTTTCACTGCTAGCACGTTTTCTTCCGTAATAGCCGTCAAAGGGCGACCGCTTCTTTCTTCATCCCCCAAGGTTGGTCGACCGCGCCTAAATTCGTTATACCAACGATACACGGTTGCCTTGGAGGGGCTTTCATCCATAAATGCCATTTGAAGTCTATCGAACGATTCATCCGGTTTCAGGCGACACTTGAAATCGTAAAAAATCATAGCTCTAAAATGTTCCCGGCGCAGATCCATTTTTCAGTAAGACACGATACTTTGAATTGGCTCGCAAAAAATGTGGAGGGAAATTTTGAAAATGGAACACACATATTTTTACTTACAAGTAATCATATTTTCAAAAAAGATTCTAACCGGCCAGTCTGCCATATATAAAAACTATTTATCGCAATACTTTCTGAGTGGCCTGGTAATTGGCTGTCAAAATGTCGTTTTTAGACGATCTTTCGCTGCCCTTATAAAAGTAAAAAATATCTTTCGTATTTTAGCAGAGGGAAAGGGAATTAAAACTTATATTTCTAAACAATTTTTTAAAATGGCCGGCACTGTTTTTCAAATTTAATTTTTTAAGGGAAATATGTTTGGTGTCCTAGGTAGAATTCCTCTCGCTTTAAATGGAACGAAAAATCTCATGTTTCGATTCATTTCTCCTCCTTTACATCCTCGTGGACATCCTCAAATTTGGCGCCCATCCGCTTGAGCGCGATGACGGCGGACACGGCCTTGGCCCAACGCTTCTTGATCACGTACCTGCAAGAGTATTATAATAGTATTGAATTGATGCATCTTTATACAGAGTGTAACAGAAAGGGTATACGCACCCGAAAGGATATTTATTTGGCCTTGAAGTCGAACAATTCGTTCCAAGAAACCATAGGTCGAAATACGAAAAAAAACCTCCTATCGCATACAAAATGCATCACCTGAGCTGACAGCATATTTATTATGGGAAGCCATTTTTTTGTTCAGTTTGTTAGTCCGATTCTTCAGTTTGTTAGAGATCTTTCAGGGTGATTGAGTTCCGAACAATAGATGTTTGAGTACCGACCAATAATTTTATTATTGAGTACCTACCAACAAATGATTCAGTACCGATCAATAAATGATTGAGTGCCGACCAATAACTGATTGAGTACCGACCAATAAATTATTAGAGTACCTACCGCTTGAGTTTGGTCTTGGTGACGTGCAGTTCCGTGCAGAGAGCTGACTGGATCAGCCACGGGTGTCGCAGGGTCGCGGATGAGGAGAGGCGCTCGCTGGAACAGATCATGGCAATGACATGTGTAATATTGAGGTCAAAGGGGGCTGCTACAGTGCTATCGATTCGTAGAGCGCACAACTTAACTAAATCTTGAGTACCTATACCGCGCTCAATCCGCCCTGGCATAGCGTACTGCAACATTTATCTATATTTCCTATAAATGCGAAGGTAACTTTTATGTCTGTTACTTTCGTCCATCTGCTACCTATAAGCAGACAGAAATAACAATGATATTATATATAGGTAGATACGTTACCAACGCGCGAAACTCGTGCCCTCAAATGGTCCTAATTGTGACCATATTAGGCAGTCGAGCTGCGAAGTGAGAAAAAAAGTTAAATTATATTCAAATCTGCACTGATTACAAATAGCTATCTGTTTCACTCTTACACTTTGCCTATTTTGTGTCGCACTTAGCGTTTGTTTAGATATGCAATGTTACAAATATGTATGTAGTATTTGTGTCGCGGAACAATTAAAATGTGCGTGCAGTATGAACGTAACGTATATTTCTTAAAATATCATTGAGAAATAACAAAAGTAAATAAATAAACACTATTAATTAAAAGATATAAGTAAATGTGAAACATATGTACGCAGTCTGTCAGGAGGGTTTGAGCGCGGTATAAAATGATTGCCGCCTCTTTCAGTTCTTTCATGAATTCATGATAGAAAATGACAGGTATAGATCTATATTAGATGAGTCGTGATTTTAGCAACTAAGAATTGCTATCAGTGTTTTAGGGTAAGGTACAAGTTGTTTTTCATCACTTGGGAGTCTTCATTCGCAGAGCTAGCGCCACTTGTAGAAAAAAAGTAGGTTTTGTAATACATTAAGATTTGTCAAAAATTGAAAATTCACTGTATTGATACTTTGAAAAGTGGCGCTAGCTCTGCGGATTAAAGCTCAAAGATTATTCCTTACCTAAGAATCTCTGACTAGTCGGTGCTTGTTGTAAATAGGTAGTTCAACAGATTTATTCTTCATTTTAGCGACTGGATTCTCGAGTCGAACGACCCGATGAACCCTGGTGTCACAGATTTAATGAAACAATAAGATTTGAAAAATCTTAGTTTATTTAACAACATAAGTATTGTAAAACAATAAATTACATCTTATTATAATAATTATACTTAAGTTACGTTCTACAGTTATGTATGAACATTAGATATCATAATTTTTGTTTGCTATTACTTTACTTGGTTCCGTCTACGATAAAAAATGTATTCTATAATTTACTGTATTATTTCATTTGTTTTCAAAATGTTGATATCAAACTTCAGTCTTGCGTAAGTATATGATACAGTTCTATAAAAATGTTGTGACTGAAAGACTAGATTCGTAAAATTGTCATTTCGTAAACCCTAACAAAATTCTTAACAAAATATTAATCTCAGCGCACACATTCTACTTACTCCTTATAAGAGTCGCAGGATTATTTGATGATACATATTTACTTCGGGATATTGCAAAATACGGATCAATTTGACAATGGTGACATTTCATAACCTTACTGGAGAAAGATACGATCTTTACGAAAATTCGATTCGATAATATTAAAACGCTTATTGGCTGGTCGGAGTTGACGTTTTAAGGGTCTGCTGGAGTAGTGAAATACCATACAAATGTAGTTTCGCTTTTATTCCTAAATAGTAAAAGCAAACTTAATTTAGTCAGAAAGCAAAAATTTTGTTTAATGTTACTAGAGCGACTCGTATTTTCACAAAAATCCTATTTTTCTCCAGTAAGATTGAGAAATGTTTTCACCATTGTCTTATCAACCGTGTTTTCGCAATAATCCTCGGGTATTCGCGAAAATACGAAATAAGTACATTTATCATTTATTAGCGCATTTGTAAACGAGTATTTGCTCTCTGGCACAACTTTGGTAACTATCATGGCACACTGAACGATCATTTTGACGCCTCAAAATTATTGAATGGTGTTTTTTGTCGTTGCAACTTCTCATCGGAGGTTTGTCTTTGGAAGAAGGCGTGTAGACTTGACATGGAGGTCTGTGCGATTTGATGAGCTGGTGATTGTGACCACTCCAGGGATATGGACTGATGTCTTCCGTTGTTAGACGTTCCTCCAGCAGTCCTCTCTCCTTCCGTCTCTGTTTCCCCCCATTTCTCCAACAGATGTAGAAGTAAATCTTTCGTTCTATGCGCGTTATTTTCGTCACCTCTTCTGTAAGGCACTTGTCTGCCGTTCTCTGAGCCGTTAACGAGTTTGTCTATTTTCTCTCTTCTTTTGCCGAACTCTTCGAAGAATGAATTCCGCCTGTCCGTGGGTTGGTCGGGCACGTCGCGACTTGTGTTTGTGACTTTCTTCGTCCTGGCTGATTTAGCCCATGGCATGTTGCTGGTCATGGGTCTGACCGATTCCCTGTCCGTGAGGAATGAAGACGATATTCTGTGACTAGATTTGGAGGTGAATATTCTTTTCTCTTTGCTACTAGCATCACCGTTCGTGGTCGTCTTCGTGACGGAAGAACTAGTTTCCTTTTTAAAGCCGTTCGGTATCTTAGCCTCTTCTTTCGAAAACGTCTTGGATTCCGTGACGTTTTTGTTCAGTTCTTTAGCGTCGTTGTTGTTAGCCAGATCGGTGTTCATAGTGGACAGCATATACAAGTGGTCAGATAGCTTCTTGATTTCTTCGGCTAAGTTCTTTCTAATGAACACGTCAGGTCTCTTGTGGAGGAAGCAGCTGCTGTCTGAAGCGCGTCGTTCGACGGGGTTGTACCGGGGGGATAAGAAGCTGTGGTCTCTAAGAGGCGGGGGTTCGTCGTCGTCGCTGATTACGGCGTCGGGGGAGCTGTTGAGGGACGAGCGAGGGGAGGGGGAGCACCCGCCTATAGACGATCTCTCGCAGTTGCCGTTGACTCGTGCAGTGATCTCGTGCGCTTCGTTGTCGAACACGTACGGCGAGTTGGGGTGCTCACTCCAGCGCTCGACGAACAGCCGCAGGTTGTCCTTGGCGACGTCCAGCTCGTGCTTGGGCGAGGGAGGGGGGCGCGGCGCGGGGGGCGGCGGCGCGGGGGGGCGGCGGGGGGCGAGCCACGTGTGACGTAAGCACTCCGCGGCTGTCGGTCGACACCTGAAGACAGAGACCCTTGTTACTATCACCCCAACACCGGTGCGGTTATATGTGGATGATATGATGGTACATAGATATGATAATTATATGCGTGCAAATATACTTATGATAGCAAACGAGTAACTCTACTTTGACTAAATCTAATTGGGATTTCAGTTTGGAGGTAGTATGATACAAAAATACATAGATAACATAATTTATTAAAGGTAAAACGTATCATACATATAATCACGCCCCTTTCCCGGAGGGGTAGGCAGTGACCACATCTTTCCACTTGCTACGATCCTTACATACTTCTTTCGCTTCATCCACATTCAATAATCATTTCATACATGCTCGTCGGTTTAGGGTACTCTTGACCTGGCCTTTCTTTAGGACGTCTCCGATTTGATCCAAGTACGTGCGTCGAAGCCTTCCCCTTCCAACATGTCCATCCACACTCGCCATATATATCTGTTTGGTCAACCCGCTTTCACTCATTCTCTCAACATGTCCAAACCATTTAAGCATTCCCTTGTCAATACCTGTCACTATATCTCCTTTCACACCACAACGTTCCCTAATCACACTATTTCGTATCCTGTCACTCAATTTGACTCCAATCATACTTCTTAACGCTCTCATTTCTACTGCATTTATTCTGCTTTCATGCTTCTTCTGCCATACCCAACTTTCACTCCCATATATCAGTGTTGGAACCAACACCCCTTTATCTACAGCCAGACGGGCCTTATCGGACAACTTCTGACTGTTCATAAAGGCGTGCAACGCTCCATTCACCATGTTACCGGCATTCACTCTCCTTTCAGTATATATCACTATCATTCTTTCCATCTGCTGTAAACATTGATCCTAAATACACAAACTCTTTCACTTGCTCCACTTTTTCATTCCCTATCAAGATGTTATATCCTCCTTTTCAAAATCCATTGCTTTCGTCTTACTAACATTCACTTTAATTCCTTTCTTGTTCAAAGCTTCATGCATAATATTTACCATCTCCTGCAACTCCTTTGCCGACGAAGCAAGTAAGACTTGATCGTCAGCATAGAGCAGACATTTAACGAGTAAATCGTTCATTCGTAATCCCCGTTCACTTTCTTTTAAATCTTCCAAGCAACTATCCATGAATAGGTTTTTAACCTGGCGACGCTACACATCCCTGTCTAACACCTTTTTCGATGCTAAACAATTTAGTATACGCCCAGTTGATCCTGACACAAGCACTAGAATCCCTGTATAAGAATTTTACCCCATGCATGGATAGTACTGATCACAATTCATTCCTCACCACTCTATCCTAGGCCTTTTCCAAATCCACGAATGCGCAATAGACTTTTTGGTTTTTAGCCAAAGTTTTTTCAACTATGCATCGCAAGGAAAAGACCTGATCCGTACATCCCCATTCCCTTTCGAAATCCTGCCTGAGCATCCCATACCTTCTTATCAGTTTCATTCATCACTCTTTCAATCAATATCTTTGCATACAGTTTGCCGACAACGCTGAGTAGGCTTATACCCCGGTAATTTTTGCAGTCTAGCTGTGACCCATTTCCCTTATACAACGGAACTATAACAGCCTTGCACCAATCACTTGGTACTCGGCCGCTTCTCCAACACAAGTTGAAAAGGCAGTACAGCTGACTAGCCACTACACCTTCGCCAGCCTTCAGCATTTCGACTGATACCCTATCATACCCTGCAGCCTTACCCGACTTCATACTTTTCAACGCTTTCACAATCTCATCAATTTCAATCTCACTGTCTATCACACTTACATCCACTTCTGGAATATTAACCCCTTGCGCTGATTGTTCTGTATCAAACAAACTTTCAAAATATTCCTTACATCTTTTCAACACGCATTCCTCACCTTTTACGATACTACTATCCTGACTTTGAATCCTACTCAACTCGGATGATGCGGTTGAAGGTAAAACGTATCAACTACTAATGTTAAGTTGGGACTACAAATACCATGCTGGCAGGCAATGACATCATACTACATACAGACAATCAACATAGTTTTAATTTTGTTAGATCTACAATTAAATATGTTTGTAATATAAATATGATTTGTTAGTTTGCATACAAGTGTTGTATGGGTATTAAAACAAGTAACAAAGGGTCTTTATCGACAGGCTGACTTATGTGCAGCTTTCAGTATATTAAAACAACGAGCAATGATATAAAAAATAAGATAATTTCGCGGCAACAGAATCGATTGTATTCTTCTAAATGCAAAATACATACTAGCGCAAAATAATCAAAATATTCATTTAAAAAAGTTAAAGTTATAACTAGATAATATTTTTTATGGTTTGGAAGAGTCATTCAAGGTGATTCTTTTTTAAACAAGTAATGAAAAAGATTCTTATCGAAGTTCTTAAGGATTTTCGAGCCTACTCTTTCCGTATGTACAAAAAGTCATTTAGTATGTGATACATACATACATTTAGTTACACCTTTATCCCTAATGGGGTAGGCAGAGCGTAAACGACCTAAACAAAGGTCATTTCACCACGTCTGACAATATTTTGATAGTTATTTAGACAGATTTGTAGGTACATTGCTGTAGTGACAGGTTATCAGCCCATCGCCTAAATTGCAATATACAGAAACCCTGGGATCCCTTAGCTGGTTTTTACAGCATGCCCGGGAGGAAATGCATCTGGCACATTCTATGTTTTTCTCTCACTCCCAGTCCAGCATGTGCTTCATTTCATAATTATGTTTCATCATACAACTATGACATGCACACATTAAATGACATGCAAATTATGTGCGTGCATGGCATAGTTGCAATTAGATAGGGCACATTGAGAAGGATAAAAAAAAATAAGAAGACTGCGAAATCTTTTTGTATAAATGTCTACATTTTCGTAAATAAAGTGGTCGCAATCGATGCAATGTTTAAAATTACTGACGACGAGGGATTCTATATTTGTAGCAGTTATAAACTAGCTTCCATGCTGGTCCGGGAGTGATAGAAAAATATAAAATTTGCCAGCTACATCTCCTCCTGGGCATGCTGTAAAAACCAGCTAACGGATTCGAGGGTTTCAGCATATTGTAAGTTAGGCGATTGGCTGACAACCTGTCACTACAGCAATATACAGATCTATCTTAAACATCCCTCAAAACTTGTCAGACGTGGCGGAACGACCTTTATTTGGTACGTTGACGCTCTGCCTACCCCATTAGGGATACAGGCGTGATAGTATGTTTGTATAAACTCAGCATTTAAAATTTGCTTTGCTAAAGGAATAAAGAGCAGCCCTAGCTTTTTAGACACAATTAATTAGCACCTACTCCAAGTGGTGCCATCTCTACTCTGCCCACTTGAACTAGCTTCTGCATAAAACTTACTCTTTGTCCTTCACAAGCAGTTTCCGGATGAAGTCTTTGGCGTCCTCGGAGATCTCGGTAAAGGCCTCGTCGTCAAAGTCGTAATTGGCCACTGTCACGTTCGCCATTGTTTCTATGTCCGTCTCGCCCATGAACGGTGATAATCCTGATAGCCTGGAAAGAGAAAAAGAATCTGTCAGTCTGATTATGGTTTGATTTTAGCACACATAGATGGCGCCACCCACATCAAGATACCGCGTTTCAGGACTTTGTATCTTGATGGGACGCCATCTATATGCGCTGCAGTGCCTACAGTGTTTTGGCGTCATCTATGAGCGCTGATAGAATTTTTATTTTAATCTCAAAAATGTTAAATCTTCATGGAAAAACGCAGCAATGTGGATTTAGATTTACCGTTGACTAGAAAGTTTTATGATACTTCCTTCTTCATCTTATTAATATCGAGTGGTTTTTTGAGTCGAACGACTCTATAGACCCTGGTACGTTAATGCGGGTCGTCCGGACTTTGAATGACCGTGGTCAGGGGCGCTGCATGTTGGATTGGGAGATCTAACAAAAAAGGCGTTAGCAGATACGTTGGCAGTGTTAGATACTTTGTTTAACTACGTTATGACAGCAATGTACTTACAGCACATAGCAGATGACCCCGACGGACCACATGTCAGTCCCGTAGCCGATCTGGTCGAAGTTGACCACCTCTGGCGCCACGAACTCAGGGGTGCCAAACAGCACCTGCAGCTTCTTCTCCGGGTCGTAGAACCTCGCTAGACCGAAGTCGATGATCTTTATCCTGTTGCCGGACTTTGTGAGGCAGAGGATGTTTTCCGGCTGTTGGGGAAAGGAGAAATAAAACATTTAGTTAGGTATTTGAAATTAAATGAAAATACAGGGTATAAGTAAGGGTCTAGGGGAGGCCTTTGCCCAGCAGTCGGACGATTTATAGGCTACAAAAAAAAGTAATTGTCAGCTTCTCAAAAACTGACAATGTTTGCTCAGGCAAAAGGCAAAGAAAATGATCAATGTACTCGAAACTCTTTCAGGAGATAAAGAAAAAACCATTATGTTATCGATAAAACTTCTGCATAAGAATAACAACATCATTTGTGGGAGTGTGGGGGTGTGAGTGTGATTAACGTTAGTTTATTATTAAACTTCCATGCTGGCCTGGGAGCGAGAGAAAAACTTAGAATGTGCCAGCTGCATTTCCTCCCGGGCATGTTGTAAAAGTCAGCTAAGGGATCCGAGGGTTTCAGTATATTGCAATGTAGGCGATGGGCTGACAACCTGTCACTACAGCAATATACGTACAAATCCATCTTGAATAACCCTCAAACCTTGTCAGACGTGGCGGAACGACCGTTGGGTAGGTCGTTTATGCTCTGCCTACCCCATTAGGGATAAAGGCGTGATTATATGTATGTATGTATGTATGTATTATTAAAATGGACACCAGCGGATTGTTGATGGATTCATGTTTTCCCAGTCATTACGACACGAACTCAACATAAAATCGTGTAAGTTTATTCGTAAACTCATTAGTCAAGTAGTCTTGACAGAAATAAAGCCGATTCAAATAAACATTCGGCGGACAATCATAAAACGAACATACCGTTCCGCCATCTTGAATAACGACTTGGCGTCTTACCAAAATGGCGGCAAAATGCAAACAATGTTTCGGATCCAGATTGACCTGTTGGAGCTGGCAACTTTAGACTATTACATGCTACGGCTAGCCATAAATGTCGGAGTATTTTTGGAAACAATAGCGTAGCTGTTGGCAATTAATTAGCTTGGATTAATTAGTACTTACTAGAAGCTATCAGCATCGGACGATGCCAAAGATTTATAGAGGTAGTTGCTGCGGTATAAGAATCATGTTCAGAGTTTCAAACTGGGAGTTGATCTAGAAGCATAGCTGCTTTACGCATCGACCTATTGGGAATCTATTTTAATTTGTTGTACTTAAAACATGTTGTCTCGTGCATGCCAAACATGTGCCATATTGAGACGAGGCTCAGAAAATTCTGTACCCGAGCTCTTCCCTATCATAATTTACATTTCATCATAATAATAGCAAAGCATGTTACTCATGTCTGGAACGTTACGCTGGAACATTTTGAATGAAGGTGGAAAAGTGTGGGTAGGTAGAGTAGGTCAACCAAATGAACCTGGCTTATCGTCCATAGAATATGCGGTAACGTGTAACATCGTGTGCCGTCTGGGCATGAATGGAATGATGCGTGGGCGCACCTGGCACGGGGATGGTGACGTCACAGACACGCCGTTTCCTATCAGCTGTTGTTAGGCGATAGGGAAGGTATGAAGGAAAATTACTAGGCTAAATGTAACTGCTTTGCAAAGGTCAAATTAAGGTGACATGGAAAGATTACGATGAATATGGCATTCTCGTGAAACTAATGAGAATAATGATTAAAATGAACTCCTCGGAAGGAAAAATAGAAGCTCCGAATGCTCATGCTGATTTGCCCCACCTTAGGTAGGACTGAATCGTGTTGTGTATGTTGCATTAAGATATCGAAGTAGAGTAGGAACTAGCTCATACCGCAGTAAAAGAAGTTTAATTATGTTTTTATTTAGAGGTTTGAATGATGTACAGCGTACCTTCATATCAAGGTGGAATATGTTCTGTCGGTGCACGAACTCGATGCCCTCACAGATCTGTCGCATGAAGACTGTGCAGGCGCGCTCCGTCAGCACAAAGTCTTCGTCGATGACTCTCTAGGGCTGAACCAGTGATGCTGTGATACTGCGTACCTTCATGTCCAAGTGAAGTATGTTCTGCCGGTGCACAAACTCGATGCCCTCACAGATCTGCCGCATGAAGACTGTGCAGGCGCGCTCCGTCAGCACGAAGTCTTCGTCGATGACTCTCTCGAAGAGCTCTCCGCCGGTGATGCTGCAGAAGATAAAAATAGACTTGTCAATAAAATGTAGCACCATTTGAAATTAATTTTCTAATAGTGTTTTGCACTTACAGTGCTATTTTATTTCTGAAAATATTAGAAATAACAAATCAAAATCGCTGGAGTTTAATCAGTTGGTAATTTTATTTAAATGCTTAAGCTAATCCACAATTAGCCCGATGGTGTAGTGGATAGGGCTGCTGCCTCCTGAGCGTACCAATGTGTTTTTCGGTTTTCGAATTTCATTTGTACGTTTATTCATAAGGCTAGGGAGATGTGTTTATTCGGCGCTTTTTCCGTGCTTCGGAAGGCACGTTAAGCCGTTGATCCTGGTTAATATCGTTTAATACCGTAGATATTAGTCGTTAAGCCGTATCAGAGGCCAGTGCCAGGCATTGGCGGCTTGAAAACTGACCTAATCAAGGATTGGTTTCCCTTCTGGGTTGCGGAGGTCAGATGGCAGTCGCTCTGTGTAAAAACCAGTACATACATACATAAAATCACGCCTTTATCCCTTACGGGGTAGGCAGAGCGTTAAACGCCTCGTAAAAGGCGCTTTCGCCGCGTCTGACAATAATTGAGGGTAATTTTAGATTGTAATGTGTATTGACATAGTGACAGGTTGTCAGCCCATCGCCTAAACTACAATACACTATAACCCTCGAGTCCCTTTTGCTGTCTTCTACAGCATGCCGGGGAGGAAGGGCAGCTGGAACATTCTATGTTTTTCTGTCTCTCCCAGTCCAGCATGGAAGTAAAAAACCAGTACCCTCGTTCAATCCCCTGGATTGGGCAGCCGACCCCGTGAGATGCGGGATAAGGCTAGAGAGATGATGATGCTAATCCACAATTAAGTAATTTATAACTTAGGTAAGTCTTCATAACTTGTTAACCTAATGTTTGAAAAAAATCTGGGCTGTATATGTATAAGGGAACTAACTAGGTACAACATTCCCTCCCCAAGCAGCCGTTGTTATCGTTTTAAGGTATTTTATCATTTCTTAGGAAGTTAAACAGTTTCATAATTCCATTCACCTGTTTATTTTCATCGTGGCTTTTATCTACGTCATATCGCTGACGAATTATTTACGTTTTTTAAAGTCTGAAAATACGTAACGCAAATAATATTTCGTAACTCCATAATCTGTTTACTTGATCGACATTTTTATGGCCAATTTTGCGTAATCGCAGTGGAAATTATAAAGATCTGTTTATTTATGGCAGTTTGAACAAAAACATTTTTTTTCATTACCATCTAATTTTAAAAAGCACGAGTTCGATGTTCAGAAAGCGCGTTCGTTGCCAAAATGTCGGACGGTGTCGTCTTGAAAGGCGGGAGTGTTATGTACGGAATTAACTTTTTAATAGACAGACAACGGTTCAGACTGCTAAGAGGAGATACAGCCAAGGCCGCTAAATGGAAAACGGTGTGGCCTTATCAGCTAGTTCTAGCGTAGTTGAAGGCGTAGTTCTCTGACTGCATTGTATTTTTCCGTGGATATTCAAGGTAGACACGGGAAGCACTTTCTTTCAACAATATTTTATAGTGTCCTTTAAGTTATTTGGTTTGTTTAGTTATGTATGTTACATACATATAATCACGCCTTTGTCCCTAATGGGGTAGGCAGAGCGTAAACGACTGGCACATTCTATTAAATTCTATGTTTTTATCTCACTCTCAGTCGAGCATGTTTTTGCATTGTACGATTATACATAGATGTGAAAATTTACACAAAACTCAAACAAATAGGATCATACTAAATCATGTGGTAGGTATGTAGAGTAGACTTGAAGGATTTTGTTGCCAAAATCAATATTTATACAGCCGTTGTAGACTGCCATTAAGAATTGAATGGTGATCAATGTGATCATGATCGCACATAAATTTACATAACAAAAGCGATAATTTATTTACCAGAAACAAAACAATCCATTGAACAAGTGTCTTAGTGGAGTAGGTAACTTAGCAAAAAAATAAAATACCAAATTTTGATGATCAATAAAAATTGTGAAATAAAATTGCTATTAAAAAAATGCAACATAGTAATAAAGTAGGTCAAATGTAATTAGAAATTATGTAGTTTGATAAAGAAAACGTGATCGATAAGATAAATCGATTTGCTTTGTATGGAAGTAGGCACTAAAAACAATCGTGTGCTATAGAATAGAGCATTATCTTTGCAGGATTTATAGATTTTAAATTGTTTTGTACTGATAAATAACAATGCCCAATAGGTTACCTGCCTAAGAACATACATAATGGTATTAATTCTGATGCAAGATGCAAAAAAGTCTATAGCTGTCATTTTCTATCACAAGAGAACAGAAAGGGACGGCAATAATTTTAGTCTAGATTTAGTTAAGTTGTGCTCCACGAATCGATGGCAATGAATGATCAAATTAATTCGTTAGTATTTCGTGTCGAGAAAAGAAAAACATTGATCTGCTTAAATTCTAGTCTTAACATCTGGTATTTACTTTTGCTTATGTAAAAGGAGTTAATAGCATATGTGATCTAAAGTTTGGTAGGAGCATACTTTCCAGTTTACGTAAGAAATTCATCTAAAAGTAGGTATTCTTTATCAACATTTTTAAGTTTTACAGAAATTATTCCCAGACACGATATGCTGGGAAACGTAGATGACTATTTTGGTTATGTTACGTTAAGATCGTAAAGCTATTTTTTCATAGGCTATCGGACTATAATATATTCTGTGCTATCGGCCGACTCTACGACCTACGTTGTCATAACGAAACTATTTTGTTTGTTTATTTTTTAATACTACGTCTTAGAACGTCATGTTTTCTGCAAATTTTAAATTTAGAACAAGCCTGAATGGCGCCCGCGTCAGCAGCTGATCGTCTTCCCTCCATTTGTTGTTTTTCACAGTTTTGACGTCATTTGTCTGAATGCTGGATGTAGAGAAATGTTTATTTAATTTGTTTGCCTTTTGGACTTTATTTGGCGCTCGCAAGTGATTCATATTTTGTTTTAATTCACTTATTATTTTTAGCTTTAAACGAGAAACCTTATTAAATATTTGGTAATAAAAATATTGCGCATAATTGATTCTTTTTTAAATAAGCACTTAAGAAATCGTTTTAAGCTCTACCTTTCTTCAAGTGAACAACCTGTTAAAAGGACGAAGCCATTTTAATTCCGGCAATAGTAGCCATAAAACGTGGATTAATGAATTCCTCATTGAAATTCGCGAGGCAGGCGGGCTTGCGGGCTTACTGGCTTAATCCGAGAGATGGCGCCACGCCAAGTATGCGCGACGGCGGCGCTGACGCAGGCCCACGCTTGACGCCAGCCTGCGGTGGCCATGCTTTCATCAATAACAAGGTTTAATGTTGGTAAACAAATGGTTCTGCCGAAATTAGTCAGTGGTGTATTGCTGTCGGTTTACAAATTTGTCGTGGAATCTATCACCATATTTATATTTATTAATTTCCGTCAAAAATTTAAAGACATCTGAAGCTCTGAAACCAGCCAGCCACTCTGTAATATTTAAAGTCCTTTATTTCTCGAAAAGTAACGAACATTGTTTTAGCTTTTTTATAGCTACTTATTCTAATTTGAACAGATTGTGTATTTTGAATTAAGGAACCTATTAAGATTATCCTTTGAATACCAGAAGATTTGGTGATCCTCATTTCCGAGACATGAATAAAGCCCACCATTTAGGGAGGCACTTGACTTTGCCGCCACGGCATGGATTAGGAAGTACTGCGTCATAATCTTTGCTGCCTATTTTTGGAGCAAACTCTACGTTGACCTCTGGGAGTTTTGGCAGATTTCATTACGCAAGTATGTTCAACACGTGTGGTGTGTGTCATACCAAAACACATCATTTGATGAACGATATTGCATTATTATATTCAACAATTCTAATATTTTACATACATACATACATATAATCACGCTTTTATCCCTAATGGGGTAGACAGAGCATAAACGAACTAAACATACGTCGTTCCGCCACGTCTGACAAAGTTGTGATGGTTATTTAAGATAGATTTGTATATTGCTGTAGTAAAAGGTTGTCAGCCCAAACCCTCGGATCCCTGAGCTAGTTTTTACAGCATGCTCGGGTGGAAATGCAGCTGGCACATTATTTGTTTTTTTCTCGCTCCCAGTCCAGCATGGAGGATCCCAGTCTAGCATGGGAGATAGGTCTATTGTTTCGAAAACGTCTATCTAATTATCCGATCGAAACTAAACATTAATATAGCTTTTGTATTGTGTCCATGAAAAAGGAAACTTTTAGATATTTACTCTTAATGACCGTAGAGAGTGCCATGAATAATAATCACATTCAAATGAAAGCATCCTAACATTATTATGTTATGTATGATTATGAGATGCGATGACATAGTTGCGGTTATTTTCAACCTAATGATCATCATCACATTCATACAATCGTGGGTAGATGAAAGTCAAAGTCAATTTCGTGTATTGTACGATTTGTATCTCAAAGTTCTCGACAAAACTCGAAGCGAGTGGAAAGTTTTTGCGGAGATATTTCGAGTTCGAGGGAGTCCGTATTGGTCAGCCTTCGAGTGTGGCGAGGCCATTGCCGAATTTAAATGTTTTGTTTAGTCAGCCAGTCCGACTGATGAATCGGTGGAAGAAATCACCGGGAGAATTCCAATGTGCAATAGCAAGTCCAGTGTCAAATTAAAGATTCATTGATTGTCACTAATATGCCGAGGGTAAAAGGGACGGTGTTCCGAAAATTGAAAGGGGTTGCTCGGTTAATGATACTGAGCATAACAAAGGAATTCTTCCAGGAAATCAAGAAAAAATATGGCTCTCTTAAAATTTATCTGATCGAAGTGGTCATTTTGTTTGGAGAAGTGTCAGCATCATCTCCCTAGCTTTATACCGTATCTTACGGGGTCGACTACCTAATCTAGGGGATTGAACCAGGGTGCTGGTTTTTACACAGAGCGACTGCCATCTGACCTCCGCAACCCAGAAGGGAAACCAGACCCAATCCTAGATTAGGCCCAATTCTAGATTAGTTTTGAGAAGTGAGTTATTGTTTGGAGAAGTGTCCTCAGCAATAATTATTCTATGTCCTAAGCAAGTCAAGCATTTTCATATTTGAAATACAAAATTAGGGAGACCCCATATCCACATGCTACAACGCACAATTTATTCGGTACCACGGAAGACCAGCGCTGTAGTACCTAGTGCTACAGCATATGCTGAGTGACTACCATTTTTAGTGTAGGTAGTATTAAATAGGCTAAGTTTGTAACTTTTATCTTTACCCTAAAATAAACAATTTACTTACTTACTTACATATTGCCGCCTCACTAAGCTTTGTACCAGACCGTAATTCGTATGCCATTTTATGGTATAAAAAGCCTTGGTACCGTTTACCGTATATTTGTGACTTGGGCCAGACTCAGGTGATGTGATACTTTCACATTTTTGGCTAATGCTTGGGTTTTCGGGTTGCGTACAAAAAAGCTACATCTATAGACGTTACTAGAATACACTATAACTGCCTCCGTGGTCTTAGTGGCTATTGCCATGGACTCTCGATCCGGAGGTCCTGGGTTCCATTCCCAGGAGGGAAACACAAAGTTGATATTAGAGAATTTATCACTTCGTGATTTTTTCCCAGTTTGGTTAGGATATTACAGGCTGAAACACCTGATTGTCGGAAAAAGAAAAAGATTTCGTGCTTCGGAGGGCACGTTATGCCGTCGGTCCCGGTCGCTGTCTTTGATAGTGGTCGTTACTCAAACTATGTGAGAGGCCTGATAATTGTGCTACTAGGCGGTTTAAAAACTCTGACACCAAGGTTCATCGGGTCCATAGACTCGATACCCACTCGACAGAAGAAGAAGAAGACTAGAATACAAGCCAAGCTAAAGTAGGTTTTAAAAGTCGTGGGAATTAACTGGAATGCACTGCAGCAAAATCTATCATATTTAAACGCTAAGTCATCCATAAACTATGCACGTCTTTATTTCACACGTTTTATTTCTGTAATTCAGAGTCACATTAGCTGTTGTAGGCGTATCCTCATAAATCTTCTAAATCTTGCGCTCGCGAATCGTGAATCCAGCCACATTAGATTTGAACTGAACTGCCTAGTGGTCTGAACCTTGGGCTCTCCATGCGGATATCGTGGGTTCAATTTCAACGGATACATTTTTGTTGTTAGTTGATATTTGTCAATTTATCACTATGAGATTTTCCTCAATATGCAAAAAATATGCAGGCAGGCTGGAATCAACTGATCGTCTGTCAAGAAAATGCACGTTTGTTTGGTTCGCTGTCTTTGATGATAGTGGTCGTTATAGAAACCATTTCAGTGGCCTATTAAGTACTGAACTTTTAGATAGTTTAAAAACACTGACACCAGAGTAAATGCGATCAATAGCCATACATTTAAATTCGGAACCCTCCTTAATTTTCCCGTTAAAACTGCATAACCAACATTCAGTTATTACGATGATTCATGCTTCTATTTCGTCCTAAGATTTTAATTACTTTGCCACACATTTGGGTTAAGGCTAGCAGCACACCTAGTAGGATATAGGTATGTATAATCTGTGGTACAATTACAACACAAGTGAGTTTTATTTTAACTGGATCAGTTTCTACTATAATTTACGTTGCTTTGATCTTTGACTTTGTTTAAGACACATGCTGTTCAGTGTGACTGAAAGTAGTATATGAGCCATGGTAATCAAATCATAAATCATTTACTCAGTCAAATATAATACAAAAACGTTTGTTGTATGGTTTAGAATTTTATGTTGATTTCAGCAGTTATTTGATAAACAAAGCGAATTTTCACAAACGCGGAAATCAATATAATATTTTACTACCACCACCTACACGAACGTTTAGAACGTCGTGTTTACGGAATTTAAATGCCAATTACGCTTGTAAATTACGCGCGCATGTTATGTTCATGAAATTAGTCAGGCGCTGTCCCTAAAATTATTATGTCAAAGATTTCTAGCATAGTAAGATTCCGATTATATTTAGCGTGGTGAATAATCCAGGTGCGGTCGTTGACAGGCGTCGTCACATCACGTCTCGAGACGTCGACGTGAGGAGGCGGCGACAGGTGCGCGACACACCTAGCGACGGTTCATTACGATAGATTCACTTTTCTTCATTAGTTTAATTAGGTATGCAGCTCTCAACCTTTCCCCAATGCTGGTTTGTGATTGGTTTGGGTCGGATTGCGTTTTCTAGTGAATAATATCTCCCTCGTTAGGGAACCGTCAATGAAATTTTTTTTTTTAATTTATACTGCTTAATATTTATACTGCTTATTTTAATGCTTATCAGTCTTTATTGATCTGAAAAAAGCATTTGATACCGTCTCTATCCCTATCCTACTGCAGAAGCTTGAGAAAGTTGGCGTAAGAGGCGTACAACTATCAATTTTCAGGGATTACCTAACAGAGAGAAAGCAGAGTGTAAGATTAGAGCAATGCGTAAGTGAGCTCGTTGGCGTATCATACGGTGTACCTCAAGGCAGCGTTCTAGGGCCTACCCTATTCTTAATTTATATAAATGACCTTTGTAACATGAAAATTTCGAGTGCTAACATATTTTCGTACGCCGATGATACTGCCATTGTCTTCACCGGTTCATCTTGGGAATCTGTTAGAGCTGATGCTGAACAGGGTATGATTAAGGTTGCAAAGTGGTTAGAAAATAACTTACTTACCCTGAACACAACCAAAACCAACTTCATCTGCTACAGTATTTACAATAATTCACAGCCTAGCGCAGATTTCTCATTAAAAATTCATAAGTGTCATACACTTAGCACGGATTGCAATTGTCCAGTTATAGGTAAAGTCCATCATGCTAAATATTTGGGTGTCATGTTGGACCAGAGACTCTCCTGGTACTCTCAAATTGAGAAAATTTCTGCCAGAATCAGAAAGTTTATCTGGATATTTAAGTCTCTGAGGTACGTTCTCCCAAGAAGCGAGTCTAATAAGCCTGGTACTACAAAAAATCTTTTGAATAACGTGTATATTGCCTTAGTGCAATCTGTTATAACATATTGTATCTCGGTATGGGGCGGAGCACATAAAACTCGCTTCTTGGAAGTTGAAAAAGCCCAGCGTAGCTTGCTTAAAGTCATGTACTTTAAGAAACGACGTTTCCCTACTGTCAGCCTTTACCAGATTAGTGATTTGTTATCAGTGCGTATGCTTTATATTATTCAAATGACCTTGAGAATACACAAGACGTTAAGTTATGATCCTAAAATATTAAATAAAAGAAGGAGAGATCGCGTTCTTAATGTTCCTGCGGTAAAAACTGAATTTGCAAGCACACAGTATAAAAGAAGATCAGCATACCTGTATAATAAAGTGAACAAAGAAATTAATATATATTCTAAATCGTACTATGAATGCAAAGTTTTAGTGTCAAAATACTTTAAAGAAAGGACTTACGATGAGATGGAGAGATTTTTATTATAACATTAAATTATTAATAAATCTTTATGCATGCATATATAATACAAATAATTACTTTTATAAATAATTTTATCTGTTTGTATATTTACATTACACACACACACACACACACACACACACACACACACACACACACACACACACACACACACACACCACACCACACCACACAACACACACACACTTTAGTCGGATACATTTTTGTTATTTTATTTAACATATATAATAATACTAATGGAAGAGCGGTGTCTCCTGGCACAAGTATTAATTGTAATACTTAAAAGGAGGCTCCAACTACTAGCTAAGATATATATATTGTTAAATTAAATAAATAATTTTGAATTTTTTTTTTTTTTTTTTGACTGCTATTTCTCGTATTTCGGTTAAAACAATTTTTGAGAACCGCAGGTTACGTAAAGATTTTATCAATGTCACATGGAACTACGTATGCATGAATGTAGTTTCCAGAGCTAGAATGAGTGTATCCACTTTAACGAAACAGCTTTTGGAGAGCATTCAACATTTTGTACTGTCACTTAATAGCTGTGTTCATGTCACTTCCATTCAGTCCCTTGTCATAATAAACTACTTCACACGAGTCGATTCCTTCTCCTACGCACAAGTGCATGCCATCTCTATCTGCACTCATGGTCTATGTTTGAGTCATATCCAAATGTCTGATGTCCAGATTTCTAATTTGGTCACATGCTTCTTAAAGTTCAAATGTAGAGCAACAGAAATATTCACTTTATAATTAATGATGCCTTTTGTTTTAAGTTTTGTGCTTCAATATCTTCTTGCACCTTACCTTTTTGTCATAGGTACTAAACAGAATCATAAAGACTTATAGTTAAGAAGTGTAAATGATTTCGTCCATGTTACCGTAATGTGTCTATCCTTTTTGTGACAACGAAATTCCGTTTGTACATTTCTAATTTTATTTCTCAACACCAAATCATATGTAATTCCTATAACCATAACTAAGCATTAATTTATAGTTTCTAATACTTACAGTTCGAGCACAACACACATGTGTTTCCCCCACTCGTAGGCGTCGTACAGCTGGATCAGCCGAGGGTGTCTCAGCCTCCTCATCACGTCCACTTCCCGCTCCACATTTCGCCTCTCGTCTCTTCGAACGACTGACACCAGCTTCGCAGCCAGCTCCAATCCTGTGGACTTCTCTCGACAGAGATATACTGTGCCGAATTTGCCCCTGGAACGAAACGAATGGTAAGAGTTTTTTGATACTGCCATAATGAAAAATGGTGGTTCAGGTGCTTTAAGAAATGGCCCCTGTCCTTTGTATTTGTGATGTGTTTTTCAACCATGAATATTTTTTACCATGACTATTTTATATTAAACAAGGAATTGATGCAAAAAATATATTTGATTCACTCACTAAAACGCATAAGCCACAATGGTAATACTAATAAGCGATTAAAAGTCCTGTTAAAGGCTTTTAAGGCCATTGAGTTAGCACATTTTGGTGCAAATACTCATTAACATGTTTGTAATACTCGTTAACATACACTAGATGTTCAATATTTAATTATAGCTAAGTATCTTTGCCCATTAGAACTAGTCCGGAAATAGCGCAATACCTCTCTTGTGTAGCGTCAGTTGAAATTACGTCTAAGATAATTTAAAAAAAATTGTGTATCATAGTACATAAAGACACCTAGGCTGAGTGAGTAATATTCAGAAGTAGAGTATATATCCAGAAAACAAAATTATATATGTTATTCCTTAACACTGTGTATTTGTATCCGAACCTTCCGATCTCGGAGAGCATTTCATAGTGATCATTGACATCCGAGTTCCTCTTGATGGTGACATCTCGGCACGGGAATGGAGGCTCTATTTCTGTAAACGAAAAAAAATAGTTATTACATCTGCAAGATCACCAACAAATATTACAAAGTCTTGTGCCATGTTGTGAATCATAACTTGCGATCAACAATCTTGAATTAAAATAACAAAGCAACATTTTACAGTACCTACAAATATGGTAAAACCACACTTATTTCATAAAAGTTTTTACTCCCCAGCTTTCTCTCTCAGAAGCTTTGATAAGCGCGTAAATTTTCGCACGTAAATATTTATACAATATTTAAAAGCATATAAATATTATGAGTCCGTTTTGGTGTAGTTTAGACATTTACGTGTCTCGGCGCCGGCTAACATGTCGTCTACGTAGATATCGGAAACATAATCCGAACCAACAGGTTTTAGAAAGTACCTATAAAAACAGAAGTAGCCGAAACCGGCCCTCAACTCCGAGTACGCGTTTTGGAATGGTTTGCAAAGAGTTCTGTATGTGTAACTTTTTTATTTTTCTTGTTAAATGATTTTTGTACTTATTCTGATCAGTTTTACAATTTTTTTTTTATTTGTAACATGCTTTATTGATTTGTTAATAGATTATGCTATATATTGTAGTAAGCGCAGCTAACCATTCTAAATCTATGGTAGGTACTGACATAGCAGCACAAATGAATGCATTCGAAGTGCAGAAAGCTTTAACGTCACTGCACGTTTCCCTGTTACGTAACCATTACGTCACTACACGTTTCGAAAAAATACCGATTTTAATTCTTTCATAGGCATAATTAAAAACCGCAAACAAATGTCATCATCATGCATGATATGATCACACAACTCATGAGCATGAATGGCTATGATGACATATCGAGTATTTTTATTTACGATGCAGTTATATTGGCTTATCCATACTGTTTTAAGGATCCCCAAAAAGCAGTTTCGATAAAGAAAGGTCTCGTTAGTGGAGCGTCAAATTAAAATGCGCCGGAGTGGTTTCTGGCGACGGGCCAGCAGCCAGGAGAAGTCATGAGAGTGCAACGTGCAGTCAACCTTTAGCTATTGTGTTTAGTCTGGTGCACTGACTTCAGCTGTCACATAGCTGGTCTACTATAAACTTATCTTTTTATATTTCGCTTATCATCATAGGATAATATTTGTCAGCTCATACAAGTTGTATGCAAAAATATGAGCTGTCTTATCCGTAGTATAGTTGATATAAGTTGTTGTCCGGAAACGGATAATACCACAGTAAAGTTATCAGAAACTTGTGGATTAGCAATATTATAATTTATATGCTTACCTGTTGATTACCTCACTACATAGTATAAAACAAAGTCGCTTTCTCTGTCCCTCTATCCCTATGTATGCTAAGATCTTTAAAACTACGCAACAAATTTTGATCCGGTTTCTTTTAATGAGTAGAGTGATTCAAGAGGACGGTTTATATGTATAATACATGCAGAATATAGTAGAGAAACACTGTTAATTCCGTACGAAGCCGGAGCTGGTCGCTAGTAAATATATAGGTAAACAATCAGTGTACAGCAACGTAACAAAATACGTACGAACGTAAAAAAAATTAACGAAGGTCTAATAGACTCTGGTGAAGTAGTGTGTCGCAGCTGCAGTTGCAATAAGAAATAAATCCATACAAATATAAAAAAAATCATTAAAAAAATATTCTTAGCTCTACAAGTTTAAAACTATTGATAACGACAATGTATCCTTGGGTTGGGTTTCTCAAAGGATAACCATGCCCATAAATCTATCTAAGTAAAGATAAGATGTAGAGGCCCAGTCGACTATTGCTTTTATGGTCAAAGTGGTAAAGATAAGCCTCCAATCTCCGTTGAATAAGGAATAGAGAACGTAAAAAAAATATGTTCTAATGGGCCGATGCTGTCTTCGAAAATCGAATAGATACGTACTCGTATTTGGGATGCTATGTTATGGTATGGGTGGCTCTTACAACTACGGCTTTAGTAAAACAACTGACATAATACCGATTGCAATTGACTATCATAATATCGATCAATACTTTAGTAAACAATTATCTAAGGACGTACGTACATACATTATACTTCGACTTCCTACATGCTGGAATAAGAGACTACATATACTTTTTAAGAAAGTTACATGCGAATAGTTTCGAAAATATTATTCTCCACAAAACTGTGAAGCAAATCTTTTAAGTTTACATGAAAAACGGCTATTCTCTCGGGTTATGTATTTTGTATCGTTGCCAACGGTAATTTTATTGTAAGTTATAACAACAGCTTTTCTTGTTTCAAAGCTGCCCATATCAATGGCTGATTTCGTCATTTAACTGAGTCTACGTTAGCTCTGTGTTTCTAGTTTGAGCTTTGGGCTGCAGGCTGAATCGCCTGATTGTTTGAAAAGTAAGTAGGTACCTATAGGTAGCGGAAGACCAGCGCTTTGAAAGTGTTTTACTAAAAGTATGCACCTTCGCAGCATAAAGCTGAGCTAGACCTTTTTGTCGCCTTAGGTTAAGTTTTTTAAGTATGTTTCATTTTAAAATGTATGTTCATGGTGACAAATAAAGATTTTTCTATTATATTCTATGATTCAATGCTACGGCGGCCACTAGAATCATTCTAAATCTCAATTTTGATCACAAACAATAATTAGGCATACAATTTTCTATGCCCCCAAAAATTCAATATGGTGTAAATTATTTAAATGCCAGCGGCAAACTTACTTTTTTCCCTGTGTGATAATAATTAAATAAGCAATAATGTTCATACAAATTGAAAATTAAGAGAATATATCGTACGCAACAGATTAATTTCGAATCGATAAACTTCCGAATTTAATTCAATCAGTCGACATTTCTTTGTTCGATCGCTTGATACTAAATTATTGTCATTATCGTAATTTAGTTCGACGTGACATTTAATGTAGAGGTGAATTAATTGGGCGAGCATTAAAATTGTCTTGTCCCAATAAACTTTAGCGGGTCGGCGCTGGCATTTCCTGATATTCGCGTTATAGTTGTTGCTTATAGACTAAAAAAATTACACTGTGATGAAAAAATAAAGATATAGAAAACAATCAACATCAAAATCCCTATATTGATTTTGATGTTGATAGTTAAAATTGATAGATAACATGTCAATTAAGTTCGACGTAGTATCCTACATAATATCATATTTTCTTTGCCGACGTATTCGGAGTTTCGGAGTATGTTACACACTAATGCCAGAAAATGCCCGACCGATTTGTAAATTGCATTTAATGATTTTTTTTTGTGCCAGATTTGGCAAATATACAAAAGAGTGTAGGAAAATATACAAGAAGTGTACAAAGAGCGGACGGTTACTCATTGTTTATAAATAAATGTAAAAAAATGCCTTTTACCTGAATAATGATCAATGTCAAGTATGTAAACATTAGTCTGTCAACGAGAATGGAAGGAATTGTGAAACAGTATGTACGAAACTACAATTAAAAAAGATGCCAAAATTTCTTCACCGAGATTGCCTTTGATTTATTATCTTTTAATGAATGTGTCACGTGACGTTTGTAAATTTGATTTTAAAAACAGGGTATTTCTGTTGATTCTCTTAGATACATGTTTCACAACGTCTGTTTGAATATATTTTTAGCACTCACAATGCTATTTTATTTAATGTAATATGAAAGAAAGAAAATAATAAATAAGAGACGCAGGCTCGAGCCCTGCCCGACACGAATTTATTATATTTTCATTTTAATATTAAGTGGAACCTCTGTTTATGTTTATCATACTAATTGATACAAGTAGGTTTACGCTGAACTTCTTACTATTATATAGCTGGACTTCTTAAATTATTTTCAAATATAGCTGTTTTAGGTTATCATTATAATTATACTTGCAATTTGTTAATGATAATAAGCTTAAAACATGTTCTTGATTTTCTTAATTTTTATTACCGTAACAATCTTACCAGTTGCTACTATATACCTGAACATGCCAAACTAGTAATTACTATAATAATAACTATGATTTACATAAAAATATACTTACTCAATATAAATATGACAATTTAAATTTAATACTTTTAGGATCCATATTATATGTTGGTAGTAATTTCAATATTCTTAATTCGGGATTCCCTCTACGTTAATACTTTATGTAACAGTACTTAATAAATAAAGAAAAATGGCTGCAATCAACCACAGAACTAAAATAACCAGTAAGTTCCCATCATCGCGTGGTCAACGTCAGGAGACGTCGTTCGGAAACTGTCATCGTCACTCGACGTTCGTGAAGAATTCGCCCAAAATAAAGTGGATTCCACGCGTCTGCCAAAATCTCAATGTTTTTGTTTATTTTAACCTGTTGCTTTCTTTTTGTTCACAGGCCGCCGGCCGTTTGGACTTGAATGTTGATGTGGATCATACAGATGGAAAAATGCATAATTTTAGGAAAAACTATTAATTCATGCATTACGCATGAATCTTTTTGCGGCCTAATTGAAATATGACGTAAATGTCATAGTTCTTTAAATATTTCTTAAGGAAGGTAGAGCAAATACTGAAGAATTAATAAGTTTTTATTTACAAAATCAAATGAGAAGCAAGAGAAAAACTGGAACTTTCGTTCAAAATATGTTATTCCGCTGTCCTCAATGGGATACAAAATAATATCGTATAATTTGTAGACTAATAAATGAAAAACCATTTCTCTTTGAGGATGGCTGAAACAAATGAATATAATGACGTCATAATTTGTCCAGCCAAGAATCAGTGACAGATATGTGTGGTGGCGCCAAGAGGCGACGACGGCCCTGCGAAATATGGGGTCAACAACTTTGATGGGATTATTTTTATAAAATTTAAAAAGAAGGAAGCTGTTTTTCATCGTTATATAAAACGGAAAGTGAATGTACTATTTTAAATCTATGTTTAGAAAATGATATCCAGGCCTGGATGTTTCTTTTTTATGTGACTAGGTGTCACTGCTATCGATTCGTAGAACGCACAACTTATCTACATCTTGACTAAAATTATAGGCCCTTTCTGTTCTTCCATGACGGAAAATAACAGGTATAGATATATTAGGTAAGTCGTGATCTTTGCAACTAAAAAGTGATACCATAGGCAGTCGCCCCTAAATATGTTTTTAGTCTAAAAAATACTACCATTATTTGGACATAATAGTGTGCCAAGCCCCTGCAATGAAGTGTGATTGAAATGAGATAAACATCCAAACTTTCGCATTTATATATATGCATTTAATAGCCTATAAATTGTCTCACTGCTGGGCAAAGGCCTCCCCTTCATCTCTCCAGGCGTCTCTGTTCACAACTTCTGTCGGCTACTATTCAGAACTATCCAGGTTGTCTAGCTACCTTCTTCGGGGTCTTATAATATTAGTGTGATATTTTGTTCTATCGGTTACTAACCTCCAACTGGATCTGTTTCGTCCACATGGATCATCTCTAACGATCTGTAACAAAACACAAATTGTTAGCAACAAAGTAAGAAACATGAACTCAACACTCTAATTTGATTTTTAAAATCTAAGACAAAAACAAGCAAGATTAGTTCTTTAGACTAAAGGTTGGAATTTCTGCTTGTGGCGAGTTTTTCGTGATGATTTTCAAAGTACAGGCACCCAGTTTTTGAGAAATGAATAAAGGAGTATTATTTTTATTTACTTTAGGCATCGCCTTACGTGTTTAAGCAAATTCTTCCATCATTTTCAGGTCTTTGACCGCGAACGTAAACAAATTCACGAATATCGTAAATATGGAGAGTTTGTGCATAAGAGCGTGTTTAAAATTCGAATGTATTTTAATTTGAGAACACCGTGAAAGCTGATGAACCTCAAACCGGTACATTTTAACGGCCATACACGTTTTATAAAATGCATACCTTACCATACTGCAATTTTATTGCAAAGCGTTGGAAATGTTCTGAAGTGTAATGGACTGATTTACCGTTACAAAAAAATCTATACAGTTTTTATTACCAGCTTGATTTTAAAATTATATTTTTCCAATCAATATAGGAAGATATATGTGACAGTAATTGCGATGTAGGTATGGAGTGCCTGTACGTAAAAGTTGTTCAGTTTCATGAACTACCGTGGCCGATCTGGATGTCCTTAAACAGGCTTCGGACTCAGGTTGGCAAAAGTTAGGAGAACATGGTCAGGTGGGGTTTTTCGGCTAGCTCCGATGTGGACTGTTTGCGGTGCAGTGCAAACCATGGCACACTTAACATCGTGCCCGGCGTGCCCCAACACTTGCACGCCAGCGGATTTAATGGACGGCAGTCAATCCGCAATATAAGTCGCTGAATTCTGGGCCGCTACAACGTAATTTCTTGTGTTCCATCGACACGTTAGCGTTTCTTCTTAGGAAGAAGAAGATGAAAAGGAAGACTTGACTTTCCTTGGAGCCGTGAGCCGTGTTTAAATAAATATAACATGGTATATCGCATTTGCCATCGCCATCATAGTATAGTAATTAGTTTCACGTTCTCTGCCTGCCGCTACTCACGGGGAGGCCGGAGGGTCCGAGCATAGGTACAGATCGCGCCAAACCTCTGAAGTTGAATTTGAAGTTTGGCACGATCGGTATCGCTCTAGTATATTTCTATGCTGGCCTGAGAGCGAAAGAAAAACACAGAATGTGCCAGCTGCATTTCCTCTCGGACATGTTGTAAAAACCAGCTAAGGGATCCGAGGGTTTCAGTATATTGCAATTCAGGCATTGGATTGACAACCTGTCACTACAGCAAATAACCCTCAAAACTTTGTCAGACGTAGCGGAACTACCTTTGTTTAGATCGTTCATGATCTGCCTACCTCATTAGGGATAAAGACGTGATTATGTGTATGTATGGTACGGGAAGACTAGGGCTATCTTAGAGTAGGGTAGTTGTAGATCTAGATGTTCAAGGCAAATATCTAGTCTGGAAGTAGGTAGATGCTGAAGCTCGGTGCAATGTGGGTCGTCTATTTGAATCCGGGCGCCATACCACGGTTGACGCATATTGTACAGCTAGACTGCACTACGGATTCATATAGGGTGTTATCAGAAGATGCTGTGACAGATTGTATATCTGTAGATATAATGTTATCTTAGCGAGTGGAATTTCGAGTCGAACAATAACCCGATAAAGCCTGGTGTCAGAGTTTTCACCACCTAATAGCACAGCTATAGACTTTTGACATGGTTGCAGTAACGACCACTATCAAAGACAGCGACTGGGACCGACTTCCTTTTACTTCCAGATAATCTGGTGATCCGCCTGCATTCTGGGGAAAATGTCACAAAGTGAGAAATTGACAATTATCAACTTTGTATCCGCCCACCCCCTGGGAATCGAACCTAGGCCCTCCGAATAGTGAGTCCATGGCTTTGACCACTAGACCACGAAGGCATTATGTGATTATTTTATATGTTTCATGATTTGCTCTTCACCCTTGTCTAGGTCAGAGGCAAACGAGACGAGCAGATGACTGAGCAACATTGTCCGATATATTCTATACATATAGTCACGCCTGTATCCCCAATGGGGCAGGCATAGCGTAAACGACCTAAACAGGGGTCGTGCCGCCACGTCTGATAAAGTGTTGAGGGATATTTAAGATAGATTTGTAGGTATATTGCTGTAGTGACAGGTTGTCAGCCCGTCGCCTAAATTACAATATACTGAAACCCTCCGATCCCTTAGCGTTAGATATATTCTAACTAGCAGTTACTTAATAATATTTATTTTATACGTTCAAAGGCTTCTATGATAAATATAAAGATTAATATTTAGAAATTTGATTCAAATATATATTAAACATTTTAGACCTGCGTGTGCTGTGCGTAAAATTAATTGTATGCACAATTAATTTTGTCTGTCTAGGCGTTGACACAGAGGCTAATATCTAGATATTCTATAGATGTCTACGCACGAATCAGCCCTAAGATAATAACTACGAGATGATAATGATAAATTAAAAACATTCTATGTCCCTAGCGAGTCAGGTATGAAAAAAAAGTGTAATTCAAAGACAGTAATGAAACTGTCTACATATCAAAAAGCTCATCAAATACAACGCAATAAGCAATAAGCGCTTTCTAATACAAAAAGTCCAGTCGTACATTTTTAACCGCTATCATCTGCCTACCCTGACCTATTTAACAAACACTTGACCATGAGAGCTCATTGAGAAAATCCATTAAAAACAAATTAAATCTTCGATCCTCCACCTCAAACGTTCTTCAGTATCATCAACATTCGTTCAGCAAGAAACCCGATCATCAAACCTCAACTGTATACAATTACAAACGCAAGCGGCATATTCCTGGTGTCATAAACAACGGAAAGGGGGCAAGGTCGAACTAGGTACAGTCAAACACATGGCTGATTCTCATTTCTAGTTCTATGACGTAAAGTCAGAAAGATCTTCAAGGTGCAGCTTTTAGTGAGCAAGACCGTACTAGCGCACTGGCCAGTGCAATGGTCTAGTACATCTAGCAAGACAACCACTTTGCAAAGATCTCTCTGGGGGTACAAACTGGTGGGATCCTTGGGTGTTTTTAAAGTGGTTAGCCTATGGTCTGTCGATGTTAGTAGGGCGACTAGTTTCCACCAACGGGCTTGGGAAAAGGCGCACCCAGTCTGGTACAAGTTATGGTTTACGTGGAAGCAATTATAAGCATTGCGGTGCTGCGATATTGATTTCAACTTTCCCTGCTCGGATTGCATGTGGCATGTGGCAAAGTATGGCGCCTTGTCGTCGTGTATTGACCAATTTTGGTTGGTCTATTCTTATATTTAAAAAAAAATTGCAATAGTAGCTATCATCTTCTTCTTCTGCTTAGCGTTTCCCCGGCCTGATGCTAGCCCGCTTTCCGACTTTTTCTACTCCACTTTGCCCATCCACTGGTGTGAGATCTTTCTCTTCTATATCCGCTTTTACGACGTCAAGCCAGAGCTTCTTTGTCTTCTTTACGATGGTAGCTATTATGACTGATGCAATTCCTATAGATTTCAGATACATTTTCTTCGGAATGGAATCTGTCGCAACAATCTTCTGAGTTATAGGTTTCACATCATAAGTAAAAGTTCTTTGATTTTACACGCTTTACGCTGAAAATGGCACGTCAACCAGCCAGAACACGGGACTTATTATCAGTTAAGTATTATTTCATATCACTTAGTAAAAATATCTTTCTAATTACCCAACACGAGAATAAAATGCGTATTGTTGCCATCCGGTCGAATCTTATAGTTGACATGTCAGCAAGAAGAAGTGGCCGAACACTTGTGCTGTGATCGGGGTCATTGTGTCAAACAGGCGTGTTTGCAAACATGTGTGCATCGCGGGCGCATTTACGCACCCACTCCGCATCTTGAACAAGCTGGCATTATACAGGGTGTTAGGTACTTCCATGCTGGACTGGGAGCGAGAGAAAAACATAGAATGTGCCAGCTGCATTTCCTCCCGGGCATGTTGTAAAAACCAGCTAAGGGACCCGAGGGTTTCAGTATATTGTAATTGATCGACAGTAGGGGCAAAACGGATGCGCATTCAATTGTTACCTGTTATTTTCTATAATGCATGAGAAAACAGAAAGGGACGGCAATGATTTTGGTCAAGATTTAGTCACGTCGTGTCCTCACCGAATCAGTAGCATTGGCAGGGTGGCAATAGCATTGTCACTATGTTGCGCTCTAAAAATTGAAATTGCTGGTGTGACCCACGTAGCCGGCAAAAGGCCAACCACGTCTCGCTTGTGCTGAATTGTGGGTAAAAACCAGTACACAGAAAATCGCATGCGAAAGTTACTCTTTCGTATGCGCATTGGAGTTCGAGTGATTGAAAAATACGGCTTCTGGTCTTTGGACTACCCACCAGATGCTTTCGGCAAGTCATGACAATAGAGTCACAAAATACGGAGTCATAGAGGGAGCGGAGAGCGAAGCCTTTTCCCAACTGCAGTAGGACTTCATGCGCAAATATGTGGTCACATAAATACATATAATCACGCCTTTATACCTAATGGGATAGGCAGAGGTATGTGGTTAAGATTTATAAATACAAGCCTTCAGGGTTGTTATTTCCCTTCAGTTACAACTTTTACCTCGTATGGATACAGCATATGTGGATACGCATTTACATATGCGTAGGAATCTATATGTCGAGTGTCGTCTAGACGTTAAGCTTTCTCATGCCAAGGTGAAATTGTTTTTGCAACTTAACTTACAAGATGTTGACTCAAAGTGACAGAGAAATTTGTTGCTAATTATATGTCTCATTGGTTCGATTAAATAATCACATTCTAATATGAAAGTTAGTCTTGTAGCTTCTTGATAAGTTTGACAACATTACGATTGTATGGCGACAAGTGTTTTAAATGAGTGGAGATAAATAACCCTTCATTGACAGTCTGGTAGAAAGATGAGGAAACTGGTAAGATACTATCAATATTTTTGAATATTTATATTTATATATTATTTTTTAATTTTATCAAAAATATTGATAGTATAGTATCTAAGTTAATGTATTAGTACAATCTTAAACTACTATAATAAAAAAATAAAAAAACTATAAATAAAAAGACCCTCCAACGCATCTCCATGAGGTAAAGTATTAGTTAGTTTATAAGTTATTTTTGAAAATAAGAATACATACTTAATTATAAAGTTTGTTTTCTTTTTTCATTCTGTCAGTATTTCTATGTGAAAGTTGTTCAGTTTCGTTGACTGAGTCCATTTCATTTCAGTATGCAATGAGCAATGAAATTCATCACTACATAGTATAAAACGAACTCGCTTTCTCTGTCCCTATATCCCTATGTATACTTAGATCTTTAAAACTACGCAACGGATTTTGATGCGGTTTCCTTTAGTGGATAGAGTGATTCAAGAGGAAGGTTTATATGTATAATACATGCATAATATAGTAGAAAAACACCGATGATTTCCGTGCGAAGCCGGGGCGCGTCGCTAGTGTATGAATAAATACAACCGTGATAATTTTCTGCCCTCCACTCTTGGCGGGCAGGTTGGCGGGTTGGAGATTTAAAAGACATAAAAACTCACATTTTTCGCTTGTATTTGTGGATAACAGCAATCGGGCTCATCTCTCATTTAAAAGCTCGTCTCTTGGCCTAAATATTTCACGAAAAACAGTATAGGGATTGAGAACAGCTGGAATTACATTCCGTGGAAATGTTGTGTAGTTCTGGAAAACTATTCACTGGAATTCGGGGCAAAACGAGAAGATCTCTGGTATTAAAATGATTGTAAACTAAAACTTTATTCTGATTTTCAGATTGTTGAATATTTTTACCGCTCTTTTTACAATTTTATAGGTATTGAACGAGTCACTGACTGATAAGTCACATATTTATATCACATTCTAATACTACAAAATTACAACCGGTTTTTCATCCATATTTCAGTCGCACATAAAACACCCATCAAAACTACAGTCACATCGCAAAGCACTTCTTCTTCTGTCGAGTGGATATCGAGTATAGCAAGCACTAAAAACCGAATAGAAAAGAGTACAGTGGAAAATGCACCGAGTGCAATCGAGGAAGTGCAAATGGCTGACTGAATAGATCGACGGCGATTGATCTGTGACGCATCGTTATGATTTGGCATCGGCGCGGAATGCTCACGAGGGTACACAATGTGTCTTCTTGTTAGTGTATCATTGTATAGTACTTAGGTATACTTATACTTTATAGCCGAGATCGAACTAGTTCTAACAAATTGCTGAATAAATTTACGCTGCTGGTGCATTCTACGATGCTTTATCGCTCCCAGTCCCAGCATGGAAGAAACCGCTACTACTTACAACATTTTATAATTATACTTGCATACATACATACATATAATCACGCCTTTATTCCTAATGGGGAAGGCAGAGCATAAACGACCTAAACAAAGGTCCTTCCGGTACGTCTGACGAAGTTGCGAGGGTTATTTAAGATAGATTTGTAGAAAAATTGCTTTAGACAGGCTGACAACCATCGCCTAAATTACAACTTGACATACTGAAACCCTCAGATCCCTTAGCTGGTTTTTACAGCATGCTCGGAAATACAGCTGGCATATTCTATGTTTTTCTGTCTCTCCCAGTCCAGCATGGAAGTAATAACTATATGCGTATATTAAAACTTTGGCATGATGTGTTGTGTTGTCAACATTGATATAACTTAAAATTAATAATAAGTCTTTATTACATCACAACAAAGTTAAGCCACAATGTGCTGCAATCTTTTCATTAAAATTTTCCTCGTATTTATCTATAAAAATATTGTAATGTAATGAATTAAGTGTCAACCTAATGGTAACATTAAAAAAAAACCTATACACCATGTAAAAGCTACGTTATCAGGAATAATTGTGTAAAATCAGTAAGATCTTCAAACATTTGTTGATTCAGATAAACGGAGGTAGTTCACTGGGTAGTGCATCTGGGACATATACATACATACATATAATCACGCCTTTATCCCTAATGGGGTAGGCAGAGCATAAACGACCTAAACAAAGGTCCTTCCGGTACGTCTGACAAAGTTGCGAGGGTTATTTAAGATGGATTTGTAGATATATTGCTGTAGTGACAGGATGACAATCATCGCCTAAATTACAACATACTGAAACCCTCGGATCCCTTAGATGGCACATTCTATGATTTTCTCTCGCTCCCAGTCCAGCATGGAAGAAATCATTATATACGTATATTAAAACTTTGGCATGATGTGTTGTGTTGTCAACATTGATATCCCTAAAAGGTAATAATAAGTCTTTATTACATCACAACAAAGTTAAGCCACAATGTGGTGCATTCTTTTCATTAAAATTTTCCTCGTATTTATGTATAAAAATATTGTAATGTAATGAATTAAGTGCCAACCTAATGTTAACATTAAAAAAAAACCTATACAACATGTAAAAGCTACGTTATCAGGAATAATTGTGTAAAATCAGTAAGATCTTAAAACATTTGTTGATTCAAATAAAATTCATATTTTCTTTTTACCGCGGTATAATGTCTCTAATGTGAGATATGGACAATGACCCAGAGGGACAGGGAAAGGCTGGAGGCCTTCGAAATGTGGGGATGAAGAAGAATGCAGAAATTTAAATGGACAGAAAGGGTTACTAATGAAGAAGTATTGAAACAAGTAAAGGAAAAGAGAAGAATTTTGCCTATAATGGAAAATAGAAGAGGGAAAATGATAGGGCCTTGTTGAGGCACGATGAATTTATAAAGGTTATATTGGAGGGGAAGATTGAAGGAAGGAGAGGTAGAGGAAGAACAAGAAGAAACTATTGTGACCAACTGAAGGAGAAGGCTTGTGTGAAGACCTACATCTCCCTAGCGTTATCCCATATCTCACGGGGTCGGCTACCTAATCCAGGGGATTTAACGAGGGTACTGGTTTTTACACAGAGCGACTGCCATCTGACCTCCGCAACCCAGAAGGGAAACCAGACCCAAATCCTAGATTAGGTCAGAGTTTTCAAGCCGCCAATGATTAGCACTGGCCTCTGACTTGGCTTAACGACTAATATCTACGGTATTAAACGATATTAACCGGGACCAACGGCTTAACGTGCCTTCCGAAGCACGGAAAAAGCGCCAAATACACGTACATATGAAATTCGAAAACCGAAAAACACATTGGTACATGGTGGGATTCGAACCACGACCTCCCCGCTCAGGAGGCAGCGGCCCTATCCACTACACCATCGGGCTCTCGATTGTCTGAAGACCTACAGGGAGCTTAAGGACGTTGCTCACAGAAGGGAAGACTGGAGATCATTACACCGACAAGAGTGAAACTCTGAAGAAAATCATCATAATGTCTCGTTCCCACGGGAGAATGGTGATACCGCATTACACCGGCAAGGAAAGCTAGTCTCCATATTTTACAGAAATATTTTTTATTTGCCATAATTACTTAATTACCTACTTGCTAAATAAGGAATAAAGACTTTCTGAACAATTTTAATTCAGATATTACTTTACCGTCCGTAATTAAATTACCTTCTCTGTAAGTAATTAATGCTCAATTTACCAAACATGGCAAATAACAGACATACCTTTTCTTCCTTAATTGTATTTGTAATGTTTAACTATAAAATTTATATTATTTTTGGACAATTAAGGTTCTGGTAAAATAAATTTTAAAAAAATAAAATCTTATTTTTTTTTTTTTTAATCGTGTTTTTCTCAAGTTGTTGCCTATGGTTAATTAATACTAAATTAAATAGACTCTGCTTGATATACCTACGTACGCCAATATACGTTATGTTTGAATAAATACATAGGCTCGTAATTTTGTAGCGATCTCAAACTTCAGAGCAATATTAAGTATGGATTTGATAGGCCAGTCTGTACTAAAATGACATTTCTGATACGAACTCAAACTCGCTGTCACTATTGAGAGCTGATCATAAATACGGCCCATACATACATACAATAAATACGGGGTTTTAGAAGATTTTTTTTATGTCATGTATAGATTAATTAGAATGTATAGAGCTATATTCAGAAAGCAGTAGATTATGTCACACATGTTCCATATTTTTCTCTATATCGGGTGTAAGGGACAGCGTCCTGCAAACTGATAGTAGTTGCTCAGTCAACGAAACTGAACAATTATCAGCAAGATTTTTTATCAGGAAGAGATAAAAAATAAAAGCTATTCCATCTAAATTGTCTGATCGAAGATTTGTATGGGAAGGTCATTTATTTTTCATCTCCTGAAAGAATTTAGTGGTGAACGTTGTTCAGTTTCGTTGATTGAGCAACCCCTATCAGTTTGCGGGCCGCTGTCCCTTACACCCGGTATAGGAAAAATATGGAACAAATAGAACATACCTACTGCTTCTGATTATAGCTCAATAGATTCGAACTATCTATCATAGTAAAAACCTGTAAATGACATACTAAATTAAATATTTAGCCTATGAACTAAACAAGAGTATAAATAATTGATAATCATTACTCCTAGAAGTATATTTAGGCCCGTATTGGTAAACAGCACTTGAGACTTACAGCTAGTTTGAGTTCGTATCAGAAATGTCATTTCAGTACAATACGGCCTGTCAAATCAATACTTAATAATTGCTGAAAATCTTGAGTTCGCTTTATAAATACAGGCCTTAGTTCGGCCACTTGATACCTCGCCTACGTCACATCGAAGAAATGCCTTTCGTTTTTAGAAAGGGGCAAACCGCATGCCACACGCTTCGTGTCTCCAAGAAGAAAGGTATAGTTTGAGGCAATTACCTTGACTTGATGATATTCGACCTTAAATTTAAGTGCTGTGCATGCTGGACTGGGAGTGAAAGAAAAACTTAGAATGTGCCAGCTGCATCACCTCCACAGCATGCTGTAAAAACCAGCTAATGGATTCGAGGGTTATAGTATATTACAATTTTAGGCGATGGGCTGACAACCTGTCACTATAGCAATATACGTCATGATCACCCTCAAAACTTGTCAGACGTGGCGGAACGACCTTTGCTTAGGTCGTTTACGCTCTGCCTACCCCATTAGGGATAAAGGCGTGATTATATGTATGTATGTATGTAATTTAAGTGGTTAAGTGTGAACTTTTGGGATGTAACATTTTTGTATGGAGCCTGGCATGAACTGAAATATCATGCACGTTAAAACCTAAACCACAGAATATAGATACAATAGCCTCAACCATTCGATTATACACACAAATACAAATCAAAAATACTTTGTGTGTTTTTTGGCTTAAGCGTCACATTACCGAGATATTTTAAAGACATCGGAATTTTGAAAAAACAGATTTTAACAAAAATCACCAAGTAGGTTTTGTAAAATAGTGTTGGTCTAATCGTGCTCCGAAAGATTTTTGAAAAATATAATGTTCGCCATGCACACTATGCCAAAAGCGTACATCCCATTTCGACTTCAAGAAGTTTGCCCCACAGTGTATCGAAACGAGCCACCATGTAAACCTGTGATAGCTAGCGGGGTCGACGACCTCCAAACCAGTTCCGATAAGTTGATACAATGCGGGGCTCAACGATGCGAAATGTGAGGGAAACAAGCATAAGGCTTTGCTTGATAGAAAGCGGTCTGCATACATACATACATACATACATATAATCACGCCTTTATCCCTAACGGGGTAGGCAGAGCGTAAACGACCTAAAGAGAGGTCGTTTCGCCACGTCTGACAAAGTTTTGAGGGTTATTTAAGATAGATTTGTAAGTATATTGCTGTAGTGACGGGTTGTCAGCCTATCGCCTAAATTGCAATATACTGAAACCCTCAGATCCCTTAGCTGGTTTTTACAGCATGCCCGGGAGGAAATGCAGCTGGCACATTCTATGTTTTTCTCTCGCTCCCAGTCCAGCATGGAAGAATCGTCTGTGGAAATCGGTCATGGAAAGCGGTCTGTGTGGCCTAATATATGCACAATCAACCATCACTAGACTTGACATACTTGTTATGTTTTTGTCCAGACATACAATGACGCCTTAATGTCTAATGGGATAGGCAGAGCGTGAAGGAGCTAAGCGAGGGTCGTTCCGCCACGTCTGACAAGTTTTGACGGTTATCTATCTCCATCGTTAGGATAAGTTAATACATTTCGGGGCTCAGTGATGCGAAATTGTAAGGTAAACAAGCATAAGGCTTTGCTTGATAGAAAGCGATTTCGGCTTATGGATGCTTGCATTCAACCAATACTAACTAGACATTCTCTTTTTTGTGTTTGATAAGTTCATTATCAGCCAACCAGAGTCATTCAACTGGATCAAGACTGCATACATATATACATATACATACATACAATCACGTTTTTATCCCTAATGGGGTAGGCAGAGCGTTAACTACCTAAACAAAGATCGTTCCGCCACGTCTGACAGAGTTTTGAAGGTTATTTAAGATAGATTTGTAGGTATATTGCTGTAGTGATAGGTTGTCAGCCCATCGCCTAAATTAAAATATACTGAAGCCCTCGAATCCCTTATCTGTTTTTTACAGCATGCCCGAGAGGAAATGCAGCTGACACATTCTATGTTTTTCTCTCGCTCCGGAAGGAATGGAAGACTGGATGGCCGATAATGAAATAAAAAATATCATCATTGTTTTTAATCTGTATGTAGAATCAGCAAAGGCGATTGGTGGGCAGGGCCATACGGAACGGATGAGATTATATCACAAAATTATGTATGGATTTTCATAAAAAAACATGTATTTCTTGCAATAAATCAGTTAAGAAAATATACGAAATTTCATGAAAATTCATAAACAAGTTCATGAAATTATCTCATCCGTTTCTTGCGGGCCTGCCCAAATTTCGCCTATTTCCCCTCTAATCTAACCTGAAAAGTCTTTACAAATATATTTTTTCTGTTTTCATCTTCATATCCTATGTCATATACTTCCATGCTGGACTGGGAGCGAGAGAAAAACATAGAATGTGCCAGCTGCATTTCCTCCCGGGCATGCTGTAAAAACCAGCTGAGGGATCCGAGGGTTTCTGTATATTGCAATTTAGGCGACAGGCTGATAACCTGTCACTACAGCAATATACCTACCAATCTATCTTAAACAACCCTCAAAACTTTGTCAGACGTGGCGGAACTACCTTTGTTTAGGTTGTGTACGCTCTGCCTACCCCATTAGGGATAAAGGCGTGATTATATATATGTATGTATCCTATGTCCACCTTGATCGAAAGATACATATTTATTAGAAAAGTAAACGGTAAACGGATCAGACAATTGGATGGAAAATCCATTTTTTTTTTCACTTCCTGAAAAATTTCCTGGTGGAAGTTGTTCAGTGTCGTTGGCTGAGTAACCCCTATCAGTTTGCGGGACGCTGTCCCTTACACCCCGTATAGATATATAGTTGGAGTCTACAAACTATACATTATGTTGGTTGCTTGTTATATATTTTTTTATATAACAAGCAACCATATATTTTATTCCTAAAGGTGTGTTCGTGCGTACAGAGTGCCTTAAAAGGAACACCTTATCCTTTTACGTTCTATTGTTGTGAAGACCGACGTACATGACGTACATATAACAATAGATAAGTAAATATATAAGTAGGTACGTATTATAATGTGTAAGGTACCTACCTAATATAAAAAATATATGCCAGACACGAGTTTCGTTTACTATTACAACCTTTTGCAAGGAAACGCTACATAATATAAAGCCTTTTACATAAACATCACAACACACTACATGTGTGCATAAATTACTGAAAAGGCCAAAAAATATATATTTACAAATTAAAAGATTTCCTGTTGGATAAGTATTTATATTTGAATGTAGCAATGCTAAGATACGGCGTTATATTTTGGGGTAACTACATTAAATGAATCACTATTCAAACAACTTTCCACAAAGTCGTATCCATAAAATGTCATTTTATATGGGCTGTCAAATATAAGAATAATTTATTAGGTCAAAATTAAGATTTACATGTCGTATCTAGTTGCAATGTTTAGAATTAAACTTAAAATATAACGCTACATTTGTTTTCATAATTACAACCAATGATTATGCTGAGCTAAAAAGGGACTCGAGGGTTACAGTGTATTGTAATTTAGGCGATGGGCTGACAACCTGTCACTATAGCAATACACATTACAATCTAAAATTGTCCTCAATTTTTGTCAGACGTGGCAAAAGCGCCTGTTACTAGGCGTTTGACGCTCTGCCTACCCCTTAAGGGATAGAGGCGTGATATTATGTATGTATGTATCATACTAAGCATTAAATCTAAGCCTGTGTGACCATTGTCATATCATCATATACCTAGTGGCAACACTTGCGTTGTAAAAGTTCCCTGTAGTTTTCTTTTCGCCAAGGCCAGACGGTTGCCAGACGATATTCGAGTGTATTTTCAACCATCGGATAGCGCATCTACGCAATAGTCAAATGATATTTCATTTTCAAAATAATCGCCCAGTTGCAACGTCCGTTGTAAAATATATAGGGTGTTACGAAATCACTGCGTTTAAACGATCAAGGAAGATTTCCGCTTTATGAAATATATACATATAATCACGCCTTTATCCCTAATGGGGTAGGCTGAGCGAAAACGACCTAAACAAAGGTCGTTCCACCACGTCTGACAAAGTTTTGTAGGTATATTGCTGTAGTGACAGGTTGTCAGCCCATCGCCTAAATTGCAATAAACAGAAACCCTCGGATCCTTTAGCTGGTTTCTATAGCATGCCCAGGAGGAAATGCAGCTGGCACATTCTATGTTTATCTCTCGCTCCCAGTCCAGCATGTAATATTTACTTGAAATATGAGACAGCTTTCCTTTTCCATACAAAAGGGCTCTATGCTTATGCACCTACACACTATTTTGTATGGTCAAATTCCAGGTTGAATTTAAAATCTCATAATTTAAACTAACATCCTGTATATGGGATAATATAAGAGGAAGTATAAATTAAAAGTTTATGTCAAGATAAAAGAGAAAGATATATAAATGTTCCGAGAGGTGACAATGTTTCTAAACATTTTATCTACAATTTATTTAAAAAAATAGAGTTAATTTCGCATAAAGTACCTAGCTAGGTATTTCGTGTAAAAAAAGAACGAAATATAAAAGTATTACCTTATTTTGAAATATAAATTTTTATATTCATTCTTTTTTTGCCTACATCTTTTACTTGCGGTGTAAGGTAGAGAGTGGACGGATGTTTTCGCCACGACACGTTTTGAGGATCACTACATAGTATAAAACAAAGTCGCTTTCTCTGTCCCTATGTATGCATAAATCTTTAAAACTACACAACGGATTTTGATGCGATTTCTTTTAATGGATAGAGTGATTCAAGAGGAAGGTTTATATGTATAATACATACACATACTATCACGCCTGTATCCCTAATGGGGTAGGCAGAGCGTGAACAACCCAAACAAAGGTCATTCCGCCACGTCTGACAAGATTTGAGGGTTGTTTAAGATAGAACTGGATATTGCTGTAGTGACAGGTTGTAAGCCCATCGCTCAAATTACAATATACCCTCGAATCCCTTAGCTGGTTTTTACAGCATGCCCGGGAGGAGATGCAGCTGGCACATTCTACGTTATTCTGTCGCTCCCAGTCCAGCATGGATACTATATTATGCATGTATATGTATAATACACGCATAATATAGTAGAGAAACACTGATGGTTTCTGTGCGAAGCCGGGGCGGGTCGCTAGTATTTTAATAAATGAAGCGAAAGTTAGTCTATCGCAATAAAAAATAGAATACATTGGTAAAGTCCTAAAAATAATCAAGTTTTGGTTTTGCTATTAGAAGTAAACTCGGAAAAAAAACAGCTAGGCTATTACTTAAAGCTGACTCATGCATAATATTTAATCTCTACATTACTGTATACATACTACTAATCACGCCTATATCCCTAATGGGGTGGGCAGAGCGTAAGCGACCTAAACAAAGGTCGTTCCGAAACGTTTGACAATGTTTTGAGGGTTATTTGAGATAGATTTTTAGGTAGGTATATTGCTGTAGTGAAAGGTTGTCAGCCCATCATCGCCTAAATTACAATACTTATACTGAAATCCTTGGATCCTTTTGCTGGTTTTTACAGCATGCCCGGAAGGAAATGCAGCTGCCACATTCTATGGTTTTCTGTCGCTTCCAGTCCAGCATGGAAGGAAATACATATTTACAATTTAATAGTAAATTATTAGTCGTCAGTTCACTCTGTCGCAAATCTGATCAGATATCAAGAAAACTGATACGTTTGCGGTCGTTTTCTTGCAGACTCAAAATAAAAAAATGTACAGTCAACTCTATAAATGTAGGATTAATGTCGAAATAATCCTCCATAGCTCTTCAATTTAGTTAATTATTACCTACATAAGCAATAATAATGCGTATAATTTACTTATTTTATTATCGCCATTCTTCCATGCTGGACTGGGAGCGAGAGAAAAATATAGAATGTGCCAGCTGCATTTCCTATCGAGGATGTTGTAGAAATCAGCTAAAGGATTCGGGGTTTGAGTATATTGCATTTTAGGCGATGCGCTGACAACCTGTCACTACAGCAATGTACCTACATAACCCTCGGAACATTGTCAGACGTGGCGGAACGACCTTTGTTTAGTTCGTTTACGCTCTGCTTTCCCCATTTGAGATAAAGGCATGATTATATGTATGTACCCTCCATAATCATTCGTTTCTCTTATCTCTCGTATATGTAAATAGTAAAAAGTAGGTATCCTTATTTTCCAATCCATATTTGTTACTAAGTATTACTTAAAAGATTTTATAGTGACGCGACAACAAAACATTATTTAGGTGTAAAGTGGCATTTATAGATCATGCATGTTTAGTTTTTTTTTTGTGCGAAATTTCTGAACACCGCACCGCCTAGCGCCTTTGTCAAATAATTCATAGTCATGCAGTTTTGAGTTTGACTGTACCGCAAGTGTCAATGGTATGACTACATGTTTATTTTTTGTTTAAATAAGGAAAATATCACATTACCACTCGTTAAGCTACGATTTAATTAGATTGATGATTAAATTATTAGCCATTATTAAATTTGTTGTAAGTATTTAGCAAGTTTTTGCATTCAACAAACAAATTTTTAGGGCTTATTGTGAGTTTTTTCATGTTTCGACCTATGTTCCGTAGAGAAAGTGGTTCAGTTTGATGGTCTGAACAAGCCCTTGAAATTTCTTTAGCGTAAAAATCTCGGTGAATAGACTAGGAGTTTATGGCTGGTATTAATAAAGCGATCTCAAAATTGAGAGCCATATTCAATATGGATATAACAGGCCATATTATCCTCAAAGGACATTTCTGATACGACCTCAAAGTAGCTGTCAGTCTCAAGTGGTGTTTGAAAATACGGACCTTTAAAACACGTTGTATGATAAATGAGAATGCCTTTGGCAAATACTGAGGCTGTAACATGACCACATGACTGTTTAGTAGTACAAGGCAACGCATATAAACAGTCGTGATCTAACCTAAGTGGTATTAAAATAATAATAACATATTTTTAAACAAAAGAGAGTATTCCAGCACGCTCCTGCCAATCGCCTTTTGTTATTAAAACAATGCAGCAGCGATGCGTTTCACTGCAGATGTACTAAATTAATATCTGTATTTCTTATGAAAGATAATGGAAAACCGTTTGAGAAAAGTTGAGTTATCTTTTTTTAAACTAAAGGTTTCATGGTGTGTCACGTCTTGATGGCAGTTTAGCGTTAAGATGTTCAACTTATCGATGATGGTACCAATTCGTAGTTGCAAAAATTACGACTTAACTAATTATAGTATAGACTCTATACCTGTTATTTTCTGACATGAGATAACAGAAAGGGACGCCAATAATTTACCTCCTACCTACGGATGTTAATTTGTATAACAACTTCACAGCGTAGAACTGTACCTAGATAGGCGTGTCTATACTACCTATACTGATTTTTATTTTTACCCGACTGCGCAACGCAAAGGAGGATAATGTGTTTATCAGGTTATCTATGTATGTAAGTTTGAATGTTTGATCCTCTGTAGCGGCCTAGAGGCCAAACGCGTGAGCTGATTTTAATAATTCTTACGTTAATTGATTCGTCTTAACCATGCCACTGGCACTAAAGACATGATTTCGTCAAAAATAATATGGCTTCAATTAGACGCCATTTTTTGAAAATAAAAAATATCATGTCGACGAACTATGCTGAGTGGGGTATTATTCAACAGGTATTTACAAGTCTATGCTAGTTTTCTGTACATATTTTTACGTTTTGAACAATCGTTCAAGATCTATTTAATTTAGTTTATCTTTATTGTAAACTTCACAGCACATATTCTAAAATTACATAACAAATGTTATAAACTAATCTAGCCAGTTACGAAGTTTAACATATTAAAAGCAGAATTTAGGTAGGTTACAAAAAGTTTTCTTCCATGCTGGACTGGGAGTGATAGAAAAACATAGAATGTGCCAGCTGCATCACCTCCAGAGCATGCTGTAAAAACCAGCTAATGGATTCGAGGGTTACAGTATATTACAATTTTAGGCGACGGGCTGACAACCTGTCACTATAGCAATATACGTCATGATGATCTGTAATAAGTTAATAACCCTCAAAACTTGTCAGACGTGGCGGAACGACCTTTGCTTAGGTCGTTTACGCTCTGCCTACCCCATTAGGGATAAAGGCGTGATTATATGTATGTATGTATGTACAAAAAGTTTTAAACAATATAATAATTAATGTTTACAATTTAGAAGTTGACTATAAAGTTTTAAAGCTCACTTTGAATTCTACGCATTTGGGTTTTTTAACTTTTACAATATTTGTTTACTGAAAAACCTCTATCTCAATATATATTAGCTTCCTCTGCCCATGTATAATCTCAATGGAATTTCTTTCAAGTTTAAAATATTTTCATAGTATTGTTTTTAAACATACAGTTTTATCTAATCAATAGAGTTACATATTGATAACAAGCTGTGGATTTCAATGATTTACAAAAGAAAGAAAATTATGTTCCTTAATGGCCTGGACGCGATAGAAAAACATAGAATTTTCCAGCTGCTATTTTCTTTTCGGCCATACTGTAGAATTCAATAGAATAGAGACAAAAATGCAATTTAGGCGAACCTATTAATGTAGCAATTAATTAATTCTTTCTAAAGTGACCCTCGAAACCCATGGTTCCGAAACAAGGGCAGACCCACGTTTTTTTTTTACTTTACTCTCTACTCTACCTACTCCGTAAGGTGCCTTACATGCTATATCTATGTATACTGTATGTAATTATGTATTTATAATACTTTCTAACTGTCTATCGGATGGGACAGGATAATATGCATTTAGATTTTATTATTTAAAGCCTAGGACGTAGGTAGTTATTTGTTATGGATGTTTTAAGTAAGGTGATGATAAGATTAAATCGATTTATAATTAGCTATTTATATACTACTTACCTACTATTTATATACTTACTTATGTACTAATTGCCAATCTCAAGCGAGATTACTCATACATAAACAACAGGTGTAATTGTTATCGAAGTTTTAGGGTAATTACCTCATTGAAAAAAAAAAAAAATTTTTTTTTTTTTAAATTCTTTGGATTTGAGTACATTTGAGCCAAAGACTTTTTAATCAAATATTTAATACATACATACATACATACATACATAAATCACGCCTTTATCCCTTACGGGGTAGGCAGAGCGTTAACGCCTCGTAAAAGGCGCTTTCGCCACGTCTGACAAAAATAAAAATAAATATTTAATATCTAATTTAATTATGTATTAATGCGATTAAGGATTCCATGCTGGAGTGGGAGCGAAAGAAAAACATAAAATGTGCCAGCTGCATTTCCTCCTGTAAAAAAACAGCTAAGGGATCCGAGGGTTTCTGTATATTGCAATTTAGGCGATCGGCTGACAACCTGTCACTAAAGCAATATACTTACAAATCTATCTTACCCTCAAATCTTTATCAGACGTGGTGGAACGACCTTTGTTTAGGTCGTTTAAGATTTAAGAAGTGATTATATGTATGTATGAGATTAAGATATATGTAAAATATCAATCAAGCATTTTATGTTTTTTTTTAAGTATTACGCCCGAGTAAAAATTAATCGTAGCTACTATATGTGGCGAAAATATTTTAAGTCACTGTGCTATTTCGTAGTCTTATCTATTAATTTATAGAGTCATTGCACTATAAAATTCGTCTACAAAAATCCAATTACGATAACACTGTATGTGTGTGGGTTTAGTGCAGAAATGTAAAGTTTTTAATCTTATCGAAGGTAAACGAATTTCCGCCTCGCGCCTGGCTAAGAATGACAGAGTATTGTTTGAGTTATAATTTCCTTCATGTGAATCGATAAAGTGCAGGCTATTTTTGTATTTACATAACATTATATTAAACTTTTGGTCTATTATAATTATTTTTGCATTGCACTCGGATCCACCAAACAGGTAACAGCTGAAAATCAGTGTTTGCTCCTAGTGAGCAAAAATTACGCTGAACTGTAGCCTGATTTCTGCAGTACAGACCTATATCACATATGTGTACTCATTCCCTCATATTTACATATACATATAATCACGCCTTTATCCCTAAAGGGTTAGGCAGAGCGTAAACGACATAAACAAAGGTCGTTCCGCCACGTCTGACAATTATACTGTATGATTTTTTGTGTAATTTTGTAGTTGTGTATTGTGGAAATAAATGTTCTATCTATCTATCTATTATTGTAGTCAATTTTAATTTCAAATTGCAAAACTGGGGACGAACATTATTGTAGTCAATTTTAATTTCCTTTGCCAAACTGAGGATAATAGAAAAACATAGAATGTTTCAGCTACGTCACTTCTCGGTTATACTGTAGAAATGAGTAAAGGAAGACAAGGTTTTCCAGTGGATTTAGGCGATAGGCTGAAAATGCAATCTACCCGCAAAACTTGTCAGATGTGGCAAAAATACACATTAAATATTATGAATAACCGGTCGTTGACGCTCTGCTTATCCTATGAGGGATACGAGCGTTATATGTATAAAATTTTACACGTATAAATCACGCCTCCATCCGCAATGGGGTAGGCAGACCGCAAACGACTTAAAAAAGATCGCTACGTCTGACGAAGTTTTCATGGTTATTTGAGATAGCTTTGTAGGTATATTGCTGTAGTGATAGGTTGTCAGCTCATCGGCCAAATTGTGATATACAGAAACCCTCGGATTTTTTAGCTGATTTTTACAGCATGCCTGGGAGGAAATGCAGCTGGCACATTCTATGTTTTTTTTTCGCTTTCAGTCCAGCATGGAAGAAATTGTTTAAATTGTGCCTAAATTGTTAAATGTACTTATTTTCCTTTTATGTCAGTCAGGGCCTTTCCCAGAAATCCACATAAGCGTATTTATACAGTAATATAGTAATCCGGATTTAATTCTACAATTAGTTTAATGAAATTTTAATGTAGGTACCACATTAACCCCAAATACCAAAATACCAACGGGTTTTACCTGTACAATGACAAAAGACCCGTATAACATGTATTCTTAAGTCGAAAAAGTTAACTTTCTAACCGTATAAGCACACTTACCTTTGACAACTTTAGCGCATACACATCAGGCACACTCCAAACGATGAAACGAACGCTCCTTCAGAACACACAAATAAGGCTGCACATACACAACGCACTGGCACTAAATTAAATCCGTTTCGTAACACAACTCGGCGAAAAAACAAAAAGAAAACAAAATGGAATTCGAATTTTAAATTAACGCGCGCTCGGTTTTGCCGCCGCGAGCGCTTGTCCGCGACTGAGCCGGCGCCGAAGCAAAAGCGGCGTCTAATTCTGTCCAGCCAGTAACACGAGATAAACCAGCTCTTTATGATGGGAATTTTTAATTTTATTTTGTGTGGGAAATCGACTGGAGATATCCCGAGTGACAAATGAGGTTCAAACAATTTGTTGACGTGAACTCTACGTTAACTAAAAAAAGTGTAGAGATTCATCTACTTATAAATAAAATACGGATTTTATTCAATAAATACATCATTCAAAGAAATATTCGAGAAATCCTGAGTGACAAATGAGGCTCAAATGAAAGTTGATGTGAACTCGAAATTTACAAACAAATGATCTTCATTAAATTTTGAATAACGTTTGATTTATAATTAATAAAAATACCTACGTCATTCGAAGAATTATTCCACTAAAAGTGCATGTGCCATTGTAATTTCGTAGGTATGTTTTGAGTCATTTTATTTACGTAATTTTCCTTCAGAACTTTGGTTTGCGGTTTTATTATTTTCATTTAAATGTTAAAATAGGAGAAAAAATGGTTTATACTTTTTTCACTGAAGTAATGAATTTCTTCTTTTCCCGCAATAACTCATCGTGAATGAGGCCCGTACTTATAATCAGCTCTCAAGAGTCAATAGCTGGTTTGAGTTCGTATCAGAAATGTCATTTTAGTACAAAATGGCCTGTCAAATCCATACTTAATATCACTCTCAATCTTGAGATCGCTTTATAACTACGAGCCTAAAGAAAGAAAGCAAGGTCAGGTATTTCGCGCACTGATGCGAAATATTCGAACAATGTCCCAAAAATAAGTCATCTCAGAATCAAGGTGAGTTGCGGTCTGTACGTTTGTCTGACTAACTCTCTACATGTGACATACGAGCTTTAAGAATGTGAAATAAATGTCTAATAGTTTTTTGCACTCACAGAACTATTTTATTTCTGAAAATATTAGAAACTAGCTGTGCCCGCGACTTCGTACGCCCGGTTTGTATGGAAAACACGCAGTGTCGAACATACTGAAAACGCTTCACAGGGCGTAGGAGCGGGATCTGCTTACCTACTAAACTAACTAACTAAAGCGTGTTTCGCATTGTCTGATCTTTGTTTTGTATGGAAAACACGCTTCCGCGCGCGAGCCAGCAGATCCCGCTCCTACGTATGGAAAAGCGTTTTCAGTATGTTCGACACTGCGTGTTTACCATACAAACTGGGGTACTTACTCAATATTAGAACGGTTTGCGTGATTATTTCTAACCTAGGCTGGACACCAGATAATAAAAAAATCTCAGTTAAATAATTCCCTTTAAGATCGGTTCCAAACGATCAGTTCAATTTAGTGCCTACCTCCTAAGTCAGGTGGCGTGATTACTTGTATCGTAACTTTGAGTTTAAGTAATGCTCAGTCAAACAAAAAAAGTTCCATCAAAATCGGTTTTAAATTTCCTACCTACCTCCTTAGTCATGAAGCGTGATTATTTGTATCGCAACTTTGATTTTAAATAATGCTCAGTCGAATAAAAAAAGTTCCATAAAAATCGATTAAGAAACAGCTAAATTTCAATTTCCTGCCTACCCCCTAAGTCAGGTAGCGTGATTTTAGGTATCCTAAGTTGCAACCCGGGTAACACACAGTTGAATTAAAAAAGTCCCATCGAAATCGGTTCAGTAGTTTTGGCATGATGTGGTAACATACAGACAGACAGACAAAAAAAAAGATCTGATTATTATATTTAATCTTTAAATCGTTAATAATGCCTGCTGCAATGATTTATTTTGTAAAAATATTGAATGTACAGACACGACCCTTCTAGAGATTTATTATATGTATAGAAACAACTCCCGTCAACGGTTGAATTTTTGATTTGTTATTTTATTAGTAATATTTTCAGAAATTTGAAATAAGTCAGAAACACAGATAAATAGTGAGTTAATTATAAGAGATTTATATTTAAATGTAACAAGTGGCAACCAAGCATCATAAAGTTTATCTCAAATAAGTTTACAAATAATGTTGTTATAATATAGTCCCATCGAAACAAAGGGCCCTGGAGAGTTTCTTTCAGAAAAAAAAACATAAAATACAGCCTTTTACACATTAAAAATCTTACAATTTTTAAATAAACATACATACATACATACATATAATCACGCCTTTATCCCTAAAGGGGTAGGCAGAGCGTAAACGACCCAAACAAAGGTCGTTCCGCCACGTCTGACAAAGTTTAGAGGGTTATTTAAGATAGATTTGTAAGTATATTGCTGTAGTGACAGGTTGTCAGCCGATCGCCTAAATTACAATATACTGAAACCCTCGGATCCCTTAGCTGGTTTTTACAGCATACCCGGGAGAAATGCAGCTGGCACATTCTATGTTTTTCTCTCGCTCCCAGGCCTGCATGGAAGTAAACAAATAAACGAATATAAATATATTTATTTACCAAAGAATGCTCAAAAGAAAGAGATCTGAGTAGAATATATAGGATTAATTTGTTTATGTCTTCCATGCTGGACTGGGAGTGAGAGAAAAACATAGAATGTGCCAGCTGCATTTCCTCCCGGGCATGCTGTAAAAATCAGCTAAGGGATCCGAGGGTTTCAGTATATTGTAATTTAGGCGATGGGCTGACAACCTGTCACTACAGCAATATACATACAAGTCTATCTTGAATAACCCTCAGAACTGTGTCAGACGTGGCGGAACGACCTTTGTTAGGTCGTTTGCGCTCTGCCTACCCCATTAGGGATAAAGGCGTGACTATATGTATGTATGTATGTAATTTGTTTATGTCATCATCATCAACATAACATACAATAGTAAAGTGCCCATAAAATGCACTCCAATAGTTCTAAAGTACCCACACTTTCTACAGTTATAATATCATTCATTCATAAAATTATCTTTCGCAGGTGCATTTTCAATTAGGTCATATCATAATCAATCATAAGGTGATTCATTATAAAAGACAAAGGGCTTTATTCAAAGATAATAGCTATACATACTTACTTATGTTATTAATATAATATGTCCTTTTTAAATGAGATCTAATTTATAAATTACTTAGGTATACGCAGTACGCAATGATTAGCTAATTCGGCTTGATGACATTCGTGACCGTGTGTCATACAGGCTTAGTCATCGGACCTTCTAAGTAAAACTTGCCTTAACGGTAAACTTTGAGCTTATTTTGTGTTTTACCAAGTTATGTCAAGACAAGTATTTTACAGAGAATCTGCGTTCTTTGTATGTTATTATAATACCGAGTGTAAGGGACAGCGTCCCACAAAACTGATAGGGGTTGTTCAGTGAACGATACTGAACAACAACTTCCCCAAGAAATTCTTTCATGAAGTGAAAATAAAATTTGGCTTTTCCATACAAAATGTCTACCTTGATCAGACAATTGGTATGGAAAATACATTTATTTTTTCACTTCCTGAGAGGATTTCCTGGTTGAAGTTGTTCAGTGTCGTTGACTGAGCAACCCCTGTCAGTTTATGGGACGCTGTCCCTTACGCCCCGTATAACATAGGTATCATATCCACTCAATAGGGAAGTAACTGCCTCCGTGGTCTAGTGGCTAGTGCCATGGACTCCCGATCCGGAGGTCCTGGGTTCAATTCCCAGGGGGGACTCACAAAGTTGATATTTGAGAATTTTTCACTTTGTGAAGTTTTCCCCAGTTTGGTTAGGACATTGCAGGCTGAATCACCTGATTGTCCGAAAAGAAAAAGATTTCGTGTTTCTCAAAACATTGTCAGACGTAGCGGAACGATCTTTGATTAGGTCGTTTACGCTCTGCCTACCCCATTAGGGATAAAGGCGTGACTATATGTATGTATGTAAGGTGTAGAGTGGATAAAAATCCACATTAATTTTACTAATCTATACTCGGATTTCTCCTCGTGTCGGCCATTGTTTAAAAACAGGATCTATTTATAGTCGCAGTCGGTTTTGTAATTAATTCCCTGGTGTGGTGCCAGGTCTTCCTGGACCTTGATCGGAGAGGGTGTCGACAACACTGACGTGTCGTCAACATAGACAATGGCGTCGATAATTTTAATTATTGGCTAGCGCTGTCACTTTCTTAAGTTGGACATAAGAACAGGATGGCAAATAAACACATGACTTTGACAATCCTAATCTGACATAAGACTGCTTATTTGACGTAAAATAAGGAAGCATGCTCGATTCGAGGTTTTGGTTGAGTGCTTGATACAAGGGTTTTCATGAAAAATTTAGATTTTCGCGATTTCTCGGTGTTATTTAGTGTCTGACTTACCTATTTTTATCTATTTTCTTGTATTTTAGTGTTTAAACATTGTAAATTCTGTGTATTTATAACGTAAGTTAATTTATTAGCTGTAATTATGGACGGTGACCCCCCCGATCCCGGGGGCGGTTTTGCCACAAACGAAACTCTTGGGATTCCAAGTTTTTTGTCTGTTTCTGATGTTCCTCTTCATTCTCATGATTCCCTTGCTCCTCCCGATCCCAATAGTATGGATATTGACCCAAAAACACCAAGAAAACGAGTTCCCGCCAATATCGATTCCTCCTTTCCCGCCAAAAAATCTAATCCTTCCCAAGTAACAGGATCCATACAATCTACATATATTCACCCTGATTTTTCTGATGACAAAAAGAAATACTCAGACATGGATGTGGCTCCCTTTGTGGTACACGTCAGTAAATCAACAGATAGTCCTTCCTCTGGCTCTGTTTTGCGCCCTATTAAATTTGGACACTTTTTGTTTAATAACAAAATTGCGAATGTGGTTTTGGATGGAGTAAAGCGCATTGGTAGAAACCGTATATCTGTTGAATTTAAGTCAGCATCTGATGCCAATACTTTCTTGGAACATCCTGCTCTCCTAGGAGCTCATTATGAAGCAATTATCCCATCATACAACATTACTCGTATGGGTATTGTCCGTGAAGTCCCAGTTGAATGGACCTTGGAGGAACTTGTTTCTTCCATTGTGGTTCCCCCTGGATTTGGCCAAGTTGTTAAAGCCAGACGTTTAAATAGAAAAACTGTTTCAGACTCCAACTCTCCTATCTGGATTCCTACCCAAACAGTTGTACTAACTTTCTTAGGTCAAAAGCTCCCTCCCCGTGTTTTTTGTTTTTACACATCATTACCAGTACAGTCATATATTTACCCCACAATTCAGTGCAATAAATGTTGCAAATTTGGACATGTTGCTGCCAAGTGCAGATCTTCAGAATGTTGTTTTGTCTGTACTCAACCGCACTCTGGCTTTGCCTGTACTAGTCTGTCTACTACACCAACTTGTTTGTTTTGTAGAGGACCTCATAAATCTACTGACTCCTGTTGTCCGGAGCATTCTCGGCAAAAGTTAATTAAACTTGTAATGTCTCAAGAAAATGTATCATACATGGAGGCTTCAGCCAGACATCCCCAAGTTCGTAAGTCCTTCGCAGACACGGCTCGCTCATCTACTTTCACATCTCAATCTTCAATACCTCCCCAATCTCAGCAAGAAGGTTCTACCTCCCCAAACCCCAATTCTTATAAAAGAACTTTTCTTACTCCTAAGCGTCCCTATGCCCCTGCATCTTCTGCAGGGTATGATAGGCATGCTCATGAATCCATTATTAGGTCTCCTATATCTGCTCTTCCTAATGGAAATGCGCTCTTTAATAACCACTCTTCTTCTAATGAATCTATTTTAGATTTTCTTTTTTTTTCACTTAGTAACCTCATCTCGCGCCCCAGCGAGCTACCGTACAATTGCCGCCAGAAACTGACTGAGCTTATCAACCTCATTAACAATGCCCAATTTCTTTCAATGGAACTGCCGGAGCATTCGGCCCAAAATCAATGAATTATATTTTTTAATTAATAAACATAAACCATCTATCTGTGCTATTCAGGAGATGTGGTTGAAGCCTGGGGCTCATTATAGAGTCCCTGGTTTCTCTTGTCTCCGAGATGACAGGTTTGATGCTCGAGCTGGATCGGCCATTCTGGTCTCCAGGTCTATCACATTTTCTCAAATTCCCCTGCCTGCACATAGCTCCCTTATTTTTGCAGTTGCTGTCAGGGCTTTTGATATTTCTTTCCTTTCTGTATATATTCCTGCTCGTTCCTATTCTGTTCTTCTTGAACTAAAGTCTATAATTTCATCTATGCCTCCTCCTTTTATTATCCTTGGTGATTTGAATATCCATCACCCGTCTTGGGGTTGTGTTATCTGTGACCCTGAGTCTACCCTATTTCTAGATTTATGTGATGAATTTAATTTATGTATACTGAATGATGGTTCTGCTACACGTAAAGTTTCCCCTACCCAAAATAAATCTGCAGTGGATCTGTCGCTAGCTTCCCCTTCTTTAGCTTCACTTTTCTCTTGGTCAATCTTACCTGATGCTCATGGCAGTGATCATTACCCTATAATCCTTTCCTCTCCAGATTCTTTGGATTCTAGCCCTCTCCCATCTCCTCAACCTTTGTTAAAATTTATTTTATCTAGAGCCAACTGGTCTCAGTTCAGATCATTTTTAGATCAGGAAATTTTGAACATCTCCTCTGTTAGTCCTGATAATATTCTATCTGCCTATATTGATTTCAGAAATTCTCTTTTAGAGGCAGCCAATAAATCTATTCCTTTTAAAAACTCAGTCAGAGATAAAATTCCTTCTCTCCCTTGGTGGGACTCTGAGTGTACATTAGCATGTAGAAAGCGACAAACAGCAGAAGCTGAATATGCTTTAACTATGACTACAGAAAATTATATTGCTTATCAAGGAGAAGCTGCCAAAACTGTAAGACTTTTATCTGATAAAAAGAAAATGGGTTGGAATCGTTTTTGCGAGTCTCTTTCTCCATCCACCCCTCCCTCTATGGTATGGAAAAATATGAACCGTTATCGTAGTGCTCGTTCATATCAAAATTTTACAGCTAATGATTCCTCAGCCTGGATTGAGCAATTCTGCTGTAAACTTGCTCCTCCTTCTGCTCCTTCCTTAGAGGAGTCTTCTTTCTTCCCTACATCTATAGTGACTTCTGATAAGTTTGATGCTCCCTTCTCTTGGGAGGAACTTTGCTCTGTATTGGATGGTCTCAAAGACTCCTCTCCTGGTGTTGATGGGATCCCTTACTCATTTATTGCTAATAGTAGTTGTTCTGCTAAGAAACTTTTTCTTTGCATTCTTAATAATATTTTCTTGACTGGTACTCCCCCTGAAGATTGGAAGACACAAATTGTCATTCCAATACTAAAACCGGGTAAGCCTAGCAATGATGCTAACAGTTACCGTCCAATTGCTTTATCCTGTACAATGGCCAAAATTATGGAGCATTTAATAAAAAATCGATTGGAGTGGTTCGTCGAATCAAAGGGCATTTTAGCCAAGAGCCAATTTGGCTTTAGAAAAGGTTTAAGCACCATGGATAGCATCAGCACTTTAGTTACTGACATCAGAATTGGCCTTTCAAGGAGTGAGTCTTTGATGGCTATATTTCTCGATGTATCGTCTGCTTATGATAATGTTTTGCTTCCATTACTCAGAAGAAAAATGCTCTGTCTGGATATTCCTCTTAAACTTGTTAATTTTATTTGTAATTTATTCTCCCATAGATTGGTGTCTGTTAAATCTCAAAATTCTTATCTTCCCTCCAGGGCCATATGGAAAGGTCTTCCACAAGGATCAGTATTAAGTCCATTGTTATATAGTATTTATACTTATGATCTTGAACTCTCTGTCAATTGTTTCTGCAACATTTTACAATATGCAGACGATATAGTTCTGTATGTTTGCTCTCGTGATATTGAAAAGTCTTCTGACTATCTTAATTCTGCTATTACGTATCTCCATTACTGGCTCTCGGACCATGGCCTCTCCTTATCCATTTCCAAAAGTTCTGTAGTGGTCTTTTCGCGATTACGTTCAATTCCTAATTTTTCCATTTCCTGTGGCGGTCAAGACTTCCCTGTCAAAAGTTGTGTTAAGTTTTTGGGAGTCTACCTAGATTCTAAAATGACTGGTTTGCCTCATGTTGAATATGTTATTCAAAAATGTGAAAGAAATATACATATTTTGCGCTCATTATCTGGCGTGTGGTGGGGTTCTCACCCCTACACCCAAAAACTCTTGTACAATGCCCTTATCAGAAGTCACATAGATTACGGGTCATTTCTTCTGGAACCTTGCAGTAAAGCTGCTCTAAATTTACTTGATAAAATCCAAGCTAAGTGCCTGCGTCTTATTATTGGTGCGATGAAGTCTTCCCCCATCAATGCACTCCAGGTGGAGTGCTGTGATCCTCCCCTTCACCTAAGAAGACAGTATCTTTCTGACAGGTTTTTTTTTAAGGTTGTTCAGTCCCCTGCTCATCCCCTAATAGCTAAATTGCATATCTTGTCTGATCATATATCCTTCAGCAGTTACTGGTCTAATAAGGACCCTCCGTGTATTTTCAATAGCTTTCGTAAATTTCTTAGTCTTCCTTGTCCAGTATTCCAATCAAAACTTTTCCCTCTTTTCGAATCCTCGTTTGAGTCCTTAGTTTTCAAGCCTGATGTTCTCTTGGACATTGGCATTGAGAAAAATTCTCCTTCTGCTAACTCTAAATTCAAGGAATTTATTGCTACAAAGTTCAGCGACTGGTTAACATTGTTCACTGATGCTTCAAAGTTATCTGATCAGGGGCATGTTGGTTCTGCTGTATGGATCCCCAAATACAACTCCATTCTCATTTTTAAATGTCCATCTTTCTTATCAATTTTTACAGGTGAGGCAATTGCTATTCTAGAAGCTCTTTCTTTCATTGAATCTCATAGTCTTGATAAATCTATAATATTAACTGATTCGAAAAGTTGCCTTCAAGCCATTTTATCAAATCAATTTCGTTGTAAAACTAAGTTTCCTGTCATTCTTAAAATTAGAAGTTTGCTCTTATCATGTCACCTTCAAGGTTTGAAAGTTGTCCTGGCTTGGATTCCGAGTCATGATGGTATACCTGGTAATGAGATAGTTGATAATCTTGCTAAAAAGGCCACTGTCAGTGGAACCCTAGAACATTTTCAGGTTTACTCTCATGACCTAATTCCACTCGCCAGACCGGGTTTAATGTGTTCCTGGGAGAGCAAATGGAAGAAGGATAGTTGTTCTACTGGTAAATTTTATGCAGATATTCAAGCCCTTATTCCATCTAAACCATGGTTCTTTAAATTTAGAAATTCAAATAAGCGAGTCACTTCGACTATTTGCCGTTTAAGATTGGGTCATGCGTGCACTCCTGTGTTTCTGGCGAAAATCAGAGTAAGAGACTCATCTCTATGTGAGTGTGGTTTGGATGAAGGTTCTCTGGACCACATTTTCTTTAACTGTCCCAATCTTTCCCCATCTTTATATGATCTTCTTCCTCCTGATATTCCCCGTCCTATTAATTTTAAATCCCTGCTCACATATGTAGATACTCCATTTGTATATATTTTATCTGAATATTTTTATAATAACAATATTAGAATGTAAATATTCCCATGTATTTTTTTTAAGTATAAATTATTTATTTAATAATTTCTTTTTTCAGGTAAATCAGCAGTCAATCCTTTCCGTTTCTTTACCTTTTGTTTTTTCCTTTTTACCTCATCCTTCTTACCCTTGTTCTCTCACAGATACCTATCCTTAAAAACATTGTAATAGGCCTACCTCCTTAAAAGGCCCTACAAACTTGACACTGGCGGAATCATCACGGAAACGCCAAACAACTAAAAGTTGAAGTTGAAGTTGAAGCATGCTCTATGCTCAGTATTTATTTAAAGCGTCTTACGTCAAAGAAGAAATGTCAAAGTCATGTGTTTACTTGCTATCCTGTTCTTATGTCAAACTTAAGAAATTGACAGCGCTAGTTAAGAATTAGAATTAGGATTATGTCGTGAGAATCGATACCAATGTATTGCCATACATACATCCAATCTTCGTCTCTCTCGGTACGCCCGGGAAGAGAAATATAGGGAAAATTCGAGAAAAAGATAGAATTATTTAGAATATACTTCCATGCTGGACTTGGAGACATAGAATGTGCCAGCTGCATTTCCTCCAGGGCATGCTGAAAAAACCAGCGAAGGGATCAGAGGGTTTCTGCTTATTGCAATTTAGGCGACAGGCTGACAACCTGTCACTATACCTACAAATCTATGTTAAACAACCCTCAAAACTTTGTCAGGCGTGGCGGAACGACCTTTGTTTAGGTCGTTTACGCTCTGCCTACCCCATTACGGATAAAGGCGTGATTATAAGTATGTATGTCTGATATACAATATTCCGGACTTGTTTTTACAATTCTATGTAAATCTAAGAAGGTAGTTGCGACAAATGCAATTCCGAAATAAACAAAATTTATTTTTTTAGTAATTCATTGTACACAATAACAGACATTACTAAACACAAACACAAAGTAAAAAGACACAAGAGGCACTGCTTATTTCTATGAAGAAATTTCTTACAGCAGATCTACAGAAGAACAAAGAAACATGTATCTGAAATCTATAGGAATTGGATCTGTTACAGCCATGTTACAGCTATAATTTCCTAGATTTTTGAGTACATACATACATGTAATCACGCCTTTATCCCTAATGGGGTAGGCAGGGCGTAAACGACCTAAACAAAGGTCAGTCACCGCCACGTCTGACAAAGTTTTGAGGGTTATTTAAGATATATTTGTAAAATTGCTGTAGTGACAGGTGGTCAGCCCATCGCCTAAATTGCAATATACTGAAACCCTCGGATCCGTAAGATGGTTTTTACAGCATACCCGGGAGGAAATGCAGCTGGCACATTCTATGTTTTTTTGAGTATAGGATTGCAAAAAGAGTAAAAAGCTTTAGTAAATAATAACAACTTTTATATCCGACCTACGCAGTGCGCTAATGGCGCTACGCTAGGTTGATGTTGAAAGCAACGCGACGACGTGTTGTCATAGCAACGCGCTATAAACATACACAGTAGCTTTTGTTGTGATAGAGAATCGTCTTTGTAGGTAAATCTATACACTATACGCAATGGATTTAAATCTCATGGACAAACTACGCCTCCTCAAGATCGACACGGAGCTTCGTCCAGCGATCAAAATGAAGCCAATGAGTCGATATTACTTCGCAACATCCACCAACCCTGGCGAACAGTTCTTCGTGTTCTCCTCCATCGCTGCGTGGCTCATCAGGAAAACTGGTAAAGATTTCGACCAGCCTAACGAAGAAGATGACCCTAATTCGACCATCGCCAACATACTAGAGGTTCTAAGAGATAAAGAGGTAGCTGTTGACTTTTCGTCACATAAACTGAAACAGGGTTACGGTGAGCAAGTGTGTTATATTCTCAATGTTCTGGCTGATGAAGCTCTAAAGAAACAACAGTTTAAATGGCAGAAGCCTGTAGTAGATCTTCCTGAAAGCGAAGAAGCAACGGAAGATGTAGACCAAGTCGAAGACGAAACGGAAATAATCTTAGATAAAGTGGAAGAAGAAATGGCGATATACTCCGAAGAATCTGAAGGAGAGTTCGGAAATGAAGAGAAAGATTCTTCGACGAATATCAGCAAAGTGCACGATTGGGAGGCTTGGAAACTAGAGTTGGAAAGAGTAGCTCCTGCGTTAAGGTTAAAGATTTCCACAGACGGTCGCGACTGGAGGGCGAGACATGCCCAGATGAGGTCGTATCGGGACGAGCTATTCGACAGATTCAAAATAACCGGTACACAACTAAACAAACTCCACAGCAGCATCAGTTCTGTCATGGACAAAATCACAGCCAGAGAAAACATTCTGAACGAACAATTCGAGCCGCTAGTCAAAGAATACGGTGGACTGCTGGATGAGTTGAACAAAGTGACGAATGAGTATAAAGAAGTAAGCGTAGGAGTGACAGCACGACAGGAAATGCTTAACGAAATAACAGCTAAAGTTGAAAACATCAAGCAAAGGACAGAATCGCGAGGATCTTCTATGAATGATAACTCTCCTTTGGTTACTGCTAAGAAAGCAGCATCAAACCTTAAGAAAGATATACAAGAGTTAGACTTCCAGATAATTGTATTGTTATGGTTATTGACTACGAAAGAGAATCCTAACAATAATAACTATTTAGCTAACGCAGAATCAAGGATGGTTCCTAGTGAAGTATATTGATCTGTGATGTGGCGATAATAACATACGTATACATATATAATCACGCCTTTATCCCTAATAGGGTAGGCAGAGCGTAAACGATCTAAGATCAAAGTTTTGAGGGTTATTTAATATAGATTCGTTCGTATATTGCTGTAGTGACGACAGGTTGTGAGCCCATCGCCTAAATTGCAATATACTGAAACCCTCGGATCCCTTAGCTGGTTTTTACAGCATGCCCGGGAGGAAATGCAGCTGGCACATTTAATGTTTTTCTCTTGCTCTCAGTCCAGCATGGAACACACACATTATTGTATCCTTATCCCATTTACTTGGGGTCGGCGCAGTTCGTTTTCTTCTTCCATTCATCCCTGTCAGCCGTCAGTTCAACACTCACACCTGTTCTTGACATATCATCTTTCACGCAGTCCATCCATCTTTTCTTTGGTCGTCCTCTCCCAACATATCCATCCACATTCAAATAATAATAAAAAATAAATAAATTATACATATGTAAAACACGTCTTACGGATAGGTAGTAATTTAATTATAATTAAACACACTTAGGTTTCATCTGATTTATTTTAATATGAATAATGTTTAAAATTAAATATAATCTCAAAACATAAAAATGTATTCTTTGTTCGTTACTTAGTCGTGATTATGTATAAAAATCTAGAACATTTCTTTACTTATATTATAATGTAATCTTATTTCAACATTTTCGTTACAAAATAATGAATGTTCAAAAATAACAAATCTTTACTTTTTTAATATTAATCTTAGGTAGGAAACCTTTGGCATGATGAATTTATTCTACGTTATGTATTAAAGTATACGAAATTATCAAAACAAAATATTTTATTTTGTTCGAAAAAAAAAAATGTGATTCTTAGACTAGCAATTATTTTATGTATGGCGTGAAATGATAAAGGTGCTCCCACACAGCAGTTATATAACGCTATAAAACAGTTTGTAACACGATAACATTTTATAACAGTGTGTAACAATACGCTACACCTTGTTAAGAAATGTTATATGTTATAAACGCTCCCACACTGGTTGAATACGTTGTATAACACCATATAACATTATGTAACAATCAGTTTGGGTTTGTCTTTCGAGAAGGCTGGTAGTGACTCATAATGGAGGAAGTGCTAATAGGTTTGGCTTTTATTTTTTGTTTGAAAAAAAAGAAGAAAAGGCGATCTTACTGGATGCGTCGAACTCTGAAAGCGAGAGAACATTACAGTGCTACAAAATATTTGGAGGATTTGGGTATTGATGGCTGTTTGAACGATTTTTTAAGAATGAACAGTTCAGAATTTGAATTTCTCCTGAATTTAGTCGGAAAGAATATTGCTAAGCAGGATACTAATTGGAGAAAATCTATAAATTATACAGAAAGATTAGCAGTTACATTAAGGTTTTTAGCAACCGGTTGCAGTTACGGTAGTCTTGGAGATGTGTTCAAAATATCACACCAACTTATAAGTATGATCATACCAGAAGTATGCGAGGCTCTCGTCGAGGGATTACAAGAATATTTACACGTAAGTACAAATCAATACTTTTATTTCAATGTTAACATTAATAACATTTACAAAATACAATAAGTAAGCTAAAGTTTAATTTGGCAGTATTTTTAATGACAAATATAGCAAGAAAACGAAAAACGAATGTTGATCCAAAGTAATCATTTGTTTTGGATTGATTGCAACAAATCATCAAATGATTGCGTAGAATCTTCACTGAATTGTGGGACGTTGGTAATTGAAGTTTTATCCAATGAAGTGGATGGACTTGGTGTATTAATATATTCTCTGCTATCAGTGCTAATATTAACCGAAGAAGTGGATGGACTTGGTACACTGTTGTATCCGAAAGCACCAGCAGCATTACTGGGTCTCTCCATCGTATTGGTTGGCCAATCATATTCTCCCGTGGAAGCACTGAACAAAATATTATTAATATGATATTGCGCGGTATTTCTGGCATGAGCATTTTTAATTTCTTTAAGTTTTCTTGCGACATATTCTCCAAAAATATCAGTTTCGTCTCTCTCGCGTCTACTCTCATACATTTCTTTTAAGAGTTTCAAAGCTTCCTCTGATGTTTTATCTTCTGTAACTTGTGGCCTGAATCTTTTACGAAATGTTTTCGGGGCAGTGAACGGCTTCTCATTTGGTACGCCGGAGTCAGTATTAGTGTCACTTATTGCTTTTTCGCTTTGAGTTTCGTTGACCTGAAATGAATAAGCAGTTGAGATTATAATTGATTCTTTAACTAGTACTACACTACCTGGCAGTTGTCGCTTTCAATTTCAAAAAATATTATCGCGCATGCGTTGCCCCTACAATTTGAACCTTTCTCATGTAGTATTTTTAATTATTCTTGTTATACTTGTCACATCAATGGCTAATTTATTAAATAAAGCTAGATTAGTGTAAATAAATAAATATAAATAAATAAATATATACGGACAAATCACACTGATTGTGTTGGCCCCAAAGTAAGTTCGAAACTTGTGTTATGGGATACCAACTCAACGATACAATATCTTATAATAAATACATATATAAATAACATCCAAGACCCAGGTCAATCAGAAAAAGATCATTTCTCATCATGACCTGACCGGGGATCGAACCCGGGACCTCTCAGGTAGCAGTCCGGTGTGTTAACCGTTACGCCACGGAGGTCGTCAAAAAAGTGTGGAAGTTTACTACGAAACAATTTAAATGTATATGTTTTATTTTATTTCAGATGCCAACATCTGTTCAAGAATGGTTACAGGTTGCAAATAATTTTTTTAATCTGTGGAATTTTCCCCATTGCCTGGGAAGTATCGACGGAAAACACGTAGCCATACAAAAACCAATAGGAAGCGGAAGCGAATATTACAATTACAAAGGATTTTATAGTGTTGTTCTTTTAGCATTGGTTGACGCAGAATATAATTTTTTATACGTAAATATTGGGTGCCAAGGACGTATAAGTGATGGCGGAGTATTTGCAAACACACTCTTACGAAAAAAAATAATTGAAGGTAATTTGAATTTACCAAGAGATTGCCCACTTCCAGGAAGAACCAAACCTGTTCCTTATGTATTTGTAACAGATGACGCATTTCCGTTGGAAAAGCATTTGCTAAAACCTTTTCCAGGACCCCAGGACAACAATACTAAAGAGAGAAAATTTAATTATAGAACGAGCCGCGCAAGAAGAACGGTAGAGAATGCGTTTGGAATTTTGTCAGCCAGATTTAGAGTATTACGAAGTATAATTTTATTAGATCCTCAAAAGACTACTACTTTAATTATGGCATGTGTGCTTCTACATAATTTTTTGAGGAAAACCAAATCAAGCACTATTTACGCCCCACCTCAATATTATGATAAGGAAAATTCAGATGGTACGCATACTTCCGGACAATGGAGATCAGATACACAGCAGTTAACATCACTGCAACCAGTTGAAACACAGACAGAAGATGGGAAAGTAATAAGAAATGAGTTTGCTGATTATTTTTCACACCAAGGTTTGCTGGATTGGGCTTCTAGCTATTATTAACCATAGTTAAAATTATTACTCACCGACAATCCCCCATCAACAGTTTCTTCTGGCTTATTTCGATCTTTTAAAAATAAAAGTTTTTTATACGCAAACCATTTAGGTATATCGTCAGCCCCCGCACCTGATTTAGGCTTCTTACACTCTCTCTGAAATTGGCCTATAAGTGACCGCATTTTTTTTTCAATCGCCTGTTTATCTAAATTAAATTCAGCTGCAATTTGCATCCACGCGTCATGTTTTTTATTTCGATCCTTGTATTCATCCATCTGCGTATTCCACAAGACTTGTCTCTCTTGAAATAGTTCAATCAATGTGATCACATTTTCATTACTCCAAGTAAAACCAGACATTTTGTCAAATCACATATAATACGTGCTTCACCCACCACTTCACTAACCGAAATGCGTACGTGACGAGACGAACGCGCGCGCAATCCCCCCGCGCCCTTCCGCTAACGTCCCGCTGAGGTTCTGATCATGTTATACAACAAAAGTTATATTTTGTTATAACATGTTGTAATCAGTTGTAAAACATTTTGTTGAATTAAGTTTTATAACATTATTAACAATTTATAACTTTTGTTATAATTTGTTAAAAAAAGTAGAACAACAAAAGTTAAGCAACATTCTATAACGTTATATAACTGCTGTGTGGGAGCACCTTAACACAAATTAATGTACATTAGTACCAACACATAGCATTCTAAAAATAAAAACAAATACTCTCTTCAATATGATTAATTTAAATCCACAAATAAAAACCTTGTGATTTCTGTGTATAATGAGAATAAAAATATATGTAGGTAACTACATACATACATGTATTGTGTGTGTATAAAATTGTGCTAAAATTATGTCTATATACATTTTGAACATAACTTTATAAGGCCCTAGTGGTTATGTATAATTGGTATAATGTACGTAGCATACAACATGTAACAGCAAGGGTATATGCAACCGAAAGGATATGAACTGGCCCATGAAACTGAACAACTTTCCCAAAGTAACATAGGTCGAAATAAGAAAAATAAATTTACTTCCCATACAAAATGCATGTATGAAAAGTTTTTTTTTCCTATTTCGACCTATGTTCTTTCTTCCATGCTGGACTGGGAGAGATAGAAAAACATAGAATGTTCCAGCTGCCCTTCCTCCCGGGCATGCTGTAGAAGACAGCAAAAGGGACTCGAGGGTTACAGTGTATTATAATTTAGGCGATGGGCTGACAACCTGTCACTACACATTACAATCTAAAATTGCCCTCAATTTTTGTCAGACGCGGCGAAAGCGCCTTTTACGAGGCTTTTAACGCTCTGCCTACCCCGTAAGGGATAAAGGCGTGATTTTATGTATGTATGTATGTTCTTTTGGGAAAGTTGTTCAGTTTCATGGGCTGGTTTTTATCCTTTCGGGTGCATATACCCTTTCTGATACATGTTGTATTATTTATTATACGGGGTGTAAGGGACAGCATAGCACAAACTGATAGGTACAACTATCACCAGGAATTTCTTTCAGGAGACGAAAAAAAAATTTAACTTCCCATACAAAATGGCCACCTCAATCAGTCAATTTGTATGGAACACCAATTTTTTTTTAACTTCCTGAACAAAATCCTGCTGAAGTTTGCGGGACGCTGTCCCTTACACCTGGTATTAATCCATGGTATACAATCTTTGACACTTGCAAACATTTGGGGCAAGGGGGTTTACCCAAATCTAAATTACGTTTAATTTTAAAAAGCTACCTGTAAATCTAAAATTACAATCTACTTGTCTCTTTCTTATTAATAAAACTAAAAATCCTTCCTATCGTATTTCCAACTCAGCTTTAGAATAAAGGTAAAAACAGTTTCATGTCTTTCACATTTCAAAAATAAATTATACATACATATAATCTCGCTCTTATCCCTAATATTGTAGGCAGACCTAAACAAAAGACAAAGTTTTGAGGCTTATTTAAGATTGATTTGTGTAGTGACAGGTTGTCAGCCCGTCGCCTAAATTACAATATACAGAAGCCCTCGGATCCCTTAGCTGGCTTTTACAGCATGCCAAGACAAGATTTTCGATTAAGAGACATGAAACTTTGTTTACCTTTATTCTAAAACTGAGTTGGAAATACTATAGTAGTTGTATGACAGCTTGTGCATTAATGCATATATGTTAATTTGATACGAATCTAATATGGATCAGTGCACAAACGCCCTTAGTTGTAACCTGTTTCTTAGTTTTTACAAGCTTTAATCGAACTTGATTCGAATAATTAATTCTCTTCTACGGATTCAATTTTCTTTCATTATTTAATTCAAATTCAATAAAACTTAAAATTATCTATCTAGCTTGCCTAATTCATTTTATAACATTTGATCAATTATTTTGCGAAACTATAATAGATGGTAGGAAAAAGCACTTAATTTAATACCGGGTGTAATGGATAGCGTCCCACAAACTGATAGGGGTTGCTCAGTCAACAAAACTGAACAACGTGCACCAGAAAAATCTTTCAGGTGATGAAAAAAATAATTAACCTTCCCTTACAAAATGACTACCTTGTAAACAATTTGTATTGAAAAGCATTATTTTTTCACTTCCTGAAGAAAAAAAATCCTGCTGATAGTTTTTCAGTGTCGTTGACTGAGCAAGCTCTATCAGTTTACGGGACGCTGTCTCTTACACCTGGTTTTATACCAGGCCACTCAGAAAGTATTGCGATAAATAGTTTTTATATATGGCAGACTGGCCGGTTAGAATCTTTTTTGAAAATATGATTACTTGTAAGTAAAAATATGTGTGTTCCATTTTCAAAATTTCCCTCCACATTTTTTGCGAGCCAATTCAAAGTATCGTGTCTTACTGAAAAATAGATCTGCGCCGGGAACATTTTAGAGCTATGATTTTTTACGATTTCAAGTGTCGCCTGAAACCGGATGAATCGTTCGATAGACTTAAAATGGCATTTATGGATGAAAGCCCCTCCAAGGCAACCGTGTATCGTTGGTATAACGAATTTAGGCGCGGTCGACCAACCGTGGGGGATGAAGAAAGAAGCGGTCGCCCTTTGACGGCTATTACGGAAGAAAACGTGCTAGCAGTGAAAAATTAAATCCAAGATAATAGGCGAATTACATATCAGGAGATTCAGCACATATTAAAGATTGGATCGGGAAGCGTTCACGAGATTCTACATGGGCAACTTCGCGTGAGGAGGATAGTATCGCGCTGGGTGCCGCACTACCTCACCGACACTCAGAAGCAGGCCCGGGTGGAATGGTGCCGTGATATGCTGAACAAATTTGAAGCAGGCTCGTCTCGGTGTGTTTACGACATCGTAACAGGTGATGAGTCCTGGATTTATCAATACGATCCAGAAACCAAGCTCCAGTCGACAGTTTGGGTGTTTCAAAATGAACCAACGCCTATCAAAGTGAAGCGATCTCGAAGCGGGGGGAAGATTTTGATCGCCAGCTTTTTTAATTTGACTGGCCACTTGGCCTCAATTCCCTTACGAGATCAAAGAAGCATTAACGCCGAATGGTATACTACCAAATGTTTACTAGAAGTTTTTTCTGTTGTGAGCAACAAGCGACCAAACACAGGGCTCCGCGGACTACTGCTCTACCACGACAATGTGCCTGCACACACCGCGCTCAAAACGAGGGACTTCCTGGACAGCACACCAGTCAAACTCCTGGGTCACCCTCTTTACAGCCCTGATCTAGCACCGTATGACTTCTTTTTATTTCCAAAAATAAAAAATCAGCTCAAGGGGATACAATTTTCGTCGCCGGAAGATGCGCTGGCTGCGTTCGAGCAGGCTGTAAACGAGGTGTCTACGGCGGACTGGAAAAAGTGTTTTGAAAACTGGTTCAGACGCATGAATCTTTGTATAGAGGCTGGTGGAGAGTACTTTGAAAAGATTTAATAAAAATATATGTACCTGTAGAACAATTTTTTTTAGTGTCGCAAAACTTTCTGAGTGTCCCACGTACAGTCAGTTATATCAGTGAAGTACATTATACAAGTGTTAGTAGCCTGATCAAATTAATGTATTTGAACAGTTTTTTTTTTATTTTCACAGCCTGAAAGTTTAAATACATCGATTATTTTTCATTGGTTCATTTAGATCTTTGAATCATTTAGTAAGAATGAAACCTATTGGTTAGATGTATTCATTTTATTACACACCTATTATTATTAAACTGATTGAAATTCGTTTTGCTCACTGATTTGAATCGAGTTATTTATTTTTAAGGAAAATTCACACTCGAGATAAATCATACACATTATAACAGGTGGAAGGGACAGCGTCCCGCAAACTGATAGGGGTTGCTCAGTCAAAGACACTGAACAACTAACAGCAGGATTTTTTTCAAAAGAAGGAAAAAAAGCCTTTCCATACAACATACATACATATAATCACGCCTTTATCCCTAATGGGGTAGGCAGAGCGTAAACGACCTAAACAAAGGACGCTTCGCCACGTCTGACAAAGTTTTGAGGGTTATTTAAGATATATTTGTACGTATATTGCTGTAGTGATAGGTTGTCAGCCCATCGCCTAAATTACAATATACTGGAACCCTCAGATCCCTTAGCTGGTTTTTACAGCATGCTCGGGAGGAAATGCAGCTGGCACATTCTATGTGTTTTTCTCACTCCCAGGCCAGCATGGAAGTAAATAAGTAAGTTCCATACAATTTGTATGGAAAATCCTTTTTTTTTTCATTTCTTGAGAGAATTTCCTGGTGATAGTTGTTCTGTTTCGTCGACTGAGCAATATTTAAGTATTTTTGAGGCGGACGGTAGATCCAATGACTTTACGAAACTTAGCAATACTTCCATCCAATTTGAGGCATTTTTTTATTGTTTGTATAAACAAAAACCACAGGAATCATTTTCAAAAACCATTTACCGTTTGAAAGTTACATTATCCAAAAGTTACTTAATGACGAGGAAAAATATTTTTATTTATATATGATTATAACATAATACATTTTGGTATAACTCAAGCCTATTCTTTTATCCTTATTTTTTTTCCTCCTCTTTATAGTTTTAAAATAATTTGATACAACATAACATAGGTATTTTTTCTCCCATTTCCTCGGAAAAAGACACATTATTAATAAAAAAAACAAACCCGACATTCACTCTTTTCGGTCCTCAAATATGCAAACGCCAGCAATTACTCCAAACTACAACAATGACGGAATGAAACTACCGTTGACGACCGCTACGCGCTACGATTAGGTGTTTTTAAGTTTCTTGTTTCCAATATTAGTTTTTATGAATTTTATGAAGGAATCGCAAGTTTGATGTTTATTTTTAAGTGTATTGTTGTTGTTTTCTCGTAAAATGAGAGAAAAGTACTATACTAGTCTCAGCCGAAAACACAATATATGGTCTCGTTTAAATTGGAAGGCTAAATTTACTCGACCATAATTGTTTTTTTGTCGACTTCTATAGTAATGTACTATTTATGTCCTCAAGTTTTATAATTTGGTACAACGTAAGTCTATTTTTTGTTCACGTCTCATGATGATGCATGACATATTTAGGTACAATATAGGCCTTTGTTTTGTTCTAATGCCTTTGGAAATTTAAATATTTATATTTCCGATTAATATACCGGGTGTAAGGGACAGCGTCCCGCAAACTGATAGGGGGTGCTCAGTCAACGATACAGAACAATTTACAGCAAGAAATTCGATCGGGCAGTGAAAATAATAAAAAATATTTTCCATACAAAATGTCCACCTCGATCAGACAAATTGGTAATTGTTCAGTTGTTGACTGAGCAACCCCTATCAGTTTGTGGGACGCTGTCCCTTACACCTCTTATACGATAATCTAGTTGCTTCTTTCAGATGAAGCATGTATATTACTTTTAATGTCAATACAATTAATTGTTGTTCAGTATTATGATTGACCATTTGAAATTATCGTTGGAAAAAACTGCGATACCAGCTTTACCTATCTGCAATCTGTCGTTGCTTACGACACTTATATGGTGCTGATTCGCTCGTAGACACGACTTAACGAACTTTGTGTTAAAGGGATCCCCGGTGCACGCCAGCGCCCTCATCAATCAAAAAAACATACATACATACATATAATCACGCCTTTATCCCTAATGGGGTAGGCAGAGCGTAAACGACCTAAACAAAGGTCGTTGCGCCACGTTTGACAAAGTTTTGAGGGTTATTTAAGATAGATTTGTAAGTATATTGCTGTAGTGATAGGTTGTCAGCCCATCGCCTAAATTACAATATACTGAAACCCTCAGATCCCTTAGCTGGTTTTTACAGCATGCCCGGGAGGAAATGCAGCTGGCACATTCTATGTTTTCCTCTTGCACCCAGTCCAGCATGGAAGAAAAATAACATCACTTACTGAATACGCAATTAATCGAAAATCCGATAGATTCGATTGAAGTATAGGCACTGAAGTTTATTTTAAGTATTATATATTAATATTCAGTGATCACGGCAGTAACAGATAGCAAGTGCTAAAAGAGGCCGTTTTTCGCAAATTTTCAATGTTACTACAACGAACTATAAGTTGCAACTTTATCAGGTTCTAAATGACCTTCATTACTTTAAACTCAATCTGATCAACCAGATTTTCAATTGATTGTGTTTTCAGTGAATTATGTTTTTTTGACTGATGAGGGCGCCCAGGGAAGCCCCTTAAGTGAAAGTTACGTGCAGTCTTTAAAATAAGATTGTACCATGTTGTTTGCCTCCTTGCTAGTAAAGTATTACGTCACTTTGACAGTATTAAAATCAGCCGTTGGTATTCTGTCTCTTTTTTTTATTCCAATTTTAAAAAGTGACATGGCTAAACTTAAATAATTTAAGTCGTGTCTACGACAGAACCGGCACTAATATGTATAATAAAATAATTTGATGCAATATACCTGCCACTACGATGGATCTTTCGCTCTGTTGAAGATGATTTTGTCCTTATCCGAGTCGGCTTGCTCCTGTTTCAACTCTTCAAACGTGACGTTGTACTTACGACCCAGGTCTTCAAGGAACTCTTGCTTGAGAAGCGCTAGGCAGCTGGAAATAACGAACACAACGTCAAAATCGACAAGGTGGTTTCTATAATTTAAAGTTTCAAAGCTTAGAAAAAGTGTATGTGTGTGTGTGTGTATGTGTGTGTGTGTATATACGTCTGTGGGTGGCGTGGGTGTGTGTTTATGCATGCTTAATTGTGTACTAATACTGGCGCGGAAGGCGGGAATGTCAGCGAGGGCGAGTTTGTGGTGTGAGTGTGTGTATGTATGAGTATAATTATGTGTGTGCGTTAATAAGAGTGCGTGTGTGTACGTGTGACGGTGTGTGTGAGTGTGTTTGGGTGTACGTGCGTCTATAATGACTAATACACTCACATGCGGTAGTGTGGGTTGGCGCGGAAGGTGTTGATGTCGGCCGAGGGCGCGTGTGTGGTATGTGTGTGTGTGTATACACTCACATGCGATAGTGTGGGTTGGCGCGGAAGGCGGTAATGTCGGCCGAGGGCGCGTGTGTCGTGTGTGCGTGTGTGTATACACTCACATGCGGTAGTGTGGGTTGGCGCGGAAGGCGAGAATGTCAGCGAGGGCGAGTTTGTGGTGTGAGTGTGTGTATGTATGAGTATGTTTATGTGTGTGCGTGATTAAGAGTGCGTGTGTGTACAAGTGAGTGTGTGTACGTGTGAAGGTGTGTGTAAGTGTGTTTGGGTGCACGTGCGTCTATAATGACTAATACACTCACATGCGGTAGTGTGGGTTGGCGCGGAAGGCGGTGATGTCGGCCGAGGGCGCGTGTGTGGTGTGCACGACGAACGCGTCTGGCAACACCACCGCCCTATAACCGCGCGCGCGTAGTTCCACTATGTGGGACACCTAGATAAGATAAGATAGATCTTTATTGTTAACTGTAACCTGAAAGTGTATTAAAGATAATTTGCCAACAATACGTTTTAAATTAAAAACAAATATACAAGGTACAAGGGACGGTGTCCCGAAAATTTTGGTCGTTATCAAAACTGATATATTTGCAGCAAGAAATTCTTCTGGTAAAATGAGGAAGAAAATTCTACCAATCATCAAACATCGCTGACCGGACTACGGCTTAACATGACCTAGCGATAATTACCTTATTCCACCCGAAGCCAGAAAACCTAGTGTCGTATTTGGGTATGGACCGGTGGCAAACCAGGTACGGCTCGTAGTCTGCCTCCCAATCCACCTGGAACACAAATTGGACTTTCATTTATTTCTTCCATGCTGGACTGGGAGCGAAAGAAAAACAGAATGTGCCAGCTGCATTTCCTCCCAGGCATGCTGTAAAAACCAGCTAAGGGATCCGAGGGATTCAGTATATTGTAATTTAGGCGATGGGCTGACAACCTGTCACTACAGCAATATACCTACAGATCTATCTTGGATGACCCTCTAAACTTTGTCAGACGTGGCGGAACGACCTTTGTTTAGGTCGTTTACGCTCTGCCTACCCCATTAGGGATAAAGGCGTGATTATATGTATGTATGTATGTGTATTTATTTATAAGTTCTACTTCCATGCTGGACTGGGAGTGATAGAAAATCATAGGATGTGCCAGCTGCATCTCCTCCCTCTAACTGCCTCCGTGGTCTAGTGGCTAGTGCCATGGACTCCCGATCCGGAGGTCCTGGGTTCGATTCCCAGGGGGGAAACACAAAGTTGATATTTGAGAATTTATCACTTTGTGAATTTTTCTCCAGTTTGGTTAGGATATTGCAGGCTGAATCACCTGATTGTCCGAAAAAGAAAAAGATTTTCGTGCTTCGGAGGGCACGTTAAGCCGTCGGTCCCGGTCGCTGTCTTTGATAGTGGTCGTTACTCAAACCATGTCAGAGGCCTGATAGCTGTGCTACTAGGCGGTTTAAAAACTCTGACACCAGGATTCATCGGGTCGATTGACTCGATACCCACTCGACAGAAGAAGATCTCCCTGGCATGCTGTAAAAACCAGCTAAGGGTTTTTACAGCATGCCAGAGGGTTTTCGAGGGTTTCAGAGTATTGAAATTTCGGCGATGGGCTGGCAAACCGTCACTGTAGCAATATACATGATCATCTGTTATAACTCTGAAAACTTGTCAGAAGCAAAACGACCTTTGTTTAGGTCGTTTTTACTCTGTCTACCCCATTAGGAATAAAGGCGTAATTTTATGTATGTTTATATTAATATAAGCAAATAAAGCCTGCCCAAAATTTAAATCTCTGTTTAAATGTCTGTTTCAGGGTCTGGGTGTTCTTTGTGGTTGTTTCTGTGTATGTGCATGGCACCCCGATACAGGGAATCCTCGTGGGGGCTACGAGTGTGACCGCGTTTTTTTTTTTTAAAATCTTAAGTAATAAAATTTGGTCGGTCCTACATACATACATAAAATCACGCCTTTATCCCTTACGGGGTAGGCAGAGCGATAAACGCCTCGTAAAAGGCGGTTTCGCCACGTCTGACAAAAATTGAGGGCAATTTTAGATTGAAAAGTGTATTGCTATAGTGACAGGTTGTCAGCCCATCGCCTAAATTACGATACACTGTAACCCTCGAGTCCCTTTTGGTCGGTCCTGTCATCTATATAATAAATGACTCGATCAGCCGACACTTCTGTACCCTGAAACAGCAGGATCTGGGTGTTCTTTGTGGTTGTTTCTGTGTATGTGCATGGCACCCCGATACAGGGAATCCTCGTGGGGGCTACGAGTGTGACAGCGTTTTTTTTTTAAAAAAAACTTAAGTAATAAAATTTGATCGGTCCTGTCATGTATATAATAAATGACTCGATCAGCCGACACTTCTGTACGGGAGGTGAAATTTTTTTCAGACCGCTCTTGCCCCCTCCAGCCTAAGTTACTATTACTCTGAAGGAATATATTAATTACACATTGTACATACATACATACATATAATCACGCCTTTATCCCTAATGGGGTAGGCAGAGCGTAAACGACCTAAACAAAGGTCGTTCCGCCACATCTGACAAAGTTTTGAGGGATATTTAAATTTGTAGGCATATTGCTGTAGTGACAGGCTGTCAGCCCATCGCCTAAATTGCAATATACTGAAACCCTCGGATCCCTTAGCTGGTTTTTACAGCATGCCCGGGAGGAAAAGCAGCTGGCACATTCTATGTTTTTCTCTCGCTCCCAGACCAGCATGGAAGATAGATACACATTGTACAGAAGTTCTTTACCTCATAAGGCGCGGAGGCGGTCACCCATCTCGAGTAGTTAGTCGCCCGATGCCCCCTCGGCCACTCCTGCGCGCGGAAGGGGGCGACGTCTCCTCGTTGCCGCCCCTTGCCGCCCCCCGGGGCCCCCAGCCGCGCGATAAGTTGCAGCTTGTTGCGTGGGGGCGACGCGCGGTAACGTTGCGACTCGAATGCTGCTACTACAAGGCACTGTTAATAAAGAAAACACATTCGTTATTTCTCCTATCTCTTTTTTTATATCAAAGGCTTACGATTTGGAGGTCCTGGTTTCGATTTCCAGGGAGGAGACTCAAAGTTGATATTTGTCAATTTATTATTTTGTGAGATTTTCCCCAGTTTGGTTAGAAAATTGCTGAATTACCTGATTGTTCGAAAAATAAAAAGGATTCCGTGCTTCGGAGGGCACTTTAAGGCATCGGTCCCTGTCGCTGTCTTTGATAGTGGTCGTTACTCAAACCACGTCAGAGGCCTTATAGCTGTGGTACTAGAAGGTTTGAAAACTCTGACACCAGGGTTCATCGACTCGTTCGACTCGAGAATCCACACGCTAAGAAGAAGAAGAAAGGCTTATGTGTTGTTTAAGATATTTGACGCCAGGATTCATCGAACCTATTCATCTAATAACCATAATATTACGGTCTTTTATCGAAGGCGGCAAGGATAGATCAGCTATCTCCATTTTTATGGGCCCTATTATAAACCCAATTTTCTATGGGTAATACAGGTCGAAAATAAAGCAAAGTATGGTCGAGTAAATTTGGAAGGTCGCTTTTAGTCGTAGTTTGATTTAATAATAAAAAAATAATAAAGTGCATATTTTTGCCGCCCGCATATTTGTTTGCTTGGATTTTCGTACTTTTTCCCTTTTTCAAGTAAGAACTAATATACTTTCCGAATAGGTGTAGTGTTGCTGCGCAGATGGTCGTACAGCGCGTCCATCGGCACGAAGTCCGCGTCCATGCTCTACTTATCTATCTATCTTTTTCTGTGTCACATTTTTGTGTAGTTCAAAAACTATCACACCTGGGGTCATCAGACCAACTAACTGACTCAATGACTAAGCAATATAACATACACATTTTTCTACGCGTAACAGTAGATATATTCACATTTACTATGGGTAACCTTTGGGTAACAGTAGATATATTCACATTTACTTTTTGTAACCATTGGGTAACAGTAGATATATTCACATTTACTTTGGGTAACCATTGGGTAACAGTAGATATATTCACATTTACTTTGGGTAACCATTGGGTAACAGTAGATATATTCACATTTACTATGGATAACCTTTGGGTAACAGTAGATATATTCACATTTACTATGGATAACCTTTGGGTAACAGTAGATATATTCACATTTACTATGGGTAACCTTAGGGTAACAGTAGATATATTCACATTTACTTTGGGTAACCATTGGGTAACAGTAGATATATTCACATTTACTTTGGGTAACCATTGGGTAACAGTAGATATATTCACATTTACTATGGATAACCTTTGGGTAACAGTAGATATATTCACATTTACTATGGATAACCATTGGGTAACAGTAGATATATGTAGACATTTTCTATGGGTAAGAACTTACCTTTTTCTGTGGATAAGGGTTGACGGCTTGCAAGGCGCTGCGCAGATGGTCGTACAGTGCGTGCATCGGCACGAAGTCCGCGTCCATAAGGAACACATACGACGTGCTCACGTGCTCCAGCGCCACGTTGCGGAGGTAGTTCACTGGGTAGTGCATCTGGGACATATACATACATACATATAATCACGCCTTTATCCCTAATGGGGTAGGCAGAGCGTGAACGACCTAAACAAAGGTCGTTCCGCCACGTCTGACAAAGTTTTGAGGGATATTTAAATTTAAAGGCATAATAATTTGGGACATATACATACATACACAAAATCACGCTTACATTATACCTTATGGGTAAGCACAGTGTCAACGAACTTATAATAGTAGTTTCTACTTGCTCGGAAATAGTTTCATTATTTAAAAAAGTAACAATACCATTGGAAACGTTTCGGCATAAACCAGATTTATCTAAAATACAACCATAACCGTCATTTTCCGTCTTGAGCGAACAGAAAAGGATGGCAGTATATGCGGGACTTACGACAGTTAAGTCCTGATGTGAACGGGTCCCGACTGAAATCCTTTGACATTTTTGAACGAGTTCTATGTGACAGGATTATAATAAGTCCGTCTATACTGCCATCCTTTTCTGTTCGCTCAAGACGGAAAGTGACAGGACTAAACTAAAATAAGTTAAGTTGTGCCTGCAACAGATTCGACAGGAAGGCAGCATTCACTCTTTTCGGAACTCAAGTTCGTAACGGCTAACAATTTCACCATACGACAATAATAACCATTACCGACCGTATATATATATACTTCCATGCTGGACTGGGAGTGAGGGAAAAACATAGAATGTGTCAGCTGCATTTCCTCCCGGGCATGCTGTAAAAACCAGCTATGGGATCCGAGGGTTTCTGTATATTGCAATTTAGGCGATGGGCTGACAACTCCTGAATTACAATATACTGAAACCCTCGGATCCCTTAGCTGGTTTTTACAGCATGCCCTGGAGGAAATGTAGCTGGCACAATTCTATGTTTTTCTCTCGCTACCAGGCCAGCATGGAAGTTAAGGTGTTTTTAAGTTCACAATATTATTTTTTATAGGCAGGATTTACAGCCAGCACATTGCGCTTGCGCTGCGTGCGCTACCACAGATAAGTAAACATCGAATAACTGGATATAAAGCTGTTTGGTATAAACTTCTTAAAAAAAATACTTTTTACAATTTATACTTGCGATTGTCGGCACTTGGTGAAACTCCATATTTATAATGTTGTTATTAAAAACACTTGTTTCACTTAATATAATGTAATCCTATCGGTTTCGCTAACTTATAGCATCATCAGGGATTTTATACATATAATACACAGCACATAAAACATTTTGAATAAACCGTTCATATTTAGCGAAGTGCAACAATTGATATGTTAGTTAGGATTAATGTCCGGTAGGATTAAATTATATTAAGTGAAACAAGTACAAGTGTTTTTAATAACAACATTATAAAAATACTTTTTCACTTCTCATGCTCGAAAAAGTACTACTTTATGCAGAATCTAGGCGACATAAAGTTGAACTTTATGCACAAGGGCAAAAAAGTAGGTTTTTTAAATGTATCTATACCATGGGGTCCCATCCGGAACAACAGTAAATAGCTTTTACAAAATATCAGCAGATGGCGCTACGGGTAAGACGGGCAGGTCATTCTAAATAAAAGTTTACATAAAGCAAGTTTTTTGTTTCTAAAGCCAGCAAATATTTTGTTTAATAAATAATTCTGATTACCCTGAGCATTAAAAATCGTATAATATGCTCATTTTTAAAAAGTTTTAGATTAAAAGTTTCTTTTCAGCGGCTACTCTAGCGACACCCACACAGGAGTGTCAAGGATATGAAGTTTTTCGACTTTCGCTTAAACCCTAAACACATACAGGTAGTACCAACCATTCACCAATAGATGTCACTGGTACAATTATCGATCCACAGATGAAATTAATATACCTACATCGAGAGCGGTTGCCGTTTATGTGATATGACTTTACTTTTAGAGACGCTCACACATTGAATTATGAAAAATCAATAAAACAAAAATTAAAGTATAAATATTGTTTCTTATTTATAAAACTCACTTGCTTTCCGCCCCGCGTTTTCACCCGCGATTAAATGAATTTTCTCGCGGAAATAAAGTATTTCTCTGCGTTAACGGTAAGCCTGTTGCTATGTCACTCATACATATATAATCACGACTTTATCACGCCTAATGGGGTATGCAAAGCGTAAACGACCTAAACAAAGGTCGTTCCGACATGTCTGACAAAGTTTTGAGGGTTATTTAAAGATAGATTTTAATTTTTAGGCAGTTTCATGTAGTGACAGGTTGCCAGCTCATCGCCTGAATTGCAATATACTGAAACCCTCGGATTGCTCAGCTGGTTTTTCCAGCATGCCCGGGAGGAAATTCGGCTGGGAGGAAATGTTATCGGCAGTGATCGGAATAGGTAGAGTATATTTACCTAAACTTCTAAAAAGAAGAGAGGAAAATGGAGACTTCCTTACTACTAAAACTTTTTCGGGATATCTTGCGGGACATTACATAACTAAGCTAGAAATATACTTTGAACCATGGCATTTAATTCTATGGACAAATACAAGCTAAAAATATACTTGGTGATTTTCGGCTACAGTGTCACATTGCCAAGATATTTTGAATTAAAGATTCTCTTACTTTATAGCTTTAAAACGGCTGTGTGTAGGAAAAAATGTTAAGGGAAAAAATTATCGCGTAATTTGTGTTGTATAATTTCTTTATAGGTGTCAACATCGTTGGAGTTATAGAAACCAAGATATTTACGAAAAACCGTTTTAACGATATCTGACAGTTTTAATATTATGGGCGATGTTAGTTATGTTTTAAGCTGGTCAACAAATCAGATAATTCAAAATAAATTTGAAAAAGTTTTAAACAGAATTCCGGACTACGATTTTATTACAACAATAAGTGAAAAAATTGTAAAGGGAATCGAAGTAGATGACGAAGTATTTTTTAAATATGCTCCTCTTACATCTGTAGATGTTGAAAGGCTTTTACACCTATTAGTGGATTTTAAGTGTAAAAAGGAATAGACTTAAACCGGAAAATATAGAAAAAATAATGCTCATCTACTTCAATTCCCTGCAAGAAAGCAATATTTCGTCAGTATCTTCAGATTCTGTCACTGAAGACGAAGACATTGACGACATATAAAATATATAATTTTTTAAGTAAAATTCATCGCGTTTACGATGTACCTTACGTGATCAGGTATTTTGGACTGCATTACATGAATAATTGTCTACTTTATTAAAAATAAGCTTTATTTTAATTTTTATTGGTTCTTTCATTTATACCTTAAGTTACAAAAAACAAATTTAATTTTTATCACTAAAAACTACAAAAAACAAAATTCATATTTCGAAAGAGGTATGATTGTATCTGGCATACTAAATATTTTGCCGATATTTAACTGAGATTTGGTTCAAGTTGGCTGGCGTACGATCAACCGTGTGACGTTTGAACATGAAATAAATATAAAACAAAATATTACATTACCAAGACACATTGATCTAAAGATTGCGATTTGGTCGTTTGACCATAGATAACCGGTCAAAAAGGGCCTACTATTCCTCTACTAGTTCTATTATGTGGCGTATAGTCACGTATAATACAGAAATGCATAAATTCAAGCCTCATTTCCTTTTGTTCGATTATTTTATGACTTGCTTTATTTGCATTTGATTTTATCTTGCAAAGATGACGGTTCGAAATTCGGTAACAAATTCCATTCATTTAAAGCACGTGTTTTTTCAGTGTTTCTTTTTTACCTGGAATCACTTTTCAGGTAAAAATAATTAGTGCAAGCCTTTTGACAATTGAGCTTCTTTTGTGTAGTTCTAATCGCTTTGTTTACGAAATTTTTGTTTATTTGTGAATAAACAGCACTTATTTAAAAGCATATTACTATCAGTGCAAGCCTTCTAACAATTAAAATTACTTTGTGTGTTTTATATCATACTCTTTACGGCGTTGTTATCAATGTTTGACTAAGGGGAACTTATTAAAAGCATCGGTTTATCTTAATCGAACCCAGGACTTTTCACAAATTTATTTCGGCGTACGAAATGGTGCCTTAAAAAAACCAACCAGGAATATAAGCTATTCAAGGTCAAATGTAAAAATAAAACAATTTTTCGTAAATATCTTGGTTTCTGTAGCTCGTACGATGTTGACACCTATGAAGAAATTATACAGCACATAATTTGCGTAATTTTTTCCTCAATATTTTTTTTCCTACACACAGCAGTTTTAAAGCTATAAAGTAAGAAAATCTTAAATTCAAAATATCTAGGCAATGTGACACTGTATCCAAATATCACCAAGTATATTTTTAGCTTGTATTTGTCCATAGAATTAAAAACCATGGTGCAAAGTATATTTCTTGCTTACTTATGTGATGTCCCGCAAGATGTCCCGCAAAAAGTTTACGTAGTAAGGAAGTCTCCATTTTCCGCTTCTGTTCTTAGAAGTTTAGGTAAATATACTCTACCAATTCCGATCACTGGTTATCAGCCATAGCGTTATAATGTCATGGTCATAGTCAATCGATACATAAAGTGTTGCCCTATACCCTAAATACCGTGTGAAAATATTTCCCGAGGGAATAAGATCTTATCCTACGGTAAAAAATTGCCTTTGTCCGTTTCATCTATCACCATGCCACCACATTTCATCAAAATGCGTTCAGAATTTAAGGCGTGAAAGAACAACAAACAAACAGATAGACGGAGCTACTTTCGGATTTTATAATATTTGTATAGAGTATGGATAGTATGTATTTTTCTTACGATCAGCAGGAAAACTGTATCTATATTTGTTTAATTTACCAACAACAAATCATTCACAATCTTCTTCCATGCTGGCCTGTAAGCGAGAGAAAAACATAGAATGTGCCAGATGTATTTCCTCCCGGGCATGCTGAAAAACCCCCTATAGGGATCCGAGGGTTTCTGTATATTACAATTTAGGCGATAGGCTGACAACCTGTCTTAGATAACCCTCAAAACTTTGTCCGACGTGGCGGAACGACCTTTAAGAACATTAAGAACAAAGGCGTGATGTATGTATGTACAAAACATTGCCATGGCCACGATTCGGCGTAGACTAGATTTAACTAACATAAAGAATATAAATATTAGATTAATTAACTTACATTTTTTTCTCTCACTATCTATAAGAGCTATTTTTATATTATTAATTATTTAAGAATCTTTAAAAGAATACATATTTTAATTAAAACATATTTCGAGTAAATTGTAGCTGTAATGAAAAGACATGATTGCCTGCTGCCTAAAACAAATCATATCGATTCTTAAACCTTGCTTGGTAAAACCTTTTACTTCGATGTGTTCCTAAAATGTCAAAGATATTTATGTTAAATAGTGATAAATATACATACATACATATAGTCACGCCTCTATCCCTAGTGATAAATATATTTTTATTAAATTAAAATTAACCTAATGAAACATACTTAAGTTTAAGTTTTAGTTGCTTTGTGATACTTGTCGTTAATTTTATTAAGTTTACCTATAGATTGTCTTCTGAAAGTTGTAAGCAAAATTCCGAAACTTGGTTTATTCCTAATTCTATGAATCTCAATTTCTGACTCACTGTGCAGCGTTGGCTCCGCAAGTGGCGTCGTTGCCATTCAGTGCGGGCCCGCGCGCAACGTTGCCGGTCAACGTATGAATGGGTAAATGCGAATCCGCTCCGTTGATTCCGTAATTTGTAAAAATTACATACTTATATGTATGTTTTTTAGATCTTATTTCACCTAAACGAATTAATGAAGAAATCATATATATATTTTCCTGCTAATTATGTCGATATTCTACTTGTTGTTTACGTTACTATTAAAAAAAAATATACTCATTGATGAACCATAACAACTTCATGGGTAGCTTTTATTCGCAACTCAGTTCACCGGCGGAATGGCGCGTTGGTTAGTTGGTCGGGTTTCAGCGCTGTGATTACCCGGATCGAGTCCGATCGTTGATTGAAAATACAATTTCCTTTTTGTTAGAAACATTTATTTAGTATTAGTTTTTCTTTCTTTTACTTTTTAAGGTAAATATTTTACTGTCATACTACTGTTCAATTTATTACTTTTAAAGTGTATTTGAGGCCGATTTCTATTCTATTAATAAGAACCATCTTGATAAATAAAAATAGAGGCTCAAAATAGTAATAAGTGGAAGGAGGCCAGGTGAAAAAAAGTAAAAGTAACAATCGTGTAAAGCAGTTTATTAAATTTATAAATGATAGCACCTAATATGATTGTAGAGTGTACGTAGTCAGCAGAGGAGACATCTGGTCAGGCCCGCTCGAAACGAAAGAGATCATTTCAGGAAATTATTGATAAACTTTAATAAAATCTCGCTTATTTGCACGATTCACTTACTGCAATAAATATACTAAACCACATTAAAATTCATACATAATTTCCTGAAACAATCTCATCCGTTTCGAATGACCCTGCCCTGCAATAGCCTTTGCTGACAGTACATAAGATAAGTTTCATTATTCAATCTCTTACAAATTACAAATTAAAACTGCTAATATCTGTGCTCTGGCGCAGCGTTCACTTCTCTCTTACCGCCATCTAGTAGTCTAGTAGAAAATTACGTACTTCGAACGTGCATTGTACCTACGTGGGGCCATCTGTGATCACGGCAAAATATTATGACCGAACACTTCCCGCCGTGGTCTGTCACGTGGTACCGTTGCGTCAGATTGTACTAAAATCTTGCGGCCCGCCACTCGGCCCGACTTATGGCGGACCAGTTTTGTTGTATGACATTAGGCATCTGTACTAGTATAGTATTATATTATCTGTGTCTATACTAAGGCAGTGACCATTTAGACCATGCAGCCAAACATAATAAATTGTGCACGGATAAAACTTGCTAATTTATAATATATCCTTCCCTCTTTGCATTTTTGGTTTATAATAAGATAATACGAAAAAGTAACTAAATATCAAGACATATTCATCACTAAAAAAAACAATATTCCAAAATAATTTAAGAGTAGGCTGTATATATTTTATTCTTTGCCCGAAAATCATGCACAAAATATAAAAAAAGTAAAGTAGCGGGAAAGAAGCCGTTAATATGCCGGGAAAAACCATATCATTCAGCATTCAAAATTGTACTAATTTTACTTTGAATTTTAATTAAATAAATGTTAGTATGTTATGTTACTGTTTTATTTTCTCGCAATCGAAGTGAAAAGCAGAGTTTATAACTCGTGCACAAATCATTTTTATCCTCGACTTCTTCACCTGCGGGCTCGGGCATATAACGATCTCGGATAATAATGACTTGCTTTATGCACTCGGCATAAAATCTACTATTTATTATTAGCAGGTTACAAGACTTACCGCGTCATGTTTAAACACGAGATGGTAGGCGATGTTGGTCCTTGCGCTGAGCGTGGCTTGCTCTTTGATGAAGCTTTCCAGCTTATGCACCTCGCAGTCCGCCAGGTAGATCGCAGCACTTACTGGACCTGGAGATACATAACTACAGATTACAGGTCGTGGTACGGCATTTAATACAAATACAAATCAGTTTATTTCCACAAAACACATTACAAAAAATAAAAACACACAATCAAGAATAACATAACAAACAGGACAGGTTGGCATATAGATATTTAACAGAAGTGGAAGTAGGTGTGGACACAGCTTGGCTGTTCTTAAGTCCACCCTACGTCAGGTGTACAGAAGAGGATAGAAATAGTACAGAACAACTTAAACTACAATTTGACAAATCTTTCAGAATCAGAATCAGATTTAATGTAGAAGTCTTTAGGAACCGTATTTGTGAACCGCTCGAAAGCTAATGCACATACGAAAGAGTAACGTACGCATGCGATTGCCATACAAATTGGCATGCGAAAGTTGCTCTTTCGCATGCGCATTTGATTCGAGTGATTCAAAAATACGGCTCCTGACAAAAACTAACAATCGCATGGTGAGTTGTATGAAAATCGCATGCGAAAGTTACTCTTACGTATGCGCATTGAAGTTCGAGTGATTCAAAAATACGACTCCTGGTTCGGTATAAGCCCTACGCGACCAACTGACGGTTAATTAAATCAAAATTCTATGACGGTTCTGTTTTCGCACAGACTCATCATCTCCCTAGCCTTATCCCGTATCTCTCGGGGTCGGCTACCTAATATAGGGGGATTGAACTAGGGAACTGGTTTTTACACAGAGCGACTGCCATCTGACCTCCGCAACCCAGAAGGGAAACCAGACCCAATCCTAGATTAGGTCAGAGTTTTCAAGCCGCCTATGCTTAGCACTGGCCTCTGACATGGCTTAACGACTAATATCTACGGTATTAAACATTATTAACCGGGACCAACGGCTTAACGTGCCTAACAAAGCACGGACAAAGAACCGAATAAACGTACATATGAAATTCGAAAACCGAAAAACACATTGGTACGTGGTGGGATTCGAACCACGACCTCAGAAGGCTGCCTTCTACCCCTATCCATTACTCCATCGCGCTCTTTCCTTACAGATTCTACGTAGAATTTTCAAATCGAACAACGACCCGATGAACCCTGGTGTCAGAGTTTTCAATCCGCCTAGTAATAAAGCAGTTAGGCCTCTGACATGGTTTTGAGTAGGTCATTTCAAATAAATAAGTAAGTAGATACATTTACGTTAGAAGAGCGAAGTGAGCTTCACTTTTTACGTAAATAATTAGATAAACATTCCGTAACGTGAGCGAAGCGAGCTCGACTTTTTACGTAAATAATTCGATATACTTTACGTAACATCAGCGAAGCGAGCTCGAATTATCACATAAATAATTAGATATACATTACGTAACATGAACAAAGCGACGTCGACTTTTCACACAAATAATACATACATACATATAATCACGCCTTTATCCCTAATGGGGAGTGCAGAGCGTAAACGACCCAAACAAAGGTCGTTCTGCCACGTCTGACAAAGTTTTAAGGGTTATTTAAGATAGATTTGTAAGTATATTGCTGTAGTGACAGGTTGTCAGCCCATCGCCTAAATTACAATATACTGAAACCCTCGGATCCCTTAGCTGGTTTTTACAGAATGCCCGGGAGGAAATGCAGCTGGCACATTCTACGTTTTTCTCTCGCTCCCAGGCCAGCATGGAAGAAACATAAATAATTAGATGTAAATTAAGTAACGTGAGCGAAGCGAGCTCGACTTTTTACATAAATAAGCACTAAATGGGTATCTATGGTGTATCCTACCTTCCCAATGCTTGACAAGTCTCTCGAAGAACTGCAGGCGGTCCATAGACAGCTGCACGACCACTGTGACGTCATAGTGGTCGTCGCTGAGACTCACGTACTCCGTGTAGTAGATGTGGGTGCGTAGTTGGACGCGGGACGCCGCGCGGAAACTTGTGCACATGTCCGAGTTTGGACCCTGCAATAGAAAATAATAAGAAATAGAAATAGAGCAAAAATTGTTGACGAGGTTGACTCTGAAAATGATATCCTAGACATCGATGTCGATCCTCCAGACAAAGCTGAAATCTCACGTGCAATTAAAAGCCTAAAGAATGGTAAAGCTCCTGGTAACAATGGCATTCCGATTGAAGCATTGAAGACCAACGCGTATGTGACGGCTGAAATACTGATGCCCCTAATGACGGCCGTGTGGGAAACAGGAAAAGAGAGAACAGAAGGCAATAATAATGCCTTGAAGTTGCCCAAGAAAGGCGATTTGTCCCAGTGCTCGAATTGGAGAGGAAGTAACTTGCTGCCAGTTTGCTCAAAGAGCAAAGTCCTGCTGGACAGAATAACGAAAGCAGTTGACTGTACGCTAAGGTATGAACAGAGTGGGTTCAGAGCGGGGCGATCTTGCACCGACCAGATCAATATCCTGCGTGTGATCCTCGAACAATGCAATGAAATGCGGAACGACCTCTATACTCTGTTCGTGGACTTCGAAAAAGCATTTGATCGGGTTAAATGGTCTAGTATATGGCAATTCCTAAAGCAAACAGGTATACCAGCAAAGGTTATACAAATCATCAAGTGCCTTTATGAGGGTTCCTCTTACCGAGTGATGCATAAGGGGCATTTAACCGATCCAATTACAGTCACTGCCGGAGTGAAACAGGGCTGTTTGCTGTATCCACTGCTTTTCTTGATAGTCTTGGATGATGTGATGCGTAGAGTCACTAGTAGAGAAGAGAGAGGAATACCATGGTTGCATGGAAAGACTCTCGACGATATGGACTTCGCGGATGACCTTTGTTTACTCGCCACATCCCTTGAACACCTTCAATCAAAGACCTAAGACCTCGAAAACGCTGCTGCCAAAGAAGGTCTTCGCATCAACTTTGGAAAGACCAAAGACATGAGAGAGATAGAGATAAATTTATTAATAATTGTAAATTACAAGTCAAAAATTATAAGCACTTAAGTATATCACATTAATAATCATTTAAATTGTATTGCTTTCATTATTATTAAAATTAATAAAATCATTATAACTATAGAATGCCTGTTCGACAAGCCAACGCTTAAGCCGTGATTGTGATTGTTGACATGCGCCTAAATACCTCTGATGCAGCACCTATTTATGTGAACGGTGAGGTCGTGGAACAAGTGTAGTTTTACCTATCTAGGCAGTGTCGTGGATCCTCTAGGGAGAGCAGAAGCAGATATATAAGCCCGCATCAGTAAAGCTAGAGCAGCATATGCGCAGGTAAAGCTTGTTTGGACGTCTTCCATAATTACTCGGCGTACGAAGATCAGAGTATTCAACTCCAATGTCAAGTCAGTCTTCCTGTACGGATGGATTTGGTTCGTCAAAAAAAGTAACTGGTAGACTTTAGGTGTTCGTGAACAAATCGTAAAAAAAAAAAAAATTGCGGCGCATACTGGGTTATCTACTGGCCACGAAATATTTCTAACGTAAGTCTGTGCGAGTTGACTGACCAAAAACCAATAAACAAGGAGATCCTTCTTAGGAAATGGCGCTGGATTAGACATGTGCTGCGGAAACCAGACAACCACATATCGAAGCAAGGGTTGTCATGATTCTTGCAAACATCGATTTGATACAGAAACAAGAGATTTTTGATAAGAAGTACAGAATACACATAGGTTCAAGAGATGAATGGAAAATCCACACAGACAACCCGATAACGATCTGTTACACTTTGAAAATAGGCCCAAACACAATAATAAGCCCTATATGATAAAAAATAGCCTACTTCGCCTAATTATTTTTGAAGTTGCCTAATATCCCCACTAGGTAGGCTGAAAGAGTTTTCTTATAGAGATAAGGTCGCCTTTGCTTTAATTTTAAGATTTAATCTATGTATTGAAATTTATGCAATAAAGAATATATATATCGCCTAATATAAATAGGCCAAACACAAGGGATTTCTTTATAAGCATTGAAAATTTCTACCATCCACCCATGATCCACCCTCTTTGACTCAAGATTTTGAGATCGAACCAAATTATCTAAATAACATCCCTACTAAATAGTCTTAAGGGATAGGTCTCTTATCTTATCTTATTTAGCCGATAGTGTCAAGAATTAAAAATAGTAGCTATTTAGATTCATCATAATAATTTCCCTAGCCTTTTCCCGTATCTCACGGGGTTGGCTACCTAATCTAGGGGATTGAACGAAGGTACTGGTTTTTACACAGAGCGACTGCCATCTGACGTCCGCAACCCAGAAGGCAAACCAGACACAATCCTAGTAGCTATTTAGACTATTCGTAAATTATTTAGACGATTTTAGGCTACTTCACTTTGGGCGACTTTTAGGCGACTTGAAATGAGTTTTCGGCGATTCTTTACTAAAATGAATAAACTTGGGAACAATGGCGAGCAGCGAACCGCAGGTTGCACTTGGCGGGCGTGTGCCTTTCTTCTGTCCTGATGAAGATCCTCATATAGGATCGAAACGTCGAGGGCTAACCCTAAAAGCAATTTAAAAGTAAACTAGCTCAGCATATATTATTAATTAGCTAAATAATTATGTATTTTGTTATTGAGAGTTTAATAACTCAATGTTTATTTATATTATCAACAAAAAACAGTGTAAAGTGCAATGCGAACGACTATTATTTTTATGTTTTATATCTGTTCTCATGTACGTGACGTTGTCTTTAATGAGAATAAAGAATCTTTAAACCTAACCCTCCTTTCAATACAATCAAGTAAGCCGATCAGTTTTCATGATTGTTATAAATGTTTACATACATACATATTATCATTCATCCCTAATGGGGTAGACAGAGCGTAAACGACGTAAATGAAGGTTATTTCGCCACGTCTGATAAAGTTTTGAGGGTTATTTAAGATAGGTATATTGCTATAGTGACAGGTTGTCAGCCCATCGCCCAAATTGCAATACACTGCCATCCCTTAGCTGGTTTTTACAGCATGCCCGGGAGGAAATGCAGCCGGCACATCGTATGTTTTTCTCTCGCTCCCAGTCCAGCATGGAAGAAACGATGATTGATGAAGTGGGCTAACGATGATTGTGTTAAATGGTTACCGTGGTGTTCAGTTGTTCAGTCTGTGGCCAGCAGCGGTTCAGTTTCTCCCTGAGCAGGTTGCCGTCGAGGTTGACGACGGCGCGGTGCTGGCTGCGGAAGAACTCCGCGTCCGGCACGCTTATGCTGTGTTTCGCCGGAGAGTTCCAGTGCACCACCTAACCAACGAGTACAAATTTATACTTGCGATTGTCGGCACTAGGTGAAACTCCATATTTATGCATACATACATATAATTATCCCTAATGGGGTAGGCAGAGCGTAAACGACCAAAGCAACGGTCGTTCCGCCGCGTCTGACAATGTTTTGAGGGTTATTTAAAATATATACACATATATACGTGGGACACTCAGAAAGTTTTGCGACACTAAAAAAAAATGTTCTACAGGTACATATATTTTTATTAAATCTTTTCAAAGTACTCTCCACCAGCCTCTATACAAAGATTCATGCGTCTGAACCAGTTTTCAAAACACTTTTTCCAGTCCGCCGTAGACACCTCGTTTACAGCCTGCTCGAACGCAGCCAGCGCATCTTCCGGCGACGAAAATTGTATCCCCTTGAGCTGATTTTTTATTTTTGGAAATAAAAAGAAGTCACACGGTGCTAGATCAGGGCTGTAAGGAGGGTGACCCAGGAGTTTGACTGGTGTGCTGTCCAGGAAGTCCCTCGTTTTGAGCGCGGTGTGTGCAGGCGCATTGTCGTGGTGGAGCAGTAGTCCGCGGAGCCCTGTGTTTGGTCGCTTGTTGCTCACAACAGAAAAAACTTCTGGTAAACATTTGGTAGTATACCATTCGGCGTTAATGCTTCTTTGATCTCGTAAGGGAATTGAGGCCAAGTGGCCAGTCAAATTAAAAAAGCTGGCGATCAAAATCTTCCCCCCGCTTCGAGATCGCTTCACTTAGGTAGGCGTTGGTTCATTTTGAAACACCCATACTGTCGACTGGCGCTTGGTTTCTGGATCGTATTGATAAATCCAGGACTCATCACCTGTTACGATGTCGTAAACACGCCGAGACGAGCCTGCTTCAAATTTGTTCAGCATATCACGGCACCATTCCACCCGGGCCTGCTTCTGAGCGTCTGTGAGGTAGTGCAGCACCCAGCGCGATACTATCCTCCTCACGCGAAGATGCCCTTGTAGAATCTCGTGAACGCTTCCCGATCCAATCTTTAATATGTGCTGAATCTCCTGATATGTAATTCGCCTATTATCTTGGATAAAATTTTTCACTGCTAGCACGTTTTCTTCCGTAATAGCCGTCAAAGGGCGACCGCTTCTTTCTTCATCCCCCAAGGTTGGTCGACCGCGCCTAAATTCGTTATACCAACGATACACGGTTGCCTTTGATGGGTTTTCATCCATAAATGCCATTTGAAGTCTATCGAACGATTCATCCGGTTTCAGGCGACACTTGAAATCGTAAAAAATCATAGCTCTAAAATGTTCCCGGCGCAGATCCATTTTTCAGTAAGACACGATACTTTGTATTGGCTCGCAAAAAATGTGGAGGGAAATTTTGAAAATGGAACATACATATTTTTACTTACAAGTAATCATATTTTCAAAAAAGATTCTAACCGGCCAGTCTGCCATATATAAAAACTATTTATCGCAATACTTTCTGAGTGGCCTGGTACATACATACATATAATCACGCCTTTATCTCTGACGGGGTAGGCAAAGCGTAAACGATCTAAATAAAATTCGCTCCGCCGCGTCTGACGAAGTTTTGAGGGTTATTTAAGATATATTTGTAGGTATATTGCTGTAGTGACAGGTTGTCAGCGCATCGCCTAAATTGCAATATACTGAAACCCTTAGCTGGTATTTACAGCATACCCGGGAGGAAATTCAGCTGGCACATTCTATGTTTTTCTTTCGCTCCCAGGCCAGCATGGAAGAATCTTTCGCTAACAGGCCAGCATATTTATAATGTTGGTATAAACGAGTACAAACGTTAGGGTTACACCACATTTATAGTTGTGGAATCACTCTTTTAGGACTGACCTCCGGCAACAAGGAAACGAGCCGAGCGAGATAGCTAGATGGAAGTCTCTTTTCCCTTTGTAATACGGTAGTGTGGGTAACGTCAGGATATTTGCCTCATTTTTCGAAAGGGACCAGAAACTTATCACACAAACAAACAGAAACTATCTAGCTATTCCGCTCGGCTCGTTTTCTATATGACAGCCCTGGTAAACCATATTAAAAATTCATAAGGTGTATATTTGCATTTTTATTTTTTGTAAGTGCTCAGTCCTTTTAATAAGTCTAAGTCTCTTTCCTGTTTCTTTCCTTTTTTAACACTCGGAACCGTCATTCACATAAAATGCGGATACTGATGGTATACGTTTACGCATGCGCGAGCACGCCAATTCTCATCATCATCTAGAATGCTGTCATACTTTGACATGATAAAAACAGCAGTTGATGTTCTGTCTCTCTTTCATTCATAGAAAGTGACAGCACTAAACTTAAGTAAGTTGCGTCTATGACCGAATCGGCACCATTATTAAATCGCGTTAACACATTTCAGTACTGATCTGACTTTTTTGGTGTCCCGAAAACTGGAAGGGGAAGTTCAGTCAACGAAAATGACCAACTTCCACAAAAAACTTCTAACTAAGGCGATGTACACATTGAGCTCCGCGTTACGATACAGATATTGTCTATGTTCCATTGTTCAAACCAACTGCTCTGTGGTTCAAACAATGGAACATAGACGCGACGTAGCGCGGAGCTCGATGTGTGCATCGCATAAGATATGAAGAAACACACCGACCTTAACTTTGTTCTGATCGCGTCCGTAGCACGTCCTCGCCAGCGTATGTGTGGACATCTGCACATTATACTGACAACTTATATTGTATACGATGTGGGGGTATTTCTTAACTACTGCGTTTATTATATCTTGATCTCCTAGGGCAGTCTTATTCAATCTGAAATCAACAATTACAATTAAAAACTACATTCTCTTTCAAAACCTTTCACTACTTATGTACCTACTTACTATACTTATAAATATGCAGATTATGTTACGCAAACATTTGTTTCAAATCTAACCTATCATAATGCCGCGTAATTATGCGTTAGGCAGCTGGTTTTTTATGAGCTGAAGGTTCTGAGGAAACCCCCAGCTGGCCAACGGACTAGCCGAACCAACCTATCTACGAACAACGGTCGCAAAGCAACGGCGGTTAGGATAAAGAACAAATATGGCCGCCGAGCTGTCAGTGGCTTACTTAAAATGCAGATTACAGAGCAACCAGCGGTGGTAAAGACCCGGGTTTCGAATAATGGCATACGTCCCGGTATGACCGGAATTGTGGTAGCGGCGTCCCTCCCGATCGGTTTGGTATTTTGTCGTGATTAACTTAACACAATCTGTCTTTCAATTATCGTAAAATTTCGCGCTCGCTTCGCTCGCGTGTAATATTGTTTAGCTTGTTGTCGTGGATGCCTCGTCCGCATTGTGTATTGGTTTAACTTTCGTTAGACGTAAAGTTCGCGTCACTTGCGTTACAGGTGCCTATTGATTTAAATTTTGTAAGGTGTAGAGTTCACTTCGCTCAAGCAACGTTTTGATTCAAATTTCGTAAGATGTAGAGTTTGCTTCGCTCGCAGTTCGTATATATTGATTCAGTTTTTGTGAGGTGTAGAGCTCACTTCGCTCGCGAAAAGTATTGATTCAACTTGAATAAGTTGAACGTTCAAGTGTCCTCGAAAAAATCTCCACTACCGCTACTGTCCCGGTTTTGACCTTCATAATTATGGTAAGTCTACTTATCCGCAGTTCTGATACGACCTGAAACCCGGCGAAATTTACCTATCCGCCGTCACTGAGCCAATCCTCAACAGTTAACTAGCAAACTGACCTCTTGATATTCTCCCTGATGGCCTCATTCCACAGCGTCCTCCAGTCAGCTGCGCGGATGTTGCGCAAGTTGAGCAACATCACACCGGTGTTGTAGCCGCGTCCTAGCGCCGGCCAGCGCGCCTGCTGAAGGTACCAGTCGCTCATGTTCTCCGCTAAACCTATTAGCTGAAAAGACAATTATAACAACGGGTGTAAGGGACAGCGTCCCGCAAATTGATAGGGATTGCTGAACAAAGAAATGAACTTCCCATACAAAATTAACAACTCGATCAGACATTTTTTTTTCTTTCATCTCCTAAAATAAAACCTGCTGGTAGTCGTTCAGTTGCGTTGACTGAGCAGCCCCTATTAATTTGCGGGACGCTGTCCCTTACAGTCCGTATAACAGACTTCATCAGATTGTTTCGAAGCAAACGACGCGACGATGAAACGATGTTTAAGTTTTATATTAAGATAGGATCCCGTTCAGCATCGTTTGTTTGGGTGCGAAATCTTAAAAATAAGATACATTTATCATGAAATTATATCATAATCCATACTTCCATAGTAATATTTTATTTAATAATTCGAAAGTAACTCTGTTAGTCTGTCTGTATGCTTTTTTTGTAGCTCTTTCCACGCCTAAATGGCTAAACGAATTTTGATGTAATTTGCCATGGTGATAGAATCTGGAGATAGACAGAGGCTACTTTTTACCTCGGGAAAATATTTTTTTCCCGTGGATAACTTATCAATCCGTGGGGAAACCCAGGAGCAGAAAGTTACTTGTATAATTATTATATAAATAACAAGCCTTTTACGCCGCAGTTTCACCCGCGGCTTACTTAATGAGTTTTCCCGTGGAAATCAGATATTTTGCCGCGGTAAAAAGTAGCCATACTCAGGGTGAATGTAGCTTTCTGACGAAGACTTTTTTTTAACCGTTTTAGTAGTTTTTGAGTTTATTCGTTACCAACATACACACAAAAATACAAATCGTTCCTTTTTATAATATTAGTATAGATTTATTTTGGCTCCTTGCGATAAATATGTGGCAGCAAATAATTTAATGCATATTCTTTAAGATAGTTTAAATATTCCTACCTGATTGTCAGTCATATTCCTGAACATAGCCCACAGCTCAACAATATCACTCAGGAACGTAAGATCCGTATCCAATACAATAACCCGTTGCAACTTCTTAGGTAGTATGTCCGGATAAAGCAGCTTCACAAACAGGTATACACCGGAGTAGTGAGTGTTGGGGATCCACATTACTTTTGACAGTTGATATTCGGCATTATAGAATGAGCATCTAACTGGAAATAGATTGAAAAGTTTATAGAGACCGTTGGGTACTGGAAATAGATTGATAAGTTTATAGAGACTGTTGGGTACTGGAAATAGATTAAAAAGTTTGTAGAGACTGTTGGGTACTGGAAATAGATTAAAAAGTTTGTAGAGACTGTTGGGTACTGGAAATAGATTGAAAAGTTTAAAGAGACCGGTGGGTACTGGAAATAGATTGAAAAGTTTATAGAGACTGTTGGGTACTGGAAATAGATTGAAAAGTTTATAGAGACCGTTGGGTACTGGAAATAGATTGATAAGTTTATAGAGACTGTTGGGTACTGGAAATAGATTAAAAAGTTTGTAGAGACTGTTGGGTACTGGAAATAGATTAAAAAGTTTGTAGAGACTGTTGGGTACTGGAAATAGATTGAAAAGTTTATAGAGACAGTTGGGTACTGGAAATAGATTGAAAAGTTTATTGAGACTGTTGGGTACTGGAAATAGATTGAAAAGTTTATAGGCTGTTGGGTACTGGAAATAGATTGAAAAGTTTATAGAGACTGTTGGGTACTGGAAATAGATTGAAAAGTTTATAGAGACTGTTGGGTACTGGAAATAGATTAAAAAGTTTGTAGAGACTGTTGGGTACTGGAAATAGATTGAAAAGTTTATAGAGACCGTTGGGTACTGGAAATAGATTGAAAAGTTTATAGAGACTGTTGGGTACTGGAAAAAGATTGAAAAGTTAATAGAGACTGTTGGGTACTGGAAATAGATTGAAAAGTTTATAGGCTGTTGGGTACTGGAAATAGATTGAAAAGTTTATAGAGACTGTTGGGTACTGGAAATAGATTGAAAAGTTTATAGAGACTGTTGGGTACTGGAAATAGATTGAAAAGTTTATAGAGACTGTTGGGTACTGGAAAAAGATTGAAAAGTTTATAGAGACTGTTGGGTACTGGAAATAGATTGAAAAGTTTATAGGCTGTTGGGTACTGGAAATAGATTGAAAAGTTTATAGGCTGTTGGGTCAGTACCCAATCTAGTACCAGTGTACAAAAAAAACCATGAATTCAATATTTAACAGTATGATATTAATGCATACATATAGTCACGCCATTATCCCTAATGGGGTAGGTAGAGCATAAACGACCTAAACAAGGCTCGTTCTGTCATGTCTGACAAAATTTTGAAGGTCATTTAAGATAGATTTGTAGGTATATCGGTGTAGTGACAGGTTGTCAGGCCATCGCCTAAATTACAATTTACTAGAACCCTCGGATCCCTTAGCTGGTTTTTACAGCATGCCCAGGAGGGAGCTGGCACGCTATGTTTTTCTTTCGCTCCCAGTCCAGCATGGAAGTTAGAAATATAGAACTACTTCTAAGTATAATTTTTATTTTAAAGGATTTATTCAATACCCACAACATTTTTAAGGCTCTTATTAACAATAAGAAACAAAATTATCCACTTCCACGCTGGTCTGGGAGCGAGAGAAAAACATAAAATGTGCCAGATGCATTTCCTCCCGAGCATGCTGTAAAATCCAGCTAAGGGATCCGCGGGTTTCAGTATATTGTAATTTAGGCGATGGGCTGACAACCTGTCACTACAGCAATATACCTAGAATTATATCTTAAATAACCCTCAAAACTTTGTCAGACGTGGCTAGACGACCTTTGTTTGGGTCGTTTGCGCTCTGCCTACCCCATTCGGGATAAAGGCGTGATTATATGTATGTATGTATGTAACAAAATTATGAATTTCGAAAAACAAACCCACCATCAGGTAAATTCCATGTCTTAAACAGAGTACGAATAACTTTGTCCGATTTGGTGTCAACTATCAAATGGAAATGTAATGGGTTCTGTCTGTGGTGCAACAGGGATTTCAGCATCGGAGTGATATGGAGCCCACATCTACCCATGCACACCAGCGTCACATGGATAGTTTCACAAATTGTACCGGCTGAATCTGGGACCTGGAAAATGTAAAATTAAGCATATACACATATATTATCACGCCTGTATCCCTAATGGGGTAGGCAGAGCGTCAACGACCTAAACAAAAGTCGTCTCGCCACGTCCGACAATTTTTGAGGGTTGTTCAAGATATATCTGAATATTGCTATAGTGACAGGTTGTCAGCCCATCGCCTAAGTTACAATATACTGAAACCATCGAATCCCTTAGGTGGTTTTTACAGCATGCCCGGGAGGAGATGCAGCTGGCACATTCTAAGTTTTTCTATCGCTCCCAGTCCAGCATGTAGAATTAAAACAGTTCTTAAAATTGTATTCATACCTTTCTCTCAACCAGAATCATATTTATTTTTGAGGATTTCTAGCACTCACAATGCTATTTTTATTTTATATGATATGAAAGAAAGATAATAATAAATTTGTTTCTGGCAGGACTTGAACCTGCTCCTCTGGAATGCCGGTCCATGACTCTACCCACAGAGCTACAGAAACGGTAGAGGGAGTGACAAATTTATCATAATCTATCTTATGTACACGTCATAGCAACGTTAGCGGCTAGGCTACGTTTAAGTCCTGCCAGAAACAAATTAAATATTTTCTTTCTTTCATATTATAAGCATTATATTCCCTTCAAATCACTACATAGTATAAAACAAAGTCGCTTTCTCAGTCCCAATATCGCTATGTATGCTTAGATCTTTATAACTATGCAGCGGATTTTGATGCGGTTTCCTTTAATGGATAGAGTGATTCAAGAGGAAGGTTTATATGTATAATACATGCATAATATAGTAGAGAAACACTGATGATTTCCATGCGAGGCGGGGCGGGTCGCTAGTGGCTTATAAGTACAGGATTTATCATAAATTATTGATATGTACAATGTTTATATGTTGATAATTCATAAATAGCAGTAATTAATTTATATTCAGGCAGGATATACCCACATTAATAATTCATTTGTGTAATAAAAAATACAATAATTTAAATGAAATTACAATTTTAAATGGTGTTGAAAGCGGTATTTATAAATGAGAACGTAAATTTTCCATTGACTATATTTATATCAAAAATCAAAGAGATGACTTGGTACTTACATCAATTTCCTTAAATCTAGTAGCTTCAATAGGCATCTGTCTCATATTCATATTGATACTGCTTTCGCTCAGCTTTAACTTGTGTTGGTATATACGGTTCTGTGTCTCAAGTACGCTTATGTGTGCGATGAGCCACCAGTAGTAGGCTACGGAGACCAGCACCCACACTCCGAACGGCAGGGTTAGCCAGGGTCGACGAAATAAACGCGTCGCCACATTGTACATGCGTGGTAGCATATACTGTTATATGATGTACAGTGTAGTACAGTTGATGTTAATCTGTAGTAACAAATAAAATTTGGTCATAGTCATAGATTATATTCGAAATAGGAATAATTGCGGTAAACTTGCTCTTTTGGTGTGTTGTTTGGGTGTTCCTAGATGGTATTTATCCAGTTTTTCTGCAGTCTGAAACTCTTGCCCGCTGAGTTTTTTTTTTTTTAGTTTTGTGTTAACAATTAATTGTCATTGGAAGGCTTGCATGGTACCATATGAAAGGGCATTTCGAGCTGATTCTTAACATATATCACAAACTACGTCACTAATTCTTAATAAAAACTAACTGATATGATTTCAAAATTACTTTACTTACTTATACCCATGATTACAAATAATGATTGATTCTGATCTATAAATATTATTGGTGAAGGGGTACAGTTATAAAACTGGTAAGTCTTTTACCTAATCACTTTTTGAACTCAAAAGACGACATTATTTCTACCAATAACACTGATATGAAAGTTGAAAAGACAGATTTTACCTCTGATTAAATGTAAATGACAAATCGCATTTATAACTTTCAAAACCTATGAGAGACTAAAAGGAATGGTCTAGGTATTGTAAAAGTATGAAATAATAAAACATTGCGCCGTAAATATTTTATAATTATATATTAAAGTGCTTACCATTTGTAGCTATTGCACTACGACGTATATTTACCGTTAAAATGTCATGATATTTAATAAAATAATTATACGACGATGGCGCAATACTTTCCCAGTTCAATATTTTATTGCATATTTATCTTACAATGCTGTTTTTATTTTATATTAATAAATAATATCACTTTATTAGCCGTCTACTCAGTTTTGTTGATTGAGAACTGTCAAATTAGTTCGTCGTACGTCAAGGCTAGGTTTTAATGAACGTGGCTAAAAAAGGAACTAACGCCGGCAACATAGCTTCCAGGTCCATTTTGACAGTTCTTGCAACATGCAGCGCCCTCACCACCGTTCATTTAAAGCCTTGACATACTCTAGTGCTGCCAAATCGTTCGACTGAAATGTGGCATAACCAGAGGCTCCCAATGTGGCAAGTAGCGGTAATTTTCCTGCCCGCTACATTCAGACACAGAATGTATAAATAGTACCTAGCTAGGACTAAGAAGAACTACGCTTAGGCGGCCGTGTAGTGGGCTGAATCGTTTCATAGTTTTTAAAAAAAATATATTTGAGGTTTTTTTTTTGCACTCATACATACATATACCCCTGTCAGATACCTGTCATAGGGAAAAATAGAAGCAGAATAAGAAAGGGACTTATGCAGTTCCTATAAGCCCTTTTCTATGGTATGTCAGGATTTTTAATTCCTGGTATGGCTATACCATATAATCACGCCTTTATCTCTAATTGGGCATAAACGACCTAAAAAAGGTCGTTCCGCCACGTCTGACAAAATTATGAGAGTTATAAAATATAAGATAGATTTCTAGGCATATTGTTGTAGTGACAGGTTGTCAGCCCTTTGCCTAAATTACAATATACTGAAACCCTCGGATCTCTTTGCTGGTTTTTACAGCAGGAACGGGAGGAAATGCAGCTGGCACATTCTATGTTTTTCTCTCGCTCTCAGTCCAGCGCTCAGTTGCACTCATAGTGCTATTTTCATGTTTTTTTTGGTTGGATGTGCTTTAGAAGCCTATTAATATGCTTGAAATGTAAAAATATATAATATTACAACAGTGGGTATTATACGTATAGGTAATTAGGACTTAGAATTTATAGACAAGCACACTACACAGTAATGTAGGTATACATATAGATTCGATTTTATGTTCGATCACGTCCACAAAACAAGTGATTTCAGAAAAAAGGTTCTGAATAAAAAAAAACATATTTTAAAAAACATATTTTCGTTTATTTATTTTAAACACTTATTTATTGTAAAAATATTGTTAACATAGCAATAATGTGGTGGGATTATTGACATTCTTAAATATATTACAAATCCTAGATACTTAAAATCATTTTTGAATGTTGTCATCAAACAATTTTAACTTTAATTGACACGATACAAAGACATTTTTTTAAGTTATTAGAAGCTTAGCACAAATATTTGTAATTACGTGAAATCAAAAAAATAAACGCTAAATTCAATTTATTTCTGTTTCGCCACTCCACTGCCTGCTTTGCCCAGGCTGTGATTGGCCGGCATACGAGCCGCCAGGCTGTGATTGGTTGGGATACACGCCCGGCTGGTCGAATGCTTGCGGTTGCTGGAACGAGGTGCCTGCTTCATACGGCTGTTCATCAGTGTACGGCTGGTAAGGCGGGTACTGATCAGGACTCGCAGCAGGCATGTCTACCACCTTGACGGCGTCCGTCGGCTCTGGACTGTCCTCGGACACGTCCTTCTTGTAAGGAATGCTGTCATCATCCGAATTGATCTTCATTGATTCATCCGGGTCGATAGCACGAGTTCTGTAAGTTTGAAATAAGGTTTTTAAATAAGGCTTACGATCTACTATTTACATGCCCATCCTACAATGTCTTAACCAAACAAAAACAACAACTTATCCCTGTCAGGAATCGAACCCTGGACCTCCGGATCGAGAGCCAATGGCTCAGACCACGACACAAATTCGCTCTAGTGATTGGTTGTCAGCCCATCGCCTAAGTTGCATTGAAATACATTGAAACTGAAACCTTCGTCTGCGTCTACTGACTCCTACGGTGTACCCGGGAAGAGAAGCAAGTCGAACGTACTATGTTTTTCTATTGATCCAGTTCAGCATGAAAGCAACTGTATGCTGCCTACAAACAGCCGCCAGGCGAGCCGGCGCGGCTTGAGGTTACCTAGCGCTTGGAGTTAAGGTTGAATTTCTTGTGGACTGCTCATTCATGCGGCATGCGTATAGGCAGCTTTATTGTGTGGCTTACTTGACGCCTACCTTACTTCAATGCTGGACTGGGAGCGAGAGAAAACCATAGAATGTGCCAGCTGCATTTCCTCCCAGGCATGCTGTAAAAACCAACTAAGGGATCCGAGGGTTTCTGTATATTGCAATTTAGGCGATAGGCTGACAACCGGTCACTACAGCAATATACCTACAAATCTATCTGAAACAACCCTCAAAACTTTGTCAGACGTGATGGAACGACCTTTGTTTAGGTCATTTACGCTCTGCCTGCCCCATTAGGGATAAAAGCGTGAATTTATGTATGTACTTGAAGCCGTGGTACTCCTCCAGCTCCTTCTCCTCGGCCTTCATCCACTTGAGGATATGCCAGCTGAGGCAGATGAGCACCACCAAGATAGGCACCATCACGGCGCTGATGATGCCCCAGGTGGCGCCCAGCAGAGTAGTTCTGGTTTTTTGTAAATGTTGCGTACCTACTTGACACTGGGATACTCCTCCTCTTTCTTCTCCTCGGCTTTCTTCCGCTTGAGGATGCGCCAACTGAGGCAGATGAGCACCACCAAGATGGGCACCATCACTGATGATGCCCCAGGTGGCGCCCAGCAGAGAACTCCTGGTTTAAGGTAAGTGTTGCTTACTTGACACCGAGGTATTCCTCCTCCTCCTTCTCCTCGGCCTTCCTCCGCTTGAGGATACGCCAGCCGAGGCAGATGAGCACCACTAAGATGGGCACCATCACTGCGCTGATGATGCCCCAGGTGGCGCCCAGCAGAGAACTCCTGGTTTAAGGTAAGTGTTGCTTACTTGACACCGAGGTATTCCTCCTCCTCCTTCTCCTCGGCCTTCCTCCGCTTGAGGATACGCCAGCCGAGGCAGATGAGCACCACTAAGATGGGCACCATCACTGCGCTGATGATGCCCCACGTGGCGCCCAGCGTTCGCAAGGAGTACTCCTGGTTTCCTGAGTTGGTGAAATGGTAAAATTTTTATTTTTAATTTTGGAAATGAAAAAAAATGTTATATTGATTGTTAAAAAGAAAATATTTTGATGGTTACGAAAGTAAATTACTTCTTTATTGAATAATGTTTTTTTTTTTACTAAACTCCTATACAAATATTGGCTGCTTAGTTCAAAGTGTAGTAAAAAGTTAAAACAAAAAGCTATTTAGTTTTTTTTTCCACTTTTTAAAAGTTTTTTTAACAATAGTTACCATCAATGTAAGATAACCAAGATAACGCATTTTTTAATCTAAACTAAACAAATGTAAAAACATGGTTTGCACTCACCTGTTTACTGACCTATTTATTTTGTGTACTCTAGATAAGAAAGCAAGCAATAATATTTCAAAATTATGGGTAGAATAAAACGCATCACATGAAGAGAAAATTTCTATTCCACAGGGAAGTGGCATTTATTACTCCTTGCTTTCTTAGTAAAAATATAAAAAAGAAATTGGGGGAATTATTCTACCGTTCGGAACAGAAATTTCCTCTCGCTGTGACAAAAAAATATTAATTTAAAATAGTTTTAATAATACTTTTGTACATTTTCTATATAAATATATTATAAACTATTATAAACAACGTGTATCAGAAAGGGTATATGCATCGAGAAAGGTATAAATCTACCCATTAAACTGAACAACTTGCCCTAAAGAACATAGGTAACCCCGAAAGAAATAAAATACCTTCCATACAAAATTCATCAGCTGACAGCGTATTTAGTATGGGAAGTATTCTTTTTACGTATTTCGTCCTATGTTCCTTAGGGAAAATTAATCAGTTTCATAGGTAGATTCACACTTTTCACGATGCATATACCCTTTATGTAACACGTTGTATAAAACAACTTTCACGAGACAACACCAATGGAAAATCTTTGCAAATACCTTTTTACGCTATTAACTATGTGCAAATCTAAAATCTCTATGTGTAACATTACTTAATAAAATCTCTCTCTATATTAATATAATTTGTAGGTGGGGTAGGCCCTACCATGATCCTATAAACCACCCTTTTGTCAATACTCATTGGCAGTGAGCGTTTTAATACTTTTCATATCATCATCATAGCCCTAAGGGTTACATTGGAGCAATTGAAAATAGCGAGAGAAAAACTACCTAATGCCAAGAACTAAATTAAAATAGCTAGTAAAAGGACAGGTACCCAAGAAAATTGTTATAGAACTGGTAATTTCTATAGGTGGGATAGATTGTAAGTAGATTAATCGGTTGATGTTCAACACTTGATTCAATTAAATCTGTTTTATCAGTGCAACATAATTAGACCATAGTAGACTTACTAAAAGTGGGCTTTTCTGAAACTGGCGGATCGATTAATGTCTCCATAGACTTCCCCCGCTGTGCAGGCATTGTGAAAGTCTTTATTTCAGTAGGGGGAGCACTCTTAGGAGGCTCGGGTAGACCTGGGTTGTTATACGTAGTCCTTGGACTTATGTCAGAAGTGGGACTAACAGGAGGAGAGTAAATCTCAGAGTACGTAGGCGAATACGCCGACGATATCGGACTGTATTGACCCTCGAATTTGGCAGCATAAGGATCCTCGGATCCGTCTTTGGTCGAGTATCCAGAATCACTAGCTAAAGCGTGTCTGCCTTTCTGACGAGGGCGACTGATGTACTCTATGTCCTTGGCTGGACGGGTCAAAGTGGAATCTTTATTGGATTCAGTTTCAGAAGGTGAAGTCAGGGACAATAAGTCTTCTTCGGATAAGTCCCAGAGCTTTTCTGGGAACTCTACATCTGGAGCGTTAGGTAAAGGTTCGTTTGTGCGATAGGTTTTGTCATATTTTTGTCGTTTTTTACCGGCACTGCCAGATTTATCAGACTTTCCAGAGTCACTCTTATTAGAGTCAGTGTATCCTATTCCTGAGCTGTCACCGTCTTGTGGCTGTGGGGGTGGTGGTGGAGCTGCCCTAGTAATTAAACTTTGAGTTACGGGGGTCGTATCAGTGGGAGAATCAGGTAGTTTAGGTTTCTCTCCAGAGCTTTGACTGCGTAGAGTAGAGGATTTCATGGTATCTGTTAGGTTTCCCATTGATGCTGTTCTTAGATTAAGTCTAGAGGCGGATTTAGAGCGCGGGAAGTCTTGGAACCGGAAGCCCTGTTTGCCCTCGGAGCGAGGTTTGTGGTAGCACCAGAACCAGCAGAGGCAAATGAGGAGTCCTAACGGTAGAATAATTGCCACTATGACGCCCCAGGTCAGAAACAGGGCGCGTTGCGAATACTCTTGGTTACCTGGATGTTAAAGATTACAGCTTAATATCGAAGAGTCAGGTCACAAATAAATATTTTGCTGGTAACGCTTTTGTAAACTTTATCACAAACATTGATTACTCAAAGAGTTTTGGATTTGGGGCGTATCTATTTCAAGGTTGACCATCGAAAGTACTCACGTAAGCATTCCGTGTACCCATAGTCTGGGATGTTCCATCTGCCGTTATCTTCGCAGATCCTTCGACTGTCTCCGGTGAGAATGAAGTTCTGGTTGCACTCAAAGTTCACCTACGAGGAAAATTGGTATTTTGTTAGTGATACGTATTGAATGTGTTTACGAGCCCGATGGTGTAGTGGATAGGGCCGCTGCCTCCTGAGCAGGGAGGTCGTGGTTCGAATCCCACCACGTACCAATGTGTTTTCGGTTTTCGAATTTCATATGTACGTTTATTCGGCGCTTTTTCCGTGCTTCGGAAGGCACGTTAAGCCGTTGGTTCCGGTTAATATCGTTTAATACCGTAGATATTAGTCGTTAAGCCATGACTTGAGAGGCCAGTGCTAAGCATTGGCGGCTTGAAAACTCTGACCTAATCTAGGATTGGGTCTGGTTTCCCATCTGGGTTGCGGAGGTCAGATGGCAGTCGCTCTGTGTAAAAACCAGTACCCTCGTTAAATCCCCTATATTAGGTAGCCGACCCCGTGAGATACGGGATAAGGCTAGGAAGATGATGACGTATTGAATGTGTTTAGGGGCAAATTTTCGATGCTTGAGCGTTTAATGTAGGATTAATGATGGCACTACCCTCTTTTTCCCTTAAATTTCCTGAGGATGCTTATAGAGGGTAGATTTTCATACACCGCTAATTTCAAGTTGACAGGAATAGCATTCTGCCCTATTTTGCCCACGCGCTTAGCCAACAAGCAGTTCCGACGCTGTATATTTCTGGACAGAATTCTCAATCTTAAGAAGCTAAGAAGAAAGAAAATCAGCGAACTTGGGGCCCCAAAGCGAGTAGGTACTCGAAAATCCACTTCGTTACGACGCAATCGGTAAGCTTTCCTCCTCTATACAGTCTATACATAATTTCCCCATCACTTTAATCTTGCGTATATGCCATTTCGCTCTCTTTTTAGTTGCAAAACGTAGTTACGAAGGCGACCAAAATAATCTTATTTCCCAACAATCTATCCTGTCATCACACTAACATAATGTTACTTACCCTTGTACCAGGCGTGAAGAAGAAGTTACTCTTTCTTCCGAATCGAGGAGTTTCAAGAATACCACAGCTGATCACCCGACGCGCGTTCTGCTCTTTTATATTTGTCTGTAAAAAAAATATTATATCAAAGATTTTATAGGTTATTATTTTAGGTAATATAATACAAACCATACAAAATCCTTGCAAACCAACTAGATGGAGAAAAGGGTAAAAAAATAAGTTGTTGTTGGAGTTACGAATTTGTCTGTCTAGGAATTTAAACATTTATCAATTAATTATTACTTAGCATGGGACATGGTAATTTTTTTTTACAAGCCCGTACTAGATGGTCAACTATGGGTCAACCGTTGATATCTGTGCTAATGATGAGATGATCCTTCAAAATAAAATTGTTAATGCCATCTGTTGTTACGAATTAGGAACTAACCCTTATAATTTTATATATAAATAAATAGTAGCTACCATTGATCTACATCAGTATAGTAATATTTCTATGATATCTACAAACAGATTTGCACTACCTATGCGACTTCTCGAGAGTGACTGCACATGCACTGCCTATCGTAGGGCCGTAGGTTCGAGTCCTTGGCCAAGTAATTACGCGAACAATGGACGGACAAGACACGTCTGCGCACGCGACTATTATTGATCAAACGCATTTTATATTTTATCACTAATGTTTATCACATAAGATATTATCAGTTGTTAAAGGATGATCGTTATTTTGACGAAGACTGGTTAGCTTATAGCATCAACGAATTAAAAAAAAAAACATATTTTTGTGAAGCCACTACTATCCTACAGGAAAAAGCTGCTGCATTCTATTCTTTTAGTAACATTTGCCAAAATTTAAACCATTTTACCAAGGTTTTACGAATCAATATAGCCGGTTTTAGCTCTAAAGTATGTTCCAGATAGCATGAGTCTCATGACAGCCGGTAGGAAATATCAAAACATCACAGGTGCGAAAGAGACTCCTTTATAACTGTATGTGTTTGACATCCGTCACAGGACCCAAGCTAAATTTATCAATGTATAGTGTCTATTTTAAAACTAGGTACTTATTTTGAAAAAGTAAAAGATTATTGCATATCTAATAAAAATACCGTCATCATGTATAGTCGCAAAAAACTACGTATTCTAATCTTAATATCTCTACTGCACATATATACATATAAACACGCCTTCATCCCTAATGAGGTAGGCAGAGCGTAATCGATCTAAACAAACCACAAGGCCAAAGGCCACCATGTCCGACGAAGTTTCGAGGGCTATTCAAGATAGATTTGTAGGTATATTGCTGAAGTGACAGGTTGTCAGTCCATTGCCTAAATTACAATATACTGAAACCCTCGGATCCCTTAGCTCGCTTTTACAGCATGCCCGGGAGGAAATGCAGCTGGCACATTCTATGTTTATCTCTCTCTCAAGCCAGCATGCACACCGTGAGAAAAAACGTGATTAGGTAGCAATTATATAAATACTGTTGATTATTACTACAGGTGCCATGATGATGTGATGTAATGACTAAGCTCGGTGACTAATCTAATGATAATGACTATGGGGAAGATTGCTCAGGAAACCACCATTGTGAATCATCAAAACTAAATTGCATCGGACAAAATGTGATGTGCTGAGGATCGACTCTCGGAGGTCATGGGTTCGTTACCCATGGAGGATACACAGTTGATTTAACTTTATGAGATTGTTCCCATTTTGATTAGGACAATAGAATAAACATATAGAATATAGAAGTAAACTTATTGAATTGAACTGACGGCTGATAGGGATAAATGGAAGAAGAAAAAGTATAAGGGCAAGCGAATGATGATAATGATAGAAGTAAACATTTATTTTCAGATACTCCAATGTTTTTTTTTAATGGCCTAAATTCTCAGTATTTTGTACAGTTCACGACCACATAAAATAAAGCAGCATCGGAAGATGTCTCTGTTATCATCTGTACCTAACTAAGTAAATTTTTCGACCTTCACACCTACGTCAAATATTTACATCCGTAGGTAACATTTACATCGGATAGATCAGATAGAACGCAAATACTTACAATGGAACTTCATACAATGGAAGAGAGATAATTCTTGGTGAACTCCGCCATGTCCCTTCCCTATTGAGGGTCATTCAGAAGTCGTAGGAGTCCTGGCACGGCTCTAAGGACCTGGCTACGTAATGTGAATGAAGTTCAGAAAGCAAATACTCACAATCGAAGACAGATAATTCTTGGTGAACTCCGCCATGTCCCTATTGAGGGTCATTCCGAAGTCGAAGGAGTCCTGGCAGGGCTCTAAGGCCCTGGCCACGTAATGTGAATGAAGTTTAGAAAGCAAATACTCACAATCGAAGACAGATAATTCTTGGTGAACTCCGCCATGTCCCTATTGAGGGTCATTCCGAAGTCTTAGGAGTCCTGGCACGGCTCTAAGGCCCTGGCCACGTAATGTGAATGAAGTTCAGAAAGCAAATACTCACAATCGAAGACAGATAATTCTTGGTGAACTCCGCCATGTCCCTATTGAGGGTCATTCCGAAGTCGTAGGAGTCCTGGCACGGCTTTAAGGCCCTGGCCACGTAATGTGAATGAAGTTTAGAAAGCAAATACTCACAATCGAAGACAGATAATTCTTGGTGAACTCCGCCATGTCCCTATTGAGGGTCATTCCGAAGTCGTAGGAGTCCTGCCACGGCTCTAAGGCCCTGGCCACGTAATGTGAATGAAGTTCAGAAAGCAAATACTCACAATAGAAGACAGATAATTCTTGGTGAACTCCGCCATGTCCCTATTGAGGGTCATTCCGAAGTCGTACCGACACTGGTACGAGTCCTGGCACACCTCTAAGGCCCTGGCCACGTCTTGTGACCGGTTGTTCGGTAGGAAGTCGGCCGGTTCTCGTATAAAGTTCGGTATGAAACTGTTGTCGTTGTAGTACGCTGCTGTTCTTCCGTATTCTCGTGTGAACAGCGCCACGCCTATGTCTCTTTGCTCTCGATCCGTCAGTTGCCCTAAGGAAAAGATATGGTTGGGTTCAATCATAGTTTCTTGCTGATGATGATGATGTTTTCAAAACAAATTCTTAATATTTCTTTTTCTTTTTGTGCTTTCATAAGCCCATTTATATTAGCTTCGTTTTACTAATCCTTTGCTTTTCTTTCTATAATCGAACACACGTGCAAAGAGGCTTATGCATGGAAATATGAATCTTATTGTACCTCTATACCACATATGGACAGGGCCACTAAGGCATTTCATCCGGCCCGCGGAAGGATTTGATAAAGCGTGCGAAGTTCTATTGTCATCTCAGAAATGTAATTGCAAACTTTGACAAGGATTTTTGAGTTTGTTCTGGGCCTATGTGTAATAAAAAATTCGCTTCGCTCGCGATAGTTTTAGCATATTTAGGTGTACCTGGTGCGCGTCGTACGGGATCGCCCCATAACCATAATGCAAATGGTAGTCTGTTGATTATCCCCGGGTGCCAACCTCCGCTCGGTATGCATCTTTTGCATAGTTCTTATACTTATGATGCATGTTTATTGTTTATAGGGCCCGCGACTTCGCAAAATTCAAAAGATTGCCCACCCCAGCTATATACATACAGTTTTTTTTATTTTTAGTCTTTTTATTGTACATGCAGAAAAGGACTTACAATGTTGTGCAAAGTCCCTGTGTGCAGACTGGAAGTTGTTGGTATCTACAGCAGCCAGGGTTCCATCAGGTCTTATAAAGTCGTCGTTTACATCCAGCGACCAGTTCCCAAATAACCCTCGCGTTTGGTTCTGTAATAGTGCCATTTTTATCAATATATGGAAATTATCATCTTTGTGTGTTATTTGTGTACCTGTTATCAATCTTCGCTTTAGTTATAAAGTCAATAATAAACTATTGAAAAGAAGCTGACCCAGTTCACTACCTTTGACGGGTTTTTTGGGTTAACGTTAACTTGTCTTGGTTAATTTAAAAACTTTTGCTCATAGATACTGTCTATTCCAATTAGAACGTAATTTAAATAATTATTAACCTGTAAATTACGTTTAAAATTAAAGTTTATTTCATCAGATACTCAAACCATGTCAGAGGCCTGATAGTTGTGCTACTAGGCGGTTTAAAAATTCTGACACCAGGGTTCATCGTGTCGATAGACTCGATACCCACTCGACAGAAGAAGAAGATCAGATAGATGCTTCTCTCACGGCTGTCAAAATTTTAACAGGCCAGCAATCTCACCATATAAGTCCAAGGTAAGTAAACTCTGGCTGACATGAAGCCCTTGTTCTCTACCACCTCCACACCGGCACCAGACGCGAACATGATCACGATCTCAGACTGGTTCAGGATGTACATAGGCTGGTACACAGTTACTCCTGTAAAAAACAAGATAGGTTACAATTTGATTAGTAAAATCAGAATCTTGACGGAGGAGAAGGTTTGTCGAAAACAACGTGTTTCAAAATCCCGACAACGAAACAGTGATGAAGTAGTTAGTTGCTTGAGAAGTTATATCATTGTTGAAACATGGGCTGAAACTTGTGTCAAAATATTGAGTTGAGTATTTAGGAGCTCATTAGTGTTAATGTATGTCAAGTGTATTACGTCCTGCACTTGAAATTAGATGGGGCAATGATGTTCGTATAAATGGTAGAAATTCTATGAGAACAGCTAAAGAATGAGCTGAGTAGCGTGCCATGGGAGAGGGCTATGTCCATCTGTGGACTGATGCAGGCTGATGATGATGATAATGAACTTCAGCGTCATAACTTGATTCCACCATTACAGTGTATATAATTATGGTCATGCATGAGCAGTTTTTAGTTGGACTTCACCCTATTTGTATCCTAGCTTATGAATGGAAATTGACGTACCTGGGAAGTATTGCACCCTGAGCGCAGGTCGGTCGAAGAACACCCGTTGTCCGTTCGCGAACACATCCAGCCTGTAACGCCATTGCGCGTGTTGTGGTCGCAGGCGCACCTGTGAAAGAGCACAAACATTCAGACAGTTTTAAAAAAAGGGTTTGCCCTTGACTCTAGACAAGGTCAGGAACGACAGTGACAGTGTCGTCGTTGGAGCGAGCTCACCTTGGACGAAACAACCTCTCGTCCAAAGAGCTCACCCAGAAAATGCCTGTTACATGACACTGGCACTCTCACGCACTGACGGAACCGGAACACATCAAACTGCTTGGCGCCGGACTTTGGTGAGAAGGTGGTGACGTGCCAGGCAGGCAGCCCCTTGCGGAGCCTATTACTATTCACCGTTTTATTGGGATTGTTCACATTTGGCTCGACTCGATTATTATTTTTGTTCTATTGACTCACCTCGATAGGAACAGAGTTGTTGGAAGCGGCGACGACAGAAGTGATGTGGGTAGCGTTGACTTCGCCGTAGATGTTCCTCGGAACTTGCTCGAACCTTCCTTGGACGTCCAGTTTCAACTGAGGGTGGTCTACTCTCACCAGTACGTATTCACCTAGGAAATACACATACATTATTGGCATTGCTAAACCATGCTGTGCTATACCGATGAACTCAAAAAAGTATAAAGAAACATACATATATGTATTTGTATGTACAACTATAGAAAGGGCTTTACTCTACCAAAATATGATAAAAAAACGTCTACGCTATTTGCTACGGATGCTACGACGTAGCAGGCGTATGATTAGCTTTCACATTTTAAAATGTTACGTTATTCATACGACGTTTCATTTGAAATTGTTTCATTGAACATTGAACTCACCTTTGCCATTGAAAGTATACTGTAGATCGTCGAAGGTGATAATGTGTGGATCTCCGAATATACCAGCCACTCCTGGCGACTGGTATGCAACACAATCTTGAGATGGACGACGTTCAAATCTAAAAACATAGGATTTAAAAAAATATATGTATGCTCAAAGGTGATGATGTTTGTTTTTTACATACAAGTTTGTATGAGGAATTAAAAACGAAAAAAACTACTGTTTTTTACCTGAAAGTTTCACAGCCAACGGCTTGCTCTTCTTGCCACATACAACATTGGTAGAAGGGAATCATGTCGTGGAACCAGTTGGACAATGAGGGCACCTAATATGAGAAAGAAATCATTTTAGTATTAAAAATTGCAAAATTCGATACGGAAATGGATACGGTATAATGAATAAATCTAAAATGAACCTTGTTGGCCTCGTTATAAGGAGTGAATCCAAAATCGTGGGAGCGTTGAGGACGTGATCCCCACATCTGATCGTATGACATCATGAGGAAGCCGTTCTTGTCGTAACAACATTGCTGGCCGGACCCTTCAGCACTGCAAAGCAAACACATCAGATTTTAATCATAGTCTGAAGAGAAGAGAGACTGAGAGAAGCAAACTTTTTTCAAAAACTACAAACCTTGGAGCTCCACTTCTGACGCAATGAATAGCACCCCAGTGGTATCTACAAGTTGGGTTCAGATCTTTGTCACAATGAACATCTGGCATGAAGCGTCCCTTATCCAACAGCGCGTGCTCCAAAGTACACGGGCACACCCAAATTTGTGCTGCAAAGTTCTTGAGGAAACGATCTGTTCTCAGCCAGTTGTTGCACATAGCGTGAGGCCAACGACGACCATGAAGCCTCTCCCATTGTGGAGCAAAGTACCATCCCAGAGGAATGGGACGACTCCACAGAATTGGTGATATCGGAATCGATTTGTAGACTTCAGGAGTAGTCAAGTTGATTTGAAGAAAACCGAATTGCATATCGTTGTGCAAGATGTTCTCCCTATTCCGGAAGTTTTGTGGTTGTATGATATACTCTCCACTGTTTGCAACTCCAACCTCAATCATGTCGATGAATTCCAGTTGGGGTCTAATTGTGACTTCTTTGTATCCCCACAGACTGATCTGCAGCTGAACATTGAGGTTACTGGTCAAATTAAAACGATCCCAGGTAATTCGGATCTCAGCTGGATTACTTTCGTGGATCGCGCCGGTTGTGAAGAAGATCTTTTCAGCTGCAGTAGCTGGAGTTTCTGTAAAATAAGTAAACAGGTCAGAAAGTGTTATAAAGCTTCTTGAAATTCTACCTTGAATTCAAAAACTCACCAACGAAGTATCTTCCTTTCCACTTAAAGGGTTCATTGTTAATAGCCACTTCAAACCTGGCATACCCGTTGTGGTAGAACCTTGGTTGTACGCAGACGGCTCGATTGACATCCACCACAGCACCAACGACTGACTCCGTATCAAACCGACAGGTGATCCTGTCATCAGGGTTGAAACAAGGACCAGTGATGTTTACGATAGTGCCTCCAAGCATATTACCACTCTCAGGGGCAAACATAAGGGGAAGATTTGCGCCGTCTGTGAAATAGTTAGTTAATTACATATTGTTATCCACCCAAGTCATTACATTGTAGAAATTTTCGTCAATACGAACCTATATCTTTGTTACAAGTGCCCATGAGTATATTTTCGTCTATCCTAAAAATATGTCGTCCGGGGAAACCGTTAGCCCATCCTCTTCCGGTTAAGTCTCTCAGTACAGATGCTTGGGAGTATGGTTTGTATTCATAGCTTCGGGTACCATTTCCAGCGTTGAATCCAATCTAAAATCAATCATATCCATGAGCTAAGTGTAATCCCACAATTATAAAAGATAATATAGAACATCTCGAAGATGTAGTAATTGTGGAGAATGTCAAGAAGTAGACACAACGTCACAGTGTTCGTAATTACAGCGTTTTATGGTGGAGGGAGCAGTTATTAAAAGTGTCAAGGACCATAAACAATTTAAGTTTTCGAAAGGAAATTCATCATCAACTATTGGACATAGGCCTCTCCCATGACACGCTACTAAGCTCAGTCTTCGATTGTTCTCATCCAACCCCTGCCCAGCCCGCTTCCTTACGAACATCATATCATCGCCTCACATAGTTCCAGAATGTCCTACATTAAAAGCTAAAATAATATAATCTTACATAAGCCGGTACACCTCCTTCTCCAGTAGTGGTATCACCGCCTGCCTCTGTGTGGGAACTCCAGTTGATTTCGAGGTAGTTGAAGATCGCATACGTGAAGACTTCATCAGTGGCCAGCACCATTTGGAAGGAGTTTGTCTGGAAATCACAAAGATAAAGTTTTTCTTTTCTCTCAATTCTACGAATTCCATATCTGGGGTACCAGACGATAATTGGGATTGCACCCATATGTTACAAATTTTACCAAATGTTCATATAAAGGGCTACGCTTCAACATTTTTGATGCGAACGGCTAAGAAGTGATACTCCCTGCCTGCGGATTTGTTTCTGAAACGCTATAATCAGGACCATTTTAATGCGATAGGCATTAAATTAAATATCTAAGCAAGTATTCTTCATCATGGTCTGCACATGGTCTTCACTTCCCATCAGGTGAGATGGTTGGTGGACAAATTATTGCCTATCAACTATAAAACAAATTGCTCTTGCAAAAATTGCGTTGAAGCTTACCATAAAGAGTGAGTTGTCGATACCACCAGCGAAGGACATGTTCTTCCAGGTGATGGTTATGGCATGTTTCGGACGGAAGGTCTCTGCACCGATCACACCCTCCCGGATGTCCCAGGTCACTCTCTCGCGCATCTCCACGCCAAACTGGTCGGTACGGGTCTGGAGAGAGGATTGTCATGTTAAAATTGGGTAAAAAAACCAATAGCATCTAACATAATACTAAATCTTGGTAAAATGACGAGATATTGTTCTGGATTTTGCTAAATAGTGTGAATATAGGGTGAAAGGGACAGTTTCCTGCAAACTGAGTGCTCAGTCACCGATACTGAACCACATTTACAAATAAATTCTTTCAGGAAATGTAAATAAAAAATGGTTTCCTCATACATAATTGTATGATCGAGGTTAAAATTCTCTTCTTCCTGAAATAATTTCTTTGTGAAAATTAGCCAGTTTTTGACTGAGAAACCTCTATTAATCAATTACCGGAAAACTGTCTCACACCCTTTATATTAAGGTTTAATAATAATACTGTTTAACTTGAAAATTCTGCTAAAGTTTACCTGCAAATCCCTATCCATTCTGAAGTAAACCCCGGGTCTTCTTTGATCAGGGTCTTCGGGCCTCATGCTGCCGATCCGACACTTGCTGAAGAAGATCCCGATGAAAGAAGGGTCGTTGACACTGGGCCAGTCGCGGACAGGGAACGAGAGGGGGTAGGTGTAGTGGTCGGGGGGGTCGCTGAAGTAGATGTATCCATTCATCGAGAGCTAGAAGAAACAAACTTGAATGAGTATAAAGAGTGAGGAGACATCACACACCATGTCAGAGTCATGTTAACTGTGCTATTAGGCGGATTTAACTGACGCTAAGGTTAATGGTGTCGTTCGTTATTTCGAAAGACCTCTGGATCAAAAGAATGAGTAGGTATACGTTTGATGAAAGCAATGAAATATGCACTAATTTCAGTTTGGGTCAAGATTGACATGACTCTAAACTATATCCTAAATTTGGTTTAGAAACTTATGCCTAATTATTACCCGCTTATATGGTTGAAGCATTTCTTAGTCTTAATATAAAAACTACCTAGCTTTACGAATACCTATTTTTTATCCAAGAGAAATTAATAGATTTCGACTGGTAAGTGTATTTTGTACCAAGTTTAATGCCCTACCCGTGTGTAATTAAATCTGAACCCGAAGAAGGGCAGCTGGAAGTTGAAGTTCTTGTGGATCTGAGGAGTAGAAGTGTGGATGTCCCGCTGGTAGTCGCCGATGTTCTCGTTGCCTCCCTGGTCGTAGAACCAGTACAGGAAGTTGCCCCTGATCTGCTGCAGACGGGCTTGGGTGACGACGTATGGCTGGCCATTGTTCTGGTACGTTGTGGCTGGCAGCACTCTCCCGTCGATGTGAGCTGGAAGTATGAGATTGTGATGAAGATGATAAACAGTTCACTTGCGAGCATGAAATGTGCAATTGTTCCGAAATGTCAAGGAAAACAATATAATTATTACCACATTCAAAATAACGGATGATCGAAGAAGTATTTTGTCATGGACGGTAGGTATAGGTACAATATGTAATATCATAGAAATTGGTTGAAATATATTGTTACATACTGGTTTTTAAAACTTTGAATTAGAATTTCCCATTATTATTTAGACAAGAAAAAAATTATGGCGCAAGCCTAAATGTGGACAAATCTATACTTCTATACTAATACTTAATATTATAAAGAGGACAGATTTGTATTTTTTTTGTATGTTTGTAACGAATAAACTCAAAAACTGCTAAACCGATTTCAAAACTTCTTTCTCCGTTGGAAAGTTACATTCACCTTGAGTAACATAGGTTACTTTTTACAGCGGGAAAGTACTTCATTTCCACGGGAAAACTTATTTAGCAGCGGGTGACACCGCTGACAGAAAGCTATATTCAGAGTTATATTTAATTTTATATCTTTGCTGCATCTTTACCTGTTCTTTACGAAAGCTCTACGTTTTTCTCAGTCGTGTTTATTAGTTAAATACCTATTTTATATAATTTTCCAAATAAAACATTTTTCATCCGTTAAATTACATCGTTTATTTTACCACGGTATCGATCGCCTTCGTCCCCGATATGATAAGCTATCACTTATTATCGACTGAGAGATTCCAGTGTAGGGTGATGTCAACATTATACCTCGCAAAGCCCCTTTGTTTTAATGTTAATACAATAATGAACCTGACTTGTATGTATTCATTCATCTTTATTCTATCCTGGAGGAATGAATAAATGAGCACAATGATAAAGTGGTTGCAAAGGTTACAAACGAAGAAGGTTGCAGTAACGAAGGTTGCAGGAACGAAGGTTGTTTATATGCCGGCCTGGGAGCGAGAGAAAAACATAAATGTGCCAGCTACATTTCCTCCCAGGCATGCTGTAAAATCCAGCTATGGGATCCGAGGGTTTTAGTATATTGTAATTTAGGGGATGGGTTGACAACCTGTCACTACAGCAATATACCTACAAATCAATCTTAAATAACCCTCAAAACTTTGTCAGACGTGGCGGAACGACCTTTGTTTAGGTCGTTTACACGGTGCCTGAGGCGTGATGATATGTATGTATGTACAAACGAAAAATCCTGCAAAAATGGGACAAGTCTCGATGACAATAATAATTTGCAAAGAATACTATTCTTGTATCTAGGTTAGGTACTAGGGTATAAATTAGCAGTAGCTACTTCTTAATTAATTTACGGTTCCAATTAACTTGACTGTAGTGTAGAAATCATTTAAGACAATTTTAAGAGTTTTGTCGCTTGTAATGTAACAATCAAGCCGAAAATAAATATTCATTGATCCATCATCTTGTATCAGTCCACTGCTGGACACAGGCCTCTCCCATGGCACGCCACTCAGCTCGATCTTCAGCCGTTCTCATCCAATTTGTGGCCGCTTTTTTACGAATATCATCGCTCCACCTGGTTTCAGGACGTCCTATACTACGTTTGCCTTTTGGTATCCACTCGTCTGCCCCAACGGCCATCAGTTCTACAACAGATGTGACTTCAGACTACTAACTCTCTGAGCTACGTCGGTAACTCTGGTTTGATGTCGGATAACTTCGTTTCGTATCCCATCTCTCAGAGAAACACCAAGCATAGCTCTCTCCATGGCTCGCTGGGCGACCTTAAATTTGTGGACCAGTCCCACCGTAAGAGGCCACGTCTCAGCTACGTAAGTCATAACCGGTAGGACGCATTGATTGAAAACTTTCGTTTTCAGGCTTTGACACATAGGCTATGAAGACCTGACGAAGTTTTTCATTGTTAAGGATTAAAATTAAAGTTCGTGAAAATGTAGTGAAAAGACATATTAGTTGGTCGGTAGGTACACCTACAGCTTACTAATATCAGCTCCTTCAAGTAGGTACTATAATTTATCATTTCATGTAGGACGATACCTCCTCCGATCTTCGCATTATTTGATGTAAATTTTTTACTATACGATCATGTCAATTTTATACTAGTTTTGCTGATGCTGATTTCAGATTGCATTTGTTCAAGAGTATGTGTTCGTTGCTAAAAATAGAAATATTGATACTAGCCACATGAACCATTGATTTTTCAGTCAATCTAAAGCCCTAGAATTAAGTGACACCTTATGCAATAAAATGTCTTTTGCAGTTTATTTTGTAATGTCTAAAACAGGTACATCTTATCTGTTGTTACTATAGCTTGATGTATCAGGATGTATAGATATAACAGCTACTCATATACTGTACTCATATTTGTTTGACGTAGATAACATTATGATTAATGAAACATTCTTAGTATTACTGTTATCAAAGAATACTTCTGTTGTGACTAATTTATTATTTTACTCTTCAATACCTTGTGTAACCATAGCTAAATATACGTCTCATTCATAATTTTCAGGTAGATCTACTTCAGTATATATACATATGCCTTTAAATGTAATTCTTACTATATCAATTCGTTTAATAATATGTGACCCAAAAACTGAAGCCTTCAGCAAACTTTGATGAAGTCATTAAAATTTTACATCTTCTGAAATTTTGAAACAACTTGTTTGCCTAGATAACAGACGTGGCCCTTATCTTAATTTATTTAGTTGCACCTACTATAACCCTATCTCTGATAAAAGTTTAATTTTTACCTACTTTACTGAATTTAGCCACGCTTCTACAATTAGCCGAATAATAGGCGCTAGGTGCGGCCTTTATCATGGTTGCTAAATCATTTTTGATAACGCTGGGTAGTTTGTAACCTCAATTACTTTTATACAGTTAAAACTTCCCGATCATCACATTACTTACGTATATTTGATGTATTTTTTTACATGGATTTTGTATAATTTAGTTTAGCTATTTGACTTTGTGATTGTGTCAATGAACGCGCGGCTTTATTTGATCAATGATTAAATCTTACTCATCAACTTTGTTGAGTCACACTTTGCAGGAGATTATGCGTAAAACTATGTGTAACCTATCTGCACGCATTTTATTTATGTTGCTGTGTTTAGCGACGTAATGCTATGGGATGAAGTTGATAATTATGAAAATTTTGTTACATTTTCATTACTGATTAGGAAAAACCAAATATTTGCTTACCATATTGATCATAAGTTTGCCCGGTTGTACTAGGTGGCATCAACAGTTGCCTCTCGCTTAGGCCATCGTTGACCTCTGCGTTCGGGTCGAGATCCACTGATTGCAAATTGACTATTTCATCTCCAGTGAAAGCATCATCTTGCTGATACTTTCCACTTCTTACAAGAAGTGGTTCAGTGTCTGACAGCACTTCAACTGCTTCCACCGGTTGCTCTTCTTCTATAGGGTCTTCAGATTTAACTGTTTCTTCCACGTTATCACCAACTACATCAGTGTCTATTGTATTAGCCACAACATCACTTACAGTTCTTTCATCTTCATTCACTATAACGTCTTCTTGTCCTTTAACACTTACACTAATTAAAAGTACAATTAAAGCTATTTTTATCACACCCATTGTTCTTGTGTCACTTTTTCTTTTTCATGATATGAGACTGATTTTCTTATCAGTTTTTTTCTTTATATTTGACGGCAGGTGCACAAGTGTAGTTGGCGTACACTGGGCACAGGTAAGTGGTGTACTCATTGATATGAGCTTATCTTATGTGTGATAAGATAGTGAATAGGAACGAGGTGCGCCAAATTCTTTGTCCTAATCCATGGAGCCCTATTTAGGGTTTTATTGATATAACCTATTTTGCGCTCTATAATTATCTTCCATAATTCTAGATTCCTATTAAATCTATCAAGGACCACAATCGGTTTATTCGAATTGATTTTAAAAAGACCTTTGTTTCACAATTATAAAGGAAGTTGCACAAAAGACATTTAAAAAATACGTAATAGTTAACGATTAAAAATCCAAATTCACAATTTTCATTCGAAACACTGTCCGCGAAATGCGTTACTAAGTCATTCAGATCTTTTATATAGTTAACGCTATCAAATTATGTCCCAGTATCAGTATTTTACTTCGACCTTTTACCTCGTATGGAAGCATAATGTCTGATTACAACTGATAATTTTGAATCAACAGTTGGTATAAACATCATAACATACAAATTGCATTTGATTTATGTTTAAAAAGTAAATGTACAGGATGTAAGGAGCAGCATCCCACAAACGTTGATTAGTCAACGATACTGAACAACTTTCACCAGAAACTTCTTTCAGAAACTGATAAAATATTCCATACAAAATGCACCTTGATCAGAAAATCTGTGTGGAGAAGCCATTTTTGATTGATTATTCAATATGTATATTTAGCTTGCCCTAATTCAGGATAGGCTTTTGCCTTTCGGGACATCATGAGCTTGCCCTAATTTAGGATAGGCTTTTGCCCCTTGGGACATCATGAGCTTGCCCTAATTCAGGATAAGCTTTTGCGCCTCGGGACATCATGACCTGATGATGATAACTATTCAGTTCCTGCAGAAAAATAAATCGAAGGATCTGTAGCCGACAGATGGCGCCGCATCAAGAAACACAATCCTGAAACGCGGTATCGAAGTTTTCTCAGCGATATACAAGTACTAAACTTGTCCGGTTGGACTTCGGTCCCCTGGTCACAACACCCGACCTACCCTTTTCCCAACCATCATCACTAAGCCAATTGGCTTTAACCTTTAACTCCTAAAGATCTAAACGAAAACGATCTTTAGAGAAAAACTTAAAATGCTAAAAGTAGCTATTTTCATAAACGTATATAATCGCACCTTTATCCCTAATGGGGTAGGCAGAGCGTAAACGACCCAAACAAATGTCATTCCGCTACGTCTGACAAAGTTTTGAGGGTTATTTAAGATAGATTTGTAGGTATATTGCTGTATACCTACCTACAAATATTTTCTATTCTATTATAGTAACATGTTGTCAGCCCATCGTCTAAATTACAATATACTGAAACCCTCGGATCTGTTCGCTGGTTTTACAGCATGCCCGGGAGGAAATGCCGCAAGGAAATTTTTGCAATAAGACCGCCTATATTGTACTGTCACGTTTGTTCCTTTTTATTTCTGTTTGTGTTTCTTTGTGCAATAAAGACTTTTGTATTGTATTGTGTAAATGCAGCTGGCACATTCTATGTCCTTTCTCTCGCTCCCAATTCAGCATGGCAATATTTTCATTATAAAGATAAATATGTATTCTATATTTTAGAATTGAATGAGAAACCACGTTACTTAAACTAAAAAGAGGTCCTTTCAGTTTGCTCTAATCAATAAGGCAGGCTTTATCAGTTGATGACATGTTGTTTTCCGATAAATAGAGTAAAGGTACCTACTAGAATGATAACAGGTTTAGCAAAATGATTCACGGTGTTCACTTGTTTTTCAGTAACCGGAAACACCATTACCGGAAGGTAAAGATTACTCATCGTTTCGGCATGTAGGGAATTTATTTTTAGGGAATTGCAACTATTTTTGTGTAGAAGTCGTCTCTACCCAGATCTTCTCCCTAGTCTTATCCCTTATCTCACGGGGTTGGCTACATAATTAGGTAGGAGTACAGGTACCAAACCCTCGGCTGCGGCGAGGCCCACGGGATAATTTGTTCGCTCTTCCAAAGTGCAGAACTAATATCCTTAAACACTCGCCAGTTGTCACAGCAGCGTCGCGGATTTTAAATGAGATATCGAAGGACATAGATTTATTAAATTGTTCACTGACTAAATTCACAGAAGCGACATTAATGTTTCTATGCGAGAATAATGGTTGAACATTTTTTATTTTTCTAATGAGTAGTACTAAACTTAACATGAAATATACCTATTTATTGTGAATGTACATTATCATTATGTAATATTGTCTAATTTTAATTGTGATAATCTACTAAAAAGTGACCATATTCTAATTCATATATCTGACAATTGTTTTATAAGTTTGACAAAATCGATTTAAAAATATCTGACTGTTAATATTGACGGTAAAATTTAAAGTATGTACTTAGGAAATTTATTTTAGTGTTAAGCATAGTTAATTACAATACAATACAATACAAGATACTTTATTGCACAAAGAAACACAAATACATACAGCAGAAAAGTAAGGAGCAAAACAGTACAATATAGGCGGCCTTATTGCTAAAGCAGCAATTTCTACCAGGCAACCTTTGGGTAGTAGGATACTACCCAAAATAATAATTAATTAGGTGCAAACCTGTTATGACTTCACAGTCATAACAGGTTTGCACCTAATTAATTATGGTTCACACTTGAATGTGTAATTTATAAATAAATGAAATGAAATGAAAGGTGACTGAACGAGGGTACTGGTTTTTACACAGATTGGCTGCCATCTGACATCTGCAACCCAGAATGGAAACCAGACCCAATCCTCTCTACCCAGATATCACAATTATAATATGGATAAAATCAAATGACACGCGCGCTAACGTTATTTGTGTGAAAAAAGGAAAATATAGCTAGGATGAAAAAAACTACATTAATCTATTTAGTATAGAGCTCATAAAGCTTTTTTTTTTTCAAATTAAATGTAGGTACACCTTCATCATAAATTGTATAAGTTGTTCTTCGATGCTGGACTGGGAGCGAGAGAAAATAATATAAAATGCATACATTTTTGCAATTCCTCCCGGGCATGCTGTAGAAACCAGCTAAGGGATCCGAGGGTTTATGTATATTGCAATTACGGCGATGGGCTGATAACCTATCACTACAAAATCTATCTTAAATAACCCTGAAAACTTTGTTAGACGTGGTGGAACGACCTTTGTTTAGATCGTTTACGCTCTGCCTACGTGATAAAGGCGTGATTATATAAATGTATATAAATTTCATAAACTAGCAGTTTAAAAACCTGCACAACTATACGAAATTTCATGAAAAAGCGTGTACAATTACCCGACAAAACTTCATCATCGGTTTGGAGCGGCCGTGTTCTACTAAAGGGGTTGTTGATATGTACGTGGGACACTCAGAAAGATTTGCGACACTAAAAAAAATTGTTCTACAGGTACATATATTTTTATTAAATATTTTCAAAGTACTCTCCACCAGCCTCTATACAAAGATTCATGCGTCTGAACCAGTTTTCAAAACACTTTTTCCAGTCCGCCGTAGACACCTCGTTTACAGCCTGCTCGAACGCAGCCAGCGCATCTTCCGGCGACGAAAATTGTATCCCCTTGAGCTGATTTTTTATATTTGGAAATAAAAAGAAGTCACACGGTGCTAGATCAGGGCTGTAAGGAGGGTGACCCAGGAGTTTGACTGGTGTGCTGTCCAGGAAGTCCCTCGTTTTGAGCGCGGTGTGTGCAGGCGCATTGTCGTGGTAGAGCAGTAGTCCGCGGAGCCCTGTGTTTGGTCGCTTGTTGCTCACAACAGAAAAAACTTCTGGTAAACATTTGGTTGTATACCATTTGGCGTTAATGCTTCTTTGATCTCGTAAGGGAATTGAGGCCAAGTGGCCAGTCAAATTAAAAAAGCTGGCGATCAAAATCTTCCCCCCGCTTCGAGATCGCTTCACTTTGGTAGGCGTTAGTTCATTTTGAAACACCCAAACTGTCGACTGGCGCTTGGTTTCTGGATCGTATTGATAAATCCAGGACTCATAACCTGTTACGATGTCGTAAACACGCCGAGTCGAGCCTGCTTCAAATTTGTTCAGCATATCACGGCACCATTCCACCCGGGCCTGCTTCTGAGCGTCGGTGAGGTAGTGCGGTACCCAGCGCGATACTATCCTCCTCACGCGAAGATGCCCTTGTAGAATCTCGTGAACGCTTCCCGATCCAATGTTTAATATGTGCTGAATCTCCTGATATGTAATTCGCCTATTATCTTGGATTAAATTTTTCACGACTAGCACGTTTTCTTCCGTAATAGCCGTCAAAGGGCGACCGCTTCTTTCTTCATCCCCCAAGGTTGGTCGACCGCGCCTAAATTCGTTATACCAACGATACACGGTTGCCTTGGAGGGGCTTTCATCCAAAAATGCCATTTGAAGTCTATCGAACGATTCATCCGGTTTCAGGCGACACTTGAAATCGTAAAAAATCATAGCTCTAAAATGTTCCCGGCGCAGATCCATTTTTCAGTAAGACACGATACTTTGAATTGGCTCGCAAAAAATGTGGAGGGAAATTTTGAAAATGGAACACACAAATTTTTACTTACACTTAATCATATTTTCAAAAAAGATTCTAACCGGCCAGTCTGCCATATATAAAAACTGTTTATCGCAATACTTTCTGAGTGGCCTGGTATTTATGAAATCAAATGACTCGAGCGTTATCGTTATTTGTGTTTGTGTGCAAAAAGAAAAATATCGGGTGAGGAGAAAAAAAATATCTCCATGAATCTATTTGTGCTTATGTATAGTAGTGTCTAAAACTTACCTTGATCAAGAAAAAAATATGATGAGGGTGTATATTTAATTTTAAAAAAAGAAGCATAGTTATAGTTAGTAGTTATATAGGTATAGAGTACCTAGGTCCTAGATCATAAAGCTTCTTTTTTTAAAATTAAATATACACCCTCATCATATTTCTTTCTTGATCAAGGAAAGTTTTAGGTACAAATGGGTATATTAGTAAAAAATGGGCTCGATTCTAGATTCCACCGGATAAAACTAAAATTAAAATCTATCTGTCACTTTCAAAATAATAAAATTGAAAAAGTACAGGCGATTTATACTCTATTGTTTTACACTTTGCCCGCTACATTTCGACGCGCTTTTGCACGTTTCTCCAGTATTTCTGTCAATTTTATCCGCCGTCATATATCATAAAACCACAGACTACAAAAAAAACTGGAGGGAATAGATCTTCTGTCCTTTTCCAATGTTTAAGTCTGAAAGTGACAAATAGATTTTATTTTAGTTTTAGCCGGCAAATCTAGAATCGAGCCCAATATGTTTTATTTATAGCCTTCACTTAAAGTATATAATTAGGTATTTAAAGTAAAGGCTATTAAGAAAGAAAGTTCCAGAAAGATAGCTCGGACACTCCTAACTACTATGTCATTTCGGTCACACATCGACAGACGGCATGTAGTATTATATATGATATTATGTACTATTCAAAAGTCAAAGTCAAATTATTTATTTCCAAATAGATTCCTAAGAACACTTTTAGAAAGTCACAAGCGAGTCTATTACAAAAAAAATTATATCTGTGTCACTAAATAAAATAAAACTATATCACAATGAAGAAGAAGCATGAGAAACTCGCACTTTGCGCCCCTCCCCTCGTTTTATCTTATTAAGAATATTTAATCTTATCGTTTTATCTTTTGTCCTTTTTGTTCAAAATAGGGTTTGTGACCGCAATGTGTGCCAATTTCTTAGGCTTCACTGAAATATCAGAGCTCCATACATCTTTGTCATTAGTATAGTCATCTAACTTATAATAGGCTTTCCGACATAATGTGTTTTTATAGTATCTTTAAATTGATTTTCTGACAAATTTAATATATGGTCAAGTATTTTAAGTTATATATTCTGTGCCAGTAGGTAACAAAGTGTTTGTTGAGGTATCTTATTTTCTTATCGTATAATACCAACTCTCTAGATACGTATTCTATACTGGGTGTAAGGGACAGCGTCTCGTAAACTGATAGAGGTAAGGTACCTCAGTCAACAAAACCGAATAACTATCAGCAGGATCTTTTTTCAGAAAGTGAAAAAATATATTTGATTTTCCATACAAAATGACAACCTCGATCAGACAATTTACAAATTCTTTTCCATACATGGAAAAGTAATTTTCTTTTTCATACATACATATAATCACGCCTTTATCCCAAGTGGGGTAGGCAGAGCGCAATCGACCTAAACAAAGGTCATTCCGCCACGTCTGACAGAGTTTTGAGGGTTATTTAAGATAGATTTGTAGGTATATGGCTGTAGTGACAGGTTGTCAGCCTATCGCCTAAATTACAATATACTGAAACCCTCGGATCCCTTAGCTGTTTTTACAGCATGCTCGGGAGGAAATACAGCTGGCACGTTCTACGTTTTTCTCTCGCGGACTGGGAAGTCCAGCATGGAAGAATTTTTTTTCATTTCCTGAAAAATCTTTCTGCTGATAGTTGTGCAGTGTCGTTGACTGAGCAACCCCTATCAGCTTGCGGCACTCTGTCCCTTACACCCCGTATATAGAATGGAATATTTAACAACAAGGGCCTGTTATAAAGCTACAGTTTACAAATTACCAGTAAAATACGATGTTCATTGCGTATACGGTTAGTGTTGTCACAAAACAGACTTCTACTCTTATTTTTTTACGGTCCATGCAGCTAGATTGTGGAACACTCTTCCGCATACTGTCCGCGATAGTCCGTCAATCGCTGTCTTCAAGAAATCTATCCCTAAGTAATCCATAGTATATATATTTATATATTGTATGTATTTATATGTATTGTATATATTTATTTATTATTAATATCTATTCTATTCAGGATAAGTATATATTTGTATTCTTGTCATTGTGGTACTAACCAGTATATGTTTAGTGAAATTAGATAAAATATTTAAATTGTGCACGTCTTACATTACGTTTTATGCTATCACACTTTTATTAGGTCTGCTGTAAGAAATTTCTTTGTAGAAATAAGCAGTGCCTGTTGTGTCTTAATTCCTTATGTAATTGTATTGTGTATGTTTATGTGCACAATAAACTGTTAAATAACTAAATAAAATAAATTGAATCTCGCTAGTATCGTACAGCTACTTGTACATGTACATCCATGGTCTAGTGGTCTGAGCCATGGGCTTCTGATCCGGAGGTCGTGGGTTTGATTGCGACGAGGGAAACACAAAGTTTAATGTATCACTTTAAGAGATTTTCCCCTGTTAGGACAAGCTGCAAGTTGCAGGTTGAATCACCGATTGTCCAAAAAGAAAAAGGATTACGTAAGGGCACGTTAAGCCATCGGTCCCGGTCTCTGTCTTTGATAGTGTTTGTTACGTTACACTTGTACGTAGTATTATAGTTACTCTGTGGTTACACAAACCTTGACAGACGCCTATTTATTAGCTGTCATGTTAAGGTGTAATATGAAAGAAAGAAAATCATTAATTCGTTTCGGGCAGGATTCGAACCTGCGTCTCTGGAATGACATATGAAATAAAATAGCATTGTACATACATACATAAATATAATCACGCCTTTATCCCTGATGTATGGGTAGGCAAAGCGTAAACGACCTAAGCAAAGGTCGCTCCGCCACGTCTGACAAAGTTTTGAGGGTTATTTTAGATATATATTTGTAGGTATATTGCTGTAGCGATAGGTCCAGTCTAAAAGTCCATCGCCTAAATTACAATTCATTCAATTCTAATACAGCTGACACATTCTATGTTTTTCTCTCACTCCCAGGCCAGCGTGGAAGAATAGAAATAGCATTGTGAGTGTTAAAAATCCTCAAAAATATGTATGTTTAAAAACTCCGACGCCTGTGTTCATCGGGTCGTACGTCGACTAAAAAAACCACGTTGAATGTCGAATTTTGTTAGTTATGTGTAAAATTGTATTGAGTGTTGTGGTGGGTGCAAAACAAACTCTCGCGCACGGCACTAATTCAGCCAATTTACAGACGTCTGCGATAGTTTTCAGCTGTAACTAATACATTGACGGTTTAGTGCACGAACAATATTTTACTGCTTGTGTCTTAAGAGCGTTGGATATCAAAACGTTTTATTTTAAAACAATGCTTATGCTGGGATACGTTCGGAAATATTTGTAGTTATTATTCTTTATTAGCAAAGTGACGCCGAATAAAGTTACATTTTTTTTTAAAAAACGTGGATTTGAAAAAAGTTTGTATCTTTGTTCGGTGTCACTTACGAGATTTTACCAAGAGGAATTTTGACTATTCTATTATTATGACCTGTCGATTTGCATAAGTTTCATCCATCTGTGACCGCGAAATTTTTTAATAAAAAATTTCAAGGATATGCCAAAAGTCGGCATTTTAACCAAACTAATAGCAATACGGAGTGTAAGGGACAGAGTTCCGCAAACTGATAGGGGTTGCTCAGTTAACGGAACTGAACAATTGTCAGCAGGATTTTTTTTTCAGGAAGTTAAAAAAATACTTGCTTTTCCACACAAATTGTCTGATCGGGGTGGTCGTTTTGTATGCGAAGTTCTTGTTTTTTTCATCCTTAAAGAAATTCCTGGTGATAGTTGTTCAGTTTCATTGACTGAGCAACCCCTATAAGTAAGCGGGACGCTGTCCCGTACGGTATAATATTATTTGGTAAAAATCTGGATATTAACCTGAAAATATTCCGACGCCTGTACTCGAACGCACACCTAAGGTTAAATTCACTTGACTACAAGTGTATTCGTCAATAGGCTGATTGTTAAGCACCTAGTTATAAGCGGCCAGCTCTTGCACTCGCCATTACGAAGTCAGCCGCTGCACTGAACTGCAGTTTTTGAACGTATTTTTTTATTTGACATATTTTGAATTTCGAACATGCCTTGCGGAGGTTGCGGTGATAGTGAGTATTTTGTTTATTTTTTATGTGACTGCTATGCTTTTGTTTTCAATATGCCCATACGGTGTGTGACAGCTACCTGCAAACTGTTAGGGGTCGCTTAACTGAACAACTGTAACAAATAAATTCTTTCAGAAAATTAAATGCCCCTTACATACAAATTGTCTGATCGAGGTGATTAATAAAAGGAATTTCTATCATTTCGTGGGATGCTGTCTCTTAAATCCAGTATAAATTAAATTCCCTACGAAAATTTTAGATCACATTTTTTTTTACGTAAATTAAACTGCTGTGCGGGATAATTATATGCTATTTTCGTACAATGCTCCAGGTAATTCGTTGATAACAATTTACTAGTGACCGATACTTTAAGCAACGAGTTTGAGATAACATTAGTATTATAATACTACATTTTTTTAACTGCTTTCGTAGTTTAGTGGTCAGAGCCAGGGGGGAACACATAGTTGATATTTGTAAATTTATCACTTTGTGAAGTTTTTCCCAGTTTGATTAGGACATTGCAGGCTGAATCACCTGATTGTCCGAAAAGTAAAAGGATTCCGTGCTTTGGAGGGCACGTGTCCGAAGAACTCTGGTGTCAGAGTTTTCAAACCCACAGCTACTAGGCCTCTTACATGGTTTGAGTAACGATCAATATCAAAGACAGCGACCGGGACCGACGGCTTAACGTGCCCTCCGGAGCACGGAATCCTTATATTTTTCGGACGTTCAGGTGATTCAGCCTGAAATGTCCTAACCAAACTGGGGAATACCTCACAAAGCGCTAAATAGCCAAATATCAACTTTGTGTTCCCCCCCTGGGAATCGAACCCAGGACCTCCGGTTTGTAAGCCCATGGTTCTGACCAATAGACCACGGAGGCAGTTCAAGTGTTAACTTGGGACTGTGGAGTCCCGAACTAAAAAAAAATCGCTCATGAGCTGACGCTGATCAACTGCGGGTCAAAATAAAGACTAATAATAATATCGAAAAATATTTATACAGTTCAGAAAATTGCAATAGTTACACTGTGATACAGGAAAAACATATTAACGATGCGGACATCGATAATTTAGCAAGATAGCCACTAATACTAAACAAAATTATTTTTTTTAGATATTATTTTATACTTATTTAGTACTGCTGCCATGCTGGACTAGAAGCGAGAGAAAAACGCAGAATGTGCCAGCTGCATTTCCTTCCGGGCAAGCTGTAAAATCTAGCTAAGGGATCCGAGAGTTTCAGTATATTGCATTTTAGGCGATGGGCTGACAACCTACAGCAATATATCTACAAATTGATCTTAAATAACCCCCAAAACTTTGTCAGACGTGGCGGAACGATCTTTGTTTAGGTCGTTTATGCTCTGCCTCCCCCATTAGGGATAAAGGCGTGATTATATGAATGTATGTATTATTTTATAGCCCCCGCGATTCCGCCATTTTGGTAACTTACAATCATAGATGAAAATGTTGGAAAACACAACAAATATCACATCTCCGCGGGTGCATTTTTTCATTGGCATGTCGTCTTCCATGCTGGACTGGGACCGATAGAATTACGTAGAATGTGCCAGCTGCACCTCCTCCCGGGCATGCTGTAAAAACCAGCTAAGGGATCCGAGGGTATATTGCAATATACAGTTCTATCTTCACCCTCAAAACTTGTCAGACGTGACGGAAGAACCTATGTTTGGGTCGTTGACGCTCTGCCTACCCCATTAGGGATAAGGGCGTGATATTATGTATGTATGTATGTCGTCTACATATATAACTCGATGCCATGGATCCATGGAGTCCGGCCGCTAAAGGTTTTCTGCACGATGTATCTAGTCGTCTCATCGATGCATCCAGTGACCCGAGTGATCCGGGAAGCAGGCAGTTTCTTTGCCCACAGAATACATACATACATATAATCACGCCTTTATCCCTAATGGGGTAGGCAGAGCGTAAACGTTCCGCCTCGTCTGACAAAGTTTTGAGGGTTATTTAAGATATTTGTAGGTATATTGCTGTAGTGACAGGTTGTCAGTCCATCACTTAAATTACAATATACTGAAATCCTCGGATCCCTTAGCTGATTTTTACAGTATGTTCGGGACGAAATGTAGCTGGCAATTCTATGTTATTTCTCTCGCTCCCAGGCCAGCATGGAAGAAATACAGAATAAACCTAGCCATTGAGAGAGGCCAGCCTCCTTGGAACCCTGCCTCGATGTAACGTTTTGAAAAAAAAAAGAAATATTTATAAAATGTTATTTTTTTAATTGACCCTTGCAATTGTCCTATAAATACAATTTTTCATAACAGAATTATCATAGGTAGGTAAAAGTGTAAGGCCCGTATTTATAAAGCGATCTCAAAATTGAGAGATTTGACAGGTCATAATGTACTGAAATTACATTTTTGATACGAACTCAAACTCGCTGTTAGTCTCAAGTGCTGATAATAAATTCGGGCCAAAGTTGTTAATTGTAAAATATTTAGTGGCAAAGTTTTTTTATAACAATGGTTTTAAATTAAATTAATATTCATATATTTTTACGTGGTCGTATATTATGAATGTTAATTCATAATTCAAAAACATTAGAAGCCACCTTCATGTACCTAAGAGCAGCAACACACAGGCGTCACTTACTGCGCGCAAGGTTGCGCTCAACACGCTGTCAATGCTTTTTGCATTGCCTACAACACACATGCGTCAACTTACGCTCTACGCGCGCGTAGAGATAAACTCTTTGTCGGCGCACGCGCCAGTACGCGCGCGTAAAGCGTAAGGTAACGCATGTGTGTTGTAGGCAATGCAAAAAACACTGCGAAAACAACTTTGCGCGTTTAGTAAGTGACGCCTGTGTGTTGCTGCCCTTACTGTTATTCTTAAAACTGTTAATTACCATGGGACCGTCTACACAAATGCATGTTTAAAGTTTATCATAGTTAGTGCAACAAAATGCTCCGCAACGTGAGCTGCGCAGGCGCATGAGACTCCAGTTTCGCGTGTTTTGGTTCAAATAGTTTAGAGAAACTCCACGATTTGACCTAAACCTCGTACATGCGTGTTTGTAAACAATTATTGTAGCTAGGTTTCTGCACACATTCTGGAATTAGGTTTTACGTGGAACATAAAAAAATGCAATATTGCGTAGGTACTATTCAATAAATAAATAAATAGTTTAAATACTTTGCTGTGCAGAATAGAGAGATAGATAAATTTATCATTGTACCTAATTGACATACCACTAGCAGAAATTTTGTGTCTTTCAAGTCCAAAATAAGAGACGAAAAATGTCCAGTGCAGGGTTGCCTCAGTGAGAGGGTATGTGCCATACTAACAACATACATACATACATATAATCACGCCTTTATCCGTAATGGGGTAGGCAGAGCGTAAAGGACCTAAACTTAGGTCGTTACGCCACGGCTGACAAAGTTTTGAGGGTTATTTAAGATAGATTTGTAGGAATGTTGCAGCAGTGACAGGTTCTCAGCCTGTCGCCTAAATTGCAATATACTGAAACCCTCGGATCCCTTAGCTAGTGTTTACAGCATACCCGGGAGAAAATGCAGCCGGCACATTCTATGTTTTTCTCTAGCTCCCAGTCCAGCATGGAAGAATACTCATGGTTTGTACTTACGACGACGCTTGACATTGAGATGGAGGATGGAGAATTGATACCCATTCCTAGAACCCACCCACCATTGGCCGTCTTACTATACGAAGATACTGGGTATTGCTATTCCGATCCGGCACCATACATGCAAATCCTTAAAAATACGGGGTGTAAGGGACAGCGTCCCGCAAACTGATAGGGGTTGCTGACCACCTCAATTAGACAATTTGTATGGAAAAGCCAATTTCTTTTTTCTAACTTCCTGATAGAATTTTTCTGGTGATGGTAATTCAGTTTCGTTGACTGAGCAACCCCTATCAGTTGCGGGACGCTGCCCCTTACACTTAATTTAAGGTAGGTGTAAGAAATTTACATAAAGGCGTACCTCGCCATCAAACTTTTAAGTTTGGCGAGTAGATATTAGTTATAAAAATGTACTTAAATTTAGTTTAATAAATAAAAAAAAAAACGGTTTATTGATCAGTAAAATGTGCACTTTGTCCCCAGGTTGCAAGTGCACAGGCAGCCAGTGCAGTGCGTCGTGCAAGTGCGATGCGTCGTGCACATGCGCGTGCAAACGAGCCACCGACAAGCCTGCCTCCACTCCCAAGAAGTGACTGAAGCATGAGCGAACAAGCTGTTAGAATAAGCATTCTGTAATCTTTTCCGTGTAATGTTAAAATTTCAAACTGGATTATTAAGGCTCGTATTGATGAAGCGATATCAAACTTGAGAGTAATATGAAGTATGGATTTGACAGGCCAGTTTGTACTGAAATAACATTTCTGATACGAACTCAAACTCGCTGTCACTCATGAGAGCTGATTATAAATACGGCCCTGAACATAGTCAAGTCTATTTTAATTTGTAGATATTCCTTGTTCACGAAAAAGGATATAAAATTTATTTCAATACGGAAGTCATTTTAATCCAATGCACACATTTAACAATGCATCATAGCTTGTGAAATGAGTGCCTATGTATCGTATATACCTACGTATTAACAAAGAAATAAATTTGAGTTAAATAAAAACATATTGTAAAAGTTTTTTTTTGTGCTTTTTATAACCAGGGCAGTAATCTAGGATTACACAATGTTTACACAATAATTGCACATATTGTGATACATCACTTATGCCTTGTGCCCATTATATGAAAAAGATTATAAAATATTTGTATTGATAAAAGAAATAAAAAGAAGGATTCAATAACTTTGTGTTTTATTTACTTTTATTCTCAATGTAAAGATTTTTAATGAGACACACGTGTTTATTTAGATTATTGCTTTATTCCCTGTACAATTTTCTGAAGAATCAAATGTTATTAAAATAAATGTTGAAGTATTTAGAGCATATTGACTTTTAAAGCTAGCAACAATATTTTGTATATTTATCTATGTTTCTAATTATAACTTTTCCATCCGTAGCTTTTGTTTCATTTTGTAATCTTCATTTCATGCAGGTACCTAAAACAAATAAGCATAGGTTAGATAGATATACAATTAACATACATACATACATATAATCACGCCTTTATCCCTAATGGGGTAGGCAGAGCGTAAACTACATAAACAAAGGTCGTTTCGCCACGTCTGACAAAGTTTTGAGGGTTATTTAAGATAGATTTGTAAGTATATTGATGTAGTGACAGGTTGTCAGCCCATCGCCTAAGTTACAATATACAGAAACACTCGGATCCCTAAGCAGGTTTTTACAGCATGCCCGAAAGGAAGTGCAGCTGGCACATTCTATGTTTTTCTCTCGCTCCCAGGCCAGCATGGAAGATATATAATTTAGATTGTTGCAAAAGGCTTTTAATAAATGTTTCATAAATAAATGTATGAGGAGGTTCTAAGGCAAAGTTTACTTAAAATTATACTGTTAAATATTTCAGCAATACACAGATTTACACACCTTTCTAAAATAATCTTTAAAGTTGTCTAAATCAATGATAAGTACTATACTATAGATATAGACCATTAGCGCTATAACTACCCCGTCAATGGATTTTATGCGGGTCTGTTCAGATTCTTCCATGCTGGTCTGGGATCAAGAGAAAAACATAGAATGTGCCAGCTGCAGATCCTCCCGGGCATGCTGTAAAAACCAGCTTAGGGATCCGAGAGTTTCAGTATAATATTGTAGTTTAGGCGACGGGCTCACAACCTGTCACTACAGCAATATACCTACAAATCTATTTGAAATATCCCTCAAAACTTTATATTTATTTAGGTCGTTTACGCTCTGCCTACCTCATTAGGGATAAAGGCGTGATTATATTATATGTATGTATGTATGTATTCGTACTCTATTTCTACTCTGCCATTGCCGGTACAAGTTATGAATAGAATCTTATCTGCTTTATAGATAGTATATATATGTATAATCACGCCTTTATCCCTAATGGGGTAGGCAGAGCGTAAACGACCTAAACAAAGGTCGTTCCACCACGTCTGACAAAGTTTTGAGGGTTATTTAAGATAGATTTGTAGGTATATTGTTGTAGTGACAGGTTGTCAGCCCATTACCTAAAGTACAATATACTGAAACTCTCAGATCCCTTAGCTGGTTTTTACTGCATGCCCAGGAGGATATGCAGCTGGCACATTCTATGTTTTTCTCTCGCTCCCAGGCCAGCATGGAAAATTGTATATAGATAGTATTAGATGATATTAGAAGGATTAAACTTACCTACGGTATCAATGTTGTGACAGTCGCAGCCGGGCACGCAATCCCCTCTGAAGATAGTTTCCGGGTTCGAATCTGCCAAAATAATAACATACCTAGTCACACCTTCACGGGTTATGGGTTGGTGGGCAGGGCATCAACAGTTTTAAAAATTAACACACATAGTAAAATTTAAATACCTAAGTATTACGTCTAATTGAAACAAAAATAACCTAGAGTTTAGTAAGTACCTACGTTAACTCTTAAGGTAAGACCGCATTAGGACATAGCTACGCCATAGTGTGGTCTAGCCTTTAAACCCACATGATATGCAGCTATTTTTTACTTTCCAAAAGTCGAAAAGTTGTTTAGTTTCAAAAGCTGACTAGGCGGTCGCTTGAACCTTTTTCCCGCTGCTAAGATTTTCACGCCTACTACGCTCACTACGCTGGAGTAGAATGGAAACGTGATAAATAGCTAACCACTCATGAATTAGCTTATATTTATTAAATTTATTGACTATTTAGGTCGCTTACGCTCTGCCTACCCCATCACTATCACTACATAGTATAAAACAAAGTCGCTTTCTTTGTCCCTATATCCCTATGTATGCATAAATCTTTAAAACTACGCAATGGATTTTGAGGCGGTTTCTTTTAATGGATAGAGTGATTCAAGAGGAAGGTTTATATGTATAATACATGCATAATATACCTAGTAGAGAAAACTGATAATTTCCGTGCGAAGCCGGGGCGGGTCGCTAGTTAGAGATAAAGGCGTGATTATATGTATGTATGTATTTACTCTTACCATTGAACCTTATCATTTTAGTGCCTCAAACGACAATAAATATTTGTTTAAATGCACACTAAGACCACTTTACGTCGGAAAGACTCCTCAACTAATGCAGCAACGTAAAATGCAACGGTGCATGGTCAAGGTCTCGAAAAACTGTGCAAGAAATATTCTTAAGATAACAAGCTAACAATCAGTTTAATGAGGCATAAAATTCCCTTGAAATATTAGAAAAAACAATATATGGACTAATATATTGACAAGGAAACTGTTGAATATAACGGTTAGTAAAAACAAGGATTAGGAAAAAGTATTTTTTTATGTAAAAGATTACCAGGTGTAAGGGACGGCGTCCTGCAAACTGACAGGGGTTGCTCAGTCAACAACACTGAACAACAATCAGAAAGAGTATTTTTCAGGAAGTGATAAATAATTGGCTTTTCCATACAAATTGTCTGATCGCGGTAAACATTTTGTATGGATAAGCCAATGCTTTTTCTCTTCCTGAAAGAATTTCCTGGTGGAAGTTGTTCAGTGTCGTAGACTTAGCAACACCTATTGGTTTGCGGTATGCTGTCCTATACATCTGGTATAGTAGAGTCACATTCGATAGACCTCAACCCATAGTGAAAATATATCAGCCAGCAAACTAATCTCGTGTCGGAAGACAAGACTAACTTCGGGTTCTTAAGCTGCAGTAGTAAGTAGGTAAGTATAAGTAGGTAAGGTAAGTAAGTGCAGCAACACACGCTGTCAATGCTTTTTGCCAACGAAGAGTTCCTCGCTCTGTCGAATGTAAGGTGACTCATGTGTATTGTAGGCTATGCAAAAAGCATTGACAGCGTGTTGAGCAGAACCTTGCGCGCAGTAAGTGATGCCTGTGTGTTGGTTGCTGCCCATAAGTATTATAACTTGAGCGTCAAAGACATCAGATGTGATCTATAATCTTGGCTTTACTATGATGTCTTCTTCAACTTTTGTAGGTATAAAATTAGATGGAGAGAGAGTTGAAATTATGATATTAATATTTCGACTAAAGGATGGATTATTTAAAAATCGCCTTTAAAATGATATTGGACAATCCCATGATATTCTCACAAAATTTTGTGTCCGAATAATAGAAATTGGCAACCTGTGAATCAAATCTGGAGGCACGTCACGGATCAGAGCATCTGATGAAATACCTCACATAACACGCTCTGTATTTACCAGGTCACCATTGTGGTTAAACTAATAATATAGAGACTACGGAGATCAGTCAATAAATGACCGTCATAAGAACACAATTGACTTGGCTCCCCATTCTTCTGTCGAGTGGGTATCGAGTCTATCGACCCGATGAACCCTGGTGTCAGAGTTTTTAAACCGCCTTGTAGCACAACTATCAAGCCTCTGACATGGTTTGAGTAACGACCACTTTCAAAGATAGCGACCGGGACCGACGGCTTAACGTGCCCTAAGAAGCACGAAATCTTTTTCTTTTTCGGACAATCAGGTGATTTAGCCTGCAATGTCCGAACCAAACTGGGGAAAAATTCACATAGTGATAAATTCTCAAATATCAACTTTGTGTTTCCCCCCTGGGAATCGAACCCAGGACCTCCGGATCAGGAGTCCATGGCACTAGCCACTAGACCACGGAGGCAGTCAAAAGCAAAAGCTCCCCATAAGATCTCACTACTCTTTACGGCTTAAAAGACCGCAAGGCTTGGCAGAAACTTTACATGGAATGTTTTTGATTGAATTTTACTTTCTGCTGTATACTTCCAATAACTTTTACTGGCGTATCTAACTGTTCTTGTAGAAAAAAAGTTTAATTCACAAACTTGTTACAAAAACCATTTCATTCTTCTCACCGAGGTCTTCTCGTCACCTTGCCCTTGCAGTTTTTACTTGGTTACTAGAGTATATAAAGATACCAGCTGGAAGCATCGGTGTAGTCTACCTGATACCACTTCAGCATCACAGCCTCAAAGTCCACTCAACACCAAGATGCCTGCTCCCTGTGAACCATGCAAAGGTACCTAAGATATTTTTTTTAAGTAAACCAAAAGTTCTTCTATGCTGGCCTGGGAGCGAGAGAAAAACATAGAATGTGCCAGCTGCATTTCCTCCCGGGTATGCTGTAAAAACCAGCTAAGGGATCCGAGGGTTTCAGTATATTGTAATTTAGGCGATGGGCTGACAACCTGTCACTACAGCAATATACTTACAATTCTATCTTAAATAACCCTCAAAACTTTGTCAGACGTGGCAGAACGACCTTTGTTTGGGTCGTTTACGCTCTGCCTACCCCATTAGGGATAAAGGCGTGATTATATGTATGTATGTATGTAACAAATGAAGACTATGGACTTATTACTGGACATCTTTTTAGTTAAGTCGTATATTTTGCGACGCCAAATTGCTGATATTGTTAAGACGATCTGTAAGTACCTAACTTAAATAACAAACAATATTTTGGTGTTTCGATAGACATTATACCGGGTGTAAGGGACAGCGCACTGATAGGGGGTTGATCAGTTAACGAAACTGAACAACTGAATCAACAGGAAATTCTTTCAAGAGATGAATAAAAATATGAACTTCCCATACAAAATGACCACTTCGATCAGACAATTTGTATGGTAAATCATTTTGCTTTTTTACTTCCTGAAAAAAAATCTTTATGATAGTAGTTCAATTCCGTTGACTGAGTCCCTTACACCCCGTGTATTTCACTGCAAAAACATTTAATTTATATAAATTATTGATAAAATACGACATGTCTTTGTATTCATAAAAAGTATTTATCATTTAAATGAGAGGTCCCATTCAATACAGCAATTCATCATTAGCAATTCACTTTCAATTCAAAGTCATCGTTCATTGAACCAGTTGTTTATTTATCAGTAATACCTACACTCTACACTGGGCTCGATTCTAGATTTGCCGGCTAAAACTAAAATTAAAATCTGTTTGTCACTTTCAGACTTAAAACATTGGAAAAGGACAGGAAATCTATTCCCTCCAGTTTTTGTTTTGTAGTCGGTTGTTTTATGATATATGATGGCGGATAAAATTGACAGAAATAAAAACGTACAAAAGCGCACAAAGTATAAAACCATACAGACAGATAGATTTTAATTTTAGTTTTAGCCGGCGGAATCTAGAATCGAGCCCAGTAGTAGGTAGGAAATGCAAATGAGATGAAATAACGCTATACGATAGGGTCTCAAAGTGAACATTGTTGTCTGTGGTATGATATGGTAATGGTAAAATATCGCGAAGTTGACTTCAATACTCTACAGCGAGTGAAAAAAAACATGTTTCAGTTGCTTGTCTTCTCTAGTATACTGTAGTTTAGAGTTGATGAAGATTTCGCATCCGCATCCTCATAATGCAGATGATCCGCAATGTTTGCATATCCGCATCCTCATAACATAAAGTCAAAATATCCTTATCCGCATCCTCTAAGATTAAGCTCTTTATATTCATCCTCTTCCTCATCCTCATAATGCAGATGATCCGCAATGTTTGCATATCCGCATCCTCATAACATAAAGTCAAAATATCCTTATCCGCATCCTCTAAGATTAAGCTCTTTATATTCATCCTCTTCCTCATCCTCATAATGCAGATGATCCGCAATGTTTGCATATCCGCATCCTCATAACATAAAGTCAAAATATCCTTATCCGCATCCTCTAAGATTAAGCTCTTTATATTCATCCTCTTCCTCATCCTCATAATGCAGATGATCCGCAATGTTTGCATATCCGCATCCTCATAACATAAAGTCAAAATATCCTTATCCGCATCCTCTAAGATTAAGCTCTTTATATTCATCCTCTTCCTCATCCTCATTCTCATCCGCATCCTCGCAAAAATCTTCATTTTCATCCGCATCCTTTAACTTTAGTCTTGACAAATCCTCATCCGGTTCCTCACCTTCATTGCCACATGATCAACTGTACTGTATTTAAACAGTAGTTAAAAATAGGGTTTTAGTGTAATGTGCAAACGACATTCGGACAATCGAGGTATCTACAGAAATGCTTTCTAGTGGAACCCTCAAAAGTCAGACCTACCGATACTACCAGGCTGCTGTTGTTTTGCCTACCCGGAGGTAGAAGCTTGACTAAAATGCGTGTATTTCTTCCAGACTCGTGCAAGGATGCAGCTGACTGCAAGGAGGACTGCAGTTGTGAGCCCGACTGCACCGACTGCGACAGCAAATCCGGTACTTTGCAGCTCGGCTTGCATTTCATTGAATAAATTCTTCTTCCTATTATTGAATGGGTTTTTGAGTCACTTTACGACCCGATAAAACAATGAGCTCAATGGTATATTTGCCAGCTAAAACTAAAATTAAAATTTGACACTTTCAGACTAAATACATAGGAAAAGGACAGGAGATCTATTCTCTCCGGTTTTTGATGTATAGTCGGTGTTTTTATGCGTTATCTGTCATTTTTATATGGCGGATAAAATTGACAGAAATACTGGGGAAACTTGCAAATGCGCGTCAATAACTAGCGGACAAAGTGTAAAACCATAGAGTATTAATCGCCTGTCAATTTTATTATTTTGAAAGTGACATAAAGATTTTAATTTTAGTTTTAGCCTCTGGATCCAGAATCGAGCCCAAAGAGTCAGAATTTTCAACCCGATCAACAGTGGTCTTTATTTTGTATTTTATTGACAACATTTACTAACCATTTTTTTTGTTTCCCGTAGGTGGATGCTGTTAACCACACCACCACCATCATCAGCATCATCTTGAAACCAGCTCAGAACCTGCTTTACTAGCTCTCTGTACTAGTTGTAAAATAGCTATTATATATTCCTTACAATAAATAGCATGAAATAAATAGTGGTGCCCTATATGATACTTTTATTTATCTTTTCCTCTTTCTGTTATTCATCTCCCTAGCCTTATCCCGTATCTCACGGGGTCGGCTTCCTAATCTAGGGGATTGAACGAGAGTAATGGTTTTTACACAGAGCGACTGCCATTTGACCTCCGTAACCCAGAAGGGAAACCAGACACAATCCTAGATTAGATGGCATAACAACTAATATATACGGTATTAAACGATATTAACCGGGACCAAAGGCTTAACGTGCCTTCCGAACCACGGGAAAAGCGCCGAATAATATTCGAAAACGTTATGTGGTGGGATTCGAACCTTAAAATCTCAGGAGGCAGCGGCATAGGGCCACTACACCATCGGGCTCTTAGTTTCCTGTTTCTGTTATTATGCTAATTAAATAGTAATAGTTGATACTGATTGGTCAGTTATTCAAAAAAGCATGTTTATTACATACATACATACATATAATCACGCCTTTATCCCTAATGGGGTAGGCAGAGCGTAAACGACCTAAACAAAGGTCGTTTCGCCACGTCTGACAAAGTTTTAAGGGTTTTTTAAGATAGATTTATACGTATATTGCTGTAGTGATAGGTTGTCATCCCATCGCCTAAATTACAATATACTAAAATCCTCAGATCTCGTAGCTGGTTTTTACAGCATGCTCGGGAGGAAAAGCAGCTGACACATTCTATGTTTTTTTATCACTCCCAGGCCAGCATGGAAGCGGAAACATTTTTATTACAATAAAAAAAAAGTTGTAAAATATCTAAAATCGTCTTGTTTGCTAGGTCCTACTCCTACTTCTTTGTAATTTTGTCTTCGACACATCTTATATCAACATTTGATGATAGTTGATATGACGGTCTAGGCAGACGTCTTTATCTAATCAGAGAAAATACTTAAAATAAGTTCACGACGGATTCAAAACAAATTGAGAAGCTCCTCTTTTTATAAAATCAGTGATTTGAAAGTAACATGCTGTAAAAGATCTGCTTATTATCCTAAAAGTTTCCGTACAAGTTTCCATTGCGTTCTGCATACCTAACCTACCTAATTACCTGCGACCGCAGAGAGCCTGTCCAAATCCTAGCTCACATGGTGAACGACTGCCCACTAGTCCCACAACGCCGCTTCCCTGGTGGAATGAGTGAGCTTTACAGCCTGTCCCCAGCAGCAGTAGACTGCAGTGCGATTCTGTAAAGCTAAATGTCAAAACTCGAATCTGAATTCGGAGTGAGTTTCCAAATTGGCATTCTATAAATTCCTTTAAGAATCGCAGTTCCAATAGCGACACAGTTGAACTAATAGTCCGATAGCGCTAGCTTTTGAAGTTTCAAAACTCTTAAAGTTGTTTGTTTTTTGCATACAGTTTCCGGACCATTTGCCCAACCTAATACATTATTTTGTGTCATCCTAGGTACTTGCATAGGTAGAAATTTAGGTATTTGTCTTTTCGACCAGTATTCGACGAAAAGATAATTAGAGATGAAAATACTACTTTCATGGTAATAACGAGATAGTAATTGGTGTACATAGGAATTTTGTGCCATATATGTCCACGAGAAGCCTAATATTTAACCAGTACCTAATACGTCGCCAACTAGATCTAAAATAATATTAAAATAGGCTAAATGGGTGTTACGCGTTTCAGAATACTGATATCTGTTGTTTAAAATATTTTGTGTCGAATTCATCCACGACGTTTATAGATATTTATTTTTTTCATTACTACAGCCTGTAAAATCCACAAAAGAAATGGCAAGTTATTAGAGTTTACGTGTTCTTTGTTATTATGGTGTAACAAACCACTATTCCTAATTTGTGTTGTTTTTATCCACGAACTTCTATTATTAGGTACCTACCTATATAAGAATGGCGACCGCAGGGACCATCGAGCGCGCGGAATATCACGCGCAGGCGCGGGCGGCGGGGGGCACCGGCCAGCCAGAAACGCGTGCATTTTGTTTACATTCAGTCTTCTTGGTGCAGGTTGCGACAAGCAATTAGTAAAAGTTAGTTTTGAAACTGTGACAGACTAAAATTTAAATTGAAACTGGGTTATTACCCGACCGGACCAACGAAAAATAATGAGATTTTTGTTCCTTTTTTACTGTAAATCACGCCTGTTTTTACTCAATTGTTACTCCTGTGTTTGTTTTTGTCGAAATTGAACACTGAGACCTTATCAAAAAAAATATGTCATTCATCATTAAAAAAATACATCAGGGCTATGTAGGTATGTACCAGTGTTGTTGCAATAGTGATAGTTTCACAATGGATAGTTGACCTTGAAAAAAAGTATAAGTAGACTATCGCTATCGCAATAACACTAGTATGTACTAAGTGATAATAAGGTTTAGATAGGTAGGTATTTGTTTGATACACTTCTTCGTCTAACTTACTGTCATAAAATCTTTCGTTTGCAAAGTAAGGTAGGTACCTATGTTTCATTCCACTGCATGACTCGGAGAGGCTGCGGGAGGGAGGGTATAGGTGAGGGGCGGGGCGGGGAGCGCGCTCAGTTGCCACTTTGCACGGCACAACATAACCAGCAAAAGGGCAAGCTAAATAATCACAATCAAAATATGTAGGTATGTTAACGTACCTATTTACTGCCTACTTACAATATATTATGTGATAGATACATAATTATACTCATAAAATAAAAAAACTGTCTATTAGATAATCGACGGGAACAGTAGCCTCCAAAAACAAACGAATAGATAAACGTTCATCTCATACTCAGGTATTAAGTAATAGAAACTGGTTTGTTTTGATGTTAAAACTTATATTTAATGCAAAAACCATAAAATAATCTAAGTTTTTGGAATAAAGTATATACATATAGCTATTTATAAACAACCGTTTCAACTCGGCTACATTCGCCTAAAATGGTTTAAGCCAATTTCGACGTTTTAAATCGCTTGGTTGAATCGGCTATACATCTATAGTAGTGGGTAGTAAAAACCCATTCAATCCACCCGATTATCACCAAATTTTTGGGGTTAAAACCGGGTAATGACCCAAATCACCCGTTTTAATCCCGTATCACCCAATATGTCGGGTGAAAACAAGGGTCAATAGTCGTTAAAAGCTATTTAAACTCCGCCAATTTTGAAGTTAGGATCTTCCAATTTTGTGTTACTACTTTTACTCAACTCTTATTCTAATACTCTTCTTCTTCTCCTAAGCCTTCGTCCCATTATCTGGGGTCGGTTTTCCTTGTCTGCCTCTTCCATTTATGTCTATCTTGTGATGTTTCGGCGTCTATGTCAGATTCTTTCAGGTCTTTTTGTACCGTCATCAGCCAAGAGGCGGGGCGTCGTTTTTCGACTTTGTCTGTAATTGGGTAAATTTTTTATCTTCCTCTGATGTGGACATTGCGAACTTAGTCCAGCAATGTGACACCCACTGACCAGCGTAACATGCGCATTTTTGTAGTGTAAACTTTGACAGGTGTTGTTTAGTAGATGCCCAACATTCTGTACCGTAGAGGTTTCAGGTCTTATGGCCGTTGGGTACAGTTTGCCTTTAAGCACATCTCGGACACTCCTAACTGCCATGTCATTTCGGTCATACATCGTCAGACGGCATGTTGCACCTGGCTTGCGTTTGTGTGTGTGTTATAAGGGTTGACAAATTTTGTTATACCGGTCATAATCATCACTTGATTAATCTGGTTCTTGATTAAACCAACGTTTTAAAGTAGTTCACTGTAACTGAATAGTTAGAATAGATAAGGTTCCATATTTTGTATGAATTTACTTACCGTCTCTCATCACTGTAGAATATAAAAAAGTTCCTATTGGAGTCATCTCTTGTAGTAGAAAGACATCCGTACTAGGAACAGTACCTAACCATCTTTGGAACACAAAACTTTATTATTTCCGTTACACTCAATGCCGACCCTCGATCAACGCCAACTGTAATTTCAAATTTGTAACAGCATTGTATATATCCTGAATAAAGGCGATGTATTGTACTGGGACATTTTGGGCTCTAAGTGCATCCCAAATAAGTTCTCGGTGCACGGGATCGAAAGCATTTTCTAGATGAAAAAAGATCATGTGTAGGTTTGTGTTACGTCCTCTGGCCTTTTCCTTTTTGTATCGGAAGGACGAGTTGAGTGCCTTCGAAGCTTAGCCGTCCTGGTAAAAAAATATTGGTTCTGTCCTGCTTCTCTTCATCATAGCTAACCTTCAGTCGGTATACGCTTTTGCATCCAGAAATTTCTGGACTTCACAGGGCCGACGATAGCTGCCAGGAGAGATATTATAAACAAATTGTGTAAATACCACATGGACTTGTCCGGATGGGATATTGATGGGAAGGTGATGCCATCCTCAACAGACAACTGGTCTTGGGGTCGGTGACTTCAACTCACTAGCCGCACAACCAAACAAATCCCCCATAACTGATAGATCTTCCGGTGGTCAAGCTAGAGGTCGGTCTTTTCATTTAAATCACGTTTAAACCTTCGACAACCATGTATGCTCCGACCATCTCAGACCAGCCGGCAAATTCCAGGCTGCTGCCGTCGAGGCAGAAGATACTCACACGGCATACGGCATGAGGTACAGAATACTCCCTGGAACCAGTCTCAACACTAAAAGATGTAGATGAGCTCACAAGCGAATTCGCGCCTACAATTCAGCGAGCAAGGGAATATGCTGCCGTGTTCTGCTAGAAGCTCCTGTTGCGCATGAGGATTGGCGTCCATAAGGCGTACGTGAGAACCCGTCTTTCGTATATCGCTCTAGCATGGTATGCGTTGGTCTCTGAGACTAATTGACAGGGACTGCGGGCCCAGGAGTCGAAGGTGGAGCGTGCCATTACATTACATCACATACTCGGAGAGACCTAAGAGACCTTGGGTGAGTTCGTGTCCAAGCTCATAACCGAAATGTTTGTGCGCTGTGACTGGTTACATTTCAAATACTTTCAAAATCTGGCCCTGGTATCACGTTCATACCCTGATAAAAAAAAACAGAGTTATGGAGAGATAGAGGTAGGGACAAGAGCGGAGGGACGTTATGCTGGGATGGATGGGAGCAACGGGAGAGACGAGAGCGGAGGGAAAGAGGGATGCTTGGACGTTGAGGCAGGAGGGACAGATAGGATTGGTAGAATGGGTAAGACGAGAGAAATGGGATGGATAAGCGGATGGACGGATGGACGGATGGACCGATTACGGTTGAACAGAGGGACAGAGTGACAAAGGGACTTTAGGGTAGAATGTTAATGGGCTGGGAACGTGAGTGACCAGAGAAGCGGGAGTAACTGAGGGACGGAAAGGATCTCTAAATCATCTATGACTGAATATTCTACTACCTCCATGCTCGTCAATTTGTCTGCCAAATGTAGAGAGGGTTAAGCAATTTAAAAGAGGTCCCTGGACATTTCCGTCTTCTGCAACTGCACTGACAAGAGATAAGGTTCTGACATATAAGATTTTTGCTGGCAATGCACATCTCCTGTAACTACTGTTACAAGCCAACGCATGACCACCACTGTATGGAGCAGTGGCTACGCCCAACTATTTATTTCGTTTTGTGTAAAAAACTACTGGAGGATATTATAAATATATTTTTTTCCTATAGCAATACATATTACAATCTAAAATTGCCCTCAATTTTTGTCAGACGTGGCGAAAGCGCCTTTTACGAGGCGTTAAACGCTCTGCCTACCCCGTAAGGGATAAAGGCGTGATTTATGTATGTATGTATGTATTTTTTTCCTACATAGATTATGAACAGTTTTACAAAGAATAAATATTAAAAATATGCATATTTTAGCCAGAAAACCCAAGTGTGTTTAAACTTGATTTTCTCATTTTGATGTTTTTTGAGATAGCGGACATGTGCTTAACACGGCAGTGCTGTTCGCGGCTTCGCTGCGAACGAGATAGCGTGGTCTATATATCACACATATGTCCCCTAGTTTTATACAAATGAGGTTATTTGTGTGACATCCATTTGACATAAGAGTGTGAGAAAGCGTGCTCATCATAAGCCAGCAGGACACACTCCTTGATCATTTTGTCTTATTCCATACAACAAAAAATCAAAAGTTTTTTTTCCAGACATATCTGTTTTAGACAAAAACTTGTTATTACAATTATTCATCAGAATGAAAAACCTACTGATGGGTATCTTAAAATTATGGAATTTATAAAAAAAAAACCTATGTCCCTCATTTAGCAGTTTCGACCCACTGTGCGGCGGAACTCGAACCTACAACCTCTTGCTTCGTAGGCAGGAAGGCAGGGTCACTATCAACTAGACTATCCGGCCGTCAAAATCTAGTGGATTTATAATCGGCATACCGCTTCTCGTTACATCACTTGTACACACACCTTTGTACTCTGATGACTACATAGGTACCTATCAGAAACTACGCCGTCAGACTGTTCAAAGTTGTCACACCACACATAACAAAAATATCAAGTATTTCTTTTTAATTCGTGTATATTTACTTTCACTGACTGTACACTACGTACCTACTCGAAGCGGGGCGCGGGACATCGAGAAGCGTTATATATAGCAAAAAAGCGGTTGATAGGTATGGCGATAATTATTCAAGTTCTAATCGTCGCGTCGTAAAATAATATTGACCATCTAAGCAATGACCATTGACAAACGTGGGTATTGAGAATGCAGACGTGCGTTTTATAAAAATGCATTTAGAAAATTCGCACGTCTTTTCTTTATTTTATTTTATATCTATACTAGCTGTGCCCGCGACTACGTACGCGTGGTGGTTATGATTTTAAACAGCAATGTATTTTTATGTTTTAAATTTTCTTTGCTCTTATTTATTTGTGTCATTTTGAATCGCGTTAGGTAAGCCTAACACGTGTATAACATTATACTTGTGTGCGTAATGTGACTTACCGTATTCTAATGAGATTTTGAAAAAAAACAGGATAAAATTTTCTGCCTACTCCCTAAGTTAGGTGGCGTGGTTTTTTACGTATATCTATAAAGTTTTACGTGAGGTAAAACTTTAAAGATATAACATTGAGCCGAATAAAAAAAAAACCATCAAATCGGATAAGAAACAATGTAAATTTAATTTCCTACCTACCAATGTTTCTTAGGGAAAGTTGTTGAGTTTCATGTGTAGATTCACACGTTTCAATATTTGCACTTGATTTAAAATGACCTTATATTACCTAAAGTGCCGTCGTTTCAATAGGCCATATTTGACAATTGTGACCTTCAGTACCCTTAAGGAAAATAGTGATGTACATGAGCGTCAAACATACGTAGCTAGTATTTCAAACCGTTACTTGTTATTGAATGGGAAGTTTACTAGTTATTCTCAAGGGTCATGTATAGCTAGAGGTTGGTAGGTATGAAAGAGAGGGCAATATTCATCCAGCGCTCTTTTTACATGACGAGATGTATAGAGGGCGCTGAGCTAGTCTGAAATAACGTTTCTGTATACAAAAACTCTGTGCTATTTTACAAATAATTTTTGTTTTGTGTTTATGGAATTGTTCTAATTTTTACAAGACATGCCGGAATAGTTATTCAAATGATGAATTTAATTTTCTGCTCTTGGTTCTAGGAATTATTTGTGCGTATTAGGGTGTTCGTTCTTGGAAACGATTGGTAGAGCGTTAGATCGGACTTTTATGGGGGTCCAAGTTTCAGTCTTGTCTTGGACTATGTGGACTGTAGACTTTTGATTTGGCAATAAATGTGTATTTGAAGTGAGAAAAAAAACACTATTTAAAATAAAATATGTATTGCATACAATAATTATCTATCTACGTTACAAAAAAACTTCGGCATATGGGCGGGTGCTTGATCTATAGGCTCAAAACAACAAATCAGAGGGTTAGTTGGTTTTACCTTTAACCCGGCGGTATGAATATTGCGATAAAAAATATATCACAGATCAGATCAGCCTATTACAGTTCACTGCTGGACGAATAAATGAATGGTTACTAAAGAAGCAAAAAAAAATATACTTAAATGTTATTTGAAATAATACGCTATTACTCACAGTAACATCACTAGCCGGTTTGACAGTTAAAAGGCTCACCGACGTAACATTTGAATGTCGCTCAAATTTTACATTTATGTTAATTTCAAATTATTACGGCAAATTTCAGACGAAATTTTTTGATTTCTTGGAATATTATTTCAAGATATTTATGATTCTAAAGACAGAATGAGTGAAATATCTAGTTTTTTTATTTTTTTATTTGAGAGCTGGTAAAATGTTACTGCGTCCCCATCCTTCAAATATGGCCTATTGAAACGACGATACTTTACGTAGCGGAGATAACCGTACCCTATGAATGTGTGCGTGCGTATGCCCTCCGCCCGCTGCCGCCGGCCCGCGTCCGTCTGTTTCGACCGCAACTATTGTTTTTGTGTTTTATTCATTTAAATATCGTGCATGAAAGTGACACAAATTTAGAATGATGATTACTCATGCATTTTTGATATTGAATAAGTAAACTCTAATAATTGTATTATTTTTTTGGAGCTACGGAAGCTTAAAAAAACAAAATAATTAATAATCTTAAAAGTGCATGCCCTAATTTGGCACAAATTTATTTTATAGGCATATGAAAGTGATTTGAGTAAGGAAACAGTTATTTCATCAATTATATTTTTTTTTGCACTTTTTTTACATAGAGACCCTAGGATGTCAGTTTGCACTGGACGAAGATGGCACAAACCGGGTTTGCACACTCCACAGGCTATCCTAGATATGATATTATAGTTATTTTAAAGTTTAAATTAATTTTGCCAGTTTTAATTTGAATAAAAAAAAACAACTACAAATCATCGAATTACTGAAAATGCAAGTACCAGATGTGACACAAAATACAAAAAATATGATTCATAGGTACGACTGTATCCACAGGCAAAAAATAAGCAACTTTAGAGTTTTTGAAACTTATGGTCTCAAAATAGACCAGCGCTATCGGACTATAAATCAGTTGCGAGATTTTGACGTTTAATGTATGAGATGACATATGAATCGGTATTCTGGCTGGAGAAACTGAACATTTAGGATCCGACGCTCCCATACGCTGTCGCGTTGCGACGCCGGGAATTGAGGATGCGATGATTTTATTTACGAAGGTGAAAGGCACCTGATATTGACAGGTAATTATTATATATAATAATGCTCGTCATTTGAGCATTTGACAATGAGCAATGACGAGCATTATTGTATATAATAATGGGCATTTAGGGCGTCAAGGATTTAAAGCCGAGAAGAAGAAGAAGAAGAAGGAGAGTGGGAAAGGAGCTAACCTGATCCGCCAGTGCCTCTACTGAGTATGGATGAGCTGGTGAGCAAGATGCATGGAGGACGGAGAAGATTCGGTGGGTTACATACATACATATAATCATGTCTTTATCCCTAAGGGGGTAGGCAGAGCGTAAACGACCCAAACGGAGGTCGCTCCGCCACGTCTGACAAAGATTTGAGGGTTATTTAAGATATATTTATTGGCTGGAGATGCAGCTGGCACGTTCTATGTTTTTCTATATCTCCCAGTCCAACATGAAGAAATACATAACCAATTCGTTAGATAAACTAAAAAGACAAAAGAAAGGAGCATATTTGCGTGATATAGAATTTTTAGTCATTAAAACAATATAAAAAAATTGCTCACCCTGGATTTGGACATTGACAAAATTAACAGCACTGATGCATAAGCCTGTACTACTTCAGGTTGCCGAAGTTATAGAAGAATAATAATAATAGTCCTCCCACCGATTTCCAATCTTCCAGAGATCAGCCAACTGCGCAGTACTAGTTTTTAGTGCCCAAGTGTTTGCGCTACACACAGGTGCACTCTCTATTCCTTCAATTTCTTATTCTGATGGGACAGATTGACTGACACAACCAGAGAGAAATCAGGAGCAGGACCGACTATTTACATGCCCATCCGAAAGCATGGATCATCTCACTATTCGGACAATCAGGTGATCATCCTGCAATGTCATAACCAAACTAGGAACAACAACATAAAGTCATTGTCCCCCGGCGGGAATTGAACCCAGGACCTCCGAGTCGAGAGCCCATGGCTCAGACCGCTAGACCACGGAGGCAAAATAGTTAACATAAGAATGAAACGGTTCTTCTTTTTTATGTATAGTGTGCATGAGTGTGTGTGAAACAGCATCTACATCGTTCCGTCGTTTTTATTTGAATGTATTGAAGTATTTTATAAGGAAGTATTATAGAGCAAGGGCTCTTCCTTTTGGAATAACAAATTATTTTAAAAAATCTAAAATAATATGAAAGAAAGAAAATAATTCGTTTCGGACACGCTCGAACCTGCGTCGCTCGCTCTACCACTACCAGGCTCGAGCCCAGCTCGAAACGAATTTATTATTTTCGTTCTTTCATATTATATGAAATAAAATAGCACTGTGAGTGCTAACAATCCTCAAAAATGATAGGTATCATAATTAAAAAGAGATATATAGGTTGTCAACCTTAAATTGCAATACACTTCAAAGCAACTTGAAACCCTAGTCACAGATTACTTATGAGCAGTCCTAGTCATCCTTTACCCATTATAGTATGTCTACGAAACCTGGAACATTCTAAACAACCCAACATAGAAGTACATTTGTAGGTGAAGAGATGAAAACAAGCAAATAACTTCAACAAGACATTTTATTCAGATAAGACAATAGAACAAGACGATGGTGATGAAGAAAGCCACAGAAAAAGAGACCGGGAAGCAGTTTTCCAAGGACCTGCTGACCCTGGAGCGCCAGGTGGACCGCTGACGACGGTGACCAGCGGAGTCCATTGTTTAGCAGCAACCACCTGAGGAGAAAACAGTATTTACTTTTATTATATTGTGACAAGGGAAGATTGAAAAATCAACTAATCCATAACATGGGCTAAACCTCTCGTGAGGAATGCTAGTAAAAAAAAAATTGTTAGCAAAAATATGGGTCTGTATTACTATGACAAAATAGTGGCTCAAAAAGGCAGAAAAAGGAAGTCAACTTATCCTGATGGAACTTTTGTTACTTGTATCTATCTCTATATCTTTGAACTACATGTTCTTGCAAATAAATTATTATTTCATTATTATTAATTCATTATTCCATACACCGCAATAACTATTGGTTCTTCAATTCCCCATCTGACCAGGTTCTAACTTCTGCCAACCTAAGTCTCGAGTCTATAAACAGATCAGTTACATCCAGTGTTTCTTGATATCCTCACCACACACAGGCCTCATACTTCACCCAGAAACTACAGGCAATTATGGTTCAGCCAAAAGGTATTTCTCTTACCGCTGGAGGAGCAGTCGTCACAGCCCTTGTCTTTGCAAGAGCAGGTATCCTTGCAGGCTCCGTCTTGGCAGGAGTCTGGAAACCAAATTAACAAGTTGAGTCTTTATAAAACATTTTTGATTTTAGGTCAAAGAATTTAATACAATTGTCAGCTTAACCCTAAAACTAATACTAACTTGAAACCAATACTAATTATAAAACTATTGGATATTTTATGGGATCCTACATGTACAACCACTCTCATAGGTTTACCATAGAATTTAGATGATAGTAGATATTAGTGAAGCGACTTAGAGAAAAAATATATTTCAAAGACACAGTTTCATTACACAAAGGACAAAGGCAAATTCTATTCACTCTTTCAGTATTTGAGACTGAGATCGTTGATTTCATTTTACCGCAAAATGTATCGTGTTTTGCGCACTTTTACTAGTTTATTCCGGTTTGTTTTACATTTCGCGTTAAATATTTTACCTAAACGCAATGTTAGTTTTGGATACAAATCATGCTGCATTGGGCTGAATAAAATAAAAAAAAGATTCTTGGCCGCCCCCTAGAATATAAAGCCTGAAAATCCCAATACATTATTTGTCTAAAAGGCTGCTGGCAGAAAATCCGCTTTGCTCTGCCAAGTTTAAAACGCAGCAGGCCGAGATATAGAATATTATTCAAATCGGGCAATTTATTGTGCATTTTTCACAGAAACGTTTTGGAAGCGATCAACCTACTTGAATTTATTCATTTTGCCATTAAAAGATTAGGGAAAAGCAAGATTAGTTCTCCAATATTAAAATGGTTTCCTCAGTGTGCCTCACAAGAACTTTCACGGAGATTTTTCTAGAATTTCTTTGTAAAAGTTGCTAAGTTTCGTTGACTGTGTAAAACCCACGGATGTATGAATGTGCTACATCCGTGGTATGCCCCTTTCAGTTTGTGGGAAGCTGTCCATTACACCCCTTATTTTGCTGTAGCAAATAAAAATGTAGTAGATAATATATATTTCTTCCATGCTGGACTGGGAGCAAAAGAAGAGCATAGAATGTGCCAGCTGCATTTCCTCCCGAGCATGCTGTAGAAACCGGCTAAGGGATCCGAGGGTTTCAGTATATTGCGGTTTAGGCGATGGGCTGACAACCTGTCACTACAGTAATATACGTACAAATATATCTTAAATAACCCTCAAAACTTTGTCAGACGTGGCGGAGCGACCTTTGTTTGGGTCGTTTACGCTCTGCCTACCCCATTTGGGATATAGGCGTGATTATATGTATGTATGTATGTATGTAATATATTATTTGTAACTCACCTTTGCAGGGTTCACAAGGGTTAGGCATGATGTTCAACTGTCTTCTTGTTGACTGACTGACTTCGATCAGTAGCAGCGATGTTTTATACTCTTCAATGGATACAAAAACATCTGGATCTCAAGTTTCTAGCGCAAGGTTAGCGGAACAATACGCTTTTGCACTTGACTTGAACATAGTAAGACAAATAAGGAGTAAAAAGTCGTTTTACTAAGACATCTGCCTCCGTGGTCTAGTGGCTAGTGCCATGGACTCCTGATCCGGAGGTCCTGGGTTCGATTCCCAGGGGGGAAACACAAAGTTGATATTTGAGAATTTATCACTTTGTGAATTTTTCCCCAGTTTGGTTAGGACATTGCAGGCTGAATCACCTGATTGGCCGAAAAAGCAAAATATTTAGTGCTTCGGAGGGCACGTTAAGCCGTCGGTCCCGGTCACTGTCTTTGATAGTGGTCGTTACTCAAACCATGTCAGAGGCCTGATAGTTGTGCTACTAGGCGGTTTAAAAACTCTGACAACAGGGTTCATCGGGTCGATAGACTCGATACCCACTCGACAGAAGAAGACTATGGGCCGTATTTATAATCAGCGCTCATGAGTGACAGCAAGTTTGAGTTCGTATCAGAAATGACATTTCAGTACAAACTAGCCTGTCGAATCCATACTCAATATTGCTCTCAAGTTTGAGATCGCTTCATAACTACGAGGCTAAGACATCTAACTTCTGAGTCTCAACTTTAATTTTACTGAATTTTACTTTGCACAGAACTAAAACAACAACAGACTAAAAGTAGCGCGCATATTTTTACATCGTATGAAACCAAATATGAAACACACTTCGACGTAAGGTAATGATAAAGAAATCTTTGTCACATTTTCATACTTTTCACCCATCCTTTTTCAGATAGCATGAGCATCCTGACACATGTCAAATGACGTAGAAGTCTCTTTCATACCTATGATGTTTGGCCTGGGAGCGAGAGAAAAACTTCCATGCTGGCCTGGGAGCGAGAGAAAAACATAGAATGTGCCAGCTGCATTTCCTCCCGGGTATGCTGTAAAAACCAGCTAGGGGATCCGAGGGATTCAGTGTATTGCAATTTAGGCGATGGGCTGACAACCTGTCACTACAGCAATATACCTACGAATATATCTTAAATAACTCTCAAAACTGACCTTTGTTTTGGTCGTTTACGCTCTGCCTACCCCATTAGGGATAAAGGCGTGATTATATGTATGTATGTATGATGTTTACCATGCCTTTACTTGTTGTCAGGATACTCGTACATGCTATGTGAAAAAGGGCACCAGTTGTCATTTATGTGTGCGATGGATGTCAAATATATTGGATAGTACTATGTGTACCTACAGCTATAAAATGAAAAAAGACTTTACGCACGTATGACTTTCTTACATACATATAAATACGCCTTTATCCCTAATGGGGTAGGCAGAGCGCAAACGAACTAAACTAAGATCGTTCAGCCACGTCTGACAAAGTTTTGAGGGTTATTTAAGATAGATTTGTAGGTAGGTATATTGCTGTAGTGACAGGTTGTCAGCCCATCGCCTACATTACAATACACTGAGACTCTCGGATCCCTTAACTGTTTTTTTACAGCATGTCCGGGAGGAAATGCAGCTGGTAGTTTCTATGTTTTTCTCTCGCTCCCAGTCCAGCATGGAAGTAGGACTTTCTTCTGAAATAAAATGAAATGCATTTGAAATACTAACTTTGTAACATCAGTTTTGTCACGTAGAGCTTGGAGTGGGGTGGTATAATATACCTAAACTAAACAAACGGTAAAAGTAGTAATTTTAAAGGAGTTTAATACAATTGTTTTACTGTTTGATGTACCTACATAGAAAAACAAAGCAACTTTTTACGTAGTTTGTTTACAACCAATTTTCTTCTTTTAAGAAATACGAGGAAATCAACCGGTTCCACACGATTGATCAGCTGTTCTTCCGGTGTCAACAGCTTCCTGGCTCTTTGTGGTACAACCTTCGCCATTTTAGGACCAGATATTTATAATGTTTTCGTTATTTTCAAACAAATCATTCTTATTTCGAATTTGAGACTGATTGGGCTGTGCTATTACGGGAAATTATGTGTCAAACAGTCCCAGGTAAGTTAAACAATTTTATATAGTTAAGTAATTTCAGTGAATAATTAATATTTAATTTGATATTAACCACTTGTACTTTGCTTTTAAAAAGTTCTACTAATTATTTGAAAATACTAATATCAAGTCATCGTGTCTTTCGACTCGAGAAAACACTCGCTAAGAAGAAGAAGAATATTACTCGTAAGTCTGACGATATGCTGCGCCTGAAACTTTATTTTGAGCTGCATTTAGTATTGTACACAGCACCGTAGCTAAAACTAAAAATCTCAGGCGCGTGTAGTATGCATGTTTTAGTGTGTAGTACTAAAACATACATACATATAATCACGCCTTTATCCCTAATGGGGTAGGCAGAGCGTTAAAGACCCAAACAAAGGTCGTTTCGCCACGTCTGACAAAGTTTTGAAGAAGATTTGTAAGTATATTGCTGTAGTAACAGGTTGTCAGCCCATCGCCTAAATTACAATATATTGAAACCCTCGGATCCCTTAGCTGGTTTTTACAGCATGCCCGGGAGGAACTGCAGCTGGCACATTCTTTGTTTTTTAGTACTAAAACAATTTCATAAAAAAATAAAATAAAATTTTAAATAGTTGTTTTTCAAAATGGCCTTCAATTTACATGTGTACAGCCAGAAATATTCATGAAACCAGTCTAAAACTTATTGATGGCTTAGATGAGTGTACTTTAGCTTTAGCTGTAGCCTTCTATGCTGGCCTGGGAGCGAGAGAAAAACATAGAATGTGCCAGCTACATTTCCTCTCGAGCATGCTGTAAAAACCAGCTAAGGGATCTGAGAGTTTCAGTATATTGTAATTTAGGTGATGGGCTGAAAACCTGTCACTATAGCAATATATATACCCACAAATCATCATTAATTAACCCTCAAAAATTTGTCAGACGTGGCGGAACGACCTTTGTCTAGGTCGTTTACGCTCTGCCTACCCTGTTACGAATCTTCTTCTCAGCAAGTGGATTCCCAAGTCAATCACGAGAGGAATAAAGGCGTGATTATATGTATGTAGGTAATCTAAAGCTATGAAGGATTAGAGAAGTGTACTAACTATCACCCATTTTGTTTATTGCAGAAACTCTACCTCAGCCACAAAATGAGACTCCGAAGAGCTCTCTCCAGCCTCTCCCAACCTGCCCAGCAGACTGCTCATGCAGGAAGCAGGCCAGCCACGCGACTGTACAACTTATCTTCAACGCTTTAGGGATCATAATTGCGTTCCTAGCGACCTACATGCTGGTGACTAACAATTCTGAAGTGTATCTCATATTTTGGATATGCTTTTCAGTAGCCAGGAGAATCACCAAGTCTAAAAATAAGAAAGGTATCATTACTAAACATGTAAAAATTGATTAAGCAACTCTAGTTTATAAGAAACAGCTTCTAAACTTAAATTATTTCGCAAGCGCTAAATTAGATAAGGTTGAAATGTATTTATTGGAGTAAATTCTATTCAAGTAATTTAAAAATAAAGTTAGGTAATTTATTGAAAATACTGTTTTAAAATAAAAGCTTTTGTTGTTGTTAATAAGTGTTTTAATCGTTTGCATTTTGTTTAAACTATAACACAAGCTCTAAACAAATCAAAATCAGAAATCATAAATGTTTATTTGTTAGAATACATGTTGGTATACAAATATACAAAATCTTTAAAAAACTTTTCTTCCATGCTGGACTGGGAGAGATAGAAAAACATAGAATGTTCCAGCTGCCCTTCCTCCCGGGCATGCTGTTGAAGTCAGCAAAAGGGTCTCGAGGGTTACAGTGTATTGTAATTTAGGCGATGGGCTGACAACCTGTCACTAAAGCAATACATATTACAATCTAAAATTGCCCTCAATTTTTGTCAGACGTGGCGAAAGCGCCTTTTACGAGGCGTTAAACGCTCTGCCTACCCCGTAAGGGATAAAGGCGTGATTTATGTATGTATGTATGTATTTAAAAAAACAGTATCAATGTATTCGACCGATTATATTCGGTGTGCAAATTTTGTTTATGACGTCATATAGAGATGACTATAAACGTAATCAATTTGAAAAACAACACTGGGCTCGTTTCTAGATTCCACCGGCTAAAACTAAAATTAAAATCTATCTGTCACTTACAAAATAATAACATTGAAAAAGGACAGGCGATTTATACTATATGGTTTTAAACTTCGTCCGCTAGATTTTGACGCGCTTTTGCACGTTAACCCAATAGTTCTGTCAATTTTACCCGCCATATCTTATGACGGCGGATAAAAATGACAGATAACGCATGAAACCACCGACTAAAAATTAAAACCGGAGAGAATAGATGTTCTGTCCTTTTCCAATGTGTTGAGTGTGACTTTAATTTTAGCTTTAGCCGGCAAATATAGAATCAAGCCCAATATAGATTTCTTGTTGAACAATACATAGAGTATAACAAAACTCTTTACGATAAATACAACTAACTCTAGATTCAATAGTTTCTCTACAATTTTCTACGTAGTACATACAACAAATATTGCAGCCCCAAAGATGTGGTCTAGAATGAACGCAAAAAGAGTTCATGGGAACTCATAAACGTAAGGGTCTCACTACACTTGATTGGTTGTTGACAAGGAAACTGTTAAATATAACATACATACATATAATTACGCCTTTATCCCTAATGGGGTAGGCAGACCGTAAATATACCGGTTGGTATACACAAGGATTAAGGAAGAGTAATTTGCTTTGAATTTCAGCCTTTATTTACTATAAGTTTGACAGTTAAGTGCAGCAACACACCGGCGTCACTTACTTCGCGCAAGGTTGCTTTTTACATTGCCTTCAACACAGATGCGTCACCTTCCGCTCTACGCGCGCGTACTGTCAGGGGGATGCGCCGAAGAAGAGTTCATCGCTACGCGAGCGTAGAGTGTAAGGTGACGCTTGTGTGTTGTAGGCAATGCAAAAAGCATTGACAGCGTGTTGAGCGCAGTAAATGACACCTGTGTGTTGCTGCCGGTAAAGTACATACATACATACATATAATCATGCCCTTATCCCTAATGGGGTATGCAGAGCGTAAACAACCTAAACAATGGCCGTTCCGCCACGTCTGACAAAGTTTTGAGGGTTATTTAGGATAACTTGTAGGTACATTGCTGTAGTGACAGGTTGTCAGTCCATCGCCTAAACTACAATATACTGAAACCCTCGGATCTCTTAGCTGGTTTTTACAGCATGCCCGAGAGGAAAAGCAGCTGGCAAATTCTATGTTTGTCTTTAGCTCCCAGGCCAGCATGGAAGTAAGGTAACGGTAATAAAATCACAAATCAATCATCTCCCGAGCATTTTTGTATACAACTGTGTTAGCGTTTATCAAAAAACCTATCAGATTTATTCAGTTAAATGAATTGTTTAATTGTGCAATATGCTACTGACATGAGACATTCACCTATCAAGCTTAGCTGTAAAATTCACCTCATGACAATATTAAATCTTACTTAGTAGTTATTCGATGGTGTAGTAGATAGGGCCGCTGCCTCCTGAGCGAGAGGTCGTGGTTCGAATCCCACCACGTACCGATGTATTTTTTGGTTTTCGTATTTCATATGTACGTTTATTCGGCGCTTTTTCCGTGGTTTGGAAGGCACGTTAAACCGTTGTTCCCAGTTAATATGCTTACGGTATTAGTCGTTAAGCCATGTCAGAGGCCAGTACTAAAAATCGGCGACTTGAAAACTCTGCCCTAATCTAGGATTGGGTCTGGTTTCCCTTCTGGGTTGCGGAGGTCAGATGCCTATTCTAAGCGTATACTATCGATAATTTTGGTTTAAATATGTATAAAACATAAATGTCAATAAATTTCGAGTGAGTGTGGCGCGGTCCTAAGCTGCTACATCGCAAGTTACGCACTAGTGCACCTAAGCGGTAGCCATTACAGATATTACGTAATATTGCCTTTTAGTTCCTCTCAGCTATTAGATTACTCGTAAGAATGGTTTACTCAAGATGTAGAGTTAGGAGTATCTTTCATACTAGATTGGAGCAAGTGAAAAGACTATGTATGAGTTGATACTGGAGAAAGTCGATGGTATGGTGTGTATGGCCCGTAATTATAAACAGCAGTTGAGACTGACAGCTAGTTTGAGTCCGTATCAGAAATGTAATTTCAGTACAAAAGGACCTGTCAAATACATACTTAATATTACTCTCAATCTTGAGATCGCTTTAGCATTTGAGACTAACAGCTAGTTTGAGTCCATATTAGAAATGTAATTTCAGTACAAAAGGACCTGTCAAATGCATACTTAATTTTATTCTCAATCTTGAGATAGCTTTAGCCTTTCAGACTGACAGCTAGTTTGAGTCAGTATCAGAAATGTAATTTAGTCCAAAAGGACCTGTCAAATCCATACTTTATATTACTCTCAATCTTGAGATCGCTTTATAAATACGAGCCTATGCTGCCTGCGATGAAAGCAGCATAGCAGTTCAAAGGGTAAATCTCCATCCGTGACTGAGGATCGTGACTGCCAGGTTGTAGCTGCGAAGCTTTATATTATGTCTACTTACAACTTGACTTACAACAATTACTACTATACACATACATATAATCACGCCTCTATCCCTAATGGGGTAGGCAGAGCGTAAACGACCTGAACAAAGGTCGTTCCGCCACATCTGATAAAGTTTTGAGGGTTATTTAAGATAGATTTGTATGTATATTGCTGTAGTGACAGGTTGCCAGCCCATCGCCTAAATTGCAGTATACAGAAACGCTCGGATCCCTTAGCTGGTTTTTACAGCATGCCCGGGAGTAAATGCATCTGGCACATTCTATGTTTTTCTCTCGCTCCCAGTCCAGCACGGAAGCTACTATATAGGCTCGTATTAATAAAGCGATCTCAAGATTGAGAGCGATATCAAGTATAGATTTAACAGGCCATATTGTACTGCAATGACATTTCTGATACGAACTCAAACTAGCAGTATATCTCAAGTGTCGATTATAAATACGGGCCTAAGTAAGATTTGATATGATCATGGGGTGAATTTTACAGCTAAGGTTACGTATACCTAACCTAACTCGAACTATTAGTTACTCTGTTCCTATATCTAATCGATCGAAGCGATCCCAAGAAATTAATAATAATTTAATAACAATTTTAAGTATGGATTTGACGGGTCACATTGTACTGAAATGAAATTTCTGAAACGAACTCAAACTTGCTGTCAGTTTCAAGTACTGTTTATCGATACGGGCCTAAAATATACTAAATAACTGTGCTACTAAGCGGTTGGAAAACTCTGACACCAGGGTTATTCGGGTCGTTGTTCGACTCGAGAATCCACTCGCTAAGAAGAAGGCTAAACTAAACTATCTGTCTATCATAGCGCGTCATCGCATCATCTTAGGTCTATCATCTAAGACGCAGAAGGCAGGCGCACGCGCAGGGTCGTTCACCCCGCGGCTGGCGGGACTAATTGTCGCAAAAACCACCAACCGACTCACATTACTCACCGATCTATGTACAGGACGATTCAGCAACATTCATACCTGAACTAAAAAAAAAGTATTTTCCCATCGAGAGAGTTTGTCGAGTCGAGTCGTCAAGTAATGCATCTGCTTTTAAATCACAACTATGCTATCGATTCGTAGTGATCACAACTTAACTAAAACTTGACTTAAACTATTGCAGTCCCTTTCTGTCCTCTCATGACAGAAAATGACAGGTATAGACTTACAACCTGTCACTACTGCAATATACCTACAAATCTATCTTCAATAACTCTCAAAACTTTATTAGACGTGGCGGAACGACCTTTGTCTGCCTACCCCATTAGGGATAAAGGCGTGATTATATGTATACCTCAGTTCTAGCGAATGAATCACATCCTGTATAGTGTCAGCAACCTGCACTTACAGATTAATGAACTTACAGATAATAATATCAACTTTAATGGCTATTTCTTATGAAATCGGAGCCGGTCTTTAGTTTATTACTACCTTACCTATAGTTACCTACCTACCTAGGTAGGTACTTTAGAATTTAGATCGATAAGTTTTTATATCTAGCTAACTAGTTTATATCTAGCTTCTTCTTCTTCTGTCGAGTGGGTATCGAGTCTATCGACCCGATGAAACCTGGTTAGGTTAGGTTAGGTAGTAGTGGTTGGTAGTGGCTAGTGCCATGGACTCCCGATCCGGAGGTCCCGGGTTCGATTCCCAGGGGGGAAACACAAAGTTGATATTTGAGAATTTATCACTTTGTGAATTTTTCCCCAATTTGGTTAGGACATTGCAGGCTAAATCACCTGATTGTCCGAAAAGAAAAAAGATTGCGTGCTTCGGAGGTCACGTTTAGCCGTCGGTCCCGGTCGCTATCTTTGATAGTGGTCGTTACTCAAACCATGTCAGAGGCCTGATAGTTGTGCTACTAGGCGGTTTTAAAAAACTCTCACACCAGGGTTCATCGGGTCGATAGACTCGATACCCACTCGACAGAAGAAGAAGAATAGCTTTTATGCCTGAAAATAGCTTGGATTGTGCATAAATAAATAATAGGGTGGTTAAAAAACTACATAAAATATACAAAGGTAATTAATTTAATTATACGTTACCTTGACTGAAAATTATACTCAACGCTACGCTCCTATGCAAATTAAAAACTATTGATTTTATAAGAATGGAGTTACTAGGCCACGTAAGTTATTTTTTTTTGGATAAAATATTCATGTAGAAGCATAAAAAATCTATAAATCCTTGAGCATGACAACATGTAACTGAAAGGGTTTATGCACCCGAAAGGATATGAACCAGCCCATGAAACTGAACAACTTTCCCAAAGAAACATAGGCCAAAATACGAAAAAAATGCATCATACATTTTTTTGAAAATTTTTCTTTGTTCCTTTGAGAAAGTTACATACATACATACATAAAATCACGCCTTTATCGGGGTAGGCAGAGCGTTAAACGCCACGTCTGACAAAAATTGAGGGCAATTTTAGATTGAAAAGTGTATTGCTATAGTGACAGGTTGTCAGCCCATCGCCTAAATTACAATACACTGTAACCCTCGAGTCCTTTTTGACTCTGTACTGACTTCTACAGCATGCCCGGGAGGAAGGGCAGCTGGAACATGCTATGTTTTTCTATCTCTCCCAGTCCAGCATGTTGTTGCATTTGAGAAAGTTGTTCAGTTTTTTATGGGCTGGTTCCTTTCGGGTGCATATACCATTTCTGTTACATGTTGTATAATGGAAAAATAACATTTTGTCGGTTTTCGTGATGAAATCAAATGCTAGCGTTGAGGTAGGTCAGTAATCAGATCAGTACGAATCAACCACGAATAATTACGTAACAAATCAACGAATATTATTAAAAATAATTCTTAGAAATATAAAGTCGCAGTATACCTAAAAACCTTCTATACAGGTAGATTCTAGACTTGAGAATTAAATATTTGGAATTTAAAGAAATGCAGTTGGCAATTTTAATAGCAGTTTTCTTAGGCATGTTCTTATTTCAAATGAAAATGTTAAACTTTATAAATAGTACGTATAGATAGTATAGGAGATAGTTCGACGCGGCTAAGCGGCTGTGTCGAGAGTCGAGATCGAGAACCGGTCGCCGGCTGTTTTTGTTTACTCGAACATTTTATTGGCTGCTACATACCGAGAATGTACTATCTGACTTATTTTATTATAGACCAGGATCCGGCGGACTGTTTCTGATTTTCAGTGTTTCTCCAGTACAGTCTTTAGAAAGGAATACTTGTAACAAAACGGCAAATAGATATAGAGGCTAATCGTTTGGTAAGGATGTTTTAACCTTAAGTTAAATAACCTTAAAATTAAATAACGTTAAAGTTAAATAACGTTGGCTTGAACCTTCTTTAAATACTTCCCGTGTTGCGTGCTGTCATCATAATTTTGTGATAGTCATCGTTACTCAAAACCATGTCAGAGGCCTAATAGCTATGCTACTAGGCGGTTTGAAAACTCTGACACCAGGGTTCTTCGAGTCGTTGTTTGACTTGAGAATCAACTCGCTAAGAAGATCGTAATTTTTGCATGGAATTTACAAAATATTTGCTCTAAGATCTATGGATTATTAATGTAGGAAACTAATGTGACACTCTTAGAACAAATTTATATGCAGTGCGCAAACTACTACAAATTAACATAAATGACCGTTCTGTGCTGGCTTTAAGAATCATATAGAAATGTAAAAAGAACGTTCCATAGTGGCTTATTTCCACGGAGAAAAACCGTTGGTGAGAAACTGTGGTCTGTAAAGCTATCATTCGTAGCGCAGTTTCCCCCATCCAAGCTCCCGGTCTACATCGCCAGTAAAGGTTCCGAGCCCCCACTATCCCCAGTTATCGACCCGGGCCGCCTGCGCGCGCACCTCGCCTCCATCACGCTACTTCGCGGTACATTCTATTCGGCACTGCGCTGCAATGCCGGCACCCTGCGAATCATGTAAAGGTAAGTCGTGTTCCTTTTTCAAATAATTTATTCTTTTGTTTTTTATTCTTTCGTTTTAAATTGTTTTCTTTGAAATTGGAATTCTGTTTGAATAGTGAATATTGACAGTCAAAGGAGAAATCGAGTTCGAATTTTAAAACTAATTAAACTAATGGCCAGTTCTGTTTACTTATCAAATATTAAAGTGTTTTCTTTATTTGGATATAGAAGCAGTAGTTTTCTAGCAACACGTGTACGGTATTCTTTGTTATTGTTTTGCCGGTAGCTAAAGTGTCGCAAATCAATGACGCAGTTTCCTCAATCGAGTATTTTTATGCGGTGTGACGTCATAATTCACTAGCGGTAGAGTCTTTCACTATGAGTATATAGAAAAAGAGAGAAAGAAAAGAAGTAAATCTCGCTTTTTACTATACATTTTATGAATTTTCTCCGAATGACGTAGACTTAGTGCGCGTTGACGTCTTTTATATGCTAGTGCGCAAATACGTAGCAAGAGAAAATGGTTTGCAACTTTCAGTGCGTATTAAATGTATAATGTACCTTATTAATTTCGTGATGCAAGTTTCTCTTCCATGCTGGCCTGGGAGCGAGAGAAAAACATAGAATGTGCCAGCTGCATTTCCTCCCGGGCAAGCTGTAAAAACCAGCTAAGGGATCCGAGGGTTTCGGCGTATTGCAATTTAGGCGATGGGCTGACAACCTGTCACTACAGCAACATACATACATACATATAATCACGCCTTTATCCCTAATGGGGTAGGCAGAGCACAAACGACTTTAACAAAGGTCGTTCCGCCACGTCTGACAAACTTTTGAGGGTTATTTAAGATAGATTTGTAGGTATATTGCTGTAGTGACAGGTTGTCAGCCTATCGCCTAAATTGCAATATACTAAAACCCTCGGATCCTTTAGCTGGTTTTCACAGCATGCCCGGGGGGAAATACAGCTGGCACATTCTATGTTTTTCTTTCGCTCCCAGTCCAGCATGGAAGCAACACAGCAATATACCTACAAATCTATCTTAAATTACTCTCAAAATTTTGTCAGACGTGGCGGAACGACCTTTGTTTGGGTCGTTTACGCTCTGCCTAACCCATTAGGGATAAAGGCGTGATTATATGTATGTATGCTAGTTTCTTTTCCGGTAGAGGAATGGGATTACTTTATTTTAATCGATTAGTAGTTTTTAATAGTATAATGTGGAAATGTTAATAAAGATTCAAAAAAAAAACTTTTTTCGCCAATTTGTTTATTTTAATTTTATTCTAAACAAATTAAACTTGACCATTTTATTGTGTAGGTACTCAGAGAGAATATTTAGTTTCGCGTTCAGTCAGCATATCCATCTATATTTACTTAGTTACTATTGCATTCATGATGGGAATGCTACCAGTTTCAGAAGCTCATATTACTCTGAAGTTGACATAACGCAGAGTGTTGTACGCGTGAATGCCATCTATCTGTTGAGCCATTAAGTTGTACCACAAACAGATATATGGCTTAACAACGCGTTTTGTGGTCTTCTTCTGTCGAGTGGGTATCGAGTCTATCGACCCGATGAACCCTGGTGTCAGAGTTTTTAAACCGCCTAGTAGCACAACTATCAGGCCTCTGACGTGGTTTGAGTAACGACCACTATCAAAGACAGCGACCGGGACCGACGGCTTAACGTGCCCTCCGAAGCACGAAATCTTTTTCTTTTTTCAGACAATCAGGTGATTCAGCCTGCAATGTCCTAACCAAACTGGGGAAAAATTCACAAAGCGATACATTCTCAAATATCAACTTTGTGATTCCCCCCTGGGAATCGAACCCAGGACCAACAGATACATGGCATTCACGCGTACAGCACTCTGCGTTACATGTAATAGTATTGTTACCTTTTGGAGTTAAGTTTGTGTAGTTATTAGTTATATGTAATAGTTTTAAGTAAGAGCACTTATGTATGTTGTGTAAAAAAAAAATGCTATGTGCCCAGCTGAAAACCAGCGCTGCAGTTTTAAACTGCAGCATACGCTGAGTTGGGTACCCTTTTCAGTGTCCATGTTTTGTATTTCATTGCAGTTTCTCCCGCTCAGGAGGCAGCGGCCCTTTCCACTACACCATCGGCCATTAGAGAGTAAAAGTGAATTTTAGGTCCTACCCTATCAATTACGGAAGCCCTAGCTAGAGCGTTGTGCCTAACTTAGTCTCTTTCTAAATCTGTGATTCCAGCAGCATTTAAAGTTTGAGCGAATTAACTTGGCTTAATATGACACAATCCGCGCATTTAAATTTCCACCTTAAATTGAAGTACTTAAGTGTAAATTTTACATACATACATACATATAGTCACGCCTTTATCCCTAATGGGGTAGGCTGAGCGTAAACGACCTAAACAAAGGTCGTTCCGCCACGTCTGACAAAGTTTTGAGGGTTATTTAAAATGGATCTGTACGTATATTGCTATAGTGACAGGTTGTCAGCCCATCGCCTAATTTGAAATATACTGAAACCCTCTAATCTCTTAGCTGGTTTTTAGAGCATGCCCAGGAGGAAATGCAGCTGGCACCTTCAATGTTTTTCTCTCGCTCCCAGGCCAGCATGGAAGAATGAATGAAATGTGAATTTTAGATTGTCAAAACTAAATTACTTGAAGAGCATTGCACTAGTATAATATTAATAATAGTCCTCCCACCGATTTTCGGTGATGGCGGCCAATCTTCCGGAGATCAGCCAACTGCGCAGGACTTGTTTTTAGTGTCCAAGTGTTTGCGCTACACACAGGTGCACACTCTATACCTTCAATCTCTTACCAGAGAGAAATCAGCCGCAGAACCGACTATTGACATGCCATCCGACAGAATGGATCATCTTACTTTTCGGACAATCAGGTGATCAGCCTACAATGTCCTAACCAAACTAGAAACAACAACACAAAGTCATTGTCCCCCGCCTGGAATCGAACCCGGGATCTCCGGGTCGAGAGCCCATGGAGCCCATCGCTAGACCACGGAGGCAGTTAGTGTAATATTGGTGATATTGTTTGCAGGCACTTGCGCGGGCGGTGCGGCCGCGTGCGGCGCTGGCTGCACCTGCGGGCCGAGCTGCGCGTGCGGCGACGGCAAGCCCTCCGGTAGGTGTGCTCAATTTATTTTACTCCTCTGTTTCCTATTGCCTGGTTCCGTGGAAGATATTGCTACATTAGCAATAAGGCCGCCAATTGTACTACTTTTCTTTTTAGCAATTTGTAATTTCTGTGTTTTTTGTGCAATAAAGTATATTGTATTGTATAAGCTTCTCTCTCACACAGTGGAGTCGTATTTTTGAATCGCTCTAACTCCAATGCGCTAACGAAAGAGTAACTTTCGCATGCGAAAGTTTTCTTTCGTGTGCGCATTTCGATTCTAGAGATTCAATAATACGGCTCCAGATCTGCCCTAAGGTAAGAACCATTATCTCCGTCACTGATGCCGACAGGTGCACAAACCTATTCGCGGCATTCGCTGTCAGAAAGATCAGATTGCTTACTGATGTGGTTATAGTTAGACTCGTTTACTTTAGTTAATTCCATACTATAGTATACTATGTCCTTCGAAATACTGTTGTGGGGACGTGCCGCTGACAATGATTAAATTTTGGATCACAAAGCTATCGATCCGTAGCGGGCACGACTTAACTAAATTTTGACAAAAAATATTGCCGTTCCTTTCTGTTCTCTCATGATAGAAAATGACGGGATTTACGGTGCTGGTTCGATTGTCGTCCCATACAAAATAATCAAAAAGTTTATGATCGTCTTCTTCTTCTTATCAAGTGGGTTTTTGAGTCAGAAAACGACCCGATGAACCCTGGTGTCAGATTTTTAAACCGCCTGATAGCACAGCTAATAGGCCTTTGACATACGTGAAAGTTGGACTAAGCAACCCCAGTTTGCGGTTAACTGAAAAGAATTTTAACTTACACCATTTATAGTATGAAAAATTACATAATACCCCGTAACACCTATCCATTTAGTTAGTTCATTTTAACTCTCTGATATTCCTATTGCAGGGGGAAAGCCGTGCTGCCAGGGAGGGAAGTGAGCCGACGTCTAACCCGAGACACACACCTACTTTCCACTTCTTATGAAATCTAGAGCACTCTTCATATTCCAAACCTCCTTAGCTAATAAACACTACAAATATAAAATTATGTAGTCAACGTTTACTCAATTATTATATTCGATTTATATTTAACATAAGCGGAGAAAAGAGAAATATTGTGTCGTCATGAAATAAAATATATATAGGTGATATTTAGGTTTATCTTATTACTATATTTAAAATATTTATATTCTAGCTTACTTAGGTATAGTAATTCATCTCTGCTTAGCAAAGCTAATAAGTGTACTTAGTGTAGTTAGTTTCGTCGCATTCAGTGTTCGGTGTTGTAATCTTCGAAGGAATTAGTACTGGTAATACTCATTATGTAAGGATGTATGTGAGCACGCACACACGCATAATTATCGTGTATTAATATAAGTCTTAGCAAGTCTATCTGTGTTTTATTTATTACCCAAGTCAAAACACTGAAATACAAAATTAAGTACGTATATATATATATAGCTCTGCCAGCCCCTCAAAGGATTAAGGCATAACCAAATATAAATTTTCAAGTTTAATAAAATTAGGGACAAAGGCGTGATTTTATGTATGTATGTAATAAAATATACTCAATACCATCTAGAGCACCCTTCATATTCCAAACCTCCTTAGCTAATAAACACTAAAATAAAAATATTAAATTATGTAGTCAACGTTTCCTCAATTATTATATTCTATTTATATTTAACATAAGCGAAGAAAAGATACATAGTGTGTCGTCATGGAATATAATATATATAGGTGATATATAGGTTTATCTTATTACTATATTCAAAAATATTTATGTTCTAGCTTACTTAGGTATAGTAATTCATCTCTGCTTAGCAAATCTAATAAGTGTACTTAGGCTCGTATTTATAAAACTATCTTAAGATTGAGAGAGTTAGTTTCGTAACATTCAGTGTTCGATGTTGTGATTTTCGAAGGAATTAGTACTGGTAATACTCATTATGTAAGGATGTATGTGAGCACGCACACACGCATAATTATCGTGTATTAAAATAGGTGTAAGCAAGTCTATCTGTGTTTTATTTATTTCTCAAGTCAAAACAGTGAAATACAAGATTAAGTATATATGAGTAGTCACCCGCTAAAACGCTTTTATAGTATTTTTTAACCGTTGGTGTCACGTTCAAGCCTCTGTAAAATAAGTGGAACATACAGTAGCAAGATTATCTACAACCCTGATAAAAAAGACATGAAAAGTGACGTTTCGTTGCAAATTCCGCTAACACAGTAGTCGTTTCGACGTGCGTGTTTATAGTATTTCATTTTGCCAACAATTTACAAAATTTGTTTTAGCGAGATTTGATACTTGACCTTACCTTACTTTATATGAGAATATATAACTCTCTCTGTCCCTCTCAAAATATTAAGGCGTGACTATATGAATTTCACAATAAAAAAAATATACTCAATACTATTCAATAGATACAATGCACAGACAAATTGGCATCATGATTATATTAAAATAAATGTTATATGATATGTAGAGTTTTATATCGTAAATATAAAACAAATATCACTTCGTAAATATTGCATACAGGAACTCGTAGCAAATACTTACTTAAATTAATACGCATCTGATAGTTATATTATAATAATCATAAAATTATCATAATGTTATGAAATAAAACGCCAAGTTCCGATAAAACATTTTATTTTATATGACAAAAATGTATAATACGAATACATCTATGGAAGCAACGAATGGGACTTGTTTCACATATAAATTCTTTACTTTACTACATAATTCAGGAATTGAATTCTTAAAACTCTACATAAGAATAGAAAAAGTAATAGCAAAGAGCAACATATCAGGGGTAATAGAAATAAAACAACGAAGCTAAGAAGTTTCATTATATACTTAGTAATAGATTAGTTTTTACCACTAGAACATGAAATAGAAAAAAGTTTACCTTCAAAACATAACGTTAAATCAGTCTTACATCAATAATCACGTTCCAAATTTAAAAACTTATTTCAATTTTGGAACTTAAATGTTGATGTTGCCATTAACAAAAAAAGCTAACCTCAATAATAAAATCGTTGCAAAAAGATACTAGAAAGGTACCTAGGATATAGATACCTTAATGATAATGCGAATAATAATGAAGCATGATAAACTATCATCGATGAACATTTGTACATACTATTTTGATGTCTAACATCATAATTTTAAACACCATTACATCATCAAAATAGTGGTTTTTCGTTAACAATATTTCATAGATGATTATACCTAATAAATAATACATAAAACTTTGGCGTTTTATAAACGCTTCCTATAATTTATATCTCTTACGACACAATAAATAAGTCAGTTACTTCTGACAACCTTTCATAAATTTACATAGAACATTGAAAATATCTTTCTTTATGTAATACAATATCCAGACTGTAGCAAATGCACTTTGTTTCTTTTTAACACAAAAATATCCAAGCAATAATTCTACCATTCGTAAAAAAAATATCAATATGGCAACACTAAAATAACCTCACTGGAGTCCCATTCACAAGTGGTTATCAAGACATCCTGAAAACAAAGACAGCGCTAGGAAAATAAATAAATTATATTTCTTCATAATGTAGCGCTGTTTCTTAAACATGGACGACGTGCAATTCAAAAGTGTATGGTACATAATATTATTTATAACATGTCATTTAAGCCCTTACGGAATAACAATAACGTCAATTTCTTGCGTTTCAACTACAGCTTTCTAATATCTTGTTTATTTCGAAATAGGAGAAATCTGTCGTTGAAAATATGTGCTGCCGTCATTGCAGTCACCATAATGACTTAAACAAAATCCTTACTCACAATAACTAGGAGAGGAATACACTCAACACATTTAAATATTTGCATCACATCACAAACAACACGATCACTGTATAATCACAAAATTGGTCTTACCGTATAATATTGGCTCCTAGGCCGTAAAATATTAAGAAAAAATGTCATAGAGTGAAATCGAATACATTCCAAGGTTTACATACCACGCATTAAATCTAAGTTTTGGCATCTAGGTTTAGAAATATCATGCTTTAAATAACTTTCCGAGCATACTAGATACCTACTGCTTTGCCTTACTCTAGCTAGACTAGAGAATCGCACTACAAAATTATATTGTGAAATGTAGAATTCTCTAAGCGACATCCAACTCACTCGTACAACCCTAAATCGACAGTCTTTTTAAATTATTTTGACAGCCAATCACGAAGCGTAAAATTGGTAGGAATTTTCCGTCAGTGTTGCCAATTTAGGATTGCAGACACTACCCGATCGATCGGTTCCTTCTGACTCAAAAGTTTTCAATTTCATTTTATGCCAATGATAATGAAACCAGATATATCCGGTTGTATAGGTTACGGCACTGGTTCTTCGTCCGTGCCCTCGTCAGAGTCATAGACAGGGGCGCCATCTTTCATTTGGATCACTGACTTCTTGCGATGCCTGCTTTCCTTCAGGTCTTTCTCGATGTTTCTGTAAAGAAGAAAATTAAATTATTAGTCTTGGTAAGAAGAAGATTGATTAAAGTAGAGGGCAACGGAATTAAAGGCTGGACAGTTTTAAAGTCCGACGACTCGAATGTTACAAGCTGTGTGAGCTAGACTCGTATGTGGAGGCCTTGCCCTCCCACCAGAGCCTGTGTTATATCGCTAGTAATGATAACTGGTTTTTGAGTGAGCTCGATCTATCGTCGATTCTACGTCGATCACCACTGATTCACCACAACACGTCGAATAAACATACATACATATAATCACGCCTTTATCCCTAATAGGGTAGGCAAAGCGTAGACGACCTAAACGAAGGTCATTCCGCCACGTCTGACAAAATTTTGAGGGTTATTTAAGATAGATTTCTAGGGATATTGCTGTAGAGACAGGTTGTTAGCCCATCGCCTAAATTGCAATATACTGAAACCCTCGGATCCCTTAGCTGGTTTTTACAGCACGCCCGGGAGGAAATGCAGCTGGCACATTTTATGATTTTCTTTCGCTCCCAGTCCAGCACGGAAGAAAGCTGCTGTATTATTTAGATTGGTTACTCATTGAATCACAAAAAGTAATTTACCTAGCACTGATGAGAGGGTGTAGGGCGTTCTTGAGGCTGTTGAAGAGGAAAGGATGGTGCCTCTCATGGCTCTCCAGTATAGCTCGGGCTTCTCCAAGGGGCTCCACGCGGGGTCGCTCCGGTAGCGCCCCGGACCCGCACGGGTCCGAAACAGAGCGCTCTAGTAGAACTTCCTTCCTGTGAAGAAAAATACCACTTTGAGACTCATTTCTAAAGAAAAGAACTTGCTTACGTTAGAGAGAAATCAATTTGTATGAAGTTTATAATTTAAAAAAAAAAATGGTTCTGGCAAATGGATTCCACGAAATGGCCGATGTAAGGCGTCATAAAACTAGGGGCGATGATGTTGGTACGGCAGCGGGTAAAGATATGATGAGAACGGTAAAAAATATGATGAGAACGGGTAAAGATATGATGAGAACGGGTAAAGATATGATGAGAACGGGTAAAGATATAATGAGAACGGGTAAAGATATGATGAGAACGGTTGAAGACCGAGTTCAGTGGCGTCGCATATGGGGAATGCCTATGTCCAGCGATAGACTGACTGACACAGCACCACATCAGAAACTCAGTTAGCAGAGCGATGGAACGGCAGTCGGAAGGTCACAGCTTCAAGTCCTGCCCAAGACGAATATTTTTATTCTTATTGATGACTAGCGACCCGCCCCGGCTTCGCACGGAAATTATCAGTGTTTCTCTACTATATTATGCATGTTTTATACATATAAACTTTCCTCTTGAATCAGTCTATCCATTAAAAGAAAGCGCATCAAAATCTGTTGCGTAGTTTTTAAGATCTAAGCATACATAGGTATATAGGGACAGAGAACGCGACTTTGTTTAATACTATGTAGTGAAGAAAAGAACTTGCTTTCGTTAGAGAGAAATCAATTTGTATGAAGTTTATAATTTTAAAAAAAAAATGGTTCTGGCAAATGGATTCCACGAAATGGCCGATGTAAGGCGTCATAAAACTAGGGGCGATGATGTTGGTACGGCAGCGGGTAAAGATATGATGAGAACGGGTAAAGATATGATGAGAACGGGTAAAGATATGATGAGAACGGGTAAAGATATGATTAGAACGGGTAAAGATATGATGAGAACGGCTGAAGACCGAGTTCAGTGGCGTCTCCTATGGGGAACGCCTATGTCTAGCGATGGACTGACTGACACAGCACCACATTAGAAACTCAGTTAGCAGAGCGATGGAACGACAGTCGGAAGGTCCTGCCCGAGACGAATATTTCTATTCTTATTGATGACTAGTGACCCGCCCCGGCTTCGCACGGAAATCATCAGTGTTTCTCTACTATATTATGCATGTATTATACATATAAACCTTCCTCTTGAATCACTCTATCCATTAAAAGAAACCGCATCAAAATCCGTTGCGTAGTTTAAAAGATCTAAGCATACATAGGGATATAGGGACAGACAAAGCTACTTTGTTTTATACTATGTAGCAGTGGCGAAGGGTCCATTTAACACGATTCCCGTCGGCTTCCCTTTTCAAATCATCCAAATGGTAATATTTGTTTTGTTATCTTGAGTAAAATGGTTTATTTATCCTTGTTGTTTTGTTAGGCAGCGAAACTATTTTTTTGGATTTTGGTGCAGAATTTAAAAATGAGATGTACGGAGTAATATGTATTTCTTATTTACTCCGGCTTCCCTATCGATAAAATTCACCCTTCGCCACTGCTATCTAGTAGAATAGAATAGAAAATGGTTTATTTGTCACCCAATTAATGTGTACAAACATAACTTAACATAAAACTTATATCTAAAGACATTAGTTATTTCTTAAAACAAACGTAAACGTAGTGATAGTGATGTAGATGAAGGCTGGTCACTCACCCAGTGTCAGCACTAGAGTCACTCCGAGGGCTGCCGGGGGGTGAGGGGGGTGAGGGGGGCGAGGGGGGCGTGACGGAGCGCGCGCGGAACTCCGGCAAGCCTGTCTGGCTGCAGAAGGACAGCAGGCCGCGCTCGCGCACGTAGATGAATGGCCGGATGATGCGCAAGTTGTGCTCCCTGGAGACAAGGAAGATCACACATTATTACATACATACAATACAATACAAATATTCTTTATTGCACATAAACAACACATTGGTCAGGAACAAACATTACAAAACAAACAGAGTACAATTAGGCGGCCTTATTGCTAGGGTAGCAATTTCTGCAACCTTTGGGTAAAGGAGTAGTTTTTTAATATTATGCGGGATAGTGCAGTTACTATTGTTGTTGTTATTATTTATTACATACATAACGTCACGCCTCTTCCCCAGAGGGGTACGCAGAGATAACATCCCTTCACTTGCTACGGTCTTTTCAAACTTCTTTCGCTTCATCTACATTCTTCTATCTTTTTATGTACGCTCGTGGGTTTAGGGTAGGTACTCTTGACCTGACCTTTCTCTAGAACTTTCCCGATTTGGTCGCGGTACGTTCGTCGAGGTCTTCCCCTTCCAACATTCCCACTCACACTCACCATATATATATGTCTAGTTAATCTGCTTTCATCCATTCTCTCAACATGACCAAAGCACGTAACCATTCCTTTTTCTATACCTGTCACTATATTCTCTTTCTCACCACAACGTTCTCACATTAAAAGACGGACATAAATGCTAGTTTATGTCCGTCAGTGAGCAGCCACACATACGCAAACGCGCACACACATACAAACACACACTTACACTTTTCTTACCTGACTCTATAATGCGCTTTGACGCTAGTCAGCGCGCCTGCGTGAAAGGAGGTAGCGAGAAACACTCTAGCCGCGTGGTCCAAGGTTTGAGCGACGGCGGCTACCCCGTACCCGTGCGCACAGGCGGCCATGTAAGCTCGTCTGCGCACAGCGTGGCACGACCAGCGTTGGAGCTCGGATAGCTTTGTTGAGTTGCTGTTGCGCCCTGGAAATATAGCGCAGGATAAGGGAGTGTCCAATAGATACGGTTAACAGATATTTATAGAATCAGGCGTTATTTGCGGAAGTCCTTCATAACATATAAGTAAGATAGATAATATTAAGGCCCGTATCGATAAATAACACTTGAGATTGAAAGCTAGATTGAGTTCGTATCAGAAATGTTATTTCAGTACAAAATGGCCTGTCCGATCCATACCTAATATTGGTTTCAATCTTGAGATTGCTTTATAAATCTCGTAGCTACTTCCATGCAAACGATGGTAAGTTATGCAATGGTCAGGCTGTCCGCCTGCAAATAAATGCATATGCACATGCACAGGTAATGCACCTACAGCACTACCAAATCTACTCAACACACGTTTCGCCCCTCCACGGAGCATCATCAGGAGAATAGACCGTCCGGTACAGCAGTCGAGCCTGTGCATTTGCATTTATTTGCGGGCGGGCGACCTTGAATAGCTTGCCATCACTTGTGTGGAAATAAAAACCAGTACCCTCGTTCAATCCCCTAGATTAGGTAGCCGACCCCGTGAGATACGGGATAAGGCTAGGGAGATGATGATGATGACTTGTGTGGAAGTAGCTAAATATTGTTTTATCTTATTTGGGTTACGATTAATAGAAGCAAAACAGCGTCCTGCAAACTGATAGTAAACAGTCAACGATATTGAATAATTTTCACCAAGAAATTCTTTCCGTAAAAGAAAATAAAAATTGGCTTTTCCATACAAAATGCCAACCTCGATCAGACATATTCTATGGAAAAGTCCTTTTTTTTCACTTCCTGAAAAAAAATCCTGGTTTTGTTCAGAGTCGTTGACTGAGCGAGCAACCCCTATCAGTTTGTGAGACGCTGTCCCTTACACCCCGTAGATTTATCAGGTAATATTTGAGTCCTAGATGCAGTCGCATTTGCAGTAACTAACTTCGTGATTAGCCGATTGTCTCTTTCCATGGTTATAGGACCTTCGGTAAACGAACCATTTATTGATAGCAGGCTCTAGGACTAGTTTTGAGGGTTTTGCACTCACAGTGCTATTTTAATTTCATAAATATAGCAGTTACAACCTGCGATCTTCGGAAAGCCGTTCCATTGCTCTGCCAACTAAGCTACCGCGCCGGAAGATAACATGGCAAAATTAATCTCCTGACTTGTCATATCAACGCTAAGACGCTAACTAGTTAATGGTTAAAAATGGTTCTTCCATGCTGGACTGGGACAGATAGAAAAACATAGAAAGTTCCAGCTGCCCTTCCCGGGCATGCTGTAGAAGACAGCAAAAGGGACTCGAGGGTTACAGTGTATTGTAATTTAGACGATGGGCTGACAACCTGTCACTACACATTAGCAATACACATTATAATCTAAAATTGCCCTCAATTTTTGTCAGACGCGGCGAAAGCGCCTTTTACGAGGCATTTAGCGCTCTGCCTACCCCGTAAGGGATAAAGGCGTGATTTTATGTATGTATGTATGTATGTAAAAATGGTGGACGTACTTTGCGAGTCCTCGTCTTCCAGTTTGTCCTGGTATATCAGCTTCACCCCAAGGGTTCTGCAGTACGCCATGAGATGCAACGGGTCTACTTCAGAGTCCCGTTCGTGGACGAATAGTGCCCCTGGAAAAAAAAATGGTAAATGGATATCACTAAATAGTATAAAATAAACTCGCTTTCTCTGTTCCTATATCCCTATGTATGCATTAATCTTTAAAACTACGCAATGGATTTTGATGCGGTTTCTTTTAATAGATAGAGTGATTCAAGAGGAAGGTTTATATGTATAATACATGCATAATATAGTAGAGAAACACTGATAATTTTCGTGCGATGCCGGAGCGTCGGTCGCTAGTAAGTAATATGATAATATCTTAGCTGCTTTGCTGATTTTGAAAAAGCCAGATTAGGAAGCCAAACGCACGTCTCTTTGATATCACTAGGTGAAATACAAGTGGCAAAGTTCTGGGCTACCACTTAGTACCTAAGATTCCTGTCCTGTGTGCATCCACACGATAAGAATAAGAAGACTAAGCGAAACCGCCTTTTTCTGGGCCGTTGACATTCTAAATACAGGATAAGACATGATTTTATGTAAGTTAAATCATGATTCATGACTATCATTTCAGTCATATCTTCTTAGACAGTTAGACATGATGACAAATGTATGACAGATGTATGATGACAAAAAATAATATTATTTTACTTATTTATTTTGGTCTATGTGGTTAAAATTATAATTATTGTATTGATTTTTTTTTGTTTTGTATTGTTCGTATTGTAACACTTTTATGGACATTTTAAAACATTTATTGAATTTTGAATTTTAACTTATTGTAATGCCTAATGAATTTAATAATATATTTTAACTTATTTTGACATGATGAATTTAATAATGTATTACGTTTTATTTTGTTGTATAAAATCTCTTGTAAAAAATACTCTAGTAACAAATATTTGCATGTCAATTGATTAAATATGTGTGTCTATTATTTTAATTCTAAGATCTGGAAATGTACCATGTTTATAAAGAATCTGAATCTGACACTCACCAATACTGAAATGTACTCCTTTAGCCCTGGCGTAGAACTGGTATTGATGCATTGCGTGTAGTAACGCGACTGACTCCCGACCTCCAGACAGACATACCAGGACCTTGTCTCCAGGCCTGATCATGCTGTACTCGTGGATCGCCTGCAAAATTGGAAGAGCTATAGCTTTTAATAACTAGTAAAATCAATACAGAGTAGGTACTATATAGTCGATAGTACCATGCAACGAATTTGGAAGACGCTTTCACCGTAATGTATATTTTTGGAAGGTTTAAAACAGTTTATAATATCCTGGGGAGGCCCATGTCCTACACATACGTTTTTAGGCTATAATAGAAAGATAAGAAATAGGCAAATATATGTTTGATATGCGTAGTAATTGGATTGACAACCTGTCACTACAGCAATATACCTACAAATCTATCTTAAATAACCCTCAAAACTTTGTCAGACGTGGCGGATCGACCTATGTTTAGGTCGTTTACGCACTGCCTACCCCATTAGGGATAAAGTCGTGATTATATGAAAAGTAATTGGATGATAAGGACTGAAAACAGAGCTGAATGGCGTGCCATGGGAGAGACCTGTGTCCAGCAGTGGACTGATCCTGGGTGATGATGTGATGTTACCTCGACCGTGGGCTTCCAGACAGCTTTGGGCAGTGTGTGCCACTTGCCCTCATCATCACAAGTGAACTCTGTAAGAGAAGTGTCGCTGCACGCGCTACTGTCGTCCTGCTCTTCCTCCCAGCATTCCTGCTTGAAGAGACGGTACTCCGATTCACTGTAACAACAAAAAAGAACTTAGTAAGTACGGTTTTACAGAAAGAAACGAAAACACTATCACACTCATAGCCCCCACTAGGTTTCCCTGTCCGATACAGGTGCCATGAACATACAGAGAAACAACCACAAAGAACACCCAGACCCAGACCCAGAAGCAGACATTTAAACTCATTCAAATGTCTGCCCTGGCCGAGATTCGAACCCGGGACCCATTGCGAATCAGGAAGGTATACTGCCAACTAGGCTGCGCGGTCGTCAGGGAACGGATCGCATGGCTTGTGGTTAACCTGCTAGTAGAATCAAGCGCTAAACAGCTTGCTTAGTTCGGCTTTTAAGAATACCAGTGCATCTTTTTGATTTTACCTAGATTGGTGCCTAATATGAAAGGCATGTTTATTATTCGATAGCGATTGTTTTTGAAATGATAAATCGTCTATGTCTGTTATTAAAATACAGGTTCTCTTTAGCCAAAGATTCAGCATAGTCTAATTCTACTAAAATAAATTATAGACTACCTTCATCTACATATCGTGTAGCCTAAATAACTTACTCCGCCAGAAGTAAGAAGGAGTACATTTCAGTATTGGTGAGTATCGAAGTCTTTAACTGCCTCCATGGTCAAGTGGTCAGAGCCATGGGCTCACGATCCGGAGATCCTGGGTTCGATTCCCAGGGGGGAACACAAAGTTGATATTTGTCAATTTATCACTTTGAAAGGTTTTCCCTAGGTTGGACATTGCAGGCAGATTGTCCGAAAAAAAAGGGATTCTGTGCTTCGGAGGGCACGTTGAGCCGTCGGTCCCGGTAGTTGTCGGTCGCTACTCAAAACCATGTCAGAGTCCTAATAGCTGTGCTAGGCGGTTTGAAAACTCTGACACCAGGGTTCATCGGGCCATTGTTCGACTCGGGAATCCACTCGCTAAGAAGAAGAAGAAGAATAACTGACCTTCTATCGTAGTAGTGTTCGTCCAGTGACTGTCTAGACACGTCAGTACCATACCCACTGGATCGAGCACTCCGTTCTGAGCAGCTTGAAGATGCATTGGAAGATCGACTTGACCGCTTGGAGTCCAACATTGGTACTGCACCCCTGCAACAATGATTAAAGATGTCAATATAAAAAAAAACATTACTTTTATATTGCTCACGCAGCGATCAGAAGTATAGAATGTTCCAGCTGCTTCTCTTTCCGAGCATAATCAGTAGAGGGAAACGAGAATTTCATTTTCATATTTTTTTTCAATTAGCAATGCACAGTTGTTTTTTTTTGATGACCCTTAAAACATTTTTAGACACTACACTCACCCCTTGAGGGGTACAAGCATAACCATGAATGTATTTTAAATAAGTATTTCTCCTGATTTACTTTAATTACTACGTCAATCTATCTTTATGATGACGAATTTTTAAGTGTGTTGCTGTCAAGATGAATAATTGCTGTCTTCCTCTGCGAATTTTGAACTACCGCCAACAACTTCTTGATTTTAACCGACAATCTTTTGCCAAGTCTCGCAAAGTTTTGAACTAATCTCATTATAAGAGTTTATTCACCGTGAATGCCAGGGCTAATATTCGACGATGATGAGTTTTCGTTGGGATTTTATTTATGTCTTGCGGGTTTTCGAATCGAGTCAAAAGTTTTCAGGTTTGGTTTTGTGTAGCGACCACTATCAAAAACGGCGACTGGCATTTGAATGTTAAATTATACTAACCTAATGTGTCTCTCAGAGTCATCAGAAATCTGGAACACCACTCTTCCAGGTTCAGCCGTTGAGTCTCCACACCTCTTAGTCGACCTGGTATGGTCTCCGGAGCAGACAGGCACCCCTTCAATAATATCCGGAACCTCTGTCTTCTCATATCTCTGGCACATGCGAAGCCTTCCCTGCAGCTTCTTCGCCTTATTCGTGGTGGGGTCGGATGATGTCCGCCATTTTGCTGTAAATCAAAACAAACTTGTTGACAAAGAAACCTGCAGAGATACACAGATTGGTGTAATTGAAACCAGCTCCATTCACGACAAAACCAGATCTGTTTGTGATCACTGAACTTGACACCATGGCCTTTCGAATTAATGATTCAGACGTTTTAGGTATCGTCTGATTTGTGTAGTATGTTATTACATTCTTTGTTGTTGTTTTTGCAACATAAGATATTGCGATTAACTTACCGAAATCCAAATACGAATCAGTACTATCGGTAAATGTCATGTTGATCCCACTGTCTTGAGAGCTGACTGAAGGATTTTGGCACCATGCTTTCTTGACACAGCAATGTCTGCAATTGACGTCATTGCAATTGGTCTCCTCATCCGAAAGTTTGTTTGAGCTTAACGATTTTGGAAGATTTGGTGAAGTAGAAGTTGTGACCACCTGTATTATTGTATCAGGGGTCGAAGTTTCACTGGAGTTAAACGATATGCTATTGGGGCCAGAATGGTCGTGTGTAGGGGTGCATTGAACTGATTTTGGTGAGTGTGTTAAAGGAGATATCTTAAACGGGCTGTCATCTTCTTCGGGAGACAATACTGGTAACACAGGACTGGTAGGACATTTCCTTAATATGGATCCCTGAGTTCTCTTCAAATCTAATCCCAAATCAGGACCAGAGCCAATCCTTTGTCTTCCTTGAGGTGGAGAACTTTTCCTTGATAGAGAGCCTTCAGGGGAAATAATTTCATCAACCTGGTTGACCATCTCACGGATCTCGTGTTTCACTTCCGATGCCATCTCTTTGGACATGCCCATCAGGTATTCAGCTACATCCACGACTGATATAGAATTCTTATCACTCTGACTAGAAATTGAGGTCATGCTGAGATTTGACTGTTCAACTAAGTCTGAATTCTCCAGTATGTCGTCGACTCGGGATATTACTTCACGGATTTCCGACTTGATTTCCGTTGCAATTTCCTTTGTCATCTCTTTTACATATGCATGAATATCTTCGGATGTGTGTGAGTTCAGGGAAATAGTGGGAGATGCTCTTCCTCCCTGGCTGCAGTCGGACACAGATGTGCTGCTTTGTGCACTATAAGATAAGTGCCTCCCAGGTGAGATCATTGGGTCATCCAAAGACACTAAGTCAGTTTGGCTTCCACAGTTACAAAAACCGCTAGCCTTTTCTATGAAGTTACTCGGGCTCGTTTCTTTCAATCCGAGATTCAATTTAGCTTGTGCGCTCAATGGAACTTGAGGAATATCAGAACCGATGCTGTAGCACCGTGATCTGAGCGGTTGCTTTGAATTCAAATGAGGAATGAGTCGCAGCGGAGACACGGATTCCCCAACTGCGAATTGCACTGGTGGTGACGATGACGTACTTTCTTTTTGGGGAGTTTCTCTTAAGCTAGATTCTCTTGAGTAAAACTTCTGCTTATCCTTAAGTCTGAACATATGGCAATCGTCAATAGCAGAAAGACTAAAATGTCTGGCAGAGGAGCCTAATATAGGCGAACAAGCTACCCCGCAACGCGAGAACTTTAAACTCTTTCTGGCCCCTGTGTAACCTGAGGGGTCAAATGGCACGATATGCTTTACATTCGCTGACTTTCCTAGTAACAGATCATGAGCTTCTTTGGGCAACATGAACCATCTGAGGTAGTCAATCTTAGGGTGAAATCCGACTTCAGGTTCAGCAATGGGGCATTTCATAGCCAACTTTCTTGCTCTGCTGAAAAGATTTCGAGCAGTTTGAAGACATTCTGTGTAAGTCTGAGGGAAAATCCCTGGGCCTGGAAGGAAAAAGACAGTTAGAAAGTTTTATAAAAGCCAACTAATGTGCATTTATAAAAAATCACAAGTATCAAGTCGTACCCGAAATTCTTCTCTCATGCGTTGTTACTTTCCCATCATGGAACCGCAACGAGAACAATGATTTCTTGTCTCTCATCACTGATGTTGCGTGGTGCCTCCACTGTCCTGTTTGAGGGTTGACCACATACTGAGGAAGAATCTTCCATCCTTCAGTGGCAACCATTTTGAGAGCTTCCAGAACAAATGCTAGCTCATTGTCTGTCATGAAGAAGGGAAGGGAAACCCGGCAGAAGCCAGGCCGGAGGTGCTCATTGTGGATTGGCACATCGGGCGACTTCGCGTCACTGATTTTGCGTATTCTTGCTACTTCTCTTTGTCTGCAAAAGAGAAAACGAATCTATAAACAACGTTCTTCACTTAGGTACATTTACTTGGAAACTTTCCACGAAAGACTTTGACTTACACTTGAACATCAAGCAGTTTTTCGTACTCCGCGAGCAATTTATCATCGATCCCAAGAATATCAGCTCCATAGTTCAGGTTACTGTTCAGCCCTCCTCTCGCCTGAATGCCAAAGACATCGTTGAGGACAGCACAGACGAAGTTGTGGTGCAGGAAGGTGCCTCTTGGGTGCTTCACCATGAGGGAAAAGATGGGCAGCCTGCGAGCGGTGGGAGATTCGTTGCCCAGCAGAATGAGCTCGGGTATGTTCTTGATGTGCGACAGGACTTGTCTGAAACAATGAAAATATTAGGTAAGTATACGGTGTAGCTAGTTCAGTATTTCTTAGGGCTTACATAATAAAGTTTTGATCCTTCTCTGATTTCACTTCTTTGTTGTATTCCTTAAGGTACTAGTCGAGGACGGATTGTACGCTGCACTCTTTGCAGTGTGCAGCGACAGTCGGCAGTCGCTAATCAGAGTTGGACTGCACGCTGCAAGTCGCGAAGTGTTCCGATTCGAACTCAAGAGATAAGTACCTTCACTAATCAATAAAATTCAACTGATACTCGATTTTACCGGCAAATACCGAGTTTTACCAATTCCTTTCAATCTATACAATACGCCAATAGTACGCAATGCAACGCATTTTTTTGCAAAATTTTACACTCTGCCTATATCGAAAAGGACAACGGCGCGGCATATGTAAGTAATCTATGTATCTGTATTTGTATTCTTGCAAAATATTTCCTACAACTCCCCAAAACAAAGTAAATACGACGTTAATCGTGTACAAAGAGCTGAACGCCGCATTTCTGGATAGCAGGTAACAGGAACTGAGGCAAGCCGCAGCGGAAGCTACTGTGCTGGTATTAAGGATCATACGTTAGCTGAATCCAAAACAAACCTAGTTATATTCTAAAGGCTTAAAAGCTGTATCAAAACTAAGCTGTATTAAAGAATATATCTATCTATCTATCTATCTGTTTTCCCCTTTTGTTGTCTACAAATTGAATTAAAGAAAGAGCTATAACAGAATTACTTCCATGCTGGACTGGGAGCGAGAGAAAAACATAGAATGTGCCAGCTGCTTTCTTCCCGGGCATGCTGTAAAAACCAGCTAAGGCATCCGAGGATTTCAGTATATTGTAATTTAGGCGTTGGGCTGAACCCTGTACATACAGCAATATACCTACAAATCTATCTTATATAACCCTCAAAACTTTGTCAGACGTGGCGGATCGACCTTTGTTTAGGTCGAATACGCTCTGCCTACCCTATTAGGGATAAAGGCGTGATTATATGCGTGTATGTAGCAATTAATTGAGAACTCGTGAACCAAATGTAGATGCAAGTATTGCGTAGTTTCGTATAAATTTTAGAATGATCTGTTAAATTGCTAAAGTTTATACATACTTATCTTAGTCGTTATTTGAATTTCGTTTCCATTTTTCAGCAGTAGATACTTATTGCTAATAGCAAGCCAAAATATGAGTCGTAAAGTCATTCATAATGATCTACTGTCTAGTATTGTTGCCGACAATTAGAAAATATAGATATAAGATTACGTCACAGGCGAGAACCCAAGTGCCAAGATTAGTACAGCTCTACTTTAATATGGCATTATTTAGCATTAAATTATTTAATAGACCATTAAGGCCCGTATTTGTAATCGGCACTTGAGACTGACAGCGAGTTTGAGTTCGTATCAGAAATGACATTTCAGTACATTATGAACTGTCAAATCCATACTTAATACTGCTCTCAATCTTGAGATCGCTTCATAAATACGGGCGTATTCAAGGCGATATATAATTAATGAATTCTCAACTTTAAAGGATAGGATAAAGTTTTGGACGTCATTGCAGGTAAATCATAAACGTTGCAAAATGCTTTTCAGATTTACTTGAAAAATATAATGCCTAACCACGGCATGAGATTGAAAATAATCAAAATGAAGATGAAATATTCAAAAGCAGTATGGAAGATAAGTATTTCGATTACGACAAGAATAAAATCACAAGAGCAGCGCCAAGAAGATAGTGGCGTCAAGTAAACATAGCGGTGCGGTGAGTGCAGTTTTATGAAGCGTTTATTCAACGGGGTCGCTCCGTTTACTAAGCGCATGAAAAAGCTTTTCACAAGGAAAATTTAAAGCCGTCATAAACTGTTTTTTTTTTCTTTACATATTCATCTACACGATAAAATCGGAATAATTAAATTTTAACTTTCTTAAAGTGAAAAGAACGAAGGCACAGTCGATGGTATAATAAAACAACTCCTTACTGAATATTTATAGGAAATCGGAAATTCAATGTTTGTAGTAACCAATTCGAAATATCCAAATATCCATTTGCTAAGTGCAGGTACAGTTTAACCAATATTAGCCGTTTTGATGCATTTATAAAAAATAAGGCATACAGTGTTATCGATTCGTAGAACGCACAAATTAACTAAATCTTGACCAAAATGATTGCCGTCACTTTCTGTTCTCTCATGATAGAAAATGACAGGTACGAGTATAATCTTATATTAGTTACTAGCGACCCGCCCCGGCTTTGCACGGAAATCATCAGTGTTTCTCTACTATATTATGCATGTATTATACATATAAACCTTCCTCTTGAATCACTCTATCCATTAAAAGAAACCGCATCAAAATCCGTTGCGTAGTTTTACAGATTTATGCATACATAGGGATATAGGGACAGAGAAAGCGACTTTGTTGTACTATGTAGTGATAGTGAAGTCGTGATTTTTGCAACTACGAATTGCTACTAGTGCCAAAAAGATTAGGTGCATATTGCATTGTGTTGGAATGAGGTCGCGCTGTGGAGTCTGTAAGCCGAGGCACGTGTTACGGTTTTTCAGGGGACATGTTTTGTAGCCAGGGACGTATGCAGGGTTAATGGCGCTCTTAACTTTGCTATCAAAGGTTAATAGGTACTGTACACTGTACTGATGTGGTAAGAGAAATGGTAGAAAGACATTGCTACCGATCCGTAGAGGTCAAGACTTAACTAAAGTTTGTCAAAATTTATTGCCGTCCTTAACTATTCTCTCATGATAGAAAATGACACATATAGACTTATTTTAGCTGTGGTGATTTTTGCAACTACAAATTGCTACAATTGAAGACAGAGAAAAACTGAAAAATAAATGTGTTTCTAAGATTTATATCGTCAACTTTACGAAATCATCTTCAATGTGACCGCGACATGTCTGTTTAAGATTTAAAATGATGTTTCCGATGCTTGGGAGATTGTTTCGTCCAAGTTCCGATGCGATAAAAACTACACACGTTTCTCATTTGCGAACATACGCTGGTTCCGCCTCTGGTATTTCAGTATCAGCGCTGGACAGTCGCCAACAATTGCGCTGCCAGCAATTGGGTTACCCTGTCAGCTGGTAAACGCGCGTGAAGTGTTAAGGCTTTATATGAACGTGGCGAAAAAAGGAATCACCAACATGGCCACCTTCTTCTTCTTCTGCTTCTGTCATGTGGGTATCGAGTCGATCGACCCAATGAACCCTGGTGTCAAAGTTTTTAAACTGCCTAATAGCACAGCTAATAGGCCACAGACATGGTTTTTGTAACCACCACTATCAAAGTCAGCAACCGGAACTGACGGCTTTACATGCCCACCGAAGCACGATAATCACGTGATTTAGTCCTAACCAAACAGGGGAAAATCTCACAAAGTGATAAATTGCCAAATATAAACTTTGTGTTCCTCGCCCTGGGAATCGAACCCAATAAATAGACCACGGAGGCAGCCATAGCCGCCAATTTTGACAGTTCTACCAACTTGTAGCGCCCCCATCCACGTGCATTTTAACCCTTGACGTGTTGTACACTCCGCTGATTGCCGGACAAATTCGGCGCCTAAATGCTTGGACAAATCTGTCCATGTCAATTGATTCGATGATTACGGTTATACAGTTGCAATCGTAACTTTTTTTTAAGGAGTCCATCTGTTGAAAGGTAGTCGTAAATGTTGTGAAAAGTCTTGCCAATAAAGTGACGAAATACAGAAAGACGTTCGGAGGCAGAACTGACGAAGTAACTAACGAATCAGGTGACAAACTATCGATACTTATGAACTTTTTTAACGAACTATTGAAAGGTACAGTCGTAAACGTAAAATGTAGCTTTGCCACTGAATTGGATCAGATCGACGTAACAAACACGTCGACTCAATAGCTAGACCTAAATGTACTTATTAACTTTTTTAACGAACTATTGAAAGGTACAGTCGTAAACGCTGTAAAATCTAGCCTTGCCACTGAATTGGTAAAAACAAATCGATATAACAAACAATCGACTCAATAACTATACCTAAATGTACTTATTAACTTATTTAACGAACTGTTGAAAGGTACAGTCGTAAACGCTGTAAAAGATTGCCTTGCCACTGAATTGGTAAAAACAGATTGACGTAACAAACAATCGACTCAATAACTATACCTAAATGTACTTATTAACTTTTTAACGAACTATTGAAAGGTACAGTCGTAAACGTTGAAAAAGATTGCCTTTACCACTGAAGTGGTAAAATAACTAAAGACAATAAATCGATGTAACAAACAAACGGCTCAACAGCAATAAACTATTAATTGTTTTGATCCCTAACGAAGCGCTATCTTCAAACAACACTCAAGAGCCGGAAAATTCTGCTATTGAATTTTATCGCAGCTCAACTGGAGCGCTCTCAAGACTCAAGTCTGCAGATATCCTGAAGTCTTATGCCACGAGGGATTATACCATGCTAATTGTATTGTCTGGTTCTTCTATGTTGGACTGGGAGCGGGAGATAAACATAGAATGTGCCAGCTGCACTTCGTCCCGGGAATGCTGTTAAAACCAGCAATCTCAGTATATTGAAATTTAGGCGATGGGCTGACAACCTGTCACTACAGCAATAAACCTACAAATCTATCTTAAATAGCCCTCAAAACTTTGTTAGACGTGGCGGAACGAACTTTGTTCAGGTCGTTTACGCTCTGCCTACCCCATTAGGGATAAAGGCGTGATTGTATGTATGTGTATATATACTAGTCATCAGACTAGTATATATACAAATATTATATATTGTCTTCCTTAGATAGCTTCACTAGCGCCATGATGCACTTCACCGGGATGAAAAGAAAACCGTATTCCTGGACTCGCTTTGTTAAGTTATCCAGTCGGATAAGAAGGTGTTCCACAAGGACAATCACAAGATTGTCTTCATTTGATGAGTAACTAAGGATATTTCTCAGATCACTGAGCAATGGGCTTCTGATCCGGAAGTCGGGGGTTCGATTACCACAGGCGAAATTACTTTGTGAGATTTTCCCCAGTTTGGTTAGGACGACGATGCAAGCAGAATCACCCAAAGTGTCTGTGAGAAATCGAATTCCGTGTGCTACGGCTGTGTTCTGTAGTAGTGGTTTATTACTGTGCTATTAGCGGTTTGAAACTTTGACACCAGGGTTCATCGGGTGGCTCAACTTGAAAACCCATTCGATAAGAAGATTGCTTCTGGTCTCTAATGGAAGCCAAGTGGGGCGTGGGCGGAGGCGCCACGGAGACGGATGAATACAGTTTCAGATAATGTTATTGATTGCTTACTAGCTTTCCGCCCACGGCTTTTATTTTGACATGGAATATTTCAGTGAAAAGTATTTTATTACAGCTTGCCAAGAGTATCAATTATTTGCGAAAGATCACATTGAATGGTTTCCATTTTATGGACTACAAACAATGTTATTTCATGATATACTTTCGGAAAATAATCTAATCAATAAATCCTTATAGTATAACTGGATTTTGAGTTTCTCAGAAGAACAATAAACCAAATCCAAGAAACCCAAAATAACGTAAACTAGTCTTTAACCATTAAAGCTCAAATCGTCAAAAATACACACACGTGGAGGCAGAGGTTTTAATATTCTCTGCGAACGCGTGGACTGTTTAACCAGCGCCCCCGGCAACACCCTTGACATTTACCCAGCTTAGCACGTGTCTAAGTTCCTATACATACTATAATATTGGAGAGAGTAAGTCTCCTAACTCCACAAAATGTGGCTCAAAATATGCGCTATCGAAAATATTCGTCTCAATATTAAGGTTTGATTTGATGTTTTATTATTAGTTTATTACTTTCACAAATAAAAGTATTTACAAACTATGTAGGTAGGTATGTTATATTCTATTTTATTTTTTATGATATTATACGGATTTTTTCCTAGAGTACCTACCTAGTTAAGATATTGGATACAAGATATTTGATAAAATTAATGTACGTACAGTCCATGTCCCTAGATCTGAAAATACTTTCACATCAAATTTTGTATAACTTTTATCTTATCAATATATTTTTTTTTAAATCATGTTAAATAGGAATTTTAAATAGGATAAAACTTTTTATATTTATAATGTACCCTACATATTTTACGGATACCACGCAAACTTTGGGTTGCAATTGAAGTTAAATTAAATTTCAATAGATACTTCAATATAAATCGGAATGGATAAAAATAGAACCTTTCAACCTAACGTAATGTATTGAAACCTAATAATAAAGTGCTTCACTTCGGCTGATTAAATCAATTTAGCTGGCACAATGGCAAGAGGACATCCTCTTCAAAGGTACCTATTTATAGAATATAAAATCGACATTACATCATGGTGGTGTTTATTGTACAAAAAGGTCTTCCGCGACATGCTGGAAATTAACATACATATAATCACGCCAGTATCCTTAATGGGGTAGGCAGAGCGTAAACGACCTAAACAAAGCTCGTTCCGCCACGTCTGACAAAGTTTTGAGGGTTATTTAAGATAGATTTGCTGTAGCGACGGATTGTCAGCCCATCGCCTAATTTGCAATATATTGAAACCCTCGGATCCCTTAGCTGGTTTTTACAGCATGCCCGGGAGGAAATGCAGCTGGCACATTCTATGTTTTTTCTCCCTCCCAGATCAGCAAAGAAGAAAATAACATATTTACCGCAATACAGATAGAGTGCAAGAGACAGCTTCTACGGGTTGCTTAGTGAACAATACTAAACAACTTTCACCAAAAAAAATTGTTTTAGAAAAAGAATGAACATGTTTTTCTCCTATAGGTATACAAAATTTGTCATGTGGAAAGAAAATTGACCCCTGATTTGGAAATACAACTTTTAAAAATTATAGTCCTGAAAAACAAATTATCTAACACTAGGTTGTAACTACTACGTTACGTTAAAGAAATATGAAATAAAATCTATTCCATGACCTAGGTATAGGCACGTCGATGTCTAGCTTAGTGCGTAAATAGTAGTCTAAGTCTCGTCAAAACTACTCAATATAAAATACAATGTTAGTCCAAAGTTTACTATTTACATTTATTAGTTCCTGAAGGTGAAATCGCAGAAATACTGCATTTAGGTACAAAGTATGTGGCTAGTGTTTTTATTATTATAGTAAACATTTTAGTGATAGCTTTGGCGACTGTTGAAATGTAGTAACTATACAAAATATACGGAGTGTAAGGGACAGTGTCCCGCAAACTGATATTGTTCAATCAACGAAACTGAACAACTATCAGAGGTTTTTTTTTTCAGAAAAATTGCTTAACGATACAAATTGTCAGATCAAAGTAGCCATTTTATATAGGAAGGTCAATTTAAATTTCATCTTCTGAAAGAATTTCCCGGTAAAAAAAAATCAGTTTCGTTGTGTGAGCAACCCTATCAGTTTGCGGGACGCTGTCCCTTACAACCGGTGTTGGGTGTCATAGACATAAAACAAAAATGTTCTGAGACCGGGAAGTATCTAAAACATTGGGTTTTTGGATGTAAGTAGGTACAATGTGCACGTCATGATCAAAAAACACTCATCTTCTCCCTAGCCTTATCCCATATCTCACATCTCACGGGGTCGGCTACCTTATCTAGGGGATTGAAGGAGGCTACTGGTTTTTACACAGAGCGACTGCCATCTGACCTCCGCAACCCAGAAGGTAAACTAGAACCAATCCTAGATTAGGTCAGAGTTTTCAAGCCGCCAATGCTTAGCACTGGCCTTACATGGCTTAACGACTAATATCTACGGTATTAAACGATATTACCGGTACCAACGGTTTAACGTGGCTTCCGAAGCATGGAAAAAGCACCAAATAAACGTACATATAGAATTCGAAAACCGTTACGTTAAACATAAAATATAATGAAAATAGTGTATCATTCAACTTAGTAACAAAGAAATGCGTCATTATGATGCACGTTTACATTACGTATTATCTTCCGGATCTGCTTTATGTCCGACTTTATGACACCGGTAATGTACTGTTTATTTTTGCACCATTCGGCGCCGATCAGCTGTTTGTAACGTGTTTTTGATACTTCTATTTTTAACGGACAAAAATATATTCCACGTGAAAGTTTTTTCATAAACTTTCTGCTACTGTAATAATTCTTACTGACTAGTTTGAAAGTCACTGATATTTTGTTTGTGCAGGATGATTCTTTTTAAATGCATCTGGATTCTGGACAATTAATACGTACTGTAAATACATAGATAGGAAGTTTTGCTAAAAGGAACCATTCCCTAATTTTTAAAAAGAAGCAAAAATGCATTTAAAGAATTTAAAAAAAAATCTGTCGCACGCTTGTAATCGCAGTTTTAAATGCAGTGTTAATTCCATCCTGTATATTTTATAAAGATTATTTTGGACTCTTGACTGTGACCTTCATACATCCGTCCGACAGATAAATGAATTGTGGAAATGGCTCTCTAGAGGAAACCACAAATAAAAATGTACCCGGGATTGAAATACTTCTGTCAATCTTTATTAAGACACGACTTACGACGTTCGAGATTAAACAAACCACTAAATACTGGAAGTACCTATAATAAAAGTAGATACAGTAATTTTGTGTTAATCTTCAGTTTGTGAGTAATCTGAATATACCAGGTGTAAGGGACAGCGTCCCGCAAACTGATAGGGGTTGCTCAGACAACGGAACTAACCAACTATAATCAGGATTCTTTTTCAGGAAGTGAAAAAAATATTTTGGTTTTCCATACAAATTGTCTGATCGAGATGGTCATTTTGTATGGGAAGGGCAATATTTTTAACCCCTGAAAGAATTTCCCGGTGAACATTGTTCAATTTCGTTGAGTGAGCAACTCCTATCGGTAAGTGGGACGCTGTCCCTTACATCCGGTATAATTTATTTTAAAAACAACAACTTTATTATACCTAATATATTAATACATATAATCACGCTTTCATACCTAATATACAAAGATTTTTTATTTCTAAAATAATTAAAAACTTACGATAATAATGTAGATTCAGACTCAAATTCAGCTAGATATAAAACAAAGCAAATAATTCGCACATGGCGGTAGATAAAACTGTCGTATCGTAAAAACAAAGAAATAGAGAAACAGGTTACTAATAGTAGGTATATTAAATGTTTGTTTTTCCTGTCCCACATACGGGCTCGTGTTAACAACAAACGTATAATTATCATTTGCAAAATATGTTGCTGAACACTGAAGAATTATTGCAATACGTCTTTAAACGTTTCATAACATCGACTCTACAACACTGTTATCATTATAATATATGTTTTATAATTTTGAATTTATCTCTTCAATGCTGGACTGGGCGTGAGAGAAAAACATAGAAAGTGCCAGCTGCATTTCCTCCCGAGCAAGCTGTAAAAACCAGCTAAGGGATCTGAAGGTTTCAGTATATTGTAATTTAGGCGATGGGCTGGCAACCTGTCACTACAGCAATATACGAAAAACTTTGTCAGACGTCGCGGAATGACCTTTGTTGAGGTCGATGACGCTCTGCCTACCTCGTTAGGGATAAAGGCGGCATATGTTTATGTTATATTTGATTTTATTGCAAGCATCTGTAAAGCATCATTGTATGTTTTATATTTTGTATATACTAGGTGTAAGGGAGAGCGTCCCGCAAACTGATAGGGGTTGCTCTGTCAACGAAACTAAACAACTTTCACCAGGAAATTCTTTCAGGAGAGGCAGAAAAAAAATACCTTCCCATACAAAATTACCACCTCGATCAGACAATTTGTATGGAAAAGCAACTTTTTTGATCACTTCCTGAAAAATGTCCTAGTGACAGTTGTTCAGTTTCGTTGACTGAGCAACTTCCATCAGTTTTCGGGATGCTCTCCAGTACATCCCGTATTGTAAGCATGTTTGAAGTGTTTAATAAATCTTATACTTGTATATTATACTGCATTTGTAAATTTTAAACTGGACAAATATTTGCGTTAACACATTATATGTAACGTACTCTATGAAAACGGACCTTATTGTCGGATATTAAGCCTAATTAAAAAAAAATAAGGCCGTATTTATAATTAGCGCTCTTGAGTGACAGCGGGTTTGAGTTCGTATCAGACATGTAATTTCAGTACAAACTGGCCTGTCAAATTAATATTGCTCTCAAATGTGAGATCGCTTCATAATTACGAGCCTTAGATTATGGAATTGTCAATAACTTAAGAACGTCACATAAAACAAAATTATAGATTTGTTTCTTGATCCAAATTTGTATTCATAGTCTTAATGTAATGTTGTAATTGTAACAAAACAAAACGTCCAGCATGCAATATTTCTTTTACGCTGTAAAATTATACATACATACATACATATAATCACGCCTGTATCCCGAACGGGGTTGGCAGAGCGGAAACGACCAAAACATTGGTCGCTCCGCCACGTCTGACAAAGTTATGAGGGTTTATCTAAGATAGATTAGTAGGTATATTACTGTAGGGACAGGTTGTCAGCCCATCGCCTAAATTGCAATATACTGAAACCCTCGGATCCCTTAACTGGTTTTTACAGCACGCCCGGGAGGAAATGCAGCTGGCACATTCTATGTTTTTCTCTCTCTCTCCTAGTCCAGCATGGAAGTGCAAAATTATGCGTAGAAGAAAACAATATCTGTTCGTTCGCGGTTATTTACTGCATTCGTTCTGCGGTTTTTCTCGCGGTCGTATACACTTCACAACATATCAAGACTGTCGTTAAACTTGTTTACCAGATATAAATCATCGAAACACTGAAACAATGGTCGTATTTCCACTTGTATTTTCCAGACATCCAATGCCATTTTTATCTTCATATTACATGTATTATAGTTAGTCACTAACCAGGCAAAAGCCTAATCTAGGATTGGGTCTGGTTTCCCTTCTGGGTTGCGGAGGTCAGATGGCAGTCGCTCTGTGTAAAAACAAGTATCATCGTTCAATCCCTTAGATGAAGTAGCCAACCCGTGAGATACGGGATAAAGCCTGTATCCAATATGGGTAGGCAGAGCGTTAACGAATTCATAATATGGTGTTTTCGCAACACAAATTATTTTTACTGTGTATTAAATTGTAGTATACAGAAAACCTCGGAACCCTTAGCTGGTTTTTACAGCATGCTCGGGAGGAAATTCAGCTGGCACATTCTATGTTTTTCTCTCGCTCTCAGTCCAGTATGGAAGTATTGTATGTATGTGTAATAGTCATCAATCAGCCGTTCGCCTAAATTCACCCAACTTTACTCTATGATATGATTATTACCTATTCGGGAAGAGAAGAGTTCAACATGAAAGGCTTTTGTCTCACTTTTATATTATAGGCTTCTGTCTTGCTCTAACAGCAATGTAGAGCATTCTTGAAATCATAACTGAGAGGAAATAGAGGTATCTCTGTGTTTCCAGACAAGACAATGTAATCTTAGACACTCTTTGAAGTTGAATAAATGTTTGCTAAGTAACAATGGACCAGAGATATCTAATTATACAAGAAAACATTTGTTACATTTGTTTTGATTCTGAAAGCAATGTTATAGACTTCAGTTTAGAATATCATAGATAACCGGGTCGTTAATAATTATCGTTCGTTGATAAACAAACATGTTTATGAAGGAAAAACATTTATTGAATAGGAAATGAAAACAAATAAATGATATTTTTGAATCATTCGAATGGAAATGCGCATACGAAAGAGTGACATTGGCATTTGGTTGCCATTCCAGGTTTTTGGCATACGAATATTAATTACTCTTTCGTTTGGCAATACTTATAGACGATATTAAAAGTAGTATACAAGTACATACATATAATCACACCTTTATCCCTAGTGTGGTAGGTAGAGCGTCGATAGGTTCAGAGTTATTTAAGATAGATTTGTAGGTATATTGACGTAGTGACAGGTTGTCCACAAATCGCTTAAATTACAATATACTAAAAGTTTCGGATACCTGAGCTGGTTTTTACAGCATGCCCGGAAGGAAATGCAGGTGACACATTTTATTGTTTTTCCTCGCTCCCAGTCCAGCATGGAAGAATAATGTAATGGCAACACTTATAGACGATAGTAAAATTAGTATAATATATAACGAAATGAAAATATAGTGTATTATAATAAATAATATAGTATATTGTAATTTAGGCGACGGGCTGACAACCTGTCACTACAGCAATATACCTAGAATTCTATCTTAAATAACCCTCAAAACTTTGTCAGACGTGCCGGGACGACCTTAGTTTAGGTCGTTTACGCTCTGCCTACCCCATTAGGGATAAAGGCTTGATTATATGTATGTATGAAACAAAATCCTGTTATTTACATTCCCTTGCTGGAAGTAAATGGGTCGGTCAGTGATCCCATTCATCCAGTCAGGCGAGTTTGTAACTCCTGTAAGTATGTCACCCCAATCTGAAGAAATGTCGCGCCAGTTACATAAGCGAGCTGTTTGTTGTTCCAATCCGAACAATAACTGATTATTGGTCGTTGGCCGTGTTTTGGGAAGTTCATTGCTAGGAAACAAACAAATTATTGGATGTTGCGTAAGTCTTTTTGTACATAGTACGTTTACCTATACCGGGTCAAAGTCAAAGTCAAATCATTTATTTCCAAATAGATTCCTAAGAACACTTTTAGAAAGGGACAAGGGTGTAAGGGACAGCGTCCTGCAAACTGATAGAGGTGCTCAGTCAACGATACTGAACACCTTTCACCAAGATTTTTTTTTCAGTAAGTGAAAATAAAAATGCTTTTACATACAAAATGTTCACTTCGATCAGACAATTTGTATGAAAAAGTCTTTTTTTTTTTCATTTCTTGAAAGAATTTCCTGGTGGAAGTTGTTCAGTGTCTTTGAATGAGCAACCCCTATCAATTTGTGGGATGCTGTTCCTTACACCCTGTATATGTTTAGGCGCTTAAACTTTAAGCCAATCATAAAGTGTTTTTCATCTTTTACGTGTCACTACATAGTATAAAACAAAGTCGCTTTCTCTGTCCCTATTTCCCAATGTATGCTTATATGTTTAAATCTTCGCAACAGATTTTGATGCGGTTTCTTTTAATAGATAGAGTGATTCAAGAGGAAAGTTTATATGTATAATACATGCATAATATAGTAGAGAAACACTGATGATTTCCGTGCGAAGCCGGGGCGGGTGGCTAGTTAAATTATATATCGACACTGATGTTGATTTAAATTTAGCGTTGCACAAGGAAATGCAGCAAGAAACCAAATTATGACCAACCTACTTCTTTTTTGTTCTATAGGTATGTTTTTGTTGTTCTGTTTTTCTTCTTTACGAAAAGAAGTCCGTTTAATGTAGAGTTTAGCATTTTGGGTAATATCTATCTTTCGATTGTACTGACTTGACTGTCTGTCCTCGTTCATTCATGGTAAAATTAACTTCAATTCATACCAACATACTGCCTCCGTGATCTAGTGGTCAGAGCCATGGGCTTACGATGCGGGGGGACAAAGTTGATATTTGTCTATTTATGACTTTCTGAGGTTTTCCCCAATTTGGTCAGGACTTTGCAGGCTGACTCACCTGATTGTCCGAAAAGTTAAAGGATTCCGTGCTTCGGAGGACACGTTAAGCCGTCGGTCCCGGTCGCTGTCTTTGATAGTGGTCGTTACTTAACTATGTAAACCATGTCAGAGACCTAATAGCAGGCGGTTTGAAAACTCTGACACTAGGTTTCTTCGGGTCGTCGATCGACTCGAGAATCCACTAATTATTATCAGCCAATGCCACATTGTCTCGCGGTGGTCCTACGTCTCAATATACAGCTGTCGTCGACTCACGCGCCGAATGCCGATCAGCTGTTTGTTACTGTCCGTGGCTAGCAACGGTCTATTTCCAGTCAGCTGACTGCTCCTCGCTGACCCATTTACTGGTGTTTAGAGGGCACTGGCGCTGCATTGACCCGGATTCGATTCCGCGTCGCTCCACTACTGTCACTATGTTGTTGATTGGAGTGGACTCCTTACTGTTTACGGAGTTGTGAATGTTGGAGACATTGATAGTGCGGTGGCAGATCGGATGTAAAATGCAAAAAAGAATTAAAAACACATTCTTTTCGAAAAATCTATTCTACAGTTTGACAGTGAGAAAAATTGTAGCGGAATGCATTACCCCAAAAACAAATAGGTAAATTGTTACAAGAAGGAACATATCTAACATAGTACAAACTCAAATTTGTATCTCTCGAATTGTAAACGTTATCGACTTTGTGAAGGAATATAATATCGTGTGAGAACATCTGTAAAATAACTAATTCCATAAATTGCAGATTTAGAACCTGCAAATACCAAACTATACATTAAAATAATTGAAATGCGTGGCCCAATTGCTACAACCTAGAATCAAACCCGTATATTAAATAACAACGCACTAGTAATATGCGGTAACCGCACAAGTTATGTAACATGCACAATTCCTGCCTAGATCGCATTCATTACAAGGTCTACCTACATAAAAATGAATATAAAATATCATGGATCTAAGTTAATATCTTGGAAATAAAAAAACCTTTCTATACACGAAAAGGCAAGAATCCTTGAATACACTAGGAAAGTACACCGAAACATAAAAAATTGCTCCAAGTAGCTTCCTGTCGATGTATGGTAGGTAATTCTACAGCCTATTATGGCAACTGTTGAGTGCTCTTTATCGTCTCCAGCCGACACCATCTCAGCCAAGTCAGGACTGGAGTCAAGAGCAATCGCAGTTAAAAAATAAGATTCCTAGTCGATCAGCTGATCGAATGATTGTCGAAGAATCTTACTTATACCTAGGTATAAGCCTTGGCAAATAGAATTGGAATTTGTATAGTGCACGAGAAGATTATAAGAGAGCCTGATTGAGGAGAATAGTTTCCTCAAAGGAAGCTGTCGAAGAGCGATAATTGGAATCGGTTCCGCTGCCACCAGAAAACCACAAATTGATCGGAAACTGGACGGAAGCGGGATATTTGTGCATCCTCCCTCTGCGGTAGACGCATCCTTCCTCCCAATCTAGCCATTACTTCCATAATTAAGAAAACTAGACTTGATTTATGTGGCTCATATCGGTAATCCACCATTAATGCGATATTTATGCAGCGAAATAATGAAGTTTATGTAAATTTAAATTTTCAACATTACTACGTAGCTAATTTCAGAACGGTGAAACGTAAAACCAGCTATTTTAAAACCGCTACGCTCATCGATGTACACAAACTAATAGATTCTCATAAAATAAGCAGATACACAACAGTTTGGAGGACGCGTCAATTTCGCGCGGCAGTGGCGCCTTCCGCGCAAATAAAAATACTAAACAATCGCGCTGGACAACGTTGACATCACCCACGCCAAGCAAAAATTACAGAAATCACCAGAAAATACTGGAGCCAAATTTACTCTCATATATTTATATCCACATGTGAGTAAAATACACTTACCATACTCGCTCTTGACGCAAATGATACATAAAAATATCATTAAAGCATTTCACTGAGTAATACATTACATATTCATCGCAAAAACTAGTTTGATCCAGTTACCTTGATTTAAATTCATTACGTTTCCAGTTTTTAAACTACAGTATATTTTACCTATAGCAACAGGTCAACATTTCGTCTATAAGTGGATAATCGGTGGGTGTGTGTTTCTCAAGGATCTATATTGGGGCCTATAGTTTTATTAATCTTCATAATTAGAATATTACTTAGGGTTATATGAAGGCAAGTTGTAGTGTTGTGATGTTTTGCAAATTATTGGTTCAGTTAACCTTAGTAAACATGAAATAATCATATAAATAATAATAGTATTTACTTACGAGTATAGTGATTTCTGTGAAATGGTTTCGTAAAGGTGATCTTGAGAATATTGCGGAACTTGCCATTTAAGTTCTGGGCAAACATATAAGGAAGGAAGTGATTAAGCAAAATTTTGGATTATCCTATAAATAATTTTATTATTATAAGTATTGCCCAGCAGTGGGACAATTTATAAGCTATTAAAAAAAAAAAAAAGTATGGTTTAAGCCTTGAATAAACGAAATATTAAATATATAGCCGTGGGTGGAATAAGTGTAATTCGCAGTATGTCGACCACAAATATATTATAGCTTTTGGGGTCAAAGGAATTGTTGTGAATATAAACGACTCATCGTATATAAATATGCAATTTGCAAATGCAATAGATAGGTAGGAATATTAATTTTAAATGCATTCGATCGTTGTAATGTAGATGCATCTAACTCGGCAAACTGGTTAAGTACGCGATATAATTTACATTTTGTAGAAGATACCAAGTGAAAGTAAATGGAAGGAAAAATTTAACTGCTATGCCACCCTGTATTAGTATTTTAAATGTCACATCGAAACCGGATCTTTCTTTAGGAATCAGATCCCAAAAAATACAAGAATGTAGAAGAAATTAGGTATATTTTTTCAAGAATAATCATAATGAACTTGACTACAGTGTAGGTAATCAGCAGATTTAATTTGCAATGGAAACCGTGAGACGCAGTGGGTCTGGGTCACGACACGACCACGTCACGACATCTGCAGATAACCCACAACTTGTGAACTTGGACTGTGTCTTGCGAGGTGCGAACTTTTATCTGCATGACGTGATTATTCAATATCTGCAGTACAGCCTTGGATGGATTGTTGTTATTGTACTTGGGTTGTGTGTGAATTTAAGCGTTGTTTTATTCCACATTTTGATACCATCTCTTCCATGCTGGCATGGGAGCGAGAGAAAAAACATACAATGTGCCAGCTGCATTTCTTTCCGAGTATGTTGTAAAAACCAGCTAAAAGATCCGAGGGTTTTAGTATGTTTAAATTTAGGCGATGGGCTGACCACCTGTCACTTCAGCAATATACGTACAAATCTATCTTAAATAACCCTCAAAACTTTGTCAGACGTGGCGGAACGACCTTTGTTTAGGTCGTTTACGCTCTGCCTATAAAGGCCTGATTATATGTATGTATGTTGTTGCCAAAAACTGATGATGATGATTGAAAGTTAGAAGAGTAATTTAATAAAAAATGTTTGGGAATAATTTTCATCCTAATAATTTATTCATAAATAATATTCTACAAAATGAGAAAAGTTTCTGTAATTTTATGGACGTGAAAATATTCTACATCAAATTTCAAAGCTCTCGAAGCTATTGTTGTGCCAAATTATGTTTTCGTCTATCTGTATTAATGAGGTTATTTTCAACATCGGATCCGATCACAACAACGTTCGTTTGCAAATATTCCGCACCAGAAATCAATATATCAAGAGTCCCATTGTTATGGTCGTTTGTTAGTAAGTAAACACGATCGAGGTTGACATTAGTGTTTCGCAGTGATTTTCCTTTGCCTCGCTCGTCTTCGCGTTTTGCGACACGTGTGAAACGCGTACGAAAATATTTAGATTATCAACTGAGACTGATATATCGACAGCCCGTTTTTTAATTAGCTTATGATTATTAGTAGTCTAAATTTTCCTTTGATCATCTTTAACATTTGTATTTAGAAACTGGCCATCTTGTAAACAAAGACATTAATCTAATTTAAATTCATTTCATGATTTTTATTTTGGATATTCAGTATTTCACTTATGAAGATAGCATTAAAAATGGATGAAGACATAAATCTGAGACTAGATTAACTTGATATACGTGCTATAATTTATATCATCAAGTGCCTAATGTGGAGCAAATTGCGTGACCTGCATCAGAATCGAATTCGGGTTGTCGCGGCGCCTGCCAGCGCTGCCAAATCTTAACAAACCTCACAGCCCAATCGCGTAGTTGTATATTTTACGATCTAAACTAGACGCAGTAATACTGGTTCTATTTTAGGTGGTCATTGGTGATTTTCCCAGTGTTATTCACAAATTTTATTGTTTCGGCGTAGACAGAGCGTAAAGCGCAGTGCCAGTTGCAGCTTTTGCATAAATCAGTGCCGAGTAGTATCGATGAACTAATTGCATGCATGCATAAACTTTAAATTAGTTGGCATAAGAATTGATAGTAAATATGTAAATTATTATGAACGTATAGAGAAATATCGAGCAGTAGGTATCATGAGTGGGTTGAAATGGAGATGAGATGACGCACGAAATGAAGACCGTCACTATGTAACAGAATAGATACAAATTGAAAGCAAATAACGAACAATCTGAGACTTTCAATCAAGGCTTGAAACACGCGGCAAATTCGTGCTGTGTTGTTCATACTATGGTATGGTATAGACTAGATTGCAACACTGCACGTGTAAATGCAATATTTTTCATATATTTATGTCTTTTTCATCTACGTGAATCTAGATAAATCATATCACAATTAAGAATCTCTTATTAGAATTATCAACAATGCTAATTATGTACAGTGAACTGGAGAATAAAACATTTTCTATTCTATTTTACTATCGTAAGAACTTTTTTGTTTTCGAGTTGGTGCTATATTTGTTTTTCTACCAACAACTTCAATTAATTGGTAATGTTATGTATCATTTACTGGTGTATTTCTTTCAGTAGATCTAAATATAGGCAGTGCGTCAACATCATAGTAATTTGGTAGTAGGTGTTTGGCAATAAATATATCTGTACTGGCGCCGATAATGTTCCCCAACTATTATGAGATGTGTTTTATCTGCTAACTCGTGGGCATTTGGCAGCTTGTGCAGTGCAAAGATAATAAAATAGAAAGTACATGGATGATTTTTTGTATAATCATACCGCAATTTTACCAGAGCGGAATTGTATATTTCTGTGAAGAAAAACTGGAAATCCTAAAATAATGTACAAAACTCAAAATGTTCAAATCGCAAAATATACAAAACGCAAAAGTTGGTTACAAACAAATTTCATAGCAGTACTGACTTGCCTAAATCACTTTGTTTTCGCTCAACAAAGAATAAATAAACACTTTTGGGTTTGTTCGATTTCAAATTTAAATATTCTGATACAATACACGTGCTGCTGCTATTTAAATGTAAATAAGTGTTTAAGTTACAATGTTGTTTACATTTATTTATTCGACCTCCTTTAAAAAACAAAATGTGCCTATGGTTTTTGGAGATTGTTTATTAGTTACCTACAACACGTCATTATTTAAAACTCAAAAAAGATTCAATAATTCATATTTCAATGTGAGGGAAACTAATTCCAACACAAGAGTAAACTCCAAGTGAAAAATTTGCAAATCTATCACGAAAATGTTAGCCTTGCGCCAAATACTTTTTCTAAGAAATGGTTTACTTTCCCCGGTAAAAAAATGTTTAAGCATTTACGAGTTTGATGAAAACTAGTATTAACTCCCAGTGAAAAATTTGCAAAATCTATCACCAAAATTTCAGCCTTGGGCCAAATACCTTTCCTAAGAAACGATTCACTTTTCCTTGCATGCTACTTATCCTCTGATATGATACTCTATGATTGATCTAAAGTGATTTCAGTAATGGACACTGTGAGGTTGCGGAAAACTAAGAAATTTTAAAAATCTATCATGAAATTTTTTACCTTGCGCCAATTTTTTTTTCTAAGAAATGGCTCACTTTCCCCAGCTATTTACTTATGCTCTGATATTCGCGGTATTCACTGAGCCCGCAGAAATGTGTCTCCTTGTAGAATTGGGACGAGGTCGACTGGTGCGCTAACCCTTTGTGGTTTTTGCAGGTGGCTAGTGCAGTAGATTGGTTTTCAAGTTTTAGAAATTGTGTATCTGATTTTGCCTTTACACTATCTTGTTATATCTAGCATTGAAATCCAAAACCTTTCTTTACAGATCTTGTCATACAAAGTCAGCATTTCTTTTTTGCTAAGGGCCGTATTTATAGCTCTCATGAGTGACAGCGAGCTTGAGTTCGTATCAGAAATGTCATTTCAGTACAAACTGGCCTAGTTTGATATCGTTTTATAATTACGAGCCTAAGAGTGGCGCTAGCCCCAAATAGATAATTGCTGATCTCACTAAAAATTCCCGCATTCGTTTACACATTTCCGTAAACTATTTCCACGGGTGGTCGATCAAGATTCCATAGCTAGTTAATTTCCAAGTCTGTTCCAGTAGACATCCATGTTGACACGTTCCCCGTATCAACACCATATAGCCCATTGTTCTGCGCAAGCACATATCGCAAAACATCGCCTAGTCTAGACTATTGCATTCCTTTGTCTAGTCTATCTACAGGTTTTATTACAGACAGCTTTCTTTAACTTATATACAAAATAAAATAAAATACCTAAATCTAAGTTTTGTTGTTCTAAATGTTGAGTTATCTAAATAACCAAACTATGGATTGAACAATGAAAATCCGGTGATATTATTGTACGTCTAAAAGTGGTTTGTCGTATTATATGATAATGGGCTGGATTCTAGATTTTCCGGCTAAAACTAAAATTAAATCTATTTTTCACTTTCAGATTAAGATCATTGAAAAAGGACAGGAGATGTATTCTCTCCGGGTTTTGATTTATAGTCGATGGTTTTATGGGTTCTCTGTAATTTTTATCCACTGTCATATGATATGGCGGATGAAATTTACAGAAATACTGGGGAAAAGAGCAAAAGCGCATCTTAATCTAGCGGACAAAGTGTAAAACCATAGAGTATACATTGCCTATCAATTCAATTTTATTATTTTGAAAGTGACGGATAGATTTCAATTTTAGTTTTAGCCGGTGGTATCTAGAATCGAGCCCATTGCTAACCTTCCACGTGTTCTTGTACGGTAGAAAAAGCAGTTAGGTATTTAAGGTTACAGCACCCGCCTAGCATAAGGCTGAATAGTGAATACCTATGTGACACTTTATAATAGTGAATACATTATAAGACCGATCAGGTACTTAGGTAGGTACTACCCGTACTACGTTCGTGATATATATTTTTTTACATTCATTGACTTTGTTTTTTACTGTAGTGTAGACTAAGATAAAAAAAAGCAACAAAAAAAACATACATCCGAATTGAGAATCTCTTCCTTTTTGTTTTGAAGTCGTTAAAAAAATAAAGTCAACGATGGATTGAGCTTATCTTGTGTAGGAGCCAGTGGGTCTTACCTGGTGATATGATCCTGCCTGTCAGCGATGGCCTGGAGACCGACGGCGTTCCTCAGCTGCATCACCATGGCGGCTCTTATAGCTTTCGTTGACTTCCACTCCTCGATCCTCTCGCTGAGCACCTGAGGAATACCATACTGATATCAACCTCCATCTAATACCAAGGCTCCAATGAATTTGAATGGACCCTAAAAGTTCGATCACCTTCCCTTGAAAGAGTTCAAATCAATACTCTATAGTAGCTGTGTTGTTAAGTGGTTGTTATTTACTTGCTACTTGTTTTTCTTCGTATCACCGGCTGTCGATATCATAATTCAAAGCTACCAACCAAAGTATTGATAGTGGCCACATTTACCTTGCTAAGACTTGTTTTACGCACTGTCACAGAATATTTACTATAATAAGCACTGTACACTAGAGTTTAAATATTTACAAATTCATAAAATACTTTTAAGACAAAGTTATTTGACTTTCCAAGTTTAAAAATACGTATCTGCTGAATTATTCCGTCTTCATATCACCTTGAGTTATCTCAAGAGATGCCTTCATTATTATTACAATATTGACATAAATTCACATCGAACAAAAGGACTGATAATAATATAAAGCGTAGGAAGCTGTGGGTTTTGATTTGAATGACATTCCCGCCTACAGCGCCACCATCAATTCAAATTGAATCAATAAAGAAGAGACGTACCTTATCGTGTCTACTATTAATTTAAAAGAATGTACATTTTCGTCAAATAAATGAGAGAGATCAAAAATCTAGGAGTATATTACTTAAATATAGCTTTTACAGTAACTTCTAAAATTATATTTCTCCATTATCAGATTAAATCTGCTGATATTGGCGGAAAGGTTGCCCACAATATCACTAAATGTGGACAAGAATGGTCACCCTTTATCCTGAGAGAAAAGAGAGACATCTCCATACTCCAAAATTATTGTTAAGTCTTGCTCTCACGATCGATTATATTCTTATCTCGCATTTTGAGCAAAGTGTAAACTTATTTAACTCTAGATATAACAACAAACAATTTCTCTAAGTATTTTCGAGGCTTTATCGTTCTACATATCGCAGTAAGGTGTTTGACCTGTCGTCAGTTCATTGTAGGGGTCGACGACATTCGAGGGTTGTTTTCAAAGTATTCTAACCCTCTTTACTTTAGGTACTACCACAGACAGCACTCGTGGGTAAAAATTGGATTACGTTCGAAGCGAAACGAATAAATTAAATTCACCCGATATTTTATTGGAGTGACTTTTGCTAACATTTTATTTGATACCATTATATTCCTAATTCTTACTCCATCTACTGCAAAGTTTATATCGCGTGTCGCTTGCTTAAATGGGTTTGTACCTACTAGATACATTCAATTATGTAAATTATGTTTACAAATTCATTAAGATAGGTAATTTAATTTTCATTACACGGGTTTAGTTTTGGAGAACTTAGGTACCTAGTGGCACCTTTTTTCTATGAACGAACCAAAGCGGTTATAATACGTAAGTCCACAGCTATTGCTGTACTCATCGGATTTGCGAGCTAAGTACAAGATAGTATTTAAATCACATGAAACGTAATAACCTAACCTAACCCACCGTCACCTTGGCAACAATCATTATTTTTTTGCTTTGCGGCGGCAGTAGGGCATCGAACTCCGAAATGCTAACCAGACCAGACCTTGAGCGTGCCCTTGTCCAAGTGACCTTAAAAACGACTTACTCCAGGGCCGTAGGGAGCAACAAACTGCAATATTATAAATGCTAAAGTACCAACGAAATGCGAAAGTAATATGTCTGGCTATCTGCATGTTTGTTTGTTTGTTGCTCTTACACACCTCAATGGCTGAACGGATTTCAATAACACAAGGCAACACGATAGATGGTATCCTAGAGGTGGACATAGGCTACTTTTTACCCTGGAAAAATAACTCATTCCTACAGGAAAACCAGGGTATTTATCCGCGATGGAAAATGATCCTTGAGCGTGTCCTTGACCAAGTGACCTGACGGCGACTTACTCCAGGACAGTAGGGAGCAACAAACTGCAATATTATAAATGTGAAAGTCAAGTACCTACTGCCTAACTCTTTATCTGTAATAGGTACCTAGGTCTGTCTATCTACCTGTCTCATTGTTTGTTGCTCTTTCACACCTAAACGGCTGAAATAATTTTGTTGAAATTTGGCATGGTGACAGATAGTATCCTAGAGATGGGCATATGTTACTTTTTACCGCGGGTAAAATAAGTGATTCCCAGGAAAAGCTGTTTAGCCGAGGTGGAAGTTGGACCTTGAGCGTAACCTTGCCCAAGTAACTTGAGGAAGATTCATCTCCAGGGCAGTAGGGAGCAACAAACTGCTCTGTCTATCTGCATGTCTGTTTCTTTGCTCTTTCTCTCCAAAGTGACTTAACATATTTCAATAAATCAAGGCAGGACGATAGACGGTATCCTAGAAACACTCATAGGCTACCTTCTACCGCGGGTAAATAACTCATTCCCTAATTGTCCGCGGGTAAAAATGGATCTTGAGTATGCCCTTGCCCAAGTGATTTAAGGACGATTCCGTAGGGAGCAACAAACTGCTGATGTATGTGTTATATTAAAATAAGTGGATAATGCCTCAGGGATCATTTCAAATGGAACAATAATTTATGCTGGCAACTCTAATTTACTAAATTATATTTGTTTATTTTTTATTTAAGAAAATTGAAGGATATACTTAAGACAACCCGGCGGTTATGTTAATTACGGATAAATAAAGCTTTTGTATATATAAATTTATAAACATATATGTAATTAACATTTTTATAGAATATTTTTCTGGCTCTTACACAACATCCTAGTGTTAAGTTAGCTCTCACTAGCTAGTTCGTTTCAGCTAATTAATTCCTGAAGAAATATTGACAATTCTAAATTCATGTATAAAAATTCCCTCTAGTTTCTGCGAGAAAAAAATATCTTCCCTATATAACTTTACTACAATACTCAACACATCAAAAAACAGGTAAACCAAAACAATCACATAATTCTTTCCGTGTAAGCAAGCTAACCTGATTAGCTGACACATGTGAATTTTGAATATACGTAGAGCTCTCTAGCTATTGGCACGATTCTATTGAAACTAATACCGCAACTTCTCACCGATTCTGTATTTATTCTATGTTTATAATCTGTGATATATTTATAGCTGAAACGATCACTTTATGATAGATACCATCGCAGTCTTGGAAGATTTAAAATTAAAGTTTAAAACGATACCGTTATACATGTTCCTACACTAAACTTTAGACTTGCCTCGAGACAGTTTTAAAATGTTTGCCAATCTAAAATTCACATTTTGCGCTTATAGAAGATTTCATGAAAACAATCAGAAAATTTACTTACCTCAACATTATCTGTGTAGATATCAGAATTCTTGAACACATCCCGCTTGATCACAGCCACATAGGGTCCCTGAACTCCCCCCACAAACTTCTCACAGTTGAAGAACAACGCATCTTTCTTCACCATCTCTTCCTCCACTCCAGGAAACGTTGGGTTCATGTCCACTAGCGTCGTAGGAGCAACGAGGGTATAATCCCAGAAGGACCACGCTCCGTATTGATGCAGGAGTAAGGTGGTTGCTACATCATCAGCCAGGACTCCTGTGAGCTTGGAGGCAGCTGGGAAGAACCCGATCATCCGCTTCCCGGTGCCTGAGTTCTGCTGCAGACGAAGCTCCAGGGTATTGAGATCGATGAAGCCTTCTTTGGATTCGGGGATTTTGATTATCTGTGAAGAGAGGAGACAAGTTAGTTGAGATTTCGAGAAAGTTAAATTAATTCTATTAATTTTGTATTAAATATAATTAAATATCCCAGATTTAGACTATTGGTAGATTCAACACCGAAATTAAAGTCAATAGTTTCTAATAATTTGACCCTGTCTTGCGATTACATAAATGAAGTCGCCAAAGTTTCATACATTTTTTTTAAGTACATACATACAAATAATTACGCCCTTATCCCTAATGGAGTAGGCAGAGCGTAAACAACCTCGTGGTCGTTCCGAGACGTCTGACAAAGTTTTGAGGGTTATTTAAGTTGTCCGTACATACATACACACATAAATACATAAAATCACGCCTTTATCCCATTACGGGGTATGCAGAGCGTTAAACGCCTCGTAAAAAGCACTTTCGCCAAGTCCGACAAAAATTTAGGCCAATTTTAGATTGTAATGTATATGTATTGCTTTAGTGACAGGATGTCAGCCCATCGCCTAAATTACAATAAACTGCAGCCCTCGAGTTCCTTTTGCTGACTTCTACAGCATGCCCAGGAGGAAGGGCAGCTGGAACGTTCTATGTATTTCTAACTCTCCCAGTCCAGCATGGAAGAAATGTTTTTTTAAATGTCTAATTTTCATAATAAGTCAAACAATAGAAAGATTAACTAAAGTAGCACCGACCTATTTATTATTCACTATGACTTGCAAGAGTTGTACGTTAGTAAGTTTTTGTTTGACAATCTTCAAACTTTGCGAATTGAATAGAGAGTTACTGTAAATAAAGTTCGACGACCGTTTATCTAACGTTAGATCGAATGCATAAATCATAGGAGTTCCTTTAGCCGAAAATGATTGAATAACAAATCAATGGGATCTACATACAATCTTATCATATCAATCATTTCGCACAACTAAAGGTTAATGCACCGTAGTTTTGCATATGAAAGACTTATGTTCCATGTAGAAATATCAGTACCCGGGCTTAAATATGACATAATTATAATCTTCGGTCGTGTAAATAAAGCAATGGATATCGTGATATTGGTCTAAAGAGAGCCCAATTGTGTAGTGGATAGGGCCTCCTGGATGGGTCGTGGTTCGAATCGTACCACTAAGAAATAAATCTAAATCCACGTACCACTGTGTTTTTCGGTTTTCGAATGTCATATGTACGTTCATTCGGTGCTTTTTCCGTGCTTCGGAAGGCACATCACATTAGTAGATATTAGTCGTTAAACCATGTCAGAGATCAATGCTAAGCATTGGCGGCTTGAAAATTCTGACCTAATCTAGGATTGGGTCTGGTTTCCCTTCTGGGTCGCGGAGGTCTGACGACAATCGCTCTGTGTAAAAACCAGTACCCTCGTTTAATCCCTTAGATTAGGTAGCCGACCCCGTAAGATACGGGATAAGGCTAGAGAGATGATGTGATATTGGACTATTGAAAAGGGGCTTCTTCCCCTTGTAGATTTAATGGTAAAGTTTATCCTAGGTAACCCTTAAAAGGGTTTTTGCTAAAAAAAGGTACTTATACAATATATACCAATGCTGTAGATATCTTTGCTGAATTAGAAGAAGAAATATTACTACAAAGTTATAATTCTTTCCCAGACAATACTAAAGGTCAGACTTCACTAATCTTAAAAGGCCTTCAAAGAAATTCCGAGCTTATCGGATTATTCGGAGCCTGTGAATGAAACTAATGAAGTCAAAAAACCAGTGACTCTCAAAATAACTTTTGAGTGCTAGTCTTTTTTTTTTTTGTAATAGACTTTATTTTTAAATCGACGCGAAATCCCGCGACTTTCAGCAGAATTTAGGTGAAATTGTTTACTTCTGCCAACTACGATTGAGACTGTGCAATTGCGCACTTTCTGATTACAAAAGTTAATCAACAGTTGTTTTTTGCTATGTAATTTGTTATGTTTTATTATGTAAAGCATTTTCATTGCTTTGAACAGTGCAATGACATCTCTAATAAGTGTCATGGTAACTAAGGCCCGTAATTATAAACAGTACTTGAGACTGACTGCTAGTTTGAGTTCATATCAGAAACAGCATTTCAATCAATCATACTTAATATTGCTCTCAATCTTGAGATTGCTTTATAAATACAAGCCTAAGAAATCCTCTAATCCTAGATTGCAAAACGAACGCTTAAGAGCTGGGCTCTTGTCGGTAGAGGAACTTCCATTTTGTCTATCATTGGCCAGTTCTTTGATATCCAGATACGACTTGGCATTTACTTTTCCCTTTACTTGATCGATATAACTACGTCTCGGTCTACCTCTTCCTCGCTTCCCTTCAATTTTCCCTTCGACAATGGTTTTAAAAAAGTGTCTTGCCGTATCAGGTGTCCAATCATATTTCCTCTTCGGTTCTCGACAACATTCAATAAACTTATCTTTTCTCCAACTATCCTCAAGACCTACTATCACTACTATGTAATTTCTACGTTTTTTTTACTGTGCGATATGACACGCAACTTTAAAGGAGTAAGCTTTTATGGAATGGAATATGTTTCTGCTCTGCAATTCTACATGATACTGCGTTTGTTCCTAAGTTGGAAACAGTTTAATAAGGGCGGTTTTGCACTGCCCCATATTCGGTTATAATCCAATTCGTATCCGTGAAAATTCCACATAAAACGGATATAGATGGATGGGTGCACAAGTTGTCATACATTTACTAGGAAGGCCAATTACTACTATTATACGAATTGGATACAAACCGACTACGGAGCAGTGCAAAAACGGCCAAGTCTACGTTAAAACAATGATTTGTTTAAAAAACGAACACATAGAATAAATCTTCCATGCTGGACTGGGAGAGAGAAAAACGTAGAATGTGCCAGCTGCATTTCCTCCCGCACATGCTGTAAAAACCAGCTGTGGGATCTGAGGGTTTCAGTATATTGTAATTTAGGCGATGGGCTGACAACCTGTCACTTCAGTAATAAACGTACAAATATATCTTAAATAACCCTCAAAACTTTGTCAGACGTGGCGGAACGACCTTTGTTTGGGTCGTTTACGCTCTGCCTACTCCATTCGGGATAAACGCGTAATAATATGTATGTAGGTATGTAGAATAAATTAAATGACCTAACTGTCCTTAATGAAATTACGTCTGAAAATAAATTTGCTCACTAAAAAACAACGCAAAAGCCTACATCACGTCAGATTCTATTTATAACAGTCAGTCTCATTTGCACCGAGGGTCAATCGTTCCCTGAGGGTTGTAGGAACAAGGGCACCGTTTAAGGGTCAACTGACGCGCTAGTACTACTACGCATCAACGCACAAATTGGGGTTTTTGGCTACTAAAGTCTATAGTACAACGTTGTTACTATAGTGATACCTGCGTACTTTCGTTTTATTGTAATGTAATGTATAATTTATATCACTACATAGTATAAAACAAAGTCGCTTTCTCTGTGCCTATATCCCTATGTATGCATAAATCTTTAAAACTACGCAACGGATTTTGATACGGTTTTTTTAATGGATAGTGATTCAAGAGAATGTTATATGTATAATACATGCATAATATAGTAGAGAATCACTGATAATTTCCGTGCGAAGCCGGGGCGGGTCGCTAATATTATATAACTTACACCATCGTTATGTATCATCTTTTTCCCAAATTTATTGTAATGTATTGTATAATATTTTCCCCAAACTAGTATTGTTTTATTATGGATGATGTTAAGAGAAAACATTTCTTCCATGCTGAACTGGGAGTGATAGAAAAACATAGAATGTGCCAGCTGCATCTCCTCCCTGGCATGCTGTAAAAACCAGCTAAAGGAGCCTAAGGCGATTGGCTGACAACCTGTCACTACAGCAATATACCCACAAATCTATCTTAAATAACCCTAAAACTTTGTCAGACGTGGCAAAGAGACTTTTGTTTAGGTCGTTTATGCTCTGCCAACCCCATTTGGGATACAGGCGTGATTATATGTATGTATGATATAGCTCCGCTACGTATATTCGTTTCAATCTGTTTCCAATCAGTTATAAAGGGTGTAGGGACAGTTTCTCGCAAACTATAGGGTTTCCTCTGTCAACGATACTAAACAACTTTCACCAAAAAAAAATTTTCAGGAAAAAATACTTGGTTTCTTTTACAAAATGACTACCTTCAGCAGACAAAAGCATTTTCTTTTCCATGTCCTAAAAAAACTGGTGAAGTAGTTCAATTACCCCACCCGATATAAATAGGTACTACACCTATCGTTAATTAGGATATAAACTAGGTACCACAACAAAACATTATAAGCACAGATTATCTAGGTGCAGTCGTACGCACACTTCCTACCTAGATACTTATATATTTTACGAGACATTTAAAACTTCCATGCTGGACTGGGAGAGATAGAAAAACATAGAATGTTCCAGCTGCCATTCCTCCCGGGCATGCTGTTGAAGTCAGCAAAAGGGACTCAAGGGTTACAGTGTATTGTAATTTAGGCGATGGGCTGACAACCTGTCACTACTGCAATTTATCTACAAATCTTAAACAATCCTCAAAACTTTGTCAGACGTGGCGGAACGACCTTTGTTTAGGTCGTGTACGCTCTGCCTACCCCGTAAGGGATAAAGGCGTGATTTATGTATGTATGTATGTATGTATGTACATTTAAAACTTAGGTATAACAAAATAATACGAGTTAGACAAGTCACGTTGCATCAAGCATGATGTTATATACATTGATAGATAGATACATAATAAATTTACATTGTTCATAGTTCAAGTGCAATATCAAATGTTTTATGACTGTTAATACTTAAACAGGTATTATACTATGTACTACTGCCTCCGTGGACTAGTGGCTAGTGCCATGGACCCCGATCCGGAGGTCCTGAGTTCGATTTCCAGGGGGGTAACACAAAGTTGATATTTGAGAATTTATCGCTTTGTAATTTTTTCCCCAGTTTGATTAAGACATTGCAGGCTGAATCACCTGATTGTCCGAAAAGAAAAAGATTTCGGAGGGCACGTTAAGCCGTCGGTACCGGTCGCTGTCTTTGATAGTGGTCGTTACTCAAACCATGTCAGAGGCCTGATAGTTGTGCTACTAGGCGGTTTAAAAACTCTGACACCAGGGTTCATCGGGTCGATACCAACTCGACAGAAGAAGAAGAAGAAGGTACTATAATACTATAACAAAATGGAAGAGCCCGCTAGTGACATTGTTTCATTGGTTCAAATGGACACCAGCGGCTCCATATGGGGAAGATATACCGGGTGTAAGGGACAGCGTCCCGCAAACTGATAGCGGTTGCTCAGTCAACGACACTGAACAACTTTCACCTGGAGATTATTACAGGAGATGAAAAAACAATACCTTCCCATTCGAAATGACTACCTTAAGCAGAAAATTTGTATAGAAAACAATATATTTTTTCACTTCCTGAAAAAAAAAACCTGGTGAAGGTTGTTCAGTTTTGTTGACTGAGCAAACACTATCAGTTTGCGGGACGCTGTCCCTTACACCCCGTATAATTGAAGTTTCGTCGAGGGTTTTGGTTTTAACGTTTTGTTTGCGGTCTTGTCCGTACAGCGCAAATATTGTCAGGTAAATATTGAGCGCTAAAGTTAATATTCCGAGCGAGCGAAGTCCAACATGCTTTGTTTTGTATACTCTAGCTTTAACACTGAGTGCGCCAGATCTATTGGACAAACACTATAGAGCTAACAAGCTAACAGGCTTTGTAAATGATTATATTCTTCAAAGCATTTTGTAAGTTTTTTTCATACAAAATGTCCGATTTGACACAATTTGTATGGAAAAGCAAAATACTTTTTTTATTTTCTGAAATAATTTCCTGGCGGGAGTTGTTCAGTTTCGTTGACTGAGAAAACCGTAGAATAACACCCGGTATTATTCTCAGCCAATTTAATTCTTTTAAAGAAGAAGGTTTTTTTTTAAAGTGTAATTCTTTTTAAGGTGGCCTATTTGAGAACTAAGTATTTGTTTTGATTGATAGCGTTTATTTGCATAATAGGTACCTACATCTTCACTTCGCATCCATGTTAGACTGGGATCGAGAGAAAAACATACAATGTTCCAGCGGCATTTCCTTCCGGGCATGCTGTAAAAACCAGCTACGGGATCCAAAGGTTTCTGTATATCGCAGTTTAGGCGATAGGCTGACAACCTGTCACTATAGCAATATACCTACAAATCTGTCTTAAATAACCCTCAAAACTTTGACAGACATGGCAGAACGACCTTTGTTTAGGACGTTTGCTCTCTGCCTACCCCATTAGGGATAAAGGCGTGATTATATGTATGTATAATATGTCTTCAGATATTGCATCCATCGTAAGGCTTCAGACGGTTACACTTGTAAACAATACGATTGCATTACACATTGTTTGGAAAACGTGAATGGTGCTAAAAGATTCCATAACACCAATCAAAATGGGCATCACACTAGCCACTCTCAAACTCACGTGTTTACTATTTAGCATGCACATACACATGCACATACACATGCACACACACATGCATAGGGTGTTTGTCCATTAGACGGCACGGCCACGGCCACGGCAACGGCACGGTAATTTCGACGATACCGATAAAGAGATAATGTATGAAAATCTATCAAATTGTACATACATACATACATATAATCACGCCTTTATCAATAATGGGGTAGGCAGAGCGTAAAACGACCCAAACAAAGGTCGTTCCACCACGTCTGACAACGTTTTGAGGGTTATTTAAGATAGATTTGTAAGTATATTGCTGTAGTGACAGGTTGTCAGCCCATCGCCTAAATTACAATATACTGAAACCCTCGGATCCCTTAGCTGGTTTTTACAGCATACCCGGGAGGAAATGCAGCTGGCACATTCTATGTTCTTCTCTCGCTCCCAGATTGTCAAATATATCAAATTGTACGGCACACTTTTACCGAACAATGAAATTATGGCACGCTTTTTCACTTGCCGGTACGGCATTAATATCTACCGGTACCGTCGCCGCCGGCCAGCCAAACTCTATGTTTTTGTATATAGCATGCGCGTGTGTATGTGCGCTCAGAGTGGAAGTATGCGGACGATATCGTTGCCTATATTACCGTCCTAGTGGAAAAACAGAGCCACGGTATCATGACGTTATCGTTATCGTGCCGTTACCATACCGTCTAGTAGAAAATCAGTCATATGCAGTTTGTGCAATATGCAATGCCCGCGTGGCGCTGATAAGTAAGTCGGTACTAGAGGAATTTGCCGATCGTAAAACTTATGCGTGAGAGATTCTACTTTATATTTTTTTACTAACCGTGGAAATCTATAAGAATGGAGTTTACAGATAATTTTTCATAAGTATTTTACTACTAAATGAAAGAAGGGGAGGGAGGCCTTTGCCCTGCAGTGGGACACCTCAGGCTGTTAATAAATAATAATAATAAATACTTTACTACATACCTGCGGTTCTCTACGTACAAAATCTATGAAACATTGAGCAATAATTCAGAATTTCTTCTCTTTAAAACATGCCTGCGTAACAAATGAGTTGTTACGAAAAGTGACTAAGGCCCGTAATCCCGTGTTTATAATTAGTTCTCAAGAATGACAGCGAGTTTGAATTCGTATCAGAAATGAAATTTCAGTACAAAACCACCTGTCAAATCCATATCTAATATTACTCTCAATCTTGAGATCGCTTTATAAATACGAGCCTTAAAATTCACCATTGATTTCTTCTATGCTGGACTGGGAGAGATAGAAAAACATAGAATGTTCCAGCTGCCCTTCCTCCCGGGCATGCTGTTGAAGTCAGCAAAAGGGACTCGAGGGTTACAGTGTATTGTAATTTAGGCGATGGGTTGACAACCTGTCACTAAAGCAATACATATTACAATCTAAAATTGCTCTCAATTTTTGTCAGACGTGGCGAAAGCGCCTTTTACGAGGCGTTAAACGCTCTGCCTACCCCGTAAGGGATAAAGGCGTGATTTATGTATGTATGTATGTATGTAAAATTCACCGATTTTGTTCCATAATCATCCAAAAGCATGGGGAAGGAGAAGAGAATCGTAAAAAAAAACCTCCTGCCTCGCTGAATGCTACAGTACTCGTTTTCCACATCATTAGGAACTAGGGCACGCTAATAGAATACAAACAGACACGCCTTGATAACTTGCAGGGTAGGCAGAGCATCAACAACCTTTAAGAAGGCCCTCTTCGCCACATCCACATGAGCTAAGTTTCAAGGTCATTTAAGTATTTTACAGAACTGTGTTTGTGCTGTACCAAGTGCAAGGGACATCGTCCCACAAACTGATAGGATATGCTAAGTCAACGACACTGAACAACAAACAGCAGGTTTTCTTTACAGGAAGTAAAAAAAGAAGCTTTTCCATACAAATTGTCTGATCGAGGTGAACATGTTGTTTGGAAAAGCCTTTTCTTTTTTCCTGCTGGTAGATGGTCAGTGTAGCAACCCCTATCATTTTACGGGACGCTATCCCTTACACCTGGTATTGTTAGTTCATCTGTATCATTCCAGACCGAACCCTCGAATTCATTTGCTGGCTTTTTTGCCGCTCCGAGTCCAGCGCGTAAATAGCTACAGAATAGCTTAGCAATTACCTATGATTTTGTATTGGCACGATAGAATAGCGAAGGACGTACAGCAGTCCGCCATTAACCAGGTTTTACAGTCTGTCTGTCTGTTTATGGGCTATTACAAGTCGAGCTACTCAATCGGTATTTCTGTAAATAGCTGTAAACTATCAAAGATCAAATAAATAAATAATTTGTTTGATTCTCTGTTAATCTTATCAAAATCAGAAAACCGTAGTCTCTGGCTGGCATCCTCAATAATAAATTTGGTACGTTAATGTTATTTGCACAAATTGAAATAATTTTTCGAATTCGATCTTGTTCGACACAGCAATACTGTAGTTTCTCGTATGGAGTCTACATATATTGAAATAATAATTAAGTTTTTACGCGTAGCCTTATTTACTCATAAGACCTTGAAAATATTATGCGAGCGATTGCGGAGCGATTACGTTGTGTACATAAAGATTAAAACTCGTGTGAATACACTGATAGAGACTTTTAAACGATGACAAATATGTTTAATATGCTTACGTCTTGCGGCGGTTTTAAAAGGAAAATCTAATCATATAGTCACATCTATGGTTAGCGAATCATGGTACTAGAAAATAGAACCGATACAAGATTTTATAACCTAAATCCTACAGGTAAAAAATACCACAAGAAAGACCCATCAAAAAAGTATCTGTTAATATCGCAATATTACACGGACAGAATATACCCAGAATTCTCAACCTTTTTTATATACTGATAATGGGTTTGCTATGGACTCTAGTCTAAGTCGGAGACGACAGAGTCGACGATGAACCACAAAGAGAAGATTCAAGGTCTTATCTCAGCGCCACACTCCCGCCACGGAGCAAGTTGCCTTTCGGTCTCCCGCGAGGACACGAAGAAGGCCACGCGTTGGGGCCTCAGCACTCTGAGAACCCTCAAGGACCCCCAATGACAACAAGTCTTACCTCAGCCCCACACTCCCTCCACGGAGCCAGTTGCCTCTCGGTCTCCCGCGAGGACACGAAGACGGCCACGCGCTGCGGCCTCAGCGCTCTGAGGACCCGCGGCAGGGACCCCCCGATCACCACCACATCCTCGGGGCACGCGCCCACGCAGCTACGGATTATCTCTTTGGACTCCGCCCTAGGGAAAAAAAATATGTTATCTTACTGTAACTCTACTGCATAGATCTGTACAAATCTTCTATTTAGGTCTATATAGTAGATTTTATAACAAGTGCATTTAGAGATAAAGGCGTGATTATATGTATGTAATTTTTACAAGTAGTTAGTACATTTTTATTCAGATGTGCATAAACTAAAGTTGTGTGCAGAAAACAACCGGCATGGAGTACCTAGAACTTTAAAGAGCATGACAAATTAGAATATAATTATAGCGAATACCTATAATTGGTGTAAATAGCTAGCAAAAAATGCTAGATATACCTTAAAAGCTAGCTGACACCAGTCCGATCCATAAATGAATTTATAATAGTCGCAGAAATTGTAATTAGTAACGCTAGATAACCAAGGTATAGTCTGTCCCATCAGAATAAGAGATTGAGGGAGTAGAGTGCACCTGTGTGTAGCACAAACACATGGGCACTAAAAAACTAGTCCTGCGCAGTTGGCCGATCTCTTGGAGCATAAAGAACAAGGCTAGGCTGATTAGTCCGTTTTTCAGTATATTTAGTGACCGGAAAATGCATCTGCCAGCATATTAATTACTAGTATATTAATCTTAGTTTAACTATTGCGATACTTGGCAAGCAAGGAGATGTAATTTAGAATAGACTGCACTGTGTTATGGTCTAGTTCTACCGAAGAGCTCTCATTCTGCTGATAGTACCTAGATTCGATATCCGGAGGCAAGTTGTTTTAACAAATAGTTAATTTTTATAAGGGTCTAATCTTAAGTCTAAACCGTTTGAGCTAAAAGGCTTCAAAGGGATCACCGGACAATGGGCTGAAAACTAGACCTAGAAAAAAAACAGCAAGCCCCAGGGCACCTAAAAACTTGACTTTATAAAATACTAGCGACCCGAGTGTTTCTCTACTATATTATGCACGTTTTAAACATATAAAAAATTCTCTTGAATCACTCTATCCATTAAAAGAAACCGCATCAAAATCCGTTGCGTAGTTTTAAAGATCTAAGCATACAAAGGGATATAGGGACAGAGAAAGCGACTATGTTTTATACACATACTATGTAGTGATAAAATCATGAAATAAGATTTACATTTATCTGCTTTGTAGTCCGTTATTTCTATCGCACTACTTCAACACGTACTGGAAAACATCATTGTCTCAATCATTTTCGAGGTCCAATATTCATGGCCCTTTACTATAAAACATTTTAGATAACGTCCTATATCTATACATAATAATAAATCTCTAGAATGAAACACACGCAGAGTCGAATATACTGAAAACGCTTCTCCGCGCGTAGGAGCGGGATCTGCTAGAAGCGTGTTTTCCATACTTAAACAAAGATCAGACAATGTGAAACACGCTTCCGCGCGCGGCTTAGCAGATCCCGCTCCTACGCGCGGAGAAGCGTTTTCAGTATGTTCGACACTGCGTGTTTTCCATACAAACCGGGCGTACTAAGTCGGGGGCACAGCTAGTTGTAATAATAACTTAGTTAGATCTGCTAAGAAATTACTTTGTTGAAATAAGCAGTGCCTGTTGTGACTAAATTCTTTATGTAATTGTTCTGTGTGGATATGTTTATGTGTACTAAAATAAACTCCTAAATTTATAAGTAAGTTTACCTGTAAATTTCACTCTGTCCCGACGTGTAGGAGAGCGCCGTGCATCGCGTCGCATGCGTCGGCAACACGTCGCGCGCAACGTGCTCTTCGATCCACTGCAACGCTCGCCCCGAACCATTGTAGTCGCAGTACACAACTGGGGACAAGGGAAATATTTATAAGTCATTATTTTTAATTACAATACATACATACATACATATAATCACGCCTTTATCCCTAATGGGGTAGGCAGATCGTAAACGACCTAAACAAAGGTCGTTGCGCCACGTTATTTAAGATAGATTTGTAGGTATATTACTGTAGTGGTAGGTTGTCAGCCCATCGCCTAAATTATAATATACTGAAACCTCCAGATCCCTTAGCTGGCTTTTACAGCATGCCCGGGAGGAAATGCAGCTGGCACATTCTATGTTTTCCTCTTGCTGGACTGGGTCCAGCATGGAAGAATGCTCCCAGTCCAGCATGGAAGAAATTTAATTACAATACATATTACAATCTAAAATTGCCCTCAATTTTTTTGTCAGACGTGGCGAAAGCGCCTTTTACGAGGCGTTAACGCTCTGCCTACCCCGTAAGGGATAAAGGCGTGATTTATGTATGTATGTATGTATTTTTAATTAGTGTCCATATATTTAAAAACGTGGTTTTAAATCCCTCCTGTGAGAATTTTTTGGTTTTTCTATATTAACGCCCGTTTTTATAATCAGCTCTCGAGAGTGACAGCGAGTTTGAGTTCGTATCAGAAATGTCATTTCAGTACAAAACGGTCTGTCAAATCTGCACTTAATATTGCTGTCAATCTTGAGATCGCTTTATAAATACGAGCCTAAGATGTTTTAAAAAAGTTTGATAAGCTATTGGAAATGTTATTCCCATTATGTGATTGAATTTCTATGAGCAAAATAAAATCAACTTTATGTTTTTGATAGTCTATTGTTACGCGTTTTATCCTACATTCATATATATAATCACGCCTTTATCCCTATAGGGGTAGGCAGAACGTAATCGAGCTAACCAAAGGTCGTTCCGCCACGCCTGACAAAGTTTTGAGGGTTATTTAAGATTTGTAGGTATATTGATATAGTAACAGGTTGTCAGCCCATCCTCTAAATTACAATATACTGAAACTCTCTGATCCCTTAGCTGGTTTTTACAGCATGCCCGGAAGGAGATTCAGCTGGCACATTATATGTTTTTTTCTCGCTCCCAGTCTGGCATGGAAGAAAGAATTTTATCTGTTTTATATGATCTCTGAAAATGTATAACAAACGAATGAAATTTCAATTAAATCCCAAAGGATATTAACACAAATCAAACAGTGAATTTAAAATCGTTTGTAGGATAGGAAACAAGGCAGTGAAAATTTGCATGTAATCAATTATTATTGCAACCGCCATTTGCAAGGCAAAATACAGTTGATTTATGGTCGTTCACGTACAGTCAACAGAACAAGTAGAGTTAGTACATTTCATCTACAGGTTCAAATTACTTGTGTATTTTTTCGGTTGATCATCATTAATTTTATTCTCAAAGGAAGTGAACATTACACTACTTAAGTACCTATCAGAGAAATGTATGTTTTCTACTTCAGCAGAAAAGTTACAAGTAGCACAGAATAATACATACATACATACATAAATGACGCCTTTATCCCTTACGGGGTAGGCAGAGCGTTTAACGCCTCGTAAAAGGCGCTTTCGCCACGTCTGACAAAAATGGAGGTAAATTTTAGATTGTAATATGTATTGCTATAGTGACAGGTTGACAGCCCATCGCCTAAACTACAATACACTGTAACCCTCGAGTCCCTTTTGCTGACTTCAACAGCATGCCCGGGAGGAAGGGCAGCTGGAACATTCTAAGTTTTTCTATCTCTCCCAGTCCAGCATGGAAGTAAGAATACACAGAATAATCCATACTAATATTATAAATGCAAAAGTAACTCTGTCTGTCTGTCTGATTGTTGCTCTTTCACGCCTTAACGGATTTTAATAGTACCTTAACAGTACATCATCTTCCATTTTTGTCTATCATTGGCCAGTTCTTTGATATCGTGATACGACTTGGCAATTACTTTTTTAACTTGATCGATATAACTTCGTCTCGGTCTACCTCTTCCTCGCTTCCCTTAAATTTTCCTTTCTACAATGGTTTTAAAAAAGGTGTCATGCCATATCAGGTGTCCAATCATATTTCCTCTTCGGTTCTCGACAACATACAATAAACTTCTCTTTTCTCCAACTATCCTCAAGACCTCTTTGTTTGTTTTCTTCTCCTTCCAATTGATGCTCTTTAATAGGTAGACCTATATCGATAGAAACCAGGCTTATACTACGCTTGTACTTCATACATACATACATACATATAATCACGCCTTTATCCCTAATGTGGTAGGCAGAGCGTAAACGCCACGCCGCCACGTCTGACAAAGTTTTGAGGGTTATTTAAGATGGATCTGTACGTATATTGCTATAGTGACAAGTTGTCAGCCCATCGCCTAAATTGCAATATACTGAAACCCTCGGATCTCTTAGCTGGTTTTTACAGCATGCCCGGGAGGATATGCAGCAGGCACATTCTATGTTTTTCTCTCGCTCCCACGCACGAACGCTTGTACTACTTATCATAAATCCTGTGCCTATTAAATATAAATATATTATGTAGTAAAATGTCCTTATACCTTCTGTTATACAACAATTGTTTGATACACGTGTGCGCCCACTTATCGTATCACTCAAGTATTATACTTGTTTGCAGGCTGCATTTACGTGTTAATAAAGGGCCATGCAGACGAGCGACTATTCTGTGTAAAATTTAGGATGGTAGTCGCGACAGACAGATGCCATTCAAAAGGAAAACAAAAGAAAATATATAAAAAATTCACATCTTTCGGAATTGCATCTGACACAGCTACCATCCAAAATTTTACAGAGTAGGTATAAATCTTGAAAATTAGCAGGTTATTAATGTTATTATAAATAGGATCCAAGAATAAGAAATTGCAGCAACGTACCTCGGGACTTGTGAGTGTGGCAATTGGATTTTCAATAAAATGCTATGATAGCATCCTCCCAAAATATAGAGCAAATTAGAAACGAATACGGTAAAATGTTTTTTTTTAAGGTGACTGCTGCTATGATAGGTATAGTATACTTAATAGCTGAAGGATAATATCGATGTATCGCACTTTTTGTGTTAATTTTTAGTCTATAACGCTTGTCGCCGACAAAGTCGCTCGTCTGCGTTACCCGCAATGCAATGTTTCCATTAGTCAAATAATTGCTTTTGTGCTCTAGTGGTTTTAGTGAGAGAGGCTCTCGATTTTCATGCCTCATTTTCACTTCATAGCAGGGGTTTTTAAGCACGTAACACAGATGCTAGAATTGAAAAAATAAATGATTACTTTATTGGTTAATACTTACATGTATTGATCTATTTGATTACTTTGTTTTTCTTTTTTGTATTTTATTTATTTTTACATTTTCAAGTCCTAGTTCGTAATCAACAAATTCTTTGTTCCGAGGCGCTCGAGAGAAGGAATGCGTAGAATTTGAAAACCCCTGCGACTGAGTTCTATACAGGCAGCATTCTTAACATTCTCAAAGAGGCATTTACTGACTCTGTTGTTTATACGGGGTGTAAGGGACTTCAAATTTATAGGGATTGCTCAGTCAACGACACTGAACAACTATCAGCAGTATCTTTTTTTCAGAAAGTGAAAAAAGAAAATTGGCACTTCCATACAAATTGTCTGATCGTGTCTGGTGAACATTTTGGTATATAGGTATGGTAGTGGCACTACACATTAGCAATACACATTACAATCTAAAATTGCCCTCAATTTTTGTCAGACGCGGCGAAAGCGCCTTTTACGAGGCGTTAACCGCTCTGCCTACCCCGTAAGGAATAAAGGCGTGATTTTATGTATGTATGTAGTGGTAGTTAGGTATACTGGGTGTTTATTTAATTGCATGCCATAGCTTAGGGGGTGTTTCAGTAACGTAAAAGGAGCCTTTAAAAAATCTAACTCAGCGCATGTCATACGCCATTATATTAACATCCCCTGTATAAATAAAGTATCAGAAGAGCATAGGTAAATACTTCCGTAATGTCTTTATTACCTGCAATATAATAAAAAGAAAAACTTTGTATGTACATACATACATACATAAAATCACGCCTTTATCCCTTACGGGGTAGGCAGAGCGTTAAACGCCTCATAAAAGGCGCTTTCGCCACGTCTGACAAAAATTGAGGGCAATTTTAGATTGTAATGTGTATTGCTATAGTGACAGGTTGTCAGCCCATCGCCTAAATTACAATACACTGTAACCCTCTAGTCCCTTTTGCTGACTTCTACAGCATGCCCGGGAGGAAGGGCAGCTGGAACATTCTATGTTTTTCTATCTCTCCCAGTCCAGCATAGAAGACAACTTAGTATGTTCTTTTGTTTTTTACCATAGAGTGGAGTTAAAGGGTTATGTTGCTACATTGATTTCTACACCGCAGTCCGAAAAGTCTTTTAAAAGCGTTCTTAAACTCGCTTTACTTTATTCACAGCGTCTAGAGAAGTGTTGCTGGCATTTATAAAGAAAGCTCTTAGCTTTTTGTGTAATTTTTTGTCAAAGGCGATGACATCAGCTATGGGCAAAAAATAATTTGTAGCCGCGACATGGCCGCGATCAAGTTGGATAGAATGAATACCGCTAACATAAATTAAACTTGTGTACATACACACATATAATCACGCCTTTATTCCTAATGGGGTAGGCAGAGCATAAACGACCTAAATAAAGGTTTTTTTTATTTAAGATAGATTTGTTGGATGGAATAAATACCGCTAACATAAAGGCAACTTGTGTACATACATACATATAATCACGCCTTTATCCCTAATGGGGAAGGCAGAGCGTAAACGACCTAAACAAAGGTTATTTTTATTTAAGATAGATTTGTAGGTATATTGCTGTAGTGCCAGTTTGTAAGCACATCGCCTTAATAATACTGAAATAATACTAAATAACACTGAAACCCTCGGATCCTTTAGCTGGTTTTTACAGCATGCCCGGGAGGAAATGCAGCTGACACATTCTATGTTTTTCTCGCGCTCCCAGGCCAGTATGGAAGATATTTTATATTGTTATTTTAAAATATTTGCTGATATTTTAGCAATTTTGCCAGCAATAATAAATTAATATTGCCAAGTCAGACAACACACATTAATCATAGACGGATTATGCATTGATGCTGAACCAGCGATGTTGGTGGTCGGTCGTCGAACCTTGGACCAATGTCAGACAGCCATCAAAAATGGCCTTTACGAACACATCTGCTAAACAAATGGTATGTCTTGAATTACGCAATTAATAAAACTAAGTAGAGCAGATGTTATATAATAACTAAGTATTATTACATACATACAAATCATCTCCCTAGCCTTATCCCGTATCTCACGGGGTCGGCTACCTAATCTAGGGGATTGAACGAGAGTACTAGTTTTTACACAGAGCGACTGCCATCTGACCTCCGCAACCCAGAAGGGAAACCAGACCCAATCCTAGATTAGGTCAGAGTTTTCAAGCCGTCAATGCTTAGCACCGGCCTCCGATATGGCTTAACGACTAATATCTACGGTATTAAACGATATTAACCGGGACCAACGGCTTAACGTGCCTTCCGAACCACGGAAAAACCGCCGAATAAACGTACATATGAAATTCGAAAACCGAAAAACACATTGGTACGTGGTGGGGTTCGAACCACGACCTCCTGCTCAGGAGGCAGCGGCCCTACCCACTACACCATCGGGCTCCCTTACGTCCTTACATACATACAAATACATACATATAATCATGCTTTTATCCCTAATGGCGTAGGCAGTCATTCCGCCATGTCTGACAAAGTTTTTGAGGGTTATTTAAGATAGGTTTGTAGGTATATTGTGTAGTGACAGGTTGTCAGTCCATCGCCTAAATTTCAATATACAGAAACCCTCGGAGATCGGTTTTTACAGCATTCCCGGGAGGAAATGCAGCTGGCACATTGTATGTTTTTCTCTAGCTCCGTCATGGAAAAAGTTAATTACTGTTGGAAAATGTTCAATTTAATGTTTATAATGGCGAAAGATTTTGATAACATTTATAATTTAATTAAATTTGATAATACAATCACGCCTTTATCCCTAACGGTGTAGGCAGAGCGCAAACGACCCAAACAAAGGTCGTCCCGCCACGTCTGACAAAGTTTTGAGGGTTATTTAAGATATAATTCTAGGTAGTATATTGATGTAGTAACAGGTTGTCAGCCCATCGCCTAAATTACAATATACTGAAACCCTCGGATCCCTTAGCTGGATTTTACAGCATGCCCGGGAGGAAATGCAGCTGGTACATTATATTTTCTCTCGCTCCCAGACCAGCATGGAAGTACAGTTAAGGTACACTGCTTATAAACGGTTTTGTATTTAAACTTATACTATTTATTTACAAGTTAAATACTTATCTTTACTTCCATGCTGGACTGGGAGCGAGAGAAAAACATAGAATGTGCCAGCTGCATTTCCTCCCAGGCATGCTGTAAAAACCAGCTAAGGGATCCGAGGGTTTCTGTATATTGCAATTTAGGCGACAGGCTGACAACCTGTCACTACAGCAATATACCTACAAATGTATCTTAAACTACCCTCAAAATTTGTCAGACGTGGCGGAACTACCTTTGTTTAGGTCGTGTACGCTCTGCCTACCCCATTAGGGATAAAGGCGTGATTATATGTATGTATGTATGTTAAATACTTATCTACTCTTTATGGTATTAAATTGTATTATTTAATGCTGCTTATCTTATTTTTAATAATGTAGTGGTGTGTCAGGCCAGATAAAATACACTACCATATATCTACACTCATACATACATACATATAATCACGCCTTTATCCCTAATGGGGTCGGCAGAGCTTAAACGACCTAAACAAAGGTCGTTCCGCCACGTCTGACAAAGTTTTGAGGGTTATTTAAGACAGATTTGCAGGCATATTGCTGTAGTGACAGGTTGTCAGCCCATCGCCTAAATTACAATACACTGTAACCCTCAAGTCCCTTTTGCTGACTTCTACAGCATGCCCGGGAGGCAGGGCAGCTGGAACATTCTATGTTTTTCTATCTCTCCCAGTCCAGCATGGAAGTAACACGGAATGGAAGTACACTCATAAGACGAGTTAATCAAAATATGTATTACATTTTATGTTCTAGCAAGTATAATATTTTTATAAAATACTAGCGACCCGCCCCGGCTTCGCACGAATATCATCAGTGTTTCTCTACTATATTACGCATCAAAATCCGTTGCGTAGTTTTAAAGATCTAAGCACACATATGGACAGAGAAAGCGACTTTGTTTTATACTATGTAGTGATAGTTGATGAGGTAGGAAAGTATATAATCCGAAAATACGCTATATCTAGTAAAGTACCTAATCAAATACAGTATACATACAAATCTATCTTAAAAATTCTTTCTTCCATGCTGGCCTGGGAGCGAGAGAAAAACATAGAATGTGCCAGCTGCATTTCCTCCCGGGTATGCTGTAAAAACCAGCTAAGGGATCCGAGGGTTTCAGTATATTGTAATTTAGGCGATGGTCTGACAACCTGTCACTACAGCAACATACTTACAAATCTATCTTAAATAACCTTCAAAACTTTGTCAGACGTGGCGGAACGACCTTTGTTTGGGTCGTTTACGCTCTGCCTACCCCATTAGGGATAAAGGCTTGATTATATGTATGTATGTATGTACTGTCTTAAAAAACCCTCAAAACTTTGTCAAGCAAGGGATCCGAGGGTTTCAGTATATTGCAATTTAGGCGATGGGCTGACAACCTGTCACTACAGCAATATACCTAAAAATCTATCTTAAATAACCCTCAAAAGTGGCGTTGATAGACGTGGCGGAGCGACCTTCGTTTTGGTCGTTTACGGACTGCCTACCCCATTAGGGATAAAGGCGTGATTATATGTATGTATGTATGTACTATCTTAAAAAACCCTCAAAACTTTGTCAAGCAAGGGATCCGAGGGTTTCAGTATATTGCAATTTAGGCGATGGGCTGACAACCTGTCACTACAGCAATATACCTAAAAATCTATCTTAAATAACCCTCAAAAGTGGCGTTGACAGACGTGGCGGAGCGACCTTCGTTTTGGTCGTTTACGGACTGCCTACCCCATTAGGGATAAAGGCGTGATTATATGTATGTATGTATGTACTATCTTAAAAAACCCTCAAAACTTTGTCAAGCAAGGGATCCGAGGGTTTCAGTATATTGCAATTTAGGCGATGGGCTGACAACCTGTCACTACACCAATATACCTAAAAATCTATCTTAAACAACCCTCAAAAGTGGCGTTGACAGACGTGGCGGAGCGACCTTCGTTTTGGTCGTTTACGGACTGCCTACCCCATTAGGGATAAAGGCGTAATTATATGTTTGTATGTATCTTACATGGCATTTATTGATGACTAGCGACCCGCCCCGGCTTCGCACGGAAATCATCAGTGTTTCTCTATTATATTCTGCATGTATTATACATATAAACCTCTTGAATCACTCTATTTTTGTGATGTTACGTAGTTTTAAAGATCTAAGCACACATAGGGATATAGGGACAAAGAAAGCGACTTTAATTTATAATATGTAGAATAGCATAGAATAGAATAGAAATATATTTATTCTTAGAAAATAAGCAAACAAAATACAAACAAAGAAAACAGGCAGACAAAACAATGAAATAATAATAAAAACAAACCATAATTAATTACATAAAAACAATACAAAACTTAACAGTTACTTACTATCTAAGAAATGGTTTTGGCTCAGCATAATGTTGCAATAAACCATAAAGCTCATTGCAACGCTGTTTTTCAGCCAACACCAGTTTACAGATGGCGTAGTGATGATTATTATTATGACCACTAAGGTTATGTTATATTGGTTGGCAACCGATAGAGTAAACAAACATTTCGCATATTATGACTTTGGCATTATATCATTCGCATCGTTATGTGGCAAAATATATTTTACTACATATTCCCGACCTACGCATAGTTGATATAAATAGTATACAATTTTCATAGTTTTCAGCTGGTCACCTTTATTGAAATAGAGTGAGATACTAAGGGCCGCATTTATAATCAGCTCTCAAGAGTGACAGCGTGTTTGAGTTCGTATCAGAAATGTCATTTCAGTAGAAACTGGTCTGTCAAATCCATACTTAATATTGCTCTTAATCTTGAGATTGCTTTGTAAATACGAGCCTAAAGCATTTAAGTCGCATTGCGGCCTTGAGTTTTCTAGATTAGTGACTGGTTTAGCAAATGAAACCTATCCTCGATCCTCGTGTTCAAGAAATTTACCTTTTAAAAAACTGTACAACTCTAAATACCATGCTAGTCAGGGAGTAAAAGAAAAACGTAGAATGTGCCAGGTTTCCTTCCGGGCATGCTGTAAAAACCAACTAAGGGATCCGAGTGTTTCAATGTATTCCAATTTAGGTAATGGGCTGACAATCTGTCACTACAGCAATATACCTACAAATCTATCTAAAACAATCCACAAAACTCTGTCAGACGTGGCGAGGCAACCTTTGTTTAGGTCGTTTACTCCATTAGGGATAAGGGCGTGATCGAGTAGAACGACCCGATGAATCCTGCTATCAGAGTATTCAAACTGCCTAGTAGCACAGATATAAGGCCTCTGATATGGTTTGAGTAACGATCACTATCAAAGACAGCGACCGGGACCGACGGCTTAACGTGCCCTCCGAAGAACGGAACCCTTTTTCTTTTCGGACAATCAGGTGATTCAGCCTGGAATGTCCTAACCAAACTAGGGAAAACTCACAAAGTGATAAATTTACAAATATCAACTTTGTATCCCCCCCCCCTCTAGGAATCGAACCCAGGACCTCCGGATCGTAAGCCCATGGTTCTGACCACCAGACCACGGCGTGATTATTAAATGTATGTATGCATAATTATACGCAAAACGTCACCTTACTCTGGAAATCTACTCACATTTATTATTTGGTTGAAACCAGATAATCGCTTGCAAATTATTTGCACAATACCAAGGACAAACGTTGTTGGTTCAAGCTATCATCATACACATTCGCGATGTCGATGTTTACTGATAGGTGTCTGGGGGCAGGCCTGTTGGGAGTGTTCTATGTATCACCTTTTTAGTGAAATACCTATTTACTGTTTTTTTTTTTATATATTTGGTTCAGTTTTATACAAATTACAAACATGATAAAACTAACTTGGCATTAAAATGGGTAACACATTTAATAATGAACACTTATAGAAAAACAGTCAGTTTGGGAAAAGTTTTTTTCGAATTTTGTGCTTTATGTAGATCAGTACAATCTGATATTCAGACCTAACCACCCGGAAGGAAACAAAAGCTCAGCTATTTGATACATACATACATACATATAATCACGCCTTTATCCCTAACGGGGTCGGCAGAGCGTAAACGACCTAAACAAAGGTCGTTCCGCCACGTTTGACAAAGTTTTGAGGGTTATTTAAGATAGATTTCTAGGTATATTGCTGCAGTGACAGGTTGTCAGTCCATCGCCTAAATTGCAATACAAAAAAGCCCTCAGATCCCTTAGCTGGTTTTTACAGCATGCCCGGGAGGAAATGCAGCTGGCACATACTATGTTTTTCTCTCGTTCCCAGTCCAGCATGGAAGCTATTTGATACTGGCACCTATTAACTGTTACCACGAAGCTACGGCCCTCCTGGGTTTGCCCATTGCCCAAAGGAATAAATCAGAATCTATTTCGAAATTGCGTTTGGGCTAATTGGAGTTTGACTATGACACAAACATTAATGATGATTAGGTGTAAATCTTAAATAACCCTCAAAAACTTTGTCAGATGTAGCGGAACGACCTTTGTTTAGATCGTTTACGCTCTGCCTACCCCATTAGAGATACAGGCGTGATTATGTATGTATGGTGTAAAGTGGTTTTGCTCAAAACCCATTGCAATTTTTATTTCTAGAAAGCCTTCATATTTGTTGTGGTCCTCAGGGTACCCCACTCGTACAAAGGGCCTTTAGGAGCATTTCTTGAGAGGCTATTTGGCCGATTGATGACGGATGGGAAAAGGTTAATCACCCACCTGGTCGGGTGTTCTGACCAGGGGACCGGAGTCCGACTGGATTAGTTCGGAAGTTGTACATATGCAGATCGCCGAGCAAACTTCGATACCGCGTTTCAGGACTGTTGTATCTTGATGTGGCGCCATCTATATGCGCTACAGGCCTTCGTAATAATTAGCCGAGGAATATCCCTGTTGTTTTTAAAGTGTGAAGCAAAGAATAGTTGCGAATACTACATCCAAAAATAAAAAAATATGCCAGTTTGATTGTTTTTATACAGTACGCATTTAAACAGCTGGTGTCCAAATGTCCTCCAGTTTGGCTCAGTAACATACCTACCTGCTACACCTCATACTTACTTTATTATTAATTTTGCAAACCGGTCATAAAAGCTAAGCAACTAGAAGGACAACGTAAAATATTTAACCTACCTACACAGGCATGTCTTGCATGCAAATTATAAAAGTACCTACCTATTTGGTATGTGTATGTAAATACCTAAGTGATTTTACAACCGATTTTAATTCGTGTTACTTCCGAAGGGTTTTAAAACAGAACAATCTCATGTTACCATATTAAAACTATCTAGACTAAGAATTAAAATTAAATCAATATACAGAAACCCTCGGATCCCTTAGCTGGTTTTTACAGCATGCCCGGGAGGAAATGCAGCTGGCAGATTCTATGTTTTGCTCTCGCTCACAGGCCAGCATGGAAGTAAGTAAGTTTTACAAGCTTTGTTAAACTAATAATTTTAACCAATATTATCAACCGACGACATTTTCCTCAATATGTGTCTTGTTTTCGTCTCATACTGGCCATGAAACGATATCAATATTCCTATCAGCACCTGGAGAAAAAAAACAAAATTCGTATTTCGAAGTCTCTTCTGTCACGTGTTTGAGTTTAGAACGCGATGGCGTCGATTCTCGCGACAAAATTCTAATTCTTAGCTAACGCTGTCGCTTTCTTGTAAGTATTTGACATAAGAACAGGATGGCAAATAAACACATGAATTTGACATTCCTAATCTGACATTGACTGCTGATTTGACGTAAAATAAGGAAGCATGCTCTATGCTCAGTTCTTATTTAAAGCGTCTTAAGTCAAATTAGGAAAATCAAAGTCATGTTCATTTAATTCATATCCATTTGACATTCAAAACTTTCGGTACTTTGAATTTCAAGTGAAATAATCACTAGGTATTCAGATTTTAGGGATTTTGAACGTAGGTTATTTTACGTTAGTGTTTTCAATTTTAGAGATTGCAATATGTACCCGTTCATTTGCTATCCTGTTTTTACATCAAAGTTAAGAATAGGACAGCGCTAGCTATAAATTAGTTAAGGAATAGTGCTGTAAAAACCAGCTAAGGGATCCAACGGATTCAGTATATTGTAATTTAGGCGACGGGCTACACTACAGCAATATACCTATAAATCTATCTTAAATAACCCTCAAAACTTTGTCAGAAGTAGCGGAGCGACCTTAGTTTAGGTCGTTTACGCTCTGTAAGGGATAAAAGCGTGATTATATGTATGTATCTTGACTAAGAAAGTAGCGCTTTTTTCTTTTGTACTTAATAATAGAAAGACAGTTAATAAACTTTTTACAAGCTTTGTTAAACTAATAATTTTAACCAATGTTATCAACCGACGACATTTCCGCAATATGTGTCTTGTTTTCGTCTTATTCTGGCCATAAAACAATATCAATATTCCCATCAGCACCTGGAGAAAAAAAAAACAATATTCGTATTTCGAATTCTGTTCTGTCACGTGTTTGAGTTTAGAACGCGATTGTCGTCGAAAATAGCGCGAAGCCGACCTTGATCGAGTGCGGATCGGAAAGCGAACGAGAGTTTGATAACAACACCCACGCTGTGGCAAAACAAAAATGGCGGGTTTTTTTTAATAAATGTACGTATAGGCTAAGTATCTATCTATACGTTGATGTTTGTATGCATGGCATGGTATATCTTAGGCTCGTATTGATAAACAGTACTTGAGACTGAAAGCGAGTTAAAGTATGTATCAGAAATGTGATTTCAGTACAAAATAGCCTTTTAAATCCATACCTACATGATATTTGTTCTCAATTTTGAGACCGCTTTATAAATAAGAGCCTTAGTAACTCAGACTAGAAAAATAATTACACCTACTATGAGATAACCAAACCTACTTAGATCCAGAATCGGTTTACTTCAATTAATATTGAAACACCTGGCCCTAATTGTTCAAAGTGTACATACATATAATCACGCCTAATGGAGTAAGCAGAGCGTAAACGACCTAAAAAGGTCGTTCCGACACGTCTAACAAAGTTTTGAGGGTTATTTATGATAGATTTTTAGGAATATTGCTGTAGTGGCAGGTAGTCAGCCCATTGCCTAAATTGCAATATACATAAACCCTCGGATTCCTTAGCTGGTTTTTACAGCATGCCCAGAAGGAAATGCAGCTGGCACATTCTATGTTTTTCTCTCGCTCCCAGTCCAGCATGGAAGAAGTGGTCATTATCTGGTATAGTGGTAATTATGAGTAAAATTTATGACACACTTAACAGGCTGTTTCGTTTCAAATCTGGAAGATGAAGATCGCTGTTTATCATCATTTTGGTGCCAGGATACTAATTATACGATAGACCAAACAAAAATAATACTCATTCATCAACTAATTTGGATCTTAGCCCAGCAGAAGTCTGCTTCCATTTGTCGTGGCCACTTTGCCCAAACAGTACGAAATTGTTGTAAGTAAAACTAAACTAAAAAAAAAAATTGGAGGGTAATTGTGACAGATGCAATACAAAAAAATGAAAACAAAAGAAACTTATCTGTAATCTACTGAATGAAAAAAAATGACTCGCTCATATTATTATCACAAATTCACTACATAGTATAAAACAAAGTCGTTTCCCGTCTGTCTGTCTGTATGTATGTATGTTTCTTCTCTCTATCTCTTTAGATCTTTAAAGCTGCGCAACGGATTATGATGCGGTTTTTTTATATATAGAGTGGTTCAAGAGGAAGGTTTACATGTATAACATATGCATGCTGTTATGCTGTGATTGGTTCTGATTTCTCTTCTGGGTTGCGGAGGTCAGATGGCAGTCGCTCTGTGTAAAAACCAGCACCCTCGTTCAATCCCCAAGATTAGGAAGCCGACCCCGTGAGATACGGGATAAGGCTAGGGAGATGATGATGAGTAGGGAAACACTGAGAATTGCCGTATAACATATGCATGCTACAGTAGAGAAACACGGCTTCTGTGGTGGGTCGCTAGTATGAATTAAAATATCATTGTGATTGCTAGAAATCTTCAAAAATCTTATATGCAGATTTCAGATACATTTTCTTTTGTTTTCCTTCCGCATGACATCTGCTAACTTCATAGTTTCTACAGAGTATAGTAAAGTTGTTGCAAACTACATAACTACATAGTATACATATACTTGGTAACAACAGGCGATGACATCATCGTATGATATGATGAACATGGCACTTTCGGCAAGTAAGTATCGCAAACAATTAATTATTTAGGTAAGTTACATGTTTATTTTTAAAGAAAAGTTATTTGATACATACATACATTTAATCACGACTTTAACCCTAATGGGGTAGGCAGAGCGTAAACGACCTAAACAAAGGTCGTTCCGCCACGTCTGACGAAGTTTTGAGGGTTATTTAAGATAGATTTGTAGGTACGCCTAAATTACAATATACTGAAACCCTCGGATCCCTTAGCTAGCTTTTACAGCATGCAATGCAGCTAACACATCCTATGTTCCCAGGCCAGCATGGAAGTATCAAGCAAGCTATTTGATCGGATGATTAAAATACTTATTCGAAAATAATAATACAGCTCTCTGTATTTAATGTACAGGTGCGAGATTTGGACACTAACTTTGAAGGAGGAAAATAAACTCTTAGTGGCGGAACGTAAGATATTGCGGAAGATTCTGGGACCAACAATAGGGGACGATGGGGAATTGAGGCGCAGGTACAACCGAGAAATAGAAGATATAGTATCTGAGCCGAATATCACCGGAGGAATAAAAACTTCCCGACTTTGCTGGCTAGGACATATAGAAATGATGGGAGATGATTGAGCCACAAAGAAAGCCTATCTTGGTCAACCATCCGGACGTCACCCGGTAAGGTGTCCAAGATATCGCTCTGGAAGAATGAAGTCGCCTAAGACCTGGATGAGCTGCAAGTGTCCGACTGGTCAGCTTTGGTACAGCATAGAGAAGAATGGCGCACTTTAATGTCAGAGGCCAAGACCCCCTTCGGGTCGCTGAGCCAGCGAAGTAAGTAAGTAATGTAACTTAGTAACTGCCTCCGTGGTCTCGTGGCTAGTGCCATGGATTCCCGATCCGGAATTCCGGAGGTCCTGGGTTCGATTCCCACGTGGGGAAACACAAAGTTGATATTTGAAAATTTATCAGTTTGTGAATTTTTCCCCAGTTTGGTTAGGACATTGCAGGCTGAATCACCTGATTGTCCGAAAAGAAAAAAAAGATTTCGTGCTTCGGAGGGCACGTTAAACCGTCGGTCCCGGTCGCTGTCTTTGATAGTGGTCGTTACTTAAACCATGTCAGAGGCCTGATAGTTGTGCTACTAGGCGGTTTAAAACTCTGACACCAGGGTTTATCGGGTCGATAGACTTGACACTCACTCGAAAGAAGAAGAATGTAACTTCACAACCGCGTAGAACACCCACAAGATCTATTTTATTTGTTTTGTAAGTCAAGCACGTTTTATAAAAAAAACTGTGTAAGATAAAACCTATAAAAAACTCTGTTGTACGTGTTTTGAGTTAATATAATCCAGAACAGAGAAACGTTCATTCGTTCTAAAATAACATCGCGATAGTTAACTCTCTGACCTTGATGTGCCTCTGCGAACAGAAACGCGGGAAAAAATGCTCCTATAAAATGGTAACACTGAATGAATGAATGAATGACTTGTTTTGTTTAGGTACTAACAGGGCTTAATTATACGGGGTGTAAGGGACAGCGTCCCGCAAACTGATATGGGTTAATCAGTCAACGATACTAAACAACATTCACAAAGAAATTCTTTCAGGTAGTGAAAATATAAATAAGCTTTTCTTAACAAAAATGTCCACCTCGATCAGACAATTTGTATGGGAAACCTTGTTTTTTTCACTTCCTGAAAGAATGTCTCGGTGGAAGTTGTTGCGGGACGCTGTCCCTTACACCTGGTATAAATCCTACTATGACCTACTGTGTAAAGGGGCACGGTAGGGCGAGGCAATGTTATTGAAGGAGAGCACGCTTTTTTGTTTACTTGTTGAAACTATTTACTATAGGTACATGTACACACACCTAACATTGTTGCCACCTAACATACCTACTCGTAAGTTGTTTTCGCATAACAGAAACAAGAATTTTCCCAGAATTAATTTTAGTAAATACCTACGATCTTTTGTTTTTATAAGTAATTCGTAGCAGAGACTATGTGTAAAATTAAAAAAGAATACAGGAAAAGTTTTTTTTTTGTAAGCTTCAAAACCTGGAGCAGCTTACAATAGATTGATTTATTATAAAACCATCTCAAACTTGAGAGCAATATTAAGTATGATTTGACAGGCCAGTTTGTACTGAAATTATATTTTTGATACGATCTCAAACTCACTGTCACTCATGAGCGCTGTTTATAAATACGGCCCTTAGAGTGCGCTAATTATAAACAGTACTTGAGACTGACAGCTAGTTTGAGTTCGTATCAGAAAGATCATTTCAGTACAATGTAGCCTGTCAAACCCATACTTAATATTGCTCTCAATCTTGAGATTGCTTGATAAATATGAGCCATAGAATTGTGCGCATACAAGTTAAAAATTTTGGGAAATAAAAATAATACAGGGCAATATGATGCTATCTAACATAATCTTTACAAAACTTTGCAGGATATTAGTATAGGTATGTGGAAGTAAACAACACTCAAACCTAACAAATTTGCAATAAAAACAAAGGAAATTTTAGTAATTCGATATTCCAAAACAATAATTTACATTACCTATAACAAAACGGGAGTTTACAAAATATCTAGCTAAGTTTATCCTCCTATGAATTTTCCATGGTAGGCAATGGCGCAGAATGGCAAGTAGGTATTTCATAAAGCCGGTTTCAGGTCGTAAATGTGGGTATAAACCATGATTTGTTATCGTAGGTCGTGTACTTCAGTCCGCGGAAAGTGAAAAACAAGACTATTAAAATCGAAACGCTCAAGGCAAGCAAATTTCTACCGATTTGTGCGGTTTCTATTTGGATTTGAAATAACGAAAGATTTAAAACCAACTCTACATTTCTTAGGTATTGCATTTAATACCTAAATAAGATCAAAGTCGGCGATATTTAATAATTTTAAACCATGTAGAAAAATCAAAACACGGAGGCATTTGAACCGTGCCCTGCTCTAACCAACTGAGTTACCACTGTGCTACCAAGCCTGTAAGAATTTATTTGAAAAAGTTGTTCAGTTTCCTTGTCGTATTTATAAAAGCAAACTCAAGATTGAGACCAATATTAAGTATGGATTTGACAGTCTATTCTGTACTGAAATGAAGTTATTGATACGAACTCAAACTAGCTGTCAGTCTCAAGTACTGTTTATTAATACGGCCCTAAGTATCCGTTCATCAGTTTGCGGGATGGTCTCCCTAACACCACAGATTAGATAATAGTTACTACGTAACACCCCATGAATTCCAAATCGAAGACATATTTTTCCTGTTCAAATCGTGCAAATTTATATCAGTAATTGAAAAAAATACGTCGCCATTTTCATACCAGGAGACCAGAATAGTTCGCATCGCACTTGTACAACTAACACCATCTGCCTGATCAATTAAAACAATTGTTATTCAGCAAACATCAGTGTTTTGTTTGTTTGTCGCTGTTCGTACCCCATGCATGAGTCAGATTTCAACTAATTGTTTACAAAATAGAACCTTCTGCCCCTAAATATACAAATACATTGTTTATTTTTTATTTTAAATAGTAGGTACTAAAAGTAAAGTCTAAGGTTTCCAATTGATAGTTTCTAAGTAATTGTTTACAGCATAATATGATGCAAAACAATCAAAATTTTGAGTTTTGTTTCCAACCTATTTATTTTGAAAACTTATGCTATAGTAAAGTTAAATAAATATAAAAAATAAAGACAGACGGAAATGTCACGGTACTTTAAATACATTCAGTCTTTTCCTGTTTTGTGCGACTTTATTTTTGGAGACTCCGTTTTTAAAACTGGACCCTCAAATTCTAAGATTAAGCACCTGCAAACTCGTTTCGTTGTACGTAACCTTGGATCGCGAAATATGCGCGCCACGTGCAGCGTTGTTTATTGCCATCCCTACTGCGCATGCGCGCATTGTTTCAACTTTCAATGGCAAGGCTTTTGCGTCGAACGGAACGGTCTCTGGTTTTATTACGTTAATCTGATATTTGTTTCTTATGTGCTTAGGTTATGTTATGGTTCATTCATTGCTTCAGTTATGTTTAACAATCTTATACCTACTTGGTATTCAATTGTTTCATATTAATATACTTTACTGTTAAATACTTAGTAGCTAGCTAGGTAACTTTACAGGACTTAGATGTGGGTAAAGCAAAATGTCAAATAGGATTTTCTTTAATATGTAATCCATAGAGTCTACTCTAACTTTATTTTTACGTATTCGAACCCAACCTTTTTTTTGCAATATATTGCTTACCTCAAAGCCAAATAAAGCTTCATAAATCTTACCTAGTAGGGCCACGTAAGCAGGTCCTGTGCCAAGCGAATTAAAATTCAGTCAAGCACTCTACGAGAGCCCATGACGTAATGGAATATATTGAACATAAAAACAAACTCATTCAGAAGATAGAACGATTCAAATAAACCAACTGTTTATCTAGTAATTTAAAATAGATATATTAGTAATGATTGGATAAGAGTGGCAAAGTAAGAGGCTCTTCCATGCTGGACTAGGAGCGAGAGAAAAACATGGAATATGCCAACTGCATTTCCTCTCGGGCATGCTGTAAAAACCGGCCAAAGGATCCGAGGGTTTCTGTATATTGCAATTTAGGCGATACGCTGACAACCTGCAATATACCTACAAATCTATCTTAAATAATCCTCTAAACTTTATCAGACGTGGCGGAACGACCTTTTTTAGGTCGTTTACGCTCTGTGTACCCCATTAGGGATAAAGGCGTGATTTTATGTATGAATAATCACGCCTATATCTACTTGGTATAGGCGTGAGTATGCCCATATGAGGCGAATTAATGTGAAAACTTATATGAAAGTAAATATTTACAAATTATTTATACTCATGTCAAAGTAAATACAAATAAATAATCAAAACTGAGGAAATTCTTTAAAACTTTCATCAAATCAAGGATTATATATACTTCAGATTAAAACGCTTTTTATATTAAAAAAAAATGCTATTAAGAGTATATTAAACTAATCTCGTCGATATTTCACATCCCACACTCATAAAAAACCAGTCCACAGAAATAAATCTGATGTCTATTTTTAGCACGCGAATAAAAGATGCCTAAAAAATACATTTGAATTCAAAGGTGCTGTGGGCGTTGTATGAGGTATGGAACAAAAAAATCTTAAGACGTGGTATATAGCGGTTCGCAGCACAAAAACCGATGAATATAATATAAGGTACCTACATGCTACCAATTCTTTTTAAATCCATGCTGGACTGAGAGAGATAGAAAAACATAGAATGTTCCAGCTGCCCTTCCTCCCGGGCATACTGTAGAAGTCAACAAAAGGGACTCGAGGGTTACAGTGTATTGTAATTTAGGCGATGGGCTGACAACCTGTCACTATAGAAATACAGATTACAATCTAAAATTGCCCTCAATTTTTGTCAGACGTGGCGAAAGTGCCTTTTACGAGGCGTTTAACGCTCTGCCTACCCCGTAAGGGATGAAGGCGTGACTGTATGTATGTACTTTTTAATCTGAATTTTAGTTCATAATTCATGTCATAACAACATTTAATAACATATATTTTATTTTTTCATAATGCTTGATTTGATGATATTTTTGTAATAAAAAAAATTGAATGTGTATTTTGAACGTCGATTAAAAAATAAATAAATAATTAAGTCTTATTTCTTGAGGTAAGTCTTATAACTATAGACGGTAGAGACTCAGCATTACTTGAGCACTACAAAAAAAAAACATCATATCTCCCTAGCCTTATCCCGTATCTCACGGGGTCGACTATTTAATCTAGGGGATTGAACGAGGGTACTGGTTTTTACACAGAGCGACTGCCATCTGACCTCTGCAAACAAGATGGGAAACCAGACCCAATCCTAGATTAGGTCAGAGTTTTCAACCTGCCAATGCTTAGCACTGGCCTCTTACATGGATTAGCGACTAATATCTACGGTATTAAACGATATTAACCGGGACCAACGGCTTAACGTTCCTTCTGAAGCACGGAAAAAATTAAAGATCATTATACACATATACAATTTGCATAATAAGAATGTCATGCTCAATTTAAACGGTCTTCTATTACTAAACCATTCTATAAGTTCTTATATGTAATACGGTGACGATCTACTGCCAGTCGCAGTACTACTTTGACTACAAAAACTAGCCTATTTTATTTCTACAAAGAAATCTTTGACTAGCCAAGGATGACGCATGATAGTCACGATTTGACTGTCACATCATCAGTATTGATTTGTTTACTCTTCGCACTCATTGCTTTGTTTTGAGATCCCATTGCGTAGTAGCTCGCAAGTACCTCCGGACCCTCGGTATCACCATTGCCCTCATTCCCTCCCGCTGTATCGATCGCCAGGACTCCACTGCCACACTTCCGGAAGGTTTCGTTCAGGGTCACGCTCATGGTTGTTTTCTACTTTTCTCCCTCTGACGTGTATCTGTGTCTCTGTTGTTCGTAGCCTTGACAACCGGCCCCATCTCCCCGAAGCCGGCCGGGAAACTGAACTTGGGATTTTCGGGTCTCCCGTTTTACGCAGTTGCTATGTGGGCTTTTGCGAACTGCGTCATCGGACGATGTCTTACATACCAAATATACGCAATAGAATATTTAGGATTTAGTAGACAAAAGTAAAATATTGACACTTTCCTAAAACTCAAGACACGCTGGATATTGGAAGAATGCCAACGTTTGGCAGATCTTGAGATTATTTGAAACTTTTATAATAGTCATTTTATGTCCCATCCATCTAAAAATATCAAAGAACTTGTGTTTTGGTAGGAAATGGAGATTTATCATGATAAAATACTTAAAAATATTATTTTAATATTTTTGCTTAAGCTGGAATGGAATACAGTAGATATATTTGCTGATTGTATTAACTTAATGGGTCTTAGCAAAATATTATGTCCACGAAAGTGCTTAGGTGGAAGCTGAATTCAGCCCAATTTTATACGTAGTCATAAGAAAAACGACGCCAATTCACGACATGAATTTGATCACTAAAAGATCCATATTAACTATCACAACAAAACAGCGATAACTATTGGATCATATCAAAAGATTTATGGATGTACCAAGACAAGCTTATGAAATATCTTCTGGTAGGTAAGTTTACAGCCGAGTGGCAACCTTCCCTATCCCGTCAAGCGTTCCACCACTTCTACACGGAGGTCGTCAGAACAATAGACCGGGACCTAGAACTGGCATATGGCCATCTGGCGCCTGAAGACTTGTGATTTTCCGCCTACCACTACCGATTAATTCGAGCGACAAATAACGCACGTAATTGTAATAGTTTGGCCATTGGTCAACATCTATATTCATACTCGTAAGAATCATAAGCACACAAGTATGGTCGGCAAGAAATGAACTGAACGACCGACAGTTTGGATTCTAACATACGGAAATCAGGAATAATGTGCCCCGTTAACAAACTTTTGCGGATTAATATTGAAATAAATGTGGTCTGTAAATGTCAAACTTGTCTCCTTTCAATTAGCAAAGACAACATTGAACATGAGCCAAGATACTAATCGGTGCTAACCAGAAACGTGTACCCCTGATTTATATGAACATTCGGCAAATCAAAAACATATAAATATTTCATCACGCTTCGTCATTTATCCGTCACTTTATGATCATTCACCAAGCGCGACACAAGCCAAGGCAATAATAGAAGCATTGTAATAAACAATATAAACTGATATGTTTACTTTTATGAGCATTCCTGCCTAAATGTTGTGGTAGGTTGATTTTACGCATCAAAATATGATTTTGATTCTTACATGTTTACATGTAAGTGGATAACATTTCAAACAGAACCTTTAATAGATAATTATGAAGCTAGACTATTTCATGTATACTTCTAGTATTTGCTTACCTAGCTTCCGTCCTAATTTATGTTGTTAGTAATTTGAACTGTCCACTGCAATCCATTCACGTTCTGCTACCATGTGTCCATATATGTTTTATAATAATGCTTACTCTGTATTATGTGTAAGTATAAACACTGTCTTCAAATTTCACGCTCGTTTACGTCACACATTCCTCCAGGCGCTCAAGTAGGATCGGATGTCTGTCAACGATAAACAATAATGGCCCCGTGTGAATTCCCTGCGGTACTCCCATGGTTATACCATTACATTTCTACACTCTGGTGTTATGATTGCGTCAAGGTTATTATTAATTCTTAGAATAAACTTAGTTTAGTAATAGAATTACTGAGTTAGTAAGACTGAATAGTAAATAAAGGCGTTGCAGCGTGTTATTGTGAGTCACAGGCTCATGAAAAGTCGAACGCGCGGAAAGTCTTTGTAGGTCAAGAAAGGAATAATGTATAAACGAGTTTTACAGAGACATTTGCTTTGTCATTTCTTCAGCTTGTCGAGGAATCTTTATGATGCTTTTAAACAGTTCTTATGTGACTTCCGTATAATTGTGGCAGTTACTCGCGATGCATTTTAATTACAAAGCGCAGTAACTGTCCTATGTTCTTCCTAGTATCAATCAGAGTTAAGCCACGATTGGAATACTTATTCGTCTTTGATACATTCTCGATGTAATCTTAATTATCTTTTGTGCTGTGTAGAATGTTGATAAATGTTTCCCGCAACTGTACTTTATACTTTACTGGAAGGCTATTTTACCGTTTACAAATTATAGTTCTTATAATAAAATCATATTTTATACTACGTAGACGTGTAAGTCAGGTAAAATACAACGCAATTCACAAGATCAAATTCTAAAGATGTTAAGACGACGTTTTCTAACAACATACCTATAAGATTAGGTTAAACAGAGAGTAGCTTTAAAGTTGTTGTTTTTCTTTGCACAACAGACTTAACATCAATGTTTAAATTTCTCATACACGTGGTCGCCAAACGATGCTTACTCGAGTCGAGTCACAAGTCGCAATCTGAGAGCACAGTAGTGCCATTCTTTATGTTGGAAGCATGGGGACGTAGGGACGTCAACAAAGCTATAAATACAACAGAGACACGTGTAACCTGGGCCAAACAAGGGAATACTCTAACTTTTAGCTACAAACAAACCAATAAGTTATCACAACGTTACTACATACATATAATCACGTCTTTATCCCTAATGGAGTAGGTAGAGCGTAAACGACCTAAACAAAAGGTCGTTTCGCCACGTCTGACAAAGATTTGAGGGTTATTTAAGACAGATTTGTAGGTATATTGCTGTAGTGACAGGTTGTCAGCCCATTGCCTAAATTGCAATATACTGAAACCCTCGGATCCCATAGCTGGTTTTACAGCATGCCCGGGAAGAAATGCAGCTGGCTCATTCTATGTTCTTCTCTCGCTCCCAGTCCAGCATGGAAGAAGTTATATGTCCCTTACACCTGGTATATTAAAGATAATATTATATAGCTAATATTGAAGTGTTTCACATGATTTTACATAACATGCTAACAATAGCTACGCCGGTGAGATAGCAGGCAATTATCACACTCGCTCCTGCGTCACCGATTAAACCAATATTGTCACAGTGCGCTCGTTATAAGGACAAGTGCGTCTTACGAAATATTTTTAATAGTTACTTCCATGCTGGACTGGGAGCGAGAGAAAAACATAGAATGTGCTAGCTGCATTTCCTCAAGGGCATGCTGTAAAAACCAGCTAAGGGATCCGAGGGTTTCTGTATATTGCAATTTAGACGACAGGCTGACAACCTGTCACTACAGAAATATACCTATAAATATATCTTAAACAACCCTCAAAACTTTGTCAGACGTGGCGGAACGACCTTTGTTTAGGTCGTGTACGCTCTGCCTACCCCATTAGGGATAAAGGCGTGATTATATGTATGTATGTATTTTTAATAATCGGCCTTATTATATTACACAATGTGGGCAACTTGTTTAATTTGTCAAATTTCTTTGATCAATTCTATATATCAAATCTAATGATAAAGATTGTATTATTACAAGATTTTGTGAATGTACGACATAAAAATGTATAATTATAAGCTGATGATTAATACGACGAAATTCTTTTGATTCAGTCATTTTTCAAATTTGATGTTAGTGTTTTGATAAACAAAGCATTTTCAATACTTTCATTATTATCGGCTGCCCTTGCATCAACTGCTCTAATTTCAATGTAATACTGTATTTTATTACCTATTGAATTACAAAATTCACCAAAACAATGAAACCCAACTTTGTCAGCAAGCGCCCTACTTCCAAGCCTATATTGCACTTAATGTTCCAAGAAAAGCTTCAAGTGGAATTAGGGCATCCTTTGTTTACCAAAACCTATGACATGTTTGCGGCAAACGTCAAAACACGCATTCTATTTCGGTGAGATTTTATTTTTTGAGAAACGTATGAGTGACTTCCATGCTGGCCTAGGAGTGAGACAAAAACATAGAATGTGCCAGCTGCATTTCCTCCCGAGCATGCTATAAAAACCAGCTATAGGAGATGAGGGTTTTAGTATCTTGTAATTTAGGCAATGGGCTGACAACCTATCACTACAGCAATATATCTTTAAAAAACTGTTAAAACTTTGTCAGACGTAGCGAAACGGCCTTTGTTTAGGTCGTTTGCCCTCTGCCTACCCCATAAGGGATAATCGCTTGATTATATTTATGTAAGAGTGTAGGACTAGCTGCATATTTGCAAAAAAGGTGGCCGAATTGTCTTTCATTCGACGATACACCATAGATAGAGTAATATTTACTTTAAAAGATCTAACAGCATGTTCAGTCAAAAGCTCTGCGCTGAACTTTCAGCAGGTAAGTTCTGCTGGCGCTAAATAGACTGGACCCAACCAGGTGGATGAAGCTGCCAACGTCACCGTTTCCGTCCGAATAGGTTCTAAAGCAAATCTCTCGAAAGTAAGCGATATAGGCAACTACTGTATAAGCGAGCCTAGATTGAAACAAAAGAAATATTATCTGCATTGTAGGGTTGATGTCTGTCTATGCCTACTTTCCTACTAAATGTAGCGACTTGTTTAGGAGATAAGGTAGGTTTATTACCTTTTCTTGGCATTAATATTTTCCTACCTCTCTACTCTCGAGATATTTTTTTATGTAGACAAACTATACATATTTTTAGTGATATATTAAGTGTTTATTGAATTACAGAACCAACAAACTAAAATGTAGTTTAATCATATTCATGTGACCTGAATACATTATTTATCAAATCAAATACTAAGTTGTCATGACAGTTAATCGAAAACATACTGTTAAACATATGTTGCCGTTATAGGGTCATTGAACTTACAGTTGGCGACCATCAGTCTGCCAAAATATCGATTCAAGAGAAAGGTTTATATGTATAATACATGCAGAATATAGTAGGAAACACTGATGATTTCCGTGCGAAGCCGGGGCGGATCGCTAGTAATAAATATAACATATCAAGATATCAAGTTAAAATAAAATAGAAATAATCATAGTATACAATAATAATGTCCAAAACACACAGAAACCGACCCATAAAAATACTGCTAAGTTGTTGTACGAGATATTTTTTTCGATAATTGACTAATTTAATCTAATCTAATATATCTGGTCTAGGTATATGAAACTACTGACCAAAGTTCTATTTTAGAAAATTAAAAAGCGGTCTGAATTTAATGACTACAAAAATTTACAAAAGTTCATGATGACTAGACGTTTACTTACAATTATAAGTATTCTCGCTTTGTCTCTAGTTGCCTGCATGAATAAGTACATACACGACTTGTTTACAGTCGGTATATTTTTTTGTAAAAAATACCTTACTTCGAGCCCTACTTTTAAATATAGCAACAGAAATGTGAGTAGCTCTGTTGCATAAAAACGCGACTTAGGCCTGTAATTATTATCAGCTCTCAAGAGTGACAGCGAGTTTGAGTTTGTATCAGAAATGGCATTTCAGTACAAAACGGCCTGTCAAATCCACACTTAATATTGCTCTTAATCTTGAGAACACTTTATAAATACAAGCCCAAATTTACTAAAACATCTTATCATGTCAATGTCACCACACCATTTATTAAAAATGGCGGACAGGTCTGAGTTGCCCCTATAATTTTAACCACTTTAATTACTAACTGTTTCTTGTCCAGGGTCACTAAACTCTAGGCGACGAGCTGTCTGCCTGTTCCGAACGTCATTCCTAATTATAACTATAATTTTTTGCCAACGAAAAAGCTGCAATTAAGAGTGACAGGAGTATCGTGTGTCAATGTCGGCACGATCAAAGCCGGTGGGTGAACGAACTAGTGCAAGTAGGAAGGCACTAGGAATAGTAAAGTACAATTTGGATCAATTGGTCGGTTATTGCCCTCAATATTGTAAGTATCCTGACAGGACGAAGGGCGTGCCCGGTGTAAACGAATGAATGATGGATTTTCGGCCAGCAATAGTATAGGTTCCATGCTGGACTGCGAGCGAGAGAAAAACATAGAATGTGCCAGCTGCATTTCCTCCTGGGCATGGTGTTAGATCCAGCTAAGGGATCCGAGGGTCTCTGTATATTGCAAATTTAGGCGATAGGCAGACAACCTGACACTATGCCAATATACTTACAAACCTATCTTAAATAACCCTCAAAACTTTGTCAGACGTGGTGAAACGACCTTTGTTTAGGTTGTTTACGGTCTGCCTACCCCATTAGGGATAAAGGCGTGATAATATGTATGCATGTTATAGTTTAAGGTTGTCGGCATCGAGTATATTTTTTATAATTAGAATGACACCAGGATTCATGTGGTCGTTGTTCGACTCGAGAATCCACTCGCTAAGAAGAAGAAGAATTAGTTCAATTGTTGAACCCCAAGATACTTTAACTTTAAGGATAATTCGTTGATACGCGCCGAGAAATAAAATGTGTAAAGTTTTAGAAAAACAAAACAGATCAACAGCCTCAACCTAGTACGAAAAAACTTATGAATTTCAATGAAATAAAAAAAAATGCAGAAATAGTAACAACAAGAAAGGTAAGGAACAGAATGACATAACAAAACATAAAAATACTTTATTGCACGTAATAATACAACATACAACACAACAGCAAAAGACAAGTACAACATAGGCGGCCTTATTGCTAAGGTAGCAATTTCTTCCAGGCAACCTTTGGGTGAAAGAAAAAAGACTACTTATATTAGTAGCATTATTTTTTGAGCAATATTTTAAGCTTGGGATCACTATTTGCCCTTAGCAGAAAGTTAGTATATAATAAGTTAAGTTAGTAATTAATAAGGTTCATATTTCTTTATAAAAGTTTGGTTTGCGAGACAGTTTGATGTCATTTAGACTTATCAGAGGCGTTAATCAGGGGTCAATAAAGTGAATAGATAAAGAGATAAACCCATTCAGAGGTCGACAGAGCTCTGACAAAAACCGTCTGCATGAAGAACACAGCATCATATTAGTATCATTTATTCACAAATTACATTTGGTAGGCAGAGAGTATACCACCTACAAAGCCCGTTCCGCCACGTCTGACAAAGTTTAGAGAGTTATTTAAGATAGATTTGTAGGTATATTGCTGTAGTGATAGGTTGTCAGCCGATCGCCTAAACCCTCGGATCCCTTAGCTGTTTTTACAACATACCCGGGAGGAAATGCAGCTGTCACATTATCGCTCCCAGGCTAGCATGGAAGTTGTAATGTAATTTATATTGAACGAATTAACGAGTTCTGCCAAAAAAATATACACATAAATCCAATATGATACCTTCCACGAGGAATAAAATTTACTAATAGCAGCCAAATCTTTGTTTAGAGGTGTTAATTATAGAACTAGAGCAGGCAATTAAAAAGTAGTAAAACATCAAAAGCTGTCACCGCTCGGACGTCAACCTTTTGTCCCACTTCTGAAGTTATCATACAAGTTGCACGTGACAGTATCATTAGCATCTCTGACGTGATGCAGAGAAAACTAAACAAAATGAGAAACATCCCACTTGGAGATGGACATTCCTGAATTATCTACGTGCCAACTTCCTAGTTTAAAGAGTGCGATAGACAGCTTTTCTTCATTAGCAACGGTGCTAAAAAAGGTTTTCGAGCGATGCTAAAGACATTTCGAATTATACTTACCTATGTAGGTCAGCTGTAAGTTTCTTTTGGAAGTAATAGTGCTTTGCCTATCCTTAATGTTGGTATTTAAATTCCTTTACAAAAGTACTAAACCATAGCTGTCAAAAAATTATCTTTCCGTTCTTGGACTGCAAAAAAACGGTTGACATTTTACTGTCCCTAACCTTTCTGAGACAAAGGCGTATCTTTGCACAATGTCGCCAACAATACGAGTATCATTACGACAACACGAATACTATTCAGGATACATCGGCTTTTCTATATACAGATTACAACGGAACATTGGTGTAAAAACGTCAATGTAGACCACTTGCGTTCATCCATCCAACTACGTAAGTAGCATAAGGTTATTCGATTCAATTTATTTGCCTCGGTAACATTTCCGCCTGCTGTTATGAAGCTTAAACGATAAGCATCAAAATTCGCAATAAAGGCGGCTAATAATGTCTTTAGGTTGAACTATCAAGGTTGAAAATTACAATATGAAAGCGGGTTTGTCATACATCTATGATAGCACTGTTTAGATGTCAGAGTTCCTATTTCAAAATGTTTAAATATGGCCGAAAGCAGATAGCTATCAATATTATTTGACTTGAATTTCTATAAGGGGAAAACTTACCAAACTATGATCACAACTTCATTTATGATATTATTTCGGCCTAGCAACCATAATTACGTTAAGTGGAAGTTCCGTTGTACTTGTAGGTATATGTATGAGAAATTACATACTACCTATTTCATTTATCATAGAAAGGAAACGTAGCAACAACAAGAGTTATTAATAGTTATTATAATGTAGATGTAGAGTCATTTAAAAAATATTACTTCTACTAGCTTTTACACGCGGCTTTGCTCACGCTAAGTTTTAGATTCTACATAACAACTTCAATACCCTGTTTCAATTATATCTACAGTTTTTTTTCCGTAACCTACCTTCAGAGGGGGTTTATTAAATAAACACTTAAATGTACGATACAGACTTTGGTAATGTCAGCCCGGACAGGTCCTCGCTAATGGATACGGGCGACCTGGCCGGACCGAGTAATGAGCTAGATATGTTGGTTTAAATTACATACATACATACATATAATCACGCCTTTATCCCTAATGGGGTAGGCAGAGCGTAAACGACCTAAACAAAGGTCGTCCCGCCACGTCTGACAAAGTTTTGAGGGCTATTCAAGATAGAATTGTAGGCATATTGCTGAAGTGACAGATTGTCAGCCCATCGCCTAAATTGCTGGTTTTTACAGCGTTCCCGGAAGAAAATTCAGCTGGCACATTCTATGTTTTTCTCTCGTTTCCAGACCAGCATGGAAGAAATGATTTAAATTAGCTTAAGATATTATATATTTTAAGACTTAATGATATGTACAGGGTGAATTTAAAATTTAAAATTCCCTGTCTAGCAGATATCTCTATCCTAGAGTACTTGTTGTCCCCACGTCTCTCTCGTGGACCGTTACTTCTGTATATCTAAACCTCGAACCCTTCTCGTCCCTTTTAACCTTACGTCCCTGTTACAACAAAGACTAAAGGCCGTATTTGTAATCAGCTCTCATGATTGACTGCGAGTTTGAGTTCGTATCAGAAATGTCATTTCAGTACAAAATGGCAAGTCAAATCCATACTTGATATCGCTCTCAATCTTGAGATCGCTTTATAAATACGAGCTTAAGACACCTTGCGTCTCTCGCATCTATCTTATGAATATGTTGGTGGCAGTTTATTCAGTTTAATTATAATTAATTGAAAATGATAATAGGAAATTTGTCACGTACCAATGTACCACGTACCAATGTGTTTTTCGGTTTTCGAATTTCATATGTACGTTTATTCGGCGCTTTCTCCGTGCTTCGGAAGGCACGTTAAGCCGTTGGTCCCGGTTAATATCGTTTAATACCGTAGATGTTAGTCGTTAAGCCATATCAGAGGCCAGTGCTAATCATTGGCGGCTTGAAAACTCTGAGCTAATCTAGGATTGGGTCTGGTTTCCCGTCTTGGTTGCGGAGGTCAGATGACAGTCGCTCTGTGTAAAAACCAGTACCCTCGTTCAATCCCCTAGATTAGGTAGCCGACCCCGTGAGATACGGGATAAGGCTAGGAAGAAGAAGAATAGGAAATTTGTAAGAGAATTCATAAGTGTTTCAAGAAGGTATACAAGAAAGACATTCTTTGGCTCGTATTTGTAAACCTATCTCAAGATTGAGAGTAATATTAAGTATGGATTTGACAAGTCCTTTTGTACTGAAATGACAATTCTGATACGAACTCAAACTAGCTGTCAGTCTCAAGTGCTGTTTATAATTACGGGCCTTAATCTCATTACATTACATTCTTAATGTCGACAATAATCCTACAAGATGTCTTACTACATTAATGAACTAAACAATAGAATAACACAGCAATTCCACGATAACTGTAACAAATTGGATGATTATTACTTGTAAGTTAATAACTAATAATTAAATGAACTCGAGACGTGCTATAGGCAACAATTCTTAATCAGTAAGTGACCTGTTTGATTATTAAAGAATAATAAATAAGTTTAACTTCATTATCGTAAGAACTGACGCATATAAAAAGATGTCCATTTATGTTGCGTTGTGTTTCAAACCAAGAAACCACAAGAATTAAACATTACCAGAAGTAAACACTATCTATTCTTCCATGCTGGACTGGGAACGAGAGAAAAACATAGAAAGAGCCAGCTGCATTTACTCCCGGGCTGTAAAAACAGCTAAGGGATCCGAGGGTTTCCGTATATTGAATTTTAGGCGATATACTTACAAATCTATGTTAAATAATCTTAATAAATAGTGTTGTCTATGGCTAAACTCCCAAATAGGAATAAAACTATCGCACATATTCCTAAGCGAGTGGATTCTTGAGTCGAAGCCCTTTTGTCAGAGTTTTCAAACCGCCCTTTCAAAGTGCCCTCCGAAGCACGGAACCCTTTTTATTTTCGGACAATCAGATGGGAATCGAAACCAGGGCCTCCGGATCGATCCATGGCTCTAACCACTAGACCACTGAGGCAGCAGTAGATTAATAATGATTAATGATAAACCGCCTAAACTTAACCCTGTCTTTATTACTCATAACATAACCATAATAACACGTTACTAAGTTAACCTACGTTCTGGCATAATCGCTGGCTATCTGGCATTGAATGTCGCGGAATGGTACAATTTTCCTTGCAATTATTGCATTACATGCACACCACATCATTCTGTATCACACTACGTCATAAGACGTGATCTTTTAGCAGGAACCGCCATTTTTTTTCCTGTGTTTCTGAGATGTTTTCTAGTTTCCTTATTCGTTATTTGTTTGAGGAAAAGAGATTAGTACTTCAAATCGTTTATTTCGGCTCAATTCTAGATTCTACCGGGTCAAACTAAAATTAAAATCTATCTGTCACTTTCAAAATAATAAAATTTAGAAAGGACAGACGATATACTCTATGGTTTTACACTTCATCCGCTAGATTTTGACGCGCTTTTGTAGGTTTCCCCAGTATTTCTGTCAATTTTAACCGACATATCATATGACGGCGGATAAAAATGACAGATAACGCATAAAACCACCGACTATAAATCAAACACCGGAGAGAATAGATCTCCTCTCCTTTTCCAATGTTTTTATTCTTAAAGTAACTGCCTCCGTGGTCTAGTGGCTAGTGCCATGGACTCCTGATCCCGAGGTCCTGAATTCGATTCCCAGGGGGGAAACACAAAGTTGATATTTGAGAATTTATCACTTTGTGAATTTTTTCCCAGTTTTGTTAGGACATTGCAGGCTGAATCACCTGATTGTCCGAAAAAGAAAAAGATTTTGTGCTTCGGAGGGCACGTTAAGCCGTCGGTCCCGGTCGCTGTTTTAGATAGTGGTCGTTACTTAAACCATGTCAGAGGCCTGATAGTTGTGCTACTAGGCGGTTTAAAAACTCTGACACCAGGGTTCATCGGGTCGATAGACTCGATACCCACTCGACAGAAGAAGAAGTCTTAAAGTGACAAATAGAATTTAGTTTTAGCCGGCAAATCTAGAATAGAGTCCATATCAAACAAAGGAACATTTCAGGGTGAAATTTAATATGGCAACTGCAGCTGTCTAAGGCGTAGCGGACGTAGCTAATTGCTACAACTTGTAGAAATATGTGACTGAAAATACTATTGGATGAAGTATTTTTTCTTCCATGCTGGACTGGGAGCGAGAGAAATACATAGAATGTGCCAGCTGCATTTCCTCCTGGGCATGCTGTCAAAACCAGCTAAGAGATCCGTGGGTTTCAGTATATAGAAATTTAGGCCATGGGCTGACAACCTGTCCCTACAGCAATATACCTACAAATCTATCTTGAATAACCCTCAAAACTTTGTCAGACGTGGCGGAACGACCTTTGTTTAGGTCGTTTACACTCTACCTACCCCATTAAGGACGTGGCGGAACGACCTTTGTTAAGGTCGTTTACATTCTTCCTACCCCATTAGGGATAAAGTTGTGATTATATGTATGTATGCATCAAAGAGTTTATGTTTATTTGAAAAAAATACAGTCACTGTACTTCTAATCCCTTTACCCTTATCTTATAAAGATAGTCAGATGTGAAACAAAAATGAACTCATCAAAACAAAAGTCACATGGAAGATTTGTCGATATTATCACTAGCTTACATAAAAATAAATTATTATCACAACAGTTATCTTTTATCTGAATGATGCTTTACTTACCAAATATACGTGAAACGACTAATACTGTTCTGAAGATAATTTTAATAAAAATAGCTTACCTGAAACAGAGAAAAGATTTCGTAAATTAAATGACATCCTAGAAATATGATAAAATACATACATAATAAAAAACATATTTATACAAGTACAGAAACATTTACAATACAGACTAATAAAAACAACAAGAATAAAAAAAGAACAAAACATACATAATTACAGACATACATATAATCACGCCTTTATCCCTAATGGGGTAGGCAGAGCGTAAACAATGGTCGCCCCTCCACGTCTGATAAAGGTTAATTAAGCTTATCTTAGGTAAAGTAAGGTTATGTAAGTAAGAAGGTCCAAAGAAATGTAATCTTTAGCAAAAAGTGGTAATTTTTGTTTTTCGTCATGTCTAAGGTTAGTTCAAGTGGATATTTTTCATGATTGAAACACGTTTTTGAGCCAAAAACCATACATAGTAAATTTTCCATTTCTTGACAAGATATCTGCATACATACATACATAACGTCACGCCTCTTTCCCGAAAGGGTAGGCAGAGATCACATCCCTCCACTCTTCTGACAAAATATCTGATAGCAAATAACTGCAAAATTCAGAATCCGAATAAAAATAATAGCAAAATAAAGTTGTATACCGCTTAAGTACAAAGGCCACCTTGTACAAAGTTTTAGTAATCAATAAAACAATCAACAGGTTTATAGTTCTAATCTAACATATAACTAGTCTCAAGAGGTTTGCCATGGCAAAGGTCATGTCTTGGTCAACGTGATAGATAACTACAGAGCTAACACCCCCAGCAGTGTAAAATTAATAGTACTGAGTATTTCTACTGGACAGTTTCAACACACATTACTGATATTCTATGAAGAGTATATCACTGGTTGGTATTTCAAGCAGCAATGTATGTAGATCAAGTTGTAGTATCATTACAAATGCAGTCTATAATTATTGCGACTGGTTGGCTAATATGGCCGCCCGGTATTGTCATTACAAATCGAATTAATTATCATCACGGTAGTTAGAAATCAAAACAGGAAGTGTTTTAGGTCATATGAAAAAAAGAAAGAAGAAAGAAAATACATTTATTTTAGACACAAAACAGATTACAATGTGTTACAAGGTAGAAAACAAGAAATAACATAATATTTTTGTGACTAAAAATAATCTTCACTCAGCTTATGTTACAAGCAGCGTGGTAAACTGCTTGTAGCGCTGGTGTTCCGTGAAGCCAAAACTAACAACTTAAATCTAGATTAATCTAATCTAACTAATCTAGTCATATCATAGTGTGGCCATATTTCGGAAAGCATGGATATCCTAAAGACTGAAATTCAGTGTAAACAGTGCTATCCCCGGCAGTACGTATTGACAACAAACTGAGTCCTTTGCCTAACTTCTTGAATGTCATATTTTTTTAAAAATATACATATTTCTGTTGTTGGCAATAAACGATTTCTTATTCTTGTAAAGGTCGCGCGCTGCTCTTTGATACAGTCGGCATCTTTGACCGTGGAAAAATCTTTACTCAGGCTTATGTCCAAAAAATGCTGGACATGCTGGACTGGGAGCGAAAGAAAAACATAGAATGTGCCAGCTGCATTTCCTCCCGGGCATGCTGTAAAAACCAACTAAGGTATCCGAGGGTTTCTGTATATTGCAATTTAGGCGATGGGCTGACAACCTGTTACTACAGCAATATACGTAGAAACCTATCTTAAATAACCCTCAAAACTTTGTCAGACGAGGCAGAACGACCTTTGTTGAGGTCGTTTACGCTCTGCCTACCCCATTAAGGATAAAGGCGCGATTATATGTATGTCCAGAAAAGGACATCTGACAACCTTTAAGCGACTTATTATTTCTATGATGACTATTAAGTTTAGCTTTATGTATTTCTAATGTATTTATTTTTTTATATTTTCAACAAAGGCGACTTTCGGTTATTTTTTAAATCATCTCATCTGAATAGGCACACTTAACATCGTGCCCGGCGTGCCCCAACACTTGCACGCCAGCAGTGAATCCGCAATACAAGTGGCTGAATTCTGGGCCGTAACGATGTAATTTCTCGTGTTCCATCCACACGCTAAGAAGAAGAAGAAGAATAGGCGTCAACGTAAAGGCAAAGTTAAAAGCCAAAACTCCTCAACATCTATACACAACACGAAAAAAGAACTAAATAGTAAAACTCACGCACACTACGCTGATAACTGAGTTGTTTGTGCCAACGGCTGATATCGTTCTAATCGAGAGCCGAACACAAGGCTAGTGGGTTACTATTACACAACACATGTATGCATATTCATACACATTCATCCACGTGATTCATTAAGACGCTGTTTAGAAAAAAAAAAAACAGAATAGTCGAATTTTCTTTCTTTTTCATTCCTGTCATACAGAAAGGAAAGGTTACAATGCCAATCAGAATGTTAGGGGCATCTTTCTTTTTCATTCCTGTCATACAGAAAGGAAAGGTTACAATGCCAATCAGAATGTTAGGGGCATCTGCCTCTGTGGTCTAGTGGTCAAAGCTATGGGCTTAAGATCCGGAGGTTCTAAAGCCGTCGGTCCCGGTCGCTGTCTTTGATAGACAGATTTGATAGGTCGTTACTCAAACCACGTCAGAAAACAAAAAACTCTGGCACCAGGGTTTATTCGGTCGTTCGACTCGAGTATCCACTCGCTAAGAAGAAGAAGAATGGTGGTACCGATAATACAATATTTTGAAGATTATTCGGAGGCCATTGAATTCGATGGCAATGTAAAAATTGTGGTAGAGATCATGATGTTTGCGACTTGAATACTTAGTCCGAATTCTATAAAAAAATATAAACAATTCTGAAAAAGATAATTCATTATCCGTTTAACGTAATCTAAATCTACTTTGCAAAAATATTTTTTGCATATAACCTATTTCTAAAAACGAGCGCAAGATAAGATAAAGATACAGCCTATCCTAATTTCCTTAGGAAAAAACTCACTATCACTTTAATTAATCTATCATGTTGCCTACTTGATTAAAGTTTGGGTGTTCACCTGGTAACTTAGTTTTGTAGTAACTATTATAAATACAGGGTGTAAGCTTACATGAGAGTTGAGGTGGGGTGTACAAAAAGACTAAAAAGAGTGGCTCGGTCAACGATACTGAACAATTTTCACAAAAAACACTGCTCCATACTACATTGGGATCGATTATAGATACCACCGGCTAAAAAAACACTATCTATCACTTTCAAAATATTAAAATTGAAAAAGAACAGGCGATTTATGTTTTTACAGTTTGTCCGCTAGATTTTGACGCGCTTTTGCACGTTTCCCTAGTATTTCTGTAAATTTTATCAGCCATAACATATGAGGGCGGATAAAAATGACAGATAACGCAAAACCACCGACTATAAATAAAAAACCAGAGAGAATAGATCTCCTGTCCTTTTCTGATGTTTTTAGACAAATAGATTTTAATTTTAGTTTTAGCCGGCAAATCTAGAATCGAGCCCATTGTCAGATGGTACATAAGCATGGGGAAGTAAATACTTGGAAGTTGACCATTTATGTTACCATTGACACGAAAAGAATTTTTTTTTTTTTATTTCCAAAAGAATGTCCTTGTGAAAGTATTCGGTACAGCCTGTATATTCTGTGGAGTTTTAAAGAGGGAAATTATCAGTTCACCTACTTATCGAAACAGGTATATCTAATTAAGTGGACACGTAAACACGTTATTCGCCGCCATTTTGTCTGGCTAGTTCAAGTAGCTGGTCTTGCAATGAGGAAAATGGATCGTAATCGCAAAAACAATTATGTAAAATTTGCATACAATCTCATTTGCATAAGAAAATATGTTCAGCGTATCTTTTGCATCAATTGCAAATTATCAAAGTGATACTTTTAGATTAAAGAGCGTTGTTGCAAAACAGAAATAAAAATCCCAAAATATTCTTCTTTTTGTACAAGAAGAAACACAAGAAGATCACATTATCTTCGTCATTACGAACTTTTACATCAAATACATATTTAGTCATATTTAAATATATTGAAGACTTCTATCATGCAAATGTTTTGACATTGTGTAAAGCCAAGAGTATTCATTCAAATTACAGTCAAATATCGTTTAAATTTCAATTATTGAACCCAGGAAATGTATATACCATGTACATTTTTTACGATGTAACAAATTGTAACCTGTTTTGTGTCTAAACTAAATGTACGCTTTCTTTCTTTCTATATACATGATTATTTTCTTCCATGCTGGATTGGGGGAGATAGAAAAACATAGAATGTTCCAGCTGCCCTTCTTCCCGGGCATGCTGCAGAAATCAGCAAAAGGGATTCGAGGGTTACGGGGTAATGTTATTTATTTAGGCTTGCCCTCAATTTATGTCAGACGTGGCGAAAGCGCCTTTTAGGAGGCGTTTTACGTTCTGCCTACCCCGTAAGGGATAAAGGCGTGATTTTATGTATGTATGTATGTTATTTAGGCGATGGGCTGACAACCTGTCACTACAGCAATACACATTACTACAGCAATACACATTACAATCTAAAATTGCGCTCATTTTTTGTCAGACGTGGCGAAAAATGAGCCGTGGAGAAAAATGAGGCGTGGCTTTCTGCCTATCCCATTAGGGATAAAGGCGTGAGTTTATGTATGCATGATTATGATTAATAATGTCGTTTACTAGTCTGCAGTTACACATTAGTGCTGTAAATTTATCATGCGCTTGAATATTCGCATTTGTACGTCTGGTACCGTTGACGTACCGACAAGGTTGTATCTACGCAAACAGCTGATAGTTTATCATTCCGGAGGTAAATAAAACTTGTATGTATGCTTTATTGTTGTGTTTTGACGGTTTTTAAATGGCGAAGTGGTGACAATATGTAAGATATTTGTTCATAGAAATAAGCAGTGCCTGTTGTGTCTTTTTTCTTTGTGTTTGTTCATATATTTTATTGTGTACAATAAATACATCACTACATAGTATAGAACAAAGTCGCTTTCTCTGTCCCTATATCCCTATGTATGCATAAATCTTTAAAACTACGCAACGGATTTTGATGCAGTTCTTTTAATGGATAGAGTAATTCAAGAGGAAGGTTTATCTATATAATGCATGCATTATATAGTAGAGTAACACTGATAATTTCCGTGCGAAGCCGGGGCGGGTGGCTGGCTAGTGACCGTTCAATATTTATTTAACAACTAGTTGTTAAATAAATATTGAACGGTCTACATTGGCCTTGGATCCATAAAGTCAAAACTGTTTAACGTAAGATATTTAGATAAAATTATTAATGACACTGACTGATCAACAGTGATCGGAATAGTAGAGTATATTTACCTAAACTTCTAAGAACAGAAGCGGAAAATGGAGACTTCCTTACTACTAAAACTTTTTGTGGGACATCTTGCGGGACATCACATAAGTAAGCTAGAAATATACTTTGAACTATGGCATTTAATTCTATGGTGATCAAGATGCCACACAAAAAGCATAATTTGGGAAATTCTACTAAGGTTTTGCTTATTACAAAAATAGATGAGTTAAAAATGCTTATTTTTCAGTCAACCAATATAAGCCCCTTGAAATACAAACAGACAATTATACCAGAAAGTTGACAGCATAGTGTTACACAAACATCGAAATTAGATGCCCATCAGATTAAGATGTTAATCCACAAACTACCGCCCAAATGTGCATTTTACTACCGGGCGTGACGCCAGATGCGGCTTGTGACATAATTCCGCCCTAGGGATCAATCTTTAGCAGCCACTGAGTGATAAAATCTAGTGAAACTGACTAATGCTTTCAAACTCTAATTAAACAAGGTAAATAAAAGGCATTCGCATATTCAATTCTACTTCTTCCATGCTGGACTGGGAGCGAAAGAAAAACATAGAACGTGTCAGCTGCATTTCCTCCCAGGCATGCTGTAAAAACCAGCTAAAGGATCCGAGGGTATCAGTATACTGTAATTTAGGTGACAGGCTGACAACCTGTCACTACAGCAATATACCTACAAATCTATCTTAAATAACCCTCAAAACTTTGTCAGACGTGGCCGATCGACCTCTGTATGGTCTAGGTCGTTTACGCTCTGCCTACCCCCTTAGGGATAAAGGCGTGATTATATGTATGTATGTATTCGTATTTTTTTTATAGAATGGTGCCCTAATGTGCATTTTACCTTCCCGCCGGGAAGCCAGATGTGGCGAGTCACATACTTCCACCCAAGGGAATCTTTAGCAGTCACTGAGCGATAAGCGTCCACTCATGACGAGTAATAAATAGCAGATCACTAATTCATCGCTCGGGACATGGCTGCTGTAGCTTAGCGGTGTAGAGCGTTGGGCCGGTTTTCCAAAGACGAGGGTTCAAATCCCGTCAGCAATCGAATTTTCGATTTGTTATTTCTAATATTTTCAAAAGCTGGAGAAACTGACACTTATGTTATTTAAACTCTAAACAAGATAACTTAAAGATATTCGTATATGTTTAAGGTCGATTTAAGATAGATTTGTAGGTAAATTGTGGTAGTGACAGGTTGTCAGCCCACCGCCTAAATTACAATACACTGAAACACTCGGGTCCCTTAGCTGGTTTTTACAGCATGCCCGGGATAAAATGCAGCTTGCACATTCTGTTTTTCTCTCGCTCCCAGGCCAGCATGGAAGAAACCTACAAATCTGTCTTAAATAACCCTCAAAACTTTGTCACACGTAGCGGAACGACCTTGGTTTATTTAGGTCGTTTACGCGCTGCCTACTCCATTACAAATAAAGGCGTGATTATATGTATGTACGTATATTTTTCCAAAAAGGTACCCAGAAGAAAATATCAAAACAATTTACCATACATACCCTTAGAAGGGTTTAGAAATTCCATTTGGGTTCGGACCCCGGCTAAGAGCCTTAGGGACTTGTTTGATAGCTTCAACAAACCGACACACAAAATAGACTGAAATACTACTTAAATATAAGTTACCTACATTAATATAAGATAAGTTTAATATAAGTTAACCATTAATTACCAAAAACAGGAGACATCAACATAAATACCTCATAGAAAATACGCAGCGCCTGCTTCAAACATTAGCGAGATCAGATATTTAGAACGATCTAGACTAGATATAACGATGCTATGCCATTCGGGAATGATTTCGCGATTACGGAATTCCAGATTATACAGGAAATTAATAGGAATACCTGCTAGGCAATAAGGAAATGTGATAGCTAGGTGTCATCTTCGAAATGCCAAGACATTCTGAATTTCCACTATAGTATTTCCAACTCAGTTTTAGAATAAAGGTAAACAAAGTTTTATGTATTTTTATTGAAAAAAACTTTTAAAGTAAACGATACGTAATAGCAAATCAGTTAAATTACTAAAACTACTGTTTCATTATGTTGTCGACCTTTGTTTAGGTCGTTTACGCTCTGGCTACCAGATTTGGGATAAAGGCGTGATTATATGTATGTATGTATAATGTATAAATACATAATCCAAATTCGACATAGAAAATAGGTCTAGGTAGAGTTTATAAACTAAAAAATAATGGCCAAACAAAATACAAACATTTGCATCGATAAGTACAGGAGCATTTTGTCAAAAACAATACACAATTTGTTTCAACAGGTCTGAACGGCACAGAACACCAATCAAAATGCGTGACCAAAAATAGAATTGTCCAGCGCGCGTTGAATTACAAATTAGCTCACAACGCCTCTCAGTGCCGACTAAGCCTTGTTTGTGACTTTTTTAATACCTACAACTATATTTTGACCATAAAAAAAAAGTATTTTTGTTATTTGCAAAGCAGTACCTACTGTTCCCGATTTATTTTAGATTTAATATGATATTTTACGTTTTATTTAATTTTTTAAACAAGAAATACAATAAATGAAAACTTCTTACCTGCACCTAATCTACTACCACGCATAAAATCCTAAATAAATCTATACATATAATATAAGTAAATCTAGAAGGGTTGTGTCTGTACATTGAATATTTTTCGAAAAAAATTGTTGCAGCTGGCATTATTAACGATATAAAGACCAAAACGATTTTTTTTAGTTTTTTTTTTAGAACTGTCTGTCTGTATGTTACCACATCACGCCAAAACTACTGAACCGATTGGATATTTTTTATTCAACTGTGTGTCCCGGACCCGGATTGCAACTTAGGATACCTAAAATCACGCTACCTGACTTAGGGTGTAGGCAGGAAAATGAAATTTGGCTGTTGCTTAACCGATTTTTATGGAACTTTTTTATTCGACTGAGCATTATTTAAAATCAAAGTTACGACTCAAATAATCTGATCACTAGATGACATTATGTAAAATTTAAAACAAAAAATACATCGCTGTTTAAAATCATAATATCAACCAATCGCCTAAATTGTAATATACTAAAACCCTCGGATCTCTTAGCTGGTTTTTACAGCATGCCCGGGAGGAAATGCAGCTGGCACACGTTTTTCTCTCGCTCCCAGGCCAGCATGGAAGGAGTGTATGTATATGTATGTATGTGTGTTTATCTACTAGTGGCATTCATTTATATTGTACAAGGATAAACGCGGTCAATATTTCATCTGCACTTCCTCTTTACAGTAGATGCTGTTTACTAACACAAGTTGTTTGTTAACACTTCATAGTTAAGTGTAACCTTTACCTTACAAGGTTATGTATCGACTGTATCGATATCGATGCATTTGAAATGAATAAGTCAAATGATTGGTGTGGCTGATCTTGTATTGCATTGCAATTAATTGGTAGGTATTAAAAATAACGTATATTAAACACTCGTACCACACAAAACATACTTAGAAGAGACAGAGTCAGTACACAATGGTACAAAGTGGGTGTAAGGGACACCGCGTTCCACAAACTGATATGGGTTGCTCAGTCAAGGGCACTGAATCTCGTCCATCAGAAAATTATTTCAGGTAGTAAAATTTTTATTTGGCTTTTCCATACAAAATGACCACTTAAATTGGACAATTTCTATGCAATAGTCAAAAGAAACACTTCCTGTTAGAATTTTCTGGTGGAAATTGTTCAGTATCATTGACTGACCAACCCCTATCAGTTTGTGGGACGCTGTCCCTTACACCCGGTCATTCGCCTGATCACTGTAAAGTTTTGTGTTATTTAGTCATAAGCACATAACTTTTGTTTAGATGGTTTATTGAACGGAAATAGACAAATTAAACATATCAATCTAAAATTTCAATCAATACTTTGTTAGACATGGCGAAAAACTAGGCGTTCTACGCTCTGTCTACTTCGTAAGGGACAAACGCCGGACTTCATGTATGTATGAAAAAAATATGATAAAAATTCCCGCGCATAACTCGGGAATCGGGAATGGGTCGGTCTCTTTTCGCGCGCGAAAACTTGAGCCCGGTTTAAAATAGCCGCGTATTTTTAAAAATGTAAACTAGCGGGAGAACACACGCGAGTATTTCGCAAGTTTTTATGTTATTTTGAAGACTGAGTTAAACAAATACCTCAACTAAGATAATTTACAAACTCTACCATAAAACGAGCCAATTACTTTCATTGGCAAAGTAATAAAAGAAAAGCATTTTCTTTCGTTTCCTAGTCTTTCAACCGTGTAGTCCTAAAAGTAGTTTCTAATTCAAAGATATCTTTATTTGTATATTGTAGTAAAATAACTTATTTTAGGCTCAATATAAATGTAATAATACCTTTAAAGGTAAGTTAAAATTACTGTAAAAAATAAACTAATTTACTTTTCCTCAATATTCAACAACGCCTGGCACATAGGTTCTAATGACTAAAAATGGTGGCCGAAGTTTAGCCACGCAATACAACACGTGAGAAGGCTTCCGGAATATTATTTCAAATTTATATTCCAGTTTATCCGAGTAACATGACACTGGCATCCTTTGTACGCCATGCCGGCTGTAATGAGTAGCGCCATTATGCTACATGTGTCACACAGAGGACTTTGCTTTGCAAACCATGAACTAATCGCTTGTTGAATGAATACTGCCTCTGTGATAATACACTTATCGAGATAAGTATCGATCTAGTCGATCAATAACGATATTCAATATGAAACAGGAAAACTCAAGTACTTCATTCTTTATTACGGATCTATTCGGTCTTCTCAGATTCTTCCAAAATCTTCGAAAATGTAAGATTTTTGCTAAAGTAAGTTAAGTTGTCAAATTGTAGCGTGCGTCCAGGTTTTTTGGCCCCGACTCCCGACGACCTCTCGAACCAGTCCGACGGGGGCAAACACCTTTCACTCACCGGGTTTTTCGTAAAAAAAAAAGCTATCAAGAAAAAGTTAAGATGAGTTGATATCTCTCAAGATAATGTGAAATGGCGAAGAGATAAGATAACGCAGGAACAAAATTTACTATTTAGAATACGTTCAACTTAGCATTCAAGTGATGACCGTAATAAATGACTTACTTTGATCTTTGTCTTTTCATATTATTAGCCAAAACCTCAATATGTCTCGTTTTGCTATCTAAATTCCGTCGTTAGTCCTTCAAATTTTCTCATTTATTAGGACAAGAAGATATTGTTCTTTAATTTACTTTCAGTTTCAATCTGTTTCGGGTAAGTCGACTCGAAAAACCTACACGACACAAAGATTTTTCGGTTTTGGAATCCCCAAAAGATTGAATGTACGACGATTACCTTGTACGAGAACATGCATAATGCAGATGTTGTTAGGTAAATCAACTTCTTAACCCTGAATCGTTAAACGATTGTTTTTGAACGATAGCCGCTGAATGAATAACAACAGAGTTGTTTTTAAATTTCTGACGGGGTTATTGCCAACAAAAGCAAGTAACTAGCTATAACATATAACAGGACATGTTTAAAAATCCTACTACCTATTTTTTCTAGCATATTGATGGTTAAGTCCAAAATGTCAATATCAGAATTTTTAAAACCTCCTAATAAGTGACCGGCAGTTGGATGATTCAGGCTAAATAAGATGAGATAAGAATAAGTGACCGATATGGTTTGTATTTGTATACGACTATTTTATCAACGACAGTGACCGCGACCGTGCCCTCCGAAACTCGGTATGTACTCGGTACTAGCTACACCAGCATCAAACAACATTTAAAAAACATTTATTATGTATTAACAAAAAAAATGGAAGATAGTATTACCTTTTCTCCTTCCATAAGGTCCACAAAACGAATTTCCTTTTCCAATAACGTTGTCGTCAATAAACTTGATCAGTTTGGCAACGTCCTCCAGCTTCTCCCCTCGGGAAACTGCTCCCCATCTTGTAGGCAGATCTTCTTGCATTGATTCTGATTTTCCTTTGGTTCCTCTGGATTTCTTCAAAACACTTGTCATAATTCACCGTCACATCGCACAGCACGCGTTTAGTTTACAATTTTTAATTCAACACAAATTGATGAAAACACTTTTGTTTACCTTTTGTCGATTACGAAACACTGGTTGTAATAAAGACCACTGCGCGCGCTTTCCGCGGAGCACTGTGCACACACTCGCCGCGTCCCGCGATAACTGAGCGAATGAGAATGAACGCCGAACGCCGAACGAGTGAGTGAGCGAAATGGAAGATTGTGTGTACAGCCGGCTATGGCGGCTACTACGCCCTACTACGCAACACCCGCCCGCGTCCGCCGCGACGCACATGTGCACCCAGCAACACGAGGTTACCAATAAGACTTTTGGTTGTTTTCATTAAATTGGCGCTTGACTTGCAGCCACAATTACAACAATACACTAATCACGTTTGTATCTGAAATCACCCGCGGTAACTGTCTGACAGGCGAAAACTTCAGTCAGCCGTTGCGCTCTGCGTACCACGTACGGAACACACTTGTGTTTATAGGAAACTACAAATAAAATAAAGACTGTTCTCTTTATCTTTACTATTCTAGGAAATTTAAATACTCAAAAATATTTTTGAAATATTTTGGCCCATAAAACCAAAATCCTACCCATGTGTAGGACAGGAACTTTTTGGTTCACTCACCACCACACTACTGAAAATATTAAAACAAATAACAAACATTTGGGAAATTCAAACGAACGGTCCAATATGTATGCCAGTTTCCCAAACGTGGTCGGAAAAATGTCTAGGGAATATAGATGAAAAATGTGAAAAACCTCAGAAAAACATTTCTTCAGGCTTAGAATAAAAACTCCTTGTATGTCTCTGGCTACTTGCCGTTTGCAGCTAAATACAACCTTTTAGGCAAAAGCCTTTTATTGAAAAAGAAAACTTCGTTTCCTTGACAACGTCAACTTATTGATTAGTTTTGATTTGTTTCTTTGATTTCATTTTGATTTGTTTGTTCGATTCTTGTACGCTTGGGCGCTACATTTTTGTAACCAATTTTTAATAAGCGATAGAATTGCAGGTGACAGGTGGAAAAGATGTTGAAGCTACAGATAGCCAACGACCAGGACCGGAAGGAGGCCCAGAATAGAGAAAGGCGAAGACAATGCGAGCTGGAGAGGAGAAACAGGATCTTCAATGCTCGCCAGAGGAAGATTGGGGTAAGCTGATCTACTTCTTTTCTAAGACGATGAAACTGCAGTTAGCCAACAACCAGGATCGGAAGGAGGCCTAGGACAGAGACAGGCGAAGACAATGCGAGCTGGACAGGAGAAGCAGGATCTTCAATGCTCGCCAGAGGAAGATTGGGGTGAGCTGATCTACTTCTTTTCTAAGATCATGAAACTGCAGATAGACAGCAACCAGGATCGGAAGAAGGCCCAGAGCAGAGAAAGGCGACGACAATACGAGCTGGAGAAGAGAAGCAGGATCTTCAATGCTCTCCAGAGGAAGATTGGGGTGAGCTGATCTACTTCTTTTCTTTAATTATTTTCTGTTACTTCGTTGGTACTTCTTCTGCTTTTCCAATGGGGTTTCCGAGTCGCCCTGATGAATCCTGGTGTCTGAGTTTTTAAACCGCGTACTAATACCGCTGCTAGCTAATGCAACAGCTACTAGACTTCTGAAATTCTTTGTCTTAAGGGACTGCTAGAGTAGTGAAATCCCATACAAACGTAGTGTCGCTTTTATTCCTAAACAGTAAAACCAAACTTCGTACACATGACCAAATGCATCATATATCTATGCTTCTAATTAGGGTTTGGTTTGAAAATATTATAGAAGCATAGATATGATACACTTGGTCATGTGTACAGTTTGGTTAAGTTTGATTTTACCGTTTAGGAATAAAAGCGAAACAACGTTTGTATGGGATTGCGCTACTCCGGCAGACCCTTAAGACAGCGACCGGGACATACTTGTAAACGTGCACTCCGATGTACGGAATCCCATTTTTACAGATAATAAGTTGATTCAGTCTGCATTGTCCTAACCAACTGAAAAAATCACAAAGTTAACTTTACAAACTATTGTGTTCCCCCGTAGGAATCGAACTCATGCCCTTCGTATCGGGAGATGATACTAACGATGATGGAACTCAATAAGCGAACTACCAAAATAACAAAGCGCAAGTGGGTCGTTGCAACCGCCCCAAAACATTTTTGGAAAAATTTAAAATAAATATACTTCGTGCTTAGGTTGACCTGCCATTCCTGGAGCGTCAGATCGAAGAGAAGAAGAAAGAAAGAGATGAGGAAGATCGCCGAAACCTGGCCTTCGCAAAACAGATGATCAAAGACAGTGAGGTGGCTCTCGTATTGGAGGCTAGGGAGAAACAGGTCTGCACTGTCTTCTATCTTCTACTTAGTAGGTAGGTAGGTACAGGCAATTACAGGTAACCATTGCTCAACCTGTGCCAGTGCATGCATCAATGTATTTTCTTCATAAGCTGTGAATGTGGAAAACCCTTGCAAACGAAGGCACCTCACTTACGCTACGGTCCCGCGTGCCCGACCACTTTCTCGCATGAGAACTTTCGTGACAGTATTTTCTGGGCAAGTAAGATATAGCGCGTGCTCTTGCCGATACGAAAGAAAAAAAAAGAAGTCAATAGCACAGCCAAAAGTTTCAGCTATTCGTCCTTCAGTAAACTTTTCTTAAGACCGTTACTTTAGATTTCCTATTGGATCTTGAAAAGCCATATCAGGAATAAATCAGCCATAGAAACTCATCCAGGATCACTAGTATCATCAAATTGTGACACCGGTCATCCGGAGAGACATTAGATGTCTGGCAGTGTTACAACCAAAGACTTCTATAAACTGGCGTAGACGCGTCACTCAAAAAATGATTCCATAACTACAACGTTCATTTGTTTATGCGCTATTGAACACTGAAGGATAGCTGAAGGGAGGTTGCCAATTTCCCTTGGTTGAAGCTCTTTAACTTTTGGCGCATGTGTCTCGTCTACCTCAGTTTATATAGAAATCTTTGGTTACAACTTAATGAAACCAGTAGTCCTGAAAGATAATCTAGAGCAGAAGGAAGTTGGGAATGGTTGTTTCACATAACAGGAGCGCCAGCGCATCGGTGCCGAGATAGACATGTTCCGGCAGAAGTACCAGCGCCCCCAAGATCGCCGAGAGTTCGACCTGAATGACCCTGATGTGCTGAAGAAGCAGCTGCCTCCAAGAGCTAGCGATGGAGATCCAGTCGGCTTGTCAAGTGCGCAGAAGTAAGCCTCATGCTTGTACAAGTCTACTTAGGAACAGCTCCCGCAATACCTGCCGTGCTGAAGAAGCAACTAGGCTGCCTCCATGAGCTAGCGATGGAGATGCAGTTGGATTGTCTAGGTACAGAAGTAAAGTAAGTTTCTTTTATAGGACCCTGAAACTACGAATCCTACGAATGCCTCTGGAAGAAGTCCAGTTATATTGTCAAGTGCACAGAGGAAAGCCTAAACTAAAGGTGTCCATTTAGAAGTACTTCGTAAATAAATAATGAACTCGCACACAATTATCCTGATTTGATGGTCCTCACATGCTAGATCATGGTTTAAGAAGTAATAATTTGTCCCTTGTTACTGAAAAACAGCAGTTTTATTTTTATGTTCCGTAAATTTTAATTTCTGATCGCAATGTTTCATAGCTGCTTATCGTAAATTATCGACACAAATTCCTACCTTTTTTTAGTACCAAAGAAATACAATGGTACCGATTCCTTGACTAAAATTGTGCCTTCCCATTCTGTCCTCTCATGATAGAAAATGACAGGTATAGACTTATATTACTTAAGTCGTGATTTTTGCAACTACGAATTGCTGCCATCACCATACCTTTTAATTTATAGTATGTACCAACGTTGAAAAACCTTGAAAAACTAGGACAAAATTCATATAATTATAGTACTAATGATGACACCAGGAGCAAATTATATCATTTCATGATGTTCAGGTTCGAAGGCGAAGACTTGAACTATGAGCAACGCAAGAAGATAATGGCAGTGCAGAAGAACTCCTGGCTCGAACAGCAGGTCCAAGAGCGCCAGGCAGCCGAAGAGGAGAGGAAGAAAGCTGAGGCTGCTTATATGGTGAGCAATTTCTTGTTTATCAATTTTTCTTGAGAACGGGATTGATTTTCCACACGTACCAATGTGTTTTTTCGGTTTTCGAATTTCATATGTACGTTTATTCGGCCGTTGGTCCCGGTTAATATTGTTCAATACCGTAGATATTAGTCGTTAAGCCATATCAGACGCCAGGGCTAAGCATATGCGACTCGAAAACTTTGACCTAATCTAGGATTGGGCCTGGTTTCCTTTCTGGGTTACGGAGGTCAGATGGCAGTCGCTCTGTGTAAAAACCAGTACCCTTGTTTAATCCCCTAGATTAGGTAGCCGACCCCGTGTGTTACGCGATAAGACTAGGGAGATGATGAGGGTTGATTTTCAACATTTCCAAAAAGTTTAGTTTAGGACAACCCGTACGGCCCTCTAACCTGCCAGAATTTAAAGTGTAAGTTTGGACTTCACGTAAAGCGTTAAATTACTACGCTCTAATCATTTCTTTCATATCAAAAAAGGACTTACCATTATCACCTCGTCATCATCTTCAGCCGACATCTACCCTTTATTGTGCCAATTATCATGGTCCTGTGGTAATCTTATGCATTTTGCTTATATGACGATGAAGTCGTTGGGACGATCGGGCTGGTAGTCAGCCCACTAGCCTTGTCACTCCGTAACTGTTTGCCGTCATAATCTTCTAACTTTAATAAATGTTATATTTCAGTTGGCTATAAAAGCACGTGATGAAAGAGCTGGCGAGTTGGACAGACTGGAGCGCGATCTTCGCTACAGGCTCGGACAGGCCAACTTGAGATACAATGAGGCTCTGGTAAGAAGCTGTTCTTCTGTCTAGAACTTTAGTAGGAATACTAACAATCTGTTCTGATTTGGAACAAAAAAAAACCCTTTTTTTATTGATACGCTCGGTCGAGACAAACGTATTTTTGATTCGCTCCGGATATTTAATCGAAAAAAGGTGTTAAAAGTGACAGTTACTACTTGATATATACATAATTTTCATAGTGTTGTTACAAGGATTACGGTGGTGTGATTAGATTTGGTATACACACAGTGGTTCTCGAGTTATAAGCAAAAGCATTTATAAAACTTAATTTTTCATACTCTGCTCCCACGCACGCGTCGGTTCAAGGTCGCTTCCCGCGGGCGCTCGAGCACCGCCCTCCCCGCGCCCCGCGCACCTGTTCGCCTCTGCATTGCCGCTGCACGATAACCTACCGCCTAGCAACACGGTTTTGGGACTAAAATAATAAATAACAAACTAACAACATTAATTGCTGTAAATTGCCTTCTAACTTACTAAATCTCTGTAAGATGACACCCTCACCGAATGAACGATGGAATTGTGGTACTTGTACACGCGTTATTACAAGAAAAGCTCATTTAGTATGTGCTATGTGTGAGCTTCATTTTCATTTAGCATGCGTTAAATATGAAAAGTTATATACGACTATGAATCAGGAGAGTAAAGCGAAGTGGAAATGTCCTCCCTGTCGCCAAAAGAAAACTGATGATATTGACCCCTTCTTGAACGTCACATTGACTAGAGGAAGTTCTCGACAGGATCCGGATACTTCATACGATCAGCCTACGCTGGGAGAGGAAGCCATCGAGATAACAGCTGATTTGAAGAAATACGTAGCCGACCAGATGTCTTTATTTACGCAACAACTTCTCGCTAAAATAGACACAATTGTTACCTCAATCAATTCGTTCAACAACCGATTTAACGTAATGGAAAATAGAGTTTTGGCTATAGAACAGCGTCTCGAAAAAAGTCCTCAATCAGCCGTCGAAGGTATCACCTCCAGCGATGTTAAGGTCAATAACCTCGCTACTACCGTCGATCGTTTGACGCGTGAACTTAATGATAGAGATCAAGAACTTCTCCTAAATGAGATCGAGATATCCGGGCTACCCGAGGCAAGCGGCGAGAATCCGGTTCATGTCGCTACTATCGTCAGCAGAAAACTTGGTGTGCAGATCGAGGAGCGCGACATCGTCAGCGCGGTTCGCGTCGGCGCACGTCGAGACTACGCGGGCGTCACCGCCGGCACCGCACCCGCGAGGACTGGAGATGCGGAGACAACGGCGGGTTCGCGCCTGCTAGTGGTCCGCCTGCAACGACGCGCTCAGCGAGACGATCTACTGCGCGCCGCCCGCGTTCGCCGCAATATTGATACTGTTGGACTCGACATGCCCGGCCCAGTAACACGTTTCTACATAAACGAGCGCCTCACTAAGTTCAACAGGCAATTGTTTAAGCGTGTTCGAGAGGAAAGAAACCGACTGAACTGGAAGTTTGCCTGGACCAAAAATGGGTCTGTCCTCGTACGTCGAGATCACGAGTCGCCTGTGATGCGAATTCGCTCAGAAGCTGATGTTACTCAGGTTTTTTGTCCAAATTAAATTAGTGATAATTAATTTCTACCTTTTAATAATGTTAATTGTATTAGGCGTTCATATGTCATTACATTATGTACCGTTTTGTATCAGCATTTCCTTGTATATTTATTATCAAAAAAGAAATGTTTATGTTTTAATTTCAATAGTACAATCTTCACATGGTATACTATCTATCTTAGCTGCATTATCAAAGCTTTCCATACAAATATTTCCACTAAAAATAAAAACTTTAAACAACTTGATTTTTTAAATAGATGCTGCTCTAATTCGTACAAATTAACTGATCAACGTCATGTATACTATCTTAGAGCTTTTTTGTTGTATTGCAAGTATATTCACACATCATATTCATTTGTAATTAAATTCATTAAGAACAAATATTTATCGATAGGTTTCCTAAACCCTGGTTCATTGGGAAATAAACATGATGAGTTTTTAGTAGCAATGGAACGTCATTCGGTCGATATAATGGCAATCAATGAGACGTGGCTGAGGACGGGCGAGGAGGCGCGTGCCCCCGCTCCACCTGAATACCGCCTTCGTCACAACCCGCGCGTGGCTAGCTGGGCAGGCGGTCGACAGCGAGGTGGTGGTGTTGGTTTCTTTCTGAAGACCGGTATTAATGCGCGTCTTCTGGCGCACCCAGTCACGCCTGGCGTGGAACAAATGTGGCTTAACATCACTCTAAATGGAATAAGATTAGCTATTGGTACGGTTTATCGTCCACCGTGGCAAAACCTCGATACTGTACTAGATGCGCTTACGGACACAGTAACTTCAATAGTGACAGTTGATCATATAATTTTAATAGGAGATTTAAATGTAAATTATTTAGAACATAACACTCCAGAAAAGAATAAACTCCTAGAATTTTTAAATACTGTTAACCTTCAGCAACACATCACCACTCCAACCCACTTTACTAAGACCAGCGAAAAACTCATTGACCTATTATGTACCAATATTCTTCCTATAGACGTCAAAGTTGACCACATACCCGAATTGAGTAGACATGCTTTTATTTCCTGCGAATTCAAAATAAAAAAAGTAAAATATCCTCCAAGGTATATCACCTATAGAGCACTTAAAGACATAGATCAAGACGATTTCTATAATGATCTCAATGCTATAAATTGGGACTCCTTCATAAACATGGATGTTAATGTAATGGTGGCAAAATTGAGCTCGGCTATATTACAGTTGTATGATAAACATGCACCGTATAAAAGTTATATTATCAAAGAACAATCCTTACCTTGGTTAACGTATAAAGTAAAGGAAATGATAAAGTTACGGAATAAAGCTCATACTCGATGGAAATCATCTAATGTGGACAGTCATAAACATTATTACAAAGATTTGAAACACGTAGTAAATTCTGCATTATACACAGAAAAAAATGCATTTTTCCAAAATAATATAAACAACAATATACACAATCCTCGTAAATTATGGAAAAATATTAAAAAGAACGTTGCTAATTTTAAAGACAAGTCTGCAGAGCTTCCACCTCATATAAATGACCCAAATATTATTAACACTCATTTTTTATCATTACCCGGCACAAATAACATCAATTCTACTTATTTATCATACTTTCAAACGAATAAACACACTTCATCAATATTTAAATTAACAACTGTTACCGAAGATTTGGTGGCCAAAATTATAAGATCTTTCTCTACAAATGCTACTGGTATTGATGGTATATCCATGGACATGATCTTACTCACACTACCACAAACACTTACATTAATTACAGCAATAGTAAATTCATCAATTATTACAGATACATTTCCCTATCTATGGAAGACAGCAATAGTGAAACCACTCCCGAAAACTAGAAATCCAAATAACTTAAAGGACTAGCCATTAGTATTTTACCATTTCTCTCTAAAACCATCGAAAAAGTAGTTTGTATACAACTTTCAGAATACCTAACCAAAAATGACATCTTGCCCAAAAATCAGTCTGGTTTTAGAACGAATCACAGCACCGCAACGGCATTAATAAATGTAGTTGATGACATTCTAGCTTCAAGGGATGAGGGGGAGGGAACTATCTTAACTTTATTAGATTTTTCACGCGCATTTGATACTATAGATACCTCACTACTTTTGGCTAAACTCTCTTTTTACGGTTTTGATGATTCTGCTATCAATTGGTTTACTAGTTATCTGGACAATCGCTCTCAATTGGTAGAACTCCGAAATTCAAATGGTACAAGCTCTTACTCAAATATTATGCCTGTGTCCCGTGGTGTGCCTCAGGGCTCGATTCTCGGCCCCATACTTTTTGTAACTTATTGTGCGGACATAGTTAAAAGCATAAAAAAATGTAAACATCATTTATACGCGGATGACTTACAACTGTATATTCCCGTTAAACTCGATGATACAGTTTCAGCTGTTAACCTTTTGAACGAAGATTTGGATCGTATAGCCAACTGGTCTCATGCGAATAGCCTAGTTTTAAATCCAGAAAAATCTAAATTTATTATAGCCGGTACTAAACATCAAATTTTAACAATTAAATCTAATAATCCCTTGGTACAAATTTCTGGTGTCGCAATAGAACAAGTAGATGAAGCACGAAACCTTGGCTTACATTTTGATGGATCCTTAACATTCGAAAAACATTTAGCGCAAACAGTCCGAAATTGCTTTTATCGATTGTCTGTTTTATATAGAGTCCGAAACCATATCAGTACTGATATACGTATAAATTTATGCGATTCTCTTATACTTTCCAAATTAAATTATGTAGATACCGTATTTGGTGACTGTTTATTGGCACGATCCAAAAAGTTAATACAGCGTATACAAAACGCATGTGTAAGATTTTGCTTTCCTATACCGAAACGTAGCCACATATCCCCATACATAAATAAGCATGGTTTATTAAATATGTCATCTCGTCATACTCTACACTTTTCTGTCCTTCTTTTTGGGGTTATTAAATATCAAAAACCTATATATCTGTATGAAAAGCTTAATTTTTCTGACCGTCCTATCCGTTTAGCTATTCGTTTAACTTGTCCACGCTATAGAACGACTGCATTTCGTGGGAGTTTTAGATATTCTGCCACGAAATGCTGGAATAATTTACCGCCACCTATAAGGAACTGTAAATCATTATATACATTTAGAAAAAAATTAAAGCTCTATTTACTAGAAAACCAAGCAAAAAATGAAAATATTCCAACAAGAAAGTCGTTCTATAGCCTTAATTAGTACATAATATCTATATTGTACTCATTATCTAATATACTATTCTAACCTGTAATGTAAAATAGAATAATTATTTAACCCTTTATAATATTCACACCCTCATTATTTCTGTTGTTATTGTTAAGTAGTAAACTGTTGCTGTTAATATTAATATTATTTTTAAGTATTTATACATTTTATAACTATTTTGTCTCGACAGGTGCTACAACGCACAATTTATTCGGTACCACGGAAGACCAGCGCTGTAGTACCTAGTGCTACAGCATATGCTGAGTGGCTACCATTTTTAGTGTAGGTATTATTAAATAGGCTAAGTTTGTAACTTTTAATATGTATCCTTACACTAAAATAAACAATTTACTTACTACTTACTTACTTACTACTTACTTACTATAATAATGGGTTTGATGTTGACTGTATTGTATTGACAGTCTAGGTGAGGGACGACAGAGACAGAGTCGACGACGTTTCGAACTCACCTAGAATATGCCTGTTCAGTCTAATTGTGAAGAGTTGAGGGTTGTATATGCATTCGAAAATTTATCATACGGGGTGGAAGCTCAGTCAACGAAACTGAACAACTATCACCAGGATTTCTTTTTAGGAAATGAAAAAGTCATTTTCCATACTGTCTGATCGAGGTGGACATTTTGTATGGGAAAGTCAATTTTCCCATACTCTCCTGTATGAATTTCCTGTTGAAAGTAGTTCAGTTTTGTTGACTGAGCAACCCCTATCAGTTTGCGGGACGTTGTCCCTTACACCCGTTATACAGAATTCGGTTTTAAATTGAAAATAATAAAGTATAATAAATAACAAAGGAAGGCCAAATTTTATTCACAAAAAAATATATAGTATCCCTTTTTGACCAGGCGGCTGAAAGGAGGCAGATCATGCAAGTCCTCAAGGAGCAGGACGAATCCGACAACTGTGCGGAGATGTACAACATGCTCACGTCAGACATGCTCACTGAGAACCCGGACGTAGCGAAGAGCGCACTCGGAAATAACAGGTAACTGTTTAACTTATATCTTCGAATCATCATCATCATTCCCTTGCCCTTATCCCATTATTTGGGGTCGGCGCAGTATGTTTTCTTCTTCCATTCATCCCTGTCAACCGTCAATTCGACATTAACACCTGTTTTCAACATATCATCTTTCACACACACACAACTTATATCTTCGAATAAAGCGACTAATATGATTGAACTTCATTTGAGAAGTTCGTTTGATCTTCTAATACCAGGTGTAAGGGACGGCGTCCCACAAACTGATAGGGGTTTCTCAGGCAACAAAACTGAACTTCTTCCTCTAAGAAAAAAAAATGGCTTTTCCGTACAAAATGACCAGCTCGATCAGACAATTGTATGGAAAACCAATTTTTTTTCACGTCCTGAAAAAAAAACCTGTTTATAGTTGTTCAGTTCAGTTCCGTTGACTGAGCAACCTCTATCAGTTTGCGGGACGCTGTCCCTTACACTCCGTATAACTACAATGCATTCATCTGCTCTTCTATCTGTAATGCCCCTATAATTTTATTGCAGAGCCATTGGATACATGTTCAAGGGGCTGAACCGCGAGGAGCTTCAGAAATTCTATGCGGCTCAGAAGGACCAAATGGCCGCTTCCAAGGTGAGGCAACTACATACATACTTATAATCACGCCTTATCCCTAATGGGGTAGGCAGAACGTAGACGACCTACACAAAGGTCGTTACGCCACGTGTGACAAAGTTTTGAGGGTTATTTAAGATAGATTTGTAGGTATATTGCTATAGTGACAGGTTGACAGCCCATCGCTTAAATTGCAATATACAGAAACCCTCACTCAGATCTCTTAGCTGGTTTTTACAGCATGCCCGGGGGGCAATGCAGCTGGCATATTCTATATTTTTCTCTCGCTCCTAGTACAGCATGGATGAAACCTAAATATCTGATAAAAATCGTGTACCTAAGTAAATAGTCTGGAGTAGGTAAGTTCAGAATAGCAACGAAATCGAACTAAAGACAAAAGAAAGGTTTTCCGTACAAAATGGCCACCGTTTTTTTACAAGTTACAGATTCATTCAGCAAATTTGTTTTACAGGCTAAGCGTGACGCCGAAGACAAGATGGAAGCTGAATGGCAGGCGCTGGCCAAGTCTATCCAACGCGAGGTGGCGCACTTGGACATAAAAGATAGAAGAACTAGAAGGTAATCTAATTTACATAAAGTAAAACGGTTACGGTGTAGGAAAACATGGATTCTCGAGTCGAACAAGGCGAGGTTGTTTGTGAAGTCGATCAATCCATACTGGGCCCACGTGGTAGGAATTATAGAACTGAATGCCCACACCTTTAGCTTAGATCGTTATTGCCCAATCTACGATTTTGTTATGGTGCTGTACTAAATGATAACACCCAGCAAATCAAATCGACACTTCGCAGACAGCGTTTGCCGTCGACGCTGTAAATGCCCTGTAGGTTTTTTTAAATGTTTTTTCTTCTTAGCGAACCCTGGTGTCTAGCTAGAGTTGTTAAACCGCCTAGTAGCACATTAGGCCTCTGACATGGTTTGAAAAATGACGACTTTTAAAAACAGCGACCGGGACCGACGGTTTAACATGCCCTCCGAAGCACGGAATCCTTTTTCTTTGCGGGAAATCAGGTGATTCAAACTGCAATGTCCTAACTAAACTGGGCAAAATCTCATAAGTGATAAATTGACAAATATCTACTGTGAGTCAAACCCTGGACCTCCGGATCGTAAGCCCATAGCTCTGAAGTGTGACTAGACCACGGAGGCAGTTTTTTATGTTGATGTCGTGTTATTATCGCCCGAAAGGAAAATCCAACTTCAAATTACATATCGCCATCCGCCTTGCCGTGTGCTTACGCGAAAACCAATAAACAACTTTTATGATAGTAGGGTTTGAATTGTACACGCCTTATCTGCCTCACTTATGCACTCTCACTACCGTAGGTCAGCTGGAAGAGATTTTTTTTAGAGATATGCTGTACTTATTAACATCTTCCTATCTACCATGTCCACAGAGAGATCGCCCGCGCGCTGATGGAAGAGAACCAACTCCTGGCGATCCAGCAGAAAGAGAAGGAGAAATACTTCCGCGAGGTGGTTTACAACAACACGCCCACCGAGGATTACTACACCCAGTTCAACACCACCACCAGATAGGTGTTTAACACCACTACCATACGGGTGTAAGGGACAGCTTCAATCTGATAGGGGTTGCTCCGTCAACGAAACTGAACAAGTTTAACAAAGGGATTCTCTCAGTAAAATATAATTGAATTTTCGATACAAATTGATTGAGATGGTGATTTTGTATGGAGCAGTCCATTGGGGCAGTATTATTTTTTTTCATTTCCTGCATTTCCTGATGAAAGTTGTTCATTGACTGTGCAGCCGTTATCAGTTTGCTGTACATTATTACCGGTATAAAACTTATTCACAACCGTGTTCTATTTAGACTATTGATATACTTAGTTATTTTATCTGAAGACTGCAGCAAGCCGAAAGAAAAACATGGAATGTGCCAGCTGCATTTCCTCCCAGGCATGCTGTAAAAACCAGCTATGCGATTTAAAGGTTTCTGTATATTGCAATTTAGGCGACAGGCTGATAATGATAACCTGTCACTAGCAATATACCTACAAATCTGTCTTACCCTCAAAACTTTGTCAGACGTGGCGGAACGACGTTTGTTTAGGTCGTTTATGCTCTGCCTACCCCATTAGGGAAAACGGCGTGATTATATGTATGTATATAGGACTTTCTTGTGTTTGTGCGTACAGACACGTGCCCTTGTGTACGTAGTTACAGGCTTAGGTACAATGGCGATGTCACTCACACTATAACAATATGCGTGTAGGTTTTTTTTCATTTACTTACACACAAGTATGGCTCAGCTGCAGTACCTACATAACATACATACATCACACCTTTACCCCTAATGGGGTAGGCAGAGCGTTAACGACCTAAACAAAGGTCGTTTCGCCACGTCTGACAAGTTTTGAGGGTAGTTTAACATAGTTTATTATACTACTGTAGTGACAAGTTGTCAGTCCATCGTAATAGTATCCTAAATTACAATATACTGAAACCCTCGAATCCCTTAGCTGATTTATAGAGCATGCCCGGGAGACGTAGCTGGAACATTCGATATTTTTTCTATCGCTCCCAGGCCAGCAAGGAAAAAGGCGAATGGAATAAAAGGAAATCTCAGTCGTGAGATAAAATATTCTTAGCTATTTTTCATATCGTTTGAATTCAAAATCCAATAATTACGTTACAAATAGTATTTTATCGATTTATCTTATTTATTATACGACTTTCGTAGATTGGCGAGGAAAGAGTTAATGAATGAATATTACCGTAAAGGTTAGACCGCACTAGGACGTAGCTGCAGCGGAGCGGCGCGGCGAGACACTGCGCGACAAATGATTCTTTGTATGAAAATGTACGAGAGGTACCGCACTGAAGCAGCACTGGAGCTGCAACAGCGCGACATTACGCGACAAAATCTATCAAAATGTATGAACCTGACATTGCAGTTCCAGTGCTACCTCAGTGCGATACCTCTCATACATTTTCATACAAAGAATCATTTGTCGCGCAGTGTCGCGCCGCTCCGCTGCAGCTACGTCCTAGTGCGGTCTAACTTTAATCGTAAAGCTAACACGACAAAATTATGAGATCACTTTTAAATAATAATGATGATGGCAATGACAATCATTATTTTTTGAAACATTTATTTATGGTAATATATCTTTCCCCCATGTGTATCGTTTTTGTGGTCATGTATTTTTAGAATAGCATTTAAGGTTAGATCGCACTATTACGTAGGTACAGCGGAGTAAAGCTGCGCGGCGAGACACGGCACTGCAGCAGCGCGACACTGCGCGACAAAATCTGTTAAAATGTATGAACTGACATTACGGAGTGACGCTTGAGACATTTTCATTTAAATAATCATTCTTCGCGCAGTGTCGCGCCGCTCCGCTGAAGCTACGTCCTAGTGCGTAGCTACCCTTTAAAATCACGCGAATTATTAGCACCTTTTTACCAAAATGCAATTAGTGTATCATTTAATATTAATTCATTAAATATTTCGGAAACATTTGAACTTGTTTTCTTTTCTCATTTATTAAAGTTATTTTTTGGTTCATTGAATAATACATCACTTAGAATAAAAAATAGACATTAGAATAAAAAATAGACATTTATTTGTAAAATAAACAATCCGAAGCATAAAATACACGATATAGGATGTCGGAATGTCTTTCATCTTCATATCACACACATGAGCGACCACTAACCACTAACTACTTAATAAAATTCCAAAAAATACGTAAAGCTTGCACGCGCCGCGTAATTAAACTTCCATGTGTTTACAAAAAGAAAGGTAAACGGCCAACAAATGGTACATACCGACGCAAAATGACCCTTTCTCATAACATCCCTTTTGCAAAATGACCCTCTGAGTTATTTTGTCTTTTAATATGATCACTAAAACTTTCTAAAAGAGACATTTTGGGGATACGGTCATTTTGCGAAAGGGGCGTTTTGCAAAAGTAACATTATCTCATAGACATTTTGCCTCGTAAAGCAACAAATCTGCCATCTGTTCTGTTAGCTGTTTATTGAAAATGTTTGATACCTATGTTAAAATTATAGCGAATAAACCGCGCGCGCAGGTTTTAGTTTGCTGGAAGGTTTAGTGTGTGCTAATATATCGCGGCGCGCGCATGGAACATCTAAATAAATTAATATCACTTGGCACCTTTAATACTGATATCACTATTGGAGATTTTCCTTGTTGATAGCTATAGGTAGTCGGCATTTTGATCTAAATGAAACTAATAAATAGCTAAGCTATACAAATGGAAAACCATCGGCCGTATACAGCCAAGAAACCCAATCCCATTTTATGAGTGAGTATCTACATAATTTAACAAAAATATATTAATTCAGTCACCCTTCGTTATCATAACCAGCCTTGGATCCGACTAAGATTAAATTAAGTTAAAACTACAATATAGGGTAACATTCACAGAGAGAAATTCTAAATACCTCCTGCTAAAGCTAGTTCTGCACATTATGACAATTTAGGAAATTCTTGTTAAATCTTGGCTCACACGGACTGCGATTTAACTGGTTTGAAGCAGTGGTTCCGGCACATCGGCCAGTTGGGTATTTTGTCCCGGTTAAACACACATTTATATTGCAAATATTTTGTTGCAAAAAATACTGTATCTTTTACTTATGCTTTACGTGAAATATAGCGCTCGCTACGCTCTAAGATTGGCTTGTTGTGAATTAATCGCACTTGCTTCGCTCGCATTAAATATTGGTTCGACTTTCGTACAAAGCGCGTTCGTTCCTCTCACGTTATGTATTGGTTTAACTTACGTGGACGTGAAGTGTCACTTGCTCCGCCCACGAAGTATTGATTGAATTGTTGTGGATTTATCGCGCTCACTTCGCTCACATTACACATTGATTCAACTTTCGTGAAATGTGTGGATGGAAATCTTATGTTGAGTGTCACTCGCTCTGGTTTTTTCCTAAATGCAGGCAAGGCAGCATACTTATAATACCGCATCATATTTATACTAAGCCACGTTGACGTGCAGTTTCTTTGCAGTTGTTCAAACTACATTCAAGCTGCTTCTATTCTAAACTGCAATTTGGCAGTTGAGTCGCAGTCCGTCAAAAGACAACGCAATTTCATCCAGAAATGAGCCTAACCTTATTTCTCGGTTTCAACCCTAACCTTAGCTTACAACTCAGATTGATATGGTTAGGACGATGCAGGATGATGTCACATAATTTGTTTTTTTTTCCGGTGTGGTTATCGAGTTAGGTTGAATCGTGCTGGGTTGAAAACGAGTTAGGTTGAAATGAGTAAGGTTAAAACGAGATTGGTTGAAACGAGATAGGTTGAAAAAAGTTAGAGAAGGTTTCCAATACTTGTCCCTGTAACAGATGACATCCAGAAACCCTATCATTATTTCCACTATCATTGTGTTTCGCTCTAGAACTAACATCCAGAAATGAGTCCATAATGATGAACCCTGAGTCTCTTTGATGGAAGAAGCGAGACGAAAAAGTATCAGTCATTCCTTTGAAGTAACTTATCTTATCTTATTTAGCCGATAGTGCCTCTCCGGTCTCTCCATGACTCTCTGTCCTGTGCTTGTTCTTGAGAACAAAAGTAATCTTTACAATGCTATGAGACCCTTCCTGTGTAGATTGGTGATGGAGTGCGCGATGACTTGCGCGGAGCGGCGCAGGTAGCCGCCGCTGGTCAGCATCACGATGGGAATGCCCTTCTGTTTGCACATCTCGAACATGAACTGATCTCGCTTCACTACGCCCTGGAAAATAACATTTATAATAAGACGACGGCTTGCGGGGTTGAACAACAATATTTTAATGTAAATTCCAACAAACAGTTATCCTTTTATACATTTTTTCGTAGGTTCACTAAGAAAACGTAAACACCAATTCAAATGGCCGACCCGCACTGCCTTCCGACTGGCAGAGCGCGAGCGTGACGTCATACGTCGCGTTTCTTCTCATAGACTAAGGAGATTACAACAAGTAGCCTTACACATTGCATTATATACGAGAAACAAAAACCTCGCACAGGAGTGATTTGAACCCACGATCTTCGGCGAACCGTGCCGCTTGTCTAACCTCTGAGCTACCGTTCATTCAAAACTCCACTTCTGTAGATCTGCTGTAGGAAATTTCTTTTAAGAAATAAGCAGTGCTTGTTGTGTCTTTGTTTTGTATGTCCTATTTTTATGATGTTTATGTGTACAATAAATTGTTAAATAAATTAATAAACTCCTGGCGAAATTAGAGGGGACGTCTCAGCGGTGAGAGCAGAAGCACGGTTCGTGCGTGACATTTCTCATTGTATGAAAAGTTGGCTGTCTCTATTTCAATTAAATATGGTCATTCATAACCAATAGAAAAACGAACATACATACATACATAAAATCACGCCTTTATCCCTTATGGGGTAGGCAGAGCGTTACACGCCTAGAAAATGGCGCTATCGCCACATATGGCAAAAAAAAAAAAAAAAAAACGAAGGAAGACAAAATTCGCAGCAAGCTTAAACATTTTGACACTGGACGGAAATATGTCTTTTATAGATGACATTTGTCAAAGAACTGTCCAATGATAGACAAAAATGGAAGTTGCTCCACCGACAAGAGCCCAGCTCTTAAGTGAAAGAAGAAGATGACATTGGGTCGGATGAAGCTACCTTAGTTTAGCTTAGCTAGCTAGGGCTATAAATGTCGCACAGTTACTACTACTTTAGGTTTACACACTTACAATAGAGCTAATGTCGAGATGCCCCAGTGGGTCGCCCTCCAGTATGTCAGTTCCAGCGTTGAACACGAGGATGTCTGGTGAGAACTCTTCTAGCGCTTCCTTCAAATTCCTGAAAAAAAAAAATTTTGGTAGACCTGTTTCTTATCGAATAGGATTTCGAATTGACGTACGATTCGATGAACCTATGAAATATATGATGAAATATAATTTTGTCTCCGCGCGTTGCATACCTCACACTTATTAACGCCTTGCTTTAGGCGTAGTGAAAGTTCAAAATGCATACATACATATAATCACGCCTTTGTCCCTAATGGGTTAGGCAGAGCGTAAACTAACTGAACAATGGTCGTTCCGCCACGTCTGACAAGTTTTAAGGGTTTTTTTAATACAGATTTTACAGTACGCCCGGGAAGAAATGCAGCTGGCACATTGTAAGTTTTTCTCTCGCTCCCAGTCCAACATGGAAAATAAATTCAAAATGCGGTGACAAAATTATCTCGCGACGCTCGTGATACTGGTGTCAGATGTTTTAAACCGCCCAATAGCACAGCTAATAGGCTTTTACGATGTTAATGTAGCCATCACTACCAAAGCCGTTTATTATTCTTTTACTGGCTACGATCAGAACTGTTATCATTTTTGAAATTGCTTTTCTTCCTCTGAAGATTTACTAAATTTGCGGGTTTTTATTAATTTTTAATTCAATCATTGTGCGTGGTATTCACAAATAGTTTTTTTTTAGGAATGGGTTTGCTCTTGACTCTAGACACTAGGTCAGGGATGACCGTGACATTGTCGACGATGGAACGAACTCACTCAGAAGATGCCTGTTATGGCACTGTATTGGCAATCTCACGCACCGACGGAACACAGCAAGCTGTTTGGCGCCAGTCTCCGGTGAGAGGGTGGTTACGAGCCAGGCGGCCCCTTGCGGAGCCTACGACCGCTTTCTTGGGATCGTTCAGCCGGACTTTATACTTCCATGCTGGTCTGGGAGCGAAAGAAAACATAGAATGTGCCAGTTGCATTTCCTCCCGGGCATGCTGTAAGATCCAGCTAAGGGAACCGAGGGTTACAGTGTATTGTAATTTAGGCGATGGGCTGACAACCTGTCATTAAAGCAATACATATTACAATCTAAAATTGCCCTCAATTTTTGTCAGAAGTGGCGAAAGCGCCTTTTAAGAGTCGTTAAACGCTCTGCCTACCCCGTAAGGGATAAAGGCGTGATTTTATGTATGTATGTATGTTCAGCCGGACTTATTCACAGGCAAGCCTGTGTTGCCGTTGCCCGGAGTGGACCACTAGGAGGTAGATCCCATCCCACCCCAAAAAAAGGTTAGGTACTCACGATCTGAGTTTAAGCATATACGCGAGGTCATCGGTTTTACTTTGTAGCTCCACCTTTCGTCGGATTGCCTTCTTAGCCGTGCGGTCTTTAGGGTAGATTTCCTTGTTGTACATGTCCATAATGTAAACCTCCTTCACGCCCAGGAAGTCATGTTGGTAGCCGTTACCCTGGAATACATTTAAATTCTTCTTCTTAGCGTGTAGATGAAACACGAGAAATTACATCGTAGTGACCCAGAATTCCGCCTCTATGTGTTGCGGATTGACTGCCGTCCAATAAATCCGCTGGCGTGCAAGTGTTGGGGCACGATGTTCAGTGTGCCATGGTTGGCACTGCACCGCAAACACAGTCCAAATTGGAGCTATAGTCTGTCAACGTCGTGCTTACCGCGCCCTAGGGGTACAGACGTTGGCGGGGACGCGGTAGCACGCGGCGATTGCGAACATGAACACATTGCGTCGTGCTCGCTCACCCTCCTGCTTCACCGCCCGCACCCCCGTTACCGCGTCCCCGCGCACGTCTGTACCCCTAAGGCGCGGTAAGCACGACGTTGACAGACTATAGCCGAAAATCCCCACCTGACCATGTTCTCCTTACTTCTGCCAACCTGAGTTCGTGCCTGTTTAAGGTCTTCCAGATCGGCCACGGCAGTTCATGTTCATGTACATTTAAATTAATAGTACATTATTGCAAAGGCAGCGAAATAGGCAATTGCAGGTCGAGTATAAGTTTGAAGGCCGAGCCGCAGGCGAGGACTTCAATGATACGAGACAGGCAATTGCCATTTTGGCCGAGGCATATATAGTGCTTTTCTTAAAAAAATGCAAGGAAATAAAAAAGGGCCTTGTACATAATAAATTTAATTTTCTTTTGATTTCGCTGGAAGCAGGTTTTCCATCGCTAATTTAGCTTCTGATCTTAAATCGGGTGGAGTGCAGTCAATGTCCATTTCATTATCACTTTCAGAATCATCGGAACTAATTTTAATTTATGTTTATTAACTTCCATGCTGGCCTGGGAGCGAGAGAAAAACTTAGAATGTGCCAGCTGCATTTCCTCCCGGGCATGTTGTAAAAGTCAGCTAAGGGATCCGAGGGTTTCAGTATATTGCAATGTAGGCGATGGGCTGACAACCTGTCACTACAGCAATATACGTACAAATCCATCTTGAATAACCCTCAAACCTTGTCAGACGTGGCGGAACGACCTTTGTTTAAGTCGTTTATGCTCTGCCTACCCCATTAGGGATAAAGGCGTGATTATATGTATGTATGTATGTTTATTAACAAAATAATTAACAACGAACTCCGCTTTACCGCCAATTTATTTTTTTATTTTACAGTTTGGTCCGAAAGGTAAACGCATCTGTGGCTATACAGCCACGAGAACGCAATGTGTACGATAGATGAAAGAGTTCTAAATTCAAACAGCACGCCGTTTCATACAACATTGCAGGCGCGCTCTTCGTTCCAAATTCAATAAACGCGCCGGGAAGTGATTTTGATTTTTCAGTCTACGTAAATATGATACTTCGCGTGTTCTTTATTCAAAAATAAAGACAATATTTTCGCGCATGTTTAAGAAAAATAAATAAATAGATATATGTACTGTGAATCGAGCCGGTCACAAATGCGAAAAATATCATATTTTTCTAAATAAATAACAATTGAGAAAAGCCTTATTATATTATTATTGTAGTACTGGACCGGATGATTCAGATAACTAACATACGTAGGTGTACTATTTGTTCTCACTGAAAAATTATGTAAGGCGTTTGCGTTCTCTCTATCCTACATACAACGCAAAGTTACTACTAAAATACTACATACATATACATATAATCACGCCTTTATTCCTAATGGGGTAGGAAGACCATAAACGACCTAAATAAAGGTCGTCCTGCGACGTCTGACAAAGATTTGAGGGTTATTTAAGATTGATTTGTAGGTATATTGCTGTAGTGATAGGTTGTCAGCACATCGCCTAAATTACAATGTACTGAAACCCTCGGATCCCTAAGCTGGTTTTTACAGCATGCCCGAGAGAAAATGCTGCTGGCACAGTCTATGTTTTTCTTTCGCTCCCAGGCCAGCACGGAAGAAAATAAAATACTACAGTGGTATTTCTATAATTTTCCTATGTATGATTTAACTGACCTGATGTGCATCCAAATCCACAATCATTGCGTTGCGAATCCTCTCAGTTTTCAGCAGGCATTGTATGAGCAGTGTGATGTCAGCATACGGACAGAACCCCCCTCCCTGAGTCCCGCTGCAGTGGTGGAAACCCCCACCCACATTGATGGCCCATCCTCGCTCCAACGCTAGCTTACCAGCCAGAACTGATCCTCCAGTTTGTAACCTGTTTATTATAAAAATAAATATAGTAATAACCCGGAGATAAGTAACTTTACCTTGGCTAATTTTACTACGGGGTGTAAGGGACAGCGTCCCGCACAATGATAGGGGTAGCTCAGTCAACGAAACTGAACAATTATGACCATATAAATTGACTGATTGAGGTGGACATTTTGTATGAGCAGCTCAATTTTTTTTCATCTCTTGAAAGAATTTCCCGGCGAAAGTTGTTCAGTTTCGTTGACTGCAACCCTTATCAGTTTGCGGGACGCTGTCTCTTAGGCCCGGTATAGTAAATATGCGACATGACCAATTTTTTTTGCTGTAGGATTTAAGCTTCAATATATATTTTCACTGGCTAATTTGAAGTATTTCTAGTCCAAGACTCATAGATGTTTGTATCTTGGGGGAGCGTGGTGGCAATGAAATTTAAATTAAACGGGTAATTATTATTTTTGATTTAAACTTGTTGTGTGGGGTATCCAATGAAAGGTCGTTTTTAAGCTTATTCTAAAAATATAATAATATAATTTCCTACATAATTTATAATTTGTCAGCTTTCATTACATAGCTTTAATTTATCAAAATCTGTATAATTTGGAATATAATATGTATTTTTAATATTTTATTTTCAAAATTGACCCATATGTATTAATTTATAGGTGGAAACATAATGGGCTTGTGTGTTATTTATATTAGTTTATGTTAGTGTCAATATTATTGCTGTACGTTTTCCCTTTCATCTTATCTTATCTTATTTAGCCTGAATCATCCCACTGCTGGGCAAAGGCCTCCCTCTTCTCCTTTCATGAATAAAATAAGTAAATAATAATCACAAAGCTAGCTGCTTTAAAACTTCATCATCATCTCCCTAGCCTTATCCCGTATCTCACGGGGTCGGCTACCTAATCTAGGGGATTGAACGAGAGTACTGGTTTTTACACAGAGCGACTGTCATCTGACCTCCGCAACCCAGAAGGGAAACCAGACCCAATCCTAGATTAGGTCAGAGTTTTCAAGCCGCCAATGCTTAGCACTGGCCCCTGAAATGGCTTAACGACTAATATCTACGGTATAAAACGATATTAACCGGGACCAACGGCTTAACGTGCCTTCCGAAGCACGGAAAAAAATCATCATCATTCATTTTTAAAACGCGTTATGTTTGGGCTTTTCCTGACAGGAAACGGCTGAATGTTTTACTTTAAACTATACGCCAAATAACTTGTTACATCTTCAAAATCTAAGGGAATTAAAAGTTTGGAAATACTAATGCTTACTACTCAATTTATACTTGCGATTGTCGGCACTTGGTGTAACTCCATATTTATAATGTTGTTATTAAAAACACTTGTACTTATTAAGTGAAACAAGTACAAGTGTTTTTAATAACAATATCTTAGTACTCATTTTCAAATTTTAAAAACAGATATATCCATATAAATTTGTATGGATAAAAAATATCCCAGGATAAAAAACAATCTATGAGTCTTGGACTAGAAATACTTAAAATGGCCTAGTAAACATATGTTGTAGTGAATCCAAACCATATAACAAAAAAGTAGGTTAGTATGGGAGCTTGTTCCTTATTTCCTGCAGTAAGTAGACATGTCATTTCATTATTTAGCAAAATTTTTATAAAATATTATGTGCTAACAAGAATAAGACAGGTCTACCAAAAAAAAATTGGATATAACACAACACCTGATGGAAATCAATCTTCTAGTTAAACTGAACGACTCTCCTAAAACAACATTTTCGATCATGGAAATAAAAGGATCAAGACTGAGTAATAAATAAATCTACAATAAAAACAGGTAAAAGCATCCTAATGTCATTTTGATTCAAATGTTATCAGGAAAGATAAACATTGACTGCTTTTATTACATTAATATTTAATAGCAATTTAATAATAAAATGCTCAGAATCATGCACAAAACAGAACTTGGATGGCATGAAATGTAAAAATAAAAATCATTATTATGAGGTGAAACTTTGAAATAGGAAAATTCTAGGGTTTAGTTATACTCACCTCATTGGTTTTAAATAAGCTCGTTGTACACAAAAATTAGGTACACATGCTATTAATGGTATTTCCGCAATCATCGCTACATTTGTACTCCACTGTTAAAAAGCAATCATAAATAAATATACATGTTATATGGCTCATTCTAACCTGTATTCCTATTTACCTATACCAAATACAGATAATTATTGACACTTGATTAGTTTTTGGTTGCGTGGCATGTGCATTAGATAAGATTTTTTCTACACAATTATTGTAATTATGTTAGTTTATTTCTTTGTAAATCAGTTAAAGAAGTAATAGTTACCTTGACGCAATAAATATAAGATTGTTAATTACATTGTAAAACTTACTTTCAGAGATTTCAGATATTCTTCAGTATGTACGATAAGCAAGTCCTCTTTTGTGGCCTCGATTGGCTGGACAATCGTCTCATCCTTAATAATTCCTTCTTGTTTCAATGACTGTAATTAATAAATTAATCATCATCCCTCCAGCCTTACTTAAATTTTAAAAAAAATGTTCTAAACTTGCAGACATTCTGGATTACCCCTTCTTTCTAGATTTTACAATATTTTCTAGTGGTTTGAAGGGGCAATGGGAAAATGGTAATAACTCCTTCCTCAAAACACAATCTAAAGATGAGCAAGAGCTACTGTATCATTGGATGGTTATAGACAAGAAGGATCAAATAATACTCACTCGTATAACATGCCCCCATTTGCCTGCATCAAACACATGACACTTTTCAAGGCCCATAAAAGACACGTTATATTTTTTGTCATACACTATTGGCCACTGGTCCTCTCTAATATCATAATATAGGCCGGTTATACTGTAAAACAAAATATTAAAACGCGCGAATTGGAAAAATAAAAACTGTGAAATATAAAGAGTGTCATACCTCGTCATCTTTGGAAAACGATTCACATTAATAACTACATTACAGGAATTTATTTATTTTGCGAAATATAGCAGATATATCGCAGAAACTTTAATTAATTAAAAGAAAATAAAAAAACCAACTGGGCTGAGCAACATATGGTTTTGAAAGATACATTTACGTTTAGAAATTCCCTGACAAACTTAAACTTTAATAAAATCCTAAGGAATGTAAATTGATAATATTTTACCATGTTATTGTACTGCTATATATCATGCACAAAACGTGAATTTAATTCGCCATGATTTAAATAAATTTAATATACCAACGGACAGAAGCAAAATAACAGAGCAATATAGTCCATGCGGCCAATAAACATTTATGAACGAAAACTATTCCGCTGCCTAGCAACCACGGCGCTGACATTTGCCGCGAAATGTAAACAAAACTTGTAGTCGCACAAAATAAGTTAATATTAACTTTATAATGTAATTAAATGACTGAACCTATGAAAATTGAGAATCGTAGCTCACGTAACAGAATAGGCAGTTGCAACATTTAATGTTATTCATCCATTGACAATTATGGAAGATGCAACACTGCTGGCCCTTCAAGATGAACTGGAATTTTATAAGGTAAGGTAATATTATAAGGTAATTACACCCAAAAGTAACTCATATTAACATTCTAGCAATGTTTATTTATTTATTTTATTTAAGTAGGTTCAGTAACAGGCAACAGACTAAGATTAGACACAATAAATAATACAACAAAACATTCATAAATCCGATGCCCACTTACAACCTAAACACAGCATTAATAGCAAAGCGAATGTTTACAATTAATATAACAGTAAATGTAGTAGAATGATATTAACAAATTAAACAAAAAAATGACTTATAAATACACATTGAACTCAGGATATGAATAAAATTTTAATTATTGAAAGATAAATATTAATATTAAAATTAGTTATTATATATATAAATTAGAATTACAAATTCAGATAGCTTTATGATTACAATTTGGATTTAAATTTAATCAAAGATGTTTTATGCGACTCAAAGCTGCAATTAAATATGTCCATGTGAGCACATATCTTATTGTTATATTTGCACATTCGCGAAAGTGGCCCATTCTTTGAGACATTGTTCTGAGCAGAAGGTACAGTGAACAACTGAGGAATTCGCACCGATCGAGTAGGCACCTTAAGATTAGATTGAGAAGAGATTGATTGATTTACCGCACTGCGCTTATATCATTGATATTCTGAAAGCTTATTTTAGATGTAGAGCGATAGCCTGGCGGCGTGCGAATGTGCTATGGTCAATACGATAAGATCATGCGTATTTGGACCTCTTATCTTAAGTATTATACTTTTGTGGCTGATATTGGCTAATTAGGTACCTACCTAACCTTTACTTATAGTTGCTTAAAAAAAATTTAGTTTTATAGACAACAGAATATGTCAGTGCTAATCATTGTAATCAGTAATACAAGTACCTTAAATAATTTGTGATTGAGTAATTACATTACCTACCAAATTACAGTAATTGCATTAATTACATTACAGTTATTTTAATTACTTTTTGTCCAACACTGGTATATCGAACGCCTTGATCAGGGACATGCGTATCTCGCAGATGCTTGCAGTAAGAATAATTCAATATATATACATATAGCGTTGCCAGGCGTCCGGCTTTAGCCGGACATAGTCAGGCTTTTTGATTGCCTGTCCGGCCAAAATAAGCGTCGTCCGGCCTGTCCGGCTTTTGTTAGGCTTTATAGATTTCAAAATTCCGAGAGACCGAATTCGACTCGACTGATTAAAATAATAAAGTACTTTTAGACTAATTTGGCATTAGTTTTATTGTAAATTATCAAAAAAGCTTGGTTTTCATTAATTTTCTACATTAATACCAAAAAATCCCCTAAAATGCAAAATGTCCGGCTTTTTTACCAAAATGTTCGGCCAAAAAAAAAATGATTTTTTACACGAATATTTAAAATTGTTGAAAATGTAGGATGTCCGGCTTTTTGACCCAAATGTTAGGCCAAACTCACAGCTCTGTCCGGCTTTTCGGTATGAGGACCTGGCAACGCTATATACATATGATCACGCCTTTATCCCTAATGGGGTAGGCAGAGCGTAAACAACCTAAACAAAGGTCGTTTCGCCACGTATTACAATGTTTTGAGGGTTATTCAAGATCATGATTCAAGGCTTTAAGAAAATGTCTATCGCTTCTTGAACACTCTCATACAACGCCTTCATCATCATCAACAACAACGCCATAGTGTATGATATGGTATTTAGAGAATTTACCAACTTACGTGTCCATAGCAGAACCACTCGTCGATGGCAGAGGAGATCCGAACAGTGATCGGCGACAACCAGAAGCTCTCTGCTCACGTCGGGCATTTGCTGCACGAGCGGAACGAGCGGCAGGCCACCAGCGCGGGGGATAACGAGCTCAGGGCACAGCTCAGTTTGCTCACCAAGGTATGCCAATTAGTGTTGGGCAAAAAGTTCTTGCAATTACAACTGCAGGAAGTAATTTGTAATTGGGTGATTGTAAATTACAATAACAGTAATTGAAATTTGCAATTACATTTCGTCCAACACTGCAATTCATTCAGGGAAGCCTTTATATTTTTGTGATTTTTTTGTATCCATATTGCAAGGATTAAGTAGGTAATTTAAAAAAAGTAAGCAGCGGCAGGGCCTGAACATGCGACATCTGGAAAAGCCTTGTTCCTGGTTCTAGTTGCATTATTTACTGTATTTTGACGATTTTTTAGGAAAGAGACTCGATTCATGTGTTGTGGCAAACATCGCAAAGGACTATAGCCGCACTCGAAAACGAACTGAAGACTTATCAGAGTTATGGTGGAGGGCATCAGGTGAATATTCTTTTCTTTATCAAAAAAATCAAAATGTCCCAGTATTTTTTCTCCTTCTATTTTAAGATTCCTGTTCCTCCTAATGTAAATTTTCCATAAAATTTGACAAACTCGGTTTTTCGACATTTACTGTTACCATTTTGCGTGTGGATCTTAATCGACCCAATAAACTCTGGTTACAGAGAATTTTAACCAGCGAAAGATTTAATTAAAATATTTTGCGAAAGTATAAAACGAAACTTATTCCAGAAAACAACTGAAAGTAGACGAGATATAGAACTGAAACTAGAAACATCTTTATCAGATTACATAGAATTAGAGGCGCAATTTAAAACAACACAAACTAAATTCTCAGCAGTTGAACAAGAATTAAAACACAAAGATAAAGAAATACAAACATACCAGGAGAAAACCATACAATTAGAAACTAAAATAGAAGAATTAACGAAAAGTTTAGAAGAATGTAGAATAAATTTTGGAGCTGAGAAGAAGAACAATGAAGAACTTAGAAATCAACTGAATTTGTGTCAGAAAGATGCTGTGGATAGAGTCAAACGGGAAGCGGAAGCCAAAGCAAAGGTAAGCAAGGGCTTTGTCGCAAAATGTCCCTTTGAACGTATTTTTTACTGACTCAGTTGAGACAGGCAGTTTTTCAAACTACTATATTATTGAAGGAATACCTACATATTCTAAATATCTCTCTCTCTCTCTCTCTTCGCAGGTCTCCGAAGCTTTACAACTGTTTGATGTCGTCAGTGCGCAGAAAAACGAGGCTTACAAGAAAATATGCGAAATCACAGGTAGATATTATGAACCTGTCAGTGTTGGACAAAAAGTAATTGTAATTACTTTACTTCAGTTGCTGTAATTTTAATTAAGTTACTACTTTAAGGGGCTCTCGTGATATTTCGGTCGCTTGCAAGGCCTATAAAGTATACTTTATCGTTACATAAAAAATATAAAATAATTATATGTTGTAGATTGGTCTCAGCTCTTCATTACACTCTTAAGATTATTTAAAAATATTGAGTAATTAATGAGAAATACGAATTCTTCTGGCCCTCTTTCCGTGTCTAAAACATTCACTAAACTTTTATTATTTACTTGCACTTAACGACTTGCATTTATGATAATTATTTTGAACGTTATAAATCATAAACACTAAAATGTGATCTGCTTGCTTTTTTATTTCGATTATTAGTTTTGGAGAAAAAAAATAAAATCTGATTTCTGGGAGGTTCGCAAAGGGCGGGTCCGTGCGCGGGCGACGGGCGGCAGACGGCCCACGGCCTTCGCGAGGGGAACCCGCGTCGCTCTTGTCAGGCAAAAATAGTTTTCGTAAGTTCTGTTTGGACATTTTGTGTTTAAGGCTTTTAATATTCATTGTTTAATATTAGTGCGAATTATTCTTTATCTACTGATTATTATTGATGAGTTTCTCTAAAATTCTTAGAAAATATAAAAAAAACAGTAAGTATTTACTTCAACATAATAATATTTTGTTTTATTTTACTACTATTTTATTAGTCAGCTACTGTAGAATGTAGCAAATGGTTCAGCAATGTTTTTTTAGGAAATAACAAAAATATCTTGCTTCTCTAAAAATATTGATAGCTGTTTGATTGGAATGTTTTATTCTATCTGACAGCGTAAAGATTGCATATTGTCTACAAACCAATGCATAATTTCGCCACACAAAGTGTCAGCCACATTAGTGCGGTGGCAGTGCTAGAGGCATTCAATCGCAGTAGTACGAGATCGATCCTTACCAATTAACTTTTTTTATTTTTTATTTAATTTGTATTATTTTTCTCATAAATTTTTAATTGTTTTTTTTTTCCAGCAGCCATTAACAAAATGTTAAAAACGAAAATTCTGCACAAATATCTTGAATCACAAGAGTTCATAGCATTACGTCGTCGGACCAACAAAAGTAAGTGAAAATAAACTTACAGCTTTCATTTAGTTTACAAACTTTGTGATTATAACGGTATTCCACAACCTTGTTTCCCTTTTCGGAGTAAGTATATTATATTACTCCATGTCTCTACTGACTACAGTATGCCCGGGAAAAGAAGCAGCTGGAAGATTCTATGTTTTTCTATCGCCCCTAGTCTAGCAAAGAAGAATTAAGACATGTTAATTTAGAATTTACATTTACAGCACTTGTAAGTTTAATTATAGTCCAAGAGCTCAAACTATTTTAAGAACAGGAATAAACTACATATCCAAATAAAGGCGTTATCAAAATTATACAGACATACATATGATCACGCCTTTATACCTGATGGGGTAGGCAGAGCGTAAACGACCTAAACAAAGGTCGTTCCGCCACGACTGACAAAGTTTTGAGGGTTATCTATACATATAATTAATCTCTAGAAGGATCTTGTCTATACATTGAATATATTTACAAAAAATAATTGCAGCAGGCGTTATTAACGATATAAAGATCAGAAAGTTTTTTTTTTTGTCTGTCTGTCTGTCATTCTGTCTGTCTGTCTGTATGTTACCACATCACAACAAAACTACTGATCCGATTTCGATGGGACTTTTTTATTCATCTGTGTGTTACCCGAGTTGCAACTAAGGATACCTAAAATCACGCTACTAGACTTAGGGGGTAGGCAGGAAATTGAAATTTGGCTTGTTCTTAACCGATTTAATGGAACTTTTTTAATTCGACTGAACAATATTTAAAATTAAAGTTACCTTTAATTAATTAGTTACCTTTAATTTTCTACCTACCTCGTAAGTCGTGAGGCGTGATTTGTTGTATCGTAACTTTAATTTTAAATGTTGCTCAGTCGAATAAAAAAGTTCCATAAGAATCGGTTAAGAAACAGCCAAATTTAAATTTCCTGCCTACCCTCTAAGTCTATTAGCGTGATTTTAGATATCCTAAGTTTCCCTTCTGGGTTGCAGAGATGAGATGGCAGTCGCTCTGTGTAAAAACCAGTACCCTCGTTCGATCCCCTAGATTAGGTAGCCGACCCCGTGATATACGGGATAGGGCTAGGGAGATGATGATGTATGACGCTATTGTCACAGCTCATCGCCTAAATTATAATATACTGAAACCCGAGGATCCCTTAGCTGGTTTTTACAGCATGCCAGGGACGAAATGCAGCTAGCACATTCTATGTTTTTCTCTCGCTCCCAGGCCAGCATGGAAGATCAAAATTATCCATACGAAATAATCAGTAGATTATATATTTATTATGTTCTTTTTACCATCACTATAATATTTGTTTTCTGTTTCAGTTATCCATTAGTACAAAAGAAGAAAAACTACACAATGCGACACACATCAGTAGAAGAATCATAAATTTATCAAAACTTCATATTTAATTGATGACCTTTATTACTATTACTCGTATACCTTCTAAGCTATTATTTTTAGTAGATTTATTTATTTCTAGTCATATAGTTTAAGAATCATTTCTTCTATGCTGGCCGGGGAGCAAGAGAAAAACATAGGATGTGCCAGCTGAATTTCCTCCCGGGCTTGCTGTAAAAACCAGTGTTCGAGAGTTTCAGTATATTGTAATTTAGGCAATGGGCTGACGTATTGTCACTACAGAAATATACCTACAAATCTATCTTAAATAACCCTCAGAACTTAATCAGACGTGGCGGAACGACCTTTGTTTACGTCGTTTACGCTCTGCCTACCCCACTGTGGATAAAGGCGTGATTATATGTATGTATGATTTGAACTTCAAGAGATTATATTTCTGTACTTCATTATATCTTTCCAAATTTTAATCGCCTTTTAATACTACCTTTACAAAATGTCATTCCTTATAGCAGAAGACCAGAGTTAAGACACAAAAAACCTAATAATAATAATCTTTTACCTTCTGTTAGATTTTAAAATAAATTGACCTACATACTTAATTATTTAATGAATATATTTATATAAGATACATACTAATGACTGGCTATAGATTATAATCTAAAATAATACATAGCTAGGCTAGATTTTACAGCCATGTAATGCCTAATAATTGAAAATTGCATATTTTATACATAACGGGCGTAAGAGACAGCGGCCTGCAAATTCTTTCAGGAGATGAAAGTCTAGGTAGACCCGTACAACATTAGAATTCACTTACCCAAGAGGTATGAAATGTTGTGGTTTCTCATGATTTTAAATACATAATTAAATTTTAAAAATATACAGATCTTGAGCCCTCTACAAGCCATCTAAAAATATTAATTTTATATAAAATCGAAAAAAAAGTCGTCGGTTTAATTTAGTTTTTTTTTCTTTTGTTATTGTAATTTGGTGATTTTTTTGAGCCCGGGTATATTATAAGTGAAAAGTATTTATTATAGTAAGATTTTAGCAAATTGCTTCACATAGTCATTTTGCTCCGGACAGCATCTCAAAATTATATTTGTTTTATCTCTTAAACAGGTTTAAACTTGCTGTAATTAATTTACGCGTAAATACAAGGTCTGTTAAAGGGGTAAAAGTAGTATGGGCGTTGACTGCGGAACCTCTATCAGTTTGCGGGACGCTGTCCCTTACACCCGGTACATTTACATACATAGGGTTCATGGGGTCGATAGACTCGATACCCACTCGACAGAAGAAGAACATACATAAAAACCGAGGTATATCATTTACCTAAGAAATTTTAAGGACTTGTTTAGACAATGAAACTGAACAATTTTCTCGATGGAATATAGGTCAAAATATGAAAAAAAAATCAATCGTGTCTAGTAATTTTTTTTCACCTTACGTTCCAAAAAAACAAACAGTTTCATAATCTCACCAACAATAACAAGCCCTTAAAATTTCCTTAGTGAATAAAAATTCTTGCTGTATTTCAATAAAACATAATAATTTAATTCTTTAAAATGTTCGCAAGCTCTTGGACTATTTTATAGGATCATTTTGAATAAAGTGTAAATAATGATAACGGTGTGTTCTACTCATGAAACTGTACAACTTTTTCGAATAAAATATAAAATAATAATTTAATATTATTATAAATAATTATTTAATATTATGTAAAATAATAATTTGGAAAATTGAATATGTACATAATAAATTAGAATCAGTAGTGTGATAGTATATATCGACACATTTGTATTTTTTTTCATATTATTTCGACAGTTGTATGTTTTCTAGGAAAAGTTGTTTAGTTTAATGAGTAGAACACCAAGAGAACACCCGTAATATTTGCATTTTTAATTATAAAGTATTTTATGGATCACATGGTTCAAAAATATACCCGGTGGTAAAGAAGATGATCACAAACTAGAACCTATCGCGTGTTGTAGTAGTACAAGCTAAATCCGATAGATGGCCAAGTTTATTCTCCTTTACGTAACAAACATCAGGGGAAAGAACGGGTGGGTGGGGTGTCAGGTAAGCAAAACGCTCAAGGTCATTGAGACATGGGAGCGTCTTAATCAATAAAACATTACTTTATTTTAGTTAGCAATTGCAATATTTTGGTCGGATTACTCAATTACAATTACAGTAATTTAAATAAAGTAATTAAAATTTCATTTTGCTTAGGCAAAGCAGTGTTAGCACTGTTGTTCGTTTTAGCAGCTATTACTTTTGGCGTTTCTCTAATTTTGTTGGATCTATTACAGGATACTAAGACATCATCAAATCATGCAATTTTTTCACTTATTTAGGAAACTAAGTATTTCCTTTCAACAGGTGAATTGTCACAAGTCAAGCAAGAAATCGCGAGCGCCAAAAGAAATGCTGAATCAAGTTACAAAGCGGAACTCGACGAGTTGAGGAGCAAATACAATGAGAAGATCACGGATATGCTCACTCACATCCGGAACCTGGACACAGAACTAGTTGAAAAGGGAATGCTACTGAATAAAGCCATGAGGTATGTACAACACATTATGGAATCAATTAATTTGATTTTCTTTTAATAAATTAAATTAGGTACGCATGATAAATACTCAGCTGATTATTGAAGTTCCTAAAATGTACTTCCATGCTGGACTGGGAGAGAGACAAAAACATATAATGTGTCAGCTGCATTTCCTCCTGGGTATGCTGTAAAAACCAACTAAGGGATCCGAGGGTTTCTGTATATTTTAATTTAGGCGATAGGCTGACAGAAACCCTCGGATCCCTTAGCTGGTTGTTACAGCATGCCCAGGAGGAAATGCACCTGGCACATTCTATATTTTTCCTCGCTCCCAGGCCAGCATGGAGGATTATGTGTATGTATGTAAAATGTATTTATGTAAAACCACTATGTTACTTATACAAGCCCTGACAGAAAATAAGTCTTATAGAGATTTTATTTTACTTCACTTGATTCTTGTCTACAACTGGTATTCCCACAATCAATGCAGCGAATCAAGTTAATACATATTTTTGGTAAAAGTATCACGTTCATAGGTCAGCTGGAGGAAATTTATCTGAGGAAATTAAATGCTGTGTCGGCATTTCTTGTTTATTGTTGTTTTCATGTACTTGTGTACATTGGCAGGGAGATCAAAATCCTCAAGCAGGAAAACAAAAGCTTGCAGGAACAACAGAAAGACAGCCTCAAAGCAGTGGAACCGAAGTTGCAGATAGCAGAGCAGAGAATGGAAACCATGTTTCAGGAGTTGGTAAGTACATACATACATACATATAATCACGCCTTTATCTCTAATGCGGTAGGCAGAGCGTAAACGACCTAAACAAAGGTCGTTCCGCCAGGTCTGACAAAGTTTTGAGGGTTATGATAGAATTTTAGGTATATTGCTGTCAGCCCATCGCCTAAATTACAATATACTGAAACCCTCGGATCCCTTAGCTGGTTTTTACAGCATGCCCGGGAGGAAATACAGCTGGCACATTCTATGTTTTTCTCTCGCTCCCAGACCAGCAAGGAAGAATCATTATACATTAGCTATATCAAAATTGCAGGTGTCCTCAGAGCGACGGAACATCCAACTTGGTTGCGAGAAGCAATGTCTAGCGATAGAGATACAGCGGGTACAAGACATACACGCTCGAGAAACTAAACGACGCGACTGGGAGGAAAGCCTGCTCAAAACACAGTGTGAAGAGCTCAAGTAAGTTCTAGCACTCAAAGTCGGATCTCTTCTTCCTTTTTGTGAGTGCGAGAGGAAGATCCGAAAATCGGCCGACTCTTCTTCTGTCGAGTGGGTATCGAGTCTATCGACCCGGTGAAACCTGGTGTCAGAGTTTTTAACCGCCTAGTAGCACAACTATCAGGCCTCTGACATGGTTTTGAGTAACGGCCACTATCAAAGACAGCGACCGGGACCGACGGCTTAACGTGCCCTCCGAAGTACGAAATCTTTTTCTTTCTCGGACAATCAGGAGATTCAGCCTGGAATGTCCTAACCAAACAGGGGAAAAATTCACAAAGTTATAAATTCTCAAATATCAACTTTGTGTTTCCCCCCTGGGAATCGAACCCAGGACCTCCGGATCAGGAGTCCATGGCACTAGCCACTAGACCACGGAGGCAGTTATCGGCCGACTGTTTAGTCAATAGTGCACACTGGCCCTAACTTGATCAGACCATATACTTTCCTACGTTCTTTTTTTAGAACTGTATCAACGTTTTGTTTATGTTAAAAAAGTTTTTACTGTTAGTAATGTTTTTTTGACAGATGGGGGCGCCACTGAGCCAAGGCCACTAGTCCGATAGCGCTGGTATATTTTGACACCATAAGTTTCAAAAACTCTAAAGTTGCTTATTTCTTGCCTGTGGATACAGTCGTATTTATGAATCATATTTTTTGCATTTTGTGTCACATCTGGTACTTGCATTTTCAGTAAATCGATGATTTGTAGTTGTTTTTTTTATTCAAATTAAAACTGGCAAAATTAATTTAAACTTTAAAATAACTATAATATCATATCTAGGATAGCCTGCGGAGTGTGCAAACCCGGTTTGTGCCATCTTCGTCCAGTGCAAACTGACATCTTAGGGTCACTATGTAAAAACAGTGCAAATCAAAATACAATTGATGAAATAACTGTTTCCTTACTGAAATCACTTTCATATGCCTATTAAATAAATTTGTGCCAAATTAGGGCATGCACTTTTAAGATTATTAATTATTTTGTTTTTCCAAGCTTCCGTAGCTCCAGAAAAATATTACAATTATTAGAGTTTACTTATTCAATATCAAAAATGCATGAATAATCATTATTCTAAATTTGTGTCACTTTCATGCACTATATTTAAATGAATAAAACACAAAAACAATAGATGCAATCGAAACAGGCGGACGCGGGCCGGCGGCAGGGGGCGGAGCGCATACGCACGCACACATTCATAGGGTACGGTTATCTCCGCTACGTAGGTACTATAAGGTCATTTTAAATCAAGTGCAAATATTGAAACGTGTGAATCTACACATGACACTAAACAATTTTCCCTAAGAAACATACTCGTAGGTCGTATTACGAAAAATAAAAATTTACTTCCCATACTAAGTGCGCTATCAGCTGGAGCATTTTGTATGGAAGGTTAAATTTTTTTATTCGTTTTTCGACCTATGTTCCTTAGGCAAAGTTGTTTAGTTTCATGGGTTTAACACGATTAATATTTGCACTTGATTTAAAATGACCTTATACAGTTATATCTATCTATACGTCATATAATAAATATCTAGAAGGGTGGTGTTTGGACATTGAATATTTTTCCAAAAAAATAACTGCAGCAGACATTATTAACGATATAAAGACCAAATCGTTTTTTTTTTTTAGAATTTTTGTCTGTTTGTATGTCTGTATGTTACCACATCACGCCAAAACTACTTAACCGATTTCAATGGGACTTTTTTTATTCAACTCAGTGTTACCCGGGTTGCAACTTAGGATACCTAAAATCACGCCACCTCACTTAGAGGGTAGGCAGGAAATTCGAATTCGGCTGTTTTTTAACCGATTTCGATCAAACTTTTTTTATTCGACTGATTGTTATCTAGGAAAAAACATAGGGTACAAATAATCACGCCACCTGAGTTGAGGGGTAGGTAGGAAATTAAATTTTGATTGTATCTTTTCCGATTTGATGTTTTTTTTATTCAGCTCAATGTTAACTCACGTAAAACTTTATAGATACGCATATAAAACCACGCCACCTGACTTAGGGAGTAGGCAGAAAATTTAATCTTGTTTTATTTCAAAATCTCATTAGAATACGGTAAGTCGTATTACGCACACAAGTATAGTGTTATACACGTGTTAGGCTTATCTAATGCGATTCAAAATGACACAAATAAGTAAGAGTAAAGAAAATTTAAAACAAAAAAATACATTGCTGTTTAAAATCATAACCACCACGCATACGGAGTCGCGGGCACAGCAAGCATAGATATAAAAATAAAATAACGAAAAGACGTGCGAATTTTCTAAATGCATTTTTATAAAACGCACGCCTGCAATCTCAATACCCACGTATGTCAATGGTCAATGCTTAGACGGTCAATATGGTCAATATTATTTTACGACGCGACGATTAGAACCTGAATAATTATCGGCATACCTACCTACAGCTTTTTCGCTATATATAACGCTTCTCGATGTCCCGCGCCCCACTTCGAGTAGGTACGTAGTGTACAGTCAGTGAAACAAAATATACACGAATTAAAAATAATTAATTAATATTTTTGTTATGTGTGGTGTGACCACTTTGAACAGTCTGACGGAGTAGTTTCTGATAGGTACCTATGTAGTCATCATAGTACATAGGTGTGTGTACAAGTGATGTAACGAGAAGCGGTATGCCGATTAAAAATCCACTAGATTTTTACGGCCGGATAGCCTAGTTGGTAGTGACCCTGCCTTCCTGCCTACGAAGCTAGAGGTTGTAGGTTCGAGTTCCGCCGCACAGTGGGTCGAAACTGCTAAATGAGGGACATAGGGTTTTTTACTATTAAATTTCATAATTTTAAGATACCCATCAGTCGGTTTTTCATTCTGATGAATAATTGTGATAACAAGTTTTTGTCTAAAACAGATAGTTTGTCTGGAAAAAACTTTTGAATTTTTGTTGTATGGAATAAGACAAAATGATCAAGGAGTGTGCCCTGCTGGCATTATACAATATTTTTTCGTTGTAAAACTGTTCATTATCTATGTAGGAAAAAAATATATTTAATATATTATAATATCCTACAGTAGTTTTTAAATAAAACGAAATAAATAGTTGGGCGTAGCCACTGCTCCATACAGTGGTGGTCATGCGTTGGCTTGTAACAGTAGTTACAGGAGATGTGCATTGCCAGCATCAATCTTATATGTCAGAACCTTATCTCTTGTCAGTGCAGTTGCAGAAGACGGCAATGTCCGGGGACCTCTTTTAAATTGCTTAACCTTCTCTACATTTGGCAGACAAATTGACGAGCATGGAGGTTGTAGAATATTCAGTCATAGATGATTTAGAGATCCTTTCCGTCTCTCAGTTACTCCCGCTTCTCTGGTCTCTCACGTTCCCAGCCCATTAACGTTCTACCCTAAAGTCCCTTCGTCACTCTGTCCCTCTGTTCAACCGTAATCGTTTCATCCGTCCATCCGCTTATCCATCCCAGTCTCTCCGATAATCCCTTTCTTTCGGCTTACCCATTCTACCAATCCTATCTGTCCCTCCTACCTCAACGTCCAAGCATCCCTCTTTCCCTCCGCTCACGTCCCTCCCGTTGCTCCCACCCATCCCAGCATAACGTCCCTCCGCTCTTGTCCCTACCTCTGTCTCTCCATAACTCTGTTTCTTTTATCAGGGTATGAACGTGATACCAGGGCCACGTTTTGAAAGTATTTGAAATGTGACCAGTCACAGCGCACAATCATTTCGATTGAGAGCTTGGACACGAACTCACCCAAGGTCTCATAGGTCTCTCCAAGTATGTAATGTAATGGCACGCTCCACCTTCGACTCCTGGGCCCGCAGTCCCTGGCAATTAGTCTCAGATACATACGCATACCATGCTAGAGCGACATACGCAAGACGGGTTCTCACGTACGCCTTATGGACGCCAATCCTCATGCGCAAGCATGCGGGAGTTTCTAGCAGAGAACGGCAGCATATTCCATTGCTCGCTGAATTGCAGTCGCGAACTCGCTTGTGAGCTCATCTACATCCTTTAGTGTTGAGACTGGTTCCCGGGAGTATTCTGTAAGACCGACCTCTGGCTTGACCACCGCAAGATCTATTAGTTATGGGGGATTTGTTTGGTTGTGCGGTTAGTGAGTTGAAGTCACCGACCCCAAGACCAGTTGTCTGTTGAGGTTGGCATCACCTTCCCATCAATATCCCATCCGGACAAGTCCATGTGGTATTTACACAATTTGTTTATAATATCTCTCCTGGCAGCTATCGTCGGTCCTGTGAAGTCCAGAAATTTCTGGATATAAAGGTGTATACCGACTGAAGGTTAGCTATGATGAAGAGTAGCAGGACAGAACCAACCTTTTTTTTACCAGGACGGCTTAGCTTCGAAAGGCACTCAACTCGTCCTTCCGATACAAAAAGGAAAAGGCCAGAGGACATAACACAAACCTACACATGATCATTATTGATCTAGAAAAGGCTTTCGATCACGTGCCCCGAGAACTTATTTGGGATGCACTTAGAGCCCAAAATGTCCCAATACATCGCATTCATACAGGATGTACAATGGTGTTACAACTCAAGTCCACCAGGCATATGTATATCACTGTCAATTACAGTTGGCGTTGATCAAGGGTCGGCTTTGAACCCTTTGTTATTTAACGTCACCATTGTATCCAAGGACTATCTCTCAAACCGCTGCCAAAAACCTGTACCATGGAACACCATGGAATAATACTGTATGCAAATGACGTTGCTCTGATATCAGACTCAGTGGAAGACCTACAGACTGATTTCAATCTCTGGCTGAAGTCACTTGAAGATAATTGTCTTAAGATTAGTTGCAAAAACACAGAGCATATGTCGTGTATATTTGATGGTCACACGGACATGAGCCAGATAAAACTTTTCATAGACGGGGCGTCCATACATAAATATTTGGGATCAATCATTAGCAATGACGGAAAAATTGAGCGAGATGTAACCCATAGAACAACTACGGGATGGATGAAGTTGAGACAACTCACAGGTGTAATGTGTGACAAGAAGATGCACATTAAACTTAAAGCACAGAATATATAATAGTATTACATACAGAATGGTCATTTACCTCCATTCCCCTGTCCGACATACGTCACACTCCGCGCCGGATTGTGGGCCACATTGAGCGTACGCTTAGCGGGTATGGCGCACGCATGTTTCCCAGTGTAACGGAAATAATCAAGTTTTGTGTTCCAAAGATGGTTAGGTACTGTTCTGTGTACGGATGTCTTTCTACTACAAGAGATGACTCCAACAGGAACTTTTTTAGATTCCACAGTGATGACAGACGGTAAGTAAATACATACAAAATGTAGAACCTAATCTATTCTAAATATTCAATTACAGTGAACAACTTTAAAACGTTGGTTTATCAAGTGATGATTATGACCGGTATAACAAAATTTGTCAACCCTTATACACACAAACGCATGCCAAGTGCAACATGCCGTCTGTCGAAATGACATGATAGTTAGGAATGTCCAAGCTGTGCTTAAAGGCAAACTGTACAAAACGGCCATAAGACCTGCCACCTCTACGGTACAGAATGTTGGGCATCTACTAAACAACACCTGTCAAAGCTTCACACTACAGAAATGCGCATGTTACGCTGGTCAGTGGGTGTCACACTGCTGGACAAAGTTCGCAATGTCCACATCAGAGGAAGATAAATAATTGACCCAATTATAGGCAAGGTCGAAGAACGACGCCTTCGATGGTATGGACATGTGCTACGGCGCCCTAAGGACCATATGGTACGAATAGTCCTAAACTTACCCACGACGACGCGACGCCGCGGAAAACACCCCGCCACTTGGCTGATGACATACATACATACATATAATCACGCCGTTGACGGTACAAAATTACCTGAAAGAATCCGACACAGACGCCGAAACAGCACAATATAGACAAAATTGGAAGAGGCAGACAAGGAAAACCGGCCCCAGATAATGGGAAGAAGGCTTAGGAGAAGAAGAAGAGTAATAGAATAAGAGTAGAGTAAGAGTAGTAACACAAAATTGGAAGATCCTATCTTCAAAATTGGCGGAGTTTCCATAGCTTTTATCGACTATTGACCCTTGTTTTCACCCGACATATTGGGTGATAAGGGATTAAAACCGGGTGATTTGGGTTATTACCCGGTTGTAACCCCAAAAAGCTTCCATGCTGGACTGGGAGCGACAGAAGAACGTAGAATGTGCCAGCTGCATCTATTCCCTGGCATGCTGTAAAAACCAGCTAAGGGATTCGAGGGTATATTGTAATTTAGGCGATGGGCTGACAACCTGTCACTACAGCAATATCCAATTCTATCTTAAACAACCCTCAAAACTTGTCAGACGTGGCGGAACGACCTTTGTTTGGTTTGTTCACGCTCTGCCGGATTATTACGGATACAGGTGGGATAGTATGTATGTACGTAACCCCAAAAATTGGGTGATAATGGATTTAAACCGGGTGATTTGGGTTATTACCCGGTTTAAACCCGGGTGGATTGAATGGGTTTTTACCCACTACTATACATGTAAAGCCGGTTCAACCAAGCGGTTTCAAACGTCGAAATCGGCTAAAAACCATTTTGGGCGAATGTAGCCGGGGAGAAATGGTTGTTTATAAATAGCTATATGTATATACTTTATTCAAAAACTAAGATTATTTTATGTTTTTTGCATTAAATATAAGTTTTAACATAAAAAAAACAGTTTCTATTACTTAATACCTAAGTATGAGATGAACGTGTATGTATGTAAGTATGAGATCAAAGTGGCAACTGAGTGTGCGCGATGGCGCCAAAGCCGCTAAGCGTGCTTCCCGCCTATTCCCTCCCTCCCGCAGGCTCACCGAGTCATGCAGTGGAATGAAAAATACCTACCTTACTTTGCAAACGAAAGATTTTATGACAGTAAGTGAGAAGAAGAAGTGTATCAAACAAATACCTACCTATCTATACCTTAATATCACTTAGCACATACTAGTTTTGTTGCGATAGCGATAGTCTACTCGTACTTATACTTTTTTTCAAGGTCAACTATCCATTGTGAAACTATCGTTATTGCAACAACACTGGTACATACCTACTTAGTCCTGATGTATTTTTTAATGATGAGTGACATATTTTTTTTTCGGATTTGATTTAATAAGGTCTACCTATAAGAGATCTCAGTGTGGAATTACGAAAAAACAAACACAGGAGTAACAATTTAGTAAAAACAGGCGTGATCTACAGTAAAAAACGAACAAAAATCTCATTATTCTTCGTTGGTCCGGTCGAGTAATAACTCAGTTTCGATTTCTATTTAAGTCTGTCACAGTTTCATAACTAACTTTTACTAATTGCTTGTCGCAACTTGCACCAAGAAGACTGAACTGAATGTAAACAAAATGCACGCGTCCGCGCTTTTGGCTGGCCGGCGCCCCCCGCCGCCCGCGCCCGCGCACGATGTTCCGCGCGCTCGATGGTCCCTGCGCTCGCCATTCTTATATAGGTACGTACCTAATATTAGAAGTTCGTGGATAAAAACAACACAAATTATGAATAGTGTTTTGTTACACCATAATAACAAAGAACACGTAAACTCTAATAACTTGCCATTTCTTTTGTGGATTTTACAGGCTGTAGTAATGAAAAAAAAAAATATCTATAAACGTCGTGGATGAATTCGACACAAAATATTTTAAACAACAGATATGAGTATTCTGAAACGCGTAACACCTATTTTACCTATTGTAATATTATTTTAGAGCTAGTTGGTGCCGTATTAGGTACTGGTTAAATATTAGGATTCTCGTGGACATATATAGCACAAAATGCCTATGTACATCAATAACTATCTCTTTATTACCATGAAAGTAATATTTGCATCTCTAATTATCTTTTCGTCCAATACTGATCGAAAAGACAAATACCTAAATTTCTACCTATGCAAGTACCTAGGATGACACAAAATAATGTATTAGGTTGGGCAAATGGTTCGGAAACTGTATGCAAAAAACAAATAACTTTAAGAGTTTTGAAACTTCAAAACCTAGCGCTATCGGACTACACGCCCTTATGGCGTATCTTAGGCAACTCGCGCCGTCATTTATAAACAGTATCGAAAATCTGGACAGTATGTCATAATATCTCATCATCATCAAAACACATTGGTACGTGGTGGGATTCGAACCACGATCTCCCGCTCAGGAGGCAGCGGCCCTATCCACTACACCATCGGGCTTTTTAGCTTAGTACTGGTATCATAGTACATTAACTGCCTCCGTGGTCTAGTGGCTAGTGCCGTGGACTTCTGATCCGGTCCTGGGTTCGATTCCCAGGGGGGAAACACAAAGTTGATATTTGAGAATTTATTACTTTGTGAATTTTTCTCCAGTTTGGATAGGACATTGCAGGCTGAATCACCTGATTGTCCGAAAAAGAAAAAGATTTCGTGCTTCGGAGGGCACGTTAAGCCGTCGGTCCCGGTCGCTGTCTTTGATAGTGGTAGTTACGCAAACCATGTCAGAGGCCTGATAGTTGTGCTACTAGGCGGTTTAAAAACTCTGACACCAGGGTTCATCGGGTCGATAGACTCGATACGCTCGATACCCACTCGACAGAAGAAGAAGAAGTACATTAGTATGACTTGGCCATAAACTTTTATCCTAAGCCTTCTGTTCGTATAAATGTTTCCACTGGTGGTTCATTTTAAAAGCCCACTGAGCAACAGCCAGCCCGTATGGCCGTATCTTACTTATTACCTCAAGTAAAACCCCATAAGTAAAAATATAAAAACCTTGTATAGGTATATGCGCTAAACAACAGCTAATATAATTCCAGAGCTCAAGTAGAACATCTACAAAAATCCCTACAAGATACGCACGGAATGATCAACAAACTGCAAAACATGCTATCTTCAAGAACAGAACTAAATCAGAGGTAAATAATTAGAACAAATGAAGAAGTTCGATTGTGTTACCAAGGCGTGATATCAAGTGTAGGTATACTTCTCAGTTCTCACTATGTTTTTTGATTTTCCAGGATTGTTTCAACCAAGGAACAAGAATTGATGGAGCTAAATAAACACTTGGAAAACCAAATGGACCTCAGTAGAAAGTAAGGAGACTCGACTTAGTTGAGGGCGTATCAAGGCCTATCAAGTAAATGGATGACAGCTTGTGTATGGATGCGTTTGGGTCCATTTTATATGTTTTTTTGCGGATACGAATTGGATACGAACCGAATACGGACGGAGCAATGCAAAAACGCCCTTAGTCTATTTAAATATTTTTGGATGTTGCTCTACGGCAGAAATAAAACAATATTTATTTATTTTTCAGATGGAAGGAGTCATATTTGGAAATGACAGAGAAACTAAAAACCAGATTAGAAGAAATGTATAAAGAAAATACTGCACTCAGGGCACAGCTCAAACTACCGCTCTTAGAAGATGATTTCCAAGATGATGTTAATTAGTCCCAATGAAATATAAACATAAGGCGGCGATGTGGCCTAAGTGGCGCCTCCATCAGTAAAAAAAAACATAAATCACTTCTTCTTCTGTCGAGTGGGTATCGAGTCTATCGACCCGATGAACCCCGGTGTCAGAGTTTTTTAAACCGCCTAGTAGCACAACTATCAGGCCTCTGACTTGGTTTTAAGTAACGACCACTATCAAACACAGCGACCGGGACCGACGGCTTAACGTGCCCTCCGAAGCACGAAATCTTTTTCTTTTCGGTCAATCAGGTGATTCAGCCTGCAATGTCCTATCCAAACTGGGGAAAATTCACAAAGTGATAAATTCTCAATTATCAACTTTGTGTTTCCCCCCTGGGATTCGAACCCAGGACCTCCGGATCGGCAGTCCATGGCACTAGCCACTACACCACGGAGGCAGTACATAAATCACTAAAACACAGTGAATCGAAAAACCAGTCCAACAGAGTCTAATAGTAATTAAGATAATTAAGAACGTTATAAATTAGCGATTCTTAGTTCGTTGTAGTAACAGGCAGAAAATTTTATTGCGTTGGTGGCGCAATTATTCGCAATTTTTGGCGGCATTTGCAATTTTTCTTGAGACTAGAACTATAACTTGAGTCTGTTGCACCGAATTTTCGATACATTGTGTTTTTAGTGTGTTATTTTTATTTACTGATGGGGGCGCGCCACTTAGCTTCTATAGTCACCTTAATATAGTTTTCATAAGAAATAAGTATATTTTTAAAAGTGCAATATTAAATTTAATAAAACTTTCATAGTTACCACAATAATAATTTTATTTAGAACATCTCTCTAGAATTAAATAATAACAAAAAACTCGATAATATACTAATCCAACCAGAAATATTACAATTTCCAATTCATTAACCAAATTAGGTGAATTAATTGCGTTTTTTTTAATTATAGGGCTAGCTGTTTGGTTAAACAGCTGGACTGTGACATTTACTTCAGTCCACATAGATTTTTATAGTTCAATCAATCAATAATTCTTCATTTGCATAAACATGGTATATAAAGATGTACATTTTTGAGTAGTGCTTACATGTTTAGCTAACTTATAATTAGCATGCAAATTACAAATATAATAATCATTCTTTTATGTCATTTCTATCATAGGCTAATATACCTGACTCACTAAATTAATTATTTATCAATTCATTGATGTCATAGTAGCATTTTTCGCTAAGTCATTCATATAATTTAATTCTAAATAATCTACGTTATCAGATTAGATGACATATCAACAAGTACCTCTGAATAATGATTATCACTTCTGCAGGTCTGCTGTAAGAAATTTCGTTTTAGAAATAAGCAGTGCCTGTTGTGTCTTTATTTTTTATGTCCTGTATTTATGATGTATTCATGCATACATACATATAATCACACTTTTATCCCTAATGGGGTAGGCAGAGCGTTAACGACCTAAACAAAGTTCGTCCGCCAACTCTGACAAAGTTTTGAGAGTTATTTGATATAGATTTGTGGGTAGATTGCTGTAGCGACAGGTTGTCAACCCATCGCCTGAATTACAATATACTGAAACCCTCGGATCCCTTAGCTGGTTTTTACAGCATGCCCGGGATTAATTGCAGCTGGCACATTCTATGTTTTCATCTCGCTCCCAGGCCAGCATAGAAGAATGTTTTTTGTGTATAATAAATTGGTCAATAGATCACTACATAGTATAAAACAAAGTAGCTTTCTCTGTCCCTATATCCCTATGTATGCTTAGATCTTTAAAACTACGCAACGGATTTTGATGTGGTTTCTTTTAATGCATAGAGTGATTCAAGAGGTATAATATAATATTATATGTATAATACATGCATAATACTCGTATTATATATTCTTCCATGCTGGACTGGGAGCGAAAGAAAAACATAGAATGTGCCAGCTGCATTTCCTTCCGGGCATGCTGTAAAAACCAGCTAAGGGATCCGAGGGATTCAGTATATTGTAATTTAGGCGATGGGCTGACAACCTGTCACTACAGCAATATACCTACAAACTACCTCAAAATTTTGTCAGATGTGGCGGAACGACCTTTATTTAGGTCGTTTACGCTCTGCCTACCCCATTAGGGATAAAGGCGTGATTATATGTATGTATGTGGGATTGGATCTCTATGGTGAATGATCTATTTCCGAACGATGAAGTATAATAGTTTTTAGACGAAGATGTGAGAAAGGGACGATGATAGAGTTACGTTGTATGAGTGCGAAAGAGTGAGCGCATCAGTATGGCAGTTCAGTCTGTATGGGTCGAGCGTAGGTGAAGGATGTGGTTATGCTGAAGATGTTAGGAAGCTGAATAAAGACGTTGCTGGTTGAAGATTTGCCTTTCCTTGCATGCCGCGATCCTACATGTACGTATGTAGGAGCGTCGTGGTTTTTCTGCGACACATGCTGAGTCAGCGCCATTTTCACTAACACGACATAACGCAACAACCACACACATACACCCACGCACATACACCCACGGATACAACACTTATAAATGTTAATTAATAATTAGTTTAGCTCTAGTCTATAGTTTGTTGTAAATTTATCGTATGTTAATTTTTGTTTTTGTCATTTAAATGTATACATTTTCCTTTTTTTGTTATGGTATGTCGTGTTAGAAATGAAATAAAGGTTTTATCTATCTATCTATGTAAAATTATCAGTAGCGATCAGGCAGTTGCGGAGACGCACTCGGCGAACAAGCTGGGGAACCAGTAGTGAGGCTCCTGCGGGTGCTGCGAGTCCAGCCACGCCAGCCCCTCCTTCACCATGTGGGTCAGCGCGCTCTGGGCACGGGTCTCTGTCCACCTGGAAATGTAATCATAATGATATCATATTTTTTTATTTATGAGGCTGTGGTGTCCCACTGCAGGGCAAAGGCTTATCTCCCTTCCTTCCATTTCTCTCGATCTAGTGCCAATTCTCTCCATTCCGTAAGATATGTGTCTAGTTCGTCTCGCCACCTCTTTCGAGGTCGTTCACGTCTTCGCTTAGCATTGGTGGGCTGCCGAATGGTTATAATAAAATCATTTATTCCAGATTGCTCCATAGTTACAATAAATAAATAAATTTTCAAATAAATTAGTTCATTACAATTTCCAAATAAAAATATCACAATTCAAAATTAAAATTCAATCAACACTTTTTTTTAAACCTCGGTCAGTCTGTGAGATATTGCGCTCAGTACGCTCGCGATATGAATATTTATACCTTATAACTCGATCAATAACGGAAAATCAGGCGCTCGCTTCGCTCGCTATTTATACATATAATAAATCTCTAGAAGGGTCGTGTCTGTACATTGAATATTTTTCCACAAAAATAATTGCAGCAGGCGTTATTAACGATATAAAGATAAAATATTTTTTTTTTTAAATTAATGTCTGTCTGTCTGTATGTTACCACATCACGCCAAAACTACTGAACCGATTTCGATGGGACTTTTTTTATTCAACTGTGTGTTACCCAGGTTGCAACTTATTATACCTAAAATTACGCTACCTGACTTAGGGGGTAGGCAGGAAATTGAAATTTGGTTGTTTCTTAACCGATTTTTATGGAACTATTTTTAATCGACTGAGCATTATTTAAAACAAGTTACGATACAAATAATTACGCCTCAAGACTTAGGAGGTAGGTAGGAAATTGAATTTCGGTCGTTTTTAACTGATTTTGATGGAACTTTTTTTTTCTGAGCATTACTTAAACTCAAATTAACTATACAAATAATCACGCCACCTGAATTAGGTGGTAGGCAGGAAATTGAACTCTGATCGTTTTTAACCGATCATATCTGAAAGGGACTTTTTGTTTGACTGAGTTTTTTTAATTACCAGGTGTCCAGCCTAGGTCAGAAATAATCACGCATACCATTCTAATATTGAGTAAGTACCCCAGTTTGTATGGGAAGCACGCAGTGTCGAACATACTGAAAACGCTTCTCCGCGCGTAGGAGCGGGATCTGCTAGCTCGAGCGCGGAAGCGTGCTTTCCATACAAAAAAAAAGATCAGACAATGCGAAACACGCTTCCGCGCGCGGGTTAGCAGATCCCGCTCCTACGCGCGGAGACACGTTTTCAGTATGTTCGACACTGCATGTTTTCTATACAAAACGGGCGTACGAAGTCGCGGGCACAGCTAGTTTGTAATAAACTTCAAATCTTCAATCAGTATGTAAGTTTAATATTGTATCTTTTTATTGAACATACATACATACATGTAATCACGCTTTTATCCCTAATGGGGTAGGCAGAGCGTAAACGACCTAAATAAAGGTCGTTCCGCCACGTCTGACAAAGTTTTGAGGGTTATTTAAGATAGATTTGCATGTATATTTCTATAGTGACAGGTTGACAATCATCGCCTAAATTGCAATATATAGAAACCCTCGGATCCCTTAGCTGGTTTTTACAGCATGCCCGGGAGGAAATGCAGCTGGCACATTCTATGTTTTTCTCTCGTTCATAGTCCAGCTTGGAAGTATTTTTTTATTGAAAGTAGGGTAAAACAGGTAACTCCGAAATTGACACCTAAACATAATAAAATCATTATTTACTACTCCAATCTTACCCTAAATCAGAAATGAGTATGCTAGCACTGACACAGCCCATGCCGGAGTTGTTGCACTTCTGCAGCACCAGGGTCTGGTCCAGGTTCAGTTCACCGGGCACCGACTGCACCAGCCATTTACCCTTGCCTATTGACACTACTGTGAACCTGAAATATTAAAAAGATCTTCTTCTACTTCTTTCGAGTGGGTATCGAGTCTATCGACCCGATGAACCCTGGTTTCGGAGTTTTTAAACCGCCTAGTAGCACAACTATCAGGCCTCTGACATGGTTTGAGTAACGACCACTATCAAAGACAGCGACCGGGACCGACGGCTTAACGTGCCCTCTGAAGCACGAAAGCTTTTTTTCTTTTCGGAAAATCAGGTGATTCATGTCCTAACCAAACTGGGGTTCCTAAATAAATTCTCATATATCAACTTTGTGTTTCCCCCCTGGGAATCGAACCCAGGGCCTCCGGATCGGGAGTCCATGGCACTAGCCACAAGACCACGGAGGCAGTTATATATTAAAAAGATAATATTGTATCTGTGTTGGGCAAAAGGTAGTTGAAATTACTAACTGAAGTAATTTGTAACTGACTATTTTAGTTACAGTATACATGAAAATAAACAACCTAAAAGTGACACTTGGGTGGGATTCGAACCCACGGTCTTCGGCGTAGCTTGCCGTCGCTCTAGCCACTGAGCCACGTGATTCGACCCACCCAGTGAATAATAAGTCAAATTTTCAAAAAAATATTGATAATTATAGTAATTGAAGTAAAGTAATTACTTTTTAAACTGCCCTGTATTTGTTGTAGTCCTATTTGTAACTTTAATTCTAAATTAAATAAAACATGTTCTTTCACATACATACATACATAAAATCACACCTTTAAAGCGCTTCCGCTACGTCTGACAAAAATTGAGGGCAATTTTAGATTGTAATTTGTATTGCTACAGTGACAGGTTGTCAGCCCATCGCCTAAATTACGATACACTGTAACCCTCGAGTCCCTTTTGCTGACTTCTACATTATGCCTGGGAGGAAGGGCAGCTGGAACATTAAATGTTTTTCTATTTCTCCCAGTCCAGCATGGAAGATATGTTCTTTCACTGTCCACAATAAAACGGTTGTTGTTTGTTATTCACCATTGATCTATATTGATTTGAAAACAAAAGGCATAACTTCACCTTTTCCTTCTATCTGAGTACAATCATAAAGAGAAAAAAATATATTGTACCCATTTCCAAATATCCTGAGCTTTTTCACAGCAGCCAGCAGATCCTCATTGGTGATATCCTGGTGTTTTTTTGCCTTCCCTCGGGCAGCTATGAGTCTATTCCTTAACTCGTCAAGAGTGATCAGTCCACCGTTCTTGTAGTTGGTTGAGAGGCACACTTCTACGATTTGCACTCCGAGTTCATAATAGAAGTCTCCAATACCTGCATATTCACAGAAGCAATACTAATTAAATTAATCTCTTAACAAGTAGACTATCAAGTCAAACAATAACCTGAAGAACTCTGGTGTCAGAGTTTTCAAACTGCCGACTCTCACAGCTATAAGGCCTCTGACATGGTTTGAGTAACAACCAACTATCAAAGACAGCGACCGGGTACTGATGGCTTAATGTGCCCTCTGAAGCAGGGAATCCTTTTAATTTTCAGACAATCAGGTGATGCAGCTTGAATTGTCTTAACCAAACTGGGGAAAACCTCACAAAGTGATAAATTGACAAATATCAACTTTGTGTTCTCTCCCTGGGAATCAAACCTAGGACCTCCTGATCGTAAGCCCATGGCTCCAACCACTAGACTATGGAGGCAGTCTGAATTAATGATATTGTTTCTTCCATAATTAAAACTGGTTACTGAAGAATATTGTAAAGGATGTTTGTTTTAGAAAATCTTCATTAAAATTACATACACTACACAATTTAAAAAAAGGGGCCGGTTAAAATGTAGCCTTTGGGTCACTATCCCAGAAATTAATTTGTATTTTCATTTTATTTTATTATTTTGTTCTATGCTTTTGCCCAAAAACCTATACACCAACTCCTACACTCCACCCTGAACTTGACTGACCGTCCGACCTTTGATAATCGGAGAAGGACATAATAAAACAAGTAAGATTCAAGAACAGTGAGTCATGGTCATACTAACCTAGCACAGACCAAAATCCTTTCCCCGAGGCGAGCGGGTCTACACCGATAGCAGCACACATTTCCTGGAACTGCCGCCTAAACTGAGCATTCTTCTTGATCTCGCTCTTGTGCTTCGAAGCGAATTCTTCCAAATTCTCCCTAAAAACTTCCAACTGTTTCGACATCTGTTGGAACTGGTTCTCCTGTATTTCTGCACCTCTTTCCCTGTATTTTTCCTGCTCCAACTTCTGCTTTTGAATAGCACCTACTCCTGCTCGTCGTCTCATGATGATTTCAGAATTTAATTCGACAAATTATGGTAAAAACAACAAAAACAACCAACCCAATACCCAGCTGATTTTGACAAGTAGCGTGCGTTTGAAAACTACGAATACGAATATTATATGATCTCATGGAACGCAATCACAATTTATATAAAATTAAGAAATTGCTTTGTAGTCCTCTATTTTCCATCTTTTTTCGTTTATGATTTTTCATAATTAAATCTTGGATAAAATATACCAATGATGGCTAACGTATACAACACAACTCTTTACATGAGTTTCAGAACGCTACTTTTCGAAAGTTCTGTAAAATAATTTTCATACAAAAGAACAAAAAATACCTATGTCAGTCAGTGCAACAAAATATTAAAAAGGAGAACGAATTATTATAAACTTAAAAACAAAAAGGTTATTTAGCCTGCATCCCTGGTGGGGATCGAACCCACGACCTTTGGATTAGAAGTCCAACGCGCTATCCTCTGCGCCACAGGGACATTCGATAGACCTGTCAAAATTGTAATACACTTTCATTAAGCCAAAATTGTAAGTTAAATTTTAAATGTTATGCTTATTTCTATAACCGCATTAACACTTAATTACTGAAAAAATATTTAAATAACAAAAAACTAAAATATGTACACGCTAATCTAGAAATAAATAAGCAGGAAGAAAATAGTTTGGTGGTTGTCCTGGGCAACCGGAAATGTCAACAAAAGAAATAGACGTCAAGTTTTGTTTGGGAATTTTGAATTGAAATTTTAGTTAGTTGATTGATAATAAAAACAAATTATTCCAAACTTATAATGAAAGACAGTACTCTGAACATCTAAAACTTGAAGTATAATAAATAAAGAAAATGGAAGATACTGAAATAGCTCGGTCGTCTTGTACTGAAATAAAAAACGGACCCAAATCTGCAGAGCGTGACAAGGAGTCTGTAGATAATTTCCAAAAATTCTTTTATGAATTATTCGAGAAGAATGGCATATTGAATGATTTACGAGCTTATTTGCGCCGTCATATTGTCGACGTGTTAAAAAACTCCAATGCCGGTAAGTTTCAGCATAACCTAAAAATGTTCCCAAGTAGGGAGGAACTTATAAAAAGTTTATGTCGATCATGGTATAATAAATATCCATTTGGTTTTTCTTCAGGCGATACACCGATGTGTCAAAAACACTTCTCTCAGCGCCTGGAACTCAAAGCGCAAGCATTGAATATACTTGTAGCGGAATATCTCCTGCGTTCAGTAAGTTTTTTATTTTATTTTTATGCAAATTCTATACAGCTACTATACTGCAAACATGGACTGCAAAGTATTCAGTTTATTCTGGCGGATAGCACTTGGTTGTGTCCACTTGGTAGATTTTATAATATCTTAACACTGAATTTTCATTTGTGGTAAAGCAGACAGGGAACTTTTACTTTTACGGATGATTCTGTTTAATTTCTTATATAGAAACATTGATAAAAAATCCGGCCAAGTGCGAGTTGGACTCGCGCACGAAGGATTCCGTACCATTATCTATACAATATTTAGACACTATATTTTAACCATTTGTTATGAAGTAAAACACCCGCATAGAAAACACATTATTGTATGGGCCCCATTAGTAAAAGCTATTCAGTTATTAGTAGAACAATTTTAACCATAAACGTTATTACGTGCTCTGTTTTTTTTTTTTTGTGTTTGTAGGAGTTAAAGTACACACTATCAGTGTTTGTATCAGAGATACCGCTGGCAAATATGCTGTTTGACTTCGCCGACAATCTGATGAAAGGCGACGGAGCAGCCAACCTTCGCTTCAAAGACAAAGATGTTTGGTCTATCATACAACATTTAGGTAAAGTTTTACTCAATTTCTTAAAGCGATTTCATTCACGAAAGGCTGGCGGCGCATTTGTGACCCCCCGGGCATTGCAAGTGTATTATTATATTCTTTATTGATTTAAAAATTAAATATTCAGTTCAACTTAAAAATTAAGACAACAGGCAAGTGTCCATGGAGATAGGGTGAATATTTACCATCAGGTCACTTGTCTGCCTCCCTCTATAATAAAAAAAGAAACACCTTCATATTGATACAATTTAAATTATTTGAAATATTATTTTCAGGTATGAAATGTGATTCAAAGCTAATAAACAAAATTTTGGAAATGTACAAGAATGAGAAACAGCCTTTACTATTCAGCATTATCAAGAGCCTTCATACTGCACCAGTGGAAAAACCCCGTGTTGAAGCACCAGGTATTCATCAGTTTTAATTAGATTTAGTTCAGCTACTCGATAACAGATGGCGTTAGTGACATTCCTAAAAAAATATTTTCTTTTTTTACTTGCTTGCTTTACCTTTATTTTTGATTACGTAATTTCAAACAATGAGGAGGGCTTAATTCCGTACGTAATAGGTCTATTTTATTTCTTTTAATTAAAAAATTGTGAAACATTAATGCAGTGAGAAACACATTAGAAATAATATTATGTTCTTACAAATTACTAGTGTAAAAAACTGCGTATTTGTATTTTTCCGTTTTTTTTTTACCAATTTGCTTTAGCGATGCATGCTTGAAAATAGTATTGGGTATTTTGGCTGATGAGTTTTATGACATTTTCTTACCTATGAAAGCTACACTGATCAGATCTACTATTTTAAAGCTTCATAATTATTGTCTGTCTAGTGACCAGCTCAGACGAAGGTCTAAGCGAGCATAGTTCTGACGGCCTGAGCGAGAAAACCAGTAAAAAGTTCGCGAAATGCAAGTGCCAGCACTACGCACTGTGCAAGGTCTGTCACGGCAAGCTGATGCGACTCAAAGAAAAGTATAGGAAGAGAAAGGATAACGAAAAGACGGTAAAAACATAGAAATCATTTTTACCCGAGCTTAGAATAAAAAGTGCTTTCTTCCATGCTGGACTGGGAGCGAAAGAAAAACATAGAATGTGCCAGCTGCATTTCCTGCCGGGCATGCTGTAAAAACCAGCTAAGGGATCTGAGGGTTTCAGTATATTGCAATTTAGGCGATGGGCTGACAACCTGTCACTACAGCAATATACGTACGACTTTTATTTCGGTCGTTTACGCTCTGCCTACCCCATTAGGGATAAAGGCGTGATTATATGTATGTATGCATATTAAAATGAAAACTTGTACATTTTCTGGGCGGTAAAAACTAGGTTGTCTCTGCTTAGGGTATGTACTATGTTTTTACCAAGTGAAAGAAAATATATTTGTTTTGGAAATAAACGGATTTGTATTGTAAAAAAAGGGTAGGTATATTTTATTCCCATGGAAATTAGTTTTTCGAGGTAAAAGGTAGCCTATCTCCAGGATGTTATTCGCAGAGCCAAATTTTATTAGTCAATTAGGCATCATTCGCAATCTAATCAGTTAAGCGTATTTCCTTCTCTATAGGGTGTTAATTTGATTGCGTTCCATAGCTTAGGGGGTGTTTCAGTAACGTAAAAGGAGCACATAATTTTTTTTTATAAATTCAACTAAAAAATAAAAATAAAAAATACATACATATAATCACGCCTTTATCACTTACGGGGTAGGCAGAGCGCTAAACGCCTCGTAATAGGCGCTTCTGCCACGTCGAACAAAAAAAATAATGGCCATTTTAGATTATAATTTGTAATGCTATAGTGATAGGTTGTCAGCTTATCGCCTAAATTACAGTACACTAACACTCGAGTCCCCTTTGCTGACTTCTACAGCATGCCCGGGAGGAAGGGCTGCTGGAACATTCTATGTTTTTCTATCTCTCCCAGTCCAGCATGGAAGAAAAAAATAATCTGTATTTATTATGATTCCAAGAGCTGCGTTTTGCCGCACCGCTATAACCCAGCCCGCACGAGTCTCTTATCACTAGTCGATAGCAGGATTGGTTCTTGGCTTCCCGCTGCTTCCCGCCAAATTGCGCGTCACGCGGAATAGGTCATAGCGGTGCGGCAAGACGTAGCTCTGGGAATCATTATAAATACCTACCCGCTATTGTCGTTTTTATTTTATGAGTTGGATTTTTTAAATATTTTTGTAGGCTCTTTTTAGGTTACTAAAACACCCTCTAAGCTAGGCACGCAATTAAATAAACAATTTGTATATACCGGGTGTAAGGGACAGCGTTCCGCAAACTGATAGGGGTTGCTCAGTCAACGAAACTGACGAAAAAAAAAGACTTTCCCATACAAAACAAACACCCCGATCAGTCAATTTGTATGGAAAAGCCAATTTTTATTTACATTTTCTGAAATTAATTCCTGGTTATAGTAGTTCAGTTTCGTTGACTGAGCAACCCCTATCAGTTTGCGGGACGCTGTCCTTTACACCCGGTATATTTTTTTTGGCTTGATCTAGTCTACTTCTTACAGAAAGAGTCGAGTATGTCCACGACGATTAATTCTCTCATGAAGAACATCAGCAACATTGAAAGCAATCTGGTTAATGAGGTGCCTTGTAATTCCAATTATCCATAAAATTTTTGTCACATAGATGCTAGATTCATAGCGGGTGTAAGGGACAGCGTCCCGCAAACTGATAGGGGTGGCTCAGTCAACTATACTGAACAACTTTCACCAGGAAATTCTTTCAGGAGATGAAAAAAATGACTCTCCTACCCAAAATGAATACCTCGATCAGACAATTTGTATGGAAAATCTTTTTTATTCACTTCCCGAAAAAAAAATCTTCTATTAGTTGTTCAGTTTCGTTGACTAAGCAACCCTTCTCAGTTTGCGGGACGCTGTCCCTTACATTATGTATAACTTGGGTTCAGTATTTGGGAGTGGGAGCCGTAGGTAATACTGCATCATCACTACATAGTATAAAACAAAGTCGCTTTCTCTGTCCCTATATCCCTATGTATGCTTAGATCTTTAAAACTACGCAACGGATTTTGATGCGGTTTCTTTTAATGGATAAAGTGATTCAAGAGGAAGGTTTATATGTATAATACATGCATAATATAGTAGAGAAACACTGATGATTTCCGTGCGAAGCCGGGGCGGGTCGCTAGTGTATTAAAATTGCATTCATTATAACATTTTTGATTTACATAATATTGTTTGCTGTCTAGTTTGCCCAATTATAATATTATAAGTATTGCTCTTTTTAATTTTATATCACATTTTGACCTACAGTTGTATTTCTTAATATAAATTGGTTCAGTTTTACCACATCAATCATCTCACATCTGCTTTAAAACAAATAAAAAAATCCATCGTGTATTTTTTTTTACTAGATGTTTGACCAGCTCAAATCTGTGTATGAAGCAGAGCTAGAGATGATGCGTTCTAAACAGGAGCATCGCGTGCAGCAAGCGCTGAAGCAACACGCGCAAACACTGCAACAACAACGACAAGAGGTATGTTACACCTATATAACCCTGCATACATTGTGTGTAGATGTTAGAAGTGTGTGTATGAAGCAGATCTAGAGATGATGCGTTCTAAACAGGAGCGTCGTGTGCAGCAAGCGCTGAAGCTACACGCGCAAACACTCCAACAACAACGACAAGAGGTATGTTACACCTATATAACCCTGCATACATTGTGTGTAGATTTTAGAAGTGTGTGTATGAAGCAGGGCTAGAGATGATGCGTTCTAAACAGGAGCGTCGTGTGCAGCAAGCGCTGAAGCTACACGCGCAAACACTGCAACAACAACGACAAGAGGTATGTGTGTATGAAGCAGATCTAGAGATGATGCGTTCTAAACAGGAGCGTCGCGTGCAGCAAGCGCTGAAGCAACACGTTGTAGATAACACATTCATACATACATACATATATTCACGCCGTTATCCCTAATAAGGCAGAGCGTAAACGACCTGAACAAAGGTCGTTTCACCACGGATGACACAGTTTTGAGGGTTTTTATAGATTTGTAGGTATATTGCTGTAGTAACAGGTTGTCAGCCCATCGCATAAATTACAATATACTGAAACCCTCGGATCCCTTAGTTGGATTTCACAGAATACCCGGGACGAAATGAAGCTATCACATTCTATGTTTATCTCTCGCTCCCAGGCCAGCATAGAAGACTTAATTTAAGTCCTCATTTTACAAGTTGTATAGTAATTTATTCATATATTCACGCCGTTATCCCTAATAAGGCAGAGCGTAAACGACCTGAACAAAGGTCGTTTCACCACGGATGACACAGTTTTGAGGGTTTTTATAGATTTGTAGGTATATTGCTGTAGTAACAGGTTGTCAGCCCATCGCATAAATTACAATATACTGAAACCCTCGGATCCCTTAGTTGGATTTCACAGAATACCCGGGACGAAATGAAGCTATCACATTCTATGTTTATCTCTCGCTCCCAGGCCAGCATAGAAGACTTAATTTAAGTCCTCATTTTACAAGTTGTATAGTAATTTGCCATCAGTTTTGTTGATAGTCCTAATCCTAACCATAACAACAACCAACTAACCATAAAAAGGAGATCACAGAAAGTATGCATTTAGTTAAAGGTAAGATAAAAAATAATTTATTGCCTTATAAAAAAAAAACAAAATAACATTTCAGACTTAACCTAACTTAAAACTAGCAAATCAGGCAAAATCAAGTAACTCAGCTTTATACATGCGTAGAGTCGCTGCACGATACTACGTAGCGCTGATTTTCAGTCACCCCCTTCTCCTTAAGGTCTTATGCAGGTTTCTTAGTTGTGGTTTAGCCCCCGGGAGGGATTGCCCCTATTCACGGTAACCTTACTGTTTTTTGTAACGTATCTCTTTCCCGCACAGTTGGAAGAAGCATTCAAAGCACGCGAGGCGGACTTGGAGCGCGGAGTTCGCGCCAAGAAGAAGTTCCTATGGGGCCTCGCTCGGACCTTGCGCACCCAGCACGATCAGCTCGCGCGCGCTATGATTGCAGTCAAGTATCACACGCAGCGGCTTAAAGCGAAGGTAAGAAGAAACGGATTCTTCATTGTTATCGTCATCATCATCGCCATCGCCATCTCCATCGTCATCGCCATCGCTACTCTATCGACATCATCATCGCCATCTCCATCGTTATCGCCATCGCTACTCTATCGACATCATCATCGCCATCGCCATCGCCATCTCCATCGTCATCGCCATCGCTACTCTATCGACATCAACATTGCCATCGCCATCTCCATCGTCATCGCCATCGCCATCTCCATCTCCATCGTCATCGCCATCGCTACTCTATCGACATCATCATCGCCATCTCCATCTCCATCGTCATCGCCATCGCTACTCTATCGACATCATCATCGCCATTGCCATCTCCATCTCCATCTCCATCTCCATCGTCATCGTCATCGTCAACGTCATCGTCATCGCCATCGTCATTGTCATCATCTGTGAGGCATTTGGCAATATGGTAGACATTTTTATGGTCTAATTTTCTCCTTCTTTCTTCTGAGTTTCGGTTGCTCATTTCCTGATCTGATAAACTGATATACATCCAACACGATTCATATTTCCAGGAAGAAAACCTAATGGCGCAACTGTCAGAAGTTGAACATTTAATGCAGAATCGATCCGAAGACATGCAGGTCAACATTGCTGGTGAGCTGGTGGACCTTCAGAGGCAGCTGGACATCATAAAGAGAGAAAGAGAGGCGGTTAACAAAGAGAAGGCAGAACTAGAGCATCTGAGACAGGAGATCAGCTCCAACCATGCTGATATAGATGTAAGTATCTCTCAGTGACTTTGAATATTGTTTCGAGTTTGGTAAGAACAATGCAAGCTAAGTCAAAATGATGAGGGAACTTTAAGCCCCAGATCGGTCCCACTTGTTTCTTGTCTATTAGGTGGTTTAAAAAACTCAACACCAGCTAAATTGGGTAAAATTACTCGACCTATCGACCTAGGACCTACCCATTCTACCTACACAGCAGCATCACTTGATTGTCTGAGGATTCCATGCTTCGGAGGGCACCTCAAACCGTCGTTCCCGGTCGTTGTGCTACTAGGCGGTTTGAAAACTCTGTCACCAGGGTTCTTCGGGTCGTTGTTCGATTCGAGAATCCACTCGCTAAGAAGAAGAAGCAGAAATAAAAGACACAGTACAAAATTTATTTACAGGTCGACGAATTAGAAGCCGTTTCAGACACCGCTTGGTCTAACTTTGACATGTTAAAAACAGAAATAACCACACTCAAGAAACTATACGACCCGCCCACAGAAATGAAACGTGTTTCCGAACACAGCATAGCCACAGATGGCAATAGAAGTGTCATAGAGATTAACAGAAGTGGTACTGTTACTGCTAGAAGTGCCGAGGTGTTGAATAATGAACAAGAAGTTAAGGCTGTGAGGGAAGAAGACAGACTGAAGAGTAATCAGGTTGTGAACGATTTTAAGAAGGAGAAGAATATCAACTTTAATGTGGTAAGATTGTTTGATTAGTACATACATACGTACATAATAATCATGCCTTTATCCCAAATGGGCTAGGCAGAGCGTAAACGACCTAAACAAACGTTCCACCACGTCTGACAAAGTTTTGAGCGTTATTTAAGATAGATTTGTAGATATATTGCCGTAGTGACAGGTTGTCAGCCCGTCGCCTAAATTGCAATTTACGGAAACCCACGGATACCCTTAGCTGGTTTTTACAGCATGCCCGGAAGAAATGCAGCTGGCACATTCTATGTTTCTCTTTCGCTCCCAGTCCAGCATGGAAGAATAGTATAGTTTGGTTAGTAGTTTTCTTGAATTTATCATCCTTAAATTTTCCAAAAGGTACCAAACTAGCCTACTTGCCTAGTATCTAATTGTGGCGCCAAAACAAAATTATGATTGTTTCCTTCGACAGGGTAACCCGGAAGGAATGTTTACCTCACCGTACTGCCCCGTAGACGCCCCGCGGCCGAACGACCACGCACTTGTGATTCTCCAACAAGAGAATGATCGACTCAAGCAGCTCGCCAGGCAGGTCAGTGCTTCTCCTTCTTCTTTTCGTGTCATACATACATAAATCACGCCTTTATCCCTTACGGGGTAGGCAGAGCGTTCAACGCCTCTTAAAAGGCGCTTTCGCCACGTCTGACAAAAATTGAGGGCAATTTTAAATTGTAATATGTATTGCTTTTCGTGTCGATGGAAAAAATAAATTAATCTAAACTTTTTAGCCCAGTGGTCAGCCACGCGTACGGCTTCATCGGTGGCTTTCCACAAGTCTTCCAATGAGCAGGGTAGTAAGTGGGCCATGGATTGCGAAGGTGCACCACATGTAGTATTGCTAAAGCCCCACCGAAAGAGATTTTCCTTGCAGCGGTCTACCTGTGACCGGATTCGGTTAAGGAGATGTTCCTTATGTGAAATAAAAGTGTCCACTGCGACTGTCTCTTTCCATCGCTTAAGCCTATATATAAGCCGACGGTTCCTCTGAAAGGGAGGCTACGATATTTAAAAATCTTTTATGACTCGAATCGAACGACCTGATAAACCCTGGTGTCAGAGTTTTCAATCCGCCTAGTAGCACAGCTATTAGGCCTCTGACATGGTTTGAGTAACGGCCATTATCAAAGACAGCCACCGCGACCGAAGGCTTAACGTGCCCTCCGAAGCACGGAATCCTTTTTCTTTTCGGACAATTAGGTGATTCAGCCTGCAATGTCCTAACCAAACTGGGGAAAACGTCACAAAGTGATAAATTGACAAATATCAACTTTGTGTTCCCCCCCCCCCGAACCCAGAAGTTTCGTACGAAACTCAAGTGGCTCCCGATCCGACTTCGTAGGAATACTCATGTATTGTCCTGTCTTTTTAATGTACTTCACAGTCCCTCTTCTCCTTCCTACCTTAAAGTGCGCTGCAATTTTTCACGACCCCAAGATAAACCTTGCCGCTCTCATATTAGGTCGATTCTCTCAATTCCGAACCATAAAGTCAAAGGCATTTATTTCCAAATAGATTCCTAAGAAAACTTTTAGAAAGTCACAAGCGAGTCTATTACAAAGAAAATTAAATTATATCTGTGTCACAAAATAAAATAAAACTATATCACAATAAAGAAGAAACATGACAAACTCGCAAATTTGCGCCCCTCCCTTCGTTTTATCTTATTCTGACTTTAGTCCTTCTTTTTGTTCAAAATAGGGTTTGCGGTCACCGCAATGTGTGCCAATTTCTTAGCCTTCACTGAAATATCAGAGCTCCATACATCTTTTTTCATTAGTCATCTAACTTATAATAGACTTTCCGACATAATGTGTTTTTAATAGTATCTTTAAATTGATTTTCTGACAAATTTAATATATTTTGTTATAGTATTGTATACTTAGACCTAAAAATTATTTTTTAAATTTAACTAACCTAAACGGGGGTTGGTCAATTTTATTTTTTCTCCTAAGGTTCCGGTTATGCCTGTCACTATTTTTTGGTAAAACTATGAATATTTGGTTTCTATAGCTACTTTTTTACTGTACATGCGGCCAGGCTGTGGAACGCACTACCGCACACAGTTTGTGAAACTCCATCTAATCTCTGTGTTCAAAAAGCGAGTTAAAGAGCATTATCTTTCACTTTCCAATTAATCAGTATATAAATGTTATATTTATACATTATTATATGTATGTATTTAAACTATATAGCAGTATATTGTTTATTTATTTCATAAGTATATATAATTAATATTTATTAGTAAGATTATTTAGCATATTATTCAAGTAATTGTGTTTGTTTTTATTTTTTTAGTGATAAGTAAATTATAATTTATTATTTCCAATATTTTCAATTGTGCACGTCGTGTCTGCCTCTCAGAATGCTATTTCACAAGCCTAGGTCTGCTGGAAGAGATTTCTTTTTAGAAATAAGCTGTGCCTGTTGTGCCTTTGTTTTATATGTATATGTTTTTTGTATTTTATTGTGTACAATAAACTGTTAAATAGGATTCGAACCCAGTACCTCCGGATCGAAAGCCCATGGCAGTACTACAGGCTGGGCACTCCATACTAAAAACTCGATTTCGTACTACATGCGCAACACCGTGTCTGTACAGATTTGATTGTGTGCATGTTCTCAGCGAATTAAATTGCCGAATTGTACCCAGTGATCAGCTTGCAACCTTATTTATTATTTATTTATTCAGAACACCTACAGATAGATTACAATAACTAATACATAAAAATATATCAACAGAACCATTTACAGGTGCCCGCAGATAGATACTAAATCTGGATAGAGACTTCAAAGGCTAGAGAAAGAGATTCAATTATTGACAACTAATTTTAAAATATGTACTTATACATACATACGTATAATCACGCCTTTATCCCTAATTGGGTAGGCAGAGCGTAAACGATCTAAACAAAGGTCGTTCCGCCACGTCTGACGAAAGGTTTGAGGGTTATTTGAGACAGAATTGTAGGTATATTGCTGTAGTGACAGGTTGTCAGCCAATCGCCTAAATTGCAATATACAGAAACCCTCGGATACCTTAGCTTATTTTTACAGCATTCCCGAGAGGAAATGCAGCGGGCACATTCTATGTTATTCTGTAACTCAAATTCAAATAACAATAATTTGTTTAATTGAAAGGAAGGCAACAACTTTAAACCACGGTCTTGATTACCACAATTTTCATTGCTCCTCCATTTTTACCATTTTATAGCAACAAGAGCAAGTAGTTCAGCTAAATTCTCGCGCGGCGCAGCTACAAGCCGAATTGAGCGAGGCTCGCGCCAGCAGACCAAGCGATGCAGCGGCCCCAGCCCCTTCACAACCCGCACAACTAGATGTGCCTCCTAGCACCAACAGGTAAGTCATCATCTCCCTAGCCGTATCCCGTATCTCACGGGGACGGCTACCTAATCTAGGGGATTAACGAGGGTCCTGGTTTTTACACAGAGTGACTGCCATGTGACCTCCGCTACCCAGAAAGGAAATCAGACCCAATCCTAGATAAGGTCAGAGTTTTCAAACCGCCAATGCTTAGCACTGGCCTCTAACATGGTTTAAGGAGTAATATCTTAAGTACGATCTTAAACGATATTAACCGGGACCAACAACTTAACGTGCCTTCCGAAGCACGGAAAAAGCGCCGAATAAACGTACATATGAAATTCGAAAACCGAAAAACACATTGGTACGTGGTGGGATTTGAACCACGAACTTCCGCAATACTGGGTTCCTGTTGCGGTATCGGACATTCGTTTGTTTTTTGTTTGTTCTATCTAACTTCTTTCAGCCGTCATCCAGTCAGTGTTTTTTTTTGCCTGCGGAATGATCTGGGGTCTTCATCGTCAAGTGGTCGAAAGCGCGAAAAAAGTAGCAACTTAAAGATTTTAGTCCAGCATCACCATAAACAGGGCATTTTGTCAGAATGTACGTCATAACATGTTCTTTATTCAAGTTTTAGTGCTGTCGACCCTCTATCCTCTGCGCTGGGCTGGCGCTGCTGCGGCGGCGGCGAAGAGACCGCGCTATTGAAGCTACAACCACGAGTTTTTATACCGGGGGAAACTGTTCCATTTATTGGGATTGTTCACGACAGACACGAACCTAGGCGGTGAGTATACATGACGACAACCGTACATCATAATACAAACAAATTAATCCATCAACCACACAGAATCGACTGAGCAAACAAATCAATCAACCATAGAGCGTTATCGTCCGAAATCTTAATCTTCACACTAACGAGACCGACACGGCCATTAAAGCCGTTGGAGGTGATATGATATCCCGAGAGAGTATAGGCGTGATTTTGTAAGAGAAATAATTAACCGAAACTAAAAAAAAATGCCTCAAAAAAATTATTTTAGTCGTAGTTTGAGTTTAAAACCTATTTTATAATCACTGATTCTTGTACAGGTTGATGAACCAATGGCGTTGCGCCCGACGCACGTCCCCACTACGCTCACACCGCGTCCCCTCCCCCAACACACACACCCCCTCCTCTTCCCTGCCCTCTACCAACCCACACACCCCTTCCCCCTCCACGCGACCTGCCTCCAGCATACAGCAGGCTCCAGCACAGGAGATACAAACAAGCCAAAAGGAACCTTCTGGGCTTCAGCAAGATAACCGAGAGCTGAAACAGGGCGCAGAAGATTACAAGCCAGATTTGGATTCACCGTAAGTTATTTTTGTGAATCTCATGTCCTATAGTTCGTTCCAATCAGAAATAGAGAGAAGTTTATGATGATGAAGCTGATGATGATCAGCAAGTTGATCTGTCAAGACACTTTAGTAAGATCACCAGGGTCAGAAACAAATCGGGTTTGTACGAATTTTGTTACATGCCTTTTGGGTTGCGGAACGCGAGTCGTACTTTTCAGCGCAACATGCATGATGTTTTAATTGTTGATGCCTAATACCAGTGTTTATTTCTAAAAGCATGACAATTAAATAAGACATTTTGAACCTCGGATATTGAACTTTAACACTTGTTAAAATAAATACCTGTTTGCACAGTATGCAACAAACCATCTCACCAACCGTCGCGCCGCCCACTTCGCCCCAGTGGGCTGCGGGCGCGCGCGCTAAGAGCCCCAAGTCAGTACTGCGCGAGGCCAAGGAGAGACTGCGCACGTTAGTAGCACATAGCACAGTACTAGTAGAACAGTTTGCAAACAAACCTTGTGCCTCGCCCCAAGTCCATTGCTCACACCATAGAACGTCTTCTAAAAATTAGATGATACTAAACTAAGTAGTAATGTTGTAATATAGTATTGGCATCGATAGCGATCCTGCTATCGAAATAGGAGAATATAAAATTTTCTCGTCTACTTAGTTAGCTTACCATGAGCCGAGATGAATTATCTCAAGTGTCCGTAAATTCATTTTTTCTTACCTTTTAGACCAGGGGTGGCCAAGACGTCGACCGCAGTCGACCGGTCGGACCGCCGCAACAAATTCGGTAGCCCGCAGACATATTCCTCTTATAGGGAAAACTTCAATGCGACATGTTTTTCAAAACAAGAGCATTAAAATGTATATATTTTTTTTAAACTGATGCGCAAAGCCAAGTTTCTATTGCATGTCTAGGAGAAGTAACTCGTTTCTGTTTGACAAATGATCAGATAGATTGCGCAAAACAACTTGAACACAACTTTATCGAAAATTATGTATTGTCATGTCAAGCATCCACAACCCAAACACATTGTTAATTAAATAATAATTATCCAATTTATTATGTTTTTTGGGTCTCGATTCTAATTAGAAAACAAACTGAGGATGGGTAGACCCCAAGGAGACGGTGATGGTGTAATGTATACATACAAAATTTGGCCACCCCTGTTTAAGACTAAAATTCAGAAAAACCAAAAAGTTCGAAAAACTCAATCATATATTGCTGTCTTGTAGGTACATAAGGTCTTACAATATTCTTTGGTCCATACAACAAGAGCCCTGTTAGGGCACTGGTTACAGTGAGATTGTATTTACTGTTAAGTAGGTACTTAAAATATAAATACAATTTCTTGAAACTAATTAGCGACTAATATAATTATTTTTATCTAATTACAATATATAAATATTCTTATAATATGAGATCTAAATAGGGATAGCAAATAGGGCGCTTGCCAAAGTAAATCTAACCAGCAATATTTCCAAAAGGTTCCCCAACCCCGTCCAACCAGAACCGCTAGACTCATCCCGCATGAAGAGCCCCACAACCGTGCTCCGCGAAGCAAAGCTGCGGCTCCGCAAACTAGAGATAGAAGCTGAAGCCGTCGAGAAGTCCTACATGGACTACAGGAGGAGGCAGAGCGAGCTGCGGGGGGAGCAGGGGGGGGACACTGCGGGGAGGGAGGAGGCAGTCGTCACTAAGGATGTCGACGGACAAGGTCAGTTGAAGTCATTACACGTTTATGTTGAAGGTCATTTTATATATTTTTGAGGATTTTTTGCAATTTTATTTCATATTATACCGGGTGTGAGGGACAGCGTCCCGCAAACTGATAGAGGTTGCTCAGTCAACGAAACTGAACTACTTTCACCGGGAAGTTCTTTCAGAAGATGAAAAATAAAAATGATATTCCCATACAAAATGACTACCTCGATTGGACAATTTGTATGGAAAACTATTTTTTTTTTCACTTACTGAAGAAAAATCCTAGTGAAAGTTGTTTAGCTATTAGTTTGCGGGACGCTGTCCCTTACTCCCCGTATAAAAGAGAGAAATAATAAATTCGTGTCGGGCAGAACTTGAAACTGCGACTCTGGAATACTGGTACCAGGTGAAGTGGCGATTTTATCATTGTCTTTCTTATGTAAATTATAGCGACGGTAGCGACATCTAGCCGTGTACTTTAAGAACTACACAGGGCTTGACTAGTGCGACGGACCGGCATTCCAGAGTCTCAGGTTCGAGTCCTGCCCGACGCGAATTTATTATTTCTTTTTTTTCATATTGCAGGTCATTTTGCCGTTTTCCATTCACCTTCATTCGACTATTAAGCAGAATGCATGAGAGTTTTTGCACTGCTCCGTATTCGTTTCGTGTCCATGAAAAAAAACGGATTGACGAGAAAATGTATGACAGCTTTCAAATATTTTTTCACGGATACGAACCGAATATGGAGCAGTACAAAAACGGCCTTAGAAATAAAATATCTGCTATGTACCTACTGACTTTAAAGCCCCTCAAATATTTTTACAGCACCAAAAATCCCCAGCCAGAACAAACCTGAAACTCAAAACCTGATCAAAGGCGAAATCCACTCCTTTCTGCAAGAATACCGACGCAAGATACACTTGAGCGACACCCAGTTCCCGCACGGCCACGCCGCCGCCGCCAAGACCAAACCCATACCTGAAGCGTTCTCCTCCGTCTACGGGAAGCTACTAAACTCCACAGAAAACTACTTGGAAGCTCCAATGACTGAGTTCCAGAAGTTCTACAGAGCTAGCGGGTCCTTCAACAGGCCGAAGATTGAAGAACAAGATCGGAACAGGCGCAGGCCGATACAGATTCCCCCCATCCCCCCTTCGAGTCGTCCTGTCTCCCCCCAACGCCTCGACGAACCGACCATCGGAGATTCCTTATCGAATGAGGTCAAGCAACTTGAGGCGAAAAAGGAAGCCCTGAACAAAGCGAAAAACTCAAAGAAATTCGAACTCGAAATCCTAAAACAGAACATAACTCAGATGTATCACTATGACAGCAAAGTTAAGGAAGAGAAAACTACTCAAGATAACTATAAAGCAAACGCACCGACAGAAGAAAAAACCATCAACTTGCTAAGAGTCGAAGTGGAGAACTTGAAAGAGAACGAAATGAAAATCGAAACTAATCCTAAAGACGTCTTAGTAGTGGTTCAAAGTTCCATCGAAGACGCCCTGTCCGACGTGGAGAGAAGCAAAAAGCTACGAGGGAACATGAACATCTTGATCAGCCCGAAGCGAAGCCCCCTCGGCTCCAAGCCTCGAGCCGCGCGCTCCAGAAGCGCTTCTCCCGAACAAGCCGCGAATTTGACCAAGAATGATGTACTGGAGGCCATTTTCCAGGCGGACCCTGCTAAGGTTAGTTATTAGATTTTACCAAAAAATACATACATACATATAATCACGCCTTTATCCCTAATGGGGTAGGCAGAGCGTGAACGACCAAAACAAAGGTCATTCCGCCACGTCTGACAAAGTTTTGAGGGTTATTTAATAGATTTAAAGGTATATTACTGTAGTGACAGGTTGTCAGCCCATCGCCTACATTGCAATATACTGAAACCCTCGGATCCCTTAGCTGACTTTTACAGCATGCTCGGGAGGAAATGCAGCTGGCACATTCCAAGTTTTTCTCTCGCTCCCAGGCCAGCATGGAAGTTTTACCAAAAATCTTCAAACATATAAAGTACACGGCCGTAAATATAACGTTGGCTAAGTTTGATATTGTAAAGCGCGCTCTCTTTCGCTCTCCTACAACGACTGGCAAACTTGTCTCTTTCGTCGGGTCGATGTGCAATATTAACGGCGTACTCTATTTACGGCTATCATACATACATACATGTAATCACGCCTTTATCCCTAATGGGGTGGGCAGAGCGTAAACGACTTAAACAAAGGTCGTTCCACCACGTCTGACGAAGGTTATTTAAGATAGATTTGTAGGTATATTGTTGTAGTGACAGGTTGTCAGCATATCGCCTAAATTGCAATATAATTATATAATATATATAAAATAAAAATTGCATAATAACCCTCGGATCCCTTAGCTGGTTTTTACAGCATGCCCGGGAGGAAATGCAGCTGGCACATTCCAAGTTTTTCTCTCGTTCCCAGTCCAGTATGGAAGAACGCTACCCTAAGACGAAGTAGCAAAAATGCATTCTACTAGGATGTTGCATTCTACCTACCCTTCAGGGATAAAATAAAAAGCGTGATATAGTATGTTTTATTTTGCAGGTGATATCAGTAGACGACGTGGGGGACACTGGGAAGGGCTCTGACGGGGAGTCCGAGGGGGAGGGGGAGAGGGAGGGCGACGGCAACTTCGCGGACGACTACCCGGACGACTTCTCGGCCGATGTCGACAACTACGACTCGCGCACCGCCTCGCCCGTCTCGCCCGACGACGCGGCCTGGGACGACTCACAGACGTATCCATAGATAGTTATTAGTTCGTTTATAGACATCAAAACAGGTTGTGACTTAAATAATAATAACTAACATTAATCCCATTGTACAACTTAGTGTAACTACAATATTCTAAAATGTAACTACAATCCCATTTGGTTGCAACCACTATCCAAATTGATTGTTACCACAATCTGACTGAACGTAACTACAATCTGACTTAAATTTATTTATTTATTGCAATAAATCTTACATTTACATAAAAATTATAAATAATACATTTCGATCGCCAAAATAGATTTCACATTATTTAACTATAATCGGACTTGCATGCAACTACAATCTTGAATGCAATTACATTCCAACTTGACGGTACGTATAGTCTAATTAAGTCCAACTTCTCAGCCGACGTCGACAACTACGACTCGCGCGCCGCCTCGCTCGTCTCGCCCGACGACGCGGCTTGGGACGACTCACAGACGTATCCATAGATCTGTAATTGATAATAGCTTTCTTACCCACATGGTTTAGTAAACAGTTGTAACTTGAACACTCATTACATATCATATCTGTAACCCGATGATTTGACTTGAATGTAACTTCTATCAGACTTGATTGTAACTACTACAATCCGACTTGAATATAACTACAATATGACTTGAGAGTAACCACAATCTAATATGAATGTAACTACAATCCAACTTGACTTGAATGCAACTACTTGTGATGGGGGAGTGCGACGGCAACATTGCGGACGACTACCCGGATGACTTCTCGGCCGATGTCGACAACTACGACTCACGCACCGCCTCGCCCGTCTCGCCCGACGACGCGGCTTGGGACGACTCACAGACGTATCCATAGATAGTAGTTTTTAGTTCATTTATAGACATCAAAACACGTTGTGACTTAAATTGTCGTTAATAATTATAACTAACATTAATCCCATTGTACAACTTAGTGTAACTACAATATTCTAAAATGTAACTACAATCCTATTTGGTTGCAACTACAATCCAAATTGATTGTTACCACAATCTGACTGAACGTAACTACAATCTGACTTAAATTTAACTATAATCGGGCTTGCATGCAACTACAATCCGACTTGAATGCAATTACATTCCAACTTGACGGTACGTATAGTCTAATTTAGTCCAACTTCTCAGCTGACGTCGACAACTACGTCCCGCGCACCGCCTCGCCCGTCTCGCCCGACGACGCGGCCTGGGACGACTCACTGACATATCCATAGATAGTACGATAGACAGACAACTTTGAAATGGTTATGACTCAAAACGTCATCGTAATGTTATTAAAATCCGACTTGAATGTAGCTACAATCCCACTTGGATGCAACTACAATCTGACTTGAATATAACTACAATACGACTTGAGAGTAACTACAATTCAATATGAATGTAACTACAATCCGACTTGAATGTAACTTCAATCCCACTTGAATAAAACTACAATCAGACTTGAATGCACTTACAATCCAACTTGAATGTTACTTCAATTCCACTTGAATGCAACTACAATCAGACTTGAATGCAACTACAATCAGACTTGAATGCAACTACAATCAGACTTGAATGCAACTACAATCAGACTTGAATGCAACTACATTCCAACTTGAACGTACGTACAGTCCAATTTTGGGGCTTGAACGTGACCGCAAAACGTTCGTACGGAAGTTAAGGCTCCGGCAGCCCAAAGGGAAGAGGGAAGGAACGGCAACTTCGCGGACGACTTCTCAGCTGACGTCGACATCTACAACTCGCGCACCGCCTCGCCCGTCTGATTCACAAACGTATCCATAGATAGTTCTTAGTTCGTTTATAGACATCAAAACAGGTTGTGACTTAAATGTTCATTAATAATAATAACTAAGATTAACCCCATTGTTCAACTTAGTGTAACTACAATACGCTAAAATGTAACTACAATCCAAATTAATTGTTACCACAATCCGACTGAACGTTATTACAATCTGACTTAAAATTAACTACAATCGGACTTGAGTGCAACTACAATCGGACTTGAATGCAATTACATACCAACTTGAACGTACGTACAGTCTAATTTAGTGCAACTTTGCGGACGACTCTCTCGGCCCACGTTGACCGTTGACTACCAACGTACCGCCTCGCCCGTCTCGCCCGACGATGCGGCCTGGAACGACTCACAGACGTAAGTAAAGATATTAGGATATGTATAGACACCTCCGAAATGGTTATGTTCCCATATAAACCGACAACAAACAGATTGTACCTAACTCTAAATGTCACCCATTATTTATCCCACCGAATGTTACTACAATCTGACTTTAATGTAATTACAATCCCACTTAAATACAACTACAATCCGACTTGAATGCAATTACATTCCAACTTCACCGTACGCATAGTCTTAATTTAGTCCTTCTTTAGTCCTTCGCGGCCGACATCGACAACTTCGACTCACGCACCGCCTCGCCCGTCTCGCCCGACGACGCGGTTTGGGACGACTCACAGACATATCTATAGATTGAAGCAAGATACTCGTAGTATATATGTATCCGTATAGAAAAGCCACCTCAGAAATAAAAAAACCTATATAAATCAACAACAAACAGGTTGTAACTCAAAACGTCATTTAAATCCTACCCATTATTTATCCTACCGTAATGTAACTACAACCCCACTTAAATGCAACTACAATCCAACTCACATGTAAATACAATCCAACTGAAAGTAACTACAATCCAAACTCAATGTAACTGTAATCCGACTTGAATGCAACTACAATCTGAATTGAATGTAACTACAATCCGACTAGAGTGTAACTACAATTCAACTATCTATATGTTCCATTGTGAAACGAATTATCAGAACAATTATAATTCAACAGTTATTTTATTAGAAGTATAGCTACACATAGATAGATAAAGCAAAATAGTCCTAACTTCGTTGTGACTTCATAATATAGTTCGTGCAAACCGTATATTATTGTGAATATTTTCATATTTGAAATGTTTTTAATAATAAGATTTGAAGAAATATTTATTTTTATACTCTGAGAAAAGCTAAAAAAAATAATTAATATTTTATGTAATGTGACATTTAAATATTTTATACTCTGTGAAAAGCTAAAAAAAATATTAATATTTTATGTAATGTGATATTAAATGTTTGTATAACAAGAAGTAAATAAAAGTCAAGTTTGAGAACCAGTCATAATTTTATTAACCTAATTTTAATGTGCATGAAATATACAGAATATTGATTTGGTCGCGAGAAATAATAATAATATTGTGAGATAATTTCAGCTGCTTTAGTTAAATTATATTTAATATGATGAAAACTTTAACGCGCGACTAAAACAACACCCCTTATATAAAACATACATTAACAATTTTATTTATTCTCAATATATAAAAGTACAAACACCCTTATATTCGCATCACTTTTATCATAATTTCGTTTGGCATTTCGTTCACAGAACATAATTTTATAACTATAAATGCTAAACAACGCGGTGAAATTAACATTATTGTCATATAAATATAATAACTACGGACTGTAAGGGACAGCGTCCCGCGTCAGTTGTTCAGCGACCTTGTCCCTTACACCCCGTATAAAGTAACACGGTTAGATTTAGATCAACAGCCGTAAACAATGGAAATAGTAGCAGACGTTATTTATGCACATTCAACTCCATAAAAGTATGCATAATAAAGACAAAAACATTGTAAATTACTCCTTACCACGTCGCCATGTAAGATATGACAAACTGTACTGTTTGTCAGCGCGAGAAAACCGAAATATTATACTCCATTCGTTTTTAAGAAATAATTTTAGCCATAACTGTCTCCGTGGTCTAGTGGTTAGAGCCATGGGCTTACGATCCGGAGGTCCTGGGTTCGATTCCCAGGAGGAAAACACAAACATTGCAGGCTGAATCACCTGATTGTCCGAAAAAAAAAAAAGATTCCGTGCTTCGGAGGTCACGTTAAGCGGTCGGTCCCGGTCGCTGTCCTTGATAGTGGTCGTTACTCTAACCATGTCAGAGGCCTATTAGCTGTACTACTAGGCGGTTTGAAAACTCTGACACCAGGGTTCATCGGGTCATTCGACTCGAGAATCCACTCGCTAAGAAGAAGAAGAAGAGCCATACTAAAACGGTTATTTAGTGGCAAAAACTTTTTTTTAAAACGAATGGAATATAATTTTAATTTGCTTGCTTTTCTGGAGTTAACTGTACAAGGTTTATAATTAGTATTTGTTATTATAGATTTTTATGATCGTATTTTTAACGATCACTTGCTATCGATCGTTTTGTGACGCAAAATTAACAGTTTATAATAAAATTAATATATGAGAACCGAAATGCAACGCTACGCATTACCAACCTATAATAATACTAAATCTGAATAATTAGTAATTACAGTACACATAATATTAATAACTGAGATTAATTTACCTCTTCGAATCAAGCATACACGTATTTATACAAAGGAGAGCTGTCATAATTATAACACAAAATATTTATGTAAAATTCGTAGGTATTTTATTTATTACACAAGCATGCATCGTAAATACAAGTTAACTGTAATATTATACTCTTCAATTAAACTTCTTTTACATAAATTTATACAAATCTGTCGATTCTGGCGGCACCATTCCATACAATCAATTTAAAGATAGCTCTATCATTTTCTTAACTTTGACATATGAAATAGATAGCAAATAAAATGTACCTTTCTAAACTGACGAAAGACGTTTAAAATAAAGAATTTTAAGAAGTGATCATTGAGCATAGAACATGCTTTCTTATTTTGCGTCATGTTGAGAAAATAACAGTGCCACCTTAAAATTAGTTAAGGAATAGTGACGCCAGAATCGACAGCAAAAATATAAGGAGTAATTGTATTGCATAAGAAATTTAACACATCAATAAGTATCTTTCATATTCAATATTATTCATATAACATTATTTCAAATTTCCATGTCACATAAATTGTACGAAAAAATATAAACATCTATATTATAGCGAATATTATTCGACAAATAATCCGACTTATATACATAATTTTCAATTAACGTTCTACTAAGAATTATCATTAAAGATATGAATACCTCGCAAATAAATAAAGTACTAGAGGTCAAATTCACGTATTTACCCATAAAACGTTTACATTTATAAAAAAAAATGCCGTGTAGGCAACTGGCAGAGTTTATGTTTTAAGTTATTTTTAAAAAACTATATATTTTAACATACCAGTGGCCCTGAGTTTCTTACATTTTGAACAACATTCATCGAAATATTAAGAATTACAAGAGTAAGTTAAGTTTTGGTATTATACTTTAAATTCATGGATTGAATACGTGAATTTATTAACAACTCGCAAGGCTTAACAAAACGGAGAGTATTTTGTGGGACGTGAAAGTAAACAGGCTAAAAACCAAAAGGGCCCGACACATTATTTTTCCTCAGATTTACCGAAAGTATATTGTGTCTGGGCGCCACCTTATTTTTATGTTTCGCTCTGTGTCACTTGGAAAACGACGAATACTTATCATACAAACGAACGCTAAGTCAAGCGTAGTTCAACGTACGTTGGTTTTAAACATAATATTTCACTATCCAGCTAACTTTACCTTGCTTTATAATTACCTAACATTGGACCACTACGCGTGATGTGACTTCGTGTTGTCTACACATAATCTGTTTCGTTGCGCACTTCACAACGGAGAATAACAAGCATTAATCACAGTGAAGTATGCAACAATGTAATTGAATTTCTTCCATACTGGACTGGGAGTAATAGAAAAGCATAGAATGTGCCAGCTGCATCTCCTCAGCTAAGGGATTCGAGGGTTAGTGTATTGCAATTTTAGGCGATGGGGTGACAACCTGCAATATACATCATAATCATCTGTAATAGCCCTCAAAACTTGTCAGCCGTGGCGGAGCGACCTTTGTTTAGATCGCTTTCGCTCTGCCTACCCCATTAGGGATAAAGGCGTGACTTTATGTATGTATGTAAGTATGCAACACTTGAAGACAAATTGAAGTCTGCTGACGCCCACGCTTGACCTAGTGAACGCGTGTATCCACTAGCGTGTATACTCCCCTGCATTGACACCCTGTATAGGTATATATATAGAGAGTGTTAGAAGCCGAAGCTCACGTTGTGTGTGATGTGTTTGGCGTGCAGCGCCGCGCGCGGGGAGTTGGGGCCCGTCACGCGAAGCCAGGTCGACATCTGAAAGGAAATATTTGTTATTTATTTATTTATTCATATACAATTAATATTGTGTTCGAATTTTACATGTCAATTAAATTGTCACTAGAAAAGTAATATATATTTAGAAAATAATATAACTATAACCATTAAATTGAGCATTAATTTATAATAAAAATAAGTACATGTCACAATAAATTAATTATTAATTATTGCTGTGAGACGGTGAACAATAAACTAAAGAGCCCGATGGTGTAGTGGATAGGGCCGCTGCCTCCTGAGCGGGAGGTCGTGGTTCGAATCCCACCACGTACCAATGTGTTTTTTGAATTTCTTATGTACGTTTGTTCGGCGCTTTTTCCGTGCTTCAGAAGGCACGTTAAGCCGTTGGTCCGGGTTAATATCGTTTAATACGGTAGATATTAGTCGTTAAGCCATGTCAGACGCCAGTGCTAAGCATTGGCGGCTTGAAAACTCTGGTCCGGGTTAATATCGTTTAATACGGTAGATATTAGTCGTTAAGCCATGACAGACGCCAGTGCTAAGCATTGCCGGCTTGAAAACTCTGGTCCGGGTATGTCGTTTAATACGGTAGATATTAGTCGTTAAGCCATGTCAGACGCCAGTGTTAAGCATTGGTGGCTTGAAAACTCTGACCTAATCTAGGGTATGGTTTCCCTTCTTGGTTGCAGAGGTCAGATGACAGTGGCTCTGTGTAAAAACCAGTACTCTCGTTCAATCCAATAGATTAGGTAGCCGACCCCGTGAGGTACGGGATAAGGCTAGGAAGATGATGAGTCGGTGAACAATAAACTACTACCGCGGTGGGATGACCTCGATGCGTGTTGCGAGGATTTCTGGGAGATTGCCCAGGATCATAAGAGGTGAAGTGGTGGTAACCGCTAAGGTTAAGAGCGTTGGGCCGGTTTTCCAAAGAACCGCGTCAAATCCCGTCAGCGGTCGAATTTTTGATTTGTTAGCTTCCATGCTGGACTGGGAGCGATAGAAGAACCTAGAATGTGCCAGCTGCATCTCCTCGCGGGCATGCTGTTAAAACCAGCTTAGGGATTCGAGGGTATATTCTAATTTAGGCGATGGGCTGACAACCTGTCACTACAGCAATATCCAGTTCTATCTGAAACAACCCTCAAAACTTGTCAGACGTGGCGGAACGACCTTTGTTTGGGTTGTTCACGCTCTGCCTACCCCATTAGGGATACAGGCGTGATAGTATGTATGTATTTCTAATAGAGTTATATAGTTCTCGAAACTGTGGTGGACCGCGATGTGGGGCGCTGTCTAATTCCGTGGAAATATGGCGCAATTCATTTTGGGGCGCTGCGTAGGTGGAAGATGGAGAGTATTTGTAGTCAGCACTTGAGACAGACATCGAGTTTAAGTTCGTATCAGAACTGTCATTTCAGTACATTATGAACTATCAAATCCATACTTAATAATGCCCGGGGGTTGAGGGGGCTGAGGGCCACACGAGACAGTGTACCTGCAGCGGCACGGAGCTCCTGCTGCAGCCGTCCCGACTGTCCTTGTGCGGCGTGGAGGAGCGCGGCCTGCTGCGGGCGCGCGCCGGGGAGCCGGGCGTGCCGGGGGGGGGGGGGGGGGGGGCTGGGCTGAGGGCCACACGAGACAGTGTACCTGCAGCGGCACGGCGCTCCTGCTGCAGCCGTCCCGACTGTCCTTGTGCGGCGTGGAGGAGCGCGGCCTGCTGCGGGCGCGCGCCAGGGAGCCGGGCGTGCCGGGGGGGGGCTGAGGGCCACACGAGACAGTGTACCTGCAGCGGCACGGCGCTCCTGCTGCAGCCGTCCCGACTGTCCTTGTGCGGCGTGGAGGAGCGCGGCCTGCTGCGGGCGCGCGCCGGGGAGCCGGGCGTGCCGGGGGGGGGGGGGGGAGGGGGCTGGGCTGAGGGCCACACGAGACAGTGTACCTGCAGCGGCACGGCGCTCCTGCTGCAGCCGTCCCGACTGTCCTTGTGCGGCGTGGAGGAGCGCGGCCTGCTGCGGGCGCGCGCCGGGGAGCCGGGCGTGCCGGGGGGGGGGGGGGGGGGGGGGGCTGGGCTGAGGGCCACACGAGACAGTGTACCTGCAGCGGCACGGCGCTCCTGCTGCAGCCGTCCCGACTGTCCTTGTGCGGCGTGGAGGAGCGCGGCCTGCTGCGGGCGCGCGCCAGGGAGCCGGGCGTGCCGGGGGGGGGGCTGAGGGCCACACGAGACAGTGTACCTGCAGCGGCACGGCGCTCCTGCTGCAGCCGTCCCGACTGTCCTTGTGCGGCGTGGAGGAGCGCGGCCTGCTGCGGGCGCGCGCCGGGGAGCCGGGCGTGCCGGGGGGGGGGCTGAGGGCCACACGAGACAGTGTACCTGCAGCGGCACGGCGCTCCTGCTGCAGCCGTCCCGACTGTCCTTGTGCGGCGTGGAGGAGCGCGGCCTGCTGCGGGCGCGCGCCGGGGAGCCGGGCGTGCCGGGGGCTGAGGGGGTTGAGGGCCACACGCAGGCGGGACTCTCGTCCGGACTCGGCGCTGGCACCCATCTGGGGAATAACCAGACATTACATACATATAATCACGCTTTTATCCCTGCTTCGTGCTTATACGTGCTACGGGCACGTTAAGCCGTTGGTCCCGGTTAATATAGTTTAATACCGTAGGTGCATATAATCACGCCTTTATCCCTAATGGGGTAGGCAGAGCGTAAACGACCTAAGCAAAGGTCGTTCCGCCACGTCTGACAAGTTTTGAGGATTATTACAGATGATCATGACGTATATTGCTTTAGTGACAGGTTGTCAGCCCATCGCCCAAAATTGCAGTATACTATAACACTCGAATCGATTGGCTGGTTTTTACAGCATGCTCTGGAGGTGATGCAGCTGGCTCATTCTATGTTTTTCCATCACTCCCAGTCCAGCATGTATATGCATACCGTAGATATTAGTCGTTAAGCCATATCAGAGGCCAGTGCTAAGCATTGGCGGATTGAAAACTCTGACCTAATCTAGGATTGGGTCTGGTTTCCCTTCTGGGTTGCGGAGGTCAGATAGCAGTCGCTGTGTAAAAACCAGCACCCTTGTTAAATCCCCTAGATTAGAAAGCCGACCCCGTGAGATAGGGAATAAGGCAGAGCTAATGGGGTAGGCAGAGCGTAAACGACCTAAACAAAGGTTGTTCCGCCACGGCTGTCAATATTTTGAAGGTTATTTAAGATAGATTTGTAGGTAAATTGCTGTAATGACAGGTTGTCAGCCCATCGCCTATATCACAATATACTGAAACCCTTGGATCCCTTCACTGGTTATTACAGGATGCCCGGGAGGAAATGCATCTGACACATTCTATGTTTTTCTCTCGCTCCCAGGCCAGCATGGAAGAAATTGTAGTGAATAAAAGGGCGTTTTGTGGTCACAGGTTCAAGCCCTGCGGTCTGTATTACTTATATTCAACAAGACCAGAAAGGGTTTTTTTATTACTGTGTTCTACACGCAATAGCTCATTTGGTTTCAGTTGCGAAACACATCACCAAAGACGTCGATTCAAATCTTATTCTGTCATGTAGCAAAAAATATGGACTCCAGAAACCTGCCAAGTGGAGTAAACGAAACCAGAAAGCGGACTCTCAGCACAAGGCGGGAATACGAGGACACAAGGTCTCTCTCTCCTTGGCAATTATTATTCCCATAACTGCCTCCGTGGTCTAGTGGCTAGTGCCATGGACTCCCGATCCGGAGGTCCTGGATTCGATTCCCGGGGGGGAAACACAAAGTTGATATTTGAGAATTTATCACTTTGTGAATTTTTCTCCAGTTTGGTTAGGACATTGCAGGCTGAATCACCTGATTGTCCGAAAATAAAAAGATTTCGTGGTGATTCAGAGTGCACGTTAAGCCGTCGGTCCCGGTCGCTGTCTTTGATAGTGGTCGTTACTCAAACCATGTCAGAGGCCTGATAGTTGTGCTACTAGGCGGTTTCAAAACCCTGACACCAGGGTTCATCGGGTCCGTAGACTCAATACCCACTCGACAGAAGAAGAAGATTATTCCCATCTGATGGTGTGGTCTGCATCCTCGTTTTTTTTTTCACTTCGTTCTATTTGACGTGTCTAACTCCGTAACTCCGCAGGAACCAAGATCTTTTCGGACCACATCTAACCATCAGGAGTCGTATTTTTGAACCGCTCGTATCCGAATTCGCATACGAAAAAGCAACATTCATACGAAATCCCAAAATCACTATTTTTCAATAACTACTATTTATTAATAAACGTATGCGACTCTGCAACGAGTGGTCCAAACCGCTCATTTTCTTTTCTACTTCTCGAAACCTAAGTAGCCTATGACCATGACAGTGACACAGGCAATCATTTGACAATTTACTTGAATTTACGTTTCGTTTCTCTGCGATTCATTTCCGGTTCATCAAATCAACGATTTTTGTTAGTGATAGTTGTGGTATAGTAGGTAACAATTGAAGCGGTAGAAATCTGTGTTGCCAATGAAGTCCCATTTCATTGGCAACACAGATTTCTACCGCTTCAAAAATACGTAAAATGTGTGTGTTAGATTTTGATTTCGTACACGAATGATTTTCGTGTGCGTTTTCAGTTTTTGTACGATCATACATACATACATACATATAATCACGCCTTTATCCCTAATGGGGTAGGCAGAGCATAAACGTCAAAGGTCGTTCCGCCACATCTGACAAGGTTTGAGGGTTATTCAAGATGGATTTGTACGTATATTGCTGTAGTGACAGGTTGTCAGCCCATCGCCTACATTGCAATATACTGAAACCCTCGGATCCCTTAGCTGACTTTTACAACATAACCGGGAGGAAATGCAGCTGGCACATTTTATGTTTTTCTCTCGCTCCCAGGCCCGCATGGAAGTTTGTACGATCGGTTCAGAAATAAGACTCCTGGTCTTCAGTCTTCCTCCTTCGGACCCCCTGGACGTTGAGATTGGCCACTGTGTTTCCGCTGTAAGGCACAAGGTAAGGAAAGCAAAAGAGTGGATAGAGCGGGCGACGAGTGAACACAAGGCGGATAGTTTTAAGAACTTGTAAAAGAGAATAAAGAAGACAAGCTGTATCTCCTCTACCTAAAGGTTGTCTAGAAGAGATCGCTTCCAGCGATAAGACCGCCTTTGTGCACATTAATTTAAGTTTATTTTTGTGTTTCTTGTTTTTTGTGTACAATAAAGTGTTTTTACTTACTTTTATTTGCTACGCACGCCCCTGATACATACATATAATCACGCCTTTATCCGTAATGGGGTAGACAGAGCTTAAACGACGTAAACAAAGGTCGTCCCGCCACGTCTGACAAACTTTTATTTAATTTTTATTCTACTTATTTAAGATAGATTTGTAGGTATATTGCTGTTGTGACAGGTTGTCAGTCCATCGCCTAAATTACAATATACTGAAACCCTCGGATCCCTACAAGAAAAAGCGGTACTAACTTGTCTCGTTCCGTCGGGCTGTACAGCGCGATGGTGTGCCTCCAACGGAACACATTCGGGAACTGGTCCGCGTTGATACTGCTGTCTCGTAAGGCTTCAAACACAAGCCGGTCCATCTTACTCGGCTCCTCACTGCAAACATACATACATACATATAATCACGCCTATATCCCTAATGGGGTAGGCAGAGCGTAACCGACCTAAACAAAGGCCGTTCCGCCGCGTCTGACAAAGTCTTGAGAGCCATTCAAGAAAGATTTGTACGTATATTGCTGTAGTGACAGGTTGTCAGCCCATCGCCTAAATTACAATATACTGACACCCTCAGATCCCTTAGCTGGTTTTTACAGCACGCCCGGCAAGAAATGCAGCTGGCACATTCTGTGTTTTTCTCGCACTCCCAGTCCAGCATGGAAGATAAACACTGCAAACATAGTTTCCATATAACATCATCATCGTCTTCAGCCCATAAGTACCCATTACAGGTTGTAAGTCTCTTCTGCTAGTTTAGCTTAGCATAAAATTAACGTTTAGGATAGTCATATGTTATATTTTTTATCTACCCTCATATAGTAATGTTCGAATTATATATAAACTTCTAAACGAATTTATAATAGCATACTTTTTAAACAGAATGATGAAAAAATTAAAAAGTTTACTTTTTGTTGCATCTTAGTTTACTTTCATTGCACCTGCCCTAGCAAATTCTAACAAAGATGCAACGAAAAGTAAAATTTATTAGCTGGAAGCAAGGAAAGATAAAAATCACACAGCAAATACCAAAAAATCCCGATTCCAAGCCAAAAATCTGTAAAATTATAATAATCTATGGTAACGGCGCATGCGCGGTGACGGTGCTGGCTCTGACTCGCTGTCCGTGTCCGCGTGCTCGGACGCCGCGTGTGTGGGACACTGTCCCTTACCCCCGGTGTGTGCACTGACCCGTATATGAATGGTTCTGCCAGCGCGCGGTCGCTAGCGTCCTGCATGTGTCCCGGCTCCGACTCGCTGTCCGTGTCCGCGTGCTCGGACGCCGCGTGTGTGGGACACTGTCCCTTACCCCCGGTGTGTGCACTGACCCGTATATGAATGGTTCTGCCAGCGCGCGGTCGCTAGCGTCCTGCATGTGTCCCGGCTCCGACTCGCTGTCCGTGTCCGCGTGCTCGGACGCCGCGTGTGTGGGACACTGTCCCTTACCCCCGGTGTGTGCACTGACCCGTATATGAATGGTTCTGCCAGCGCGCGGTCGCTAGCGTCCTGCATGTGTCCCGGCTCCGACTCGCTGTCCGTGTCCGCGTGCTCGGACGCCGCGTGTGTGGGACACTGTCCCTTACCCCCGGTGTGTGCACTGACCCGTATATGAATGGTTCTGCCAGCGCGCGGTCGCTAGCGTCCTGCATGTGTCCCGGCTCCGACTCGCTGTCCGTGTCCGCGTGCTCGGACGCCGCGTGTGTGGGACACTGTCCCTTACCCCCGGTGTGTGCACTGACCCGTATATGAATGGTTCTGCCAGCGCGCGGTCGCTAGCGTCCTGCATGTGTCCCGGCTCCGACTCGCTGTCCGTGTCCGCGTGCTCGGACGCCGCGTGTGTGGGACACTGTCCCTTACCCCCGGTGTGTGCACTGACCCGTATATGAATGGTTCTGCCAGCGCGCGGTCGCTAGCGTCCTGCATGTGTCCCGGCTCCGACTCGCTGTCCGTGTCCGCGTGCTCGGACGCCGCGTGTGTGGGACACTGTCCCTTACCCCCGGTGTGTGCACTGAACCGTATATGAATGGTTCTGCCAGCGCGCGGTCGCTAGCGTCCTGCATGTGTCCCGGCTCCGACTCGCTGTCCGTGTCCGCGTGCTCGGACGCCGCGTGTGTGGGACACTGTCCCTTACCCCCGGTGTGTGCACTGACCCGTATATGAATGGTTCTGCCAGCGCGCGGTCGCTAGCGTCCTGCATGTGTCCCGGCTCCGACTCGCTGTCCGTGTCCGCGTGCTCGGACGCCGCGTGTGTGGGACACTGTCCCTTACCCCCGGTGTGTGCACTGACCCGTATAAGAATGGTTCTGCCAGCGCGCGGTCGCTAGCGTCCTGCATGTGTCCCGGCTCCGACTCGCTGTCCGTGTCCGCGTGCTCGGACGCCGCGTGTGTGGGACACTGTCCCTTACCCCCGGTGTGTGCACTGACCCGTATATGAATGGTTCTGCCAGCGCGCGGTCGCTAGCGTCCTGCATGTGTCCCGGCTCCGACTCGCTGTCCGTGTCCGCGTGCTCGGACGCCGCGTGTGTGGGACACTGTCCCTTACCCCCGGTGTGTGCACTGACCCGTATATGAATGGTTCTGCCAGCGCGCGGTCGCTAGCGTCCTGCATGTGTCCCGGCTCCGACTCGCTGTCCGTGTCCGCGTGCTCGGACGCCGCGTGTGTGGGACACTGTCCCTTACCCCCGGTGTGTGCACTGACCCGTATATGAATGGTTCTGCCAGCGCGCGGTCGCTAGCGTCCTGCATGTGTCCCGGCTCCGACTCGCTGTCCGTGTCCGCGTGCTCGGACGCCGTGTGGTACGCGTCCTCGTCGGATCCCGACGCGGGGGAGTCGTCTGAAGATATCTGTAAATAGGCGAACGCCATATAAAGTCGTGTTATTTTGTGTTGAATTGGGTTATTTTGCGTTGAAACGTGGTGTTTTGAGTTGAATTGTGTTGAGTCGTGTAATTTAACGTTGAGTCGTGTTATTTTGTCTCTAATAATAAATAATTTAGTGTCGAGTCAGGGTCAAAGCCTACCTCTGCGTCGACGACCCTGCACTTGGCGACGTCGACGGTGACGGTGATGGGCGCGCTGTCGCCGGCCGGAGAGTTCACGCTGACGGGCCGCGCCGCCACGCTCTGCTGTGTGTTGCCGTCACCTGGACACAAACAACTTTATTTAACTCTGAATATTCAACTAGTACTACCTTCCAGACGATGACAATAAAAACGAATAAATAAGTAAATAAATGAAGGTAAAGAAATTATTATTAAAAATTTAATTATAATAAAATGCATGCTAACCATATATTGAAATTAATAAAAAATGCTATATCTATTATAATAATTAATAAAATAAATCAAATATGTAATAAGCAATTAATTAAGTTAATTGTTTGCACGATTGAATTGTAATTTACGATATGTAAGGAATCAAATAAAAAGCTTTAGTATTATTATTTATTATTATTATTACTACCTTCCATGCTGGAGTGAAAGCGAAAGAAAAACATAGAATGTGCCAGCTGCATTTCCTCCCGGGCGTGCTGTCAAAACCAGCTAAGGGATCCGAGGGTTTCAGTATATTGCGGTTGGCGTCGCCAACTATTGGATATCGACTGTGTGGCTTTTGCCATTGATACGAAAAGAAGAAGTATATTGCAATTTAGGCGATGCGCTGACAACCTGTCACTACAACGAAATACCTACAAATCTATCCCAAATAACCCTCAACACTGTGTCAGGCGTGGCGGAACGACCTTGTTTCCCCGTTAGGGATAAAACCGTGATTATATGTATGTATGTATTCAACTAGTAACGCCTTGCTTCCATGCTGGACTAGAAGCAATAAAAAAAACCGGCTGCAAATCTTCCTGTAGAAGTCAGTAGAGGGAAACGAAGATTTTAGTGCATTGCAATTCAGGCAATTAGCAGACCATCTATCACAATAGCAATACATAGTTTGTTTTTTCTATAATGGCCCTCAATACTTGTCTGGCGTGGCGGCAACATCTTTTTATGAGGTTATGAATTATTGTAAAATCTATGCTAAATACGAAAGCATTTCAACTCTTAATTTTACTCTGTATGCCCCGATCTGTACTGGCTTCAATTCAGACTCTACTCGACTTAAAATCGAGACCAATTCAGTTAGCCGACCCAAAATGTTCGTCAATTTTCTTCTTAGCGAGTGGATTCTCGAGTCGAATGACCCGATGAGCCGTGGTGTCAGAGTTTTTAAACCGCCTAGTAGCACAGCTAATAGGCCTCTGACATGGTTTGAGTAACGACCACTATCAAAGACAGCGACCGGGACCTACGGCTTAAAGTGTCCTCCGAAGCACGGAATGTTCGACAATGAACTAAATTAATTTGCTGTTTGTAGTAAATTGAAACAGTTACATGCACTGAAATATTACTCACCAATGTCATGGTCAAATGTCAGTCTTCGTATGAAGCTCTCGCCCTTCGGACTAGTGGAGAGTATGGACCAGTTCTTCCTGAAACTCGAGCTCTTCTTGTTATTTCTCTCGAACACTTCAATCTTCCAGTCACATCTGCACTTGGCCGCTTTATCCCAAATCTCTGCGCATTCGTTCTCTGATATCGCGGGCGGTTTTGTGACCTCTGTCTCTGTCAATTCCTCGCATATGAAGCTCGCTAAGCACCGGACGTGTGCGTCGATGACGTGGCTCAGTCTGAGCCTGTTGGGTGCGCGCGCGCAGGCCGGTTTCCTTTCATCGTCTGAACTAAATATGTCGTCGTTCGGACAACGCAGTTTTATTAGAAACTCCACTAAATTATTTATATCGTCAAGATCTTTAGTCTGTTGTTTCAGTTTGTAGACGACTAGTTGAGCTAGGCGGGAGTGAATGAGCGCGAAATCTATCTTTTGAAATCTTTCATCGTCCATATAAGTGTATATCGTGTGTTGTAAATGTTTCGCTTCCGATTTGAGCGACTCGCCTGCAACTTCCGGTTCGGCTGTTAATGAAAATATTAGCGCATCGGCTATTCTTTTAGCGAACACTTGACAAGTTCTTTCTATACACAATAGCTGACTGACCGTGTGGTTTATCGTCGGCGGAGAATCGCCATTGCTTAATTTCTTAATACTAGGCTGTCTACACAACCTCTGTCTTATCGGATCGGTTTTTCTCCAATGGGAAGGCCGGTCGGTGATTTTGCAGGTTTTTAAAGCTACGCATAATTCAGACATGGGGCTCAGAACGCTGTCGTTTGTAGGGCTTTGTGATAGATTCATGCTGAGTCTAGAGAGAGATAGTTCTGTGGGGGAATGTTGTGCTTCGACGCAACTGTCGCTGTAGGCGAAGGAACACGCGCTTTCGTATTTCGCCTTCAAATAGTTTTCTAGTAGTGTGAGCCCTTCCGTTGTGCGCAAGTCCGTGAATGTGTCGAGGAACGGCCAGTACTCCTTCCAACCGACTTTCATTTCATTCGCCAGTGTCCTGTAAAAGATAAATAGTTGTAGATTTGGTACAGTCATTATTAAAATGAGAAAGAAGAAAACAATCTTATTATGAAAAAATTGTCTCGGGCAGGACTTGAAATTGCAGCCATTGGAAAACTGTACTAGCGCTCTGTCAATTTACTTTTCCAATATACAAAATAAAATAGCACTGTGCGGGCAAAAATCTTCCAAAATACGTAAAAAGTCGCCATATTGTTTCTAGGCGAAATTTTCCTACAGGGCTATCTCTCGGATAGTTTGTGAACTTGTTAGGTAAATGCTTGCTCTTGTGACGCATAGATGTCTTCACTGACTTACTTTTGTTTTTATACATTATATTTCTATTAGATTTTTCTAGTGACATATAGATGTCACCACCAACTTACCTCTGTTCTTTCTATATTCTTTCAAGTTGTGATGTGATTAACTCACCTTCCAACAGACTCGAATCCCTTGCTCATCTCTTTCAGTCTAAACGTAGCCGGCGCTACCCTGCCCAGCTTCCCTGGTGTGGAAGCCATGTTGTTTCTGGGCGGTGTCTTCCACCGTCTCCTGAACTGCTCAGCATCATCGGCTGGCATGGGTCTGGCGAACGTTGTAAGAGATACACGCAACCTCTATTGAACACTTATACCACGTATAAGAGCTTATGATGTCAGGTAACAGCGCCATCTCTCGGATACTTAGTGAACTTGTTAGGTAAATGCTTGCTCTTCACTGACTTACTTTTGTTTTTCAAGTTGTGTTTAACTCACCTTCCAACAGACTCGAATCCCTTGCTCATCTCTTTCAGTCTAAACGTAGCCGGCGCTACCCTGCCCAGCTTCCCTGGTGTGGAAGCCATGTTGTTTCTGGGCGGTGTCTTCCACCGTCTCCTGAACTGCTCAGCATCATCGGCGTGCATGGGTCTGGCGAACGTAGTAAGAAATACACGCTACCTCTATTGAACACTCTTATACCATGTATAAGAGCTTATGATGTCAGGTAACAGCGCCATCTCTCGGATACTTAGTGAACTTGTTAGGTAAATGCTTGCTCTTCACTGACTTACTTTTGTTTTTTAAGTTGTTTTTAACTCACCTTCCAACAGACTCGAATCCCTTGCTCATCTCCTTCAGCCTAAACGTAGCCGGCGCTACCCTGCCCAGCTTCCCTGGTGTGGAAGCCATGTTGTTTCTGGGCGGTGTCTTCCACCGTCTCCTGAACTGCTCAGCATCATCAGCGTGCATGGGGCCGGCGAAGGCGCGGATCTCGTAGCGGGGACTGAGCGGGTCGCAGTTTATTTCCTGAGGATAAAGGTGAGTGTTTAGACGACCCGAACAGCCTAGTTGGCAGTGTATCTGCCTGCTCACAGAGGGTCCCGGGTTCAATTCCCGGTCGGGCAGACATTTAAATGATGAATGTAAATGTCTGTTTCTGGGTCTGGGCGTTCTTTGTGGTTGTTTCTCTGTATGTCCATGGCACCCCGATACAGGGAATCCTAGTGGGGGCTATGTGTGTGAACGTGCTTTTTTTTAGTTGCAAAGCGTGAACATACATTTTCAGTCGTGCATACATACATATTAACACGCTTTTATCTCTAATTGGGTAGACAGAGCATAAACGACCTAAACAAAGGTCGTTCTGCCACGTTTGACTAAGTTTTTAAGGGGTTATTTAAGATAGATTTGTAGGTATATTGCTTTAGTGACAGGTTGTCAGCCTATCGCCTAAATTGCAATATACTAAAACCCTCGAATCCCTTAGCTGGTTTTTACAGCATGCCCGGGAGGCAATGCAGCTAGCACATTCTATGTTTTTCTTTCGCTCCCAGTCCAGCATGGAAGAATTTCATTCGTACGAGTATTGTGTTTTATTAGTAAAATAGCGTTAGCAATGGTGTCTATTTGAACACGTATACAACATAACTAAAATAAGTCCATGCCTGTCATTTTCTATCATAAGAAAATAGAAAGGGACAGCAGTATAGACGGACTTATTATGATTCTGTCAATTCCAGAATGAGTTTTTTAATAAATAAAGTCTAAATAAATAAAGTCACTGTCCACGATCAAATAAGATATTTTTTTAAATGCTAGTAAACTATCAAACGGTGCTTTTTAAGAATAGTAGTGGGAAATTTTGAGCCTGATTTCAGCCATTTTGAACTGATATAGTAATACTAGGGGTCGTATTTAAAAAGCGATATCAAACTTGAGAGCAGTATTAAGTATGGATTTGACAGGCCAGATTGTACTGAAATGACATTTCTGATACGAACTCAAACTCGCTGTCACCAATGTGAGCTGGTTACAAATACGGCCCTAGGACTCACCGGTGGCTGTGAGAGCGTGAAGGGTCGTCCTATAGTGGGCGCCCCGCTGTCATCTTCACTGTGCAATACGGGTACATAGAACCGCTCGTCCAACATGGCCGCTATACCAGACTGACCAGTGTAGTTGAGCTATAGCCTACATGACACTCACCGGTGGCTGTGAGGGCGTGAAGGGTCGTCCTATAGTGGGCGCCCCGCTGTCATCTTCACTGTGCAATACGGGTACATAGAACCGCTCGTCCAACATGGCCGCTATACCAGACTGACCAGTGTAGTTGAGCTATAGCCTACATGACACTCACCGGTGGCTGTGAGGGCGTGAAGGGTCGTCCTATAGTGGGCGCCCCGCTGTCATCTTCACTGTGCAGTACGGGTACATAGAACCGCTCGTCCAACATGGCCGCTATACCAGACTGACCAGTGTAGTTGAGCTATAGCCTACATGACACTCACCGGTGGCTGTGAGAGCGTGAAGGGTCGTCCTATAGTGGGCGCCCCGCTGTCATCTTCACTGTGCAATACGGGTACATAGAACCGCTCGTCCAACATGGCCGCTATACCAGACTGACCAGTGTAGTTGAGCTATAGCCTACATGACACTCACCGGTGGCTGTGAGGGCGTGAAGGGTCGTCCTATAGTGGGCGCCCCGCTGTCATCTTCACTGTGCAATACGGGTACATAGAACCGCTCGTCCAACATGGCCGCTATACCAGACTGACCAGTGTAGTTGAGCTATAGCCTACATGACACTCACCGGTGGCTGTGAGGGCGTGAAGGGTCGTCCTATAGTGGGCGCCCCGCTGTCATCTTCACTGTGCAATACGGGTACATAGAACCGCTCGTCCAACATGGCCGCTATACCAGACTGACCAGTGTAGTTGAGCTATAGCCTACATGACACTCACCGGTGGCTGTGAGGGCGTGAAGGGTCGTCCTATAGTGGGCGCCCCGCTGTCATCTTCACTGTGCAGTACGGGTACATAGAACCGCTCGTCCAACATGGCCGCTATACCAGACTGACCAGTGTAGTTGAGCTATAGCCTACATGACACTCACCGGTGGCTGTGAGAGCGTGAAGGGTCGTCCTATAGTGGGCGCCCCGCTGTCATCTTCACTGTGCAATACGGGTACATAGAACCGCTCGTCCAACATGGCCGCTATACCAGACTGACCAGTGTAGTTGAGCTATAGCCTACATGACACTCACCGGTGGCTGTGAGGGCGTGAAGGGTCGTCCTATAGTGGGCGCCCCGCTGTCATCTTCACTGTGCAGTACGGGTACATAGAACCGCTCGTCCAACATGGCCGCTATACCAGACTGACCAGTGTAGTTGAGCTATAGCCTACATGACACTCACCGGTGGCTGTGAGGGCGTGAAGGGTCGGCCTATAGTGGGCGCCCCGCTGTCATCTTCACTGTGCAGTACGGGTACATAGAACCGCTCGTCCAACATGGCCGCTATACCAGACTGACCAGTGTAGTTGACCTATATCCTACATGACACTCACCGGTGGCTGTGAGGGCGTGAAGGGTCGTCCTATAGTGGGCGCCCCGCTGTCATCTTCACTGTGCAGTACGGGTACATAGAACCGCTCGTCCAACATGGCCGCTATACGGCGAGCTGTCTCCGGGCACGCATTAGCGGCACGCTTGCAGATCACCTGGAATGAAAACAAGCTTCATTTAATTTAATTATAAGGAGAGAGGTCTTTGCTCAGCAGTGGGATACTTACGGCTATATAAGATAAGCAAAGGCAAAGATGACATTTAAGTGGTATAATTTTTAATTCCTAATTTACTATAGCATAATGGAGCCCGATGGTGTAGTGGATAGGGCCGCTGCCTCCTGAGCGGGAGGTCGTGGTTCGAATCCCACCACGTACCAATGTGTTTTTCGGTTTTCGAATTTCATATGTACGTTTATTCGGTGCTTTTTCCGTGCTTCGGAAGCCGTTCTTAAGCCGTTGGTCCCGGTTAATATCGTTTATTACCGTAGATATTAGTCGTTAAGCCATATCAGAGGCCAGTGCTAAGCATCGGCGGCTTGAAAACTCTGACCTAATCTAGGATTGGGTCTGGTGTCCCTTCCGGGTTGCGGAGGTCAGATGGCAGTCGCTCTGTGTAAAAACCAGTAAGTACCCTTGTTCAATCCCCTGCATTAGGTAGCCGACCCCGTGATATACGGGATAAGGCTAGGGAGATGATGATGATGACTATAGTATAATGAGTTTCGCATAACTTTATTAGCATAATGAAACTTTTACATAATTATATTTTGGAATACTGTATTGCAGTGGCGAGGGGTGCAATGTTATCGAGGGTAAGCCAAAGCAAGAAATACATTCAAGTACTTTATAGTTTCAACGTAATTCCGAATTTGGTGAAGGTGGAATTCTTGAAAGGTTAGCCGACGGGAATCGGCTTCAATGGACCCTTCGCCACTGCTGTATTGTAAGTATAACAATATGTTGTACTATATTGTAGTCGCATAACAAGCATTAGACATTTTATTTATTTTACTAATACAGTGGTTACTAATACTTCCATGCTGGACTGGGAGCGAGGGAAAAACATAGAATGTGCCAGCTGCATTTCCTCGCGGGCATGCTGTAAAAATCAGCTAAGGGATCCGAGGGTTTCAGTATACTGTAATTTAGACGATGGGCTGACAACCTGTCACTACAGCAATATACCTACAAATCTATCTTAAATAACCCTTAAGTCTTTGTCAGACGTGGCGGAACGACCTTTGTTGAGGTCGTTTACGCTCTGCCTACCCCATTAGGGATAAAGGTGTGACTATATATGTATGTATGTATATTGTGCAGGACTAATTTGTAGTCACATAACAAGCATTAGGCATTTTATTTATTTACTAATACAGTGGTACAAATTAGGTGAGTTTACTCTATGAAAATTAAATCTTGAATCTAAGAACAGACAAAAAGTATCATATTCAATTATATTTTTTTAGACTCGTTCGTTACAGCAGTGCACCCCTAAGCCGCGATCATACAAATTGCCTGGACATTTTGTATGGAAAATTATCCCTACGTTGCGTTCAGTCCACTTTCCCGATCAGTCTACTTGTTCAAACGCTGTACTTTCACCATCAGTCTATTGCTTTTACTTCTTGAAAGAATTTCTCGGTGCAAGTTGTTCAGTGTCATTGACTGAGCAACCCCTATCAATTTGCGGAACGCTGTCCCTTACACCCGGTATATCTTTTATTTACCCGGTCGTTACTCACACCATGTCAGAGGCCTGAGTTTTAGTTGTGTTACTAGTCGGTTTAAAAACTCTGACACCAGGGTTCATCGGGTCGATAGACTCGATACCCACTCGACAGAAGAAGAATCTTTTACTTTTGTGATAATGATAAAGCAAGTAGTGCTTCGGAAGGCACGTTAAGCCGTTGGTCCCGGTTAATATCGTTTAATACGGTAGATATTAGTCGTTAAGCTATATCAGAGTGCTAAGCCAGTGCTAAGCATTGGCGGCTTGAAAACTCTGACCTAATCTAGGATTGGGTCTGGTTTCCCTTTTGGATTGCGGAGGTCAGATGGCAGTCGGTCTGTTTAAAAACCAGTACCGTCGTTTAATCCCCTAGATTAGGAACCCGACCCCGTGAGATACGGGATAAGGCTAGGGAGATGAATGATAAAGCAAGTACTGCCTCCGTGGTCTAGTGGCTAGTGCCATGGACTCCCGATCCGGAGGTCCTGGGTTCGATTCCCAGGGGGGAAACACAAAGTTGATATTTGAGAATTTATCACTTTGTGACTTTTTCCCCAGTTTGGTTAGGACATTGCAGGCTGAATCACCTGATTGTCCGAAAAAGAAAAAGATTTCGTGCTTCGGAGGGCATGTTAAGCCGTCGGTCCCGGTCGCTGTCTTTGAAAGTGATCGTTACTCAAACCATGTCAGAGGCCTGATAGTTGTGCTACTAGGCGGTTTAAAAAAACTCTGACACCAGGGTTCATCGGGTCTATAGACTCGATACCCACTCGACAGAAGAAGAAGAAGAAGTACTGACATCTCTCGGCGTCTCGCCGTACTTGTTGGTGGCCAGCTTGTCGCACTGGCGGAACGACGTGATGACGTCGACGGCCGCCTCCGCGCCGAACTTGGCCGCGAAATGCAGCGGCGTCTCGTTCATCGCCTTGTCTGGCGTGTTGAGGTAGCGGTCCACTAGGATCTCTGCGAACTCCTGGAAACGTAAAACATTAATGTAATGAGAAAAAAACAAAAAGGATAGATTACACCAAAGAAAAGATTCAAAGATTTAAAGATTCTAAAGTCTACACACATGCCAGCTTCCATGCTGGACTGGGAGCGACAGAATAACGTAGAATGTGCCAGCCGCATTTCCTCCCGGGCATGCTGTAAAAACCAGCTAAGGGATTCGAGGGTATATTGTAATTTAGGCGATGGGCTGACAACCTGTCACTACAGCAATATCCAGTTCTATCTCAAACAACCCTCAAAACTTGTCAGACGTGGCGGAACGACCTTTGTTTGGGTTGTTCACGCTCTGTCTACTCCATTAGGGATACAAGCGTGATAGTATGTAGGTATGTATGTAATGGGAAAAAAACAGGAAGGATAGATTAAAAAAAAACAAAAAACATATTTATTTCAGTAACTTAATCCTACATACAGGTAGGCAGAGCGTAAACGACCTAAACAAAGGTCGCCCTGCCACGTCTGACAAAGTTTTGAGGGTTATTTAAGATAGATTTGTAGGTATACTGCTGTAGTGACAGGTTGTCAGCCCATCGCCTAATTTACAATATATCAAAACCCTCTGATCCCTTAGCTGCTTTTTACAGCATGCCTGGGAGGAAATGCAGCTGGCACATTCTATGTTTTACTCTCGCTCCCAGACCAGCATGGAAGAAAGTTAATACTAAGTTTACATAAACTGAGGTGGGCGTTTCCATTTAAGCGAAAATAATTGCTTGTATAAGGAAACACCGCTGTTCTTATAACAATAACAGGTAGGTTTAAGTTACCACCAAAATATATTAAACTAGTACTATATTATGCATGTATTATATATATAAACCTCCTCCTGAATCACTCTATCCATTAAAAGAAACCGCGTCAAAATCCGTTGCGTAGTTTTAAAGATTTATGCATACATAGGGATATAAGGTCAGATAAAGCGACTTTGTTTTATACTATGTAGTAATGAAAATTGTCACCATCTAAAGACTCTAAGGCTCGTATTTATAAAGCGATCTCAAGATTGAGTGCAATATTAAGTATGGACTTGACAAGCCATTTTGTACTGAAATTACATTTCTGATACGAACTCAAACTAGCTGTCAGTCTTAAGTGCTGTTTATTAATAAGGCCCTAAAGCTCCTACACACAAGCCACCCTCAAATCCACCGTATGCATAAAAAACATTGATAATTGCGCCGGGCGGTAGTGGCCTTGAACCGTGAAAACTACTCAGGCTTTAGAGCGAGACCATATTATTACGGAGTCCTATCAATTACGACAGCTGTTTAGCATCTGTGGACCGGCTTAATAAGACTGACAGCGAAGCAGATTTTAGCGATGCGATGTCGTAACGCAGTGTTGTGAATTTAATAAGTACTATAAGTATTTTACTTCAACAATCTTTGGGGTATAATTTTTATATGAGTTTGCAAATTACGATTAAAGTCCTTATAAAAATATAAAAAAGGTTAGAAAAGTTAGCCCTTACCTGGCACGAGGCAGGGTTGGCATCGGCTCCATACAAGCACTGCACGAAGGCTGGGTTGCCAACTGTGGTGAGTATGAGATTGCACAACTCCGCGTTCATTGCTTTAGCGGCCACGTGGAGCGCGTTGTAGCGAGATCCTTCCTAGACAATAGAAATATCTTATCAATTTAACATAATTTATCATTACACATAATACAAAACATCGATTGATGAAATAAAAAATAACCCTCAAATTTTGTCAGACGTGGCGGAACGACCTTTGTTTAGGTCGTTTACGCTCTGCCTACCCCATTAGGGATAAAGGCGTGACTATATGTTTGTCTGTACGTATGTATGTATTTTCATCATCAGTAGCTTATTTTGTCAACATTATTTCTCAGCACGCGTGTATAAAAATTCAATACACAGTTCAACGCCCTTTTAATAAAATATACTGACGGTAACGAGACACAGCGTGAAAGGTCACGCAAATATTGAAACCGCGTCTCATTCTTATGCTAAAATTATGAAGAATATTTGAGCAGTTTTGTTTTAAAGTCATGTCTGGCTAGTGTCTAATTTTAAGACTTGATTTTCTATACAGATGGAACAGTAACCACAAAATGTTTATTTTATTTACTGTACGTTGGTTAAACTGTATGCCCAAATACTTACGTTTAAAAATTAGCTTATGGCAAACCATAGCTATAAAATTATTTCCTACCCCAAACCAATACACAATTTAATATCATCAATAATATCATTATCGACTTACGAATACATGGCATTCCATTGATGGTATTGGCAACAGTTGTAATTCAAACTTCCGATACATTTGAATATTGAAACCACAGCAATATTTTAGTAATTTTTGAAGTTTATTTTTAAAATACAGAGTGCGTTCATATAAAGAGAAAGAGATTGTTGCATTATATTACCGCGACGTAGCAGATAAGCTGCAGGAAATAAAATGGGAAAAAAAACGAAATGGGACGGGCATATAAGCTGCATCCCTGTCTATAATCAGGGCCCAGAATTTAGGCTTCTGACAGCGCGCCCTGATTTTGGGCTCCTGACAGAGCGCCCAGAATTTAGGCTCCTGACAGCGCGCCCTGATTTTGGGCTCCTGACAGCACGCCCAGAATTTAGGCACCTGACAGCGCGCCCTGATTTTGGGCTCCTGACGGGCGACCATGTCTTGAGGGGGCGCTAAAGCAGATGGCGGGTTGATTGTTGGTCATATTACCTGCATGATGGCGGGTGTGTTGCCACTGGAGACCAGGAAGCGCGGGTTGTCCCACACGCGGTCCCGCACGGTCGCCGCGAGACCCGCCTCGATCGCTTTGCGGAGAGCGACCATCTCTTGAGGAGACGGCGCTTTGAACGGGTACGGCTTCTCACCCATTAGAGCTGCAAGTAAACATATTCAATACATTTTTTTTTACTTAGCCTGTTATGTCATAAAAATACATACATACATATAATCACGCCCTTATCCCTAATGGGGTAGGCAGAGCGTAAACGACCTAAACAACGGTCGTTCCGCCACGTCTGACAAAGTTTTGAGGGTTGTTTAAGATATAATTGTAGGTATATTGCTGTAGTGACAGGTTGTCAGCCCATCGCCTATAATACAACATACTGAAACCCTCGCATCCCTTAGCTGGATTTTACAGCATGCCTGGGAGGAAATGCAGCTGGTACATTCTATGTTTTTCTCTCGCTCCCAGGCCAGCATGGAAGAAATACATAGTATTAAAAAAAATCGGTTGCGCTATTTAGTAGTCAGGAAGTCGTTTACTTATTTATTTATTTAACAGTTTATTGTACACAGAAACATACACAGAACAATTACATAGGAATCAAGACACAACAGGTACTGCTTATTTCTAAAATGAAATGTCTTACAGCAGACCTGAGAAGTGTTTCTTCATTATTTCTATAGAGAAACAATCTTTCTTTTTATATATTTGTTATATTATTGTTGTTAATAGCAACATAATTAACTTATCATTATTATCCTCGTACCATCTATCTATCATCCTTAAACCCATCGAACAGAAATTGATGATAAAAAATATAATTTCATTTACAATGTTATGTAAATAAGATAATACTTGTAATTCCATTTTTCAGCGTAGATATGAATGTGAATGTATTCTGTTTTTGGCCTTTTATTTATATTTAACGGCCACCAAGAAAATGTTTGTTATTTTAAAACTAACCATTTGGGCTACATGGCATACCTAAGAAATATACCGGGTGTAAGGAACAGCGTCCCGCAAACTGATAAGGATTGCTCAGTCGATGACACTGAACAACTTCCACCAGGACATTCTTTCAGGAAGTGAAAATGAAAATTGGCTTTTCCATATAAAATGTCCACCTCGATCACACTATTCGTATTAAAAACCCTTTTTTTCACTTCCTGAAGAAAAATTCCTGATGGAAATTGTTCAGTGTCGTTGACTGAGCAAGCCCTATCAGTTTGCGGGACGCTGTCCCTTACACTCCGTATGTACATGTACGACTTATATTTTTATAGTAATATAAAAGTAAAATAGAACTAAAACGACACGATATGCACATAATCACGCATTTATCCCTAATGGGGTAGGCAGAGCGTGAACGACCTAAATAAAGGTCGTTCCGCCACGTCTGGGAAAGATTTGAGGGTTATTTTAGATAGATTTGTACTACGTATTGCTGTAGTGACAGGTTGTCAACCCATCGCCTAAATTGCAATATACAGAAACCCTCGGATCTCTTAGCACGTTTTTACAGCATGCTCAGGAGGAAATGCATCTGGCACATTCTATGTTTTTCTCCCACTCCCAGGCTAGCATGCAAGTAATTAATATACATTAATAAATAATATACATTCATAGAAATAATAAATAGAACGAAAACGATAGAATATTTAGTGAATCTAATCAATAACTTTGGTTAGTAACAGTTTATCGCCAAATAAATTGGCATGACTCGACCGACGCCTCAAAATGGCGTGCTATATGGCTACTATTCACGCTACTCAACATTATTTTAATACACTTAGCGGCTAAGAACCTTAATAATAAAATACGTTAATTATCGTAATCTATACCTATAATATAATACCGTGAGAAAATTAAGCAAACAACGGACAATCAGGGCAAAAAATAGCTGTATTTTTGAAAATTGCTACAGTTGTTCCTTGAGGTATCAAGAATGAACATGACAAGGTGACAGCCGAGTTTAGGGGGTGGGAGCCCTCCTTTGTTTTTTAGAAATAAGCTCATATGTGAAAATCCTGCATGAATATCATAACGGATAATCGTACAATGTTTTAACTTATAAGCAAAAAATCTAAATAAAGGTACCTTGGGCCCCGATAGGTCGACCCGCACATTTGAGGATTTTCAATATCTTCATCTGGATATACTGCTTCTGTGGTCTAGTGGCTAGTGCCATGGACTCCTGATCCGGAGGTCCTGGGTTCGATTCCCAGGGGGTAATCACAAAGTTGATATTTGAGAATTTATCACTTTGTGAATTTTTCCCCAGTTTGGTTAAGACCTTGCAGGCTGAATCACCTGATTGTCCGAAAAAGAAAAAGATTACGTGCTTCGGAGGGCACGTTAAGCCGTCGGTCCCGGTCGCTGTCTTTGATAGTGGTCGTTACTCAAACCATGTCAGAGGCCTGATAGTTGTGCTACTAGGCGGTTTAAGAACTCTGACACCAGGGTTCATCGGGTCGATAGACTCCGATACCCAATCGACAGAAGAAGACGAATCTGGATATACATACATATAATCACGCCTTTATCCTTAATCGGGTAGGACAAGCGTAAACGACCTAAACAAAGGAAGTTCCGCCACGTCTGACAATGTTTTGAGATGTTTGGATATCTTAAGGAATAATTGTAACAATTTTCAAAACTACAGGTTAATTGCAACGATAGGTATACCCTCAGATGCCTTAGCTGGTTTTTACAGCATACCCGGGAGGAAATGCTGCTGGCACATTCTGCTTTTCTCTCGCTCCCAGTCCAACATGGAAGTGAAAAATACAAACAAAAAAAAAACACGATTATACTATCATAGCTTTATAACTACAATCGCATGATGTCTGCAAACAAACCTATAATTAATTCACAGTATTCACACGCATTACGCGACCTAGAACCTAATTAACTGATTATAAAACAAGTTTAGAAACTCCCGCTGATGTGGACTTGTGCGTCACGTGGTAGAGAGGTTGCCTGGCAGAAATTTCTACAAATAATCACGTTTTTATCCCTAATGGGGTAGGCAGAGCGTAAACGATCTAAACTAAGGTTGTTCCGCCACGTCTGATAAAGTTTTGAGGGTTATTTAAGATATATTTGTGCGTATATTGCTGTAGTGCTTCCATGCTGGACTGGGAGAGATAGAAAAACATAGAATGTTCCATTTGCCCTTCCTCCTGGGCATGCTGTTAAAGTCAGCAAAAGGGACTCGAGGGTTACAGTGTATTGCAATTTAGGCGATGGGCTGACAACCTGTCACTATAGCAATACATATAACAATCCAAAATTGCTCTCAATTTTTGTCAGACGTGGCAAAAGCGCCTTTTACGGGGCATTAAACGCTCTGCCTACCCCGTGAGGGATAAAGTCGTGATTTATGTATGTATGTATATTGCTGTAGTGACAGGTTGTCAGCCCATCGCCTAAATTGTATACAGAATATACTAAAACCCTCGGATCCCTTAGCTGGTTTTCACAGCATGCTCGGGAGGAAATGCAGCTGGCACATTCTATGTTTTTATCTCATTCCCAGTCCAGCATGGAATCTCTACTTCAGCAATAAGGCCGGCCACGTTGTTAGCTTTTGTATTACTCATTATGTTTGTTTGTACCTTTTGATTTGAATTAAATGTTGTAGTAGCCATGCAAACCTTAGTTTAATTAGTCACACCTGCTTTAGTTACAGGGTTGCAAAGCGTCAACGACCAATAAAAGGTCGTTTTCTTATTTTAGAAGAACTGTATATTGCTGTAAAGACAGCCCATCGAATCGCTCTGTATTAACCTATTACTAACTTCTAGATAGATAGATAAAAGGTTTATTGCAAAAAATCATCACACACGTAACAAAAAAAACAAGTAAGAGACATAAACATGAAAAACTTAAACTTAAACACACTTTATAAATTCTGTTACATGTGTGCTGAAGCGATGCAGAGGGTCAGAGCTCAGTGTATTATTGCCCATAGAGAGCAACACTGATTTTGACCCCTCACCCAACACCTTACAGTACGTCTAAGAGAAAACAGCTGGTACAATTGATGTTTTTTATCACTCTCAGGCCAGCATGGAAGTACATAAAGACGCGCCTTTATTTAAGATTTAAAATAGTACATCTGACCTTTGTTTGTTTTCCGATACAAGTTATTTATATCCCAATGCTTTGATTTATTATAGAATCGAAGTCAATCGCCAAACAAGCTGCGATACTTATTGCATTGACAACGATACAGGTATAAACTATCTACGTATACTATTACAGGTGTAAGGGACAGCGTCCCGCAAACTGATAGGGGTTGCTCAGTCAAAGACACTGAACAACTATCGGCAGGATTTTTATTTCAGGAAGTGAAAAAAATATGGCTTTTCCATACAAAATGTTCACCTCGATCAGACAATTTGTAAGGAAAATCCCTTTTTTTTTCACTTCCTGACAAAAATTCCTGTTGATAGTTGATTGAGCAACTCATCAGTTTGCGGGACGCTGTCCTTTACACCTGGTAGATATTTAGTCATACATTTTGATATTTCTTCTCATTAAATCACTCCTGTATCCCTAATACGATAGTCAGAGTGTCAAAGGTTCGTTATAGCCACGATGTCCATCGTTTCACGGCTGATATGTTCAGAAGTACTTCAGATATGATTTACTAAACGCACTGTGTATTATATTCTACGTATTTTATGCTTAATGTCGTTAAATGCTTGAGTAAATACGGAAATCTACATATAATATACATATAATCACGCCTTTATCGCAAACGGGGTAGGAAGAGCGTGAACGCCCTAAAAAAAGGTCGTTCCGCCACGTCTGACAAAGATTAGAGGGATTTGTACTACGAATTGCTGTAGTGACAGGTTGTCAGCTCATCGCCTAAATTGCAATATACAGAAACCCTCGGATGCCTTAGATGGTTATTACAGCATGCCCGGGAGGAAATGCTTCTGGCACATTCAATGCCTTCCTCTCGCTCCCAGTCCAGCATGGAAGAAGAAACGCACGGAAATCTATGCGCTCTAAAATGAGAAATTCGAGTTACACCGTGGAAAAATCCTCAGTCTAGTAGAGAGGATAAGGTAGTCTTAACTCACCAAGGCTACCTAGTCTAGTGCTTATGATTCATCATAAATGTATGCTAGCCATTCAATATAACTGCCATGTCTCCGCGTTCAAGACGTAAGTGGAGCCCTCCATAAATGGCGTATTGAACATGACCGCAACATACATATAATCACGCCTTTATCCCTAATTGGGTAGGCAAGTTTTGAAGGTAGATTTGTAGGTATATTGCTGTAGCGACAGGTTGTCAGTCCATCGCCTAAATTACAATATACTGAAACTCTCGGATCCCTTAGCTGGTTTTTACAGCATGCAGCTGGTACATTCTATGTTCTTGTGTGAACATGAACGCAAACAATGTTTATTTATCGTTAGGTTGATCTAACTTCATCATACCTTAGTTTTATGTCGATGATTTTGGTCGCGATAAATAGATGTGAAAAAATTATATACCGCCGGCTCATATCGGAACAATTTTATGGCGACATTAAATTGTAGCCCTTTTCTTTAGTTTTAAATTGGTTATATACGAAAGTAAATATCAAATTGTGGGAATATTTTTTTCGAAGGCTCGAAAGTGCACACAGCACACATTTATTCAATCAGGAAAATAAATTATATATCTGTGTAAGTACTTATGTAAATAAATATCTCAAGAAACAGGTTAAATGTACGATAGTGTTATCTTTGTCTTCATTTCCGTTTAAATATTTATATTGCTTACTGGAATAAAATTGCAACTATTCTGGGTATACTCCACAGCGCTAGAACCCGAACTTTCACCAGGATTTTTTTTTCAGTAGACAAGAAATAAAATTGACTTTCCCATACAAAATTAACACCTCGATCAGACAATTTGAATAGAAAAGATTTTTTTATTTTCATTTCCTGAAAAGAAAACCTGCTGATAGTTGTTCAGTTTCGTTGAGTGAGCAACCCCTTTCAGTTTGCGGGACGCTGTCCCTTACACCTCGCATTTTATAACAAAATTGCATTCAAAATCATTGTTTTAGTATGAGACACACAAACTTTGTGAATTCTGATAAAATTTTGTTGACATCATCCTTTGCACCATGTATAGTTTATTTAAATGTGATATGATATATACAAACAGCTATCAGCGCCGTCTGTGACATCTTGCGGCTCAGCCCCGCGCAGCGCGAACGAGACGGCGTCTTGTCTGTTGTTGAACGCTTTGAACCACCGCCTTGTGACGACCAGTGAGGGTTCAGATTGTGATACTTACAGCTATCAGCGCCGTCTGTGACATCTTGCGGCTCAGCCCCGCGCAGCGCGAACGAGACGGCGTCTTGTCTGTTGTTGAACGCTTTGAACCACCGCCTTGTGACGACCAGTGAGGGTTCAGATTGTGATACTTACAGCTATCAGCGCCGTCTGTGACATCTTGCGGCTCAGCCCCGCGCAGCGCGAACGAGACGGCGTCTTGTCTGTTGTTGAACGCTTTGAACCTTGCCGCCTTATAACGCCGCACCAGTTCCAACGCTTCCGACTTGTTCTTGTACACGTGAAGGGTTTCTGTTGACAATTCAATTATATTAATAAAATAAAAGTCGCAAGAATGTACTACTAATTATGATACTGCAATAAATATTTGAATTGCATTTTTAAACTCAGTACATATAATTATAGAATCAAAAAAATTGCATTTGTAGAAATACTTCACTATTCCGTTTTTTAATACACAATATTAAGTAAACAAACAACCAAAGAGTATTTACATAACTTAGGCTGAAGGAGTATTTTATTGTTTTGATGTCCTAAGAATTTGTTTTGCTCTGATACAAAATTATAAAATTCTTCTATTAAAAATCTTATAACTATACTAGGTATCTGGCTAGTAAACATTAACTGAAATAGCAATTAATATCTTATATAAGTTAAGAAATGTTTTATACTTATGTAAAAATAACTAACAACTGTATGGATCTCGAAATCTGAAATAAAGCAATATTTTTCTGCATGACGCAGTCCAAGGTATAATATTCTTTTATACTACAGGTTTTATAGAATGCTATCGTGTTTATATTTGTTTTTTTATGTCCGTAAATGAAAATAATAGTTACATTGCTTTCATATTTTTATAATCTACTAGCTTTCTGTCCAGCTGCTAAATAAGTATAGTTATAGTATAGTTTTCCCACGGGAATGATGTTCTTTCACTCAGTAAAAGTACCCTATGTTAGTCAGAGTGAATTTAGGTTTCTAATGGCAAAAGATTTTTTAAATCGGTCCAGTAGTTTTTGAGTTTATTTGTTACAAACATACATACTCAAACACACACAAAAAAATACAAATCTTTCCTCTTTATAATATTAGTAAAGATTTATGAATTTGTATTGTACTATTTATTGTTTAGAAGACTACTAAAAAGTTGCCTTTAACATGATAAGATAATCTTACAAGCTTACCACAGGTAAGCATTTAATGCATATGTCGTAGGATGATTTGATCATTCGAAACTTCGCGAAAATCCTAGGGATTTTGCGAAAACACGGATAATTAGACATGGTGACACCATTGTCTAATCTTACTGGAAAAGATCATATTTTTTGCGAAAAATCTCATTGTTCTAGTAACATTTGATATGCTTAACTGAAATAAGGATTGATTGGTTAGCGCACCCAATAATATATCTTTGATTGGTTGACTTTTAAATGTCAATCATAAACAAATGTTATTTAACCAATCAGAATAAGATTAAATCCGTTATTAAACATCTAGCCAATTAGAGTTAGGATGTCATAAGGATATCAAAATGTTACTAGAACAACGAGTTTTTTTGCAAATATCCTGACTTTTTTCCGTAAGATTTGATAACATTTTCACCATTGGAAAATCCCTAGGATTTTCGTAAAGATTCAAATTATCTATTCATCCTACGACACATACAGCTCAATGAACATGCCAACATTGACACACTTCTGCTGCATTAATAGTAAGCAACCAAATCATAATACAATAGAAATCATTGGGAGTGTGTATGTAGGTAAATTACCAGAAAAAATATCCTTGAACATACATACATACAAATAATCATGCCTCCATCCCTAATGGGTTAGGCAGAGCGTAAAAAACCTGAACAAAGGTCATTCCGAAACGTCTGACTTGCTGTAATGACAGGTTGTTAATTCTAAAACAAATTTCGTAATTATGTTATAAGTTTAATGCATTATGTGATGTGTAAAATTATTATTTTATAAATAAATTATTGAATTGATTTGAATTGTTGTAATCACCTAAATTACAATATACTGACACCCTCGGGTCCCTTAGCTGTTTTTACAGCATACTCAGGAGGAGATGCAACTGGCACATTCTATCAGCATGGAAAAAATCTATTCTAATCTATTGTTCAGTCAAACTTATTAATATTGGATAATTTACCTAGCACACTAATGTATATTTTTTAAACCTAAACTAAGATATGTATTGTATGTAATAAATATTATATAATAATTATAAGAGTTGTGTAATACCTAAACCAAAAGTTCCTATTTTTATTCAAGATTAAGAAAAAACATGTGGCTCATTCTTTAGTAACAACTGAACACTCCAAAATTTAAATCTCAAAGAATAATCAGTTTATGGGCCGCAAAACATGTTCATCATCAAACATCTTCCATACTGGACTGGGAGAGAAAGAAAAACATAGAATGTTCCAGTTGCCCTTCCTCCCGGGCATGCTGTAGAAGTCAGCAAAAGGGATTCGAGGGTTACAGTGTATTGTAATTTAGGCGATAGGCTGACAACCTATCACTACAGCAATACACATTACAATCTAAAATTGCCCTCAATTTATGTCAGACGTGGTGAAAGCGCCTTTTAGGAGGCGTTTTACGCTCTGCCTACCCCGTAAGGGATAAAGGCGTGATTTTATGTATGTATGTATGTAAAACATGTTGGTATTGATAACTCAATGTTAAAAATACAAACTATACTTTCCACATTCTTTTTACACCAAGGAAAATTAGTTATCACTGAGCTGAATTGCTTGAACAATTCACTTTTGTCTTTTGATCCCCAAATAGAGTGTATTGACCTACTTATTCTATCAGCTGAGATACAAGCTACTTGTAACTCCAACTATGTCTTGGAGATAAAACAGATAAGGACTGCGCATGTAAACAGAACACAGCATGGACAAATCATGGACTCAATGTGATCAAATTATGATAAACATACCTTCATCAGGCCCTTTCTTGATCTCACAAGGAATGTATACTCCATAGTAGGTAGTAGGCGGTTCCGTTGACGTAGGGCTACCCGGAGCACTCGTCTTCTTACCCAGCGAATCGAATCTCAAGAATCTACTGAAATATCCCATCGCCCCATCCTTTTTCTCGCTCGGCGATATATAAATTTCCCCCTTCATTGCACCCCCTACATCCTTATTTGCCCCAGGTATAGCCACAGCCTTCGACATCTCGTATTATTGGTCTGAAAATAGTAAACAAAATCGAATGTTTTGTGACGCAAAAGTTTATTTTTACAGCTCGACCGACAGTAACCTCGTGTTACTTACCTGGCTACTGTAGAGTGTCATAAAAACATTTTAGATCTTTGCTATTACACACAGAGAGTCAATTTAATAAATTGTGGAGATAATAAATATAGGTGAAAGAGTAGAAATACGGGTGTGTTTGTAGTTTGTAACAGAAATTGAAATGCGTTGGTCGAACGATGGATGACGTTTTGACGTTTCGCGAAACAGAACAGATTATAAACTTTAAAAAAAACTATGTTGTCTATGATAACTTCCGTTCACACAATTTTACACTATGCGATATATCGCATTACAACGTTATCTAGTGATATAAAAATATTTAAACTCTATGCTTTGGTAGATTGGAGCTTTTAGTTCTGCTACTCGACAATAGATGGCATTATTAACAATTACTCTATACAAGAGTATGCTTTGAGTTTTTTTTCATGCTAACAATATAAATGCTAAGGGATCTGTGGGTTTTAGTATATTGCAATTTAGTCGATGGGCTGACAACCTGTGACTACAGCACCTATAAATCTATCTTAAGTAACCCTCAAAACTTTGTCAAGCGTGGCAGAATGACTTTTGTTTGAATCGTTTACGCTCTGCCTACCCCATTAGAATACAGGCGTGATTATATGTATGTATATAACAATATAAAAATACATCTTCCAGTGTTCCACATTAGGGCAACATCCTCAGAAGGTTGGCCGCTTTACCTCTTACCTCATTGGTCCGACTGAGTCTATGGAATGATTTAGTACAGAACAGAACTATAAGAACAAAATAATGCTTCCACTTTATAGATCAAACATGTTCTAGGGAGACTGCATAGCAGTAGGAGAGTTCTTCTTTCCATATAAATAGCAAAACTCGGTAGAAAAGTTGGGCATCATGTTATAGAAAAATGCTAGAGGAACTAAGCTACCTTGATTTTTCTAAGTAAACAAATATAAATTAAAAACAATTTTATATTAAGAGTTATTTATTATTTAATCAATTTTTATGCTTTTTAGTTTTCTTTTTCTTCTTACTACTGTTGCCATTTGTGGTATTATCTCCACAATTATTATTCATAGGAACAGAATTCAAGGCCTTTTCTATAGAAAACGCATATAAATTGGCGTTTATTTTCTTCAGTTTCTCCAACTCTTCCCTTAGTGTTCGCTCTTCAGTTCGTAACTCACTCTCTACTTTTTCGGAAGAAATAAATTCTAACTCATTCTGTAGTTGTTTCGGCCAAAAGTCTATCTTCTGATCTATCAGTACTTCAATTTCTGTGACTTCATCATTATCTTTTTCAAGTGTCCTTTCCAGACTATGTAATATAATTTTTGATGAGAAGTCTTGTTTGTAAATAGCTGGGTAGTTGACAGTGAAGAAAGCATTGGTAATTGTTCCTTTATGTCTCAAAGTCCTTATAGATTGTTTGCTCCTTATATGCCAAAGAATTACTTGCTCATCATTTGAACCAGACATTAGTGTTTCTCCGTCGAGTGATACTGAGAGGCAAGTCACAGCTTTAGAATGGGAAGTAAATGTTGGGCAATCTTTGTCTGTATTAACTAGCAAATCACGGTTGCGAGGCGGATTTGTTAGAGATAATTGATAAATATTTCCTTCAGTGGTTCCAACAAAAATGTTCAACTCCAAAACATCAAAAGTGACTGAAGATAATGGAACATCAAAAACTGAGTTCAAAAGCATTTCACCTGTTGTCAAGTCGTAGATTTTGCAAGTTCTGTCACTAGAAACTGTGCACAATCGGGCATGCATTCCAGTTTTGCTAATACACAAGTCTGTGACTGGGAGGGAGTGGTCTGAGAAAATATAGACAGGATCATGTTGACCAGCCATAGTTTGTGTAACTAGTTCCACTTCAGGATGCGCAGCTACAGTAGTGAGCGCCCAAACCATCACCATACCATCTTCCGCTGCAGAAACAAAATACTTCCCGTCCGGGGTAAATTTAAGCATCGTGACCTTCTGATAGTGACGGTTGATGATCGTTAACAGGATGCCTGATGCTATTTGCCACACGTAGATCTTTTCGTCTATCCCTGCAATACAGTATGCGCCATCCCTACTGATAGATAAAGCACTAGCTTTCCCGGGTAGAATAAACCTCATTCCTTGTACAGTTTGGTGAGAGTTAAGAGGCCAAACGTGAAGTACTGGTTTTGTCTTTTCAACAGCTGCAATATAGTCGTCTCCGATGAAAGAAAGGGTTCTGGATTCAGCCGTTCCGCCTCCCTTGTAAGTCATCAAGTTCGTGCCGTTATGCGGGTCCCAGACGCAGCAACTCCACAATGTATTGTTTGAATCACATGTCACTAAAACTTCTAGTAAATTGGCCATCGTAATTACGACTTTTCTATCGATTTCTAGCTTCAAAAGTTAAAATAAATTACAACAACATAACTTCACCATGTGGTTTGTTGAAATTGCCGTTTCGTTTTATTCAGCTCCACAGCTTGTGTTATAAGCAATAATATAAAAACAGATAGCACTATCTACAACAAGCTTCTCTAAATTTTTGAATATATCCAGAAGTAAGTCACAAAAACGCATATTGACAAGAGTTCGATTCTGTATGTTGTTGCACTTGCATATCTGACAGATTTTTGACCAATAGTCGATGAGTAAGGTTACAAGCAGGAATGTGATTGGTGGAAACTAGTAAAACTTTGACAAATGTCAATAGTGAGTGTGTAATTTTCTCCGGTGTATATTTTAGTGAAATTTTTTGGTGCTTATTTTATTTGCAGTCCATCACAATGTTCAAAAAGTAAGTACACTGTTTATAAAGTTATGTAGTATTTAATTAACAAAAATGGTGCATTATTTTTGAATAAGTTGTTATTTTTTAGGTTATTTTATAGGTTGTGTCAATTGGTTGAATTATTGACGTAACTATTTTCCAACCAATCAGAATGCAGCATATGGAAACATGTTTTAGGGATGTACGTCGCAAGTATATTAGTGCTAAATAATAGTTTCAGTTATTTATACTTTTACTAGCTTTCCGCCCCCGGTTTTTCCCGGGGCCAAAAGTTTTATCCGGGGGATGAAGTATTTTTCCGCGGTAGGTTCATTGATGTCCTGGTATATGGAAAGCTTTGGTTATAATGATCACATTTAAAATGTTACTTTGGATACTGATCGCGAAAATGTATTTACATAGCAGCCTCTGATTTCTATCTTACTCTGGTAGCTAGATACTATCATTACTCGGGAATTAGTCGCTAAATAAATTTGCAGAATTGTTATTTATAACATACATTTTCACTATTGTGTTATTCCGAGAGAATGAGGATATTTTCCGTAGTAATAAGTAGGCTGTCTTCGTCTATACGTGTGTCAAAATAAGTCTCTATTTTCTATCATGCCTTTATTACTCGGGAGTAGTTGCTAAATGAATTTGCAAACTTCTGATTTTATTTTCGTACATTTTTACAAATGTGTTATTTTGAGGGAATGAGGATATTCTTCGTAGTATTAAGTAGGTTGTCCGTTTATACCAAGACCTTACCTTTACGTGTGTCTAGCCTAGGGATACAAAAAGTATTTCGATACTTTTAATGCGATATCCAGTAGGTATCAATACTTTTACTCATACTCGATACTTTTATTGAAATCAGAACTTCTATTGCAAAAATTATGAAAATACATGAGGTTACGATTGAGTAACAAACATCCAATATTTCGCATTTAATAATATTAGTAGGACTTAACTAGTATTAATATGTTACATCACAACCCAACACTATTGGTTGACACAAGACCGCTAGGTGGCCATGGTGGCAGAGCGAGTAAGAGACAGATATATTTGGAAAATGGTGAACGGAGGACGGCTGCACAAAAGTTTTTCACAGTTGTTCTAAATTGAACGTTGAGTGCATCAATACGTGACCTTTGTCTTTCAACAATTACGTTATTAAATTCTAGTGCAATCCATCGTATGTGAGTAAATCTACGACGTAGGCAGAGTGAAGGTATTCGAACAAAGATACCTATCGTGCTGTGTCGTCGAGTGACGTAACTGGATTTCTATTTTCCGTGAGAAGTATCCGTGAACCGTTACGTTGGCGCGCCGATGGTCGCTCTCGCTGGACGGGCCGGGGCCGGTGCGCTGTGACGAAGTCGTCATGTGGGAGCTGGAGTCTGACGCGGCGAGTGCGTCTTCGGACGGACTTCGCCGCCGTCAGGTGTGGGATCCCGACGCAGAAAGCCTCGCCAGCCAGTTAGATGAACTAGATGAGGTGCTCGCCGAGGAGGAAGAAGGATGCCCGCTCCCGTCCACCCCCGAAGACCAACACCTGCTCGATGCCGAGATGGCTGAAGTCTTGAAAGCTGGCGTGCTGTCCGACGAGATAGATCTAGGTGCCCTCGCTCACAATGCCGCGGAACAGGCAGAGGAGTTCGTGCGCAAGGTTTGGGAGGCGTCATGGAATGTTTGCCACTTCAGACACCTGCCCCGGTGGTTGCAAGACAACGACTACCTTCACAAAGGACACAGGCCGCCACTACCGTCATTCAGCGCGTGTTTCGGGTCTATTTTCCGTATCCACACTGAAACAGGCAATATCTGGACTCATCTATTAGGCTGTCTAGCTTTCATTGGTGTTGCCATCTATTTCTTAACTCGCCCTTCTATTGAAATACAAACACAAGAGAAGATGATCTTTGGAGTGTTCTTTCTGGGTGCCATTGTGTGCCTTGGTTTCTCATTTGCCTATCACACCCTATACTGCCACTCGGAGATGGTTGGGAAGTTGTTTTCTAAGTTGGATTACTGTGGGATTGCCCTGCTCATTATGGGCTCGTTTGTCCCATGGTTATATTACAGTTTCTACTGCCACTACCGACCGAAAATTATTTACTTATCTGTAGTGGTAGTCTTAGGAATTTTGTCAATCATAGTGTCTCTTTGGGACAAGTTTTCGGAACCTCGACTGCGACCTCTTCGAGCGGGAGTATTCATGGGTTTCGGCCTGTCGGGCATTGTGCCTGCAATTCACTATGGAGTTACAGAAGGGTGGTTCAACCAAATCAGCAAAGCCTCATTGGGATGGTTAGTTCTCATGGGATTGCTGTATATTTTAGGTGCTATGTTTTACGCACTGAGGGTCCCAGAAAGATGGTTCCCGGGCAAGTGTGACATCTGGTTCCAGTCTCACCAGATATTCCATGTTCTTGTGATTATGGCAGCGTTTGTCCACTATCATGGTATCAGTGAACTGGCCTCATACCGTGTTACTGTTGGCGAGTGCAGCATGACTCCCTCGTCTATCGCATTTTAGCCCCTCCTTTAATCAAATGTGATAGTAGACCATAGATAAATTTAAGTAGATACTGATCATTCAATGGCTTCACTGGTTATTTTATAAACCATTCTGTTAAATGTTCGCAATCCTTGTTCCATTGAGTTACATTTGATATCTGGTTATATTCCAATGAGGCTGATAAGATACCATTGTTTGGGGTTAAATTACTGATGGAAAGTCACATTATGGGGTTTTGTTGTTGTGTTATTTATTTAAAACATAGGTAGATTCATATTAGATTAGGTAATATTACTTCTGACTTCAGTTTCTAACACATCTTGCACTGAAGTCTGCACATGTTTTGAAATACTGTTTTAAATCACTTTTAGAAACACATTTTGTACATTCAACTTTATACTTTATTTTTACATGTCTAGGAGCTTATTTTTGGACGTACTTAAGTTACTCTCTGACTATGTTCCTTGTACTAATTTTTAAGACCAGTGTTAGGTAACTTAGATTAGGCTGGACCACATATAAATTGTAATTTCATAGTTCTTCCATATTTGTATGTAGCTACAGCTTACACTCATAACACTTCATACAAAGGTCATTGTGAAATATCTTTCATGCTCTAGTTATTGAACATATTCCAGTTACCTAATGAACTAACCATCTACAGTGAATTGCATGTTTATGTTAACATGTATACTGCGTTTATTTAACAATGAGTTATCAATACCAATGTGTTTTACGGCTCATAAAAGCTTTTTCTTTGCAACCTAGCAAAGGTTATCATTTCGGACACTCAGACAATAACCTTGTTACAAACATATGTTTTGCAGTAGTTTCTTTCAAGTTGTAAAGTAAAAACAGTTTATGGGCTGCAAAACAAGTTGGCATTGATAACTCAACGCTAAATAAATGATGAATAAACACTGGCACTACATAACAAAGTGTATTTCAAGGTCAAAACTTTTCTGATGTATGTGCTGTAACTTTTTACTTCATGACATCCAAATTCTGAATCTCAGTCTTAAATTGGGAAATTAAATCTTCTGAAAAAATTCAAAAAATATTCTTATAGAGTAATGTTTAGACATTTAGGTAGTTCAAATTCAGATATCATGTAGGAATTCGAAATATTTAATTGTTTTTGTTGATTTTAATTAACAATCTGAATTTTAATGTATCTTAATCACATTGTTTTTTTATTTTCTTTTCGAACCCTGATGTATATCATAAATTATCTTAGGAGGTGCAACATTCCATCAACTACACAACTATATTTTCTTATTTCATTTTACTGTTCAAAACATTTCTGTGGTCTGCGTTAGAATTATAATATGAATTATTAAAAGTATATTCTAAATTGTTGTAAGTGTTCATATAAGTGTAAAGATTTTATGAAAAGGAAATGAAAATTAAAAAAAAGATTGGTGATGTATATTTCAAAGCTAAGCTCTATATCATAAAGAAAGTACATTTTGAAAAAAGTATATGTATTTTAACATGGAATAAAAAGTAATATTAGTGTTGGTTAGAAATTTAGGTGTAATAAGAATTTTGTATATTGCTTTGGGATAACATTATTAGTTTGTTTTTCAAAGATCTCATAGACAAGTCTTAGCTAACATATTTCTGCCTATCACTAAAAAGGTCTCAAGTAAACCGATTCCATTTCACATTCACATTCTGTAACGAAAAACCAATTAAATTATTGTACTGATGGAGTAAGACAATATTTTAAATTCGTTTCATTATTTTTTTCTTACAACCAGTAACAAATAAGGCAACCAATAACATTGCTATCAATTCGTAGAGCGCACTACTTAACTAAATCATGATTAATATTATTGGCGTCCCTTTCTGTTCTCTCATGACAGAAAATGAAAGGTATATATTTATATTAGTTAAGTCGTGATTTTTGCAACTACGAATTGGTAGCATTGTACGATCTTCCTTTTCAATTCTCTTTATAGCCTTATGTGAATTAATTTAATTAAGTTTTTTCTAGAAGCTATATTTTAATAAAATTGTTTTTAAGATCCTTAGCATGAGACATTCCATGCAAAAAATGAGATTCAATACAAAAAATATTGTCTTTACTGGAATATCCATTAGTATTACAGTATAATTAAATCAGTAAGATCACTGCTTATAACAACTAGCTATCATTCTCTTGATTTGTTAAATGTTTTCTTTTAATTTTTGATGGGATAAAATTATGCAATAAATAAATATAAAAACGTATGTATTTCTTTATTTAAAATATTTCTTAACTATAAATAAATCGGCATTAGGTTTCCTAATCCTAAAAGATGATAAAAATAATCGGATTATCATATTATCACTTGTGGATTTTATCATTATTTAATTATTGTGTCAAGCACGTGACTACAATAAGTTAGTCACTTCGTAGACTTCAGTATGCTCCTTTTACAAATATAATCACGCCTTAATCCCTAATGGGGTAGGCAGAGCGTAAACGACCTAACCAAAGGTCGTTCTATCACGTCTGACAAGGTTTTGAAGGTTATTTAAGATAGATTTGTAGGTATATTGCTGTTGTGACAGGTTGTCAGCCTATCGCCTAAATTGCAGTATACAGAAACCCTCGGATCCCTTAGCTGGTTTTCACAATATGCCTGGGAGGAAATGCAGCTGGTACATTCTATGTTTTCCTCTTGCACCCTGTCCAGCATGGAAGACCAAATATAATCTAATAAACAATCCATTAGCTATTATATATTCTGTGTCATTACTATAAATTGATTAAGATAATCTTTCTTAGTAATCTCGTATTACTCGGAATAAACTTTACTGTGATCAGTTCACGTATATATAAAGGGTGTAACAGAAAGAGTAGATGCACCCGGAAGGATGCGTGAATCAGCCCATTAAACTGAACAACTTTCCCCAAAAATAGGCCGAAGAACAAAACAAAAATCCTTTCATTCAAAATACACCAGCTGATAGCACTTTTAGTATGGGGGGTCCAAATTTGTTCATCATTTTTCGACCTATGTTCCTTAAGGAAAGTTTTTCAGTTGCATGGGCAGATACACATCCCGATGGTGTAGTAGTAGGATAGGGCCGCTGCCTCCTGAGCGGGAGGTCGCGGTTCGAATCCCACCACGTACCACTGTTTTACGGTTTTCGTATTTCATATGTACATTTATTCGGCGCTTTTTCCGTGCTTCAGAAGGCACGTTAAGCCGTTGGTCCCGGTTAATATCGTTTAATACCGTAGATATTAGTCGTTAAGCCATTTCAGAGGCCATTGGCGGCTTGAAAACTGACCTAATCTAGGATTGGGTCTGGTTTCCCTTCTGGGTTGCGGAGGTCAGATGGCAGTCGCTCTGTGTAAAAACCAGTACTCTCTTTCAATCCCCTAGATTAGGTAGCCGACCCCGTAAGATACGGGATAATGCTAGGGAGATGATGACATACTTTCGGGTATAGAAGGCGTGGCCAAACTTTGTATGTATGTGGTCTACATTTCACCATCACCATCTCCTTGGGGGTCTACCCATCACCGTCATGTTCTTTTTCTAATTAGAATCTTATCTTCTTATCTTATCTTATTTAGCCTTCATCATCCCACTGCTGGGCAAAGGCCTCCCTCTTCTCCTTCCACTTATCCCTATTTTGAGCCTCCAGCCGCCAGTCCTGTGCGCCACCTGCGAATCATAATAAATTGGATATTTATTATTTAATTATCAATGTTTTTATCCTGTGGATGCATGACAATGGCAGTACATAATTTTCGTCAAAGTCGTGTTGCACAATTTATCTGCTCATTTTGTCAAACAGAAAAATGCAATGGAAACTTGCCTTTGTGTACGTTTAAATGCTGTTTTTGTGAAATATGTCGCATTCTTCTTCTGTCGAGTGGGTATCGAGTCTATCGACCCGTTGAATCCTGGTGTCGGAGTTTTTAAACCGCCTAGTAGCTCAACTATCAGGCCTCTGACATGGTTTAAGTAACAACCACTATCAAAGACAGGGACCGAAGGCTTAACGTGCCCTCCGAAGCACGAAAATCTTTTTCTTTTTCGGACAATCAGGTGATTAACTCTGCAATGTCCTAACCAAACTGGGGAAAAATTCACAAACTGATAAATTCTCACATATCAACTGTGTGTTTCCCCCCTGGGAATCGAACCCAGGACCTCCGGATCGGGAGTCCATGGCACTAGCCACTAGACCACGAAGGCAGTTAACAGTGTCGCATTGAACTTTTTCCTTGTAAGAGGAATATGTCTGCGGGCTATCGAATTTGTTGCGGCGGTCGACATCTTGGCTGCTGTATAGTGTAAGCGATATCCGTGCAATACAGATGGATGCCATGCCGGCCTGGGAGCAAGAGAAAAACGTAGAATGTGCCAGCTGCGTCTCCTCCCGGGCATGCTGTAAAAACCAGCTAAGGGATTCGAGGGTATATTGTAATTTAGGCGATGGGCTGACAAACTGTCACTATAGCAATATCCAGTTCTATCTTAAACAACCCTCAAAACTTGTCAGACGTGGCGGAACGACCTTTGTTTGGGTTGTTCACGCTCTGCCTACCCCATTAGGGATAAAGACGTGATTATATGTATGTATGTATAGATGGATGCACTACACGTGCAGCGGTCTGGCTTTGGCTGGCTAATCCGATTTGTACAGTCTTCGTTAGTCGGGTGGAATAGTAACTAGGTATCAGTGGTTAACTGCCTCCGTGGTCTTGTGGCTAGTGCCATGGACTCCCGATCCGGAGGTCCTGGGTTCAATTCCCAGGGGGGAAACACAAAGTTGATATTTGGGAATTTATCACTTTGTGAATTTTTCCCCAGTTTGGTTAGGACATTGCAGGCTGAATCACCTGATTGTCCAAAAAGAAAAAAAGATTTCGTGCTTCGGAGGGCACGTTAAGCCGTCGGTCCCTGTCTTTGATAGTGGTCGTTACTCAAACCATGTCAGAGGCCTGATAGTTGAGCTACTAGGCGGTTTAAAAACTCTGACACCAGGGTTCATCGGGTCGATAGACTCGATACCCACTCGAAAGAAGAAGGCTCCATACAAGCCGAGTCCCGTCGGCTTCCCTTTCAAGAATTCCACCTCCACCAAATCCGGAGTTACGTCGAAACTATAAAGTACTTGAATGTGTTTTTGCTTTGGCTTACCCTCGATAAAATTACACCCCTCGCCACCGCTAGGTATACATACCGGGTGTAAGCGACAGCGTTTTACAAACTGATAGGGGTTGGTTACAACTTTAAGTAGGAAATTAAAAAAAAGGATAGACATTCCCATGCAAAATGAGCACAATTTGTCACTTCCTAAAATAAATTCCTGATGATATTTGTTCAGTGTCGTTGACTGAGCAACCCCTATCAGGTTTTGGGACGCTGTCCCTTACACCCGGTATACAGGTACTACTAGGCATTCATGATTACGGGGTGCAGTTTTACATACATACGTATAATCACTCCTTTATCCCTAATGGGGTAGCCATAGCGTTAAAGACCTGAACAAAGGTCGTTCCGCCACGTCTGACAAAGTTTTGAGGGTTATTATGATAGATTTATAGGTATATTGCTGTAGTGACAGGTTGTGTATACAGTAACCCTCGGATCCCTTAGCTGGTTTTTACAACATGCCCGGGAGTAAATGCAGCTGGTACATTCTATGTTTTCCTCTTGCACCCTGTCCAGCATGGAAGATGGGTGCTGTGTTAATCTTTACAAAACAACATCACACACGGACTGACATCACTGAACATCACATAATATAGCATACCTATTTGAAAGTAAGACCATGCAGTCCGGTGACGCATCATCACTACATAGTTTAAAACAAAGTCGCTTTCTCTGTCCCTATATCCCTATGTATGCATAAACCTTTAAAACTACGCAACGGATTTTGATGCGGTTTCTTTTAATGGATAGAGTGATTCAAGAGGAAGGTTTATATGTATAATACATGCATAATATAGTAGAGAAACACTGATAATTTCCGTGCGAAGCCGGGGCGGGTCGCTAGTTATATACAATTTGTAGTATGGTGCAAATAGTTACATAAAAAAAAAATAAGACCCTGTATCTAAACTTATTTACAAATTATGCTACAACACAACTCTTCTCTATAATAGCTTGTATAGCATTATTCATTGTTCACTTGCGTTTACACGGGGTGTAAGGGACAGCGTCCAGCAAACTGATAGGGGTTGCTCAGTCAACGGAACTGTACAACTATCAACAGGATTTTTTTCCAGGAAGTGAAAAAATGATTTTCCATCTAAATTGTCTGATCGAGGTGGTCATTTTGTATGGGAAGTTCAACAGTTTTATGTCATCTCCTGAAAGAATTTCCTGGTGATAGTTGTTCAGTTTCATTGACTGTGCAACCCCTATCAGTGTGCGGGACGCTGTCCCTTACACCCGGTATTATATCTCGTGCAAGCTATTGTCATGCTCAGTCTCTCTTCTACAGTCAATTACACCTAGTGATTAACTTTCTTTTAGAATTTTCACATACAGGATGTTAGATTGCTTCTTCCATGCTGGACTGGGCGTAATAGAAAAACATAGAATGTGCCAGCTGCATCTCCTCCCGGGCATGCTGTAAAAACCAGCTAAGGGATTCGAGGATTATGGTTATAGTGTATTGCAATTTTAGGCGATGGGCTGACAACCGGTCACTATAGCAATATCTATCATAATCAACTGTAATAACCCCCAAAACTTGTCAGACGTGGCGGAACGACCTTTGTTTAGGTCGTTTTCGCTCTGCCTACCCCATTAGGGATAAAGGCGTGATTGTATGTATGCATGTAAGATGTTAGGATGGATACGTAATGTTATAATGGATACGAAATGTAGGTATTTTAACACTAAACGATAAACCAGTGTTATTCATAATGAAACTACTGATGAAAATCCTCGTATAGGATCGAAACGTCGAGGGCTAACCCTCCTTTCAATGCAAACAAGTAAGCCGATCAGTTTTCATTATGTAACGTAGGTACTTAATTTAATTTCTACGTTCATACATACATATAATCACGCCTTTATCCCTCATGGGGTAGGCAGAGCGTAAACGATCTAAACAAAGGTCGTTCCGCCACGTCTAACAAAGTTTAGAGGATTATTTAAGATATATTTGTAGGTATTGCAATATACTGAAATCCTCGGATCTCTTAGCTGGTTTTTACAGCATGCCCGGGAGAATATGCAGCTGGCACATTCTATGTTTTTCCTTTTGCTCCCAGTCCAGCGTGCAAAAACATCATCTTCAAATATATTATGAACTTAAGGTAACGATACTAGCCAAGTGCCTATAGTAAAAAAAATGCAATTAACGGCCACTAAAGGCAATTTTTCTTCCTGTTACTAGAACGAATCGCTAATTTATAAGGTTCAAAATTATCTTCATTACTATAATTTGATTCTGTTATACCGGTTTTTCGATTCACTGCGTTTTTAGTGTTTTTTTTACTAATGGCGGCGCCACTGGGCTAGTACCTTAAGTTACCATTTGAAACATTATCATCAGAACAAAATTTTCTTCCTGTTACTACAACGAGCTATGAATCGCTAATGTATAAGGTTCTAAATTATCTTAATTACAATAACTTGATTCTGTTGAACCGATTTTTTTGATTCACTGCGATTGTAGTAAATTGTTTTTTTGTAATAGTGGGGGACCTACTTTGCTAGTATCTTCACACCTTAAGTAACCATTTGAAACATTATCATCAGAACTAAATTTTCTTCTTGTTACTACAACGAGCTATGAATCGCTAATTTATAAGGTTCTAAATTATCTTAATTACAATAACTTGATTCTGTTGGACCGGTTTCTCGATTCACTGCGTTTTTATGTTCTTTTTACTAATGGGGACGCCACTGGGCTAGCACAGATTATATAATGGTACTACATCTAAAGTAACCATTTGAAACATTATCATCAGAACAAAATTTTCTTCCTCTTACTACAACGAGCTATGAATCGCTAATTTATAAGGTTCTAAATTATTTTAATTACAATAACTTGATTCTGTTGGACCGGTTTTTCGATTCACTTGCGTTTTAATGTTTTTTTTTTACTAATAGGGGCGCCACTGGGCTAGCACAGATTATATAATGGTACTACATCTTAAGTAACCATTTCAAACATTATCATCAGAACAAAACAGGATACAGATACCCATTGCCCGTCCTTGGTATGATAAGTAAGTATTAACTGATGTGATATCGCTGCCAGTCATAACATCAAACAGATACATACATATAATCACGCATTTATCCCTAATGGGGTAGACAGAGCGTAAACGATCTAAATAAAGGACGTTCCGCCACGTCTGACAACGTTTTGAGGGTTATTTAAGATAGATTTGTAGGTATATTGCTGTAGTGACAGGTTGGCAGCCCATCGCCTCAATTGCAATATACTGATCCCTTAGCTGGTTTCTACAGCATGCCCGGGAGGAAATATATCTGGCACATTCTATGTTTCTCTCTCGGTCCTTATCCAGCATGGAAGAAAAAGATAATATGAAACACATCGTAACAATTTTGTTATAGAAAATACAAACTATTCTATGATAACATTTTTCTAGGACAGTTGATAAAAACGACAAATTACACAATGCCGTGTCGTAGTCACAGTAGATAGTAGAACTGCCTCCGTGGTCTAGCGGTCTGAGCCATGGGCTCTCGAGTCGGAGTTCCCGGGTTTCTAGTTTGGTTAGGACATTGCAGGCTGGTCACCTGATTGACCGAAAAGTAAGATGTTCCATGCTGTCGGATGGGCATGTAAATAGTCGGTACTGCGTCTGATTTCTCTGTGGTCGTGTCAGTCAATCTGTCCCATCAGAATAAGATAATGAAGGTCACTTGGGCACTAAAAACTAGTCCTGCGCAGTTGGCCGATCGCTGGGAGATTGACCGCCATCGAAGATTTTGGGAGGACTATTATTAGATAGTCGATTCGGACTTAATTTGGGATTTTAAGATGGTAGACTGTACCAGCGAAGATATGTGGTCTGTGGACACTAGATATTTTTTCAAGATATTATTAGGTAGCCGACCCGTGATATACGGGATAAGGCTAGGGAGATGATGATGATAACCGCCTAATATCGCATGGAATGGGGTCCATCTAATGGATGGGTAGGGCACTTGGGTCGTATTTATAAAGCGATCTCTAGATTGAGAGCAATCTTTAGTGTAGCTTTGACAGATCGTTTAGTACTGATATGACATTTCTGATACGAACTCAAACTTGCTGTCAATCTCAAAAGCTGATTATAATTACGAGACTTGTCCACTGACTAAAGACATTCGTTGGTAACAAACAGGTGACGCGAGACACCCTGTATTATCCTTTCTCGATAAAGTGGATCTATATTTATAAGGCCAGTTTAATTATCTTGTATGAAGATGTTTTACTGCATTCCTTTATTTTGCTGTGTAGGTACTAATCATAATAAAAAGTAAAACCAACAAAACAGATGGATCAGATAAATAATGTAAATGGTCTATGTCAGCGGTTCTTAAACTTTTCTGGGCCACGGATCCCTTGGACACCAATCAATATTACGAGGACGTATATATAAATGCCTTTATCCCTAATGGGGTAGGCAGAGCGTAAACTACCTAAGTAAAGGTCGTTCCGCCACGTCTGTCAAAAGTTTTGAGGGTTATTTAGGATAGATTTGTAGGTATATTGCAGTAGTGACAGGTGGTCAGCCCATCGCCTTAATTACAAGATACTAAAACCCTCCCTTAGCTGGTTTATACAGCATGCCCGGGAGGAAATGCAGCTGGCACATTCTATTCTTCTCTCGTTCCCAGGCCAGCATGTAAGGAATCACGCTTTTATCCCTAACGGGGTAGATAGAGCGTAAACGACCTAAATTTGTTTAGGTCGTTCCGCCACGTCTGACAAAGTTTTAAGGGTCATTTAAGATAGATGTAGGTAAAGGCGATAAAGGCGTGATTGATTATACATATGTACATATTTATGTTTGAATATAAATACTCAATACATATTCCCTTATTCCGCAACTGTACGCCTACATAGTTACATACATTATTGTTCCGAAAATAAACGGAAAACATGTTCGCCTAAAATCCGTCGTTCAAGTAAAGTGGAAAGGGAAGTTCTGACGTCATCCTTCCGATTCGCCGTGACCTTTCTCTGGCCCATTCTCCCGATCGTTACGTGTTACTACATACATACATATAATCACGCCTTTATCCCTAATGGGGTAGGCAGAGCGTAAACGACCTAAACAACGGTCGTTCGCCTCGTCTGACAAAGTTTTGAGGGTTACTAGATTTGTAGGTATATTGCTATAATGACAGGTTGTCAGCCCATCGCCTAAATTACAATATACTGAAACTCTCGGATCCCTTAGCTGGTTTTTACAGCATGCCCGTGAGGAAATGCAGCTGGAAAATTCTATGTGAAAATTATATTCTATGTGTTACTGGCGTTTTATAATAAGACGGAATATTTTGCCAACAGTACATTAGTCTAGTAGTTTATGAAATGATACTTAAAGAGGCCTTAATTTTTTCTACTTCATTAAAAGGCTGTTATCGTGAATTTTCATACTTTTGGAAATTCACTTACGAGAGGATGGTTAGAGAGCCCGATGATAGTGTAGTGGATAGGGCCGCTGCCTCCTGGGCGGGAGGTCGTGGTTCTAATCCCACCACGAGCCAATGTGTTTTTCGGTTTTGGAATTTCATATATTTTTATTTTGTTTTGTTGTATCATGTATGGATCAAAAGGTCTGAAATAAAAGATTTTTTTATTTTTTTATTATTATTTTATTATTATGTACGTTTATTCGGTGCCTTTTCTGTGCTTCGTAAGGCACGTTAAGCCGTTGGTCCCGGTTAATATCGTTTAATACCATAGGTATATTTTTTTTACTTATTGTTTTATTTCAGGGAACTGAGGCCCATATCAATACATAAAATACTATACATCATAAACTTAAATCTAATAAACAATACTATAAATACACTACAAATAAATTAGACCTAAAAATAAGATATAGTCGTTAAGCCATGTCAGAGGCTAATGCTAAGCATTGGCGGCTTGAAAACTCTAACCTAATCTAGGATTCGGTCTGGTTTCCTTTCTCGGTTGCGGAGGTCAGATGGCAGTCGCTCTGTGTATAAACCAGTACCCTCGTTCAACCGCCTAGATTTGGCAGCCGACCCCGTGAGATACGGTATAAGGCTAGTCGGATGGTGACTTACGAAAGGATGGTTAAATTTGTACAAGTAAATATTAACCTAAAGTATGGGATACTTTTTCGTCTAATGAACTGACAAGAGAAAAATTCGGTTTTTTTTTTTATATTTTGTGTAATAACTGTTTTTCCACGCACCCTTTACGCAATTTTAGAAATATAGTCTTCTATGCCGTTCGATAAGGATTGAAGTAATAAACCTGAATTACATACATACATATAGTCATGCCTTTATCCCTAATGGGGTAGGCAGAGCGCAAACGACCAAAACAAAGGTCGTTTCGCCACGTCTGAGAAATCTTTGAGGGTTATTTAAGATAGATTTGTAGGTATATTGCTTAGTGACAGGTTGTCAGCCTTTTGTCAGCCCATCGCCTAAATTACAATATACTGAAACCCTCGGATCCCTTAGCTGGTTTTTACAGCATGTCCGGGAGGAAATGCAGCTGGCACATTCTATGTTTTTCTCTCGCTCCCAGGCCAGTATGGAAGAAACCTGAATTCAAATACAAATATGTATTAAATTCAATTAAGGTCGACTGTAACCTATTTATTCACAATGGCTTGCAATGGGTTGGCTTTGATTTGATTGTAGTCTAATCTAATCTTCCATGCTGGCCTGTGAGCGAGAGCAGAAGTTCCTCCCGGGCATGCTGTGAAAACCAGCTAAGGGATCCGAGGGTTTCAGTATATTGTAATTTAGGCGATGGGCTGACAACCTATCACTTCAGCTGTATACCTACAAATCTACACACATACGTATAATCACGCCTTTATCCCTTATGGGGTAGGCAGAGCGTAAACGACCTAACAAAGGTTGTCAGCCCATCATCGCCTAAATTACAATATACGGAAACCCTCGGATCCCTTAGCTGGTTTTTACAGCATGTCCGGGAGGAAATTCAGCTGGCACATTCTATGTTTTTCTCTCGCTCCCAGGCCAGTATGGAAGAAACCTGAATTCAAATACAAATATGTATTAAATTCAATTAAGGTCGACTGTAACCTATTTATTCACAATGGCTTGCAATGGGTTGGCTTTGATTTGTTTGTAGTCTAATCTAATCTTCCATGCTGGCCTGTGAGCGAGAGCAGAAGTTCCTCCCGGGCATGCTGTGAAAACCAGCTAAGGGATCCGAGGGTTTCAGTATATTGTAATTTAGGCGATGGGCTGACAACCTGTCACTTCAGCTGTATACCTACAAATCTACACACATACGTATAATCACGCCTTTATCCCTTATGGGGTAGGCAGAGCGTAAACGACCTAACAAAGGTTGTCAGCCCATCGCCTAAATTACAATATACTGATATCCTCGGATCACTTAGCTGGTTTTTACAGCATGCCCGGGAGGAAATGCAGCTGGCACATTCTATGTTTTTCTCTCGCTTCCAGGCCAGCATGGAAGATTGCAGAATTTACCTACACTATAAACCTACAAAGTTCTAATTTCTAAGCTATATATAGCCTGTGATAGATGTATGATCTTAAATACCATTATCTTACAATGAACAATTGCATTCTTCCATGCTGGCCTGAAAGAAAAACAGATAATGTGCCAGTTGCATTTCCTCCCGGGCATGCTGTAGAAACCAGCTAAGGGATCCGAGGGTTTCAGTATATTTTATTTTGGCGATGGGCTGACAACCTTTCACTACAGCAATATACCTACAAATCTACATACATACATAGATAATAGACAGTCGTACATACATATAATCACGCCTTTATCCCTAATGGGGTAGGCAGAGCGTAAACGACCTAACAAAGGTCGTTTCGCCACGTCTGACAAAGCTTTGAGGATTATTTAAGATAGATTTGTAGGTATATTGCTTAGTGACAGGTTGTCAGCCCATCGCCTAAATTACAGTATACTGAAGCCCTCTGATCCCTTAGCTGGTTTTTACAGCATGCCCGGGAGGAAATGCAGCTGGCATATTCTAAGTTTTTCTATTGCCACCTAGCCAGCATCTCTTATACCCTTATGTTCCAAATCTTCCGTTGCGCTTACCAGTATTTTGTCTTTTCATATTCTAAGTTCTCTCGTTCTGTGCTATTTCAGAGTTTTTCAGAAAATCACAGTTTATACATTCGCGACTAATAGCATTTTTTGCCCACCCGTTCATATTTTAAAATCTGTTTTAAATATTCATATTGGATCGTGTTGTTTTCAACTAGGGTTCACAATAAATGAATGAAAATAAACTTACGTAAGCGAAAAAGCGGTTTTTTTTTTACATTGGAATCGGCTCTCCTTATTATATCTTTCCAAGGGCCAAGTATTTATTTACATACGCACGTACATAAAATAGAATCACGCCTATCTATATCAGCGAGAAGGCAGAGCGTCAAGATTCTATTTAACTACGCCTGCCATGAAAGGAAAAGTTGTTCAGTTTCATGGGTAGATCCAATTTCAAATTTCAATATTTGCACTTGATTTAAAATGACCTTATATATCGTTGATCTTTTAGCCGTATTGTAGGTGTATGTAAATTTTTATTTGGAACTTCGTATTGCAACGTTTATATTTATTAAATATATTTTTAAAAAAACGAGCAATTTTAAACGCCTAGCTAAAAATATTCAGACTAAATTGTTTTCAACAGAAAGTCTGGAATTTTTATAACGAAAATTTCAGCAATTCATCTAGCTATTAGTTTTTAAGCATCTAAACACTTTGCTTAATGTCTATCTAGTTATTTTATGTTGATTTTGTGTCTGTTATCAAAGAACAAGGCCGGCCATCGTCTCCTATTAAATTTGGGGACATTTCAAGGTTATGTTTAATATTAATCTATATTAGAGTTTATTCTCTTTACTTTCTTCTAGCGAGAGAGATACATAGAATGTGCCAGCTGCATGCTGTAAAAATCAGCTAAGGTTTCAGTATATTACAATTTATTCAATGGGTTGACAACCTGTCACTACAACAATATACCTACAAATCTATCTTAAATAACCCTCAAAACTTTGTCAGGCGTGGCGGAACATCTTTGTTTAGGTCGTTTACGTTCTGCCTACCCCATTAGGGATAGAGGCGTGATTATAAGTATGTATCAATGAACAAGGCCGGCCAGCGTCTCCTATTAAATTTGGGGACATTTCAAGGTTATTTTTGCTATTAATTTATTTCAAAGTGTATTCTTCTGTCGTGTAGGTCGTCGGGTGTAACGGCCTGACGAGCCCTGGTGTCAATGTATAAACCACCTAAGTAATTGATCCTGACGTGGTTTGTGTTTCTTCCATGCTGGACTGGGAGAGATAGAAAAACATAGAATGTTCCAGCTGGTCTTCCTCCCGGGCATGCTGTAGAAGTCAGCAAAAGGGATTCGAGGGTTGCAGTGTATTGTAATATAGGCAATGGGCTGACAACCTGTCACTACAGCAATACAAATCATTACAATCTAAAATTGGCCCTCAATTTTTGTCAGACGTGGCGAAAGCGCCTGTTACGGGGCGTTTTACGCTCTGCCTACCCCGTAAGGGATAAAGGCGTGATTTTATGTATGTATGTGGTTTGTATAACTACGATTACCAAAAACTCTTAGGGTAAAAATCACTGAGCCTTGGCCCTTTCAGATCACTGCAGCACACATGTGCATATTGTCGTCGATTCTCGCGACATAATGCGTATTCAAATTCTTTGCTAGTGCTGTCACTTTCTTCACTTTCACATATGAACAGGATAGCAAATGGACACATGACTTTAAAATTTCCAATCTGACATAAGACTGCTTATTTGCCGTAAAATAAGGAAGCATGCTCTATGCTCAGTTCTTATTTTAGGCGTCTTACGTCAGATTAGCTTCCATGCTGAACTGGGTGCGACAGAATAACGTAGCATGTGCCAGCTGCATCTCCTCCCGGGCATGCTGTAAAAACCAGCTAAGGGATTCGAGGGTATATTGTAATTTAGGCGATGGGCTGACAACCTGTCACTACAGCAATATCCAGTTCTATCTTAAACAACCCTCAAAACTTGTCAGACGTGGCGGAACGACCTTTGTTTGGGTTGTTCACGCTCTGCCTACCCCATTAAGGATACAGGCGTGATAGTATGTCTTACATCAGATTAGGAATGTCAAAGTCAAGTAAGTAAGTAAGTTAAGAAAGTGCCAGCGCTAGCTAAGAATTAATTAAGGAATAGTGCGTGCAGAATAACCGCCATTGTGTAAACAACTTTGATTAATCTGTTTGTATTATTGTGTCTTTTTAAATTTGCGAAATTTACATGTGTTTTGTAGAAATATGAATAAAACTCTTTGTCTATCTATCTATCTATCAAAGACAGTTAACATGCCTTCTAATGCAAACACAATCATCTCACTTGTCGGGTTGGGCAAACAAGCGATTCAGTTTGATTCATCCTGCATTGTCCTAAACAAACTGGCAACAAATCTCACCATTATCTCCCTAGGCTTATCCCGTATCTCACGGAGTGGCTACCTGATCTAGGTCATTGAACGAGAGTACTGCCATCTGATCTCCGTAACCCAGAAGGGAAACCAAACCCAATCCTAGAGGTCAGAGTTTTCAAGCCGCCAATGCTTAGCACTGGTCACTGGCATCTGATATGGCTTAACTAAACTACTGTATTAAACGATATTAACCGGGACCAACCGCTTAACGTGCCTTCCGAAGCACGGAAAAACTCCGAATATGAGTTTATTCGGAGTTTTTCCGTGCTTCGAACGAGTGATAAATTTTAGAAGTTGATATTTGTCAATTTATCACTTTGTGAGGTTTTCCCCAGTTTGGTTAGGACGTTGTAGGCTGAATTTCCTGATTGTTCGAAAAGAAAAACGATTCCGTGCTTCGGAGGGCACGTTAAGCCGTCGGTCCCGGTCGCTGTCTTGGATAGTGGTCGTTACTCAAACCACGTCAGAGGCCTAATAGCTGTGCTACTAGGCGGTCTGAAAACTCTGACACCAGGGTTCATCGGGTCGATAGACTAGATACCCTCTCGACAGAAGAAGAAGAAGTGATAAATGGGCCTATTGCTAGGAAATATCCAGTATTACCTAGATTCTAGATCCTAGAACTTCATTAGTAAATGTCTATTCTTGTAGCTACTTCACCATGTTATGTAACATACATACATACAATCACGCCTTTATCCATAATGGGGTAGGCAGAACGTAAACGACCTAAACAAAGGTCGTTCCGCCACGTCTGACAAAGTTTTGACGGTTATTTAAGATACATTTGTGGGTATATTGCTATAGTGTCAGGTGGTTAACCCATCGCCTAAATTGCAATAAGGTCAAATCCCTTAGCTGGTTTTTAAAGCATGCCCGGGAGGAAATGCAACTAGCACATTCTATGTTTTTCTTTCGCTCCCAGTCTAGCATGGAAGAAATAAATTTCATAATACCAAACCGGGGCATCAAAGCATAATATTGCGAAGTCTGTAAGTATGTCAAAGATTTAGGATGCAAGAAGCTTGCTGTAGAATTGCATCGCATCGCATGCATAAATTGAAATATACAGAAACCCTCGGATCCCTTAGCTGGTTTTTACAGCATGCCCGGGAGGATATGCAGCTGGCACATTCTGTGTTTTTCTCTCGCTCCCAGTCCAGCATGGATTTTTTTTTATGTTACTAACTAGATACCTTTATCGGTACGACGTGAAAACAGATCGATTTAATTCAAGGACACTGAACACTAAATTATAGGTATTCTATTATTTTAGTGTTGCAGTGAACAGATACTTTTTAAACTATAGCAAGTATCATGTAGTATTGTTGTTTTATACATAGAATCACGCCTTCATCCCTAATGGGGTAGGCAGAGTGTAAACAACCTAAACAAAGGTCGTTCTGCCACGGTTGACAAAGTTTCGAGGTTTATTTAAGATAGATTTGTAGGTATATTGTTGTAGTGACAGGTTGTCAGGCCTTCGCCTAAATCGCAATATACTGAAACCCTCGGATCCCTTAGCTGGTTTTTACAGCATGTCCGGGAGGAAAAGCAGCTGGCACATTCTATGTTTTTCTCTCGCTCCCACTTCAGTACGTGTTCATACGGATATTGTTATTTTTCTTACATCTCTATTCGTTCTACTCCGTACCTATTAAAAATGTATTTGTTATTGTATGTATATGATTTGTATCTGTTTCCAATAACTAAGTAAGAAAAGTTCATCTATAGTATTTCCAACTCAGTTTTAGAATAAACGCGGTAGCAAAATTTCATCTCTTTTAATCGAAGATCTTGTTTCTGAAATAAGTTTTAGCTATTATATATGACAACTTAATTAAATAGTAGTTTTAGTAATGTAATCAATTTGCTAACACGTACGTGTTACATTTATTTTTTAAATGTGTTTTTGAATCAAAAGTCTTGAAACTTTGTTTTTATTTTAAATAACCCTCAAAACTTTGTCAGACGTGGCGAAAGACCTTTATTTAGGTATTTACGCTCTGCCTGCCCATTAGGGATAAAGGCTTGATTATATGTATGTATGTAACTTTGTCTACCTTTATTATATAACTGAATTGGAAATCCTATAGCTTAAATTTTCCTTTACAAAAAGTTACATTACTCTAATCTCTAGCGTGGATTTATCATTTCATGGTCAAATTAAATTTACTTAGATTAACTCGTTTATCATTATAAAACAGAGATAGGTAGGTTAAGGTATGTATATTTTTTGCTGTTTTTATAACTTTATTCATTTGTTAATTTTAGGCGATAGTCTGACAACCTGTCACTACAGCAATATACCTACAAATCTATCTTAAATAACCTTGACGAATAACAATGACGTGGCGGAAAGACCTTTGTTTAGGTCAATTACGCTCTGCCTACCACATTAGGGATAAAGGCCAATGTATATATATAATACATATACAAATTATTTGCACGCCATACAAAATACCTAGAATATGCAATCAATTTGTTATCCCAACAAAATAAACGCCACTTTACATTCATTAAAATTTATCTATCACCTGAATTCAAGGTCTTTTTGTTTTGGACTCCAATTAGTCTGCGTTTTGTTTACACAAGAATGGACTCTAATTATGGACAGACCCAGTCAAATTATAGACCTGAAACTCATGGCACGCAGGGTATTTTATTGTTTTATTCGATTTTATTCTATCTATTCAAATGATTTTGGATCTTATGGCATAGGGGTGTAAGGGACAGGATCCCGCAAACTGATAGGTGTTACTCAGTCAACAAAACTGAACAACTATCACCAGTTTTTCTTTTTCAGGAAATAAAAGAATAAAATGTTTTTCCATACAAATTGTCTGGTCGAGGTGGTCATTATGTATGGGAAGTTATTTTTTTTTTCATCTCCTGATGGTATTTCCTGGTCATAGTTGTTCAGTTTCGTTCACTGAACAACCCCTATCAATTTGCGGGACGCTGTCCCTTACACCCGGTATTATTTACCTCAACTCGTGCCAAAATGTATTAGACACACAAATTCTATGTCAGGGGCAATGTTCGTGCGTCTAGACAACGGTATTTTAATTTGGAACAAAATGGCGGAAGTCATTTTTATCACAGAAAATATTTTGTTTCCTCAAGTAGAAGGCACGGGACAAAATTCGTGCTAAATACCGGATGTAAAAAAAGCACCTAACCCCATCAACCAATGTGAAACTGAGCAACTGCATAGGTCAAAATAAAAACGTATTTATTTGGATCTCCCATACAAATTGTGCTAGGCATGCTTGAGTATTTTCTTTGGGGTGGTTAAACTTCTATGCTGGCCTTGGAGCGAGAGAAGAACCTAGAATATGCCAGCTGCATTTCCTCCCGGGCATGTCTTAAAAACCAGCTTAGGGATCGGAAGGTTTCAGTATATTTTAATTTAGGCGATGGGCTGAGAACCTGTCACTATCGCAATATACCTACAAATCTATCTTAAATAACCCTCAAAGCTTTGTCAGACGTGGCGGAACGGCCTTTGTTTAGGTCCTTTATACTCTGCCTAACCCATTAGGAATAAAGGCGTGATTCTTAATATAAGAAAAAAGTGTAATCGCTTGTTGTTATTACACTGACCAAGCTGACCAATGTTTACAACGTCAATGTACTACACTATGGGTGTTATCAGTAGTGATGCAGTGACCTTTGACGTCGATAATGTGCAATGACATTCACACGTGTCCTGCTGATGATCTTTTTGAACCCTCATTTCTCAAATATTTTTTGTTGTCAATAGTCGATTCCGAAACCCACTCAATATAGTAGAAGAAAGTTTGTCGCTATCACACTGACTAATGATTACAACGTCATTGTAATGATGCAGTGACCTTTGACGTCGATAATGTGCCATGACGTTCGCACGTGTCCTGCTGATGATCTTTTTGAACCCTCATTTCTCAAATATTTTTTCTTGTCAATAGTCGACTTGGAAACCGACACAATATAATAGAAATAAGTTTGTCGTTATAATGATTACATACAACGTCAGTGTACTGCACTATTGGTGTTATCAGTAGTGATGCCTTTGACGTCGATAGTGTGCGTTCGCACGTGTCCTGCTGATGATCTTTTGAACCCTGTAGTTTGTCTCACGTCAAACATGCACGTGCACAACCATAGAGTCGTTTAAGGGTGTGTTTTTGCTGATTATTCAATGTTATCGAAAAATATATAAAAAAACGCTTCCTATACCTCCTCAAGAGGGTCCGATACTGATACCTAACCTCATGGCTAAGCTCATTCGGTTGTTCACCCTAACCACAGGGCAGGCACTCCACACAAGTCGCCGATTTTCGTACTACATTACATGCGTAAAAATGTGTTCGTACAGATTAGAAAGTGGGTTTGTGTGTGTGCTACCGCCTAGTCGAAACGGCTCGCGTACCCGTTGGAGCGGGGGAGACGAGGCGAGGTAACATTTCAGATCAGGGGTGGGAGTGCCTCTTCTTTAGTAAAGTTTCTCTGCCCTAACCTAGTCCATGTATAGGAGTTAGAATATCTAACTATCCTTACCTATAATTATTTGTTGTATTCAGTAGAAGTAGGTACAAACATTTAGAATATCTAACTATCCTTACCTATAATTATTTATTCATACATACATACATACATAAATCACGCCTTTATCCCTTACGGGGTAGGCAGAGCGTTTAACGCCTCGTAAAAGGGGCTTTCGCTACGTCTGACAAAAATTTAGGGCAATTTTAGATTGTAATATGTATTGCTATAGTGACAGGTTGTCAGCCCATCGCCTAAATTACAATGCACTGTAACCCTCGAATAATATTTTATTCATTTGAATAAAATATTATTTGAACGTATTATTATTTGTTGTATTCAGTAGAAGTAGGTACAAACATTAAACATGCGAAGTTTCTGTCGTAATTAATTTTATTTGGAATCAAAAGTAGGTTAATTTACTTACATATTTAAGTATTTTGATTTTTGCACATTTTCCCAAAATGATTTCTGCTTTTTAATTGTGGGTTGTTTTGTGTGTTTGTCGTAGGATGATTTGATTATTCGAATCTTCGCGAAAATTCTAGGAATTTTGCAAGAACACGGATAGTTATTCAATGGAGATGTCTGTCTATTTACCCTGTGGGCGAGAGAGAATCGAACCCATAATGTCTAGATCAAGAATCCAAACCTTAGGCTAGACCAAAATGGCGAAATCTACATCATAAGATTCATAAGTATTTAACTTATTTTGAGATACATAATGAGAAAGTTTTGTTTAATTTCACTAGGAAAACGTCGTCCAATAGATCAAACGTTATTAAAGTAAACAAAATATCTAATTTCTGCTTCCATGCTGGCCTGGGAGCGAGAGAAAAACATAGAATGTGCCACCGCTGCCACCTGCATTTCCTCCCGAGCATGCTGTAAAAATCAGCTAAGGGATCAGAGGGTTTTCGTATATTGTAATTTAGGCGATGGGCTGGCAACCTGTCACTACAGCAATATATCTGCAAATCTATCTTAAATAACCCTCAAAACTTTGTCAGACGTGGCGGAACGACCTTTGTTTAGGTCGTTAACGCTCTGCCTACCCCATTAGGGATAAAGGCGTGAATATATGTTTGTAAAATATCTAAATTTCAGTTCTATTGTAACACATTGAATTACGTTGAGTTGTTGTGACAAAGCCATCACTACACAACGAATGACCTAAAAATTACTCCATATCAGTAACCGGTACTCGCGAGACGTGTTACATATCGTCTCTACCACACACATCCTACACATCACTACAATCCTCCAGCATCATCTTACACTACTCGTTCACTGGACTGACATGCTAAACGAACTCCACTTCAAACAGCAATGGATTTTAATTTTATAAATAGCGTGGAACTCGATAGGTATCTGTTACAAACGTGACTACAGCACGACGCGGTTCTCAATGAACGCAGGCGGAGGCGCTACAGTATATGGAGAACTGGTACATCTCAAGATAGCATCGTTAGTTCCTTTTTTCGCCACATTCATTTAAAGCGTGGCCATACTGTACTTCGGCACGTGTTTTGTAATGACATTGAGCGGACGCATTTTCCTACGCAAGCTGTAGTGGCTCTCAGACTATAAGTTGCCTATAATCACAGGCTATTGGATAACCGTAATTTTATACAAGGTTCTAGTGAAAACCTAATATCCTATTGGAATTTTCAAACAGGTTTTTGTGGGTTAAAAGGTGATTGTATGCAAAACGAATTCTACTGTAACTGCAAATTAGGCAATATGCATGCATGCACTTTAATATGCATGCATGCTTATCTGCTGCAGTGGCAAAAATATAGCTTTTATTTTATTTATATACATATAAACAAGCCTTTATCTCTAATGGGGTAGGCAGAGCGTAAACGACCTAAACAATGGATGTTCCGCCACGTGTGACAAAGTTTTGAGGGTTATTTAAGATAGATTTGAAGGTATATTGCTGTAATGACAGGTTGTCAGCCCATCGCCTAAATTACAATATACTGAAACCCTCTGATCCAATAGCTGGTTTTTACAACATGTCCGGGAGGAAATGCAGCTGGCACATTCTATGTTTGTATATTACATTTCTTTTGTAGTTATGCAATAAAGTATATATGTATATGTTTTTCTCTCGCTCCCAGACCAGCATGGAATTTTTTTTTTATTTACTAAAATTTTAATTATTATTTTGCGGGGATTTGTTATTTTTATATTTCCTGTTTTAAATAATAATACCGTCGTTTTACCTACTGATAACGTTATCCGACTTTGTTTATTTAATAATTAGTTTTAGCAGCTTGTATTAAAATTTTAAATCCTACAGCAAGCTTCTTGCATCCTAAATCTTTGACATACTTACAGACTTCGCAATATTTGATGCCCCGGTTTGGTATTATGAAATTTATTTCTTCTGTGCTGGACTGGGAGCGAAAGAAAAACATAGAATGTGCTAGCTGCATTTCCTCCTCCTCCTTCTGTAAAAACCAGCTAAGGGATCCGAGAGTTTCAGTATATTGCAATTTAGGCGATGGGCAGACAACTTGTCACTACAGCAATATATCTACAAATTTATCTTAAATAACCGTCAGACGCGGCGGAACGACCTTTGTTTAGGTCGTTTGCGCTCTGCCTACCCCATTAGGGATAAAGGCGTGATTATATGTATGTATGTATTACGAAAATGTCAATGATTATCTCATCCTTCAAACATATTACGTAGATTTAGGATTCAAAATGATGTAATATAATGTGCCTCAAAGCTAGACAAGACAGTTTTGTATGAAAAGATCTTTCGTTGAGGCTAGCTAGGATATGAGCTAGGTAGGTATATATACAATACAATACAAAATTCTTTATTGCACAAAGAAACACATACAACAATAAAAAAGAGAAACAATCGTGACAGTACAATATAGGCGGCCTTATTGCTAAAGCAGCAATTTCTACCAGGCAACCTTTATATATATATTAGCCTAAGCTGTCCCACTGCTGGGCAAAGGCCTCCCCTTTCTTTTTCCACGCTTCCCGATCTTTAGCAGTTTCCGACCAGTTTGAGGCAAACGCTGTGAGGTCATCCCGCCGTGCGCCATCTCTTCTTGGGTCTTAATTTTTTTTTATTAGAGTTTTATTACAATAAATGACCCTTATACATATCTATAAGACATCGCTAAACCCGTAATAGGTTTGTCTCGATGACTATCCGCATAACAATATTACAGATTATCGTAGTTAGTATAAGTAATAACAGTAAGTAGTATCTTATTATTAATTAATCTAGACTTAATACTGTCAATTATTTAAATGATAATTGACAATATTAAGACGAACACGCCCTATAGTCTGTCAACGTCGTGCTTACCGCGCCTTAGGGGTACAGACGTGCGCGGGGACGCGGTAACGGGGGTGCGGGCGGTGAAGCAGGAGGGTGAGCGAGCACGACGCAATGTGTTCATGTTCGCAATCGCCGCGTGCTACCACGTCTCCGCGCACGTCTGTACCCCTAAGGCGCGGTAAGCACGACGTTGACAGACTATACCTTACCCTTTCGGGACAGGCGAGCGCGGTCTGCTGCCGAACCACACTTTTTTACTGCTCGGCGCTGTCTCCCTCTAGGCGGACGTTCTTGCGGGACCCAGTCGGTAGCTAAGCTAGCTTTGCCCACCTCTCTGGATGCATTCGTGTGACATGCTAGGTAGATACATACATACATATAATCACGCCTTTATCCCTGATGGGGTAGGCAGAGCGTATACGACCTAAACGAAAGGTCATTCCGCCGCGTCTGACAAAGTTTTGAGGGTTATTTAAGATAGACCTGTAAGTATATTGCTGTAGTGACAGGTTGTCAGCCCATCGCCTAAATTACAATATACAGAAACCCTCGGATCCCTTAGCTGATTTTTACAGCATGCCCGGGAGGAAATACAGCTGAAACATTCTAAGTTTTTCTTTCGCTCCCAGTCCAGCATGGAAATCTAGGCTAGGTAGATAAACGAATTATATTACCATTCTAGCCTATAATATTTTCTTTTATATCTTTATGCTATAACCATTTTCTCCATAGTACTATCAGCTATTATCCGTTTTTATCAACAGAGCAGAGCAAGTTAAACACTGGAAGTTATGATCTCATAAAGTCAATGGGCAAAAAAAACCTCTCTTACGTCAGTAGCTTTGTACATGTACATAGAAAACTAAGTAAATATAACGCTGTTTACAATCGGCACTGAGGTGTATATGCCTAGGAACTTGTTTTTAATATCTCAACTAGGTAGATCGATTGTGTTAAAACGTGCATGCTGCCTCCGTGGTCTAATAGTCAGAGCCATGGGCTTACGATCCGGCGGTCCTGGGTTCGATTCTCAGTGAACACAACGGTGATATTTGTAAATTTATCACCTTGTGAGGTTTTCCTAATTTGGTTAGGACATTGCAGGCTGAATCACCTGATTGTCCGAAAAAGTAAAATGATTCCGTGCTTCGGAGGGCACGTTGAGCCGTCGGTCCCGGTCGCTGTCCTTGATAGTGGTCGTTACTCAAACCATGTCAGATGCCTAACAGCTGTGCTACTAGGCGGTTTGAAAACTCTCACAACAGGGTTCATCGGGTTGTTCGACGCGAGAATCCACTCGCTAAGAAGATAAAACGTCCATTCGCGTCTGTCTGAACGATTCAGAAAATCGAATACATCTAGATTCGAATATGGCGTGTATAAAGCTGATGCTGGACTGAAAGTGATAGAAAAACATAGAATGTGCTAACTGCATTTCCTCCCGGGTATGCTGTTAAAACCAGTTGAAGGATCCGAGGGTTTCAGTGTATTGAAATTTAGGCGATAGTCTGAAAACCTATACCGTTTTCAGTCTAAAATTGCCCTCAAAATTTGTCAGACGTGGCGGAACGACCTTTTCTTTGGTCGTTTTCGCTCTGCCTTCCCTATTGGGACTAGAGGCGTGATTAGATTTTATGTATAAAGCTAAACTAGGAACTTGATCTATTATATTCTTTATTGTTTTAAAAATTAAAAATACAGTTCAACTTAAACTTAAAGGCGAGCTTATCTCTATAAGAGATCTCTTCCAGCCAACCTATTGGGGATAAAAGATGGGAAATTCACGGGAACAGATACAGATAGTATTATTTATTATTATAATTTATTTTATCTACTCTCTCATAAGAACATAGATCCCTAAACAAGAATAACTCCTCCCACGCAAACTCCTCAACCAGACGTCTTGATTAAATAATGGGAGAGCCAATTATTTTGACGTTTCCATGACGAAGTTACAAGAAACCTGCAATTACACACATACATACATACATATAATCACGCCTGTATCCCTAGTGGGGTAAGCAGAGAGTAAACGACATAAACAAAAGGTCGTTCCGCCACGTCTGACAAAGTTTTGAGGGTTATTTAAGATAGATTTGTAGGTATATTTCTGTAGTGACAGGTTGTCAGCCCATCGCCTAAATTACAATATACTGAAACCCTTGGATCCTTAGTAGGTTTTTACAGCATGCCCGGGAGGAAATGCAGCTGGCACATTCTATGTTTTTCTCTCGCTCCCAGTCCAGCATGGAAGAACCTACAAAAATGATTTCATCATTTAGGTATGTAAATTGTAAATTCTTTTAGGAAATGAAAATGAAAATTTGGCTTTCCCGCACAAATTGTCCGATCGAGGTGTTCACTTTGTATAAGAAAGTAAATTTTTGTCTTCATAGATAGAATGTTCTGGTGAAAGTTTTTTAGATTCGTTTCAGTCCTCGGTACCTTATACTCAAAGTCAAAGTCAAATAATTTATTTCCAATTAGATTCCTAAGAACACTTTTAGAAAGTCACAAGCGAGTCTATTACAAAGAAAATTATATCTGTGTCAGAAACTCGATATAGACCCAATAAATAAAATATAGGCTGTTTGGTAGATGGGTGAAAACCTCCTGTATGAGCTAGCTAGCTCTGGCTATGTATCAATCTGAACACGAGACGAGAGGTTTGCATTTGCTTGCAGCCAAATTCTATGTATAAGTTCTTTTAGACCCTGTGTATTTTCTTCCACGCTGGACTGGGAGCGATAGAAAAACATAGAATGTGCCAGCTGCATCTCCTCCCGGGCATGTAAAAACCAGCTAAGGGATTCGAGGGTTTAAGTGTATTGTCATTTAGGCGATGGGCTGACAACCTGTCACTACAATACAATACACAGATATATCTGAAATGACCCTCAATACTTGTCAGACGTAGCGCAATGACCTTTGTTTGGGTCGTTAATGATCTGCTTACCCCATTAGCGATAAAGGCGTGATTATATGTATATATATATATATTTGAGGGTATAATCCTGGGGTGGCGACAAGTGACTCATCTAGGTAGTATACTTCACCCCCTGCCTTCTATCCTTGATACTTAAGGGTCTGCCGGAGTAGTAAAATCCCATACAAACGTAGTTTCGCTTTTATTCCTAAACTAGCGACCCGCCCCGGCTTCGCACGGAAATTATCAGTGCTTCTCTACTACATTATGAAAGAAAACGCATCTAAATCTATGCATATATAGGGATAGAGAAAGCAACTTTGTTTTATACTATGTAGTGACACCAAACTTAAGGTAACCATACCAGCCAAGTGGCGCCCCGATTATTAAAAAAAAAACATAATTAACTAAAAACACAGTAAATCGAAAAACCATTCGAACAGACTCAAGTTATAGTAATTAAGTTAATTTGAAACCTTATAAATTAGCGATCCATAGTTCGTTGTTGTAACAGGAAGAAAAATTGCAAATAACGGTCACGAACGGCTGTTACTACAACGAACTATGAATCGCTAATTTGGTATCGTCAGTTTAATTAGAAGCATAGATATGATGCATTTCGTCATGTGTACGGAGTCTGGTTAAGTTTGGTTTTACCGTCACTACATAGTATAAAACAAAGTCGCTTTATCTGTCCCAATATCCGTATGTATGCTTAGATCTTTAAAATTACGCAACGGATTTTGATGCGGTTTCTTTTAATTGATAGAGTGATTCAAGAGAAAGTTTTATATGTATAATACATGCATAATATAGTAGAGAAACACTGATGATTTCCGTGCGAAGCCGGGGCGGGTCGCTAGTAAAGAATAAAAGCGAAACTACATTTGTATGGGATTTCAATACTCCGGCAGACCCTTAAGTGCCTAAGTGGCTTTACTAGTAGCTTAATAAATCTAATATTCTGTCTGTGCTTTTACTTGCAATAAACAGATAAGGGTTTACGACCAAATACCTTTATGTCTTTATTCAGTCAAAAGTTTCTAAAATACTCAGCTTCTCACTTGTGGGTTTGACGGAGGACGTATTGGGCTCGATTCTAGATTCCACCGGCTAAAACTAAAATTAAATTAAAATCTATCTGTCACTTTTAAAATAATAAAGTTGAAAAAGTGCAGGCGATTGAGACTTTATGGTTTTACACTTTGTCCGCTAGATTTTGACGTTTCCCCAGTATTTCTGTCAATTTTCTAAAAATGGGAGATAACGCATAAAACCACCAACTATAAATCAGAAACCGGAGAGAATAGATCGTCTGTCCTATTCCAATGTTTTAAGTCTGAAAGTGACAAAAATTTTTTAATTTTAATTTGAGCCGACAAATCTACGTTTCGACACTATTCGAGTTTTATGAATATACGTCGTTTATAAAAAAAAACACAGTTTGTTAGTATTTTCATTAGATAACCTAGATTCAGATGGTTTCCTACTAAAGCCCGAGCATGGAAAGCTAGAGCAAAGAACCCATTAGTTTTATGCTAGTTTGAACGCAGGCATTAGATTTTATGGCAGTTGAAATCTGACCTGGACAGGAAGTATTTCCTAAGGTTACCTTTTAGAAAGAGCAGTCTGATGATTAGAAACCTAAAGGAGTTTTTACAAATTATCAATTTTAAACAAATATTTGTTTCTTCTTCCATGCTGGACTGGGAGCGAAAGAAAAACATAGAATGTGCCACCTGCATTTCCACCCGGGCATGCTGTAAAAACCAGCTGAGGGATTCGAGGGTTTTAGTGTATTGTCATTTAGGCGATGGGCTGACAACCTGTCAATATAGCAAAATACCTACAAATCTATCTTAAATTACCCTCAAAACTTTGTCAGACGCGGCGAAAGGACCTTTGTTTAGATCGTGTACGCTCTGCCTACCCCATTTGGGATCTTCTTCTTATCGTATCGATCGTAATGGCTCAAATTAACTTCGACCAGTACTCTGCCAAACGTACTGCGACATTAATGACGTTGTAAAGGTCTTAGGGATAAAGGCGTGATTATATGTATGTATTTGTTAATAAAAAAAACCGTGTTACAGGATACTCAAGAGTACTATTATACGGTTATACCGGGTGTAAGGGACAGCGTCCCGCAAACTGATAGGGGTTCCTCAGTCAACGAAACTTAACAACTATCACCAATTTGTTTTTAGGACATGAAATTAAAAAATTACCTTCCCATACAAAATGACTATCTTGATCAGACAATTTGTATGGAAAACCAAATTATTATTTTTTATTTCCTGAAAAAACATCCTGCTGATAGTTGTTCAGTTTCGTTGACTGAGCAACCCCTATCAGTTTGCGGGACGCTGTCCCTTACACCCCGTATATTATGCGCTCAAGGATACTAATTAATTTAATAATGAGAATCCATTACTCAACCTACTTACAACATGAGAATACCCAAGAATTTTCCAGTGATGTTGGGAATAATGAAGGTTAAATTAAATTGAGGTTGAAGTGTCATGTTTTGAATCATGTTTGTAACTATAGTCCGTTTTTTAACGTTGCGTTATCGATACCTGGGATTCGAGGGTCAGCATATTGTAAATTAGGCGATGGGCTGACAACCTGTCACTACAGCAATATACAGATCTATCTTAAACAACCCTCAATACTTGTCCGACGTGGCGGAACGACTTTTATTTGGTACGTTGACGCTCTGCCTACTCCATTAGGGATACAGGCGTGAGAGTATGTATGTATGTTATCGATACCAACGTGTTTTGCGGCCCGTAAACAGCATTTTCTTTGCAACTTAGGAGAGGCTTTAATTTCGAAACCGCAGACAATAACGTTGTTACAAACATATATTTGACGTTTTACTTTCTTTAAAGTCGTATGGAAAAACCTGTTTATGGGCTGCAAAACAAGTTGGTATTCATAACTCATATGGTCATATAGTCACGCCTTTATCCTTAATGGGGTAGGCAGAGTGTAAACGACCAAAGGTCGTTCTTCCACGTCTGACAAAGTTTTGAGAGTATTTCAAGATAGATTTCTATGTATATTGCCGTAGTGACAGGTTGTCAGCCCATCGCCTAAATTACAATATACTTAAACCCTCGGATCGCTTTTTTTACAGCATGCCCGGTAGGAAATGCAGCTGGCACATTCTATGTTTTTCTCTCGCTCCCAGGCCAGCATGGAAGTATTCATAACTCAACGCTAAATAAACGAACTTTATACGTATGTTTTCTACGTATTTCCGGTTTGCCCCAAGGATCAGAAATATGATGTATGGACTTTACCCGTCTAGTAGGATATGAATTGATATCCTAATGATAAAATGCTAAATCTAGTCTCTACTGTTTATCGACCTGATTTCTTATCTGTGGTCAGCTTGCTCTGTATACCGAGTGTAAGGGACAGCATGGAAAATTCTTTCAGGAAGGGAAAAAAATAAATTGGATTTTCCTTACAAATTGTCTGAAAGACGCGGAGATTTTGTATAGAAAAGCCATTTTTTATTTTCACTTCCTGAAAAAAATCTTGCTGGTAGTTGTTCATTTTCGCTGACTGAGCAACCCCTATCAGTTTGCGGGACGCTGTCCCTTACACCCGGTAATATTGCAAGCAGTGGCATGTGGGTTCAGTTGCGGTAATTGCAGTCACACTTCATATCAGATCGCCAGGCACGCGATATTTCCACCATTGCACCAGGGATAGTGTGAGCGGTGTGGTGGGTACGAAGGGTCAGACCCTTCTCCATCTCCCTAACCTTATCTATCTCACGGGGTCGGCTACCTAATCTAGGGGGATTGAACGAGGGAACTGGTTTTTACACAGAGCGACTGCCATCTGACCTCCGCAACAGAGAAGGGAAACCAGACCCAATCCTAGATTAGGTCAGACTTTTCAAGCCGCCAATGCTTAGCACTGGCCTCTGACATGGCTTAACGACTAATATCTATGGTATTAAACGATATTAACCGGGACCAACGGCTTAACGTGCCTTCCTAAGCACGGAAAAAGCGCAGAATATTCGTACATATGAAATTCGAAAACCGAAAAACACATTGGTACGTGGTGGGATTCGAACCACGACCTCCGCGCTCCAGAAGGCAGCGGCCCTATCTACTCCACCATCGGGCTCTGTAAATCAAAATATGACAAATCAAAATACAATAATACAAAGGGATTTCATTCATATCTATCTACACGTATATATTATCATGATCACTAATTGTAACAGCCCAATACCACAGGGCAATACACTTCCATGCTGGTCTGGGAGCGAGAGAAAAACATAGAATGTGCCAGCTGCATTTCCTCCCGGGCATGCTGTAAAATCCGGCTAAGGGATCCGAGGGTTTCAGTATATTGTAATTTAGGCGATGGGCTAACAACCTGTCACTACAGCAATATACCTAGAATTCTATCTTAAATAACCCTCAAAACTTTGTCAGACGTGGTGGGACGACCTTTGTTTGGGTCGTTTGCGCTCTGCCTACCCCATTAGGGATAAAGGCGTGATTATATGTATGCAATACCACAGGTAGACAGGCAGAGACACCAAAACTGTGATGCAAATTATATAGCAGTGAATGAACATACATACATATTATCACGCCTTTATCCCTAATGGGGGTAGACCTAAACAAAAGTCGTTCCGCCATGTCTGACAAAGTTTTGAGGGTTATTAAGGATAGATACGTATAATCACGTCTTTATCCCTAATGGGGTAGGCAGAGCATAAACGACCCAAACATAGGTCGTTTGCCACGTCTGACAAAGTTTTGAGGGTTATTTAAGATTGATTTGTAGGTGTACTGCTGTAGTGACAGGTTGTCAGCCCATCACCTAACTTGCAATATACAGAAACTCTCGGATCCCTAAGCTGGTTTCTACAGCATACCCGGGAGGAATTGCAGCTGGCACATTCTATGTTTTTATCTCGCTTCCAGGCCAGTATGAAAGAAAGATAAGGATAGATTTGGAGGTATATTGCTGTAGTGACAGGTTGTCAGCCCATCGCCTACGTTACAATATACTGAAACCCTCGTATCCCGTGAGGAAATACAGGTGGCACATTCTAAATTTTTCTCTCGCTCCCAGTCCAGCATGGGAGCAGTGAATGAAGTAGCTAAAAAATCATAAAACACAACGAAAGACAGTAAACAAAACAGTCCAGTTTCCACATTTGGCTACCAGTAGGTCTGCTACTTACAAAACCTATAAATAGAGCATCCGGTTCCAGTCACGTGACGATCTGGTCCACGTGTTTGAAGGCAACTAGCGAGGAAGCCATGCAACACGTGTTTGTTAATCCTTTCAGCTTTCATACGATGTTGATGAATCGTTGCTTCGGTCAGAGAGCGTTGTTTTTATACTTACTAATAAAAAACCAAGCCAATATTTGTATGGGGGCGCCAAACTACGCATTATTTTATTGCGTGCATTGGTTGAAATGTTGAACATGTTAAAGCGAATTCTGCCAAGAATGTGTTCCCTCAGTGGAAATCGAAGTCACGACCCCCAGATAGGTAGCCCAAAGCTCCGACCATTCACTAAGTATGCCACAGAGACAAAGCTTTGCTAATGGCGTAGAAATGGTACCATTTAGTGCCAAGGGCAGAAAATTAAAATTAGTGTTGTAAATTAGATCGTAAATTCTAAGTAAGTTAGATTAGTTCAGATAATATTATTTACATACTTTATATAAATAATATTATTTATTCATTTATTTATTTACCTCGTCATGAATAATTCTTAAAAGGTTAGGTACTACTAGCAAATGAACGCCTGAACAGTTTGCATTTAGGTAAAAGAAACTTTTGACTACGTATATTTGGAGTCCTGATATACGTATTAAAACGATTTAACTGTCTTATTTGCAGATTCGACGAGAAGGAAAGCATATCGGGCATGCAGCAGCTCAAGTCCTCGGTGCAGAAGGGAATCCGCGCGCGCATCCTGGAGCTGTACCCTCACCTGGAGAACCACATGGACCAGGTGCTGCCCAAGAAGGACACCTTCAGGATTGTTAAATGGTATGTATTGTGTAGGATCGATTGGTTTTCGTCGACATGCCCGTGACGATGAACCCTGGTGTCATAGTTTTTTCTGACAGGCTTCTAACATTGTTTATGTTATGACACGAATTTATGATTACGACCATTATCTATCCATGCTGGACTGGGAGCGAGAGATTCTTCCATGCTGGACTGGGAATGAGAGAATAACATAGAATGTGCCAGCTGCATTTTCTCCCGGGCATGTAAAACCACGGGCATGCTGTAAAATATCAGCTAAGGGATCCGAGGGTTTCAGCATATTGCATTTTAGGCGATGGGCTAACAACCTGTCACTACAGCACTATACCTACAAATCTTTCTTAAATAATCCTCAAAACTTTATCAGACGTGGCGGAACGAACTTTGTTTAGCCCATTAGGGATAAAGGCGTGACTATATATATGTATGTACCACTATCTAAGAAAGCGACTATGACCTACTGGAACCACTGATTTGAGAAGTCTCTACCGCTCCCTTTTACTCTTCTGTAACTGAAACCAACGGCTTAAACCGTTATGCCCTGCTGAGTGCGTGCCCTGTGAAGCACGGAATTATTTTTTTGACAGATAATCAGTGATTCAGTCAGCATTGTCTTAATTATGGAAACTGGGAAAAATTTCACCAAGTGATAAACCATAACTTTGTACTAACATACATACATACAATCACACCTGTATCCCCAATGGGGTAGGCAAAGCGTAAACGACCTGACAAAGTGTTGAGGGTTATTTAAGTTAGATTTGTAGGTATATTGCTGTAGTGACAGATTGTCAGCCCATCGTCTAAATTGCAATGTACAGAAACCTTCGGATACTTTAGCTGGTTTTTACAGCGTGCCCGGGAGGAAATGCAGCTGGCACATTCCATATTTTTCTCTCGCTCCCAGTCCAGCATGGAAGATAACTTTGTACTAGAGCTTGTTATTTATTTGTTTTCAGTCATGACCACATCGAGATTATGGTGAATGGCGCCGGTGAGCTGCTATTCTTCCGTCAGCGCGAAGGACCCTGGATGCCGACTTTGAGGCTGTTGCACAAGTGTAAGTGGACATCATCATCAGCCTGTACCAGTCCACTACTGGACATAGGCCTCTCCCATGGCACGCCATTCAGCTCAACAATTCCGACAAGTGGACAACAATCTCATAATTTTATGACCTATCTTATTCCATGCATGACTGGAAGCGAGAGAAAAACAAAGAATGTGCCATCTACATTTCCTCCCGGGCATGCTGTAAAAACTAGCTAAGGTATCCGAGGGTTTCAGTATATTGCAATTTAGGCATTGAGCTGAGAACCTGTCACTACAGCAATATACCTACAAATCTATCTTAAATAACCCTCAAAACTTGGTCAGACGTGGCGGAACGACCTTTGTTTAGGTTGTTTATGCTCTGCTTACCCCATTAGGGATAAAGTCGTGACTACATACATACATACATATAATCACGCCTTTATCCCTAATGGGGTAGGCAGAGCGTAAACAACCTAAACAAAGGTCGTTTCGCCACGTCTCACAAAGTTTTGGGGGTTATTCAAGATGAATTTGAAGGTAAAGTTGTGACTATATATATAATCTTCTTCCTCTATCGAGTGGGTTGTCCAGGCGAATCTCTTTATTCCCTGATACCCCCTCGGAGGTTTCCCTTTCAGGTGAACTAAGAGGACATAACCAGGGCTTAAAATTCCCAGATGGCCCGTAGATAGCCGCTTCATAGCTTGTCGCTTTCAAGTCAGTGCATCTGGCAGTGTTTTGTGCCCTTATGCGATCTGAAGGCACAGTCACGGAGGGGGAATTTAGGAATGAAGGAACAATCCGTGTGAATCCTGGTGTGGTGTCAGAATTTTTAAATGGTATGCGACCATCCTCTCAATGCTTTTCTGTCATCTGTTCGTCGATACATCGCCAGCACAACTAGTCTAAATGTAGATAGTCAATTAAGTTGTGGATAAAACAGCAGGATGGAAAATTGGTAACATCCAAAATACTTTTTAATAATCTACTTCTGACTTCCAGATCCCTTCTTCCTGCCAATGCAGCAAGTGGACAAAGGTGCTATCCGCTTCGTGCTAAGCGGTGCCAACATCATGTGTCCAGGGCTGACTTCTCCCGGAGCCAGGATGTCCACCGTGGTCAAGGGTCAGGTGGTCGCAGTCATGGCTGAGGGCAAAGAGCATGCTTTAGCTGTTGGATGTACTGCCTTGTCTACTGATGATATGTAAGTGTCTATAACTGCCTCCGTGGTCTAGTGGTCAGAGTCATGGGCTCACGATCTGGAGGTCCAGGGTTTGATTCCCAGGGGACACACAAAAGTTAGAACAATGCCGGCTGGATCACCTAATTGCCTGGAAGTAAAAAGATTCCGTGATTCGGAGGACACGTTAAGGAGGGCAAGTTGCTGTCTTTGATAGTGGTCGTTACATTAGCTGTGCTATTAGGCGGTTTAAAAACTCTGACACCAGAGCCCATCGGGTCGATCGACTCGATATCCACACGACAGAAGAAGAAGTGTGTATAAGATGCAGCGGGTGGAAGGATGTGTCCAGGGCTGACTTCCCCCGGCGCCAGGATGTCCACGGTGGTCAAGGGTCAGGTGGTCGCAGTCATGGCTGAGGGTAAAGAGCATGCTTAGGCTGTTGGATGTACTGCCTTGTCTACTGATGATATGTGACTGTTGCTCTTCTTATTATCAAGTACCCTGAAAAACCTACTACCAACGACCCGATGAACCATGGTTTCAGAATTTTAAAACCGCCTATTAGTAATAGTTAATAGACCTCTGACATGGTTTGTGTGGCAACCACTATCACAGACAGCGAATCCTTTTTCTACTTAAATCTGGTTACTCGGCTTGCATTGCTGGAGAAATGTCACAAACTTTTAAATTGACAAGTATATTAACTTTGTATTTCTTCGTGGGAATCGAACCCATGACTTCCAGATGGGGAACCCAAGGCTCAGACCACTAGACCACGGAGGAACTTAGTAAAATGCATCAAAAACATACAAAGATAAAAATATAGGTTTCTTATTGAATCTAAGGTCACTATCGTAGCTTTAGGAGTTGACCTAGTTCCTAATAAAGTTTCTATATCTCATGGGGATTAAGCATCTTCCGTTGGAGAAAAGGTCCTTGATACTTTTATATCTGCTAAGACTTGGGATTTGTCTGTGTTCGACTAACCTTGATTAGATTCTAGATCACTTTATGAACAAACATTGCATAAGATAGAAATGTTTGAAATGGGGTGGTGTGAGGTGGTGTTAGATTTTGTTTACTTATTTAAGTTCGATTTAATGGTGTAGTGGTCCGATGGTGTAGTAGATAGGGCCGCTGCCTCCTGAGCGGGAGGTCGTGGTACGAATCCCACCACGTGCCAATGTGTTTTTCGGTTTTCGAATTTCATATGAACGTTTATTCGGCGCTTTTTCCGTGCTTCGGAAGGCACGTTAAGTCGTTGGTCCCGGTACCGATAACAATATCGTTTAATACCGTAGATATTAGTCGTTAAGCCTTATCAGAGGCCAGTGCTAAGAATTGGCGGCGTGAAAACTCTGACCTAATCTAGGATTGGGTCTGGTTTCCCTTCTGGGTTGCGGAGGTCAGATGGCAGTCGCTCTGTGTAAAAACCAGTACCCGCGTTCAATCCCCTAGATTAGGTAGCCGACCCTGTAAGATACGGAATAAGGCTAGGGAGATAATGATTTAAGTTCGATTTAGGTTTAGACAATGTATACTACTACTATTATATATTATATTCTGTGACAATGAGTATTTTTATTACGGAGACGTAATTATTTTTTTCATTTCTAATTTCGAATTTCTTCGTGAAAGTTTGCGACAAGCTATTATTACACCTTTTATATGAAAAAGTTGGATCCTATATAATAACTGCCCAACATGCAATCGGTCTTCAGACTATAAGCAGTTATAATAAATGATATGATGGCGTTTTAGGCGCGCCCTCCCACTGTCAGGATGCCTGTATTATCACTATCACTACATAGTATAAAACAAAGTCGTTTTCTCCGCCCCTATATCCCTATATGTATGCATAAATATTTAAAACTACGCAACGGATTTTGATGCGGTTTCTTTTAATGGATAGAGTGATTCAAGAGGAAGGTTTATATGTATAATACATGCATAATATAGTTGAGAAACACTGATAATTTCCGTGCGAATCCGGGGCGGGTCGCTAGTAAATATACAAAACTAGTACTTTTAAAGATTTATGCATACATAGGGATATAGGGACAGAGAGAGCGACTTTGTTTTATAGTATGCAGTGATACATTGTCCCACGTATGTGCACGTCTCAGAAGTCTCATTTGTAATGGTTCGCTTAGATATTGAGCAAGTCTGTTTTGATGGTGTGTTATTTTGGTCTTATAGGCATTTGTGATTGTATTTCTTTCTTCCTTTACAGTAGATATTTCTAAGTAGTTATGGATATCATCCATTCTTGTATACCTTTCTGTTCCCCAGAGCTGAATTCCGTAGGTCCTTATTAGCTTTAGAATACTCTTGTTTTTTTTAGGTCCTAATAAATTATGTTTTTTTTTGTTTCAGTGCTAAGGTGAACAAAGGCGTGGGAATAGAGAACTTTCACTACCTCAACGACGGCCTGTGGCAAATGAAACCAGTCAAATAAATGAAAATAGCTTTAAATCAAGATTTTGTATTTGTAAATTATTCATAAGGTCTTACAATTAATTAAATCGTATGTGTTCCTACATTGTTACGATACTGTATGTAATTTGTTTTATTTTATAAAATCCCTGATGTTCATAAAATGAGAAACTGGTTACTTATCCGAAATATGACGGAATATGAAATAGGTACTTTCCTGGGGCTACTCCGCCCAGCCTATACGTATAGCGATACAATCAATACAGATTGCTTGCTTATTTTCTGGCCGCTTTAATTACCTATTACATGCCTATTACTATAATACTCAGCTGCAATGCTACAATATACCTAAAGTTTGTAATGTAAATTCGTCAAATTCTATAGTGAGGGTGCCTGCCACATTTCTATTGTAGGTAGTTTGAATTTCCCGCGCAGTATTAACGTTCCGTTCTAAACGCGGCACATACTTATACCCACATACTTGATGTGATTGATGGATGAGATTAAATTTTTTAGTAATTTCGTGAATCGTATATATCACAGCTATAGAACTGAAATGTACATACTATTTTTCATTTTTGTGTTCTTATTTAAAAGTAAAGATAAATATTATTTTGACGTAACGTTAATCAATCGTGTAATGGAACGTAGTATATAAAAAATGGCGGCGGCACTTGTTAGTTCGGCTCGTCAGGGTAAATAAAATTATTTTTAAATTATTTGTGCTTAGTATTTTCAAGTGAAAATAGTGTGAAAATGTATAAAAAAATCATGTCCAAATAATACAAATGTCTTTTGGGTAATATTGTGTTATTCTATAGGTTGTTTTTAATGACGTTGCGTATCAGCTGTTTGGAACTTATTTCCGATTTTTATTAATTTTTTTGGCTATAAGTTGTTGAAATTAATTAATCCTATGTCAATAACTACTAAGGTTAAGTGTGTGAAGGTATAGTTTCACAAGTTACGCAATGATAGGAAGAAAACAAAAGTTCAAAGTTCAACTTTTCAGTCATTTGTTTTGATTTTGTTAACACTTATTTTGGTGGTTTTATTTCAGTGGGGAGGCTAACAAATGCTGCTAGGAGGTCTTATTCAGATGTGTACCCGAAAATAACTACTCATTACACCATCCACCCCAGAGATAAGGATCCAAGATGGAAAGGTAGGTGATGATAACCTTGTTTTGATATCTCCGTTATCAGCTACAGTTTGTTTTTAAGTTGAAGAACATATATATTCTTTTTGGCAAATAACACAGATATATGTATTGTTGATATGGGAAACAAATTGAACAAACTTTTTGTATCTGCTAATACCAGATATTTCACATATATCATACCTACATACATATAATCACGCCTTTATCCCCAATGGGGTATTTAGAGCGTAAACGCCCTAAACAAAAGTGGTTCCGCCATGTCTGACAAAGTTTTGAGGGTTAATTAAGATAAATTTGCAGGTATATTGCTGTAGGTTGTCAGCAGATAGCCTAAATGGCAATATACTGTAACCTTCAAATAACTTCGCTGGTTTTTACAGCATGCCTGGGAGGAGATACAGCTATGTTTTTCTCTCGCTCAAAGTCCAGCAAGGAAGACCAGTAGTTACCTCTAAACCCTATAAACCAAATATATGATGAACAATAAATACACTTCATATTCATAGCATAAATACTATAGCTAGCTATAGACTGAATTATAATGATGGAGTAAGTACAATATGTAGGCCCAAAGGTTGCCTGAAAGAAAGTGCTACCCTAGCAATAAGGCCCCCTGTATTTTACTTACAGTTTTATTCTGTTCTTATTGGCGCCATTTGTAAATTGAAAAAATATTGTATTGTACAATGAAAATTAATTAATAATTAATCCATTACAGATATAAACATGGAGAGGCTAGCGGAGGAGACGGATATTCTCATCATCGGTGGTGGTCCTGGCGGCATGGCTGCTGCCATCAGGGCTCGCCAGATTGCAGAGGAGAAGGGGGCTGTAAGTTCAATAAATGCTTTTAAAATTAACATACATACATACAAGGTGGCGCAAAAGAAGTCATCCGATGTTGTTTGGCTCTCATTTTTTTTCTAAATGAAAAACTTCGAATCTGTTTTTTGATTATATTTATTTGCACCTTTAGAATTTTACTGGTCAAGTCGAGAAGATGATATCGGCCAAATGGGCGCCGTTACAATTGATTGCCATACGGGCTCGTTTTATGGCATTTTTCATCACTTCGGCGAGAACTTCGGGCGACAGATTCTCGCACTCGTGTCGAATGTTGTCTTTGAGGGCTTCCAAGGTCTCAGGCTTGTTGACGTAAACACGAGACTTCAAAAAACCCCATAAAAAGAAGTCCGGGACCGTTAAATCGGGCGATCTGGCCGGCCAGTGCAAATCGCCAAAACGAGAGATTAGGCGACCCGGAAATGCCGCCTTCAGAATGTCGGTTGTGGCTCGTGCAGTGTGCGCCGTTGCCCCGTCCTGTTGGAACCACATGTCCTCCAGTCCCAATTCGTCCAATTGCGGCAGAAAAAATTCGGTCAACATGGCCCTATAGCGCGCACCGTCCACTGTTGTCGTTTGACCCGCGGCGTTCTCGAAAAAAAATGGCCCGATGACTCCTCCAGCGTGAACAGCGCACCACGCAGTCACTTTGAGCGGGTGTAACGGCTCCTCGTGCATCACTCGTGGATTCTCGGTGCCCCAGAAGCGATAATTTTGCCGATTCACGTAACCGCTGAGGTGGAAATGAGCCTCATCGCTCATGATGATTTTGGTCGAAAAATTGTCCAATTCTTCCTCGAGATTGAGGATGGCTTGGGCGTAGGTTACGCGCGTTTGGCGGTCGGCAGGCAGCAGCTGATGCACGGTCTGGACTTTGTAAGGAAACATCTTCAAGTCTCGCACCAAAATTCGCTGCAAGGACCGCCGGCTGAGGCCCAATTGCGTGGCACGTCGTCTGGTCGATGTTTCGGGGCTCACTTCAACGTCCTCGGCTACAGCGGCGATATTCTCGGCAGAACGGGCGCTCCGGGGCCGGCCACTCTTAGCAACGTCTCGTGTGGTCCCATACTCTTCAAGGTTGGTGGCTAAACGTCGCAGTGTTTGCGCAGTCGGTGTCGGACGGCCGGGGAATCGGCGACGGAATTCGCGCTGCGCCAACACCACAGACGAATTGTTACTCAAAAAAATAGACACGATTTTTCCGCGTTCTTGGGGAGTGTATCGCTCCATGGCTTGTTCACTTGTATTCTGCATCTGTCTAGTCCACAAATGTCAAAACAGATTTGACATTGGCGGCCATTTGCAAAAATGAGAGCATCTTCCAATAGGGTGATTTCTTTTGCGCCACCTTGTATAATCACGCCTTTATCCCTAATGGGGTAGGCAGAGCGTAAATGACATACACAACGGTCATTCGGCCACGTCTGACAAAGTTTTGAGGATTAATTAGACAGATTTTGTATGTATATTGCTGTAGTGACAGGTTGTCAGCCCATCGCCTAAATTGCAATATACAGGAACCCTCGGATCCCTTAGCTGGTTTATACTGCATGCCCGGGAAGAAATGCAGCTGGCACATTCTATGTTTTTGTCTCGCTCCCAGTCCAGCATGGAAGTAAAATTAACAGGTAACCTATTATAACCTAAGTAAAAAAATGCCATCCCATCAGTAAAAATATCATAAGTCACTAAAAACACAGTAAATCTAAAACTGGTCTAACATACTTAACTTATATATAAATAATATAATTTAGAACCTTATAAATTAGCGACTTATAGTTCGTTGTAGTAACAGGTAGATAAATTGCGAATAACGGCCACCATCAGCAATTTTTCTTCCTGTTACTACAACAAACTAAGAATCGCTAATTTATAAGGTTCTAAAATATTACATCAGTCTGTTGGACCAGATTTTCGATTCATTGTGTTCTTAGCTTTAATAGTCACCACACAGACCATAACCTTCATAATTTTGTCATAGACCAATATGAATAACCATTGTTTTATTTGTAGTCACTAAATAGTATAAAACAAAGTCGCTTTCTCTGTCCCTTTATCCCTATGTATGCATAAATCTTTAAAACTATGCAACGGATTTTGGTGCGGTTTCTTTTAATGAATAGAGTGATTCAAGAGGAAGGTTTATATGTATAATACATGCATAATATAATAGAGAAACACTGATAATTTCCGTGCGAAGCTGGGGAGGGTCGCTAGTTGAATAATAAAAAAAAAACCTGAGGTTGTCATATTTTTATCACTATGACAATAAATACTTTCTTATTCTTATCTTTATATCAAACATTTGGTCCCTGTAATAATGTATTTAATGGTTGTAATAATAATTTTCTTTATCTGGTAATAAATTATCAAACATAAACATAACTTTCTTACAATATAAATAGGTAAATCCTATAAATAATATTTAAATATATCAGAATCTTATCTGCAAAAAATGTATAACAAAAATGCAAAACATAGGTATTTTTAAAATGTATTTATTTTATTGAAATCATATTCATATATTTATTGCGATCATGTATGTACATATACATTACATTATGTAGGTCTTAAATACTATTTTAAATAGATGGAGCAGTACATGAACCCTGTTACTAGGGCATTGCAATTTGTCTTAAACAAAGTATAATCAAATATTTTTAGCAAACTATAAGAAGACTATAAGTTAACCATATTTTAAAATACATATCATACTTAAACATTACAAACTTATATTCCTCAACACAGGAAGTAAGAGTGACGTTACTGGAGAAAGCAGCCGAGGCCGGTGGCCACATACTGTCCGGAGCCTGTGTAGACCCTATTGCTTTGAATGAGCTGATCCCGGACTGGAAGGATAAGGGGGCTCCGATGAACACACCAGTCAGCAGTGACAAGTTCGGATATCTCACCAAGAGTGGCAGAATTCCTCTGCCTGTATTTCCTGGTATGTATCTAGTGACTTTTGACTGTTTCAAAAATATTAGAGAGAAAGCAGCTATCTAGCGTCTTTTATACTCGTATCTAATTGTTTTTATTTATTTATCTCTTTCATTTGATGTACATTTGTAAGCAATAAGCAAAATAGCCTAGATAAAAATTGTTAATATGTCTTTTTTTCAATGTCTTATTGATAATGATTAATGATGAGCCAATCAGTATGCTCTATTTATTCCTTAGTTAATTTGTATTATTCTATTACTTGAACTTTGCACAATATTACTACGTCAGTGGTAAAATCTTATAAAACTATGTATGTGATCAAAGAATCAAGGTTGAATTAATTTGTGTCATGTATTCATCCTCCTACTAAAAGGTATAACCATAACAGCTGGGTTCTAATAGTTATATGCCTATTTGTTGGATTGGTGAGTAGTACAGCAACATGTTATACTGATAAATTTACGAATACTCACTTATTTGTTTAACGGAGGTGTTAGACCTCTACATTTCGACTCTTTACGAAAGTCTTCTTCATAGAGAGTGAAAATCACACAACACCGCCCGCCGTGTGTGATCTTCGACGTAGAGGTCTAAAACCTCCGTTAAACAAACAAGTGGGTAGTCGTTATTTATCAGTATGAATAACACTCGTTCGTCATTTAGCAACATGTTATGTTCACCAGAAACCCCGCCGTCCATTACCCCCCCATAAATCCCTCGTATCCAAATCTTCATCCTAAGTAATTTTAAACCATGCACGCCAAGGCTGGCGTCCGTGCCAGTGACGGCGGCACTGTGTGTAGGAGGTTTTAGTCGCGTTTTCTGATCCACAGGTAGACATAGTTTCTTAGATAGGAGAAGATAAAGATACTTTATTGCACGTAAGAAAACAATTCATACAACAACAGATAACAACAAAAGACAAGTATAACATAGGCAGCCTTATTGCTAGGGTAGCAATTTCTTCCAGGCAACCTTTGGGTGAAAGAAAAATGCGTTTCTTATCTGGCACCACACAGCATCCTCTTTAAATGAGTATGTTATTTCAGGGTTGCCGTACTACAACCACGGCAACTACGTGGTGCGGTTGGGACACCTGGTCAGGTGGATGTCTGAGCAGGCGGAAGCCGCTGGGGCGGAGGTAATTTTATTTTTATTTGTAAAACAAATATAATGTGTATGTATATGTATTCTTCCATGCTGGAATGGGAGCGAGAGAAAAACAGAATGTTCCAGCTGCGTCTCCTCCCGGGCATGCTGTAAAAACCAGCTATGGGATCCAAGGGTTTCTGTATATTGCTATTTATGCGATGGGCTGACTACTTATCACTACTGCATTATCTTCAAATCTATCTTAAATAACCCTCAAAACTTTGTCAGACGTGGCGAAACGACCTTCCCCCATTAGGGATAAAGGTGTGATTGTATGTATGTACAAATATGTATTTTTTTAAAGCCTTTCGTTTTCGTTCGATATTACACTCAACATTAAAGTTTACGCTTATGATTCTGCGCAAAGAGATGTACCAGTTCTGCAAAATGTTTAAACCTAAGAGGAAGCAATAGAGTGTGTATTATTGTGTTAATGGCCGTGGCTAACATTCCATCATTATTAATTTAAACTTTACTCTTAGGTATGGCCGGGCTGTGCGGGCGCTGAACTATTGTACCGCGACGATGGTTCTCTCAAGGGTGTGGCGACGGGCGACGTGGGAATTGCTAAGGATGGCAGCCCTAAAGATGTCTTCGAGCGAGGCATGGAATTCCACTCCAAGATCACCATATTTGCTGAAGGTATCAATATATGTTACACCGCTATACTTCTTCCTATAATAATGTTGTGTTGAGTATGTAGCTTCCATGCTGGACTGGGAGCGATATAATAACGTAGAATGTGCCAAATGCATCTCCTCCTGGGCATGCTGTAAAAACCAGCTAAGGGATTCGAGGGTATATTGTAATTCAGGCGATGGGCTGACAACCTGTCACTACAACAATATACAGTTCTATCTTAACCCTCAAAACTTGTCAGACGTGGCGGAACGACCTTTGTTTGGGTCGTTAACGCTCTGTCTACCCCATTAGGGTTACAGGCGTGATAGTATGTATGTATGTATGAGTATGATTGCCATTCAAAGTACCTTAATTTTGACGAAAATCAGTTTGAATTATACCCATAACACTGAGTAAGTGGAAAAAAAAACTCCTTGGACGAGATTTGAATCTATCTACCGTCGTCCTTGTGCAGTCCTTACCTAGCCTTTTGGTGCTCTCTCATTATATTTTCAGCATCAATCTATTTTCATTATATTTATTGCTTGTTTTTTTTGGCACTTACCGCAAAAACAACCGAATTCGGTAGCTCAGTTGTTAGAACGATGAGAATGGGACGTTTTCCTGAATCGAATTTTCGATTTGTTAGTGCTCATATTTTACTAATACAAATATGTTCTTTTATATTTACAGGTTGCCACGGGCATCTAACAAAGATGGCGTCTAAGAAATACAATTTGCGGGAAAAGGCCGAGCCACAGTCTTACGGTATCGGACTTAAGGAACTTTGGGAGGTTAAACCAGAGGTAAATAACAAGTTGTTCTAGATTTGTTAATACTGATAAATTAACGACTACTTGTTTGTTTAACGAAGGTGTTAGACCTCAACGTTTCGACTCTTTACGAGAGTCTTCTTCATGGAGAGTGAAAATCACACAACACCGCCCGCCGGCTGTGATATTCGACATTTAGTGATAAAATAGATTTATTAATTTTGATTTAGTAAAACCTGATTGATTAACGTTGTTCTGCGCGAAAAAGCAGCGCCACATTAATTAAGATATCCCCTTCAGTCGTTCCCGTCCTCCCGCTCTTACCTTATTTCTGTCCCTCACGTCTCTCCAATTCATCTTACCCCTCCCATTTCTCTCGGCCCTCAAGTCCCTTCCATTTAACCTGTTCTTTCTATTTATATCGTCCCTCAGGTCTTTCCCATTCCTCCCATCCCTCCTATTCATCCTGTCCCTCCCATTAATCGTGTCCCTCCCATTAATCCTGTCCCACCCATTAATCCTGTCCCTCCCATTCCTCTCGTCCCTCACGCCCTTCTCATTCCCCCGTCCCTCCTGCCCATCCCGTCCTCACGGGGCTCGTCACTCCCGTCCTACCCGTCACTTGTGTCCCTCCCTTCTTTCTCCTTTCGCTATTTTCATCATTTGGCGCGGTGCTATCGTGAAACTCTAAAAAATAATTAAAAATCTGTTCTCCAAAAGAACCACAAGCCCGGCCTAGTGGAACACACGATCGGCTGGCCGCTAGACAAGAACACGTACGGGGGGTCGTTCATGTACCACCTGGCCGTGCCGGAGGGGGAGCCCCCGCTAGTGGCTGTGGGCTACGTGGTGGGGCTGGACTACTCCAACCCATACCTCAGTCCTTACAGGGAGTTCCAGAGGTTCAAGCTGCATCCTTATGTGAAACCTCTTTTCGAAGGTGGGTATAGTTTTTGGCAAAATTCTTAAGTAGTGAAGGCGATAAAATTCGCTCTTATTTTTTGTTTTTCTTTAAGATCTAAAATAGTTTCTACGCAAACGGCGCGGTGCGGTTTTTAGGCCAATGGGCATCCGTTCAAACTGAAAGTGACCAGACCAGAGAGATTATTAATCCTAGTTGCCCTAGTTACAATGATTCAATTAACTGCAAAAAAAAAAAATGACGTAATAGCGGCAACCTAACCTATAAATCAATCTACCGTATTTTTTACTGATTGGACACAGAATGATAGCTTAATTTTTATATGCAGATAAAAACATTACTATTTTACTTACCCCCTTCCAGGCGGCACCCGCGTGGCTTACGGCGCCCGAGCACTAGTGGAAGGCGGTTGGCAGTGCTTACCCAAGACCGTGTTCCCTGGTGGATGCCTCATTGGAGACACGGCGGGATTCCTCAACGTGCCGAGGATCAAGGGCACACACAACGCCATGAAGAGCGGTATGTATTAGTACCATCTAGTCAAAGAATTAAATTGGTACTAGCGACCCGCCCCGGCTTCGCACGGAAATTATCAGTGTTTCTCTAGTATATTATGCATGTATTATACATATAAACCTTCCTCTTGAATCACTTTATCCATTAAAAGAAACCGCATCAAAATCCGTTTTGTTGTTTTAAAGATTTATGCATACATTTATGGATATAGGGACAGAAAAAGCAACTTTGTTTTATACTATGTAGTGATAATACAGTTACCAGAATCAGATTTAGATCTATTTCATGACAGTTATAGTGTTATTAATAAGAAAATATTTAAATAAAATTTAGTTTATCTTGTAATTCGTTTTAGTTCTTAAATAAAAATATAAGCGCTTTAGTACTATCTGTAAGCTTATAATAATATTGTGATTGAATACATAAATTAGCTGACGCCAAAGAGAGAGAGAGAGAGTTCTTATCAGAAATGTCATTTCAGTACAAACTAGCCTGTCAAATCCATACTTAATATGGGTCTCAAGTTTGAGATCGCTTCATAAATACGAGCCTTAATTCGCTGAAGGCATGCGCACTCAACGCACACATTAAAACCTATACATACACGTTGTTGCGCATGTAGTATGAAATCCAGTTTTAAGTATGGGTCATTAGACTTGGGAATCCACTCGCTAAGAAGAAGTATTAATAAAAAGCAAAAGTTAAAACTGATTTAATATTTTTGTTAATTTAATTAAACTTCTATCAAGTTGTTTTTTATTATTATTATCTTGATCTCAATGTAAAAATCAGCTAAGGGATCCGAGGGTTTCAGTATAATGCAATTTAGGCGATGGGCTAACAACATGTTACTACAGCAATATACCTACAAATCTATCTTAAATAACCGTCAAAACTTTGTCAGTCGTGGCGGGACGACCTTTGTTTAGGTCGTTTACGCTCTGCCTACCCCATAAGGGATAAAGGCGTGACTATATGTATGTATGATCTCAATGTAAGATTGTAATTATAATTATTTAGTTATAAGCTATTGGTTTGGTATAGTACCTAACCTAACCTACTTAATTTTAGTTCTGTTTATTGTTGCATGTTTATGAGAACGATGTATTTGCCTATAATTGTCTTTTAAATTAAGATATAATACCGTAATGTTTAATTTAAAAGATATTGGTGTTCCTACTTATAATAAAATAAAATAAAAAATAAAATATGGAGTGCACAGCCTCTGATGCAACGTCACAAAGTTCGGCTTGACGATACTAGATGGCGTTCTGCCTGTCCTTTATGTAAATTCAGACTTTTTTAAGCATCATTATTTCTTCCATGCTGGACTGGGAGAGAGAAAAAAACATAGAATGTGCCAGCTGCATTTTTTCCCGGGCATGCTGTAAAAACCAGCTAAGGGATCCGAGGGTTTCAGTATTGCAATTTAGGCGATGTGCTGACAACCTGCCACTACACCAATATACCTAAAAGTCTATCTTTAATAACCCTCAACACTTTGTCAGACGTGGCGGCACGACCTTCATCTGGGTCGTTTACGCTCTGCCTACCCGAGTAGGGATAAAGGCGTGATTATATGTATGTATGCTACATACATACATACATAAAATCACGCCTTTATCCCTTACGGGGTAGGCAGAGCGTAAAACGCCTCATAAGAGCTTTTTTCGCCACGTTTGACAAATTGAGGGTAAATTTTGGATTGTAATGATTTGTATTGCTGTAGTGACAGGTTGTCAGCCCATCGCCTAAATTACAATACACTGTAACCCTCGAATCCCTTTTGCTGACTCCTACAGCATGCCCGGGAGAAAGGGCAGCTGGAACATTCTATGTTTTTCTATCTCTCCCAGTCCAGCATGGAAGAATGTATGTATGTATTAACTTAATTTAATTGTAATGATGCAGGTATGTTGGCGGCGGAGGCGGCCATGGACCTGATCTTGTCAGGCGAGGCGTCGCACGACAAGGGAGCCGTGCCAGCAAAATACGAGGAGAAACTAGCTGAATCCTATGTCTATAAAGAATTGAAGGTAAGATATTTGTCTCCCACTTGCTCGGAAATAGCTGCATCATAAAAAAAAAAGTATACATTCACTCTTCGGTACTCGAGTTCGTGGCGGCCGGCAATTTCACCAAACGACAGTAATGACCAATACCGACTTCGCGAAGTCTTTAAAGTATACACTAGTATGGATAAGGTGTTTTAAAGTACACAATAAAAAAAAAGTTGTATACGAAAATTAAAAAAAGATAGAATGAATGAATGTAATGTGCGCCTGTAAAAGGCGCCATGCAAATTTAAAATTTCATAATTTTATGAAGGAAGTAACGGATGTAATTTGTAAGTATGGTTTTGATTCATTCAATGGGCGTAAGGAGGTCCTCAGTGTCTTTGTAATTGAGTGATAGAAGCCAAATCGTGATTGTCTTTTTACTGGTAAATTTTGACAGAAGCAATATATTGAGTTTATTATTAGCTTTTTCGTATAAATATGGTCCAAAAAAGTAAAAAAATCTTCGAGCGAACTTGGTACGCAGAAGAGGAATTGACCATCGTGAGGATCGTGAAGATGATCTGACAGTATTCTCTGTAATTTTATGATATCGAAGTACAGCAGACAGAATAAAAAGTTGTCTCACGCGCAATACCTTAATAGTATTGTAGAGGTCATCTGTAGAATACCGATATGGTTTATTAAACGCAACTTTTAAAACAGCCCTTTGTGCACGTTCGAGCTTCATTAAGTTAGTTTTATCAGCTGATCCCCAAGAAAGGTTTCCATATCGCAATAAAGATTGACATAGCGCTGTATATACAAGTCTAATGGACTCTTCGTCAGCTATATCTCGCAATCGCCTAAATATATAAATCAGTTTTCGTATTCGGCCAGTCAAAACCTCAATCTGCCGAGACCAATTCAGATGCTCATCGAGGACTACACCAAGATATTTTAAATTATTAGCCTTTTCGAGCTCAAGACAAGTGCCATCGCATCTCAGTCGATTTATGCAAGTATGTAGGGTAAAATTAATTTCGGTGGGGGGGTGCAGTTCTCTCTGAGATGGAGAAAGTGATTACTTTTGTTTTAAGAGTATTTAGGGTAAGAAGGTTATTTTGCAGCCACGTTGCAACCCGCTGTACACCTGTTTCTACAGACTGTTTTACCGCTTCCCAACTTTGCCAGTAAATATTAGGGCTGTGTCATCTACAAAAGCGAATAACTTCATTTTAGGAATGATGCTTGAGCATAAATCATTGATGTAAGCTAGAAACAACGTGGGGCCTAGAACGCTTCCCTGTGGTACTCCAAAAGCAATATCAGAGTAGTCACTGCAACTCTCGCCCACTGTAACTTTCTGTTTTCGACCGTCTAAATATGAAGAAAACCAGTCTAGTGCAACACCGCGTATACCCATAAACTCAAGTTTCTTTAGCAATATCGGCCGAGAAACAGTGTCAAATGCCTTAGCAAGGTCCAAGAAAACACCAGCACAATTGTACCTCTGGTCCAGTTTTGATGCCACAAAATCGGTCAAAGCAACGATAGCGTCGTCTGTCGATCTACCCACACGAAAACTGAACTGATTATTTGAGAGGATTTGGTTTTTTTCTAAAAACTTGATCAGTCGTTTGTTAACAATTTTCTCCAGGATCTTAGATAAAGTGCTTAAAAGAGAGATCGGCCTATAGTTGGTAGGGTCCAGTTTGTCACCGGATTTCAGTATGGGCACAACGTGAGCCATTTTTAAAGAGTCTGGTACAGAACCCGTTGAGATACTTAGGTTACAAATATGCGTAATTGGAACCATCAAGGACTGCTTGGCTTGTTTTAGCACATTATTGCGTATATTGTCCCAACCTGTGGCAGATTTATTTTTAAGACCTGTGATGATGCTGGACACTTCTGTTATATGTGTGGGAGCTAAAAAGAAGGAATGCACTGTGCCTGGGTATGACGACTTTAGTAAATTAACTAATTCCTGTTCACATGTATGTATTTTATACTTCCAGCAAGTGCGCAACTGTCGTCCATCGTTCCACACGTCGCTTGGTCTGTACGGAGGCATCGCGTACTCTGGATTCTCCACGCTACTTAGAGGGAAGGAGCCTTGGACCCTCAGTCACGGAGGTAATTAATTGAAACATGTCGATTGATACTTCCATGCTGGCCTGGGAGCGAGAGAAAAACATAGAATGTGCCAGCTGCATTTCCTCCCGGGCTTGCTGTAAACACCAGCTAAGGGATCAACGGGTTTCAGTTTATTGCAATTTAGGAGATAGGCTGACAACCCGTCACCTACTACCCTCAGTTACGGAGGTAATTAATTGAAACATGTCGATTGATACTTCGATGCTGGCCTGGGAGCGAGAGAAAAACATATAATGTGCCAGCTGCAGTTCCTCCCGGGCATGCTGTAAAAACCAGCTAAGGGATCAACGGGTTTCAGTTTATTGCAATTTAGGCGTAGGGCTGACAACCGGTCACTACAGCAATATACCTACAAATCTATCTTAAATAACCCTCGAAACTTTGTCGGACGTGACGAACGACCTCTGTTTAGGTTGTTTACGCTCTGCCTTCCGCATTAGGGATAAAGGCGTGATTATATGTATGTATTATAATTTATAAATGAAATAGGAGGGTCATACATAAAGATATATTAATTGTGACAAAGTGTAAACAGTGTACGTATTTAGAGTCGATTCTTCCATGATGGACAAGGAGCAAGAGAACAGCAGTTTTTTTTCTTCCTGCTGGCAACATACATACACACATATAATCACGCCTTTATCCCTAATGGGGTAGGCAGAGCGTAAACGACCCAAACAAAGGTCGTTCCGCCACGTCTGACAAAGTTTTGAGGGTTATTTAAGATAGATTTGTAAGGTATATTGCTGTAGTGACAGGTTGTCAGCCCATCGCCTAAATTACAATATACTGAAACCCTCGGATCCCTTAGCTGGTTTTTACAGTATACCCGGGAGGAAATGCAGCTGGCGCATTCTATGTTTTTCTCTACGCTCCCAGTCCAGCATGGTACAATGTAGTGAGAACCACTCCTACACACTACAGGACCTGTATGTTGCCACCATAAATGCTGTCGCCGTGGCAGAGCACTGGTCAAAATATATTGGATTGAACCATCGACACGACAGAAGAAGGAGACTATAATTTTCATTCATTTTCATAGCGACTATAATCTCCAAGCAAGTCCATTCTCTAAGTCTGTAATTTCTTCAGGTGCGGATCACGCCAAGTTGAAGCCAGCCAAGGAGTGCTCGCCCATCGAGTACCCCAAACCCGACGGAGTTATCACCTTCGACCTTCTCTCCTCCGTAGCTTTGACTGGTACCATATTATTGTTTATTATTAAATAACCTCCCATGTGGAATCTGGGAGAGATAGAAAAACATAGAATGTTCCAGCTGCCCTTCCTCCCGGGCATGCTGTTGAAGTCAGCAAAAGGGACTGGAGGGTTACAGTGTATCGTAATTTAGGCGATGGGCTGACAACCTGTCACTATAGCAATACATATTACAATCTACAATGGCCCTCATTTTTTGTCAGACGTAGCGAAAGCGCTTTTTACGAGGCGTTAAACGCTCTGCTTACCCCGTAAGGGATAAAGGCGTGATTTATGTATGTATGGAACTGGGACCGACAGAAAAACATTGAAACCGAACATTATTGGAACTGTTTGGGAAAAGGCTTAATGATAATGATTTTAAGAGCTGTCATGCAAAATAATGCTGTAAAATTAACCTCACCAAGAATACTCCGTTGCTTCTACATGTGATCGACTGCGCGGATGTTTGCACTTTTTACTGGTTGCCTAAACTAGTCGCGTACAAAATGTATACGATGACCAACTAGCTAGACCCGCCGGTGTCCGCGCCACACGCGGGTCAATTTAACTGGTTACTGAATTCAATTCAATTCAACTTAAAGCAAAATATCTAGCTCACTACTCGGTCCGGCCAGATCGCCCGTATCCATTAGCGAGGACCTCTCCGGGCCAACAATAGCAAAGTCTGTATCGTAGATTAAGTGTTTATTCAATAAACTCCCTCTGGAGGTGGCGCTGATTCTTTCCCTCCGCGCGCTGATTCTTACCCTCCGCGCGCTGATTCTTACCCTCCGCGCGCTGATTCTTACCCTCCGCGCGCTGATTCTTACCCTCCGCGCGCTGATTCTGACCGTCCGCGTGCTGATTCTTACCCTCCGCGCGCTGATTCTTACCCTCCGCGCGCTGATTCTTACCCGCCGCGCTGTTTCTTAGCCTCCGCGCGCTGTTTCTTACCCTCCGCGCGCTGATTCTGACCGTCCGCGGGCTGATTCTTACCCTCCGCGCGCTGATTCTTACCCGCCGCGCTGTTTCTTAACCTCCGCGCGCTGTTTCTTAACCTCCGCGCGCTGTTTCTTAACCTCCGCGCGCTGTTTCTTAGCCTCCGCGCGCTAATTCTTACCCGCCGCGCTGTTCCTTAGCCTCCGCGTGCTGATTCTTACCCTCCGCGCGCTGATTCTTACCCGCTGCGCTGTTTCTTAGCCTCCGCGCGCTGATTCTTACCCTCCGCGCGCTGATTCTGACCGTCCGCGTGCTGATTCTTACCCTCCGCGCGCTGACTCTTACCCGCCGCGCTGTTTCTTAGCCTCCGCGCGCTGTTTCTTACCCTCCGCGCGCTGATTCTGACCGTCCGCGCGCTGATTCTTACCCTCCGCGCGCTGATTCTTACCCGCCGCGCTGTTTCTTAACCTCCGCGCGCTGTTTCTTAGCCTCCGCGCGCTGATTCTTACCCGCCGCGCTGTTCCTTAGCCTCCGCGTGCTGATTCTTACCCTCCGCGCGCTGATTCTTACCCGCTGCGCTGTTTCTTAGCCTCCGCGCGCTGATTCTTACCCTCCGCGCGCTGATTCTTACCCTCCGCGCGCTGATTCTTACCCTCCGCGCGCTGATTCTTACCGTCCGCGCGCTGATTCTTACCCTCCGCGCGCTGATTCTTACCCGCCGCGCTGTTTCTTAGCCTCCGCGCGCTGTTTCTTAGCCTCCGTGCGCTGATTCTTACCCGCCGCGCTGTTCCTTAGCCTCCGCGTGCTGATTCTTACCCTCCGCGCTGTTTCTTAGCCTCCGCGCGCTGATTCTTACCCTCCGCGCGCTGATTCTTACCCTCCGCGCGCTGATTCTTACCCTCCGCGCGCTGATTCTTACCGTCCGCGCGCTGATTCTTACCCTCCGCGCACTGATTCTTACCCTCCGCGCGCTGATTCTTACCCGCCGCGTTGTTTCTTAGCCTCCGCGCGCAGATTCTTACCCGCCGCGCTGTTTCTTAGCCTCCGCGCGCTGTTTCTTAGCCTCCGCGCGCTGATTCTTACCCTCCGCGCGCTGATTCTTACCCTCCGCGCTGATTCTTACCCGCCGCGCTGTTTCTTAGCCTCCGCGCGCTGATTCTTACCCTCCGCGCGCTGATTCTTACCCGCCGCGCTGTTTCTTACCCTCCGCGCTGATTCTTACCCTCCGCGCTGATTCTTACCCTCCGCGCTGATTCTTACCCTCCGCGCTGGTTCTTACCCTCCGCGCGCTGATTCTTACCCTCCGCGCTGATTCTTACCCTCCGCGCTAATTCTTACCCTCTGCACTGATTCTTATCCTCCGCGCGCTGATTCTTACCCTCCGCGCTGATTCTATCCCTCCGCGCTTATTCTATCCCTCCGCGCTGATTCTTACCCTCCGCGCTGTTTTTACCCTCCGCGCTGTTTTTACCCTCCGCGCTGTTTCTTACCCTCCGCGCTGTTTTTACCCTCCGCGCTGTTTCTTACCCTCCGCGCTGATTCTTACCCTCCGCGTTGTTTCTTACCCTCCGCGCTGTTTTTACCCTCCGCGCTGTTTCTTACCCTCCGCGCTGATCCTTACCCGCCGCGCTGATTCTTACCCTCCGCGCTGATTCTTACCAGACTTCACCTCACATCGAGTCTGACAGTTGTATGTATTATCCAGGTACAAACCACGAGGCGGACCAGCCGCCGCACCTGACGCTGGCGGACGACGCGGTGCCCGTGGCGCGCAACCTGGCCGAGTTCGACGGCCCGGAGGCCAGGTTCTGCCCCGCGGGCGTGTACGAGTACGTGCCCGCGGAGAGCGGCGACGGGCTGCGGCTGCAGATCAACGCACAGAACTGCATCCATTGTGAGTACTATTAAACTATTTACTTCAAACCTTTTTTTTTTAATGGCTTAACATCTCGTCTTCTTCTGTCGAGTGGGTATCGAGTCTGTCGACCCGATGAACCCTGATGTCAGAGTTTTGAAACCACGTAGTAGCACAACTATCAGGCCTCTGACATGGTTTGAGTAACGACCACTATCAAAGGCAGCGACCGGGACCGACGGCTTAACGTGCCCTCCGAAGCACGAAACCTTTTTCTTTTTCGGACAATCAGGTGATTCAGCCTGCAATGTCCTAATAAAACTGGGAAAAATTCACAAAGTGATAAATTCTCAAATATCAACTTTGTGTTTCCCCCCCTGGGAATCGAACCCAGGACCTCCGGATCAAGAGTCCATGGCACTAGCCACTAGACCACGGAAGCAGGTAACATCTCGTGATTTGATACATATTTTGCCAATGACGAGGTACACTCAATCTCGACACAAAAGGAGATTGTTCGGTAAAAAAAAAATATTGTGAGGATGAGACAGGAATATCCAAAACAAATTACACAGAGTACTACAGAGTAGGTACAATAGAAAATGCATGTTAGAGGAAGAGGAAGAAAGTTGGACAAGAACGTGAAGAAAGGAAATGAAATGTGTAAACAAATAAATATGTAAGTAACACTCTTTCACACGAGCAAAACATCAACCCCAGCAATTTCTCCAAACGACAACAATGAAATTAACGACCACTCCACGAAGTCGTTAAGGACACACTAGTATGGTTTAGGTGTTTTTTAGTTCACATTATTGATTATTTTAAGGCTGAATGCAACTTTTTCAAAACATAATAGAATGAATAAATGAATGGAATATGCGCCTGTCAGAAGCGCCATGCAAAGCTTAAACTCGCATACAATAACCTCGATTGCGTCTCGGCCTTCCAAATTTACTCCACCTTTTTTCCTATTTATTTTTTTTCGACCTGCGGATCAATGTACTATTATTCGTGACGAATCTTTAATTAATACAACTAAAAAATTCCTTATCCGATAAAAATATGACGGACACTTGCTGTCAGCACTATAGGAAATGTATTACTCTCCTGCTCGCACAACGGGAATTTCTACCAAAGCTAATAGACCCACAGACAGGTTTCAACATCCATGTTTCAACCAATGGTAAGTTTATAATGTGAACAACACTACAGTCGACCGCTTAGCTGTACAGGGTGTAAGGCCCGAATTATAAAAAGCACTTGAGACAGACAGTTAGTTTGAGTCTGTATCAGAAATGTAATTTCAGTACAAAAGGACCTGTCAACTCCGTACTTAATATTACTCTCAATTTTGAGATCACTTTCTTTCCGTTTCTTTAACTTTTGTTTTTTTTTCCTTTTTACCTCATCCTTCTTACCCTTGTTCTCTCACAGATACCTATCCTTAAAAGCATTGTAATAGGCCTACCTCCTTAAAAGGTCCTACAAACTTGACACTGGCGGAATCATCACGGAAACGCCAAACAACTAAAGTTGAAGTTGAGATCTCTATTTATAATACGGCCGTAAGGGACATTTCTTTGAAAATTTTCTTCGGTCAAACAACGTATCAGTTTGTAAAATATATTCTATTTCTTCCTTCCCAGGTAAGACGTGTGACATCAAGGACCCTTCGCAGAACATCAACTGGGTGGTGCCGGAGGGCGGCGGCGGGCCGGCATACAACGGCATGTAAACTGTTAATTATTATAACAAGAGTAACATTAAAATACTTCTCTTATTATAAATAGTATAAATTGTGGGTTCATTAGATGTCCAGAACGGTGATACGAAGGATTTCACATCGTGTTTAGGCCAACGCGCACTATAGATTAAACAGTCGGCCGAAAGTCGGCCGACTGTCGGAGCTTTGTTTCCTTCACTGTGAGTGCGAGAGAGAAATCGGCCGACTGTCTAGTTGGTAGTGCGCGCTGACCCTTAGGGCATATATTTGCTGCAAAGGCCCAGATCCAATCTAAAGGTAGACTACGTCGCCGTTTTAATAAAGTTGTTCATAAAACAATAACAATATTATTTGTTAAGTGATAATGAACCAACAACAAAACAGTTTATCTCCATTTCACATCTAATGAACTTACATTTTATTTCTAGTTACATTACAAACAATATACTTCATCCCACTTCATCCTTACTAGAAATAAGGACGGTTGTGTTCAAGAGGTGCCCAATAATATTAAAAACAATGAAATTAAAACATACCATGTCAATTCTGTCCCGCTCAGAAACACTTTGTTAGAGTGAGAAGAAGATAGTAATAATGCAGCTTACAAATGAAACGAATTCAAAGTACGTTTAGCAAACTAGTATGTAAAGTATATAAGAAATAATTATTACGAATAAAAAGTACATAATACAAAAGCAATGCCAAGTAAATGCAAGTACTGTTGAATTTGTAAATATTAGACTGTTTTTATGAAAGAAATCACAAATCATGTGTTTCTATCTCAACGCAAAGCCTATGTATTGTATAAGTATAGAAGGCGACGAATGTTCTCTTTTAAATATTTATTTTAGGTATCATTTTATAAACACAATAATTTTGTAAACTTCTATTATGTTTCTATATATTTAAGAAAATATCAATAAAATTGTTAGTGAAATACGCTTATAAATCGACAAACTTTATTTGTATAATAACTGTGTGAGTGTATTCCAAATGAGATCATAGGCGGTAAGCGTTAATTTTATACAAATTTTATCTAAAAATAAAATATATTTTAGATAAACTTATTTTGTTTTATTTATCATCTATAGTAGATTTTTGATGAGTCGGGATTACATATTCTTTCACCTAAAGGTTGCCTGGAAGAAATTGCTACCTTAGCAATAAGGCCGCCTATGTTGTACTTGTCTTTTGTTGTTATCTGTTGTGTTGTATGTTGTATTCTTACGTGCAATAAAGTATTTTTATTTTATGTTATGATTATACATACATATAATCACGCCTCACGCCGCGTATGGGGTAGGAAGAGCGTAAATGATCTAAACAAAGGTCGTTCCGCCACGTCTGGCAAAGTTTTGAGGGTTATTTAAGATAGATTTGTAGGTATATTGCTGTAGTTACAGGATGTCAGCCCATCGCCTAAAATGCAATAAACTGAAACCCTCCAATCACTTAGCTGGTTTTACAGCATCCTCGGGAAATGCAGCTGGCACATTCTATGTTTTTCTCTCGCTCCCAGTCCATCACGGATTATAAAACTTATTTTTTTACACCCTGTATAGTGCACAATACCACAATAAGACATACATGCATATAATCACGTCTTTATCCCTAACGGGGTAGGCAGAGCGAAACAACCTATACAAAGGTCGTTCCGCCACGTCTGGCAAAGTTTTGAGGGTTATTTAAGATAGATTTGTAAGTATATTGCTGTAGTGACAGATTGACAGCCCATCGCCTAAATTAAAATATACTGAAACCCTCGAATCCCTTAGCTGGTTTTTACAGCATCCACGGGAAATGCAGCTGGCACATGCTATGTTTTTCTCTCGCTCCCAGGCCAGCATGGAAGAATAGACAATAAACAAAAAATAAAAGAAAGATCATAGGCAGCCTTGAAGGCCGTGTTTTTCAAAGGCAGCCTTATTGCTAAAGCAGTACTTTCTGCCAAGGAACCTAAGAAAAGTCTCCTTTTATTTCCTCCCAGTTTTTCCTTCTGTATAAGCTGTGGTATTGATTATGTCAAGTCGACCATAAAGTCAACAAAGTTGTGACAACAGACTTTACAAAATGTGACCGATTGATCAAATTATTTTTGTTAACAAATCAAGGAAATTTTCAGCGAAATGTTCCCTATCATCATATCATTCGCCGCCCTTTTGACTATTGTAAGTATATAATTGTCTTCCATGCTGGCCTGGGAGCGAGTATGTGCCAGCTGCATTGCGCTGTAAAAACCAGCCAAGGGAACCGAGGGTTTCAGTATATTGCAATTTAGGCGAGCAACCTGTCACTACAGCAATATACTAACAAATATGTCCTAAAATAACCCTTAAGACTTTGTCAGACGTGACGGAACGACCTTTGTTTAGGTCGTTTACGCTCTGCCTAAACTAGATAGATCTGTAGGTACTATGCTGTAGTGACGGGTTTCATCTCTTAAATTATAATAAGTACTAGAATCCCTTAGCTGATTTTACAGCATACCCGGGAAGAGAAGCAGCTGGCACATTCTATGCTTTTCTTTCGCTCCCATTCTAACATGAAAAAAATATCTTACTAACCAAAGAACTGTGTTACTATATTACCTAAAACTGTATAGTTTCGCCCCTTATTATATAGATGATTTACATGAACCCTGCGGTTTAGAAAATTGCGCCGAAAATTCCTACCCCTGACTACGGACAGTATAATTTCGCGCGTCATAAACCCGAACTAGTATAGTATAGTACCACTAAATCATACCCAAAAATCCTACGGGACGTAGAATGACCGTACAATAGCAAAGAAGCGAATTGGTCAATGTTTGGACTTCACATCTATTAGATACACATGTTCACACCTATACCTTACGGGGTAAATAGTCAACAACTTTCACCAGGAAAAGCTGTCAGGAAGTGATAATAAAATTTTGCTGTTTCCATACAAATTGTCTGATGAATGTTTTGTATGAAAGAACCAAATTTTATTTTCACTTCCTGACAGAATTTTCTGGTGAAACTTGATGAGTTTCGTTGACTGAGCAACCCCTATCAGCAAACCTATCAGTTTGCGCTTTTTTTCAGCCGCCGATTTTTTTTCCTCCTATATGGGGTCATACCTAAAGGCGAAAAAAAAATCGGCGGCTTTTTTATACCGGCCTGAATCGTCCCACTGCAGGGCAAAGGCGTCCCCTTTCTTTTTCCACAGATCACAATCGCCAGCCATGTTTTTCCAGCTTTACAATGAAGAAATTCTTTCAAAGTAAAAATTCGATATTTCGAGACAACAAAGTGTAAACCGATTTTACAGCTCACATAAACCGTCTGATAGATAGGCCACAAAAATAATTTGCGGAGAAGTTTAAGCTCATAACCCTTTTATGAGCGAGGCGTCCGACGGCACACCTGCTACTCGCTGTTAATGGACAAGCGAATAGGGTTTTTAGGGTTCCCTATGAGGTATATATTGCCCTTTTATTGATTTCAGAATGTTATGGCTTCCATGCTGGACTGGGAGAGATAGAAAAACATATAATGTCCCAGCTGCATCCCGGGCATGCTGTAAACATTAGCTAAGGGATTTGAGGTTTCAGTGTTGTAATTTAGGCGATGGGCTGACAACCTGTCACTATAGCAATATCTGGAATAACCCTCAAAACTTGTCAGATGTGGCGGAACGACCTTTGTTTTGGTCGTTAACGCTTCGCTACCCCATTAGGGATAAGCTAGGGATAAAGGCGTGATTATATGTATGTATGTATGAAAGAATAACAGTTATTTTTTTTCTAAAATGGCCCAGACAACTAAGTTAGACGTCCGTCGTGTCACACCCTATTATGAAGTAAGGTAACAGACGTATTTTTTTTTGGCTGATCATTTCGTATGGGAAATGTAAATATTTTCATTATCTGCATTTTTTTCCGGTTTAAGTAGTTAGTTTTGTTCACAAATCGAAACAGAACGAGCAGCCCCTATCAGATTGCTGTCCTTTACAAACACCCTGTATGTATTGTATTATTCCATGCTGGCCTGGGGAGCGAGAGAAACACATAGAATGTGCCAGCTGCATTTCCTCCCGGGCATGCTGTAAAAACCACCTAAGGGATCCGAGGGTTTCAGTATATTGTAATTTAGGCGATGGGCTGATAACCTGTCACTACATCAGTAAACCTACAAATCTATCTTAAAATAACCCTTATAACTTTGCCAGACGTGGCGGAATGACCGTTGTTTAAGTAATTTATGCCCTGCCTACCCCATTAGGGATAAAGGCGTCATTATATGTATATTGGGGTCAATATTTAAAAATGTAAACTGCGAAATGAATAACATGTTATGTAAAGTATTGTACCCCGAAATAAAGATTTTTTCATTTATTTATTTATATGTATGTATGAATGTTTTAAATAAGCTTTGAATGTTCTTGTGAAATGTCAAATACTTCGGAAAGATAGATGATTCGCCTAAAATTAGATTTTCTTGCGTAATTCTTTTTTCAGGGATTTATTTTGCTGGAACTCTTCGCAATTTCTTCTGTTTCTAACTTATCCATTCCTTTTTCCAAAACACTGGTTATTGTTTTATAAATATTTTATCATTGCGCGATAAAATCATCGACAAAATAGGGCTTTTACATACGTAGAGTTATGATGCTACGCCATCGATATTACGAAACGTTTGTTAATATTTATAAACATTTAATGTGGAAGCACATGAAGAAACTTTACATACATACATATAATCACGGTTTTATCCCTAATGGGATAGGCAGGGCGTAAACGACCTAAACAAAAGTCGTTTCGCCACGTCTGACAATGTTTTGAGGGTTATTTAAGATAGATTTGTAGTATATTTCTGTAGTGACAGGTTCTCAGCCCATCGCCTAAATTACAATATACTGAAACCTCGGATCACGGATTCCTTAGCCGGTTTTTACAGCATTCCCGGGAGGAGATGCAGCTGGTACAGTCTATGTTTTTTCTGTCGCTCCTAGGCCAGCATGGAAGAAACAGTATAGTAGTAGCGGTAGTAAATAGTTTATTTTTGAGGGTTTCAAATAGCAAAATCAAAACAATTTTTAAAGCAATTTCAGTCAGCTTTCTTAATTGAGCAAATTCATTCGTAACTTTTACTTACAAGAAGCAAGATACCTTCTTAGAACCGAGAATCAACGTTCCATCCGGTTTCTATTTAAATTCTGAGAAAATCTAATTAAGCTGAGAAATCTGGTTTAAAAAATAGACATTTTGAGGTAAATTTATTCTAGTAATAAACTTGTCTGCAGCCCTCCTAGCGGAAGGGCTATTAAACATTTTTACGACATTAATTTGTTTAGACCTCAACCCTTTAATCATAGCTACTGACTCTGATTAAATATCTTGTTGTATAATATATCTACATACCCGTGCAGAAACTTGGCCTCTACATACGTAGATTTGTGGCAAAGGGCATAAAAATGTTAAATTAACTATCGCAACCGCGATCGTAATGTTTGCAATTTTAGTGTGCGCTAGAATACGATTGGAAAAGTTCTTGCTAGTATTATCCAGTAAAAACATGTTCATAAACTGTCAGAATTTTCCAGATGTCCTAATTTGACAGGATAACTCTATTAACCTCCGTACAACCCCACGCAGATGCAGACTCCTCGAATACATTTCCCAATTTCCGTATCTAACCGTCACAGCTGAAAAACGGTCCAAAAATCCGTGACCCACTGGGTAGTCGTTAAAAAACTGATAAAACCTGTTTGCTAGTGCCACTCTACTCAATTTGATCGGTTTACGTTCACGGTGGCCGTAAATCGGCGTAATGAAGACGGATCGAGTCATTCCGTGGAGAGTGCTTCTGTAAATCGCACGACAGACACCGATGGCACCCTCTTATAGTTTTGTAGAAGAGCCGGCGCAATGGCGTAGCTAGATGTCCAAGGGCCCCGGGGCAAAGCAAAAACTGGGGCCCCTACACCTAACAAATTTTTTAGGATTATTGCTTCTTGATAATAAAATAATCGTAATCATCATCATCATCATCTTCTTAGCCTTATCCTGTATCTCACGTGGTCGGCTACCTAATCTAGGGGATTGAACGAAGGTACTGGTTTTTACACAGAGCGACTGCCATCTGACCTCCGCAACCCAGAAGGGAAACCAGACCCAATCCTAGATTAGGTCAGAGTTTTTAAACAGCCAATGCTTAGCACTGGCCTCTGACATGGCTTAACGACCAATATCTACGGTATTAAACGATATTAACCGGGACCAACGTCTTAAAGTGCCTTCCGAAGCGCGGAAAAAGCGCCGAATAAACGTACATATGAAATTCGACAACCGAAAAACACATTGGTACGTAGTTCGACATAATCAGGTATCATATAGCTCTTTATTTATAGTATAGAACACGAGTGAAGCGAGCCGTCATATCCTGGTCATCACGAAAGTTATAGGAACACACTACAACAAGCCATATGTTTTACGAGAATAATGAAATGTCCAAAAAAATAGTAGTAAAGGAAGACCATTGCATTTTCACTTGTTCCATAAGGGACTTACTAATCAGGCTTTTGGGGCCCTCCGAGGTTTGAGACCCTGCACTAACTTGCTCCTGGAGCTGGCACCACAAAGCTGGGGTTTGATAGACTCTTAATAGTGGCCATTGATGCCCAGTAGATTCTTCTGTCGAGTGGATATCGAGTCTATCGACCCGATGAACCCTGGTGTCTGAGTTTTTAAACCGCCTAGTAGTACAACTATCAGGCCTCTGACATGGTTTGTGTGATGACCACTATCAAAGACAGCGAACGTGCCCTCCGAAGCACGCAATCTTTTTCTTTTCGGACAACCAGGTGATTCAGCCTGCAATGTCCTAAGTAGATTAAACTACCAACATGCAAGATAAGTAGAAGAATCTTTAACTTTACAATATTCGTACCTGTGTGGTACCAGGATCAAATGACATCATTCGACATGTTCATCTAAAGATAATGGGATAACCTAAGGGATAATCAAAGTATCGGGTAACAGCGTTCTTTATGAAATAAGTACTTTCTAATCTGTTTCTTCCATAACAACGAACATATGTTTTGCGGTTGAATTCTTTACAGTTGTAAAGCAAAAACATGTTGTGGGCCGCAAAACAAATTGTTATCAGTAACGCAACCATAAAAAAACGGAGTATACAAATCTATCTTAAATAACCCACAAAACTTTGTCAGACGTAGCGGAACGACATTTGTTTAGGGCCGTGTACGCTCTGCCTACCCCATTAGGGATAAAAGCGTGCTGCACTGGGAGTTATCTAAAAACATAGTATGAAGCCGTTCGTCATTGTAGAAATCATTTAGAATGACACGAATGTTTCGTGCATAATGATGAATTCAGGTTCTCTACAAAGTAATTTAACCAACTGCTGTACATTATAAAACAGAAACATAACCATAAATGTTAGTAGAACAACACACATAAATTGCTTTCGAGTGTTTTTACTCCAAAATTCAATTATACTTCGCCTCCACACGAAGCCGAGGCGAAAGAATACACATTACGCGCCAAAACGGTTCCCAACTGAGAAATTAAATTTGACGAAACTTTTCTAATCCGAGTCGGGAAACGAGGCACAGAGTGGTTCCTTTTGGCACCGCTGATAGAACCCCCCAATCGGCTATTTAGAGTTTGCTCGAATGAATGTAGGTAATATTGGTTTTGGTTTTGAACTAAGTTCCTTTATTTTAAGTAAATTACTTACTCCATTATGACATACCATATTATTAAATTTCTTTAGGTTTTATTGTTGATAGCAATTCTTAGTTGCAAAAAGCACGACTTAACTAATATCAGTCTATTCTATACATGTTTTCTATCATAAGAGAACAGAAAGAGACGGCAATAATTTTAGTGCGCCCTACGAATCGATAGCATTGACAGAGGACATTATTTTTTTTCTGTTTATCGTGTGGGTTCAATTCAAGTTGATTAATTCGTAGCGAACACCTTCTACGGCGTAGCAATTGTAGCTGTAGCAAAACGTAACGACAATGACTAACTAATGTTTCTACACAAATTAAGACTAGTCACGCCATATCTGCCTCACTTATGCATTCTCACTACCGTAGGTCAGCTGGAAGACATTTCTTTTTTGAGATAAGCTGTACCTGTTGTGCTATTGTTTTTTATGTTTGTGTCCTCTGTATGTTCATGTGTGTGCAATAAATTGTTAAATAATAAATAAATAAGACTATGAGGAACTAAACAGCGGGTCCCAGTGGAAACAATCGCTTCTGACTAGATGTCGACGTAAATGAGATCATGAAAACCTCTCGAGTACTTGCGAAATTGAAACATTGCCTTGGCTCAAAGATCTTGATTTAGTTCAAAGTGAACTGAAAACGATTGCAAAGTCCATTGCGATTTAGAAGTCTTGCTAATTCTTTTTTTCTTTTGAGTCTTGGTAAGAGTTTTAAATCTAATAATATGTTCTTGATTTATGTAACGAGAACTAACAAAGACAGCAGTCAAAAACATCTCACGATCAAATATTTAAAAAAAAACTATGGGTTTGAAAGGGGGAAATTGTTTTTATAGATTTTTAATCCTTCCTTCCTTCCATGCTGGACTGGGAGGGATAGAAAAACATATTATGTTCCAGCTGCCCTTCCTCCCGGGCATGCTGTGGAAGTCAGCAAAAGGGACTCGAGGGTTACAGTGTATTGTAATTTCGGCGATGGGCTGATAACCTGTCACTATAGCAATATACATTACAATCTAAAATTGCCCTCAATATTTGTCAGACGTGGCGAAACCGCCTTTTACGAGGCGTTTAACGCTCTGCCTACCCCGTAAGGGATAAAGGCGTGATTTTATGTATGTATGTATTTAATTTTCTTCCATGCTGGCCTGGGAGCGAAAGAGAAACATAGAATGTGCCAGCTGCATTTCCTCCCGGGCATGCTGCAAAAACCAGCTAAGGGATCAGAGGGTATCAGTATATTGCAATTTAGGCGATGGGCTGACAACCTGTCACTACAGCAATATACCTACAAAACTATCCTAAATAACCCTCCAAACTTTGTCAAACGTGGCGGAACGACCTTAGTTTGGGTCGTTTACGCTCTGCCTACCCCATTAGTGATAAAGGCGTGACTATATGTATGTATGTATGTATTTAAACTGCAAGCAAGATTTAATACACCTAGCAATGTAAAGCAAACATAAGAGAAGCTAAATAATGGGATATGACCTCTCCCAGTGTGAGTTATGATTACGAAACAAAAGTTCGATGATTTTTTTAACATACTGAATGTTCAAATCAAAATTATTATATCCAAACAGCATTCGTAAAAATACATAAGAATTTATATTAGTTACAGACTTTGTTTACAGTAGTTGTATCAACTAATCTATTTACTATATTTTTTTTTAATACCTTGTAGAGATTCCGCTCATTGGATCTGAGATATTGCCATGCTGGACTGGGAACGAGATAAAAACATAGAATGTGCATTTCCTCCCGGGCATGCTGTTAAAAGCAGTATCCGAGGGTTTCAGTATATTGCAATTTAGGCGATGGGCTGACAACCCGTCACTACAGCAATATTACCCACAAATCTATCTTAAATAACCCTCAAAACTTTGTCAGACGTGGCGAAACGACCTTTTGTTTAGGTCGTTTACGCTGAAGGCGTGATTATGTGTATTAATTAATGGATCTGAGATAACAAAATGACCAAGCTACCAAATAATTTCTGATCCCCAGTGCACCCCAGTAAAACAATTCAATGACTACTACTATCAACCCCCAAACTCTACGCGGACCACCCCGGATGGTATAGCGGCGTACCGGTCAGCTTTAACCCTGGACTGGATGGCAGCCGAGGACTCCAGGCAGCGCGAGCTGGTGGCCGCCTTCGAGCAGGACCCTCAGTTCCCCTCGCCCATCACCAGATCTGACTGCATCTCGTACAATCGCCCGTCTGCTGGCAGCGTCGCCAAACTTATGCTGGAGGTGTTAAAGTTAGTTTTTCTTCTGTTGTGTTATCCATATCACCCGATGAACAGTGATATCAGTTTTTAAACCGCCTTATTAGGCCTCTGACTCTGTAACTGCATTAGATAGAGTCCGGAAATAATGACAGAAGCTTAGAATCACCTTACTTGACAGACAACAATGTGAACTGCCTCCGTGGTGTAGTGGTCAGAGCCATGGGCTTACGCTCCGGAGGTCCTGGGTTCGATTCCCAGGGGGGACAAAGTTGATATTTGTCAAATTATGACTTTGTGAGGTTTTCGCTAGTTTGGTTAGGACATTGCACGTTGAATCACCTGATTGTCCGAAAAGTAAGAGGATTCAGTGTCCTCTGAGGTCACGTTAAGCCGTCGGTCCCGGTCAAACCATGTCAGAGGCCCAATCACTGTGATACTAGGTGGTTTGAAAACTCTGACACCAGGGTTCTTCGGGTCGTTGTTCGACTCGAGAATCCACGTGCCATCCTATCTAACAATGTCACAAAGTGATTGTTAACATAATAAATACAAAATTTGCGTGTCCTCCGAGAGAACAACCACGTCATTTAAATCAAGAGCACATTATTCAGTCAGACCACCTAGACCCTGAGATGAGACCCACATAGGCAGTTCGTAGGGAACCCAAAGACAACACCAAAAACAACTAAACCACAGTTGATGTTTATCTACAGAAACTTAGAAGGCGACGAAGGGTTCCTAGTTGCTCATTTAGTCCAAGCCCTCGTCCGGGCGAAGCTGCTGATGCTGGAAACAATGATGTTTGACCACGAGCCTGACTTCGATGCCCTGGTGAAGACCCCCACTGCCATGATAGGGGAGCCCCACACCACCTTCCCGAGGATCGTGGAGGTTCTGTGGATGGCTGTCACTGACCCCAGTTCTGTCAAGAAACATGGCTGGTGCACTGTCAGTAAGGTATCGTTTGCGTCCTTGAAATGATTGATTGATCGATTGATTGATTAAAACTTTTATTGACTGACACAAAACAGATACAGGAAATGGTACAGACAAGAGAAAAAGTTACAATAAAGAACAATGAGGACAATAATATAACGAACATAACAATAACAAACGTAACATGACAAAAATACAAAACAAACTTAATATGTGACATACAAAAACAACAGTGCCAGTGTACCACACTGTCCACATTGTGTCAGTCAACTTGGCGCTGACTCAGCATTGTGCTGTAGTGTATTAGTACAGCGCTGATATTCTGCCAGTATCAAATTAACTGTGCGCGCAGTTTAGAAAACTAACCCATTTTGTAGTTATAAGTATGTATATATATATAAACAATATATAATGATATCTAAATGAAAACGAATGGAAGAAGAAAACGTACTGCGCCGACCCTAAGTAAATGGGATAAGGGCAAGCGAATGATGAATGATATCTAAAGATGATAAATAAGATAAAATGTGGACCATCTTAACCTTCAAGTAGAAGCTGCTAGCTGGGCATTCTAAACTTAGCTACAAGCTGTACTGCTATATTGTTCTAAATGTATCCTAGGAAACAGCGGGACCACAATAGGCTATTCATCTTTCTCTTGCACTTATCCCATACTTTAGGGCCTGGTTTTGTTTCGTTCTGTCATCACTCATCATCAGTATCAGCCGTCACGTCAACACTCGTAGACTCGCACTTGTTCTCAACCATCAACTGTGGCATTTCATCCATCTGCCATCGAGCATCGAGATCTTCCATGCTAGACTGGGAGTGAGAGAAACACATAGAATGTGCCAGCTGCATTTCCTCCCGAGCATGCTGTAAAAACCAGCTAAGGGATAAGAGTTTCGGTATATTGTAATTTAGGCGATAGGCTGACAACCTTTCACTACAGCAATATACCTACAAATCTGTCCTAAATAACCCTCAAAACTTTGTCAGACGTGGCGGAACGACCTTTGTTTAGGTCGCTTACGCACTGCCTACCCCATTAGAGATAAAGGCGTGATTATATGTATATATGTATGCCATCGAGCACAACAGACTAAGTTAAAAAAATATAGTATAGCTGGATTACTTTTTCAGATGACATCATTTCTGAAAGCCAGCCGCCCAATAGATATAGCGAGGCACATGCGAGCCTCCGAGCAGATTATAACCAGAGCTCGCTTCATCATGGAGGAGTTCATCCAGCACGTCACTCCACTAAATATGGAGAAGGCAACGCGTCATACTGCTTCTACTGCAAAGGTACGTCGTTCCATTTACATCAGGAACTGGGGCTTTCGATTCGAAGGTTGTGGGTACGATTTCCATTGGGAGTAAGGCATCTGATTTAAAAACTGTCACGACAAGAGCGAAGAATAACCTGCTTGTTTGATAGCCCAACACGATGGTCGTTGGGGGTGGAGACAACAAATCGGTAGACGTCTGAGGCCCCTTAAACTAGGTGGTGCGATGATTATCGTAAGGCAGCGGGTAAAGATTGGATAAGAAAGGATGGAGACTGAGCTCAGTGGCGTGTCATGGGAGAGGTCTACGTCCAGCAGTGGACTGGATCAGGCTGATAATGAGTCAGCTATTTCTAATAAAAGCTAAGCAAATTAAAAGTAGTTTGTTGCAGTTCCAGCCGCCGACTCCTCTACCAATGCCGAAAGCCCAAGAAGAAGTAAGAGAGAAAGAGGGAAGAGGGATGGAACATGCAGGAAGGGGAAAGAAAGACAAGGGGAACAAAAATAACAGGCCCGTTCGTATGCCACCGGTTGGTTTTTTTGTAAATATTATAGATAGTAGTTTTCAAGTCTTACGAGACTGTTGTATTTATTCTTCCATGCTGGACTGGGAGCGAGACAAAAACATAGAATGTGTCAGCTGCATTTCCTCCCGGGCATGCTGTAAAAATCAGCTAAGGGATCTGAGGGTTTCTGTATATTACAATTTAGGCAATGGACAACCTGTCACTATAGCTATATACGTACAAATCTATCTTAAATAATCCTGAAAACTTTGTCAGACGTGACGGAACGACCATTGCTTAGGTCGTTCATGCTCTACCTACCCAATTGGGAATAAAGGCTTACATATAGTGTGTCTGTATGTACGTATTTACGGTTGTTAAGTGTTTAACTTGATGCAATTTGTTTGCTCTTGATTGAAGTACTCGTAGACTCCAGTGTATTCCCATATACGGCCTGTAAGGAATAGCTTCCCGCAAACTGATGGGGTTGCTCAGTCAACGAAACTGAACAACTATATGCAGGTTTTTTTTTTCTGGAAGTAAAAAAAAAGGCTTTTCCATACAAATTGTTCACCTCGACCAGACAATTTGTACGGAAAAAGCATTTGTTTTCATTTAAAAAAAAAAACCTTCAGATTGTTGAAGAATCCCCTATCAGTTTTCGGGACGCTGTCCCTTACAACCGGTATAACAAAGAAAGCTACTTGACGGACTTTGTGGACTTTGGCGGCAGGATGGTTACAAACTCAGTCAGACTCATATTTCTGTTTCCAACCAGGAGATGCAAGCTATGCAGGGCATGCAGGCGGCGCACTACGGATCACACATGATGTTGCCATTGAGGACACCTTCCTCTGTGGAAGCAACCACTGAAGAGCTGGACCCCCTCCCCCTGGGAGAGTCAGTTTCGGAATCAAGTGACATTGAAGAAGTCGAGGACACGCAAACAAAATCCCCTACTGGACAACCTGTGCAAAAGTTCTCTTCGTCGTCAAAGGATCACCACCATGTTACCAAATGGCTGTTAATTTTGACTTTGTATTTGTTATAATAAATGTTGGTGTTGAATTTTGATTTTCTTTAGAACTAAATTATCTCGAATTGACTTTCGTGCTTTGTACACATTATTTTAATGGGATCAATGTCGAAATCCTCTTGGATGCCTCTTGCTGCTCAACATTCAAACTATTGGATCGATGCTGTTCTTAATGTCAGCGTCGAAGGAAGCGACCGCATCAAGAAACTACCACGCTACAGGTACGTTAGTTTTGGGACGAAGAACCTTTGGATTATAGCCAAAGCAACGTCTAAAGATATTACCGAGCATAGTTTGAACTCCCGTCGTATGTGATTAAAAAATGTGAATAGAAAAGCGCGAATCGTTTGGTTAGGTATAATTTTTGAGACAAAATGAAAAAAATGCGATTTTTTTATACTTTCAAGTGTTACAGAACGAAACATGCACTTTGTCTTATATTAATCGATTTCTTATAAAAGCACGTCACTAAAGTCTGTTTGTAGCAAGTAAAAATTGTAGTACAAGCAGTTTTTATTCTGAGGTAACAAGGGAATTTTAAAGGAAATTAAAAATTTATTTGTATGGTATGTACGTCGTGTGTAGCAACGTATCTATAGTCGATTTATAGACGCTTACGATTTATATCTAGTTGTCTCTTTCTTTTTAAAATACAATCATCATCATCTCCCTAGCCTTATCCCGTATCTCACGGGGTCGGCTTCCTAATACTGTACTGGTTTTTACACAGAGCGACTGCCATCTGACCTCCGCAACCCAGAAGGGAAACCAGACCCAATCGTAGATTAGGTCAGAGTTTTTCAAGCCGCCAATGCTTAGCACTGGCCTCTGATAGGGCTTAACGACTAATATCTACGGTATTAAACGATACTAAACGGGACCAACGGCTTAACGTGCCTTCCGAAGCACGGAAAAAGCACCAATTAAACGTACATATGAAATTCGAAAACCGAAAAACACATTGGTACGTGGTGGGATTCGAACCACGACCTCCTGCTCAGGAGGCAGCGGCCCTATCCACTACACCATCGGGCTCTCAAATACAATCTATTTGATAAAAAAGTGTGACTAGTCATACAAGTTTCAATATAATTTTTCCAGTTATCATTCCTCTGTAGTTGGTCCTAAATCAATTTGCTACTGGCCGCTAAGAGTTTTACATATTTAGATAATCATGATACGATTTCGTGAATCTATAATATACAGGAAAAAGATTTGTTAAATTGTATGCTTGCTCGTATTTCCATTTGTAAAGAGTAAACTTAAAAACTGTTGGAGAAATAAAAAAAAAACATAATCAGAGAACTTTAATAATCAGAAGTAATATAGGCTACTTCCAACCGCAGGGAAAATATGTTACTCTCACGGAAAATCTTTCAGCCTGCAGTAAACCCACAGGGCAGATAGCTTACGGCCGCCGGTAGCACGCAACAGCCTCGACCATTGAACGTATTATATTGAACGGCCATACGACTAAGACGAGGGCGACACATAATATAATACCTACTTAAAAAGCAGTTAAAAATCAGTTAAAAAAAAAAAAAACATTACAGAAAATAAGGCTACGAATTCCGTCATAAGAATGAATTAATTCCCAGGAGAATGGCCCAGCTATACTCTTTGTTACACATTCAATCATCAGTCACTACTATTTATGTACCTTATATATTATTTATTCTCATTAAATCTATTTTTCTGATCCGGTTTCTTACTTTTCTTTACGTTTGCCGGTTTCTTTTTTCTTGTTTAATTGACGTGACACTGGCAAAATGACCCAAAACGGACGATAGCTATTAAAAAAAAAACAGTCATAAGTTGACTGACTCATAAGTCATCTCATCATAAATATTTTCCAATTTTCCATTTACACAGACTTTAATTTTCATTAATTATTGATGCGAACATCTAAAATTATTGTGTACAAGTTATGCAGATCAAAATTTGTTATTAGGAATGAACATGTTATCCAAGCTGAAAATGGATTCACGAATATGTCTGATGCTGTTATGTTTTTTTCTAGTGGTAAAGGTAAGTTGGATTTGTTTCTCCATTGTATAACAACTAAATTTATTAAATTGGTTTCTTGTCGTATTTCTTTAAAAATATTCAATACAATTATATTTTTCATCATAAATTTGCTTGGACGAAACAACCTCTGGAGCCATACTTTTGAATCACTTGAATCGAATTCGCACATGAAATAGCAACATTCGCATGGCAAATTGTACGGCAATTGCATCCGGATGTCACTCTTTCGTGTGTGTTTTTTTCCAGAGGTTGTTTCGTCCAAGCAAATTAATGATGAAAAATGGTTCAAAAATACTTGGAAGCGTCACCAAACGAAAATGTACGAGAACTCGTTCAACCAAAACTGGGGGGAGGGAGGTATGACAGATAATACCCGAACAAATATAAATGGTACGCACTTCCTTACATATTTGTTTATTTTTGACACTTTTTAAATATTCGGGACTTTTTTTTTATCGTGTCAGATAGTGTTGTACCCTAGTCACATAATGAATGAATGTTCAAGTGAATGATGTTTCCTTAATCATAGAAATATGAACACACATTTTCATTAAATTATTTTTTTAAATCATCAGATCGGACAACTGCGCAGGTCTAGGCTTTTTGTGCCTAAGTGTTTGCACTACACAAGATAAGATAAGATAATCGTTTATTCACCATTAAACAGGGTACATAGAAATATGGTCAGTAATCTATAAAAATACACAGATGCACTCTCTATTCCTACAATCTCTAATAGAGAACGTGCATATAACATATTTTCAGTTCCTGAACCTATTTTCTAAAAACATCTCAATTTATGAAAAGAACAGTGAAAACAGAAATAAAATTGATCAAAAAATCACCGAGATATACCATTATAAAGATAGACTATCTATCTCTCTCTTCGAAACGACAATTTATGTGGAATAAGTATGGCGCTCCTGTCTTATGACGTCACATGACAGTTCGGACCTCTCTTTTTAACTAACCACTTTAAGGCATTATAACTCTTAAACTAATGAATATTTTGCGAAAATTCCTTCACATCCGTTCATCTATGGTGACAATAATTCTTACTAATACTTTTTAAAAAATCATGAGTATTCCCTATTCTGATAGGGCAGATTGACTGAAACAAAGCAAACTGTTTGATGCCGGTATCCTAGGAGAGGATGGTCACGATCACGAGCCTAAGGTCTCACAATCTACTAACAATGACCTTTTTCCACCAGGAAATACAGGCGACTAACGAAGTGCAGAGGATGGCGCACGCATCTCCATTGCTGCTGGGATTGAAGAAAATTCCGCCCACGATGAAGAATCCTAAACAAGTGTCCACCTCTGGACCTCAAGATGAGTTGGAGTTTTCCGATGACGATTTGAATACTGGTGAAGGGGGTATCGATGAAGAAGAAGAATTAGATGACGAATTGGACCTACGAAATACTGAAAAACCAGCGCAAATTAAAAAATTTACTTCATCGGCAATGAATTACCACCAAATTGCCAAATTGCTGTTTATTTTGACTTTGTGTTTGTTGTAATTTATAAATTGTTTATTTATAATATAACCTTTAAACTATTTTGCAGTGCAATTTATGTACAACGCTTAATTGTATATTTTTTTAAAATTATATGATGATGAATGTTTAACGCGTAGGAATTGATAGGTATAAATATATATATACATACATACATACAATATAATCACGCCTTTATCCCTAATGGGGTAGGCAGAGCGTAAACGACCTAATCAAAGTTCGTTCAACCACGTCTGACAAAGTTTTGAGGGTTATATAAGATAGATTTTTAGGTATATAGCTCTATTGACAGGTTGTCTGCCCATTGCCTAAAATACAATATACAGAAAACCACGAATCCCTTAGCTGGTTTTTACAGCATGCCCGGGAGGAAATGCAGCTGGTACATTCTATGTTTTTCTCTCGTTCCCAGTCCAGCATGGAAGAAATAGGGATTTATAAAAAGATAAATACCTTTAGCCCGACGTTTCGATATATTGCATCAGTCGTGGTGGTAAAATGTATATGCCAGATAATTCGCTTCTAATTTAAGACTAGCTGTGCCCGCGACTTCGTACGCCCGGTTTGTATGGAAAACACGCAATGTCGAACATACTGAAAACGCTTCTCCGGGCGTAGGAGCGGGATCTGTTAACCCGCGGACGGAAGCGTGTTTCGTGTTTCGCATTGTCTGATCTTTGTTTTTGTATGGAAAACAGGATAACCAAGTAATTAAAAAACTCAGTCAAATAAAAAGTCCCTTTAAGATCGGTTAAAAACTGGTTAAAAACGATCAGAGTTCTATTTCCTGCCTACCCCCTAAGTCAGGTGGCGTGATTATTTGTATAGTAACTTTGAGTTTAAGTAATGCTCAGTAAAAAAAAAAGTTCTATCAAAATTGGTTAATAACGACCGGAATTCAATTTCCTACCTATCTCCTAAGCCATGAGGCGTGATTATTTGTATCGTAACTTTGATTTGAAATAATGCTCAGTCGAATAAAAAAAGTTCCATAAAAATCGGTTAAGAAACAGCCAAATTTCAATTTCCTGCCTACCTCCTAGGCCAGGTAGCGTGATTTTAGGTATCCTTAATTGCAACATGGGTAACACATAGTTGAATAAAAAAAGTTTCATCGAAATCGGTTCAGTAGTTTCGGCGTGATGTGGTTACATACAGAGAAAAAAAAATATATCTTTATATCGTTAATAATGCCTGCTGCAATATTTTTTTTGTAAAAATATTCAATGTGTGACACGACTCTTCTAGAGATTTATTTTATGTATATCGGGTGGCCCAAAGAGTGACGTCCAAAGGAAAAATTTTGATTCCTTAGGTCAAGGGGTAGCCAAATCACCCCCATGTATGTTCAGCGATTTTTAGTAGTTTAGGAGTTATGAATTTTTTTGCTAATTTTCTAAGAAAATTGACCTCACTGGATTAATTATTTTTTATTATTTTTTTGGATAACTTTTTTTTATTTTTTTTTATTTTTGTGACATCTTCTTAAATTGTTCTTTTAACCATAAAAGTTTCAGCTTCCTAGCTGTAATGTAAGTTAGTTATTTTTTTATCGAAAGTTCGAATTTTACGATCGAGCTAGTCTGCTCTGAATTTTCAACTTGAAATTAAAAATTGAAAAAGATAATCTCATGGTCCCTTATTAGTTTTAAAAACTCCGCAAGGTTTCAAAATTACATAAAAATAAAAATTAACTATTGCTTAATGGGGTATTATTTGCAGAAAACAGCCTTCAAAGGTACTTGGGTGGAAAATACCTAATTAGTAAATTGTTTCAGAAAGTTGAAAGATTCCTGTTATGTCATCACTACGCAGCACAAGTGCGTAATCATTTGAATGAAACGTATCCCAACAGGTGGATCGGACGAAACGGTCCAATCAGATGGCCTCCACGATCGCCTGACCTAAATCCGATTGATTTTTTTATTTGGGGTTATTACAAGGACATAGCTTACGCCCGAGAATCGTTAAATGAAGAGGAGCTAAGACAGCGAATTGGAGAGGCCGGAAATGTCGTTAGAGGAAACAGAGAAGCGTTTAGGCGACTTAAAGAAAATTTCTTGCGTAGATGTAGGTTGTGTATTGCTGTGGGAGGTCGCCATTTTGAAAATTTATTGTGAGTAAATGTGTAAAAGAATTATCCGAGTTTATTTACTTATTATTAATAATACAATTGTCTCATAAATCTTACAACTCACACTAAAACATTTTACTAAGAATTTTCCTTGAAAAATGTAACTTAAATAACATTTTTTAGTAAATAATTTTATTTTCCCTTTAATTTGATACATTTTCTAACTTAATTAGTCCTTAGTAATGACATAACAGGAATCTTTCAACTTTCTGAAACAATTTACTAATTAGGTAATTTCCACCCAAGTACCTTTGAAGGCTGTTTTCTGCAAATAATACCCCATTAAGCAATAGTTTATTTTTATTTTTATGTAATTTTGAAACCTTGCGGAGTTTTTAAAATTAATAAGGGACCATGAGATTATCTTTTTCAATTTTTAATTTCAAGTTGAAAATTCAGAGCAGACTAGATCGATCGTAAAATTCGAACTTTTGATAAAAAAATAACTAACTTACATTACAGCTAGGAAGCTGAAACTTTTATGGTTAAAAAAACAATTTAAGAGGATGTCACAAAAATAAAAAAAAATAAAAAAAAGTTATCCAAAAAAATAATAAAAAATAATTAATCCACTGAGGTCAATTTTCTTAGAAAATTTGCAAAAAAAATCATAACTCCTAAACTACTAAAAATCGCTGAACATACATGGGGGTGATTTGGCTACCCCTTGACCTAAGGAATCAAAATTTTTCCTTTGGACGTCACTCTTTGGGCCACGCTGTATATTGGATAGGTCACAGCAGGAATCCCTCGTGACATGATACATACATACATACATAAATCACGCCTTTATTTGATATGATACTTGCATGATATAATACAAAGAACTGACCACTGGCGGCCCAGAAAAAATCAAATGCAAACGATCCTTTTCTTTTAAATTATCTATGACAATGTATGCCCAAAATACAACTCTGTTACACAGCACATTATACATCAAATTTCTGTCCAAAAGTTGAAGTTGAAGTTCTGTATGTTTATTTTGGTTTATTCACTGTTCACTAAATTTATCGTGTAAAAACAAAATATGCTGAACAAAAAATTAACATGTGTGATCCAGGTTTGAAATGGAATCACGAATATGTCAAATATTGCTATGTTTTTTTCTAGTGGTAAGTAAATATCATGTATTTCCCTAGGATTTTATTTATCATCATCATCCATCATCATCATATATGTCCCCACCGAGAGGCACGAGGCTACTCAATTTTCGGGATATAATTACCTAAGTAAAATCTACCCACACCGATATCTAACCGTTATTTCAGGCAAATTCAGATAAGTTCAAAGTCTAGGGCGTTTAGAAGATTAGTAAATATTTTTCTACATATTTCCAGTGTCCAAAACTATGTGTGCCTTCTGGCCAGGACGTGAGCGCTGTGGACCCTGAGTTCTCTCGCGAAGACCGGTGGACCTTTCGTTTCAAGAAGTCAGAGGAGAGTCAGAAGGCCTGCCTGAGTGTCCATCCCAATGCCAGGGACATAGGGAAACGGTTTTATGCGATACTGCCTTAGTGAGTAATGATAACTTGCTGGTGTGGTGTCCGCCAGCTTACCTAACGATAGTAATAGTTGACTGCTGCGGAACAAATTCAGGGAATAAGCAGCAGCATCCCATGTTTTATACAGTGACAACCAATTTCTTCCATGCTGGCCTGGAAGAGAGAGAAAAACATAGAATGTGCTAGCTGCATTTCCTCCCGGGCATGTTGTAAAAATCAGCTTAGGGATCCGAGGGTTTCAGTATATTGTAATTTAGGCGATGGGCTGACAACCTATCACTACAGCAATATACCTACAAATCCATCTTAAAATTACCCTCAAAGCTTTGTCAGACGTGGCGGAACGACCTATGTTTAAGTCATTTAAGTTATTTCTACCCCATTAGGGATAAAGGCGTGCATGTATGTATGTATGACAACCAAACACACTGACGACCGCTTAAAGGTAAGTAGCACCGTAGCCTCCAAGTACTACTACTATCCCACTAGATTACTTTGGGTTTGGAGGTCTTCCGTGGATTGTCTGATGTGCCAGTAATTTCGCTGCCTCCCTTGCTATTCAAACCGAAACACAAGGCTGTATCTTGACGGCAAAAATAAGCAGAGGGACCTTGTTTTGTAATTACTTAAACAGACGAGTTTTGCACAAAACCCTATCACATTTAAAAATCTTTTAAAATCATATCGGTAATATTCTGTGCAGTTTCGACAAGGACCACGCGAACACGGTCTTCCTGCACAAGTTCCGAGGCACAGTAAACCAGATGTCCCAGGGTCTGGACATGCTTGACCGGGAAGCAGCCTTCTACGCCGCCGTCCTCACGCCCATCGTCTTCATGCAACACTATAGGGACTCCTGGTGCTTGTTGGAAAGGGTATTTATGAACAAATGCCTCTTATTCTATCAAGTGGTTTTCTTGCACAAGTTCCGAGGCACCATGAACCAGATGTCCCTGGGTCTTGGCATGCTGGACCGGGAAGCAGCCTTCTACCACAGCTCGGACACGCCTAACTACAATGTCATTTCGGTCAACATCGACAGACCGCATGTTGCACTTGGCATGCGTTTGTGTGCGTGTTATAAGGGTTGACAAATTTTGTTATACCGGTCATAATCATCACTTGATTAATCTGGTTCTTGATTTAACCAACGTTTTAAAGTAGTTCACTGTAACTGAATAGTTAGAATAGGTTAGGTTGCATATTTTGTATGAAGTTACTTACCGTCTCTCATCACTTGGGAATCTAAAAAGTTTCTATTGGAGTCATATTTTGTGGTAGAAAGACATCCGTACACGGAACAGTACCTAACCATCTTTGGAACACTAAACTTTATTATTTCCGTTACACTGGGAAACATACGCGCGCCATGCCCGCTAAGCGTACCCACAATGTGACCCACAATCCGGCGCGGAGTGTGACGTATATCGGACTGGGGAGGGTAGGTGCGTGACCATTCTGTATGTAGTACTATTATATATTCTGTGCTTCTACGCCGCCGCCCTCACGCCCATCGTTTAGACGATAGTCCCTATATTTAGGGACTCCCGGTGCCTGCTTGAGAGGGTAAATATTAACAAAATGTTTTAATTTATAGTCGGGTCACGAAAAATTCAGATTGCATCCAATCGACACAGGCCAAGGTCGATCTTTAGGTGCACAACGCGTCGTACTTTCAATTAAAATATAAAAATCAAAGCCGATACGTTACTACGTTTTAATGTTATATTTTAAGTTGAGTTGGAGTAGACTCGGCATTAATTTAATACATTTTGGTGGAATTTAAAAGCTGTCCAATAATGATTACGTTGCCATTGCAGTTCCATCGTGCACTTCGTCTTTACCAGATTTCACATCCGACAGAAAAACGCGCGTCTCTCAAACTGCTGCAGAACTTGAGGTCCGTCAATCAAAAGGTAAGATCAGCAATTTTTTTAAGCAGAAATAAAAAAAAAATTACCTATTGTTTATTTATTTAGCTCTATATATTATCTATCTCCTACTTCCATGTTGAACTGGGAGCGTATTATTGCAAAATACAGTTCCTTATCGCTCTGCATACCCTGTACGAGAGTGACCATATGTGCATATTTTTTATATGCCTATGTATCTGCTACTAGCTTTCAGGCTGCGCTACATTGCATCTCATCCGCAGCCAAATGAGATTTTTCTTGGGAATGAGACATTTTCAGTTATTTTATTTTTCAGATTCGATCTTTTCTGATGAACCTTCCTTCGGGCTCGTCTCCAACCCGCACACCTCCTACGGTGGACTTGGATGATGAAGATCTTCCAGACAAGAAGGATATTCGGTATTTGAAGGAGCTGGTGAAAAACCTTGGATGACTAAAGTGAGTGACCTTCTTGATGATCGTTAATCTAAACGTGTTTAGTGTGTTGTGTTGCCATTCAGTTTTATTTTATTACACGTCTATCTATCATTTTATAAAGTTTTATTTGAGTATTTCATATCATGGCCGTCTACGTGGTCATGAAATAAACTTGTTGGTACTAATTGATACGATGATTCACGAACTATATTTTTATTTAACTGATAGAAAAAGTTCTTGTACAATAATGATTGATTTAAAAGGGGCGATATCTCAATACCCGGTTTGAAATCTTTCTGTAAATTATGATGGTAAACAAAACTACTAAAAGGAGGCCTAATATTACTAACAAAATTATTAGAGGGTACATGTCTTCACAAACGAAAGGGTAACCAAATTTCTTGAAATTGCAGCTCAGATCTAGATCCGCATACCCTACTTTCTTCCACAGTGGTATTTGTCTGTTGGTTGAGTTGAAAACGACTTCGTCATATCTTATATCCCCTGTGATTTTTCTAATATACACCACTGTTTGCCGTTGCTCTTCTATCTTCTTAATAAGTTCACTGAAAATTGAGATACGTTAGTAACCCACTATTGCATACTAAACGCTTAATCAACATCTGTGGTCTAACTGTCTGAGCAACAGGCTGGAATGAGAGGCGGCCATAAGTTCGATTCTTTCGGGAACTCAAACATTTAAAAATATCTGCGATATACACAGTTTTTGCTTGTCAATACCGCAGTGATGAAGAGAGTGGAACATGGGCCAGTGCTCGACACTGTCGAAAGCCTTTTTAAAGTCGACAAAGGCGAAACTTAGAGGCCGATCGTACTTATTCTCCTTGAAAAATTGGTGGTCGCAAATTCTGTTCAGTAAGCACATATTTTGGTTTATCCTTTTGCTCATGATGTCATCGAATTGATTTATTTATTACTCGTGTTAGTAATAGTACGTAGATACCTTGTTTGAGTTCGTATTTCTTCAGATTGGTTATTCTTATAAATATTGTTGTCTTCAAAATATGAAAGGGCTTTAAGAATGGCCTGCCTGGATGTTTCTCCTCTAGTAATGCCTGAAAAATCATCAGGCGACACTGTGACGTAGAGGATTTCCTGAAGATTTAAATATATGTCCTGAAAAGACAAAATAAGGATTTATTAAAAAATATCATAGTGGCACAAACTGTGCAACGGTATATAAATTTCCTGTTAAAAAGTTTAGCTGAATGTGGTTGGCTGCACAAGAAGACACCTGGCCGGACATCTGGGTAGGCTCGGTTCATCGCTGACTCTATACAATAAAATACAAATATTCTTTATTGCACATAAACATCACATTGTATAAGAACACACATGACAAATTAAACAAAGTACAATTAGGCGGCCTTATTGGTAGCAATTTCAGCCCCTCTCCTTACTCCTTTACCCAAAGGTAGGGAACCTTTGGGTAAAGGAGTAGATTTATAATATTATGCGGGATAGTGAAGTCACTATAGTTATATATTTAAATAGAATCCATAGACTATGTACGTACTAGTTACATACTTAAATACGAATAGGTACAATAGACTAATATATAAGTACCATTATAATATAGTAGACTATTTATTATATTATATTATAATAATCTATGTAGACTATGTACGTAGTAGTTACATACTTAAATACGAATAGGTACACTAGACTAATATATAAGAACCATTATAATATAAGCAACGAATAGAATGTGCTATAATAGAGAAGAAAATGCAATATTTCATCCAGATAGGGAAAACCCTCGTTCAATCCCCTAGATTAGGTAGCCGACTCCGTGAGATACGGCAAAATCTACTCTGGTTTAGATTAGAGTCAAGAGCAAACCAATTGCATAAATTGAGATATTTTCAGTTGCTTATATTGTGCCTTTATGAAAATGCATACAGTCTTCGGCTATACTTACATAACGATGGTATTCGTCCAAAGACCCGGTCCGGAAAATCCATAACACTTTCTCTGTAGCCGTCAATTGAACTTTTTTTGCTGTTTTCATTAATGTTATAGCATTTTTGTTATCCACATTAGCGATTATAATTCTTGCATCAGCATTTTTTAGCCATTGTAGAGTCTGAAATAAAGATACTTAATTTGTTATTGATAATTTATATTGCTGTGGCTTTATTATCATTAACATAAATTAAAATAAATTAAATAATCTTCTATGACCTTTGTTTAGGTCGTTTAGGCCTAGACCATTAGGGATTAAGGCGTGATTACATGTATGTATGTATGTTAAAATACGATTACCTTCTGAAAGTCGCTATTCAGTCCCGAACATTGATGAGCAGAATAGATCAAATTATTCTTATCAAAAAGATTCGTCATAAGTTCTTCAAAATTGTGACTATATGGCGAATTATCTGTTACAATAGCAATGCGGCTCCATGATTGCAATTGTATGAATTGCATAAGACGGTATGCCATTTCTTGAAAGTAATCTCCATACAGTGTAGTCGATTTTGGATACGCAACTTTATCCTTTGGCAGGAGATATGGAGTCATTTCTTCATAAAAAACAACTGGTAAATAAGTCAACTCTTCATTATTGAAAGGCATCGGTGCAACTACAGCAAATGCATCGTGTTCTATAAAATCATTTATGTTTTTACAGCTGTATGCAATGTGTCTATTATTATTCATCAGATCATTTATATCTACGTCATTTGCACAAATTATGATGCTGTGTGTCTTTATTGGACCATATTTCGACACTTTTTTGTACTTCTGCCAATATATTTGTTCCTTAAATTGGTAATCGGAATCAATTTTTTCAATGATTTCGTAAAGCAGTTTGTACGATTTAATACTGTTGCTTATAAGTTTTCCGTATAATGTTATGATATTTTCTGTGGTATGTTCGCAAGTCTCGTAGTCTTCGTCGTAGTTGTTTTCTGTGCTTTTACATACTTCTATTGTTTTATTTTCTAAATATGTATTACCAACAATGGAGAGTTCAGTGTTATTTTTCTCAAATTTATCGATGTCGTCACGATAAAAAGGTATGTTCACTTTCAAATTGATGATATCGCTGTAATAATGACATGTTTCATTAAGGACATGATCGCTACTAGGAAGGTTCGATGCGGATGCACTTAAATTTAAGATATCATACAATTTAAAAAAAAAAAAATTGCACAAAGAAACACATACAAGAGAAATAAAAGGTAAAATCATGAACTGTACAATGTAGGCGGCCTTACTGCTATTGCAGCAATGTCTACCAGGCAACATTTGGGTATAGAAATTGCATCATAACATAACATAAAAATACTTTATTGCACGTAAGAATACAAATCATACAACACAACAGATAACAACAAAAACAAGTACAACATAGGCGGCCTTATTGCTAAGGTAGCAATTTCTTCCAGGCAACCTTTAGGTCAAAGAAAAATGCGTAGCGGTAAGCGGGATATTGCAAATCTAGTAAAATATGTATCCTAAATAGATTACATTACATATAATACATAAACTAGTTACAAGCTACTACATAGATATTGTAAAATAAACTAATACATAATATATAATAAACTAATACATAAACTAATGGAAGATAGGATAATGCAAACTACAACCAGAACTAGACGAAGGAAATGACAGCAACAGCACAGGATAAAAGTGAAGGATAAAGAATGATCAGATAGTAATTTCTTCCAAGTAATGTTTTTTAATTCGGCTCCTAAAGGTCTCAAGAGACGGTGCACGTCGAATGTCTTCGGGCAATTCATTCCACAGCTTGATCGCTCGCACTGTGAAAGACTTTGCGTAGAAGTCAGTTTTGTGAGACGGCAGGTTAAGCGTCAATTTAGAGCTGGCACGCAAATTGCGAGGCAGGGTTGCCGAGTGAAAAATAAAGCGATCTTTAAGATAAGAAATCATCACAAATCACACCGACTCATTTCAATCCAACTTTATGTCAGAGTTCGACTTAGGTTCTAATCATTAGATTTTTATTACAAAATGTTGGAGGTGATAATAATAACGATTATAATATAGAATAAGGAATATTAGTAAATGTAAAAATTTCAATAGTATGTGTGTCCACAAATATTTTTTTATGATTTTAGGATTGGTTTCTAGAAAAATGATTTGCTGTGCCCTAAAAGCGTGAAGTCAATACTGAAATGTATATTGCATTCATATTGTACAAATGATTTTAACAACACAGGCTTCAACATTCATGTTTTACCCTGTTAGGGCACAGCAAATCATGTTCAACAATACAAATCAGTACCTAATACTCACTAGTTTTTCCCCAAAGCAACGGTCGTATAAAAATAATAGAACTGATCATCATTGCTACAGTGTGTTGGAATATTCACGGTTTCAAAAGTGAATCCCAAGTCTTTGCCCCAAATAATAAGTTTGTTATTTAGAATGTCATGTTTATGATCGTTAGGTATAGGAGGCACTAAGAACAAACGTTTGGGTCGTTGTGGGCCAAAATTCGGTTTTGCATTTTTCATATGTTTTCTATCTGGAACGACTGTAAAAAAACACTTACAGTAATAAAAAATATCCTAGGTATAAAATAAGCAGCTTCTACCATACTGGACTGGGAGCGAAAGGAAAACATAGAATGTGCCAGCTGCATTTCCTCCCGGACATACTGTAAAAACCAGCTACGAGATCCGAGGGTTTCACTATATTGCAACTTAGGTGATGGGCTGACAATCTGTTTGTCACTACAGCAATATACCTAAAAATCTATTCAATTCAATTCAATTTATTGCTTGTTTTCATGTACAGAGTTAAAGGTCTTAAATATAGGTATAACATAGCATAAGTACATGAACCCTGTTCAATAGGGCATTACAAGTTGGTGGTATGCAAAGTTTTAAAAATATAAATCGCGAAAATGTAATTGATAGAGGCATTATATAAAATTGATATATTAAAATATGTATTTAAATCGTTATTAAAAATGTCAAATGCTGGTAATTATAAAACATAAAAGTCTATTAAACATGCTTATTATTTTATTTATTTAATGTCAAATGTTCTAAATAAAAAATAATAAAAATATATATATATACAAGTCTGTAGTTGTCATGCTTATTTCTATAGAGTAGATCGTGATGTAAATTTATGTTCTTATATCTTTAAAAAAATCATCAACTGTATAATAACACTTAACTAAATCTATCTATCTTCAGACGTATAATAACACTTAACTAAATCTATCTATCTTCAGACGTGGCGGAACGACCTTTAGATCGTTTACGGTCTGCCCACCGCATTAGGAATAAAGGCGTGATTATATGTATGTATAAAATAAGCACCTAATCCAGACTTGTCCTCTCACTAGATTGTCACACCAGTATGTAGTACTATTATATATTCCGTGGTACCAGTCCAATATAAAGAAATCAGAAACCAAACAGTTAACTACCTACGTGGCGTAGTGGTCAGGGCCATGGGCTTACGGTCCGGAAGTCCTAGGTTCGATTCACAGGGGGGAACACAAAGTTGATATTTGTCAATTAATCAGTGAGTTTTTCCCAGTTAGGACAATGCAGGCTGAATCCACCTGATTGTCTGGAAGAAAACGGATTCTGTCCTTCGGAGGGTTGAGTCGTCAGTCATGGTCACTGTTTCTAATAGTGGCTCCACGTCCGTAGGAACTACCTTAAAAACCCTACACGTGACCCCGGGCGGTGCTAAAGGTGCAACAAAACCGGCTGCTGCACTTCCTCTAGACCTCGCAGAAAATAATACATTCATATAGTCACGCCTTCATCCCTTACGGGGTAGGCAGAGCGTGAAACGCCTCGTAAAAGGCGCTTCCGCCACGTCTGACAAAAATTGAGGGCAATTTTAGATTGTACTTTGTATTGCTATAGTGACAGGTTGTCAGCCCATCGCCTAAATTACAATACGCTGTAACCCTCGAGTCCCTTTTGCTGACTTCTACAGCATGCCCAGGAGGAAGGGCAGCTGGAACATTCTATGTTTTTCTATCTCTCTCAGTCCAGCATGGAAGAAAGCAAATAATGCCAGACGAATTCCTAATTTAAAAGATAGATAATACCATCGTGGAAAATAATATACTACGTACAAAAAATACGTATTAGCAAAAATTACTTACTTAGACAATCATCGGTAATTTCCAAACCAACACAAATCCTTAGAAAAATAAGCAAAAGCGAAGGGATTATAAAATATTTCATTTTTAACTATTTTATTTAATAACCTTATTTACAAAACATGTTGACATGGTGACCTTCTGGCTATTAACTAACGAAAACAGGAAAAGTTTAATATTTAATGTATCAATTACAAATGTGATAGCTGCGCTCCGCACATAATAATAACTTATATTTCAGCTTATATTGAAACCGCACATAATCCTTCCTTCCATGCTGGACTGGGAGAGATAGAAAAACATAGAATGCTCCAGCTGCCCTTCCTCCCGGGCATGCTGTTGAAGTCAGCAAAAGGGACTCGAGGGTTACAGTGTATTGTAATTTAGGCGATGGGTTGACAACCTGTCACTATAGCAATACATATTACAATCTAAAATTGCCCTAAATTTTTGTCAGACGTGGCGAAAGCGCCTTTTACGAGGCGTTAAACGCTCTGCCTACCCCGTACGGGATGAAGGCGTGATTTATGTATGTATGTATTGAAACCAGTTTTCCTTATTCTGAACACATTAAGCCGTCGGTCCCGGTCACCATTTCTAATATACAACACAACAGATAACAACAAAAAACAAGTACAACATAGGCGGCCTTATTGCTAAGGTAGCAATTTCTTCCAGGCAACCTTTGGGTCAAAGAAAAATGCGTAGCGGTAAGCGGGATATTGCAAATCTAGTAAAATATGTATAATAGTGGACGTTACAGGTCGATGTTGCTCCACGTCCGTAGGAACTTTCTTAAAAACCCTACACGTGACCCCGGGTGGTGCTAAAGGTGCAACCAAACCGGCTGTTGCACTGTCCTCTAGACCTACATACATACATACATACATATAATCACGCCTTTATCCCTAATGGGGTAGGCAGAGCGTAAACAACCTAAACTTTAGACCTCGCAGCTAATAATGCATACGATATAGAAAAATCGCTTCCATGCTGGCCTGGGAGCGATAGAAATACATAGAATGTGCCAGCTGCTTTTCCTCCCGGGCATGCTGTAAAAACCATCTAAGGGATCCGAGGGTTCCAGTATATTTTAATTTAGGCGATGGGCTGACAACCTGTCACTACAGCAATATACCTTCAAATCTATCTTAAATAACCCTCAAAACTGTCAGACGTGGCGGAACGATCTTTGTTTAGATCGTTTGCGCTCTGCCTACCCTATTAGGGATAAATACGTGACTATATGTATGTATGTATGATAAAGAAAAAACTGAAAACGTTGTTATTTTAATTCTAGAATTGAAACTTTTTTTTATTTTAAGAATTTTATTCAAAATGAAAATAACATATTTTAGGGTTTTTTGAGGGCCGTCTCATCTTTAACTAGTGAAAGATTTTTATTCTTAAAATAAAAAAACGTTTCAATTCTAGAATTAATAGAACAACGTTTTCAGTTTTTTCTTTATCATACATACATACATACTTATAATCACGTATTTATCCCTAATAGATCTAAACAAAGATCGTTCTGCCACGTCTGACAGTTTTGTCTCATCTTTACATAGTTAAAGATGAGACGGCGGCCCTCAGAAAACCCCTACAGGTTTATGCGAGGCATGAATGAGTTGCGTAATATATAATACTCTTATAAATTATTTATGAGCTTCCATGCTGGCCTGGGAGTGAGAGAAAAACATAGAATGTGCCAGCTGCATTTACTCCCGGGCATGCTGTAAAAACCAGCTACGGGATCTGAGGGTTTCAGTATATTGTAATTTAGGCGATGGGCTGACAACCTATCACTACAGCAATATACGTATAAATCTATCTTAAAAAACCCTTAAAACTTTGTCAGACGTGGCTTTGTTTAGGTCGTTTACGCTCTGCCTACCCCATTAGGGATAAAAGCGTGATTATATGTATGTATGTATGATTTTAAACAATAATTAAATTAAATAGTGCCAGGTCATCAACCAGGTACCTAAATGATATTTTTTGAGTAGACGTTTACAAGCTTCCACGTCGGTTATCGACGTGACGTCACTATGAAGATCACTGGTTATCCGATTGAGGATGCTCGGCAGCATGTACTCCCACGTCCTCATCCCGTAAACATTATTGTGTCTAGGTAGATTGTATCTAGGAAGGTAAGTTAATTGCCGTAGGCGATCTGTTCTATTGTATTTGGTTAATAGGCTAATATAATCAAACTTGTCTATAATAAAGGACATGTTAATCTTTTCAAATACCGACATTACCTTACAGTGCTTAAAGAAGCCCTGCAAACAATGGAGAGTTCAGTGTTATTCTTCTCAAATTTATCGATGTTATTATGATAAAAAGGTATGTTCACTTTTAAATTGATGATTTCGCTGTAATAATGACATGTTTCATCAAGGACATGATCGTTACTAGGAAGGTTAGATGTGGTTACACTTAAATTAAGGTTATCCTACATATTTTTTTAAATTTATTGCACAAATAAACACATACAACACAAATAAAAGGAACAAACGTGACAGTACAATGTAGGCGGCCTTACTGCTATAGCAGCAATATCTACCAGGAATCATTTGGGTATAGAAATTGCATCATCACAAATCACACCGACTCATTACAATCCAACTTTATGTCAGAGTTCGACTTAGGCTCTAACCATTAGATTTTTATTACAAAATGTTGGAGGTGATAATAATAACTATTATAATATAGAATAAGGAATAATAAATAGTAAATGTAAAAATTTCAATAGTATGTGTGTACACAAATAATTTATTATGATTTTAGGTTTTGTTTCTAGAAATATGATTTGCTGTGCCCTAACAGGGTAAAACATGAATGTGAAGCCTGTGTTATTAAAATCTTTTGTACAATATGAATGCAATATACATTTCAGTATTGAGTTGAAAAGCGTGAAGTCAACGCAGTGTGCGAAGACTTTTTGGGGGGTTCAACAATACAAATCACTACTGTACCTAATTAATACTCACTAGTTTTTCCCCAAAGCAACGGTCGTATAAAAATAATAGAACTGATCATCATTGCTACAGTGTTTTGGAATATTCACGGTTTCAAAAGTGAATCCCAAGTCTTCGCCCCAAATAGTACTTATGTTATTTAGAACTTCGTGTTTATGATCGTTAGGTATAGGAGGCATCAAGAACAAACGTTTGTGTCGTTGTGGGCCAAAATTCGGTTTTGCATTTTTCATATGCTTTCTATCTGGAACGACTGTAAAAATAACACTCACAGATTAAAATATATTCTAGGTATAAAATAAGCAGCTTCTACCATACTGGACTGGGAGCGAAAGGAAAACATAGAATGTGTCAGCTGCATTTCCTCCCGGATATACTGTAAAAACCAGCTAAGAGATTCGAGGGTTTCACTATATTGCAACGTAGGTGATGGGCTGACAATCTGTTGTCACTACAGCAATATACCTAAAAATCTATCTTCAGACGTGGCGGAACGACCTTTAGATCGTTTACGGTCTGCCCACCCCATTAGGAATAAAGGCGTGATTATATGTATGTATAAAATAAGCACCTAATCCAGACTTGTACTCTCACTAGATTGTCACACCAGTATGTAGTACTATTATATATTCCGTGGTACCAGTCCAATATAAAGAAATCAGAAACCAAACAGTAACTACCTACGTGGCGTAGTGGTCAGGGCCATGGGCTTACGATCCGGAGGTCCTAGGTTCGATTCACAGGGGGGGAACACAAAGTTGATATTTGTCAATTAATCAGTGAGTTTTTCCCAGTTAGGACAATGCAGGCTGAATCCACCTGATTGTCTGGAAGAAAACGGATTCTGTCCTTCGGAGGGTTGAGTCGTCAGTCATGGTCACTGTTTCTAATAGTGGCTCCACGTCCGTAGGAACTACCTTAAAAACCCTACACATGACCCCGGGCGGTGCTAAAGGTGCAACAAAACCGGCTGCTGCACTTCCTCTAGACCTCGCAGAAAATAATACATTCATATAGTCACGCCTTCATCCCTTACGGGGTAGGCAGAGCGTGAAACGCCTCGTAAAAAGCACTTCCGCAACGTCTGACAAAAATTTAGGGCAATTTTAGTATTTTGTATTGCTATAGTGACAGGTTGTCAGCCCATCGCCTAAATTACAATACACTGTAACCCTCGAGTCCTTTTTGCTGACTTCTACAGCATGCCCGGGAGGAAGGGCAGCTGGAACATTCTATGTTTTCTATCTCTCTCAGTCCAGCATGGAAGAAAGCAAATAATGCTACACGATAAATATATATACGAGGGTCATTCAATAAATACTTAGCCTACAAAAAGAAAACGAAAATTTTGGAAAAGTGGCAATTTATTTTTCAACATAGTCTCCTTTTAGTTCTATACACTTAGCTGCTCCAACTTTTTTAACCCGTCCGAAAAATAGTTTTTGTCAAACTCTGCAAAATAGGCCTCCGTGGCGGCGATGACCTCCTCATTTGATCCATATCTATTCCCGGCGAGTGACTTTTTCAGATTAGGAAACAGAAAGAAGTCACAAGGGGCCAAATCTGGAGAATACGGTGGATGGGGCAGCAATTTGTAGCGTAATTCGACCAATTTGGCCATGGCAACGGCAGACGTGTGAACCGGTGCGTTGTCGTGGTGAAACAGCACTTTTTTCTTCGCCAGATGGGGTCGTTTTTTGTTTAATTCGGCGTCGAATCGGCCCAATAAATCGGCATAGTAAAGCCCTGTAATTGTTTTACCCTTCTGGAGGTAATTGATGTAGATCACACCTTGTGAATCCCAGAAAACGGTGGCCATAACTTTTCCGGATGATTTTACAGTTTTCGCCTTCTTTGGAGCACGTTCCCCGGTCTGGATCCATTGTTTTGATTGCTCCTTGGTCTCTGGTGTGTACCAGTGGATCCAGGTTTCATCGACGGTCACAAAACGACGCAAAAACTCCGCTGGATTCCGCTTAACCCGGCGTCGTTGACGCTGGGTAATATTTACCCGAGGTGATTTTAAGAGGGTATATTCATTTTTTCTGTCGTCCATCTTACTCATCCGCCAGTAGGTATAGCTGGAGATACAACTACCCTCTATTCGACTAATCGTTTACATCACTTTTACGCCGCTAGTGTAGTGAGATACAAGTGTTTGAATTCAAAACGGGTAAGTCTTACCCACCGTCATAGTCAGTGTTGTGTTTTCATAACATGTTCTTATTCGTGTTTATGGTTATTTTTATAGGTTATATTGTTTCTTTCTTTAGTTTTTGGTCACAAATGGCTTCAAGAAACCAAGATGAACGGATTTTGGAGGTTTTGGAGGAACCAGATTCTGATGAAGACGGGTCGGTGGCTGCTTCAGACATAGGAGATGTTGCTGAAGAACCTCCTCAAAAGATACCTGACACCTTAGATTAATCAAGGTGGCGCTGGCGCGCTCACTAGATTCCGCCCTACCTAATATCAGTAGCTGCAAAAGCGCGACAAATTCATATTGTAGTGTGTGTAAGACACGAGCGCGAGATACTAGTGTGCGTGAAGAATTGTGTTGCCAGCTACTTTACTATTACCTGATCGATGGGGAAAAAAATTGTACACGGCATACAATGTGACTTGAGATTTAAAAAAATGCACTATCCCTATAAACTGTAAGATGGTAGTTGTGACAGATGCAATTTGTGCGTGTTATACATTTTCTTTTGTTTTTCGTCAGTGCGGGGATGAGATGTCAGTGAGAGACGTGTTGTCAGTGCGGGCTGAGTTATCGGTGCGGGGATGAGTTGTCAGTAGTGCGGTGATGAGTTGTCATTGAGGAATGAGTTGTCAGTGAAGGACGAGTTGTCAGTATGGCCACGACATCTTGAAATGTGTGAATCTACCCATGAAACTGAACAACTTTCCCTACTGAATAATATAAATGGAAATAAGAAGAAAAATGACTTCCTATCTATAGGTACTTACTAAATCATTCATTTATCCCAAAATACAAAAGTCTGTGGATATTTTTGCAACATTTTTATTTAGAATGCTTGAACTAAATGTTCCTTGGGTTCAGTTTTTGTCCCTGACCTACCGACCCCCCGGATGCCCACGGACCCCCGATCCCCCCCCACCCCCCCATCCCCCTGACCCAACTTTGGTCCCCCTTACCCACCCATACCGCCCCTTACCCCCGCTTACGCTTACCCCAGGCAAGGTGAGACCGTCCCCGGACCCCTTGACCCCCTGACTCCCGGACCGTCCCGATCCTCCTGACCCTCCTGATCCTCCTGACTCTCCTGATCTCCCTGGCCCCATCTTACCCCCCTGGTCCCCAGTTTCTATCATCATATGGGAGGGCAAAATTGTTTTTTAATTTTTCGTCCTATGTTCTTTGGAGAAAGTTGTTCCGTATGATGATAGAAACTCATCCCCAAAAATATTTGCACTTAATTTAAAATGACCTCATGTATTATTTTTCTTCTTGACCTGGGATATAACTCGGGACTGATATAGAGGTCGTTAATATATTAATTAAGTATATCAGCCGCAGTCAAATTATCAGAACTTCAATTATCAGTTTCGTAGGTTTTGAATTTATTTTTTTGGCCACGCCGACCAATCGACTCAGATCGTCCCAACAAACCACGTCAAAACATCGAACAACGTCTATTCTAGTAATGCAGGCGGCATTATGTATGGTATGTATGTGCCTTTACAAACAAAAAATAATCAGTCCTCTTTATCATATTAGTTCTTATAGTTATGGATCGTAGGTTATAGATATACCTAGAGGTATTTAAAGTTGAAGTACCTACCCATAGATATTGTTATAAAATATCAGAACAATAAATTCAAATTACCTACCTATTCTTATCTTACTATATTTTGTCTCAACCACGGGTGTTTTTCTTTCATGCGCGGCATGGCAACACTGTATGGCGTCGAATATTATTGTAATTTTATGAGAAATTTCGAAATTACACGGTACTTACTTGTGATATGTTATGCCAGAGTCTTTATTAACAGTTTTTGTTTTATTTCGACACAATTTCACTGCGCAACTCGGCATTTTTCTTCGATTTTCGATTTATTTTCTTCAACACGCGGCACGCTCAATTCGCACAGTGTTCACGTCGCGACTGGCTCAGTGAAGCCGGTCCGGACCTAATATGAAATGCGTGTTTTACTAGTAGGCGCGCGGAATCTAGTGAAGCGCCAGCGCCACCTTGATTAATCTAAGCCTGACACACGTGTTGTATATAGAAGATGTCAAATATGTCCGTCCAAAAAAGATAAAAAAACGAAACATACATGTCATGCATGCAAGATTTATGTATGCCCAGACCATTTGATTGCATACTGTGAAAATTGCAGCAGTTCCATGATGGTGAATAACGAAGAAGATGACTAAAGTTCTATTTTTTTTTTCTGCAAAATGTTGATTTGTTCTTTTTTTAAGTAGATAAGATGAATTTTTTCAAATATTAAACTAAATATCCTACCATAAGTTGTTTTCTAAGAAATGTCATGTTTTTCAAGTTGATTTTTCTAGTGTTTATGAAAAATAAGAAATAAAAAATATTTTCATTATTAATTGGTGCCATATTTTATTTTTTCACATACGTAAAGGTATTTTCTTTAATAAATAATAAATATATATATAAATTATTCACTAATTAATCGAAAAATATTCGATATAAAATTCGGGTAAATATTACCCGATGTCACTGACCGCGTAATTTTGTTGACGTCAATGGCGCCGGGTTAAACAGCGCCAAACACGACTTCGATGTGGTCTCACGGTTGCGCTTGTTTTCCGGTGTGAGTAAACGCGGCACCCATCGCGCCGACAGCTTTCTCATGCCGAGTTCCTCGTGAAGAATATGATGCACTGTTCCTTCTGAAATGCCTACAGTCTCAGCTAGCTCCCGAACCTTCAATCGGCGATCTGCCAATACGAGATCATGGACTTTTTAATGTTTTCCTCCGTAGTAGCTGTTTTCGGTGCACCTGGACGTGGTTCATCAAAAACCGACGTACGGCCACGTGAAAACTCGTTGAACCAATTCTTGACGGTGGCCATCGATGGAGAAGAGTCACCGTACACAGCATCCAAGCGCTCTTTGATTTCGAAGCGCGTTTTCCCTTCCAAAAATAGGAATCGAATCACCGAACGATATTGCTCTTTTTCCATTTTTGTAAAACCGATCGACACGTTCGCTTCCATAAGTTGTAAAATTAAAACAAATGAAGGGATTGGAATGAAAATTTGAAAAAAGAATTATAAAAGAATGTGCTACACTGTGTTTAAACTCTTTTGAAACTACAGCGCCCTCTGGCGATGGGCTCGGTACTTATTGAATGCACCTCGTATACATATATATATATATATCCTAGGTTAAAAGATAGATAATACCATCGTGGAAAATAATACACTACGTACAAAAAAGACGTATAAGCAAAAATTACTTACTCAGACGATCATCGGTAATTTTGAAACCAACACAAATCCTTAGAAAAATAAGCAAAAGCGAAGGGATTATTAAATATTTCATTTTTAACTATATTATTTAATAACCTTATTTTACAACACTGACATGTTGACCTTTGGCTATTAACTAACGAAAACAGGAAAAGTTTAATATTTAATGTATCAATTACAAATGTGATAGCTGCGCTTCGCACATAATAATAACTTATATTTCAGCTTATATTGAAACCGGTTTTCCTTATTCTCAACACATTAAGCCGTCGGTCCCGGTTTTTCTGTCGAGTGGGTATCGAGTCTATCGACCCGATGAACCCTGGTGTCAGAGTTTTTAAACCGCCTAGTAGCACAACTATCAGGCCTCTGACATGGTTTGAATAACGACCACTATCCAAGACAGCGACCGGGACGCCGGCTTAACGTGCCCTCCGAAGCACGAAATCTTTTTCTTTTTGGGACAATCAGGTGATTCAGCCTGCAATGTCCTAACCAAACTGGAGAAAAATTCACAAAGTGATAAATTATCAAATATCAACTTTGTGTTTCCCCCCTGGGAATCGAACCCAGGACCACCGGATCAGGAGTCCATGGCACTAGCCACTAGACCACGGAGGCAGTTAACCCGGTCACCGTTTCTAATAGTGGTCGTTACAGGTCAATGTTGCTCCACGTCCGTAGGAACTACCTTAAAAACCCTACACGTGACCCCAAGTGGTGCTAAAGGTGCAACAATACCGGTTTCTGCTCTGTCCTCTAGACCTCGCAGCTAATAATGCCATACGATAAAGAAGAATCGCTTCCATGCTGGCCTGGGAGCGATAGAAATACATAGAATGTGCCAGCTGCTTTTCCTCCCGGGCATGCTGTAAAAACCATCTAAGGGATCCGAGGATTCCAGTATATTGTAATTTAGACGATGGACTGACAAGCTGTCACTACAGCAATATACCTTCAAATCTATCTTAAATAACCCTCAAAACTGTCAGACGTGGCGGAGAGATCTTTGTTTGGATCGTTTGCGCTCTGCCTACCCCATTAGGGATAAAGGCGTGATTATATGTATGTATGATAAAGAAAAAACTGAAAACGTTGTTCTTTTAATGTTAGAATTGAAACTGCATAGGTAAATGATTGATAATATTTAAGAACAATACCCACCTAAGAATCATCATCATATTTATAGTGTGACCATTAGGTCACACTATAATTACAGGATAACGTAAATAAAACAAAATTTGAAATGTGGAAAGTAGGATACATCTTTATTAAGAAAAAAGTATTATCTTTTGTCCGAAATAAAAAGCCAAGTCGTTTCTGTTTTGAATATAAACATATATTTACATAATACTAAATTTCATCTATGATTCGTCAGTGGCGCAAGCTAAGAAATATATATCCGTATATTATCAATATATAATCAAATATTGTTCTGTAGCTTGCTATCAAAGGTGTATAATTATATACTCAAATATTATATTTTATGTATCAGGTTGAAGGCGTGATCTTACGCCATATATTAGCAGGGATGTGAGGTATAATATATGTATATGGATAGTATATACCAATATCAGACTGTCACGGCTTAGTTGCGCAGGAGAGCTTGCTTGGCTTGAGCAGCGAGTGCGTATCCGTTTCCGTTGGCGGCAGCCCTCAGGAACTGCAAATATTTATTAAAAAAATAATCATATATAAAAAAAGAAAAAGAGCACTTCTTATCTGAACAATTTTGATGTATGTATTTATGTAGTTAATTCGTATATGTATGTATTGTTTAGTATGTATATTTATGTATGTTTATTTAAGATAGTAATATACGGTAGGTATTTATTCTTAAATAGGTATGTAAGTATTTTTTTTGATTTATTAGTCTCTGTTAATGTTGTATTTTCTTGTCCCCTCAAAATTATTCACTTTCTGTTACTACTATTGGGTCGGCTGGCAGAGATCTCTTCATAGAGATAAGTTCGCCCTTGCACACTATGTTTGTAAATTACATTTCTTTTGTGTTCGTTTTGTGTATATATATATAATATATATATATATATAACAGTCACACACACAGAACAGACATGTAACACGCCTATCTGTTGTTTGCTTTTATATTTTGGACTAGAAGTAATGAAATTAAAACATAGAATACCGGATGTAAGGGACAGCGTCCTGCAAACTGATAGGGGTTGCTTAGTCAACGAAACTGAACAACTATCTGCAGGATTTTTTCAGATTTGTATGATCGAGGTGGTCATTTTGTATGGGAAGGTAAATATTTTTCGTCTCTTAAAAGAATTTCCTTGTGATAGTTACTTAGTTTCGTTGACTGAGCAACCCCTATCAGTTTGCGGAATAAATCCCTTATACCCGGTATATTAGCTGTTCTTTCGGTTCTCGGTTCTCTTTTGGGTACTGTAGTGTATCGGTGGTGATAGCACCAGCGACTTTAATTCTGCGCTCTCTGAAGGCTTGATACAGATGCTTAGCAGCGCGATACTCCTTTAACCAGACTGTATAGGAGTACTCACGTTGACCACTGGTACCAAGTTGCGTTGGGCGGCGGCAGCGACGTTGTTGCTACGGACTCTGTAGGCTTGGTACAGACGCTTGGCGGCGCAGTATTCATAGTTAAGCAGACTGTATAGGAGTACTCACATCGACCACTGGTCCCAAGTTGCGTTGGACGGCGGCGACGACTGGTGGCAGAGAGGCGGTGGTGGCGGAAGCAGTGACGTTGCTGCTACGTACGTTGTAGGCTTTGTACAGACGCTTTGCAACACAGTACTTCTTGTTAACTAGGCTATATAGGGGTACTCACGTCGACCACTGGTCCCAAGTTGCGTTGGACGGCGGCGACGACTGGTGGCAGAGAGGCGGCGGTGGTAGCGACGTTGTTGCTACGGACGCTGTAGGCTTGGTACAGACGCTTTGCAACACAGTACTCCTTGTTAACTAGGCTATATAGGGGTACTCACGTCGACCACTGGTGCCAAGTTGCGTTGGACGGCGGCGACGACTGGTGGCAGAGAGGCGGCGGTGGCAGCGACGTTGTTGCTACGGACGCTGTAGGCTTGGTACAGACGCTTTGCAACACAGTACTCCTTGTTAACTAGGCTATATAGGGGTACTCACGTCGACCACTGGTGCCAAGTTGCGTTGGACGGCGGCGACGACTGGTGGCAGAGAGGCGGCGGTGGCGGCGGCAGCGACGTTGTTGCTACGGACGCTGTAGGCTTGGTACAGACGCTTGGCGGCGCAGTATTCATCGTTAACCAGACTAGAATAAAAAACATCGGTTTTATTTGAATATGACAATGTTGAGGCTCTTTCAAAACTGTTTTAGGTCAACTAGCAGGTTATACAGGGCGTAAAAAAAGTAATGCGTTCCTTTAAACCTCATAATGTATTAGTGATATACAACACAAAACACACATAAAATAAAATAAATGCAAATGTTTAATTCGTATTTAATTCGTAATAAAAAAAAAACGTGCAACGCAACCCTGCGGCACACTCGCACTCGATAGGGTTACTTGTTTTGGCTTGATGAATATAATAAAAATAGGATATTTATATTTATTTTATTTAATGTGTGCTGTGTCTTGTATATCACTAATACACTACATGGTTAAAGGATGTTCCATGCTGGACTAGGCGTATGAGAAAAAACATAGAATGCGCCAACTCCATTTCGTCCCGGGCATGCTGTAAAAACCAGCTAAAAGACCTGAGGGTTTCAGTATATTGCAATTGAGGCGATGGGCTGACAACCTGTTACTACAGAAATATCTAATCTACTACTAAAATCTTATCTTACATAGCCCTCATAATTTGCCAGACGTGGCGGAACGATGCTTATTTAGGTCGTTTACGCTTTGCCTACCCCATTAGGGATATAGGCGTGATTGTATGTATGTTTAAAGGAACGCAGTACTTTTTATACACCCTGTATAGTATTTTTTAACACCCTGTATAATGAATGCTTACCCGACGTTGTATGGAGAAGCGGCGTCCAGGATTCCAGACCAGGCAGCCTCGAATTGGTAGTTTCCGCAGCTACCACCTGATGATGATTGCTGAAAAAAGAATGTGATAATTTATTGTTTCATACATACATACATATAATCACGCCTTTATCCCTAATGACCCCATTAGGCAGAGCGTAAACGACCAAAAGTCAAACGACCAAAGGTCTATTAAAGATACATTTATAGGTATATTGCTATAGTAGGTTGTCAGCCTATCGCCTAAATTACAATTTACTTAAACACTCGGATCCCTTATCTGGTTTTCACAGCATGCTCGGAAGGAAATGCAGCTGGCACATTCTATGGTTTTCTTTTGTTCCCAGGCCAGCATGGCAGAAATACTTACTTCATTACTGTTTAATATACCAGGTGTAAGGGACAGCGTCCCGCAAACTGATAGGGTTTACTCAGTCAACGACACTGCACATCTATCAGCGGGTTTTTTTTTTCAGGAAGTGAAATAAAAAGGCATGTCCATACAAATTATCTGGTTGAGGTAAAAAGCCATTTTTTTTTACTGATTAACCCCCATTAGTTGAGTGAGCAACACCTGGTATAATAATATATTTCATATAACGATCGTTAACCGGGTTTTTATTTTGGACCCCCAGTAGAAAGCCGGCATTTTATTGGAAAAACTTCGTTAGGAAATTTTGAGTTTTAAATTTACTAATGTAATATCTCGAGAAAAAACGATTCTGCAGTTTTGAAATAATACAATCCAGTGTGATATCGAATGTATGTATTCAGTATGATAGCTTCTTCATGCTGGCCTAGGAGCGAGAGAAAAACATAAAATGTGCCAGCTGGACTTCCTCCCGGGAATGCTTGTTAAAACCAGCTAAGGCGGATTTCAGTATATTGTAATTTAGGCGATGTGTTGATAACCTGTCACTACAGCAATATACCTAAGTACAAATCTATCTTAAATAACCTTCAAAACGTTGTCAGATGTGGTGGAACCACCTTTATTTGGGTCATTTACGCTCTGCCTATCCCGTTTGGGACAAAAGCGTGATTATATGTATGTATGTATGATAAAGGATGTTACAAATGCGCCAGTGTTGTCTGCAAACTAGAAACAATAGTGTCCCAATAGGATTAGTCGATGATAGATCACCTCTAATATCGGGTGTAAGGGACAGCGTCCCGCAAATTGATAGGGGTTGCTCTGTTAACGAAACTGAACAACTATCAGGAAATTCTTTCAGGAGATGATAAAAAAAATTACCTTCCCATACAAAATGACCATCTCGATCTGACAATTTGTATGAAAAAGCATTTTTTTATTTTCTGAAAAGAAAACCTGGTGATAGTTGTTCAGTTTCGTTAACTGAGCAACCCCTATAAATTTGCGGGACGCTGTCCCCTTACACCCCGTATGATTGTGATTAATTATCTCAACGTCCCTGTTTGCTATTCAGTAGAAAACTACCTGAATGATTAATTCTAACTAACAATAAATGCAAAAGAGAGTCTGTTTGAACTATTTTCTCATTAAGAAAAAAAAAAGAAAAATGGCCAACTGGAAAATGGGCCATTAAAAAATATCTTTAAGAAATATGAAAGTACGCTTTACGGAAAACCATAGAAAACATAGAATGTGTCAGCTTCTTATTATCCTCCCGGGCATGTTGTAAAAACCAGCGATGTGATTCGAGAATATGTAACTTAGGCGCTGCGATGATGTGACCTTTAGCCATAGCGATAGGTACAGATTTGTCAGACGTGTCGAAAACGTCTTCTTCTAGGTTTTTTACTTTCTGCCTACCCCGTAAAGGAAAAAGGCGTGTCTATTGTGTATAAAAATACTTACAGCTTGACGCAGACTAGCTGGGTTATTGGCGAGGGCAGCGATGGCGTCGATTCCTTGGGCGAGGACTGACAGGTAGCTTTGACCACCACGTCCGCTAGCGAATTGGTTGACAGCCTAAAAAATAAAAATAACATGTATATTGAAAGTTTATATACGCTTCTAACCACATTCTTACAAATGAATTTGAAAGACAAAATCAATTATAGGATTTCCAACTCGGTATTAGAATAAAGGTAAACAAAGTTTCATGTCTTTTAATCGAAGATCTTGTTTCTAAAAGCTGTTAGATATGACAACATAATGAAATAATATTGGTAGTAATATATCCAATTTGCCAACGCATATCATTTATTTGAAATGTGTTTTTGATTCGATACCCACACGACAGAAGAAGAAGAATAAAAGGACGTGAAATTTTGTTTAACTTTATTCTAAAACTGAGTTGGAAAGAAATATAAACAAAAAAGAAGATGGTATACACAGATATTTAAGGTTTCAAAGTTGTATACAATGTACAAGTGATAAAGTCTCTTCTTAATTTGTAGTTGGCGAGGATTTGGGTCACGGCGAGGGTTTGGCTCTGGTAAGTGGGGCCCTATAGGATCTGAAGTGTCCACAACTTACGTTGGCAGCAGCGCATGAGCTTCCTGGGCGTCCGTAACCGATCTCGCCGAGGAGAGCGAGGATTTGGGACACGGCGAGAGCTTGACTCTGGCTGTTCTTTTGGCTGGCAAGGTCCTTCAGGATCTCTTGCAGGGTCAGGATGTAGATGTTGACGTCTCCACCGTCCACCAGCTCTAAGAGTTGAGCGGCTAGACCTCTGGATAATAAGACATGGTAAAGAAATTAAGCTATGCTAGGATATGACAAATAAACATTGTCTATTTCTATTATATTCTAATGCGAGGGGAGAAGCCTTAATAACATCCAGAAAGGGACAGATATCAAAGAAGTCACACTCGTAAGGCTGGCCAAAAGGAGAGAAAACTTTGCAATTATCATCAGCCAGGGTCTGTCCACTGCTGGACATGAGCCCCTTCCATGGTACGTTACTAAGCTCGGGCGTCCGATTTCTCGTTCATGACATCGATTTTTGATGATAGAGCAGTAAAAAATTACGCTTCTTTTGTTAAAAAAACTTTTTATTTTAGTTTCCATGCGAATCATGAAATGTGGGACTTACCTATTCAAACCTTTGCCGGAGTCATATGGACGGGAGGTCTGTTGGATTGCCACTTGGGAAATTTGTACGGATGGAGCCGCAATGGCGCCCTGTGGAAACAAACGTCATCATCATCATACACATCTCTACCTTTTTTTTTATTGGACCTATTTGCATCATACTACAAAGTGTAAATAATGCGTCACCGGACTAAAGGCGGGGGAGTTGCTACACGCAATCTACACTCTTATATGCAAATGACAACTGCCTATGGGCGCCCACTAGGGCTCGAACCTCGGCTTTTGGCGTTGACTTGGGAATTCTCTATCGGAGAGAATCTACCCGCTACGTGCCGGTATACCCCAAAGTGGGGAGCAAAGGAGGGACCTCCGCGACCCCACCGGCGGGGTGTGCGGTTGCTGGAAGAGCTTGTGTTGAGTGTGGCTCGACTTGCATTGGCAGCATTAATTGCACGAGTAATTGGGTCTTCGCCGTCTGTAAGGAATACACGTCTCCACCCTCTGGGCACGAACTTACACTGAATTAAGGCGATCGGGCCATAGTTGACCACGTGGGCCCAGTACGGATTAGTCAACTTCACGGACAAAATTTTCAGTTGCTTCGAAGATGTGTACGTTTAACTTAATTAAGTGTACTGTGCAGGTTAACCTCATAATGTTTTTAATTGGGCATGGCATACAGCTTCTTTTTTTCTATTCTATATTAGGTTCAAAATCTACACATGAAAAAGTCATATTTTTTATTTTTTATTTTACAGCCTAATAATTATAAGCTTTAAATTACATTTGTCAAATTGATACGAGGCTTTCAAAAAAAGTATAGCACGTTATAATAACATGATTGTTTTGACAGAATGTCAATGTTAATTTTCAGTTTCAATTAACCCATATTACAAAACTATTCATGAAATCGGTATTAAAATACCCCATCTCCAATTGGAACAATTGAATAATGCAATAACTGAAAAGCGTGTTCATCAGTTTGAGTGACGTTTCATACATATAAAAATAATTCATTATGGATGTGCTTTCTGCTTGTACAATGTCTATACCCAAAGGTTGGCTGGTAGATATTGCTGATTTAGCAATAAGGCCGCCTATATTGTACTGTCACGTTTGTTCCTTTTTATTTCTGTTGTATGTGTTTCTTTGTGCAATAAAGAATTATGTATTGTATTGTATGTGATGCGATGAAATAAAAAAGTAAATATATAAGAGTTACTAACTCATCATCTCCCATCTGCCTATCCGTATCCCATATCACACGTATCTAATGTACACACAGAGCGACTGCCATCTGACCTCCGCAACCCAGAAGGGAACCCAGACTCAATCCCACATTAGGTCAGACTTTTAAGCCGCTAATGCTTAGCACTCTTACATGGCTTAACGACTAAAATCTACGGCATTAAACGATATTAAACGGGACTAACGGCTTAACGTGCCTTCCGAAGCAATGGCATTTTGAGCTGATTCTAAAAATATAGATCATCATTATATTGAGTTCACCAATCATCATCATCATTTCAGCGTACATCAGTTCACCAATATTGAATGAAAATTTAAATTTAACTAAAAGAAAAGTTTGAACTGCTCCAGATACGAAACTATTCTATATATTTTTTTGATATACCGGGTGTAAGGAACAGCGTCCCGCAAACTGATAGGAGTTGCTCAGTCAACGACATTTTGTCTGGAAAACCTGGAAATAAAAATATCCACCTCCTGAAAGAATTTTTTGGTGAAAGTTGTTCAGTATCATTGACTGAGCAACCCCTATTAGTTTGCGGGACGCTGTCCCTTACACCCGGTATACCTCGAATGATACGTCATTTCCTAATATGTAGCCCTAAGAAACTAATTTGAATAATAGTGACGATGGCATATCAATAATTACATAATATTTATTAACTCCAATAGACATCAATCATTAGATGCAGGATGTATTTAACAGATAATTTTACCTACCTACCTATATTATATTTATAAATAAAATAAAATAAGTATGCCTATATTTTTATTCACGGTGATTTCATCATAACATAATCTTTACATAACTGTACATACATACATTATATAAGAATAAAACAAGAGAATCGACAGCAATTGTCACGTTACGAGTATAAAGAAAAAGCCTTTTGTTTTGGCTACGCGCTGCTGTAGCGATCGTCTTAGTTGGAACTACGATGACCTTCAGCACATATGGGCAACCTCCGGCCCGCGGACCAGATCCGGCCCACCATGGCATACATCCGGCCCGCAGAAGGATATTGAAAAAGCATGGCAAGCCAGTAAAGTTCTCATGTTATTACAGAACCGAGATTGCGATCTTTGACAAGGACTATTAGTTCTGTTCTGGGAAAACGCTTTTGTAACAAAAAAAATTGCACACATCGTACGGAATCGCCCCCATTTCTTATACGTACTACATTATAACACAATTGCAAATGATTTGGGGGTACTCTGTCAAATATCCCAAACTAAAATGTTCCAACCGCCGGCACTGCATCTTTTGCATAGTTGTTATATGATTCATGTTTATACGGCCCGACACTTCATTAATATCGGCAAATCTGGCCCGCAATATTTAAAACGTTGCCCATCGAGCTACGAGAATGTTTATTTCTCCTTTTCGTGGCTACGCTTCGACATATTATTATACTTCACTTTATCGTGACGTTATAAAGAAAAATCCTTTGGCTTCGCGCTGTAGCGATTGTCCTAGCTAGAACTACAATAACCTACAGCGTAGCTTCGAACTACGAGAACGTTTTCCCTCTTGTTGGCTACGCCTGCCATATTTAAAAATCCTTTGGTTTCGCGCTGTAGCGATTGTCGTAGCTAGAACTACAATGTCCTACAGCGTAGCTTCGAACTACTAGAACATGCTTGTTTTCTCTCTTGTTGGCTCCGCCTGATATATTTATGCTTCACTTTATATTGTACTTAGTGTACTTCACTATGAATACTGCCTACCCTTTGGCCAATTGCATGCTTTGCTTATGAATGAGGTAATGTGATAACGAGATTATTTTGTAGCGCGTATGTTAGCGCAGGTAGGATCCTCTTGATAGATTATACTATGGTGACTGCTTGTCATTAGGCAGGTATTTTTTTGAAAGAGGGAATCATATGAGCAGGCGGGTCAGCTGATCAGCGCACAAGAAGGAAAAGGCCCGTTTCTTGAAGACTGCCATGTTGTAACGGTCCGGAAATACGTGGACAGATAACTGATTCCACAGTGTAGTAGCGCGAAGTAGGAAGTTTCTTTTGAAACGTTCTTCTTTTTCTTAGCATGTGGATTCTCGAGTCGAACGACCCAATAACCCCGGTGTCAAGAGTTTTCAAACCGCCTAGTAGCACAGCTATTAGGTCTCTGACATGGTTTTGAGTAACGACTACTATCAAAGACAGCGACCGGGACCGACAGCTTAACGTGCCCTCCGAATCACGGAACTCTTTATCTTTTCGGACAATCAGGTGATTCAGCCTGCAATGTCCTAACATTTGAAACGTTGGGTGGTAGACTGCAAATCAACCAGGTGACTGTTTTGTGCTTAGTTGCCAACTTTAGGCTGCCTTTCCACCAGAGACAGGTGACGGAAATGTGTCGTACGAGGATGTCTAGCTGTGCTGTGAAATGTGCGGGTGTTTCCACCAAAGCTGTGCGAGGAAAATGTGTCGTAAGAGGATGTGTAGCGGAGCTGTCAAAATGCCCATTAATGTGTCAAAATGCGTATTAATATGCGGTGCGAGCCACGCGACGATGCGTTGCTAAGCTGTGAAATGTGTCGGCGACCTATTCCTCGCAAACATTCTTAGCACACATCTCTTGCTTATTTTAAACGGACAAAACTTTAGCTCCGCTAAAGCCGTTTCCACCAGAGCTGTGCTGAGCGATGCAAGGTAAATGGAGCGATCCTATTGGTTGTTTAAACACACATCCCTCGCTAGCTATCCTCGCATAGCTCTGGTGGATTACAAGCCACCTGGATGCCAGTTCTCTATTGTTTTATTCATCCCTGGTACTTCCACTAGGCATTTCTCGCGTGAGTTATGAAAAGTGTTGCCAGCCCGACGGGGAAATCCCGTGGGATCCGCTGCCATTGTCACACCGTAATCCCATGGAAGTGGGGCTTTAAAATTGAGTCATATCGGGTCTTTGGACATATGAGGGCTTTAACATAATTATCTTGTATTTAAATATGCAGCAGTTGATTGTTCAAAAATGTAGTCTCAGGGTCCTTCCACTCTCTCAGAGATCTTCCATTGTGATAGAATATAATAGAATGTGCTAGCTGCATCTCCTCCCGGCATGCTGTAAAAACCAGCTAAGGCATTCAAAGGTTATGGTGTATTGCAATTTTAGGCGATGGGCTGACAACCTGTCACTACAGCAATATGTCTACAAATCTATCTTAAATAACCCTCAAAACTTGTCAGACGTGGCGGAACGACCTTTGTTTAAGTAGTTTTTGCTCTGCCTAGCATCTGCATATTAGGGATAAAAGCGTGATTTTAGCTGTAATTTTAAATCATGAGAGAACAGCAAGAGACGGCAATCATTTAAGTCAAGATTTAGTTAAGTCGTGCGTTCTACGAATCGATAGCAATGTATTTGTTTTTAGTGCAGTAACAATTTTAAATTTGATTTCATATTAACATATTTATTACAGACGCTTAGCTATGTTAATAAGATGTATTTATTTACATTAGTACAAACGAGTTCATTTATTCCGACTAATATGCAGTAATCTCTACCAAAACAGAATAAAGATCATGTTCGTTTCATAACAAAATAGCATAAAATGAAATTCAAATATAAATACGTCACTACACTACAGAAGGGTGAGCAAAAGTTCGTCATAATAAGGGATAAAATACGCGAAAGAGCTATTTTAGGTTGATCAAACTCATTTAAGATTTGCAAGTTATATTTGAGAGCCGTAGTCTTAGAGATGACAAAAAACATTTATAGTGGCGCTAAGATGGCAGATGAATTGTATTAATGCATATCGGCTTTAGATTAAGATTAATTAACTAATCTGATTGGGTCTGGTTTTCCTTCTGAGTTGCTGTGGTCAGATGGCAGTCGCTCTGTGCAAAAAACCAGTAACCTCGTTCAATCCCTTAGATAGGTAGCCAACCTCGTAATATACGTGAAAAAGATAGGGAGATGATTATTTAAGACATAAGTACTGTTATTTTTTCCATGCTGGTCTGGGAGCGAGAGAAAAACATAGAATGTGCCAGAGGAATTTCCTCCCGGGCATGCTGTAAAACCCAGCTAAGGGATCCGAGCGTTTCCCTATATTGCAATTTAGGCAATGGGTTGACAACCTATCATTACAGCACTATGCCTACAACTCTACACTCAAAACATTGTCAGACGTGGTGGAACGACCTTTATTTAGGTCGTATACGCTCTGACTACCCCATTAGGGATACAGGAGTAATTATGTGTAGTACTATATACCTAATTTCCCTAAATACATGGTGAGTCTACAACCCGTCATATGCAGATATAGCAATTTCAATATACGGACCGCGTATGCGGGTGACATCTCACCATACTCACGTTACTACGTTCTACGTTATACGTCGCATTTACGTGCGAACCGTACAGGTAAATAAAGTAGTTTCTCATGAATATGTATGATGGTGGAATTGGATGAATGTTCTGAGGGTTGAATTTAAACGGATGTCGTTTTGTTCTGTGTAGATTGATTTTAAATTTATGGAAATTTTCGTAACAAGATGCACTTTTCAATGAACTGTGCATATTTTTTATGCACTAGTGATTATTTTCACTCATTGTCAGGTTGAAAAGGTACATAATACATAATGATTTCAACTATAGCAAGTTGACTCCGTAAATAAGTAAGGCTGGTATTTGTAAAGCTATGTCAAGAAATACTATATGAATCAATCAATCAAGAAATACTATATCTCTTGTAAACACTATATGAATGCATGAATAAATGAATTATTAATTAAGATTAGAAACAATATTAAGAATGGATTTGACAAGACATTATGTACTGAAATCACATTTCTGATGCGAATTCAAACTGGCTGTTAATCTTAAGTGCGGATTATAATTACGGGCCTAAAATTTGCTCTTGACTGTTATCTGTTGTCCAGGCTATCATATTCACAATTTATTTCCATATTTTAGAGATACAACAATTATATATACAAATGATTATCAGAGTTTTTGATTCACCGTTAATTGTGCGGGTTATTCGCTCCTTGACGTGGGTGACCGAGATAGGAGTCGAGTAAACTTATTCAAAAGCGTCAAAAGCACTGATTGACATACCACTGGAAACATAGGTTATTTTCACGATATTACTGTTATTCTCGATTCTTAATAATAATATAGCCAATTATCACCTTCTTCTAAATCAGACAACACTTTCTAAAATTAACACACACACAGAAAAAAATGCACACTCACCGCAGCGAAGAATAATACCAAAACGATAGGCAGCATTTTGCTGGTCTGAATATGACCGTATGGTATATATTATACACAATACTTTCCGTCATGCACTACTATATATACATACACTTGACAATAGACAAAATATGTACCAACTGTGCACACACAACTTAACGCATAACAGAATCTATAAATCTATTTTCTTGAAATTTATTTCAATTTACAACCTTAAAAGTTTCAACATAAGACAAATTTTCGAATTTTTGATTCATGAACAGTTTGTTGTTTTGTGTATTTAGTTCAAACAAAGAAATTGATTAAGTCGTTTGTCTGTGTGTTTGTTCGTTTGCACAGAGGTAAGCATTAATGTCAGCCATCTTTGTTCATCACAATAACAAATTAATATATTATTTTACAGTTTAACGTCATCTGTTAAGCAAATACGATCGAAGGTGAGTATAAAGGTGTTATCATAGTAAAAGTTGTTCAGACATCGGTACTGGACTCGATTCTATTTTTGTAGGCTAAAACTAGAATTAACATCTATTTGTCACTTTCAGACTAAAAACATTGGAAAAGGACAGGAGATCTATTTGCTCCGGTTTTTTGATTTATAGTCAGTGGTTTTATGCGATATCTGTCATTTTTATCCGCCGTCATATATGATATGGCGGATAAAATTGTCAAAAATACTGGGGAAACGTGCAAAAGCGGGTCAAAATGTAGCGGGCAAAGTGTAAAACCATAGAGTATAAATCGTCTGTCCTTTCTTAATTTTATTATTTTGAAAGTCACAGATAGATTTTAATTTTAGTTTTAGCCGGTGGAATCTAGAATCGAGCCCACTGTCTCCTTATGTTATAATTAAGCTACTTTTCTAAGCAAACCTCTTGCAAGCAAAAAACTGCAAGCTCTTGGATCACTTGGTTCTGAAGGAACAACTGCAAATACACATCTTCCAGACATGAGTTTTGAGTATGAGTATGTTTACTTTGGGCAGTCTACGTGGGACAGTCCGTATTCCAAGCAGAAGTCAATATAGGAGTCTAATTTGGCTGTGCAATGCAATGCAATGCAAGCTACGTAATATTAAGCGAAAACTTGTCTAGTACTTTACCAAAATGTCTTACGACAAAAGAAATAAAGTACTGATCCATTGGCTAAAAGTGGGCCTTCTAAGAAGGTTTGTTTAAAGGGTTTTATTTACTTCCATGCTGGTCTGGGAGCGAGAGAAAAATATACAATGTGCCAGCTGCATTTCCTCCCGGGCATGCTGTAAAATCCAGCTAAGGGATCCGAGGGTTTCAGTATATTGTAATTTAGGCGATGGGCTGACAACCTGTCACTACAGCAATATACCTAGAATTCTATCTTAAATTACCCTCAAAACTTTGTCAGACGTGGCGGGACACCTTTGTTTAGGTCGTTTACGCTCTGCCTACCCCATTAGGGATACAGGCGTGAATATATGTATGTATGTATGTATGTTATATTTGGAGAATTCGGAGATGCTCCGTGATCTAATCTGGATGAAGTAGTACTATTATATATTCTGAGGTCACGGTCCGAAGAGGATTTAACGTCATCAACGTAGTTCAAAGTTCTTGTAAATAACGATGAAAACTAATTGATTAAAATAGTCATGAAAAGTGATCGTCTTGCTTGTTTGTATTGAAGGGTTTGCTCTCGAGACGTTTCGATCCTATACGAGTATCTTCATCTATAGGATCGAAACGTCTCGAGGGCCTTAAGTAAGCCGATCAGTTTTCATTATGAATAACACTTGTTTTTGTTTATCGTTTAGTGCTATTTAAAAAGTAAAAGTTTATAGTACCTATCCTATTAATATGAGCCCAGTTTAGCTCATTTGAAAATAAAATAATGCGTTTTACTATTGTAATTTTTTTCTTTGTTGATTTATTTTTCACATATTTTTAACTTTCCTTATTTGATATTTGAGAATTTTTACCAATCACTATGCTATTTTTATTTCATATAATATGAAAGAAGCCGATGGTGTAGTGGATAGGGCCGCTGCCTCCTGAGCGAGGAGATCGTGGTTCGAATCCCACCACGTACCTGTATGTACGTTTCGGCGCTTTTTCCGTGCTTCGGAAGGCACATAAAGCCGTTGGTCCTGGTTAATATCGATTAATACCGTAGATATTAGTCGTTAAGCCATGTCTGAGGCCAGTGCTAAGCATTGGCGGCTTGAAAACTCTGACCTAATCTAGGATTGGGTCTGGTTTCCCTTCTGGGTTGCAGAGGTCAGATGACAGTCGCTCTGTGTAAAACTAGTACCCTCGTTGAATCACCTAGATTAGGTAGCCAACCCCGAGAGATACGGGATAAGGCTAGGGAGATGATGATGATAATATGCAAGAAAGAAAACTCGTGCATTCCAGAGACGCAGGTTTGAGTCCTGCCAGAAACGAATTTATTATTATCATTCTTTCATGTTATATTTCCTTATTTTAGTTAAATGTTGAAGTTTGTAGTTAAAATAACTTGATTTTTTAGAGGACTGTAACTTTAACTCAGATATAAACCGCAAGCACAAAGTTCATTGCAAATGGCGTACTGGCCCGAACGGTAGTTAGCTCGTAACAGTTACTCTTCAGTTCAGTTTTATCTACCAAACACTTTGTTGCACTAACTGATGAATCGCACAGATTCATCAGTTAGTGCAACAAAGTCGTGCAACTTGTAACATGGCTGTCGTGACAGCAATATAATACGGAGTGTAAGGGACAGCGTCCCGCACATTTATAGGGGTTGTTTAGTCAATGAAACAGAACAACTATCAGCAGGAATAAAAAAAAAATTGCTTTTCCATACAAATTTTCTGATCGAGATGGTCATTAATACAATACAATACAATACAAAATTCTTTATTGCACAAAGTAACACATACAACAGAAATAAAATAGAACAAACGTGACAGTACAATATAGGCGGCCTTATTGCTAAAGCAGCAATTTCTACCAGGCAACCTTTGGGTATAGAAATTGATATCTATACCCAAAAATATCTTTAATAATGATCATCTCGATCTGACAATTTGCATTAAAAAAGAAAAAATGAAATGAATTATTACGTATGGGACGATCAATTTATTTTTTCAATTCCTGAAAAACATCCTGCTTATAGTTGTTCAGATTCGTTGACTGAGTAACTTTTATTAGTTTGCGGGACGCTGTCCCTTACACAATACTTAATACACGTACATAGAGGAACAGAATTCGTAAAGAGAGAATGCCAATAGTTGGAAAGGGAACAAATAGGTAGAAAACTGTGGTTCTCAGCATAGAATTCGTGAGGAGAGAATGCCGATAGTTTGAACAAACATTCATAAATATAATCACGCCTTTATTCCTAATGGGGTAGCCAGAGTGTAAACGACCTAAACGAAGGTCGTTACGACACGTCTGACAAAGTTTTGAGGGTTATTTAAGATAGATTTGTTGGTATATTATAGTAGTGACAGATTGTCAGCCCATCGCCTAAATTACAATATACTGAAACCCTTGGATCCCTTAGCTGGTTTTTACAGCATGCCCGGGAGGAAATGCAGCTGGCACATTCCATGTTTTTCTCTCGCTCCCAAGCCAGCAAGGTATTTGTTAACATAAGACTGTGGTCTTAACGCATGGTTGGAAAGGACAAAATCATCGACATGGATCAAGGGGGTTGTTGCCCCACACACAGGAAACAGTCTTTAGGTCCGAACCAGCAGTCGAAGACCGGACTGCTAAAGACCAAAGTAAATAGTAGTATGCCCAATATGGTAACAAGCAAGTAGGCATAACGCTCCTTACATTCTTGTAGGACTGGGAACGAAAGAAAAACATAGAATGTGCCAGCTGCATTTCCTCCCGGGCATGCTGTAGAAACCAGCTAAGGGATCCGAATGATTCAGTATATTGCTATTCAGGCGATGGGCTGACAAACTGTCACTGGCCCGTCAAATCCATACTTAATATTGCTCTCAATCATGAGATCGCTTTATAAATACGAGCCTAGGTGTGTTTATTGGAAGCCAGGTTATTTATACCTGTTAGATACCGTCTATTTACCTATTATTATTTTTCTTATAGCTTATCTACGATTTCTTTGAGTGTAATTTGCAATTTTAATTAATTTCTATTTTACATCATTTCCAATCTAATAAAAAATAATTTTATTTGGTCATAGAAGAATCAGATTTATTGCGTTAGTAACTTGGCTTGGCTGTGGCTTCCATCCTGGACTGGGAGCGAGAGAAAACATAGAATGTGCCAGCTGCATTTCGTCCCGGGCATGCTGTAAAAACCAGCTATGGGATCCGAGGGTTTTCGTGTATTCCAATTTTAGGCGATGGACTGACGACCTGTCACTACAGCAATATACCTACAAATCTATCTAAATAACCCACAAAACTTTGTCAGACGTGGCGGAACGACCTTTGTTTAGTTCTTTTACGCTCTGCCTACCTTACTGGGAATATAGGCGTGATTATATGTATGTATGTAAGTAACTAATCAGTAGTACTTATTGCATGAAGATAATTTTAATACTGTGCTAAATGCATTACGAAGTTCTATGTACTTCTCAAATTAAAACAATGTTTTGTATTCAGTTTTCGATTCTTAGATCAAATTATTTGGTTTGCTTCATAGAAATTGTATTTCCGTGTCAAATATACATACATATATACATATAATCACGCCTTTATCCCTAAAGGTCATATAATATATTTTATAGCATTTTAGCACTCACAATGATATTCTTATTTCCTTCCTCTACCGTTTCTGTAGTTCAGTTGGTAGACTAATGGACCGGCATTCCAGAGACGAGATTCGAGTCCGGCCAGAAACGAATTTATTATTTTCTTTCATTCATATTATATATAATTCATTATTATTAGTCAAGATTTGACACATTTGATAGCTCTGTCTCAAGACACAGTAGTAAAAATATATCAGCATAGGGATATGATTTCTTCCATGCTAGACTGGGAGCGAGAGAAAAACATAGAATGTGCCAGCTGTATTTCCTCCCAGGCATGCTGTAAAAACCAGCTAAGGGATCTGAGGGTTTCTGTTCATTGAAATTTAGGTTGACAACCTGTCACTAAAGCATTATACCTAAAAATCTATCTTAAATAACCCTCAAAACTTTGCCAGACGAGGCGGAACGACCTTCGTTTAGGTGGTTTACGCTCTGCCTACCCCATTAAGGATAGAGGCGTAATTGTATGTATGTATGTTTGGAATTTGAGCGGCAAAGAAGTGAGGAGAGGAGTGGTAATTTTGTGTGGGAGAGTTTTGTTTTTATCATTTCCCGAAATAATTTCCTGATGAAGTTTGTTCAGTTTCGTTGACTGAGCAACCACTATCAGTTTGTGGTACTCTGTCCTTTACTCCCGGTATAATAGGCATGTTGACTGGGTGGCTAAAAAAACAATACGTTTATACTTAAAACTGATGGCTTAACATTCTGTGGATTTCATTCATCATTAAAAAAAAATATGCTTATATAGATTTAATAATCGTGTTAAAAATATAGAAGTTATTGATTTGAGTAGTCAATATTTTCTGGCAAGTGACGTCATAACCCCCTAGTGGGCGCCCTTAGGCAGTTGTCATTTGCATATAAGGGTGTGAATGCAACAACTCTCTGCCTTTAGTATTATATACACTGTAGTACGGTGCAAATAGGTCCATTTAAAAAAAAGGAACATTGAACGACCAAGTAGACGTTAATGCAGATACTTCCATCTTGAGTTATTATTATATTGCATTTTCCTATCTCTTATAGCATATTATGTACATACATACATATAATCACGCCTTTCTACCTAATGGGGTAGGCAGAGCGGAAAGGACCTAAACAAAGGTCGTTCTGCCACGTCTGACAAGTTTTGAGGGTTATTTATGATAGATTTGTAGGTATATTGCCGTAGTGACAGATTGTCAGCCTATCGCCTAACTTGCAATATACTGAAACCCTCGGATCCCTTAGCTGGTTTTTACAGCATGCCCGGGAGGAAATGCAGCTGGCACATTCTACGTTTTTCTCTCGCTCCCAGACCAGCATGGAAGTATTATATTATTATTAGTTTATTATATTAGTCTATTGTACCTATTCGTATTTATGTAACTAGTAAGTACATTGTCTATGTATTCTATTTAAATTTATAACAATGGTAACTGCACTATCCCGCATAATATTAGAAATCTACTCCTTTACCCAAACGTTGCCTGACAGATATTGCTACCCTAGCAATTAGGCCGCCTAATTGTACTCTGTTTGTTTTGTAATGTTTGTACTGTTGTTTATGTGCAATGAAGAATATTTGTATTGTACTATGTTGTTATAGCTAAGATTAGTTGGGTTACTCGGCCACTCATAACATTTAATGGAATGTTAGTTATATAAACCTAGAATCGAACATATGAACTCTAGATAGAGAGCCCCATACCACAGGAACACATTGGTAGCCGCAATATACTTAAATATCTCAATATACTTATCTCGCGGGATACCTATACTACAGAACAGGATGGAACAATGCGGATTAAAAAAGTTACTTCGAAATTGGTAGAAAAAATTATTGGTTCCGTAAGTAGTAATAAGTCACCTGGATGGGACACAATCAGAATGAGCGACTTTCAATTATTAAAAGAGAAAATAAGTCCTGTTTTGGCTAAATTCATAAACTTTAAGTCAGATTGTAGTTACGTTCAGTCAGATTGTAGTTGCAACTAAATGGGATTGTAGTTACATTTTAGAATATTGTAGTTATCTTTACAAAAAGGTCAGTATCCAGATAGTCTTAAAATGTCGATAGTCCGACCTATCTACAAGGGAGGTAAAGTTGGTGATCCAGGCAACTACAGGCCGATTTCAATATTGTCATCCATTAACCAAATAACAGAAAAAGCCATAGTAGGGCAGGTCGCCAACTATCTGGATTGTAATCAAATAATAAACAGTGCGCAGTTTGGTTTCCAGCGAGGTAAGGGCACGGACACACTGCTATCAAGGTTCAGTTTAAATAATAGGCAACATGTTTTGGTCTTTTTTGTTGATTTTCGGAAAGCATTTGACACGTTGGATCATATTACGCTTTTTAATTCACTACATAGTAGCGGTTTATCCGGAAACTTACTAAAATGGTTTCAAAATTACCTCGAAAACAGAAAATTTGTAGTCAAAGTAAATAACACGTACAGTTCTTCTAAAAATGTTAAATATGGGGTAGCTCAGGGATCCGTAACTGGACCAATGTGCTACATATTACATGTAAATAGCATGCCTAACGTGATAACCACGTGCAAATGTTACATGTTTGCCGATGACACTTGTATTATGAGCGCAGGTAAAGATGTTTATACCTTATTCAAAAATGTACAAAAAGACTTTAATAATTTAAGTAAATGGGCCCACAATAACGGAATCATACTTAATATTGAGAAAACCAAATGTATGCTAATAAATAAAACATGCTGTAAAAACCTACCTTATTCAAAAATGTACAAAAAGACTATAATAATTTAAGTAAATGGGCCCACGATAACGGAATCATACTTAATATTGAGAAAACTAAATGTATGCTAATAAGTTCAAGCCAAAATAAAAGGCATAGACTTGCGGAACCCATGAGTATCAAAGGTCACTCATACGAATGTCTGCACGGGAGCGCGGTGTGTACCTGCCCCGGTATAGAACAGGTTGTTACCTATAAGTACGTCGGGCTGACAATAGACGATCGCTTTAGTTGGGGGGAACACGTAGGTATAGTTATTAGAAGACTGAGGCAAATTCTAGGCAGATTTAAGTTGCTTTCATACAGGACGCCCAGGGGAATCTTGTTGATTGTTTACCATGCATTGGCAGAGTCGATAATTAATTATGGAGTTGGCACTTATGGAACAACATATACTTCTTACCTCAAAAATGTTACTAATTTACAAACGCGTTTCCTAAAGATTTTGGCCGACAAAAAAATGCGAAGAGAATGTAAATTAGTCAATAATTACGACGCCCTATTTAAAGATTTCAAAATAATACCGATGGATAAAGTATATGTTGTACCACGCAGTGCAGCAGTATTCGAGTGATGAACACAAAGTGCCCAGACAACATAGCCACAACACGAGACTAGCGTTACAACACCTACTCGAGGTGCCGCGAGTAAACAATGTGTATGGTAAGCGATCATTAGAGCATATGATTCCAACTATTTTTAATGAGTTGCCTAGCGAATTAAAAACAATGCATGTGTCAAAAAAACAAATAAAAATAGAATCAAATCGTACTTTTTGGATAACGTAGCAAGTAAGGTCTAGGAGTGTTATTATAATATTATTTCAAACATACACATATATTTTTAAATTCAAATTAGCATAATAATTAAGTTAGTTATTAATGTTTTAGTATAAGTAAGTTGTATTGCGCAGAGCAACTGATCTCCCGTTAAACTTTTACGAAGTTTGGGAGAATATATTTATAATATCAATGTACAACTTTTATATGATAAAATAAATTAAAAATAATAATAATAATAAATATGTCAATCAAATAAATCGGTGTTAAAAAAAAACGGTGTTGCAAGTTAATAATATTTTTTTTTTATTTATTATTTTAAGTATGTGTCGTATTTAAAAGAAAATGTGTGCTGTTTTTAGAAAATATGAACATGTTATGTTGTTTTTAAGTTAATTAATTTTTTTTTTTAGATAAAGGATGAATGTGCAGTGGTAAGACAAACCTTTTTAAGGTTTATTGGTACTAAGAATTTGATGTCTGTAGAATCTTACACACATACATACATATAATCACGACTTTATCCCTAATGGGGTAGGCAGAGCGCTAACGACATATACGAAGGTCATTTCGCCACGTCTGACAACATTTTGAGGGTTATTTAAGATAGATTTGAAGGTATATTGCTTAGTGACAGGTTGTCAGCCCATCGCCTAAATTACAATATACTGAAACCCTCGGATCTCTTAGCTGGTTTTTACAGCACGCCCGGGAGGAAATGCAGCTGGCACATTCTATGTTTTTCTCTCACTCCCAGTCCAGCATGAAAGTAAAAAAGTTTCTAAACTTTGATTAAAATAGAGTTCATAGAGAAAGAAATACAACAGCTGGAGTGCGTTCAGACGGACCGGTATAAAATTTACCGTATGAATTTTAGACTACCGGTCTGCACTGAACGTACACCTTTGCCGCTGTTAAATGAAACTTCACTTCCGGTGCGCCTCTGAACGGGCCGGATAAAAAATCACCTAGTCGAAATTTTATATCTTTATTTTATTTTGTATCTTCCATGCTGGCCTGGGAGTGAGAGAAAAACATAGAATGTGCCAGCTGCATTTCCTCCCGGGCATGCTGTAAAAACCAGCTAAGGGATCCGAGGGTTTCAGTATATTGCCTATCACTAAACCAGTATGACTACAAATCTATCTTAAATAACCCTCAAAACTTTGTCAGTCGTGGCGGAACGACCTTTGTTTAGGTCGTTTACGCTCTGCCTACCCCATTAGGGATAAAGACGTGACTATATGTATGAATAAAATTTGTCTGAACGGGCAGTATAATTAGTAACCTGGCTAAAACTCGATCGATTAAGCGGCTTTGAACGCACCCCTGGTTATAACACTGGGGAAAGGGCGCGAACTTCGAAGTAAAGGACGTATTATAAAATATTTTGTTATTTTAATCCTTTAAAACCCTATAAAGATTTACATTATATAATTATTTTACAGTAGTATTATTTTATTGATATTTATTAAATTTTGTGCATGTTTTATCCGCGTATCATTAAAATTATCACTTCTGTAGGTCTGCTGTAAGAAATTTATTTTTAGAAATAAGCAGTGCCTGTTGTGTATTTGTTTTTTATGTCCTGTGTTTATGATGTTTTTTGTGTACAATAAATTGTTAAATAAATAAATAAAGAGCGTTTTTCATTACTTTTTGTGTATTCCTTACATTGCGAAGCTTACTATGAATGATTCTAGTGATGGTGTAATGTCTGAGACAACTAAACGAAAACACAGATGACCAAGAGTCAACTCCTGCCAAAATAAAGGCGCAATTTTTCTTTCTTCTTTCTTTCTTTCAATTTATTAGAAATGCTCGAGGTTTGTTTAAGAACTATAACCACATATACAAGGAAGATAACAAGCAAGACTATCCAGTATTACTATCGCCAATAATAAACTTGATCTGCTTAAAACAAATGCGACATTGAAGGATGTATCTGGCGTAAGTCATATAAAACAGGTGGGCGCTGCGTTGCAAAAGGTCGTTTTCAAAAACGTGTGTGTGTGTGTGTGTGTGTGTGTGTGTGTGTGTGTGTGAATAATCAAGGTACCCATAGAAATAGCAGAGGAGGATTTCTTGTTACACTTAAAAGCTTCCTGCTCCATCATAGGAGTAAAAAGATTCACAAGGAAAAATTCTGATGGATTGGCATTGCCCACCCTAACTGTTATTATTACATTTCTGGCAACAATCCTACCAGACCATGTCACTTTTGACCACGTCTGGGTTGACACCTCGCCTTTAAGTCAAGCTTTAAGTGGTACAAATTTGATCATGGAGTTGGTTCCTGCAGATCCCAGCTAGTGTGTTCGATCTGCTCTGGTGGCCATTTTTTCGAAGAGTGTCAAGATCAATCTAATTTGAAGTCCGCATCTAGCTGTTTACATCTCCTGTCCAGTTAAGTCTGCCAAGATAGCTGCAATTAAGGCTCAAATAAATGGTTAAGCCTCTTACGCTTCTGTTGCATCAAGTAGGAAGCCTATCCTGCCCCCAACTCGGAAAATTCAAAATCCAATTTCCTTTTACTCCCGGAAATAAGAGCTATATTTGATGTTAATAACTCTGATGTAATACTTAATGCACTTACTAAAACTGTTTTAGATATTATTCAGCTGAAAGAAAAAGAGCCTAAGAAGAACAAAAAAGATGCTATGCCTGTAACAAGTAATTCAATTAAAGAGCCACTCATTACCAACTTTGCTTCCAATTCCAATGGACAGTGAACTTGGTATTGAGCAACTATCACTAACAAAAAGGACTTATTAATTTTATTAATATTATATTATATTATTTTATTAATATTTATCATTCTAATATTGATATTATTTTGTTGAATGAAACATGGCTAAGTCATGGTTTAATAACTTAAGCTTCCTGGTTTCAATATTATTCGTCAAGATTCTGATCGTCCTCATGATGGTGTTTAAATTAAATTTTACAACTATCCATTCTCCGTCTTGTTATCATTTCCAAAATATTTTTATATCAGTTCAGCTTGGCTCCTCAACTCTGGATATCCTCTGTGTGTACATGCCTCCTCCTTCTAATGGTAAGTTTAACTATCTTTTTATTGGTGACCTTAATGCTCATAGCGTAACCTGGGGCTGTAGGCGAGGTAATTTGATACAGAACTTTGCAGATAGTTTAAATCTGGTTTGTTTAAATGATTTCTCTGTTACTACCTTTGTGCCGTTTGACCAGGAAGGCAACGTATTGGACCTGGATTTTGTCTCTCCGTCAATTAGCTCCAGCTGTTCACTTACTGTCCATAATGATTCTCTAAGCAGTAATCACTTCCCTTTGTTAATTAGTGTGTATCTACAATAATTGTTTAAATATCTCATCTATTTAGTGCAATGTCACTAGTCAATCTTCTACTTCTACATTTCCACCATTAACAGAAGTTAACTTTGATAGGATAGATTGGAATAAGTCTTTTACGCTCTGCCTACCCCGTTAGGGATAAAGGCGTGATATTATGTACGTATGTATGAAATAAGTTGAGTGATTTATGTACAGATAATTTCTCTTCTTTTGTTTTAAGTACAAATCCTTTTCTTATTTTGACGTTATGTGACATTTTATTAACTTTTCCTAAAAAGTCGTACAGTTGTCATACGAGAAAATGCAAAGCTTTAATATGGTTTATATTTGTAATCAAGCTGTCTTGAGAGCTAAATTAGCTTTTAATTCATATAAAAGATATCCTTCTTTAGAAAACTATGTCTTATATAAGCAATTTGACGCCAAGAAAAAAAATATATATCAGAACAAAAGTTATTCAAGGGTGAATCTCTGCTCTTCTTTTAACCGATTAACTCCTTGCAAAATTATATGGAATTGTATAGCCAAATTTAAATTTTCTAAATTGAATACTACCGTAAAATCCCATTTCTTTTCACTTTTAGATAAGGTTGCCTCTAATGGCGGCAATTTTGTTTTGAATATGTTAGATCCCTGTTTTCAGCGAATGGTGTTGATTTGGCTCGTTGGCTTTTAGATCCCTTTAATATGTACGAATTTAATTCTGCTTTACAACATAAAAAGAATATGTCGTCTCCTGGACCACATTTTATTCCCTATATGGTTATCAAAAATCTACCTGATTTTGTTAAACAATTTTTATTAAATATTTATAATAGCCGTAAGTGTCCTGAGCTGACCAAAGGCCTCTCTCCGTTCCCTTCACGACACTTACGGCTATATAAGATAAGAAGAAGATTTATAATAGTCTATGGTTAAATATAAGCATTCCTCCGAGTTGGAAATTTCAATATGTTGTAGGCCAATTTCTTTAACTTCGTGTTTTGCTAATTGTTTTGAAACTATGCCACAGAATATATAATAGTACTAGCGTACAGAAGGCTCACTCCCTAAGAAACAGCAAGTTTAGGTATGATTAGATACCTACACTTCCCAGCGCCGCTTGCCTGCAAGCTAAATTGTACCTTATGTCAGCGCGCGAACTGTGAACGTTGTTTACGCGCCGCAGTTCAAGGACGTTGCCGCCGGCGATCGCAAAGGTTGTCACTTGCGAACTTTTTGAATCTTATTCATAAATGCGATTTTGATTTTAAACTAAGACATTATTATGTGTAACTAAGAAAACTACGAATCATTAAATTATTTAGCATAATAAATACACAACGAATCCATAACCTAGCCTTATTATGAATACGAATAAGTAGGTACAGTGGGCAGCATTCGATATTTCATTGTTTACTACCTAATAGGTGCCAATTATAAATTACCTATACGAATTAATATAGCTAAATTACTTACCTTTCAATATCGCACGGAACTTGAAAGAATGTTAGTTCGGATTCCTTGGTCTTTCTTTTATTTAGACATCCGTAAACACAACAATACCTTTTATACGGATTACTATAACTTTTAGCTTTGGTTTTATTATTAGATGCCATATTGCTTGTGGATTTTAGCAGCAAAATCACGAAAAAGAAATTGACGCAACGCGACTAGCGCGCGAACTGCGAGCCGCGCGGCAGCCCACTGACATTAGCCGCTCCAAGCGGCAGTTCGGCCGAACCTACCTAAACTCGCGAGTGAACCAGGCCTGACTATGCTTAAGAATCGTTTAGAATGGTTTATAGAGAAGAGCACAAGTATTCCAGATTTTCAATTTGGATTCCGAAAGGGTAAAAATACAATGTACAATTTATGTTGTCTGGTTGGGGATATTCGTAATAATTTTAGAAATAATAAATTTACCTTAGCAGTTTTATGGATATAAAAGGTGCGTTTGATAATATTGATCATGCTTACTTAATTAAAAGCTTATTTAATTTGATACCTGGTCCTATTTTGTACTGGTTATTTATATTTCTTCATAGTCGAAAGATTTCTTTAAAGATTAAAATCCAACTTTATGGCCCAAAACAACTTACAAGGGTGCCTCAGGGGTCTGTTTTGTCTCCTTTAATATTTATCTTGAGTTTAGTAGATTTTATGAAATGTGTCCCTGATTCTGTTAAATATTCTTTTTTTGCCGATGATCTCGTGTTATATATAGCTATTGATGATCCTAAGCAGGGAGAATCGATTATGGATGACTGTTTAAAGATTCTATATAAAAAAAAATTGATGATCTAAAGTTAGAGGTTAATGTTGCTAAAAGTTCTGTTATTTTATTTGCAATAAATTGCTCTTACTATCACACAGCTCATAACAATTATGTTCTCTTACCGGTATCCAATAGTGAAAAATACTTGGGTATTAAATTAGTTTCTGAACTTTCATGGGAATCCCATATTATTCATATCTCAAAAAAAGCTGAACTAGGCCTCAATGTGCTAAGATCTTTGGCTGGTGTTAGATGGGCATCAGATCCTAAATTTTAAAAAAATGTCTACATAGCTGTCAACCGCAGTCATTTCGATTATGGCTGACGCTGCTAACAACGTAAATTATATATTTTTTTAGTTTCAGTTTAGTGTTAAGGTTCCAAATTTAATATTTAAATTGTAATGTAAATAAGTAGTTGGGGGCCTCCTAGCCTCCATGGTAGTTTTCGTTTCATGTTTGCCCCTTGTAAATTTAATTTGAAACCTTAAATAAGATAGCATGCTAGATGGTCTGTCTAATTTAAAGCGTGAATCGCTTGTGGGATCGTAGTGGTTACCCCCGAGCTGGCTCGTACCTGATCCAACAAATTCAAGTCAATTCAACGTGGCAATGCAGCCAGCGCGATGGGCACGTTTGGACTTGGGACGGGTTGTTTGATATTGTTTAGTTAAGATTAGTAGGTTAGTTTAAGTACCTTGTAAGTTGATTATAATGTAATGTGCCAATGTTTAAATATTAATAAATTATTTTATAAGAACTTAAAAGCTTTACACGTCACTTTAATAGGATTAATAGCTGTTGAATTTCTGTCTCCATTTTTTTTATTTTAGAAAGTGACCCAAACAAAAATAGTATAGTTGTGACTGCAACAGAATTGACACGATTGTATACTTAATTGTGTATGTAGGTAAATTATACGTTTATGATTGATTACTTAGTTTAGTACCTACCTACTAATTATTTCACACCTAGCTAATTATAGTGTTTTCAAAGAAAAATTGTAAAGAAATATTGAATTTATAAAGTAATTAACCTTTAATTTAACGATTGGTATAAGTTAGTAACGGTCCCTTATAAAAACAACCGTTTGCTGTGATTTTCATTATTTCATAAAAATGCAACGGTTGCTGCTAGTATTTTGTCTGGTAAGAAAATTCTATTAATTTTCCTTTATAATACATAATATTGGGTGTGATGGGACAGCAAATTGATAGGATCTTTCGAGGTGCTCATCTTTCGAGGTAATGACCCACCGGCAAAACGTACTATCGAGGTAGGGACATCGAGGTATCGAGCATCGAACCAACGTCATTCGGAGTTGAGTACCAAACCTATTGATAGGGGTTGCTCAGTCAACGTTACAGAACAAATTTCACCAGGAAATTAATTCAGAAAGTGAAATATAAGATTGGCTTATCCATAGTCATTTTGTATAGGAAAGTTTTTTAAAATTTCATGTAAAAATTTTCTGGTGATAGTTGTTCTGTTTTCTTGACTGATCAGTTTGCGGGGCGCTGTCCTCTACACCCCGTATGTTATTAAATGAATACATACATAATACATAAAATCACGCCTTTATCCCTTACGGGGTAGGCAGAGCGTAAACGTCTCGTAACAGGCGCTTTCGCCACGTCTGACAAAAATTGAGGGCAAATTTTAGATTGTAATAATTTGTATTGCTGTAGTGACAGGTTGTCAGCCCATCGCCTAAATTACAATACACTGTAACTCTCGAATCCCTTTTGCTGACTTCTACAGCATGCCCGGGAGGAAGGGCAGCTGGAACATTCTATGTTTTTCTATCTCTCCTAGTCCAGCATGGAAGTAAATGAATAGAATAGTCTATTCTATTCATTTAGAAAAATAATAGAAAAAAATATTTATTATATTACTCAATATTACTCTTACTTAATTTTACTTTATTTCACCAGTCAATACGGGGTAGGTGGATTGTCAGAGATTAAATAAAAGTCCTGTACGTTCTGCCAAAGTTTGATATTTTTTTACGTTACCATTTATTTTTTGCAGATTTACGTTTTTGAAAATGTAGCTAGCACGCCGCGAGTAACCACTCTCCACATGATGGTTCCAAGTATGAAGTTTTTATATTTATTACTTACTACTTACTTATATTCACGCCTTTATCCCTAATGGGGTAGGCAGAGCGTAAACGACATAAACAAGGGTCGTTCCGCCACGTCTGACAAAGTTTTGAGGGTTATTTAAGATAGATTTGTAGGTATATTGCTGTTGTGACAGGTTGTCAGCCCATCGCCTAAATTACAATTACTGAAACCTTCGGATCCCTTAGCTGGTTTTTACAGCTTGCCCGGGAGGAAATGCAGCTGGCACATTGTATGTTTTCTCTCGCTCCCAGGCCATCATGCAATAATATTATTACTTATTATTTTTATTTATTTATATTTATTATAATTTATGTAGGGAAGGCCCGTTCTCGTCACAATTGGCAGCTTGAAAACTCTGACAGCTGGGTTGGAGTGTTAAACCCAATCCAGTGGGGTTGGGCAAAAACCATTTGATTGGGTCTGGTTTCCCTTCTGGGTTGCGAAGGTCAGATGGCAGTCGCTCTGTGTAAAAAACCAGTACCCTCGGCCCTCATTCGATCTCCTAAATTAGATAGCCGACTCAGTCTTCTTCTTCTTAGCGAGTGGATTCTCGAGTCAAACGACCTGATGAACCCTGGTGTCAGTGAGATACGGGATAAGGCTAGGGACATAATAATGGTGGCAATTTTCGTTGAGCTTAACATAACATAAAAATACTTTATTGCACGTAAGAATACAAATCATACAACACAACAGATAACAACAAAAAACAAGTACAACATAGGCGGTCTTATTGCTAAGGTAGCAATTTCTTCCAGGCAACCTTTGGGTCAAAGAAAAAAAAATGCGTAGCGGTAAGCGGGAGCTTACTTAAAGCTTATTGAAGATCGTTCAGCTGGACTTCTTCATAGTCAAACCTGTGATACTGTTCTTCTGTGGTGTGGATATCGAATCGATCGACCAGATGAACCCTGGGGTCAGAGTTTTTAAACCATCTAATAGCACAGCTAATAAATAGGCCTCTGACATGATTTGTGTAACAACCACTAACAAAGACAGCGGCTGGGAACGACGGCTTAACTTGCCCTCCGAAACACGGAATCCTTTTTCTTTTCCGACAATCAAGTGATTCAGCCTGCAATGCCCTAACCAAACTGGGGAAAACCTCACAAAGTGATAAATTGAGAAATATCAACTTTGTGTTCCCCTCCGGGATCGAACCCAAGACCTCCGGTTCGTGAGCCCATGGCTCTTACCTCAGAGGCAGTTAGATGCCGTTTCCCGGAGTGGACCACTTGTACTGTTAATACTTGTCGTGACGATCTATTTGTAAAACCCTTTTTTTTAATTGTATTTTTTTTATTTTAGTTCCTAAAAGCCAATATATACCGGAAGACCTGGAACAAGCACCAGACCGGAGACTTCTAGTACATAGATCAAAGAAGCTAAAACGTGCTAATCCCCTGTATCAATTTGAAAACTATGGTAAAAACACTAATAATACTTATATACCTTACAACTTGAATAGGATTTTACTTACTTACTTACTTACTTATTGCTGCGGCTCAGGGAACCAAAGTGAGTCCAGACTCACTTCAGGCCCATGCCTTAGACACGAAATTTCGCCACTGGTCCGGTTCGTAGGATTGTACCATCAAAACTGTTTTTCTTCTTAAAATGTGTTAGGTACTTGTCGGTTGAGTAATCGCCAACTTTCTTTGTCTTCTGCCAACGACTTCACTTCCTGATACGACTAGACATTCATCTCTTTAATTTGAAAGTAACTGCGTCTCGGTTTTCCCCTTCCACTCTTCCCTTCTATGTATTTTTTAAGAATTTGTCGAGTCATATAAAAAAATAGTAAAACTCAAGAAAATATGATTTTCCTAAACCAATAGCCAATTTCCAGAGATTGTATCTGATTGTATCCCAATGAACTGCCTAATCTGCCTCGCAATTAAAGTCTCGCTTCCATAGGTCAGCTGGAAGAAATTTCTTAGTAGAAATAAACTGTAACGTTGCGTCGTTATTCCTTGTGTATTGTCTTTATCATATTACTTGTGTACAATAAACAATAAAAAAATAATTAAACTGCCTGTATTGGTTAATTCTACTTTTACTTCTAGGTTATGTCGATAATAAGGTCCAACGGTCTCCCGCTCCGTATACCAACGTCCAAAACTACCGATCCGCACGTGTTCAGAGTTACAACCCTGATCAGGTCCAAAGGTACAACCAAGATCAGGTCCAAAGGTACAACCAAGATCAGGTCCAAAGGTACAACCAAGATCAGGTCCAAAGGTACAACCAAGATCAGGTCCAAAGGTACAACCAAGATCAGGTCCAAAGGTACAACCAAGATCAGGTCCAAAGGTACAATGCTGACCTGGTGCAATGGTACCAACCTTCATACGTGCAAAGGTACAGGTCTGCGAATGTTCAACGCTACGCACCTTCAACACATTCCCAAAGAGGTGAGGACCGGCTAACATACCTAAGTACCGGGTACTAAGTGTTCATAACTATGTTTGAAAACAATTTCTTGTTTTAAATATACGATTGCAAAATAACTTTTTGTGTTTTTTTTTAAATTGCTATTTTGCTTAGAAGCTTATTAAGTAGAATTTCACGTTTAACAAAACATTGTTATTTTAAAATTCGGAAGTCTTTGCTTATTACTAGTAATACTTAGGTGTTTACAAATTTTTAGCTTAAATGCTTTGGATTGGAAAAGATTAAAAATAAATGAGGACTACAAAAAATGTGTTCTTATTGCAGGTTTTCAAGTTAAAAATAACAATTTATACTGTGAGTAGTTAGTTATAGGTCTAAAATTAAAATCTATTGGATTAGGTTTTTCAAAGAACGTCTATCTGCCAGACCAGCTGATCTATTTCACAGCGTAGTTGAATAGTAGAAGTATCCTATAAAATAATAGTAACTAGTCTCTTACCTATCCCTCAATAGTCCTAGGGCCTTTTTAACATATAAACTTAACAACAAAATTATTATGACTAAAACTACAAACTACTAAACTACTTCAACTATATAGGAATTTGATATAAAATACTTGAAGAATGCACCTAATCCATCAATGTTCTTTTAGAAATAAACGAAAACAATATAGCACACAGAATACACGAAATTATGGTCTTAAATTTAATTTCAGTCAATGGTCATAAAGTTGACAAAGAAGAACGTATTAAACCTGCCGGGTTTTCTATAACACCTATAACCCCAACTGATTCAACACCTCGTTCGGGAGAACTTATGGAGTTTCCTAATGGGAAAATTTATGGAAACGAAGAAAGTGCAATCAATAATTACAATGTGTCTTCAGAGAACTTGCCGACAAAGGGAGGTTTAGTTAATGTGATTGTAGGCCCTACAAAAAATAATGAAATAGGTAAGATTTAACTTAGGTTTCTTGGATTAAATGGGATCTCTCTTCATAATTTTAACTTGGGTACCTATCCTGTATTTTAACAAAGAAGTTGTAAAAGCCGACCAAAGGATAAATTTCACAGAATGGACAGCAGGAGTGTCCTAGTATAAACTATTGTAAAATATTCTTTAATTTGTTTGCTAAGCGTGGTAAGTAACTAAGAACGAGATGAAACGCTTGAAATAGGGGAATATCCTGGAATTACTCTGAAAAATATGAAAACATGTCCAGTATTTGTGTACTTTTAACGAAATAGTGGGCTCGATTATAGATTATACCGGCTAAAAAAGAAACGGTCACTTGCAAAATAATAAAATTGAAAAAGGCCAGGCGATTTAAATGCTATGATTTTACACTTTATCCGCTAGATTTTGACGCGCTTTTACACGTTTCCCCAGTATTTATGTCAATGTTATCCGCTATATCCTATGACGGCAGATAAAAGTGGCAGATAACGCATAAAACAACAGATCTCCTGTCCTTTTGAAATGTTTTCAGTCTTAAAGTGACAAATAGAATTTAATTTTAGTTTTACTCGACAAATCTAGAATTGAGACCATTGTTTGAGACGACTTGACATACAAATCAGCTCGACAAATCGGCTCGAATTATTTCTTTGTCATATTATTATGATTTGTATGACAATACGGCTCAATTTATATTTTGTCAAAATGATAGTCATTTGCGGCGCCAATATCGCAGATGATTATGTTTTAAATAACGGGTGTAAGGGACAGCGTCCTGCAAACAACGAATCGTCAACGCAACTGAACAACTATCACCAGAAAATTCTTTCAGGGGATACATATATACATACATATAATCACGCCTTTATCCCTAATGGGGTAGGCAGAGCGTAAACGACCTAAGCAAAGGTCGTTCCGCCACGTCTGACAAGTTTTGAGGGTTATTACAGATGATCATGACGTATATTGCTATAGTGTCAGGTTGTCAGCCCATCGCCTAAAATTGTAATATACTATAACCCTCGAATCCATTAGCTGGTTTTTACAGCATGCTCTGGAGGTGATGCAGCTGGCAAATTCTATGTTTTTCTATCACTCCCTGTCCGGCATGGAAGAATTTTGAATGAATTTCAGGAGATGAATAAAAAAAATAACTTCCCATACATAATTACCACCTTGATCAGACAATTTGTATGGAAAACCAAAAAAAACGTGCTGATAGTTGTTCTGAGCAATAGCCTTATCAGTTTGCGGGACGCTGTCCCTTACACCCCATATAATTTAAGGTGGTGAATGCCATTATGGTAACGCGTTCACCGTCGTCCATGGCAAGCGTCGGAAGAGCTGCTATGCTGTCAGATGCTATTGCTTAAATAAGATGGTCTACTTGTGTTCATTTGATTATGGCGTCGACTGTGAATGTAAGTTACTCATTTTTGAATAGGTTAATGAAGAAAATTAGATATACATAATTTAGGGGTGTATTTTTAATCAGCTTTCATGAGTGATAGCGAGTTTGAGTTCGTATCAGAAATGTCATTTTAGTACAAACTGGCCTGTCAAATCTATACTTAATATTGGTCTCAAGTTTGAGATCGCTGCATAAATACAAGCCTTAATAATTGACGATGTGACGATATTTTCATCAAATTAGATTTTCAGAGATACTCAATTAAAAATTAAGTTTTTTATATAAAAGTAAATTTTATATAGTCACGCCTTTATCCCTAATGGGGTAGGCAGAGCCTAAACGATCTAAACAAAGGTCGTTCGACCACGTCTGACAAAGTTTTGAGGGTTATTTAAGATATATTTGGTTATTCAGGTATATTGCTGTAGTGACAGGTTGTCAGCCTATCGCCAAAATTGCAATATTCAGAAACCCTTGGATCGTTTAGAGCTGTTTTTTACAGATTGCCCGGAAGGAAATGCAACTAGCACACTCTATGTTTTTCTCTCGCTCCCAGTCCAGCATGGAAGTATAGATTTAATAGATTTTAATAATAACTGCATTCAATGAGGTAAGGATAGGATAGTCAGGTTTTTTCCTGTTTAAGTTTCAAGAGTAGCTTTGATATATACTCTACTTGGTCTGTACCTACTGTAATTAAGGCTCGTATTTATAAAGCTATCTCCAGATTGAGAGCCGTATTGAGTATGGATTGGACAGGCCATTTTGTGCTGAAATAATATTTCTGATATGAACTCAAACTGGCTGTCAGTCTCAAGTGATGATTACAAATACAAGCCTTAATGTCCTAGATCTTTTGAAATTGAACTTAATCTATTCATTCGATAATAATATATATGTATTCCAGATAAGGCATTAAAACCTGCCACGGGTAAGTAAATAAACGAATTTTGCTATAAGAAACACTGGGATATACCAGATGTAAGGGACAGCGTCCCGCAAATTGATAGGGGTTGCTCAGTCACAACAACTGTCAGCAGTATATTTTTTAGTGATCGAGGTGAACATTTTGTAGGGTAAGCCAATTTAATTTTTCACTTCGTGAAAAAAATCCTGCTGATAGTTGTTCAGTAACGTTGACTAAGCAACCCCTATCGGTTTGTCCCTTACACCTGGTAAAAAAAAGTGTTTTGTATCGTTAAAAAATAAACCCTGCCGCTCGAGTGTCAGGACGCTTTTATCTATACCCCCACATAAAACTGATTTCTACTCATACTCCTTCACAGTCCATGCAGCTAGGTTGTGGAATGCTCTCCCGCACACTATTCGCGACAGCCCATCAATCGCTGTTTTCAAAAAGAGAATCAAAGAACATTATCTTTCTCTGCGTAATCCGTAGTATGTATTTATATATTGTATATATATGTATCTATGGTATGTATATATTTATTTATTTCAGTTATATTTATATAGAGTATTTAATATATTTATAGGTATTATAATTTATTTACTTATTGTATGATCGTAGTATAGTGTAATTAAGTAGGTATATCCTTATTTACTGTTCATGTACCTAATTTGTATTCATATTGTGCACGTCTTATCCGCTTTACGTTTTATGCTATCTCACTTCTTAGGTCTGCTGTAAGACATTTCATTTTAGAAATAAGCAGTACCTGTTGTGTCTTGATTCCTATGTAATTATTCTGTGTATGTTTCTGTGTACAATAAACTGTTAAATAAAATAAAATAAACATTAATTTACTTTCTTCTTCTTCTTTTTATAGTGATGGAAACCATATTATCTGAAGTTAATAAATGTCTATAGCATTTTATTGTTTTTTTTTTCCAGAACGCGTTAGTAAGTAGCATGAATAAACGAAATAACTATCATACATAAACATGCATAGGAATAGTAAGTAAGGCTCGTATTTGTAAAGTTATCTCAAGATTGAGAGCAATATTAAGTATAGATTTGACAAGTCATTTTGTACTGAAATTACATTGTTGATACGAACTTAAACTGGCTGTCAATCTCAAGTGTGGATTATAAATACGAGCCTCAATAAACATACCTGTGTTTTTTACAAACTATTTTGTTATATTTACAGAGACAGCCGATGTACCAAGTTAGTATTAATTCTTTAACCCTTCACTCGATTCAGCAATAGCGGCCATGTTTGCGTAATTTGATCCGCCACTTGAGACGTATTTTGTTTTCAATGGCTGTTTTTTTAACCACATGCAAGGGGGCTGTCAGTACTACGAATTTAACAAACCACAATGAATCGTAAAAACATAGGGCCGCATTTATAAGCTACCTCAAGATTGAGAGCAACATTAAGTATGGATTTGGTTACGAATCCATTTGCATTTTGCAGTCATAATATGACAGCTGATCGAAAAACTGGATAATTAAATATTGTCATAAAACCTTATAATGTACTTCTAATGAAAATAACTAGTCAAAATTTGATTACAAAAGTATACATACATACATATAATCACGCCTTTATTCCTAATGGGGTAGGCAGGGCGACCTAAAGAAAGGCCGTTCCGCCGCGTCTGACCAAGTCTTGAGGGCTATTCAAGAAAGATTTGTACCTACGTATATTGCTGTAGTGGCAGGTTGTCAGCCCGTCTACAATATACTGTCTATATACGAGGGGTGGCTGATAAGTAATCTACCTAACTATGAAAGAAAAGACTTTGATGGCTAGTTTATTTTTTATTTTTCTATATAGTCTCCTGCAAGTGAAATACACTTATAACATTTGCAAATAAGTGACATCATGCCGTTATAATAGTTATTTTTATTTTGCTCGTCAAAATGGTCAGTCACAGCCTCTTCCATTTCTTCGTCCGTCGAAAATCTGCGACCCCTCAATTTTTTCTTTAAATCTTTGAATAAGAAATAGTCACAGGGAGCCAAATCTGGACTATAAGGTGGATGATTAATTTCTGTGAAGCCGTTTTTGCTCAGGGCTGACCTCGCCGTTAAGGCTGTGTGTACAGGAGCATTGTCTTGTAAAATCAGAACACCTTTGCTGAGTTTGCCTCTCCGCTTTTCTTTGATTTGTTCACGAAGCTGGTCAAGCAAGTTTGCATAATATTCAGCATTCATTGTTGTATTTTTAGGCAAATAATCTATCATCAAAATCCCTTCGACATCCCAAAATACGGTGGCCATTAGTTTTCCAGCCGACGGCCGAACCTTGAACTTCCTTGGCGGCTTTTCTCCTTTAAATTTCCATTGCATTGACTCTTGTTTGCTTTCCGGATCCCACTGGCGAATCCAAGTTTCATCACAGGTCACAATTCGAGAGATAGTCTCTTCTTCTTTACCTTTGACCAGGTCTAGAAATGCCTGACAACATTCTACTCGCCTTTGTTTGTCAAAGGAGGTCAACATTCTAGGGACCCAACGCGCGCTCACCTTGGACATGCCCAAATGTTCGTGAATATTTCATGAACTCGTTCCTTGCTAATGCCCACATCTCTGGCTATCTCCCACTGCTTGATTCGCCGATCTGCAAGAATCAGGTTCTTCACCTTTTCAACATTATCTGCGGTAACAGCAGAATTTGGCCTTCCACTACGTGTGTCGTTTTCCAGGCTCTCACGGCCATGTTTAAATTGCTTCGACCAAAACTTTATGACGAATTCAGAAGGACTTGAATCACCAAACACCTTTAACATGCGCTCTCTGATCTGCGTAGGCGTATTTCCTTCTTTACTTAGGAATTGAATCACTGCTCGATGCTCAAATTTCATCATTTTGCAATTTTCTTTCGACATGGTGAAATCAAAGCCGCGCCAAAAAAAATAAGCGTCATAATTTTGAAAAAGGAATAAATATAGAATATGATTTTGCAATGGCCAGTTCGATTTTCAAAACTTTCTTTAACAAAGTAGTTTTTATATCAGCCGCCCCTCGTATGTCTACAATATACTAAAACCCTCAGATCCCTTAGCTGGTTTTTACAGTATGCTCGGGAGGAAATGCAGCTGGCACATTCTATGTTTAACTCTCACTCCCAGTCCAGCATGGAAGATGTAGGTATACATACTCGTATTAGTTACAACAACAAATTTCTAAACGAGCGGCTGAATTTCTTACTTTTTGCAGAGAAGATAAAAAGGAAACCATCCAAACCCAAACAAAAAGTGATAAAAGGTAATGCACATACATACATACATATAGTCACGCCTTTATCCCTAATGGGGTAGACAGAGCGTGAAGTAATGCAGAACTAGCGAATATTAAAAAATATACACATAAGACTAACTATTAGCAAATGAAACCAAAACTTGTATTGCTATGAAAATAGAGAATTATTTTTATTACAACTTATCTAAGTAAATAACAATGTAATCAGTATTGCTTATTTAACTAAAATCTCGCCTGAAAATAGAGAAATAACATTTTATGTTTATAGTTTCACCAACGTTATCTATGTGTATGATATTTACAATTTCTCTTTAAAGTCTCTTAAAACATTTTAGCGATTAAACAACCTTATGTTACCATGACAACTAAAAACGCGCGCCATGGGTGGCAAAAAACAGAACTAAAGAATTACATGCATTCTCTTTACATATAAATGAAGAATATTCCTGCATAGGTACTTAACATGAATCATTCCTCTTTTTACAGTATTGAACAAGTTTCTAAATGCTACAATACTTACCAGCAAAGTCTTCTATAGTAAGTTCACTACTTATTTAATACTATTGATAGCATATCGTTATCACTACATAGTATAAAACAAAGTCGCTTTCTCTGTCCCTATATCCCTATGTATGCATAAATCTTTGAAACTACGCAACGGATTTTGATGCTGTTTATCATAATGGATAGAGTGATTCAAGAGGAAGTTTTACATGACTAATACATGCATAATATAGTAGAGAAACACTGATCATTTCCGTGCGAAGCCGGGGCGGGTCGCTAGTATCATATAAAAAAATGGGCTACTTAGGTATGGTGGCATTTTTTGAAATTTAATGTTTTAAGAGCTGCACCTAAATTATTTCATGTGAAGGAAGTAATACGGGGTGTAAGGGACATCGTCCCGCAAACTGATAGGGGTTGCTCAGTCAACGAAACTGAACAACCTTCCACTGAATATTCTTTCATGAGATTAAAAAATATTTGGCCTTCCCATACAAAATGACCACTTCGATCAGACTATTTGTATAGAAAAGCAAAAAAAAAAAATATGAACTAAAACACCCCTATCAGTTTGCGGGACTATTCCATTAACTATATTATCATAACAATCTCTATTAGGTGCTGGTACAAATGCTACAGATGAGTCAACTGAAGGAGATACTGTTGGAAATGGATCGGATGAAGATGGAAAAGAAAAAGATGTTACGGATGAAGATGACGATGTTAAAGAGAAAGACGTTTCGGGAGAAAATAATAGTGCAAAAGACGATGCGGGCGAAGACGAAGATTCAAAAGATCAAGATGGTGAAATTGACGATGAAAAAGATGAAGACGAAGATGACAGTGACGAAGACCAAGATGATAAAGGCGACAGTGACGATGGAAAAGACCAAGATGATGATGACGATGATGATAATGGCGATGATGATGATGGCGATGATGATGATGATGATGGTGATGATGGTGATGATGGTGGTGAAGATGATGATGTGGCGACAGAAGACGTGAAAGAAAAAAGTCCTAGTACTACTACCACCGAAAAATATAAGAAAAAGAAAGGTAATTGTAATTTCTGCCTAATTAACCAAGCTAAATGTCTGGTCTTCCACATTTCCAGGCGACAAAAAAAAAACTAGCTCGTATTAAATATCGACGGAATTTGACATTGCAGAAGTAAAATAATACTGCTCTCAATCTTGAGATTGCTTCATAAATATAAGTCCTAATCTCTAAAAATATATACTTTTCAGATGTCGATAAAAAACAAAAGCGAGAAAAAGGTAATCATATTGAAAATTAAAAAGCTACGTAATTTCATAATTATACATTTTAATTAAACAATGAACTGTTGTAATTGTTTAAATAGAAACTAATTACAATTTATACTTACGATTAATGACATTTGGTGAAACTCCATATTTATAATATTGTTATTAAAAACACTTGTACTCGTACTTGTTTCGCTTAATATAATTTAATCCTACCGGTTTCGCTAACTTATAGCATCATCAGGGATTTTATACATATCATACACAACACATAAAACATTTTAAATAAACCGTTCATATTTAGCGAACGTAGTGCAACAATTAATATCTGAGTTATAGTCATAATCCCTGATGATGCTATAAGTTAGCGAAACCGGTAGGATTAAATTATATTAAGTGAAACAAGAGTACATTAGAAACTAAATTTTCAGTTTATATTTCAGAATTATTGCAGAAGAAAATATATAAACTCAGAAAGAAAAGTATGAATTAGTAATTTTATGTTATTTTGTCTCAAACTATAAAAAGTATTATTTTCTGTAACTTAAGTCTTTATTTACAGTCGATTTGCAATTGAACAAATGTAAGTTGACATAATTTTTTTTATTAGAGATTATATACATACATATAATCACGCCTTTATCCCTAATGGGGTAGGCAGAGCGTATACGACTTAAACAAAGGTCGTTGTTCCGCCACGTCTGACAGAGTTTTGAGGGTTATTTAAGATTGATTTTTAGGTATATTGCTGTAGTGACAGGTTGTCAGCCCATCGCCTAAATTGCAATATACTGAAACCCTCGGATCCCTTCGCTGATTTTTACAGCATGCCGGGGAGGAAATGCAGCTGGCACATTCTATATCATATCTCTCGCTCCCAGTCCCGCATGGAAGTAAGTAGAGATCACTGTTAAAAAATAGAATAGAAAACACTTTATTCTCCAGTTCACAGTACAAAAATAAGGCAAGTGCTTCGAAATAGTAGATGCCAAATTCACTATGGTTTTCAAAGTAAATAATAAATACCAATATAAAGTATTAACAATATTTTTTAAGGTTATACGTTGTATTTTCAGTTAAAGCCGTTCTAGACATAGGTAAAGAAAGACACGGTAAGTTATGGTATGATGTAATAATAAGATGAAATCTGACAGCTCATCACTACATAGTATAAAACAAAGTCGCTTTCTCTGTCCTTATATCCCTATGTATGCTTAGATCTTTAAAACTACGCACCGGATCATGATGCGGTTTCTTTTATTGCATAGAGTGATTCAATAGGAAGGTTTATATGTATAATACATGCATAATATCGTAGAGAAACACTGATGATTTCCGTGCGAAGCAGCTTATACAAAATGAATATTTTATTCATTTTGTATAAGCTGTCAGATATTAATCTTTGCACAAGTTAATCTCTAATCACACTTAAATTTACACTGGCCTCGATTCTAGATTTGCGGGCTAAAACTAAAATTAAAATCTATTTGTCACTTTTATACTAAAAACATTGGAAAAGGGCAGGAGATCTTTTCTCCCCGGGTTTTAATTTATAGATGGTGGTTTTATGCGTTATCTGTCAATTTTATCCGCCGTCATATGATATGGCGGAAAAAATTGTGAGAAATACTGAGGGAAACTTGCAAAAGCGCGTTAAAATGTAGCGAACAAATTTTAAAACCATGGAGTAATCACCTGTCCTTTTTCAATGTCATTATTTTAAAAGTGACAGATATATTAATATTAGTTTCAGCCGGTGGAATCTACAATCGAGCTTGTTGCATGTTTCTTTTGTTCTTTCTTTTTTCAGGTCTCAGGTTAACTTTCAGGCATAGTTACAAAGATGATTCTCACAGAATTCACAAAAGGTCACTACAAGCAGGTGAGCAACCAACTTCCTTGTTGGTTAAATAGACCATATTTTTTTCGATAATGATGGAAATTCAATCTTATAGTCCTCCTACCGATTTTCGATGATGGCGGTCAATCTTCCAGTGATCGGCCAACTGCGCAAGACTAGTTTTAGTGCCCAAGTGCCCGCTTCACACAGGTGCACTCTCTATTCCTTCAATCAATTATTCTGATGGGACAGACTGACTGACACGACCAGAGAGAAATCAGGGGCAGGACCGACTATTTACATGCCTATCCGACAGCATGGATCATCTTACTTTTCGGAAAATCAGGTGTTCTAACCAAACTAGACACAACAAAACAAAGTAATTTTCTCACGTCGGGAATCGATCCTGGGACCTCCGGATCGAGAGAGTTCTTATTTAATTTACATAAATACATATATTCTATATAAATAACTTGAACTTGAACTTATTCACGCCTTTATCCGTAATGGGGTAGGCAGAGCGTTATCGACCTAAACAAAGGTCGTTCCGCCACGTCTGACAAAGTTTGGAGGGTTATTTTGGATAGATTTGTAGGTATATTGCTGTAGTGACAGGTTGTCAGCCTATCGCCTAAATTGCAATATACTGATACCCTCCGATCCCTTATTATTTAAATTAATTTGATTAAATCTATTTTATAGGTATATGTGAACGTTATCTTTATTTTTTAGCTAATAATTATAAACCGTTAGTCGGTTGTCGGGGCAAGTACATACACTCATTAATTCTGTGTGATGATGATGATAACAATCAGAGCTAATTAATGTTACAAAAAAGATAACATGTTTTTTTTTATGGCAAATGGGTTTGCTGTTGACTTTAGAATAAGGTCAGGGATGACAGTGACAGAGTCCACGACGGAACGAATTCACCTATAGTATTTCCAAATCAGTTTTAGAATAAAGTTAAACAAAGTTTCATGTCTTATAATCAAAGATTTTGTTTCTAAAATAAGTTTTAGCTATTAGATATGACAACATAAAGAAGTAGTAGTTTTAGTAATTTAACTAATTTGCCAACACGTATCATATATTTTTGTAATGTGTTATTGAATAAAATTACATGAAACTATGTTTGCCTTTATTCTAAAACTGAGTTGGAAATACTATAAACGATGTCTGTTATGTCACTGGCACGGACTGGAAGCAAAAAATTAAAACCCAAACTTGTGTCTTATTGAAAAAATTTAAATAAATGTTTTTCTTGTCCCTTAAAAATACACAGGCGTCACTTGTTGCGCTCAACACGCTGTCTATGCTTTTTGCATTGCCTACAACACGCATGCGTTATCTTAGGCAGAGGGAGGCGCGCGTAGTGCGTAAGGTGCAAAAGCATTGATAACGTGTTGAGCGCAACCTTGCGCGCAGTGAGTGACGCTTGTGTGTTCCTGCACTTAGATGGCAACATTATTTGCAGTGGGATCCATGCACCGGTTCAACCACGTCGGTCACATGCCTTGTATGGTCTGTGTATGTCTCGATAACGCTAATATGATGTGTGCCACCAAGACCATTAAAGACTGCTTGAACTATAATAGAGGTTTGTAAAGAGTATAATTATATCGCGTGTAAGGGACAGCCGCCCGCAAGCTGATAGGGGTTGCTCAGTCAACGATACTGATCAACATTCACCCGGAAATTCTTTCTGGAGAAGAAAGTTAAATCACTTTTCTTAAACATGCGTCAAAATATTGTCTTTATTTTTGAATAAAGAATACGCGATGTATCATATTTACGTAGACTGAAAAATCAAAATCACTTCCCGGCGCGTTTTTTGAATTTGGAACGAAGAGCGCGCCTGCAATGTTGTGTGAAACGGCGTGCTGTTTGAATTTAGAACTCTTTCATCTATCGTACACATTGCGTTCTCGTGGCTGTATAGCCACAGATGCGTTTACCTTTCGGACCAAACTGTAAAATAAAAAAATAAATTGGCGGTAAAGCGGAGTTCGTTGTTAATTATTTTGTGAATAAACATAAATTAAAATGAGTTCCGATGATTCTGAAAGTGAAAATGGAATGGACATTGACTGCACTCCACCAGATTTAAGATCAGAAGCTAAATTAGCGATGGAAAACCTGCTTCCAGCGAAATCAAAAGAAAAATATGTAAATTTATTATGTAAAAGGCCCTTTTTTATTTCCTTGCATTTTTTTTAAGAAAAGCACTATATATGCCTCGGCCGAAATGGCAATTGCCTGTCTCGTATCATTGAAGTCCTCGCCTGCGGCTCGGCCTTCAAACTTATACTCGACCTGCAATTGCCTATTTCGCTGCCTTTGCAATAATGTACTATTAGGTACCATACAGACTGACCGAATTATGACTTTTAAATTTTTCTGAATGTATTTCCTAGTGATAGTAGTTCAGTTTCGTTGACTGAGTAACTCCTATCAGTTTGCTGGACGCTGTCCCTTACGCCCCGTATATGTTTTATTTAAACTTGCTTTCTGTCAGTGGTTTCGTACGCTACTAAATAAGCTTTGAACTGAAACATGCTCTATTATCGTCTGCTTCGTCACTTTCACAGAGAAAATACAATAGAAAAGAAAATATTATTGTATTTTCTATGAAGTATTTTTTTTTTAAAGAATGATGTTTTTTACTGCGAAATATACGTCACCTATGTTTTTCTTAGATGCACTTGGACCCCTTAAACCAAAGCGAGAAAAAGTAGACAAAAAGAGTAAGTCGTATTAATTAAATACCTAATTAAATATAACTGCTAATAATCTTCCATGCTGGACTGGGAGCGAAAGAAAAACATAGAATGTGCCAGCTGCATTTCCTCCCAGGCATGCTGTAAAAACCAGCTAAGGGATCCGAGGGTTTCAGTATATTGCAATTTAGGCGATGGGCTGACAACCTGTCACTATAGCAATATACGTACAAATCTATCTTAAATAACCCTCAAAATGTTGTCAGACGTGGCGAAACGACCTTCGTATATGTCGTTCACGCTCTGCCTACCCCATTAGGGATAAAGGCGTGATGATATGTATGTATGTATGTAAATATAACTGTACCAAATCACATCACATTGAATTTCATAAAATAACAAAATTAATCGTTACGTCGGCGCGTAAATATAAACAGAACTTGGAACTGACATCTAGTTTGAGTTCGTATCAGAAACGTCATTTCAGTACAATGTGGCCTGTCAAATCCATACTTAATATTACTGTCAATTCTGAGATTGCTTTGTGAATACGAGCCCTAATGTCTTATTATACAGTACTCCAATGTCAAAATCAAATATATCAATTTAAAAAACTAACTATTAACCCTTCAACTGCTCGCCAAAATGGCGGCTCAATCCGTTAGATGATCGGTAACTTTTGAAATCCGACACCACTTGAGTCTATATTATGACTACTTATCAAACGTTCACCTGCCCGATGATAGCCCGAGAGCCCGATGGTGTAGTGAATAGGGCCGCTGCCTCCTGAGCGGTCGTGGTTCGAATCCCACCACATACCAATGTGTTTTTCGGTTTTCGAATTTCATATGTACGTTTATTCGGTGCTTTTTCCATGCTTCGGAAGGCGCGTTAAGCCGTTGGTCCCGGTTAATATCGTTTAATACCGTAGATATTAGTCGTTAAGCCATATCAGAGGCCAGTGCTAAGCATTGGCGGCTTTGAAAACTCTGACCTAATCTAGGATTGGGTCTGGTTTCCCTTCTAGGTTGCGGAGGTCAGATGGCAGTCGCTCTGTGTAAAAACCAGTACCCTCGTTCAATCCCCTAGATTAGGAAGCCGACCCCGTAAGATACGGGATAAGGCTAGGGAGATGATGATGATCTAACGTTCACCTGCATTTCGCGATCATATTATGACCGTTGATCACAAAAATGGTTAAGTTATTACTTTTTGTTAGTTCTAGGCGTACAAGAAGACGCAGAACATTTTCTTCGTCAATTAGACATAATATCAGAAGTCGCTAAAGTGGCCACCAAAGGTCAACGTAAAAGATTAAGGAAACTGAGACTGAAACCACGTAAGTAATACAAACATACATACATATAGTCACGCCTTTATTCCTAATGGGGTAGGCAGAGCGTAAACGACCTAAACAAAGGTCGTTACGCCACGACTAACAAAGTTTTGAGGGTTATTTAAGATACCAGGCCACTCAGAAAGTATTGCGATAAATAGTTTTTATATATGGCAGACTGGCCGGTTAGAATCTTTTTTGAAAATATGATTACTTGTAGGTAAAAATATGTGTGTTCCATTTTCAAAATTTCCCTCCACATTTTTTGCGAGCCAATTCAAAGTATCGTGTCTTACTGAAAAATGGATCTGCGCCGGGAACATTTTAGAGCTATGATTTTTTACGATTTCAAGTGTCGCCTGAAACCGGATGAATCGTTCGATAGACTTTAAATGGCATTTATGGATGAAAGCCCCTCCAAGGCAACCGTGTATCGTTGGTATAACGAATTTAGGCGCGGTCGACCAACCTTGGGGGATGAAGAAAGAAGCGGTCGCCCTTTGACGGCTATTACGGAAGAAAACGTGCTAGCAGTGAAAAATTTAATCCATGATAATAGGCGAATTACATATCAGGAGATTCAGCACATATTAAAGATTGGATCGGGAAGCGTTCACGAGATTCTACACGGGCATCTTCGCGTGAGGAGGATAGTATCGCGCTGGGTGCCGCACTACCTCACCGACGCTCAGAAGCAGGCCCGGGTGGAATTGTGCCGTGATATGCTGAACAAATTTGAAGCAGGCTCGTCTCGGCGTGTTTACGACATCGTAACAGGTGATGAGTCCTGGATTTATCAATACGATCCAGAAACCAAGCGCCAGTCGACAGTTTGGGTGTTTCAAAATGAACCAACGCCTACCAAAGTGAAGCGATCTCGAAGCGGGGGGAAGATTTTGATCGCCAGCTTTTTCCCTTACGAGATCAAAGAAGCATTAACGCCGAATGGTATACTACCAAATGTTTACCAGAAGTTTTTTTTGTTGTGAGCAACAAGCGACCAAACACAGGGCTCCGCGGACTACTGCTCCACCACGACAATGCGCCTGCACACACCGCGCTCAAAACGAGGGACTTCCTGGACAGCACACCAGTCAAACTCCTGGGTCACCCTTCTTACAGCCCTGATCTAGCACCGTGTGATTTCTTTTTATTTCCAAAAATAAAAAAATCAGCTCAAGGGGATACAATTTTCGTCGCCGGAAGATGCGCTGGCTGCGTTCGAGCAGGCTGTAAACGAGGTGTCTACGACGGACTGGAAAAAGTGTTTTGAAAACTGGTTCAGACGCATGAATCTTTGTATAGAGGGTGGTGAAGAGTACTTTGAAAAGATTTAATAAAAATATATGTACCTGTAGAACAATTTTTTTTAGTGTCGCAAATCGTTCTGAGTGTCCCACGTATGTTTGTGGGTAAAGTAATACTGACCAGTGTTATTATTCCACTAGCGTAGAGTAACTTCGCAAAATTTTACTTTCTAATAACGTCTCTTACGCAAAAAGTCACTTGGTCGCAAAATGAGACTTTCTCGTAATGTCCCAATCCCAAAATGTCCCTTTCGCATATTGTCATTTTTCGAAAAATTACCCTTCGCAAAATGTCCCATAAGAAAAATGTCCCTTTCACATATTGTCCCTTTTCGCAAAATGCCCCTTTCGCAAATGGTCCTTTGAAAACTCTTTTCAATAGCAGCCCACTATTGGAACTAAATCTATCAAGGGTCATTTTGCGAAAGGGAAATTTTGCGAAAAGGGACATTATGCGAAACGTACATTCTGCGAAGTAACACAGGGCAGTGTTTAAATAGGATAAAGTGTGTCTCTATGTAATTCTTCTAAGCGAGTGGATTCTCGAGTCGAACAACCCGATGAACCGGGTTATCGGGTTGTTCGACTCGAGAATCTGATACCAGGGTATCAGAGTTTTTAAACCGCCTAGTAGCTATTAGGCCTCTGACATGGTTTGAGGTATGTAATGAAGAGGATCATCAGATCTGTGTTAAATATTCGTAATATCCCTCATTAATAAAATATTTTTAAATTCCATGCTGGCCTCGGAGCGAGAGAAAAACATAGAATGTGCTAGCTGCTTTTCCTCCCGGGCATGCTGTAAAAACCAGCTAAGGGATCCGAGGGTGTCTGTATATTGCAATTTAGGCGATAGGCTGACAACCTGTCACTATAGCAATATACCTACAAATCTATCTTAAAAAAACCTTCAAAACTTTGTCAGACGTGGCGGAACGACCTTTATTTAGGTCGTTTACGCTCTGCCTACCCCATTAGGGATAAAGGCGTGATTATATGTATGTATGTAATAAAATATTTAAAGAACGAATTCGCCCTGGGCAGGACTAAACTAACCTGCGACCTTTGCAATGCAGTTCCATCGCTCTATCGAGTTTGTGTTTCTTAGTTGGCAGAGCGTTGGAACGGTATTCCGAAGGTCGTAGGTTATTATATAGTTCTGCCAGAGGCAAATTTATCATTTCTATCTTTCATAATAAATGAAATTAAATAGTACTGTGATTGCAAAACTGCCTTAAAAATATGTAATTCATAAAATTCAACACAAGCTCGTCAATTATGTCGCATTTTTCTAATATTTACTTGTTTAATTGCTTTATTATAAAGGTGAAAAAAGTATTTAAAAAGTTCTTTCATGCAGGACTGGAGGATACAGGAATCCGAGGGTTTTAGTATATTGCAATTTAGGCGATGGGCTGATAACCTGTCACTACAGCAATATCTACAAATCTATCTTAAATGACCCTCAAAACTTTGTCAGACGTGGCGGAACAACCTTTGTTCAGGTTGTTTACGCATTGCCTACCCCATTAGGGATAAGGGCGTGATTATATGTATGTATATATGTGTATGTGAAAAAAGTGAAGGAATTGGCAGTAGTTCCAGGTTTTTTACAGCACCTTAAAATAACAAATTTAAGGTGCTGTTAAAACCGCGGAGTAACTTTTTTTAAAATTTACTTTTAGATTTCATCTCCTACTTATAACAAGTTTACTTGAAAGATGCAAGTTGATGAAAGTAAAATAAAATACGATGACGACTTATGATATTCTACTAATCTACAATCGAATAAAATAATTTCTTCAATTTTGTTAATTGGTTTTATTTACTCTTCTTTCTTCTTTAATTTTAAGAGCAGGGCTCTTGTCTGTAAAGTAATCGCCATTCGGATCGATTTGTGTAAGTTTCTTGACATCCTGGTACGACACGACCTCAGCTTTTTCTTTTATTTGGTCCATGTAAGTTCGTCTCGGTCTCCCTCGTCCTCTCTTTCTCTCTATCTTTAATTCCAAGATGACCATCTAAGAACCTTAAAGAAGTTATCGTGTCGCATCTGGTGACCTATCATTTTCCCTATTCTGTTTTCTATGGTCTTCAGTAGATTCCGCTTCTCTCCAACCACACTCAGTACTTCATCGTGGGACTTCATTTCTGTCCAGCTTATTTTCATCATTCTTCTCCAGCACCACATTTCAAATGATTCGAGTTTCTGTGTTTCTTTCTTTGTTAAGGTCCAAGTTTCACTACCGTAGAGTGCAATGCTCTAGATGTATGTTTTTATAAGTCGTTTTCTAGTCTACCTTGCTATCTTGGACTTGAGAAGATGTTTCTTTTGGTTGAAGGCCCGTTTTGCCATGGCTACCCTTGCGACGACGTCTGGGTTGCATCTGGAGTCATTAGTAATAGTGCTGCCAAGGTACTTGAAGTTGTTGACTTGTTTTAAGGTTGTATTATTCAATTTGATTTGTGTGCCTGAGGTTGGTGTTTTAGAAGCAACTAGGATTTTCGTTTTCGCGGCGTTGATCTTCATTCCCACTTCGTTAAAGGTGTTATCCATAATGTTAACTAGGTCTTGTAGTTCGGTTTCGCTTTCAGTTATGGCGGCTATGTCATCCGCAAACCTGATGAACTGAATTCTTACTCCGTTGAATATGACACCTCCCTTTTTTTGATCTATCGTCTTCCTGATCGCTTCTTCTATGAATATATTAAATATGAGTGGAGAGAGCGGACATCCCTGTCTTACTCCTTGATTGATTTTGGCTTTTCCCTTCTCTTCTCCAATTTCAATTATGGTCTCTTTTTTCCTGTTTATTTACTCATGTTTTCTAATTGTTTATGTAACCAAACCATTCTCAGATTCTCTAATATTTCGATCGCTTTTTATAAGGCCGTTAAATCTCTACCTTCCTGTGAGTAAAGATTTTGGACGTGATTGTAGCTTTTTTATGCTGCAGAAGTCGTAAATACTTACGAAAAGGGAATTCCTACAGTTAAAGGCATATTTTCACAAAGAAGTTTTGTTTCATTGAAACAATTTTGGGTGCAAATATAAATAAATGTGCACACCAGGGTGGCGCATACTGTTCACTGGCCAAAGAGTAAGCAACGCAGAAGAGACTGACATGAATAGTGTATACCTTTACACTGAGGGCAATTCGAAAACAACACGACTTAACAAAATCTCCATTGCCGTCACTTTTAATTATTTTCTGATAGAAATTGCCAGGTATTTTATGATTATATTAAGTTAATTCATGGTATTTGCAACGCCGAATTGCCCTCAGTGTTTTATACCTGTCCCACAATAAATTTTATCATGATCGGTAATTTTGTGGCATTTCGAGGAGTTTTTATACGAGTGTATAAAAACATCTATCTTTGTGACTTGAGTGATAATAAAATCTACCTCACATATCAAAAGTTTGTTTTTAATAGCTTTGAAATTAGTAAAGGTATGATTTAATTAAGACAAGTGCCATTATTTTACAATCAAATATTAAGCCCGTCATAGAAATAATGCACAAGGAATTGGATATGTCATAAAATTAGGAAGGTACCTAGCATGTACAACCTATTTGTCAAAGTTTCTAAGTCGAACAAATTGAAAATTTGCAGTTATGCACTCGTGTTTTCTCATCAAAGTGGGGTAGATAGGTGTGTACTCATGTTTTTGAAATGGCAGTTCTGTACGTGCACTGTTAGATTGGTATTCTTTGATGCATCAGGGTGCACGCAAGCAGCGTACTTCGCATATTTTCCGGTTTATCACGAACCCGCACAAAAACTACCAAAACGAGTGCTATGGCACTGCGGGCAAGGATTTGTGCATTGCGGTACTTAAATTAAGGCCGTATTGGAGTTCTAGTTTCAAGTTAACGTCGCATAAAGAAGGTTAAAAGTTTAATGTGACTCAGACTTTGCTTTGATCAGAATTAAAGAAAGGTGTTCTTTGTAGTTGTTTCTGTGTATGTCCATAGCGCCCTTATACAGGGAATCCTATGGCTCGTATTTATAAAGCGATCTCAAGATTGGAAGCATTAAGTATAGATTTGACAGGCCATATTGTACAGAACTTAAACTAGCTGTCAATCTCAAGTGCTGTTTACAAATACGGGCCCTAGTGGGGTATGAGTGTGATCGTGTTTTTTTAAAATATTTTTTATATTAGGAATGGGTTCGCACTTGACTCTACACAAGGTCAGGGATGACCGTGACAGAGTCGACGATGGAGCGAGCTCACCCAGAAGATGCCTGTTATGGCACTGGCAATATCACACACCGACGGAACACATTACACTCCATATTAATCTCACTTCAAAATAAATTATCTTCCCGGACGTACGAATTTGTATCACTGAAAATCGGTAGGGGTCAGTAAGCTCAGATCATATCGGGTGTAAGGGACAGCGTCCCACAAACTGATAGGGGTTGCTCTGTCAACGGAACTGAACAACTATCAGCAGGTTTTTTTTTGCAGGAAGTGAAGAAAATATATATATTTTCCATACTAATTGTCAGATCATTCAAGGTGGTCATTCAATTTTTTTTTCAATTCCTGAAAGAATTTCCTGGTGATAGTTGTTCAGTTTCGTTAACTGGGTAACACATATCAGTTTGCGGGACGCTGTCCCTTACACCTCGTATATAATAATTTTAATCTTATTATATTATTATATGGCAAATTGATGTATTGTTTTTTAGTAGAGTTTCTACAGAAATAAACGAGGATAAGAGCGGTAGGTAGATGCACTAAAAATAGATCGAACAATAGGAGACTTGCAGTAGTGGTGGTTACGCCAGAAATTCCCTTGACGCTGGCTTACTCGCAATAAATATCCGGCAAAGGCCAGCAATGGCCGGCTCTAGCCAGAACTTTTGTTCGATGCAGTGCTACTTTGTGTTCTCACTTAAAGTAACCAATACTGCATCAGGCGCAATAGTCTATTACATGAGTAATTTCAATTGCTTTTATGGCGCAGTGGCTTAAGCCTTAGGGTCCCAATTCGGAGGAAGTGGGTTCAATTTGCACGGGGAAACAAAATATTTTTTAAATCTTTTTGTTTTACAAAACCATTAAATATTTACAAAATGAACTTAAATATAATCAAATGCAGTAATAAATGGTCTCCAGTGCGCCCTGCTGTGGCACCCAGCTAATTAACTATTTTTTATTTTATAATTTGGTGAGATTTTCCTCAATTTGGTTATAATAATGCAGACTGAAGCTCGCCTTGCGTGGTATGGCCATGTTATGCGTAGGGATGAAAGTCATAAAGGCAAAAGGGTAATGAATTTGAATGTGGATGGGAGAGGACGACCAAAGAAAAGATGGATGGACTGCGTGAAAGATGATATGTCTAAAACAGGTGTGAGTGTTGAATTGACGGCTGACAGGGATGAATGCAAGAAGAAAACGTACTGCGCCGACTCCAAGTAAATGGGATAAGGGCAAGAGAATGATGATGAATGCAGACTGAAGCTGCTTGGTGTTAAACTTCCGAGAAAGCTTGTATCTAACTCACGTTCAGAGCTATATGCCCAGTTACAGAGCTAACGCATGTTTGAATATTATGATTAGCTGAGCAATCCCATTTGGTAGGGCTGGTCACATTTTGGTAGATACGGGCCACCCACCTAGGATAGAGTAGATTAAGATTCCATGCCACCTTACGATGCAACGTAGACGCATTTTTTTTAAAATCTAGCATTAAAAAATATATGTTTACTCAAATATATTTTTAAGGGATTTAGTCGTTTCCAATATGTCTGCCGACCCTTGGTAGAGGTATCACACGGAACAGAATAAGAAGATCGTGTTCGATGGAATGCCATCCGCTCGTCGGCCACTGCCCAATATCAAATATTTGTTACCCGCTACACCGTGCCAATACGTTAACAACTATATGGATACGATTTTATTTAAAATTATTTCAATAGACATAAATACATATAATCACGCCTTTATCCCTAATGGGATAGGCAGAGCCTAAACGACCTAAACAAAGGTCGTTCGATTTGTAGGTATATTGCTGTAGTGACAGGTTGTCAGTTCATCGCCTAAATTGAAATATACATAAACTTTCGAATCCCTTAGCTGATTTCTACAGCACGCCCGGGAAGAAATGCAGCTGGCACATTCTATGTTTTTCTCTCGCTCCCAGGCCAGCTTGGAAGAAATGTAAAGTTATATTTCATAAAGGTACAGAAATAAAACTTTTGAATAAAAAGCCCGTCCCGGAGTGCCCCCTGGCTTTAATGTCTCCATCACACGATAAACTTAATAATAATAACAATTCTATCACTATTAAGTAAATTACAGTATGAGGATACAAAGCATCATTATTGCAAAGCTCAAATATGAGATACAACGATAAGTTACTGGAATTATCATTATATGATCAGACTACTTCTTTAACCAAAGGTTGCCTGGCAGAAATGGCTACCCTATCTAATTAGGTCGCCTAATTGTACTCTGTGTTGTTTTGTAATGTTGGTTCCTGTACAATGTGTTGTTTATGTGCAATAAAGAATATTTGTATTGTATAGTATTGTATGTTTAGTGGTAGCATTTCCCCAAAGCTGAGTGATAATGGATGATGTATAACTTTTATATCAGTAAATATATAAACTTTATAATTTTCTGTGATTTGATCACAGATGTGTTTTCTATAATTTCTTCAAATTAAGGACTTAGGCCCGTATTTATAATCCGCATTTGAGATTGACAGCCAGTTTGAGTTCGTATCAGAAATGTCATTTCAGTACAAAATGGCTTGTCAAATGCATACTTAATATTGCTCTTAATCTCGAGATAGCTTTACAAATACGAGCCTTAAAGAATTAACAACTAAATTGTTCTACTATCATCTCCATCATCTCCCTAGCCTTATCCCGTATCACACGGGGTCGGCTACCTAATCTAGGGGATTGAACGAGGTTACTGGTTTTTACACAGAGCGACTGCCATCTGACCTGCGAAACCCAGAAGGGAAACCAGACCCAATCCTAGATTAGGTAATAGTTTTCAAGCCGCCAATGCTTAGCACTGGCCTCTGATATGGCTTAACGACTAATATCTACGATATTAAACGATATTAACCGGGACCAACGGCTAAACGTGCATTCCGAAGCACGGAAAAAGCGCCTAATAAGCGTACATACTAAATTCGAAAACCGAAAAACACATTGGTACGTGGTGATATTCGAACCACGACCTCCCCGCACAGGAGGCAGCGGCCCTATTCACTACACCATCGGACTCATTAAATTGTTCTACTATGTGTTGGGATTAAAATGTGTAGTGCACATCCACCCAACACTTTCGTCGACTGCAGTGCTAGCAAAACGTAAAACGGGTCCAGAATGTTTCACGGGTCGGCTCCCAATTTTTACTTATTTACCATTTACCCCTTCCCAGGCATTTGCACAGTAATTTACTAGAACAAAACAGGCCGTGACGTAGCGCAGTACAGTACGGCAAGGATTTATATGAACGTGGCAAGGAAACGAAGAAAGACCAGTGCTTTGAAAGTATATTACTGGAAGTGTGCACCTGCGCAGCATATTATATTATTTATTGCTTTAAAAATTAAATATACAGTTCACTTAAAAAGTAAGACAACAGGCGAGCTTAACTCTATAAGAGATCTCTTGCAGCCAACCTAATGGGGATAAAAGATGGGAAATTCACGGGATCAGATACTGTTAGTATAATTTACATACATACATATAATCACGCCTTTATCCCCAATGGGGTAGGCAGAGCGTAAACGACCTAACCTATAATTTAATTACAATTTATGGGAAATAGTAATACCAATACACATATTAACATACTATAAAAAACTAACACATATAAATATATTTAAATGATATATAAATGATAAGATAAAATATAATAAGCATAATGCATAAAGCTGTGCTAGACCTTTTTATCGCCTTAGGTTAAGTTTTAAGTATGTTTAATTTTAAAATTTATGTTCATGGTGACAAATTAAGATTTTTCTATTCTATTCTATAAAATAAACTAACGTCTACGCCATGCTGGTCTGGGGTAGGAAGAAAACATAGAATGTGCCAGTTGCCTCTCCTCCCGGACTTATAAAATCCAGCTAAGAGATTCGAGGGTTTCAGTATATTGTAAATTAGGTTATGGGCTGCCAACCTGTCACTACACCAATATACAGGTCTATCTGAAATAACCACCAAAACTAAAACTACATAAAAACACGCCTACGCCGGGTTCAATAATGTCTTGTCAGACATTATTGACCCCATTAGGGATATAGGCGTGTTTTTATGTATGTATAACGTATATATATACTTACATGCCGCCGCCATAGAGGAATTAGAGGAAATGCCGGTTTTGACAGTTCTCCTTACAAGGATAACTGTCTAAAACGGCGTCTCCTCAGCTGCTTACCCCATTAGGGATATAGGCGTGTGTCTATGTATGTATGTATGCCGCCGCCATAGAGGAATTAAATGCCGTATTTGTCAGTTTCTCCACAGAGTAACTAATAATACTAACGTACGTTTCTCCTTGATACTAGCGCCCCGTCCACATTCACTTAAAGCCTTGTCGACTAGATTCATGCGCCTACTCCAGTCGCTTCAAAAATTCATCCTGTACAGGTGAAAACTCCAATTCCTCTTCCTTGACGGTTTCTGGTGAATTTTTTACAGGTAGGTTGTGTCTTGGATGCAACAGTTGGGTTGATGATTCGTACATACGTATAATCACGCCTTTATACCTAATGGGGTAGGCAGAGCATAGACGACCTAAGCCAAATTTGTTCCGCCACGTCTGACAAAGTTTTGAGGGTTATTTGAGGTAGATTTGTAGATTGCTGTAGTGACAGGTTGTTGTCAGCCTATCCCCTAAATTACAATATATGGATTCCCTCGGATCCCTTAGCTGGTTTTTACAGCATGCCCGGGTGGAAATGTAGCTGGCACATTCTATGTTTTTCTCTCGCTCCCAGCCCAGCATGGAAGAACACACGTGCATCACCTTACGAGGTGGCTAGGAACTCTAAGTCGGCGCATACCTCTGCCAATACGTGCGCGTAGCGCGTAAGGTTACGCATGTGTGTTGTAGGCAATGCAAAAAAGTATTGACAGGTTTTTGAGCGCAAACTTGAGCGCAGTATATGAAGCCTGTGTGTTGCTGCACTAAAAGCAAAGCTAATAGGCCCAAAGGGTAGCTGAATTTGATTGATTTGCGACTAACGAACGCTACTAACGATATGGCAAAGAAAATACTAAATCTAGATGCACTAGGTGTAAATCAAAAGCTTTTTACGTAGATGAACTAAAAACCTATTCCATATTCTTTTAGAGTAGGTGCGTCAAAGATGGGTACTTTGTGTTTCACATGTGATGTTTTTTTTGTCAAGTTGGTACTACTCTTCAGTAAAAATTCCCTGTATGTACACAGGACTGGTGCATTTTACATCAACTGCTGAAATGGCGTACTTCAAGCTTAAAATTAAGCTTTCAGGGTTTCTCTTCTTATTTCGTTACAGTAGCTTTTTATGCTCTGAAAGTATGTGATGTGAGTGAAATTAGAAATTTATTTTAACAAATTCTATCTAACAGTCAAATTCAAGAAAACATGTTAAACATACGTTGGTAGTTCAAAAATATTCTAACAGGTGTGACTCAACATTGTTGGTCTGCAGAATAATCTTATACCGACCTATAATAAATATGCCCAGTAAGTGCAGCAACACACAGGCGTCAATGTTTTTTTGCATTGCCTACAATACACATGCGTCACCTTATGCTCTACGCGCGCTTACTGGCAGAGGGGTGCGCTGACGTAGAGTTCATCGCTACGCGTAGAGCGTAAGCAAACTACAACTACGTGTTGTAGGCAATGCAAAAATGATTAACAGCGTGTTAAGCTCAATCTTGCGGGCAACAAGAGACGCCTGTGTGTTGCTGCCCTTAAATATCGGTTCCCTGATCAAACTAACCGATCAGGTCAGTTACGCGAGTAGTTTTCCGATTGTATTCAACTAACTGACTTCATCATTAAACTCAATCTTAATGTTGAGTACATTCATAGCCGCGAACCACTCTAAATTCGGAAAAAAATACCTTTCATACAGTTAAGAGTTTCGAAACGTACCGCTATGCAACACGTCTGCAACATTAATAAATAAAAATTGCACAGTGTAAATAAAAGCGGGAAACGGTGGCTTGGTTCTCTTGAAGTGGAATAAAAATGAATATTTAAATTCCTGCCCGGTGCACTATGTAGAGCACTGAAACACTGGCCGTTTTTAAAGTTTTATTTTTCTTTAGCGAACCAAGAACATTACATTTTAAAATTGGAAGCTCCAATGTGAGAGCATGTCGGTAATAAAAGCTTTTATCTTTAAAAAGTAATTCGATAAAAAGGTTTTACTTTCATTTTGCTCCAACTCACAAATATTTTATAGTCAATTCAAGAGGAATGTCTGCAATTTAATTGGTTGCAAGTACATATTTTGGATTGATGGACTGGACAGCCTTTATCTATACAGAAACAATAATGTCTATAGATTAATCACATAGTATAAAACAAAGTAGCTTTCTATGTCCCTATATCCCTATGTATGCATAAATCTTTAAAACTATGCAACGGATTTTGATGCTGTTACTTTCCATGAATAGAGTGATTCAAGAGGAAGATTTATATGTAAAATACATGCATAATATAGTAGATAAACACTGATTAATTCCGTGCGAAACCGGGGTGGGTCGCTAATAATAGAATAAAAGAAAACCTGTCACTGCAGAAATGTACCTACAAAATAACCCTCAAAACTTTGTCAGACGTGGTGGAACGACCTTTATTTACGGCGTTTACGCACTGTCTACCCCATTACCATTAGAGATAAAGGCGTGATTATATGAATGTATAAAAGAAAAAGAATCTATCTTAAATAACCCTTAAAACTTTGTCAGAAGTGGCGGAACGATCTTTGTTTAGGTCCTTTACGCTCTGCCTACCCCATTACCATTACGGATACATACATACATAAAATCACGCCTTTATCCCTTACGGGGTAGGCAGAGCGTTAAACGCCTCATAAAAGGCGCTTTCGCCACATCTGACAAAAATTGAGGGCAATTTTAGTTTGAAAAGTGTACTGCTATAGTGATAGGTTGTCAGTCCATCGCCTAAATTACAATACACTGTAACCCTCGAATCCCTTTTGCTGACTTCTACAGCATGCCCGGGAGGAAGGGCAGCTGGAACATGCTATGTTTTTCTATCTCTCCCAGTCCAGTATGGAAGTAAACATTACAGCATTACGGATAAAGGCGTGATTATAAGTATGTATGTATAAAAGAAAAAGCATAAAATAAGAAGCAGGTAAGCCATTTTTTATTCTAATCCTGCCACAGTAAAATTAATTAAACTTGTTCTACCTGTAATCTTGGGCTCGTATTTATAAAGCGATATCAGGACTGAGCGCAATATTAAGTATGGATTCGACAGGCCGTTTTGTACTGCCATGCTGGGCTGGAAGCGAGAGAAAAACATAGAATGTGCCAGCTGCATTTTCTCCCGGGAAAGCTGTAGAAACCAACTAAGGGATCCGAGGGTTTCTGTATATTGCAAGTTAGACGATGGGCTGACAACCTGTCACTACAGCAATATACCTACAAATCAAACTTAAATAACCCTCAAAACTTTGTCAGACGTGGCGAACGACCTTTGTTTAGGTCGTTTATGCTCTGCCTAGCCCATTATTGATAAAGGCGTGATTATATGTACTTATGTTTGTATGTTTTGTACTGAAATTACATTTCTGATACAAACTCAAACCCGCTGTCATTCTTGAGAGTTGATTATAATTACGGGCCTTAGAGAATCATGATCTATACACCGAAGTAGTTGAGCCGAGGCTTAAGTCTCCGGTGCATTCTGCAGTTGCATTAATAAGGATTTCAGAATTAATATTCCTCGCTGCACCAATCCTCTTGGGATCTGCTTTGAGATCTGATGTCCAAGGATTTACGATGAACTCGTCTTGAGATGTCCAAGTATTTAAGATGATCTTGAGACAGTAGCATGCCTCAACTAGCGAAGTTAGAGATACCCATGAGATAGTAGATAGATAGATTCCTATCAAAAGAGGTTGCATCGTAGGTATTTTTCAGATAACATGAGTCTCCTTACAGCTGGTAGGAAATATAAATAAATCCCATGTGCCAAATAAGATTCCTTTACTGCTAAAACATGTAGGTATAATACCCGTTTGATGGTGTCAGTTTCTTCCATGCTGGCCTGGGAGCGAAAGAAAAACAAACAATGTGCCAACTGCATTTCCTCGCGGGCATTCTGTAAAAATCAGCTAAGGGATCCGAGGGTTTCAGTATATTGCAATTTAGGCGATGGGCTGACAACCTGTCACTACAGCAATGAACCTACAAATATATCTTAAATAACCCTCTGAACTTTGTCAGACGTGGCGGAACGACCTTTGTTTGGGTCGTTTGAGCTCTGCCTACCCCATTAGGGATGGAGGTGTGACTATATGTATGTATGTATGAAAGTGTCAGGATGCTTATGCTATATGAAAAAGGTTATCATCATCTCCTTAGCCTTATCCCGTATCTCAGCCCACCTCTTAAGTGAAAGAAGAAGAGAACGAGGGTACTGGTTTTTACACAGAGCGACTGCCATCTGACCTCCGCAACCCAGAAGGGAAACCAGACCCAATCCTAGATTAGGTCAGAGTTTTCAAGCCGCCAATGCTTAGCACTGGCCTCTGATATGGCTTAACGACTAATATCTACGGTATTAAACGATATTAACCAGGACCAACGGCTTAACGTGCCTGCCAAAGCACGAATAAACGTACATATGAAAATTCGAAAATCGAAAAACACATTGGTACGTGGAGGGATTCGAACCACGACCCCGCTCAAGAGGCAGCGGCCATGTCCACTACACCATTGGGCTCTTTGGCTATGTTATTTTATATTTAGTTGCAAAATATATACATGACAATCGGTGTTGTTAAACCCGATAGGGTTTGTCAACGACACAACATTCCGCTTCGATATGTACATACATACATACATACATACATACATAGAATCACGCCTTTATCCCTTACGGGGTAGGCAGAGCGTCAAACGCATCGTAAAAGGCGCTTTCGCCACGTCTGACAAAAATTGAAAGCAATTTAAGATTGTAATGTGTATTGCTATAGTGACAGGTTGTCAGCCCATCGCCTAAATTACAATACACTGCAACCCTCGAGTCCCTTTTGCTGACTTCTACAGCATGCCCGGGAGGAAGGGCAGCTGGAACATTCTATGTTTTTCTATCTCTCCCAGTCCAGCATGGAAGTTTCGATATGTACAGTAAAGAAATTAAATTATATTAACAAACCTAAACAATTCAAGTTGAGTACTTATACATTAGTTTAAACTCTTAATCACATAAATGTGAAAAAGGTAAAAGGGTATAATTCCATTGAAGGTCATGGCATTGCTCAGTAATAAACTTTAATAAAAAAACTGGTGATACAGCTTAATTCAGTACTCTCACCAGTTTATAGACCCTATAATAAAATTAAAATTACGACATAGAAAGGCTAATAGGCGTTTGAAAATATTAGTTGCACAATTGTAACTTGTTATTATTAAAACTACGTAAGTATTTCGTATTATGTTCTTCTATGCTGGACTTGGAGAGATAGAAAAACATAGAATGTTCCAGCTGCCCTTCCTCCCGGGCATGCTGTTGAAGTCAGCAAAAGGGACTCGAGGGTTACAGTGTATTGTAATTTAGGCGATGGGCTGACAACCTGTCACTATAGCAATACACATTACAATCTAAAATTGCCCTCAATTTTTGTCAGATGTGGCGAAAGCGCCTTTTACGAGGAGTTTGACGCTCTGCCTACCCCGTACGGGATAAAGGCGTGATTTTATGTATGTATGTATGTAAGTATTTCGAGGGATTTCTTACTAAATTTTTCTAAATTCGAGGTATCGATCCCTTTACAGAAGGTGTGAAAAAAAAAATAAGTACATTGAAATACTTAAATGTAAATAAATGTATTTATAAAAGAAAACAAAGGTTGATAATTTTAATTTTACTGCATTGTTATTTTATCTTTGTATTTAACCAAATGTTTTGAAATGACGTTGATGCTTACAATTTATTTACGTAACATAAATATTATCATTGTTCAATCTAAATCCCCGTACGTCAAATTTTAGTAGTAATTCGTCATTGGACAGAGCTGTACGTATTAGTATTATTGTAAAAGGGTAAATAAATACAAAGTAAATTATAATGTAAACATAATCTAGAATTCAATTTTCGTGTCCTCTAATAATATTCCCGGTTTTTTACATTTCCTTGCTAAATTCTATTTTATAGAATACTTTCATGCTGGCCTGGGAGCGAGAGAAAATCATAGAATGGGCCAGCTGCATATCCTCCCGGGCATGCTGTAAAAATCAGCTAAGGGATCCGAGGGTTTCAGTATATTGTAATTTAGGCGATGGGCTGACAACCTGTCACTACAGCAATATACCTACAATTCTATCTTAAAATAACCCTCAAAACGTTGTCAGACGTGGCGGAACGACCTTTGTTTAGGTTGTTTACGCTATGCCTACCTCATTAGGGATAAAGGCGTGATTATATGTATGTATTCTAATTGATATCAGAGATCAAAGAGTCAACTAACGGGCTAATGGTACCGATTCCTTAACTACACAACTCTGTCTTAAATAAATTTTGACAAAAAAAAATTGCCGTCCCTTTCTGTTCTCTCATGATAGAAAATGACAGGTAACGATTTTAGTCACGATTTAGTGATTTTGTTTTCAGTATAAATCTGATCAAATTATCCCAAGTAAAATAGAGCAAGTTTTATACCTCAAAACCCGATTCATTAAAGCAAATGTTATAAACTGCAGTTTTAAATTTCTCTACAATTTTTCCTTTTTAAATACTCTCATCCGTTTTGCATGCAAGTAATCCTGCAAACCCGTAAAAAATCTGCTGCCATTGGAAACTTTAAGTTAAATACGTTCAACATTAATCTGTAGTCAGCTAGTCAGCTTAAAGCCGATTAGGTGTTTCACCACAGGGCGGAAAATATATAAAAAGCTGAGTGCTCTCCGTTTAAGTGGATTTGGCAACCAGAGGACTATCTCTCTCACTGAATCATGGCGGGTTGAGGAGATAGTGTTGGGGCATAGAATATCAATACCCAAAATATAATGTATATTGAACCTCCCATACAAAAGATATCAACTGCTCGACTCATTTTATTTGGAATAATTTTTTTTTCTATTTTCAGCAAATATTTTTTCTTTTGTCTAAACAACCCTTTTCTATATTTTTTGTGGATGAAAATTATCGTTACTTCGTGTTGAGCTCAAATTTATTGGTATTTGTTTTTTTTTTGTATGGATGTGCTTAAAGCCGATTAGGTGTTTTACCACAAGGCGGAAAAAAGAAAAAAAGCCGACTGCTCTCCGTTTAAGTGGATTTGGCAACCAGAGGACTATCTCTCTCACTGAATCATGGCGGGTTGAGATAGTGTTGGGCTGCAACTTAACTGGCTTTTGTGTTTTTTGTATGGAGATGCTTTTCTGTGGTTGCCGCCATCTTGTAAATTAAAAATATACTTTTTTTTTTTTTTTTTTTTTTTTAATATTGGAGTCGTTGGCTAGAATAACCCGAAGGAATACCTATATAGGCAGCGAAGAAAAAGAAACGGATCAACGTAGCGAATTCTGTCAAAAGTATTTTTATTTTTCGTTTTTCAACCTAAATTATATTTCGTTGGGAAAGTTATTTATGCCATTTTGTACGCACCTTATTTAAAGTTTTGAGCTCATTAGTACGTAGAAATTCACCCTTAAGTTCACCCATATCATATAACTAGCAAACCGCCCCGGCTTCGCACGGAAATCATCAGTGTTTCTCTACTATATTATGCATGTATTATACATATAAACCTTCCTGTTGAATCACTCTATCCATTAAAAGAAACCGCATCAACATCCGTTGCGTAGTTTTAAAGATCTAAGCATACATAGGGTTTTTTTTTTTTTTTTTTATTTGCATAAAAAGGTACATACATAAACATACACAAATATCTCGCCAAACTGAAACAGTTTGTTGGCGAGGAGAGCGCTCTCTTAACTACTAATCATGCACCTATCATTAATAATTTTTAAGTAGTACCACACACACACACTCACACACGCACGCACACACACATGCACACACCACACACACATACACGCATAAAATTTACAACTATTTTAAATATGTATTTAATATTTATCTGTTTATATCTCTAATAGTAATAATAATTTAAGTTTGTTTTTTAAGATGGTCTTAGTGACTTTGTTATCGTCTAAGAGCCATGGTGTTTCATTGTACATTCCAGGAACGAGATAACTATTTTGTCTTCTACCATAATAGTTATTAGCTGCTGGTTGCACAAGTTTTCCCTCCCTGACCCTTCTTGTGTTGTATTTGTTTGTCACCTTTTGTTTAAACTCATCACTGTAGTAATGTTCTAAAATAATTAAGTACTTAGTCTTCAGATGGATAGGTAAGATTTTAATGTGTTTAAATAGTTCGGTGTAGTCCGTGCAATTTTTCTTTGTCTTTTTGTCAACTAAGTACTTAATTAATCTAGTTTGTAAGTTTTTAACATCTTTTATATATATGGGGACAGAGAATGCGACTTTGTTTTATACTATGTAGTGATAGCAAGTAATGATGTAAGTATATTCTTATCTTATCTTATCTTATAGCCAACCCTAGTGGTCCGTAAGATGCACTTACTTGGAACCAGTTCCATCCGGTTATTAAGTAGCCAAATTATGAGTCTTGAATAGCCAACGTTTTGAGGCAGATTTATCGGCGGACTGGTTTGAATTTAGAAGCAGGAACGATTCGGTGGTTCGTTGAGTTTTACTCAGTAGTTGAATTACTTTACCGATCAAATGTTTTCAGTCGCTAGGTAAGTATTTAGTAATGGGGCATTTCCACGGGGGTGTCGGAAAAGTTACGTAATTTAAAAAAAAAACTCGATTGTGTTTTTTTTAATGTAATACGCATTATAGTTAGCAAACTATAAAATAATACCAATGTGATGAAAAAAATATTTTTTTAAAACTACAATTGAAAAACCACGTAACGTACCCGACATTTTCGTGGAATGCTCCTAATATGGTTTAAAAAGTATGTCCTTCTATCCTATAGATTTGACAAGTAGGTATCTACCAGGTGTAAGGGACAGTGTCCCGCTAACTGATAGGGGTTGCTCAGTCAACGACACCAAACAACTATCAGCAGGATCTTTTGTCAGGAAGTGAAAAAAAAAATGGTTCTACCGCACAAAATGTTCACCTCGATCAGACAATTTGTATGGAAAAGCCAATCCTGCTAGTAGTTGTTCAGTGTCGTTGACTGAGCAATCCCTATCAGTTTGCGGGACGCTGTCCCTTACACCTGGTATTATTATACTGGCGCGGGCTGCGGCTCAGCTCAGTAGGGGATGACGAATACGTCATCCCCTACTGAGCTGAGCCCGACTCTACTTGAAGCTCATTTATCTAATAATATCTTTGATCTCATATCTCATTTGTACTACCAATATATATTATCCTAATTAGAGTGTCACTTTCAATAGTTTCTGATGATGGATGATCTAATCATACCAATAATCATATCAATAATAATTTATTCACGATCATTAAAACCTCATTTTGATCAATGTAGAGTCACGAGCATAATTTAAATCTAAAAAAAAATAACTATCATTACTAATGAATATTTTTTATAAATATTGATATTAAATTATATAAAAAAAAATGGTGTATTATGAGTTTATATAGATCACTGTTACATAATTTGTTAAAGTTTAACTCCATGGTTCATTTTAATCCCTAGATTTACAGAGCTGCATTGATATGAAGTTTGACACGTATCGGACATTCAATTTTATGCTTAAAGCACGAAAGTTCCAATTCCAACACCACATGCAACATTACTGATCTTGAATGCCCACAGAAACACATTCACGGTATTGAGCGAGCAGTCTACGCCAAAGCGAGATGGTGCGACGTGTGTGACGGAAATAGTCTAACGGTCATGCGTACTGCGGACTTCGTACCAAGTGGACGCTCGTTTTAGGACCAATGCTAGCGGTCCCATGGTGTAATGGTTAGCACTTTGGACTCTGAATCCAACGATCCGAGTTCAAATCTCGGTGGGACCTGATTATTTTAGCATGTCCTCGTCGTAATTTCTTTGTTTTTATTTTAAGTTTGATATTGAAGGTAACAAAATGGAGAAAATGTATCTACATACGGATAATGTACGAATGCAGTAACAAAATAGAAAAATATGGTAAGTAAAGCACTAGCAAGCTTAGGTATTGAATAATAAAATATAATATGGTAACAAAATTACAAGTAACAAAATGGAAAAATAATATGTCTGCATATTGGAAAGTGTACGAAAACAGTAACGAAATGGAAAATTATGGTAAGTAATGTTTGGTCTTCTTTTTAAATTTAAGTGCTGGGCACTTGACGGTGGAGTAATCGCCAATTTTTTTCTGTCTTTTGCCAACGATTTTACTTCTTGATTCGACATGATAGGTAAATTAAATTATGACATTCATCTCCCTAGCCTTATCCCGTATCTTACAGGGTCGGCTACCTAATCTAGAGATTGAACGAGGGTACTGGTTTTTACACAGAGCGACTGCCATCTGACCTCCGCAACCCAGAAGGGAAACCAGACCCAATCCTAGATTAGCTCAGAGTTTTCAAGCCGCCAGTGCTTAGCAATGGCCTCTGACATGACTTAACGACTAATATCTACGGTATTAAACTATATTAACCGGAACCAACGGCTTAACGTACCTTCCGAAGCACAATTAAATTATGACATTATGGTCAACAAATCTTTACTTCAGAATTTTTTCATAACTTCTACTTATATTTACTCTTTTTGATAGATAAGATTCCACATTTTCTTTCACATTTCAGCAGTTTTTTACATACTTATCTTTATACTATCGTATCGAATTATAATGATTAAGACTCGTATTTATGAAGCGATATCAAACTTGAGAGCAATATTAAGTATGGATTTGTCAGGCCAGTTTGTACTGAAATGTCATTTCAGTTACAAACTCAAACTCGCTGTCACTCATGACAGCTGATTATAAATACGGCCCATAGTATGGGATATCCCCAACTGCATAAAGTCAAGGCCGCTCTCACGAACCGATCATTTCGGTGGGAACTCTCCGGTAGACCGTGGGAATGTTATTTATTCTACGTTTACATATATTTAAATACCCGCAAATCACAGCGAGCAAGTTCTTGCTGGTATTACATATAATAACGCCTTTATCCCTTATGGGGTAGGCACAGCGAAAACGACTTAAGCAAAGGTCGTTCCGCCGCGTCTGACAAAATTTTGAGGGTTATTTAACATAGATTGGTAGGTATATTGTTGTAGTGACAGGTTGTCAGCCCATCGCCTAAATTACAATATACAGAAACCCTCAGATCCCTCAGCTGGTTTTCACAGCATGCCCGGGAAGAAAAGCAGCAGGCACATTCTATGTTTTTCTCTCGCTCCCAGTCCAGCATGGAAAAAATTGCTGGTATTGACACTTACTATCATACAAATATGATAAAAGATTTTTTATTTATTAAATATTACTGGAATAAATTTGGCAAAGGTCACTCTCAAGCTTATCTCCGTGTTAAAATATTATTTTCTTCCATGCTGGACTGGGTGCGAGAGAAAAACATAGAATGTTTCAGCTGCACTTCTTCCCGGGTAAGCTGTAAACACCAGCTAAGGGATCTGAGGATTTCTGTATGTTGCAATTTCGCCGATGGTTTGACAACCTGTCACTACAGCAATATAAGTACAAATTGATTTTAAATAACCCTCATAACTTTGTCAGACGTTGCAGAACGACCTTAAGTCGTTTACGCTCTGCCTACCTGATTAGGGATAAAGGTGTGATCATATATGTATGTATGTATGTAAAATATTAGGCGAGTCTATTACAAAGAAAATTATATATGTATATTTACATATGTATATTTAATATATATTTATTTACATAGAAAATTATGTATGTATGTATATTTACTAAATAAAAAACCTTTTATCATATTTGTATGTTAAGAAGTGTCAATACCAGCAAGAACTTGCACGCACCCGATACTTAATTCACAATTACACACCACACCACGCTAAACATGCTTCACAAATTATACACCGCACGCTTGATACTTCCTAAGTATTTATTAACCCCTCGACTGCCGCGGCACGCGCCCGACTCCCCTTGTTATCTCGCATTCCCACAAAAAGTTCCTTCCCGTGTGAAGCTTTTGCCATGGGAATGGGAACCAAATAAGTCAACGGCTAATATTTGGACGTTGCGTAGAGTTGAAGCGAAAAAAAACTTAATTTGTTTATCTTCTTCTGTCGAGTGGGTATCGTGTCTATCGACCCGATGAACCCTGGTGTCAGAGTTTTTAAACCGCCTAGTAGCACAACTATCAGGCCTCTGACATGTTTTTTAAGTAACTACCACTATCAAAGACAGCGACCGGGACCGACGACTTAACGTGCCCTCCGAAGCACGAAATCTTTTTCTTTTTCGGACAATCAGGTGATTCAGCCTGCAGTGTCCTAACCTAACTGGGAAAATTCACAAAGTGGTAAATTCTCAAATATCAACTTGTTTTGTTTCCCCCCTAGGAATCGAACCCAGGAGCTCCGGATCGGGAGTCCATGGCACTAGCCACTAGACCACGGAGGCAGTTAATAAATTAGTTTATTAAACTAGATAACATTCTAAGAGGCCATATTTATAAAGCTGTCTCCAGATTGAGAGCAATATTAAGTATAGATTTGACATGTCATTTTGTACTGAAATAACATTTCTGATACGAACTTGAATCTGTTGTCATCTTGAGAGCTGATTATAAATACGGGCCTTAGAAACTTAAACTGAAGCTGGTATTCGTGTTAAGAAAATAAAAAATAATTGATTATAATGAGGTGAATTGAATTTAGAAAAGTGGCAGGTGAGTTTTTAAAAAAGGAAAGCCTGTTTTTTTCATTCAAAAGTTATAAAAGATGACTTTGATAATTATAATTAGTATATTTTTTCCATGCTGGACTGGGAGAGATAGAAAAACATAGAATGTTCCAGCTGCCCTTCCTCCCGGGCATGCTGTAGAAGTCAGCAAAAGGGACTCGAGGGTTACAGTGTATCGTAATTTAGGCGATGGGCTGACAACCTGTCACTATAGCAATACACTTTTCAATCTAAAATTGCCCTCAATTTTTGTCAGACGTGGCGAAACCGCCTTTTACGAGGCGTTTATCGCTCTGCCTACCCCGTAAGGGATAAAGGCGTGATTTTATGTATGTATGTATGTATGTAATTAGTATAACTTTAAAATTGTTTACGCTCTGCCTACCCCATTAGGGATAAAGGCGTTATTATATGTATGTATAACTTTATAAAAACATACATGACAAATACAGTACTGGCTTCATAATAAATACTCACACATAATATGTACATAAATTTATTTAAACCGTAAATATACTTGTAAGTTATTATAACAACTCAATCGAAATGCATATTTATTCTGAAGTAAAAAAAAAGTCGTGCGTAAATCCGTTACAGATAGGCAAAAGGGCAACGCAGTAGGTCGGTTTTTTGCCCCCACGGAATTACCGTGAGTCCGCGAGGTTGACTGACAAGGCCGATACAATTCCCACGGGACGCCGTGGTTCCTGTGGGAAGTAAACTTCCTACATGGGAACCAAAAATGGAGCGTGGTCTCAAAAACAGAAATTATTTACAAGTAATAATTTTATGGCTATTGGGGAAAAAGTAGGTATGTTTCATGACCAAAAAATAATTTGACTCATAAATACCTAATGGGGTAGGTAGAGCGTAAACGACCTAAAAAAGTTTGTTAAGCCACGTCTGGCAAAGATTTGAGTTATTTAAGATAGATTTGTAGGTATATTGTTATAGTGACATCGCTTGAATTGCAGTATTACTGAAACCCTCGGTTCCCTTAGCTAGATCTTACAGCATGCCCGGGAGGAAATGCAGCTGGCACATTTAATGTTATTCTGTCGCTCCATGCATGGAAGAAATTTGACTCCGTTTTCATAATTAAAATTGTGAAGTTCTATGTACGAACGGGTTACAAGAATTACTGTAGGAAGAAGGTCAAAGCAGGGATCCGAACTTAAACCCTTGCTTGGTATCGGCGCGTGCCGTGTAGTAAATGATGGCCTGGGAGCGAAAGAAACACAAAGAATGTGCCAGCTGCATTTCCTGCCGGGCATGCTGTACAAACAGCTAAGGGATCTGAGGGTTTCAGTATATTGTAACTTAGGCGATGAGCTAACAACCTGTTACTACAGCAATACTTATACCTACAAAACTATCTTAAAGAAACCTCAAAACTTTGTCAGACGTGGCGGAATTATCTTTGTTTAGGTCATTTATGCTCTGCCTACCCCATCAGGGATAAAGTCGTGATTTTATGTATGTATGTACGTGGGACACTCAGAAAGTTTTGCGACACTAAAAAAAATTGTTCTACAGGTACTTATATTTTTATTAAATCTTTTAAAAGTACTCTCCACCAGCCTCTATACAAAGATTCATGCGTCTGAACCAGTTTTCAAAACACTTTTTCCAGTCCGCCGTAGACACCTCGTTTACAGCCTGCTCGAACGCAGCCAGCGCATCTTCCGGTGACGAAAATTGTATCCCCTTGAGCTGTTTTTTTTTATTTTTGGAAATAAAAAGAAGTCACACGGTGCTAGATCAGGGCTGTAAGGAGGGTGACCCAGGAGTTTGACTGGTGTGCTGTCCAGGAAGTTCCTCGTTTTGAGCGCGGTGTGTGCAGGCGCATTGTCGTGGTGGAGCAGTAGTCCGCGGAGCCCTGTGTTTGGTCACTTGTTGCTCACAACAGAAAAAACTTCTGGTAAAAATTTGGTAGTATACCATTCGGCGTTAATGCTTCTTTGCTCTCGTAAGGGAATTGAGGCCAAGTGGCCAGTCAAATTAAAAAAGCTGGCGATCAAAATCTTCCCCCCGCTTCGAGATCGCTTCACTTTGGTAGGCGTTGGTTCATTTTGAAACACCCAAACTGTCGACTGGCGCTTGGTTTCTGGATCGTATTGATAAATCCAGGACTCATCACTTGTTACGATGTCGTAAACACGCCGAGACGAGCCTGCTTCAAATTTGTTCAGCATATCACGGCACCATTCCACCCGGGCCTGCTTCTGAGCGTCGGTGAGGTAGTGCGGCACCCAGCGCGATACTATCCTCCTCACGCGAAGATGCCCATGTAGAATCTCGTGAACGCTTCCCGATCCAATCTTTAATATGTGCTGAATCTCCTGATATGTAATTCGCCTATTATCTTGGATTAAATTTTTCACTGCTAGCACGTTTTCTTCCGTAATAGCCGTCAAAGGGCGACCGCTTCTTTCTTCATCCCCCAAGGTTGGTCGACCGCGCCTAAATTCGTTATACCAACGATAAACGGTTGCCTTGGAGGGGCTTTCATTTATAAATGCCATTTGAAGTCTATCGAACGATTCATCCGGTTTCAGGCGACACTTGAAATCGTAAAAAATCATAGCTCTAAAATGTTCCCGGCGCAGATCCATTTTTCAGTAAGACACGATACTTTGAATTGGCTCGCAAAAAATGTGGAGGGAAATTTTGAAAATGAACACACATATTTTTACTTACAAGTAATCATATTTTCAAAAAAGATTCTAACCGGCCAGTCTGCCATATATAAAAACTATTTATCGCAATACTTTCTGAGTGGCCTGGTATGTATGATTAATAAAAAAACTCAATTTCACTTATGAATAAAACTTAAGCCTTAATTATATTATCAGACTTTGCTACGTCGACGTTAAGAAAAAATGGAATTTAATTTGAAAGCAGTCTCTCTCAGCGCCAATTATGAAAGCACTCGAAATCAGCAATCGAATGAGAGTTAAAAATAGTCTCCAGCTAAGAAGATACGCTACCGTGCAGGAAACCCAGGTGCTACTGATAGCGGATTCCAATAAATATGACGTTTTAAAAATATTGAAGGCTAGACACTCATACGTATATATTGGGCCAATTTTTTGCATAATACATATAATATACATAAAATCACGCCCCTATCCTTCACGGGGTAGGCAGAGCGTAAAACGCCTCGTAACAGGCGCTTTCGCCACGTCTAACAAAAATTGAGGACAAATTTTAGATTGTAATGATGTGTATTGTTGTAGTGACAGGTTGTCAGCCCATCGCCCAAACTACAATACACCGCAACCCTCGAATCCCTTTTGCTGACTTCTACAGCATGCCCGGGAGGAACGGCAGCTGGAACATTCTATGTTTTTCTATCTCTCCCAGTCCAGCATGGAAGGATTTTATGCAGATGCTTTGATTTTTGTTGTAAGTACATAGTTTCAGATACAAGATAATAATGTTTAAATGAGGTGTTATATTCCTTTCCTTGCATACGTCCTTTACTTCCATGCTGGACAGGGAGCGAGAGAAAAACATAGAATGTGCCAGCTGCATTTCATCCCGGGCATGCTGTAAAAACCAGCTAAGGGATCCGAGGGTTTCTGTATAAATTGCAATTTAGGCGATAGACTGATAACCGGTCACTTCAGCAATTTACGTACAAATCTTTCTTAAATTACCCTCAAAACTTTGTCAGACGTGGCGGGACGACCTTTGTGTAGGTCGTGTACGCTCTGCCTACCTGCTCTGCCATTAGGGATAAAGGCGTGAATATATGTATGTATGCATTCGGAGCAGGCTGGTTATTGATAAATATTGATTATAAAGCTGATTCTGATGGTAACTGTCATAATAATGACACTTGGGTCAACCAAAAATTCGCAATAATATTATGCGCTAATTTCGTTTATGGGAAATCAGAATAGTCTCATCATTTTTGGAAGTTAGAAGCTTTAATAAAAAACAAAAGTATAATGTTACGCAGTGAGACAATTTATAGGCTATTAAAAAAAAAAAAAAGTTGTTTTTCTTATAATATGAAAAAAGAAAATAATAAATTCGTTTTTGGCAGGACTGACTGACTCGTAGGTTAACAAACAAAAAACAACGACTTTATTATAATCTTTTATTCATATTATATGAAATAAAACTAGCATTGTAAGAGCTAAAATACTCGTTTTTTTATTTATTTATGAATAGAAACTTATCATAACAACTAATAATGGCATCCAAATTCCTGCCCAATTCTTTAGAAATGAAGCGGAACGCACCTAATTGAATGTCGCTGACAATGGCGCTCCGCCCCTTAACACGGCGATTTAGTTAGCTCCGAAGAAAGAGAGGTACTGCCACAGTGAACCGTTCCTTTTGCATTTTTATTGGACATTTTCTTTCTCGGCAATTTGAATAAAATACTTTCAGGACAGAAGTTACTTCTTCAGTATTGCATAATGCTTAATTTCGACTCATTTCAATGCGGACTTTTTCAACCTTGTTAGGATGGGACGTTTTACGGACTTTAGGATTATTGAAATAGAATGGGCTTTTGACTAAATGGGAATATAACGTGCAGTTCAGCAAGTAAGGGATATACATACATATAATCACACCTCTATCCCTAATGGGGTAGGCAGAGCGCAATGAATTAAACAAAGGTAGTTCCGCCACGTCTGACAAAGTTTTGAGGGTTATTTAAGATAGATTTGAAGGTATATTGCTGTAGTGACAGGTTGTCAGCCCATCACCTAAACTGCAATATACCGAAACCCTCAAATCCCATAGCTGGTTTTTACAGCATGCCCGGAAGGAGATGCAGCTGCCACACTCTATGTTTTTCTCTCGCTCCCAGTCCAGCATGGAAGGAAATAAAGGTAAGAAGGGGTAAAGGAATATTCAACAAGAGGGATGCTTATTGCCTGTGAGGAATTTGACACTAAAGATATTTGCATCAGATAGTGCTCAACACTCGTCATGAATTTTCTCTGATTGCAACATCCGTTGCCATAGTAACCACAACGCGTCCTGATCAATTTTTTCACTCTGTGGGCGATTTTGATCTGTCAATGGGCTCGATTCTAGATTTCAGAGAATGGATCTCCTATCTTTTTTCAATGTTTTTAGTCTGAAAGTGACAAATAGATTTTAATTTTAGTTAGCAAATCTAAAATCGAGCCCATTGAGCGTAACACATACAATTCAAATTTCTTTTAGGTAGTCTTCTGTCGAATGAGTATCGAGTCTATCGGCCCGGTGAACCTTGGTGTCAAAGTTTTTAAACCGCCTCGCAGCACAACTATCAGGCCTTTGACATGGTTTGAGTAACGACCACTATCAAAGATAGCGACCGGGACCGACGGTTTAACGTGCCCTCCGAAACACGAAATCTTTTTCTTTTCGGACAATCAGGTGATTCAGCCTGCAATGTCCTAACCAAACTGGGGAAAAATTCACAAAGTGATAAATTCTCAAATATCAACTTTGTGTTTCCCCCTTGGGAATCGAACCCAGGACCTCCGGATCGGAAATCTATGGCACTAGCCACTAGACCACGGAGGCAGTTTTTAGGTAGTAGTATACAGCAAGCCTTTTTTGGATGACCTCGGTCCATCGTCAACCGGTGATGCTTTGTTTCTTATTTAATTCTTTCACCTCATTCCTTTTAAAAATAAAACGCCTTGGTTTGGAATTTAATCTGAGTGAAAATGTTCAACAAAATTGGCTTTTTTGAGTGATTCCTTGGCGCCTAATTTATGGACCCTTGCCTCATTCTCATATTGAAAAAGGTTTGTGCCCTTAAGGTTTAATTGTGCCTTTAGTTAGAGTGTAGGTTTAGGTAGAGTTTTAAGTGTTTAAGAGGGGTTTGATATAAAATACATACATACATATAGTCACGCCTTTATCCCTAATGGGGTAGGCAGAGCAAAAACGACCTAATAAAGGTCGTTCCGCCACGTCTGACACAGTTCTGACGGTTATTCAAGATAGAATTGTATGTATATTGCTGTAGTGACAGGTTGTCAGCCCATCGCCTAAATTACAATATACTGAAACTCTCGGATCCCTTAGCTGATTTTTACAGCATGCCCGGGAGGAAATGCAACTGGCACATTCTATGTTTTTCTCTCGCTCCCAGGCCAGCATGGAAGACATAAAATACAGAGTCAGCATTAATATTATTTTACCGTTTATCATTTCTTCAATACTCACTTTGCAAATATTCCACTTCTCTTGTGTCTGAAGAAATTAATCGTATCGAATGGAGAATAAAAATTTTAAGATCTCCATTCCAACCGACCTAACCGACTTGTTTAAATCCAGACAATAGAAAAACGGTTTTAAACGAAAAGGGGGTTAATTCCTGTTATATCCCGAGCCTAATAAAAGTGGGGTTATGGCAGTCTTCTTAGCAAAGTGCCACTCAAGAAGATGCGATGACGACTCAGTTTTATGACTGAACGAGAGACTGATGGAAGTATGGATTTGGAACGGATTGAGGATTCCAGATTGGTGGTAGATGTTCTTTTGACATTGTAGTACTGACATGATAATGTTGACATGATAATGTTGACATGATAATTATTAATATGTTGTAACTTTTGCATGCTAATTTAAGCAAAATATTTTGGACATAGAATGTGCTAGCCGCATTTCCTCCCGGGTATGCTATAGAAACCAGCTAAGGGATCCGAGGGTTTCAGTATATTGTAATTTAGGCGATGGGCTGACAACCTGATTATCTTTTATCTTTCACCTTACACCTTTCATACATATCTTTTATTTTTCGTCATTCGTCTTTTGTCTTTTATCTTTTTTTATCTTTTAAACTAAACTACATTAGTCATCTCCGAAATAAAAACAGTCCTACTCGTAATATGCGAGTAAATATGCACTGGAATTTTTGGTGACTGGAAAGATGATAAAATGATTATTTTTTGTTTTTTTCTACATAACAGATTTACATGGCGAGTGTGAATAAGGGAAACGTTGGAAGAGTAAGACCTCGACGAACGTACCGCGATCAAATCGGGGACGTCCTAGAGAAAGGTCAGGTCAGGTCCTGAACCCTAAACCGACGAGCGTTTATGAAAAGATTTATGATTGCAGGTAGATGAAGCGAAAGAAGTTTGCAAGGATCGTAGCAAGTGGAAAGATGTGATCCCTGCCTACCCTTTTAGGAAAAGGCGTGATGATTATGTATGTTTGTTTTTTTCAAAAGCTTGTATGAAACAAGCTATTTATTTTGTAAAAAAAAGTACTCTTATTTCAGTGCTTCCTAGAGTCGTTTCTTGTGTTCATCCAGTTACTGTGAGGATGTTATTTGCACAGCCATATTTCTATCCGGATCTCTTCAGTGGTCTGCAAACAAACTATAGGTATTTTATTTACTTATTACGGTTTGTTTTTCGACCCAAGACATTAAAATAGTGTGTACAAAACGCGAAAGTCTTAAACAAATTATAGTTTACCTAGATAGAGACGATTTTTAACTTACCAACTGTACATGTGTTTGGATAACCCTTATCTTACGAGTATTTTTAATTGAGCAATAGTTTTATTTTAAACGATGTTTAAATACAAAAAAAAAACATCTTTGAGGACATGGCCACTTTCGATATCACTTTTTTGATATAAAAACAAAACGCAGAACATCTCCTTTTGGACAATGTTATGGAACCAGAAAAGGAAGAAAGCTACAATACAATTTAGAGGTATTTTGATTACTTTCTTGTCTAAAACATGAAAATATAGCAACTAATAATTTCACACAAGTGGTCTTTGACGTACGCCTATTTGTTTTGGTATGGATAATAACCAGAGGTCGGAAATTCGGGTGCAAAAAAAGTAAAAACCCACTGTTGGAGCTACTAAGAGTTGCTACAACCACCTTTTTCAAGATTTTTAGGGCCCCAGTTTATTTTTCTTTATTAAATTGTTTTAGTAATGTCAATGTGTTCTTTGCGTCAATATAAGTCGAAACTGTTTGCAATTTTTTTAATATTTGTTTTAATTTGAAAGATAAAAGTAGAAATGAGTTTTCAATGTACTGAAAAATATTAAAAATATAAAAATATCGTTTGATTGTTTGATATTTTTATTGAATACCCTTTATAAATGATTTCTACAATGCTTTTATTATTATTACACAAAAATTTTAATGGGGCCCTCGGGGGCCCAAAAACGTTTTATTTCTTTAAAAAAAATTGCGGAGAAAATTAAAATTAAAATTCGTATTTGGCAAGGTTAAGACAAGATAAACGCTTTTTACTCTTGTAATTTTTTCTATACGGTTGATAGTTTCAGGATAAATTGATGTTGAAGTTAGCAGGACACAATCGTTCAAAACCAAGCAAAGTAGTGGTTTTTATGGTGAAATCGTCTAGGTTAAGAAGAGATAGGCAAGGCACTTCTCTTTCTTGTTATTTTTTATCTACGGTTGACAGTTTGACAGTGACTTTTTGTTAAAGTTGTTAGGACAATTTTTGGGCCTCTCTCTTTGAGTATGTGCGACAAGGTCAGCATATTGACTGTATCTGTCTAAGTGCGTTTAGGATGTATTGTCTTAATTTTTGGTTTGTAAAATATGGCAAGTACACAAAATCAAAAGTGTATTACATGTAACCTAGTATCAAGTATTTTCTCTGATATACTTATTGGAAACCGGCTAACCCAGGGAGGGTTTCAGTATTGTATTTTAAACGATGAGCTGACAACCTGTCACTATAGCAATATACAAATCCACCTGGAATGACCCTCAAAATTTGTCAGACGTGGCGGAACGACCTTTGTTTAGGTTGTTTAGGCTCTGCCTACCCCATTAGAGATAAAGGCGTGATTATATGTATGTATTTACTTATTTGTAAAATATAAAATAAAGACGAATCCGGTTAAATTCTTTTTACATATATATGCGAGTGCTTGACTGGTCTTATTTTAAGGATTTAGGTGCTTACAATGAACCTTAATAGTTTCACAACGAAAGAAAAAAGTATACTAATGTTTAAGCAATAAAACGCTTTGGGGCCTTCAGGCCCAAAAATTGTATCCAGGGAATTTTAACATCAATTCACTGTGAAACTGTCAACCGTAGAGAAAAAATTCTTTCTTGAAAGAGAAGTGCCTATCTCTTCTTAACCTAGCTGATTTCACCATAAAAACAACTACTTGGCTTGGTCTTGAACAATTGTGTCCTACTAAGTTCAACATCAATTTACCCTGAAACTATCAATCGTAGAGAAAAAATTACAAAAGTAAAAAGCGTTTATCTTGTCATAACCATGCCAATTACGAATTTTAATTTTAATTTACTCCGCAATTTTTTTAAAAGAAATAAATTGCTTTAGGGCCCCCGAGGGCCCCATTCAATTTTTTGTGTAAAAATAATAAAAGCATCGTAGAAATCATTTCTAAATGGTATTCAATAAAAATATCAAACAATCAAATGATATTTTCATATTTTTAATATTTTTCAGTACATTGAAAACACATTTCTACTTATATCTTTCAAATTAAAACAAATATAAAAAAAAATTGCAAACACTTTCGACTTATATTGACGCAAAGAACACATTGGCATTACTAAAACAATTTAATAAAGAAAAATAAACTGGGGCCCTAAACATCTTGAAAAAGGTGGTTGTAGCAACTCTCAGTAGCTCCAACAGTGGGTTTTTACTTTTTTTGCACCCGAATTTCCGACCTCTGATAATAACACTATAAGTGTCGAATTCCAAAAATAGAGATGATATTTTTTTTTCTGTGTGCACATTAAACCGCCAATGACTGTCCGATCTGTCTTCTTAATGACAAATGGCCAGTTCTGAACTTCCATTTCAATATATATCATGGGGTAAGCTTGACTAACATCCGTCCTTATAAAAACACCGTGGGAATTTCTGTTAAAAATTTCACACATCAAGTCTTGCTGTCTGTTGGACTTAAATGAAATAGTAATAAGGCTGAGTTTTGTGAAACAGGTTACTCAAAAGATGTACAGGGAAGTAATTATCGAACACTATCACTTCCACGCTCAGTACTTTTGGGGCAAAGCAGAACCGTGAGGAAAATATACAGGCTGATCCTATCATGAAACTGAATAGAAATTAAATGTGATAATATTTTATTTTTATTTTAGATTGACAACGTGTTACAAGTTTTAATTTTACGAATTGACATATTATTTAAAACTATTTTGACATCTCATTATCTCCCTAGAATTACTAGCCTATATGTCATGGGGTAGGCTACCTAATCTTGTTATGTTATTACACAGAGCGACTGCCATCTGACCTTCGCAACCCAGAACGAAAACAACACCCAATCCTAGGTTAGGTCAGAGTTTTCAAGCCGCCAAAGCTTAGCACTGGCCTCTGACATAGCTTAACGACTAATATCTACGGTATTAAACGATATTAACCGGGACCGACGGCTTAATGTGCCTTCCGAAGCACGGAAAAAACACCGAATAAACGTACATATGAAATTCGAAAACCGAAAAACACATTGGTACGTGGTGGGATTCGAACCACTAACTCCCCGCTCAGGAGGCAGCGGCCCTATACAATCAGGCTCATATCATACTATTCAGACATCTGTTGGAGTTAATTGCTATGATTGTATTTTTTGATTTATTGTTTTGTATAATTTATATTATTTTAACGATTATTCTCTGGCATTTTGAATACTAATGCAATGAAATTATGAAATTGATGATGTGAAATAAAATAATCTAATCTAATATATGTTACACGTTTTGATAAATACATAAAAAGAAGTAAATACCTTGTTAAACATTTGATAACATATAGTAAAAATGACATATGTATTTAATTATGTCGTAGCCAAGCCTACAATAAATATCCTTGGTCTTAGCCTAAGTTGGATCTACTATCAGGATTATTAATATATGTACTTTATCTTTAAACAGCATAGTAACTGTTTTATCATCAGTAATTGTATTATTTTTTTATTAATATCAAAATACGATTTCAGTGTAATGATTCCAATTTTAAATTATAGTTAAAATTTGATCTTTAATAATATAGAGAGCTTCAACTGGTCGAGCTCCAATTCACGTTAATAATTTAACATCACAAAAAGCATTGTTAATTAGCTACTTTTAAAATTAGTTTGAAAGTTCTGTTCATTAATTTTACTAAAGATTTGTATACCTATCTATTCATTTATTACACTTTACTTCATTGGTAGAGCCTCCTGTATATGGTAAAAGTTATCAAGTGTCTGTGGGGTCAAGGCCGCTCTCACGAAGCGCGCATTTCCGTGGGAACTCCACCACACACCGTGGGAAAGTTCTGATGTGTACAAATAGGGGGACATTCTTAGCACTTTCATAAAATATATTTACCCAGGTTTCCTGCAAGATTGAGTTATTTTCTTCTCGTGAATTTTATCTGATTGCCATTCAACTAAATACACACAAAAACATTCAATTGAAGTGAACGAATCATTTATCGAAGTTATTTAAAAATTACAAAATTATTGTCAAATAAATGTCCAATAGTTTAATAATTAGTTAGTGTGTCGTCACACTCGTTATTTTAGGTGTAATCCAAAATTTATTAAATTTAAGAGACAAAGCGAATAAAATAAAATGTATTTGTAGAGCAAGTTTCAGTATGGCCAAACACTATACCTAACCTATTGCCAGTAAAGGCGATATTTGCATGTCAAAGTGATTCTCTGGTTTGCGGTTGTGTACCTCTATCAGGGGTCAAAATATTCAATGAAGGTCGTTCTCACGGACCGTAGGTAAGCGTAGGTACCCCACCGTGGGAACTTGAAGTTTGGTGGGAATCTACCTACATAGGTATCACCACTGATTTAGGAAGTCGCTACCGTTTACTCTTCTGTGGGTATCACCCACTTCACTAAATAGTATAAAACAAAGTAGTTTCCCGCCATCTGTACGTATGTTTGTATGCTCAAATCTTTAAAACTACGCAATGGATTTTGGTAAGGTTTTTTATAGAGAGTGGTTCAAGAGAAAGGTTTATATGTATAATACGTGCATAATACAGTAGAGAAAACTGATTATAAATCCGAAAGTTTGTATTTTTGGATGGATGACATTTAATCACGATTCAAAAACTAAGTATAAGATAGTTTTTACCTAGGGTAAATAAACAAACAAAAATAAAACACTTAATTAAAAGAATTATTAAAAGTTTCGACTAAGTTTTTGTATCTGTAATTTATGACAATAAATTAATTAAACTATTAAAAGAACTTAATACTTCAGGTTCAGATACCCCACATTGCTACCCAATATTCTTAAATAAAAGAAACAAAAGAAACTATAATTCACAAATTAACAATTATTTAAACAATTCTTTAGTTATGTTATGATTGATTAAAAATATTCTCCAATTATAATTCGAGCCGGATTCATTTGATCAACTTATATTATATTTTGTCAACTCTAAAATGTTTACTTACTTTACGCCAAATTATACACTACACTTGAATAGTCCAGTAAGTTGTACTTGTCTTTAACCCCTCGGCTGCCACGGCACGCGCCCGGGCCCCTTGTGATTTAGAATTCCCACAAAATTCTCTTCCCGTGCGAACCTTTTGCCATGGGAATGGGAACCAAATTAAGTAGCATGAGTCTTCCATGCTGGACTGGGAGTAAGAGAGTCTTCCATGCTGGAGTAGGAGCAAGAGAAAAACATAGAATGTGCCAGCTGCATTTCCAAACAGCTGCATTTCAAAAACCAGCTAAGGGATCCGAGGGTTTCTGTATATTGTAATTTAGGCGATGGGTTGACAACCTGTCACTACAGCAACATACGCACAAATCTATCTTGAATAACCTTCAAAACTTTGTCAGACGTGGCGGAACGACCGTTGTTTAGGTCGTTTACGCTCTGCCCACCCCATTAGGGATCAAGGAGTGATTAAACGTATGTATGTATGAGTAGTAATGATAGGATTCTGATTCATACCTCATGGTATGTGTATTATAATTTTTATAACACACATACCATTATTGATTATGTAATAAATCGATTTCATCGGATAGTACAATTTGTTTTTTTTTTATTAATAATAACTTTTAGTAATAGCTTGGCCTAATTTATAAAAAATCTATTCAATACCTGTGCAATTTCCTTGTTTCAGCATTTTTTTACAGATTGTTTCTACACACTTCAATGCTGGTCTGGGAGCGAGAGAAAAACATAGAATGTGCCAGTTGTATTTCCTCCCGAGCATGCTGTAAGAGCCAGCTAAGAGATCCGAAGGTTTCAGTATATTGTAATTTAGGCGATGGGCTGACAACTTGCCACTACAGTAATACACCTACAAATCTATCTTAAATAACCCTCAAAACTTTGTCAGACCTTTAAATAATTTATTGAGCAAATAATTTATACAAATACAAATAATTTATTGAGCAAAATAAACTTAGGCCTATTACAATTTTCCATTGGATCCCGCACTAGGAAAATCCTGTATCGCGGGAATCCGAATAAATCAAACAAACAGATTATCAACTTCCGTTCAGGCGAACCGTACAATTACAAGATATTTTTTTTTAAAAGAAGTTAAATGATTAAAATTAAGTGACAATTTTAGGAACAAATTAACAAACTGACTAACAATATTAGGAACATGCAAAAGTAAGACATTATTTTAGTGTGAGTGTATGTGTAGTGTGAGTGTTAGTGAAATAGAGGGAGTGAGAGTGAGAGAGCGTTTTCATACATACATACATAAATCACGCCTTTATCCCTTACGGGGTAGGCAGAGCGTTTAACGCCTCGTAAAAGACGCTTTCGCCATGTATGACAAAAATTGAGGGCAATTTTAGATTGTAATATGTATTGCGTTTTCATAAATTAAAATTATCACTTAAAATTATGAATCAAAATTATAAATTAAAATTATAAATTAAAATTATAAATTAAAATTATAAATTAAAATTATAAATTAAAATTATAAATTAAAATTATAAATTAAAATTATAAATTAAAATTATAAATTAAAATTATAAATTAAAATTATAAATTAAAATTATAAATTAAAATTATAAATTAAAATTATAAATTAAAATTATAAATTAAAATTATAAATTAAAATTATAAATTAAAATTATAAATTAAAATTATAAATTAAAATTATAAATAAAAATTATAAATAAAAATTATAAATTAAAATTATAAATTAAAATTATAAATTAAAATTATAAATTAAAATTATAAATTAAAATTATAAATTAAAATTATAAATTAAAATTATAAATTAAAATTATAAATTAAAATTATAAATTAAAATTATAAATTAAAATTATAAATTAAAATTATAAATTAAAATTAAAATTAAAATTAAAATTATAAATTAAAATTATAAATTAAAATTATAAATTAAAATTACAAATTAAAATTAAAGAAAATAAAATTATAAATTAAAATTAGAAATTAAAATTAGATATTAAAATAACAAATTAGTATCTTAATTCATTTCATGACTGTATCTATTCGATTTGATGTAGCAAATTTTCTGTAGCTGTGTAACTTAACGAAAGAAGCCAGTTCCTGACCACAGTTCGTGCCATGCTTGTTTTTAACAAAATAATTTCACAGCAAACCACTACCTTGTTATAAATGCGCGGACGTAGAAAAGGTTTGTTTTGCTTGCTTTGCTTAGGCCGTTTACGCTCTGCCTACCCCATACATACATACATACATAAAATCACGCCTTTATCCCTTACGGGGTAGGCAGAGCGTCAAACGCCTCGTAATAGGCGGTTTCGCCACGTCTGACAAAAATTGAGGGCAATTTTAGATTGTAGTGTGTATTGCTACCCCATTAGGGAAAAAGGCGTGATTATATGTATTTATGTATGTTTATTTACACATTGAGAAGAATAAGATAACAAATAGCTTTGTTGTAGTTATTTATTTATCGTACGGCATTATTTGCTGCGAGGTGCAGAGGACAGTGCAGCAGCCGGTATTGTTGCACCTTTAGCACCACCCGGGGTCGGGTGGACCTTTGGCATCACCTTTAGCACCACCCAGGCTCAGGTGGACCTTTAGCATCACCCTTAGCACCACCCGGGGTCGGGTGCTAAAGGTGCAACAATACCAGCTGCTGCACTGTCCTCTGCTCCTCGCAGCAAATAATGCCGTACAATGCTCTAAAAATACATTTATTTTTATGTGTAGGGTTTTTAAATGAAATTAAATTAAAATGAAAAATACGTTTATTTGATTTTAGAACCACATTACATTATTTCTTACATCTGCCAAAATAATTTAAAGATTGTCGGCAGCAATAAATACTCCTATTTAATTAGGTTCTAAACTATAATTAGTAGGTACTTACAAAATAAGCTAAAGTAAGATAAGTTATGTTTGTAAATATTATGTAATAAGTAAACGAAGCAGACACAATTTCACACAGTACTTGTATGTTAGTCTTTGCATAGTTTTAGGCGTATATTTTCCTTTTGTTTTACAATTTTTAAATTTAGTTAGTTCCTACGGACGTAACTATTAGAAACAGTGATCGAGACGGCTTAAGAGTCCGTTTCCTTCCAGACATATAGGAGGTGGATTTAGTCTGCATTGTCCTAAAACTGAGGAAAATCTCTCAAAGTGATAAATTGACAAAAATCAACTTTGTGCATGTCCATGTCCATGGGAATCGAACCCAGGACCTCCGGATCGTGATTCCATGGCTCTGACCACTAGACCACGGAGGCAGATAAAAATTCATAATTACGGTTCTATAATTTCCATAAATCCTATTTATTTATTTCCAGGAAGAGTTGCATTTAATCTAGACCACGGAGGCAGTTAGTCAGGTAGCTCTGTCAAGTACAAGTGCTTGATCATTTATCCATTTATCATTTCCGTGACGCAGATCAAGTTTCATGCATTACAAGATATCATATCACTTCGACGAAAAATTTTGTAACGTCTTGTTATAAAGTCTTACAAAATAATCTTAGATAATATTTTTGATAATTTCTAAAATAAACCGTAAAAAGTGCCACGTCATTAGATAGATAAATAAGATTAAAAATATGGCGAGACCTCTCTTAGGGCACAGATAATATAATACTATACTAGTACAGATGCCTAATGTCATACAATAAAACTGGTCCGCCATAAGTCGGGCCGAGTGGCGGGCCGCAAGATTTTAGTACAATCTGACGCAACGGTACCACGTGACAGACCACGGCGGGAAGTGTTCGGTCGTAATATTTTGCCGTGATCACAGATGGCCCTACGTAGGTACAATGCACGTTCGAAGTACGTAATTTTCTACTAGACTACTAGATGGCGGTAAGAGAGAAGTTAACGCTGCGCCAGAGCACAGATAATAGCAGTTTTAATTTGTAATTTGTAAGAGATTGAATAATTAAACTTATCTTATGTACTGTCAGCAAAGGCTATTGCAGGGCAGGGCCGTTCGAAACGGATGAGATTGTTTCAGGAAATTATGTATGAATTTTAATGTGGTTTAGTATATTTATTGCAGTAAGTGAATCGTGCAAATAAGCGAGATTTAATTAAAGTTTATCAATAATTTCCTGAAATGATCTCTTTCGTTTGGAGCGGGCCTGACCAGATGTCTCCTCTGCTGACTACGTACACTCTACAGCCATATTAGGTGCTATCATTTATACATACATAAATACATAATATCACGCCTTTATCCCTAACGGAGTAGGCGGAGCGTAAAAAACCTAAACAAAGGTCGTTTCGCCACGTCTGACCAAGTCATTTATAAATGTAATAAACTGCTTTACACGATTGTTATTTTTACTTTTTTTCACCTGGCCTCCCTCTTCTCCTTCCACTTATCACTATTTTGAGCCTCTATTTTAATTTATCAAGATGGTTCTTATTAATAGAATAGAAATCGGCCTCAAATACACTTTTAAAGTAATAAATTGAACAGTAGTATGACAGTAAAATATTTACCTTAAAAAGTAAAAGAAAGAAAAACTAATACTAAATAAATGTTTCTAACAAAAAGGAAGTTGTATTTTCAATCAACGATCAGACTCGATCCGGACAATCACAGCGCTGAAACCCGACCAACTAACCAACGCGCCATACCGCCGCTGAACTGAGTTGCGAATAAAAGCTACCCATGAAGTTATTATGGTTCATCAATGAGTATTTTTTTTTTAATAGTAACGTAAACAACAAGTAGAATATCGACATAATTAGCAGGAACATATATATATGATTTCTTCATTAATTCGTTTAGGAGAAATAAGATCTAAAAAACATACATCATCATTAGGCCTTTTTCATCTTGACAGATGATTCAAGCAGCGCCTATGCGAGAAGAGCATCGTCGCTTGTGGCTAAAAAGACCGATCCTTGAACGACATTTTACGGAGCGGATTCGCATTTACCCATTCATACGTTGACCGGCAACGTTGCGCGCGGGCCCGCACTGAATGGCAACGACGCCACTTGCGGAGCCTACGCTGCACAGTGGGTCAGAAATTGAGATTCATAGAATAAGGAATAAACCAAGTTTCGGAATTTTGCTTACAACTTTCAGAAGACAATCTATAGGTAAACTTAATAAAATTAACGACAAGTATCTCAAAGCAACTAAAACTTAAACTTAAGTATGTTTCATTAGGTTAATTTTAATTTAATAAAAATATATTTATCACTAGGGATAGAGGCGTGATTATATGTATGTATGTATATTTATCACTATATAACATAAATATCTTAGACATTTTAGGAAAGGTGTTACCAAGCAAGGTTTAAGAATCGATATGATTTGTTTTAGACAGCTGGCAATCATGTCTTTTCATTACAGCTACAATTTACTCGAAATATGTTTTAATTAAAATATGTATTCTTTTAAAGATTCTTAAATAATTCTTCCATGCTGGTCTGGGAGCGAGAGAAAAACATAGAATGTGCCAGCTGCATTTCCTCCCGGGCATGCTGTAAAATCCAGCTAAGGGATCCGAGGGTTTCAGTATATTGTAATTTAGGCGATGGGCTGACAACCTGTCACTACAGCAATATACCTAGAATTCTATCTTGAATAACCCTCAAAACTTTGTCAGACGTGGCGGGACGACCTTTGTTTAGGTCGTTTACGCTCTGCCTTCCCCATTAGGGATAAAGGCGTGATTATATGTATGTATGTAAATAATTAATAATATAAAAATAGCTCTTATAGATAGTGAGAAAAAAAAAGTAAGTTAATCTAATATTTATATTCTTTATGTTAGTTAAATCTAGTCTACGCCGAATCGTGGCCATGTCAATGTTTTGTTCATGCATACATCACGCCTTTGTTCTTAATGGGGTAGGAAGATCGTAAACGACCTAAACAAAGGTCGTTCCGCCACGTCGGACAAAGTTTTGAGGGTTATCTAAGACAGGTTGTCAGCCTATCGCCTAAATTGTAATATACAGAAACCCTCGGATCCCTTAGCTGGTTTTTTTCAGCATGCCCGGGAGGAAATACATCTGGCACATTCTATGATTTTCTCTCGCTTACAGGCCAGCATGGAAGAAGATTGTGAATGATTTGTTGTTGGTAAATTAAACAAATATAGAAACAGTTTTCCTGCTGATCGTAAGAAAAATACATACTATCCATACTCCATACTAATATTATAAAATCCGAAAGTAGCTCCGTCTATCTGTTTGTTTGTAGTTCTTCACGCCTTAAATTCTGAACGCATTTTTATGAAATGTGGTGGCATGGTGATAGATGAAACGGACAAAGGCCATTTTTTACCGTAGGATAAGATCTTATTCCCTCGGGAAATATTTTCACACGGTATTTAGGGTATAGGGCAACACTTTATGTATCGATTGACTATGACCATGACACTATAACGCTATAGCTGATAACCAGTGATCGGAATTGGTAGAGTATATTTACCTAAACTTCTAAGAACAGAAGCGGAAAATGGAGACTTCCTTACTACGTAAACTTTTTGCGGGACATCACATAAGTAAGCAAGAAATATACTTTGCACCATGGTTTTTCATTCTATGGACAAATACAAGCTAAAAATATACTTGGTGATATTTGGCTACAGTGTTACATTGTCTAGATATTTTGAATTAAAGATTTTCTTACTTTATAGCTTTAAAAGTGCTGTGTGTAGGAAAAAAAATATTGAGGAAAAAATTACGCAAATTATGTGCTGTATAATTTCTCCATAGGTGTCAACATCGTACGAGCTACAGAAACCAAGATATTTACGAAAAATTGTTTTATTTTTACATTTGACCTTGAATAGCTTATATTCCTGGTTGGTTTTTTTAAGGCAGCATTTCGTAATAAATCTGTGAAAAGTCCTGGGTTCGATTAAGATAAACCGATGCTTTTAATAAGTTCCCCTTAGTCAAACATTGATAACAACGCCGTAAAGAGTATGATATAAAACACACAAAGTAATTTTAATTGTTAGAAGGCTTGCACTGATAGTAATATGCTTTTAAATAAGTGCTGTTTATTCACAAATAAACAACAACTTCGTAAACAAATCGATTAAATAGAACTACACAAAAGAAGCTCAATTGTCAAAAGGCTTGCACTAATTATTTTTACCTGAAAAGTGATTCCAGGTAAAAAAAAAACACTTGAAAATACGTGCTGTAAATGAATGGAATTTGTTTCCGAATTTCGAACTGTCAACTTTGCAAGATAAAATCAAATGCAAATAAAGCAAGTCATAAAATAATCGAACAATAGGAAATGGGGCTTGAATTTATGCATTTCTGTATTATACGTGACTATACGCCACATAATAGAACTAGTAGAGAAATAGTAGGCCCTTTTTGACAGGTTATCTATGGCCAAACGACCAAATCGCAATCTTTAGATCAATGTGTCTTGGTAATAAAATATTTTGTTTTATATTTGTTTCATGTTCAAACGTCACACGGTTGATCGTACGCCAGCCAACTTGAACCAAATCTCAGTTAAATATCGGCAAAATATTTAGTATGCCAGATACAATCATACCTCTTTCGAAATATGAATTTTGTTTTTTGTAGTTTTTAATGATAAAAATTAAATTTGTTTTTTGTAACTTAAGGTACAAATGAAAGAACCAATAAAAATTAAAATAAAGCCTATTTTTATTAAAGTAGACAATTATTCATGTAATGCAGTCCAAAAAACCTGATCACGTAAGGTACATCGTAAACGCGATTAATTTTACTTAAAAAATAATATATTTTATATGTCGTCAATATCTTCGTCTTCAGTGACAGAATCTGAAGATACTGACGAAATATTGCTTTCTTGCAGGGAATTGAAGTAGATGACCATTATTTTTTCTATATTTTCCGGTTTAAATCTATTCCTTTTTACACTTATAATCCACTAATAGGTGAAAAAGGACCTTTCAACATCTACAGATGTAAGAGGAGCATATTTAAAAAATACTTCGTCATCTACTTCGATTCTCTTTACAATTTTTTCACTTATTGTCCTAATAAAATCGTAGTCCGGAATTATGTTTAAAACTTTTTCAAATTTATTGTGAATTATCTGATTTGTTGACCAGCTTAAAACATAACTAACATCGTTATCGTTAAAATGGTTTTTCGTAAATATCTTGGTTTCTATAACTCCAACGATGTTGACACCTATAAAGAAATTATAGAACACAAACTACGCGATAAATTTTTCCCTTAACATTTTTTCCTTTACACAGCCGTTTTAAAGCTATAAAGTAAGAGAATCTTTAATTCAAAATATCTAGGCAATGTGACACTGTAGCCGAAAATCACCAAGTATATTTTTAGCTTGTATTTGTCCATAGAATTAAATGCCATGGTTCAAAGTATATTTCTAGCTTACTTATGTGATGTCCTGCAAGATGTCCCGAAAAAGTTTTAGTAGTAAGGAAGTCTCCATTTTCCTCTCTTCTTTTTAGAAGTTTAGGTAAATATACTCTACCTATTCCGATCACTGCTGATAACATTTCCTCCCAGCCGAATTTCCTCCCGGGCATGCTGGAAAAACCAGCTGAGCAATCCGAGGGTTTCAGTATATTGCAATTCAGGCGATGAGCTGGCAACCTGTCACTACATGAAACTGCCTAAAAATTAAAATCTATCTTCAAATAACCCTCAAAACTTTGTGAGACATGGCGGATTGACCTTTGTTTAGGTCGATTACGCTTTGCATACCCCATTAGGCGTGATAAAGTCGTGATTATATATGTGTATGAGTGACATAGCAACAGGCTAACCGTTAACGCGGAGAAATACTTTATTTCCGCGAGAAAATTCATTTAATCGCGGGTGAAAACGCGGGGCGGAAAGCAAGTGAGTTTTATAAATAAGATACAATATTCATACTTTAAATTTTGTTTTATTGTTTTTTTCATCATTCAATGTGCGAGGGTTTCTAAAGGTAAATTCATAACACATAAACGGCAACCGCTCGATGTAGGTATATTAATTTCATCTGTGGATCGATAATTGTACCAGTGACATCTATTGGTGAATGGTTGGTACTACCTGTATGTGTTTAGGGTTTGAGCGAAAGTCGAAAAACTTCATATCCTTGACACTCCTGTGTGGGTGTCGCTAGAGTAGCCGCTGCAAAGAAACTTTTAATCTAAAACTTTTTAAAAATGAACATATTGTACGATTTTTAATGCTCAGGGTAATCAGAATTATTTATTAAACAATATATTTGCTGGCTTTAGAAACAAAAAACTTGCTTTATGTGAACTTTTATTTAGAATGACCTGCCCGTCTTACCCGTAGCGCCATCTGCTGATATTTTTTAGAAGCTATTTACTGTTCTTCGGAGTGAGACCCCATGCTTAGGGTAGCAACACACATGCGTCACCTAACGCTCTACGCGCGCGTACTGGCGCGAATGCGCCGACGTAGAGTACCTCGCTACGCGGGCGTAGAGCGTAAGGTGACGCATGTGTGTTGTAGGCAATGCAAAAAGCATTGACATCGTATTAAGCGCAACCTTGCGCGCAGTAAATGACGCCTGTGTGTTGCTGCCTTTAATGCGATAGGTATTGTATATTTATATACCAGGTGTAAGGGACAGCGTCCCGCAAACTGATAGGGGTTGCTCAGTCAACGACACTGAACAACTATAACCATGTAATTCTATCAGGAAAAATAAAAAAAAAGTTTTTTCATACAAACTCTCTGATGGTGGTCATTGTGGAAAGTATTTTTTTTTCATCCACTGAAATATTTTCCTGGTGAATGTTGTTCAGTATCATTGACTGAGCAACTCCTATTACTTTGCTGGACGCTGTCCCTTACACCAAGTAGATAAATAACTGATAGATAAGTAAATGCAACTGATTAATACGAACGTTTACGATTTAGATAAAAGAAAAATACACGAATAAATATTCGAATGAATACCTAACAACTTTTAGGGCGTCGACGGCTTAACATTCTTCATTTTCTTCCATGCTGGCCTGGAAGGGAGAGAAAAACATAGAATGTGCCAGCTGCATTTCCTCCTGGGCATGCTGTAAAAACCAGCTAAGGGATCCGAGGGTTTCAGTATATTGTAATTTAGGCGATGGGCTGACAACCTGTCACTAAGCAATATACCTTCAAATATATCTTAAATAACCCTCAAAGCTTTGTCAGACGTGGCGAAACGACCTTTGTTTAGGTCGTTTACGCTCTGCCACCCCCATTAGGGATAAAGGCGTGACTATATGTATGTATGTACGGCTTAACATAATCGGGTTCGTCATGATTATTTATATATTGTTTACTAGCTGTGCCCGCGACTTCGTACGCCCGGTTTGTATGGAAAACACGCAGTGTCGAACATACTGAAAACGCTTCTCCACGCATAGGAGCGGGATCTGCTAACACGCGCGCGGAAGCGTGTTTCGCATTGTCTGATCTTTGTTTTTGTATGGAAAACACGAAATTGCGCACGAGCTTGCTAATCCTGCTCCCATGCTCCGAGAAGCGTTTTTAGTATGTTCGACACTGCGTGTATTCCATACCAACTAGGATACTTACTCAATATTAGAATGGTTTGCGTGATTATTTCTAACCTAGGCGGGAACACCAGGTAATATAAAAAAAAACTCAGTCAAATAAAAATTCTCTGTAAGATCAGTTAAAAACGATCCGATAAATAAGCTACTAATCATATACATATTGACCAGTCCAAATCATGAATTCATACACACACACATAATGGAGGAGGCAGAGCGTAAAAGACCTAAACAAAAGTCGTTCCGTCTGACAAAGTTTTAAGGGTTATTTAAGATAGATAAGAGTGACAGTTTGTCAGCCCATCGCCTAAATTACAACATACTGAAACCCTCGGATACCTTAGCTGGTTTTTACAGCATACCCGGGAGGAAATGCAGCTGGCACATTCTATGTTTTTATCTCGCTTCCAGTCCAGTATGGAAGGATCATGAATTCAATTCAAATAATAACATGAAGTGGGAACTGAAATATTCATTTAATCATGCCATGTTAAATTGGTTATTTTTGAAGTGACCGCAATTTTTATCATATCAGTAGTAATAAGATAGTCTGGATTGATCAGTAAATAGGTAGATATGAAACGTAGTATATAAAGCGTTAGATTATTTTATAAAACAACAGTTGTTTTTTGCGACAGTCTGAATTTGATAGATGTGAATATAAAATCAAAGCGGAAAGATAATAACAACATAAAAACGTTGATCCAGTATTATATTTTTTATTTAGTAACACATACAATACAGCATGGCAGAAGAAAATGCTAATGGAGATTCGGGTGAATTTAGTTCACGTCAATGGAAACTAGTCACAGATGTGCTTAATAAAAGAGGCTTTGGTGATGCTAAAGTTACTGTGAACGCTGTTGGTGAAGCAGGTGATAACTATATTGCCAATGTAAAACGAGTGGTGGCTGAAAAAAATGGTGAATCTTTTAAGATAGTAGCTAAAGTGGCACCAAGGAATGATAATGTTCGTATTGCAATGAACGCCAGACCAATGTTCATCAATGAGCACATAATGTACACAGAAGTTTTGCCGAAATTCTCCGAACTAGAAAAAGCTGCAGGTATACCAGCAGACGAAAGGTTCAGGTATGCGGAGTGTTATGGAACGATAATAGAAGATAAAGACGAAATTGTACTGTTAGAAGATTTGAAAGAAACTGACTATACAATGCTTGACCGCTTTAAATCCTTGACAGACATTGACATCAAATTAGTTCTTAAAAGTTTTGCCAAATTACATACCTTATCTTATGCACTAAAACAGCAAGAACCAGAAACCTATGAAAACTACAAAAACAGACTTATAAAACCAACAGATTTGTTTGGTGATAACGCAGAACAGTCCAGACAGTTTTTTGAAGCACTTGAATTAATGGCCATTGCCATGTTGCAGGATGACAAATATAAAACTTGTGTAAAAGGTACTGTAAGCAAATTGTTGGATATCAGTAAAAAATTGAACGATTGGGATTTTAACTCCAGATACTCCGTTATTCATCAAGGAGATTCGTGGACAAATAATATTTTGTTTAAATTGGAGGTCAGTGCAATTTTATCAATATTTCTAAGTTTATTTCCACTTTAATAGATTCTTACATTTACTTATATATTTCGATCGTTACCATTAATATGATCTGCGATCGAAGAAATTAAGATCTCTGTGACAGATTATAGTTCCATAGTAACACTTCTTTCTTCCATGCTGGACTGGGAGAGATAGAAAAACATAGAATGTTCCAGCTGTCCTTCCTCCCGGGCATGCTGTTGAAGTCAGCAAAAGGGACTCGAGGGTTACAGTGTATTGTAATTTAGGCGATGGGCTGACAACCTGTCACTATAGCAATACATATTACAATCTAAAATTGCCCTCAATTTTTGTCAGACGTGGCGAAAGCGCCTTTTACCAGGCGTTAAACGCTCTGCCTACCCGTAAGAGATAAAGGCGTGATTTATGTATATATGTATGTATAGTAACACTAAAGTTTGTGTTATATAGATGGTTACCACAAGTAAAAAATATTGTACCAAACTAATGAATGAAGAAATATATTTACATTCTGAATTTGTTTTGTCTATATTACCTACCAAAATCTGTTCCATCCTTTTCAGGTAATTAAAATTGATTTATTGTTTTTGATTGTAGGATGGAAAGGCGGTGTCATGTTGTATGATTGATTATCAACTGTCAAAAGTCAACAGCCCCGTTTCAGATTTGATGTACCTGATCTTCAACTGCACTGACGCTGAGACCCGTACACAGTATTATAATAGTTGGATAGACTACTATCATTCAGAGCTGGCGAAGTGTCTTTACGAATTTGGTCTTAAAGTTGATTATGTTTATCCAAGGGATCAACTTGATGCTGATTTGAAGAGACATGGGAAGATGACATTAGTGACGTCAATAATGTTAGCATGCATTCTATGCAGAGACTCAGCAGAAGCTGGAGCTTTTAAAGACCAAATATCTAATTCAGATGTAAATGAACCTGAAGACGTTGATGCGATAGTTGAAATGATGAATAGCACATCAATGAGTGAGAAAACTCAAACAGTTTTAAAGACAAGGATTGAAAGTGTCGTAAGCAGTTGTCTTGAATTTGGTTTGATATAATATAAAAAAATAGTAATTAAATCCACGCTGGCCTGGGAGCGAGAGAAAAACATAGAATGTGCCAGCTGCATTTCCTCTCGGGCATGCTGTAAAAACCAGCTAATAGATCCGAGGGTTTCAGTATATTGTAATTAAGGCGATGAGCTGACAACCTGTCACTACAGCAATATACCTACAAATCTATCTTAAATAACCCTCAAAACTTTGTCAGACGTGGCGGAACGAATTTTGTTTAGGTCGTTTACGCTCTGCCTACCCCAGTAGGGATGAAGGCGTGATTATATGTATGTATGTATGTAGTTATTAAATGTGCATATATTATAGCAATAGCATTTCTGATATTATTTTGAATGATTTTTGTTAAGTAGACGTTTAAATTAGTTATATTTAAATTACCTATATACTGCATTTAAGTCAAAATACTGTTACCTCACGTTTTTTTTACCTTACGTTTTTGTTACCTTGCGTAAAAAGGAGCTCATAAAAAATATATGAAATAATCCAACACAAAAAACAAAAAAAATAATTATGGGCTTCTTGTACGTTACTTGAAACACCTCCTAAGCAATGGCACGCAATTAAATTAACACCCTGTATAGCAACGCGATGCGATATCACTACATACGAGTAGTATAAAACAAAGTCGCTTTCCCTGTCCCTATATCCCTTTGTATGCTTAGATCTTTAAAACTACGCAACGGATTTTGATACGGTTTCTTTTATTGGATAGAGTGATTCAAGAGGGTGGTTTATATGTATAATACATGCATAATATAGTAGAGAAACACTGATAATTTCCGTGCGAAGCCGGGGCGGGTCGCTAGTCAAACTATAATACCGCTTCCCCAACAAAATGGTAATAATTTGTAACCGTCGACCAAAAACCGCAAAACCTTTTGGTTCCCACACATGCGGTACCATGTCAAATGGTTCATACCACGTGCATTCCCGCTGGTTGCGTGGTTCCGTGATTTTGTGTGAAACTGACTTCTATGTCATCTGCTTATAGAAAATATTAGGGACGTACAGCGAGATTTTTGTTAAAAGAATTAATCAATGAAACAGAATAACTTTCTCTTTTAAATGGACCCTTCTTCTTCTTCTGTCGAGAGGGTATCGAGTCTATGGACCCGATGAACCCTGGTGTCAGAGTTTTTAAACCGCCTAGTAGCACAACTATCAGGCCTCTGACATGGTTTGAGTAACGACCACTATCAAAGACAGTGACCGGGACCGACGGCTTAACGTGCCCTCCGAAGCACGAAATCTTTTTCTTTTCGGACAATCAGGTGATTCAGCCTGAAATGTCCTAACCAAACTGGGTAAATACACAAAGTGATAAATTCTCAAATATCAACTTTGTGTTTCCCCCCCGGGAATCGAACCCAGGACCTCCGGATCGGGAGTCCATGGCACTAGCCACTAGACCACGGAGGCAGTAAATGGACCTTGCGACACAGGCTTGCCTAGTGTGGGGACCATGATTAAACTTTATGTAGTTATCACACCAAAATGTACATAGTGAAGTGTAATAGATAAGAGCATTTTTTTAATTTCTGTACTCTGTGCATTGTGAAAACAAAAGTTAGCTTTTCCATACAAAATCCATCCACCTCGATCAGACAATTTGTTTCTTTTATTTATTTAACAATTTATTGTACACAATAAACTACATAAACACAAACACAACAGGCACTGCTTATTTCTATGAAGAAATTACACGGCAAGAAATGGCACGGGATTGGGACGGGATGGGGACGGGATGGGGACGGGACGGGGACCGGATGGGGACGGGATGGGGACGGGGTGGGGACAGGAAGGGGACGGTATGGGGACGGGATAAGGACGGGATGGGGACAGGTTGGGGACGGGATCGGGACGGGACGGGGACGGGACGGGGACGGGCACGGGATTGAGCCGGTTTCTTTTATTTATTTAACAATTTATTGTACACAATAAACTACATGAACACAAACACAAAAAAAGACACAACGGCACTGCTTATTTCTATGAAGAAATTTCACGGCAAGTAATGGCACGGGATGGGGACGGGACGGGGACAGGATGGGGACGGGACGGGGACGGCATGGGTACGGGGCGGGGACGGGACGGGGACGGGACGGGACGGGACGGGACGGGACGGGACGGGCACGGTATTGGGACGGGATATACGGATAAGTTACGGCGTACCACTAGGACTATTATTTCTAAAACGACGCACTAAATACTAAAGCTAACATATTTTTAAATCTTCTTTCAAAACCTACTTGACGATAATCATCATACAAGGAATAGACAAAACCAATTTATTTTTAATTTCTCTCGACCCCTAAATTCTCACGATCAAAATTTAACGGAATTTCCCATCCTTGAGCTGTTCCCACGAGCAGTCCTGTTTCTCGTGTGAAGTGTTAAGTGGTGTGCGACGGGAACGGGGATGGGGTGGCATGGCACGCGCCAGCAGTCAACATGTTAATGTAGATTATTTTATTATGGTTACCATACAATGGGGATTAATACGTGTGGTGGCTATGGCTAATATTTATAATTGTCAAATGGGAAGGTAAGGGATATTAGTATATGTAATAACATGGTAATAGTATTGTTTTTATTTTATTTTATTATAAGTAGGAACACCAGTTTATTTTATTAAATTCAAATAAAAATTGAATATATTTTTTTCGGCCGTTTTTAAGGCCGTATTTATAAAGCTATCTCAAGATTGAGAGCAATGTTAAGTATAGATTTGACAGGTCATTTTGTACTGAAATGACATTTCTGATACGAACTCAAACCACAGAATATATAATAGTGCTCAAACTAGCTGTTAGTCTCAAGTGCTGATTATAAATACGGGCCTTAGGACTGATTTAGTAAAATCGTAGGTTATCTTTTTATATATCTACAAAATAATGCAATTTTATGTTTTTCATCATTGCTGGCGTATGTCAATTTTGTTAGCGATAATCTGATTAAGTGAAAACAAAACAACAATACGTTTTAAAGGTTCGAAAAAAGATCAAATGTTATTGCCACAATACCAAAATATCTCGAAAACCAATAAAGTTATTATCGTTGAATTATGTTTATTATTAACATTACGATCATTTTTTTACTTCCATGCTGGACTGGGAGAGATAGAAAAACATAGAATGTTCCAGCTGCCCTTCCTCCCGGGCATGCTGTAGAAGACAGCAAAAGGGACTCGAGGGTTACAGTGTATTGTAATTTAGGCGATGGGCTGACAACCTGTCACTATGGCAATACACATTACAATCTAAAATTACCCTCAATTATTGTCAGACGCGGCGAAAGCGCCTTTTACGAGGCGTTTAACGCTCTGCCTACCCCGTAAGGGATAAAGGCGTGATTTTATGTACGTATGTATGTATGTATCATTTTTTTGGAGAAAATCCAGATATAATTAGCACCACCAAAATTCTTGTTCTCGTCTTGTTAAAACTTTTACATATTTTGTTTCTTCCCAAGGATAGTTCCGTTTCTCGTGTGACTTTGACTAAATCACCGCGGGAATATAGGGTGACATACGTACATGACGTCACCGTGACGTGACGCACGCCATAAGCCTGCCCCGGCAGCGATAGAGTTAATTGAGCGGTCAGCGTGATATTAAGGTGCACGTCCACTGAGTCTGATTAAATGCAACTCTTCCTAGAAATAAATAAAGGATTTATGGAAATTATAGAACCGTAATTATGAATTTTTAACTGCCTCCGTGGTATAGTAGTCAAAGCCAATCACGATCCGGAGGTCCTGGGTACTATTCTCAGGGGGGAACACAAAGTTAATATTTGGCAATTTATCGCTTTGTGCTGGCCTGGGAGCGATAAAAAACATAGAATGTGACAGCTGCGTTTCCTTCCGAGCATGCTGTAAAAACCAGCTAAGGGATCCGAGGGTTTCCGTATATTGCAATTTAGGCGATGGGCTGACCCGTCACTACAACAATATACATACAAATCTATCTAAATAACCCTCAAAACATTGTCAGAAGTGGCGTAACGACCAGAGTTTTGGTCGTTTATGCTCTGCCTACCCCAATAGGGATAAAGGCGTGATCATATGTATGTATGTATGTATCGCTTTGCGAGATTTTTCCCCAGTTTGGTTAGGACAATGCAGGCTGAATCACCTGATTCTCTGGAAGAAAAAGATTCCGTGCTTCGGAGGGCACGTTAAGCCGTCGGTCCTGGTAGATGTCTTTGATAGTGGTCGCTACACAAACCATATCAGAGGCCTAATAGCTGTGCTACCAGGCGGTTCGAAAACTCTGACACCAGGGATCATCGGGTCATTGAACGACTCGAGAATCCACTCGCTACGAAGAAGAAGATCGTGTCGATCGACTCGATACCCACACGACTGAAGAAAAAGATGAATTCTTTACAGCAATTATTTAATCACATGCAACAGGCTGTGAGCTACTTCAACAACAACACTTGGCTAGTACGTGGGACACTCAGAAAGTTTTGCGACACTAAAAAAAAATGTTCTACAGGTACATATATTTTTATTAAATCTTTTCAAAGTACTCTCCACCAGCCTCTATACAAAGATTCATGCGTCTGAACCAGTTTTCAAAACACTTTTTCCAGTCCGCCGTAGACACCTCGTTTACAGCCTGCTCGAACGCAGCCAGCGCATCTTCCGGCGACGAAAATTGTATCCCCTTGAGCTGATTTTTTATTTTTAAAAATAAAAAGAAGTCACACGGTGCTAGATCAGGGCTGTAAGGAGGGTGACCCAGGAGTTTGACTGGTGTGCTGTCCAGGAAGTCCCTCGTTTTGAGCGCGGTGTGTGCAGGCGCATTGTCGTGGTGGAGCAGTAGTCCGCGGAGCCCTGTGTTTGGTCGCTTGTTGCTCACAACAGAAAAAACTTCTGGTAATCATTTGGTAGTATACCATTCGGCGTTAATGCTTCTTTGATCTCGTAAGGGAATTGAGGCCAAGTGGCCAGTCAAATTAAAAAAGCTGGCGATCAAAATCTTCCCCCCGCTTCGAGATCGCTTCTCTTTGGTAGGCGTTGGTTCATTTTGAAACACCCAAACTGTCGACTGGCGCTTGGTTTCTGGATCGTATTGATAAATCCAGGACTCATCACCTGTTACGATGTCGTAAACACGCCGAGACGAGCCTGCTTCAAATTTGTTCAGCATATCACGGCACCATTCCACCCGGGCCAGCTTCTGAGCGTCGGTGAGGTAGTGCGGCACCCAGCGCGATACTATCCTCCTCACGCGAAGATGCCCATGTAGAATCTCGTGAACGCTTCCCGATCCAATCTTTAATATGTGCTGAATCTCCTGATATGTAATTCGCCTATTATCTTGGATTAAATTTTTCACTGCTAGCACGTTTTCTTCCGTAATAGCCGTCAAAGGGCGACCGCTTCTTTCTTCATCTTCCAAGGTTGGTCGACCGCGCCTAAATTCGTTATACCAACGATACACGGTTGCCTTGGAGAGGCTTTCATCCATAAATGCCATTTGAAGTCTATCGAACGATTCATCCAGTTTCAGGCGACACTTGAAATCGTAAAAAATCATAGCTCTAAAATGTTCCCGGCGCAGATCCATTTTTCAGTAAGACACGATACTTTGAATTGGCTCGCAAAAAATGTGGAGGGAAATTTTAAAAATGGAACACACATATTTTTACTTACATGTAATCATATTTTCAAAAAAGTTTCTAACCGGCCAGTCTGCCATATATAAAAACTATTTATCGCAATACTTTCTGAGTGGCCTGGTATACATACATACATATAATTACACCTTTATCCCGATGGGGTAGATAGAGCGTAAACGACCAAAGAAAAGGTCGTTCCGCCACGTCTGACAAGTTTTGAGGGCAATTTTAGACTGAAATGTGTATTCGTCAAACATCGTCAACATCGTCAACGTCAACATCGTCTAAATTGCAATATACTGAAGCCCTCGAATCCCTCAGATGATTTTTACAGCATACCCGAGAGGAGATGCAGCTGGCCCATTCTATGTTTTTCTATCACTCCCAGTCCAGCATGGAAGCAAGCATATATCGTCACCTTAATTAAATGATGTTTTTATTTAGATAGTTTAATTTTTGCCACTTATTTATTTATTCATAAATCAATGTTTAATGTGGCGAGAGGCATCTAAGTAAGCATCTAAGTAAGGCAAACCTTACTTAGGTTTTAGATTTAAGCGTCTTATTTTAAGTATAAACACTGTACCTAAGTTTCCAGAATAAACTCAAAATATATATATTTGATGTCGGCATATTTATAAAAAAATAATTGAAATCTAAATTGAAAATGACGTAATTAATTTAATGAAAAACACCAACAGAGAATATTCACAGTTTATCACGCCCTATTCATTCTACTCTACTTCTGGGTAGGACTTCCTTCCCACGTTTAGTTCATTTTCTCGTGTGAAGTGTTAAGTGGTTGTGGGAATATGGGGTGTCGTGATCATGCCACGTGCAAGGCACGCCCCGGCAGCCAACGAGTTAATACGGTGGTGAGAGTGAGAACATGACGATATGTTAATGAGGGATAACTAACTCTGTGGTCTGTCCGAGTGTTGAGCTCTTGATCTAAAGGTAGTGAGTTCGATTCCCACAGCGGAACAGTTACCTACTACTAAGTTATTCAGAAAGACCTTATACAAACTGTAAAGAAATGGATGACCTATTTTTAGGGCAAGAACCAAGAATCTGAACAACCTTCCTTAAGGATGCTCCCCATCTAAAGGCTCTCAGTTGCGGTAATATTTTTATGGGAGGTCCAATTGTTTTTTATATTGCGCCCTATGTTCGGAAAAAGTTGTTCAGTTTCACATTTTATGTAGGACCTCAATACAGTTATGGCGGCACCACACCACTCTTCAAACCCCTAATGATCTACAATACTTACCTACTAATAATAATAAAAGTCCTCCCACCGATTTTCGGTGACGGCGACCAATCTCCCAGAGATCGGCCGACTGCGCAGAACTAGAAAGTGTGCCCAAGTGTTTACACTACACACAGATGCGCTCTCTATTCCTTCAAACTCTTAATCTGATGGGACCGATTTCACAGATTGACTGACACAACCAGAGAGAAATTAGACTCAGGACTGACTATTTACATGCCCATCCGACAGCTGGATCATATCTTACTTTTCGGACAGTCATTTGATCCGTCTAAAATGTTCTAATCAAACTAGAAACCACAATACAAAGACAATGTCTCCCGCAGAGAATCAAACCCGGGACGTCCGGGTCGAGAGCCCATGGCTCAAACCGCTAGACCACGGAGGCAGTTACATACTATAGAAATAAAAACTACCTTCAAACCTGATCATCCAGTGCCGTGACTATATTTGGAGCAAAATTTGCGCTGTCGAATACATTTTACGCGTCGCAGGTCTTCCAACGAACCCGTTTTCCGAATCATCATTGAAATAGCAACTGTAAATGGAAGGAGTAAGGAGCAAAATAGAGAGAATGTGGAAATAAAATTTCGAGTGCGTTACGTTTCGAAGTGTGGCTGGGATGCCAGATATAATTTAAAAAAAAACCCAAACTTAAAAAAAAACTATGTTACCTAAAGAGATTTTAATACGGGGTGTAAGGAACAGCGTCCCGCAATTGATAGGGGTTGCTCAGTCAACGACACTGAACAACTATCAGCAGGTTTTCTTTTTCAGGAATGAAAAAAGAAATGGCTTTTCCATACGAATGTCTGATTGAGGTGAAATCATGACTTCCTGAAAAAAAAAACCTGCTAAAAGTTGTTCAGTGTCGTTGACTGAGCAACCCCTATCAATTTACAGAACGCTGACCCCTACACCTGTTATCCAAATAAAATATAATATTACCTACTTATTTGACAATAAAGACTTAAGTATCTTCCATGCTGGACTGGGAGAGATAGAAAAAAATAGAATGTTCCAGCTGCCCTTTCTCCCGGGCATGCTGTAGAAGTCAGCAAAAGGGACTCAAGGGTTACAGTGTATTGTAATTTAGGCGATGGGCTGACAACCTGTCACTATAGCAATACACATTACAATCTAAAATTGCCCTCAATTTTTGTCAGACGTGGCGAAAGCGCCTTTTACGAGGAGTTTGACGCTCTGCCTACCCCGTAAGGGATAAAGGCGTGATTTTATGTAAAAGTACAAACAGAAACAGTATAAGATAAGCATTTCTATTTTGTAATTATTATTCAGATATTTTGGAATTTTCTCTCTACTATCACTACATGGTATAAAACACAGTCGCTTTCTCTGTCCCTATATCCCTATGTATGCTTAAATCTTTAAAACTACGCAACGGATTTTGGTGCGGTTTCTTTTAATGGATAGAGTGATTCAAGGGAAAGGTTTATTCTATGTATAAAACATTCATAATATAGTAGAGAAACACTGATGATTTCCGTGCGAAGCCGGGGCAGGTCGCTAGTTTATAATAAATATAAATTCTAAAAAACTCACTGTCATAAAATTAAAGCAACGACTTATTTCAGTGCAATATGACGTATCATCATAACAAACCATGTTAGAGACCTAATAATAGCTGTGCTACTTACTAGGCGGTTTGAAAACTCTGACACAAGAGTTTATCGGGTCGTTTGACTCGAGAATCCACTCGCTTAGAAGAAGCTTCCATGCTGGACTGGGAGAGATAGAAAAACATAGAATGTTCCAGCTGCCCTTCCTCCCGGGCATGCTGTTGAAGTCAGCAAAAGGGACTCGAGGGTTACAGTGTATTGTAATTTAGGCGATGGGCTGACAACCTGTCACTATAGCAATACATATTACAATCTAAAATTGCCCTCAATTTTTGTCAGACGTGGCGAAAGCGCCTTTTACGAGGCGTTAAACGCTCTGCCTAACCCGTAAGGGATAAAGGCGTGATTTATGTATGTATGTATGTAGAAGAAGAATATTTTATTTATTTCGGTATTTTCCTACCTTGTAGCATTAGCTGCGTAAAAAATCTTCATTGTCTATTTTTTTTCTTTTATCTGGCAATACTTGTGAGAAATTTCATTTGCGACGATTTTCGCGATGTTCCATCCACTCGCTCCCTCGGGTGTGGACCGTTGATTTATTTCAACGAAGTATTTCTTTTTATATAAAGAAAAGAACAGAAAAATAACGCATGTAACACATTTTCCCAGAAGACTGGTAGAAATTTGCTTAGGGCGAGAATTAAAATTGGTGTTACGATAAGAATACTAAAGGCTGTGATTGTCAAGGATGTAGATTTATGAGGTGACGTTGTAATTTTGTTTTGTTGTAATGTTTTTTTTTAGCGACCTAAACATGAGGTTGCTTATCTTTTTATTTAAACCATGACCCCTTACATAAAATACACAATTCCTAACCACTTGTGGTAACACCCAACCTCTCAACAGTCCAAGCACACTGACCTAAGTCAACAAAAAATAAACTTGTTTCGATGGCTACTATGGTAACCTTGGACGTCATCATCTCCCAAGCCTTATCCCGAATCTTAGTAGGCTACCTAATCTAGGGGATTGAACGAGGGTACTGGTTTTTACACAGAGCGACTGCCATCTGACCTCTGCAACCAAGAAGGGAAACCAGACCCAATCCTAGACTAGGTCAAAGTTTTTAAGCCGCCAAAGCTTAGCACTGGCCTCTGACATGGCTTAACGACTAATATCTACGGTATTAAACGATATTAACCGGGATTAACGGCTTAACGTGCCTTCCGAAGCAGGGAAAAAGCGCCGAATAAACGTACATATGAAATTCGAAAACCGAAATACTCATTGGTACGTGGTGGGGTTCGAACCACGACCTCCGCGCCCAGAAGGCAGCGGCCCTATCCACTACACCATCGGGGTCTTATGGTAGCCATAGAGGTATGAAGGTTAAACTTGACTTTTAATACATTAGTGGTGCCGATTCTGTTGGACACAACTTAACTTATTTCAGTTTGATCCTGTCGCTTTCTATAATTTGAATAAAATAGAGACAGCAGCACAACAGCTGATGCCATTGTGACGTATATTGCCTGAAATAAACGTAAATCGTCGATAAACGTTATTTTGACAGGATCATAATCAGCTGCCGTATTGCTGTCTCTATTTTGTTCAAATTATAGAAAGTGACAAGACCAAACTGAAATAATTTATGTTGTGATTACCACAGAATCGGCACCAGTACCGTTTCCTTGTAGACACAACTTAGCTGAATCAGCAAATCTTGACTAAAATTGATGTCGTCCCTTTCTATTCTCTTATGTTAGAAAATGGACAGATTTTAGTCAAGATGTGCGCATACGAATTGCCCCCAATGCTAGATAGAGCACTAGCGACCCGCCCCGGCTTCGTACGGAAATTATCAGTGTTTCTCTTCTATATTATGCATGTATTATACATATAAACCTTCCTCTTGAATCACTCTATCCATTAAAAGAAACCGCGTCTAAATCACATACACATTACAATCTAAAATTACCCTCAATTATTGTCAGACGCGGCGAAAGCGCCTTTTAAGAGGCGTTTAACGCTTTGCCTACCCCGTAAGGGATAAAGGCGTGATTTTATGTATGTATGCGTCTAAATCTGTTGCGTAGTTTTAAATATTTATGCATACATAGGGATATAGGGACAGAGAAAGCGACTTTGTTTTATACTATGTAGTGAAGCACTATGCATTATAGAGTACTATTATATATTCTGTGATTATAGGAGGGTATAGCTATACAATTGTTGATCGTACGCCTTAACGGCCTCTACACCATTTTGTATCGGAAAATAATAGCCACTTAGGTTCCAAAAGTGTTATTAAGTTCCTGATACAATGGTCAGCCCCTTAACTACCAATAAACCATCACAAAGGCTTTTCTCTCCTATGTAACCTGCGAACATGATGTTTTACAGCCAAATGTAGACCTTTTAGACCTAAAATGAACTCTATTTACTAAGGTTTAAGGTAAAAGATAAATTTTACAGGAGAAATGATAAGTTTGTTAAGCACAAAAGGCATGGTACTCGGGGGTGCATTCGATAGACCATGGTTTTTGTTTCCTATACTATAGTGTAGTGTCAGGAAAAAAGTAAGAGGAGTTAATATTAATAATTTTAAAATAATATACATACATACTATCACGCCTGTATCCCTAATGAGGTAGGAAGAGCGTGAACAACCCAAACAAAGGTCGTTCCGCCACGTCTGACAAGTTTTGGGGCTTGTTCAAGATAGAACTGGATATTGCTGTAGTGACAGGTTGTTAGCCCATCGCCTAAATTACAATATACCTTCGAATCCCTTAGCTGGTTTGTACAGCATGCCCGGGACGAGATGCAGCTGGCACATTCTACGTTCTTCTGTCGCTCCCAGTCCAGCATGGAAGCTAATATACATTCATATAATCACGCCTTTATCCTTAGTGGGATAGCCTAGCCACCGGCCCTTTCTGTTTAAACATGATAGAAAGTGACAGGTACAGATTTAAGGCAGCAACACACAGGTGTCACTTACTAACTAAGTGACGCATGTGTGTTGCAGCTTTTAATGATTTTGAGCGCATACGAATTGTTTCCATTGTGTTCTATAAATAGTGATTGCTACTTACGAAACTGAACATTCATCAATTTTTCAGTTTATGTTATTATTCTTCCATCCATGCTGGACTGGGAGTGAGGGAAAAACATAGAATGTGCCAGCTGCATTTAAACCCGGGCATGCTGTAAAAATCAGCTAATGGATTCGAGGGTTTAGGGACAACCTGTCACTACAGCAATATACCTGCAAATTTATCTTACATAACCCTCAAAACTGTAAGACATGGCGGAACGACCTTTGTTTAGGTCGTTTACTGTCTGCCTACCCCATTAGGGATAAAGGCGTGATTATACGTATGTATGTATTATTAAAAAAATATTAGTTCTCTCAATAACTCAGTAAAAGATCTTTTAGTAGGTTGCATAAGAAATATTACAAAAATGTTGCGGATATATGACCAAGCATAAAATAACAATACACTTTAACAGAATTGCGATAAGCACCCGGATCCTATGAAAGTACACAATTATTTTAATCTAAAGCACCTACTTACTATTGTATTCATTACTAATCTAACAATTCAATTCAACAACGCAGAATCTAAAGCTTGTAAATAAACAGACGCTGCACACACGGATGTAGATATTCTTGTTGTGTTTGTAAATAAGAGACTTAGCGTCCTACGTGAGATCTAAAAATATCCTAGCGTTCATATAAATCGGCCACCAGTTCATTGCAACAGAGGAGAAGACCGCACGCGCGTCGAGTGTAATTTGTGAATATTTCAAACAAATATGAGTGCAAGTAAATTTGAAGGTGATTTACAACAAATTAGTGAACGACAGCTAGACTTTATAGCTAGTGTATTAAAGGAACATGGATTTGATGAAGCTAATGCCACCATCGGACCGGTCGGCAAGGCCGGCGATAACTACTCATCTAACATCAAAAGAGTCGTTGCAAAAAAGAATGATAAGGAATTCAGAATTATCGCGAAAATTGCCCACAATAATGAAATGATGCGGCAAACAGTTAACATGCATTGTGTTTTTTTGAACGAAGTTGCAATTTACAAAGATGTCCTGCCGCAGTTTTCGGAAATAGAAGAACAAGCCGGCATATCTGAAAGCGAGCGGCTAAGGTATGCAAAATGTTATGGCACCATGTTAGAAGAACCACATGAAGTGATTATTCTTGAAGATCTTCAAGTATCCGGGTATGTCATGCTCGATAGATTCAAATCCTTCACTGATCATGACATCAAAATTGTGCTGAACGATTTTGCCAAACTACACTCTCTGTCATACGCTTTGAAATACCAAAAACCCGAAAAGTTTTTAGAGCTGAAACAAAAACTGGTTAATCTATGGGAAGTGTACGGCTCAGAGGCGATGAATATGTTCTTTATTCATGTTGAAATGAGTGTTATGGCATTACTGGATAAGGAAGAACATAAAAACGCAATGAAAGGCTTAGTAAGTGAAGCGCAGGTTATGATGACGGAGTTGCTAAAAGTCGACTATGAATCTAGATTTTCTGTTATTCAGCAAGGAGATTCGTGGGTCAATAATATAATGTTTAAATTGGAAGTAAGTAAAACAATTTATTTTAAAAATACTGTATAATTATCTGACAAACCAATGTTCAACAAAAATTCGATCTAAGTACCTGCGCCACTCGCCAAGGTTAGAGTCAATTAGTAACAGTCCTTGACCGCCGTTTTTATAAGTTCGTCCGCCTATTATCCTCACATCACGTGCACTGTACATCATGTTTATATGAGGAACAAAATTGACAACTGACAATTCGTACCTTGAAAAGGGTAAAGAGTACCACATAAACCTCATAGAGAATAAACAAACTTATTTGACATTATTATATGATGTTCACACACACACACACACACACAGAACACATGCACACAGACTTTATATACATCCATGAGAGTTTGAATTATTATTATTATCTCTTTTTTATTTTATTACCTAAGTAAAATTAGTTTTAAAAAAATGAGGATGATTCAGATGTAAGTATGTGCTTAAAGGGAGACATAGTACATACATATAATCACGCCTTTATCCCTAATGGGGTAGGCAGAGCGTAAACGACCTAAACAAAGATCGTACCGCCACGTGTGAGAATGTTTTGAGGGTTATTTAAGATAGATTTGTAGGTATATTGCTGAAGTGACAGGTTGTCAGCCCTAAATTAGGTACAATATACTGAAACCCTTGGATCCCTGAGGTGGTTTATATGCATTTCAAAGCAGCTGGCACATTCTATGTTTTTTTCTCGCTCCCAGTCCACCATGGAAGTAGTAAAGGGAGAGATCAGTCACTATACTGTTTAAAGCCTGTTTGTAATGCCTCTAACAGGCTGGTCATATCACGACTAAGTAGTATATTGGCGGCAATTCTGGGCGCTCAATCCCTAACTAATTTTTAGCTAGCGCTGTCACTTTCTCAACTTTGACATAAGAACAGGATAGCACGTAAACACATGGCTTTGACATTCCGAATCTGACGTAAGACACTTTAAATTAAAATGAGTAAGAGCATGCTTCCTTATTCTACGTCAAATAAGCAGTTTTATGTCAGTTTACATACATACATACATACATATAATCACGCCTTTATCCCTAAAATAAAGGTCGTTCTGCCACGTCTGACAAAATTTTGAGGGTTATTTAAGATTGTTTTGAATGAATGTATGTCAGTTTAGGAATGTCAAAATCATGTGTTTATTTGCTATCCTGTTCTTATGTCAAAGTTAAGAAAGTGACAGAGCTAGCTAAGAATTAGAATTAGGATCATGTTGCGAGAATCGAAGCCATTGTATAATGTTATTTATCAATATGAAGGATAAAATTGTATCATTGTACGATTACACGTACATAACAATTTATCTTATCAATATTATTCACATATTGCAGTCATGTTGTTTGTCTCACACTACAGCGGATATACCTAGATTTTATCGTCATTGTGCATTATTTTCTTATTTGTTTTGTTTCCATGCTGGTCTACATAAAAAAACATAGAATGTGCCAGTTGTATGTCCTCCCGGGTACACAGTAACCGACAAAGAGATTCGAGAGTCGTTAGGCAGTGGGCGGACACTATAGAAATGTACTCGCACATACCTATCTGAAATACACACATATAATTACGCCTTCATCCGTAATGGGATAGGCAGAGCGTAAACGACCCAAACATAGGTCGTTCTGCCACGTCTGTCAAAAGTTTTGAACGTTATTTAAGATAGTTTTGTAGGTATATTGCTGTAGTGAAAGGTTGTCAGCCCATCGCCTAAATGAAATAACTTAAGATATAATCCTCAAAACCTGTCAGACGTAGCGGAACGACCGTTGTTTAGGTCGTTCTCGCTCTGCCTAACCTATATCTTATCTGTTTTCCTTATTGTGTATCAATATAAGGGTTTCAGTATATTGCAATTTAGGCGATAGGCTACACGTACAAACTAGGCTATACCTACAAACCTATCTTAAATAACCCTCAAAACTTTGTCAGACGAGGCAGAAAGACCTTTGATTAAGTTGTTTACGCTCTGCCTAACCCATTAGGGATAAAGGCATGATTATGTATGTATGTATTAATATGTGGCTTATTTGGTTCCAGGGTGACAAAACCATGAAATGCTGCATGGTAGACTACCAACAATCGAGGATCAACAGCCCAGTAGCTGATCTCCTCTACATGCTGTTCAACTGCACTGACTACGAGACCAGAAAACAGCAATTCTCCGACTGGATCGACTATTACCACTCACAGCTGGAGAAATGCCTCTCTGCATACGGCTTGAAGGTTTCCGATGTATATCCAAGAGATCAGCTCGATGCTGACTTGAAAAGGCATGGGAGGTTGTCAATGTGCATGTCAACGTTACTCGCAGCTGTTCTGATGAGGGATAGTGGTGATGCAGCAAAGTTACAGGATATGATGGACAAGGGTATTCCTTTGGAGAAAATGCTGGAAGCCATGGGGCCAGAGTCTATGGAGCTGACAAGTATGATGAAATATAAGACGAGGCTTGAAGGTCTAATTGACAGTCATCTTGAACTTGGTCTTATATAAACGTATCTTTATGTATTAATTATACTCGCTTTTGTATACATACATATAATCACGCCTTTATCCCTAATGGGGTAGGCAGAGCGTAAACGACCTAACTTAAGGTCGTTCCGCCACGTCTGACAAAGTTTTAATGGTTATTTAAAATATATTTGTAGGTATATTGCTGTAGTGACAGGTTGTCAGCCTAGATTACAGTATACTGAAACCCTCGGATACCTTGGCTGGTTTAAAAAGCATGCCCGAGAGGAGAAGCAGCTGGCACATTCTATGTTTTTCTCTCGCTCCCAGGCCAGCATGTAAGTAACGTATCTTTATGTATGTAATTTATAATCGCATTTATATTCAGTCCATGTTTAAGACACGTCATGTTGTTCTAGTGTTATTTTTCTGTATATTTTTCCTTATTCTTCCATGCTGGACTGGGAGTGAGAGAAAAACATAGAATGTGCCAGCTGCATTTCTTCCCGAGCATGCTGTGAAAACCAGCTAAGGGATCTGAGCGTTTCAGTATATTGTAATTTAGGCGATGGGCTGCAACCTGTCACTACAGCAATATACCTACAAATCTATCTTAAATAACCCTCAAAACATTGTCAGACGTGGCGGAACGATTTTTATTTAGGTCTGCCTACCCCATTAGGGATAAAGGCGTGATTATATGGTTACATATTACAATGTCAGAAAACATAATGCCTTTACTTAAAATGCATGGGCCCAAAATACCCGAAATCTTAATACCGTATTATTCATAATACCTTAATCCAGTACATCTTACTGTACAATTCCGAATTTTTAAATACTAATAATTATTATCTCAGTTTTCAAAATTCCGAATGTGTAATTTATCAAATTTTCAATTATCCTTAAATTACAAAACCAAAAAGAAAAAAATAATAATACATGATGTGTCAATGTCATAGTTGATATTATATTTGATTTACTTATATTAAGAATTCTGTCAGTTACTCATCGTATCGTTTACATCTATCGCTGGCTTGACGTCGTAAAAGCGGACATGGAAGAGAACGATCTCACACCCTGCGGCTCGGTCGCTCACTTCGTTCGCTCCAAAGGGTCACTACTCTAACCTAACCTAACCTACTGAGTCGGATCTGAGTAGAATGTTTTTATTTTTTATTGCGGGGGGCTGCGCCCCCCGAGCCCCCCCTAACTTCAAGTTTAGTCTTTTATGGTTAAATATTTTAGGGTTAAGTATTTAGTACATTTAATTTTTGGGTTTCGGTTATTCGACCGTAAGGTACTTTAAATCATTGGTATTCTACATACTTGTCATTTTGAACATAAAGTATTTCGATTTCGGGTATTTTGGGCTCATGCATTTTAAGTAAAGGCATTATGTTTTCTGACATTGTAATATGTAACCGATTATATATATGTTTTTTTTATCATGTTTGTGAGTAGGTAAATAAATATAATTATTTTTTTATGTATCATAATTAAAAAGTAATAAAACTTGTCATAATTAGATTACTATCTGTAGCATGTAAAGTACCGTATAAGGATAACAAAATGTGTATTGTTTAATAATTGGAAAAATAAAATAAAAGGTAAATAAATATGTTTTTAATCAAATGTATACAATTTAATCTGTAAATTTAAAGTTTCATAAAATTAATGAACTCGTGTACGTTCGGAATATATTGGAAGGAGCTGCCATCTATTGAGTTCTGATTGAACTTGTTGTAGTAACCCATACAAACCAAGGCGATCATGGTGATCCAATTAGGTATGATAAAATACAGAGGGCGCTTACAATACCTAAACTTAATCATAGAGAAATAAGAATAATTATATAATAAGAATAATAATATCTTACAAATTAGAAAACAGGAATAATACGCAAACTGATAGGGGTTGCTCAGTCAACGAAACCAAACAATTATCAGTAGTTTTTTTTTCTTAGACTACAAAAAAAAATGTTCTTCCATACAACTTGTCTGATTAAGGTAGTCATTTTGAATAGGAAGGTCAAATTTTTATTAAGGGCAAATCCCAACTGATGGAAAGTGACGATGAAGATAGTAATGGAGCATGTTAGCCTGGATAGGTAATTGCCTAATGCATATTCACTCTTGACTTGAAAGGGCCCAGGTTATAACGTACCGATATTGACTTCCTATATAATGCGCTATCATCTGATGCATTTGGTAAAAGAGTTCAAATATTATTTTTCCATAGTTCCACCTATGTTCCTCAGAGAAAGTTGTTGAGTTTCATGGCACCTTGGCCATGGCCCTCAGGGTATTTTCTGCATACCGGGTGTAAGGAACAGCGTATCGCAAACTTAGGGGTTGCTCAGTCAGTGAAACTGAACAACTTTCACCGGGAAATTCTTTCAGGAGATGAAAAAAAAGTATTGACCTACCCATACAAAATGAACAACTCGATCAGACAATTTGTATGGAAAATCAAAGTTTTTTTTCACTTCCTTAAAAAAAGACGGTCAGTATCGTTGACTGAGCAACCCCTATTAGTTTGCTGTCCCTTACACCCCGTATAAATAATTACGTAAAACTGTAGGAACATAATAAATTCACTACGTATATCGTACATCTTAGTTCTGTGATACAAGCTATACAATTTTTTTTTAACGTTGCGTAACAACTTATTTTGCAGGCCATAACCTGTTTTTGCTTTACAACTTTAAATAAAGTCAACCGCAAAAGATGAGTTTGTAACACATTAGTATTGATAACTCAGCGTTAAAAATACGAACTATAGTACGTTCCTGTCTTTGATTTGAAAACATTAAAAGAAATTTCCGACATTTTTATTTTATTCTCTATTAAATTTTATCCAATGTAATTATCGTCATATAAATCGAAGTTGCCACCTGAAACAATTTATCACATTAGAGTTGAAACGACCACACATTAAACCCCCAAAGTCCCCCCCCCCCATCAGAGTTGTATGATTAAGAGCTGCGACAGTGGCGCCATCAGTTTTAAATTAATCGTGCTTGAAATATAAACATTTTCATAAATATTTTACGTTTACCTATGTAGTACTATTATATATTCTGTGGTTTAACGACAATCGCAACTAATTCTCCATTTAAAAAAAAAATCACACTCACATTCACAATTGTGTGTGGCCACTTTTAGCACATTTGCAATACATAGCTTTTATACCTACTAAGTGTGAATTATTATTAACGATTGTCGCAAAACGTAAAATATTCATGATACATACATACATACATATAATCACGCCTTTATCCCTAATGGGGTAGGCAGAGCGTAAACGACCAAAACAAAGGTCGTTCCGCCACGTCTGACAAAGTTTTGAGGGTTATTTAAGATATATTCGTAGGTATATTGCTGTAGTGACAGGTTGTCAGCCCATCGCCTAAATTGCAATACACTGATTCCCTTGGATCCCTTAGCTGGTTTTTACAGCATACCCGGGAGGAAATTCAGCTGGCACATTCTATGTTTTTCTCTCGCTCCCAGGCCAGCATGGAAGTTAGTTTAATATTCATGATAATGTTTGTATTTCAGGCACAATTAATTTAAAACTGATGGCGCCACTGTTGCAGCTGTCAAACCCTCTTAAAGGACACCCGAAAGAGAATCTAAGCATAGGCCTGAATTTATAATCAGCACTTGAGAGTGAGAGTGAGTTTGAGTTCGTATCAGAAATGTTATTTTAGCACAAAATGAACTGTCAAAACCATACTTAATATTGCTCTCAATCTTGAGATCACTTTATAAATACGAGCCTAAGTAAACTTTGTATAAGTTTTGAGAATATTAAATACGACTGTATTTGTATGGTTTCTTCATTACATTTCATTACATTTTGAAGCTTATCTTCTCAGTTCAGCATCACCACATAGTATAAAACAAAGTCCCTTTCTCTATCCCTATATCCCTATGTATGCATAAATCTTTAAAACTACGCAACGGATTTTGATGCGGTTTCTTTTAATGGATAGAATGATTCAAGACGAAGGTTTATATGTATAAACCATGCATAATATCGTAGAGAAACACTGATAATTTCCGTGCGAAGCCGGGGCGGGTCGCTAGTAAAAATATAAAACGAAGTAAGATTAATTAATTTACCTCTGGAGTGTTTTCGGCGTTTCCTACGCCTTACTTTTGGTTTGTGCTTTTTCTTTTTATGATTGCGATCCGTGGCCACAGTTTCCGATACATATTCGTATTCTAGAAAAGAAAATAATAGTAGGTATACGTCATCAATCAGAAATACTTTTCTTATTAAATTATGCTTGAAATCGAACTCGGGTCACAAAAAATTGAAGTTGATCGCAAAGATAATCAGAGTCCAAATAAAAGGACAGGAAGGATAAGAAGAGACCCATGGTGTAGAGGATAGGGCCGCAGCCTCCTGAGTGGGCGGTCGTGGTTCGAATCCTACTACATACCAATGTGTTTTTCGGTTTTCAAATTTCATATTTACGTTTATTCGGCGCTTTTTCTGTGATCGGAATGCACGTTAAGCCGTTGGTCCCGGTTAATATCGTTTCATACCGTAGATATTAGTCGTTGAGCCATGTCAGAGGTCATTGCTATGCATTGGCGGCTTAAAAACTCTGACCTAATCTAGGATTTGGTCTGGTTTCCATTCTGGATTGCGGAGGTCAGATGGCAGTCGCTCTGCGTAAAAACCAGTACCCTCGTTCAATCCCCTCTATTAGGTAGCCAATCCCGTGCGATACGGAATAAGGCTAGGGAGATGAAGGATAAGAAGAAGATGTATCAGTTTTGTTCCTTTCCTAAAAGTCAGTGAAGGCCTCATCACTACATAGTATAAAACAAAGTCGCTTTCTCTGTCCCTATATCCCCATGTATGCATAAATCTTTAAAACTACGCAACGTATTTTGATGCGCTTTCTTTTAATGGATAGAGTGATTCAAGAGGAAGGTTTATATGTATAATAGTAGAAAACACTGATAATTTCCGTGCGAAGGGGGGCGGGTCGCTAGTTGGTAAATAAAACAAATGTTACCGTTGGTGTTCTCCATGCAAATGATCCTAGTGCAATATAAAACGCTGTCTGCCCCGCAAACGCATCTGTTACAATCAACATATGACGCTTCGAACGGGGAACAGGATTTCATGCCAACTGTAAAAATATACTTTTAAATTCAACATCCTTACTTTAGGGCAGCAACACACAGGCGTTACTTACTGCAAGGTTCTGCTCAACACGCTGTCAATGCTTTTTGCATTTCCTACAACACATATGCGTCACCTGACGCTCTACGCGCGCTTAATGGTGTGACGCATGGGTGTTGTAGGCTATGCAAAAAGCATTGACAATTCGACAGCGTGTTAAGCGCAATCAAATTTTGCTTTGTTTATTGGCGTTAGAGTAAATTTAAAAAACACGTCTTCAATGCAAGTTAGGTTAAGAAATCTTTTTCACCATGTGAACGAATACTAGAACCCAAAGGTGTAACTGACCTGGTAAATAGTAGTTGATTTTATGATATTTTAACACATAACTTTTCTTCCATGCTGGCCTGGGAATGAGAGAAAAACATAGAATGTGTGCCAGCTGCATTTCCTCCTTGGCATGCTGTAAAAACCAGTTAAGGGATCCGAGGGTTTCAGTATATTGCAATTTAGGCGATGAGCTGACAACCTGTCACTACAGTAATATACCTACAAATCTATCTTTAATAATCCTCAAAACTTTTTCAGACGTGGCGGAACTACCTTTGTTCAGGTCGTTTACGCTCTGCCTACCCCATTAGGGATAAAGGCATGATTATATGTATGTATATATGTAACCATTCTTACATGTTTTCCAAAATAGAAGCATGTCATCATCAGCAGGGATTTTGTGGAGTCTGTTGAATTGTCGAGAGTATATTGATGATAACAGCTAAAATACAAACCAAGTTTACAAAATCGTTACATTATTACAAATCAAGATCCAAAAAAATATATCTTCAGTAAAATTTGTCTCTCTTGACTTGTCAAAAATGTAGCGTTTAAAGTAAATAAAAACATGGAAGGTGCCAGCTGAATTGCCTCCCGGGCTTGTTGTGAAATCGAGCTAAGGGATCCGAGGGGTTCTGTATATTGCAATTTATATATATTTTTTATTGCATACATTTTAATCTTCTTCCATGCTGGACTGGAAGTAAGAGAAAAACATAGAATGTGCCAGCTGAATTTCCTCCCGAGCATGCTGTAAAAACCAGCTATGGGATCTGAGGGTTTCAGTATATTGTAATTTAGGTGATGGGCTGACAACCTGTCACTACAGCAATATACGTACAAGTATATCTTAAATGACCTTCGAAACTTTGTCAGACGTGGCGGAACGACCTTTGTTTGAGTCATTGACGCTCTGCCTACCCCATTAGGGATAAAGGCGTGATTATATGTATGTATGTATGTATACATTTTAATACTTTGGTTAATCTTAAAATTAAAGCAAAGGCGAGCTTATATCAATAAGAGTTCTCTTCCAGCCAACCTAGTGGGGATGAAAGATGGGACTTCACGGAATATAAGTACAGTAAGTAAATCATAGAAATATGACTGTATATTTGTAAATCATCTGCATACAGATGGTAAGGAGAAGAAATTACCTTCCCCTTAAGACTTTGTCAGACGACGCGGAACGACGTTTGTTCAGGTCTGCCTACCCGATTAGGGATAAAGCCGTGATTACATGTATGTATGTAAAAGTAAATCAATGTGGTTTGGATTACCTCAGGATCCAAGGACATTATGTAAAGTACTTACACACAAAAATATAACAGAATTTTTATACATTACTTATCGGTCTACGATTGAATTACGTACTGAGTATTTTCACAGCTATTTTTGCTATACACCTGTGTAGCTGTAGGTAATAAAACTTCAGTTCGTAAATGTTTAGTTTGGTTGATACTGCTGCAAATATTTTCTTCCAATTGTGGTTTGTACAAACTTTATTTATTTACTGTTTATTGTACACAAGTAACATGAGAAAGATAATACACAAGGATACCAAACACAACAGGTACAGCTTATTTCTATCAGCTTTCTATCTACGGAAGTGAGACTTATAACCGTATTGGTAAACATCACTTGAGATTCTTCTTCTTCTTCTTCTTATCGTGTCGATCGTTTAGGCGTTTTTATATTAATTTTGACCAGTACTCTGCCAAACGAACCGCGACGTCAGTGGCGTTGTAAAGGTCTTCTTGCGTGCAAGATGAAGGGCACGCGGGGCAAGACAATAGATGTGCCATTGTTTGGGGGGAGGCACCACATTTGCACTGGTTGTTCGTGCTGTATCCCCATCGGCACAAGTTGTCCCTATAGCGACCGACTTGGGTCCGGAGTCTGTTCAGGGACTTCCAAGTCATCCACGGGAGCTTATGCCCTGGGGGAAGAACCTCTTTTACTGGGTTTAGAGAAGCGGTAGGGTATCTCTTCTGCCAAAGCTTACAACGGGCTTCTGGACCACTTGAGATGGACAGCTAGTTTGAATTCGTATCAAAAACGTCATTTCAGTACAATATGACCTGTCAAATCCATACTTAATATTGTTCTCAATCTTCAGACGGCTTCATAAATACGAGCCTTAAATTGAGAGGCAGATTAGGCTTAACTTTATTAGTAACTACACTTTTTTCATTCAGGCACAACAGTTTTATACTGGTCATGGGCTTTCTACGATGGGTGGGAATTTCCATACTCACCACGATTGACAAGTCACATGATAAAACAGACGCCTCCATAGATTGTGATTTCGAGTCGCCGTCTTTTCTTTTACTGTTGGGTATGAACATTATTTTCTTTCATGTTGGCCTGGTAGCAAGAGAAAAACATAGAATGTGCCAGCTGCATTTCCTCGCGGGCATGCTGTAAAAACCAGCTAAGGTATCCGAGGGGGTCAGTATATTGCAATTTAGGCGATGGGCTGACAACCTGTCACTACAGCAATATACCTACAAATCTATCTGTAATAATAATAACCCTCAAAACTTTGTCGGACGTGGCGGAACGACCTTTGTTTAGGTCGTTTATGCTCTGCCTACTGCATTAGGGATAAAGGCGTGATTATATGTATGTATGTACGAACATTATTGTACTTACGTATAGTCTTCCTGGTCTTCATATTGTCTTGTCTCGTCATTGACTTCTCATGTCACTTCCACAAAGCTTCCTGCTAAGGATTTTCCATATTGATTTCTTGCATAACTACGTTCCTTGATCTTCACCTAATCTTCGATTTGCGTTATCTATACTGATTCAGGCTTTTTAAATCAAATTCATTTTGTCACTCCATCTTTGATAAATCCCACGAATCTGAGCAGTCACAGTCACAATAGAACAATTATAATGACTGACCAATAAAAGAACTGCGTATCAGAATGTAATTGATTTGTGCACGTATGGGTGAATTCTGTGCGTGGAACTAGTATGTTGCTGATAACGTTATGCAGGAGAAACTTATTATACTTTTTTTGTTTTCTGTGAGTTCAACATTTATATTACTTTATTAATTAAAGATACACCTATGGGATCCAAGGGTTTCAGTATGTTGCAATTTAGGCGATGGGCTAACAACCTATCACTACTGCGATATACCTACAAAATCTATCTTAATAACCCGGAACGACCTGTGTCTAAGTTCTTTACACTTTGCCTACCCCAGTAGGCATTAAGGCGTGATTATGTGTATGTATGAGATCTAACATCCTTTAAGTCAAAGATTTGACGTAGAACTTAGACTCTATCTCTGTCATCTCCATCTTATTGTTTAGCCCATTTTAAGATGTAATTTTAAATTTAATTTAATATTGATGTAATTAGTTAAGTTGATTAATTTATTTGGTTAGTTTAAGTGATTTAATTTAATTTATTATTTGCTAAAGCAAATACTTTTAGTTAATGATGTATTTATTTATTGATTTTAATTTTATCATTCTTTAAATAATTGTTTAAGTCTTTATAATTAAGTATTTTTTCTGCTTACAGTTTTGTTTATTTTTTTGAAAATGTTGTGTCACCTAAATTGGATTTCATGTCAGTACTATTTAGAAATAAGTTATTTTGATCATTGTTTGACGTGTTTTCTGCTTTTGTACCTTAATAAATAAAATAAAAATAGAATCAAGAGAAAACCATTTTGCCTAATATATAAAGCAAAGGGTGTATTTATTTTTTCAGTTTATCAGATCAATTACTACGGAGAACAAACGAACTAGCAGACTGAACCAATTGCCTGAAGATGACGATATGCTACTGTTTTGGAAAGATGGTAAGAAACTTAGGGCCGTATTTATATAGCGATCTCAATATTGAGCGAGCAGTGTTAGGTATGGATTTGACAGGTATAATGTACTGAAATGACATTTCTGATATGAACTCAAAGTCGCTGTCAGTCTCAACTGCTGATTATAAATACGAGACTTATATGCGTCTTTTTTGGGTGAAATAGTTCCAACATCAGGAGCTGATCACCCGTCTGCGTGCATCGCAGCCGTCCCACCAAAAAGTAGTATATGCGTCTTGGTTAAATAATCCTTCTTTCTCCCTCGAACCATGTGTCTTCTTCTTCTGCTTAGCGTTTTCCCAGCTTAATGCTAGAGTCCGCTTTTTGGCTTTTTCTACTCCACTTTGCATATCAGTTTATTATATACTTTATTGCATTAACACAAAAGAAATGTAATTTACAAATATAGTGTGCAAGGGCGAACTTATCTCTATGAAGAGATCTGTTCCAGCCAACCCAATGGTAGTAAGCGAAAGTGAATAATTTTGAGGGGACAAGAAAATGCAACATTAACAGAGACTAGTAAAACAAAAAAATAAAAAGTAGTTACATACCTATACATAGAATAAATACCTACCGTATATTACTATCTTAAATAAACATACATATATACTAAACAATATATTGATACATACATATACGAATAAACTACATAAATAGATACATCAAAATTGTTCAGATAAGAAGTGCTCTTTCGTTTTCACGATCTCCAGCCACCGTTTTCTTCTATGCTGGCCTGAGAGCGAGAGAATAACATAGAATGTGCTAGCTGCATTTTATGATGTAAAAACCAGCTAAGGGATCCGAGGGTTTCAGTATTTCAGGCTGACAACCTGTCACTACAGCAATATACCTACAAATATATCTTAGATAACTCTCAAAATTTTGTCAGACGTGGCGGAACAACCTTTGTTTAGGTTGTTTAAGCTCTGTCTACCCCATTAGGGATAAAGGCGTGATGATATGCGCTTTTTCGCTCTGCCGCGTGATCTAGAGCCTTGATTAGTGACATGTAAGTAAACGAAAAAGAATAAGACGATCCGGGTTACTGCTCTTGTTTTGTTTCCGGTCTCAAAGAGGTATTTGTGACGCTATCGCCTTTACAAGAATAAATTTTCTCAGTAAATTCCAATTTTAAGGTGACGATACTAGCCAAGTGGCGCCCCCATTAGTAAAAAAAATAAAATTCCAGGTCCAACACAATCAAGGTATAGTAATTAAGATAATTTAGTAACTTACATATTAGCCATTCAAAACTCGTTGTAGTAACAGGCATCGCCAATGCTTAGTTCTGGCCTTTGATATGGCTTAACGATTAATATCTACGGTATTAAACGATATTAACCGGGTCCGACGGCACAGCTCGGACACACCTAACTACAATGTAATTTTGGTCATACATCGACAGACGGCATGTTGCACTTGGCATGTGTGTATGTCCGCGTTATAAGGGTTGACAAATTTTGTTATACCGGTCATTATCATCACTTGATTAATCTGGTTCTTGATTAAACCAACGTTTAAAGTAGTTCACTGTAACTGAATAGTTAGAATAGGTTAGGCTGCATATTTTGTATGAAGTTGCTTACCTTCTCTCATCACTTGGGAATCTAAAAAAGTCCTACTGGAGTCATATCTTGTGGTAGAAAGACATCCGTAAACGGAACAGTACCTAACCATCTTTGGAACACAAAACTTTATAATTTCCGTTACACTGGGAAACATGCGCGCGCCATGCCCGCTAAGCGTACCCGCAATGTGACCCACAATCCGTCGCGGAGTGTACCGTATATTGGACTGGGGAGGGGAGGTGCATGTCCATTCTGTATGTAGTACTTTTATATATTATTATTAGTCTGTGCCGACGGCTTACCGTGCCTTCCCAAGCACGGAAAAAGCGCCACTTAACACACTTAAATTTCTTTATTTGTAAAAATGTACACTCACTGTGCTATTATTTCATCTTCCAGAACAAGAGAGAGGAAAATGCAAACCATTCACTGCTTACTTCAAAAGCTGCAACAAGTGTTTCTGCACTGCGGATGGCGTCCCTTGTTGCACAAGAATATATTGCCAGGGGGCTGACGGTAATAAACATTGTTAGGTACATACATCTTAAACAACCCTCAAAACTTTATCAGACGTGGCGGAACTACCTTTGTTTAGGTCGTGTACGCTCTGCCTACCCCATTAGGGATAAAGGCGTGATTATATGTATGTACGTATGTATACATCTTCTAGCCTTATCACGCATCTCACGGGCGGCTACCTAAGCTAGGGGATTGAACGAGGGTACTGTTTTTATACAGAGCGACTGCCATCTGAGCTCCGCAACCCAGAAAGAAAACCAGACCCAATCCTAGATTAAGTCAGAGTTTTCAAGCCGCCAATGCTTAGCACTGGCCACTGACATGGCTAAACGTGCCTTCCGAAGCACGGGAAAAGCGTCGAATAAACGTATATATGAAATTCGAAAACCGAAAAACACATTGGTACGTGGTAGGACACGACCTCCCGAACCTCATTAACATTGTTACATACATAGATACATAAAGTCACGCCTTTATCCTTACTGAGTTAGGCAGTGAATTAAAGGCCTAGAAAATGGCGTTACTGCCACGTTTCACAAATATTGAAGGGGTGGTTCTTTGCCCAGAAATGTGGAATTTCGTGCTTACTGCATCTCCTCCCGAGCATGCTGTAAAAACGGGTCGGAGGGTTTCAGTGTATGTTGATATTTGAGAATTTATCAGTTTGTGAATTTTCCCCAGTTTGGTTAGGACATTGCAGGCTGAATCACCTGATTGTCCGAAAAGAAAAAGATTTCGTGCTTCGGAGGGCACGTTAATCCGTCGGTCCCGGTCGCTGTCTTTGATAGTAGTCGTTACTTAAAACCATGTCAGAGGCCTGATAGGTGTGCTACTAGGCGGTATAAAAACTGACACCAGGGTTCATCGGGTCGATAGACTCGATACCCACTCGACAGTAAAATACCTTACGCCCTACGCGCACGTAGCGATAAACTCTACGTCTGTGCATCACTCTAACAGTACGCCCGCGTAGAGCGTAAGGTGACGCTCCGTGGTGACGGATGTGTGTTTTAGGCAATGCAAAAAGCATTGACAGCGTGTCAAGCGCAACCTTGCGCGCAGAAAGTGACGCCTGCTGCAATTAAACAATCCACAAAACTTGTCAGACGTGGCGCATGGCGGATCGACCGCGGGTCGTTGACGCTCTGCATATTCCATTAAGGAAATAGGCATGATAGTAAGAATGTATGTATTGTACTCCACAGAAGATTTCACCATAGTAGAACGAGACATAGATGTAGATCACTATGAGTATACCAAGTTGAAGAGCGATCCCTCCCAGCATCTACACCGTAGGAAGCACAGGCCCAAGAAGTTCCGACTTCGATACAAACTGACCACACCAGGTAAATACAGACCGGGTGTCGATGGGCTAACAACCTGTCACTACAGCAATATACCTACAAATCTATCTTAAATAACCCCTTTAAAACTTTGTCAGACGTGGCGGAACGACCTTTGTTTAGGTCGTTTACGCTCTGCTTACCCTATTAGGGATAAAGGCGTGATTATATGTATGTATGTATGTATGTATACCGGGTGTAAGGGACAGCATCCCACAAACTGATAGGGATCACTCAGTCAACAAGACCGACTTAACATTTTTTGCCAGGAAATTCTTGATGGAATTCTTTTTTTTTGGCTTTTCCATACAAATTGTCTGATCGCGCTGGTGGACATTTTGTATGGAAAAGCCTTTTTTTTTCACTACCTGAAAGAATTTGTCTGAGTACCCGCTGCTATCAATTTGTGGAATGCTGTCCCTTACACCTCGAATATACAACTGCTTCCATGGTCCAGTGGTCTGAGCCATGGGCTCCCGATCCGGTGGTCCTGGGTTCGATTCCCAGGGGGATAACACAAAGTTGATATTTGTTTTATCACTTGTGAGATAGATTTCCCCAATTTGGTTAAGACATTGCAGGCTCAAATATATATTTTTTACAGGTGGGGCTATAAAATATAAACGATACAATATTGATGAAAACTTTGTGAACGTGAATTAAAACAACAACACTTCAATTCAAGATGGCTTCGGAGGGCACGTTCGTAGCCTACGTTGGTGACATGATAAATTATAATAAAAGTTTTTGTAAATTATTATAATCTTTAATAGGTACTTACATTATTTAAATGATTTTAAAACTTGAAAATATAATTATCATTTTAATCAATTATTCAATACTTTTGAGGATTTTAAAACTCACAATGCTATTATTATTTCATATAATATGAAAGGTCAGGTTCGAGTCCTGCCAGAAACGAATTTATTATTTTCTTTCTTGCATATTGTGCTTAATTATACACTCAACCGGATTAACTTAAAATTAAAATCTATTTGCCATTATCAGAATAAAAACATTGGAAAAGGACAGGAGATCTATTTTCTCCGGTTTTTTATTTATAGTCGGTGGTTTTATGCGTTATCTGACATTTTTATCCGCCGTCATATGATATGGCGGATAAAATTGTAAAAAAACTAGCGGACTAAGTGTAAAAACAAAGAGTATAAATCGCCTGTCCTTTTTCAATTTTATTATTATGAAAGTGACAGGTAGATTAAAATTTTAGTTTTAGCCTGTGGATCTACGCTCTGACAAAGTTTTGAGGGTTATTTAAGTTAGTTTTGTAGGTATATTGCCGAGTGACAGGTTGTCAATCCATCGCCTAAATTACAATATACTGGAACCCTCGGATCCCTTAGCTGGTTTTTACAGCATGCCCGGGAGGATATGCAGCTGGCACATTCCATGTTTTTCTCTCACTCCCAGGCAAACATGGAAGTATGTTTTAAATAATTTCTAAAAAATAATACTCCTCAAGATTAAATACTATGGTTTCACATATTTAACCATGTGAAATTTAGGCGATGGGCTGACAACCTGTCACTATAGCAATATACCTACAATTTATCTTGAATGGCCCTCAAAACTTTGTCGGACGTGGCGGAGTGACCTTTGTTTAGGTCGTTTACGCTCTGCCTACCCCATTAGGGATAAAGGCGTGATTATGTGTGTGTGTGTGTGTGTGAAATAAAAAAAAATATATCATTCTTTCAGCATACGTATCATTCTTTTATTTTTCGGTAGAACTTCAAAGACAAATCCTGAAACGTAGAGGCCGGTGCTTTGAGACGCCTTAAGCCTACAATGAAAGGCGTTTCCATACGATTCTAATGGTGTTGATTCGTTTACAACACGACTCAACTAAAGTAGAAAAAAGAAAGAAAGTAAATACATTTATTTTAGACACTAAACAGGTTACAATATGTTTCAAGGTAGAAAACAAGTAATAATATAATATTCTTGTGCCTAAAAATGGTCTTCACTCAGCTTATGTTACAAGCAGCGTGGTAAACTGCTTGTAGCGCTGGTCTTCCGTGAAGCCAAAACTAACTAGGTACTTAAATCTAGATTTATGTTTATACAGCAAACTGCAAAAAACAAAGACGAATTAGCCAGTACAGACGGAGTTATCTTCCATACTGGACTGGGAGAGAAAGAAAAACATAGAATGTTTCAGTTGCCCTTCCTCCCGGGCATGCTGTAGAAGTCAGCAAAAGGGATTCGAGGGTTACAGTGTATTGTAATTTAGGCGATGGGCTGACAACCTGTCACTACAGCAATACACATTACAATCTAAAATTGCCCTCAATTTATGTCAGACGTGGCGAAAGCGCCTTTAAGGCGTGATTTTATGTATGTATGTATGTAGACGGAGTTATTTTAATCAGTAAACACCGAGTACATAATTAAATTTCAAAGGAATTTATCGATTGACAGAATATAAAAAAAAAACTGTTTATTTCATTAAATGATATAATAATTATGTAACATTAAGGGTGCTTAATCTAAACAAAGAAGATTATGTGCGCACAGTGATCCGCTTACAGTGCGGTAGCTTATTGAGTAAATAATTAGAAAAATATATTAAAATAAAAAAATAGACTATTGAAATTATTTTTATTGTTCTCTTATTAACAAGATTAACATAAGTCTAGGCATACTGCCGCCCCTTTATGTTCTATATCCAATGCCCCTAAAAAATAATTTATTTTTGCAAAGTCGTGTGCTACCCGAATGGACACCAATATATTCGTGTACGCCTCGGGCGATATGTCGTGCGATGTGCGATGTCTTCCTACATAGAATATTATATAGAATATTCCGACACTCACCCAGATAATAGAAAGCGTACGCTTATTCGCGATTCACGAGGGATTTCCGACGATGTTCTCAGAAAATCTTTTATGTTCCGAAATGTTTTTGGAACCAAGAATATTGTGACAAATATTCTATCTAGGATTCAGAAAATATGTATTACATTCAATACACCGGTAAATGGAGGTACTTTTCTGTGGAAGGTTCCTTTACGACTTATAAAAGGTTTTTCATTATGGGATTGCCCTTTGGCTCTAATTGGCACAGTTCTTGACCGTCTTTGTTTTTGTTATATTATTAAAAACATTTTGAAATTTTAAAACCTCACAAAGAACTGGCCAATGATAGACAAAAATGGAAGTTGCTCCACCGACAAGAGCCCAGGTCTTAAGTGAAAGAAGAATGGGCTCGATTCTAGATACCACCGGCTAAAACTAATATTAAAAATCTATCTGTCACATGCAATATAATAAATTTGAAAAAGGGCAGGCGATTTATACTCTATGGTTTTACACTTTGTCCGCTAAAATTTGACGCGGTTTTGCATGTTTCCCCAGTATTTCTGTAAATTTTAGCCATATCATACGACGGCAGATAAAAAATACAGATAACGCATAAAACCACCGACTATAAACATAAAAAACGGGAGAAAATAGATCTCCTGTCCTTTTCCAATGTTTTTAATCTGAAAGTGACAAATAGATTTTAATTTTAGTTTTAGCCGGAAAATCTAGTATCGAGTCCAATACTCAGGATCATCATCATCATATCCATTTTAATAATCATCTCATCATATCCGTTACGTCCCCACCGAGAAACAAAGAGCATATCCTGAAATTTAGACGTTTTGGCCTCAGCCCATCATGTGGACCCAGTACGGATTGGTTGACTTTAGAATTCCTTCGCAAGCCTGTGCATGTTTCTCACGATGGTTTCATTCACCGGAACGTCAAAAAGATTATCCTAGAGGATTATTCTTCTATTCATTTCTTTTCAGACGTTTTAGAATAGAATAGAAGAAATTTTATTTGGTAATAAATTTTACACTCATAACTTATACTTAACTTAAAGTTAAACAAAATTTATACAAATACAAAATACAAATCACTTTATTTCTACAAAACACATTTAAAAAAATAAAAACACACAATCATATAGATAATAAGCTTGGCTGTTTTTAAGTCCACTCTACTCAAATAAAATAAATATCAAAATGGCTGCCACTCAGCATATTGTCTTGGGTATTTCAGGCCCAAACAGCTGGTCTTCCGTGGCCACCGGTTCAAAGCGCTTCAGGGCGCTGATAGACATTTCCATCTGAATAAGACTTTATAGACAAGGTAATTTAAATAACAACCAGGTAACCAACAACACAAAAAAGGGAATAATGAGAGAAACATAAATTAACAAGTGGAATGATATAAAATGAGGTATTTATTATTTAACACTATTGTAGACTTAATAAATACTTTTTATACTTCAACTTAAAGGTAAAAACTACTAGTGGGTGTTGAACAAACACAAAACAAAATATTTTCCCACACTGTAACTACAATTCTGCGCCCCGAATCCCACAAATCCTGGAATCATTAAACATGTCATATTATTTTTATCAGCCATTACATTACATTGTGGAGGTAGACCGAATACCACATCAAAACGGGATTTCGTTTGATATCCAACGCTGTATTATCGCCGACGTAAAATTTTTTATTCGTCGTAAAAGTTTTCCTAGTGGCAGTTTTCTTTTGACGCCGCCATATTGGATTTTGAATAGAGATTCGTTTGATTTGAAACGTGTTGAGATTGATGTTATTGATCGATATTTATGTTCTTTTTTTAACCGCTGCTGAATTACCATAAAAAAATACAAGTCAGTGTTTTTCCAGCATCAAATCCACTGAGACAAACGTAGTTGATTGTTTCGTTTGACCTAGGACCTAGCCTAAATGTACCTGCATTTTTTAGTACGTACATACACTTATAAAGGTATTCCAATGCAGTCTTATACGTTTGTAACTCCCGTGTAAGTCAAAGAACATAAGTTTGGAGTCACGAAGTTGGTTTGTGTTCATAACAACAGGGCGAACTTGTGACACTCACATTTCTTGAAGTACTGCTGGATAGGTCAGGTCAGGGGTAGACAGTTAAAGGCCCTTATATTATTTATGCGATAAGAGAGTACAAAAGGCGAGTGTGCCCTGCCCTTTCCATGCATTTTTTTAAACGTTGCGGTGAAGGAAAATAATTATGAAAAAATACAAAGATTGTGTATGAAGCTGATCAATCCGTATTGGGTAAAAACGTCCGAGCGGAGATGCAATATCGTTTTCATTCGCTGAAGTGAGTTGTCCCGTGACCAGGCTGTTATGCGACCGAAGGTTGTGGACCGCTGATGCGCTAGGTCGTATATCAAACGCTGGCTAGCTGCAGTAATAAATAGTCCTCCCACCGATTTTCGGTGATGGCGGCCAATCTCTCAGAGACAGACCAACTGCGCAGGACTAGTATGTAGTGCCCAAGTGTTTGCGCTACACACAGGTGCACTCTCTATTCCTTCAATCTCTTATCCTGATGGGACAGACTGACTGACACGACCAGAGAGAAATCAGGCGCAGAACCGACTATTTACATGCCTATCCAACAGCATGGATCATCTTACTTTTCGGACAATCAGGTGATCAGCCTGCAATGTCTTCCTTCTTCTTGGCGAGTGGATTCTTGACTCGAATGACCCGATGAGCCCGGACCAAACTAGAAACAACAACACAAAGTCATTGTCACCCACCGGGAATCGAACCCGGGACCTCCTGGTTGTGAGCCCATGGCTCAGACCGCTAGACCACGAAGGCAGTTCAGCTGCAGTACTATTCATCCGAGGGTTACCCTTGTGGTGCTGCGCCTACTACTAGCGGCGATCACTGTTAACCTAAAATATTGCCCTGCACTCGCAAATAATCCTTTTAACTGCTAAGCGTGATGAGTATGGCAATAGGCATGTTATGCTAACAAAAATCAATACGTTTTTACTTAAAACTGATGGCTAAAAATACTGTGGATCACATTCAGCAATTAAAAACGAAGCACGTTTAGATTTAATAATCGAGTTAAAAATATAGAAGTAACATACATGCGTATGCAAATCAGTCTTTATCCTTAATGGGGTAGGCAGAGCGCAAACGACCCAAACAATGGTCGCTCCGCCACGTCTGACAAAGTTTTGAGGGTTATTTAAGATAGATTTGTAGGTACAGTGCTGTAGTGACAGGTGTTTTCTTTATTTTTTTTATTAATCAATGGGTTTGCTCTTGACTCCAGTCTAGCTCGGAAACGACTGAGACGGAGTCGACGATGGTGCGAGCTCACCCAGAAGATGCCTGTTCACTCTAACTTTGAAATGTTGGGGGTTGAAGGCGTTCGGAAACACAGACGCAGGTAGTGAGTTCCACAATTTTGCCGTGCGCATTACAAAATAGTTTTGGAAGCGCTCAGTACGTATTGGTGGAATATCAACCAGGTATGGATGGTATTCTGCGGTGCGTCTAGATATCCGATGGTAGAAGGGAGCTGGCGGGATAAGGTCGTGGAGCTCTTGAGCACACTTACCGAAGTACAGCCTGTAGAAGACCGACAAGCAAGCAACCTTACGGCGATGTTCCAGGCTATAAAACTTGGCTTCCAGCAGTTTTTCGTCACCAATAAGCCTCTTGGCTCTGCGTTCCACTGAATCGAGTGCGGCAAGTTGGTATTTGGCTGAGCCATCCCAGAAGTGACTGCAATACTCCATGCAGGAACGGACTTGTGCTTTGTACAGGGTTAAAAGCTATCCAGGCGTGAAGTATCGCTTCACTCTATTCAGGATACCCAGTTTCTTGGCCGCTGTTTGTGCTTTGTATTCGATGGAAGCGCCGAAGTTTAGACTAGATGACAAATCCATGCCCAGAAGCTCAAGTTTGCCAGCTATAGGTACAGATGTACTTCGGTAAGTAGGAGTCTGGTTGAAAGGACTCCTTTTGGCGGTAAAAAGACACGCTTGCGTTTTGTTGGCATTAAAAGAGACCAAATTGTCATCACCCCACCGGGAAACATGACTTAGGGTCAGATCTAATTGCTCAACCATGGCCCTTCTCAAGGAAAGTATTTCTTCCCCGCTGGTGTTTGCGCTGGATAAGTATCTCACCAAAACCGTACTATCATCTGCGTAACCAACAATACCTGGCCAAAGAAGGTCATTGATGTGCAGCAGGAACAGAGTTGCAGAGAGAACAGACCCCTGAGGAACTCCGGCGTCAATAGCCATCAAGTCAGAGGAGCAGCCGTCAACGACTACTCTGATTGACCGTTCACTCAGGAAGTCAGAAATCCAGCTACAAAAATCAGCTGGGATGCCATACGCAGGAAGCTTGTTTAGCAGACTTGTGTGCCAGACTCTGTCAAAGGCCTTCGAGATGTCAAGTGAGACGGCGAGAGCTTCGCCATGCTTCTCAATGGCCTCACCCCAGCAGTGCGTAACATAAACAAGAAGATCCCCAGTTGACCGTCCCCGGCGAAAGCCATATTGACAGTCACTGAGGAGATCATTGTCTTCGAGGTAGGTCAGCAACTTACTGTTCAGTACCTTCTCCATGACTTTGCATAAGATGGAGGTAATGGCAATCGGTCTGTAATTGACAGGGTCTGAACGGTCGCCTTTTTTGGGGACCGGCTGAACATTCGCAAGCTTCCAAGACTTTGGCACAGTTCCTTTAATGAGAGAAAGGCGGAACAAGCGTGTCAACACAGGAGACAGTTCGGGCGCACAACGCCTCATGACTCTTGCTGGGATGCCATCAGGACCACTAGCTTTATTCACGTCCAGAGCCAGCATCCAGACGTGAATTGTTTGCAAATAGTCACGCAAATAAATTTGCTTTGTCAGATGCAGAGTGAGCCAGCGACCCATCAGGTTTCAGCATTGGAGGCAATGATGGACGACAGAAGTTTGCTTCGACCGCTTTTGATAGGGACCAAAATTGTTTACTACCCGGCGGGTGTGATGCTAATTTTGTCCCTATACGTCCGACATGGTCGAAACGTGCCTTACGCAGGACCCGCTTGCAAGACCTAGCGGCGGAATTAAAGGCTCTCTTCTTCGCGCGAACCCTACGTGCTCTTACTTTGCGGTCACGGGCTTTGACCCAGGCTTGGTAAGCAGATTCTTTACGAGCCTCAGCGTGGGCGCATTCTGCGTTATACCAAGGTCGGGTTTTCTGACCGAGCGGCATATCGGAGAATGGAATAAAGTACTCCATTCCCTGCCGTATCACGTCCGTGACCGCATCAGCACAACACGAGGGGTCACCCGAAGAGAAGCACAGTTGCCGCCACGGGTAGGATGCAAAAAAGTGCCGCATCTCATCCCAGTCTGCCAACTTATATTTCCAAACTCGTCTCGTGCCCCTAGGGCTTTCATCCGGAGACGAGCATATCAATATGGATTTCACCAGACAGTGGTCGGAAGTTCCCAATGGGGCAGAGACCGAAATTGAGTGACTGTCTGGATCAGTAGTTAGCAGCAGGTCTAAGCAGTTGGGTGTGTGGTCGTGAACATCCGGCACCCGCGTTGCTACATTCACCAGCTGGTGTCATTAATTATGTTATTGATTTGAGTAGTCAATATTTACTGGCGAGTGACGTCATAACCCACTATTTTCATACAAAAAAGCGTTTTAGACATTTCATAAAAGTTTGCTGATTTGACTAGTAGGCAAATAGCGTACTGCCCCTCGATCGTGGGAGACTCAGGTCCAGCACTTGCCGTTAGCACTAATGAACAAGATACAAGCACATTTTTTACAGCACAAAATAAAACGTAACAAAAGAAAAGTTCTACAATTGGTTGCCTTATAGATAAGGTAGCAATTTCTTCCAGGCTCCTCGCAGGGTTGCGGACTGCTGATGAGCTAGGCCGTTTATCAAAAGCTGGCTAGCTGCAATAGCGTCAGCAACATAAAGTATTACGTTATTCGACCGAAGGTTGCTCGTGTGGTGCCGTGTAAGAAAAGCGATCTTTCCTGAACCTGCCTCCGTTGTCTAGTTGTCTAAGCCTGGGCTCACGATCCGAAGGTCGTGGTTTCGACTTCCACGGGGGTAATACAAAGTTGATATTCGTCAGGATTTGTGAGATTTACCTCCAATTAGGTTATGGCATTGCAGGTGAAACATTTTTATTAACAAAAACATTCAAATTAAATATACAGGTTGAATCACCCGATTGTCTGTAAGTGGTTTCCATATGTCGGTGGTTGGTTGATACACAAACTATGTCATAATCGAAGGTTGCAAACCGCTGATGCGCTAGGTCGTATATCAAACGCTGGCTGGCTGCGGTAGCGTCAGCAACACCGACTGAAAGCCAATTACACACGGGAGCGTCTGTCGAGAACTTCGATAATGGGCCAGGCTAATTGGGATCTAGCTAGAGACGTTAAATAACACTATCTGGATTTAATTAACTGAAAAAAAAGCTACGAAGCGTAGCTACGAAAAGTCATGATTTTGAATTTCGACATTCCATTTGTGAGACGAAATCATTCTTTAATAACAAAAAATACAATTTAAAAAACACTAGACTAAACTTAAGGCACGGTAAATAAAATATAAATACGTTGTATTCTTGAGTACCTACAAATCAAGAATTATGTTACGTTGGGTAAAAATTGCAGGAGCTTAGCTAGTGAAGCATAACTGGCATTTTAAGAAAGCAGGTTCTATAAATTTCTGCCCTTTAAATGACTTGATTTTCAATTACATGAAAGTAAGGCTATTTATTCTCATGTCCAAATGTATGACTTGGACTAGCTTCCCTTTATATACTGCAATGTGGAAGGTAAGAGGGAATACACCACACAAAAAATCCCTAAAAAGAGTACTATGGAGTTAAACAATAATTAATAGAGATGGAGAGTTGGCGTTCACTTCATGTATTCAACAAGAGCTGAGCTCTTAAATGAAAGATGATGATGAAGGCTATTTAACAGCTCTATACACATCAACTGCAGCAGCAGCGCGTTGCTCTAGTATAGAAGTTGTGTATAATTTTTCAAGAATCCAGATCTAATTAGAAGTTGCCCCGTTCACGCTATTAGTCTTAGTTTAGCTCCAGAACTGCAGACCTTTCCGCTCCGAAGATAGCTGCTAGGTTCTTATGTACCATAGTGTAAAACAAATGTAAATTTACTGCTGTCCTATATTTGATATAGCGTGATTTTTATTTGACGGTAAAATATGACGCTATAAAGGACTTTGTTTTGTATACTTATGTAGCCGACAGATGGCGCCACATCAAGTTCCAAAATTGTTAGGTTGGACTTCGGTCTCCTGGTCACAACACTCGACCAGGTGGGTAGCTACCCTTTTCCCATCCATCATCACTAAGCCAATTAGCTTTCAACAATTTACTCCTAAATTTCCAATAAGGTTGATTCGAATTGTATCGTGAGCCAAAAAGCAATAAAATAATTCACGAAAATCCAATCAAAGTTTTTGTAATGATTTGTTTTCACTTTATTTCTGTAAAATTTAGAGATCTAAAAACGCGACCCTTTCACCGGAAACCGGTGACAAACAGCTTGCTGTGTTCCGTCAGTGCGTGAGATAGCCAGTGCCATAACAGGCATCTTCTGGATGAGATCACTCCATTATCAATTCAGTCAGGGTCATCGCTGAGCTAGTATCTATAGCAAACCCATTTTAATAAAAATCTATGAAGCTCTGAAAGCAGTAAACTTGTTGCTCTTTAACAAACAACAGGCGTTTTTCTATACGTACAATAATACCTATTTGACACTGTTTAAAGTGTTTAAACCACTATTTCTGTCTCTGCATAAAACAGAATCTGCTTAGTGGGCGATAGATAAAAGCATTCTGAATATTCATGCGCCTACAATACTGGCAGACAAGTGAAGGAAAAATTCTAGCATACATTTCCCTATAACAGGAACAACTTAAACAATCCTCTTAGAATTTAAACAAAGCGGACTTTACATAAAATAATAGTGGTTCATTCATTGTGATGTAAAACTCTTGAAATTGCCATTTTAAAGTTTTAATTTATACGGAAAACTGCTTCGGAAGATAGTTTGTTCAGTATTTATAATTATGTAAATAGCTACTCGCATTTCGCATATTGAGATTTATTTAAGTATTCAAGTCAAATCAATGAGACCGATGGTGTAGTAGATAGGGCCACTACCTCCCTTGCAGGAGGTCGTGGTTCGGATCCCGCCACGTACCAATGATGTATTTGAGTGACCTATCCCTTTAGATTTAATAATAATAATACATATATTTTTTTATTAAGTTATTGTAAATACCGTATTGTATACTCAATATCAATAAAATATGTTGTAACACTGATGATTCAAGTTAAATCAATATTACAGGTTAGGTACTACTTACTTTTAAATAGGTGCTTTTGCACTTTTGTGCTGATTAGATATCTTGATAAGTGTTATTAATCATTCATTTTTGAGTCGCAGTTTCACACGAGTTTTCTCTTAGGAATCATAGATACCTATTTTCCCGCGTTAAAAATATGCTTATGTTACTCAAACGTAGCTTTCTTATGAAACGTGAAAGGATTTTTGAAAATGATTGAGTAGTTTTTGTTATGAAAATACAAATCATTTCGCTTTATACTCGTAAAAAGAACATATAAAATACAACCTATATATACCGGGTTTAAGGGACAGCGTCCCGCAAACTGATAGGGGTTGCTCATTTAACGATACTGAACAACTTCCACTGAGAAATTCTTTCAGGAAGTGAAATAAAAAAATGGGTTTACCATACAAAATGTCAACTCAATCAGACAGTTTGTATGGAAAAGCAATATTTTTTTCACTTCCTGAAAGATTTTTCTGATGTAAGTTGTTCAGTGACTCAGCAACTCTTATCAGTTTGCGAGACACTGTCCCTTACAACCCGTAGATTATTGAACCTACCTACGTAAAGTTTGGACCATCCGTGCCGCATCGCAAAACAGCCTTTGCCATACTTTGCATGAAGTTTATAAATATTTGAATCCGACACCTCAAGCCACAGTATACAAAGAAGCAAAGCCATTTCGGTCGGATACAGCATACAGTATACAATTCGCACGTCCTGTTCGCACGTTTTCCACTTCGGAGGATAATAATGCTGGAGTTTGCGAAATTTCACCCTGAGCCTAGGTGAAAAAAAACTTTAATGGAGCTAGTATAGCTTGATATGTTGATAGGATTCATAGGCCCGTAATTATAAACAGCACTTGAGACTGACAGCTGGTTTGAGCCTGTAACAGAAATGTCATCTCAGTACAAAAGGACCTGTCAAATCCATACTTAATATTACTCTCAATCTTGAGATAGCTTTATAAACACGAGCCATAGGACCGACGACGGTTGATGGGAGACCACGCTTATGGACAAAGACGAACGCACTTGTACCAGAAAGAGCGATGATCAATGAGATTGGCAAAACTGGATTTAATGAGCTGAAGATCAGGTTGAAGAGTACACCCTATTCTCAAAACAAGGACAAAATGGCAAAATGGTGTGGCAGTCATGGATTGCTATTGTGATAGGTTGTCAGCCCATCGCCTTAATTACAGTATACTTTAACCCTCGAATCTCTTTACAGCATGCCCGGGAGGAGATGCATACATACATACATATAATCACACCTTTATCTCTAATGGGGTAGGCAGAGCGTCAACGTCCCAAACAAAGGTCGTTCCGCCACGTCTGACAAGCTTTGAGGGTGATTTCAGATTATATAATATGTATATTGCTATAGTAACAGGTTGCCAGCACATAGCCCCTCGAATCCTTTTACAGCATGCCCGGGAGGAGATGCAGCTGGCAGATTCTTTTCTTCTAGTTTAGCATAGAAACTAAACATTCCGGCGAAAAGCGTCAACATTAGGGAGACCAACGTTTTTTTTTCAACCTGTGTTCTTCCATGCTGCACTGGGAGCAAGAAAAACATAGAATGTGCCAATTGCATTTTCTCCCGGGCATGCTGTAAATACCAGCTAAGGGAACCGAGAGTTTCTGTTTATTACAATTTAGGCGATAGGCTGACAACTTGTTACTAAAGCAATATACCTACAAATCTATCTTACTCTTAAGACTTTGTCAGACTTGGCGGAACGACCTTTGTTTATGTCGTTTACGCTCTGCCTACCCCATTAGGGACAAGGGCGTGATTATATGTATGTATTCTTTGGGGTACCCAAGTTCATCTACTTCATCTTATCTTAACTAAATAAATTGCTCACAAAACACGAACTCCTTTCAATAGTACCGACCTCCATATGTATTTAGTTTCTTTCTGAGGAAAGCTACGTGGGCAGAATAATCAACATTGCGTCTTTTCAAGGACAACTCTTGTTTGCCTTTTCTGAATGAGCCCTTTGGAGGGAAAAAGGAACACTTTGTTCAACAGAGGCAGATAAAGAACATGTACAAATGAGAATCTTCGAATAGACGAATCCGTTTTGTACCTTGAAATCTAGTTCTTCTTCCATGCTGGCCTGGGAGCGAGAGAAAAACATGCGCCAGCTGCATTTCCTCCCGGGCATGCTGTAAAAACCAGCTAAAGGTTTCGAGGGCTTCAGTATATTGTAATTTAGGCGATGGGCTGACAACCTGCTTTACAACAATATACCTACAAATCTATCGAAAGTGACACTCAAAACTTTGTCAGACGTGGCGGAACGACCTTTGTTCAGGAGACGTATTTCTGAACCGCTCGTATGAAAACTGAAATACGCATACGAAAATCATTCGCACGATTTTACGTATTTTTGAAGCAGTAGAAATCTGTGTTGCCAATCAAGTCTAATCCCATAAATTGTTTTCGTTGTACGCAGAAATACACCTACTATACCACCACTACCACTAACAAATGAAATGAATCGCAGAGAAACGGAACGTAAATTCCAGTAAATTAAAAAGTTAAAGTGTCACTTGTCAAATGATTGTCAGTGTCACTGTCATGATCATAGACTACTTAGGTTTCGAGTAGTAGAAAAGAAAACGAGTGGTTTAGAGCACTCGTTGCAGCGTCGCATACGTATGAGTATTCAAAAATAGTGATTTTGGGATTTCGTATGCGAATGTTGCATTTTCGTATGCGAATTCAGATACGACCGGTTCAAAAATACGACTCCCAGGTCGTTTACGCTCTGCTCTTAGGGATAAAGGCGTGACTATATGTATGTTTGTATGTAAATCTTGTTCTTTTCAGGCATGTTGTAATAGCGAGTAGAGATTTAAGAGTTTTAGACCCTGTTTGTAATTTATACTTGAGACTGACAGCGACTTTAAGTTCATATCAGAAATGTCACTTCAGTTCATAACGGCCTGTCAAATCCATGCTTAATATTAGACTCAATCTTAAGATAGCTTTATAATAATAAGTGTACTACAATGGACATAATACTCAGAATCTATGATAATACCTACTATCCCAAACATTCCTCAAAGTCAGTTTTGGCTGAAACGGCTTTTATCCGTGAGTGCTATGTAAGCCATCTTAGACAGATTTACTTTTGTAAATACAAAAAATAAAACTAATTATTGCATCACCCACCTCCTAATGTGTTTTTAAATATGAACTGCCAATCTTATCTTTGACCAGAATTTAAAAATTAATGTTTAAATTCTGGGATAAGGACAACGGAATGATGATGATGATTTAAATTCGAAATTTCACCGTATGTGCCGGTGACATACCGTGTATCCGGATCCGGATGTACGGATCGGGAACTTCCGGTTCAACGGGTGAATCAAGAATTTCTTCCGGTTCATCGTCTCGCGTTCTTTAATGTTACACATCTTAGGGTGGCTTATTAGAAGTGTAGGTACCATGTGAAGATTTATCTCTTAATTATTATAATCATTTATTTATCTTCCATGCTGAACTTGGAGCGAGAGCGTGCTGTAAAAACCAGCTAAGGGATCCAAGGGTTTCTGTATATTGCAATTTAGGCGATGGGCTGACAACCTGTCAATACAGCAATATCCCTACAAACGTACCTTAAAACTTTGTTAGACTTGGTGGAACGACCTTTGTTTAGGTAGTCTTTGCTCTGCCTACCCCATTAAGGATAAAGGCGTGATTGTATGTAGGTAGGTATGTTTTTTTATAACATTTCCTACATTCGAATTTCTATATTCCGCATTTTAATATCACGAAAATGGTTATTAGAAGTATTATTTTGCAGATAATTCGGTTGACATACGTGGGACACTCAGAAAGATTTGCGACACTAAAAAAAATTGTTCTACAGGTACATATATTTTTATTAAATCTTTTCAAAGTACTCTCCACCAGCCTCTATACAAAGATTCATGCGTTTTCAAAACACTTTTTCCAGTCCGCCGTAGACACCTCGTTTACAGCCTGCTCGAACGCAGCCAGCGCATCTTCCGGCGACGAAAATTGTATCCCCTTGAGCTGATTTTTTATTTTTGGAAATAAAAAGAAGTCACACGGTGCTAGATCAGGGCTGTAAGGAGGGTGACCCAGGAGTTTGACTGGTGTGCTGTCCAGGAAGTCCCTCGTTTTGAGCGCGGTGTGTGCAGGCGCATTGTCGTGGTGGAGCAGTAGTCCGCGGAGCCCTGTGTTTGGTCGCTTGTTGCTCACAACAGAAAAAACTTCTGGTAAACATTTGGTAGTATACCATTCGGCGTTAATGCTTCTTTGATCTCGTAAGGGAATTGAGGCCAAGTGGCCAGTAAAATTAAAAAAGCTGGCGATCAAAATCTTCCCCCCGCTTCGAGATCGCTTCACTTTGGTAGGCGTTGGTTCATTTTGAAACACCCAAACTGTCGACTGGCGCTTGGTTTCTGGATCGTATTGATAAATCCAGGACTCATCACCTGTTACGATGTCGTAAACACGCCGAGACGAGCCTGCTTAAAATTTGTTCAGCATATCACGGCACCATTACACCCGGGCCTGCTTCTGAGCGTCGCTGAGGTAGTGCGGCACCCAGCGCGATACTATCCTCCTCACGCGAAGATGCCCTTGTAGAATCTCGTGAACGCTTCCCGATCCAATCTTTAATATGTGCTGAATCTCCTGATATGTAATTCACCTATTATCTTGCATTAAATTTTTCACTGCTAGCACGTTTTCTTCCGTAATAGCCGTCAAAGGGCGACTGCTTCTTTCTTCATCCCCCAAGGTTGGTCGACCGCGCCTAAATTCGTTATACCAACGATACACGGTTGCCTTGGAAGGGCTTTCATCCATAAATGCCATTTTAAGTCTATCGAACGATTCATCCGGTTTCAGGCGACACTTGAAATCGTAAAAAATCATAGCTCTAAAATGTTCCCGGCGCAGATCCATTTTTCAGTAAGACACGATACTTTGAATTGGCTAGCAAAAAATGTGGAGGGAAATTTTGAAAATGGAACACACATATTTTTACTTACAAGTAATCATATTTTCAAAAAAGATTCTAACCGGCCAGTCTGCCATATATAAAAACTATTTATCGCAATACTTTCTGAGTGGCCTGGTATTAATATAATCCCAAACATTTATTTTCCAGAAATATCATTTTCCAGAAACATTATTACCAAATTTTTTAAATACCTTTTTACTTCTGACATCTAATTTCATACCAGCATCAATATTGCAACAATTTTAAATCTCGGAGTAACTTTTCCCACAATGTCATTAGCCAAAAGTTACAATTGCCAAGTGCATATTTACATACATACATATAATCACACCTTTATTCCTAACGGGGTAGGCAGAGTTTAAACGACGTAAACAAAGGTCGTTCCATCACGTCTGACAAAGTTTTGAGGGTAATTTAAGATGGAATTGTAGGTATTTGTAGGTAAGTGCATATTTAATGGGAAGAAAATATTTTTTTAATGCAATACCGACTCGGGACACTCCGATACGGATAGATTAGGTTACCCTTTGACACACCTTTTAAGGTAAGGTTGCTACTGATGCATGCGTGCATGCTTGTTTACATGCTTGCATGCTTACTTGCATGCTTGTTTGCATGCTTACTTGCTTAGCATTTATAGATTGAATCACATTTATTACACTCTTCAACGGCCAAAAACAGCTATTTGTTGAGGAAAATTGAATATTAAAGTTTTGAAATGTACGTAGGTATATTTCTTATTTATTTTTGGAATAAAGTTATATTTGGTTTAGGTTACTGTGGTAAAAAGTGTACTGTGATATAAGTCAATGGTTAAATGAGGAAAGGTGAAATAAAATTTAGAATTTTATGAAGTTACAGGGAAAATAAAAAAAACAAACCGTTTTCGGTAATATAAAATTTGGAAACCTTTATTTTTAAGAAGGTAATTGTATCTCGTTTTTAAATCTGTTAAATACAGTTTTTTAGAAGGGATACGAGGATTACGCGGCAAAAACGCATTTTACAAGGCGTTTCAAAATCTGCCTAGCCTGTATGGAATAAAGACGTGAGTTTATGTGTGTATGTACTATATATATTTCTCGAATTGGCAATTTAAAAAAAAGGATTTAACTACTTATAAATTTAAGAGATATAATTTTGAATGCCTGAAAGCCTGAATTAAATTCAATCAACACTTTATGATGATAACTTTTATGCTAGTCAACCTATTTACCAATTAACCAATTTATGATCTATAATTGCGTTTTAAAAAAATAATTACTACTAAAACGCAAGTAGAGTACAGTGCCACTGGCGTGACTGTTCAGGCGATATTAGAAACTAAAATTGCTCAAGCTGTTCAAACAATGCTCACGAATCGTTGTTTTTTACTTGTAATAATTATTCAAACTATTCATGCAACAATTGTTGACAATATTCCCGATATAATAGGCGGAGAATATACAACGATCGACAAATTTCCATATGCAATTGCTATATTCAATAGTTCTGATTACTTTCTTTGTGGCGGTTCCGTGTTAAAACATGATGTTGTAATCACCGCCGCTCACTGTATTTCCATAAAAATTTTAAAGAATGGTAAAGTATTTCGTGTTAAACCGATACCAGGCTCTCAAAGATATGTTGTTGCTGGGCACGAAAACTATACAAGTACAGTGAGTAATTTTACTTTATCATCCATCGAAAGGTTACTGAGAGATTCGCCTGTAATGAGAATGCGCGCACATGACTCGTCTCCCTAGCCTTATCTCCTATCTCACGGGGTCGACTACCTAATCTAGGGGATTGAAAACGAGTACTGGTTTTGTACACAGAGCGACTGCAATCTGACCTCCGCAACCCAGAAGGGAAACCAGACCCAATCCTAGATTAGGTCAGAGTTTTCAATCCGCCAATGCTTAGCACTGGCCTCCGATATAGCTTAACGACTGATATCTACGGCATTAAACGATATTAACCGGAAACAACGGCTTAACGTGCCTTCCGAAGCACGGAAAAAGCGCCGAATAAACGTACATATGAAATTCAAAAACCGAAAAACACATTGGTACGTGGTGGGATTCGAACCACGACCTCCTGCTCAGGAGGCAGCGGCCCTGTCCACTACACTATCGGGCTCCTCATGCGCACATGACTATGCATCATTTATTTAAGAGCTCTTGACAGTTGAGTACAATGAAGTGAACGCCAACTCTCCCTGCATTCTGCTTTCTCCTTGACTTCCTGGTACGACTTGACCTTATTCTTTTCTTTCACTTGATCGATGTAACTTATTCTTGGCCTTCCCCTTCCTCTCCTTCCTTCTATCTTTCCTTCAATAATTGTTTTTAATAACTCGTTGTGTCGTATTAGGTGTCCCAATCTTTCCTCTTCTATTTCCTAATATTCTGAGTATGTTACGTTTTTCATTTACTATTTGTAACACTTCTTCGTTCCTCAAAATATTAAAACAACAAATCAAAAATTCGACCGCTGACGGGATTTGAACCTGCGTCTTTGGAAAACCGGCCAATTTCTTCGTTCCTCTTAATTTCTTTCCGACTTATCCTCTCCATTCTGCGCCAACACTACATTTAGCTTCTAGGCGTACTCTGTCTCTCTTCGTCATGGTCCACGTACCGACATTTCAGACGTACACCTTGATAAGCTTTTTAGGGGCATGTAAGGAAATTCTGGCTTTAAGTAATGAAAATGGAAAGCTGTCTTCACAATCGCAATCATTGCTTTTATATCAGGTGTATGACTTTAGTTCATACATACATACATAAATTCACGCCTTTGTCCCTTACGGGGTAGACAGAGCGTTAAACGCGTCGTAAAAAGCGCTTTCGCCACGTCTGACAAAAATTGAGGGTAATTTTAGATTGTAATGTGTATTGCCATAGTGACAGGTTGTCATGACTTTAGTATGTCTGCCAAAAGCTCATTACAGGGAAATGCTCGCAGTGAGGACTCACCAAAGAGACTTGAGTTAGCATTTTTACATTTACGTTTTGGAAACCGGTACCAACTTTTAGTATGTTACTAAACTTGTTATTTTCTTACAAAAAACGTCAGGACCCCAGCTCAAGACTCTGTTTTTTTTTTATATGACGTCATCAATTTAATATGGAGTTTGATGTGGAATATTTTATTATTTATTTTTGATTTATTGTGTGGGGTATCCAATGGTAGCTCATCATGAGTAGATTCTAAAAATATAATACATTCCTATGTTACGCTCGCGTAGTCTAATACAATCACGGAAGAGTAAAAGCTAGCGCCGAGTTATCAAATCAGTGAATACAATCAAAGAAACATGTCTGAAATATAATACATTCCTATGTTACGGTCGCGTAGTCTAATACAATCAAAGAAACACGTCTAAAATACTTCCACTTTGAACCTGCAGGTTCAACAGATTTAAAAAAAATAGAAAAACGAATAGATTATATTTTAGAATTTGCTCACAATGACCTATCATTTGATAAACCACACAATAATTAAAAACAAAAATATATTCTTTAAACTCCGTACAAAAAATTTATGACGTCATATTAAAAGATTTAAGGGGCTTGACAGCTGGGGTCCCGGCGATTTTTTACATAAAATAATGTCTAAAAACATACTTAAGTTTGGTACCGGTTTCCAAGACGCAATTTTTTTTGCGGTTCTTGAGACTAACTCGAGTCAGTTCCAAGGAATATAAAGGCCCGTATTTATAATCAGCTCTCTTGAGTGAGAGCGAGTTTGAGTTCGTATCAAAAATGTCATTTCAGTACAAACTGGCCTGTCAAATCCATACTTAATATTGGTCTCAAGTTTGAGATCGCTTTATAAATACGAGCCTAATAGTGACAGAGTAGCAAAGGATGGTACTGCAACCGGAGCAAATTTATAAAAGAACAACTTTAAACATGTTCCCTGCGTCCCATTGCGCCATCCCTGGAAATATAACATTTATTTTTAGATTCCCGGATAAGTTTGTAATATTGAATAGCTTCCTCATTTTCCTAATTTGCTGATGAAGTAATTAAATTATAAGATTTCTTTTTTTTATTATTAGTGCAGTAACTTACGTCTTTCTTCAAGCCCGACACATCATCATAAACCTTTATCAATAAATCTTAGACTCAATCGAGAAACGCGCTAAGAAGCTCATTGGAGACTCAGCACTGGTTGAGGCAAAACTACAGAACCTTGAGCACCGTCGCAGAGTGGCGTGCATGTCGGTATTTTACAGGATACATTTCGGGGAGTGCGCGTTAGCACTTCATGACCTTATACCCCCCTCCCCTTTCCATCTCCGGAGCACGAGGCGTGGACAGGGGTTCCACCCTTATGTCGTGGATATACCACAAATTCGCACGAAGCGGTTCGCTTCCACATTCTTAATGCGAACGGCTAAGGAGTGGAACTCCCTGCCGGCGGATCTGTTTCCGGAACAATATAACCTGGGCCTTTTCAAGGCGAGAGTGAATAGGCACTACATAGGTGAGTATGTTTCAACATAGTCCGCATCGTCACTTTCCACCAGGTGAGATGGCGGACAAATGCTCGCCTATATATATAAAAAAAAAAAAAAAAAAAAAAAAAAAATCATTTCCAGGAAAGTATTAAACGAAACGTCACAAAAGTTTTGCCTCATCCATGCTACACTTACAAAGTAGCTACGGCATCTATTAACGACATAGGTCTAATGTTTCTAAGCAAAGAGCTCCCATTTGGAATTATCAAGCCAGTAAAAATCACGAAACTATGGCCTGAAGGTGTGAAAAAGGCAGACGCATACGGATGGGGAATGACAAGTACAGATAGAGGGGTAAGTTAAAAAAAAAACAGTGGGCTCGATTCTAGATACCACCGACAGGCGATTTATACTCTATGGTTTTATACTTTGGCCGCTAGATTTTGACGCGCTTTTGCACGTTGCCCTAGTATTTCTGTCAATTTTATTCGCCATATCATATGATGGCGGATAAAATGACAGATAACGCATACATCCACCGACTATAAAAAAAAAACAGGAGAGAATAGATGTCCTGTCGTTTTCCAATGATTTTAGTCTGAATATGACGGATATATTTTAATTTTCGGTTTAACCGGTTGAATCTAGAATTAAGCCCATTTGTTTTGTCAATACAAATTTTCGAGATGTTCTGTTCCAAAAAAGTTTTTAGGTACACCTCATTTCAAATAATTGTGCATATTAAAATATGTTTTAAACAATCTGCAAATATCAAGAAACCAGTTTTAAAATATATAAATTTAAAAGTTTACACATCCAGGAAATGTTGTATAATTTATAGACAAAGGTCAAAGATGTTTGATCTATGGATAAATAAGCATCCGGGTATTATTTGTGTCGGAAATCGCCATGCTAGAAAAATGAATAATACGGTTTTCAAGTAAGTTTATAACTGAAATTCACTATTTCACGGACTATTTGTATTAACGACATGCTGGCAAATAGTACATACAAATATAATCACGCCTTTATCCCTAATGGGGTAGGCAGAGCGTAAACGACCTAAACAAAGGTCGTTCCGTCACGCACGTCTGACAAAGTTTTGAGGGTTGTTTAGGATAGATTTGTAGGGATATTGCTGTAGTGACAGGTTGTCAGCACTTCGCCTAAATTGCAATATACTAAAACCCTCGGATCCCTTAGCTGGTTTTTACAGCATGCCCGGGAAGTAATGCAGCTGGCATATTCTATGTGTTTCTCTCGCTCCCAGTCCAGCATGGAAGATACTCCAATTTAGTTTTTTGATACGTAATTTATATACCTAGGCAAACGTTGGAGAATTAGCCAGAAAATCGCCTTATATCAATAACCCCTCAATCCACAGTTATTCACGAAAAAAACATGCAGTAAAAAAATAACACACCATATTTACGGGTGTGATTCCTCCCATGACATTGAACAACTTTCCCCAATGAACATAGGTCGAAATATGAAAATAAAATGGTCCTCCCATACAAATTGACTTGAGCCTAGTACTATTATATATTCTGTGCTCGAGCCTCTGACACTTTTTGATTGGGATTTTTTCATATTCCGACCTATGTTTTTTGGGGAAAGTTGTTCAGTATCATGGATAGATTCACTCCCTTAAATATGGTCAGCTTTTTTATACCCTATATGGACATAGTTATTACTTTATTTAAGTCTTCGATGACTTGTTTTCCCATATATATTTTATATTGGTATGTAAGCGATAACGAATGGGAAATTAAAATGACAATACCGATTTTAAATTGCAAAATTATGGCCGACAAGGTGCGAAGTGTGGAGAATGAGATCGTAACGTGCATCGTTATTTTTGAACCGTTCGAAAGCTAATGCGCATACGCAAGAATAACTTTCGCATGCGATTTTCCTACAATTTGACATGCGAATGTAACACTTTCGTATGCGAATTTGATTCGAGCAGTCCAAAAATGCAGCTTCTGTATCATTATAATACGTTTCAGGGGTGATTCTGGGAGTGGCCTGGTTCTTCCTGGAGGTACTCAGATTGGGTTGGTTTCATGTTTAAGTGACATACTTCCAGCTGTCGTATTTTTCACGAACGTGACTTTTTATTACGATTGGATTATGGATAACACCAAGTAGTAATAACCATATTACAGTGGAGGGCCGTAAATGTTCGAAACCATTATGTATAAATATCTACCCCTTTTTCAACGACTAAAAAACGTCTTTTGCCTTTTTCCAAGTTACGATCTGCAACATTAAAAAAAAAGGTATAAAGTGTGGAGTCATACTGTTTTCAAATTAAACATAGTTTTGAAAATTTTATGCGACTATTTTATGCGACTTTTTTTTGGGTTATATTAATGCATATATTATAATAATGCACAATCCTTGATATGTCCTATTTTTCAGCTAATGAGCGATTTCGGGGATAGAGCGTAAGATAATATGTAGGTATGTAAAATAACAGATTCAATTTTAAATATGCCTCCGTGGTCCAGTGGTCTGAGCTAGGAGGCAGTCTCCGGATGGAGTTCCTTGGTTCGATTTCCAGGGGGGGGGTCTCAATGCAGGATGAATCACTGATTGTCCGGAAGAAAAAAAGATTCCATGCTTCGGAGGGCACGTTAAGCTGTCGGTCCCGGTTGCTGTCTTTGATAGTGGTTGGACACACAAAATATGTCACAGGCCTAAGAGCTGTGCTATTCGGCGGTTTAAAAACTCTGACAGCAGGGTTCATCAGTTCGATTGTTTCTAAACCCACTCGACAAGAAAAAAGTTTACAATGTGTAACTCAGAAGCGACACTACCTTGTTTACCTGAGCATCCAATCTTTGCCTATCTGCCCAGGCTATCGGTTTCCCTTTAACGTTCGGAAATAGCCCGCTAGATTACAGATTCAGCCAGCCTATATTTAGCCTCCATTGAGCGTTTTGGTCTATATAAAACTCGCTTTCACGTTTGTCAACTAAACATAGCTCGGCAAGTTTGGAGGTCGTCTTTTTAGGTGCACTTCATTCTTTGTGAATGGAAATACTCTATTTTAGGGATTACTCTAGGCTAAACGGGTCAATAGTAAAAGACCTGAAATAGTCTTGTCGCTTGTGAAAACTTGAGCAGTAACTTTTGTTACTCTTTCTTCTTAGCGAGTGGATTCTCGAACCGAAGAACCCTGGTGTCAGAGTTTTCAAATCGCCACCTAATCGTACAGCTATTAGGTCTCCGACATGGTTTGAGTAACAATAATTATCAAAGATAGCGATCGAAAGCAACTCTGGAAAACCTCGAAAGGGATAAATTGACAAATATCAACTTTATGTTCCACCCCCTTAGAATCGAACCCAGGACCTCCGGATTGTGAGCCCATGGCTCTGACCATTAGACCACGGGGGCAGTTTTTTGTTACTTAAAGTTACCTAACATTTTCAATCCTCTCTTTTTACTTAAGCAGGAAACATCGTTGCGGCTTCTGTTTAGTATAGTTATGTATTTTCTATTTTTAATCAAGAAATTGACAGGAATAGTTTAAGATATTGTTGAGAGCCCGATGGTGTAGTGAATAGGGCCGTTGCCTCCTGAGGTCGTGGTTCGAACCTCACCACGTACCTATGTGTTTTTTGGTTTTCGAATTTCATATGTACGTTTATTCGGTGTTTGTTCCGTGCTTCTGAAGGCACTTTAAGCCGTAGGTTCCGGTTAATATCGTTTAATACCGTAGATATTAATCGTTAAGCCATGTCAGAGGCCTATGCTAAGCATTGTAGGGTTGAAAACTCTGCCCTAATAAGGATTGGGACTGGTTTTCCTTCTGCGTTGCGGAGATCAGATGGCAGTCGCCGCTCTGTGTAAAATTCAGTACCCTCGTTCTATCACCTAGATTAGGTAGCCGACCCTGTGAGATACGGGATAAGGCTAGGGAGATGATGGTGAGTTTAAGATGATTGTGTTCGTCAGATTTATAATTTTATAGTAACTTGATTTACTTACCACTTCAGTCACTATACATAGAATTGACCCAAGGGCAAGGCAAAAATATTTGACGAACTATAAACCAGTTTCACGTATGTTGAACTATGTCCATTAAACTTATTCATACATACATATAATCACGCCATTTACCCTTATGGGGTAGGCAGAGTGTAAACGACCTAAACAAATGAATTTAAAAATCATAAAAGAATTTAAAAAAATATGTTTAAATTCTGGGATAAGGACAAGGGAATGATGATGATGATTTAAATTCGAAATTTCACCGTATGTGCCGGTGACATACCGTGTATCCGGATCCGGATGTGCGGATCAGGAACTTCCGGTTCAACGGGTGAATCAAGAATTTCTTCCGGTTCACCGTCTTGCGTTCGTTATTGTTACTCATCTTAGGGTGGCTTATTAGAAGTGTAGGTACCATGTGAAGATTTATCTCTTATTTTTAAAACCATTTATTTCTCTTCCATGCTGAACTTGGAGCGAGAGAAAAAGAGCATTTCCTCCCGGGCATGTTGTAAAAACCAGCTAAGGGATCCAAGGGTTTCTGTATATTGCAATTTAGGCGATGGGCTGACAACCTGTCAATACAGCAATCCCTACAAACGTACCTCAAAACTTTGTTAGACGTGGTGGAACGACCTTTGTTTAGGTCGTCTTTGCTCTGCCTACCCCATTAAGGATAAAGGCGAGATTGTATGTAGGTATGTATGTTTTTTATAACATTTCCTACATCCGAATTTCTATATTACGAATTTTATTTTCACGAAAATGGTTATTACGAGTATTATTTTGCAGATAATTCGGTAACATTTATTTTCCAGAAACATCATTTTCCATAAACACTATTACCAAATTTTTAAAATGCCTTTTAACTTCTGACAACTAATTTCATACCAGTATCAATATTGCAACAATTTTAAATCTCGGAGTAACTTTTTCCACAATGTCATTAGCCAAAAGTTACAATTGCCAAGTGCATTTTTACATACATACATATAATCACGCCTTTATTCTTAATGGGGTAGGCAGAGCGTAAACGACGTAAACAAAGGTCGTTCCACCACGTCTGACAAAGTTTTGAGGGTAATTTAAGGTGGAATTGAAGGTATTTGTAAGTAAGTGCATATTTAGTGGGCAGAAAATATTTTTTTAATGCAAAACCGACTCGGGACACTCCGATACGGATATATTGGGTTACCCTTTGACACACCTTTTAAGGTAAGGTTGCTACTGATGCATGCGTGCATGCTTGTTTACATGCTTGCATGCTTACTTGCATGCTTGTTTGCATGCTTACTTGCTTAGCATTTATAGATTAAATCACATTTATTACACTCTTCAACGGCCAAAAACGAAGAAACGAGGAAAATTTAATATTAAAGTTTTGAAATGTACGTAGCTATATTTCTTATTTATTATTAGAATAAAGTTATATTTGGTTTTGGTTACTGTGGTAAAAAGTGTACTGTGATATAAGTCAATGGTTAAATGAGGAAAGGTGAAATAAAATTTAGAATTTTATGAAGTTACAGGGAAAATAAAAAACAAACCGTTTTCGGAAATATAAAATTTGAAAACCTTTATTTTTAAGAAGGTAATTGTATTTCGTTTTTAAATCTGTTAAATACAGTTTTTTAGAAGGGATACGAGGTTTACGCGGCGAAAACGGATTTTACAAGGCGTTTCACAATCTGCCTAGCCTGTATGGAATAAAGGCGTGAGTTTATGTGTGTATGTACTATATATGTTTCGCGGATTGGCAATTAAAAAAAAAGGATATTAACTACTTATAATTTTAAGAGATCAAATTTTGAATGCCTGAAAGCCTGAATTAAATTCAATCAACACTTTATGATTATAACTTTTATGCTAGTCAAACTATTTACCAATTAACCAATTTATGATCTTTTAATAGCTTTTTAAAAAAAAAAATACTAGGTACTAAAACGCTAGTAGAGTACAGTGCCACTGGTGTGACTGTTCTAGGCGATATTAGGAACTAAAATTGCACAAGCTATTCAAACAATGCTCACGAATCGTTGTTTTTTACTTGTAATAATTATTCAAACTATTCATGCCGCAATTGTTGACAATATTCCCGATATAATAGGCGGAGAATATACAACGATCGACAAATTTCCATATGCAATTGCTATATTCAATAGTTCTGATTACTTTCTTTGTGGCGGTTCAGTGTTAAAACGTGATGTTGTAATCACCGCCGCTCACTGTATTTCCATAAAAATTTTAAAGGATGGTAAAGTATTTCGTGTTAAACCGATACCAGGCTCTCAAAGATATGTTGTTGCTGGGCACGAAAACTATACAAGTACCAGGCCACTCAGAAAGTATTGCGATAAATAGTTTTTATATATGGCAGACTGGCCGGTTAGAATCTTTTTTGAAAATATGATTACTTATAAGTAAAAATATGTGTGTTCCATTTTCAAAATTTCCCTCCACATTTTTTGCGAGCCAATTCAAAGTATCGTGTCTTACTGAAAAATGGATCTGCGCCGGGAACATTTTAGAGCTATGATTTTTTACGATTTCAAGTGTCGCCTGAAACCGGATGAATCGTTCGATAGACTTCAAATGGCATTTATGGATGAAAGCCCCTCCAAGGCAACCGTGTATCGTTGGTATAACGAATTTAGGCGCGGTCGACCAAGCTTGGGGGATAAAGAAAGAAGCGGTCGCCCTTTGACGGCTATTACGGAAGAAAACGTGCTAGCAGTGAAAAATTTAATCCAAGATAATAGGCAAATTACATATCAGGAGATTCAGCACATATTAAAGATTGGATCGGGAAGCGTTCACGAGATTCTACATGGGCATCTTCGCGTGAGGAGGATAGTATCGCGCTGGGTGCCGCACTACCTCACCGACGCTCAGAAGCAGGCCCGGGTGGAATGGTGCCGTGATATGCTGAACAAATTTGAAGCAGGTTCGTCTCGGCGTGTTTACGACATCGTAACAGGTGATGAGTGATGGATTTATCAATACGATCTAAAAACCAAGCGCCAGTCGACAGTTTGGGTGTTTCAAAATGAACCAACGCCTACCAAAGTGAAGCGATCTCGAAGCGGGGGGAAGATTTTGATCGCCAGCTTTTTTAATTTGACTGGCCACTTGGCCTCAATTCCCTTACGAGATCAAAGAAGCATTAACGCCGAATGGTATACTACCAAATGTTTACCAGAAGTTTTTTCTGTTGTGAGCAACAAGCGACAAAACACAGGGCTCCGCGGACTACTGCTCCACCACGACAATGCGCCTGCACACACCGCGCTCAAAACGAGGGACTTCCTGGACAGCACACCAGTCAAACTCCTGGGTCACTCTCCTTACAGCCCTGATCTAGCACCGTGTGACTTCTTTTTATTTCCAAACATAAAAAATCAGCTCAAGGGGATACAATTTTCGTCGCCGGAAGATGCGCTGGCTGCGTTCAAACAGGCTGTAAACGAGGTGTCTACGGCGGACTGGAAAAAGTGTTTTGAAAACTGGTTCAGACGCATGAATCTTTGTATAGAGGCTGGTGGAGAGTACTTTGAAAAGATTTAATAAAAATATATGTACCTGTAGAACAATTTTTTTTAGTTTCGCAAAACTTTCTGAGTGTCCCACGTACAGTAAGTAATTTTACTTTATCATCCATCGAAAGGTTACTGCGAGATTCGCCTATAATGAGAATGCGCGCACATGAATCATCTCCCTAGCCTTATCCCGTATGTCACGGGTCAGATACCTAATCTAGGGGATTGAACGTGAGTACTGGTTTTTACACAGAGCGACTGCCATCTGACCTCCGCAACCTAAAAGGGAAACCAGACCCAATCCTAGATTAGGTCAGAGTTTTCAATCCGCCAATGCTTAGCACTGGCCTCCGATATAGCTTAACGACTAATATCTACGGCATTAAACGATATTAACCGGAAACAACGGCTTAACGTGCCTTCCGAAGCACGGAAAAAGCGCCGAATAAACGTACATATGAAATTCAAAAACCGAAAAACACATTGGTACGTGGTGGGATTCGAACCACGACCTCCTGCTCAGGAGGCAGCGGCCCTGTCCACTACACCATCGGGCTCCTCATGCGCGCACATGACTATCCATCATTTATTTAAGAGCTCTTGTCAGTTGAGTACAATGAAGTGAACGCCAACTCTCCCTGCATTCCGCTTTCTCCTTGACTTCCTGGTACGACTTGACCTTATTCTTTTCTTTTACTTGATCGATGTAACTTATTCTTGGCCTTCCCCTTCCTCTCCCTCCTTCTATCTTTCCTTCAATAATTGTTTTTAATAACTCGTTGTGTCGTATTAGGTGTCCCAATCTTTCCTCTTCTATTACGTTTTTCATTTACTATTTGTAACACTTCTTCGTTCCTCAAAATATAAAAATAACAAATCAAAAATTCGACCGCTGACGGGATTTGAACCTGTGTCTTTGGAAAACCGGCCAATTTCTTCGTTCCTCTTAATTTCTTTCCGACTTATCCTCTCCATTCTGCGCCAACACTACATTTAGCTTCTAGGCGTACTCTGTCTCTCTTCGTCATGGCCCACGTATCGACATTCCAGACGTACACCTTGATAAGCTTTTTAGGGGCATGTAAGGAAATTCTGGCTTTAAGTAATGAAAATGGAAAGCTGTCTTCACAATCGCAATCATTGCTTTTATATCAGGTGTATGACTTAAGTACATACATACATACATAAATTCACGCCTTTGTCCCTTACGGGGTAGGCAGAGCGTTAAACGCTTCGTAAAAAGCGCTTTCGCCACGTCTGACAAAAATTGAGGGTAATTTTAGATTGTAATGTGTATTGCCATAGTGACAGGTTGTCATGACTTTAGTATGTCTGCCAAAAGCTCATTACAGAGAAATGTTCGCAGTGAGGACGCACCTAAGTGACTTGAGTTAGCATTTTTCAGTTTACGTTTTGGAAACCGGTACCAACTTTTAGTATGTTATTAAATTTGTTATTTTCTAAAAAAAACGTCAGGACCCCAGGTCAAGACTCTGTTTTTTTTGTATGACGTCATCAATTTAATCCATATTAAATTGATGACGTCATATAAAAAAAAAACAGAGTAACATAGGAGTAAACGACGAAGACTATCAAACTCCATAGTTTGATATGGAATATTTTGTTATTTATTTTTTATTTATTGTGTGGGGTATCCAATGGTAGCTCATCATGAGTAGATTCTAAAAATATAATACATTCCTATGTTACGCTCGCGTAGTCTAATACAATCACGGAAGAGTAAAAGCTAGCGCCGAGTTATCAAATCAGTGAATACAATCAAAGAAACGCGTCTGAAATATAATACATTCCTATGTTACGGTCGCGTAGTCTAATACAATCAAAGAAACACGTCTAAAATACTTCCACTTTGAACCTGCAGGTTCAACAGATTTTAAATAAATAGAAAAACGAATAGATTATATTTTTAGAATTTGCTCACAATGACCTCTCATTTGATAAACCACACAATAATTAAAAACAAAAATATATTCTTTAAACTCCGTACAAAAAATTTATGACGTCATATTAAAAGATTTAAGGGGCTTGACAGCTGGGGTCCCGGCGATTTTTTACATAAAATAATGTCTAAAAACATACTTAAGTTTGGTACCGGTTTCCAAGATGCATTTTTTTTTGCGATTTTTGAGACTACTTCGAGTCAGTTCCAAGGAATATAAAGGGCCGTATTTATAATCAGCTCTCTTGAGTGAGAGCGAGTTTGAGTTCGTATCAAAAATGTCATTTCAGTAAAAACTGGCCTGTCAAATCCATACTTAATATTGGTCTCAAGTTTGAGATCGCTTTATAAATACGAGCCTAATAGTGACAGAGTAGCAAAGGATGGTACTGCAACCGGGGCAAATTTATAAAAGAACAACTTTAAACATGTTCCCTGCGTCCCATTGCGCCATCCCTGGAAATATAACATTTATTTTTAGATTCCCGGATAGGTTTGTAATATTGAATAGCTTCCTCATTTTCCTAATTTGCTGATGAAGTAATTAAATTATAAGATTTCTTTTTTTTATTATTAGTGCAGTAACTTACGTCTTTCTTCAAGCCCGACACATCATCATAAACCTTTATCAATAAATCATTTCCAGGAAAGTATTAAACGAAACGTCACAAAAGTTTTGCCTCATCCATGCTACACTTACAAAGTAGCAACGGCATCTATTAACGACATAGGTCTAATGTTTCTAAGCAAAGAGCTCCCATTTGGAATTATCAAGCCAGTAAAAATCACGAAACTATGGCCTGAAGGTGTGAAAAAGGCAGACGCATACGGATGGGGAATGACAAGTACAGATAGAGCGGTAAGTTAAAAAAAAAAAAACAGTGGGCTCGATTCTAGATACCACCGACAGGCGATTTATACTCTATGGTTTTATACTTTGGCCGCTAGATTTTGACGCGCTTTTGCACGTTGCCCTAGTATTTCTGTCAATTTTATTCGCCATATCATATGATGGCGGATAAAAATGACAGATAACGCATACATCCACCGACTATTAAAAAAAAACAGGAGAGAATAGATGTCCTGTCGTTTTCCAATGATTTTAGTCTGAATATGACGGATATGTTTTAATTTTCGGTTTAACCGGTTGAATCTAGAATTAAGCCCATTTTTTTGTCAATACAAATTTTCGAGATGTTCTGTTCCAAAAAAGTTTTTAGGTACACCTCATTTCAAATAATTGTGCATATTAAAATATTTTTTAAGCAATCTGCAAATATCAAGAAACCAGTTTTAAAATATATAAATTTAAAAGTTTACACATATCCAGGAAATGTTGTATAATTTATAGACAAAGGTCAAAGATGTTTGATCTATGGATAAATAAGCATCCGGGTATTATTTGTGTCGGAAATCGCCATGCTAGAAAAATGAATAATACGGTTTTCAAGTAAGTTTATAACTGTAATTCACTATTTCACGGACTATTTGTATTAACGACATGCTGGCAAATAATACATACAAATATAATCACGCCCTTATCCCTAATGGGGTAGGCAGAGCGTAAACGACCTAAACAAAGGTCGTTCCGTCACGCACGTCTGACAAAGTTTTGAGGGTTGTTTAGGATAGATTTGTAGGTATATTGCTGTAGTGACAGGTTGTCAGCACTTTGCCTAAATTGCAATATACTAAAACCCTCGGATCCCTTAGCTGGTTTTTACAGCATGCCCGGGAAGTAATGCAGCTGGCATATTCTATGTGTTTCTCTCGCCCCCAGTCCAGCATGGAAGATACTCCAATTTAGTTTTTAGATACGTAATTTATATACCTAGGCAAACGTTGGAGAATTAGCCAGAAAATCGCCTTATATCAATAACCCCTCAACCCACAGTTATTCACGAAAAAAACATGCAGTAAAAAAATAGCAGACCATATTTAAGGGTGTGATTCCTCCCATGACATTGAACAACTTTCCCCAATGAACATAGGTCGAAATATGAAAATAAAATGGCCCTCCCATACAAATTGACTTGAGCCTAGTACTATTATATATTCTGTGCTCGAGCCTCTGACACTATTTGATTGGGATTTTTTCATATTTGATTGGGATTTTATGTTTTTTGGGGAAAGTTGTTCAGTATCATGGGTAGATTCACTCCCTTAAATATGGTCAGCTTTTTTATATCCTATATGAACATAGTTATTACTTTATTTAAGTCTTCGATGACTTGTTTTCCCATATATATTTTATATTGGTATGAAGGCGATAACGAATGGGAAATTAAAATGACAATACCGATTTTAAATTGCAAAATTATGGCCGACAAGGTGCGAAGTGTGGAGAATGAGATCGTAACGTGCATCGTTATTTTTGAACCGTTCGAAAGCTAATGCGCATACGCAAGAGTAACTTTCGCATGCGATTTTCCTACAATTTGACATGCGAATGTAACACTTTCGTATGCGAATTTGATTCGAGCAGTTCAAAAATGCAGCTTCTGTATCATTATAATACGTTTCAGGGGTGATTCTGGGAGTGGCCTGGTTCTTCCTGGAGGTACTCAGATTGGGTTGGTTTCATGTTTAAGTGACATACTTCCAGGTGTCGTATTTTTCACGAACGTGACGTATTACTACGATTGGATTATGGATAACATCAAGTAGTAACCATATTACAGTGGAGGGCCGTAAATGTTCGAAACCATTATGTATATTTTCTACCCCTTGTTAAACGATGAAAAAACATCTTTTGCCTTTTTCCAAGTGACGATGTGCAACATTAAAAAAAAGGTATAAAGTGTACATAGTTTTGAACATTTTATGCGATTTTTTTTTTGGGTAAAATAATGCATATATTATAATAAATAATATTGCACAACCGCGAAAAGTCCTTTTTTTCGGCTAATGAGCGAATTCGGGGATTGAGCGACTTGACCGTAACATAATATGTAGGTATGTAAAATAACAGATTCAATTTTAAATATGCCTCCGTGGTCCAGTGGTCCGAGCCAGGAGGCAGTCTCCTGTCCGAAGTCAGCAGAAAGGTGTTTGCTGCATATGGTTCACTCAAACGTCTTAAAAATATGTTGCCAACCAAAACGAAAATCTCTTTGGCACAGTCACTTCTCCTACCTATACTGGATTATGCAGACGTTTGATATTCTGATTTATCTGTGCAGTTGCTGAATAAACTCGAACGTCTGCAGAATGTGTGTATAAGGTTTATATTTGGTTTGAGAAAATATGACCACATATCCGCCTACCGGTCCCAACTGAAATGGCTTACAATGAGAGATTGTCATATACTCTCCCTCCTCTACTCTGTCCTGTCACATCCTAACACCCCTCCTTATTTAAAAGATCGTTTTGTATTTCATTCCTCAACCCTTTCCCGAAACCTTCCACTTACTTACTTACTTCCAGGCTGGTCTGGGAGCGAGAGAAAAACATAGAATGTGCCAGCTGCATTTCCTCCCGGGCATGCTGTAAAATCCAGCTAAGGGATCCGAGGGTTTCAGTATATTGTAATTTAGGCAATGGGCTGACAACCTTTCACTACAGCAATATACCTATAATTCTATCTTAAATTACCCTCAAAACTTTGTCAGACGTGGCGGGACACCTTTGTTTAGGTCGTTTACGCTCTGCCTACCCCATTAGGGATACAGCCGTGAACATATGTATGTATGTATGTACCCTTTCCTGAAACCTTCGATCCAGCCATAATCTCACCTTCAATATGATCCCCCATAAGACAGACTTTTATGCCAAGTCTTTTTCAGTACAAGCGATCAAATTATGGAACGCCCTGCCGCATGCCGGTTGAAATTAAACGATCTCCATCACAGGAAATTTTTAAGGAGCGAGTTAAAAAACACTTTACTGAACTCGCATAGAATACATGTTTACTATTCCTTTCTATATCATTTGTGTATCTGTCATTCCTTTTCATGTCAATCTGAATTATTTATTTCCTTTCCTCCATAATGTATGTATTAGTATATTATATATGGTATATAGTAGTTTATTATGTATCATAATTTACGTAATTTATGTATATCATATATGTATTTTATGTAGATTTGTCTATATTAATTAGTTTTTAGTAAGATGCACTATCCTGCATTATCTTCATTTGATTTCCTCTACCCAAGGTTGCCTGGTAGAAATTGCTACCATAGCAATAAGGCAGCCTTCATTGTACTTTAATTTTTATTAAATTTGTTCTAATTCCTGTTGTTTTTGTTTTATATGCAATAAAGAATATATCTATCTATCATTCTCCGGATGGAGTTCCTGGGTTCGATTTCCAGAGGGGGGTATCAAAGGTAATATCTACAAGATTTTCTCCAGTTTGGTTAGGTAGGTTAATGCAGACTGAATCACTGATTGTCTGGAAGAAAAAAGATTGCATGCTTGGAAGGGCACGTTAAGCTGTCGGTCCCGGTTGCTGTCTTTGATAGTGGTCGCACACACAAAACATGTCACAGGCCTAAGAGCTGTGCTATTCGGCGGTTTAAAAACTCTGACAGCAGGGTTTACAGTTCGATTGTTTCGAAAGCCGCACGACAAGAAAGAAGTTTACAATGTGTAACCCAGAAGCGACACTACCTTGTTTACCTGAGCATACAATCTTTGCCTATCTGCCTAGGCTATCGGTTCCCTTCAGCGTTCGGAAATAGCCCGTTTGATTACAGATTCAGCCAGCCTATATTTAGCCTCCATTGAGCGTTTCAGTCTATATAAAACTCGCTTTCACCTTTGTCAGCTAAACATAGCTCGGAAAGTATGGACGTCGTCTTTTTATGGTTATTCCTTGTGAATGGAAAAACTCTATTTTAGGGATTACTCTTGGCTAAACGGGTCAATAGTAAAAGACCTATAATAGTCTTGTCGGTTGTGAAAACTTGAGCAGTAACTTTTGTTACTTTTTCTTCTTAGCGAGTGGATTCTCGAGTCGAAGAACCCTGGTGTCAGACTTGTCAAACCGCCATCTAGTATCTAAGCTGTTAGTCCTCTGACATGGTTTGAGTAACGATAATTGGACCGATGGGTTAACGTGCCCTCCAAAGCACGGAATCCTTTTTCTTTCGGACAATAGGTGATTCAGCCTGCAATATTCTAACCAAACTGGGAAAAACCTCACAAAGTCATAAATTGACAAATATCAACTTTGTGTTCTACCCCCTTGGAATCGAACCCAGGACCTCTGGATTGTAAGCCCATGGCTCTGACCATTAGACCACGGGGCAGTTTTTTGTTACTTAAAGTTACCTAACATTTTCAATCCTCTCTTTTTACTTAAGCAGGAAACATCGATGCAACTTCTGTATAGTATAGTTATGTATTTTCTATTTTTAATCAAGAAATTGACAGGAATAGTTTAAGATATTGTTGAGAGCCCGATAGTGTAGTGAATAGGGCCGTTGCCTCCTGAGGTCGTGGTTCGAACCTCACCACGTACCTATGTGTTTTTCGGTTTTCGAATTTCATATGTACGTTTATTCGGTGCTTGTTCCGTGCTTCTGAAGGCACTTTAAGCCGTAGGTTCCGGTTAATATCGTTTAATACCGTAGATATTAATCGTTAAGCCATGTCAGAGGTCTATGCTAAGCATTGTAGGGTTGAAAACTCTGCCCTAATAAGGATTGGGACTGGTTTTCCTTCTGGGTTGCGGAGGTCAGATGGCAGTCACCGCTCTGTGTAAAATTCAGTACCCTCGTTCTATCACCTAGATTAGGTAGCCGACCCTGTGAGATACGGGATAAGGCTAGGGAGATGATGGTGAGTTTAAGATGATTGTGTTCGTCAGATTTATAATTTTATAGTAACTTGATTTACTTACAACTTCAGTCACTACACATAATATTGACCCAAGGGCAAGGCAAAAATATTTGACGAACTATAAACCAGTTTCACGTATGTTGAACTATGTCCATTAAACTTATTCATACATACATATAATCACGCCATTTACCCTTATGGGGTAGGCAGAGTGTAAACGACCTAAATAAATGAATTTAAAAATCATAAAAGTATTTAAAAAAATATGTTTAAATTCTGGGATAAGGACAAGGGAATGATGATGATGATTTAAATTTGAAATTTCACCGTATGTGCCGGTGACATACCGTGTATCCGGATCCGGATGTACGGATCGGGAACTTCCGGTTCAACGGGTGAATCAAGAATTTCTTCCGGTTCACCGTCTCGCGTTCGTTATTGTTACTCATCTTAGGGTGGCTTATTAGAAGTATAGGTACCATGTGAAGATTTATCTCTTATTTTTATAACCATTTATTTCTCTTCCATACTGAACTTGGAGCGAGAGAAAAAGAGCATTTCCTCCCGGGCGTGTTGTAAAAACCAGCTAAGGGATCCAAGGGTTTCTGTATATTGCAATTTAGGCGATGGGCTGACAACCTGTCAATACAGCAATCCCTACAAACGTACCTCAAAACTTTGTTAGACGTGGTGGAACGACCTTTGTTTGGGTCGTCTTTGCTCTGCCTACCCCATTAGGGATAAAGGCGAGATTGTATGTAGGTATGTATGTTTTTTTATAACATTTCCTACATCCGAATTTCTATATTACGATTTTTATTTTCACGAAAATGGTTATTACGAGTATTATTTTGCAGATAATTCGGTAACATTTATTTTCCAGAAATATAATTTTCCAGAAACACTATTACCAAATTTTTTTAATGCCTTTTTACTTCTGACAACTAATTTCATACCAGTATCAATATTGCAACAATTTTAAATCTCGGAGTAACTTTTTCCACAATGTCATTAGCCAAAAGTTACAATTGCCAAGTGCATTTTTACATACATACATATAATCACGCCTTTATTCCTAATGGGGTAGGCAGAGCGTAAACGACGTAAACAAAGGTCGTTCCACCACGCCTGACAAAGTTTTGAGGGTAATTTAAGATGGAATTGTAGGTATTTGTAGGTAAGTGCATATTTAATGGGCAGAAAATATTTTTTTAATGCAATACCGACTCGGGACACTCCGACACGGATAGATTAGGTTACCCTTTGACATACCAGTCAAGGTAAGGTTGCCACTGATGCATGCGTGCATGCTTGTTTACATGCTTGCATGCTTACTTGCATGCCTGTTTGCATGCTTACTTGCTTAGCAATTATAGATCGAATCACATTTATTACACTCTTCAACGGCCGAAAACAGCTTTTTGTTGAAGAAAATTGAATATAAAAGTTTTGACATAAGTACGTAGGTATATTTGGAAAACAAAGTGAATTTTGAATTTAATAAAATAGATTTTGTATCTTCTGGAAAACGAAAAAAGGGAAAATAAAAAAAGTCAAATCGTTTTCGGAAATATAAAATTTGGAAACCTTTATTTTTAAGAAGGTATTTCGTTTTTAAATCTGTTAAATACAGATTTTTAGAAGGGATACGAGGTTAACGCGGCGAAAACGCATTTTAAAAGGCGTTTCACAATCTGCCTAGCCTGTATGGAATAAAGACGTGAGTTTATGTGAGTATGTACTATATATGTTTCGCGGATTGGCAATTAAAAAAAAAGGATATTAACTACTTATAATTTTAAGAGATAAAATTTTGAATGCCTGAAAGCCTGAATTAAATTCAATCAACACTTTATGATGATAACTTTTATGCTAGTCAACTTATTTACCAATTAACCAATTTATGATCTATAATTGCGTTTTAAAAAAATAATAACTACTAAAACGCCAGTATAGTACCTACAGTGCCACTGGCGTGACTGTTCAGGCGATATTAGAAACTAAAATTGCACAAGCTGTTCAAACAATGCTCACGAATCGTTGTTTTTTACTTGTAATAATTATTCAAACTATTCATGCCGCAATTGTTGACAATATTCCCGATATAATAGGCGGAGAATATACAACGATCGACAAATTTCCATATGCAATTGCTATATTCAATAGTTCTGATTACTTTCTTTGTGGCGGTTCCGTGTTAAAACATGATGTTGTAATCACCGCCGCTCACTGTATTTCCATACAAATTTTAGATGATGGTAAAGTATTTCGTGTTAAACCGATACCAGGATTTCAACGATATGTTGTTGCTGGGCACGAAAACTATACAAGTACAGTAAGTAATTTTACTTTATCATCCATCGAAAGGTTACTGCGAGATTAGCCTGTAATAAGAATGACTATTCATCATTTATTTAAAAGTTTTTGTCAGTTGAGTACAATGAACGCCAACTCTCCCTGCATTCCCTCTTCTCCTTGACTTCCTGGTACGACTTGACTTTATTATTTTCTTTTACTTGATGGATTGAACTTAATCTTGGCCTTCCCCTTCCTCTCCTTCCTTGTATCTTTCCTTCAATAATCGTTTATAATAACTCGTTGTGTCGTATTAGGTGTCCCAATCTTTCCTCTTCTATTACGTTTTTCATTTACTATTTGTAATCCGCTGACGGGATTTGAACCTGCGTCTTTGGAAAACCGGCCAATTTCTTCGTTCCTCTTAATTTCTTTCCAACTTATCCTCTCCATTCTGCGCCAACACTACATTTCGAAAGCTTCTAGGCGTACTCTGTCTCTCTTCGTCATGGTCCACGTACCGACATTTCAGACGTACACCTTGATAAGCTTTTTAGGGGCATGTAAGGAAATTTTGGCTTTAAGTAATGAAAATGGAAAGCTGTCTTCACAATCGCAATCCTTGCTTTTATATCAGGTGTCTTTAGTATGTCTGCCAAAAGCTCATTACAGAGAAATGCTCGCAGTGAGGACGCACCTAAGTGACTCGAGTTAGCATTTTTACATTTACGTTTTGGAAACCGGTACCAACTTTTAATATGTTATGAAACATTATTTTTATTTACAGAAAACGACCGATCCCCAGGCAAAGACTCTAGTTTTTTTTTATATGACGTCATCAATTTAATATGGAATTGGATATGGAATATTGCATTATTTATTTTTTATTTATTGTGTGGGGTATCCAAAGGTATCATGAGTAGATTCTAAAAAAATAATACATGCCTATGTTACGGTCGCGTAGTCTAGTACAATCACAGAAGAGTAAGTAGACTTCTCAAATCAGTGAATACAATCAAAGAAACGCGTCTGAAATATAATACATTCCTATGTTACGGTCGCGTAGTCTAATACAATCACAGAAGAGTTAAAGCTAGCGCCGACTTCTCAAATCAGTGAATACAATCAAAGAAACGCGTCTGAAATATAATACATTCCTATGTTACGGTCGCGTAGTCTAATACAATCAAAGAAACACGTCAGAAATACTTCCACCTTGAACCTGCAGGTTCAACAGATTTTAAATAAATAGAAAAACGAATAGATTTTTTTTTTTTAGAATTTGCTCATAATGACCTCTCATTTAATAAACCACACATTAAATAAAAACAAAAACATATATTTTTAAACTCCATACAAAAATTTGATGACGTCATATTAAAAGCGTATTTTGTAATAAAATAATGTTCAAAAACATACTACAGGTTTCCAAAACGTAAATGTTTTTGCGGTTTTTGAGACTAACTCGAGTCAGTACCAAGGAATATAAAGGGCCGTATTTATAATCAGCTCTCTTGAGTGAGAGCGAGTTTGAGTTCGTATCAAAAATGACATTTCAGTACAAACTGGCCTGTCTAATCCATACTTAATATTGGTCTCAAGTTTGAGATCGCTTTATAAATATGAGCCTAACAGTGACAGAGTAGTAAAGAGTAGCAAAATGAAAGAACAACTTTAAACATGTTCCCTGCGTCCCATTGCGCCATCCCTGGAAATAAAACATTTTTTTTAGATTCCTCGATAAGTTTGTAATATTGAATAGCTTCCTCATTTTCCTAATTTGCTAATGAAGTAATTAAATTTTAATATTTCTTTTTTTTATTATTAGTGCAGTAACTTACGTATTTCTTCAAGCCCGACACATCATCATAAACCTTTATCAATAAATCATTTCCAGGAAACTATTAAACGAAACGTCACAAAAGTTTTGCCTCATCCATGCTACACTTACAAAATAACTACGGCATCTATGAACGATATAGGTCTAATGTTTCTAAGCAAAGAGCTCCCATTTGGAATTATCAAGCCAGTGAAAATCTCTAAACAATGGCCCGAAGGTGTGAAAAAGGCTGACGCATACGGATGGGGAATGACAAGTACAGATAGAGGGGTAAGTTAAAAAAAATCAGTGGGCTCGATTCTAGATACCACCGACAGGCGATTTATACTCTATGGTTTTACACTTTGGCCGCTAGATTTTGACGCGCTTTTGCACGTTTCCCTAGTATTTCTGTCAATTTTATCCGTCATATCATATGATGGCGGATAAAAATGACAGATAACGCATACATATACCGACTATATTTTTTTTCTGTTATGGTTTAATCTACGATCAATGCTGAGACTATAAGTAGATTTCTTGGGATATTTTGACTATGTTCGAGCGTGTCTTCCAGTGAGGACATCTACCCATAAGGTTTTAGCTTCTTAGCGTTCTTTTGATCAGTTTATTATGTCCTTCCTTTTGAGACGTTTGTTGTAGCTTCGTTTCGTTAACTGTGTTGCCAGCTGATTTGGATGATTCTCCAATCGCTTTCGGTATTTATCGCCGCAATTCAGAATTTCTTCTTTGACTGTGTTCATTTGCAGATTGTCGTGAATTTCATTATTTGTAATGAACCATGGCACATTGCTTATTGCTCTAAGAATAGTGTTTTGCATTCGTTGCATGATGTTAATGTTAGAGTTGCAAGCACTTCCCCACAATTGAATGCCATACATCCAAACGGGCTTGAGGATTGTTTTGTAGATAAGCAATTTGTTGTCAGTAGATAACTTGCTGTTACGGCTTACAAGCCAATACAAGTTTTTGTATCTTATGTTTAGCTCGTCTCGTTTCTTTTTTATATGTTGTCTCCATGTCAATCGGCGGTCAAGGTGTAAACCTACCTAGGTATCTCACGCTATCTTGATGGGGGAGCGTTGTGTTCTCTAGCTGTACAGGTGGACAATTACCCCTCTTTAGAGTAAAAGTAACTTGGACCAATTTTGCAGCACTGGCCTTGATTTGCCACTTCTTCAACCACTCAGTAACTGCATTCAACCCATTTTGCAATATCATTGAAGCTGTTGTCGGGTTTTCACTGCTCGCTAAAAGAGCCGTATCGTCAGCGAATGTTGCAGTAGTTATGCCATTTACTTGTGGGAGATCAGAGGTGTATTAGGTAGATTAGAGAGATCACAAAGAGCAGTTTTAAAGGTCCTCTTTTGTAAACCTTTCAGATATCCAACGAAACAACTTTACGAGGATCTCTCTTTCCTCAACGTTAGACAGCTATACATTTTGCGCTCTACCCTTCGTAGACATACTCTAGTACCAGTACCAGTTGTCGAACCGCCCCGCAGAAGACCTAAACCTGCATGTCCGGAACCTGTCGTTTTTACTACTTTCGCAAAAAAGCAATTCGAATACCGCAGTGCTAAACTATACAATAAGATTAATGATAGTTTAAATATTGTTTTCTGTAATAAGTTCCAATGCAAAAACAAGATTAAAACTTGGCTTTTAACCTTGGATTATGACAAGACAGAATCTTTTGTAACAATAAATTAACACATTTCCACTTCTTACTATATTTTCTAAGCATACTTACTTTGGCAGCATATATTTATTTACTTATTTATTTGCACACACACACAAACACACACACAGACACACACACACAGCACCTTATATGAAGTAATCTTAGGATGTAATATCTATGTTTGAGCTTAGGTTTGTGAAACTGGTTGGTATTATTTTAAAGTCACTATCAAAACGAGATCACTGACTCTCATCGCACAGGTTTTTACCTAGTTTGAGTGTCAGGGGACATTTACTTTATGCCTACAAAATTCAGCCTATTTACTTAGTTCTTAAGCTCACTGTTTGTAACCTTTCTTTTGGCTTTGCAAATAAAATTTATTATTTATTTGTATAATATGTACAACACTGGGCCTAGGACCGAACCCTGAGGGACTCCAGCTCTAATTTCAAAGAACTTCGAGGTTGCATCGGACTCTTTAACTTGATAGATTCTATCAGACAGGTACGAGTACATGACTGTGAAGTAGCTATGTGGAAGGCTAGATTTAATCTTACAAAGTAGCCCTCTGTGCCAGACACGATCGATAGCCTGTTGTATGTCCAAGAAAACTGAGGCGCAGTATTCTTTATTTTCAAGTGTCTGTCTGATTTTATCGCAAATTCGATGAACCTGTTCAACTGTTGAGTGTTGTTGTCTAAAGCCGAATTGATGTTGTGGTATTATTTTGTTGATCTGCAGGATACGTTTATTATATAATGATTCTGGTCTCTCATATTCAATTAGCATTGTACTGATTGTTAGCAGTACAGGAGTGTGATCCGAGGAACCATCACAGCAAGATTCTGGTTTAAAATAGTGTCTTGTAAGGCCTTTAACAATAAAGAAATCCAATAGATCAGGCAGCCTGTTGGCGTCTGTTGGCCAGTAAGTCGCTTGCCCAGTGGAAATTACGACTAAATTATCCTCATCTGCAGCTTGTTTAAGTTGTCGGCCTTTGGTTGAGGTGAATCTGGAACCCCAAAATATGTGTTTCGAGTTTCAGTCCCCACCAGCTACGTATCTATTTCCGAGTGTATCTAGGTAGTTTGTGAACATTTGCTTCGTTATTTTATGTCTAGGCGGACAGTAGACTGCGCTAAAATTAAGTTGTACAGTTTTGTCTTCCACGGTTATGGTCGTTGCTTGTATTTCATTAGTTTTATATTCTGAATGTAGGTGCTGTTTTATGCTTTTCTTAACTATAACAGCAGTGCCACCGTGACCAGTGCCATCGGGATGGGCGGTTGTGTAGCATTGGAAGTCCTTGATCTTTATAGATGTTGTTGCTGTGCAGTTGGCCTCAGATACTAGTAGTATGTCTAGATTATGTTCTTGTAAAAATATTGCAGCTTCGTGTGTGTTGGGAGCGAGACCATTGATATTCCAAGTCGCTATTTTGAGATTTGTAATTTTGAAATTTTGTCGACAAGTGTGGCTATGAGACTCAACAGGGTGCTCATTTGTTGCATGATAAGATCAAAATTCTCTGCTTGTTTCAATAACAAATTTTCAAGTAGTAAAATCGAAGATGGTTGCGGGAGTGCTTCAGCATTATTTTCTTGGGTAGAATTGAGGGCTTGGGCAAAAGTTTTATGTTCAGTTCCAGATCGTGTGTGAGGATACACCGTGGGTATTACTAATTTGAAGTTCAGATGCTTATCCTGTTTGTTGGTTGGTACTGCAAACTTTTTGCTTTTTCTGGCAAGAATTTCTTTATATACCTCACAGCCTTTAAAATTTGCTGGATGTGGTCCTTCGCAAAGGGCACATAATGCTGGAGTTTTGTGGTCATGTTTGGGGCAATCAGATGTTTTATGTGGGTCAGCACATTTGACACACCGGTAAGGTCTCATGCAATAGTTTTTTGAGTGCCCATATTGCTGGCAACGTTGTCATTGAACAATTGAAGTTTTCTTCTTTGGATCTTCTATTATTATAGATTGGTTGTATATATATTTCAACTCTTTTGCAGCTTTGTTATTTGGGCTGGGCAATAAATTCACGAAGAATGTCGAGGTAGGTTTCTTCTCAGGTCCAAACTTTGCATTTATGATCTCCCCTTTGATAGTGTTTCCGGGTGCTTCAATCTCGGCTTTGATTTCGTTCAAAGGGGTAGAAGGGTGAAGATTTCTAATAACAATGCGAAAACACCTTTCGTCCTTTCTATTGAAAGTATGGCCAATCAAGCCTTGTTCTCTAACCAAAGTGATAAGTTTTTTGTAAACTTCAGTATCTGCGCTACTAATTCTCAGCTGGTTTTTATTCACAATTTTATATGTAAATTGGGTTTTTTCCGCAACAGTTTCTAGCAGTTCTGTTAGCTTATTCACGTCATCTACCCCATATAGCACAATAGGTGATGGTTTATTCGGTTTTTTAACTTGTCTGCTGGTATTTGTATCTAAAGGATCAATGGTCAGACCACTGAACATATTTGTGGTTTTCACAGGTGGTGGTGGAAGGCTTTCAGAATGTTTTCTTTTCTTAGTGTTCCTTTGCGGGGCTCTTTGCCAGGAAGGTGGGCCAGTGCTGACACTTGCATTGTCGTTAGGTTCTTTTTTCTCTGGAGCTTTTTGCTGTTGTTGATTAGATGATGTTTCTTGATTGCCACTCAGGAACATACTTTTATGGAAAACTTGTTGGACTAGTGTTTTAGTCACAGTACCATGGTTGGTTTGATTTACCCCATCTTGGGGAGATTCGATCATTGCTGGCAACACCGGTTATGTCAAAAGCAAGTTGACATGACAGATGAGAACATAGTGGGTAGGAAAATAATTGGAAATTATGAGGGTAGTCCCGAACTTTCGGCCGCAATCGATCGAATTTGCAGCTATTTATTGCACTGTTCACATTGATTTGCACTGAGATAACACAATATGTGGTGCGCTGAGATGTTATAAGCACGAAGACACTTCAGCACTTTCAACTTAAACAGATTTTGCACGATATGCGAGTGATTTTTTGAAGCGCGAAGTGACGCGGTAAACAATTTTCACATATACCGACTATAAATAAAAAACAGGAGAGAATAGATGTCCTGTCGTTTTCCAATGATTTTAGTCTGAATATGACGGATATATTTTAATTTTCGGTTCAACCGGTTGAATCTAGAATTAAGTCCATTTGTTTTGTCAATCCAAATTTTCGAGATGTTCTGTTCCAAAAAAGTTTTTAGGTACACCTCGTTTCAAATAATTGTGCATAATAAAATATTTTTTAAGCAATCTACACATATCAAGAAACCAGTTTTAAAATATATAAATTTAAAAGTTTACACATCCAGGAAATGTTGTATAATTTATAGACAAAGGTCAAAGATGTTTGGTCTACGGATAAATAAGCATCCGGGTATTATTTGTGTCGGAAATCGCCATGCTAGAAAAATGAATAATACGGTTTTCAAGTAAGTTCATAACTGTAATTCACTATTTCACGGACTATTTGTATTAACGACATGCTGGCAAATACTACATACATATAATCACGCCTTTATCCCTAGTGGGGTAGGCAGAGCGTAAACGACCTAAACAAAGGTCGTTCCGTCACGTCTGACAAAGTTTTGAGGGTTGTTTAGGATAGATTTGTAGGTATATTGCTGTAGTGACAGGTTGTCTAAATCCTTCGCCTAAATTGCAATATATTAAAACCCTCGGATCCCATAGCTGGTTTTTACAGCATGCCCGGGAGGTAATGCAGCTGGCACATTCTATGTTTTTCTCTCGCTCCCAGTTCAGCATGGAAGATACTCCAATTTAGTTTTTAGATACGTAATTTATATACCTAGGCAAACGTTGGAGAATTAGCCAGAAAATCACCCACAGTTATTCACAAAAAAAAAAAAACAATATTATTATATACATGGAGTAAAAAAAAGTAGACCATATTGTATGGGAGGGCCATTTTTTCATATTCCTACCTATGTTTTTTGGGGAAAGTTGTTCAGTATCTTGGGTAGAATCACACCCTTAAATATGGTCAGCTTTTTTATACCCTATATGAACATAGTTATTACTTTATTTAAGTCTTCGATGACTTGTTTTCTCATATATATTTTATATTGGTATGAAGGCGATAACGAATGGGAAATAAAATGACGATACTGATTTTGAATTGAAAATTATGGCCGACAAGATGCGAAGTGTGGAGAATGAGATCGTAACGTGCATCGTTACAGGAGTATATGTATATAAGAGTATACGTATATGTATTTAAACCGTTCGGAAGCTAATGTGCATACGAAAGAGTAACTTTCGCAAGCGATTTTCATACAATTTGACATGCGAATTTGATTCGACATACATACATACTATCACGCCTGTAACCCTAATGGGGTAGGCAGAGCGTGAACAACCCAAACAAAGGTCGTTCCGCCACGTCTGACAAGTTTTAAGAGTTGCTTAAGATAGAACTGGATATTGCTGCAGTGACAGGTTGTCAGCCCATCGCTTAAATTACAATATACCCTCGAATCTCTTAGCTGGTTTTTACAGCATGCCCGGGAGGTAATGCAGCTGGCACATTCTACGTTCTTCTGTCGCTCCCAGTCCAGCATGGAAGAAAAATTTGATTCGACCGGTTTAAAATTGTGGCTTCTGTACTGTATCATTATAATACGTTTCAGGGGTGATTCTGGGAGTGGCCTGGTTCTTCCTGGAGGAACTCAGATTGGGTTGGTTTCATGTTTAAGTGACATACTTCCAGGTGTCGTATTTTTCACGAACGTGACTTTTTATTACGATTGGATTATGGATAACACCAAGTAGTAATAACCATATTACAGTGGAGGGCCGTAAATGTTCGAAACCATTATGTATATTTTCTACCCCTTGTTCAACGATGAAAAAACGTCTTCTTCCTTTTTCCAAGTTACGATCTGCAACATTAAAAAAAAGGTATAAAGTGTAGGGTCATACTATTTTCAAATAAAACATAGTTTTGAACATTTTATGCGACTTTTTTTTTTGGGTAAAATAATTCATATACTCGTATTATAATAAATAATATTGCACAACCGTGAAATATCCTTTTTTTCGGCTAATGAGCGAATTCGGGAATAGAGCGACTTGACCGTAACATAATATGTAGGTATGTAAAATAACAGATTCAATTTTAAATATGCCTCCGTGGTCCAGTGGTCTGAGCCAGGAGGCAGTCTCCTGTCAGAAGTCAGCAGGAAGGTGTTTGCTGCATATGGTTCACACAAACGTCTTAAAAATATGTTGCCAACCAAAACGAAAATCTCTTTGGGACAGTCACTTCTCCTACCTATACTGGATTATGCAGACGTTTGCTATCCTGATTTATCTGTGCAGTTGCTGAATAAACTCGAACGTCTGCAGAATGTGTGTATAAGGTTTATATTTGGTTTGAGAAAATATGACCACAACTCCGCCTACCGGTCCCAACTGAAATGGCTTACAATTTCACGTAGGAGAGATTGTCATATACTCTCCCTCCTCTACTCTGTCCTGTCACATCCTAACACCCCTCCTTATTTGAAAGATCGTTTTGTATTTCATTCCTCAACCCTTTCCCGAAACCTTCCACTTACTTACTTACTTCCAGGCTGGTCTGGGAGCGAGAGAAAAACATAGAATGTGCCAGCTGCATTTCCTCCCGAGCATGCTGTAAAATCCAGCTAAGGGATCCGAGGGTTTCAGTATATTCTAATTTGGGCGATGGGCTGACAACCTGTCACTGCAGCAATATACCTAGAATTCTATCTTAAATTACCCTCAAAACTTTGTCAGACGTGGCGGGACACCTTTGTTTAGGTTGTTTACGCTCTGTCTACCCCATTAGGGATACAGGCGTGAATATATGTATGTATGTACCCTTTCCCGAAACCTTCGATCCAGCCATAATCTCACCTTGAATATGATCACCCATAAGACAGACTTTTATGCCAAGTCTTTTTCAGTACAAGCGATCAAATTATGGAACGCCCTGCCGCATGCCGGTTGAAATTAAACGATCTCCATCACAGGCATTTTTTAAGGAGCGAGTTAAGAAACACTTTACTGAACTCGCATAGAATACATGTTTACTATTCCTTTCTATATCATTTGTGTATCTGTCATTCCTTTTCATATCAATCTGAATTATTTATTTCCTTTCCTCCATAATGTATGTATTAGTATATTATATATGGTATATAGTAGTTTATTATCTATCATAATTTACGTAATTTATGTATATCATATATGTATTTTATGTAGATTTGTCTATATTAATTAGTTTTTAGTAAGATGCACTATCCCGCATTATCTACATTTGATTTCCTCCACCCAAGGTTGCCTGGTAGAAATTGCTACCATAGCAATAAGGCCACCTTCATTGTACTTAAATTTTTATTTAATTTGTTCTAATTCCTGTTGTTTTTGTTTTATGTGCAATAAAGAATATATCTATCTATCTATCTATCAGTCTCCGGATGGAGATCCTGGGTTTGATTTCCAGGGGGGGGGGGGGTATCAATGGTAATATCTACAAGATTTTCTCCAGTTTGGTTAGGTAGGTTAATGCAGACTGAATCACTAATTGTCTGGAAGAAAAAATATTGCATACTTCGAAGGGCACGTTAAGCTGTCGGTCCCGGTTGCTGTCTTTAACATGTCACAGGCCTAAGAGCTGTGCTATTCGTCGATTAAAAAAATCTGACAGCAGGATTCATCAGTTCGATTCTTTCGAAACCCACACCTCAAGAAAGAAGATTACAATGAGCATCCAATCTTTGCCTATCTGCCTAGGCTACCGGTTCCCTTCAGCGTTCGGAAATAGCCCGTTTGATTACAGATTCAGCAAGCCTATATTTAGCCTCCATTGAGTGTTTCGGTCTATATAAAACTCGCTTTCACCTTTGTCAGCTAAACATAGCTCGGCAAGTATGGACGTCGTCTTTTTATGGTTATTCTTTGTGAATGGAAAAGACTATATTTTAGGGATTACTCTTGGCTAAACGGGTCAATAGTAAAAGACCTATAATAGTCTTGTCGCTTGTGAAAAGTTGAGCAGTAACTTTTGTTACTCTTTCTTCTTAGCGAGTGGATTCTCGAGCCGAAGAACCCTGGTGTCAGACTTGTCAAACCGCCATCTAGTAGCTAAGCTATTAGTCCTCTGACATGGTTTGAGTAACGAGAATTATCAAAGATAGCGATCGGGACCGATGGGTTAACGTGCCCTCCAAAGCACGGAATCCTTTTTCTTTCGGACAATAGGTGATTCAGCCTGCAATATTCTAACCAAACTGGGGAAAACCTCACAAAGTCATAAATTGACAAATATCAACTTTGTGTTCTACCCCCTTGGAATCGAACCCAGGACCTCTGGATTGTAAGCCCATGGCTCTGACCATTAGACCACGGAGGCAGTTTTTTGTTACTTAAAGTTACCTAACATTTTCAATCCTCTCTTTTTACTTAAGCAGGAAACATCGATGCGACTTCTGTATAGTATAGTTATGTATTTTCTATTTTTAATCAAGAAATTGACAGGAATAGTTTAAGTTATTGTTGAGAGCCCGATAGTGTAGTGAATAGGGCCATTGCCTCCTGAGGTCGTGGTTCGAACCTCACCACGTACCTATGTGTTTTTCGGTTTTCGAATTTCATATGTACGTTTATTCGGTGCTTGTTCCGTGCTTCTGAAGGCACTTTAAGCCGTAGGTTCCGGTTAATATCGTTTAATACCGTAGATATTAATCGTTAAGCCATGTCAGAGGCATATGCTAAGCATTGAAGGGTTGAAAACTCTGCCCTAATAAGAATTGGGACTGGTTTTCCTTCTGGGTTGCGGAGGTCAGATGGCAGTCGTCGCTCTGTGTAAAATTCAGTACCCTCGTACCTACCTAGATTAGGTAGCCGACCCTGTGAGATACGGGATAAGGCTAGGGAGATGATGGTGAGTTTAAGATGATTGTGTTCGTCAGATTTATAATTTTATAGTAACTTGATTTACTTACCACTTCAGTCACTATACATAATATTGACCCAAGGGCAAGGCAAAAATATTTGACGAACTATAAACCAGTTTCACGTATGTTGAACTATGTCCATTAAACTTATTCATACATACATATAATCACGCCATTTACCCTTATGGGTAGGCAGAGTGTAAACGACCTAAACAAATGAATTTAAAAATCATAAAAGAATTTAAAAAAATATGTTTAAACTCTGGGATAAGGACAAGGGAATGATGATGATGATTTAAATTCAAAATTTCACCGTATGTGCCGGTGACATACCGTGTATCCGGATCCGGATGTGCGGATCGGGAACTTCCGGTTCAACGGGTGAATCAAGAATTTCTTCCGGTTTACCGTCTCGCGTTCGTTATTGTTACTCATCTTAGGGTGGCTTATTAGAAGTGTAGGTACCATGTGAAGATTTATCTCTTATTTTTATAACCATTTATTTATCTTCCATGTTGAACTTGGAGTGAGAGAAAAAGAGCATTTCCTCCCGGGCGTGTTGTAAAAACCAGCTAAGGGATCCAAGGGTTTCTGTATATTGCAATTTAGGCGATGGGCTGACAACCTGTCAATACAGCAATCCCTACAAACGTACCTCAAAACTTTGTTAGACGTGGTGGAACGACCTTTGTTTAGGTCGTCTTTGCTCTGCCTACCCCATTAGGGATAAAGGCGAGATTGTATGTTGGTATGTTTGTTTTTTTATAACATTTCCTACATCCGAATTTCTATATTACGAATTTTATTTTCACAAAAATGGTTATTACGAGTATTATTTTGCAGATAATTCGGTAACATTTATTTTCCAGAAATATCATTTTCCAGAAACACTATGACCAAATTTTTAAAATGCCTTTTAACTTCTGACAACTAATTTCATACCAGTATCAATATTGCAACAATTTTAAATCTCGGAGTAACTTTTTCCACAATGTCATTAGCCAAAAGTTACAATTGCCAAGTGCATTTTTACATACATACATATAATCACGCCTTTATTCCTAATGAGGTAGGCAGAGCGTAAACGACGTAAACAAAGGTCGTTCCACCACGTCTGACAAAGTTTTGAGGGTAATTTAAGATGGAATTGTAGGTATTTGTAGGTAAGTGCATATTTAATGGGCAGAAAATATTTTTTTAATGCAATACCGACTCGGGACACTCCGACACGGATAGATTAGGTTATCCTTTGACATACCTGTCAAGGTAAGGTTGCCACTGATGCATGCGTGCATGCATGTTAATATGCTTGCATGCTTACTTGCATGCTTGTTTGCATGCTTACTTGCTTAGCAATTATAGATCGAATCACATTTAGTACACTCTTCAACGGCCAAAAACAGCTTTTTGTTGAAGAAAATTGAATATAAAAGTTTTGACATAAGTTTGTAGGTATATTTGGAAAACAAAGTGAATTTTGAATTTAATAAAATAGATTTTGTATCTTCTGGAAAACGAAAAAAGGGAAAATAAAAAAAGTCAAATCGTTTTCGGAAATATAAAATTTGGAAACCTTTATTTTTAAGAAGGTATTTCGTTTTTAAATCTGTTAAATACAGTTTTTTAGAAGGGATACGAGGTTAACGCGGCGAAAACGCATTTTAAAAGGCGTTTCACAATCTGCCTAGCCTGTATGGAATAAAGACGTGAGTTTATGTGTGTATGTACTATATATGTTTCGCGGATTGGCAATTTGAAAAAAGGATATTAACTACTTATAATTTTAAGAGATAAAATTTTGAATGCCTGAAAGCCTGAATTAAATTCAATCAACACTTTATGATTATAACTTTTATGCTAGTCAACCTATTCACCAATTAACCAATTTATGATCTTTTAATAGCTTTTAAAAAAAATAATTACTACTAAAACGCTAGTAGAGTACAGTGCCACTGGCGTGACTGTTCAGGCGATATTAGAAACTACAATTGCACAAGCTGTTCAAACAATGCTCACGAATCGTTGTTTTTTACTTGTAATAATTATTCAAACTATTCATGCCACAATTGCTGACAATATTTCCGATATAATAGGCGGATAATATACAACGATCGACAAATTTCCATATGCAATTGCTATATTCAATAGTTCTGATGACTTTCTTTGTGGCGGTTCCGTGTTAAAACATGATGTTGTAATCACCGCCGCTCACTGTATTTCCATAAAAATTTTAAAGGATGGTAAAGTATTTCGTGTTAAACCGATACCAGGCTCTCAAAGATATGTTGTTGCTGGGCACGAAAACTATACAAGTACAGTAAGTAATTTTACTTTATCATCCATCGAAAGGTTACTGCCAGATTCGCCTATAATGAGAATGCGCGCACATGAATCATCTCCCTAGCCTTATCCCGTATGTCACGGGTCGGATACCTAATCTAGGGGATTGAACGAGAGTACTGGTTTTTACACAGAGCGACTGCCATCTGACCTCCGCAACCCAAAAGGGAAACCAGACCCAATCCTAGATTAGGTCAGAGTTTTCAATCCGCCAATGCTTAGCACTTGCCTCCGATATAGCTTAACGACTAATATCTACGGCATTAAACGATATTAACCGGAAACAACGGCTTAACGTGCCTTCCGAAGCACGGAAAAAGCGCCGAATAAACGTACATATGAAATTCAAAAACCGAAAAACACATTGGTACGTGGTGGGATTCGAACCACGACCTCCTGCTCAGGAGGCAGCGGCCCTGTCCACTACACCATCGGGCTCCTCATGCGCGCACATGACTATGCATCATTTATTTAAGAGCTCTTGTCAGTTGAGTACAATGAAGTGAACGCCAACTCTCCCTGCATTCCGCTTTCTCCTCGACTTCCTGGTACGACTTGACCTTATTCTTTTCTTTTACTTGATCGATGTAACTTATTCTTGGCCTTACCCTTTCTCTCCTTCCTTCTATCTTTCCTTCAATAATTGTTTTTAATAACTCGTTGTGTCGTATTAGGTGTCCCAATCTTTCCTCTTCTATTACGTTTTTCATTTACTATTTGTAACACTTCTTCGTTCTTCAAAATATTTGAAATTACAAATCAAAAATTCGACCGCTGACGGGATTTGAACCTGCGTCTTTGGAAAACCGGCCAATTTCTTCGTTCCTCTTAATTTCTTTCCGACTTATCCTCTCTATTCTGCGCCAACACTACATTTAGCTTCTAGGCGTACTCTGTCTCTCTTCGTCATGGCCCACGTATCGACATTCCAGACGTTCACCTTGATAAGCTTTTTAGGGGCATGTAAGGAAATTCTGGCTGTTAGTAATGGAAATGGAAAGCTGTCTTCACAATCATGACTTTATTATGTCTGCCAAAAGCTCATTACAGGGAAATGCTCGCAGTGAGGACGCACCTAAGTGACTTGAGTTAGCATTTTTCAATTTACGTTTTGGATACCGGTACCAACTTTTAGTATGTTATTAAACTTGTTATTTTCTAAAAAAAACGTCAGGACCCCAGGTCAAGACTCTGTTTTTATTGTATGACGTCATCAATTTAATCCATATTAAATTGATGACGTCATATAAAAAAAAACAGAGTAACATAGGAGTAAACGCGACCATCAAACTCCATAGTTTGATATGGAATATTTTATTATTTATTTTTTATTTATTGTGTGGGGTATCCAATGGTAGCTCATCATGAGTAGATTCTAAAAATATAATACATTCCTCTGTTACGCTCGCGTAGTCTAATACAATCACGGAAGAGTAAAAGCTAGCGCCGAGTTATCAAATCAGTGAATACAATCAAAGAAACGCGTCTGAAATATAATACATTCCTATGTTACGGTCGCGTAGTCTAATACAATCAAAGAAACACGTCTAAAATACTTCCACTTTGAACCTGCAGGTTCAACAGATTTTAAATAAATAGAAAAACGAATAGATTATCTTTTTAGAATTTGCTCACAATGACCTCTCATTTGATAAACCACACAATAATTAAAAACAAAAATATATTCTTTAAACTCCGTACAAAAAATTGATGACGTCATATTAAAAGATTTAAGGGGCTTATAATAAAAATAAAAATAATAAAATAATGTCTAAAAACATACTTACATACGTTTTTGAGACAAACTCGAGACAGTTATAAGGAATATAAAGGACCGTATTAATAATCAGCTCTCTTGAGTGAGAGCGAGTTTGAGTTCGTATCAAAAATGTCATTTCAGTACAAACTGGCCTGTCAAATCCATACTTAATATTGGTCTCAAGTTTGAGATCGCTTTATAAATACGAGCCTAATAGTGACAGAGTAGCAAAGGATGGTACTGCAACCGGGGCAAATTTATAAAAGAACAACTTTAAACATGTTCCCTGCGTCCCATTGCGCCATCCCTGGAAATATAACATTTATTTTTAGATTCCCGGATAAGTTTGTAATATTGAATAGCTTCCTCATTTTCCTAATTTGCTAATGAAGTAATTAAATTATAAGATTTCTTTTTTTTATTATTAGTGCAGTAACTTACGTCTTTCTTCAAGCCCGACACATCATCATAAACCTTTATCAATAAATCATTTCCAGGAAAGTATTAAACGAAACGTCACAAAAGTTTTGCCTCATCCATGCTACACTTACAAAGCAGCTACGGCATCTATTAACGACATAGGTCTTATGTTTCTAAGCAAAGAGCTCCCATTTGGAATTATCAAGCCAGTAAAAATCACAAAACTATGGCCTGAAGGTGTGAAAAAGGCAGACGCATACGGATGGGGAATGACAAGTACAGATAGAGCGGTAAGTTAAAAAAAAAACAGTGGGCTCGATTCTAGATACCACTGACAGGCGATTTACTCTATGGTTTTACACTTTGGCCGCTAGATTTTGACGCGCTTTTGCACGTTGCCCTAGTATTTCTGTCAATTTTATTCGCCATATCATATGATGGCGGATAAAAATGACAGATAACGCATACATCCACCGACTATAAAAAAAACAGGAGAGAATAGATGTCCTGTCGTTTTCCAATGATTTTAGTCTGAACATGACGGATATATTTTAATTTTCGGTTTAACCGTTGAATCCGTCTAGAATTAAGCCCATTTGTTTCGTCAATACAAATTTTCGAGATGTTCTGTTCCAAAAAAGTTTTTAGGTACACCTCATTTCAAATAATTGTGCATATTAAAATATTTTTTAAGCAATCTGCAAATATCAAGAAACCAGTTTTAAAATATATAAATTTAAAAGTTTACACATCCAGGAAATGTTGTATAATTTATAGACAAAGGTCAAAGATGTTTGATCTATGGATAAATAAGCATCCGGGTATTATTTGTGTCGGAAATCGCCATGCTAGAAAAATGAATAATACGGTTTTCAAGTAAGTTTATAACTGTAATTCACTATTTCACGGACTATTTGTATTAACGACATGCTGGCAAATAATACATACAAATATAATCACGCCCTTATCCCTAATGGGGTAGGCAGAGCGTAAACGACCTAAACAAAGGTCGTTCCATCACGCACGTCTGACAAAGTTTTGAGGGTTGTTTAGGATAGATTTGTAGGTATATTGCTGTAGTGACAGGTTGTCAGCACTTTGCCTAAATTGCAATATACTGAAACCCTCGGATCCCTTAGCTGGTTTTTACAGCATGCCCGGGAAGTAATGCAGCTGGCATATTCTATGTGTTTCTCTCGCTCCCAGTCCAGCATGGAAGATACTCCAATTTAGTTTTTAGATACGTAATTTATATACCTAGGCAAACGTTGGAGAATTAGCCAGAAAATCGCCTTATATCAATAACCCCGCAACCCACAGTTATTCACGAAAAAAACATGCAGTAAAAAAATAACAGACCATATTTACGGGTGTGATTCCTCCCATGACATTGAACATCTTTCCCCAATGAACATAGGTCGAAATATGAAAATAAAATGGCCCTCCCATACAAATTGACTTGAGCCTAGTACTATTATGTGCTCGAGCCTCTGACACTTTTTGATTGGGATTTTTTCATATTTCGACCTATGTTTTTTGGGGAAAGTTGTTCAGTATCATGGGTAGATTCACTCCCTTAAATATGGTCAGCTTTTTTATACCCTATATGAACATAGTTATTACTTTATTTAAGTCTTCGATGACTTGTTTTCCCATATATATTTTATATTGGTATGAAGGCGATAACGAATGGGAAATTAAAATGACAATACCGATTTTAAATTGCAAAATTATGGCCGACAAGGTGCGAAGTGTGGAGGATGAGATCGTAACGTGCATCGTTATTTTTGAACCGTTCGAAAGCTAATGCGCATACGCAAGAGTAACTTTCGCATGCGATTCTCCTACAATTTGACATGCGAATGTAACACTTTCGTATGCGAATTTGATTCGAGCAGTTCAAAAATGCAGCTTCTGTATCATTATAATACGTTTCAGGGGTGATTCTGGGAGTGGCCTGGTTCTTCCTGGAGGTACTCAGATTGGGTTGGTTTCATGTTTAAGTGACATACTTCCAGGTGTCGTATTTTTCACGAACGTGACGTATTATTACGATTGGATTATGGATAACATCAAGTAGTAACCATATTACAGTGGAGGGCCGTAAATGTTCGAAACCATTATGTATATTTTCTACCCCTTGCTAAACGATGAAAAACGTCTTCTTCCTTTTTCCATGTGACGATTTGCAACATTAAAATAAAAGGTATAAAGTGTGGGTCTATTTTCAAATAAAACATAGTTTTGAACATTTTATGCGACTTTTTTATAATGCACAATTCTCGATACGTCCTATTTTTCAGCTAATGAGCGAATTCGGAGATAGACCGTAAGATAATATGTAGGTATGTAAAATAACAGATTCAATTTTAAATATGCCTCTGTGGTCCAGTGGTCTGAGCTAGGAGGCAGTCTCCGGATGGAGTTCCTGGGTTCAATTTCCAGGGGGGGGGGGTCTCAATGCAGGATGAATCACTGATTGTCCGGAAGAAAAAAAGATTCCATGCTTCGGAGGGCACGTTAAGCTGTCGGTCCCGGTTGCTGTCTTTGATAGTGGTTGGACACACAAAATATGTCACAGGCCTAAGAGCTGTGCTATTCGACCGGTTTAAAAACTCTGACAGCAGGGTTCATCAGTTCGATTTGTTTCGAAACCCACTCGACAAGAAACAAGTTTACAATGTGTAACTCAGAAGCGACAGTACCTTGTTTATCTGAGCATCCAATCTTTGCCTATCTGCCTAGGCTATCGGTTTCCCTTTAACGTTCGGAAATAGCCCGCTAGATTACAGATTCAGCCAGCCTATATTTAGCCTCCATTGAGCGTTTCGGTCTATATAAAACTCGCTTTCACCTTTGTCAGCTAAACATAGCTCGGCAAGTTTGGAGGTCGTCTTTTTAGATGCACTTCATTCTTTGTGAATGGAAAAGACTCTATTTTAGGGATTACTCTAGGCTAAACGGGTCAATATTAAAACGCCTGAAATAGTCTTGTCGCTTGTGAAAAGTTGCGCAGTAACTTTTGTTACTCCTTCTTCTTCTTAGCGAATGGATTCTCGAGCCGAAGAACCCTGGTGTCAGAGTTTTCGAATCGCCACCTAGTAGTACAGCTATTAGGTCTCTGACATGGTTTGAGTAACAACAATTATCAAAGATAGCGATCGGGACCGATGGGTTAACGTGCCCTCCAAAGCACGGAATACTTTTTCTTTTCGGACAATAGGTGATTCAGCCTGCAATATCTAACCAAACTAGGGAAAGAGTCACAAAGTTGATAAATTGACAAATATCAACTTTGTGTTCCACTCCCTTGGAATCAAACCCAGGACCTCCGGATTGTGAGCCTATGGCTCTGACCATTAGACCACGCAGGCAGTTTTTTGTTACTTAAAGTTACATAACATTTTCAATCCTCTCTTTTTACTTAAACAGGTAACATGCGGCTTATGTATAGTATAGTTATGTATTTTCTATTTCCAATCAAGAAATTGACAGGACTAGTTTAAGGTTATTGTGTGGACTGTATTTGCGGAGCAGTGCAAACCTTGGCACACTTGACATCGTGCCCGGCGTGCCCCAACACCTGCACGCTAGCGGATTTAATGGACGGCAGCTTATCCGCAATACAAGTCGCTGAATTCTGGGCTCATATGATGTAATTTCTCGTGTTCCATCGACACGCTAAGAAGAAGATAGAGATATATTAACTAACTAATCTCTTGTCATAAATCTTGAATCACTATAAAATCGTCTAGGTAATGGTCGTAATTTTTCAAACTCTCATAAAGGTCTGTCATCTCGAAATACTTCTTACATAAAACGTTTCAAAAGACCCACTATATTCCGAAGCTCATTGAGAATCAATCTGTTGGTAATCGCGCATAATACCGGGTGTTTGCTGTGCTGAAAGGATAGCAAACACTCGAGTACATGAAACTTTCATGTGCTCGTCTTTTATATACTTTCTTCTTGACGGTGAAAACTTATGTGAGATGGATTGTCTGTGTTCTTAGTTTTACTTATCTTGGAGTGATTGTCATATTTACTTTATAAAAGATGTTTTATCATTATCAAAACGAAAAAGGTTAAGTATTAAACAAAATATTTATTTTAATTTCTTGAATAGGATATCCTGATATACAAAACAAACTATTACGAATACATTTTAAAAATAGTGGTAGAAAATTGAGCTGGCCTGGGACCGAGAGAAAAACAAAGAATGTGCCAGCTGTATTTACTCCCGGGCATGTGCTGTAAAAATCAGCTAAGGGATCCGAGGGTTTCTGTATATTGTAATTTAGGCGACATCCTGTCACTTCAGCAATATACCTACAATTTTATCTTGTCAGACGTGGCAGAACGACCTTTGTTTAGGTCGTTTACGCTCTGCCTACCCCATTAGGGATACAGGCGTGACTATATGTATGTATGTATGTTTATCTTAAATAACCGTCAAAACTTTGTCAGACGTGGCGGAACGACCTTTCGTTTATGCTCTGCCTACCCCATCAGGATTAAGGCGTGATTATATGCATATGTAAGTTATTATTTAACCGAGTTAGCCGCAGTGTGTAGGATACGAAACAACACGTGAATAACTAAACTCCATTGAAATTCTCGTCGAACGCTGCGGCGCTGTTAGCACCACCACACTTGTATACTTAATAGATTTGGAAGATGTAAAGTTTGGTGCAAAACAACGAGCACGAAGAAATTTCTTAGTAGAAATAAGCTGTACCTGTTGTGTCGTTATTCCTTGTGTATTGTCTTTCTCATGTAACTTGTGTACAATAAACAGTAAATAAATAAATAGCACGAGCTTCTAGACTTGAGATTGACAGCTAGTTTGAGACCGTTTTATAAATGTCATTTCAGTACAAAAGGACCTGTCAAATCCAAACTTAATATTACTCTCAATCTTGAGATCACTTTATAAATAAGAACCTTACCTCTACCTGGGCACAGATTACTTACTTTTTTGACCTGGGTATTCTGTATTCTGTAATGTCAGCCTCCGTGGTCTAGTGGTCAGAGCCATGGGCTTACGATCCGGAGATCCTGGGTTCGTTTTCCAGGATGGGAAAACAAAGTTGATATTTGTCAATTTATAACTTTGTGAGGTTATCCCCAGTTTAGTTACGATGACATTGCAGGTTGAATCACCTGATGGTCGGAGGGCATGTTAAGCCGTCGGTCCCGGTGGCTGTCTTTAATGGTGGTCGTTACTCAAACCAACCAGAGGCCTTATAGCTGTGCTACTAGGCGGTTTGAAAACTCCACTCGCTAAAAATCTCTCAAAGGCTCAGATCATTTTAGGCGAGAAGTTGTATCACTGTGCAATAAAAACTTGTTGAACATGGCGGAAGGTGTGACCCTCTTGAGGTGTTCTATGCTCTGTCTTCAATGTTTAGCAGGACGATAGATGGCAAGTATGCTGGAGACGGACATAGACTACTTTTAACATACACTCATACATACATATAGTCACGAATATATCCCTAAAGGGGTAGACAGAGCGTAAACGACCTAAACAAAGGTCGTTCCGCCACGTCTGACAAAGTTTTGAGGGATATTTAGGATAGATTTGTAGGTTTATTGCTGTAGTGATATACATAAATACATACATATAGTCACGCCTTTATTTCTAATGGGGTAGGCAGAGCGTAAACGACCTAAACAACGGTCGTTTCGCTACGTCTGACAAAGTTTTGAGGGTTATTTAAGATAGATCTGTAGGTATATTGCTGTAGTGACAGTTTGCCATTGCCAGGCCATAGCCAACATTACAAAATATACTGAACCCTTCAGATTCCTTAGCAGATTTTTACAGCATGCCCGGGAGGAAATGCAGATGGCACGTAAAAAAAAAAGTAAAGTAAAAAAGTCTTTATTGCCAAAAATACACAATATAAATGTTTTTTTCTTATACTACATACAAATTATTTAGCCAAAAAGTAAAAAAAAAGTAAAAAGTAAAAAAATAAAACAGTGTTTGGCGTATTTGGCAATGGGTACTAATCTCAGCATAAAGCTAAGCATAATGCCTAGCGCTGATTTTCAGACTAGCCCCTTAGTGCTTATAAAAATATGTGCTAGTTGTTATTTGCGTGTTTTAATAATAGATTGATGTTGCATATTATTTTATTTTAGTGGTGTTCGTATAGTAATAAATGTATATATAATTCTATACCTACATAAATTTATCCTAACAAAATAATACCTATCGTTGTAAATAAATAAATAAAAAATAATATTATTAATTTATTACTCTTAATAATAAAAAAGCTATACTATAAATATTAGAAGTGGTGTGTGCGTATTTGTAAGTGTGCGTGTGTATGTATATGTTTGTGTGCGGGTGTGTACTTTGGTTGGCCCTAATGAATGTTATTACATATGTTATTAATCATTCTTCAGGACCACATTAGGGTTTGCTATCCTGCTTCCTCCTTTGCTTCTCCATTAAGTGTTTCCGAACGAGATTTTTGTACGATTGCAAATTCATGGGAAGGCGCAAAGGCGGAGGAAGATCATTCCACACTTTTGTAGCAGCGAATTTGAACCCTCCTCTAAACAGTGCTGTGCTGTGCTTAGGTATGCAAAGTTCTGTTTCCCTATGGCTACGTAAGGATCTAACTTGCTTGTGTCTCTTCCACTTAAATTTTTCGAATAAATAGTATGGCTTCTCAGATTCGAAAATTTTTCGTACCATACAGGCAAGGTGTAGTTGTCTCCGGTGGGTCATGTTTAAGATATTTTTCTCGTTTAGGTAGGGAGTGATATGTGCTCTTCTAGGTATATAGTAACGAAAACGCATACATGCGTTTTGAACACGTTGTATGGACTTCTTTGTCTTTTCTAAAAGACGGGGGCCATATATACAGTCGGTGTAATTAAAAATGGACAGAATCAGCGATTCAGTTAATATTTCCCTAACGTTCTATGTTTTTCTCTCGTTCCCAGTCCAGCATGAAAGAAATCTGTAGTGACAGGTACTTTTAATTTCTGAAAAATACGTCTTTCCCACGGGAAATCTCATCTATTCGTTCGAAAGTAGTTTCTAAAACAATGCATTTCAATTATTATCGTACCCAGTGGAACTTAAGTTTATGTACTCATTTTGCATGGAATTGAAACTGCACTGAACTAAACAATCGCCATATTTGCTTGTTTGTATGTTTGTTTACAACTAACAATGGTTTGAACATTGAAATGTTTGTACCACTGTAGTTTAAAAGCAAAGTTATTAACTTAAATATTGGAGTGTTGTTTCTATTTGCGGAAAGTGCATTGGTACTTTACTAAATTAATTTAAAATTAGGAATAACATACAGAAAGTACAGAATACCAAAATACTGATTTAACTGCTGCTAGAAAGTATGCCAAATGGATGTTCAGTTTCGTTTACTAAGCAATACCCCCGTTTCGTGTTAAGCTGTCCCTTACACCTGAAATTTTATTGTCCCTGACACTTGGTATTTTAACAAATTCGGCAAATGGCCGCCTGGTGTTTTCCAGTCCGCGGAATGGTTGTTTTATAACACTCATTGGCCAATTACAAATCTATCTTAATTAACCATCAAAACTTTGTCAGACGTGGCGGAACGACGTTTGTTTAGGTCGTTTCCGTTCTGCCTGCCCCATTTAGAATAATGGCGTGATTGTCTGCATTGACCGAAATAAAAGTGGGTTGCGCGTTTTCAATTCACTATCCGCGGAATGTAATTTTTTTCGGTCCTTTGAGCAAATTCGGGGATTGTACGTTACATATATTCTGTACGTCAGTTGTAAGGGACAGCGTCCCGCAGACTGATAGGGGTTGCTCAGTCAACGATACTGAACAACTCCCACCAGTAAATTCTTTTAGAAAGAGAAAATAAAACTTTCCATACAAAATTTTCACCTCGATCAGACAATTTGTAAAGTAATTTTTTTACGTCCTGAAAAAGTTTCGTTGACTGAACATTCCCTATCAGTTTGCGGGACGCTGTCCCTTACACCTGGTATTAATACTTACCTGTAATATAATATAGGTTTTTGGTTATCTTTCTCAGTCAGAGTGTATCTCATCACAAGGGAAGCACAAAGGGAGTAAAAACCCTTTGTAAGAATTTTATCGCGTTTCGCCAAGAATGTCTCGGAGCTTTTATATTCTGGAAACTCATTATTCTCGACAATCCGACTGTGATAAGTTCTTTAGAAAAAAAAACTTGCACGTGTGAGTCACGATTTTATGCCTAGGGTTCCGATTATCAAAAGTTACATACATAAAAACGGTTTCCGTGCTTTGGAGGGCAGGTTAAGCCGTCGGTCCCGATCACTGTTTCTAATAGTGGTCGTTAAAGGTCGATGTTGCTACCTTAAAAACCCTACACGTGACCCCGGGAGGTGCTAAAGGTGCAACAATACCGGCTGCTGCACTGTCCTCTGCACCTCGCAGCAAATAATGCCATACGATAAATAAATAAATAATACTATTACCCACATACATAATAATGACGCCATTAGTAGCGTCAACGACCAAAGAAAAGTTCGATTCGCAAAACTTCAGACGCGCTGACAAAGTTTTGAGGGTTATTTAAAATATATTTGTACGTATATTGCTGTAGAGACAGGTTGTCAGCCCATCGCCTAAATTGCAATATACAGTAACCCTCGGATCCCTTAGCTGGTTTTTACAGCACGCCCGGCAGGAAATGCAACTGGTACATTTTATGTTTTCCTCTCGCTCCCAGGCCAACATGGAAGAACCTGAAAATGACTATCCCTCGAGCAACACTTTTAAGAAGAGAATTTGATGACCTCTCTATGACATTTATAATTATATTTAATCTTAGCATTTATATATCATTTAAATATATTTATATGTATAAGTTTATTATAGTTGGTATTACTATAATCCCATAAATTGTAATTAAATTATACTAACTGTATCTGTTCCCGTGAATTTCCCATCTTTTATCCCCATAAGGTTGGCTGGAAGAGATCTCTTATAGAGATAAGCTCGCCTGTTGTCATACTTTTTAAATTGAACTGTATATTTAATTTTTAAAGCAATAAATAATAATAATAATAAATTCTTTATTTTCAGTCTAATACCTAAATGTTTGAGAAATTATAGTGTCCCTAGCCACCTTTTAAGCTAAAAAAGCCTGTGTCAGGTGGCTCGGCTCTTCCCTATCTTATCATACTTAATTATTAGACTAATAACATCTTATACATCACTTCAAGGTTAATTTACAGGTTAGTATATTATTATGTGGGCGAGCGTGTGTGTGTGTGTGTGTGCGTGTGTGTATTTGAGGGTTTTGTGTGTGTGGGTGTGCCAATTTATAAAAAAAATATGTTGCAATAAAGAATATAATATCCGATTTGAAATAACCGTTTGACTACGGAACCCTAACAGCCGTGGAGCTTAGTGGGAACTTTCGCACCTTCATTCTTCACAGATTTGAGCGACTCACCGAACTTACATAAAAGTAGTGCAAATGACCGAGAGCAACTGAAAGAGAATCATATTCTGAAAGAGAGTTACTGGAAAGTACTGCCTCCGTGGTATAGTGGTTTGAGCCATGGGCTTCTGATACGGAGGTCTTGGGTTCGATTCCCAGGCGGGGATACAAAGTTGATATTTGTCAATTTAACACTTTGCGAGGTTTTCCCAGTTTGGTTAGGACGTTGCAGGTTGAATCACCTGATTGTAAAAGAAAAAGGATTCCGTGCTTCGGAGGGCACGTTAAGCCGTAGGTCTCGGTCGCTGTCTTTAATAGTTGCCGTTACTCAAATCATGTCAGAGGCCTCATAGTTGAATGGCCAACGATAATAATAATAATCAGGGTTTATCGGGTCGTTACTCGAGAATCCACTCGCTCAGAAGAAGACTAGAAAGTAAAAGTCAGTAATTAAATTTGGTCGCTCACTTATTTATTAGTCTTTATTATCCATAGACATTTTCCGTAATCCCGAAACATGCCATTAGATACATACATACATATAATCACGCCTCTATCCCTAATGGGTTAGGCAGAGCGTAAACGACCTAAAGAAAAGTTCTGCCACGTCTGACAAAGTTTTGAGGGTAGTTTAAGATAGTTTTGTAGGTGTATTGCTGTAGTGACAGGTTGTCAACCTATCCCCTAAAATGCAATACACAAGAACCCTCAGATCTCTTAGCTGGCTTTTACAGCATATCCGGGAAGAAATGCAGCTGGCACATTCTACGTTTTTCACTCGCTCCCAGTCCAGCATGGAAGAAAATTATGGTAAGTAATTATGTAATTTTCATAAAAGCTGCAAATCCCTGACATAACTTATACAATATTTGTATCAAAAATGCACCGTGTCCATTTTTCACTCCGATGAGCACGTTCAAAAGGTCACCTCACCCGATGACGTCATAATAAAAATAGGATAAAATATCCTAGTATAAATATAATAATAATCCTCCCACCAGTTTTCGGTGATGGCGGTCCATCTCCCAGAGATAGACCAACTGCGAAGGACTAGTTATTAGTGCCCAAGTGCACTCTCTATTCCTTCAATCTCTTATTCTGGTGGGACAGATTGACTGACACGACCAGAGATAAATTAGGCGCAGGGTGACTATTTATCCATCCGACAGCATGGAGCATCTTCCTTTTCGGACAATCAGGTGATCAGCCTGCAATGTCCTAACCAAACTGGAAGCAACAACACAAAGTCATTGTCCCCCGCGGGGAATCGAACCCGGGTTGCCGGGATTCCGGGTCGTGAACCCATGACTCGGACCACTAGACCACGGAGGCAGTTAATAATGTATAAGGTAATGGTTTCTTCTATGCTGATCTGGGAGCGAGAGAAAAACATAGAATGTGCCAGCTGAATTTCCTCCCGGGCATACTGTAAAAACCAGCTAAGGGATCCGAGGGTTTCAGTAAATTGTAATTGAGGCAAAGGGCTGACAGACTGTCACTACAGCAATATACCTACTAATCAATTTTAAATAACCCTCAAACTTTGTCAGACGTGGCGGAACGACCTTTGTTTAGGTCGTTTACGCTCTGCCTACCCCATTAGTATAAAAGCGTGATTATATGGGTGTATGTATGTAAATGGTAGGTAAGTACCGGTGACTATTCATGTAGAAAATGCAACGTCGCAAATTTCCACTTGGACGAACTTGCTGAAAAGATCAACTCGTATGCCATCACGAATATATCCTCTAGGGAATCCCGAGAGATGCATTAAAAGGCCCGTAATTATAAACAGCACTTCAGACTGAGAGCTAGTTTGAGTTCGTATCAGGAACGTTATTTCAGTACAATGTGGCCTCTCAAATCCATACTTAATATGGCTCTCAGTTGTGAGATTGCTTTGTAAATCCGAGCCTAAGTGTGCTCAGATTCATATTCAATGCACGTACTTGAGATTCGTCTATGTGGCAGAGATTGAGTGACTGATTTAATATAGCGGCAAGTTTACAGGAATGTTTACGTTTCGTGAATATGTGAGAAACAAGACAAGACAGAGCGACATTCGCTACTTATAAACGTGGAAGTGGCACTTACACAGTTATACGATTTTTTATATTTGGCATGAGCGTACCCCAATCTATAGGATCAAGTTGAAAACATATTAAAAAGTACGTCCGCCGGAACGTTTCTGAAAATCGTATAAGTGTGTATCTACAACGCATATTAAAACGCGCTACGAATAAGTATGTATCTCCCAAATCTATACTTATACGCGGAGTTCTCGATACCGCGGTACTGTGGATGTACCACTTACGAGTTCATGCGTCGGATACACACTGCGACAAGAATATTTCTTGGGATCTTTTAGGTATATTCAAACAACTTTGACTCACAATTGCGTCCTGAATGTATCGCTAAAGGAACACCAAGCCTTCATGAAACTTAATTCACCAATTTCGGCTAGTAAGTATGTGAAGCAACGATTGAAGTACTTATTTCTTTCTTCTTATTCTAGATAAGGTTCTGTTTCATCAAATTCTATGGATGATAAGGATGTACTAAAACTGTATAGTTTGAGTTTCCTTGAAGTTCTGGTTTTGGCTCCCTGAACTGAACTGAAACAAGTACATTAGATTAAATCATTTGGGTGTCTTGACTATTCTCAAAGTCAGAAACTTCGAAGCAGTGCCTTTATTCAGTATCCAGGTGCAGTTGTGGCCAATACAGATTGATTTTCATGTTTATATTTTTGTAAGATTGAGAATTGTGTGGCACCAACCAGCGACGGCCTTAAACCTGCTAAAACTTTTTTAACCTGAATCTGCTGTGCAAGATTTTCCACCTGTTTATGGGCGTTGGGAGGCAATGACAAACTATTTTCACAGATTCGCTGTTTATGTGGATGAATCCTCGCTCCATGTAAGCATAGCACATAGGGAAAAGCCTAATTGAACCTTGAGATCTCACTAGATCCACCTCTTCATACACATCTCGCACTCTTTCCGTTCAAGTTCCCTGAAACCCGTTGATGAAGTTTTGGATAATTATGTTATTGACGGTTGTTGAGTCTGGGTTGGCTTTTCTACTAAATATACTTTTAAATTTTTGAGTTCATTATTGAAGGCCCTTGTTGCTATTTTGAACTTATTCCTTTATTCCAGCACGGCGTGTTTGAGGTGCTACATGGAATAACGGTCTTCTGATAACCTCCAACAGGCTACTGGAATCATGTTCAGTCATTATTCCATCCGGAACATGTTGATGGACATCGCAGAGCTGCGCTTAATTTTTTTTAGTCACAGCACAGGTCATCAAATCTATGATATTTGAACGCACAAACTTCAATCCCAGTAAAGGTATAAGAGAAATTGTTGGAAAAACATACAAATTCAAATAACTCACGGAAGTGCTGCACACATGGTGAATACGATCGTGAATGATAAGCGTTGTTTGAGAAAATAATAGGAAGCAACTGTACCATGCGAGTGCAGAATACCAGAGAGGCTAAAAAATCTTGTGTATAAATGCTTCATTCGACTAGTCTCTCTATATGGCAAAGAGTCTCTTCTTGGAAAATAGACCCCGCAGATACACGTTAACTGCCTCCGTGGTCTAGTGGCTAGTGCCATGGACTCCCGATCCGGAGGTCCTGGGTTCGATTGCTAGGGTGGAAAACACAAAGATGATATTTGAGAATTTATCACATTGTGAATTTTTCCCCAGTTTGGGTAGCACATTGCAGGCTGAATCACCTGATTGTCCGAAAAGAAAAAGATTTCGAGCTTCGGAGGGCACGTTAAGCCGTTGGTCCCGGTCGCTGTCTTTGATAGTGGTCGTTACACAAAACCATGTCAGAGGCCTGATAGTCGTGCTACTAGGCGGTTTAAAAACTCTGATACCAGGGTTCATCGGGTCCATAGACTCGATACCCACTCGACAGAAGCAGAAGAAGAAGTTACACGTTGCAGATATGAACATGATGCGTTGTATTGGTAATGATTATGACGATAATCATAATCATCATCGATGACATGACGATATTGGATCGCTTTTATAACGAACACAGTAGCCTCAGAATTCGTGGCATAGCTTACAGAAAACTGTCTCCATTAATATGGTTATTATAAGTCGCTAAACGCCAGATAACTTCGAAAAAAGATATCCCAGTCTCATTGTCCAGGCTAGATCACGCAGCGCGCTGCTGGCTGGATTCAAAAGTGAATCCCAGCACTAGACAGTGGAAATCGCTTGAAAAAAGAAGAAGCAGAGAAGTTGTCTTTCTAGGGTCTGGATGCCAGGTGATGTTCTCAAAGCCAAGGAGTCTTGCTTTAGTTATCTTTATCGACAAAATGAAATGGTTACAAGAAAAGAATAAATTACGAAACCCACATGTTGTGCCAAATTATTATTCCCTGGGGTATTAAAGCCCGTATTTATAAAAACACTTGAGAGTGATAGAGAGTTTGAGTTAGCATCAGAAATATAATTTCAATACAAAATGGCCCGTCAAATCCATACTTAATATCGCTCTTGAGGTCGCTGTAAAAATACCGCCTTAGTTTCTTCCATGCTAGCCTGGGAGCGAGAGATAAACATATAATGTGTCAGCTGCATTTCCCCGGGCATGCTGTAAAAACTAGCTAAGGGATCCGAGGATTTCAGCATGTTGTAATTTAGGCAATGGACTGACAACCTGTCACTACAGCATTGTACCTACAAATCTATCTTAAATAACTCTCAAAACTTTGTCAGACGTGGCGGAACAACCTTTGTTTAGGTCGGTTACGCTCTGCATTATAATATGTATGTATGTATGTTAGTTTTCTGAGCTTAGAATTAATCACCGTTTCAAATAAATCTATAAAATATTCATGCTTATGATCTGAGCATATAATAATAAATGCGGTTCCAATTTCCTGTAATAATCGCCTTACATCGTGATGGTTGGCAGAATAAGCCCCGGAAACGGAACAAAGGCCGACCGGAAATGACCACAGGATCAATTTCAGCCGGAATCAGCTACCACGCAGATCTATTTCCGTTGGAACTGCGGGTAAATGAGTGTTACGTGAAAACTTACTGGAGGAACTATGGCTAATGTTCTATCAGAGAGAGAAAAAAAAGCTATCATATAAAATAAAGCCATTTTGACTTATTTTCTTCCATGCTGGACTGTGCCAGCTGCATTTCCTCCCGGGCATGCTGTAAAAACCAACTAAGGGAACCGAGGGTTTCTGTATATTGCAATTTAGGCGATAGGCTGACAACCTGTCACTACAGCAATATACCTACAAATCTATCTTTTGTAACCCTCAAAACTTTGTCAGACGTGGCGAAACGACCTTTGTTTAGGTCGTTTACGTCCTGCCTACCCCATTAGGGATTAAGCCATGATTGTATGTATGTATGCATTTTGACTTACAGCTTTTAAAGATGACCTAGAGTCTAAACACGTGTAGAGTAGATGACGGTGGTAGTGGCATTATTTGTGTATTTGTACATAATTAATTCCGTTTCTTCTTATCGAGTGCATTTTCAAGGTGATTTCTATCGGCAAATGGTTGTTTTTAAGAGCATATTTCTCCTAAACGAATCATTGAATATTTTTAAAAATATATACATCTAAGAAATTAGTACATGGCTTGTAATTGCACCATTTAAAAATCTTCTGGTTTATTAAAAAGTACGCAAAAAAAAATCTGGAAGTAAAGCTATTTTTATCAGTAAATTCGATATTCCTTCTAAACTATTAGAACCGCTTTCACGGTTCCTTCGGGAAAATATCCGTATTATGATTATCTAGCTTCTTAGCTTCTTTGTGCATTTTTCGCACATTTTTGACGCGGCCACGGACGTAACCGCCACGCCGTAGCGGGCGCTGATTTGAACTATATTCTAAGGCATTACGGGCGATTGTTGCATATCTTGAAATATATCTGCTCATCTGCCGGCAGGATACACCTTAAGTCTAACAACGACCCCTCCGATGAACCCTTGTATCAGAGTTTTCAAAACGCAACTTATAGGCCCTGACATAGTCTATTTGCGAGCGTATGATATTTCTTCCATGCTGGACTGGGAGCGACAGAAAAACATAGAATTTTCCAGCGGCATCTCCTCCCAGGTATGCCGTAAAAATCAGCTAAGGGATTCAAGGGTTCCAGTATATATTGTAATTTAGGCAATGGGCTGACAACCTGTCATTACAGCAATATACAGATCTATCTTACTTGTCAAACGTGGCGAAACGACCTTTGTTTAGGTCGTTGACGCTCTGCCTACCCGATTATACATACCCGATGTATTTAACTTATTTTACTACAGGTTAACTAGATTATATCATTATCACTTTTTATTTCTACTTTCTTATTCTATTAATTCCAGCATTAAGTCCTCTAGAATTCTTATGTGCACGAAGTACCTCAAATATTATTAATTTAAATAAGCATAACATTTAAAGACGAAGCAATAGCTTCCTTAGGTCAAACTTTCAGTATTAAAAGCTAAACATAAATTAAGGAAAACGAATTCATTATCGTTTTAAACAAAAGTAAACAAATTTCAGTTAAATTAATCTAATTTCAGGTTTGACTGAAATTTGTTGTCACAATAAGTTATTCAATATTCAAATAGAATGATGCATTTATCCTATTTTATGCAATTAGGTAGTAATATAGTTTAGTAGTGAGTAAGTATGTCATGCATACAAATATATATCACGCCTTTATCCGTAATGGGGTAGGCAGATCGTCAACGACCTAACCAAAGGTCGTTTCGCCACGTTTGACAAGTAAGATAGATCTGTATATTGCTGTAGTGACAGGTTGTCAGCCCATCGCCTAAATTGCAGTTTACTGAAACCTTCGGATCTCTTACCTGGTTTATACAGCATGCCCGGGAGGAAATGCAGCTGGCACAATCTTTGTTTTTCTTTCGCTGCCAGTCCAGCATGGAAGAAATTCGTTTATTAATATACTATTAAAAGCGGTTTGTAGTTGGTAGCTAGAGGTGTGAATACATACATAAATATAATCACGCTTTTATCCTTACCATTTATGTGAATACATCGTCCCATTTAGTTAAATTATACATAGTTAATAGAATTATTACGGTTGAGCTACCAGATAATTTATGATAATTAGTCTACAACCTAATTAAAATAATTATATTATTAATCAATAATACGAATAAGGCAAATATAACTGAGTTCAGAATAGTATTATATAGCGGTAAAAGTGAAAATTTTTGTTCCACACGTAAGCCTAAGGACATTTAAACGATGTGGTAATTTGTTGGAATGGTAATGAAAATAAACCAATTTGGTCCAATAAAGTATAAGAAAACTATAGCAAATAATCGTTTTGTAATAGTATTTTCGATACCCAGGGGGGAAACACAAAGTTGATATTTATCAATTTATCACTTTGTGAGGTTTAACCCAGTTTGGTTAGGACATTGCAGGCAGAATCACCTGATTGTCCGAAAAGAAAAAAGGATTCCATGCTTCGGAGGGCACGTTAAGCCATCGGCCCCAGTCGTTGTCTGTGATAGTGGTCGTTACTCAAAACCATGTCAGAGGCCTAATAGCTGTGCTACTCGGCGGTTTGAAAACTCTGACACCAGGGTCCATCGGGTCGTTGTTCGACTTGAGAATCCATTCGCTAAGAATAAGAAATCGAACAAAAATTTAAGTCTAAAATAGAACTTTTGCTAAGGTGACAAACTTCGCTCCAAGCCTTATCGTCATTCCTACAACTTCAAATTTAGCGTTCCAATTTTGAAGGTAATGGTAATTCTTCCAGGCTGGACTGGGAGAGATAGAAAAACATAGAATGTTCCAGCTGCCCTTCCTCCCGGGCATGCTGTTGTAGTCAGCAAAAGGGACTCGAGGGTTACAGTGTATTGTAATTTAGGCGATGGGCTGACAACCTGTCACTAAAGCAATACATATTACAATCTAAAATTGCTCTCAATTTTTGTCAGACGTGGCGAAAGCGCCTTTTACGAGGTGTTAAACGCTCTGCCTACCCCGTAAGGGATAAAGGCGTGATTTATGTATGTATGTATGTATGTATTTTGAAGGCATGCTAATGAAAATGTACCACCTGGGTTTGATCAACTGTTGGACCCGGTGGGACGGATAATTGGATTGTGTTTATAAATATTTATGAATTCCGCATGGTGGCGTCCTAATCAAATCCTGGAGCTAGTTAACATACGCCCTTGATCTCTGTTACTTTAACAAATTTTACAAAACACAAAGGTATGCAAATACAAGATAAAATTTAAATTATCTCGTCATAAAGGGAAAACATTTGTTTTTTGTCTAATGAATACACTCAAAATCCTTCCTGTTGATTACGAAAATAAGCTACTTTAACAAGAAGAAACAATGAGCCCGATGGTGTAGTGGATAGGGCCGCTGCCTCCTAAGCGGGAGGTCGTGGTTCGAATCCCACCACGTTACCAATGTGTTTTTCGGTTTTCGAATTTCATATGTACGTTTATTCGGCGCTTTTTCCGTGCTTCGGAAGGCACGTTAAGCCGTTGGTCCCGGTTAATATCGTTTAATACCGTAGATATTAGTCGTTAAGCCATATCAGAGGCCAGTGCTAAGCATTGGCGGCTTGAAAACTCTGACCTAATCTAGGATTGGGTCTGGTTTCCCTTCAGGGTTGCGGAGGTCAGATTACAGGCAGTTCGCTCTGTGTAAAAACCAGTACCCTCGTTCAATCCCCTGGATTAGGAAGCCGACCCCGTGTGATACGGGATAAGGCTAGGGAGATGATGATGAACAAGAAGAAACAATATGTTTCTTTTCATGGCGTAAAATATCATATTACATACATATGTTTTCCATATGTATATCACATATTATACTTTGCGGCGCGGTGGATGAAATATTTTATTTATAAATTTAAAAAAATATAAGCAAATAAGTTAAATATTATTTTTGTACATTATTGAATGCTCTTTAAATTATATAAATGAATCCCAGATTCTTCCATGCTGGACTGGGAACGAGAGAAATACATGGAATGTGCCAGGTGCATTTCCTTCCGGGCATGCTGTAAAAACCAGCTAAGGGATGGTTTCAGTATATTGTAATTTAGGCGATGGGCTGACAACCTGCCACTACAGCAATATACCTACAAATCTATTTTAAATAACCTTCAAAACTTTGTCAGACGTGGCGGAGCGACCTTTGTTTAGGTCGTTTACGCTCTGCCTACTAAGGATAAAGGCGTGATTATATGTATGTATGTAATCCCAGATTATTGACATCAATAAAGGCTGTTAAAAATATTTGATAACTTGTTGTTCATTGTATTACACTATGCCAGTACTATGCCAGTCTGATATAGAAAATAAATATTTTTATAATTTTTTTGTCTGCCGAACACGCTGACTAAACCAACTCACGCACACTCGTGAAAACCCATAATAACACTTCTTCACTTGAAATGCCGACGAGTTTCAGGAAAATTCCTGAGCCTATGTGAGTCAGCGCCAAACCCTAAAGCTGCCTATAAGTGAGTCATCACTCTGACAAATTGTAGCCCTTGATTGGTGGGGTAAATTCTATGTGGGTGGAAAATGGAAACACGTGAATCATCTAATAGTCAAAATATGGACGTTAATTTGGCTATGGGTCATAGATTATTTTTGATATCCCATAGATATCAATAGAGATAGTCTCACAAAATTTACAAATTCATAATTTGTAGCTGATTATCTGTATTTGATTTTATTTTGTAATTACCACTTGCTACTCGACAATAGATGTTGCTTTTCGTAAATAATAAAACGAACTGTTATTTGCAATGTCCGTGTTTCGTTCAATAAATGAAAAATCATAAAACTGGACTACGAAACCTAGATATTTTTTTCTGATCTACATACATACATAAAATCACGCCTTTATCCCTTACGGGGTAGGCAGAGCGTAAAACGCTTTTTCTGATCTACTGAATACAAACAATTTATTACCTTCGGTCTCCTTTAGTTAAATATATGTTTCGTAAAAGTTGTTCAGTTTCATGTTTTCACGTCCAATTTTAACACTATCTAACAGCTTGGTCTACATTTGTACGTAGTATTATAGTTACTCTGTGTCTACATACAGGTACTTGGGTAGTTAATATTAATGAGTATCGGAAAAACCACGTAAGAGCTGACTCATGCCGGCTTGTCATCGGAAAAACCGGGAAACTATGTTCAGGCTGACGAAAATTGGATGGGAAAATTAGATGCTGAAACGACTTTTTAGGTAAAGGGATTAGAAATGGGTAAATAGGCTGTGCTTAAGGTGATTCCTAACGGCAAATGTTGGTTTTCAAGAGCTTATTAAATTTCTCCTAAACAAATCATTGGAAAATAAAAAAAAAAAAATATATCACCTAAGAAATTGGTTCTTAATCTGCAATTGCAACATTTAAAAATAAAAAGTATCCTAAAAAAACCTGGAAGTAAAGCTATTTTTATCAGTAAATTTGATATTTCTTCTAAACCATTAGGGGCGCTTGCACGGGTCCGTCGGGAAATTATCCGTATTAGGATTATATAAAACAACACAGCTTCTAAAAACCGAATTATAATTTTTATGAGATTCGTCCTTTTTTTCGTTTTTCGCACCGTATTGACGCGACATCGGCCATAACCGCCACGCCGTAGCGCGCACTGATTTGAACGATATTCTAAAGGTATTACGGGCGATGCATATCTTGAAATCTACCTACTCATCTGCCGGGAGGATGCACCTTAAGAAAATGTCGGCCCTAGTAGATAGTGAGTCACTCCTTCATCTTGGCAGAGTACCTTTTAGTAAAAGGCTTCTGTGCTAAAAGTTCATTCATAGCGTTTTGTTTGACATACAAACATACATAAATTCACGCCTTATGAGGTATCGCCCTTATGGGGTAGGTAGAGCGTAAACGACCTAAACAAAGGTCGTTCCGCCACGTCTGACAAAGTTTTGAGGGTTATTTAAGATGGATCTGTAGGTATATTGCTGTAGTGACAGGTTGTCAGCCCATCGCCCATGGAGTTATACTGTTACCTTATACAAATAAAAAATAATACACATTAAAAATATATATATATATCGCCTAAATAACAATATATTGAAATCCTCAGCTGGTTTTTACATCATGTCCGGGAGGAAATGCAGCGTACGTATTTTTTGTTTTTCTCTTGCTCCCAGGCTAGCATGGAAAAAAGTTTGGTTGAGTCCTAAACTTTTTATTAAATATAAATCCGCATCATGCTAGAACGCTACGACGTAGATATGCGCTACAGTGCCGTAGACTCGTTACAAATGTGTTGAATCGAATCCTAAAAAAAATATTTTTACTACAGACCTTTTACTTACATATATAATCACGCCTTTATCCCTAATGGGGTAGGTAGATCGTAAACGACCTAAACAACGGGCGTTCCACCACGTCTGACAAAGTTTTGAGGGTTATTTAAGATAGATTTGTAGGATATTGCTGTCGTTACAGGTTGTCAGCCCATCGCCTAAATTGCAATATACTGAAACCCTCAGATCCCTCAGCTGGTTTGCATGCCCGGGAGGAAATTCAGCTGGCACATTCTATGTTTCTCTCTGACTTCCAGTCCAGCATGGAAATGTTCAATTTCAGACCTTTTGATCCGATAATACTTTTAGTAATACCTTTGTAGCGCAAGATTTATGACACATTCGTAGATTTTTCTAAGCTTTAATATCAATACCTATAACTAATTCTAATCTTTCTTATCTCATCTTACGTTGGTTTAAAAAACGTAGCAAATCAAAAATTCGCTACCCTTAACCGCAACGACTTCCCATTTTGCCGTACAACGCCGCTTTTTCACTCATAAATTTGTTTTTATGGTGCATTCGGCGCGCGATGTAGGTAGTCGGAAGCCAGCGCTAATGCAATTATGAGCATTTATGGGGTCGTATAGGAAATTGACTCCAATTGTTCGTTCGGACCTGTTGAGGGTCGTTTCAGGCACACAAGGGGTGGAATTTGGCAGCTACGGAACTTAATTTCGTTGTGAGAGCTTGTGTTTCTACATAAAGGAAAACATTTTTAGTGTTTGCATACATATAATCACGCCTTTATCCCTAATGGGGTGGGCAGAGCGTAAACGACCTAAACAAAAGTCGTTGCGCCTCGTCTGACAAAGTTTTGAGGGTTATTAACGTAGATTTGTAGTATTAAAGTTTTTAAGTACCTAGAGTTTTTTGACATTATACCTGAGTACTTAAAGTTCCTTTCTTCTTTATATTTAAGGTTAGGCCGCGTTATGACGTAGCTGCAGCGTTGCAGCGTGGCGCGGCGCGGCACGACACTGCAGCGGCGCGACACTGCGTGACAAAAACTGACAAAATGTACGAACTGACATTGCCGTGCCGTGTCGCGCCGCGCCACACTGCTGTTGCTCATGTGCCGCTTTAGTGCGGTACCTTTCATACATTTTCACATAAAGAATCAGTTGTCGCGCTGTGCCGCGCCGCTCCGCTGCAGCGACGTCCTAGTACGGTCTAACCTAAATTACCACGTATTTATTTTACAAATAAAAGACTGAACAATTTCCCACCCAAAAGATCTTTCTACCAACAAAGTTATTTTTTGTCGATATCACCACAGCAAATGAAATCGTACCCCAAAAGTTGTTAAAAGCTTTTTATAGACTGTGAATGCCAAACAAGGAAACAGAGGTCAGACTATGTGCATAAATAATTAATTTATCAGATCTACCGAAGGCCCGCAGTGACCGTGTTAACAAACTAAGCTTGTAGTCCGCAGTACAATTTGAGGCAATTAACTAGACTTACGCATACTGGGTATCTACTGGCCACGAACCATTTCTAACGTAAGACTGTGGGAGTTGACTGCCCAAAAACCCATAGACAAGGATATCCTTCTTAGGAAATGGCGCTATATTGGACATGTTCTGCGGAAACCAGACAACCATATATCCAAGCAAGGGTTGTCATGGCAAGTGTATGGAACACGAAGACCGGGCCGCCCACGTACCACCTGGAGCTCAGTCGAAAGAGAGGCCGCATCTGCTGGCATCAACTGGTCTCGGCTGGAAAGACCTAGAAGTTACTGCGCAAGATCGAGAGCAGTGGAAATCCCTTCTTCGAGCCCTATGTCCCTGATGAGGGATAACAGGATTTCATCATCATCATCAACTACACTTAGAATTACACAGTCTGCGCATAAAAAAATCGTCTTTAAATTAAACCTTATAAATTTGAAAACTAGAGTGGCAAAATTTCTTAAACAAGAAAATTTCCCTTTAGTATACGAGTTATGGCGCCTAATAACGATTCATAGTTGGTTGTAGTAACAGGAAGAAAAATTACGAATAACGGCCACCAACGGCAACTTTTCTTCCTGTTACTATATCGAGCTATGAATCGCTAATTGTAAGATCTTTATTACTATAACTTAATTCTGTTGGACCGGTTTTAGTGAATTACGATTTTCTGGCGTCACTTGGCTAGTATCACCACCTTAGGCGGTTGAAACCAATTAATCATTTGAAAATATCAGAATAGAACAATTCCTTTTCTTTCAGTCTTCTTGAGACCCATTAACAGTCTGTCTGCCTCGTAGGAGAATACAAGCATGATTGTTTGTTCTTGTCCGCTCGGAGAGCACGTTTTAAGTCACATTGGTTCCAAAGTCCCGCAGCAAGCGAACTACAAACTCAGCTTGCTGACCGCAGCACGTGTCGTGCGGTTGGAACCAATTTGTCGCGCGAGGAACATTCTGTTTAGCCATTCTAGTTGGAAGTGTGAAACCGGCCTTAAAGTGATAAATCTTTATTCTTTGTTATATCTGTCTATAAGAATTATATGAAAGAAGTAATTAGTAAATTAGTTTCTTCCATGCTGGAATGGGAACGAGAGAAAAACAGAGAATGTGCCAGATGGATTTCCTCCCAGGCATGCTGTAAAAACCAGCTAAGGGATCCGAAGGTTTCTGTTTATTGCAATTTAGGCAATGGGCTGACAACCTGTCACTACAGCAATGTACCTAAAAATCTGTATTAAATAACCCTCTGAACTTCGTCACACGTGGCGGAACGACCTTTGTTTAGGTTGTTTACGCTCTGCCTACCCCATTAGTAAACTAAAATTAAAATCTATTTGTCACATTCAGACAACATTGGAAAGGACGGGAGATCTATTCTCTCCGGTTTTTGATTTTTAGTCGGTAGTTTTATGCGTTATCTGTCATTTTTATAAGCCGTCATATGATATGGCGGATAAAATTGACAGAAATACTGGGGAAACATGCAAAACCGCGTCAAAATCTAGTGGACAAAGTGTAAAACCATAGAGTATAAATCGCATGTCCTCTTTTAAATTTATTATTTTTAAAGTGTCAGCACAGCTCGGACACTCCTAACCACAATGTCATTTGGTCACACATCGACAGACGGCAAGTTGCACTTGGCATGTGTTTGTGTGCGTGTTATAAGGGTTGACAAATTTTGTTATACCGGTCATAATCATCACTTGATTAATCTGGTTCTTGATTACCGGTGGTATGTAGAATCGAACCAAGTGGCTGTCTATAGGAATTATATCGAAGAAGTAATTAGTAAAAACTCCATAATATATAAATACATACCCATCGTAGAGTGAGAGTCTACGCCAATTAACCGTAGCACACAACTACGCCGTAGCAGTCAAAATCCGTAGGCGTAGGTTATCAATGATTTGATTTAGCTACGATTTGAGATAGATAGATAGATTCTTTTTGATTTTAATTAGTATCTAGTTAGTTGGCTCGATTCTAGGATACCACCGGCTAAAAGTAAAACTGTCACTTTCAAAATAATAAAAATGAAGAAAGACAGAATATTTATGCTGTTTTTTGCACTATGTCCAGTATTAAATCGACAGATAAAAAATACAGAGATAACGCTTTAAACCACCGTCAATAAGTCAAAAACCAGAGAAAATAGATCTCCTGTCCATGTCTAATGTTGTTAATCTGAAAGCGACAAATATATTTTAATTTTAGTTTTAGACTAATCCAGAATCGAGCCCAGTAATTAGGTAGCGACTATGAAACACGGGGGAAAGCAGAATCGCTACCTTTTGATTTTACCTAATAGTCTTCCCACCTATTTTCGGTGATGGCGACCTATCTCCCAGAGATCGGTCAACTGCGCAGGACTAGTTTTTAGTGCCTGAGTGTTTATGCTACACACAGGTGCACTCTCTTTTCCTTCAATCTTTTATTCTGATGGGACAGACTGACACGACCAGACAGACATCAAGCGCAGGGCCGACTATTTACATACCCATCCGAGAGCATGAATCATCTGCTTTTCAGACAATCAGGCGATCAGCCTGAAATATCCGAACCAAACTAGAAACAAAAACACAAAGTCATTGTCCCCGGCTGGGAATCAAACCTGGAACTTTTCGGGTCAAGAGCCCATGGCTCAGACCGCTAGACCACGGAGGCAGTTAAATTTAAATTAGAATCTAGTTTATAAGTCCCTTCTTCTTCTTAGTGAGTGGATTCTCAAGAAGAACCCTGTTGTCAAAGTTTTCAAACCGCCTAGTAGCACATCTAATAGGCCACAATGTCGTAACCAAACTAGGGAAAACCTCACAAAGTGATAAATTGACAAATGTCAACTTTGTGTTCCCCCCTGGGAATCGAACCCAGGACCTCCGGTTCGTAAGCCCATGCCTTTGACCACTAGACCACGGAGGCAGTTCGTACCTAAATGTCCTCGAGTACTTATTATCTAAAAAAGGAAACGTAAAATAATATCAATTCATCTCTCTCGGCAACATTTTATTGTTTTCTTTCAAATTAAAGTCCGGATTGTTGTTCCCGCCGAGACTTGGAGTAATTTAACTTGAACGCGAACTGCAATTTCTGTTACATCCTATCATAATAACTTTACAGAACTGGAGGAAAATCCTGTAAGATCTATGTTTCTATAATACTCGTCTTCGAGAAAAAATATTTTCTCCCAGATGCTCGGAAATAACTTCATTGATTAAAGAAATTTTAAAAAAGGAATGAATGAATGGAATGTGCGCCTGTCAAAGGCGACATGCAGTATTAAAATGTCAAAATACTATGGAGGAATCGCAAGTTTAATAGTTAATTGGTGTTTCCTCGCAAAATGTTAAAAGTACTTCGACTGCGTCTCGGCCTTCCAAATTTACTGGACAATATATTGCTTCTTTTCGATTTTTTAGGTAATGTACTATTTCCGAGCTTTTTTAATAAAGAAAAAAAACAGCTGCCTGAAATTTTGATACTTATTTGATGATGTACAATAATCTTCCTAGCCTTTGCCCGTATTTCACAGGGTCGGCTACCTAATCTAGGAGATTGAACGAGGATCTGGTTTTAACACAGTGCGACTGCCATCGCCATCTGACCTCCGCAGCCCAGAAGGAAAACCAGAACCATACTAAAAAACAAAAACAAAAACACACGGTCACACTCATAGCCCCCATTAGGATTCCCTGTATCGGGGTGCCATGGACAAACACAGAAACAACCACAAAGAACACCCAGACCCAGAAACAGACATTTAAACTCATCATTCAAATGTCTGCCCTGGCCAAGAATCGAACCCGGGTCCTTCTGCGTAGCAGGCAGGTACACTGCCAACTAGATTAGGATTTTACCAGGTTAGTCCAACACAGCTAGAGTCGTATTTTTGAAGCAACATTCGATTTCCATACTATTTTACTTGGTCTTTCGTATGCGAGTTCGATTTAAGCGATTCAAAAATACGGCCCCTAATAAAGTTTTCCAGCCGCCAATCTTATTTATTTATTTAACAATTTATTGTACACAAAAAAACATCATAAACACAGGACATAAAAAACAAAGACACAACAGGCACTTAACGACTGATATCTACAATATTTACCGGGACTAACGGCTTAACGCCTATAATTATGAAATATGACAAGAGCTTACTAGCAATGTGTGTCAGGATTTACAATAAAATACCAAAATATCTAAAGGCAATGGAATTCAATACTTTTAAAATTCATCTAAAAAAATGGTTAATTGACAAAAACATTTATAACATAAATAGTTTATAGTAATGTAATCAAATTTATTTAAAATCTACTTATTAATCTGATATTGACATTGTATAAATATGACCATAAACATTGACATTGTATAAATATTTGCATGCTAATCTAAGTAATTGGCAAAACATGTTAGCACTCTCGTACTCTATTGTATAACACCATTACTTACCATGTTTTAAGCAAATACAGAATTATTATTATTATTATTAACGTGCCTTCCAAGCAAAGAAACGTTGTGGTCCAGCTCTACTAGCTTTTAGAGCAACCATAGGGAGAGAAGGAACTGGTATACATTCCATGTTTTTTACTAATTTAAATCCAGCAATAAGAAATAAAAGGATAAAGGCGTGATTATACCAGGTGTAAGGACAGCGTCCCGCAAACTGATAGGGGTTGCTCAGTCAGTGACACTGAACAACTTCCACCAGGAAATTCTTTCAGGAAGAGAAAAAAATAGCTTTTCCCATCAACCAACCCCCATCAGTTTGCGGGACGCTGTCCCTAACACTTGGTAAGTTTTCAATGAGAAATTCAAGAAATACAAGCAAACCGTTTCCAAATTTAAAATTCCACGGAACACCTTTACAAAACACGTTGCAAACATGGATGCGGCGAGCATGTGTCCGTTACCCGCATGCATGCGGTCTGTGACGTCAGGTTGTCGTACCTTCTCTACGTGCGGTTCGGCGGTCGGGCGGTCTGGCGGGTGCAATGGAAATGCGGTCAGACCTGAATGTTTCACTTGCACCGAAATATATAAATGCACACACAAATTCACGCCTTTATTCCTTACAAGGAAGGCAGAGCGTCAACGACCTAAATGAAGGTCGTTCCGCCTGACGAAGTTTTGGAGGGTTATTTCAGATCTGAATAATAATAATAAATGTGCCTGTTGGCTTCGACCCCACGCACTCCTTCCAAAAGACCGGAACTCTATAGTCCCGAGATAAGGTACGACATACATATAATAATAATAAATGTTTATTGAGCCGAATATAAAGTTCCATAAGAGATATTAAAATAACAATACATACATACATACATACGTAGGCAGAGCGTTTAACGCCTCGTAAAAGGCGCTTTCGCCACGTCTGACAAATATTGAGGGCAATTTAAGATTGTAATATGTATTGCTATAGTGACAGGTTGTCAGCCCATCGCCTAAATTACAATACACTGTAACCACAAAATAAGAAGTTCTCGGCGCGCGCCGCCGCATACCTAATTTGTGCCCTTTTGCTGACTTCAACAGCATGCCCGGGAGGAAGGGCAGCTGGAATATTCTATGTTTTTCTATCTCTCCCAGTCCAGCATGGAAGAAAGCATTAAAATAACAATATAAATGCTAAATATACAAATAGTGCATAAAAGTAAATAATCGGTATACCTACGAAGTAAGGTAATTCCGTAGTCAGGTACATTATATCTATTTACGATTCTCGCTCTGATGCGAGAGACAGCCAATGATGAGAGAATACAACAATATTTCTGTAGTTTGTTATCCTATCACCTTAATCACAAAACACCTCGAATACTTACTTTTACTGATTTTTACAGCATGCCCGAGAGGAGAGGCTGGCACATTCGATATTTTTCTTGCATTCCCAGTCCAGCATGAATGATCAATGAACTGATGATATAGATAATACGTAAAGTCACGCCTATATTCTTTTAGGACTTTAGCGGTGAAGACACGGTGAATTTAACCGAAGTCTTGCTTGTCACTTTAACAGTTGTTGTAAAGTTAGTTGCTGATTTTCTCTCTTTTCTAATTTAATATAGTGTGATGACTAATTTTGATTTCAGCTTAGATTCAAAATCCATATACTAACTTCTTTATTTTTTATTATTGAGAAAACAGTATCACTTGCCGCATCGACGCTTGTGATTTTCAGCAGGGATGCATTGGAATATAGCCAGATTTCCAGTGCTGTGGTTTGTTTTATGTTTTCGCAATACACGACGACACTCCTTCTGAAAGTTTGGGTTCTTTTTAATATAAAAATGAGGGCAAAGAGCGACTTCAAGCTAGCTAGGCAATGAAATAAAGCCTAGGCAAACTGATAGGGGTAGCTCGCTCAGTCAACAAAGCTAAACAACTTCCAATAAATTTATTTTTAAAATGTGTAATAATATATTATAAGCTAGTACTACTACAAAATATATAAATTGCACTACTCTAGTCTATATCTGTACTCATATTATAAAGAGGAAAGACTTGTATTTTTGTATATGTGTATGTATGTTTGTAACTAAAAACTACTGGACCGATTCCAAAAATTCTTTCACCATTAGAAAGCTACGTTCACCCTGAGTAACATAGATACTTTTTAAAGTACACCGTTCTCACGAGAAACCTTATTCAGCAGCGGATGCCAACGCTGACAGAAAGTTAGTGCTAAATCAAAAAGATAATGAAACCACGAAAATTTACGTGAAGCGCGACGCCTGACCGAAGCGACGCAGCAAAATGAGCGTCCAGTTGCATGTAAAATGTCATCAGGCGCTTCATACTCCGCACACACAGACCCTAGAATGTAGTGGACAACGTTTAACCCCTTAAAACTGTGGGAAAGAAAGTGAATACCGCTTGATAGAAAAAACCTACATTTATTTTAATCTTAAATTAGAAAGTTTTTGTTAATAACTAAAAAAAATTTTTTAGGGTGAATCAAAGCGGTCTTCACTCAGTTTGTTTTACAAGTAAGGTAAAGCCAATAGTTGTATGAAGCCATCAATACTGCGAAAGGCAAATGCCCATCTTAGACTACAACCGTACTTTCAAAAATAAAATAAAATTTAAATATTTTATTGTTTTACCAATTATAAAGTATTTCCGCAGCAACGAACAAAATCATGCCAATCCAAGCAGATTAGCAAAAATCTGACTAGAAACTCCAAGTGGTCGTTATTGTACCAGGTTTTGTGGTCTTGCAGAGTCCACTGCGATCTATGTCTGTGTCTGCTCACAATTTAACGCACGACCACAGTTTTCCATTTCCCGGCTTGTTTGTGATCAGCAATATTAGTTTACCGAACAACTAGCTTCTGGTTTGACAGAGCTTTGCGTTTAAACCCTCGTCTAATTGTTCATACATACCTAATTACATGCATAGATTCACGCTTTTATACTTTACGGTATAGGCAGAGTGTAAAACGCCTTTGCCACGTCTAACAAATATCGAGGGCAATATTAGATTGTAATGTGAATTGGTGTAGTGAATGGTTGTCAGCCAATCGCTTAAATTACGATACACTGTGATCCTCGAATACCTATTACTGACTTCAACAGCATGCCAGAGAGGAAGGGCAGCTGGAACATTCTATGTTTTTCTTTCTCTCCCAGTCCAGCATGAAAACAATGTTGTGATCAGCAATATTAGTTTACCGAACAACTAGCTTTGGATTTATTTGTTTATTTTATTTATTTGTTCCAGTTATTTCCACCACAGATCATTTACAGGCCCTTAATCAAATTATAGAGAAGTTCTCAGTAGTAGAGTATCATAAACCGTTGTATATCGCATTTGTAGATTACACTTAAGCATTCGACAGTATTTACCACCATTTCATTTTCACCGCTTTGCGCGAACAAGAGATAGATGAAACCTACATCAATATTTTAGAAAACATATACAGTAACAGCACAAGCTCTATAAAATTACAAACCCCAGGTCCAACATTTCGCATCGAGCGTGGAGTCAAGCAAGGAGACCCTTTATCACCAAGACTATTTACCAGCACTCTCGAATCAGTGTTCCGAAAACTGGCAGCAATTTGGGAAGGACAGGGCATTGACATGGGTGACCGGAAGTTGACTAACCTCCGGTTTACAGACGACATTGTCCTCTTTGCCCCAGCAGAAAGCCTAGCCCACCTTTTAGACAGCCTCAACACAGCCAGCCTCGAAGTTGGACTTCATATGGACCGGTCCAAAACAAAAGTTATGACCAATAGTGCCAAACGAAGAATAGAAGTCGAGGGGCAGGAAATACACTACGTCGACGAGTACATTTACCTGGGCCAGTTAGTCTCCTTCCAGAAACGGCAAGAAAAGGAAATTGATCGCCGCATAGAAAATTCCTGGAAGAGCTACTGGTCCATGAAGGATCTTATGAAGAGAGACTTTCCATTATGCCTTAAGCGGCAACTCGTCGACATGTGCATCCAGCCTACTCTGACCTACGGAGCACAGACATGGTCTTTGACCGGTTCACAGAAGTTCAAACTCGGGGCGTGTCAAAGAGCAATGGAGCGGAGTATTCTAGGTGTAAAAAGGACTGACCGCGTCAGGAACACCACACTCCGCTCCAAAACTCAAATTATTGACGTGGGCAAATAAGCCGCAAGGCTTAAGTGGGACTGGGCTGGCCATGTGTGCAGAAAGCATCCCGAGAGATGGGCCAAACTAGCCACAATATTTGTCCCACAAGAGCGTCGGCGCAGAGGGAGACCAAGGATGCGATGGCGGGATGACTTGGTCGACTTTGAACCCAACTGGTCGGAAACAGCCATGGATCGTGTTGAGAGAGGGAAGGCCTTCGCCCAGCAGTGGGACACTTTAGGCTTAAAATAATAATAATATAATTTATTTGTAACGTTTTCAAATTCTAATTACGTTTTATTTATTTTGTTACGTTTTCTAATTCTAACACAGCGATTAACATAAAGAACGCAACAAAAACCTGTATATAGGTTTGACAGAGTTTAGGGCTGATTGTATTTAAACCCACAGTTAATATTGATGTTTTAAATAACTTTCTAATTGAACACGAGAACTGACCATTTAACCAACCTTTAAAAGAGCTCCAAAAAGGCTAATGTTATTATAAAACAAATTTGTCATGGTTTCTTGAAATAAAATTTCTTTTTTAAAGCAAATGAATAAAATAGAACATTTTCTCTCCTGGAACGTGAAACGAAAAATTATAATGGAGTATTCATACTCTTTATAAAATAATAGTATATTTTTGTAGTCTAAGAACCTTATTGTTGACTGGCTGTGATCGCAATTTCGTACGCCCGGTTTGTATGGAAAACACGCAGTGTCGAATACTTGGCCTCTAAGTCAGGTAGAGTGATTTTAGGTATCCTAAGTAGCAACCCGAGTAACACACAGTTGAATAAAAAAAGTTCCATCGAGATCGGTTCAGTAGTTTTGGCGTGACGTGGTAACATACAGACAGACAGACAGTCAGACAAAAAATCTAAACAAATACGTGTTGATCTTAATCGTTAATAATGCCCGTTGCAAATATTTTTTTGTAAAAATATTCAATGTACAGACACGACCCTTCTAGAGATTTATTATATGTATAGATTATTCCTCGTTTTGATATTTTATTACTAGGTCAGCAATATTAGTTTACCTGATTGCGTTTAAGCCCTCAGTTAATTGTTGTTTTTAATAACGAAGGATCACAGCTATATCCCTGATAATAGACCCTTCCGTCTGACAAAATTTAAAGTGAAGCATGACGGTTTCTCCGTCTGTCAATTAAATTGCGATACATCAAATCTCTTGGCCTTTTCTGTACAGACTGACTGGGAGAAAATAAGTAAGTAAAAGCAGAAAGATTGAATGTGATTTAAATGAGACAATTCTCAATTCTTTATTTGCTTTCATGTTGTACAAAGGTGTTATAAATAGATTCAGAAACAAACATGAACCCTGTAAGGGTATGGCAATTCAAAACTAGGTAACATATATAAAGTTTTTTGTGCTAGGTACACAGGTACTTATAATTTAAAAATAACAATAGAATGCTAGTTTTTAGTATCTAAATTATCTTCTAAAAATTCATCTATTGTGTAATATAATTTCTTTAATAAGATATTTTTAAGGACATTTTTAAATTTATCAGGCTATTCAATTGATTTTATGCTGTTTGGAAGTTTATTATATATTTTAACTGCCATTGAAAAGGGGCCTGAGTGAAACAATTACTAATTATTATTATTGTTACTTATTCTATTTAACTAGGTAGGCTCTCAAAGACAACCTCTGATATTTCAAAAAAGGTTTATGTTTAAAATACGTTGGTCATTAAAGTTTCAAAGACAGAATAAAATTTCTTTGATGACGAAAATAAAATTTGACATTTCTATTCTAGTAGGTACGAAGTTTGCATTTGTCATTGTAAAATATTCAGAGAATTTTAATGGAATGCTTTTTATTTCAGGCTGTTAGGATAGTGACTAGAAGACACTGACTGAAAGTCCAGAAGCGAGTAATAAAGTAATATTTTATCATAAGGAAGTCTGTTTTGGAGACTTCTTAATGCAATGTTATTTTAAAAAACAGGCATCTTCTGGGTGAGCTCGCACCATCGTCGACTCCGTCTCAGTCGTTCCCGACCTAGACTGGAGTCAAGAGCAAACCCATTTTTTTACAAAAAAAAAAAATAACCATTTAAACTAAAAAAGATACTTATGTAATTTAATATATTTTGTAATACTACATTATGATTATAAGTGCGGTAATTTGATAATAACAGCCGAGGCCATATTGCTAGCCTGACCCGTACGTACAAGAAAGCAGAGTCGGTAATGATCAAAGCGCACGTATGTCATACGACGTTTTATAACTAAAAATAAATAAATAAAACTCGGACTTTCTTAAACGAATCAATCTTTATTCGTTTGTTTAAAAAAAAAACAATGCAACGAAAGAAAAAAAATGCGGAATAATTGAGATGCGCGCGCTAGCGCATCAGCGCTTTTCACAAAAAACATTAAAAAATATTATAAATGCGAAAGTAACTCTGTCTGTCTGTCTGTTCTGAAATTTGGCAGGACGAAAGCTGGTAACCTGGAGACGGACATAGGCTACTTCTTACCGCCGGAAAATATCTCATTCCCATGGGAAAACTAATTAAGCCGTGGGTGAAACCACGCGGCGGAAATCTAGTTACTAATAAAGTAAATTAATATTTTTGTGTTTTTGTTACAGAAACCTAAATGGTTGTAATTTATTGTGAAAATTAATTAAATTAAAGATATACATGTTAATTTATTTTTATTTCCCAAAGTTAATTTTATTCATTAACATAAACTCGTGAGTTTTACATTACAATAACGAAAACGTATGTTATGAGAAAAAAACGATATTGAAATTGGTGTAATAAAAGACCCTGTACGAGCAAATGTGTTATCACTACATAGTATAAAACAAAGTCGCTTTCTCTGTCCCTATATCCCTATGTATGCATAAATCTTTAAAACTACGCTACGGATTTTGATGCGGTTCCTTTTAATAGACAGAATGATTCAAGAGGAAGGTTTATATGTATACATGCAACATATAGTAGAGAAACACTGATAATTTCCGTGCGAAGCCGGGGCGGGTCGCTAGTAAAATATAAATTAGATGTGCTAACTATTTTATTTTGAACAAAATAAATTTAAACATGTACATAAAGTGAATATAGCATTTAAAACTGTATATTTTGCAGAATATTAATAACTGTTACGAATTTTATTTTTGAATTAATTAAAATAAGCGCGATAAAAATCTTTATTATAATATTTCAAATAAATTCAAACAAAACTAGACAGGTGTTCTATCTAGACCCTAATCAAAATTAATGCGTCAGCCTCAGGGCTTAGACATTCTAAATCGTCTAGGTTTTTCGCAAAGACCTAAGTTTGAGACCTAATCGTGAGTGAGCTAAGGCCGGTGAACGGTATACCAAGGCCTTTAGGAGCGATAGGTGGAACTAACGCTATACGGCGGTTCTCACATTGTCCCGCATAACGCAGTTTAGAGCAAATCTTCTTTTTAGCGAGTGAGTGGATCCTTCGTGGAGCAGTGGAGAGTAGTGGAGCATCTCCTCCCGGGCATGCTGTAAAAACCAGCTAAGGGATTCAAGAGTATATTGTTATTTAGGCGATGGTCTGACAACCAGCCACTACAACAATATCCACTTTTATCTTAAACAACCCTCAAAAGTTGTCAGACGTGGCGGAACGACCCTTGTTTGGGTTGTTCACGCTCTGTCTACCCCATTAGGGATACTGGCGTGATAGTATGTATGTATGTATGTACGAGTATGTATGTATGTGGATCTTCGAATCGAACAACCACCCCATGAACCTTAATGTATGATACATCAGTTTGAATGGAAAATAATATCTATTTTGATGGATTTACATACATACATATAATCACGCCTTTATCCATAATGGGGTAGGCAGAGCGTAAACTACCTTAACACAGATCGTTCCGCCACATCTGACAAAGTTTTGGGGGTTATTTAAGATGGATTTGTACGTATATTGCTGTAGTGACACGTTGTCAGCCCATCGCCTAAATTGCAATATACTGATACCTTAACTGGTTTTTACAGCATGCTCGGGAGGAAATGCAGCGGGGGCACATTCTATGTTTTTCTCTCACTCCCAGTCCAGCATGGAAGTATGATGGATTTAATACATGAATTCGTCTTTTGTATTGAACCTAATCTAATTGAATTTATTTTATAGATTTTTGTACCATTAATTACAAAGCTTCTTTGTCCAGAAGTAAATAACGTTGCATTTCACTGCAATAAAAGCGACTTATTTTCGCGAGAAAACTCATAAAACCGCGGGAAGGAAAGCTGGTATAATTTAATAAAACTAGCTTATTTTTATCTACAGTAGTACTATAGTTTCATCAAGATTGCTACAAGGGATGAACAGTAAAGACGCAACACTTATTGTAACGATTATTGCTAGATTAAACTGTGCTGTGATATAGTGAAAATAAGTGATGCTCTTTATGAGCTACTAGCGACCCGCCCCGGCTTCGCACGGAAATTATCAGTGTTTCTCTACTATATTATGCATGTATTATACATATAAACCTTCCTCTTGAATCACTCTATTCATTAAAAGACCCGCATTTAAAGCCGTTGCGTAGTTTTAAAGATTTATGCATACATATGCGGGACAGAGAAAGCGACTTTGTTTTATACTATGTAGTGATAAAACACTGAGTTTTGACCCTCTGCATCACTTCAGCACACATTCAACAGAATGTAGGCACTTGTTTGTTTTATTTTTGTCTCTATCTTTATTTATTTATTTTCATCTCTTCTTTCTCTGTGTTTACCTTTTGTTTTATGTGTGATGTTTTTTACTTCCATGCTGGCCTGGGAGCGAGAGACAAACATAGAATTTGCCAACTGCTTTTCCTCTCGGGCATGCTGTAAAAACCAGCTAAGAGATCCGAGGGTTTCAGTGTATTGTTATTTAGGCGACGGACTGACAACCTGTCACTACAGCAATGCACGTACACTTGCGCGTACACTTATGCACTGAAATATATCCTGCGCATCTGACTGCTTCCGTATATAAACAGCAATGCACCTACAAGTTATCTTAAATAACCCTCAAAACTTTATCAGACGTGGCGGAACGGGCTTTGTTAAGGTCGTTTACGCTCTGCCTACCCCATTAGGGATAAAGGCGTGATTATATGTATGTATGTATCTATGTTTTTTATGCAGTAAACCTTTTATCTATCTATCTTATTTATTTTTCCATTGGCTCACCAAGTTCGACGGCGGACCGTGTCATTCTAAGTCAAGTCAATTACCTCAAACCATACGGTCTTCTACTTCTTAGCGAGTGGATTCTCGAGTCAAACGACCCGATGAACCCTGGTATCAGAGTTTTCAAACCGCCTAGTAGCACAGCTATTAGGCCTTTGACGTGGTTTGAGTAACGACCACCATCAAAGACAGCGACCGGGACCGACGGCTTAACGTGCCCTCCGAAGCACGGAATCATTTTTCTTCTCAGACAAGTAGGTGATTCAGCCTGCAATGTCCTAACCGAACTGAGAAAACCGTTAAACAGTTAGGACATTGCAAACTGAATCACCCGATTGTCTAAAAAAAAACTATACCTACGGTAATATACTCCGTGTAACTGAAATGGTATATGCATCGAGAAAGGTGTGAATCTACCGATGAAACTGAACAACTTTCTTTAAGGACCATAGTTTGGAAAACGATGAAAAGAATTTACCTTCCATACAAAATGTACCAGCTGATAGCACATTTAGTATGGGCAGTCAGTTTTGTTTTCGTATTTCGACCTATGTTTCTTAGGGAAAGTTGTTCAGTTTCATGGGTAGATTCAAACATTTCACGATGCATATACCCTTTATGTTACTCGTTGTATAATGAGTTGATTTATTAAATGGCGTTAGTTCCACCTATATTATCTACTTAACCGCAGGCATTAGCGCTGTTTTACAATTGCTGTAATTCTAGTACCTACTTTTAGTCATTTGTGTAAGACACCGGACAAAGAATCGTTTATTATAAAGGTCATTGTGTTCACGCCTTTAGGAAATTAGCTGTTTAGTACCTTCATACATATAATCACGCCTTTATCCCTAATGGGGTAGGCAGAGCGTAAACGACATAAACAAAGGTTGTTCCGCCACGTCTGACAAAGTTTTGAGGTTTTTTTTAAGATAGATTTGTAGGTGTATTGCTGTAGAGACAGGTTGTCTGTCAGCCTATCGCCTAAATTGCAACATACAAAATCCTTGGATCCCTTAGCTGGTTTTTACAGCATGCCCGGGAGGAAATGCAGCTGGCACATTCTATGTTTTTCTCTCGCTCCCAGTCCAACATGGAAGTATATAAACGTACATTCATAAAATCACGCCCGTATTATCTTATAAGGTAGGTACAGCATCAACGACCAGAGCAGAGGTTAGCGAGACAAAGGCCATCTGGTAAATGATTAGTACCGTAACACAATGAATCCTACAGTCATATTGATATATTTAGTGAAATGTTTCAAAAATATAGTTATGCAATCAAGAATAATTATATTACGTATTAGTTTATCGTAAGATATATATCAGTATATTTTATTGAAATATTTATTTAATAGTGTGTATTATATGTAGTAATATGCACTATCCCGCTTTCTACTTGTACAATTTCTATAGCCAAAGGTTGCCTGGTAGAAATTGCTGCTTTAGCAATAAGGCCGCCTATATTGTACTGTCACGTTTGTTCCTTTTTATTTCTGTTGTATGTGTTTCTTTGTGCAATAAAGAATTATGTATTTTATTGTAATAAATTCAATAAAATATAATAATGTAATTTTGTAACATAATTTATAATTTGTCACTTTTCATTACATAGCTTTAATTTATCAAAATCTAATGTATTGTAAAATTTGGAATATATAATGTTTTTTTTTTATATTGACACATATGTATTAATTGATTGGTGGAAGATGAATTATTGGCTTGTGTGTTGTTTATGTTTGTGTCAATATTATTGCTGTATGTTTCCCTATCATGAATAAAATAAAATAATAAAAACTTCCGCTCTACATAAAAGACTGCTTCCTCCGTGGTTTAGCGGCCAGAGCCATAGGCTTACGATCCGGAGGTCCTGGGTTCGATTTCCAGGGGGAAACAAAGTTGCTATTTGTCAATTTACCACTTTGTGAGGTTTTTACCCAGTTTGGTTAGGACATTGCTGGCTGAATCACCTGATTGTCCGGAAAGAAAAAGGATGCCGTGCTTAGGAAGGCACGTTTAGCCGTCGGTCCCGATCGCTGTCTTTGACAGTGGTCGTTACTCAAACCATGTCAGAGGCCTAATAGTTGTGCTACTAGGTGATTTAAAAACTCTGACACCAGGGTTCATCGGGTCGTTCGACTCGAGAATCCACTCGCTAAGAAGAACATAATAGAGTTACTTCCGCTCCATAAGTTAGCTGGAAGAAGTTTCCGTGTAGAAATAAGATTTAGCTGTTCATTCTACTGTTATGTCCTTTTGCTGAATTTTATGTCACTTTTGTGCAATAAATTATAGATAGATAAAGAAAAACTATTAGTAAATATATATATTTGTAGAGTCATTATACGAAGTGTAAGGGACAGCGTCCCGCAAACTAGTAGCGGTTGCTTAGTGAACGGAACTGACCAACTAACAGCAGGATATTTCAGGAAGTAAAAAAAATAATTTGGCTTTCCATATAAATTGACTGATCGAGGTTGTCATTTTGTATGTGAAAGTTTTTTTTTCTGCTCCTGAAAGAACTTTCTGGCGAATGTTGTTCACTTTCGTTGACTGAGCAACCCCTATCAGTTTGCGGGACGCTTTCCCCACCCGGTATGTATAATCAGATTACTGGTATGTAAATATATATATATATTCTTTATTGCATAAATTTCAATACATAGGTTAAATCTTAAAATTAAAGCAAAGGAGAGCTTATCTCTATAAGAGATCTCTTCCAGTCTACCTAGTGGGGATGAAAGATGTATGTATGTATTCCAAGTTTCTTCCTAAGTACTAATTCCTCCTAATTTTGCCATCACAAGATACATCTCTATGGTTCATATTTAATGAAGCGATCTCAAAATTTAAGTATGGATATGACAGGCCATATTGTACTCAAATGACATTTCTGATACCAACTCAAACTAGCTGTCAGTCTCAAGTGATGTTTGTAAATACGGGCCTATGTGTGGGTAGTATAGTATAAGAGCCAAAAACATAAAAAAGAATCTTTACGACAATTTATTTGATCACTTTATAAAATTGATCCCATGATTTTGTTTGCAAAAATAAATAATATAAATTATAATAAATAAGAAATACGCTGTTGAAAAGACATCAACGGGCAAATTTTTTTAAGGGAATTGTAAGAGGTAGTTCATTTACTTTTCTTATTTGTAGGGAGACGGAGCGATAGAAAAACATAGAATGTGCCAGCTGCATTAGGAGATGCAGATGTTTCAGTGGGAGGACCCAGGCATGCTGTAAAATCCATGTAAGAGATTCGAGGATTTCAGTATAATTGTAGCTTAGGCGATGGGCTGACAACAAGTCACTACAGAAATATGAAGATCTATGTTAAACAAACCTAAAGTTTTATGTGGCGCAACGACCTTTGTTTGGGTCGTTGACGCTCTGCCTACCCTATTAGGGATACAGGGGTGATAGTATGTATGTATGTGTATTCCTCTAACCCCAAGATATGTTCGGCTTATAAAGGGTATGTTTATACAGCATAGTTAATCCAGAGGTGTTAAGTATTTATACGGACCAACTAAGTTCTGTTTATCAACACTTATCTACAGCAGTCAGTACGGTGACTAAGTTGGTAGTTCTGCTAAAATCCGCAGCCGTCTCCACAGTGAGAGGGAAGAGAAGGAACGATAGAATTTACCTACAGAGTAATAAGAGTGAAAGGAACAGAGCTAGTTTTCCAGTTGCGTTTTCCGCGCGCCTGCCGACCAACGCTCCAAAGCCGGCTAGTTTGTTTTTTTTCGCTCACTTTGTTCAGTATTGGTCGCGCCATCGAGGCGTACGTATTGTTCGTCCTACCGAACGGTGGTGAACGATAACGTTGCGATTATACTTGAATATCATCCTAAACTCTGTGTTTACTCATGAAAAACGACAATTGTTCCGACGAATAGCGAGGTTACATCTTCCAAGCGTCATACCCGTTTGTTTTTCCTTTATTTTATGTTTTTGTTCCTTTATTTTCGCCGGGAAAACGCCGGCTGTATTGTGGATACGTTTTACGCAGTAACGTTCAGTGCTTTGTGACGATTCGAACTGAGGAATCGTATGTTAGAAACGTTGTTTTGAGTGTTTGTTTTTGGTATTTTTGTTGGTTTATTCCACCGGCGAGCAACCCGTGGCCTGTGTTATTTGGACTCCGTGCACGTGTGTATCGATCGCTACCGGCGTTTCAAAGGTGAGGAACATTTCAAAATAAGAACTCCCATTTTTGAAATATGAACAGGTTTTTCTTTTGTCGTATTCCAGCTTCCAGACAAAAAACTATTCTATTTATTTTCAGCCAGTATTTTTTTCTTTATCGAGCGCTGTGTTTACGGCCAGTGCTATTTGACAGGAAAACAGAGGAGATAAGTGCATGGACTTCCGCGGCTGTGATAAACAGCTGTGCGCGTTGTGGGTCGTTGGGTGAACGCTTGAGTGACGTAATTCTCTCGTTAATAGAGCTGCCATGTGCCCCGGTTGCTTACCAGCTACCACCATAGAGTAGGAGGTACTATAAGGGTACATGTTTTGGGTGTAAGGGACAGCGTACCAGAAACAGATAGGGGTTGCTCATTCAACGAAACTGAAGAACTATCACCAGGATTTTTTTTTCAGGTTATAAAAATACATAAAAAAATTACCATATCTGTCTGACAATTTGTATGGAAAATACTAAAAAAAAAACATTTTGTCTTACTTACGAATAAGTACATTAGTTAAACGGGCCTATAAGTAGGTAGGCACTGGAATAACATAGAAGGAATAAAATACAAATAATGACGCGTTATATCATCGATACCATATGAATTTATTATTAAAGCAGACATAAACATCGGATGTAGACATGGCATAGGGAAATAACCATCTATGTCTATAAATATACTTTAGTTTGTATCAACATCGGAATGTTTCATAGCTACTATATTAAGCTTGAATTATAAAATTACTATAATAGTAGGTAACAGACATACAGTTCTTTGAAGAAGGTCTTACCAATTATTTACCCCATTAAATAAATGCGTAGGATTTTTCGTGATATTAGGATCTACAGCACAGAGTATTACAACAAAATTATTAACCTAGGTTAGTATCAGTGTTCTATCTAAGGTCCTTCTTAAGAAGTTTGGTATATCATTCATAAAATGGGTTTAAAATACTAATAAAGGCCATAAGGTACTTCATAAAGAACTTCCATGCTGGCCTGGGAGCGAGAGAAAAACATAGAATGTGCCAGCTGCATTTCCTCCTGGGCATGGTGCAAAAACCAGCTAAGGGATCCGAGGCAGTATATTGTAATTTAGGCGATGGGCCGACAACCTGTCACTGCAGAAATATACCTATAAATCTATCCCTCAAAACTTTGTCAGACGAGGCGGAACGACTTTTGTTTACGTCATTTTCGCTCTGCCTACCCCATTAAAAGACTGCAATTAATAAAATAAAAGACGTTAAGTGTAACGTAGAAATTAAGAGTGTTCTCTCGCTTTTACATAAATTAACATAAAACTAACAGAGAATAACAATGTGTTCTATAGTAGATACCACGAATGAAAGCTGGATAGAACTTCCTGTATTTTTTAGATAAACAAATTTTAAAAAGAACAAGTTATTATTAGCTGTATACGCAATTTGTGTATGATTATGTTGTAAGGTATGGCATGTTTTGTACATAACCGGGAGGTTATAGAATAAACTATAGAGTTTATAGGATAAGATACTCCATTTCTTCCATGCTGGCCTGGAAGCGAGAGAAAAACATAGAATGTGCCAGCTGCATATCCTCCCGAGCATGCTGTAAAAACCAGCTAAGGGATCGGAGGGTTTCAATATATTGTAATTTAGGCGATGGGCTGACAACCTGTCACTACAGCAATATACCTACGAATCTATCTTAAATAACTCTCAAAACATTGTCAGACGTGGCGAAACGACCTTTGTTTAGGTTGATTACACTCTGCCTACCCCATTAGGGATAATAAGGCGTGATTATATGTATGTATGTATGTACTCCATGCTGGACTGGGAGCGATAGAAAAAATGTGCCAGCTGCATTTCCTCCCGGGTATGCTGTAAAAACCAGCTAAGGGATCCGAGGGTTTCTGTTTATTGCGAGGGCTTCTGTTTTAGGTATTAATAAGTTGATACTGGGTTCGATTATAGATTTTCCGGTTAAAACTGAAATTAAAATCTATCTACACTTCCAAAATTATAAAATTGAATAAGGACAGGCGATTTATACTCTATGATTTTACACTTTGCCCGCTAGATTTTGACACGTTTTTGCACGTTTCCCCAGTATTTCTGTCAATTTTATCCGCCATATCATATAACGGCGGATAAAAATTACAGATAACGCATAACACCACCGACCATAAAACAAAAACCGGAGAGAATAGATCTCCTGTCTTTTCCAATGTTTTTAGTCTGAAAGTGACAAATAGATTTTAATTTTAGTTCTAGCCGGAAAATCTAGAATCAAGTCCATTACTAAGAAAATTGTAATATTACTTTAAGGCCGGTTTCACACTTCCAACTACAATGGCTAAACAGAATGGTCCTCGAACCTAGAATCCAGCCCAGTATCAACTTATTAATACCTACAACAGCACATGACCACAGATTACGTGCGAAGGCGGCTATAACAGATATTTCAAATAGATTTTTAGTAGCAGACATCTTCATTTTTGAGGAAGCTCCTCTTATAGAAATAAATAATAAAAATTGTATATGCATGTTTGTTAGATTATATAATAATATCCCTATTGACATAAGAAATTTGCAATTAAGATTATTTTCGTCAAAATTGTATAAATGGCTTAATGACCAAGTAGTATATACTATAAATGAATTTCTTGGACATGTTTAATAAATTAAGATTGTACCATGAACTATAATTTGAATTGATTTATGTATAAAAGCTTATTGACATTAAAAAAATAATCGATGTTATATTTTACGTAATGTTTAATTATTATTTTTTCTATTGCATGCTAATTATCTGTATCGGCGAAACATGCGCTCTTTACTTTAAGTATAAATTGTGTCATCTATAATACCATGTTTGTTGCAATAAATATTTTCTGATTCTGATTCAATCAAGTTCAATAAAGGGAATCCCCGGTGGACCATGGTGACATTGTCTTACATCAAGTTATCCCGACGGATGAGGTGTTATGTGCCCTCGATGTCACATGAATCTTCAATTCAATTCAATACATACATACATATAATCACGCCTTTATCCCTAATGGGGTAGGCAGAACGTAAACAACCTAAACAAGGGTCGATCCGTCACGTCTGACAAAGTTAGGAGGGTCATTTAAGATAGATCTGTAGTACATTGCTGTAGTGACAGGTTGTCAGCCCATCGCCTAAATTGCAATATACTGAAACCCTCGGATCTCTTAGCTGGTTTTTACAGCATGCCCGGGAGGAAATGCAGCTGACACATTCTATGTTTTTCTCTCGCTCCCAGGCCAGCATGGAAGAAATTCAATTCAATTCTTAGGTTATATGGCTTTTGTGATTTTCACAATTCCGCCAACATCACGTAAATGAAGATATTACACGATGGGGTAGGAGAGAGAAAAAAAAAGAAAAAACTAATATTGACGGCACGATGACAAAATCAACAGGAGTTCACATAAATCTTGGCCTGAGGTTTCTTGTTGCCTGTCATGTTACAACTTCATTCATTCATTGAATGAGTTGTGTGTTTATGGTTTTGCGAAAATAGCTTGGCGGAAACTCAGTTCAGTTAATTTATTTCATAATTACAGGTTTCAAAATTGAATTAAAGTACAGTAAATACATCATGCCATGCGTAATGTGATCGTCAAAAGTATACAATATAAAATAATATAAAATGTCAAATAATAATAATAAAGGAAAAAGTCCGGGATTGAATAGTCCCGAGAAATGGTAAGACATATAAGGAAAAAAGTTAAAAATTACAATTCATATACCTACTCTTTAACAGAGTAAAATACTTTTTCCAATAAAATGTTCGAAAATGAAACTACATAGACATTTTGTGGTAAGATTTGAACCACCCCATCTCTTTTTAGGGTTTTGTAAAAGCATTAACTTGGAAAATAATGTATGTAGTTGAATGATAAAATATGCATAAATCTTTAAAACTACGTAACGGATTTTGATGCGGTTTCTTTTAATGGATAGAGTGATTCAAGAGGAAGGGTTATATGTATAATACATGCATAATATAGTAGAGAAACACTGATAATTTCCATGCGAAGCTAGGGCGGGTCGCTAGTTATTAATAAGGCAACCAATAATAATAATTCCAGAAATACTCTTAGAAGAATACATTCAGACAATCAGCTTGCGATATCCAAACTGAAATCAATGGCCTTTTTATCATACATACATACATACATATTATCACGTCTTCATACTTAATGGGGTAGGCAGAGCGTAAACGACGTAAATAAAGGTCGTTTCGCCACGTCTGACTAAGTTTTGAGGGTTATTTAAGTTATAGGTATATTGCTATAGTGACAGGTTGTCAGCCTATCGCCAAAATTGCAATATACTGCCCTCGGATCCCTTAGCTGGTTTATACAGCATGCCCGGGTGGAAATGCAGCTGGCACTTTCTATATTATTCTTGGTCCCTGTCCAGCATGAAAGTAGCCTTTCTATAATATCAGACGATATAGTACCTACATAGAATCACAGCTACATTTTATTAATTTACAACCACGTAATACTAACTTATATTATTACAACTTTACAATGAAAGTTAACTTACGTAGTACCGAAAATTCAACGCGAACAATGTAGGGCGGACCCTAAGGGCCAAATCCCTTATGGCAAGTCTGCTAAGGTAAATGGAATAGTTAACTAGGAAACTCAGTTATATAACTAGTGTACACACTGCCGTAGCGAAAAGAACAACGAAATATAATGGGCTTGTGTGTACCGGGGCTAAATTAGGGTAGAAATATTTGTGTACGTTATTATTTTGTGGCGTGACGATCTCGACGCCTATCTGAAAGATTGGACTGAGGTTGCATTGGACCGTGATGAGTGGAAGACCGCGGGGGAGGCCTTTGCCCAGCAGTGGGATCTAGTAGGCTAGCTATAATAATAGTATAATAAATTATTTTAAATTTTTAATCTTCGTTTATAGGGTCTCACGCGGTTTGTCTAGGCAAATACCTAGGGCGGTTTATAAACGGTGACAACGGGGGTCACAAGGGCAATCATTGACCTCAAAAACTAAATTAGATAAAAAAGATTTCCCGACAGTAAAATATACGGGGTGTAAGGGACAGCGTCCCGCAAACTGATAGGGGTTGCTCAGTCAACGGAACTGAACAACTATCAGCACGTTTATTTTTCAGGAAGAGTAATAAAAAAATATTTTCTATACAAATTGTCTGACCAAGGTGTTAATTTGTTATGGGAAGTTCAATTATTTTTTAGCAACCCCTATCAGTTTGCAGGACACTGTCCATTACACCCGGTAGAATGTTCTAGTTGATTCTCGTCACAGGCAAAGACAAGAAGAATATACTATTGGCTAATGTTGTCACAAGCATGCTGTGAATGCTAGAAAAGATTACTGATGGTTTCGGTGTATTATAAGTGAACCAACTGCCTCCGTGGTCTAGTGGCTAGTACCATGGGCTCCCGATCCGGAGGTCCTGGGTTCGATTCCCAGGGGGTAAAACACAAAGTTGATATTTGAGAATTTATCACTTTGTGAATTTTTCCCCAGTTTGGGTAGGACATTGCAGGCTGAATCACCTGATTGTCCGAAAAGAAAAAGATTTCGTGCTTCGGAGGGCTCGTTAAGCCGTCGGTCCCGGTCGCTGTCTTTGATAGTGGTCGTTACACAAAAGCATGTCAGAGGCCTGATAGTTGTGCTACTAGGCGGTTTAAAAACTCTGACACCAGGGTTCATCGGGTCCATAGACTCGATACCCACTCGACAGAAGAAGAAGAATAGCTACACAGTCCTAAATTACTACCTAAAACAATATAAAATGTTGCCTCTTAATTAATTGAGCCTACTAAACAGTTGGCCGACATTCATATACATCATCATCTCCCTTGCCTTATCCCGTATCTCACAGGGTTGGCTACCTAATATAGGGGATTAAACGAGGGTGCCGCTTTTTACACAGAGCGACTGCCATCTGACCTCCGAAACCCAGAAGGGTAAACAGACCCAATCCTAGACTGGGTCAGCGTTTTCAAGCCGCCAATGCTTAGCACTGGTCTCTGGCATGGCTGAACGGTATTAACCGGACTAATGGCTTAACGTGTCTTCTAAAGCACGGAAAAAGCGGCGAATAAACGTATGTACGAAATTCGAAAACCGAAAAACACTGGTACGTGGTGGGATTCGAACCACGACCTCCCGCTCAGGAGGTAGCAGCCCTATCCACTACACCAACGGGCACTTTTTATTAGTCACTGGTTTACATATAACAAATCTAGATAAGTTTGAATGCAACACAACACCTATTGTCATGTCATATACAACAATGTATCCTATTATCACAGTTACCTCATACCTGTTACCATAAGATAATATATACAAACATACATACATACATATAAATACGCCTTTATCCCTAATGGGGTAGGCAGAGCGTAAACGACCTTAACAAAGGTCGTTCCGCCACATCTGACAAAGTTCTGAGAATATTTAAATTTGTAGGCATATTGCTGTAGTGACAGGAGAGCCCGATGGTGTAGTGGATAGGGCCGCTGCCTCCTGAGCGGGAGGTCGTGGTTCGAATCCCACCACCAGACCCAATCCTAGATTAGGTCAGAGTTTTCAAGCCGCCAATGCTTAGCATTGGCCTCTGTCATGGCTTAACGACTAATATCTACGGTATTAAACGATATTAACCGGGACCAACGGCTTAACGTGCCTTCCGAAGCACGGAAAAAGCGCCGAATAAACGTACATATGAAATTCGAAAACCGAAAAACACATTGGTACGTGGTGGGATTCGAACCACGACCTCCCGCTCAGGAGGCAGCGGCCCTATCCACTACACCATCGGGCTCTTTTATTTTTACAGAATGGAATACATTCTGTATATAATACTTTTTTGATATATTTAGTGCGAAACCTACAGCTTAAGCACGTATATATAAAGCGATCTCGACATTGAGAGCACTATGAAGTAGGGCCATGCTGGCCTGGGAGCGAGAGAAAAACTTAGAATGTGCCAGCTGCATTTCGTCCCGGGCATGCTGTAAAAACCAGCTAAGGGATCTGAGGGTTACAGTGTATTGCAATTTAGGCGATGGGCTGACAACCTGTCACTACAGCAATATACCAACAAATCTATCTTGAATAACCCTCAAAACTTTGTCAGACGTGGCGGAGCGACCTTTGTTTGGGTCGTTTTCGCTCTGCCTACCCCATCAGGGATACAGGCGTGACTATATGTATGTATGTATGTATGTATGTATGAAGTAGGGATAGATTTGACAAAGCCGTTTTGTACTGAAATGACATATTTGAGAGAAACTCAAACTCAGTGTCAGTTTCAGGTGCTGATTATGAATATGGGCCTTAGTAATTTTGAAAGAAGATCTAATGATCTGTTTTCATTATTTTAAACGTCAACCTACGAGTATAGGCCATGAAATATTTTAGTTAAGTACTGTGTTGTGTATTATTATCAACTAATATCATAAGTCCGAAAACTAACACTCTTGTTTGTTAATCTTTCATACCTAAACGGCTGAACAGATTTCAATGTTGTTTGATAAGAATAATATATGGCAACCTGGATACGATTAAAGGCCACATTTCACATACATACATACTTATAATCACGCCTTCATCCCTTATGTGGTAGGAAGAGCGTAAACCTAAACAAAGGTCGTTCCGCCACGTCTGACAAAGTTCTAAGGGTAATTTAAGATACTTTTGTAGGTATATTGCTGTAGTTTCAGGTTGTCAGCCCATCGCCTAAATTACAATATATTGAAACCCTCGGACCCCTTAGCTGGTTTCCACATTTTACATACATACATACATAAATCACGCCTTTATCCCTTACGGGGTAGGCAGAGCGTTTAACGCCTCGTAAAAGTCGCTTTCGCCACGTCTGACAAAAATTGAGAGCAATTTTAGATTGTAATATGTATTGCTTTAGTGACAGGTTGTCAACCCATCGCCTAAATTACAATACACTGTAACCCCCGAGTCCCTTTTGCTGACTTCAACAGCATGCCCGGGAGGAAGGGCAGCTGGAACATTCTATGTTTTTCTATCTCTCCCAGTCCAGCATTCCACATTTTACCTCAGGGAAATACCTATAGAAATTAAGCTACGAGTGAGCCAAGCGGAGCGGAAAGCTAGTTTTATAATGCAGATAAGTATGACACCACACCACATCACCGTTGATACGTTTCATAACGAACCAGGTCAAAATGTATGGTTCGCGAAGTGAACTTTCACTTTCTATTCTGTGCGAAAGATTCCATAATTAAAGTGAAGCGGAATTCTTTTTATAAATCACACCTTTTGGTTTTTGTGCGAATCTTTGACCCAAGACATTGTTTTGGTTAGATATTCCTAGTCTTCTTCTGTCGAGTGGGTATCAAGTCTATCGACCCGATGAACTCGATATCCTGAACATGAACCTAGTATGAATTTGTTTATTTTATTCGGGATAAATTTCGATCTTATACTTTACTTAGTTAGATCAATCATTAAAATTTTCAAATGGTTATTTAAACCGAATTTTACGACCAGTTTTGTACCAAAATTACATGTATTATTTTTATTCTGTAAAAAGCAGCTAATGTATATGGGTGTCCGAATATTTTAATTTAGGCGATAGGCTGACAACCTGTCACTTCAGCAATATACCTATAAATCTGTCTTAAATAACCCTTGAAACTTTGTCAGACGTGGCGGAACGACCTTTGTTTAGGTCGTTTACGCTCTGCCTATCCCATTAGGGATAAAGGCGTGATTTTACGTATATATGTATGTATGTATGTTCATACTTACTCTAGAGTGTTAATTTTATTATTGATAGGATTTTTAAGCTTATTAAACGGTTTTACAAATCAATTTTGATGCAATGATGAAGTTGTCATCTTAGATCGTTTGAATTAGTTTAGAGTTTTATTAAAATGGCAACAAATTCGAGAAAAGGCAAAGCACACGTAAATATAACAGTGATTGTTCTATAAGGTTCTATACCACCGAAATTACATCTTCTTAGCGAGTGGATTCTCGAGTCGAACAACCCGATGAGCCCTGGTGGCAATATTTCAAACCGCCTAGTAGCACAGCTTCTAGGCCTCTGACGGGAGTAATGACAACTATCAAAGACAGCGACCGGGACCGACGACTTAACTTACCCTCCGAAGCACGGAATACGGAGTCCCTATTCTTTTCTGACAATCAGGTGATTCAATGTCCTAATCAAACTGGGGAAAACCTCAAACAGTAATAAATTGACAAATATCAACTTAGTGTTTTACCCTGGGAATCGAACCCGGGACCTCCGGATCGTAGCCCCATGGCTCTGACCAGTAGACCACGGAGGCAGTTACTGAAATGACATAACGTTCTCAGTGCTCATGTACTTAGCCTTGCGATCATCCGCTGTTGCGTTGCAAGGAACCGCTCACCGCGATTGTATGGCAGTCTTATGTGGTATTGTTGGGCGCCTACAATGTAGGTATCTCTAAAATATGTGGTCTATTATTAATTCTTTGATGCTATCGATTTTAGAAGGGTTGATTCCTGGTGCTAAATAAACAAAACGGTGACTCTAGCGGCGCTTTTTTCATACCTATCATCACTTCTTCTTCTTCTATCGACCCGATGAACCCTGGTGTCAGAGTTTTCATCATCACTACATAGTATAAAACAAAGTCGCTTTCTCTGTCCCTATATCCCTATGTATGCATAAATCCTTAAAACTACGCAACGGATTTTGATGCGGTTTCTTTTAATGGATAGAGTGATTCAAGAGGAAGGTTTATATCTATAATACATGCATAATATAGTAGAGAAACACTGATTATTTCCGTGCGAAGCCGTATTACTCTAGTATTATTATAAAAACACGTCATAATTTTTTTTACTTCCTTGCTGGCCTGGGAGCGAGAGAAAAACATACAATGTGCCAGCTGCTTTTCTCCCGGGCATGCTGTAAAAACCAGCTAAGGGATCCGACGGTTTCAGTATATTGCAATTTAGGCGATGGGTGGACAACCTGTCACTACAGCAATATGCCTACAAATTTAAATATCCCTCAAAATTTTGTCAGATGTGGCGGAACGACCTTTGTTTACCCCATTAGGGATAAAGGCGTGATTATATATATGTATTTATGTATTTTTCATCACGGAACTAAAATAACTCTACATTATTTTCCAATAACAGACACCACAATGAACAAACTCACGTGGGTGGAGAGAATGTTAAGAATTTCTTTATTAGTCGGTACGAAAGTTATTACGATACGTGTGCAGAAATTCTTGTTTTAGTAGTACATACTCCGCAGTCTAGCGGTCTGAAACATGGGCCACCGATCCGGAGGTCCCGGGTTAGATTCCCGGCGGGGGGCAGTGACTTTGTGTTATTGTTTCAAGTTCGGTTAGGAAATTGCAGGCTGATCAGCTGATTTTGCGAACAGTAAGATGATTCATGCTGTTGGATGGGCTGCGCCTGATTCTCACGAAATGACGGAAAACAGCTGCTGTTTGGCGCCGGACTCCGGTGGTCGCGAGCAAGGCGGCCCTTGCGGAGCCTACCACCGCGTTGTTGGGATCGTTCAGCCGGACTTATTCACAGGCAAGCCTGTGTTGCTGTTACCCGGGGCGGACTACTAAAAGGTAGATCCCATCCTACCCATAAAATATTGCTATACCCCTCAGATCGGGAAAAGATGCCAATGTCTCATAGTTCTATCTTCCATACTGGCGTGGGAGCGAAAGAAAAACAAAACTGTGTCAGCTGCATTTCCTCCCAGACATGCTGTAAAAGCCAGCTAAGGGATCCGAGGGTTTTAGAATATTGTAATTTAAGTGATGGGCTGACAACCTGTCACTACAGCAATATACCTACAAATCTATCTTAAATAACCCTCGAAACTTTGTCAGACGTTGCAGAACGACCTTCGTCTAGGTCGTTTACGCTCTACCTACCCCAGAGGGATAAAGGCGTGATTATATTTATGTATGTGTTTCTAGAAGCTGGTTTTAAATAATTTAGTCAAAATATGTGTAATGGAGATAAGTTGTATAATGTACAGAAATTCAAATACACTAGACATAAAAACTTTGAACTTTTCTTTATATTAAGTTGAAATACCTGCCTCCCATCAAGTACAAAGTTCATATCACTTGAGATACTTTCAGAACTCAGGAACTTCGCTAAGTATGACTTACCGACGTGGTCGTATGTGTCTGAAGTTGCTGATATATTGCTGTACCCTTTCCCAGTATCAAACAATGCTTAAACTACACTCTACCTGTTGATATTGATGTTCACATAATACTTGTCGAACAGAAGGCACATATTACTAACTTACATACATACATATAATCACGCCTGTATCTCTAACAGCGCAGGCAGAGCGTAAATGACCTAAAAAAAGGTCGTTCCGCCACGTCTGACAAAGTTTTGAGGGTCATTTAAGATAGATTTGCAGGTATATTGCAGTAGTAAATGGTTGGCAGCCCATCGCCTAAATTATAATATACTGAAACCCTCGGATCCCTTAGCTAGTTTTTACAGCATGCCAACATACTATGTTTTCTCGCTCCTAATCCAGTATGGAAGCAAATATGTTTTTGTTTTTAAATATCTTTGGCTAAAGGTAAATTTGATAGTAATGAGTGGGAAGCATGTCAAACCCATATTAGTATGAGTCATACATACATACATACATAAAATCACGCCTTTATCCCGGGGTTTTATACGGGGTAGGCAGAGCGTTAAACGCCTCGTAAAAAGCGCTTTCGCCGCGTCTGACAATAATTGAGGGTAATTTTAGATTGTAATGAGTCATATAGTAGGTAAATATATTATATGTGGTAGAGTTATCTATACATATAATAAATCTCTAGAAGGGTCGTGTCTGTACATTGAATAATTTTACAAAAAAAATATTGCGGCAGGCATTATCACTACATAGTATAAAACAAAGTCGCTTTCTCTGTCCCTATATCCCTATGTATGCATGAATCTTTCAAACTGCGCAACGGATTTTGATGCGGTTTCTTTTAATGGATAGAGTGATTTAAGAGGAAGGTTAATATGTATAATACATGCATAATATAGTAGAGAAAAACTGATAATTTCCGTGCGAAGCCGGGGCGGGTCGCTAGCATATTATATGTGGTAGAGTTATTGGATAATATTTCTGTAAAACAACTTCCAACGTACAGCGGCCCCTTATACATATTAAAATATACAGGGTTTAAGGGACAGCGTCCCGCAAACTGATAGGGGTTGCTCAGTCAACGACACTGATCAACTTTCGCTAAGAAATCCTTTCAGGAAGTGAAAAAAACATTAACTTTTTGCTGTAAAGCCAATTTTTATTTTCACTTTCCGAAACAATTTCCCGGTGGAAGTTGTTCAGTATCGTTGACTGAGCAACTCCTATTAGTTTGCGGGACGCTGTCCCTTACACCCGGTATAAATTTATTGCTATTTGTAAAGTATATATTAAACAGTAGTAGTATTAAGTTTTGGACTTTTATGCAATGAGATAAAATGAGGCAAAAATTTAATATCAAAATCAATAACTTATTTTATTTACAAAATCTTTTCTCTTTCAAAAAGATCCTTCATCCATTATTAAAAGAAATTACCTTTATACTTCCAACATTACCTAACCTATGTACGTCCTTACGCCCAAGGTCACAGAGTAGTATAAATAAAAGAGGGTAATTCCAACAAAAAGGATTTCTGTGTAGTGTACATAAATGGCAATTAAACACAGGGGGATCTGACTTACATTGCCAGGCAATAAACAATTAATGGGTAAGAGAAATAAGAAGATAATTGTACCTATTACTTATGTTATATTTTTCCGTGCTTCGGAAGGCACGTTAAGCCGTTGGTCCCGGTTAATATCGTTTAATACCGTAGATATTAGTCGTTAAGCCATATCAGAGGCCAGTGTTAAGCATTGGCGGCTTGAAAACTCTGACCTAATCTAGGATTGGGTCTGGTTTCCCTTCTGGGTTGCGGAGGTCAGATGGCAGTCGCTCTGTATAAAAACCAGTACCCTTGTTCAATCCCCTATATTAGGTAGCCGACCCCGTGATATACGGGATAAGGCTAGGGAGATGATGATGACTTATGTTATATTTTATCTAGCTTTAAAAGTGCCTCCGTGGTCTAGCGGTCTGAGCGATGAACTCTCCACCCGGAGGTTACGGGTTGGATTCCCTGTGGGGGACAATGACTTTGTGTTGTTGTTTTTAGTTTGGTTAGGACATTGCAGGCTGACCACCTGATTGTCTGAAAAGTAAGATGATCCATGCTGTCGGATGGGCATGTAAATAGTCGGTCCTGTGCCTGAAATCTCTCTGGTCGTGTCAGTCAATCTGTCCCACCAGAAAAAGAGATTGAAGGAATAGAGAGTGCACCTGTGTATAGCGCAAACACTTGGGCACTAAAAACTAGTCTTGCGCAGTTGGCCGATCTCTAGGAGATTGGCCGCCATCACCGGAAATTGGTTGGAGGATAATTATGTTATGAATTTGATTTCATACTGGCTGAGAGGTAAATATGAATAAACATTTTTTTCTTCCATGCTGGACTGGGAGCGACGGAAAAACACAAAATGTGCGAGCTGCATTTCCTCCCGGGTATGCTGTAAAAACCAGCTAAGGGATCCGAGGGTTTCAGTATACATATTGCAATTTAGGCGATGAGCTGACAACCTGTCACTACAGCAATATACCTACAAATATATCTTAAATAATAAACTTAAAACTTTGTCAGACGTGGCGGAACGACTTTTGTTTAGATCGTTAACGCTATGCCTACCCCATTAGGGATAAAGGCGTGATTATATGTATGTATGTGAGTAACAATTTTCTTTCTTTTAAAATAGCGTACTTACGGACTTGTCAAGACTGTATTCTTCGCGTGATACGCAGAACAACTATTCTATGATTGTATATCAACATTTTAAAACCCTAGATGGCATCCACCATCAATTAAAATATATTATCGCCTACTACAAATGAACTTACTACAGGTATCTAGATATATCTATTTCTAGATAAATCATGTTAGTAGCAAAATTATTATCAGGTAGGTATAAATCAAGTCCTCATTACCGAAGTGCTGGTGTTAAATCACTAGCAGAGCCTGAGCAATCGATTAATCGAATACCAACAAGAATATACAGGGTGAAAAAAGGGTATACGTTGTATAAGGGACAGCGTCCCGCAAACTGATAGGGGTTGCTCAGTCAACGTACCAAAACAACTACTTGCAGGGTTTTTTTTCAGGAAGTGACATAAAAATTTTGGTTATTAAAAATTATCTGATCGAGTTGTTTATTTTTTATGGGAAGGTAATTCTTTTTTCATCTCTTGAAAGAATTTCCCAGTAAAAGTTGTTTAGTTTCGTTGACTGTGCAACCCCTATAAGTTTGCGGGACGCTGTCCCTTACACCCGATATGCAGAAAATACCCTGAGGGTGTGATTCTGGCTATGAAACTCAACAACTTTTTCTAAGGAAAATGGAAAAAGAATATTTGAAGAATATTCTCCTTTACCAAATGCATCAACTGATAGCGCATTTTATAGGAAGTCAACATCGGCACGTTATAACCTGGGCCTTTTCAAGAAGTGAATAAGCTTTAAGCAATTATGCAGGCAAACATTCTCCATTATTATCTGCGTCGTCACTTTCGATCAGGTCAGATTGTTTGGCTATTATCACTACATAGTGTAAAATTAAATCGCTTGCCGCGTCTGTCTGTCCATATGTATGCTTAGATCTTTAAAACTACGCAACGAACTTTGATGCTGATAGAGTGATTCGAGAGGAAGGGTTATATGTATAACTAGCGACCCGCCCCGGCTTTGCAGGGAAATTAACAGTGTTTCTCTTCTATATTATGCATGTAATATACATATAAACCTTCCTCTTGAATCACTCTATCCATTAAAAGAAACCGCATCAAAATCTGTTACGTAGTTTTAAAGATTTATGCATACATAGGGATATAGGGACACAGAAAGCGACTTTGTTTTATACTATGTAGTGATGCATGCATTATATAGTTGAAAAAGACTAATGATTTCCGTGCGAAGCCGGGGTGCGCTAGTTAATAATAATAAAAAAGTACTTATGCTATTTTCGTTTACACCCTGTATATCTGTGAACACAAGGCAGCCAGCCGCTCCGATGACCTGTTTTTTTTACTCCACTAGACTAAGAATTATGTAAGCAGGTAAGGCAGACAATAGGTACATTTATAAGCAAATGAGTATTTAATTAATCAATATAGTTCTTAGATGTTCTACTGACCCTTACCTCCACTATGGTCTTTGACTCTAGGTCTGACTAAAACTTATCATGAAAATTACTTAGGTATATCAAAATTGCTAGTTTATCGGCATGCTACCTTTTTTTTCTAAATTCGGTACTAAGTCTGCCATTCTGTAAAATAATCGTTAAGGAGGGCGCCCGCGCCACAGGTTTTCCTACAGGGGTCCATGGTGTCTGTGAATTGTGCAAATGGTTTGTTAATAAAGATATTTGTATTGTATTTGTATTTGTAAATGCTTATTTCTTACTACGACTTAGCAAGGAAATGTAATAATTATAGGAAAAATTTACATTTGAGGGTGTGCCACAGTAGTGAAATCACAAACAAACGTAGTTTCGCTTTTTTTCCTAAACAGTAAATCTAACTTTAACCATACATCGTACACATGACCAAAAGCAGGTTTGGTTTGAACATATTAAGCATAAGAATTTGTGCAAAATTTCCCTAAAATTAAATTTCCTTCCGAATTTTGTACTGGGTTAATATTTTCAAACCAAACCTAATTCGAAGTATAGATACGATGCAATTGGTCATGTGTACGAAATTTGGGTTGGGTTTTACTATTTAGGATTAAAAGCGAAACTACGTTTGTATAGGATTTCCCTACTCTGGCAGACCCTTGATATTTTCAATAACTTCTATGAATATTTTTATTATTAGCTTGTAGAAGTTGTAGAGTGATATCATAACTATAACTAGTACCTATATACCGTCGAGTATTAAGTACATTTCTGTTACATAAGTATTTACTTCTACATAGGAAATTAATGAAAACATGATCTACATTTTATCAACAGAAGTCAACTTTGACCGAAGACTAGATAAAACCGGTTTTAGCCAGTCGTTTGCAATTTGTGAAATAAAGAGATAAATACTACGCTCAACCATAGCATAAAAGTTACATATGGGGTGTAAGGGACACTGTCCCGCATAGTGATAGGGGTTGCTCAGTCAAAGAAACTGAACAACCTTAACCAGGATTCTTTTTTCCGGAAGTGAAATTAACATTTTGGTTTTCCATACAAATTGTCTGATTGAGGTGGTCATTTTGTATGGGAAGTTCGATTTTATTTTTCATTTCCGGTGAAAGTTGTTCAGTTTCGTTGACTGAGCAACGCCTTTTAGTTTGCGGATCGCTGTCCCTTACACCCGGTCTAAGCCATCGACCGCAAGACCACAACATCTTTGAATATGTTCTCCCGTGGGGTACTCTTATACGAATCCTATATAATCTAATATGAAAGAAAGAAAATAATAAATTATTTTCTGGCAGGACTCGAACCTGCGTCTCTGGAATGCCGGTCGATCACTCTACCAACTGAGCTACAGAAACAGTAGCGGGAGTGACGAATTTATCATAGTCTTTCTTATGCACACGTCATAGCAACGTTTGCGACATCTAGGTACCCATTCCCAGGGGCAACACAAATTTGATATTGGTGAATTTATCACTTTGTGAGGTTTGCCCCAGTCTGGTTAGGACATTGCAGGCTGAATCACCTGATTGTAAATGGATTACGTGCTTCGGAGGGCACGTTAAGCCGTTAATCCCGGTCGCTATTTTTGATAGTGGTCAAACCATGTCAGAGGCCTAATAGCTGTGCTACAAGGCGGGTTGAAAACTCTGACACCAGGGTCCTTCAGGTCGTTGTTCGACTCGAGAATCCACGCGCTAAGAAGAAGCAGCATTGAATTGTGACTGCAAAATTCACTAAGTTTGTTTTAATTTTAAGTCTTTTGCTTCCATAAGTGATTAAAGTCTGCAATGCGACATAGTGCAAACCTGCTTATACTACGTCAGCGGGTGAACGACCATCGCCGAGCATTGCAGATGTGTATCTGTCGTAATACATGCGCGCTTCGTCACCCATTCAGACTGCGCGCGCGCATACGCGCATATATGATAATAACTAACTCTGATACTATACTGTGTCGACTTTAATAATCTACTATTCTGCTGGTTGGTTCAGTGAGCTTTTCTGACTTGTGGGTTGTCGGGTTGAACGATACGATTAACCATGGTGTCAGAGTTACGTGATGTGTGTAGTTAATAACCGAGACAGAGACAGAGACAGAGACAGAGACAGAGATCGACAGCTTTAAACGTACCCCCGGAAGCACGAAGTTTTCTTACACATACACATGTGTGTATTTTTAGGGATGAAGGCGTGATTTTATGTATGTATGATTTCGTGCTTCTGTGGGTACGTTTAAAGCTGTCGATATCTGTCTATGATTTTGCAGATAGTAATCATTAACAACACAAATTACGCCTATATAATCACATCTTTATCCCTAATGGGGTAGGTAGAGCGTATACGACCTAAACAAAGGTCGTTCCGCCACGTCGGGCAGTTTTGAGGGTTCTTTAAGATAGGTATATTGTTGTAGTGACAGATTGTCAGCCGAGCACCTCAATTACAATATACTAAAACCCTCGGACCCTTTAGCTGGATAAACAGCATGCCCGGGAGGAAATGCAGCTGGCATATTCTATGTTTTTCTGTCGCTCCCAGGCCAGCATGGAATAAATCATCTTTAGAACGCACTTATTATATTTGTAAGATAATATAGTTCATGTTCTAACTGAAAAATACTCGAGAAATCTATTAGCCCATAGCATTTCATAGCGTGAATCAGGGCTTGGCTGATAGTTAGTTTACAATTTAATTTCAATTTAATTTGTTTATTTATGTAAACAACAGACTTTCTATATTTGCTCGATCTGAGTCCAGCATATATTGTTTCAAACAGCAACTAACTAACCCAATATTTGTTTATCCTCAACCAATATTTGTAGGTAGACAATAAAAATAATCCAGCAGCTGAAAATCCTACTGAATTGTATTGCTATAATAAAATAATAAATGAATCAAAATAAACTAAAGTGAGATATTTTAATAACAAAACAGGAAAACCTATTGTTTAAACCAGGAAATATAATAATGGACCAATGTATTGTGTAGTAGTATTATAATAATTCTGCTGTTACAACACTATGTACTTGTTGTTACTACATACATGTAGTCACTAACGCCTGTATTTTTTTTTAAATAAACGTAAGAGAGTCAATTTTTTGCAGTCAAACTATATATTTGTATTTCTAATAATCGTGGTTTGCCAATTCAATAGTCAATGACCGAAATATGATTTTGTTTTGCCTTAGTGCAGCAACACACAAGCGTCACTTACTGCGCGTAAAGTTGCGTTCAACACGATGTGAATGTTTTTTGCATTGCCTACAACACACATGCGTCACCTTACGCTCGACGCGCGCGTACTGGCGGAGGAATGCGCCGACGTAGAGTTAGTAAGGTGACACATGTGTGTTGTAGGAAAGACTTACGGAAAGGTTATATGTACACGAAAGAATGTGAACATAGGTGAAAAAAATATTTTGGTTTTTGGTTTTTCCATACAAAATGCATCAGCTGATAGAACATTTAGTATGGAAGATAACATATTTTTTTTCGTTTTTCGGCCTCGATCCTTGAGAAAAGTTGTACAGTTTCATGGGTAGATTCACATCCTTTCAAGTGCATATACCCTTTCTGTTACACCCTGTATATATAACTGCTTACATAAACATCACTCGGAACCTAGAGCCGGTATCGTAAAATTACAGAAAATCCAAAAGTCAAAAGCTCTCTCAAAAGCCAATCAGCCGTGAAAGCGAACCAATCCCAAACTCAGCTTTCAATTATAGACCAATGGGAACTTTTCTTTTAATCAAATCAAATCAAATCAAATCATTTAATTATTAACCAATCGCGAAGTTTCATTTACGTTCCAGTAGTTCGCTTCGGGATCGAATCCTTTAGTTAATCTGGGGGTGTTTTGAGTCCCTGAATTTACTTTAGCTGTTTAAGCTTATTTCAAATTGATTTGTTGTGAGGAAAATTTGGAGTTCGTACATACATACATATAATCACGACTTTATCCCTAATGGGGTAGGCAGAGCGTCAACGTACCAAATAAAGGTCGTTCCGCCACGTCTCACAAGTTTTGAGGGTTGTTTAAAACAGTTCTGTATATTGCTGCAGTGACAGGTTGTCAGCCCATCGCCTAACTTACAATATGCTGGAAACCTCGAATCTCTTAGCTGGTTTTTACAGCATGCCCGTGAGGAGATGCAGCTGGCTTATTCTATATTTTTCTATAGCTCCCAGTCCAACATGGAAGTTGCTGTTTAAGCTTATCTCAAATTGATTTGTGGTGAGCTAAATTTGGAGTTGGTAATTGTTAACAAACATTAAAAAAGGTATTTCCACGCTGGACTGGGAGCGAGAGAAAAATATAGAATGTGCCGGCTGCATTTCCTCCCGGGCATTCTATAAAAACCGGCTAATTGATCCGAGGGTTTCTGTATATTGCAATTTCGGCGATAGGCTGATAACCTGTCACTACATCAAGATACCTACAAATCTGTCCTAACAGACGACGTAACAGACTTTGTTTAGGTCGTTTAAGCTCTGCTTAGGGATAAAGGCGTGATTATATGCATGTATGCACTAAAAAGGCCTTATTGTATGTCAAACCCTGAATTTATCGAATCGATGTTATATATTGTGTTTCTAAATTATTGTAAGCTGTGTATAGTAGTTATTGGGAATCAGATTCTTATTGAGTTTTATTGTGTTTTATTATATTTAAGTAGTATTAGTCTTTTTCCTGTTACTGTACCTATTTGATTAAAAATAAAATAAATACGAACAGATTTATTCGATGGACTACTGAATTCAATTTTCACAATATGATATGGTACAATAAAATACATACAATCTCACATTAGATAAAGCGCATTGTTGCGCGATTGGTCGAAAAGTTAACCGACAAACTGACCAACATGTGTGTTATCAATCTATTACAATATATTTACACAAATAATGATTACACAGTCGGTCACATCAAGGGGAATGTAAATAGATAATTTATGTTAGTTTTGAAGTCAGTTGTGCCAGCTGCATTTCCTCCCGGGCATGCCGTAAAAACCTGCTAAGGGATCCGAGGGTTTCAGTATATTGGAATTTAGGCAATGGGCTGATAACCTGTACAGCAATATACCTACAAATCTATCTTAAATAACTGATTTGTTCTGCAGTATCGCGCTGCTGCAGTGCCGTGCCGCGCCACGCCGCTGCAGCTCCGCCATAGTGTGGTTTAACCTTTAAAATCTATCACCTTATGTCACCTTTCGCGACACAAGCCTTTTATCGGTTCACCACGTTTCCGATAAACAATCTGTCTCACACTGTTCAGAGTTCGCAACTAAACTTCCATGAATACAGTCTGATCAGGTCGCATAATGTGAACCCCAGTAGACCAACTTTTATTTATTTACCCACACATCAAGTCTCAACTTCTGAGTTTGCAAGTTTCCAACTCACAACTCTGGTAAAAGGGGCTGCGTTTATCTGAAGTGGGTGAATTTTGAATTTGAAAGTCATGGTGTGTTTACTTGAAGCTTTGAAGTCGTTTTATCATGTTTCGCTTGAGGCACGGAGTTTTACCATCACGTTATTTAACTCATTCATGTTATTTTGAAATGTCGTGATTTTATAAATGAGTTGGCTCGTTCGGCTCTCCTATGTTTCTACTAAGTACGAGTACCAAAATTTTTCTACGAATCGATATATTTTTTTTAGCAATTTTTTTTAGCTAGGCTTCCATCAATTGGAGTAGTTGCCACATGCTATAATCCTCACACTTCGCAGTCCAAATTCACAAAGGTTTAAAAGTATTCCATACATACGTACATAAAATCATTCTTTTATCCCCAATGGGGCAGGCAGAACGTAAACGACCGTACCAAACCGAACCAAACAGACCTAAACAAAGGTCGTTCCGCCACGTCTGACAAAGTTTTGCGGGTTATTTAAGAAATATTTGTAAATATACTGCTGTAGTGACAGGTTGTCAGCCCATCGCTATTTTACAACATACTGAAACTCTCGGATCCCTTAGCTGGTTTCTACAGCATGCCCGGGAGGAAATGCAGCTGGCACATTCTATGATTTTCTCTCGCTCCCAGGCCAGTATAGACGAAGAAATGGAATAATATAAGTATTCCAATCTTATTGTAACTAGTTTATGTTATAACTATTCATCCCAATACGATAGAAGAGAATATAGGCTATAATGTATTATGTTATAAGGTATTATGTACGCTATTCTCTTTGTATGCGACTGTCTTTTTTATTCTAATTTCCAAATAAATTATCTTATACTAATTCTAAGCACGTCCCACACTAGCAGTCAGAATGAATGAACGATAGGTAAAAAGTTAAGAAAGTACGTATTCTAAATATTCAGATCTTGTTTTTAGGTTGGCGGTTTTATCAAAAAAGAATTAGAAGTCGAATTCGATGAGAAAGTTTTAAAACTCCGCCACAGGATTGTAAAATAGTGAAAGTATAGTGAAACCTTATTCATAGCCTATCCGTGGTGATTCATATGGTGTCAAAAATTAAGATAAGGTTGAATTGGGTTAGTTAATGGCGTCGGACAGACATTTGTCACTCAACTAAGAAGTTGGGTAGTTATGAAGAATTATACTCTGAAGACTAGGCAGCATGGGCATACGCTCTTTGCCTTCCTATATCATGGAAAAAAGTATATAGGTAAGTAGTTAGATTGTTATTTTGAACGGGAATTTTATCGCGTTTACATTTATAATTTCTTTGATATATCGAAGCGGTTCTACGCTCCATGGTCACGAGGGTTTATTTGCACAAACTTTTTTATAACTTTATGTGTGCCCCCCATGGTGCCCCCACATCATTACAAACATCACTACATAGTATAAAACAAAGTCGCTTTCTCTGTCCCTATATCCCTATGTATACATAAATCTTTGTAATATCTAACACTACGCAACGGATTTTGATGCGTTTTCTTTTAATGGATAGAGTGATTCAGGAGGAGGTTTATATGTATAATACATTTATAATATAGTAGAGAAACACTGGTAATTTCCGTGCGAAGCCGGAGCGGATCGCTATTTTTATATATTTTGATAACAATCATTAAACCAGAATCAATTCAGGTCAATGGCTAGAATAACTACTTAATATTTTCTTTAAAAAACCTTCTTTGAAGATGTTACGATGCGATCGTTTCCGCGACTCCATACAACTTGTAATTAGATCAACACTATAGCAATTACGTGGTTACATGTTAGTTACGTAAACCTTACGTTGTGTCGCAGCTACGTAGATGAAAGTATACAACGTAAGGGATTTATCACGGTAAAAGAAAGAATAGAAAACCAGGTGATCTAAACTGGTATTTTATATGGTATGAGATTTATAACTTCAAGCGGTCCTGATTTACCCTGGGAAAAGAATATTGTAATATTAGCTTACGCTAAAGAAGAGGCACTCCCAACCCCGCTCTGAAATGTTACCTCACCTCGTCTTCCCCGCGCCAACGGGTACGCCAGCCGCTTTACCCTGGGCAACAAGACCCATAACTTGTGAGATTTTCTCCATTTTAGTTAGGACAATGCAGGCTGTATCAGCCGATTGTCTGATTTGTTTTTGGGTGAAGTCGTTCCATCAATAGTCTAAGTTCAAGGGCTATCTTAAGCCTTCTTACCTACTACGGAGCCCACCAAACCAAGTTACTACTTATGGATAAAAATCCCTTCAGATGTATTCTGATTGGATATTTTCTTACTCCTATTAGATTTTTCTTATAGTTCTTTTGTACTAGGTCAATTAATATCACCTCCGGGTGGCAAACTGAATAAAAAAATCATAAATAAAAGAAAACAACATCACATTATCTCAATTAATTTCTAGGTTAACACGAGGCTTATGCTAATGTGGCAATCATAAAGGAATAACATGGTGGCAAACCTTCAATTAAATAAACTTATTACTGACTTTTTTTTCTTTCTTTCAGGTAATTTATGTTCTTTTTACTGCGCTGCTGAACAATTACCGTAAGTACTACTTTTACAAGTTTTACAAGTATAGTCCATCCTCGATTTAAGATTTGCCGGTTAAAACTAAAATTAAAATCTATTTGTCCCTTACAAACTAAACACATTGGAAAAGGACAGGAGATGTATTTTCTCCGGTTTTTGATATATAGTCGGTGGTTTTACGCGACATTAGTCATTTTTATCCACTGTCATATGATATGGCGGATAAAATATACAGAAATACTGGGGAAACGTGCAAAAGCGCGTCAAATCTAGCGGACAAAGTGTAAAACCATATAGTATAAATCGCTTGTCCTTTTTCAATTTTATTATTTTGATAGTGATAGATAGATTTTAATTTTATTTGGTATAGACCATTGATATCATATTGAACTCGAAATCAGATTCCACCGCTTACAAATAAAATTAAAATCTATCTGTCACTATCTATGGTGGGATATATATAGTGGGACTATTCCCACGAACTATCTTTACCTAATCGGCAAGGATCTCAAACTAAAATGGCGAAAATGACGACCCGCGCAGCCTAGTTGGCAGTGTACCTGGCTGCTACGCAGAGGGTCCCGGGTTCGATTCTCGGCCAGGGCAGACATTTAGATGAGAGACATTTAATGTCTGTTTCTGGGTCTGGGTGTTATTTGTGGTTGTTTCTGTGTATTTCAATGGCACCCCGATACAGGAAATCCTAGTGAGGGCTATGAGTGTGATCGTATTTAAAAAAAAAAAAAAAGTTACAAGATCCGCCTGATGGTAAGCGGGTAGCTATCGAATCACTGGCTATCCCACTATACTTCATTTATTTAGTGTTGAGTATTTGATATCAACTTGTTTTGCTGCCAAAAACTGTTTTTTTTTACAACTTCAAAGAGAGTAAACCGCAAAACACATGTTTGTAACAAGGTCTGCGGTTCCATATGTTGAACCTCTGCTAAGTTGCAAAGAAAATGCTTTTAATTTGTCGCAAAACACGTTAGTATTGATAACTCTACGATAATTAAATGAAATATAGAGAGACGCATTCATTAAAACAGCAAAACAGGGTTGCCGCAATATGAATAGCGACCATAAAAAATAAATAATTGTAATTTTGTTATAATGACATGATTGACAAGAGGTATTGAAAGATCGGATCGGATCCTTTGGGATCGGACAGAGAAGTGTAAACACTTTTACTAATTGGTAGAAATACATACATACATATATATAATCACGCCTTTATCCCTAATGGGGTAGGCAGAACGTAAACAACCTTAACAAAGGTCGTTCCGCCACGTCTGACAAAGTTTTGGGGGTTATTTTAGATAGAATTGTATGTAAATTGCTGTAGTGACAGGTTGTCAGACCATCGCCTAAATTGCAATATACTGAAACCCTCGGATCCCTTAGCTGGTTTTTACAGCATGCCCGGGAGGAAATGCAGCTGGCAAATTCTATGTTTTTCTCTCGCTCCCAGTCGAGTATGGAATAAATAGGCGTCATGGTTTAATTCACTAACATACTAAAAAGAATTTGAATTTGGTAGTTTTCAACCGCACTTTACGAAGCCCCAAAACCACGACCAAAATATTCAATAAGCGTCAAAGAAAGTAAGTTAGTTAGCGTCACTCGTCAATTTTCTGACATCAAATAGGAAGATACTTTCTAATGAGTATCAGAAATAGGTAATATCGTGGTCATCAGATATACAAAAAACAAATAGGTCAGTAGTTATTCAACCGCACTTTACAAATTCGTTTTTAGACCAAAATATCCCAACTTCCAACCGACTGCGTCAAATAAAGTAAGTTAGTTAGCGTCACTCGTCTGTTCAACCACCGTCAACCAGCGGCGGCAGCGAATTAAATCCGAGTAACTGTGTTTCGTCCACTTTTTGGCGGCAAAATGGCTAAAAAGCAGGCTTTGCGATTCTGACTCTGTGAGAGTTACTGTCATCCAATAAGTCCAGTTCAAAGCTCTAAGCTAAACGGAATATGAGATTAAGAAGAATTAATAATAGTCCTCCCAATTTTCGGTGATGGCGGCCAATCTCCCAGAGAAAAGCCAACTGCGCAGGACTTGTTTTTAGTGCCCAAGTGTTTGCGTTTCACGCAGGTGCAATCTCTGTTCCTTTAATCTCTTATTCTGATGGGACAGATTGACTTTCACGACCAGAGAGAAATCAGGCGCAGGACCGACTATTTACATTCCCATCCGACAGCATGGATCATCTTACTTTTTGGAGAATCAGCTGATCAGCCTGCAATGTCCTAACCAAACTAGAAACAACAACACAAAGTCATTGTCCCCCGCCGGGAATCGAACCCGGGACCTCCGGGTCGAGAGCCCAAGGCACAGACCGCTAGACCACGGAGGCAGTTAAGAAGAATTATAAATGTGCGGTAGGTGAGGTAGGTACCTGCTTCCAATATGGCTACTCAAAATTAAGACTAGATTTTGTGTTTAACTGGTAAAATCTAGTCTTAATTTTGTCCACAATAGGGTCAATTCGTATGAGCAAAAAAATACTAAATATTAACTAAAACCGTCACCTGCCATTTTCTGTCATCTTCTTCTTAGCAAGTGGATTCTCGAGTCAAACGACTCGAGGGAATAGAATGGAACGGCAACAATTTAAATCAATATATAATAATCACGCCTTTATCCCTAATGGGGTAGGCAGAGCGTAAACGACTTAAATAAAGGTCGTTCACCACGTCTGATAAAGTGTTGAGGGTTATTTAAGATAGATTTGAAGGTATATTGCTGTAGTGACAGGTTGTCAACCCATCGCAATATACAGAAACCCTCGGATCCCTTAAGTAGCTGGTTTCTACAGCATGCCCGGGAGGAAATGCAGCTGGCACATTCTATGTTTTTCTCTCGCTCACAGTCCAGCAAGGAAGGCAGTCAAGTAGGAATTTAAATCAAGATTTAGTTAAATCGTGTCCTTATCGAATCAATAGCAATATTGTATTGTACCAAGATCAAATTAAACTGATCTTATAACTAGACTCTAACTGTTCAGCAATGTACCGTAACACTGATCTAATCTGAAAAATATTCGAGTGTGAGTTTGTCTCCGATGTGGGAACTCATCACCCGCGTGGGCGTTGAAACCAATTTGAAACTGACACCACAATTCTCTACGGATAACCGTGGCCTTTGGACGACTATAACACCGCAGTGTAATCATAAAACCTACAAAAATAAAATAGAAGAAAAATGTAGTATTCGTCTGTTTAGCAAGGGACTTCATATTAATATTACGGAAAATAGAGAAAACACAAAAATACATATAGTCACGCCTTTATCCCTAATGCGGTAGGCAGAGCGTAAACGACTAAAACAAAGGTCGTTCCGCCACGTCTGATAAAGTTTTGAGGGTTATTTAAGATATATTTGTAGGTATATTGCTGTAGTAACAGCTTGATATATATATATAAAAAAAAAAACAAATTGTACAAATTTTGATATAGTGACAGGACTAAGTAAAAAATATGCAGCAGTTTAAACTTATAGGTAAATAATACTTCTGAATCAGCCAAACAACCCGTTATGTTCCGTCTGTGAGAGGGATTGAGGGAATATATATGAATATATATGAATGCCTTTGACGCTTTTAGGTAAACTCGTTCCATGATGGACTATCTCTGACGGTCTCTCATCTCAAGTAGGTAGTTGTCCGTTTTGCTGTTGCAAACCCATAGCAAGGGAAAATTAATAATAATAATAATTATAATAATTCTGTATTTGCTTAAAACATGGTAAGTAATGGTGTTATACAATAGGGTACGAGAGTGCTAACATGTTTTACCAATTATTTAGATTAGCATGCAAATATTTATACAATGTAATCAGAAGCTAAAAATTGCAGTCCAGTATGAACGTTTTGTTCACTAAGTTGATGTTTAAAACCATTTAGTCGGATGATCATGATTTTTATATCAAATCGACTCAATATTATTTTGTTAACTTGTGTACAGACCTCTTCAGTGTGACTGAGGATTTCGATATCGTCGACTGTCAATCAAAGTTGGGAAGACATAAGCTTCTCTGGTGTTTGTCCATGAAAGTGGATGAGAGGTTAAATGAGGATATAAACCATATTACAGTTTTAACAAGCATTCATGATATCTTCCATGCTGGCCTGGAAGTGAGAGAAAAACATAGAACGTGCCAGCTGCATTTCCTCCCGGGCATGCTGTAAAAATCAGCTAAGGGATCCAAGGGTGTTAGTATATTATAATTTATGCGATGGGCTGACAACCTGTCACTACAGCAATATACCTACAAATCTATCTTAAATAACCCTCAGAACTTTGTCAGACGTGGCGGAGCAACCTTTATTTAGGTTGTTTACGCTCTGCCTACCCCATTAGGGATAAAGGCGTGATTATATGTATGTATGTTCATGATACCTGATGGCTATGTTATGGGTCTTGATGAGATGGCATTTATTTATTTTAAATCTCGACTTTCGTCCAGGATCACGACCGATGCTAAATACCTAAACTATTCAAATAAAATAACAATAATAGGTAAGTTCTATTTCTAAAAGGCCTCTTATCAATTTAAAGCCCATTATTTTCCTCCTATTATTGAGATGAAATCGTCAGTTTCAGTCAGTAATCTACACTTTGCAATGAAGGAGAAATTCACCCGAAACAAGGCTTTAGTCCAATCATTTTGCATACAGCCTACAAAACCGGGTTAAGATAAACAATGGTCTGCCTTCGTACCTTGTGGATTGCCTAATAACAATATCCGGGAAATGATGGATATCCTGGCCGGTTGTGGCGCCCGGCCTCTGGTTATGCAACCCGCAGATGGTGATGGGCAGATTTGTCGATGGTCACATTTCTTGGAGTTGTTTTTGAACCTTATTATAATATCCAGGAAATGATGGATATCCTGGCCGGTTGTGGCGCCCGGCCTCGGCTGGTTATGCAATCCGCAGATGGTGATGGGCAGATTTGTCGATGATCACATTTCTTGGAGTTGTTTTTGAACCTTATTACAATATCCGGGAAATGATGGATATCCTGGCCGGTTGTGGCGATCGGCCTCTGGTTATGCAACCCGCAGATCACGCTAGTGATTTTATTTTATTTTTTATTTTATTTTATTTGGGGAGCTTATAGCAACATTTACAAATTATTCAAGTAAACATATAAGATGAACAGTCGAAACATTTCTTGGACTTGCTTTTGAGCTTTACATAAGGTAATTTTGAATCAATGAGCGTATTATGCTCATGGAACTAAACCTTTTTTTTCGGTACCTGCTCGACTTTATCTCGAAATTAAAAAAAACAATGCACATTCAGCCAAATGAGCCTGACTGACACATTTGAACGTAAGGTTATCCTTTTGTCAAAAAAAAAAGTTAAATCAAATATTATGGTTCTAAGACAGCACCAAGAGAAGTTATTTTTAAAGTTCTTGTGTTTCGAAAAATAAATCAAATACTTCAAAAATATCGATTATAGCAGGCACATAAACATCACTAAAGATATCGGGTATCCTTCTTACAATTCAACGGGCTTTTCATTTATGTAACAGTTCTTATCTTCGGGTTTAACCTTTGAAGATCTGGCTACACAGAATCTTCGGATTACAAGTACTTTATAAAATGTGAGTCCTTTGTAGAAACCGCTCGATGGTTGTGTAATTCTGTCTGCTTATTGTTTCTGATGTCGAAAATTAAGCAATGTCAGCCATGGTGGATTAATTTCTTTGTGTAGGTTGTGCAGGATTGTATTGGGTACGCAAATGCTTGAAGTTGGCCAAATGTCCAATCCAGTAGTTCCTATTCAGAAAATTCTAGTTGGAGGGAGTTATTTGCTCCTGTGAACATCATTTTATCCAAACATACATACATATAATCACGCCTTCATCCCTAATGGGGTAGGCAGAACGTAAACGACCTAAAAGAAGGTCGTTCCGTCACGTCTGACAAAGTTTTGAGGGTTATTTAAGATATATTTGTAGGTATATTGCTGTAGTGACAGGTTGTCAGCCCATCGCCTAAATTACAATACACTGTAACCCTTGAGTCCCTTTTGCAGACTTCTACAGCATGCCCGGGAGGAAGGGCAGCTGGAACATTCTATGTTTTTCTATCTCTCCCAGTCCAGCATGGAAGAATTTATCCAAAAGCTTAGAAAAAACGCTTAATGTGTAAAAAATCACATTGCTTTAATTTTAACGAACCGCAAAGTTCAATAACGAAATCTACATTTTCGCTTTGTCAATAACCCACACGCTCCTTAGGGAGATCTATCCAATTTCATGGGTACGACGCATTCATAACATTTGCATTTGATATAGCTTCAAATAGAATGTATTTAAAACAAAACCAAAGCAAATACAATTTTGTCGATAGGAAATATATTTTCTTAGAAAAAAGAAACTTGAGATTTTTTTATTCACATATGTACATATAATCACGCCTTTACCCCTAATAGGATAGGTAGAGCGTAGACCAGCTAAATGAAGGTCGTTTCGCAACGTCTGATAAAGTTTTGAGGGTAAGATAGATTTGTATGTATATATATTGCTTTAGTTTCAGGCTGTCAGCCTAATGCCTAAATTGCAATATACAGAAACCCCCGGATCCCTTACCTGGTTTTTATAGCATGCCCGGGGGAATGCAGCTGACACATTCTATGTTTTTCTCTCGCTCCCAGTCCAGCATGGCGTTTTTTTATTCACCAAGAAGATAAACGTATTTTGTCTTTCAACACTTTCCCAGATCTGGCTCGAAGAACCACATAAAAGGGCCAAAAGAACCGTCGAAGGACTTGTCGATAATATTAAATTTTGAATATAAATGTAGTTAATTTTGTAAGATTGTCTAGTATTGTCTATCTATTATATATCGTGTTCCGGTCGCTGTCTTTGATAGTAGTCGTTACTCAAAACCATATTAGAGGCCTAATAGCTGCGCTACTCGTACTAGGCGGTTTTAAAACTCAAACAGGGTTCATCGGATCGTTGTTCGACAAAACACTCGCTAAGAAGAAGATCGTGTTAAATCCATTGTTATGTCTTATCTTCCATGTTGAACTGGGAGTGAGAGAAATCATAGAATGTGCCAGCTGCATTTCCTCCCGAGCATGCTGTAAAAACCAGCTAAGAGATCTGAGGGTTTCAGTATATTGTAATTTAGGCGATGGGCTGACAACCTGTCACTACAGCAATATACGTACAAATCTTTCTTAAATGGCCCTCAAGACTTTGTCAGACGCGGCGGAACGCCCTTTGTTTAGGTCGTTTACGCTCTGCCTACCCCATTAGAGATAAAGGCGTGATTATATGTATGTATGTATGTAATGTCTAAGCTTACCATCTATTTTTGAATCTCGGTACTACATTTTTGGGTGAGGATAAATGAGTTAGCAGTCTGTGGCACAGTATACCTCAGCTCGCAAATGAACTTTTCCCCGGAAATTACCGTTTTACGGTGCCTTAAAAAGCCTCTATCCGGGAATTCAGACCCCGAATGACAAGGGAACAAACTTCCCGCGCTTCCCGACTCATTTGTTACCTTGGGAGGGTTGCGGAGTGGTTGCCGAGCTATCAGGCCGATTTGTAAAAGTGTGAAAGTCAAAATTTACGAATTTTCCGTTGGGAACATTGTCTCTTTAAAAAAAAATTGTCCTCCCGCCGATTTTCGGTGATGGCGGCCAATCTCCCAGAGATCGACCAATTGCGCAGGACTAGTTTTAGTTAGACTAGTTTATAGACAAAAAAAAACAAAAAACTATTTATTTATAACAACTTGTACATTTGCGTGTTATAGCTAGGCTTACATTAATACTTAACAAATACACAGATTTGCTACTACTGATAAAATCCCTTTGTAAAATTGAACCGAAAATAACAACATGAATTTGATAGGTTTTAATAGGATAGGTATAATAAATCTATGGATAGGTACTTAAAACAATCTCTTTCGGGTCAGATTTGACGGCTATGGCTCGTAATTCTACCGCGGGTGACAATTTGACGTTGATTTACGCATGAAGGGAGTTGTGGAAGCGTTGGTCGATTTTTTATTCATCGGTTTAGTCGAAGGTACTTCAGTCTACATACCAATCATGGAAACATACATACGTGTAATCACTCCTTTTATCCCTAATGGGGCAGGCAGAGCGTAAACGACTAAACAAAGGTTGTTTCGCCGAGTCTGACAAAGTTTTAAGGGTTATTTAAGATTTGTAGGTATATTGATATAGTGACAGGTTGAAAGCCGATCGCCTAAACTACAATATACTGAAACCCTCGGATCCCGTAGCTGTTCACAGCATGCCCGGGAAGAAAAGTAGCTGGCACATTCTATGTTTTTCTTTCGCTGCCAGACTAGCATGGAAACATGTTGCTTAATTGACATGCTAATAAAAATGCGTCTTACCGTTAGTCATCTACACGAAATTTATTGTCATGGCACAGTTATCTTTGTTTTATTTAATTACTAGCAACCCGCCCCGGCTTCGCACGGAAATCATCAGTGCTTTACTACTATATTATGCATGTATTATACATATAAACCTTCCTCTTGAATCACTCTATCCAATAAAAGAAACCGCATCAAAATTCGTTGCGTAGTTTTAAAGATCTAAGCATACATAGGGATATAGGGACAGAGAGTGTAATTTAGGCGATGGGCTGACAACCTGTCACTACAGCAATATACCTACAAATCTATCTTAAAAAACCCTCAAAACTATGTCAGACGTGGCGGAACAACCTTTGTTTAGGTTGTTTACGCTCTGCCTACCCCATTAGGGATAAAGGCGTGATTATATGTATGTATGTATAGGGACAGAGAAACGACTTTTTTTATACTATGTAGTAAGTGACTTACGCCTCTTTACCAGGCTGCCACTTCAGGAAGTAAAGGAAACAAACGAATATTCTCGGCATATAATTTTTCAGCGTACCGCACACGATTTGTTTAGAAAAGGGACTTAATTCCAAAGATTGAGTGGGGCTATGTATTTGAGCTTACTTCATTTCATGCAAAAAGGCCATGTTTAATGTTCCCAAACTTAGCTTCCATGCTGGACTGGGGGAGATAGAAAAACATAGAATTTTCCAGCTGCCCTTCCTCCCGGGCATGCTGTAGAAGTCAGCAAAAGGGACTCGAGGGTTACAGTGTATTGTAATTTAGGCGATGGGCTGACAACCTGTCACTATAGCAATACTAATTACAATCTTTAATTACCCTCAATTTTTGTCAGACGTGGCTAAAGCGCCTTTTACGAGGCGTTTAACGCTCTGCCTACCCCGTAAGGGATAAAGGCGTGATTTTATGTATGTATGTATGTATGTAACTTAACATGTTCTTTGTGTAATGTTTCAAGTCTTCTTCTTCTGTCGAGTGGGTATCGAGTCTATCGACCTGATGAACCCTGGTGTCAGAGTTTTTAAACCGCCTAGTAGCACAACTATCAAGCCTCTGTCATGGTTTGAGTAACGACCACTATCAAAGACAGTGGCAGTGACAGTAGTGCCCTCCGAAGCACGAAATCTTTTTTCTTTTCGGACAATCAGGTGATTCAGCCTGCCATGTCCTAACCAAACTGGGGAAAAATTCACATTGTGATTAATTTTCAAATATCAACTTTGTGCTGGACTGGGAGAGATAGAAAAACATAGAATGTTCCAGCTGCCCTTCCTCCCGGGCATGCTGTTGAAGTCAGCAAAAGGGACTCGAGGGTTACAGTGTATTGTAATTTAGGCGATGGGCTGACAACCTGTCACTAAAGCAATACATATTACAATCTAAAATTGCCCTCAATTTTTGTTAGACGCGGCGAAAGCGCCTTTTACGAGGCGTTTAACGCTCTGCCTACCCCGTAAGGGATAAAGGCGTGTTTTATGTATGTATGTATGTATCAACTTTGTGTTTCCCCCCTGGAAATCGAACCCAGGACCTCCGGATCGGGAGTCCATGGCACTAGCCACTAGACCACGGAGGCAGATGTTTCAAGTAGATATAAGGTTATCTTCCAAGCTGGACTTAGGGTCAAAAAATGAGAGAGGTTGTACAAGAATGGTCTACCATAAAATAATAAAGACAGTAGTAAATAACTATGTAATTAAAAAGTTATAGTGTTGTTATTAAAACACTTGTACTTGTTTCACTTAATATAATTTAATCCTACCGGTTTCGCTAACTTAAAGCATCATCAGGGATTTTATACACATCATACACAAACTTCCATGCTGGCCTGGGAGCGAGAGAAAAACATAGAATGCCAGCTGCATTTCCTCCCGGGTACCTACGCTGTAAAAACCAGCTAAGGGATCCGAGGGATTCAGTATATTGCAATTTAGGCGCTGGGCTGACCACCTGTCACTACAGCAATATACCTACAAATATATCTTAAATTACCCTCAAAACTTTGTCAGACGTGGCGGAACGACCTTTGTTTTGGTCGTTTACGCTCTGCCTACCCCATTAGGGATAAAGGCGTGATTATATGTATGTATGTAATTTAATCCTACCGGTTTTGCTAACTTATAGCATAATCAGGGATTTTATATACATCATACACAACACATAAACCATTTTAAATAAACCGTTCATATTTAGCGACCGAAATACAACAATTGATATGTTAGTTATAATAAATATTAATGTAACTGCCTCCGTGGTCTAGTGGCTAGTGCCATGGACTCCCGATCCGGAGGTCCTGGGTTCGATTCCCAGGGGGGAAACACAAAGTTGATATTTGAGAATTAATCGCTTTGTGAATATTTCCCCAGTTTGGTTAGGACATTGCAGGCTGAATCACCTGATTGTCCGAAAAAGAAAAAGATTTCGTGCTTCGGAGGGCACGTTAAGCCGTCGGTCCCGGTCGCTGTCTTTGATAGTGGTCGTTACTCAAACCATGTCAGAGGCCTGATAATTGTGCTACTAGGCTATTTAAAAACTCTGACACCAGGGTTCATCGGGTCAATAGACTCGATACCCACTCGACAGAAGAAGAAGAATATTAATGTGACGGTATAAGTTAGCGAAACCGGTAGGATTAAAATATATTAAGTGAAACAAGTACAAGTGTTTTTATAACAACATTATAAATATGGAGTTTCACCAAGTGCCAACAATCGCAAGTATAAATTGTAAAAAGTGATAGGATTATCTCTTTATATAAGTTATTAAAAGTCGTCATTATTATTCATTCAGACCAGACACCTTACTAACTACCGAACATAAATATTGGTTTAAATAATTAAACATACATATAGACACGCCTTTATCCCTAATAGGGTAGGCCGAGCGTAAACAATCTAAACAAAGGTCGTTGCGCCGCGTCTGTCAAAGTTTCGAGGGTTAGTTAAGATAGATTTGTAGATACATTGCTGTAGTGACAGGTTGTCAGCCCATCGTCTAAATTGCAATATACTGAAACCCTCGGATCCCTTAGCTGATTTTTACAGCATGTCCGGGAGGAAATGCAGCTGGCACATTCTATGTTTTTCCCTTGCTCACAGTCAAAAATTATAATTAAAAACGGTTTATGAAGGGTTTCCCTACCAAGACAAGTGTTTTAACACACACAAACATACACATAATCACGCCTTTATCCCTAATGGGGTATGCAGAGAGTAAACTATCTAAACAAAGGTCGTTCCGCCACGTCTGACAAGTGTTTCAAAAACGTATAAATTCATCGTAATTCGTTAAATTTCATCTCCAGAAAGTCTTTTTTGCTGATAGTTGTTCAGTTTCATTGACTGAGCAACCCCTATCAGTTTGGGGGACGCTGTCCCTTACACCCCGTATAATTCAATACTTATTATGTAAGTACTAATAGTGGAATAACCCATTATCGCACTACCGTCTCGCGAGCATGTGTGCGTGCGCACGCCTACACACTACAGCAAGTTCTGTCTGGTTCGCTTTCTATGTGTGCGTGAGATCTACACAACGCGCTCGCGTCCACGTGCCTCGCGGGCTGTGTAAGTGTGAGTGCGCTTTCAATGTGTGCGCGTCCTTCACAACTCAAAGGCGCATAGCAACGGCTCGAGTCTGTCGGTCTGTCTATGTGTGCGTTAACGCTTGACGCTACATTCCCCTCCACACAACAGTACGCCGCGCGCCTTCATACAGTCAAGTTCTGCGTCATCGATTTCCGAAAAATAAATCTACGATTTGCTACAAAATGGGTCCATCACGGAACAAGACGAAACGGAGACGTTATAGTAACGATGTAAGTTGCACAGTTTAATTTTATTTTAAGGAATTGTACTCGTAATAACATATTCAATAAATACCATGTTTTTGTTTGCTAGAGCTTAGTAGCGACTGTCGGTCGCTAAATTGAGTTCGTGCAGCTGTTGAATTGTACCATGTGTAAGGGACAGCGTCCTGCACTGCATTGCACTGAACAACTACCAGCAGGATCTTTTTTTAGAAATTGAAAAAAAAATTGGCTTTTCCATACAAATTGTTTGATCGAGGTGAAAAATTTGCATGGAAAGTCTTTTTTTTTTTTTTCCTGGATGAATTTTCTGGTGGAAATTGTTCAGTGTCGTTTACTGAGCAACACCTATCAGTTTGCGGGACGCCGTCCCTGACACTCCGTAGGTAACTTTTAGGGTTCCGTCCGTACCCAAAGGGTAAAAACAGGACCTTGTTACTGAGACTTCGCAGTCAGTCCGTCCTGTCACAAGTCGGTCACCTGGCTGTATCGCATGAACCGTGATTGCTAGGAATTTGATGATGTATTTTTATAACAAGAAATAAAACAAACAAAGGGGGGCTCCCATACAACAAACTGTTTTTTTGTGTTGTTGTATAGATAACGGTATGGAACCCTAGATGCGCGACTTATAGTATTTACTTTTTAACGCTTTTTATTCTACTGTAATTTTGAATTAATGTTGTATTTTGTTATTGTCGGGGAAATTGTGGTTCTGACAGACAGCTGGCGGACTGGCTGAGGCTTGATCCCAAATATTATCTCTTTTAATTCATTATTACTTATCAGTGTTATCATTATCATTAATTATCACCAACATAAGCATGCTCCAGAGTATCGGTCTCTAGAATAGGTAGACGCACCTTAATTTGAAAAATAACAACATGTGGAATGGTGTACTTTAACGAAGAAAAAAGTTACCCGTGTAAGCTTCTTAGAGTAAACATAGCTCAATAATGATGAAAGTATTTTTGATATTAGTTCAGTAGTTTTTGAGGTTATTTGTTACAAACATACACAAAAATACAAAACATTTATTTTTATAACATTGTATGGTTAAAATAACAATATTCTTTATTTTAGGTCCGTGCACTTATTGCCAGAGTGAGTCAGTATATGAAAGAAGAGTACGAATTCATGAAAGCCAATAATCATGACAATTGTGACCTGACTCCTCTAGCGCAAGTGCGCAAACGTACAGCTGATGCCGTTGGGATCTGCGAAAAAACTGTCTGCAGAATAATAAAAGAAGATCATACACCAGCGAACACCCAACTAGACGAATTGTCTTCTAAATATACTGCTCCAGAGAGAAAAAAGAAACCAAAACAAGTTACATTAGCTACATTTGGCACATATAATATATCTCCCTACATGATAAGGAAAGCAATATACGACTATGCAGCCGAAAAAAAAAGCGTAGTTTCAGGTCGCGAAATTTGCAACATCTTAAGAAACAATTGCAAATATTCTGGATCGATAACAACGCTAAATCCTTTGATCGAAAGTTCTTATTTCACATGGTACAAAACAGACCTCCAGAGGAAAGTACTTGCCGAAAAACATTACGTCAAAATATGGCGATTCAGGTACTCGAAGCAAATTAAACAACATCGTGATGAAAACCGTTGTATAATATACACAGGCATTACCCAAGTACATAAGAATGACCAAGGTCTTTATCAAACTGTTGCTTTTGCTGGTACAAAGTATGGATATTTACCAAACAGTACATTAATACATAAAAGTAAACCGGATGGAGAAACAGTGAACGACATGACCCGGAGAATATTTAGCGATTGGGTTACTGGTAAACTATTGCCTAATCTACCTAAAGATTCAGTTGTTGTTATCAGTCATGAACCTCACAACGATCAGTTACTTAAAATGCCGACTGCATTCTCAAAGAAGGAAGAAATTGCGCAATGGCTAGACGACCACAACATCCCTTTTGGCTCACAGCTGCACAAGCTGGAACTTTACGACATATTCAGAAAGAATAAAGACCAGTTTGTAATTTACAAAATTGACGGAATGATCAATGATGCCGGATATACTGCGCTGCGAACGCCTCCAAAACATACAGAACTGAATGCGACTGAATCGATTCTAGGGACTATCTCGGATAATATTGATAATCTCAACATTGCCGAACCCAAACGGGATATAATTGATAAAATAATAAAAGGTCAAATTGAAGAAATTTCTGCGGATGCTTGGGCCAAAAGTTGTGCAGTTGTGGAAGAGATAGAAAAGACTTACAGGACTTACTTTGATATTGATTATCTCGCTAATAGAAACCTGCATGAAGAGGATGATGAGTGTGAAAGTAATAAAGCAGACAGCGACAGCGAAGAAGATGACGAAGAAGATTACGTCGCAGAGAATGAAAACGAAGAATTAATTGATATAAAAGAGGAAGTAATTGAATAGTTTAATTAATATAGAATTTGGATCGTATGTAAATAAGGTTCTTTTAAAAAATACAATTTATGCTGTAAATAATAGAATGTAACTTTCTTTTACTTGATTAAATTGTTTAAAAATAATATTACTATAGTATTAATCAAAATTTTACTTACTCGTATGTATCATTTATTATTAATTATTATCCTTGCTAAACTAGGAGCGAGAAAAATAATGTGCCAGCTATATTTCCACCTGGGCATGCTGTAAAAACCAGCTAAGGGATCCGAGGGTATTAGTAAATTGCAATTTATGCAATGGGCTGACAACCTGTCACTAACAGCAAAATAACTACAAATATACCATAAATAACCCTCAAAACTTTGTCAGACGTGGCGGAACGACCTTTTTTTAGGTTATTTACGCTCTTCCTACCCGAATAGGGATGAATGCGTGATTATATGAATATATGTCAAATGTGGCCTATGTTCGTATCCAGGATGCCATATAGGTAATCTTCTTATCAAAAAACGTTGAAATTCGTTCAGCCGTTTAGACGTGAAAGAGTAACAGAAACAGTGTTAACTTTCGGACTTATGATATACATACATACATATAATCACGCCTTTATCCCTAATGGGGTAAGCAGAGCGAAGCGACCTTAAAAAAGGTCGTTCCGCCTCGTCTGACAAAGTTTTGAGGGTTATTTATGATTTATTTGTACGTATATTGCTGTAGTGACAGGTTGTCAGCAAATCGCCTAAATTACAATATACTGAAACCCTCAGATCCCTTAGCTGGTTTTTACGACGTGCTCGGGAGGAAATGCACCTGGCACATTCTATGTTTTTCTCTCGCTCCCAGGCCAGCATGGAAAAAGATATTTGTATTGATAATACACAACACAGTACTTACTACTAAAATAATTCATGGCCTAATACTCGTAGGTATTGCTAACATCACGTATTACTAAGGCCCATATTGATAATCATCACCTGAAACTGACACTGAGTTTGAGTTCGTATATATATTGTGATACGTGGTTGAAGTTTGGTTTAGGTCGTTCACGGTCTCCCTACCCCTATAAGGGATAAAGACGTGATTATATGTATGTATGTGAAACTTTATTTCCTTGGAAGAGTTTTTCATTATATTTTGAGAGCCCGATGGTGTAGTGGATAGGGCCGCTGTCTCCTGAGGTCGAGGTTCGAGTCCCGCCACGTACCAATGTGTTTTACGGTTTTCGAATTTTGTATGTACGTTTATTCGGCGCCTTTTCCGTGCTTGGGAAGGCACGTTAAGTCGGTGGTCCCGATTAATATCGTTTTACACCTTAGATATTAGTCGTTAAGCCATGTCAGAGGCCAGTGCTAAGCATTGGCGGCTTGAAAACTGTGACCTAATCTAGGATTGGGCCTGGTTTCCCTTCTGGGTTGCGGAGGTCAGATGGCAGACGCTCTGTGTAAAAACCAGTACCCTCGTTCAATCCCCTAGATTAGGTAGCCGACCCCGTGAGATACGGGATAAGGCCTAGGGAGATTATAATGTTTATTCGGCGCTTTTTCCGTGCTTCGGAAGGCATGTTAAGCCGTTGGTCCCGGTTAATATCGTTTAATACCGTTGATATTAGTCGTTAGGCCATGTTAGAGGCCATTGCTAAGCATTGGCGGTTTAAAAACTCTGACACCATGGTTCACCGACTCGAAAACTAACTCAATAAGAAAAAGAAGCTACAAAGTCTTCAATTTACTGGTCAAGGTCAGGGTGGACCCTATACCCTGCCCATTCTATTAGATTCGTATTACATTACACGACTGAACGAAATAGGATCGAAATGGTTTAGAGTTCGTATGTCTATGGATTTATCTTTCGCTTCTTCTTAGCGAGTGGATTCTCGATATGAACAACCCGACGAACCCTGGTGTCAGAGTTTTCAAACCGCCTAGTAACACAGCTATTAGGCCTCTGTCATGGTTTGAATAACGACCACTATCAGACAGCGACCGGGACCGATGGCTCAACGTGCCCTCCGAAGCACGGAATCCTTTTTCTTTTCAGACAATCAGGTCATTTAGCCTGCAATGTCCTAACCAAACTGGGTAAAACCTCACAAAGTGGTAAATTGACAAATTAATATCAGCTTTGAGTTCTTCCCGAATCGAACCCGGGACCTCTGGATCTTTAGCCCATGGCTTTAACCACTAGACTACAGAGGCAGTTATCTTTCGCTTACATACATAGAGAAGATTCTGTCTACATCTCTTACCTAGGGGGTAGGCTGCGCGTCATCGGCTTGTTAAAAGTATTTTTAGCCACGTTTTACTTGTTTGTTTTCTTCCACGCTGGACTGGGAGAGATACAAAAACATAGAATGTGCCAGCTGCTTTTCCTCCCGGGCATGCTGTAAAATCCAGCTAAAGGATCGGAGGGTTTCAGTATATTGCAATTTAGGCGATGGGCTGACAACCTGTCACTACAGCAATATACCAACAAATCTATCCTAAATAACCCTCAAAACTTTGTTAAACGTGGCGAAACGACTTTTGTTTAGGTTGCATACGATCTGCCTACCCCATTAGGGATAAAGGCGTGATAATATGTATGTATGTATGTTTTACTTGAGTTTTGAGGGGCATTTGAGATACGTAACTGCCTTGCCTATAATAAATAAAGCCCTCAGAAGGTGAAGTAGTTGTTACTTTTTACATTCTTTTAGACCAAATATGAAATACGTTATTCTATCGACTGGGTTTTAGAGGCGATTATTTACATAATTTACATACATACAAACATATAATCACGCCTTTAATTCCTTAATGGGGTAGGCAGAGCGTAAACGACCTAAACAAAAGACGTTCCGCCACGTTTGGCAAAGTTTTGAGGGTTATTTAAGATAGATTTGTAGGTATATTGCTGTAGTGACAGGTTGTCAGCCCATCGCCTAAATTACAATATACTGAAACCCTCGGATCCCTTAGCTGGTTTTTACGGCATGCCCGGGAGGAAATGCAGCTGGCACATTCTATGTTTTTCTCTCGCTCAAAGTCCAGCATGGATTTACATAATTTAGTTCAAATAAATCAACAGCAAGAAAATACAAAATAAATCCATTATATCAAACCAAATACTTTGCGTAACTAGGTACCTTGAAAATAGGTACCTACGGATAAACTTCCATAGTTCACGAGAAATTCTTTCCATGCTGGCATGGGAGCGAGAGAAAAACATAGAATGTGCCAGCTGCATTTCCTCCCGGGCATGCTGTAAAAACCAGGTAAAAGATCCGAGAGTTTCTGTATATTGCAATTTGGGCGATGGGCTAACAATCTGTCACTACAGCAATATACCTGCAAATCTATCTTAAATAACCCTCAGAATTTCGTCAGACGTGGCGAAACGACCTTTTTTTAGGTCGTTTACGCTCTGCCTACCCCATTAGGGATAAAGGCGTGATTATATATATGTATGTTCACAAGAAAAACAAATCCCAATCTGACAAATAATTTACGTAAAGAGATCTACTTTACCTGGCGAAGAAAGAACCAGGTAAACAAATATAGATGGTTTACCAACCTCCTTCCAAGTATGGGAGCTAGTGTTGGTGTTCCATAGTCGAATTAATGCGGAGTATCGATAGACGTGCACTTTTTCTTATATAGAGTATTCACAGCAGTATTCATATATATTTTTTACCCTAGACACTAAGGTCAAGGATGACCGTGACAAGTTCGACGGTGGAGTGAGCTCACCCAGAAGATGCCTGTTATGGCACTGGGAATCTCACGCACCGACGGAACACAGCAAGCTTTTTGGCGCCGAACTCCAGTGAGAGGGTGGTCTCGACCTAGGCGAAGCCTACCACCGCTTTGGTGGGATTATATGTGTTTCCGTTGCCCGGGGTGGACCACTAGGAGGTAGATCCCATCCCACCTCAAAATGGACTTACATAGTAACATAGACATTTGTTTATAACATTTATACAACCATTACATGCAACCCTAAAGCGATTGTACAAGAAAGATAAAATAATATAATACTAAACTTAAAACTACTTATTTTATATACCTACCTATTAAACTTAACGAGATCTATGAATTGAGACCATGAGATTTTTAACAAATCCATACATTAAACAAAACTATAAATTAAAAAACCATTATAAATATGTATAATAAAACATAACTAAAACTATTTCAATAGGTTGTACAAACAAAGAGAAACAATAAGCTACCGAAATTAAATAACATTTATAAATTTTCACAAAATCTCAAAGATTCTCTATTCTAAATCTTCTGTCGAGTGGGTATCGAGTCTATCGACATGATGAACCCTGGTGTCAGAGTTTTTAAACCGCCTAGTAGCACAACTATCAGGCCTCTGACATGGTTTGAGTAACGACCACTATCAAAGACAGCGACCGGGACCGACGGCTTAACGTGCCTTCCGAAGCACGAAATCTTTTTCTTTTTCGGACAATCAGGTGATTCAGCCTGCAATGTCCTAACCAAACTGGGGAAAAATTCACAAAGTGATAAATTCTCAAATATCAACTTTGTGTTTCCCCCCTGGGAATCGAACCCAGGACCTCCGGATCAGGAGTCCATGGCACTAGCCACTAGACCACGGAGGCAGTTTCTTTTAATGTAGTGCCACACATCTGCAAAGACATCTACCCGCGGGTTATGAGTCAACAGCCCCTCTACTAAACCAAGTCCCAACTAAGCGATTCCAATAATTTTTCATAATGCGCTCAGCTAAAGAGTGGAACTTCTTACATGCGTCTATGTATCCGAATCCATACAACCCTCAAGCCTTCAAAGTTGAAGTAAACAAGCAGCTTCTGCTCGCTCATGATAGAACAACTTAAAAAACGACGAGTCATATCTTTATGTTAAACGACAATAGATACTATCGATATCATCAATCATAAACTATCGACAGATCGGCCACACTATGGGACGTGCAAAGTAAGTTCTTACGAAAACAGAATTTTATCAGGACTTACGCAATGAGCTGAATACAAAATACAAATACAAAATACAAATCAGTTTATTTCCACAAAACACATTACAAAAATAAAAAACACACAATCAAGAATAACATAACAAACAGGACAGGTAGGCATATATATATTTAGCAGAAGTGGAAAAAGGTGTGGACACAGCTTGGCTGTTTTTAAGTCCACCCTACGTCAAGTGTACAGAAGAGGAATAAAGGTATCTGATTTGTTGCTGTTCACCTTGCGAATTTGTTGTTTTCTGGTTAGATTTTATATGGGTGAAACTTAACTTGCAAAGCAATATGGTTCCGTCAGTATTTACAGGTCGCTACTACATACCTTCCCAAATAGTGACGCAATACTTTGCGTCATACATACATATAATCACGCCTTATCTCTTAAGGGATAGGCAGAGCGTAAACGACCTAAACAAAGGTCGTTCCGCCATGTCTGACATGAGGGTTATTTAAGATAGATTTGTAGGTACCTATATTGCGGTAGTGACAGGTTGTCAGCCCACCGCGTAAATGAAAATATACTGAAACCCACGGATCCCTTGGCTGAAATGTAGCTGGGATATTTTTTTTTTATATTTCTCTGGCTCCCAGGCCAGCCTGCTTTGCAAACCTAAGCTTGATTTTGGAAAGGTATAACAAGAACAATTCAATCCTTATTACAGCTGTATAACGTTCAAAAGCACAGACTAGCCAATATTAAAGTCTTTAACCTATTACATCACCCAATAAGTCGATAAAACTGCTAGATCCAGTCGATGCATCACATCAGATTGAAACCTGAGCTCAGCCAACCAGGGCCACCTCCAGAGACTTGGTAAGGTGCCAACTGAGGGTCATATTTCACCATATTGCAGACTCCTGGGTTATCAGGCGATTGAGAAGACTGCACAGTGAATAGGTAATCGATTTATTGATTGTGATTTGAGAGATAGTTTTGGAGGTATGCGGCAAATTTACCAATGAAGCTAGCTGTCACCTTTTGTATGGGAAGTCCAATATTTTATTCATATTTCAACGTATGTTCCATAGAAAAAAATATCAGTTTTAGTGTCTAAAGAAGCCCTTAATATTTCTTTGGTGATTTGAAGATTTTGTTTGATAACATTTGTCTAAGAAACTTGATAACAATTATTTTGTGTAAGCTTTGAATTCAACTATGTGTTTACTTAGTCTCAGGAGGATCGTTTTATCGTCTTACAACTTTATATTCAATGGAAAATCTAAACTTGAAGATTGGTTCGGAATTTCAATGTTTCTAGAGGTATAATCGAACTAGTATTTTCTTTGTAACAGTACTTATCATCAAATTTCAAGTGTTATGTTTGTTTTCCTTAGATTTAGACCTAAGGATGTTTTAGAAGTAATAAATTGAGGAGCAAATAGTACCCTGCAGACACCAAGTGGCCTATTTAGAAATAATTTCGATAGCAACTGATTGGAAATTTTTGCTCCTCAAATCATTACTTCTATAAAACCCTAGGTCTTAATCTAAGGAAGTGACAGAAAAGTTTGGAAAATGTCCATATTTGGCGAGTTATGTTTTTTTTACGAGGGGGGGGTGCCACCACTCACGGAGAGGCGTCTTAAAACTGTAAAGTAAAGAGTGTGAGTAGGAAACAGACCCTCGCCACAAGTGTAAATAGGTACGCCAACACAGCATAATACGAGCAGTAGGTAAACAAGTAGCAACTTTGTGTGTCGCCTTATCTACGGGACTGCTCCCAGAATTGCTTATTACGCGTCCGCTGTGATGGGACTGACTGTGGGATAAGACACGAAAGACTGAAAGGAGATATTTTATTCTGAATACCAACAACAAAGTATAACCGTATCATTAATAGTCTTAATACACCTATGGAAGGACTCGTCTTAGGATCGAAGCTTCCAAACTTTGTCTACGTCAGCACCATCTAGTAGTGAATAGCAGAACTTTTGCAAATTTTATCAGAATGTTCGTACAGTGGTAAACCTCTACCATTATCTAAACCACATATAGCCAACCTCCGACCCGCCAAGTCTTTTCATCCAGCCCGCGGAAGGATTTTAAAAAGAGTGCGAAGCTAGTTTGCAAGCCTCATGTTAAAAATATGAAATATGATGTTCTGGGCCTGTTTGTACCTAAGTAAAAAATCGCGCTCGCTTCGCTCGCAATACATTAACCGTATGCGTGTCTAATGTGGTTCGTACGGAACCACCAATAATCCTTCCACGTAAGCTAGATTTGGGCAAATCCGAAAATGCTCGGGTGCCAACAATCTTTTGTAATAGTTCTTATATGATTTATGTTTATTTATACGGGCTGTGACTTCTTTAATATAAACAAATCTAGCCCGAAACATTCAAAAGGCCCACACTTGCTCTAAGCCAACCAGGTGGTCCTGATCCTTGTGCCTTAGCTTAGACCGCATTAGGATGTAGCTGTAGCGGCGCGGCGCGCCGCGGCACGCTGCGCGTCACTGAGCGACAAATGATTTGTATGAAAGATACATTTCTGATAGATACATTTTGACAGTTTTTTTGTCGCGCAGTGTCGCGCCGCTGCTGGTTCATCCTAGTGCAGTCTACCTTTAAGGTGCTGCCTATCTTGTTGAAAGCTTGAAACTGATCTAGACAATATCATCGTCAATCCTGAGACGTCCACTGCTGGGTCCGATTTTGGCTGACTGTATCCGATTGTTGCATACAACCTTCACAAGGTCATTAGTCCACAAATTACGAGGTCGTCCCACGCCGCACCATCCGATATTTGGCCCAAACAATACCATGATGTGTCTCACAGTCTCCTACAACTTACACCACACACCGCTTCGTTTGTTGTCGGCTTTCGGCTTATCGCAGTGACGCGTAGGCCCGCGGGTCCCGACAATGTGACAAAGTGCGAATAAGACGACAACTTGAAGGCAATCTGCGAATTTATCGTTACATGACTGACGAGAGAGTCCAAAATCTTCAAAAGTGAGGTACTGTCATTACATTAGGCAAAATGAACGGTCAGTCATGGGAATTTCCACCCACCTGTTGCTGTTCATTGCTTGGCGTATACAATCCAAAAGATACGCCCTAAACGCGATATCTCCTTCTTCGAGCCGCCAGCCGCACTGCCAATTAAATCATCAGGTCTTCCGATGACCTATGTCTGGAAGGAGGTCGCATTTCGCGGTTTTGATCAAGCTGCGCAAGCATTATACCCATTGTCCGTTACATACATATAATCACGCCTTTATCCCTAATGGGGTAGGCAGAGCGTAAACGACCTAAACGAAGGTTGTTTCGCTACGTCTGACAAAGTTTTGAGGGTTGTTTAAGTTAGATTTGTAGGTATATTGCTGTAGTGACAAGTTGTCATTGTCCGTTAGTGTTTTTATTTTGAAATAGTCAATAATAAGTTGTACGTGGTTCTACTTAGGCTCGTAATTATAAAGCGATCTCAACTCATTGAGAGCGATTTCACAGAATGGATTTGACAGGCCATATTGTACTGAAATTACATTTCTGATACGGAATCAAACTAGCTGTCTATCTCAAGTGTCAAGTATAAATACGGGCTTTAGATAGCTGGAAGTTAGAAATAAACAAAATTAAACCATTGAATCCAAAGTTTTCAACTCCTTCTACCTAGCCGAAATATTGTCCAAACGAGACTTGTAACTCTGACTTGTCTGTGCCGTAAATTGAACAAGTTAAATACAAAATAGAAGAACAGTTTTAATAAGCCCAGGAGTTTACCCTAGCTGGTAATCCATAGTTTTCAAGTTCCAGAAGTTGGCAACTCCGATACTCTGGATAAACTCAACCCATTCATAAGAATAAAACTTTGTACAACTAAAACAAGAAGCGAGGCATGTAAAATAACTGCAAAAGCTTGAGAAACTCATGTTCTGCCTTTGTTCCAGGATTAAGGCTTTCTGAGATGAATATTCTCGCTGTAAGTTTGTAAGTTTTGATCAATGTCTACTTACTTTGCAAACTTGGGGTTTTTATCCGACATACTGTTTTCTGTAAGTTGTGGTTGTTTATGTGTAAAAAAAAATAACTGACTATATTTTACTGAATAACTAGGAATACATAGATCGAAATAAGAAAAAATAATTGTTCTCTCTTGTCTTTTGTTGTTATATATTATATTGTGTTGTAAGATTTGTTTTCTTTCGCGCAATAAAGTACTTTTATCTTATCTTATCTTATTCGAGCGCATTTGCATGGAAGGGTTATATTTTTTATATTTCAACCCATGCTCCATGGGGAAAGTTGTTCAGTTTCATGGGCAGGTTCAAACCTTGAAATGTCCCCCATCTCCATCTCCTTAGCCTGATCCCGTATCTCACGGGCTCGGCTTCCTAATCTAGGGGATGTAATCACATTTTTTTACACAAATATTTTTGAGATTTTTTTATTTTCAATTTAGAGGTTATAAATGATTTCGTAGGTCGTTCCAACCTCTATTACTTCTACTACAAATAATCGCGAGGCGATTCCTCCACTTACGTTTAAAGTCGTCAAAGAACAATTTGTTTAATGCCAAGAGTTAGTTCGCTAACTCTCCAGTCATTCATCTTCATTACAGGGCAAATTGAAGTTGGGGGTCAGTTTATATCACTCAATGGACGTGATGTGAATAAATAACACTGAATTAATGAGTTATTTTCACAGAACACGTTTTTAAATTTGCTTAAATTTGGTGACAAACGTTGGTGGTATTACATACATACATATATTCACACATTTATTCCTTGGGGTATGCAGAGCGTAAACGACCTGAACCAAGGTCGATCCTAGTCAAGCATGGAAGATTGGTGATAATCATAAACATATTACTCACCTGATGGGAAACATAATCATCTCTTTAGCCTTATCCCGTATCTCACGGGGTCGGCTTCCTAATCTAGGGGATTGAACGAGGGTACTGGTTTTTACACAGAGCGACTGCCATCTGACCTCCGCAACCCAGAAGGGAAACCAGACCCAATCCTAGATTAGGTAAACGATCACCTTTAAATATTATAGAAGGTTTCAGGATGAAACCTTGAAATGATACGCTAAGTTCGGAATTTCTCACATGCTGTCCAGGGAGCGAGAGAATAACATAGATTGTGCCAGCTGCTTTCCTCTCGGGCATGCTGTAAAAAGCAGCTAAGGGATCCGAGGGTTTCAATATATTGTAATTTAGGCGATGGGCTGACAATCTGTCACTACATCAATATAGCTACAAATCTATTTTAAATAACCCCTTAAAACTTGTCAGACGTGACGCAAATGCCTTTTTTACGCGATCGTCGACGTTGTGCCTACTGTCTACCTCATACGAAATACAGACGTGACTATGGGCCGTATTAATAAACAGTATTTCAGAATGACAGCTGGATTGAGTTCGTATCAGAAATATCATTTCAGTACAAAATAGACTATCAAATCCATACTTAATATTGCTCTCAAACTTGAGATCGCTTTATAAATACGAGCCTGTGTGTATGTATCTACATACATACGATGATATGATTTCTACAAATACAATGGCTACCTTACCTGCGTATCGCGTCCCATCTTTCGGTACCCCTGTTGACATACATACATATAATCACGCCTTTATCCCTAACGGGGTAGGCAGAGCGTAAAAGACCTAAACAAAAGTCGTTCCGCCACGTATAACAAAGGTTTGAGGGTTATTTAAGATGGATTTGTACGTATATTGCTGAAGTGACAGGTTGTCAGCCCATCGCCTAAATTACAATATACTGAAACCCTCTGATCCCTTAGCTGGTTTTTACAGCATGCCCGGGAAGAAATGCTGCTGGCACATTCTATGTTTTTCTCTCACTCCCAGTCCAGCATTCACCAGTCCCCTGTTGACGTAGACCGAAAAACATATTTAGCCAACTTCCTTTACAGACACAATAGTATAATAAAACAATGATGTTGTGTTTAACATACAATATAGTTGATTGGAGGCGTCTGCACAGTGAATCGTTGAATGATTTTGAGATACATAGGCCCCTATTGATAAACAGCACTTGATACTGATAGCTAGTTTGAGTTCGTATCAGAAATGTAATTTCTGTTCAAAATGGCCTGTAAATCTATACTTAATATTGCTCTCAATTTCGAGATCGATTTATTTATTTTATTTTTATTCAAACAGTACAGTAACAGGAAAAAGACTCATACTACTTAAATATAATAAAACACAATAAGAATCTGATTCCCAATAACTACTATACACAGCTTACAATAATTTAGAAACACAATATACAATTTACTACTAAATTTTGAAATGTGAATGACGATAAATTAATTAATAAATGAATAAGTAATTATTTATGATGTTATAGTATTATAAGAAATTAAGATTTTATTTGAAGTTTAGGTAAATAATTATTAAATACATCAGTGTTACAGTTAAATATATCGCATTGTGAGCAAACCTCATTATAATACCTACACATTCTGCTTATGGAGCCATTTTTTGTTACATTCTTATTGCTATGTGGTAGATGGATTATATGTGGATTATAAATACGAGCCTTAATGATGTCAGACGGTAGGCAAAATATGGATAAGGGCAAGCAAGGGTTGTTGAATGTGGTCTATATTCCGTTTTTTTAACGTTGCGAAGCACGTTTGTAAATACAATACAGGCTAAATCACCTGATTGTCTGTCAAGAAAAAAAAAATACCTCCCTCAATATTTTGAAACCACCTTCTTACCATATATTTTTTTATTTACAAAGAATGTGCCAGCTGCATTTACTCCCGAGCATGCTTAAAACCAGCTAAGGGATGCGAGGGTTTCAGTATATTGCAATTTAGGCGATGAGCTGAGAACCTGTCACTACATCAATATACGTACAAATCTGTCGTAAATAACCTTTAAAACTTTGTCAGACGTGGCGGAACGACCTTTGCTTAGGTCGTTTACGCTTTCCCTCCCTCATTAGGGATAAAGGCGTGATTAAACGTATATATGTATGTACTTTTTAAAGACACTCACTTTTTATAGGAACGAAATTTCAAGGCAAAAATCGTCTACGTGAGCCACTTTCGGGCGCACGAGCGCCGCGCCGACTAGGAGTCGAAGTAGTCGCCATGGCCGAAATCGGTCGGAACTATCATCATTATCAAAAAATATTCACTAATGTTTTGGTCTTTATGTAGAAGCTAATATAATATTAATGTAACAAACAATGAATTAATTAACGAAAATTACGCAGTTGTTCACTTGTTACAAACTAAACTAATTTTAAACTCTCGAGGTCAAATAATAAACTCTTATCAACCAAATAAATACTTCTTAGAAACCAAAATTCATATAAAGTTTTTTGAATAGGACTTCTAAAGTTCACAGACATCTAAATATAGAAAGAAAACCGTTGGACTGTAAAATTCGCAAAATGTGTCCAAGTTTATGGCGTCTCATAGGTTAAGTGGCGCCACCGTGATATAAATGCTGATGTGATGGCTAATGATGATGGTAATAATAGGTTTTTGTAGATTTACTGTCGGTGATGATTCATCATCTCCCTAGCCTTATCCCGTATCTCACGGGGTCGGCTTCCTAATCTAGTGGATTGAACGAGGGTACTGGTTTTTATACAGAGCGACGGTCGGTGATGATTGAACCGAATAAATAAAAATAAATAAACAATGCGTTTACAGGCCTATGTAACATTCGAAATAGGACTAATTGCGTTAAACTTGGTCTTTTGGTATGTTGTTTGGGTCCGTCTAGATACTATTTATCCAGATTTGCAGCAGCCTGAAATTAAAGCGCGCTGAGTTTTTTTTTCTTTAATTTCGTGTAAACAATTAATCGTCATTAGAATTTGTGTGTGGTATCATATGAAAGGGCATTTTGAACTGATTCTAAAAATATATCAAACCGTTACATATTAGTCGCTAATTCTAAATAAAAACTAACTGGTATAATTTTTCTTCCATGCTGGACTGGGAGTGATAGAAAAACATAGAATGTGCCAGCTGCATCACCGCCAGAGCATGCTGTAAAAACCAGCTAATGGATTGCAGGGTTATAGTATATTACAATTTTAGGCGATGGGCTGACAACCTGTCACTATAGCAATATACGTCATGATCATCTGTAATAATAATAACCCTCAAAACTTGTCAGACGTGGCGGAACGACCTTTGCTTAGGTCGTTTACGCTCTGCCTACCCCATTAGGGATAAAGGCGTGATTATGTGTATGTACGTATGGTATAATTTCAAAATTAATTTAGGTTTTATTTAGAATTAGTGACCAATATGTAAAGGTGTGATATACTTTTAGTATCAGCCATTTCTGATGATAACACATACGAATTTCGATGTAGATTTGTTAACACAAAAAACAAATAACTAAAAAAATACTCAGCCCACGAGATTTTCAGACTGCTGCAAATCTGGCTAAATGCTATCTAGGCGAATCCAAACAACATACCAAAAGAGCTAGTTTACTGCAATTATTCCTATTTCAGTTTTTTTTATTTATAGAATATACATACATACATACATAAATCACGCCTTTATCCCTTACGGGGTAGGCAGAGCGTTTTTATTATAGAATATGACTGATTTATTTGATCACTAAATGACGAAAAAGTGTTATTCATACAAATAAATCACCGACACACAGCGGGCGGTGTTGTGTATTTTGTCACTCTCCTTGAAGAAGACTAGTAAAGAGTCGAAACGTAGAAGTCTAACACCTCCGTTAAACAAACAAGTCAGTAGTCGTTTATTCATCAGTATGACTGATCTATTATTTGCGTAACCTAATTATTTATTATTGACAACATTTCTAAAATAAAAGTAAGGGTTTGCGCTTCAAATTAATCCTTGGAAATACCTTGGACATTTCGTCGGGAAAATAATTGTTTGCCACTGACTTTGGGTGGAAATGAGAGAGGGGGCAACCCCTTCATTACTTCCCACTGAATTCTCTTTACAAAGTTAATTTTTCCTTGTTAATGAAAAAGCGAAACGCTTACAAATGAAGCCGTAGTCTTAATTTTTTTGGAGCCAGAAGTTTTCTGTTGCTAGCTGAAAGAAACAGTCTAACATTCTTGTATGGCGTCTGGCACACTGCCCAGCGTAACTTAGATTATTATTTTCTGGTCAGCGACGCACGAGTAAACCTACGTCCATGCCTATGTTACATTACATTCTTCTATGTCACTGTGTTACTTGTTATGCTATGTTACTGTGTTACTGTGTTACTTCCATGCTGGACTGGGAGCGAGAGAAAAACATAGAATGTGCCAGCTGCATTTCCTCCCGGGCATGCTGTAAAATCCAGCTAAGGGATCCGAGGGTTTCAGTATATTGTAATTTAGGCGATGGGCTGACAACCTGTCACTACAGCAATATACCTAGAATTCTATCTTAAATTACCCTCAAAACTTTGTCAGACGTGGCAGGACACCTTTGTTTAGGTCGTTTACGCCCTGCCTGCCCCATTAGGGATACAGGCGTGAATATATGTATGTATGTATGTATGTCACTGCGTGTCACTGTCCCAAATAGATACAATGTCATCGTCTCCCTAGTCTTATCCCGTATGTCAAGGGATGCACTGACTTGAAAGCGACAATCTATATGGGGGGACTACTATCTGGGAACTTTAGGCTTTGGTTATGTCCTCTTAATTGACCTCATCTCCCTAGCCTTATCCCGTAAGTCACGAGGTCAGCTACCTAATATAGGGGACTCAACGACTGTACTGGTTTTTACACAGAGCGACTGCCATCTGATCTCCGCAACCCAGAATGGAAAAAAGATCCTAGATTAGGTCACAGTTTTTAAAACACCAATGCTTAGCACTGGCCTCTATCTAACATGGCTTAACGACTAATATCTAAGGTATTAAACGATAGTAACTGGGACCAACGACTTAACGTGCCTTCCGAAGCACGAAAAAGCGCCAAATAAACTTACATATGAAATTCGAAATTTAAAAACATATTGGTACGTGGTGGGTTCAAACCACAACCTCCCCGCTCAGGAGGCAGCGGCCCTATCCACTACACCATCGGGCTTTAAGTAGGTACAATGTACTATACCATGAAGACTTAACATTATAACTTCCATGCTGGCCTGGGAGCGAGAGAAAAACATAGAATGTGCCAGCTGCATTTCCTCCCAGGCATGCTGTAAAAACCAGCTAAGGGATCCGAGGGTTTCTGTATATTGTAATTTAGGCGACAGGCTGACAACCTGTCACTACAGCAATATACCTACAAATCTATCTTAAACAACCCTCAAAACTTTGTCAGACGTGGCGGAACGACCTTTGTTTAGGTCGTGTACGCTCTGCCTACCCCATTAGGGATAAAGGCGTGATTATATGTATGTATGTATGTATACCATGAAGACACGTGCCTTTAAGCCTGTCGATTATTTATGATCATGAACTATATCATATCTATTACTTCCATGCTGGTCTGGGAGCGAGAGAAAAACATAGAATGTGCCAGCTGCATTTTCTCCCAGGCATGCTGTAAAATCCAGCTTAAGGATCCGAGGGTTTCAGTATATTGTAATTTAGGCGATGGGCTGACAACTTGTCATTACAGCAATATACCTAGAATTCTATCTTAAATAACCCTTAAAACTTTGTCAGACGTGGCGGGACGACCTTGTTTAGGTCGTTTACGCTCTGCCTACCCCTTTATGGATAAAGGCGTGATTATATGTATGTATGAACTATTTTCTACATTTTGGCCTGCTATTTTTATGACAGGTTCAAGTAGGTATATCATTCCTTCCTTGTAATAATTTGTCAGTTCATAAGGAACAAAAACTAAATTATCATCCGCCTAACCCATTTCATTATAACTTAACTTTAGGCAAGCCCAGCTTGTGAGAGTTGGGTGTCACTTGTGGTATAATGAAATATATATAGGTAGGATATCTGTATGCATACACTTGTTTGTAAAACATAATAGTACATTACTCCGAGGCCGAAAAAAAAACAATTTAAGGTTGCGAAAAAATATGCCATGCAAACGAGATCTTAAATTGCTATTTCGGCTGAGAGAAGTATAGTACTATTCTCTATTTTTGCGAGGAAACAATAAACAAATATCAAACTTGTTATTCCTCCATAATATTTTGACATTTAAGATTTGCATTTTCTTCCATGCTGGTCTGGGAGCTAGAGAAACACATAGAATGTGCCAGCTGCATTTCCTCCCGGGCATGCTGTAAAATCCAGCTAGGGGATCCGAGGGTTTCAGTATATTGTAATTTAGGCGATGGGCTGACAACCTGTCACTACAGCAATATACCTAGAATTCTATCTTAAATAACCCTCAAAACTTTGTCAGACGTGGCGGGACGACCTTTGTTTAGGTCGTTTACGCTCTGCCTACCCCATTAGGGATAAAGGCGTGATTATATGTATGTATGTATGTAGATTTGCATGGCGCCTTTGGCAGGTGCACATTTCGTTCATTCCATTTTGTAAATTTCAAAAGTTTTATGCGCATTCAGCCTCAAAATAATCAATAATCATCATCTCCATGTGAACTTAAAAACACACAAACTATACTAGTGTGTCCTCAAAAACTTCGTGAAGCGGTGTTTAATTTCATTGTTGTCGTTTGAAGACATTGCTGGCGTCGGCGAATATGAGGACCGAAAAGAGTGAATGTATTTTTTGTTTTTAAAACAATAACGTTTTAGTCATGTAGATGATTAAAATGTTATTTTCTCCCATTTACCAGCTAATTTAACACTTTTAATAGTCCATTTAAGACAATGAATTTTGTTTCCTACTGTCTGAGACTTTTATTTCTCCCCATTCTAGCACATTTCCTTTGAAACACTCAATATCATACAACGGAGTATCTCTGCTCCGCGATCTAGTGGTTAGAGCCATGGGCTTACGATCCGGAGGTCCTGGGTTCGATTCCCGGGGGGAACACAAAGTTGATATTTGTCAATTTATCACTTTGTGAGATTTTTCCCAGTTTGGTTAGGGTATTGCAGGCTGAATCACCTGATTGACCGAAAAGAAAAAAGACTCCGTGCTTCGGAGGGCACGTTAAAGCCGTCAGTCCCGGTCACTGTCTTTGATAGTGGTCGTTATTCAAAACCATGTCAGAGGCCTAATAGCTGTGGTACTATGCTGTTTGAAAACTGTGCCACCAGGGTTCTTCGGGTCGTTCGACTCGAGAATCCACTCGAAAAGAAGAAGCGGAGCATTTCACTAATTACAACCTTCCACTCGGCAGCGTTCTATCGTAGAGCCATTGTTCCAAAAGTACTGTGCACTAAAACAAAAACATTGGCAGTGGAGGAAATGTGTCATATAAAACTTGTGCAGACAACTGAATTGCTCGGATGTCCATTCGTACAATCGTTAGCTGCAATCCGAACAGAACTTTTCGAGAGTCTTTCTCTTTAAATGTCTCTTTGTTAAACACGTTTAAATTTCAGCAGTTCTGCGATTCGTTTAAAAACTGCTTTGAAATTGCAATTTGCTTTGTTGCATTCGACAGTTTTTTTTGACGCTTCGCAGTGTTTGGGTTTCAAAGGATTTTTCGTATTGTTGCATCTCAGGCTCTTTCCGTCCTTTTGCGTCCGGCGCGGTGTTGTGAAAATTCGTATGTTGTGTATAAATTGGAAATCTTCCATGCTGGATTGAGAGGGAGAGAAAAACATAGAATGTGCCAGCTGCTTTTCCTCCCGGGCATGCTGTAAAAACCAGCTAAAGGATCCTGGGGGGTTTTTGTATATTGGAATTTAGGCGATGGGCTGACATCCTGTCACTTCAGCAATATACCTACAAATCTATCTTTAATAACCCTTAAAACTTTGTCAGACGTGGCGGAGCGACCTTTATTTAGGTCAAATACGTTCTGCCTACTCAATTAGGGATAAAGGCGTGATTATATGTATGGATACCAATAATGTCAAACAACGCTCCAGTTACAATCTGAACCAGAACAAAATAAGCCTTGTTATACCTATATAACAAGGCGATTTTCAAACCTATTTCCAATGGCTTGCAAGTTGTTTCCGACATTCCACGGTTTCCGTTTAAACCTTTTTGCTTTCCATTGCCCAGTCGTGTTTGAACTTGCTGTATTTGCTGCACGAAAACCTGGCAATACGAAACCGCCTTTGCCCAGCCATGCAGTAAGCTGTTAGGAGCCATGGATAAAAAGTTGGTTGCTCTGGTCTTTTTGCAGGCTCCTCGGCAGTTCAATTCCGAATGTGTCGATTCATCAGCTTCGGCATGTTTAGAGCACCAGACATGGTCGAGTTACATTTATAAAAAGAACAATGCAAAGACATACAGGCGTGGGAGCGAGAGAAAATCATAGAATATTTCCTCCCGGCCATGCTGTAAAAATCAGCTGATGGATCCGAGGGTTTCAGTATATTGTAATTTAGGCTGGACTGGGAGAGATAGAAAAACATAGAATGTTCCAGCTGCCCTTCCTCCCGGGCATGCTGTAGATGTCACCAAAAGGGATTCGAGGGTTACAGTGTATTGTAATTTAGGCGATGGGCTGACAACCTGTCACTAAAGCAATATAAATCATTACAATCTAAAATTTTCCCTCATTTTTTGTCAGACGTGGCGAAAGCGCCTGTTACGAGGCGTTTTACGCTCTGCCTACCCCGTAAGGGATGAAGGCGTGATTTTATGTATGTATGTATGTAATTTAGGCGATGGGCTGAAAACCTGTCACTACAACAATATACCTACAAATCTAACTTAAGCAACCCTCAAAACTTTGACAGACGTGGCGGAACGACCTTTGTTTAGATCGTTTCCGCTCTGCCTACCCCATTATGGATAAAGCGTATATGTATGCATGTACAAATCAAAGAAATAATAAAAATTTATGACCGCATGTCATCATCATCTCCCTAGCCTTATCCCGTATCTCACGGGGTCGGCTTCCTAATCTAGGGGATTGAACGAGGGTACTGGTTTTTACACAGAGCGACTGCCATCTGACCTCCGCAACCTCGATGGCAAACCAGACCCAATCCTAGATTAGGTCAGAGTTTTCAAGCCGCCAATGCTTAGTACTGGCCTCTGATATGGCTTAACGACTAATATCTACGGTATTAAACGATATTAACCGGGACCAACGGCTTAACGTGCCTTCCGAAGCAAGGAAAAAGCACCGAATAAACGTACATATGAAATTCGAAAACCGAAAAATACATTGGTACGTGGTGGGATTCGAACCACGACCTCCCGCTCAGGAGGCAGCGGCCCTATCCACTACACCATCGGGCTTTATGACCGCATGTAATGGGGTAAAATTTATAGTTTTGCAAATATTTTCTGTCGTGTCTATGCTGTCCTATTAACCCTAATTCAGGGTATTATTGTCATATGCCCCTAGGTGTAGACGTATACCGGGTGTAAGGGACAGCGTCCCCCAAACTGATAGGGGTTGCACAGTTAACGATACTAAACAACTTCCACAAAGGAAATCTTTCAAAAAGTGAAAACAAGAATTGGTTTTTCCATACAAAATGATCAGACAATTTGTATAAAAAAGCCAAAATCTTTTTTGCACTTCCTGAAAGAATTTCCTGGTGGAAATTGATCAGTATCGTTAACGGAGCAACCCCTATCAGTTTGTATGAGCTGTAATGATGAACTAAGTCTAATTTAGTGTGGAATAAAACATCTGCACTAGAATCAGACTCAAATCACTCTATTTCTATTTTCATTTCTATTTACGATATGTTTTGTTTCAAACGAATATGGTCAGTTTATTCCCTATTTCAACGCTATTTCTTTCTTTTTCCATTGAATTCAAAGAATTTTGCGGTCGAATAGAGCTTTCTTAAATAGGTCGTTTGAATTCACTTTGTTTTGTTTTATACGCTTTGGTGAAACAGCGCAACAGCACACAAACAACTAGAAAATTCATCGGTTAGATTAGATTATTATTAAATGCAGTAAAATAATCCGTGCTGGACTGTGAGTGAAAGGAAAACATAGAATGCGCCAGCTGCATTTACTCCTACGCTGTAAAAACCAGCTAAGGGATCCAAGAGTTCCTGTATATTGCAATTTAGGCGATAGGCTGTCACTACAGCAATAAACCTAAAAATCTCAATTAACCCTCAAAACTTCAGACGTGCCGGAACGCCCTTTGGTTAGGTCAATTACGCTCTGCCTAGCCCATTAGGGATAAAGGCGTGATTGTATGTATGTGTGTAAATAATTTGCACCATTTCAAATTTCAGTTAATCCTTTTTTCGTACATGTAATCTATTTACTGACTCTTCATTTAAAATTATGTTTTGAGAAGACTCATTTATTAGATCAGTGACCCAGATCACAGATGTAATATTATGATTCAGTGTTTATAAAATAGACTAGGTTTTTACATAACATTAAAAATATATGTATATAAAAAATATATAAACAAATAGTCTGCTCTAGGTCTAGAGACTAACCCTAAAAACAAACAAAGATTAGTATACAGACCTAATATCTAGTATCGATACAGAAGTACAGATTGCCAATAGCAACGTGCAACAATCTAAAATAAACAAAACACATTTTGTCTGGGTTTTTTTTTTTTTTTTTTAAATGGGTTTTGCTCTTGACTCCAGTCTAGGTCGGAAACGACTGAGACAGAGTCGACGATGGTGCGAGCTCACCCAGAGGATGCCTGTTCACTCTAACTTTGAAATGTTGGGGGTTGAAGGCGTTCGGAAACACAGACGCAGGTAGTGAGTTCCACACTTTTGCCGTGCGCATTACAAAAGAGTTTTGGAAGCGCTTAGTACGTATTGGTGGAATATCAACCAGGTATGGATGGTATCCTGCGGTGCGTCTAGATGTCCGATGGTAGAAGGGAGCTGGCGGGATAAGGTCGTGGAGCTCTTGAGCACACTCACCGAAGTACAGCCTGTAGAAGACCGACAAGCAAGCAACCTTACGGCGATTGGGGGATCACACATAGATGCGACTGATTCACGTCTGTACAGTTATACATGAGGGCATTAGTTAGGTACTATTTATTATTCTGTGGTGAGAGGCAAACCTGAGTAGGTCGTATGTTATTAATATTTTTAGATACTTCGACAGAGCTATCGATTCGTGAAGGGCACAAATTAATTAAATCTTGACTCTAATTATTGCCGTTCCTTTCTGTTCCCTCATGATAGAAAATGACGGGTATAGACTTAAATTAGTTAATTCGTAATTTTTGCAACTACGATATGCTGCCATTGTTAAAATTTGTACCAACAGCTGTTTTTCGAAAAGGTTATATACTTTATACTGTATTTTGATGTTATCGTAATTTTCTATAGATATATTCGCTTCTCAACATCAAATCTCACTTCTGTAGGTCTGCTGTAAGAAATTTCTTCATACAAATAAGCAGTGCCTGTTGTGTCTTTTTTCTTTGTGTTTGTGTTTTTTCATGTATTTTATTGTGTACAATAAATGATTAATAAATTAATTAATTTCTTTACGACCATGTTTTGAAGCTAATAAATTATTAATTAATTCATTCATTTTCAGGGCAGGTAGGTATAGTGAAAGCCGATACAGGGTTTCGATGGAGTGAGGCCGCCCTCGCTGTCTGACAAAACTACTACCTAAAGACAAGGGTTGCTACTATATTGATACTGTTTTTTTTAAACGGTCTAGGTAGTTACATAGCAAGTAACAATATCATGATTACAAACTCACATCATGGATTTATTATGGCCAGCGATTCTTCCATGCTGGACTGGGAGCGAGAGAAAAACATTGAATGTGCCAGTTGCTATTCCTCCCGGGCATGCTGTAAAAAAGCTAAGGTATCAGAGGGTTTTGCAATTATATATTCGAGTATACTTATTATGTTACAATATTATCGAGTATACTGGCAACCTATCACTACAGCAAAATACCTACAAATCTATCTTATAAAACCTCAAAACTTTGACAGAAGCGGCGGAACGACCTTTGTTTAGGTCGTTTACGCTCTGCCTACCACATTAGGGATAAAGGCGTGATTATATGTATGTGATCGATAAATATCGAAACACTGAACTCACCATACGAGCCACGGCAGCCACTATCAAAATGCTCTTGGCAGCGCCGAAGTCTTCAGCCACATTGATATTACCCACCCATACAAACTACCAGTGGCGAAGGGTCCGTACAAGACGATTCCCACCGGCTTCCCTTTCAAGAATTCCACCTCTACCAAATCCGGAATTACGTTGAAACTGTAAAGTACTTCAATGTTTTTTTTTCCTTTAGCTTACCCTCGATAAAATTGCAGCCCTCGCCACTGCAAACTACACAAAGCAATTGGGCGACATTGGCTGAATCCGAATACTACCTTTATCGTTTCCGAGTTTGGACGTGTTTAGTTCAGTATGGTGAGTCTGGCATGCCTGTTCGCAAATATTGCGAAACCCTGCGTATTACCGTTTGGAGTACGCTCTACGCTCGCGTACTGGCAGAGGGATTCGCCGACTTAGAGCGTAAGGTGACGCATGTTTGTTGCAGGCAATGCAAAAAGCATTGACAGCGTGTTGAGCGCAACCTTGCGTGCAGTAAATGACGCCTGTGTGTTGTTGCCCTAAGTCTATTCTTAGTAAAAAGAATAAAAGTACTAGTTTCGCTGTTCTAGAAAAGTAAACGACATGTTTTATCAGAAATCCATGGATCATTTAACAGAACTGTTGTCATGATGCATGCACCGCGCATTGGCTGAATAAGTCTGTCTATGGGATCGATTCTGGCTTTGCCGACTCATTCAGACTTAAAACATTAGAAAATGACAGGAGATCTATTCTCTCCGGTTTTTGATTTATAATCCGGTTTTTTATGCGTTATCTTTCATTTTTATCCGCCTTCATATAGATATGGCGGATATAATGTCAGAAATACTGGGAATACGTCCAAAAGTGCGTCAAAATCTAGCGGACAAAGTGTAAAACCATAAAGTATAAATCGCCTGCACTTTTTTTATTTTTATTATTTTGAGAGTTATAGATTTGAATTTTAGTTTTAGCCGGTGAAATCTAGAATCGAGCCCATTATCAGATTTTCATTCAGACGACAGACCTAGAATGGAACTCCAGGCATCTCTACGTAGATCAAGACACATCAAAGAAACGTCTTATCACCAATGTTTCTACAGAAGGTCATTCACAGCAACAACATTCAGCTGATATCATGTACATACAACATACATATAATCACGCCTTTGGGGTAGTAATGGGGCAGGCATAGCGTGAACGACCTAAACAATGGTCGTTTCGGAACGTCTGACAAAGTGTTGAGGGTACTTAAGATACATTTGTATTTTCCTGTAGTGACAGGTTATCAGCCCATCGCCCAAATAACAATACACCGTAACCTTCGGATCCCATATCTGGTTTTTACAGCATGCCCGGGAGGAAATGCAGCTGGTACATTCTATGTTTTTGTCTCGCTCCCAGTCCAGCATGGAAGAACTTATTTATACATACATAAATCACGCCTTTATCCCTTACGGGGTAGGCAGAGCGTTTAACGCCTCGTAAAAGGCGCTTACGCCACGTCTAAAAAAATTTAGGGCAATTTTAGATTGTAATATGTATTGCTTTAGTGACAGGTTGCCCATCGCCTAAATTACAATACACTGTAACCCTCGAGTCCCTTTTGCTGACTTCAACAGCATGCCCGGGAGGAAGGGCAGCTGGAACATTCTATGTTTTTCTATCTCTCCCAGTCCAGCATGGAAGAAATTATATGCTCTAGAAAACGTAAAAGAGGTGTTCTTTTATCAGAACTCCACGGTTCATTTGACGCAACATTCGCGTCGTGCTGTATTTGCTTTACGACAAAGTGGAACTGCAAGCCGATCAGTTGCATACACATAGATATGGGCTGTAGAGTATGCAGAACCGGTTTGTATCTAAGAACCGGGTATTTAGGTTCTGGTTCCGCCCAGAACCCGGTTATTTTCTGTTCATTGGACGCCCTTTAAGGCAAACAAATGTTCGTATTTATGAAGCCAACTCAAACTTGAGAGCAATATTAAGTATAGATTTGACAGGCAAGTTTGTACTGAAATGACATTTCTGATACGAACTCAAACTCGCTGTCACACATGAGACCTTATTATAAATACGGCCCTAAGAACCGGGTATTTCGGTTCTGGTTCCGCACAGAAACGGGTGCCCGGTTCTTTTCGGTTCTTCATTGGACGCCCTTTAGGGCAAGCTAAAACTACATAATTGACTCAATTTTGAGCGCACATCTCTTAAAATATCTAAAACTAAAGGTAATTTTCTTTAGTTTGTGCTTACCTATTTCTAGAGCAACAGCTAAATTTCATATTGGTAAAGAATTGAAGTCGCTTAGCCATTTTGCAACGTCGTGATTCGTAAGACATTTGGATTTAGTTAGAGCTCTGAGTCTAAACAGCATGAAAAAACACCGGAATATTAATATTTAGGTTTGATTTTATGCGAATATACTTTATTGAATAAGAACTGGATAGAACCGGGTATCACAATTTTAAACCCGGTTCTTTTAAATCTTTTTACATAAATAATTAAGCTGTATTTCTCAAAGTAAGCGAATGTAAATTCTTTTTTGAGTAAATAAATTTCTTGAACCACTTTAAATAGCTAGAAACCGGGTATACCCGTTTTTTTAGACCCAGATAAAACCGGGTGCATGCTCTAATGGGGTGTATGTAAGGGACAGCGTACTAGAAACTAATAGGAGCTGCTCAGTGCTGACTCAACGAATCTCATTCAGTTTCGTTGACTGAGCAACCTCTATCAGTTTCTGATTCGCTATCCCTAAAGCTGTGACTCCTGTTCTCAAAGATTACAGAAAACATATCCTCGCGGGGTAGAAAGGGGAAGGGAAATATTTGAGAAACCCTCTCTGCCCCGCGGGTGTAAGTTTCGTGTTTTTTTAGGGCAGTAGCACAGAGTAACTAATAATACTAACGTACAGCAGTAGTCACGGCTTTACACCCTGTATTCCTATTCAAACAGACGTTTCCCAACGATTAATTGATTTTCTATAGTTATAATGATTTTATTAATTTTAATGATAATAAAAGCAATACAATTTAAATGATTATAAATGTGATATACTTAAGTGCCTATAATTTCTTGACTTGTAATTTACAATTATTTATAAATTTATCTCTATCTCTCTATCTCTATCTCTCTCTTAATGTGTAAGTATTGAAATTTTACTGATTAACCAATCATGTTTCTATTTTCAGGTAATTCAGTCTTCTATAGTCAGTAATTAGGAAGTAAGTAGCAACACTCCATTCAATAAGATAGTAAGTACCTATACTATGCCTCATACAGGGTGTTAGAAGCAGCTTCTGGCAAACTGATAGGGTTGCTCAGACAACGTCACTGAACAACTTTCAGAAAGACATTCTTTCACACTAAATTATTATCTGATTGATGGGAGCATTTTCTATGGGAAAATCAAAGTCTTTTCGTTTCATGTAAGAGTTTCCTGGTGAAAGTTGTTCAGTTTTGTTGACTCAGCAGAGCGACCCCTTTCAGTTTGCTTTTACCCCTTATATCCCGTATATCAATCTTTCCAGTTGATTTCCCGATAGCTCCTATCTTTTTCTTTTTAAAGGCAACGGACTAAACACTAAACGGTCTTCGAGCACGACAATTGAAAGTAAACAATTGCAGCCGGGAAATGAGCGGGAAATGGTGGCTGCAGTAGGGAAAATAAAAACACTGGGATAGGGGTGAAGGGGTGTGAGGGATTCGGTACTAAAGAGTGGAAAAGGTGCTGTCTTAGATGAGGGAAAAAAAAGTCTTACCAAGCGAAACAATTTACAACTTCTTCTTCTGTCGAGTGGGTATCGAGTCTATCGACCCGATGAACCCTGGTGTCAGAGTTTTTAAACCGCCTAGTAGCACAACTATCAGGCCTCTGACATGGTTTGAGTAACGACCACTATCAAAGACAGCGACCGGGACTGACGGCTTAACGTACCCTCCCAAGCACGAAATCTTTTTCTTTTTTGGACAATCAGGTGATTCAGCCTGCAATGTCCTAACCAAACTGGGGAAAAATTCACAAAGTGATAAATTCTCAAATATCAACTTTGTGATTCCCCCCTGGGAATCGAACCAAGGACCTCCGGATCAGGAGTCCATGGCACTAGCCACTAGACCACGGAGGCAATTTACAACTGATACTGACATTTAAATGCCTTCTGATATTTTTCCCAGTATGGTTCGGACAACGCACGCTGAATTATCTGATTGTGCGGAAGAAGAAATGATTATAAAAAATGATTCAAATTAAGTTATTGGTCGTTGCATCAACCATGCCAGAGGTCTATTATCTGTGCTATTAGGCGGATTAAAAACTTTGACACTAGGGTTTATCGGGTCGTTTATTGGCTCGAAACCTCACTCGATAAGAAGAAGTATCATTATTTGAAATTGATTTCCCGATAGCTCCTATCTTTTTTTTTAAAGGCAATGGACTAAACGCTATACGGTCTTTGAGCACGACAATTGAAAGTAGACAATTGCAGGCGGGAAATGAACGGATGTCTGCGGCAGGGAAAATAAAAACACTGGAAGGGTGAGGGATGTTAAGTATTAAGATGAACTTAGTATGCACCAGCTTCCATGCTGGACTGGGAGCGACAGAAGAACCTAGAATGTGCCAGCTGCATCTCCTCCCGGGCATGCTGTAAAAACCAGCTAAGGGATTCGAGGGTATTTTGTAATTTAGGTGATGGGCTGACAATCTGTCACTACAGCAATATCCAGTTCTATCTGAAACAACCCTCAAAACTTGTCAGACGTGGCGGAACGACCCTTGTTTGGGTTGTTCACGCTCTGCCTACCCCATTAGGGATACAGGCGTGATAGTATGTATGTATGTAGTATGCACTATCCCGCTATCTGCTATGTACTATCCTAATACTCAAAGGTTGCCTGGTAGAAATTGCTGCTTTAGCAATAAGGCCACCTATATTGTACTGTTTTGTTCCTTACTTTTCTGTTATATTTGTGTTTCTTTGTGCAATAAAGTATCTTGTATTGTATTGTATGTGTGTGAGGGATTTGTTACCAAAGAGTAGAAAAGGTGCATTCTAAGGCTCGTATTCATAAGGTGATCTCAAGATTGAGAGAGCAATATTAAGTATGGATTTTGCAGGCTATTTTGTACTCAAATGACATTTCTGATACAAACTCAAACTCGCTGTCACTCTTGAGGTTTCATACATACATACATACATATAGTCACGCCTTTATCCCTAATGGGGTAGGCAGAGCGTAAACGACTTAAACAAAGATCGTTCCGCCGTTCTTGAGGGCTCAATGATTATAATTACGGGCCTTTCGTAGGTAAAGGTGCCTAAAGCTTGTTGTTAAAAAGGTCATGCAAATAGGGAATCATGATTACTTACAGCTAGCGTTGCCAGGTCCTCATACCGAAAAGCCGGCAGAGCTGTGAGTTTGGCCTAACATTTGGGTCAAAAAGCCGGACATCCTGCATTTTAAATAATTTTAAATATTCGTGTAAAAATCATTTTTTTTTTTGGCCTAACATTTTGGTAAAAAAGCCGGACACTTTGCATTTTAGGGGATTTTTTGGTATTAATGTAGAAAATTAATGAAAACCAAGCTTTTTTGATAATTTACAATAAAAATAATGCCAAATTAGTCTAAAAGTACTTTATTATTAATCAGTCGAGTCGAATTCGGTCTCGATGCGCGCGAATTTAGAAATCTAAAAAGCCTAACAAAAGCCGGACAGGCCGGACGACGCTTATTTTGGCCGGACAGGCAATCAAAAAGCCTGACTATGTCCGGCTAAAGCCGGACGCCTGGCAACGCTACTTACAGCTGTTAACACCACATGTCTCTATGCAAGTAAGTAATATCATCATGACCTATTTGCGCTATTGAGACTTCTTCTGTCGAGTGGGTATCGAGTCTATCGACCCGATGAACCCTGGTGTCAGAGTTTTTAAACCGCCTAGTAGCACAACTATCAGGCCTCTGACATGGTTTGAGTAACGACCACTATCAAAGACAGCGACCGGGACCGACGGCTTAACGTGCCCTCCGAAGCACGAAATCTTTTCGGACAATCAGGTGATTCAGCCTGCAATGTCCTAACCAAACTGGGGAAAAATCCACAAAGTGATAAATTCTCAAATATCAACTTTGTGTTTCCCCCCTGGGAATCGAACACAGGACCTCCGGATCAGGAGTCCATGGCACTAGCCACTAGACCACGGAGGCAGTATTCAGACTGAAAGCAGACAATTGGAGGCGGGAAATGAGCGTATGACTGCAGTAGGGAAAATTAAAACTAGGATAAGAGTGAAGGGGAGGGCGATGTGAGGGATTCGGTACTAAAGAGAGGAAAAGGTGCATTCATAATTTACTACTGGTAACACCATTTTTTTCTATATCATGTACTACGAAAATATCATTGTGTTGCCATATTACGTAAAATAAAATCATGTCTGCACCAACCTTCCATGCCGGCCTGGGAGCAAGAGAAAAACATAGAATGTGCCAGCTGCATTACCTCCCGAGCATGCTTTAAAAGCCAGCTAAGGGATCCGAGGGTTTCGGCATATTGTGATTTAGGCGATGGGCTGACAACCTGTCACTATAGCAATATACTTACAAATCTATCTTAAATAACCCTCAAAATGTTGTCAGACGTGGCGAAACGACCTTCGTATATGTCGTTAACGCTCTGCCTACCCCATTAGGGATAAAGGCGTGATTATATGTATGTATGTATGTATCTCTGAAAAGCTAGCCTAGCGTTAGCGCCAGTAGCAAATCCAAACCTATCGAATAAAGCTAGCTATTTTTACTACGCAACGCAAAGGAGGGTAATGTGTTTATCAGCCTATCTGTGTATGTATGTTTGATCCTCTGTGGCGCGCTACAGATCAAAAGCGTGGGCCGAATTTAATGATTCTTACGTCAATCGATTTGTCTTAACCACGCGAGTGTCACTAAAAACATAATCTTAACAAAAAAGCAATATCCATTTTCACAGTCAGATAGCATTTTGTGAATATAAAAAAAAAAACACTTTCGACGAACTATGCTAAGTGGGGTATTATTAAATAGGGACTTGAAAATATTACAGTTTTTTTTATATGTATTTTTTCTTCCATGCTGGCCTGGGAGCGAGAGAAAAACATAGAATGTGCCAGCTGCATTTCCTCCCGGGCATGCTATAAAAACCAGCTAAGGGATCCGAGAGTTTCTGTATATTGTAATTTAGGCGATAGGCTGACAACCTGTCACTACAGCAATATACCTACAATTCTATCTTGAATGACCCTTAAAACTTTGTCAGACGTGGCGGAGCGACCTTTGTTTGGGTCGTTTGCGCTCTGCCTACCCCATTAGGGATAAAGGCGTGATTATATGTATGTATGTATTTTTTTTTAACAATCATTCAAGATCTGTAACGATTTTAAGTTTTAAAGCTCACTTTGTATTCTACGCAGTTGGGATTTTGAACTTTTTATATAACTTTTTAATATTTTTGCTTTAAGAATTTTTTCAACTTAGAAATTAAAGACAAAAGTAAAAATCCAAGTAGGTAGTTCATTTAAAAGTTCCGAAATAACAACAACAGTGTAGTTGTAATGGGCTAGTCAGAGGTAGAGTTATAGTCAGAGTGCACAAGAGAACTCAGTTCTAAGTGCTGTACTAATTTATTGAGCTGCTGTGGTACAAACGAACAAGTTTCCAAGTGGCTACTGGTTGAGGTCGTAGGTTCGATTTCCAAGAAGGGAACACAAAGCTGATTTTCTCTAAGTAGGACAATAGGCCAACTCACGTAATAGTATCACTTTTTGAGATTTACCTCAGTTTTGTTTGGACAATGCAATGAACCTGATTGTCTGTGATAAAGATTCCGTGCGTCGTTACACAAACCGTGTCAGAGGCATCTTAGCTGCTTAGCAACTGTGTCATCAGAGTTTATCGGATCTTTTGGAGTAATTCAGAGTGCATAAGCGAACTCTGTTCTAAGTGCTGCACCAATTTATTAAGCTGTTGTGGTACAAACGAACAATAATAATATTTGTTACCACTCTGTGAGATTTTCATCAATTTTGTAAAATAAACAGTAGCGCTTTGTACGTACACTTCGTTAAAGAAACCACAAAATAATATTGTTTATACTGTTACAGTGGCGCCACTTATTGATAAAGAAAACTCGCCGAAAAGGTTTTTATAATTGCAATAAACAATGATATTACGTCAAATGGTCCTAATTGTGATCATTTTAGGCAGTCGAGCTGCGAGCTGCGAAGTGAGAAAAAAAGTTAAATTATATTCAAGGCTGCACTGATTACAAATAGCTGTCTGTTTCACCCTTACGCTTTGCCTATTTTGTGTCGCACTCAGCGTTTGTTTAGATATGCAATGTTATAAATATGTATGTATATGTGTCGCGGAACAATTAAAATGTGCGTGCAGTATCAACGTAACGTATCTTTCTTAAAATATCATTGGCAATAAAGCTTCTCTAAAAGTAGTCCCAAATAAATTCATGGAGGATCGTTTTTTAGGAGCATTTCCTTGATAGGCCAGTTGGCCGAGTGATGACGGATGGGAAAAGGGTAATTACCCTCCTGGTCGGGTGTTGTGACCAGGGGGCCGGAGTCCGACTAAATTATTTCGGAAGTTGTATATATGCAGATCGCCGAGCAAACTTTGATACCGCGTTTTAGGACTGTTGTATTTTGATGTGGCGCCATCTATGTGCGCTACAGTTTTTTTGCTGAAATCGGCCGTAAAACGTAGCAACAGCAGCATACCATTTTTTATATGGTTTAGTCCAAAAATCTTCCCTCTTCATTTGTTTTTCTTTCCGTCCAGCTAATTCTTTCCATGCGTCTCGGTCAAAGAGAAGGTGGACGTCAAGCCGTATCAAGAAGTGAAATCGTTGGCAGAAGACAGAGAAAGTTGGCGAATACTCCACCGACAAGTGCCTAGCACTTAAATTTAACGAGAAGAAGTCCAAAAATCACAATTATTAAAAGATCTCGCTACTTCCTGTGCCATGGGATGTGCTGAACCCCGATTGAACTCTGCTCTCCATTTCCTTAAGTGGGGTTCCTTTATAGGCAATAAACTGACCCTACGGCTAAGTAAAAATGGCTACATAACTATAGACAGGTATCACAGCCATTACAAATTTTATGGGGTTCATGGTAGGAATTAAAAAACGCGACCCCACCCTAATAGGATCATCATAGAGAAGTCATATTCAACTTTGTGGATTCCATAGAATGCCAATAAGCATGTTGACATAAATACATATATAATCACTCCTTTATCCCTAATAGGGTAGGCAGAGCGTAATAGACCTAAACAAAGTTCGTTTCGCTACGTCTGACAAAGTTTTGAGTGTTATTTAAGATAGATTTGTAGGTATATTGCTGTAGTGACAGGTTGTTAGCCCATCCGCTAAATTAAAATTCACCATTTTAAACCCTTGGATCCCTTAGCTGGTTTTACCAGCATGCCCGGGAGGAAATGCAGCTGGCACATTCTATGTTTTCCTGTCGCTCCCAGGCCGGTATGGAAATAGTGAAAGGCATGTAGAGTTGACTGGGTGACAAAAAAAACAATACGTTTATACTTAAAACTAATGGCTTAAAATACTGTGGATCTCATTACTCATTAAAAAAAAATGCAATTTTAAATTTAATAATCGATTTTCTGGACGAGTTTCGACTCCCAGGTGGGGAACACAAAAGTTGATATTTGTAAATTTTTCACTTTTTATCGGTTTTCCCACTTTGGTTAGGACATTGCAGGCTGAATCACCTGATTATCTGAAAAGAATAAGGATTCCGTGCTTCGGAGGGCACGTAAGCCGTCGGTGGCTTTAATTTTAGATTATTATTGTAATTTTCGACGCAATTATTTTTGCTAACAAATAAACAAATAAAATTGAATTGAATTCTGTATTTGATAGTGTTCGTTACTCAAACCATGTCAGAGGCCTAATAGCTGAGTTACTAGGCGGTTTGAAAACTCTGACACCAGGGTTCATCGGGTCGTTTGACTCGAGAATCCACTCGCTAAGAAGAACATGATTCATAGCAGATACATACATACCGCCAGAACCACGCATGTGATGGCCGCGGCTGTATTTAATAAAATACCCGATGTAATCAAGCAGGCACCAAGCTTAAATAGCTTTAAATCACGGCTTAGGCGTTGGCTTGTCGAACAGGCATTCTATAGTTATAATGATATTATTAATTTTAATGATAATAAAAGCAATACAATTTAAATGATTAATAATGTGATATACTTAAGTGCTTATAATTTCTTGACTTGTAATTTATAATTATTAATAAATTTATCTCTATATCTCTATCTCTCTATCTCTATCTCTCTACTACATAAGAGACACTTCAAAAACGGTCCAAAACTTTGTTCAGTACCTGACCTTCAGAAAACTCTTCCCTTATATAATAGCACCTTATCAACAACTCAAGTTCTTCCATGCTGGACTGGGAGTGATAGAAAAACATAGAATGTGCCAGCTGCATCTCCTCCCGAGCATGCTGTAAAAACCAGTACTAAGGGATTCGAGGGTTATAGTGTATTGCAATTTTGTGCAATGGACTGATAACCTGTCACCATATCAATATATATCATAATACATATATATTATAATCACGCCTTTATCCCTAATGGGGTAGGCAGAGCGTAATCAACCTACACAAAGGTCGTTCCGCCACGTCTGACAAAGTTTTGAGGGTTATTTAAGATAGATTTGTAGGTATACTGCTTTAGGGACAGGTTGTCAGCCCATCGCCTAAATTGCAATATACAAAACCCTTAAATCCCTTAGCTGGTTTTTACAGCTTGCCCGGGAGGAAATGAAGCTGGTGCATTCTATATTTTTCTCTCGGTTCCAGTCCAGCATGGAAGAATATATCATAATCATCTGTAATAGCCGTCAAATCTTTTCAGACGTGGCGGAACGACCTTAGTTTAGGTCGTTTTCGTTTTCCTTACCCCATTAGGGATAAACGCGTGATCTTACCTACCTATTACCTACCAACAACAACTTGTTTCTTATGCGGCGTAAAAATCATAAACGAAATTATAAAGGTTTTTTGTTGTATAACCGTGGAAGTTGCGTAAGTAATTCGTGATAACGTTTTTACACGTGTTGGATGTTTGCTACGCAGTGGCACGTGAATTATCGATAAAATATATTCAAAGGATTATTTGCAACAGCTGATCTAAAATGAGGTACAGGTTTTTGAGTGATGCCATTTGATTGATGAGTTTAAATGTCTGTTTCTGGGTCTGGGTGTTCTTTGTGGTTGTTTCTGTGTATGTCCATGGCACCCCGATACAGGGAATCCTAGTGGGGGCTATGAGTGTGATTGTGTTTTCTTTGTTTTTTTTTATTTACTAAAAATATAATGAAAATACAAAATAAAACTTAAAAATAACTATAAATAATATATGGCCTCCAGAGCGTCCCCTTGGGGCATGGTGCTGAGGACGCTGGCAGCGTTGCCCCTCTGGATGGCGAGGCTGATCCGTTGTGCCAGAAAGTTACCGGCCCTACGGTCACCAGTGATTTTAAATCCTCATGCAGCTAGCATAGCTAAGATTGCTAATAGTGATGCCTTACTTCTTCCATGCTGGACTGGGAGCGAAAGAAAAACATAGAATGTGCCAGCTGCGTTTCCTTTCGAGCATGCTGTAAAAACCAGCTAAGGGATCCGAGGCTTTCAGTATATTGCTATTTAGGCGATGGGCTGACAACCTGTCACTACAACAATATACCTACCAATCTATCTTAAATAACACTCAAAACTTTGTCAGACGTAGCGGAACGACTTTTGTTTAGGTCGTCAACGTTCTGACAACCCTATTAGGGATAAAATCGTGACTATATGTATGTATGTATGATGCCTTACTTTCAAACAAAACATTATAAAATGTCTTGTTTTCCCAAAAAACACCGTAACCTTGATCATGTCTTCTACGGAGTGTAAGGGACAGCGTCCCACAAACTGATATGGGTTGCTCAGTCAACAAAACTGAACAACTATCACCAGGATATTTTTCCAGGAAGAGGATAAAAATATTTGGTTTTCCATACAAATTGTCTGATCAAGGTGGTCATTTTATATGGAAAGGAATATTTTTTTTCATATCCTGAAAGATTTTTCTCCTGATAGTTTTTCAGTTTGGTTGGCAGAGCAACCCCTATCAGTTTGTAGGACGCTGTCCCTTACACCCGGTATAATTATGAAGTACAATACAAGTATTAGAATCTATAAGATGATTATTATTTACTCTAAGGTAAATAGGTGTAGAGTCCAGCACAAAAAATCCAACAACCTGATTGTTTTATTTATGAGTTTGTACAATCTTTAAGAGCCGTATTTATAATCAATTCTCATGAGTGACAGCGAGTTTGAGTTCGTATCAGAAATGTAATTTCAGTACAAACTGGCCTGTCAATACCATCCACTTGACTGCCTCCGTGGTCTAGTGGCTAGGGCCATGGACTCCCGATCCGGAGGTCCTGGGTTCGATTCCCAGGTTGGAAACACAAAGTGGATATTTGATTTTTCAATTAAATCAATTTGTGAATTTTTCCCCAGTTTGGTTAGGACATTGCAGGCTGAATCACCTGATTATCCGAAAATAAAAAAAGATTTCGTGCTTCGGAGGGCACGTTAAGCCGCCGGTCCCGGTCGCTGTCTTTGATAGTGGTCGTTACTCAATCCATGTCAGAGGCCTGATAGTTGTGCTACTAGGCGGTTTAAAAACTCTGACACCAGGGTTCATCGGGTCGATAGACTCGATACCCACTCGTATTGATCTCAAGTTTGATACAGCTTCATAAATAGGTACGACCCTAAGTTTGTGATTTAAAAGTTATAAAAATAACCACATGTTTAATGATTTCAAATAGTTCTAAGTAATAATTTTATTGCCTCTATTACCTGTTTTGTTACGATATGTGTGGGCCCGTGCAAAAGATTTGAATTAAACTGCTTATAATGTTATATTTAATCAACACTCATTATAATAACCTTTGTGCGGCCTATAAATCTATTATTTGACTGTTATAATTATAAATAATGTTATAATAGAAATTGAGCCAAATACACACACGTTTAGTTCAATTAGATTTATTTAGTGGACTTTATTTACTAAAATACGTGAGTTACTACATTACGTTATATCATACATAATTTATTTACATGGAATATTAAAAATAAATAAAGCGTTTAGTAAAAAAAATATATTTAAGTGTTCAAAATATTATACTCACGTAACAAGTTAACAACATAAAATGCTACAATTTAAATAAATTAAAGGGAATTTTATTTTGCTCAACTAAGAAAATATTAACCTTATTATTTTCTTAGTTCAGCTGCTTGGTAACAGATGGCGCGACGAACGTTCAGCGGCCAACTGCCAGCTATTGCTATTCTTGTCACACCCCGCGCCATCTGTATCGCCTTATCTCTTTCCTTCAAAATAATTTTCCTTATTACTGGCTTTAGAATTTTTTAATCCATGTCATAAGATTTGTGTTAGGCTCAAAAGTGAAATGCCAAAGTTTCGTAACTAAAAGTTCATTCGTTTAGGAGTTATTAAGGAAAGTCCTAAAACGCGGTATCGAAGTTTTTTCACGCGGTCGCATAAATACAACTCGGCCGGACTATATAACGGGGAGTCCGTTTCTACTCAGTGTAGCAGTATATGAGGGTAAGGAGACTGCTCTAACTCCTATCCCATTGTGTAAGGCCCGAGAGCAGGAACCTCCGCCTCGGTGTCCATTGATGCCTCGACGCATTCGAGTTTAATATGAAGTCTAGCTACAAGTAATGGAAAAACTTGAGTAGATGAATTATATGGTACGGCTGTAAATGCCAAGTTGAAGGTCCCTAAGCGGCCGCATATAGAATTTGGGCGTACGTGACCCACTGTCAAGAGGGAAAACAGTCCCTCAACCCCACTGCAGTAGAAGATATGACTCTCTTTTTCTACTCAAAAAATACTTCATTTTTGTTTTAGATCAAAACTTTTGGTTAGTGTACGAGTACATAGCTAGTCCTTATAATTCCTAATAGTTAAACTTATTTAAACGTTGTTTCAATACATAATATTATTTTGCTGTACATTATAATTATTTTAAAAGTACCAAGGGTTACTTATAGGAACTTGCACATTTTAATTTCAAACAAGAACACAGGTTTCTTTTTTGTATGGGTTCGGTTCTTTTGAAAACTGTATCAAGGTTAAAATAAACCTAAAAGAACAGACTTACTTCCATGCTGGTCTGGGAGCGAGAGAAAAAACATAAAATATGCCAGCTGCTTTTCCTCCCGGGCATGCTGTGAAAACGAGCTAAGGGATCTGAGGGTTTCAGTATAATGTAATTTAGACGATGGGCTGACAACTTGTCACTACAGCAATATGCCTACAAATTTAAATATCCCTCAAAACTTTGTCAGATGTGGCGGAACGATCTTTGTTTAGGTCGTTTACGCTCTGCCTACCCTATTAGGGATAAAGGCGTGATTATATGTATGTATGTATGTAAAAGGACAGACATTTTTATCAGTACTGAGTAGATACAGGCAGGTAAGTACTCAAAATTATAATTATGTAATTGATTTTGAATAATTAATAGTATGACTGCTATGATTATGCGATATTTTGATTAATTGGGTTTGTTTTGTTATACCAAGGTTATACCTAATTAATTTATTGTTTAATTTGAGTATTGATATGATACATATTCTTGTAATTTAATTGTAGACGACTTTCATTGTATGTTTTAAGTAGTTCGAAGTATAAGATGTCCGTGTTTGAATTTAGTTATTGCAAAAATGTGCTATAGGGGCGTATGCTATACCTACCTATTGTTTCGGAAAACACTAGAAGGTCTAATAGGCCCTAAACTTTTACAATTTAAAAGTACATACATTCATATAATCACGCCTTTATCCCTAATGGGGTAGGCAGAGCGTAAACGACCTAAACAAAGGTTGCTCCGCCACGCCTAACAAAGTTTTGAGGGTTATTTAAGATAGATATGTAGGTATATTGCTGCAGTGACAGGTTGTCAGCCTGTCGCCTAAATTACAATATGCTGAAACCTTCGGTTCCCTTAGCTGGTTTTTACAGCATGCCCGGGAAGAAAAGCAGCTAGCACATTCTATGTTTTTCTCTCGCTCCAAGGCCAGCATGGAAGCAATTTAAAAGTATCTCTAATAATTGAGCACATTTAGCATCATTAAGATAAAGTAAATGTTTGTGTCCTTGGGTTTAACACCTCGTCACTGAGATAAGACGGGTCGGCGGTAGTTTACGAGTTAAATCGATTAAGGTGACGATACTAGCCAAGTGGCGCCAACATTAGTAAAAAAAACATAGTTCACTTAAAACACAGTAAATCGCAAAACCGATCCAACAGAATCAAGTTATAATAGTTAAGATAATTTTGTACCTTATAAATTAAAGATTCATAGTTCGTTGTAGTAACAGGAAGAAAAGTTGCCGTTGGTAGCCGTTATTCGCAAATTTTCGTCCTATTACTGCAACGAACTATGAATCTATAATTTATACATACACATACATATAATCACGCCTTTATCCCTAATGGGGTAATCTACTTACCGTAATCTACTTTCGTAAACGACCTAAACAAGGGTTGTTCCGCCACATCTGACTATGTTTTGAGGCTTATTAAAATATCGCTAATCTATATTGTTCTAAATTATCTTAATTATTATTACTATAACTTGATTCTGTTGGACCGGTTTTCCGATTCACTGCTTTTGAGTATTGTATTGAATTGTATTTATTTATAATAACTTCACTAAATAGTATAAAACAAAGTCGCTTTCTCTGTCCCTATATCCCTATGTATGCATACATATTTAAAACTACGCAACGGACTTTGATGCGGTTTCTTTTAATGGATAGAGTGATTCAAGAGGAAGGTTTGTATGTATAATACATGCATAATAAAGTAGAGCAACACTGATAATTTCCGTGCGAAGCCGGGGCGGGTCGCCAGTTTACAATAAACTTACATCTATTACATTCCCACAAAACTGCTGTCAAACTAGAATTATGTCTTTTTTACTAATGGTGGCGCCACTTGGCTAGTATCGTCATCTTAAGTATACGCTCTTGAATAGGTATCTACTTAGGAAGGTATCAACGGTTCAAATAAATCTAACAGACTGATGTACACTGGGATCAAAATCAAGTTCAAAATCCCAGTCCTGTATCTTTTGGTTTCTATGATATTTGTAATCAGTAAAAGTGAAATAAGTAAATATTTAATACTGGACTGGGAGCGAGGGAAAAACATGTACCAGCTGCATTTTTTCCCGGGCACGCTGGTAAAACCAGCTAAGGGATCCGAGGGTTTCAGTATATTGTAATTTAGGGGATGGGCTGACAACCTGTCACTACAGCAATATACCTAAGAATCTATACCTATTAAATAACCTCAACTCTTTGTCATATGTGGCGGAACGACCTTCGTTTAGCTCTGTTTCTACCCCATTAGGGTTCAAGGCGTGATTGTATAATTCAATAAATTCAATTCAGATTTACATCCATAAGAAGTTAATAATACATAATCAATCTTACAAACTAATGTAAGTACTATACACATATGTGCTTGGCTTCGGATTAACATGTAATTTGGTCCAGTGTTCAAAGATTTAGCCCTGGACCCTACCAGCAATCATTTTCAGGATACTGTCACCAAATTGTATGTATTTATATAAAACTGAGCCCGATGGTGTAGTGGATAGGGCCGCTGCCTCCTGAGCGGGAGGTCGTGGTTTGAAACCCACCACGTACCAAAGTGTAAATCGGTTTTCGAATTTCATATGTACGTTTATCTGGCGCTTTTTCCGTGCTTCGGAAGGCACGTTAACCCGTTGGTCCCGGTTAATATCGTTTATTACCGTAGATATTACGATAAGCCATTTCAGAGGCCAGTGCTAAGCATTGGCGGCTTGAAAACTCTGACCTAATCTAGGATTGGGTTGCGGAGGTCAGATGTCATTCGCTCTGTGTAAAAACCGGAACCCTCGTTCAATTCCCTAGATTAGGTAGCCGACCCCATAAGGTACGGGATAAGGCTAGGAGATGATGACGTATGTAAAAGTGAAAATTTTATACGAAGAAGAATGCTACGTAGGTTTTCATTCAGAGTCAAGAAGAAACGTGAACTCTCGCAAGAAACTGCACTGCGGGTTGATATATTATTTACAGAATAAGTATGTACACAGCGCAGTAGGTATGTAAATGTTGGCTCGAATATACTCCGAGGAAATAGGAATGAGAAGTAGGTAAATAACGGAAGAGCGTGATATACCTACCTACCTAAACGTAGCGATATATTCTGTTTTTGGGTATGTTTTGTGTATGGCAAATAAATTATTCTGATTCAATTAAATTTAAGACATCGGATCTCGGTCATGATATCGATTCGTAGAGTGCACAACTTAACTAAATCTTACAGCCTCCGTGGTCTTGTGGCTAGTGCCATGGACTCCCGATCCGGAGGTTCTGGGTTCGATTCCCAGGGAGGAAACACAAAGTTGATAATTGAGAATTTATCACTTTATGAATTTTTCCCCAGTTTGGTTAGGACATTGCAGACTGAATCACCTGATTGTCCGAAAAGAAAAAAATATTTCGTGCTTCGGAGGGCACGTTAAGCCGTCGGTCCCGGTTGCTGTCTTTGATAGTGGTCGTTACTCAAACCATGTCAGAGGCCTGATAGTTGTGCTACTAGGCGATTTAAAAACTCTGACACCAGGGTTCATCGGGTCGATAGACTCGATACCCACTCGAAAGAAGAAGAAGAAGAAGAACTAAATCTTAACTAAAATTATTCCATCCGTTCTGTCTTCATAAAAAATGTCAGGTATTTACTTATATTAGTTAAGTCGTGATTTTTGCTACTAGGCATTGGTACCAATATTACATAAAAGCTTCTTCCATGCTGGACTGGGAGCGAGAGAAAAATATAGAATGTACCAGCTGCATTTCCTTCCGGGCAACCTGTAAAAACCAGCTAAGGGATCTGAGGGTTTCTGTAAATTGCAATTTAGGCGATAGGCTGTCAACCTGTCACTACAGCAATATACTGACATATCTATCTTAAATAACCCTCCAATTAAGTAGTTTACGCTCTGCCTACCCCATTAGGGATAAAGGCGTGATTTTATGTATGTATGTATTACATAAATTATCGTTGAATTTATACAAAGTACTTGTTTGTAGGTAAGCGTGAGTTTTTAGCTGTGACCGATGCCCAGAACTAGGTAGGTAGAACTATGGTAACAAGTGTGCTAGTTTTACAATGATTCTTCTTATGTAATAGCCAATTGAAATAATTCAGACTTTGCCAAGAATTTTAAATGTTTCTCTACCTCTTTATTTAATGTTCTTAAGTTTCTTCCATGCTGGCATGGGAGCGAGAAAGGAACATAGAATGTGCCAACTGCATTGCTGCAAAAACCAGCTAAGGGATCCGAGGTATTCAGTATTTTGTATTTTAAGTGATGGGCTGAAAACCTGTCACTACAGCAATACACCTAAAAATCTATCTTAAGTAACCCTCAAAACTTTGTCAGATGTGCCGGAACGACCCCATTAGGGATAAAGTCATGATTATATGTATGTATGTAGAGCACTATGGTAACAAGTGTTATAGTTCTACAATGATCCTTCTTATGTAGTAGCCAATTGAAATATTTCAGAATTTGCCAAGAATTTTAATTGTAAGTATATCTTCTATACCGCTTTGTGTTAATTTATTTTCAGTTTGGATATCAATCTTCCATAGTATGGACACTATATCAGCAGAGAGTCTAGTGAAATTACCGAATTGTCAGTATTGTAGCGTGCTCAACAACGCTGCCGATCGCATATTGTCTTGTACCAGTAAGATATGCACGTTGTGTTACCAATGGTTCTCGATATTAACTCGAAGCTATATCAGGACAAAAGACTAATGAAATCTCCGAATTGTCAGTATTGTAGCGTGCTCAACAAAGCTGCCGGTCGCATATTGTCTTGTACCAGTAAGATATGCACGTTGTGTTACCAATGGTTCTCGATATTAACTCGAAGCTATATCAGGACAAAAGACTAATGAAATCTCCGAATTGTCAGTATTGTAGCGTGCTCAACAAAGCTGCCGGTCGCATATTGTCTTGTACCAGTAAGATATGCACATTGTGTTACCAATGGTTCTCGATATTAACTCGAAGCTATATCAGAATAAAAAACTAGTGAAATCACCGATTTGTCAGATGGTAGTGTACTCAACAAAGCTGCCGGTCGCATATTGTCTTGTACCAGTAAGATATGAACGTTGTGTTACCAATGGTTCTCGATATTAACTCGAAGCTATGTCAGAATAAAAAACTAGTGAAATCACCGATTTGTCAGATGGTAGTGTACTCAACAAAGCTGCCGGTCGCATATTGTCTCACAAAAAATATATTGTATGTTGCGTTACCAATGGTTCTCGATATTAACTCGAAGCTATATCAGGACAAATAAGTAATGAAATCTCCGAATTGTCAGTATTGTAGCGTGCTCAACAAAGCTGCAGGACGCATATTGTCTTATACCAGTAAGATATGCACATTGTGTTACCAATGGTTCTCGATATTAACTCGAAGCTATATCAGGACAAAAGACTAATGAAATCTCCGAATTGTCAGTATTGTAGCGTGCTCAACAAAGCTGCAGGTCGCATATTGTCTTGTACCAGTAAGATATGCACATTGTGTTACCAATGGTTCTCGATATTAACTCGAAGCTATATCAGGACAAAAGACTAATGAAATCTCCGAATTGTCAGTATTGTAGCGTGCTCAACAAAGCTGCCGGTCGCATATTGTCTTGTACCAGTAAGATATGCACATTGTGTTACCAATGGTTCTCGATATTAACTCGAAGCTATGTCAGAATAAAAAACTAGTGAAATCACCGATTTGTCAGATGGTAGTGTACTCAACAAAGCTGCCGGTCGCATATTGTCTTGTACCAGTAAGATATGAACGTTGTGTTACCAATGGTTCTCGATATTAACTCGAAGCTATGTCAGAACAAAAAACTAGTGAAATCACCGAATTGTCAGATGGTAGTGTACTCAACAAAGCTACCGGTCGCATATTGTCTCACAAAAAATATATTGTATGTTGCGTTACCAATGGTTCTCGATATTAACTCGAAGCTATATCAGGTCAAATAAGTAATGAAATCTCCTAATTGTCAGTATTGTAGCGTGCTCAACAAAGCTGCCGGTCGCATATTGTCTTGTACGAGTTATATATGCACGCTGTGTTACCAATGGTTCTCGATATTAACTCGAAGCTATATCAGAACAAAAAACTAGTGAAATCGTTGAATTGTCAGATTGTAGTGTACTCAACAAAGCTGCCGGTCGCATATTGTCTCACAAAAAATAAATGTATGTTGCGTTACCAATGGTTCTCGATATTAACTTGAAGCTATGCCAGGGCAAATAACTAGTAAAATTACCGAATAGTCAAATTGTAGCGTGCTTCCGGTCGCATATTGTCTCACATAAGTAATATATGCACGGTGTGAAACCAATGATTCTCGATATTAACTCGAAGCTATGTCAGAAAAAAAAACTAGCGGAATCACCGAATAGTCAGATTGTAGCGTGCTCAACAAAGCTGCCGGTCGCATATTGTCTCACAAAAAATATATTGTATGTTGCGTTACCAATGGTTCTCGATATTAACTCGAAGCTGTGTCAGGGCAAACAACTAGTAAAATTACCGAATAGTCGGATTGTAGCGTGCTCAACAAAGTTTCCGGTCGCATATTGTCTTGTACGAGTAAGATATGCACGTTGTGTTACCAATGGTTCTCGATCTCGACATTAACTCGCTGCTATGTCAGGACTAAAAAGTACTTAGGTACTTATTTTAATTTTTGCTATAGTTAGTTTCCTACCTTATGGTCTGTCGGTAATTTAATGGTAATAAAATAAAATATATATTACTTCCATGTCGGACTGAGAGTGAGAGAAAAACATAGAATGTACCAGCTGCATTTCCTCCCGGGCATGCTGTAAAAACCCAGCTAAGGGATCCAAGGGTTTCTGTATATTGCAATTTAGGCGACAGGCTGACAACCTGTCACTACAGTAATATACCTACAAATCTATCTTAAACAACCATCAAAACTTTGTCAGACGTGGCGGAACGACCTTTGTTTAGGTCGTGTACGCTCTGCCTACCCCATTAGGGATAAAGGCGTGATTATATGTATGTATGTAAAATAAAATAAGAAATTTTACTTACTTTTATGTATAATTTCACAAACAACTTGCTAGGTACGAGTATATGGCGATATAATAATCCTGATATTTAGTGATAAAATAAAAGATAACATCTTTGAAAATCACATGTATCTTCGACTTACAGACTAGAACTTTATGCAAAACCACGGTAGATTTCCCGTTCTTAATCATTATAAAGTTGATAAATAAATAAACTTACGATGAGTTTAAAGACACTAGAACTTTATGTTACCGCTAAGAATCCTTTATTATTCCCACTGACCAAAACTGCCCTAAACGTGCTCAAAAAAAATATGACTCGCCCTATACTCGCGTTTGTTATTATTGACCAAACCTACCCTAAAAACAATAAACACATCAATACCTATACTTTAAACTCGCGTCTGATCTTCGATTTACATTCCAGATTTTATGGTACCGCACCAATGTCGCCGTATAGCTAACGAATCCTCTATTGTTCCGCTGACCAAAACTGCCCCGACATCAAAAACATGAACTCACTTTAAACTCGCGTTTGATCTTCGACTTACGTTCGAGAACCCATAGTACCTCATCAGTGGTACGTATCGCTAACGAATCCTCTATTGTTCCGCTGATCAAACCTGCCCTGAACATGCATCGCATTGTACTCGAATATTAAATACTGTTACAATACCCATCTCTTCCTAGCTGCTTTGTTTATCGACTTCGATAATATTATGTTATTTGCGTCGATTGTAATGTCTTTCTTTATGCAATAGTCACGTCTGTAGAGCTCACAGGGTAGGTAGTGCGTCAATGGCTGCTTTGCTCAGACTGTTATACAAATCGAGCCGTTGACACAATTTGTGTGGGACAGACATTTTTTACCCAACTGCATAACGCAAAGGAGGGAAATGTGTTTATCAGCTTATCTATGTATGTAAGTATGTAGAGATCAAAAGCGTGCGTCGATTTTAATGTTTCTTACGCCAAACGATTCATCTTAACCTTGTGAGTGTAACTGAAGACATGATTTTGTCAAGAAATCAATATGGCGACATTCAGACGCCATTTTGTGAAAATGGAAAAAAAAACGACGAACTATGCCGAGGGGTATTGAGTGAATAGGTACATATTTTAAAATCATTCTAACATCGTTTTTCGTTTTGAATAATCGTCTTAGATCTATAACGACTTGCGTTCTACGCAGTTGGGAATTTTGAAGTTTTTAAATAATAATTACTTGTTTCATATTTCGTCCTATGTTGCTTGGGGAAAGTTGTTCAGTTTAATAATTGGGTTCACGCCTACTGTTTGGTCAGCCGTTTTTTTTATCACCTGGTATTATAATATACATATTCCTATCTATTCACAGTCCAGTAACATGATAATTACTAGTCTCTCCCGGTCCAACATGGAAGAAATGCATGCGGCTAGGCAGATAATGATGATATTATAATAAAAATATTCCTATTCATATCCATTCACAGTCCAGTAACATGATAATTACTAGTCTGGTCGCGAGCTGACAGGTTCAGATAGTGAATTAGAGCTTCCGGCCGTGATATGGAATGACAAGCGCCTGTTGAGCTCATCATTTTGATAAGTGCCTACTGTGTTTGTTAGGAGATTTGAGAGATTCATACATACATACATACATATAATCACACCTTTATCCCTAATCGGGAAGGCAGAGCGCAAACGACCTAGACAAAGGTCAACAAACTTTTGAGAGTTATTTGAGATAGATTTGTACGTACGAGTATATTTCTGTAGTGACAGGTTGTCAACCCATCGCCTCATTTGCAATATACTTAAATCCTTGGAAATCTTAGCTGGTTTTTTTACAGCATACCCGGGAGGAAATGCAGCTGGCACGATGATGATATTATAATAAAAATATTCCTATTCATATCCATTCACAGTCCAGTAACATGATAATTACTAGTCTGGTCGCGAGCTGACAGGTTCAGATAGTGAATTAGGGCTTCCGGCCGTGATATGGAATGACAAGCGCCTGTTGAGCTCATCATTTTGATAAGTGCCTACTGTGTTTGTTAGGAGATTTGAGAGGTTCATAAATACATACATACATGTGGGATTGGATCTCTATGGTGAATGATCTATTTCCGAACGATGAAATATAATAGTTTTAGACGAAGATGTGTGAAAGAGATGATGATAGAGTTACGTTATATGGGTGCGACTGAGTGAGCGCATCAGTATGGCAGTTCAGTCTGAAATGGAGCTGGCCAAGGCGACGGATGGTGAGGTTATGTTAGTAAAAGCTGAATAACGACTAAGTAGAAGACTCAAGACGTGTTTCCTTGCATCCGTGCCCGCCCCCCATCCTACATACATATAATTTACAAAAAGTTTATTCTATTGATCTGTGATTCGGAGAGCACGTAAAAAAGGTTAATGTTGTCTGAACTGTCTCCGTCATCTAGTCGTCAGAGCCATGGTCTTATGATCCGGAGGTCCTGGGACAATTTATCATTTGTGAGGTTTTCCTCACTTTGATTAGGACATTGCAGAGTGAATCACCTGCTTGTCCGAAAAAGAAAAAGGATTCCGCGCTTTGGAGGGTACGTTAAGCCGTAAGTCCCGGTTGCTGTCTTTGTTAGATTTCGTTACTCAAACCATGTCAGAGGCCTATAAAAGCTGTGGTACTAGGTGGTTTGAAAACTCTGACACCAGGGTTCATCGGGTCGTTGTTCTACTCGAGAATCCACTCGCTAAGAACTCTGCCCACCCATTGGGGATAAAGGCGTGTTTATATGTATGTATATAGTATACATACTAAATAAATACATATCTAAAATAAACATAAAATATAGGTAAGTATATAATTATACATTTACCTATTACGATGTCTGACAACCTTAACGGACCGGGTCCTTGCATAACATATAAGAGCAGAAAGAAGTTCTACATTCTCAATTTTCAAGGTCACTAAGATGAAATGACCTTAACCTTGAGACAGACCTCTCCTCCGCCTAACGGGCTAAAAGGGTTATATACGCAATGCAGTTTCTTGGAGATCCGCAGACGAATTCTGTATTCTTGCTGCGTCAAATCCGTGATCAAGTCAATAAGTAGTATTCATTCGTGTCAAAATTTAAATCACGAGAAGGTTCCATGCTGGACTTGGAGCGATAGAAAAACATAGAATGTACCAGCTGCGTTTCCTCCCGAGCATGCTGTAAAAACCAGCGGGATTCGACGGTTTTAGTATAGTATAATTTAGGCGATGGGCTGACAACCTGACTCTACAGCATAATCTTAAATGATCGTCATAACTTGTCAGATGTGGTCCCTTGTAGCGACCTTTGTTTTAAGTCGTTCACGCTCTGCCTACCCCATTAGTATGTATCTACTTATACATATGAAAGAAATAAAGTATCGTCATCGGAACATGGGATGAATATTGCGTATTGATATTGCTCTATCAAATCCTAACAAACAAAGAAACTTATATTCTAGCAAACAAGAAATTTCTATTTAGCTAATAATGTTTAATGTGTAGCTGTCTAATTTATAAGTACCTATCATTTAAGTAAGTATATGTAGTGATATTCTATCTACCAATTTCTCAGATATATAACATAGAGTATCCTATCTTATGTAGCATATATTATGTATTAGTTTATCATAAGATATGTATCAGTATATTTTATTGAAATATTTATTCAATACTGTGTAAATATTGTCTAAGTATTATATGTAGTAATATGCACTATCCCGCTTTCCGCTTGTACAATCTTAATCAATCAAACTTTCTATACCCAAAGGTTGCCTGGTAGAAATTGCTGCTTTAGCAATATGGCCGCCTATATTGTACTGTCACGTTTGTTCCTTTTTATTTCTGTTGTATGTGTTTCTTTGTGCAATAAAGAATTTTGTATTGTATTGTATTTCCTAAATAGGTGGTCTAATTTTAGTTCACATGCTACGCTGGTTTATGGTACAAAAACTGACCTTAACTTCTCCTCATAATAAAATCATCAAGAACGTCCTATTCTGAGAAGTCGGTGTGTCTTGTAACAGTATAATACCAAGAATTTCGACCAGTATAGTAGACTATTTAATGAATTATTGGTATAGCTACCGGCCCTAGTTATAATTAAAGCTGTGTCTATTGTTTTCGTGCTTACATATATACATACATAAAATCACGCCTTTATCCCTTACGGGGTAGGCAGAGCGTTAAACGCCTCGTAAAAGGCGCTTTCGCCGCGTCTGACAAAAATTGAGGGCAATTTTAGATTGTAGTATTGCTAATGTGTAGTGACAGGTTGTCAGCCCATCGCCTAAATTACAATACACTGTAACCCTCTAGTCCCTTTTGCTGTCTTCTACAGCATGCCCGGGAGGAAGGGCAGCTGGAACATTCTATGTTTTTTTATCTCTCCCAGTCCAGCATGGAAGAAGTTAGAAGTTTTCGTGCTTACTAGGAATATAGAACTAGGAACGATAAAAAACATAAAAAATTACGGTGGGTATATTGCATAAACCAGATTTAATTTTTTTAGCTACTTCTCTAAGGCTCGTATTTCTAAAGCGAGCTCAAGATTGAGAGCAATATTAAGTTTGGATTTGACAGGCTGTTTTTGTACTGAAATGACATTACGGGCCTAGACCCGTATTGATTATAAACAACACTTGAGACTAACAGCTAGTTTGAGATCGTATCAAAAATGAAAATACAAAATGGCCTGTCAAATCCATACTTAATATTGCTCTCAATTTTGAGATTCTTTATAAATACGAGTCTTAGAAATATATATTTTTTCCGTACACATGACCATGACTTCCTATACACCCAGTTTATGTCGACAAATACCAAATATAGCACAAACCAATTAAAGGCATCCGAAAATAGTCGCTTTGTTCCTAGAACGCCTGATTTATTAGACACGACATAACGCTCGCTTATCCTATTAAGACTTGTTAGTTTCATAACTACTTCATAACCTAGACTAACGTTGTGAATAGTGGAAATGGAAACCTATTACTTTCTTAGATATTATAATACATACATACATATAATCACGCCTTTATCCCTAATGGGGTTAGGCAGAGCGTAAACGACCTAAACAAAGGTCATTCCGCCACGTCTGACAAAGTTTTGAGGGTTATTTAAGATACATTTGTAGGTATATTGCTATAGTGACAGGTTGTCAGCCCATCGCCTAAATTGCAATATACTTAAACCCTCGGATCCCTTAGCTGGTTTTTACAGCATGCCCGGGAGATGCAGCTGGCACATTCTATGTTTTTCTCTCGCTCCCAGTCCAGTATGGAAATATAATAATATAATGTAGAAGTAATACTTTCACATACTTCATTGATGCTGAACTGTGAGATATAGAATGCGCCAGCTGAATCAGTCTTCTCGTGAATTCAGTAGATTGCAAGAAGTATCATAAAGAAAAACAAAGATATTGTTAAAAGTACATTAAGTAAAATTGCTTATTATAAACTAGACGATTACTTAAATGACAAAAAGGTTTTGCGAGAAGGGCGTGCGGTTGATGACGGTTAAGTAAAACTGCTGCGTGCTATTTACAGGTGTATATTTACAGAATTTACAGGTTGGTTAATGCGATAAAATATTGTTATCACTAAATCGCAAGAAATAACCAAGTCACAAGAGCTGTGGCGTCTGTACAAGAATGACAGTTTAACAATCTGTCAGTAGTGAAAAATTTATTTACAAAAAAGTTTGCGTCTAATGAGGCTGGGCGCTGTTATTCCGACGCAGCACAAAAAACACGCACACGAGTGTAACACAAACACTGTTTTACAGAAACAATACTTGGTAAATAATAGTAATTCTAAAAGGGCGTGTTGCAGTGTGCCAGTTTCTTGCGTAGATTCTTCTAGTAACTAGATAACTCTAGACTTATATGTATTTAGGAGTTAAAGGTTGAAACCAATTGACTTAGTGATGAAGGTTGGGTTTGTAGTGGTTTTTCTTCCATGCTGGCCTGGGAGCGAGAGAAAAACATAGAATGTGCCAGCTGCATTTCCTCCCGGGCATGCTGTAAAAATCAGCTAAGGGATCCGAGGGTTTCAGTATATTGTAATTTAGGCGATGGGCTGACAACCTGTCACTACAGCAATATACTTACAAATCTATCTTAAATAACCCTCAAAACTTTGTCAGACGTGGCGGAACGACCTTTGTTTGGGTCGTTTACTCTCTGCCTACCCCATTAGGGATAAAGGCGTGATTATATGTATGTATGTATGAAGGTTGGGAAAAGAGTAGCTACCCGCCTGGTCGGGTGTTGTGACCACGTGACCAGGGGACCGAAGTCCAACCGGACAAGTTTAGAACTTGCATATCTGCAGATCGCTGAGAAAACTGCGATACCGCGTTTCTAAACTTGTGTTTCTTGGTGTGGCGCCATCTGTCGGCTGCATATATATAATTTCTTTTTTATTTTATTTTTGTATTGTGTAGATTCATATGACATTCAATAAGTGCTCCATGGAATCTATTATAAATAATAAATTATTCATTGGGCTCGATTCTAGATTTGTCGGCTAAAACTAAAATTAAAATCTATCATACACTTTCAAATTAATAAAATTGAATAAGGACAGACGATTTATACTCTATGTTTATTTACCTTGTCAGCTAGATTTTCAAGCGCTTTTGCACGTTTCCCCAGTATTTCAGTCAATTTTACCCGCCATATCCAATGACACATAAAACTACCGACTATAAATCAAAAAACGAAGACAATAGATCTCCTGTCATTTTTCAATGTGAAAAATAGATTTTAATTTTAATTTTAGCGGGAAAATCTAGAATCGAGTAAAATTTCATTATTTCATTTCATTCAATGTATTGCCATTTAGGCGATAGGCTGACAACCCGTCACATCACTGACATCACTATAGCAATGCGGCGTCCGATGTGGCAAAAACGTCTTTTCATAAAGTAGTTGACGCTCAAAGGAAATGTGATGTACGTATATTCAGTTCTATAAAAACATATTTCTCTTTTATACCTCAATAGTACACACTAGTACTAGTACTTCCATGCTGGTCTGGGAGCGAGAGAAAAACATAGAATGTGCCTGCTGCAACTCCTCCCGAGCCTGCTGAAAAAACCAGCTAAGGGATCCGAGGGTTTCAGTATATTAATATTGTAATTTAGGCGATGGGTTGACAACCAGTCCCTACAGCAATATACCTATAAAAATCTATCTTAAATAACCCTCCACTTTGTCAGACGTAGCGGAACGACCTTTGTTAGGTCGTTTACGATCTGCCTACCCTATTAGGGATGAAGGCGTGATTATATGTATAGTACACATAAATCAATCTACAAAGCCAATTCCACCGTACTCGGTGGAAAAAACAAAACACTCGAGGGTTCGTTCCTTTCCACCCCATTGGTAACAATTTCCCGCTAGTTTCTGCCAATGGGGCCTCCTTAAGGGGATCCCCGGTGCACGCCAGCGCTCTCACCAGTTAAAAAAACATACATATAATCACGCCTTTATCCCTAATGGAGTGGGCAGAGCGTAAACGACTTAAACAAAGGTCGTTCCGCCACGTCTGACAAAGTTTTGAGGGTTATTTAAGATAGATTTGTAGGTATATCGCTGTAGTGACAGGTTGTCAGCCTATCGCCTAAATTACAATACACTGAAACCTTTGGTTCGCTTAGCTGGTTTTTACGGCATGCCCGGGAGGAAAAGCAGCTATCACTTCTATGTTTTTCTCTCGCTCCCAGGCCAGCATGGAAGTTAAAGTAAAAAAACATTACTTAAAAAAAAAAAGAAAAAGCAATTAATCGAAAATCCGGTAAATCATGATTATAAATTAATAATTCAGTGTTCACTGCAGTTACATATAGCAAAAGTGCTAAAATTGGCCGTTTTTCGCAAATTTTTCTATCTACGACGACGAATACAACGAACGAACCGTAGGTTCGAAGTTCATGAGGTTCTAAATGACTTTCTTTGCTTTAACCTCAATCTGATTTACCGGATTTTCAATTGAGTGTTTTTTAAGTGAATTATGATTTTTGACTGATGAGGGCGCCATTTAGCCCAGGTAGCCCCTTAATTTGTCGAGGAAAACGTCGAACGAAACACGAGGCCTACTAAATTGCTGACAATTGGAGTATTCTCTCTTTCCTCCTACGTTTTACTTTACATTCCTCTTAAGGTTGGACCGCACTAGGACGTAGCTGCGTGGCACGGCGCGACACTGCAGCGTCGCGACACTGCGCGACAAAAACTGACTTCTTCTGTCGAGTGGGTATCGAGTCTATGGACCCGATGAACCCTGGTGTCAGAGTTTTTAAACCGCCTAGTAGCACAACTATCAGGCCTCTGACATGGTTTTGTGTAACGACCACTATCAAAGACAGCGACCGGGACCAACGGCTTTACGTGCCCTCCGAAGCACGAATTTTTTTTCTTTTCGGACAATCAGGTGATTCAGCCTGCAGTGTCCTACCCAAACTGGGGAAAAATTCACAAAGTGATAAATTCTCAAATATCAACTTTGTGTTTTACCCCCTGGGAATCGAACCCAGGACCTCCGGATCGGGAGCCCATGGCACTAACCACTAGACCACGGAGGCAGTTACAAAAACTGACAAAATGTATGAAATGATCAAGGGAACTGACATTCTTGCGCCGTGCCGCGCCGCGCCGCTCCGCTGCAGCTCCAGTGCTGCTTCAGTGCGCTACCTCTCATACATTTTCATACAAAGAATTATTTGTCGTGCAGTGCCGCGCCGCTCCGCTACAGCTACGTCCTAGTGCGGTCTAACCTTTAGAAATAGGGTGTATAGAGTGTTGAAGGACTTTGCGTGGGAGGAATAACAAGGTTTTTTGAAAATTAAATGGACACAGCGCTATTGTTTTTATGTCGGTACCGTACCCTATATATATATTTTTTACTTATTTAATTTTTTTATGTAAAACTTTTAACTGCCTCTGTGTCTAATGGTCAGAGCCATGGGCTTACGATCCGGAGGTTCAGGGTTCGATTTTCAGTGGGGGAACACAAAGTTGATATTTGTAAATTTTTCATTTTGTAAGGTTTTCCCCAGTTTGGTTAGGATATTGCAGTCTGAATCACCTGATTGTCCGAAAAGAAAAAAGATTCAGTGCTTCGGAGGGCATGTTAAACCGTCGGACTCGGTCACTATCTTTAATAGTGGTCGTTACTCAAACCATGTCAGAGGCCTAATAGCTGTCCTACTAGGCGGTTTGAAAACTCTGATTCCAGGGTTCATCGGATTGTTCGATTTGAGAATCCACTAGCTAAGAAGTATGTAAAAAACAGTAGATATATCTTATACACATCCTACTCAGTCTCACTCGACTCACTTTTGGACGTTAAAGTAATGTGATAATGATAGGAAGCCCGATGGTGTAGTGGACAGGGCCGCTGCCTCCTGAGCGGGGAGGTCGTGGTTCGAATCCCACCACGTACCAATGTGTTTTTCGGTTTTCGAATTTCATATGTTCGTTTATTCGGCGCTTTTTCCGTGCTTCGGAAGGCACGTTAAGCCGTTGGTCCCGGTTAATATCGTTTAATACCGTAGATATTAGTCGTAAAGCCATATCAGAGGCCAGTGCTAAGCATTGGCGGCTTGAAAACTCTGACCTAATCTAGGATTGGGTCTGGTTTCCCTTCTGGGTTGCAGAGGTCAGATGGCAGTCGCTCTGTGTAAAGACCAGTACCCTCGTTCAATCCCCTAGATTAGGTAGCCAACCCCGTGATATACGGGATAAGGCTAGGGAGATGATGATGAAAGTAATGTGATAATGAATAAGCGTGCATCAGCTAGCAGAGACATGGAACGGTTCTTCAAAGGTTGCAGGTTCAAGCCGCAACAAAATTTTCGGCTTCGGTTCGGTTATTATTAAGAAGGAAAATATAGAAATCGTTTCGGTATATCGATACCTATGTAAAACTTTAAACTGCCTCCGTGGTCTGAGCCATGACCCGTAAGTACCGGGTTCGATTCCCGGCGCGGGACAATGACTTTGTGTTGTTGTTTCTAGTTTGGTTAGGACATTGCAGGCTGATCACGTGATTGCCCGAAAAGTAAGATGATTTAGTTGTCGTATGGGCATGTAAATAGTCGGTCCTGCGCCTGATTTCTCTCTGGTAGTTCTCTCGTGTAAGTCAATCTGTCCCATCAGAATAAGAGATTGAAGGAATAGAGAGTGCACCTGTGTGTAGCGCAAACACTTGGGCACTAAAAACTAGCAATTGACCTATTTCTGAGAGATTGGGCACCATCACCAAAAATCGGTGGGAGGATTAAGAAAAATCAAAAAATAATTTATACAGTTCTACCGACTGGCCCTGACTGTGGTATATCGTACCGTGAGACGCCCCTACTAAGGCTTGTACTTATGAAGCGATCTCAAACTTGAGAGCAATATTAAGTATGGATTTGACAGGCCAGTTTGTACTGAAATGACATATCTGATACAAACTCAAACTCGCTGTCACTCTTGAGAGCTGTTTACAAATACGGCCCTAAGACTTATTTTCATTTGATATAATTTTAATCTGCTTATCTCTCTGCTATTTATTTTTAGTATCAGCATTGTACAGAATGAGGGAAGGAAAAGACGTTGATTAATAGTCCCGTCATAAACAAGGAATTATGGCGCAGGAGTAATTTTATGACGGCCCAATTTATCGCATAAACCGAATCCTTACAACTTTTAACATTAACACGATAACAGACACGAATAAACACTTTATAGAGACCATTATCTTATTAAATAACAACTTTATTTCCTTTTATAACAATAGCTTTGCTAAATGTACTCAGGAAAATTTTAATTACACTACTTCAGTGGTGTAGAGGTCTGAGCCATATCGCTCCCAATCTGAAACGCAGGAGTTCGACTCCATGGAGGATCACAAAGTTGATGTGTGTAATCAGATACATACATAAATACAAATATTCACGGCTTTATCCCTAATGGGGTAGGCAGAAAAACCTAACAAAGGTCGTTCCGCTACAAACGCCTACCCCTGACAAAGTTTGGAGGGTTATTTAAGATAGATTTGGTATATTGCTTTAGTGACAGGTTGTCAGCCCATCGTCTAAATTACAATATACTGAAACTCTCGGATCCCTTAGCTGGTTTTTATAGCATGCCTGGGAGGAGTTGCAGCTGGCACATTCTATGTTTTTCTCTCGCTCCCAGGCCAGCATGGAAGTATCTTGTAATCACATTCATTTTATAATACTGTTCTCCGTTTCGTTAAGATATTGCAGCAGGCTGAATCGTCTGATTGTCTATTGCCTAAAAGAAAAAAAAAGTGTTCCGTGGGCACGTAAAACCGACGGTCCTGGTAGCTGTCTTTGATAATAGTTATTGGTCGTTACACGAACCATGTCACAGAATCGCTAAGTGCACTTCTTCTTCTTCGCGAGTAGATTGTCGAGTCGAACGACGCGATGAACCCTGCCTGGTTGCAGAGTTTTCAAACCACCTAGTATTAGGCCTCTGACGTGGTTTGAGTAACGACAACTGTCAAAGACAGCGACTGCTTAACGTGCCCTCCGAAGCACGGAATCCTTTTTGTTTTCGGAAAATCAAGTAGTCGAGTTTCAGTAAAACTGGGGAAAACCTCACAAAGTGATAATAAATTGACAAATATCAACTTTGTGATATTTCTAAAATTCGAGATCGAACCCAGGACCTCCGGATCGTAAGCCATGGCCCCGACCACTAGACCACGGAGGCAGTTATGTGCAGTTTAAAGACACTCAGATGCATCTCAACTGTCTGAAGAGTACAATATTGAGGCCAAGCCCGTTAAAATTGAAATCAAAACGCATTAAAATCACGACAGATGATTGAAATTCCTAGTAAACTTTTCCTTATCGGAAAATAACTCCAGATACGGAAAATACGGTAAAACAGAAACCAGGTAACCGAATGGAGTAAGCATTACCGCTGCGATACCACTCGCATAATATTGAGCAATATCGACACTGACCTTCAGTGCTAAGTAATAAATTGTACAATAGAAATAAAGTTATTTAATTCCATGCTGGACTGGGAGCGAGAGAAAAACATAGAATGTGCCAGCTGCAAATCCTCCCGGGCATGCTGTAAAAACCAGCTAAGGGATCCGAGGGTTTCTGTATATTGCAATTTCCTGCCACCTGCCACTACAGCAATATACCTACAAATCTATCTTAAACAACCCTCAAAACTTTGTCAGACGAGGCGGAGCGACCTTTGTTTCGGTCGTTTATGCTCCGCCTACCCCATTAGGGATTAAGGCGTGATAATATGTATGTATGTATGTAAAAATAAAGTATACCTAAGGAACTGGGACGTCCGTGGTCCAGTGGTCTGAGCCATGGACTTCCGACCCGGAGGTCGTGGGGTTCATTTCCAAGGGGAATGATAAGGTTGATATTTGTCAAATTAATAATAGATACTGTGAGACTTACCCAAAGGATTTTCACAGTTTTCCTGTAAGAAAATGGATTTTGTGCTTCGGAGGTCCTGGTTACTGTCGTTGATATAATAGTGATCGTTACACAACCATCAGTAGCCTATTATTAGCTCCTTTAAAACCACTGACACCAGCCAACCCATTGTTTGACTAGAAATAACCAAGAGGTAAATCCAATACCACCTCAAAATGCCTTTAACCCTAATGGGGTAGGCAGAGCGCAAACGACATAAATGAAGGTCGTTCCGCCACGTCTGACGTTTTGAGGATTATTTAAGATAGTATATTTCTGTAATGATATGTTGTCAGTCCATCGCCTAAATTACAATTTACTGAAACCCTCGGATCCCTTAGCTGGTTTTTACAGCATGCCCGGGACGAAATGCAACTGGCACATTCTATGTTTTTCTCTCTCTCCCAGGCCAGCATGGAAATTTACTGTCGTGAATACTTGGAATTCGTTATAGTCTGCCTAGTGGTTGGACACCTGTATTCTCAATAGGCTCTCAATAAGCCAGAGGTTTGATTTACGAGGAACTTTTTTATGTAAACTAAAAACAATACCAGTTGAAAAACGAGCTCGTAAAGTAATATATTTATGATAATAATAAAAAAAAAAATGAATCTAGTTACTTGATAACCACTACCAAGTGCCTAATAATTTCAATTAACAAACTAATTGATCTTAAAGTTAACTTTATTGTCTCAATCATATTACTTGATGTATTGTAAACTTCCAATGGTCATAACACAGGCTTCGATTGAATGCTTATAGCATGATCATTGGTTGTAATTATGAAAACAAATGTAGCGTTATATTTTACGTTTAGTTCTAAATATTGCAACTAGTTAAGACATGTAAATCATATTTTTTTTGACCTAATAAATTTTTCTTATTACTGCACGTATGTAAACAAGTTCCTTGATCAATTTAAGGAAGTTTTTTCACAGTGTGGTTTCTTTTAATTTTATGATACTCACTTCATGATAGTCCATTGATAGAGATGAACAAGCTGTACCATTGCCTATTTTGTTAATGAAAATGTTTAAAGAATTAATACTTATAATGTCAATGGCTACAAGCCCCAGTAATTAAAGAAAAAAGAAAATTGTAACTTTATTTACCTACTTACTAACATAGTTAGTTCTAAATTTACTAACAAAGTGAGTCTTATGTTACTTGAATAAATAAATTTATTATTATTTAGAAAGCAAAATCAAGTTAATACTTTACGTGTCATCATGTCCCTAGCCTTATCCCGTATCTTACGGGGTCGGCTACCTAATCTAGGGGATTGAACGAGGGTACTGGTTTTCACACAGAGCGACTGCCATCTGACCTCCGCAACCCAGAAGGGAAACCAAACCCAATCCTAGATTAGGTCAGAGTTTTTAAGCCGCCAATTCTTAGCACTGGCCTCTGGCATGGCTTAACGACTAATATCTACGGTATTAAACGATATTACCCGGGACCAACGGCTTAACGTGCCTTCCGAAGCACGGAAAAAGCGCCGGATAAACGTACATATCAAATTCGAAAACCGAAAAACACATTAGTACGTGGTGGGATTCGAACCACGACCTCCCGCTCAGGAGGCAGCGGCCCTATCCACTACACCATCGGGCTCCTCTTAAAAGTTAATACTTTAAGTTAATACTTTACGTGTAATGATAGCTAATTGATTTTCTCAGAAGGGCATTGATCATTTCTTTGAAACGGTCTATACTAAGCTAAGTAATACATACTTACTTATTTATGTCTATCATTAGTTCTTATAGTTTCTTGCATGCGTGAGTGGGAGCGAGAGAAAAACGTAGAATGTTCCAGCTGGTTTTACTCCCTATAATCACGCCTTTATCCCTAATGGGGTAGGCAGAACGTAAACGACCTAAGCAAAGGTCGTTCCGCCACGTCTGACAATGTTTAAAGGGTTATTTAGATAGATTTGTGGTAAATTTCAATATACGGAAACCTTTGGATCGGGGAGGAAATTCACATTCTATGTTTTTCTATCGCTCCCAGTCCAGCATGGAAGTACAGAAGTTGATCTCGAAACAGCTGGTACAAAATTGCAATACGGCCTTGCCTTAACTTGTAATCATAGGTAGTTGGGAATTTCAAAACAGGCTTACATTACAAGCAGGCAATGGTTGGCAAAATAGCCACCCACAGACTGTTATCGAATATCTAATTACAGTATAAGTAGACCAAGTTGTTACGTCGGCTAGTCAGCTTTCAAGGTCAACCGGTCTTTGGTACAGTTGGTAGAGCGATGGGACGGTATTCCTGGTTCGTAGGTTCCCAATGTTCAAATCTTTGAATTTTTGATATGTTGTTTCTCATATTTTAGAACAGTAGGAACAGAGTGGACCTTGTACATTTCTATTTGCTACCCGCATTGAATTATTGCTTTTTGTCTTTTCACGCTGAAAAAAAAAGGGATTTTGTTAAAATTTAGCGCGATGATAGCGATGATAGAAGGAGACGGACATGGGCTACATTTCAGCCAGTCAAAATATCTTATACATACATACATATAATCACGCTTTTGTCCCTAATGGGGTAGGCAGAGCGTAAACGACCTAAAAAAAGGTTGGTCCGCCACGTCTGATAAAGTTTTGTAGGTTATTTAAGATAGATTTTGTAGGTATATTGCTGCGTCAGAGGCCAGTGCTAAGCATTGGCGGCTTGAAAACTCTTTCCTAATCTAGGATTGGGTCTGGTATCCCTTCTGGGTTGCGGAGGTCAGATGGCAGTCGCTCTGTGTAAAAACCAGTACGCTCGTACAATCCCCTAGATTAGGGCTACCTATATACGGGATACGGGATAAGGCTAGGGAGATGATTATTGCTGTAGTGATAGGTGGTCAGCCCATCGCCTAAATTACAATATATTATTTTTCTGTCGAGTGGGTATCGAGTCTATGGACCTGACGTCAGAGTTTTTAAACCGCCTAGTACCACAACTATCAGGCTTCTGACATGGTTTGAGTAACGACCACTATCAAAGACAGCGACCGGGACCGACGGCTTAACGTGCCCTCCGAAGCACGAAATCTTTTTCTTTTTCGGACAATCAGGTGGTTCAGCCTGCAATGTCCTGACCAAACTGGGGAAAAATTCACAAAGTGATAAAATCCAAATATCATCTTTGTGTTTCCCCCTGGGAATCGAACCCAGGATCTCCGGATCGGGAGTCCATGGCACTAGCCACTAGACCACAATATATTGAAACTCTCAGATCCCTTAGCTGGATTTTACAGCATGCCCGGGAGGAAATGCAGCTGGCACATTCTATGCTTTCTTTCAATCCCAGTCTAGCATGGAAGAAAAATATATCATTACCACGGATAACCCCATATAGCAGCGGAAAGCTAATGCTCTCTGTAAACATACTACTTAGTCCACAACTGAGAAAATATTTACGCTAGATTTAGATTTTACTCATGACATGAAACCAGGGCTTCTGAAGTAGAGGATGGATCCTATTACCGAATTCGCGCCACGTGTGGTAAAACAAAGAAAGTGCGAGTGCATCGTCTCGTCACGGCAGCATGCGCGCGCGCACTCGACATCTTCGAGACACACGGCTGCGACGGATGAACAGCAAATTCAGTAAACAATCTTAAAAGTGCGAGTGCATCGTCTTGTCACAGCCGGCCGCATGCGCGCGCGCACGCGATATCTTCGAGACGCACGGTCGCTACGGATGAAAAGCAAAATCGGAAATTATCGAACCGAACGGGTTAAGCGACAGCTCCCGCAGACTGTTAGGGGTAGCTCAGTCAAAGAAAGTGCAAGTGCGTGGTCTTGTCACCATTTACGTACAGTCAGCCAAAGTGACCTCGAGGCAGGTCCGCTCGAAACAGATGAGATTATTTCAAGAAATTATTTATAGATATTCATGAAATATCGTATACTTGCACAAATGATTAATTGAAACAAATATACACAATTTTATTGCAATCAATGAACAATTTCCTGAAATAATCTCATTCGTTTCGAGCGGGCCTACCAAGCAATCGCCTGTACCTCGTCAGATGATGTGAATATCTATGGCGACAGCATGGCTATGGCTAAAGCATAAGCAACTTGGTGGAATAACCAGCGCTTTACTGAATTTATACTTAGTATGCATTTAGTATAATAGAAAAAATACAATATTATAGAAAATAGAAAAGGAAAGATTTTGGGCCACCTGATACGACATGACAAGTTATTAAATATGATTATTGAAGGAAAGAGAGGAAGGGAAAGGCCAAAAATAAGTTACATCGATCAAGTGAAACAAAATATTAAGGTCAAGTCGTACCAGGAAGTCAAGGAGAACGCGGAATGCAGAGAGAGCTGGCGTTCACTTCATGTATACTCAACCGAGAAGAGCTAAGCTCTTAAATACATGATGATGATGCATTTAGTATGTTGAAAAATAACTAAATACTTATAAATAAAACATGCAGTCACCTCGGAAGTTGCTTACCTACAGTGTGAACGCTACAGTTACAGTAACCGTCAACCAGTTAACGGAAAGAAGCAGAAAGCCATGTCAGTATCCTAGAAATGAATCCTACCCACGCCTCGCATAAACAGTGTTGTGAGATGATATTTGGATCCTAATGAACAGGACTGATAATCCTGGAAAACAACATGGATCTATCCATTACGCCCGTAATTATAATCAGCTCTTAAAACTGACAGTTAGTTTGAACTCGCATCAGAAATGTCATATCAGTTCAAAACGACCTGTCAAACTCAAACTTAATATTGCTCTCAATCTTGAGATTGCTTTATAAATACGAGCCTTAGTATGTAAGTTTTTAACAATTTACACCAATTTCTCGTTTACCATCTATGCAGCCCGTGTGTCCGTTAAAACTCACAGCAGAACCGGTCAACAGCGACGCGGCCAATCAGCTGCGGCTGCGCTTACGCAAGCGTTGCGTGAGTCGTCGCGAATCGGGACCGGTCGCGAATTGGAGCGTGTGCCATTTGGCCCGTTTCTGGTTGCTGTGGCGATTCCGGCAGCTTGTCAAAGGGTTGGACTGGATCTGGTCGTTATCAATGACCGGTAATGTTAATGTTTCTTAAGATTCGAGGGGAGGGTTTTTTAGTTGGCCCAGTTTCAAAGATTTCTCTTTATTATATGGAGTGTGATGTGTGTTGTGTATGTCTGATGGCAAACTAGGTGCAAGACGGCTGAGTGTACGATTGAATGTGAATGAGTAATATTCGGACGACGATAGCTGTATGATATCGAATAAGAGATAGAAATAGAAATAAGGGGTAGAGATAGATTTTTTTACATAAAAAATAAACTCTTTTAGTAGGTATAAGACATTTAAAGCTACTAATACTAGTAGGTACTACATATAGTCACGCTTTTATCCCTAATGGGGTAGCATACTTATTTTTGTCTATCATTAGTTCTTATAGTTTCTTCCATGCGTGAGTGGGAGGGAGCGAGAGAAAAACATAGAATGTTCCAGCTAGTTTTACTCCCTATAATCACGCCTCTATCCCTAATGGGATCTCTATCCATAGCGTAAACGTCTAAACAAAGGTCGTTCCGCCACGTCTGACAAAGTTTTCAGGGTTATTTAAGATAGAGTTGTAGGTATGTTGCTGTAGTGACAGTTTGTCAGCCCATCGCCTAAATTGCAACACACTGAAACCCTCCGAACCCTTAGCTGATTTTTACAGCATGCCCGGGAGGAAATGCAGCTGGCACATTCTATGATTTTCTCTTGCTCCTAGTTCAGCATGGAATAAATTTATAACTAAAACTAATAAAATCTGTATACAAACATATTTACAACCCTTTTAAACTGTTATCGCTCAGCTTTAGGAATTGACCTCATGGTATGACCTCTGGTGGAATATTTGCATAAAGAGAGTTGAACCCTTTTGGATGTTTGCTGTTAGGTAGTTCTAATAAATGACCACCATTTTGTAGGGATAACAAGGGACTAGACATATGATTATACTCTTCACTACATAGTTTATTTATTTAATCACTTTATACCAGGTCGCTATACTTCCATGCTGGCATGGGAGCGAGAGAAAAACATAGAATGTGCCATCTGCATTTCCTCCCGGGCATGCTGTAAAAACCAGCTAAGGGATCCGAGGGTTTCAGTATATTGTAATTTAGGCGATGGGCTGACAACCTGTCACTAGAACAATATACTTATAAATCTATCTTAAATAACCCTCAAAACTTTGTCAGACTTGGCGGAACGATCTTTGTTTAGGTCGTATACGCTCTGCCTGCCCCATTAGAGATAAAGGCGTGATTATATGTATGTATGTACCAGGTCGCTTTAGTCAATGCACTACAAATTATAATCGAATATCTAAATTCTTTGCCCATTCATAAAAATTACCAAATCTTGAGGGTCTTTGTTGTATTTTTTGATGGGGCAGTACATAGCATAAAACAAAGTCACTACCCGCGTCTGTCTGTCCGTATGTATGCTTAGATCTTCAAAACTACGCAATGTATTTTGATGCGGCTTTTTAAAATTGATGGAGTGGCTCAAGAGTAAGGTTTGTATGTATAATACATGCATATAATCACGCCTTTATCGGTCGTTCCGCTACGTCTGACAAATTTGGAGGGTTATTAAAGATAGATTTTTAGGTATATTGCTGTAGTGACAGGTTGTCAGCCCATCGCCTAGATTACAATATACTGAAACCCTCAGATCCCTTAGCTGGTTTTTACAGCATGCCCGGGAGGAGATACATGTATAAACACTAGATAAATAAACTGATTTGCCGTGCGACGCCGGGGGGGCGGGTCGCTAGAAAGTACAAGAACTATACTTGTAGCACAGAGTAACTAATAATACTAACTAGTGACCCGCCCCGGCTTCGCACGGAAATTATCAGTGTTTCTCTACTATATTATGCATGTATTATACATATAAACCTTCCTCTTGAATCATTATGTCTATTAAAAGAAACCGCATCAAAATCCGTTGTGTAGTTTTAAAGATTTATGCATACATAGGGATATAGGGACAGAGAAAGCGACTTTGTTTTATACTATGTAGTGATGAACAAATTGTAGGTACTACTATGGATAAATATAATGGGTACCATAGAGAAGGGCTTATAGGAAGTGCATAAGTCCTTCTCTTATTCTTTCTCTGCCTTTCTCTGTGACAGGTCTTTTTGATTCCTGGCAGGGGGGGTATACGTCGGACTGTGAGATAAAAACATAGAATGTACTAGATAATTCTCTTTCGCATTATTATTAATAATACATACATACATATAATCACGCCTTAATCCCTAATGGGGTAGGCAGAGCGTAAACGACCCAAACAAAGGTCGTTCCGCCACGTCTGACAAAATTTCGAGGGTTATTTAAGATAGATTTGTAAGTATATTGCTGTAGTGACAGGTTGTCAGCCCATCGCCTAAATTACAATATACTGAAACCCTCGGATCCCTTAGCTGGTTTTTACAGCATACCCGGGAGGAAATGCAGCTGGCACATTCTATGTTTTTCTCTCGCTTCCAGGCCAGCATGGAAGAATTACTAATACAGGTTTATTAATAATACGGGTTGTAAATAGCAATTTCCCGCAAACTGATTGAGGATGCTCAGTACAATTATTATTTATACTCTGTGGCCCAGAAACTGAACTAAGTAATTGTAATTAGTTTCACGGAGAAATTCCTTCAAGAAACGAAGAAAAAAATCGTTTTCCCTTACAAATTGTTCGTTCGAGGTGGTCATTTTATACGTCCCGCAAACTGATAAAGGTTGCTCAGTCAACAAAACTGAACCACTTTCACCGGGCATTTACTTTTCAGTAGATGAAAAAAGAAATACCTTTCCATACAAAATTACCCCCTCGATCAGACAATTTGAATGGAAAACCAATTTATTTCTTTTCATTTCCTAAAAAAGAAACCTGGTGATAGTTGTTCAGTTTCGTTGCCTGAGCAGCCGCTATCAGTTTGCGGGACGCTGTTACGGGGTGTGTGTATGGGCAATATTATTTTTCCTGAATCCAATATTATTTTATATGCCCTGAAAGAATTTATTTGCGTAAGTTGTTCAGTTTCGTTGACTGAGCACCATTAGATGCTTGATATTCTCTAATAGACCTGTATAATATTATTTAGCTGCTAGTATTTCTGAAAATAAAGTTATGAAAATTGTTTTATGGTAATTCAAAACAGGTAAGTATCTAAAAGGATTTCTGTGTTTCGTGAAGTACCTTATTATATTACGGTTTTATTTTAATGCATAAAATTGGTGGTTTATGATAATTTCCTACTTTTGACTTCCTTCTATAAATCCCACCCGTAATAGGTATTCAAATTGGCGTCTTTATTAAATCAGGGTTAACTGTGCAAAAAATTAAGATTACAATAATTGAGAAGTATAGTAAAGTCTGAAAACCTAAAAAAGTAAAATTGAACGACTTACACTAAGTAAATATAAAAGAAAATTCGGAGCAAAGAAACACGTGTTTTCGTCATAAAAATATGATTTCAATTACTTCACATACAAGAGAAACATTAAATTAAACCTTAAGCTTACTAGAAGAGGGATTTCGCTTTGAAACAAACTTAGATACAAGTTAAAGTAAATTAAACTTGCTGCCAAAGCAATCTAAGTAAGTTTCCCATCCAGAAATCTTATAAAGCGCCGACATTGTTGACTTCTTCATAGAATTCACATCCAGAGTGTAGACTGAAAAATAATAATATAAGGGGACGGAGTAAATGAAAAAAATCTTAGAGACACCTGCACAAAGACTAGGAGTGAACTTGGTAGTTTGATGAGGATTCGACCTAATTAGGTATTTTTGTAGCACCATCCGCAACTCACCAAGAGATGTCGCTGTTAGTTATTGAACTCGCTGGTACAAATCCTAAAGTTCAGAAAAGAAAAGAAATTCTGGTGCTGTGATCGGTATCTGGTCTATGCCATAATATGTTCTCTTTACCTCTCCAGATCTCAAGGTACCCCGATGTTAGCAGAATAAAAGCCTTAGCACGCCGTAGCTGACTTTACTGCCTTCTTATTTTCCTTAGCTTCCGCGTTCCTATTATATTACGATATTTACAGTAATTGCTACTGTGCCATTTTGTATATGATATTTTCATAGATTTACGTCATAATGCTATGAGCTCGCTCTACTATCAACTTTTTCCCTCTGATTGAGACTAGTTGGCATCAGTCTGTAGTTCCACAACCACCGTTTCTTCTAATCGAAGACACAGAGATATTCCATCCGGCCAGTCCTCTAGGGACAGGCTCACATGAAATTGGATTGTCAGGTACAGGACTACACTACTTCTGTATTTTATTTCATCTCGCCGACTCTAAGGCGAGTAGAGTTTTATTTGTTAGCTGTAATTTTTATTTGTGTCTCAACTGCTGGAGGTGAAGCTTGGTTTCAATGTTAGGTAATATCTTAAGAATGTTTATTTGGAAAACTGGTTTAAGTTTGATGAAAATACACCTTATTTTATACATATAGTCACTCCTTTATCGTGTTCGAGGGCAAGGCATCACAGGCTTCATAAGAGGATGTTTTCGCATTCTGTGTATCAGGGACTGTTACTGATGTCTCCAGCTGGCTGCTTTCGCAGACCCGTGGGTGTTCTATCAGCTGGAACTGGAAGGTCACTGGACCCAGGCCTGAGTGATAACACGGAGCAAACGGGAAAACTGGTGTCGCTTCTGGTTTATGAATTTGATGTGTCGAATGAAAAACGTTGACTTCTAGTTTAACGCGACGTTGCGTCAGCAATCAGGAAACAGGAATAGTAGGGCCTTTACACTTTACTTCGTGCTTCGGAGGGCACGTTAAGCCGTCGGTCCCGGTCGCTGTCTTTGATAGTGGTCGTTACTCAAAACCATGTCAGAGGCCTGATAGTTGTGTTACTAGGCGGTTTTAAAACTCTGACACCAGGGTTCATCGGGTCGATAGACTCGATACCCACTCGACAGAAGAAGAAAGACTTTACAAAAAGTCTAATTAAATAAGTCGTCAAAAAATCAGTCGTTTACTAATTGAAAGTATCGATTTTAATTCCGAAATGTGTTATGAATCTGTTCTGGTACGGAACAGGGACATTTTTAGATAGATCCCCAATCCTTGTCATGTCAGAGACAAAAAATATGCTATGGCCCCGCATGCAGCTAAGTATTAACTACTATATTTAAATAGTAAGAAATAAAACTTCCATGCTGGTCTGGGAGCGAGAGAAAAGCATAGAATGTGCCAGCTGCATTTCCTCCCGGGCATGCTGTAAGATCCAGCTAAGGGATCCGAGGGTTTCAGTATATTGTAATATAGGCGATGGGCTGACAACCTGTCACTACAGCAATATACCTAGAATTCTATCTTAAATAACCCTCAAAACTTTGTCAGACGTGGCGGAACGACTTTTGTTTAGGTCGTTTACGCTCTGCCTACCCCATTAGGGATAAAGGCGTGATTATATGTATGTATGTATGGGTAAGCAAGGCAGATCGTTAAAGATCTAAACAAAGTCCATTCCGCCACATCTGACAAGTTTTAAGATTTATCTAATTACATAGAAGATATAATAATGACAATGGGCTCGATTCTAGATACCACTGACTAAAAATTAAATTAAAATCAATCTGAAACTTTTAAAATAATAACATCGAAAAGAACAGGCGATTTATACTCTATCGTCCTTCAGAAAGGTCAGGTCAAGAGTACCCTAAACCGACGAGCATGTGTGAAAAGATTAATGAATGTGGATGAAGCGAAAGAAGTATGTAAGGATCGTAGCAAGTGGAAAGATGTGGTCTCTGCCTACCTCTCCGGGAAAGAGGCGCGATTATATGTATGTATTTATATTCTTCCATGCTGGATCGGGAGAGATAGAAAAACATAGAATGTTCCAGCTGCCCTTCCTCCCGGGCATGCTGTAGAAGACAGCAAAAGGGACTCGAGGGTTACAGTGTATTGTAATATAGGCGATGGGCTGACAAATTATCACTACACATTAACAATACACATTACAATCTAAAATTGCCCTCAATTTTTGTCAGACGCGGCGAAAGCGCCTTTTACGAGGCGTTTAACGCTCTGCCTACCCCGTAAGGGATAAAGGCGTGATTTTATGTATGTATGTATGTATTTATATTCTATGGTTTTACACTTAGTCCGCTAGATTTTGGCGCGCCTTGTCCTTTACTTTGCCCTGTACTTCTGTCAATTTTATCCGCCATATCATATGACGGCGGATAAAAGTGTCAGTAAAAACCGGAGACAATAGATCTCTTATCCTTTTTCAATGTTTTAGTATGAAAATGACAAATAGATTTTAATTTTAGTTTTAGCCGGAAAATCTAGGATCGAGCCCAATAGGAAGTTACGTCACCTTATATGCAAATAGCTAGACATGCATTGGAAATGGCGGTCGGCGCATACTAATAATGTCTGTCTGTGTGTTGATTCATGGTAGGTACAAGTTAGTTACTATTAGGTTTGCTTTATTGCACATAGAACAAGACATTACAAAGAAAAACAAAGTTCTTATTACTAGGGAAGCAATTTCGGCCAGGCAACCTTTGGATATAGCAGTCGTTGAAGTTAAAACCAATTGGAGAAAAACTGCGCCAAACAACTTGATGTGTTCCTTCAAGTGTGGGAATGCTAATGCCTTTAAGTTTTTGAAAGAGCTCGCAACATCGGTGAATCTGTCTCGAACACCAATGGTCTATACTAGAGTAAACATAGATACATACATATAATCACGCCTTTATACCTAATGGGGTAGGCAGACAAAGACCTCAACAAAGGTCGTTCCGACACGCCTGACAACATTTTGAGGGTTATAAGATAGATTTGTGGTATATTGTTATAGTGACAGGTTGTCAGCCCATCGCCCAAACTGCATTATACAGAAACCCTCGGATCCCTTAGCTGGTTCTTACAGCATGCCCGGGAGGAAATGCAGCTAGCATATTCTATGTTTTCCTCTTGCTCCTAGTCCAGCATGGAAGAATTGCCTCTTGCTCCCAGTCCAGTATGGAAGAATTGCCTCTTGCTCCCAGTCCAGTATGGAAGAATTGCCTTTTGCTCCCAGTCTAGTATGGAAGAATTGCCTCTTGCTCCCAGTCCAGTATGGAAGAATTGCCTCTTGCTCCCAGTCCAGTATGGAAGAATTGCCTTTTGCTCCCAGTCTAGTATGGAAGAATTGCCTCTTGCGGGAACTGGGAAGTCCAGTATGGAAGAAAAGAGTATAAGCTTGCTGTATAAAATGTTTTTAGGAGGCGTTTTACGCTCTGCCTACCCCGTAAGGGATAAAGGCGTGATTTTATGTATGTATGTATAAATGTTGAAGCATATTGCGTAAGGTATCAAATAAATTAATGTGTTAATTTCTTGTTTCAGGTAAGCAGACCCAGCCCAGTCAACAGATGTATCATGAAATAAGTAGGTACATATATATAATCACGCCTTTATTCCTTATGGGGTAGGCATAGCGTAAACGACCTAAGCAAAGGTCGTTTCGCCACGTCTGACAAAGTCTTGAGGGTTATTTAAGATAGATTTGTAGGTATATTGCTGAAGTGACAGATTGTCAGCCCATTGCCTAAATTACAATATACTAAAACCCTCAGATCCCTTAGCTGGTTTTTACAGCATTCTCGGGAGGAAATGCAGCTGGCATATTCTGTGTTACTCTCACTACCAGTCCAGCATGAAAGAATAAGTATTAAGTAAATACGTAGGTACCTATCATAAAATACAAATTCATTAAGTTGAAAGCCTAAGTTTTAAAACCTATTAATTTCCAATAAATAAATTACGTAACAAGTGGCATTTTAGATGAGGTTAATTGCTGACATCTCAATAATGTTTTAATATCTTACACACTAAACATTTAAGACAATTAAATTAACACTTTGCCATTAATTCAACTATATAATTAGAAATATTAAACGTGATGTCTCAAACTTATGGAATACTTCGATAGTTAGTCAATAGGCTTTGTATTGGAACTATTTACTGTACACAAAGAGCAGTTAAGTTATAATAATATTAAATTAAACATGAGTAGAATCTAAAGCACGGAATTATGTCTTAGATTTCGTTTGTATAAAATAATATAAAATGTTTTATGATGATATTTTGTACCTAAACCCGAGGGCGGACGCTCTCGTCGTTATGTTCATTGATAAAACAAGACAGCAATTTCAAATTAAATAGTTAATAGTGTGTCCTACTGTAGGTGGATTTTAAACTATATTTCGCAATGTGACATAAATTAATTCTACAATCATCTAAGTATCAATTCTTCTGTTTGTCTTTACTTGTCTATTTAAGCATGCCTTTATACATAATGGGGTAGGCAAGTATCTTCCATGCTGGACTGGGAGCGAGAGAAAAACATAGAATGTGCCAGCTGCATTTCCTCCCGGGCATGCTGTAAAAACCAGCTAAGGGATCCGAGGGTTTCTGTATATTGTAATTTAGGCGATAGGCTGACAACCTGTCACTACAGCAATATACCTACAAATCTATCTTGAATGACCCTTAAAACTTTGTCAGACGTGGCGGAGCGACCTTTGTTTGGGTCGTTTGCGCTCTGCCTACCCCATTAGGGATAAAGGCGTGATTATATGTATGTATGTATGGGTAAGCAAGGCAGATCGTTAAAGATCTAAACAAAGTCCATTCCGCCACATCTGACAAGTTTTAAGATTTATCTAATTACATAGAAGCATTTTTTCTATACCGGGTGTAAGAGACAGCGTCCTGCAAACTGGTAGGTGTTACGCAGTCAACGAAACTGAACAACTTTCACCGGGAAAATCTTTTGGGAGATTTGTATGAAAAATCTTTATATTTTTTCACTTCCTGAAAAAAAATCCTGCTGATAGTTGTTCAGTTTCGTTTAATGAGCAACCCCTATCAGGTTGCGGGACGCTTCCCTTACACCCGGTAGATTGTGTTTTAATACAGCTAAATCTTAAGTTTTTAGCGGTCCCAGCCCAGCAAGGAAGACCAATTTTATCCCCCCAAAATTATTATGCTTGACGTAATATATCTGAAGTTCATGTTGCCAAATCTGATAGTAAGCACCCAGATGGAACATTCTGGATGACGCGGCTCATATCCTCGCTGCTAAACGTTAATTCTGGGTTTATCGGGTCGTTAGCCAACCTAACTGCTTGAGAAAACGACCTTCTGAGCAGGCTCACGTCTGGGATGATAAAACTATTAAATGTTGTACTTATTCGTATTCTTTGTGTTGTGTACAGAATATATAATAATTTCTTTACAAATGCACTGAAGGAGAAGCTGAAATATATATGGACCAAAGACTCAAGAACAAAGCGTATGGACCTATATAAAAAACTATGGTATTCGAAGTACATACATACATATAATCACGCATTTATCCCTAATGGGGTAGGCAGAGCGTAAACGACCTAAACAAAGGTCGTTTCGCCAAGTCTGACAAAGTTTTAACGGTTTTTAAAGATAGATTTGTACGTATATTGCTGTAGTGATAGGTATTCGAAGTAAATCTTTGATATTTTATTTTTATTTGCTATGCATCATTTAAGAGGATAGGGTAATATACTACTTAGCACATACTTATTCAGAGGTTTAGTCTAGGTTTCATCACAGTGACCTCTTTGTGGTAAACTGGAAGTTATGAAGCGTGCAAGACCCGAGTGATCTTGCTTCTACCTATTCTCGCAATAACTAGCTTAAGGTTCCACCTGATTTTGACAGGGAAAAACAAAGATGAAGACTGGTCAATAAAACCCATACATACAATAATGATAAAATAATAGTTTTCGCAATATTTGAATCACATTTAGTTAGTGTAGGCGTTGTGTGTTTATTACATACATACATATTATCACGCCTTTTTCCCTAATGGTTTAGACAGAGCGTAAACGACCTAAACAAAGGTCATTCTGCCACGTCTAACAAAATTTTGAGGGTTATTTAAGATAGATTTGTAGGTATATTGTTGAAGTGACAGGTAGTCAACCCATCACCTAAATTGCAATATACTGTAACCCTCGGATCCATTAGCTGGTTTTTAAATCGCAGAGGAAATGCAACTGGCTCATTCTATGTTTTTCTTTCGCTCCCAGTCCAGCACACTCCATGTGTGTTTATTTTAACAATAAATTATAATTTGTAGTAATAACATGGCTTGCAACCTCCAAACTACAAGAAAAGCATGTCGTAGAAGGGATGCACGCTTCATATGAAACGAAAACCAAATAAGTGTATCAAATTGCAGTTCCTCTATCTTCTTCTGTCGAGTGGGTATCGAGTCTATCGACACGATAAACCCTGGTGTCAGAGTTTTTAAACCACCTAGTAGCACAACTATCAGGCCTCTCACATGGTTTGAGTAACGACCACTATCAAAGACAGCGACCGAGACCGACGGCTTAACGTGCCCTCCGAAGCACGAAGTCTTTTTCTTTTAGGGCAATCAGGTGATTGCCAGCGACCGGTTCCTCAATAAAAATAATAAAAAATAAAATAATGAAGAAAGTTCCTCTATAAAACAAGACAACACTTGCGCAAGCGCATAGTTTATGCAAAACCTTGTGAGTGCCAGTGTTGCCAGTTATTGTGGCTCGCACAACTGGACCACATAAATCAAGGTTTCTGTAGCGAAACAAGCGCGCAACTCTAGATGCAGTTTTGAAGTTTTTACCAAATAATAGATACAAGCTGCTATATATGTTAGTAATAGCTGCAACATGGAATCGCAAACACGAATTATTTTTAAGTTATAAATACATGTAGTCAATCATACACATTTGTATTCTAGGCAGAAAGTACACAACTCGGTAAACGGCAATTTTACGACATGTGATAAAAACAGCATACATACATATAATCACGCCTTTATCCTTAATAGGGTGGGTAGGCAGAGCGTAAACGCCCTTTGTTTAGGTCGCCACGTCTGTCAGAGTTTCGAGGGTTATTTAAGATAGATTTGTAGGTATATTGCTGTAGTGATAGGTTTTTAGCCCATGGCCTAAATTACAATATACTGAAACCCTCGAATATGGTTTTAAACCCTGGAACCGTTAGCTGGTTTTTACAGCATGCCCAGGAGTAAATGTAGCTGGCATATTCTACGTTTTTTGCTTGCTCCCAAGCCAGCATGGAAGGACGGTAAAACTGAAAGTATGCTTTTTTTTGTCTTTCGATGTGACCTTACCTAAATATACAGAACATCCCTTGGAAATTTGTAGGTTAAAACCTAGTTTTTACAGAACGTACTATGCACGTGAAGAGAAGCAGCTCTTAGAAGTGGAACCAAATTTTTCAAGTGTGAAAGGCTCTATGGCCTTTCTGAGTCACAGAGAACTCGAAATGTATCGGTTCTTTGTTAACCACTGTTTCGTCTTCATTTCAACTCTTCAGATGCGGAAGTGTCCGCATGACAGCTGGTTTGCAAGCCTCGTGTTATTCGTTACTCATCATAAAGATCATATAGCATTTCACTCTTGACAATCGCACTATCTCGACAGAGATCCAAGTGGGAAAGGGCCCCCTTTTGGGGAGGACCACTCTGCGGAGATCATGCCTAACGGCTGCTTTTAAAGAATTGGATTCTGTTCCGACCCAAACATGCTAAGCTCACAAGAGCAAAGCATTTGCAACATTCTTTGTTTTACAGTGGAAGTCACAGAACAAACTTTGAATTAAATCGTTGAATTACTATTTCTAAGAACAAGATAAGTACAGTAGCTGAGATTTGTTTTGTAAGTGGCATTTTATCCTGCTGTGTCGAAATTCGGCCAGTCGGTCGCCATGTTGGAAACTGGCACGCAGCTGGTTCTGGCCGATAAGTCAGTACTTAGGTCTTACTTGTACTGAGGAAATGGTCTAGAAATCAAGTCTATAGTTATTTAGCTCAAGGTAAATACTTAGAAAAAACCATTGACTGCTAGGTAGAGCACCAAAGACTAGTTGGAAGCCTTGTCTACCGCGTGTTGTGTAAGGCTATATAATGCAAAAAATATTGACTGCTTTGCACCGTGTCATGCAGAGGAGACGAAGCGGTGCAAGAAAATCGTCTACTTCTTCTTTTGTCGAGTGGGTATCGAGTCTATCGACCCGATGAACCCTGGTGTCAGAGTTTTTAAAACCGCTTAGTAGCACAACTATCAGGCCTCTGACATGGTTTGGGTAACGACCACTATCAAAGACAGCGACCGGGACCGACGACTTAACGTGCCCTCCGAAGCACGAAATCTTTTTCTTTTTCAGACAATCAGGTGATTCAGCCTGCAATGTCCTAACCAAACAGGAAAAATTCACAAAGTGATAAATTCTCAAATATCAACTTTGTGTTTCCCCCCTGGGAATCGAACCCAGGACCTCCGGATCAGGAGTCCATGGCACTAGCCACTAGACCACGGAGGCAGTTATCGTCTACTCACTGCAATACTTACCTATTTGTTTACTTAAGGGGTATATTTCTGGCAGATGAGCAGGTAGATTTCAAGATATGCAACCATCGTTCTTAATGCCTAAGAATAGCGTTCAAATCAGCGCGCGTAACGGCATGGCGACGTGGCCGCGTCAATAATATGCGAAAAACGTACAAAAAATGTATTCCATGAAAACTTCTAGTCGGATTAAAAAATATAGGTTACGATTTTAGATAATCATTATACGAATATTTTCCCGAAGGAACCGTGAAAGCGTTCATAACAGTTTGGAAGGAATATCAAATTTACTAATATTAACAGCTGTACTTCCAGTTGCTTTAGCATTCTTATTTATGAACTCGAATATTTTAATTGTTGCAATTGCAGACCATGAACTAATTCGTTAGACGTATATTTTTATAGAATTTTCCAATAAGAGAAATAAGCTCCTAAAAACAACCATTTTCCGGTAGGAATCACTTTAATTACTTTTTTACTATGACTTTCATTGTTGACATATGCAGACCCCCCCATCTTAACTAATCCAGTATCCACAACAAACCGATTCAGATTAAAAACCGGAACAAACTGGTTTTTTTTTCATGCTGGACTGGAAACGAGTGAAAAACATAGAATGTGCTAGCTGCATTTCCTCTCGGCCATGTTGAAAAAGCCAGCTAAGGGATCCGAGGGTTTCTGTTTATTGCTATTAAGGCGATAGGCCGACAACCTGTCACTAGAGCAATATAGCTACGAATCTATCTTAAATAACCTTCAAAACTTTGTCAGACGTGGCGGGACGACCTTTGTTTAGGTCATTTACGCTCTGCCTACCCTATTACGGAAAAAGGCGTGATTATATGTATGTATGTAAAACTGGTGACAAACGATCCAAATAATACGGACCGTTGATCATATCTTAGAATTGCAGTAACGTCAGTCAACTGACCGGTTATTTGCAGTAGATACTGTAGATAGACCCACTACAACCCACGTGGTACTGTTTCCTGACCTACGAATACGAGCTTTGATAAAAAGTGTGGTGTGACTGCTAGCGGGATCTTGAGCGGAGCGATTAGCGATCGACAGAACGGGCTACAATGTTTTACAAACCAAATGACATAGTAGGTACTGGGCTCGATTCTAGATTTTCCGGCTAAAACTAACATTAAAATCTATTTATCACTTTTCAGACTAAAAACATTCTCTCCGGTTTTAAATTTATTGTCTGTAGTTATTATGCGCCGTCATTTGATATGGCGGATAAAATTGACGAAAATACGAAACGTGCAAAAAAATAATAATATAGAAACGTGCAAAATCGCGTCAAAATCTAGCGGAAAAAGTGTAAAACCATAGAGCATAAATTGCCTTTCCTTTTTCAATTTTATTATATTAAAAGTGACACATGGGTTTTAATTTTAGTTTTAGCCGGTGGTATCTAGAGTCAAGCCCACTGTTTGTTTTCTGACATATTTACGAGCTACGAGAAAAGAGTGATTTTCACGAATACGGACATTTAAGAAAATTCTTACCTTTAGATTTTTTGCCCATCATATTGTCTATTGAAAACAAAAAATATGTGTGAAATAATCATACGATATATTATATAATATTTTGATACGACTATTATTTACCGAAATATAGATTTTTTAAATGACCCGACCCGGTACCGACTGCCTGGTGCATGTCCGAACCACGCGTTTGTATTGAATGACGACGAATGACGTCAGACGACCCAGCTGTTTCACAGAAATCGGTAACTGAATTCTGTACCGGGCGGGCGCGGGCCACGATATTTAGACGAAGTTCAAATGGCTGTAAAATAACAACTACTGAAGATTTTTAAATAAAACAAAAACCAGTGTATTTGTATACCCACAGGCTCTACTGTTACAGTACTTTCAAGCTCATTTGCGTACCTTTTTACGTTCCTAATTCGGTTTCTGCAACGTACGCAATACTTCTTTAGCCAAACCACTATTTCCTGACCTAGAACGGCTAGACCCAAAAGTAACGTTGATCGACATGTTTGCATGTTCGGCAAATCCCGTTACGATTTATAATAGGTACATACATACATATAATTACGCCTCTATTCCTAATGGGGTCGGCAGAGCGTTAACGATCTAAACAAAGGTCGTTCCGCCACGTCTGACAAAGTTTTGAGGGTTATTTAAGATAAATTTGTAGGTATATTGCTGTAATGACAGGTTGTCAGCTCATCGCCTAAATTACATAATACTGAAACTCTCGGATCCCTTAGCTGCTTTAACAGCATGCCCTGGAGGAAATGCAGCTGGCACATTCTATGTTTTTCTCATGCTCCCAGGCCGGCCTGGAAGAATAATAATAATGTATAATAATTAGTATAAAATAATACTTAAGCTCATTCTCATTCATAATATTCACTAATCAACTTGAAGTTTGAACAACCCGCTGCAACTGAAGCCCTATCCTCAATCCCATTCCATTACATAACCTGAGCCAGTTTGAAACCTAGCTACAATTATTATTTGATTTCCAGACTATTGCGCAATACCTAGTATAGGGTTAAACGTTTCGGTTGGGCTAGACTAGAGCTGAGCTTTCAAATTTCATTCCATATTTAGAGAGGAAAGCTTTGAAGCTTCGGTAATCGAAGCAAATGGGTTCTGTTGGTATTTCACTGTGTTATGGTTATTTGGTAACAGATACTGTTTTGATTATTTGGAAACAGTTTCTGTTTGATATGACGATAGAGAATGAGGATCTTGAACGAGGAAGTCTAAACATACGTACATACATATAATCACGCCTTTATCCTTAATGGGGTAGGCAGAGCGTACACCACCTAAATAAAGGTCGTTCCGCCTCGTCTGACAAAGTTTTGAGGGTTATTTAAGATAGATTTGTAGGTTTATTGCTCTAGTTACAGGTTGTCAGCCGATTGCCTAAATTACAATATTCTGAATCCCGCGGATCCTTTAGCTGGTATTTACAGCATGCCCGGGAGGAAATGCAGCTGGCACATTGTATGTTTTTCTCTCGCTTCCAGGCCAACATGGAATCCTAAACAATTCTGGCATTCCTACATACTGATGGATTAGTCAAGCGGTGAGACATAATCGACGATGGCTTTAAGACCGCACTAGGACGTAGTTGCAGCGGAGCGGTGTGGCGCGGTACGGCGTGCCACTGCAGTGGCGCGACACATCGCGACAAAAACTGTCAAAATGTATGAACTGACATACATGCCGCCCCCACTCTGCTGCAGCTCCAGACCCGTTTCAGTGCGGTTTATATGATACATTTTCATATAAAGAATCATTTGACGCACAGTTCTAGTGCGGTCTAATCTAGAGCCAACCTAAAAGGCAAATGGTATTCCCGCAACCGAAGGAACATAGCCAGATGGCTATTTCTTTATCCTAAGAAAACACCTCGCTGAGCCGCAGAGATGTTAACATCAGAAGAAGCTGATCTCTTGACCGTTTTCTCTTCATAGGGATGTTCCTGGACGTACAGGAGGGGGCGCACGATGTAATTGGGGATTGGCATCGGCTCGAGGGTTGTGGTGAGATGGTTGCCCTGTTACAAAGTGAGGCGTATTTTATAACAAGTCAAAAAAACAATGAAGGAGTGAGAACTGTCTGCGGTGATGTTTGGGCCCTTATTTCGAGGAAGGGTGTTCAGTGATCACAATTCAGGAAATCCTTGTAGACTCACCACTGCATCAGATGGGTCGTTCAAGCAGACCATCCTCAGAAAAGCCCGTGATTCGGTTGTCCGTGTTTACCCTAGTTCGATCTCGTAGCGCCCCAAAAACCTATTGTCTTGTTTAGCCATTGTACTATTATATATTCTGTGCCATTAGTGTCTCACTGCTGAACAAAGGCCTCTCTTCAGTCTCTTCATGACCTAACTGCCTCCGTGGTCTAGTGGTCAGACCCATGGGCTTACGATCTGGAGGTCCTAGGTTCGATTCAAGTTCATCTCACCACCACCGCCTTCTGGGTCTGCCATGCTGCCGTCTGTCTCTCCTAGACATCCACTCGGTGGTAATTATGGCCCATAATTTGTCTGGCGTACGACAGACGTGATCTGCCTAGTCCCACTTTAATTAAGCTACTAAAAACATACAAATTCTTAATTGGTTCCTTTTATGGATGCCTTTATGTATAGTATATCTGTATATTCAAGTACCTATTTCCCATTAAAAAAGACTCACTGAGAAATAACCACTGAAAGAAATGGATGGAAATATCAACAAAGAAGAAGTAAGCGGTGCAAGTGACTTTGAACAGAAAATATTCCTATTTGTTTCTTGTTGTGTAAAGAAACCGGTATTTTATTCTGCTAACAAACTCTTTGAAGTGTAGAGCTTCTGTGTTCCATTCCAATAATAACTTTTTAAAATATGACGAACATACTTGCGAACATAGGATATGAATAATGGGCTCGATTCTAAATTTACCGGCTAAAACTAAAATTCAAATCTATTTGTCACTTTCAGACTAAAAACATTAAAAAAAAAACAGGATATCTATTCTCTCCGGTTTTTGATTTATGGTCTGTGGTTTTATGCTTTATCTGTCATTTTTATCCTCCGTCATATGGTATGACAATGACTGATGATTGATGAAATTGATAGAAATGCTGGGGAAACGTGTAAATACAAAATCTAACGGATAAAGTGTACAACCACCTTTTTTTTTTTTTTTGTTCTTGGTAATAGTTTAACTTTATGCCATTATCATGTTGTTAAAAGGTTAGGAAACGAAACGCGTTACAAACAACTAAATAATCTTTAAGCAAGGAATTAGGATAGTCAGGAATAAAAACTGGAATATTATATACAAAAAAGAGGAAAATAAGGTTACATAAATTAAATTTTTATGTTATTAAATAAAATAAATGAAGACAATACATAACAATATTTAAGAGGATACATCAAAAGACAGGACATTCGGGTAGGAAAGGGAATTTTAAGCATCTGAAGAGAAGAAAGAAAAGAAGAACGGTCGTAAAGAGAACAAGCAAAAAATATATGATCTAAATCACCCACATCACTGCCACATTCACACATATTACTATTAACAATATTGAATCTTGCCAAGTGAAAAGGAGTGCAGACATGACCAATTCGCATTCTAGATATAATAGAAGTTACGATTTTATAGCAGTTTACTTTAAAAACCATGGTTTTGAGGGAATACATGGTTGGATATTAAAAAATGATTTGCCTTTTAACAGTCCACTCTCTTCCCAAAGATTATTCCAAGATTTTTGCAGGTAAACCCTGGGCAGCGCTATCAAGTCATGAATATAATTTATAAATGGAACCATTTCACCATCTTGTATAGCTTCTTTGGCTAATTGACACCCACCTTTTCCAATTTTATTATTTTGAAAGTGACAGATAGATTTTATTTTTAGTTTTAGCCGGTGGTATTTAGAATCGAGTCAAATATTGAACTTTGGATGGTGCTCGATGAATTTTGTTAAAGAATATTTAAACATTTAACTTTAGATTAGTTAGACGCATAAAACCATAAATGCGAAACATAAACACGAGGATTTGTACGTTATGCGAGTATAATCTAGTATCATAGATTTGAGTTAAACTTTACTTCTTTATTATATAACTTCAATAAACCAAATCATTATTATGTGAACCACGTCTTATTTGAACCAACGAGTAATAAAAATAAAATATTAAAGATTTTAATAACGGGCACTCACTTTAGAAAATAAGTCGCGTACTTCACGACATGTTTCGGGACATTCTGACTAACTCAACCTGATGAAGGGACTCCGAATGTCCCGAAACATGTCGTGAAGTACGCGACTTATTTTCCAAAGTGAGTGCCCGTTATTAAAATCTTTATTTGGAATGTCTCACTTAAGTTTAAATAGTTTGAATAAAATATTATTCTGAAACGACCACAAAGAAAGGCTTTGGTTGAAGCTAAAGCACAGGCTAAAGTCTAAAGCACGCGAACAAAACAAAATAAAACTAATATACCCAAGTAAAACAACTTCAAACTCCCACGGCAAAGAGTAACTACTCCTATAACTATAGGTGTCGTAGGAAGATTTGATAATTCGAATCTTTGCGAAAATTCTAGGCGTATTGCGCAAACATGGATAATTAGACAATGGTAAAAGAAAACTTATCTTACTGGAAAAACGAGTCATTCTCGTAACATTTGCTTTCGCAGTTTGGCGAGAAATAATACATGTATTTTGTAAATACCTTTATTTGTGAAAATATATAGATAATAATAAATGAATAGATAAAAATTGATATCCTTATCTCTGATTAGCTTGATTTTTGCTTATTGATTTAATCTTATTCTGATTGGTTACATAACATGCGTTCATGATTGTCTTTCAAAACGTCAACCAATCAGAGGAGATCTTGTTTTGGGCGCGTTGACTGACCAGTCAGCGTTCTTGAGTCGTATTAGCTAACGTTTCGATTGGCAAAGTTACTGTTATGTCTAAGATTTTCACAAAAAACCTATCTTTTTACAGAAAGATTTGACAATCTATTTTCCACTGTCTAATAATCCGTGTTTACGCAAAAGCCCTAGGATTATCGCAAAGATTCGAATCATCAAGTCTTCCTACGACATAAGTACTACACGGAACTGCAACAATACATAACCTACCTACATAAGTGGCTACAGATAGTCCAGCCAATTGAGTCCAGTGGCAATGATCTCTCGCTGGGAACGCTCAGGGGTCAAGACTGGCATAGAATATAAGATTAGACAGGACACTCCTTGCGCGGATGACGTCTTGTTTACTTAGACATTTTATGGCCTATAAAATGCTTCCTGTGGACTGGGAGTGAGAGATTCTCTCTTCCATGCTGGACTGGGAGTGAGAGAAAAACATAGAATGTGCCAGCTGCATTTACTCCCGGGCATGCTGTAAAAACCATCTAAGGGATCCGAGGGTTTTAGTACGTACGTATATTGCAATTTAGGCGACGAGCTGACAACCTCAAATCTATCTTTAATAACCCTAAAAAAATGACAGACGTGGCGGAACGACCTTTGTTTAGGTCGTTTACGCACTACCCACCCCATTAGGGATAAAGGTGTTATTATATGTATGTATGTATTACACAGGACACTCCTTGCGCTTGACGTTTTGTTTACTTAGACATTTTATGGCCTATAAAATGCTTCCTGTGATATGAATTAGTCATAAATGTTAACTAGAAGCGTGCTATTAATCTTTATTTAATTAAGAGGTAGATTAAGCTTGACCATGAACTACTGGCATTTAGGCTCGTAAATATAAATCGATCTTAAGATTGAGAGCGATATTAAGTATGGATTTGACAGGCCATTTTGTACTGAAATGACATTTCTGATACAAACTCAAACTCGCTCTCACTCTCAAGTGCTGATTATGATTACGGGCCTAAATATCCATTCAATTTCATAGTTAATAATATCATCGGTTTAGACTGTAAACCTGCTACCTACATCCCATTATTGCGGTAGAAATTTGAAGCTAAACAAACAAACAAAAAACTCTATCTGTTACTCTTTTACGCGTAAACGGTTAAACATATTTTAATTCGGCAGGATGACAGATGGTAATACGATAGTAATTTAAACCGCTGGAAAATAAGTTATTTAAGACGAACAACCGTGAGACGGACAGCTAATTTAGAATAATTAGTTTTTTGTCTAATGTTGAAAGACAAGCCTACTAAAGCAGATAAATCATATATGCAATGAACGACTGATATAAAGTCGACGTTCCAATTTTATTGTAGGCATAATAGGCGGCTGTCCCTTCTGCTGCACCAAAGCGAGTATCTATTCTATGAATCGTTGCACTCCCGCGCTGCGCGTGCGATGCCCTTGCACTATCTGTGCCGGGTTGAGGCAGGCCCGTTGTTTTTTTTTAAAGTACGTACTACAATTTAGTTCGTAGCTCGGTGATTTAAAACTTGTTTGTAGCGATCGCTTGTAGAATACTTTGGTTTAGTTTTACTAGGAATTTATTCGAGATAGATTATTTGGATGATCGTCTCACATTCATAAGGAACTAAAAATAATTAAATAATTTTATGTAGAAAGGTTGTTGGTTAATTCATTGGTAATACACGCTTAAGCTTTAGGTAGATGCTTAACTTAACTACCTAGTTGTTATAATTATAATTTATTTATTTATTTAACAGTTTATTATGCACATATTGTATAGTCTTCCTTGCTGGACTGAGAGAGATAGAAAAACATAGAATGTTCCAGCTGCCCTTCCTACCAGGCATGCTGTAGAAGTCAGCAAAAGTGACTCGAGGGTTACAGTATATTGTAATTTAGGCGATGGGCTGACAACCTTGCCCTCAACATTTGTCAGACGTGGCGGAAGTGCCTTATACGGGGTGTTTAACGCTCTGCCTACCCCGTAAGGGATACAGGCGTGATTTTATGTATGTATGTATTGTACACAGAACAATTACATAGGGAATCAAGACACAACCGGTACTGCTTATTTCAAAAATGAAATAAGTTAACAGCAAACCTAAGAAGTGCGAATGCATAAAACGTAAAACCGTAAAACGTATAACATCATAAAATTTATTAAAGTAAAAAAAAAATCTACATTAGAAAAAGAATACACAGTTAAAGATTTTTTTTATGGGTTTAGATGTTTATGAATTGAAACAGAGTACAAACTTTTTATACTATTAGTATGGATCACATAATCCTGATAGCGAACCTTACAAAATGAACCAAGCTTATGACAACGCATAGAAAAAAAGTTAATTCCACAGACAGGGTGTTCACAAAAAGAAGGCTTTGTGCTTGTATTGTATCCAGCAGTCGGCACTTATCGGGCCAGCTTAATGATATGCAAACTGTGGAGAAGCGCGGTCGTATTCTCGCTGTGATGTTGAAAGGGAAAATGGGATGAGTAGATTATGTAGATAGTTCTGTGTGTGAAGAATTGTGTGTGCGGATATGTGTTATTTTATGTAATACTAAATTTTTCGCCGCAATTCCACCCGCGGCTTAATGGTTTTTTCTGTGGGAGGCAGGTATTTTCCCGTGTTAAAAAGTGGCCTAGTTACTTTCTATTGGTAAAAAACGGACAACGGTAACAAAAACCACAAAAGTAACAAAACGAACAAAAGTAACGAAATGGACAAAGTTAACAAAATTTCCAGAGTTTACAAAATGGACACATGTAATAAAATAGGTTAAGGTAACAAAATTGACAGTGGTAACATAACGGACATTAGTTGTACTGGCTACCGTCGGCGTAGAAAAAAGTTAATTCCACGGACAGGGTGTTCACAAAAAGAAGGCTATGTGCTTGTATTGTATCCAGCAGTCGGCACTTATCGAACCAGCTTAATGATATGCAAACTGTGGAGACGCGCGGTCGTATTCTCGCTACACCCTGTGATGTTGAAAGGGGAAATGGGACGAGTAGATTATGTTGATAGTTCTGTGTGTGAAGAATTGTGTGTGCGTATACATACACACATATAATCACGCAATTATCCCTAATGGGGTAGGCAGAGCGATATTGACCTAAACAAAGTCGTCGGTCGCTCCGCCTCGTCTGATAAAGTTTTAGGGTTTATTTAAGATTGATTTTTAGGTATATTGCTGTAGTGACAGGCTGTCAGCCCATCGCCTAAATTTCAATATACTAAAACCCTCGGATCCGTTAGCTGGTTTTTACAGCATGCCGGGGAGGAAATGCAGCTGGCACATTCTATGTTTTTGTCTCGCTCCCAGTACAGAATGGAAGTATAAAAAAAAATGGTCGCACGTAAAAAAAATAAGTTCCGTCATGCAATGTCGCGGAGGATGGCTATCTACATTCATCTAGGCCGTAGTCGTACCTATGTATTGATCGTGAAAAGATCTATAATTATGGTGAGATGATTTAGAATTTTAAGCATTCGCATTGCTATTTTTTTGTCTTGCAGATAAAATCTTTCGGATAAAATTGACAGAAATTGTGGGGAAATGTGCAAAAGCGCGTCAATATCTAGCGGACGAAGTGTAAATCCATAGAGTATAAATCATCTGTCCTTTTTAAATTTTATTATTTTGAAAGTGACAGATAGAATTTAATTTTAATTTTAGTTTTAGCCGGTAGAATCTAGAATCGAGCCCTATGACTTCATATTTAGTATATTTTCTTTACTCGCTCTCAAACTATCTCGCCCTCTTGCACTGAAGCAACAGTCATAACCAGGTCAGTTCAGAATAGGCGCAGTTTCCCTATTAGCGCCCAAGCTGGAGGGCTCGCCACTTCCTCATAATGAGCCAGACAATACAGCTCGAATAGCTGCCTAGCATTTGTTAGCGCGTTATACTCACTAGCTACAGCGAGGTAGGCAGAGCGTCAACGGCTTAATAAAGGCATAATTAGGTCAGGTTTGGGCGCAGTTTCCCTATTAGTGCCCAAGCTGGAGGGCTCGCCACTTCCTCATAATGAGCCTGACAATACAGCTCGAATAGCTGCCTAGTATTTGTTAGCGCGTTATACTCACTAGCTACAGCGAGGTAGGTAGAGCATCAACGGCTTAATAAAGGCATAACAAGGTCAGGTTTAGGCGCAGTTTCCCTATTAGTGCCCAAGCTGGAGGGCTCGCCACTTTCTCATAATGAGCCAGACAATACAGCTCGAATAGCTGCCTAGCATTTGTTAGCGCGTTATACTCACTAGCTACAGCGAGGTAGGCAGAGCAGCAACGGCTTAATAAAGGCATTACCAGGTCAGGGCAGAATAGGCGCAGTTTCCCTATTAGTGCCCAAGCTGGAGGGCTCGCCACTTCCTTATAATGAGCCAGACAATACAGCTTGAATAGCTGCCTAGCATTTGTTCATAGCGCGTTATACTAACTGGCTACAGCGAGTTAGGCAGAGCGTCAACGGCTTAATGAAGGAACCAGGTCAGGGCAGAATAGGCGTAGTTTTCCTATTAGCACAAAAGCTGGAGGGCTCGCCACTTTCTTATAATGAGCCAGACAATAAAGCTGAAGTAGCTACCTAGCATTTGCTTACAAATTCAGAACATACATACATACATATAATCACGCTTTTATCCCTAATGGGGTAGGCACAGCGTAAACGACCTAAACAAATGTCGTTCCTCTAAATCAGGCAAAGTATAGAGGGTTATTTAAGATAGATTTGTAGGTATATTGCTGTAGTGACAGATTGTCAGCCCATAGCCTGAATTGCAATATACAGAAACCCTCGGATCCGTTAGCTGTTTTTTTACAGTATGCCCGGGAGAAAATGCAGCTGGCATATTCTATGTTTTCCTCTCGCTACCAGGCCAGCATGGAAGCACATACCTACATAGATATTATTTTACCTAACGGGGTACCTAACTAACTGCCTAACTGCTTCCGTGGTCTAGTGGTCCGATCCGATTCGGAGGTCTTTGGTTCGATTTATTTGTTAGATTTTTCTGCTGAAAATCACCTGATTGTCCAAAAATAAAAAGGATTCCGTGCTTTGGAGGGCTTAGGGCTTTAAGCCGTCGGTCCCGGTCATTATCTTGGTAGTTACACAAAACCATGTCAAAGGCCTATTAGCTGTGCTATCAGGCAGTTTAAAAACTCTGACACCAGGGTTCTTCGGGTCGATCGGCTCAATTTTTTATTTTAATTAAAATATAATCAGAGATTATAAGTATCCTTCCATGCTGGCCTGGGAGCGAGAGAAATATGGCACATAGAATGTGCCAGCTGAATTTCTTCCAAGGCATGCTGTATAAACCAGCTAATAGATCCGATGGTTTCAGTTTATTGTAATTAGCTGATGCGCTGACAACCTGGCACTACAGCAATATACTTACAAATCTTTCTAAAATAACCCTCAAAACTTTGTCTGACGTGGCGGAACGATTTCTTTAGGTGTCTCTCTGCCTAACCCATTAGGGATAAAGGTGTGATTATATGTATGTATGTATGTTGATAAGTATACCTATAGGATATATATATAATCTACGTAGGCTAGTAATAATTCATTTCTTAAGTAGGTAGGTAATAATGTTTATGTTCCAAAGACATCGTGACTGGAGTGGGACCTGCGCACGAGTCGTGATATTCCATACAAGTCACTTTATATTTACTTCCGCGGCGGTTTATGTAAACAGTCACTTTGCAGGTTTGCAGAACCAAAGTAAGGTAAACGTTAGGGACATTCCGACAGTGTCCCAATAGCCGACAAATTATTTTAAAACCTTTATATTGATTTATTACTAATGATTATTGAAAAAAATAATACCACAGCACATTTTTAATAATATTCTGTAAAATAAAAATGATAATTTTTAATCTTTTGACCTATAGTTTCAATGACAGCGAGGATTGAAAGCAACCGGTGCGCAAATTTAGTTTTTTCAAAGATTGCTGCTTTACCTGCAAGCTAGGACGTCGTATGAATTGTCGTGTAGTTTCTGTTTAACTGGCTAAAATGTAAGTGTGACTGTTTTAGAAATATAATTAGTAAAATGACCTATCTATATAACCTAAAATATGCAAAAAAATTAGCATTTGGATATTTATTTTGTAGGATGAAAAAAAACTGTTTAAACATAACATAACATGCTGGCCTGGGAGCGAGAGAAAATCATAGAATGGGCCAGCTGCATATCCTCCCGGCCATGCTGTAAAATCCAGCTAAGGGATCCGTGGGTTTCAGTATATTGTAATTTAGGCGATGAGCTGACAACCTGTCACTACAGCAAGATAACTACAAATCTATCTTAAAATAACCCTCAAAACGTTGTCAGACGTGGCGGAACGACCTTTGTTTAGGTCGTTTACGCTCTGCCTACCCCATTAGGGATAAAGGCGTTATTATATGTATGTATGATTTTAACAATACAGACGTGGCTTTTGATGCCCTCCTCCCGGTTATTCCTATTCCTCCCACACATGCATGCATGCATATGCGGTATCCAACCAAACTAAATTCAAGTGTATTTGTCAACAGTTTACGAATAAGTTCCATTTGGAGGCATTGGAAATAAAAGAATAAACAAAATGTAATAAAGGGTTATATTCTCTTTCAAACGATGTTTATTTTTTCATTGGAATTATGTGTAAGTACGCGGTGCAAACGATTTTAAGATGTGTTCAAATGACGTCACCACAACATCACGGAATACCACAATACACAAAAACACGCTTAAATCCATTGAATCAATGGATTTAAGCGTGTTTTTGTGTATTGTGGTATTCCGTGTAATGACAGTGTTGGCAAGACAGAGCGTTCAGTAAAAGGATTAATGGCTAGGTTGACAAATAAATGAGATACTTTTCTCGAGACTCTAACGAGAATAAGCTACTTATAGCAAAATAATAGAATAGAAATGTGACAAAGACAGAGTATTTATTTAATTTAAACGATACAACGATGGTAACAAGAGAACTTTAAAATAAAAATTATGTTCCATTCTGGACATTATACTTCCATGCTGGACTGGGAGCGAGGTAAAATATAGAATGTGCCAGCTGCATTTCCTCCCGGGCATGCTATAAAAACCAGCTAAGGGATTCGAGGGTCATTTAGAAACCTTAATTAAAAACACCTTCCTTGCTGGACTGGAAGCAACTGAAAAGCATAGAATGTGCTAGCTGTATTTCCTTCCGGGCATGCTGTAAAAACCAGCTAAGGGTTCCGAGGGTTTCTGTACCTATATTGCACTTTAGGCGATGAGCTAACAACCTGTCACTACAGCAATATACCTGCTAAATAACCCTCAAAACTTTGTCAGTCATCATGAGCAGCACGCTTTGCTGTTCCACTAGTCTTTATAAATACATACATATATTCACTCCTTTATCCCTAATGGGGTAGACAGAGCGTAAACTACCCAAAAAAAGGTCGTTCCGCCACGTCTGACAAAATTTTGAGGGTTATTTAAGATAGGTTTGTAGGTATATTAGTGTAGAGACAGGTTGTCAGCTTATCGCCTAAATTGCAGTATACTGAAACTCTCGGATCCCTTAGCTGGTTTTAAAGCATGCCTCGGAGGAAATGCAGCTGACATATTCTATGTTTTTCTATCACTCCTAGTCCAGCTTGTAGAAACTACTTATACCTCTGTTTAGGTCGTTTACGCTCCTACCCCATTAGGGTTCTTTATAAAAAAAGTCAAACTTTTGAAGATAATATCGTTGTAACAACCAGTTAAAATGTTTCTCAAATAAAGTGTAAGATACTGATAAAACTTCTTCCTTAGGTTTTAACTAGGTATGCTATGTAGACAGCAGTTAAAAAGTCTTTATGTAAAAAGTTGGCGTTCAGACAAAGCGCAGACTGGCGTAATAATAGTTACCGCCATCTTAACTTTCATTGCACTGTGTTTAACAATACGCTCTATCTGTCTATAATTTTCTCTCTAACTTATTATTTTAAAATAATGTGTACAAAGCGCGAACGTCCTGTTAATTTATGTAAGCAAATCGAATTTAAAACTAAGTTTTTTTTGTTACAGGTAAAATCGTTAACTACTTACTAAGAGTATCTACAAAAATATCAAGCGAGAAACACCTATGTCAACTTACCAGTTAAAAGAAGGGCGCGTGTCTGTGTAAATTCCGAAATCTTTATTCATATAAAAGCAAAATCAATAACAAGTAACAGAGTATAACAAAAATAAAAATAAACAACAACACAAATTAACATCAGTCCAAGAGACCGACACGCATTGCACCCGGTGGGAACGTACTCACAACGCTGGCTGCGTTACCACGCTGGATGGCTAGCGATATGTGTTGCATCAGGTACGATGCGGTGCGGGGATCTCCACCATTTCGTCGCGAGCGTCTACCAATTTCCGCAATTATTGCCTTTTCCGTCTTGTACCATACGCCCGACATATCCAACGCACAAAAATATAGTTGTTGGAAAGACAAGCAGATTTCCTATCTTTTTGACAAGCAGCATACTCCACAGCAGAGTCTGCAGCTTGAACTGTGCGTGGCAAATGACTGGCAGCAAATGTGCTTACGCATGTTGCGTCTCACACCAAACAGCGGCCGCGTGCCAGCGTGAGCCCATCCGGTCTTTTGCCATCATCGTGACACAGGCCAGGTTCTAAGATGCATGGGACTCCATCGGACACCAAAGCCCTCCATATTATGTCATTGAGAATGTGATGCCTTGGAAATCTTCATCAGCTCAAACCGTGACCTTTGTTGTCCACTGCAGCCCCGCTCTTGCTGTGGGGTAATTGGATAGACTATAGCCAGGATCGAAAGAGTTACTGTAGCTCTGCTTAGTATTAAAAAAAAAAGTATTTATTTCGCTAAAAGCATACATATAAAAAGGTTTACATAACTGTGACTGCATAAATATTTTTATACTAGGTTTATAAGCCTTACTAAACTAGGTTATTCACCTGTATCTCAGTAAGACAGTGTTCCTCCGAGGATCTTGCCACATTTTATTATTTATACAATCCGTTTGTTGATATAAAGTCTAGGCTAAGTAGGTACAACTTAGAAGCTAAGGGTGAGTGTGCGTGTGTGTGTGTGTGAGTGTATGTGTGTGTGTGTATGTGAGTATGAACCATGGTTGTCATTCTAAATACTTAAGTACATTAGGCACGTTAAGCCGTCGGTCCCGGTCGCTGTCTTTGATAGTGGTCTTCACACAAACCATGTTAGAGGCGTATTAGCTGTGCTATTAGGCGGTTTACAGACTTTCACACCAGGGTTCATCGGGTCGATTGACTCAATACCCACACGATAGAAGAAGAAGTACTCAAATATCTCTCCTAAGTATCTACCATCAATTCGGTTTACGTCAAAGACCTCTCGTAAAGAGCGTAGAAAAAATCATAAAGAAATCCATTAGCTTCACACATAAACGTGGCCTCATAAAAAAACACAAAGAATTTTATTAATGTTACCATTATGACTTGACATTTGAGTCAACATTGTAGATTTAGAGAGGTAAGGGAGTGTAGGAAGACATCGAATCCATTAATCATTGGGGGTATTATTACGAAGAATGATGTAATGATACTAAAATAATATCGATTCTCTACCTTTTTTGTAAAAGAAAGCTATACCTACTTACTTCACTTGGGTTGATGCTTTTGGTTTTAAAATCTTAGGCTCGTATTTGTAATCAGCTCTCAAGAGTGACAGCTAGTATGAATGCGTATCATAAATGCCATTTCACTACAAACTGGCCTGTCAAATCCACACTTAATATTGCTCTCAACAAAATAGTTCTGCAAGAGTTTTTGAAAATCATAGGAAAGGAAAAGCTTTTGTAACGCTACTCACCAACAGATGTCGCTATTAGCAAATTACTCTCCTTTGAGATTTAAAAAAAATAGTGAAAGTGTGAAAAATATATAATTTACATAGATTTCACTACTAATTTTGTATACTTATTCGAAATCTAGAGAGTCTTTTTTTATCGAAATCGGTCAATTATGATATAATTCAAAGTTTAGTTACATATGCATAAATATTTCTATAGTGAAATCAGTATAAAGTTTGGTGAAGATATAAAAAAATACATATCGAATCTCTCTTTTGTTCGCCTACACGGTGTCATTGCGCAAGCGACGAGGTTTGCGAAACACTACAATTGAATGAAGACTCTATTGCGGTAATCCCTGCCTTGTCTTAATCTTACGTCATGCTTAAACTATAGGATTTAAAGAGTAGGTCTTAGAGTAGAGTAGGTTTTACCATCGTTTTAAGTACTACATTTTTTTTTGCTTCCGCTGAACTACGAGAGACAGAAAAACATAGAATATGTCAGCCTGCATCTCCTCCCGGGAATGCTGTTAAAATCAGCTTAGGGATTTGAGGGTTTCAGTATATTGTAATTTAGGCGATGAGCTGACAACCTGTCACTATAACAATATACAGATTCATCTGGAATAACCCTCAAAACTTGTCAGACGTGGCGAAACGACCTTTGTGCAGGTCGTTTACACTCTGCCTACCGTTAGGGATAACGGCGTGATTATATGTATGTATATTTTACTGTATTCGACCCGAGGAACCCCGGTTTCAGTTTCAAACACTCGACATGATAATTTGTTATGTTTTGCCGGTATGTAGGATTATTTATTTATTTAATAATTTATTGTACACAAAAAACATCATAAGCATAAGACATAAAAAACAAAGACACAATAGGCACTGCTTATTTCTAAAAAGAAATTTATTACAGCAGACCTACAGAAGTGATAATTTTAACGATACGCGGATAAAACGTGCACAAAATTTAATACCTATTAATAAAATAATACTACTGTAAAATACTTATATAATGTAAATGTAAACAATAAATAAATAAATACTTCCAATTATATACATAATCAAAAATAAATAAATACTTATAGCTATTTATATACAAATATATACATAAATATATACCCTAAACACGGATTACTTTGACAGGGAAAGATAATGTTCTTTAACTCGTCTTTTGAAGATGGCGAAAGACGAGCTATCACGAACTGTCGGTGGAAGAGAGTTCCATAATCGAACAGCTTGAACATGAGATTCTTCTAAGCAGTTTTTTCCTCCAACAACGTCGGCTTACTCTGATGACCCCTACGCATCTTGACTGTACTAACACGATTATGACCTCTTATGGCCCTGCTGTAATTTTACATACAAACATACATATGATTACGCCTTTCTCTAATGGGGTAGGCAGTGCGTAAACGACCTAAATAAAGGTCGTGCCGCCACGTCTGACAAACTTTTGAGGATTATTTAAGATAGATTTGTAGGTATATTGCTGTAGTGACAGGATGTCAGCCCATCGCTTAAATTTCAATATACTGAAACCCTCGGTTCCTCGGTAAAGTAAAACAAAAAACAACAAAAAAGAACAAATGAAAACAAGAGTACAATGAAGGCGGCCATAATTCCTATGGTAGCAATTTCTACCAGGCAACCTTTACGTAAACGTTCGTCACCGAAATTTCCGCAGTTGATGCGCTAGGCTAAACCTCCTCAAAAATCTATGCTAATCGGTCAAGCCACGCCATTTTACCGAAAATCAATACACGAACAAACTATAGATAAACCAACCCATTACCGGCTTATCATATGCCGATAACAAAAGCTTTATTTGCATACTCTAATACCTACTTACCATATATTGGAAAACGTGTTCCTGTTAGCAGTTTTTATAGTTTCCTTTGGCTTTGCTTTTTTTAGACGAACTATTCCATGAAAAATATGTACCTAGTATGGGACACCGTACCTACCACAAAAAACTGATAGGCATTTAGATAAAATTGGCTTTATGGTGGTCGATTTGTGTGAAGTTTATTCATTTCCTCAAAGAATTTCCTGGTGAAAGTTGTTCAGTTTCGTTGATTCAGCAACCCCTATCAGTTTGCGGTACGTTGTCCGTTACACCGTATATAAACGTAATATTTCGGAAACTGATTCGCATTCAGTAGAGTTCCAATTCTTATCCATTGGTATGATAAATTTTGAAGCGAAGTATTTTATAGTATTAGTTAGTTCTTTAGAGCTCGTATTTATAAAGCAATCTCCAGATTGAGAGCAATATTAAGTATGGATTTGGCAGACCAAATATGGTCAGTACAATAGTACTGAAATGACATTTCTGATACGAACTCAAACTTGCTGTCAGTCTCAAGTACTGATTATAAATACAAGCTTAGGAGTAAATTGTTGAAGGCCAGTTGGCCAAGTGATGATGGATTGGAAAAGGGTATCTACCCGCCTGCTCGGGTGTTGTGACCAGGGGGCCGAAGTCCAACCGGAGAAGTTTGGAACTAGTATATCTGCAGACCGCTGAGAAAACTTCGATACCGCGTTTTAGAACTTATGTTTCTTGATGTGGCGCCATCTGTCGGCTACAGTACTAATAGTTACTTATACATAAAATTTCACCATCCAGGACTTTAACAATGAACATCAAACACTGCCCTTCAATGTCATAACCCTTCTTTAACTTAGCTAAGATACTTAGTTATTATCTTCATTGTAAATCTTATAATCACGACTCTATTAATTACAGGGTAGCTGAATCCTCAACAGCCTAGTAAATGCGTGTTCGTCATTTATCAATATAAAATAACTGTATGAAATTAAAAGTAAATTGTATGTTAATGTATGTTTTTCATATAATATTAGTTAAGTTTAGTTGTTTTTCATGTAAGCGGATAATGACATCGAGACAAACTTCATTAAGGTTTAGCGATGTCATTTAACTTATTAAATTGTGTTTTGTAAATGATGATAACAATAAAAAAAAAAACATCAGTATTACGTTAGGTAGATACTATACTACCATGCTGGACAAGGAGCGAGAGAAAAACACAGAATGTGACAGGTGCATTTCTTCCCGGGCATGCTGTAAAAATTTGCTAAGGGATCCGAGTGAACCTGTCACTACAGCAATATACCTACAAATCTGTCTTAAATAACCCTCAAAACTTTTTCAGACGTGACGATGACCTTTGTTTAGGTCGATTACGCTCTGCCTACCTCATTAGGGATTAAGGCGTGACTATATGTATGTAGGTAGGTACTCTACTGCACGTACAGTCCGGGGTCATTCTCCGGTGATACGTATCACAGTCACGACATCGTTAGAGCTATTGTCTGAGCTGTACGTCGGTCCGTCCGATCAGTCAAGTTCAGGGTCAGGGTATACGTACGTCATAAAGAGAGGTTTGTTTATTTATACGTCTATTGACCCCGATTTTAATATTTCTGTAGCTATCAGCTGGGTGTACTACTCTATTTAACGCTAAATCATCATCTGCCTACCCTTATCCCGTATCTCACGGGATCGGCTTCCTAATCTAGGGGATTGAACGAGGGTACTGGTTTTTACACAGAGCGACTGCCATCTGACCTCCGCAACCCAAAAGGGAAACCAGACCCAATCCTAGATTAGGTCAAAGTTTTCAAGCCGCCAATGCTTAGCACTGGCCTCTGATATGGCTTAACGACTAATATCTACGGTATTAAACGATATTAACCGGGATCAACTGCTTAACGTGCCTTCCGAAGCACGGAAAAAGCACAGAATAAACGTATATATGAAATTCGAAAACCGAAAAACATATTGGTACGTGGTGGGATTCGAACCACGACCTCCCGCTCAGGAGGCAGCGGCCCTATCCACTACACCATCGGGCTTTCCATTTAACGCTAAATAAGACTAGAATAATCAAAATTGAAAGGGTTCAATTCCTGACAGCCGATTTTTTTATTTGTTATTACTAATATTTTTAGAATATTCTCGTCTATGACATGCCGTAGAAAAACCAGTAGAGCGATAAGGCCGCCTTTGCGCACAATGTTATTTTTAAGTTTTTCAAACTGTACGATTTATGCGCAATAAAGAGTTTATCTATCTATCTATCTAGAGGGACAAGGAAGTTTCTTTTTCAAAATATGTATTAGACACAGGCTAACAGCTCACTACAGGAAAACGCAATCACATCTGAAATTCATCTCAAAATAAAATATGTCAGGCAGAATTGGTTGACAAAAAATTATGACAATTTATTGAAAAAAAAACTAAGAAGCAATAAACTAAAGTTTCGGGCTGGTAATCTCAGATTCCATATTGTCATAGCCATATTCGAACTATAACGTAGAAACTACACGACACCTATTGATTCCAAACCAAGAAATACACTTTCTCAGCGGTATCTCTGAAACCCAATTCAAATTCGAATTATAAAATTGGTTAGAAGCTGTCAACAAACTGGCCACTACCAAATTCGAAACAATTCCCGCAAATTAATCGCAATTCGAACTTCGAAATGTTTTTCGCGCTACTATGGATTCCATTCATTCACTCACTCTCACTCATAATGGTGGACCGCGGCACCGCTTATTTGAATTGGTACGTGAAAATAGCCCACAAAGCTGACTTTGAGAGTCGTCCGTGTAGAGATAATCAGATCACTTTGATCGCTCACTCGGCTAGTGGCCAGTGTTGATGCCAAAGCAACGTACTGTAGTTGTTGCATTTAGTTTATAGAGTGTAGTTTGCGCATTCAACGCCTAATATGTTTCTGATTGTCATTTTAATGTATAATGCTATACAATGCTCACTTAGGCAGTCACTGAATGGGTGTTTTTCCACTAGACGGCGTGGCAACGACACGGAAATGTCCCGATAATGTCCACCTAGTTCCAATCTGAACGCACATATACATACGCATGCTTCGTACGAATACAAAACACATGCAGTTTGGCAAGCCGGCGATGGTATCGGTGGGAATCAATGCCGTGTCCTTGCCGTGCCGTTGCCGTGCTGGCAAGTGGAAAAGCGTTCCATATAATTTAATTGATTTCCATACGTTATCTCTTCCACGGTACCATCGACTTTGCCGTGCCGTCGCCGTTGCCATCGCAGTGCCGTCTTATCGAAAAACGCCCAATAGTGACAGAATTTATTATAATTATTTAATGAGCTATACGATTTGGTTGCCAGACAGGAATAATATCATTTGAGTAGTGTGTAGTAAAATAAAATTGGTTTATATGATAAATGTAATGATTTGAATAGATTTTATAGGATGAAATTGGACAGTTTCTAATCGTCACGGACTGCAAAGTCTGTCAACATCATATATTCAGCCGTTTTTTAGTAAAAATAAAGAACGTAGCTGCTATTTTTTACTATTAGATCCGGTACGAGTAAATACTATTTACTTCCATGCTGGACTGGGAGAGATAGAAAAACATAGAATGTTCCAGCTGCCCTTCCTCCCGGGCATGCTGTAGAAGACAGCAAAAGGGACTCGAGGGTTACAGTGTATTGTAATTTTAGGCGATGGGCTGACAACCTGTCACTATGGCAATACACATTACAATCTAAAATTACCCTCAATTATTGTCAGACGCGGCGAAAGCGCCTTTTATGAGGCGTTTAACGCTCTGCCTACCCCGTAAGGGATAAAGACGTGATTTTATGTATGTATGTATGTACGAGTAAATCTTTCATTTCTTATGCTTACGCTATTCTTATATTACTTTAACTTTAAACTTCTTTTCAATTTATTTATTTACCTATTCGCAACGAACTGTATAGTTCTACTTATATTTAAGACTAGCCTTTTACGCCGCAGTTTCACCCGCGATTTGATTAATAAGTTTTTCAAGTGGTAAAAGTAGCCTTTGTTACTCAGGATAAACGAAACTTTAAAAACAAAAGTTGTTTTGGGTTTGCTCTTGACTCAAGACACTAGGTCAGGGATGACCGTGACAGAGGTGACGGTGGAGCAACCTCATCCAGAAGATGCCTGTTATAGCCCTGGGAATCTCACGCATCGACGGAACACAGCAAGCTGTTTGGCGCCGGACTCCGGTGAGAGGGTAGTTGCGAGCCAGGTGGCCATCTAATAGTAGAAGAATTTATGAAATCAGTCCAGCAGTTTTTGAGTTTATTGCTTACAAACATACACACAAAAAAGACACAAATCTTTCTTCTTTACAATATTAGTATAGATAAAAGCAAAATTAAATCTTTGTAATAAAGCCAGGGGTTTCAAACCTGGGGCCCTTACCAGGTAATATCCAATGTATCTATGACATCGTGTGATGTCATCGACATCCAATATGGCCCCGGGCGTGCAGCTGATGCAAAATGTCAAACATGTTACTGCCAAGAACACCTTTACTTTGATACCTACCTACCTGTAATAATACCTATACTCAAATTAATATTGTAGACACAACGTTTCTAATATTAGGTGTACCTACGACAGTAAATAAGGAAGAAGAACTTTCAGACAGAGAGAGTTCTTTACATTATTTTCGTAATGATATCCTATTCTACTTCTACATACATCTATACATATAATCACACTTTTATCCCTAACGGGGTAGGCAGATCGTATAGGACCCAAAAAAGGTCGTTTCGCCACGTCAGACAAAGTTTTGAGGGTTATTTAAGATAGATTTGTAGATACATTGCTGTAGTGACAGGTTGTCAGCCCATCGCCTATATTGCAGTATACTGAAACCCTCGGATTCCTTCGCTGGTTTTTAGGAGTGAGGAAATGCAGCTGGCATATTCTATATTTTCCTCTCGCTCTTAGACCAGAATGGAAGAAATATTCTACTCCTAGATACTATTATCAAATCATACCGAAAAGGCCAGTAATATTTTATTTTTCTATTTAATAATAAACTTCCAAATTCGAATCATTTTTAAATATACCATATATAATAATAAATTAAAATACCAACTTTCCTCATCATTATCATAAAAGCAGGTGAATTATTAAAATTACAAATTAAGAGCGTATTTTCAATCAAACTCATTTCGAATTTAAATCCCGAACGTGGGTGCGCCACAAAATGGCGGAATTTTATGTAATGGCTGCACTGCAAAAGCTCATTGGAAAGCTCTCGATCATTTTATCAATTAAATGACTCTATTAATATCACTTTACTTCAGCAATAAAAGCGTTCTGACGTGAATGAATGAACGAAACGACCGAAATGTCCCTATTGTGGTTTGATTGTGGTATATTTAGAATTTTAGGTACGAATTTGGAATATTAGAATTCTAAGATTAACGAGGAATAGAGTTTATGCGAAAAGCAAACATACTGAAGGTATTTATGATTACCCACATAACTTTGTATGAATAAAATATTTTCCTAAGCAACTTGCTGTCATCGGACAAAACTGTCACATTGTCATATTTCAAACCAGGATCTTTTTATAAAATATCAAAAACGATTTTTTGTATGAAAAAAGTAAGTTATGACGTTAGTCGCCAGTAAATATTGACTACTCAAATCAATAACTTCTTTATTTTTAACTGGATTATTAAATCTAAATGTGCATTTATTCTTTTATGATGAATGAGATCCACAGTATTTTAGCCATAAGTTTAAGTATAAATGAATTATTATACTTTCATGCTGGCCCGGGATTGGGAGAAAAACATAGAATGTGCAAGCTGCATTTCCTCCCGAGCATGCTGTAAAAAACAGCTTAAAGATCCGAGGGTTTCAGTATATAATAATTTAGGCGATGGACTGACAACCTGTCACTACAGAACTGCAATATACCTAAGAGTGTATCTTAAATAACCCTCAACAGTTTGTCAGACGTGTCGGAACGACCTTTGTTTAGGTCGTTTATGCTCTGCCTTCCCCATTATAGATAAAGGCGTGATTATATGTATGTATGTAAATTTTTTAGCCACCCAGTCACAATACCTATTCTCATTTACAGTGTGACAGTGCTTTTGAGGTCTTTATTGTAGAGTGAACTCGTTCCATCGGACATTTACTTAGATAAATTAAACAATGTTAAAAGTGCATAATTTCAGTTGTATTGTATGATGTATGTAACATACATACATATAATCACGCCTTTCTCCCTAAGGGGGTAGGCAGAGCGTAAACAACCTAAACAAAGGTCGTTCTGCAACGTCTGACAAAGTTTTGAGGGTTTTTTAAGATATATTTGTAGGTATATTGCTGAAGTGACAGGTTGTCAGCCCATCGCCTAAATAACAATATACTGAAACCCTCGGATCCTTTAGCTGACTTTTACAGCATGCCCGGAAGGAAATGCAGCTGGCACATTCTATGTTTTTCTCTCGCTCCCAGGCCAGCATAGAAGAATGTATAATGTATGTAACCAACTCGTAAACTCTCCGTTCTTAAAAGTCTTTACTTGTAAATAAAGATATCATCAGAATAAGGACTCTATGCTGGTTGAACGAATGATAATTACATAAAGAGGCGATATGTCGTTGAACCTCAATTGATGTACAATGGATTCAGACTTACTACAGGCCGGAGCAAGTCAAGTTCAAGCAATTCTAGCTCCTATGTAGTTTGAAATAGGGACTGGAAACTCTAACGTATTATGTGAGCGTTGGATGTACGTTGGAAAAGCGTATGATACACCATTGTACTACACTGAATAATTGCATTCAGTATAGTTTTTTGTACGTTGCTTTTAGCATGAAGTCATAAACTAACGTCTTCTACTAATGTGTTTTTTTTTGGTTTCTCAAGTTTGCTTCTGGATTCCACTTGAAATTGACCTTTTAAATTAAATACAAATGTATGATTTTAAGGAGAAATTGAACTCTATTTTTCTAAAGGGTGCTGGAGGCTCTCTTTCTCATAAAATAATACGTCGAATTTTGAAAGTAATTGGGGAGATAAAAAAAATACATACATACATATAATCACGCCTTTATCCCTAATATACCCCATTAGGGATAAAGGCGTATTATGCATGTACGTATATATATATATACGATATATAAGTATTAGATATGTATGTATTGTATGATTTAATCTTATTGATTTATAATTTTTACGTTTAATAGTTCTACTTCATGTATTTTTGAGTAATTTTTAGTTTACATACATACATATAGTCACGCCTTTATCCCTAATGGGGTAGGCAGAGCGTAAACGACCTAAACAAAGGTCGATTCGCCAGGTCTGACAAACTTTTGAGGGTTATATAAGATGGATTTGAAGGTATACTGCTGTAGTGACACGTTGTCAGCCCATTGCCTAAATAAAACTATACGAAACCCTCTGATCCCGTAGCTGGTTTAAAAAAACATTAGCCAAAAGTGTGTCTAAAATCAAACTGAAGTTAAAACTACAGTGTGTAATGAAGAAAATCATGGCGCCGATGACGGTAAAACAATTATAGCGCCTAATCTAATCCTAATCATAGAGACGTTAATGTCATGTCAGGATGGTTCTCTGTTTGTTTAGGAACATTAGGGTTCATGAAGTACGTGAAAGGTTTCCGGCCTTTATTATCTATCAGTAATATTGTTCTAAATGTTAATTTGTTTCTTTCATGCTGGACTGGGAGCGGGAGAAAAACATAGAATGTGCCAGCTGCATTTCCTCCCGGGCATACTGTAAAAAACAGCTAAGGAATCCGAGAGTTTCTGCATATTGCAAATTTTTCGATGGGCTGACAACCTGTCACTACAGAAATATACCTACAAACTCTTTTAAATGATCCTCAAAACTTTGTCAGACGTGGCGGAACGACCTTTGTTTAGGTCGTTTACGCTCTGCCTACCCCATTAGGGATAACAACCAGCTAAGGGATCCGAGGGTTTCAGTATATCGCAATTTAGGCGATGGGCTGACAATATACCCACAAATCTCTCTTAAATAACCCTCAAAACTTTGGCCGACGTGGCGGCACGAACTTTGTTTAGGTCGTTTACGCTCTGCCTACCCCATTAGGGATAAAGACGTGAGTATATGTATGTATGTTATAGTGTTCTAGGTCTTTTATCAGGGTTGTCTAACTAATGTTGAAACCCAAAAGAGGTGGCGGAACTAAATTGACGAATTTGTCGTATAGGTACTGGAAGGAAATCGTACAGGGCCGGGAACAGTGGATTGGAAAAGAGAGGACGAGCAGAGGTACAAATCAGCCAAAACATAAATAATACACACATACATATAATCACGCCTTTATCCCTAGTGGGGCAGGCAGAGCATAAGCGACCTAAACAAAGGTCGTTCCGCCACGTCGGACAAAGTTTTGAGGGGATTTGTGGGTATATCGTCAGCCCATCGGCTAAATTGAAACGCTCGGATACCTTAGCAGGTTCTTAACAGCATGCCCGGGAGGAAATGCAGCTGGCACATTCTATGTTTTTCCCTCGCTCCCAGTCCAGCATGGAAGATAATGGATTTTTAAAACTAAAAACATTGCGTAAACATTTTTCTCTCTATATTCTATCCTATTATACGTGGTACAACCTTTGTTTAGGTAGTTTACGATCTTCCTACCCCATTAGGGATAAAGGCGTGATTATATGTATGTATGTTATCTCGTCCGGACAGACGTGGACACTAGAGGTACAAATGACTCGGGCCCTCATACAAACGAGCTGGGGTCTCAATTCCAGCAGCAATTCAGAAGTAGTCGCGCTGAAGTATTCCCAACACAATGTGGAACGAATTTCGGGGTTCCATTTTGAATGAAAAGGGGACGCTTTCACGTGATAGTATAAGGGTAAATTTAGCCACATATTCAACATCTTAAACATGCATGTACAAAAAAACTATCCTTATCACTACATAGTATAAATCAAAGTCGCTTTCTCTGTCCCTATATCCCTATGTTTGCTTAGATAATTAAAACTACGCAACGGATTTTGATGCGGTTTCTTTTAATGAATAGAGTGATTCAAGAGGAAGGTTTATATATATAATACATGCATAATATAGTAGAGAAACACTGATGATTTCCGTGCTAAGCCGGGGCGGGTCGCTAGTTTGTTATAAAATGATATATATAGATTAACATAAATATAGATTATTATAGAATACATAAACTCACGCCTTTATCCCTAATGGGGTAGGCAGAGCGAAAATAGCATATTAGGAGTGAATAGATGGAAAGATTAAAGTTTTTTTTTTTTTTTTTAAATATATATAGGCGAGCATTTGTCCGCCATCTCACCTGGTGGAAAGTGACGATGCGGACTATGTTGAAACATACTCACCTATGTAGTGCCTATTCACTCTCGCCTTGAAAAGGCCCAGGTTATATTGTTCCGGAAACAGATCCGCCGGCAGGGAGTTCCACTCCTTAGCCGTTCGCATTAAGAATGTGGAAGCGAACCGCTTCGTGCGAATTTGTGGTATATCCACGACATAAGGGTGGAACCCCTGTCCACGCCTCGTGCTCCGGAGATGGAAAGGGGAGGGGGGTATAAGGTCATGAAGTGCTAACGCGCACTCCCCGAAATGTAAAGTAAATAAGGAGAAGCCAGTGATCGTGAATCTAGTTGGCATAGAAGATTTATTTTCGGGAAGCGTACATACATATAATCACGCCTTTATCCCAATGGGGTAGGCAGACCTAAACAAAGGTCGTTCCGCCACATCTGACAAAGTTTTCATGGTTATTTAAATAGATTTTGTAGGTATATTGCTCTAGTGACAGTATGTCAGCCCATCGCCTAAATTGCAATATACAGGAACCATCGGATCCCTTACCTGGTTTTTACAGCATTTCCGGGAGGAAATTTTAATTAAACTCTTAAGATTTTTTAAATTAAATTCGTCTTTATCCGAATAATAGATCTATGTTTTATTTAAATAAATGGGCACTAACTGAGGTCAACGTGCCTTTCGAAGTACGGAATACACTTAAGCACTGAACTGAATTCATTATAAGATCTAATGGAAATGCACCTTCAAGTTACATAATATTTTCCAATGCAAAAAGCAATTTAATAAGCCCTTACTAACCCGTATCTAGAATAAAAAAGTGCAGAAAATCCAAAATGTAAAACTGAACCATTTAAAATATGCATTCGAATAAAAAAATGCGAGCTTGAAAAACCGAAACCCGATTAAAGCTTTCATTTGAAAATGGAACGCTGAATGAATGAAATGAACGAACGGCTGAGCGTGAATGATAAAACTGGTAATAGGAGGACCGAACTTAATCAATCACTGATATCTGTCGGGCGATCGGTTGCGTATTAATGGGTATAACTTCTTTATTTAACCGTTTTACATTTGTTATTGGTCGGTTAAATATGGGTAAATCTGCTATTGTATTGGCTTCTTTTTTTTACTTGAAATGGGTTTGCTCTTGACTTTAGACACTAAGGTGACAGAGTTGACGATAAAGTGAGCTCACCCAGCGAAATGCCTGTTACGGCACTGGCAGTCTCACGCACCGACGGAACACAGCAAGCTGTTTGGCGCCGGACTCCAGTGCGAGGGTTGTCGCGAGCCAGGCGGCCTATTGCTTTACCACCGCTTTGTTGGGATCGTTCAGCCGGAGTTATTCACAGGCAAGCCTGTGTTGCCGTTGCCCGGAGTGGACCACTACGAGATCTTACTTATGTCATCATCATCTCCCTAGCCTTATCCCGTATCTCACGGGGTCGGCTTCCTAATCTAGGTGATTGAACGAGGGTACTGTTTTTTACACAGAGCAACTGCCATCTGACCTCCACAACCTAGAAGGGAAACCAGACCCAATCCTAGATTAGGTCAGAGTTTTCAAGCCTTTTAAATTTAATATGGAATCTTAGGAACTGCTCTGGACAGCTTTGAACTAAATCTCTGATTTTTAAGATCACGTTCTTAAATAGCGTTAGAATCATGGAAACTTCATACCTTTGTAGCTCTCCACACCACATATAATAATTATGACAAGATTAGATCATCCTCTAGATTTAGTACTATACAAACATATAATCACGCTTTTATCTCTAACAGGGTAGGCAGAGCGTAAACGACCTATTCAGAGGTCGTTCAGCCACGTCTGACAAAGTTTTGAGGGTTATTTAAGATATATTTGTAGCTATATTGCTATATTGGTACACTGGTTGTCAGCCCATCGCCTAACTTACAATATACTGAAACCCTCGGATTTTACAGCATGCCTGGGAAGAAATGCAGCTGGCACATTCTATATTTTTTTCTCGCTCTCAGGCCAGCATGAAAGTAAGTACTATACTTACACGATAATTACTAATAAAATGACACAAAAACCTTGACAAACCGGCGGCTGTCCCTTTCGTTTTCTATGGCATCTCTCGCCCTTTCCCTCTCGTCTCCGTTCAACCTGCGCACACGCAACCCCAGCTGGAATGTCGTAATATTATGTCAGCTGAGTTCCGCGGTTTACATGACAACTGCATGCAATTGCAATGTGTATCTAGTATAGCGTGTTGGTAATATTATTAGAAACCTTTTACAATTACTTTCCTAGCATTTTTTTTATTAGAATTGGATTTGCTCTTGAAGCCAGTCTAGGCATTTGCTCGGAAATAGATCTAGCTCGTTTTTTTAATATATTTTTTATAGCCTACAAATTGTCCCACTGCTGGGCAAAAGCCTCCCCTTCATCTCTCCAAGCGTCTCTGTTTACAGCTTCTGTCGGCCACTGTTCGCAATAATTCGATTATAGAAGAAATATGTTTTAAGTCGTTTTCGATCCATAAGTTCATAGTAGACAGAAATTTCTGCAAAAGATGATGACGACCTCTCAATAAGTAATTAATAACAATTTATAGCCTCTAAGTCTTTAATCCGAACAACTGTTTGGAAAAGCCCAGTTGGAAAAATAAATGTAGGTAGACCTTACAAACGGCGGATGACATTGTGCGAGAGGCTAGAAAAGAATGGATCTAGAAACAGGAAAAAATGGCAAGAATTGGAGATCCAGGATCAAGACACAAACTAAACTAATACATATACCTACATTAATACTAAGTTACTAGCACATAAATCAAAATAAGAAAAAGATTAATACTAACTTAATTTAAATTACTTACTTAAAGTCAGTGTAACTCCGTGCCTCAGTGGTCTAGTGGCTAGTACCATGGACTCCCGATCCGGAGGTCCTGGGTTCGATTACCAGGGGGAAAACACAAAGTTGATATTTGAGAATTTATCACTTTGTGAATTTTTCCGCAGTTTGGTAAGAACATTGCAGGCTGAATCGGAATTGAGGATGAATTCGGAGGGCGCTTTAAAACGTCGATCCCGGTCGCTTTCATTGATAGTGGACGTTACTCAAACCATGTCAGAGGCCTGATAGTTGTGCCATTAGGCGGCTTCTTCCACTTTCAATTTAGTCGTCTATTATATATTTCTTATCCTTGAGCAAAAATCACGGGTTCTTCTTCTTCTGTCGAGTGGGTATCTAGTCTATCGACCCGATGAACCCTGGTGTCAGAGTTTTTGAACCGCCTAGTAGCACAACTATCAGGCATCTAATAATAATGTTTCACGAACACATCTGCCAAAACATCTCCGTATAGTAAAACATACATATACATACATATAATCACGCCTTTATCCCTAATGGGGTAGGCAGAACGTAAACGACCTAAGCAAAGGTCGTTCCGCCACGTCTGACAAAGTTTATACATATATAGTCACGCCTTCATCCCTTACGGGGTAGGCAGAGCGTGAAACGCCTCGTAAAAGGCGCTTCCGCCACGTCTGACAAAATTGAGGGCAATTTTAGATTGTATTTTGTATTGCTATAACAAAGTTTTGAGGGTTATTTAAGATGGATTTGTACGTATATTGCTGTAGTGACAGGTTGTCAGCCCATCGACTAAATTACAATATACTGAAACCCTCGAATCCCTTAGCTGATTTTTACAGCGCGCTCGGGAGGAAACGCAACTGGCACATTCTATGTTTTTCTCTCGCTCCTAGGCCAGCATGGAAGATAAGTATAGTAAAAGAAGGCAGGAAAACATTCTTCTATTTCACTTTGTTCGCAGAGCAAATTTTTTTTGCTTTGAAGAGTTATCTGCAAGATATAACGCGGATAAGACTTAAGAGTGCTTTGTCTAACTACTCAAGTTTTTACTTGGAATCCGTATAATTTCATTAGGACAGTTACAAAGGAGAATGGCGATTCTGACCTCCTGTGTTGTAATCACGATATTATGAACAAGGGTTTTTTTTTTGGTTTTTTTTTATACCCTAAACCGACGAGCGTGCATGAAAAGATTGATGAATGTAGATGAAGCGAAGGAAAATTGCAAGGACCGTAGCAAGTGGAGGGATGTGATCTCTGCCTACCCCTCCGGGAAAGAGGTGTGACGTTATGTATGTATGTATGTATATATTTCTTTCTCTTCCAAACAATGGGCTCGATTCCAGACTCCACCAGCTAAAACAAAAATCTAAATCTAACTGTCACTTTTAAAATAATATAATTGAGAAAGAACAGGCGATTTATACTCTATGGTTTTTATCCGTGTCGTTGTCCGCTAGATTTAGACGCGCTTTTGCACGTTTCCCCAGTATTTCTGTCAATTTTATCCGCCATATCATATGACGGCTGGTAAAAATGACAGATAACGCATAAAACGCCCGACTATGAATCAAAAACTGGAGAGAATAGATCTCCTGTCTTTTGAATGTTTTAAGTCTGAAAGTGACAAATAGATTTTAATTTTAGTTTTAGCCGGCAAATCTAGAATCGAGCCCAATTTCAAGGAAACCCAATTTATTTTTAAATTCAGGATACTTGTTTTATTCCTTCGCCTTTTTCTTGTTAAAAAGATGGTACCGATATAAAGAATGCCGTATGTAAGGTTGCATAATGCAATAATCTTGTCCTCCAATAAATGCTTGTCTTTGAAATATTGATAATTGTTGTTAAATTTATTACACAAACCGTGTCAGGAGGAAATTTAAGGGGAGTTAAAAACACGGACGCGTGGTTCGATTAAGACATCAAACTGGCTCGTATTTACAAAGCGATCTCAAGATTGAGAGCGATATTAAGTATGGATTTGACAGGCCATTTTGTACTGAAATGACATTTCTGATACAAACTCAAATTCACTGTCACTCAAGTCCTGTTTATAAATATGGCCTTTGTACTACTACATAGGATCTTTTTTAAATATAGTTTCGCATAAAATCAAAAACTCCTTTGCCATTGCCCTGGAGCCGCATTTTTGAACCGCTCGAATCGAATTCGCATACGAAAGTGTAACATTCGCATGCCCAATTGTATGAAAGTCGCATGCTATATTTACTCTTTTTCATAAATCTCTGGTTCATAAATACGGGCCCAGGTCAAATTATTTTTCAACTAGTGTGTTCCTAATATTTGATTGCTGCCATAGTGCCTGCAGTTATGAAAAGATGCGGCTTGGCTGAATTACTGAGCAGTAAATTACCTACTAACATTTGACGAAATGTTATTTTTATTGTTATTGTGTACGCATTTATTAACTTCCATGCTGGACGTGGAGCGAAAGAAAAACATAGAATGTGCCAGCTGCATTTCCTCCCGGGTATGCTGTGAAAACCAGCTAAGGGATCCGAGGATTTCAGTATATTGCAATTTAGGCGATGGGCTGACAACCTGTCACTACAGCAATATACCTACAAATATATCTGAAATAACCCTCAGAACTTTGTTAGACGTGGTGGAACCACCTTGTTTGGGTCATTTGCGCTCTGCTTACCCCATTAGGGATAAAGGCGTGATTATATGTATGTATGTATTTATTTACTAACTCTACATAAACCCGACGATTTTTTGTTAGAAAGCCTTTGACTTCTTTGTTATAACACTGTCTTAACCTCGTGGGCTAGAAAATAATGTTAAATTTCCCCTTAAGACCCGTAAAACATTTGCACTTAATTTAAATTGGCCTTTATACAACTTATTGTGAAACCAAGTCTAGGAGCTTGCAGCCATAAACCAATCTAATCAGGTTCTTATGCCTTTTCCTGTAACAGTAATTCACTATACTGACTTCCATGCTGGACTGGGAGCGAAAGAAAAACTTAGAATGTTTCAGCTGCGTTTCCTCCCGGGCATGCTGTAAAAATCAGCTAAGCGATCCGAGGGTTTCTGTATATTGTAATTTAGGCGATGGGCTGACAACCTGTCACTACAGCAATATACCTACAAATCTATCTTGAATAACCCTCAAAACTTTGTCAGACGTGGCGGAGCGACCTTTGTTTGGGTCGTTTGCGCTCTGCCTACCCCATCAGGGATACAGGCGTGACTATATGTATGTATGTATGTAAACGTAGGAGCCTGCAGCCATAAACCAATCTAATCAGGTTCTTATGCCTTTTCCTGCAACAGTAATTCACTATAGTACTAAATAAATGCAAACCGTGATTACTATGAATGGTGCCGAAAGGAAGCGTACTTGGCCCAGTTGTAGTGAGCACAGAAATAATAATTGAAAACTGGTAGAACTGCCACTTATACGTATAAACGCTGGTGGTTTGTAAAGCTGAATTATTTTAACTAAAATGAGGTCGAATGAAACTAAATTTGAGACAACTATTTATTGTACAGAAAAACATCATAAAAACAGGACATACAAAACAAAGACACAACAGGCACTGCTTATTTCTAAAAAGAATTTCTTACAGCAGACCTACAGAAGTGAAAAACTTATACATCTGCATTTAATTACTATTGCTCTATTATGGCCTGAAATGATAATGATGATGTGTAGTTTTAAGCCTGTTGACCAATTTTATGTAATATTCGTATAAAAATCACCTGTAGTCTTAAAGAAGAATGAAAAATGTTTAGTTAATATCAATAAAAAAAAACTGATTAACCCTATACGTCTAATTTGTTTATTACAAATAGAGTCATAATGAAAATTGATCGGCTTACTTGCTTGTATTGAAGGGAGAGTTAGCCCTCGACGTTTCGATCCTCAACGATAAGGTTATAAGGTTGCACTTGGTGGGCGGTGGATTGTGACTTTCTTCTTTCCTGATGAAGATCGACCGAGAGCTAACCCTTCTTTCAATACAAACAAGTAAGCCGATCAGTTTTCATTATGAATAACACTTGTTTATCGTTTAGCGTAACAAATAGAGTCAGTAATTTAGAACAACATTAATATCTATCCAATCGGCAGCATGTTGACAACAAATACCTGCCTTTTGCCAAAATGTGTGTATTGTTTTTTTCTTTCTTTTTAATGTTCTATGTACTATATGTCATGGCAATAAACGAATTCTTATTCTTATTCCCATGATGCCATATCTACTTTAATCAACATAATGTTCTTCCAAGTTCTGTGTGTATGTCGAAACACAGACAATCTCCTTCATTCGATATGAAGTTGTGAAGTAGAATCACTAGTGAACGGTACGTCAAGGATGCTAATTTAGAACACTAACAATACCTAACCTAATAATACCTAATGCCTATTCTTCTATGCTGGACTGGGACCGAGAGAAAAACATAGAATGTTCCAACTGCATTTCCTCCCGGGCATACTGTAAAACCAGCTAAGGGATCCGAGGGTTTCAGTATATTGCAATTTAGGCGATGGACTGAGAACCTGTCACTACAGCAACATACCAAGAAAAAAAAGCTTATCTCTAAAAAAAATCTCTTCCAGCTGACCTACGGTAGTGAGAGTGCATAAGTGATATCTTAAATAACCCTCAATACTTTGTCAGACGTGGCGGAAAGACCTTTGGTTAGTTCGTTTACGCTTTGCCTACCCCATTAGAGATAAAGGCCTGCTAATATGTATGTATGTATGAACAATACCTAAACAATACTAATAATACCTAAACTGGCAAGTTGGGGATTCAGAATAATAGTAAGAACAATAGTATCCATTCCAGCTGATACATTTCTAACTAATTTATAATTAGTGCTATCACTTTTGGAATAGAAAATGATCAGGCGTGTTTTTGATTTAGGCACAAAATATATCGTAATTTTATAGTATTTCCAATTCAGTTTTAGAATAAAGGTAAATAAGGTTACATGTGTTTTAAACGAAGATTTTGTTTCTAAAACAAGTTTTAGCTATAAGTTATGATAACATAATGAAATAGTAGTTTTAGTACCTAATGTAACTAATTTGAAAACACGTGTCATTTATTTTTGGATAGTGTTTTTGAATCTTCTTCTTAGCGAGTGGATTCTCGAGTGGAACGACCCGAGGTATATGAATAAAAATATATGGGTCTTTGTATACCTTTATTCCAATACTGAGTTGGAAATACTATAAGGGATCCGAGGGTTTCAGTATATTGTAATTTAGGCGATGGGCTGACAACCTGTCACTACAGCAATATACTTACAAATCTATCTTAAAGAACCCTGAAAACTTTGTCAGACGTGGCGGAACGACCTTAGTTTCGGTCGTTTACGCTCTGCCTACCCCATTAGGGATAAAGGTGTGATTATATGTATGTATGTAGGTACATATTATTTAGATCGAGAAATAATCCCGCTTGACTAACAAATTGATTTTGCATAGTTATTTTAAGTCGTAAACTATTCTGCATCTTCCTATTAAGCTAATTGTGTAAGAGAAGTCTAAAAGTACTTCTTGGCGTTGTTCGACTCGACAATCCACTGATTGTCGAGTCGAACAACGACCCGAAGGACCCTGGTGTCAGAGTTTTCAAACCGCCTAGTACCACAGCTATAAGGCGTCTGACATGGTTTGAGTAACGACCACTATTAAAGAAAGCGAACATGACCGACGGCTTAACGTGCCCTCCGAAGCACGGCATCCTTTTACTTTTCGGACACTCAAGTGATTCAGCCTGCAATGTCCTAACCACACTAAGCCTCAGAAAGTTATAAATTGACAAATATCAATTTTGTGTTCCCTCCCTGGGAATCGAACCCAGGACCTCCGATTCGTAAGCCCATGGCTCTGACCACTAGACCACGGAGGCTAAAGTACTACAATAAATACAACCAATGTTATTGTAAAATAAATCAATAGAAATAATTATAACAGGTAGGTAGGTTTATTTCACGTTGCGTTACCATAGACCGTTAACGTTAAACGAAAAGGGGTATTAACTAAACTTGATTTATTGTCTGTTTGTGTTTTTTTTCACTATACACGTACAAGTCCGCGCCCGCGGATTTCCGTGGGAATGTGATTTTTAACCGCAGTCAAAAATATTAGTAATAGTCTTTCATGTCAGTCAGACGTGGCGGAACGACCTTTGTTTAGGTCGTTTACGCTCTGCCTACCCCATTAGGGATAAAGGCGTGATTATATGTATGTATGTATGTATGTAGTCTTTCATGTTGGACTGGGAGCAAGAGAAAAACATAGTATGTGCCAGCTGCATTTCCTCCCGGGCATGCTGTAAAACCAGGTAAGGGATCCGAGGGTTCTGTATATCGCATTTTAGGCGTTAGGCTGACAACCTGTCTCTACCGCAATAGACCTACAGATTTATCATAAATAACCCTTAAAACTTTGTCAGACGTGGCGGAACGACCTTTGTGTAGGTTGTTCACGCTCTGCCTTAACTATTAGGTATAAAAGATTGATTATATGTATGACAGAAATAGTCTTTTTTTAAATTCATTCATTCAATACATTTTTTATTTAAAACTTTTGCAATTATTTTAGCTATTCATTTTCGAGTAGAATCTTGCTTATGTAAAAAGTCGACTATTGCTGCTTTCAAATGTCGAAAGAATAATTTAAATCAGTTTCAAAGATTTAATTAGAAACAAACAAGTCTCCTTATAAATACTTCTACTCCAAATAGGTCAACACTTTTAAAAGCTTTTGTTGAAGTACTTCAAAAAGTTACAAAGAAGCCGTATACAAAAATAATCAAACTTCCAAGGCCTTTATGTAACCCACCTTTAACCTAAAGGTACAGTCATAAGCAAATCGTGTTTACCACAAATTACACTCAATTGGCACATTTAAATAAATTTCTTCCATGCTGGACTGAGAGAGATAGAAAAACATAGAATGTTCGAGCTACCCTTCCTCCCGGGCATGCTGTAGAAGTCAGCAAAAGGGACTCGAGGGTTACAGTGTATTGTAATTTAGGCGATGGGCTGACAACCTGTCACTATAGCAATACAAATTGCAATCTAAAATTGCCCTCAATTTTTGTCAGACGTGGCGAAAGCGCCTTTTACGAGGCGTTTAACGCTCTGCCTAACCCGTAAGGGATGAAGGCGTGACTGTATGGATGTATGTTTAATGTACACTAGATTCTTTTTCTATGTTCTACATTTATTTTATTCAACATACTTATTTAAGGTGTATACCAACGGCAGATGAGCAGGTCGATTTCAAGATATGCAACCATCACCCTTAGTGCCTTAGAATATCGTTCAAATCAGCGCGAGCTACGGCGTGGCGGTTACGTCGTGGCTGCGTCAAACAAGTGCAAAATCTCACAAAAAAGTTAATTCCATAAATATTACGAGTCGGATTAAAAAAAAGCTATGTTGCGATTTTAGATAATCATATACGGATTTTTTCCCGAAGGAACCGTGAAAGCGCTCCTGATAGTTTGGAAGGAATATCAAATTTAATAATAAAAACAGATACTCCCAGATATTTTTAACATACTTATTTATGAATAAGAAAATTTTCAAATGTTTAGTTTGTACTAAAATGACATTTCTGATACGAACTCAGACTCACTGCCACTTTTGAGAGCTGATTAAAAATACGACCAAACCATTCGCCAGCCAGTCAGCTCATCTCTTAAATTACGGTTCTTACTCCGAAGTCCTCGTGATTCTCTATTGGTTTCTACAGAATTCCTGGGTGAAAAACCATATAATGCACATTCTATGGTTTAATGGCTGGTTTAGTTTGACTATCCTTTTTTCACTGACTAGCGTTTTCCCGGCCTTATGCTAAGGTCGCTTTCCGGCTCTAGATAAAATAAGTTGATAGGGAAATCCTTCCATGCTGACCTGGAAGCGAGTAAAAATACATAGAATGTGTCAGCTGCATTTCCTCTCGGGCATGTTGTAAAAACCAGCCAAGGGATTCGAGGGTTTCAGTATATTGTAATTTAGGCGATGGGCTGACAACCTGTCACTACAGCAATATACTTACAAATCTACCTTAAACAACCATCAAAACTTTGCCAGACGTGGCGGAACGACCTTTTTTTAGGTCATACATACATACATATAATCACGCCTATATCCCAAATGGGGTAGGCAGAGCGTAATTGACCTGAACAAAGGTCGTTCCGCCACGTCTGACAAAGTTTTGAGGGGTATTTAAGATAGATTTGCAGGTACATTACTGTAGTGACAGGTTGTCAGCCTTTCACCTAAATTGTTGTATATATACAAACCCTCGGATCCCTTAGCTGATTTAGTAAGATATTTCTAAACAAACGGGTCAGAAAAGTGAGTTTTGTGGCCCGGTTTTCTTTTTTGTAGTAATGGTTCTTGGATAATATTGTTCCTTTGTCGGCAAAATTGGAAATTATTTGCTTTAGCGCACACGGAAAATTGTTCTTTGATTTCGATTATAACCACATTTAATCGTACAAAATAATGAAATTGATGTTTTGTTGGATTTTGTTGCTATATGCCTTAAACATTTTATATCTAATATATATATACCGCTATATAATCATACCTACATCTTCTACGAGTTCTACGGGTTAGGCAGAGCTTATTGAAAATCATACTCTATTTCTTGATTGCCATCTTGTTGTCAATATATATATATCATCACGCCTTTATCCGTAATGGGGTAGGCAGAGCGTAAACTACCTAAACAGAGTTTGTTGCGCCATGTCTGACAAAGTTTTTTGGGTTATTTAAGATAGATTTGTAGGTATATTGCTGTAGTGGCAGGTTGTCAGCCTATCGCCTTAATTGCAATATACAGAAACCTTTGGATCCCTTAGCTGGTTTTAACAGTATGCCCGGGAGGAAATGCAGCTGGCACATTGTACGTTTTTGTCTCACTTCCAGTCCAACATGAATATATACAGCTATATAATCATGCCTACATCTTCTACGAGTTAGGTAGAGCTTAATAAAACTCAGTGATGCCACATCTGTTAAACATTGAGAGAAAATTTTAGATACAACTGGGAAATAGTGCAGCTTAAAATCATATAAAGTTTTATCCTTTTTGACAAATGACCATGTTAAAGATTGTATTTTTTTACTACTAAAAATACATACATACATACATAAATCACGCCTTTATCCCTTACGGGGTAAACAGAGCGTTTAACGCCTCGTAAAAGGCGCTTTTGCCACGTCTGACAAAAATTGAGGACAATTTTAGATTGTAATATGTATTGGTTTAGTGACAGGTTGTCTGCCCATTGTATAAACTACAATACACTGTAACCCTCGAGTCCCTTTTGCTGACTTCAACAGCATGCCCGGGAGGAAGGGCAGCTGGAACATTCTATGTTTTTCTATCTCTCCCAGTCCAGCATGGAAGAAACTATCAAAAACTACTAAAAATACCTAATTATTTTAGGCTAGCAATACTGTGCTAGCTCTCTCTTCAATATCAACCACAATGATGTTCGTGTAACTCTCACAAGAATAAATCCAGTTTTATTAAATTAATCACCGCGTTCTCTCCAGACTGACCACAACAACTACACAGACATCCCGCAGAATTTTGATGAAATCGGGGTTTTGATTGAAAAAAACTAGGACTTTGATCAACATATACGTACTTTTATACAAACAGAGCGTAATACGCCTTGTAAAAGGCGCTTTCGCCACGTCTGCCTTTGATCAAATATCCCGATTTCATCATAATCTTGGTCATACAATACAATTCAAGAAACTTTATTGCACAAAGAAAAACAAATACATACACCAGAAAAGTGAGGAACAAACAGTTCAATAAAAGCGGCCTTATTGTTAAAGCAGCAATTTCTACCAGGCAACCTTTATACATATCTACAGATCATCAAACCAAATCATACGATTTGTATGATCCTAGATCATGGTAATACAATAGTAGTTTATGCAACTGTTGCATAATGAAGGGTATATTATTGGTAATTTCCGTAGCGGCATCTAAAATATCCGGTGGAGTATTAATATATTCCTCACTAGAGTCACTAGAGTCGCACATTTTTAGCAAACAGTCAATTAATTCTTTCTTTAGTTTTGCGATAAACAAACAATAAAAACCTTTCACCATAGAAAATGGCGGCAAAATTAAGAGCACAGGAAAACCGTCACCGCGCATGCGCCGTTACCATAGATTATTATAATTTTACAGATTTTTGGCTTGGAATCGGGATTTTTTGGGTATTTACTGTGTGATTTTTATCTTTCCTTGCTTCCAGCAAATAAATTTTACTTTTCGTTGCATCTTTGTTAGAATTTGCTAGGGCAGGTGCAATGAAAAATAAACTAAAATGCAACGAAAAGTAAACTTTTAAATTTTTTCATCATTCTGTTTATAAGTTTATAATTCGAACATTACTATATGAGAGTAGATAAATACTATTACAGTACAAGTCTGTAAGTACGTGTGTATTGTTTTGAATCAATACAATTGATGTTTTTTGTTACTCTTCCATATCCTTTTTTTGTGGTGAAATAAATCCGAAGCTTTTGTCGTTCCCGTCCTTGTCTCTGTTTTTGACACGCGAAGAGTTGACGCCATTTTGTTTGTGTCACGTCACCAATATAAATATTTTACCGAAAACACGGGCTTAAGCCATCCATTACCGATGTCACATCTGTCGATCATATCTAGAGACTTGTCAGAAATTCCATACAAACACGTAAAAATGCGAAAATTTCGTAACGGCTTTTTTAACCTATTTTTATCCTGACCTCCATGCTGGAGAGAGATAAATAATACCGGGTGTAAGGGACGGCGTCCCGCAAACTGATTGAGGTTGCTCAGACAACGAAATTGAACACCGAGCACCAGGAAAATCTTTCAGGAAACGAAAAATAAAATTTACCTTCCCATACAAAATTACCACAATTTGTATGAAAAAGCAAAATTTTATTTCCACTTCCTAAAAAAAACTCCTGCTGATAGTTGGTTAGTTTCGTTGACTGAGCATCCCCCCCCCCCCCTATCAGTTTGCGGGAAGCTGTCCCTTACATTCTTATACAATTTACTGGCATACTGTAAAGGAAGCTGCGAGGGTTTCAATGTCAATGGTCTGATTGAAAACAAGTCGCCTTAGAAAAACACAATTTGTTTTGTGACGCTTCCCTTTTCATCCTAGAATTTTAAAAGTCGTAAAGCCAGTTTTTGGTTGTTTCTTTCTTTTACATACATACATATTATCTCGCCTTTATCCCTAATGGGGTAGGCAGAGCGTAAACGAAGATCACGTCTGACAAAATTCTGAGGGTTATTTAGGATAGATTTTTAGGTATATTGCTGTAGTGTCAGGTTCTCAGCCCATCGCCTAAATTACAATATTCTGAAACCCTCGGATCCTTTAGCTGGTTTTTACAGCATGCCCGGGAGCAAATGCAGCTGGCACATTCTATGCTTTTCTCTCGCTCCCAGTCCAGTATGGAAGTACTATATTACTTTTGTTTCTCATTTTAAAATCTGAGTGTCTTAAATATTTCTTTTCAGAATTGCGATCAGTATGGCCTATAAAAATAAAGTAAAATGTCTCACTCTATCCATAAATCATTCGGTATAGCGGTCAAGTTAGACCCTTTGGAATTATGGAAGCGATTTAGATTCAAATTCTAGGTCTTCTGGAGCCCTAGAGCTAGAACCCTATTGGTTGTAGACGTCTAGACGCTAGCCTAAAAGGTGAAAAGGTTTTCTAGCGTTTATCTTTAATCTAGACATATGAAATAGGATGGTTCTATAAAAACTGTTAGGTTACTCACATGACAGCTAATATTTAAGATAAAAACACGGTTTTCAAAGAATCTTCCATGATGAAAAATCCTTGAGAAAATTGCATTATGAATGCCAGCCGTGATTTAATTAACAATCTATTTTCTTTTTTCGAGTAGATTACCAGGGTCGCACGTTAACATGAACTTTGGTGCTAGAGTTTTTCATCCACCTAATAGATCGTCGACTGATAATTATGATTTTTACTCTTCTTCTTCTGCCTACCATTCTCCCGGCCTGACCAGTCCGCTTTTCGGCTTTTTTTTTACTCCGCTTTGCCCGGTCTTCGGCATCCACTGGTGTGAGATCGTTCTCTTCTATGTCCGCTTTTACGACTACCCATCGCTTCTAAATTCAAATTCAAAAAATCTTTATTACTCACACACTTAAAACAGAACATTAAATAACAATCACAATCGTACGAGTTGAGAGTAAAGGTCTCAGTATTTTGCTACCATTTTACTCAAAACAATAGTGGTAGCACTGATTTTCAGCCCTTACCCTTTTCATACACCATTTAAAATCATTTGACTTCCATGCTGGACTCACTTCCATGCTGGACTGGGAGAGATAGAAAAACATAGAATGTTCCAGCTGCCCTTCCTCCCGGGCATGCTGTTGAAGACTCGAGGGTTACAGTGTATTGTAATTTAGGCGATGGGCTGACAACCTGTCACTATAGCAATACATATTACAATCTAAAACTGCCCTCATTTTTTTTTTGTCAAACGTGGCGAAAGCGCCTTTTACGAGTCGTTAAACGCTCTGCCTACCCCGTAAGGGATAAAGGCGTGATTTATGTATGTATGTATGTTGAGTAGAGGGCATATAGAATTGTGATAAGATAAAACACTATGAACACTATAACGAAACAGTACTTACGATTGGGATAGACATCTTAACCGGTGCATCTAGCTCGTAATAATCTTCTTTAGGTCAGACGATTAAGACAAGTGATTCAGGGCTGTATTTATAATCAGCTCTCATGAGTGACAGCGAGTTTGGGCTCGTATCAGAAATGTCATTTCAGTACAAACTGACCTGTCAAATCCATACTTAATATTGGTCTTATGTTTGAGATCGCTTCATAAATACGAGCTTAGGTTTTGCAAATCATAAACAAATATTTTGTCTTAGTTCATCTGCAAAAAACACGCAAACAAGAATTTCCTTTTGATAATATTAGTGGAGATCACAATTTTAATTTACTTAAGCAAGTTGTTGTTGCAAACTTCCTCCATTTCTCATCTTTTCAAAAATCCCCTAACGATCATCTTCAACGGTAAACGCTTAAGTGAAATTTATAAACATGGCGGTTTTTACCTGACCACAACATTTGTCATTGTGCCTTCCGAGGCTGCGAGGGATGATCTGTCTCGTTGATAAATTACCTCTCCTAATGCGACCTCTTTTCACTAACTTGCCTCCTTACAAAGTATAAAATAAACGGTGCACTCAGAAGCTATAAGGTTGATGAGTATAAATGGCATGATTCCACGGAGAGAATTAACGTCGGAGGGTATTTAGTAATGCTCTTGTTTTGAATCTAGATCAGAAGTACAGAGATAGAAGTAGAGATCGATAATGGGGGCAGGGCACATTTTACATACATACATATTATCAGGCCTTTATCCCTAACGGGGTAGGCAGGGCATAAACGACCTAAACAATGGTTGTTCCACTACGACTGACTAAAATTGTTAGCTGTCATTTTGGATCGTGAGTGAACAAAAAGGGACGGCAACAGTTTTAAAACAAGATTCAGTTATATTGGAGCCAAGATCAACTTCAGGTCACTGAGCCACCGCAGTAAGTAAGTGTCCTTAAGAATCGGTACCATTGGTCATTAAGAGTTTAAAGTTGTATGCAATACATACATAAAACCACGATTTTATACCTAATGATGTAGGCAGAGCGTTAACGATCTAAACAAACAAAGATCGTTCCGCAACGTATTAAGATAGATTTGTAGATATATGGCTGTAGTGACAGGTTGTCAGCCCATTGCCTAAATTTCAATATATAGAATCCCTCGGATCTCTTAGCTAGTTTTTACAGTATGCCCGGGAGGAAATGCAGCTGGCATATTCTATGTATTTCTGTCGCTCCCAGGCCAGCATGGAAAAATGTATGCAATATAACTGAAGTAATCAAAGCAGTGTTTCTGCAGACTACATCATTCCAAAATACTTTTATAACAATACCAGGTGTAAGGGACAGCGTCCCGCGAACTGATAGGGGTTGCTGAGTCAACGACGCTGAAAAACTATTAGCAGGTTTTTTTCAGGAAGTGAAAAAAAAACTGGCTTTTCCATACAAATTGTCTGATCGAGGTGAACATTTTGTATGAAAAAAATGTTCACCTCGATCAGACCCTTTTTTCTCTTTCGGAAACATAATCTGAAGCTGTACCTGTTGTGTCGTTATTCTTTGTGTATTTTCTTTCTCATGTTACTTGTGTACAATAAACAGTAAATAAATAAATAAATAATCCTGGTGAAAGTTGTCCAGTGTCGTAGACTGAGCAACCCCTATCAGTTTGCGGTTACACCTGGTATAAGTGACTTATCTACTCATTTATCGTTTCTGTGCTGTACCAAAGTGACGGTATTATGTTTATATTTTTTGCCTACAAAAGCGTTGGGAAGTAAAAACTTATCTTGGAAGCCAACTTTGATCTTCATATTAATTTTCTTTTTCAGTATTTCAATTATATTTTCAATTTGTTTCAGAATAGCGAGGACATCGTGAATAAGGAGAAATTTCAAGGTATATTTAATGTTTTTGATTACTTTGGTAAATTGTTTCTGAGACACTGTACTTTAGCCTTTGTCAAACGCTTCAATTGAATTCTGTGTTCAAATTAATTGAAATATGTTTCGTCTAGAGATATTTATATTAGAAGGGTATTCGAGGTCATGATAATAAACGTAATAAATTAGTTACAAATTATTGGAATTTTGTTTTTATATTTTCGATACGTTTGCTCTAGACTCAAGTCTTGTATACTCTAGAACGTCGACAAAGAAGCTTAAATAATTAATTTTGACTTATTTTGTTTTTTTAGGTAAACTCATATTATTTTAATAAAACACAAAATATCTTCCATACTGGACTGGGAGAGAAAGAAAAACATAGAATGTTCCAGTTGCCCTTCCTTCCGGGCATGCTGTAGAAGTCAGTAAAAGGGATTCGAGGGTTACAGTGTATTGTAATTTAGGCGATGGGCTGACAACCTGTCACTACAGCAATACACATTACAATCTAAAATTGCCCTCAATTTATGTCAGACGTGGCGAAAGCGCCTTTTAGGAGCCGTTTTACGCTCTGCCTACCCCGTAAGGGATAAAGGCGTGATTTTATGTATGTATGTATGTAAACACAAAATACAATAGTTTTCTTTTTTCATAATCTCACACGTGCAATTGTGAATTGACTCTGCTCTCAAAAGGAATAAAAGGAAAGCTAATATTTTGTTCTTTCATTTTAACGACGTCTTTCATCTCCCAACTCGAAGTGACCCATTTCCTCTATTCGTCTATCCATTAGATTTTCACAATGTCTCACCCTCCATGCTTCTATCACGAGATAGGAATGGAAACCGGTTTTACTGCAAAACCGGTTTTTTATATACTACCTGCAATACATCAGATTTTCACGATATCTCACCCCTGTGATAGGAATTGAAACCGTTTATTGATTAACCAAAATACCCGGGTTTTGTTAAGCATCGTCCCGATCTATTAGATTTTCACAACGTCTTACCCTGCGGTCTTCTATCACGAGATAGGAATTGAAGCTAGTTTTACTGACTAAACTGATACCCAATCATTTGAAGTATCGTCTCGATACATTAGATTTTATCTATCTATTATATTTCAGGTACCCAACTAATATGTTGGGCAGAATCGTTAATTTTCTTTTCATGCAATCTGGTCATTCTGACTTGTTGTAACCAAAACCTCAAGTAACCAGAGTGGAAATTGACCCAATGACCCCCGAATCATGAACTTAAAACTCAGATCACTAAGCCAAGGAAACTATTAAAATAAAAATAAAAGTAATTACACTATTTCTACACCGGCAAAATAAAATAAAAAATGTGTTACCAAAACCGGGTTAAAACCGCTTTTGCCTACCCTACGCTGTCCGCTCAATATTTCCGAATGGCTACCTTAAGGGGATTGTACCACTAAGACATGTTCAGTGACGTCACACTGGACACTAAAACGGTCCGACATTTTGTTGGATTACCGGTCCAAACGAATCGGAACTTTGCAAAGAGATAGTACCTATTTTATCGCTTTTGTCATTGCAAAGTATGGCTTTTATTTATGGTCTTATTTCATATCACAGTACAACTATTAGTAAACTAACTTTTTGTCCGTATAAAGAAAGAAACTTCCATGCTGGACTGGGACCGAGAGAAAAAAATAGAATGTGCCAGGTGAATTTCCTCCCAGGCGTCTTGTAAAAACCAGCTAAGGGATGCGAGGGTTTATGTATATTGCAATTTAGGGCTAACAACCTGTCACTACAGCAACATACCTACAAAACCTATCTAAATAACCCTCAAAACTTTGTTAGGTGTGCCGAAACGACTTTTGTTTAGGTTGTTTACGCTCTGCCATCCCATTAGACATAAAGGCGTGATTATATGTATGTATGATCATCATTAATTTAAGCCCACACTAGCTGTGTTTATGGCCCGTGATATATAAGGGTGAAATCTTAAAAAAAAAAGTTTTATTTTAAATTGTTTTAATACATAAACAACAACTCAAAGCAGACGTTTCATCTCGGCCCTAAAGATGTACGGCCGTAAGAAAGAGAGCGTAGCATAATGACGTTGTTCAATACGAACATTATGTATCCGAGTTTGTAGATGTAGTTTGGTAACTTGAGAATAAAAAAGGTACTTCCTGTCAAGAAAGAAAAGCTAATACGGTGTTTAATTTATTGTTCCCGAATTATATTAGTTTAATGCTCTCTTGCTAAGTCATAAACTCTCTTCGTGTTATACAGAAGATTTGGTCCTTCGAAAACGGATCCAACGTTGGATAAAACATTGTGTCTCCAGCTTATTTCTGAGCGAAACAGCAGAACTCCTGCGGCGGTGTCGTAAGTTAATACGCGGCAGGCGCTCACGGTGTGGGATTTTACACGGCGAATCGGCGTGATTCAGCTGCGGATCTCCCGCCATTTTTTAACTGCGGGGATTTATCTGCTTGTGGGCGCTATATTTTGAAAGAAAAAGAAGCATTAATTTGCTGAAGAGTGGGTGAGTGAATTCCCAGTCAAGGTCTTGATTATGGCCAAAGAATCCATCTTGGATTTTTTTTTGCAAGTTGGTTAACCTGTGTGACGTCATTTGTCTACGAAGATCAGTCGTCAAATACATCGGTGGTACTCTTCAGGCACTTGGGTGAGAAAAGGACGGCGCTATTTGGTGTTTCCGGTCGCGGTCGTTGCTACTGGAACCTGACGAACTAGGAAGTTGGGTGGCTACTGGAACGCTTGTATCGGTGGTGTGGTGCGTGTATCCGAACATTCTCGGCACAGGTGTCAGATCGGACAATTAGACGGACGGTTCATTGCATTGCTGAGGTTAAAATTATTAATTTCTTACGGATGAGATATTGCATACAATTTAGTAAGTTGTATACGATTTCAAGTGTATGCAATTTTTTTAGTAAGGTGTAACACTACGTTGTTAGGCCTGAGGCCATTTTATAATCTTTGTTCGGTGCTTGTAATTTGTTCCAATATCAAAGGTTTTACAATAAAAACCCTATTGAAGTTCAATAAAAACAGGGTAATAATACATGAAAGTATAAAAGCAATTGAGGTAGTGTATTTTTCCGTACAAACAGTAGTTATTTCTGTATAAAAGCTATTTCATCATCTTATCTCTTGGTGTTTGTTATAGGACGTTATCATGGCTGAATTAAAGGTTCTCATAGCTGAACGTGGATACATAAAGAGCTCGATCACGCGGATTTCTTTGTTCTGCAGTGACACTGAGGCACTGAAGACAGCGTCATATGAATCGTTAGCAGAGAAAAGGTCGCGTTTAGCAGAAGCTTTCAAAGAATATGAAAGGCTCAATAAAGCGATTTTGGTAATAAAAGAAGACGATAATGAGAATTATGCGGAATATGAGGATAAATATTACATGTCAATAGGTATTCTGGATAAATCCACTAAAACTTTAGTGGCAAGCGGGACTAATAATAGGTCTGGCAAAGGTGAGTTTAGGGGATTGCCTAATGTACAATTACAAGTATTTAGTGGGGAAAAGATTATTGATTACTATCCTTTCATAAACATGTTTAAATCAATAGTTCACAAAGATACCAATTTGAGTTCATGTGAGAAGTTTTATTACCTCCGTTCATTTTTAAGGGGTGAAGCGCTTGACTTAATAAAGAATATGACTCTAAACGATGAGAATTATATTGAGGCATTACAGTTGTTAGAAAATAGGTATGATAATGTGCCAAAAATTGTAAATTATCACATTAATAGTTTACTTGAACTACAATCTTTCACCAAATGCACTGCAAAAAGCTTGCGAACACTCATAAGTAATGTCAATCTCCATCTTGCAGCTTTAAAAAGTTTAAAACAACCAGTTGAGCACTGGGACATGCTACTCATAAATATTCTTGCAAAAAAGGTTGACTCTTACACTTACTGGGGTTTCTATCTGGAAAAAGACACAAAAGAGGTCCCTACCTTATGCCAATTTATGGATTTTTTAGAGAAGCGCGCGTTAGCAATGGAGAGCACAGAGGAGGAGAAGGTAACACCAGCATCTTCATCTGTGAAATCTAAAGTTGTTAGCAACGTAGCGACTACAAAGCCTGAACCAACATGTAAGTATTGCCAACAGCGTCATAGGCTTTTTGAATGTCCTAAATTTAAGCTGAGTTCAGAACAGAATAAGGCTAGTTTTGTAAAAAATAATAATTTATGCACGCTGTGTTTAAATGAGCATAAAGGTAGGTGCATGCTGCGCTTAAAGTGTGCTGTATGTCATAAAAGGCATAATACTCTCCTACATATTCCATCTCAAAACGGAGATGGAATTTCTGTTGCTGCCACGGTGATTGATAATACATTTATTAATGAAAGTGCTATTTCTATGATAAATAAGGATGATAATAATGCGGAGACGTTGCTTCCTACTGCAATTGTCCACCTGAAAAATAAAAATGGTGATTATTTTCCTGTCCGAGCTTTGTTGGATAGTACGTCCCAGGTTTCATTTATAACTGAGAGCTTGGTTGAAAAAGTTTACTGTAAAATTAAATCTAAATCCCAAAACATTTTTGGAGTTATGGAGGGAAAGCATGAGGTTCCGAAGGTAGCTGAGTTTGGAGTAAAATCAACAATGAACAATTTCAGTACAAAAGTTTCATGTGCTATTGTAAAAGTTATAACTTGTGACTTACCGCAACAAACATTTGATATTTCCAAGTTTAATATTCCTTCCTATATAAGGTTGGCTGACAAAAATTTTAATCAGTCGGGCAAAATATCATTACTATTAGGTGGTAATATATTCTTTCAGGTATTGCAGCGTGAAAAGCTTTCCTGTACACCGACTGGTCCGTATTTGGTTGAAACTTCTTTTGGTTATATTGTTGCTGGGCAATTGCCAGTATCTGCTGGCAAAGTTCGTGCGACCAATTTATGTATAAATATAAAAGGTAGTACTCCAATTTCATTTAATAAGCATAAACAAGAGTCACAAACATTTGAATTATTAAAAAATAATCCTGTTTTGTGTTCAAAACTTAATGAACAAAATGATAAAGTATGTGCACTATCAAATATTAAGTCCAATTTATCAGGACGTAAAAAAGTAACTACTGAGTTACAGCAAGATACCCGCATGTGTAAAAATAAAAATGCTGATCCCGAAAATGAAGCTTGCTCCTATGATTTAAATAATAATATGGCAAAGTTTTGGGAATATGAAAAAGTACCAAATATATTCAAAGAAGGCTCCACTGAACATCAGCTTGCTGAGGAATGTTTTCAAGCTTCAGTAAAATTGATAAATAAAAGATTTTCAGTTGCATTGCCACTAAAGATGCATTTGGAAGATGTACAATTGGGTGACACTTTTTCCTGTGCTTTGCAAAGGTTATATAGTTTGGAAAAACGGTTATCAAAGGATGAGTATTTAAGTCAAAAATATAAACTAACCATACAAGATTATTTAGATCAAGGGCATGCTAAGTATGTTAACATTGACAATTATGATTTGAATAAGGGAAATGTCTGTTTTATTTCACATCACCCGGTGATAAACCTAAATAGTAAGTCAACTCCAGTGCGTCCAGTATTCGATGCTGCTATGCGGTCTAAAAACGGACTGGCTTTAAATGATGTTTTACTAAATGGTGATGTGGTTCAAAGCGAGTTGTTTGATGTTTTGATATTACTCAGAACATATAAATATATTTTACTGTGTGACATTAAGGCAATGTACAGGCAGATTTTTATTGAGGACAAATATTGTTGTTTACAAAACATTTTATGGCGTGATTCAGTTCATGATCCAGTTCAATGTATACAGCTCAAAACACTTACATTTGGTTTAAAAAGTTCAGCGTTTATGGCTACTCGGTCATTAATAGAGTTAGCAAATATGTTTCAAAATAGGTATCCATTGGCAGCTGCAGTGTTAAAACAGTCAAGTTATGTGGATGATATTCAATGTGGTAGCAACACTATTTCGGAATTATTCAGTATAAAAAATGAGTTGATTGAACTTATGAGTGAAGCAAGTTTTACTTTGCACAAATGGTATTCTAATTATTCGGAGGTTTTAAATGAAATTCCTTTAGAGTTGCAATATTATGGTAACAGGGAATTAGATAAAAATAACGTTTGCTTGAAAGCTTTAGGGTTAACGTATGACGTGTCTTCTGATGCACTAACAATGCGTTGTCCTGATTCTGAAGTTTTTGAAAAATACACTAAACGGCAGATGCTTAGCTTTATTAGCAAATTTTACGACCCTTTAGGTATTTTAGGCCCTGTAATAGTTCAGGCTAAGATATTGATGCAAAAGGTTTGGTATTTAAATTTAAAATGGGATGATTATGTTCCAGAGCCTTTAAACACACAGTGGGTTAATTTTGCCAGGAACTTGGTAAAAATGGCAGCCATTTCAGTTCCTAGGAATATAAATACACCTTCTGCTGCACATATTGAGCTTGTAGGTTACGCTGATGCTTCTAATATGGCTCATGGTTGCTGTTTGTATTTAAGAGTTATTGACATGGATAAAACTGTTAAAGTCAATCTATTGTGTTCAAAATCTCGCATCAATTCTAAAAATAAGCAATTGACTATACCTAAACTTGAGTTAAATAGTGCATTATTACTGTCAATGTTGGCTAAAAAGGTACATGATATTTTGTGCATTAAATATAATGTAAAAACTTTTTTATATTCTGATTCTCAGATTGTCCTCGCATGGCTTCGCTTGCAACCTGAAAAACTAAATGTATATGTTGCTAATAGAGTACAGCAAATTCAAAAATTGACAGATGATTTTCATTGGTTTTATGTACAAACACATGAAAACCCTGCTGATTGTTTGTCTAGAGGGATGCTGCCAAGTGCGTTTGAGGACAGTGTGGGACAAATGTGGTTCCATGGACCAAAATATTTGAATGGTGTCAATTATGTACATTGTGATGCTAAACATAAAATTGAAACTATTAATGTTCCAGAGCAAAAAACTGAACAAAAGGTATGCAATGTAGGTACAGTTGATAATTCAATATATGAATTACTTGATAAACATTCTAATATTGGAAAAATTACAAGAATAATGTCCTATATCAAGCGGTTCATACATAATACTAAAAGACAAAATTGTCAAGCAAAAAGGAAGGATAATTTAAGCCCTGAGGAATTAAATTCTGCTCTGCACACAGTTATAAAATTAGAGCAAAAAAGACATTTTCAAGATGAAATGAAGAGCTTAAAATTAGATAAATTGTTAAAAAGTAGCATAAAAGGTTTAAATCCCTTTCTTGATTCTTTTGGAATAATGAGGGTTGCAGGCAGATTGCAAAATGCAAACTTATCTTTTGCTCAGAAACATCCTATCATTTTACCGAAAAAATCACACATAACGCGATTGATTATTTTAAAAGAGCATATTAGACTAAAACATGCAGGGCAGAAATTATTACTCAGTACTTTGAGTGAGAATTATTGGTTAATTAATGCCAATAGGGAAATTAAGGCAGTATTGCACAAATGTTTGATCTGTTTTAAATTAAAGGCTAAAGCTGCTACGCAGCTCATGGGGTCGCTCCCGTTGGACAGAATAAACATGTCTCGCTGTTTCCAAATAGTGGGAACAGACTACGCTGGTCCATTCTATGTAAAGCAGACCAGAGTAAGAAACCCTGTCATTACCAAAGCTTACGTTGTAATATTTGTATGTTTCACTACAAAGGCTCTTCATATAGAATTGTCGTCAGATATGACAACTAATGCTTTTCTAGGGTGTTTAAAGCGATTTATTGCGCGTAGAAATAAACCAACAAAAATTTATTGTGATAATGGTTCTTCTTTCAAAGGAGCCAATAATATACTAAAAGAATTGTATGACATTCAGAATTCCACAGAGCATCAAAATAAGGTAAATGAGTTTTGTATTGAAGAAAGGATCTCATTTCATTTTATACCTTCTTACTCGCCTATATTTGGTGGTCTGTGGGAGGCTGGGGTAAAAAGTATAAAATACCACCTAAAGCGTGTAATTTCAGATACAGTTTTAACCTATGAGGAACTGTACACCGTGCTTGTTCAAATTGAAGGTATATTGAATTCAAGGCCTCTCACTCCTATGTCAAGAGATCAAAATGACATGTCTTACTTGTCACCAGCACATTTCCTTACAGGTTCAACTTTAACTTCTTACCCTGAGTTAAACTTAGTTGGTACAAATGTAGGTAAATTAAGTTTTTGGAAAAAATGTACTCAAATGCAACAGCATTTTTGGCAACAGTGGCACAAACAGTATCTGACTACTCTGCAAAACAGACCTAAGTGGTCAAATGTCCAGTTAAATTTAAAGGAGGGAATGATGGTTATTCTGAGAAATACTAATGTTTCACCGTTGAAATGGCCTGTGGGCAGAATAGTCAGTGTGTTACCAGGACAAGATGGTAAGGTACGTGCATTAAATATTAAAACTTCAAAAGGGTCCATAATAAAAACAAGTATTATGAATGTATGCCCATTTCCTATTTATGATTAAGTTTACAAGGTTTAAGGTAAGGTTTAAGCTTATTTTTCTATTTCATATTAACAGTTTAAGTTTCTGTTAGGCTATAGGTATATTTCAAATGTACTTAGTAAGGATGAATAATAAAATAAGATACAATAAGGATAGTATTAGGAGAGGTATATACAAGTAAAAAGCAGATTTCTGTAAAAAGCTAATTTTATTTTTATAAAGTAGTTAACTTAGTTACAAAACTCTGAAATAAGGTTGATTTTTCTTGGAGTAATGTTTAGTATTATTAGTTACTATAAGGTAAAAGTGGGCGTGATAAAATGTAATTGTTGTCCAAAGTAAAAATAAAAATTGGTAATGAAAAGTATAAAAAAAATATGTAAAAGTAAAAGTTGTGTAAAAAGTGAATAAGATTTTTAAAAAGAAGTAGGCATAAATATGTAATAACAAGGTGCCCCCCAATCTGTTCAATACGAACATTATGTATCCGAGTTTGTAGATGTAGTTTGGTAACTTGAGAATAAAAAAGGTACTTCCTGTCAAGAAAGAAAAGCTAATACGGTGTTTAATTTATTGTTCCCGAATTATATTAGTTTAATGCTCTCTTGCTAAGTCATAAACTCTCTTCGTGTTATACAACGTCACAAAGCCATCTTGAATCCAATCCCAGTTTAATATACAAACGATTCTCAGACAATTTGACCCTCGAGCCGTCGCAATTCTACAGAGTATTACAAAACGCTTGTCTTCTCGCAATTGGGGAGTTTACTGCTTTGTTCCTGCCCTTATTTCTAGTATCCATTTTCTAAAAATTCCTTACATAGTTCTCTGCATACTAAAATTACGCATCTAAACAATGTGGATTTCGACGTCGATAGCTTTAAAAACACAACTCACTAAATTATTATTATTATACTAGCCACTGCTGGGCAAAGGCCTCCCCTTTCTTTTTCCACGCTTCCCGATCTTTGGCAGTTTCCGACCAGTTTTAGGCAAACGCTGTGAGGTCATCCCGCCATCTCTTCTTTGGTTTCCCTCTAGGCCAACTCACTAAAAACGTAGTGAATCGTAAAACCAAGCCAACAAACTCAAGTCATAGTAATTTAAATAATTTAGAACCTTATAAATTTGTGTTCTTAGTTTGTTGTAGAAACAGGTAGAAAAGTTTTTAATTTTTCTACCTGTTACTACAATAAACTAAGAATCTTTAATTTATAATATATCTTTATAACTATTACTTGAGTCTGTTGGACCGGATTTTCGATTCAATGTGTTTTTAGTGCGTCATATTTTTTTTAACTGATGGGGGCGCCACTTAGCGTCTACGTATACGTATATACGTGGTTTAGTGGCTAGTGCCATAGACTCCCGAACCAGAGGTCCTGGCTTTGGTTCCCAGGGGGGAAACACATAAGTTGATATTTGAGAATTTATCACTTTGTGAATTTTTCCCCAGTTTGGTTAAGACATTGCAGGCTGAATCACCAGATTGTCCGAAAAGAAAAAGATTTTCGTGCTTCGGAGAGCACGTTAAGCCGTCGGTCCCGGTCGCTGTCTTTGATAGTGGTCGTTACTCAAACCATGACAGAGGCCTGATAGTTGTGCTACTAGGCAGTTTAAAAACTCTGACTCCAGGGTTCTTCGGGTCTATAGACTCGATACCCACTCGACAGAAGAAGAAGAAGAAAAAGAAGTCACCTTAAATTGTGGAAAGAGAGTAAATATTTTTCGTACAGCAAGAAACTCCCCCACCCTTCCGTCACAACGTTCGGATTCAAAGCAGGATAACTGCTTAGCGAGGACTAACCAACACTTTAGTATCCAATGAATTAATTTCGTTTGTTTTTTTTTCAAGAGGATTGAGTAAGTGCTTTACTAATTGTTTTTAATTTGTTGACGAAAAAGCGTGCGTAGTGTTCTATAGCATACAGTTGCCAGTATTTTTAATCTGTGTTTTTCTTCTTATCAGCGTTAAAATGTCTTCTATGCGTGCTATAACATACATACCTACATACTATCACGCCTGAATCCCTAATGGGGTAGGCAGAGCGTCAACGACCCAAACAAAGGTCGTTCCGCCACGTCTGACAAGTTTTGAGGGTTGTTTAGAACTGTATATTGCTGTAGTGACAGGTTGTCAGCCCATCGCCTAAATTACAATATACCCTCGAATCCCTTCGCTGGTTTTTACAGCATGTCTGGGAGGAGATGTAGCTGGCACATTCTACGTTATTCTATCGTTCCCAGTCCAGCATGGAAGCTGTGCTATAAATCAGATTTTTTTTTTTTTTTTTTTTTTTAATATACATAGGCGAGCATTTGTCCGCCATCTCACCTGGTGGAAAGTGACGATGCGGACTATGTTGAAGCATACTCACCTATGTAGTGCCTATTCACTCTCGCCTTGAAAAGGCCCAGGTTATATTGTTCCGGAAACAGATCCGCGGGCAGGGAGTTCCACTCCTTAGCCGTTCGCATTAAGAATGTGGAAGCGAACCGCTTCGTGCGAATTTGTGGTATATCCACGACATAAGGGTGGAACCCCTGTCCACGCCTCGTGCTCCGGAGATGGAAAGGGGAGGGGGGTATAATTTGTTTAGTAGGTACCTCTGCACATCTTATGTAGGTAAAGGAAATTAATTCTCTATTTTTAATTTAAATTAGTTATGGGTTTGCTCTTGACTCTAGACATAGGTAAGGGATAGAGACAGAGTTGACGATGGAGCGAGCTCACCCAGAAGATGCCTGTTATGGCACTGGTAATATCACACACCGACGGAACAGAGCAAGCTATTTGGCGCCGGACTCCGGTGAAAGGGTGAATATACTCCATTCGCAAGCAAGCAATTTCTGAACTATAAACGTAAGAATAACTTTCTAAGAAGTCTTATAAACTGTACAAAATTCAGACAAAACGTTCCCACTGTGTTGTATAAGCGTAATCACGTGCAAAAATACGAAATAACAAAGTTAAAAATAAACTGAATTGTATAAGTTCGACGCGGTTTTCAATTAACGTAGGCAAGGGACCAGATGCATTACATAATGCAGTATAATTTATTTAACTGCATCTGTGGCCTAGTGGTCAGAGCCATAGGCTTACGATCCGAAAGTCCTGGGTTTGATTCCTAAGGGGGGGACAAAAAGTTGATATTTGTCAATTGGTCACTTTGTGAGGTTTTCACCAGTTTGGTTAGGACATTGCAGGCTGAATCACCTGATTGTCCGAAAAGTGAAAGGATTCCGTGCTTCGGAGGGCACGTTAAGCCGTCGGTTCCGGCCGCTGTCTTTGATAGTGTCAAATTAATGTCCAATCTCATGATGGCGGATTAGTTTCGTTACGTTCATTTAATAAAGCGTAGTCGTATTGTAAACAATTTATCGAGAAGTCCACGAGGAAAGCACGTCCATTCAACAGGTGTACTAAATTTGAAATACAAATAGCCGTTAATGTCCGATGTTCTTCTAAATGGCCAGCAATAGTGCTAAGGCGAGGTGGAAATGGTGCTGTATTTCGAATTTGGAATTCCAATTACGAACGGCCGTTTGCTAAGCGCAGTGTTAAAGTCGTTATGGTAAAGAGAGAAAATCAATTATTAAGTCCCTTATAATTTTGAACGTGTTTTCTAATAATGAGGGTAGCATTTTTCACAAGTTGTAATTTTTTTTTTTTTTGTAGGAGTAAGGCATAAAAGCAGTTTTTTCCGCCACGTAACCTTCACCATCCTGTAAAAGTTTTATCAAAATCGGTTCAGCTTTTTGGCACAGATTACTTTTAATGCTTTAGGCGTGAAAGGAACACAAACAAACAGACATACAAAGTTAGTTTCGAATTTATTACGATTACTAGTAATTATAGATTTTTTAAGAATAGATTCAATAACAATAGCCTCCAGCTTCTTAGTTATTCGAGTGAACAAAGAACTTGAATCAGAACTTTCTAGTTGTATAGAAAATCGTCGGCTTTGAAAGAACTAAGAAAACTATAAAACTCTGCAATTGACAGGAGGTTCAGTGCAAAAAATTTGTTGAGAAAAATCTGCTAAGATCTTTAAAAGTCATAGCAAAACTTTTACAGACTTTAAAATTGAACCCGAGAGTATTATAATGCATTCAATTTCTCTCTCTATATATACTTAAGTAGTTAAGTATTTCAATTGTTTATGAAAAGTACTTTCATAATAAATAAAAAATCGGATTTTGTTCTTTAGGTGATATAAAATGTACATAAGGCAATATAATCTTTTCTAGAAATTGGAACTGCGCTTCAAATTTTATTGAGGTATCGAAAACGACTTGTTTTGACCCATTTAAGGTCTTCCTATCTAGTAAAAGTTATATGCGTAATTTTATATAAGTATTCTATACTAATTAACAAGAATTAACTTCTTCTTATCGTGTCGATAGAACACGTAACTATCACAAGAGCCCAGAATTAACTTTCTTAAGTAAATACCAAGAATTTTCCTTTTTTAATCAAAATTTTATCCACCGGGTGTAAGGGACATCGTGCCGCAAACTGAGAATCCCCCAGTTAATGATACTGAACAACTTCCGCCAAGATTTTATTTCAGGAAGTTAAAATAAAAATTGGCTTTTCCATACAAAATGTTCACCTCAATCCGAGATTTTTTATGAATTATCATATTTTTATTTTAAATAGCGAGAGAAAAACATTCTTTCAAGCTAGACTGGGAGCGAGAGAAAAACATAGAATGTGCCAGCTGCATTTCCTCCCGGGCATGCTGTTAAACCAGCTAAAGAATCCGAGGGTTTCAGTATATTGTAATTTAGGCGGTAGGCTAAAAACCTGTCGCTACAGCAATATACCTACAAATCTATCTTAAATAACCCTCAAAACTTTGTCAGACATGGCGGAACAACCTTTGTTTAGGTAGTTTACGCTCTGCCTACCTCATTAGGGATTAAGGTGATTATATGTATGTATGTTTATTTTAAATATTGATTTCCTGCTGGAAGTTGTTCAGTGTCGTTGACTGAGCAACCCTATCAGCTTATTTATTTTATTTTATTTATTTATTTATTAGGCCAGCCAACACAGTACATATCAACATGTATACAAATATTTGTGTAGATTTTTTTGCAAATATGAACCACACTTATAGGCTAACACAACATGCTTGAGATACTATAAGTAGCAATTTTAGGGAATGCGAAATGCTAAAGTGCTAAAGGTACTTAAAACTATTCTAACCTAAACATCTAAACATACAAAAAAAGAACTAAAAAAACCAATCAAATTCTATTGTAGGTACCTATTTAACAAACACTCAAGAAGTATTTCTCAGTTTGTGGGAAGCTGTCCCTTACAGCCCGTATATTTCCGTCTTTCTTATACGGGTAAACACGAATATTTTGCTTCAGTCTTGTCCATTACAATTTCTCAGCACATACCCTTAGTTGCAAGCTTGTACGGAATTCCCTCTTTCCATATGCAGATAGGTATTGGTTTCGGACATTGCAAGACTAGATACATATACATACATACATACATATAGTCACGCCTTTATCCCTAATGTGGTAGGCAGAGCGTAAACGACCTAAACAAAGGTCATTTCGCCACGTCTGACAAAGCTTTGAGGGTTATTTAAGATACATTTGAAGGTATACTGCTTAGTGACAGGTTGTCAGCCCATCGCCTAAATTACAATATACTGAAACCCTCGGATCCCTTAGCTGGTTTTTACAGCATGCCCAGGAGGAAATGCAGCTGGCACATTCTATGTTTTTCTCTCGCTCCCAGGCCAGCATGGAAGAAAGACTAGATAGTATATTATTATATACTAAGTATACATTTCTGCCATGCTGGACTGGGAGAGATAGAAAACATAGAATGTTCTAGCTGCCCTACCTCCCGGGCATGCTGAAGAAGTCAGCAAAAGGGACTCGAGGGTTACAGTGTATTGTAATTTAGGCGATGGGCTGACAATATAGCAATACAAATTACAATCTAAAATTAATTGCTATCAATTTTTGTCAGGCTTGGCGGAAGCGCCTTATACGAGGCGTTTAACGATCTGCCTACCCCGTAAGGGATAAAGGCATGATTTTATGTATGTATGTATGTAAGTATACATAGTAGGTATGCTAAGCAGGGTATTAGAAACACTACCAAGGGTAAAATATGTAGTAAAAAAAAATAAAAGGATAGGATAATTAGGGATGAAGGTGTGATTTTATGTATGTATATATGTAATAAGTAGTTAGTTAAAATTTACTTTATTTATATTATTTTGACGTGAAACCTTTGCTATCTATGGAATGTAATTTATGCGCATGTCAATCTTCATCGTAAATCGGATACAAAAAAATATACATACATACATAAAATCATAAAATCACGCCTTTATCCCTTACGAGGTAGGCAGAGCGTCAAACTCCTCGTAAAAGGCGCTTTCGCCACGTCTGACAAAAATTGAGGGCAATTTTAGATTGTAATGTGTATTGCTATAGTGACAGGTTGTCAGCCCATCGCCTAAATTACAATACACTAACCCTCGAGTCCCTTTTGCTGACTTTTACAGCATGCCCGGGAGGAAGGGCAGCTGGAACATTCTATGTTTTTCTATCTCTCCCAGTCCAGCATAGAAGAAAATATATTATTTATATTTATCTGTAATAATCTTTTTCTTCTGTCGTGTGGGTGTCGAGTTGATCGACCTGATGAAGCCTGGTGTCAGAGTTTTTAAACCACAGCGCAGTAAATAAGAGCGCAGCTAATAGGCCTCTGACATGGTTATGTGTAATGACCACTATCAAAGACAGCGACCGAGACCGACAGCTTACCGTGCCCTCCGAAGCATGGAATACTTTTTTTCCCAGGCAATCAGGTGATACAGCCTGCATTGTCCTAACTTAACTGGGGAAAATCTCGAAAAATGACAAATTGACACATAACAAATTTTTGTTCCCCTTAGGAATTGAACCTAGGACCTACGGATCGTGAGCCCATGGCTCTGACCACTAGACCACGGAGGCAGTTACAGTCTGTAATCATTTGCATTTGATTCTTCTTTAGTAGATTATCAAATTTTGTTACAATATAGGTACCTACAATAAAACTTAGTGTTATTGTTCATTCTTCAAGCAATACATACATATAATCACGCCTTTATCCCTAATGGGATAGGGAGAGCGTAAAATACCTAAACAAAGGTCGATCCGCCACTTTTTACAAATTTTTGAGGGTTACTTAAGATAGACATACATACATACATAAATCACGCCTTTATCCCTTACGGGGTAGGCAGAGCGTTTAACGCCTCGTAAAAGGCGCTTTCGCCACGTCTGACAAAAATTTACATACATTAATCACGCCTTTATCCCTTACGGGGTAGGCAGAGCGTTTAACGCCTCGTAAAAGGCGCTTTCGCCACGTCTGACAAAAATTGAGGGCAATTTTAGATTGTAATATGTATTGCTATAGTGACAAGTTGTCAGCCCATCGCCTAAATTACAATACACTGTAACCCTCGAGTCCCTTTTGCTGACTTCAACAGCATACCCGGGAGGAAGGGCAGCTGGAACATTCTATGTTTTTCTATCTCTCCCAGTCCAGCATGGAAGTAAAGACTTAAGATAGATTTGTAGGTATATTGATAAAGTGACAGGTTGTCAGCCTATCGCCTAAATTGCTGATCCCTTAGCTGGTTTTTACAGCACGCTCGGGAGGAAATGCAGCTAACTATTGGACATTTTTCTCTCGATTCCAGTTTAGTATGGATGCATGTATGTTTGTGTAAATTCGGAAGTTTCTCTCGAAATCCGTAAGACGGGAACGTTGGATGTGGATGCATCGAGTTACTTGAGAACTGAGCACACCTCCGGCCAATCTTGTACTCCAAACTAAGGGCTAGTGATGTGAGGGCGTCGATGGAAATTAGGCACAAATTAATCTATAATAAACCTCAATCTGGGATCTACCTATTACTTGAGTTGGGGTAGAGCCCGATGGTGTAGTGGATAGGGCCGCTGCCTCCTGAGCGGGGAGGTCGTGGTTCGAATCCCACCACGTACCAATGTGTTTTTCGGTTTTCGAAATTCATATGCTTCGGTAGGCACGTTAAGCCGTTGGTCCCGGTTAATATCGTTTAATACCGTAGATATTAGTCGTTAAGCCATGCCAGAGCCTAATGCTAAGCATTGGCGGCTTAAAAACTTAACTTAACTTAAACGAATCTAGGATTGGGTCTGGTTTCCCTTCTGGGTTGCGGTGGTCAGATGGCAGTCGCTCTGTGTAAAAACCAGTACCCTCGTTCAATCCCCTTGATTAGGTAACCGACCCCGTGAGATACGTCTTGGCACGGCTTTGCTAGGTAATCCTCTCGAAGAGAACGACTGTTCGACTCTAAGGTTTGTATTTATGAAACGATCTTAAACTTGAGAGCAATATTAGGTATGCTGTTGACAGGCCAGTTTGTACTGAAATTATTATTATGATACGGACTCAAACTCGCTGTCACTAATGAGCGCTGATTATAAATACGGTCCTAAGGCCCGTATTCAGCACTTGAGCCTCATTTCAGTACAAACTGGCCTGTCAAGTCCATACTTAATATGGCTCTCAATCATGAGATAGCTTTATAAATATGATCCTTAAAATCCAAAGATCTTTTGGTCCATAAATTATATGAAGAGCAAACCCATGGTACAGAAGTAAAGAATAGGGTTCATGAGAAAAGAAAAAAAAAACTTCAATTCCAACTCCACCTTCAGCTACGACGTAGCGAGGCGAGCGTAGCAATAATGCTACGCTTATGATATGACAGAGGCCAACTAACTGCCTCCGTGGTCTAGCGGTCTGAGCCATGGACTCTCGACCCGGAGGTCCCGAATTCGATTCCCGGCGGGGGATAATGACTTTGTGTTGTTGTTTCTAGTTTGGTTAGGACATTGCAGGGTGATCATCTGATTATCCGAAAAGTAAGATGATCCGTGCTGTCGGATGGGCATGTCAATAGTCGGTCCTGCGCCTGATTTCTGTTTGGTGGTGTCAGTCAATCTGTCCCATCAGAATAAGAGATTGAAGGAATAGACAGTGCACCTGTATGTAGCGCAAACACTTGGGCACTAAAAAGAAGTCCTGCGCAGTTGGCTGATTTTCGGGAGATTGGCTATATCACCGAAAATCGGTGGGAGGACTATTATTATGACATGACACCCACACTACACCCTTTAGTTTGAACTAAGTTTATGTTTCTTCCCTGCTGCACCGGGAGCGAGAGAAAAACATAGAATGTGCATAGCTGTGTTTCCTCCCGGGCATGCTGTAAAAATCGTATTGTAATTCAGGCGATGGGCTGACAACCTGTCACTACAGCAATATACCTACAAATCTATCTTAAATAACACTCTAAACTTTGTCAGACGTGGCGGGACGACCTTCGTTAAGGTTGTGTACGCTCTGCCTACCCCATTAGGAATAAAGGCGTGATTATATGTATGTCTTCTTTTCATGTTTTTTTTCATATTATGTAATTAAGTAAACTCAAACATCTAGCTACATCTCTATGCGAGCGCCCAAGTATGCGTCTTACCTAAGGCTATTTATTACGTCTTACCCACTCAAGAACATGCAAAATCGGTAATAATATTATACGAATTACGTAATATACATATATATCGCTCCAAAATTGATTGAAATATTCAATTTCTTGGATAAAATACAATCAATATAGCTTTTTTTATTACTAGAAATGAGTTTGCTCTTGACTATAGACACTAGGTTATTAATGACCGTAACTTACTCAGAAGATGCCTGTTGTGGCACTGGCAATATCACGCACCGACGGAACACAGCATGCTATTTGGCGCCGGACTCCGGTGGGAGGGTAGTCGCGAGCCAGGCGACCCCTTGCGGAGCCTACCACCGCTTTGTTGGGATCGTTCAGCTGGACGTATTCACAGGAGAGCCTGTTTTTCCGTTGCCCGGGGTGGACTACTAGGAGGTAGATCCCATCCCACCCCAAAAAGCTAATAGAAAGCAACTAGCTTGTTTAATCTAGAAAACCTATCAAACTACGTATAGGTACGGTATGTGCTTTTATATGTCAAGCAATCTTCTATGATGGCACAGAATGTTTAAAATCTCCGCGGAGGATGTATATGTTCATCATCGCCCTAGCCTTGTCCCGTATCTCACGGGGTCGGCTTTCTAATCTAGGGGATTGAACGAGGGTACTGGTTTTTACACAGAGCGACTGCCATCTGATCTCCGCAACCCAGAAGGGAAACCAGACCCAATCCTAGATTAGGTCAGAGTTTTCAAGCCGCCAATGCTTAGCACTGGCTTCTGTAAGGGCTTAACGACTAATATCTACGGTATTAAACGATATTAACCGGTACCAACGGCTTAACGTGCCTTCCGAAGCACGGAAAAAGCACCGAATAAACGTACATATGAAATTCGAAAACCGAAAAACACATTGGTACGTGGTGGGGCTCGAACCACGACCTCCCGCTCAGGAGGCAGCGGCCCTATCCACTACACCATCGGGCTCTCCCAGGAGGATGTATATGTTATTTTCATTAAAAATATCTAACTATTTGACGACTCACGCAGCCTAGTTGGCAGAGTACCTGCCTGCCACGTAGAAGGTCCCGGGTTTGACTCTCGGCCAGAGCAGACATTTGAAGGATTAGTTTAAATGTCTGTTTCTGGGTCTGGGTATTCTTTGTGTTTTTTTCTGTGTATGTCCATGGCACCCCGATACAGGGAATCCTAGTGGGGGGTATGAATGTGATCGTGTATTTACTATTGGTAAAAGCCAACTAAAAGTTGAAAGCGACGGCGAGTATTCGTGAGTAGCGGACTGTACACGCGACAATTTCCGTGACAAATAGCAGCAGGAAATACAACCAGTACAGTCAACCGAGAAAATTTAGACGCCGAGGAAATCAAATGACTGTTATGGGTTCTTTTTGCTAACATGCGATTTTGTTTGTACCGTAAAAGAGATTTTTATTTCTGTATTTGTATTCAGTGGTTCAATTAAAACTATATTATAGGTACAATTCTTAATCTTAATCTAATACTACAGAACCATTTTTGATTTACTATCTAGGGGCTTCTTTGTCCAGAAATAAAATAGACCCCTTCATACCTCGGGAAAAGTCCTACAGGAAAACTTTGCAGGCCATTATAGAACACTAGTTTTGTTTACGAAAGACAAAATCATTCGCAATTTGTTAAATACATACATACATATAATCACGCCTTTGTCCCTAATGGGGTAGGCAGAGAGTAAACGACCTAAACAAAGGTCGATCCGCAATGTCTGACAAAGTTTTGAGGGTTGTTTCAGATAGTTTTGTAGGTATATTGCTGTAGTGACAGGTTGTCAGCCCATCGCCTAAATTGCAATATACTGTAACCCTCGAATCCCTTAGCTAGCTTTTACAGCATGCCCGGGAGGAAATGCAGCTGGCACATTCTAGGTTTTTCTCTCGCTCCCAGGCCAGCATGGAAGAAATTTATTTAATACAAGTTAAAATAAGTAAGGATGTTTTATCGGAATCCGTTTGTACAAAAGTTTGGCTTTAAACTATGCGGAGTGATATAAATTGTGCAAAATCGACAGTTGGTAGTGCGGACAACATTCGTTTCGTTAGAAAAATTGCTTCGAAACATTTCAGCCTTAAAAAATATGGCCCAATATTTGCACATACAAAAATGTTAATCGCTCGATGAAAATTTTATATTTTCAGTCTTCAAATTTATGGCTCAAATAAAAATGGTTACATCCTTTGAACAAATATGATTTTCAGTGCTGAAATATTTAGTTTGTATAGCGGGCGGGCTCCATATGGGCACCCATATACGTAATTTCGGTTAGGATGACATGAGTCGTATCAGCGATTCAGCATTAAATTCATCCCATTTTCTTGAATAACTTAGAAAAACTTCATTATGTAAAAAAATCTATAAATCACTCTGACATAGATGGCTTTATTCCAGAACTCATCTGTGTGTAGATAGATAGGTACTTGTAATGTATCTTTTAAACATACATACATATAGTAACGCCTTTATCCCTAATGGGGTAGGCAGAGCGTAAACGACCTAAACAAAGGTCGTTCCGGCACGTCTGACAAAGTTTTGAGGGTTGTTTAAGATAAATTTGAAGGTATATTGCTGTAGTGACTCGTTGTTAGCCCACAGCCTAAATTGCAATATACAGAAACCCTGGGATCCTTTAGCTGGTTTTACAGTATGCCCAGGAGGAAATGCAGCTGGCCCATTATATATTTTTCTCTAGCTCCCAGCCCAGCATGGAAGCTTAGAAAAGGTCTATTATATTAAAAAGCTGTAAATTACCCAGACATAGATTACTTTATTCCAGAACTCATATGAGTGTATCTTTCAAAAAAACTGTTTAATTTTGAAACGACAGGTTTATTTACATTTTTATCGCCGATCCCTTTAGATGGCGAAATCCTTTCAGAACCGATTGGGTGAAAAATAATAATCCTATCTGGCCCGATGAAGGGAGAAACAACCCACGGCTCGGAGGAAAATTAACAAAGTTTAATGAAAACATTGGGAGACGACCGGCCTTAATGCAGGGCGCAAACAGGTGTAAAGGCAAATGGATGAATGGAGGGAGGTAATCCCTAATAATCTTGAGGAAAAAAATGTTAGAGATGGGGCTGAGAACTTTCGCGATATAGAAATTATGTTGTTTTCTTTACGTTTTTTGTAATGGTACTTTTAATTATTAAAATTTTTGCTACTAGTTTTTTAAATATGAAATTTGCTTTAAAGGCAAATGGATGAATAATAACAATAATAAACGTTGAAATGAAGGTAATCCCTAATAATCTTAAGAAAAAAAACGCGTAAAGATGGGATAAGAAAATTTTGGATGAACAAGCATTTTGAACTAGGTCAACAAAAAAAAACTAATTTTGTATGCTTATATATACATTAAAAGTCAAAACATTGAATGCTACAAGCCTGTACCTGTAACTGTTATACGAGTTTCTAAGGTTAACAAACATACAACTCGTCCATATAATTAGCAAAACTATTTCAAGTAAAATAGGAATCTATAGGTATTAATAACCTGTTATCTTTGAATCACTAGTGGTTTCATTGCAAAACGTGAAATTGCGATAACGTTTTTATATAAGTGTGAAAATAGATTTCGCACCACATGTAGTAAACATTACTTAATGGCCATTAATGCAATAAATGTAATAACGTTAAATCTTCAACCAATATACTCACCTATAGAAATAAAAAAAAGTATCGACTTTCCCGACAGCTAAAGTAATTTCCAATGGTTAGCATCTAGGTCAGTTTCCGTGGGAAAATCCGATATCGCCCCGGTATTCGCACTTATTACTATAATTTTATCCAATTAGGGGCAACCCTAGCGCAGTAATAAAAGATAATAAGCATGGCGAAGCCCTGATACTCCGGACAAAGGTAGGTAAAGAAAAAAACAAAATTATAAAGTTTTATGCGTTCTATGCTGGAGGGCGAATTTTTTTTCTCGGTGGGTTGAAGTGTAAATAATTTTATATTTAAATTATTATTATAGCCGAAATATTTCAAAAAAAATCCTTTGAATCTGAATAAAGAGAGTTTATTTTTTCTGCCAACGTGGTAATATCGGAGAAAGGTAATATACTTACATACAGATAATCACGCCTTTATCCCTAATGGGTTAGATAGTGGGTAAACGAAGCCTATTTTTTTCTGTTGAGATAACTTATTAAAACTCGTTTATGCTATAGTTCGTTTTTAACGTTGCGTTGTCAATACCAACGTGTTATGCGGCCCGTAAACAGCATTTTTTTGCAACTTAGCAGAGGTCCAAATTTTGGAACCGCAGACTATAATCTTGTTACAAACATATGTTTTGCGGGTTACTTTCTTTAAATTTGTAAGGAAAAATAGTTTATGGGCTGCAAAACGAGTTGGCATTAAATAAACGAACTTTACGTCTGCATTGTTTTAGATAAAAGTACGTATTCCTATTGCAACTCAATGTACCAGCTTATCACTATTACCACCAAATTACAAAAAAATAACCGTTTTCAAATGAACCTAGAATACAATTTTATTAAGTTATTGTAAATACCGTATTGTACACTCATATCATTATAATATGTTTCTTATTAACTACTGGAACAAGGAATACAAAACAAAACAGTACAGAACAGTAGCTTGTAATCCCATGTCGCGTGGAAATTTCATGCAAATAATAAAGCCGAAGAGCTTACCAAATGAGATTTCAAATGCAATTGTCGCCAGGAGCAGGTAGCGGGTACAATGGACCGCTTAGCGATTCAAAATGTATTCCCACAGGAATACGACGTCGAATACCTTGCTGTGTCTTTGGGAATGGCGTTTGTGGGTGATTTCGCTACATCGTCGACTCTGTCTCGATCACCATTGGTCTTGATTAGAGTCAAGATCTTACCTATCTCTCTGTCGCTATAAAGTGAGTCGACTTACAGTTCTGTTGAACAAGAGTGAATCGCTCTGTTGGTCGACCATTAGTATTGTACTCATTCATTCATATAAACGCGAAAATTTCATCAGTAATAATGCTCTTTTAAATCTATGACTTAAAAGTTTTAATAATATTCGGCACGACGATATATTTGTGGATTATTTTAACATCCCCATAGGATACCTACTAATTCAGGAATACCTCATACTACCGTATAGAGTCGAAACGTCGACGTCAAAAATATCCGTTTACCCTACAAGTGAACAGCCCACGTATCATGCACCCGCGTTAGGCCGCGTTTCCCGAAAGCCACATCACAACACATTATCTGTCAAATTGTTCTATCTGCAAAACTGTCTCCAACCGTCTCGGTTTTGAGCTCGTCTAGTCGCTTCATCGAAACTTATAATTATAATCGTATGTAAGGCCCATAATTATATACAGCACTTGAAACTGACAGCTAGTTTGAGTTGGTATCAGAAAGGTCATTTTAGTACAATGTGGCCTGTGAAATCCATACTTAATATTGCTCTCAATCATGAGATTGCGTTATAAATACGAGCCTAGGATTCGGTCTGTCCATCTACCCGGTCTACGGCCACAGGATCTCCTTCCCTTTCTCTTTCCCATTATCAATGCCCGTTCCCGGCAGTCCGGGGACTTTTGAACGATGTGTGGGATTTAGGATGGGATGGGATCTACCTCCTAGTGGTCCACCACGGGCAACGGCAACCCAGGCTTGCCTGTGAATAAGTCCGGCTGAACGATTCCTACAAAGCGGTGGTAGATTCCGCAAGGGGCCGCCTGGCTTGCAACCACCTTCTAATCGGAGTCCGGCGCCAAACAGCTTGCTGTGTTCGGTCGGTACATGAGATTGCTAGTGCCATAACAGGTATCTTCTGGGTGAACTACCTGCATCTTCGACACTGTCACGGTCATCCCTGACCTAGTGTCTAAATTCAAGAGCAAACCCAAACCTAATTTTAAAAAAAATAGGTCCAAAGTACTGCAAAGTTTTACGTTGCTAACACCTTCTTTGTCGCTTAGAAAATCCATTGACGCTTCTCCTTAATCCCGTGTCCTCATCTGAGACTACCTACAGGCGCTGTACTGCTAATAGCACCATTAAGCTGCAACTTTATTGAGTTTTAGCTACAATCCAAGGATAATGCTGTTATCCGCACGCCATTGAAGGTTCTAACATTATATTACGCTCGACTTCTTTTGTTGTCTGCATTTTATAGTAAATAGAACACTTTTATGGCCTACACGGACATTCTTTAGTCGCCTTAACTCAGTTCGCTATTATAGTATGTAGATTATATATTCTGTGATTATACTATAAATACGGGGTGTAAGGGACAGCGTCCCTGAAAATAGTTGCTCAGTCAACGACACCAGCAGGAAATTCTTTCAGGAAGTTAAAATAAAATTTAACTTTTCCATACAAATTGCCTGATCGAAGTGCGAATGAAGAAGCCATTTTTTTTTACCTCCTGAAAAAAGTCCTACTGATAGTTGTTTAGTGTCATGAGCAACTCCTATCCGTTTGCGGGACGCTGTCCCTTACACCTGGTATAAAGGGTGTTTGGTAGATGGCTGCAAACATTTGCATGGAATAATAATAAACCCATGTTTGAGAGCCCGATGGTGTAGTGGATAGGGCCGCTGCCTCCTGAGCGGGAGGCCGTGGTTCGAATCCCACCACGTACCAATGTGTTTTTCGGTTTTCGAATTTCATATGTACGTTTATTCGGTGCTTTTTCCGTGCTTCGGAAGGCACGTTAAGCCGTTGGTCCCGGTTAATGTCGTTTAATACCGTAGATATTAGTCGTTAAGCCATATCAGAGGCCAGTGCTAAGCATTGGCGGCTTGAAAACTCTGACCTAATCTAGGATTGGGTCTGGTTTCCCTTCTGGGTTGCGGAGGTCAGATGGCAGTCGCTCTGTGTAAAAACCAGTACCCTCGTTCAATCCCCTAGATTAAAAAGCCGACCCCGTGACATACGGGATAAGGCTAGGGAGATGATGTTTGAGAACTACTTTTGTTAAATTACTTAAGAAAAACTTTAGGAGAACCTCCAAAAAACTGGACTGCCACAATTTGTCCCAATCTGACCACAACGTTTAAAGATACTTTTACGCTGGGAAAATGGCTCATACTCACAGTAAAACTAATTTATCCGCGGCGTGTGAAACCAACCGCATGGCAGAAATCTAGTGTTTTTAAAATAGCATACATACATACATACAATCACGCCTTTATCCCTAATGGGGTAGGCAGAGCGTAAACGACCCAAACAAAGGTCGTTCCGCCACGTCTGACAAAGTTTTGACGGTTATTTATGATAGATTTGTAAGTATATTGCTGAAGTGACAGGTTGTCAGCCCATCGCCTAAATTACAATATACTGAAACCCTCGGATCCCTTAGCTGGTTTTTACAGCATACCCGGAAGGAAATGCAGCTGGCACATTCTATGTTTTTCTCTCGCTCCCAGGCCAGCATGGAAGAACCCAGGCCAGCATGGAAGAATTTAAAAATAGAAACCTACAATATGTAGGCTTACGTATCCCGAGAGTAAAGTGTTTGGTATTCTATGCATGTTCTGTTACAAATTCTATCCAAAAGTAACCGAATTCAATGTCCACTGACATAAGAGCGTTTAGAAAGCCTGATGCGCGAATACAGTAGAGGCGAGAATTTTGGCGAGAAGGGCGTGCGGTTGATGGTGGTGAAGTAAAACTGCTGCGTACTATTTACATACATACATACATAAATCACGCCTTTATCCCTTACGGTGTAGGCAGAGCGTTTAACGCCTCGTAAAAGGCGCTTTCGCCACGTCTGACAAAAATTGAGGGCAGTTTTAGATTGTAATATGTATTGCTATAGTGACAGGTTGTCAGCCCATCGCCTAAATTACAATACACTGTAACCCTCGAGTCCCTTTTGCTGACTTCAACAGCATGCCCGGGAGAAAGGGCAGCTGGAACATTCTATGTTTTTCTATCTCTCCCAGTCCAGCATGGAAGATCTATCTCTCCCAGTCCAGCATGGAGGATAGTGAAGAAGTGCTATTTACAAGTGTATATTTACAGAATGTACAAGTTGGTCAATGTGATAAAACAAATTAATATTGTTATCACTAAATCGCAAGAAATAACAAAGTCACAAGAGCTGTGGCGTCTGTATAAGAATGACAGTTTGACAATCTGTCAGTAGTGAAAACTATATTTACAAAAGAGTTTTCGTCCAATGAGGTTGGACGCTACAGTGTAGTAGATACGGCCGCTGTCTCCTGAGCGGGAGGTCGGGGTTCCAATCCCAACACGTACCAATATGTTTTTCGGTTTTCGATTTATATGGCTCTTTTTCCGTACTTCGGAAGGTACTACATCGTTGGTCCCGGTTAATATCGTTTAACGATTACGCTATCCTGGGAGTGAGAGAAAAACATAGAATAAGCCAGCTGCATTTCCTCCCGGGTATGCTGTAGAAACCAGCTAAGGGATCCAAGAGTTTCTGTATATTTCAATTTAGACGATGGGCTGACAACCTGTCACTACAGCAATATACCAACAAATATATCTTAAGTTACCCTCAAAAATTTGTCAGACGTGGCGAACGACCTTTGTTTAGGTCGTTTACGCTCTGCCTACCCCATTTATATATATGTATGTGGGAGATTTAATCTTATAAAAGTACAGATAGTCTCTATTTCCGGGTTTTCTACCACATCCGTTTTTCATCACCCAACGTCCCACGACATTACCAATAAGTTGCTCCATATAAATAATGCAGACCGCGTGGCGAGCCCCGCCGACGTATCGGCAAGTATATATTGGATTAAATCGCTTATAGACACTGACTTTACGACGGACATAGGCTTAGCAGTAATGTTCTTGGGAGATCGTGCATACATACATATAATCACGCCTTTATTCTTAATGAGGTAGGCAGAGCGTAAACGTCCTACACAAAGGTCGTTCCGCCTCGTCTGACAAAGTTTTGAGGGTTATAAGGTTATTAAAGATAGATTTTTAGGTATATTGCTGTAGTGACAGGTTGTCAGCCTATCGCCTATATTGTAATATACTGAAACCCTCGGACCCGTCAGGAAATGCAGCTGGCACGTTCTATGTTTTCTCTTTTTCCCAGTCCAGCATGGAAGAGAGATCGTGGTTGTGCGTTTTGGCTTCCGATCTTTTGTGTATGAAAATTGATGTAAATATATCAATGAAAACAAGAAACATTAGGTTTTAACCTAAGAATTGATATCCATGCTGAACTGGAATAGATAAAAACATAGAAATTACTAGCTGCTTGTGTACCCAGGCGCTTGGCTAATAATCCTCGTCACAACAGCAAACATACCCATATCCCTCGTTTGCATACGTGCTGACGAAAACTTCTATAGTAAGATTGTTGATGCTCTGTCTATTATATTTGTGATAAAGGAAGAGTGATAGCAAGATAGCATACCTCGAAACAAATAAAAATATATTTCTGAACTTAAAAAAAAAAATCCTATCAATTCTCCTCCTCTGTGCAAGAACAAATGGCTAATGTTGCAAAACACAATCCACATAATGATTAAAATGTTAACACACTATTACACGAACTAAGTAGCGTGCATAATGTGGCTGATAGCATGCGATATGCGCTTGCGACGGTTGCAACGCGTGGGAACGGTGTTATGCAACATTGCACAAAGATAGTTGTGTCACATGGCAACACTGTTTCGCATGTGTGAAGAATCTGGCAATTCTAAAGGCCTGCAATTATATGATTTATAGAATAGGTACGATGGCGCTATGGTGTCGGTGGACGTCCCTCGCGTCATCTTTGGGATGTGTTTCATTATCTCCCGGCGCCTTATCCCGTATCTCACGGGGTCAGCTATGACGGTACTGGTATTCACACAGTGCGACTGCCATCTGACCTCCGAAACCTGGGTTTCGGAGGTCAGATGGCACCAACCCAACCCAACCCAAACCTAGAATAGGTGAAAGTTGTCAAGTCGCCTATGCTTAGCACTGACCTCTGACATGGCTTAACGACTAATATCTACGGTATTGAACGACATTAAGCGGGACCAATAGCTTAACGTGCCTTTCGAAGCATGGAGAAAACACAGAATAAACGTACCTACCTATGAAATTCGAAAACAGAAAAACAGATTGGTACGTGGTGGGATTCGAACTACGACCTCCCGCTCAGAAGGCACGTTAAGCCGTTGGTCGGGGTTAATATCCTTTAATACCATAAATATCAGTCGTTAAGCTATGTCACTGGCCAGTGCAAGCATTGGCGGCTTGAATACTCTGACATAATCTAGGATTGGGTCTGGTTTCCCTTCTGGGTTGCGGAGGTCAGATGGCAGTCGCTCTGTGTAAAATCCAGTAATCTCGTTCAATCACCTAGATAAGGCTAGGGAGATGACTAGTGTTTAAACGTATGTAGACACAGTTTAATATTATTTAACACTGAAGTGCTTGTCTGCTGGCCGCTGTCATTCCGGTTTGAATCGTTCCGAAGAATACGAAAGACTTGACCTGTTTTGTGCTCGACGGGGTGGCAATATTTCTGACATTACAACGTGCTTCAGAGGAAATGTATTCTTAACGATCTTACAAGACATTTGTGCACCGGACATGATGTTATGACAACCGTATGCTGAGTTCAGTGTGATTTGTACCCATTCTGTATCTAGAATAGACAACAGTTACAATTATATTTATGTATCTTGATATTTTGGAGCAGTTACACTCTGTATAGTCTTGAGAAGACCTTACTATTTTAAGATTATTTCCAGAAGATGATTCCATATTTTCGGAGTGCAGAGAGCAGATAATCTGCGGTTCCGTCTTATTATTATTTTAAATGCCTTAAATAGTTTCAAATCTTTATAAAGGATAGCTGACCCGGCGAACTTTGTTCCGCCTTACACGCCATAAATGAGCAGATTTTTGTATTTCAAAAATTTTTTTTTTATTTCCTTATTTTTTTCTTTCATAAGAACCCTCTCCTGATAATAACGAACAGAACAAAAAAAGAATTAGCAAATTCGGTCCGACCAATCAGGCGTGATGCCGTGACCAAGGGAAATAGGGATTCATTTTTATATATATAGATAATGACTATTTAGAGTTAATAAAAAACTTACACATTATCTAATACTTATCGTTACACAATTAAGATAATGTGTCACTCAGATCACCTTATTATATTACTTACTTGACCTTGTACACTTATAAATAAGATAATAAAACCACAATCGGACATTTCACTCTCTCATTGACCTTTACTAAGTAAACAATACATCAGCATATGATAAGACATATCATAACATATTTTATTTATTTTTTATAGTGAGTTTGCCCTTGACTCTTTTCTAGGCCAGAGCAAACTTACCCAGAAACCTTCAAGGCATTTTGTTTGACAAGTTTTAAGATTCCAATTGTATACAACCCTCAACTCTTCAAAGTTAGAGTGAGTGGTCTACCGAGTCTTCTGAGTATGAGTTATTGCTCTTTCGTCGACTCTATCTCTGCCGCCCTTGACCTATATTAGAAAAGGAAACACATTTCTTTAACAAACAAAGATCAAGTTAATTTTTTGTAAATACTTACATAAAATTATATATACGAAAACTACATCACCACCTATAGTATTTCCAACTCGGTTTTAGAAAAAAGGTTAACAACGTTTCATGTCTTTTGATCGAGAATCTCGTTTCTAAAATAAGTTTTAGCTATTAGATATAACAACATAATAAAATAGTAGTTTTAGTAACTTAACTAATTTGCCGACACGTATAATTTATTTTTGAAATGTGTTTTTGAATAAAAAGACATAAAGCTTTGTTAATCTTTATTCTAAATCCGAATTGGGAATACTAAAATTATAATTCGGCAGCTTAAAAACTCTGACATTAATACACACCAAAAAGTCTCATCTTTACTAACCGTAGAATCAAAATAATATCAAGAAATTTATTTACTAATTACGGAGTTCTTTCAACTCTTGAGTAGGTACCTATTTTTATTATACCTAAATATATGATAAGATTGTTTTAAATACATAATAAGTCAATAACCTACTATGACTTTATTTTTAGATAATACATAACAATCTTCTGTTTATATTTTGATACAATAAGGTTTTGTCACCGATTGTATGGAGGAGATAACCTTCAAAATACAAACAACTATTGTTCATTAATACATTGTCTTGTGAGGTAACTAATGTAACGTTCATTAATACATTGTCTTGTGAAGTAACTAATGTAACAACTTTTGTTACAAAATATTAAGGCAATATAGTTTATGAATATAAATCTAAAACATATATGAAACTCGAGTTTTCTTCGTAGGAATGCGATTTATTCATGTGGAAAAAGCAATCTGTCTTAATATCTACCTATGATATAACATACATACATACATATAGTCACGCCTTAATCCCTAATGGGGTAGGCACAGTGTAAACGATCTAAACAAAGGTCGTTCCGCCACGTCTGACAAAGTTTTAGGGATTATTTAGTATAGATTTGTAGGTATATTGCTGTTGTGACAGGTTATCAGCCCATCGCCTAAATTACAATATACTGAAACCCTCGGATCCCTTAGCTGATTTTAACAGCAAGCCTGGAAGGAAATGCAGCTGGCTCATTCTATGTTTTTCTCTCGCTCCCAGTCCAGCATGGAAGAATATAAATCAGTAACAAATGTCATATAAATCAGTTACATACATACATACATAAATCACGCCTTTATCCCTTACGGGGTAGGCAGAGCGTTTAACGCCTCGTAAAAGGCGCTTTCGCCACGTCTGACAAAAATTGAGGGTAATTTTAGATTGTAATATGTATTGCTATAGTGACAGGTTGTCAGCCCATCGCCTAAATTACAATACACTGTAACCCTCGAGTCTCTTTTGCTGACTTCTACAGCATGCCCGCGAGGAAGGGCAGCTGGAACATTCTATGTTTTTCTATCTCTCCCAGTCCAGCATCTACAAATCAGATAAATAAGAAATAGACACTAAAGTTAGGACCGCACTAGGACGTAGCTGCAGCGGAGCGAAGCGGCGCGACACTGCGCGACAAATGGTTCTTTGTATGAAAATGTATAAGAGGTATCGCACTGAAGAAGCACTGGAGCTGCAGCGGAGCGGCGCGGCGCTTCACGACGCTTCACAGCGCAGCAATGTCAGGTTCAACATTTTGACAGATTTTGTCGCGCAGTGTCGCGCTGCTGCAGTGCCGTGCCGCGCTACATATATATATATATATATATATAATCACGCCTTTATCCCTAATGGGGTAGGCAGAGCGTAAACGACCTAAACAAAGGTCGTTCCACCACATTTGACAAAGTTTTGAGGGATATTTAAATTTGTAGGCATATTGCTGTAGTGATAGGTTGTCAGCCCATCGCCTAAATTGCAATATACTGAAACCCTCGGATCCCTTAGTTGGTTTTTACAGCATGCCCGGGAGGAAAAGCAGCTGGCACATTCTATGTTTTTCTCTCGCTCCCAGACCAGCATGGAAGTGCCCCGCTACGATACGCGATAGTGCGGTCTAACCTTTAATGTTACTTTATGTGAATTAACAATCTAAGTATTTAATGTTATAAAGAAACCGTATTAAGTAAAAGACTTTTAAATTATTATTCTCTTACATCAGATTGAATGTGAAAATCATCAATCATACATACATACATACAATCACGCCTTTCTCCCTAATGGGGTAGGCAGAACGTAAACGACCTAAATAAAGGTCGTTTCGCCACGTCTGACAAAGTTTTGAGGGTTATTAAGGATATTATAGGTATAATGCTATAGTGACAGGTTGTCAGCCTATCGCCTAAATTGCAATATTCTGCCCTCGGATCCCTTAGCTGGTTTTTACAGCATGCCCGGGAGGAAATGCAGCTGGCACATTCGATGTTTTTCTCTCGCTCCCAGTCCAGCATAGAAGATAATCATCAGAATAAAAATGAAATCTCTTACATCATACTGTTAATTCAAGATAAGAAATTATTAACATCATAGTTTCAAGCTCAACCCGATTTCAAAGACGCTCATTCTGCGAAGTATGTAGACCGCATCCATTCTGAACATCACAACACAAAGCAACACGTTACGCAACACGATTATCGTGTATTCATATCAACGTATCGACGAAAGCCGACCGATATCGATTGAATTGATTACAACACTACCCAGCTAGTGACGGTTAGTGTAGTCGATACAGCGAGACAGTACGCCTGGCTCGCTACCCGCGCGCCAATCAGACGCATTCGAATTTTAAAACTCGCAGCGCGGTGATTGGTCGAGCGGAATTCAAAAAAGGAATTCCGCAGTTCTAACTTTAAATTTGGAATCCTTGCTTTTGGAATTGCAGTGATTGATGGAGTGCAAGTGGCGGTTAAAAGACAACGGTTTTTAATCTGTGTGACTGTGGTGTTCTCTTGAATTTCTTATTGTGTGACAAAGTTTTTAGAATTCGTATGTATTTCGTGTCTTCTCTGGAATCATTGATCAGGTAATAAAACTAATAAATAAGCAAAAAAAAATTATTATGCAAGATAATCATGGATGAGATGAAGCTGTTCCATGCTGGACTGGGAGCTAAATAAAAACATAGAATGTGCCAGCTGCATTTAATTTTCACCAGCTAAGGGATCCGAGGGTTTCAGGATATTGCAATTTAGGCGATGGGCTGACAACCTGTCACTAAGCACTATACCTTCAAATCTATCTTTAATAACCCTCAAATCTTTGTCAGACGTGGCGAAACGACCTTTGTATAGGTCCTTTACGCTCTGCCTACCTCATTAAAGATACAGGCGTGACTATATATATGTATGTATGCATGATCATGGAGGTAAACCAATGATAATCGTAATTTTTACAGCAGTTAATTCAGTTGTTTATTTTGAGTGATAGAGCTAACTTAAAAATATTTAGACATGTGTTTTTTCAACACCAATAACTATAAAAAAACACAGACTAAGTAACAATTAGCCCCTAGTAGAAGTCAAATATCCGCAGTTTAGGTGCAAAATGTAAATCTCTGATAATTCGGCCGAATCACGGCATTGTGCAATTTTCTATGTGTTTTTGTGAGTGTGCATGTTAAACAGCTTGCATGCGGTAATACAGGGATGGATTCAGAATATTGCCAGGGAGGCTTTAATATTAATTGCATTATTAGCATTGAGAAAATATCGATTAATTCACATTTCGTACCATGCTACGATAGTAACGGGGAGTTTTTTCCCCTGACAAGATAACCCGTCTCAAAGTAACTTATGTGACTGTGATTTCACTGGCCCTCGAATCTTTAAGACCCCTAACACATGTAGTACGCTAGACAAAAATCGTACGTAACTTCTTAAATGTCTCCTAAAATTGGTCATAAATGGACTTATTGAGTGCGGTTTATTAATGTCGTATTTTTAACCTAATTGTTACTTACATAATTACACATTCGCTCGAAAAACGTGACCCATCCTTTTTCGGCTGTCGATCAAAATGATACCTAATTATGCCCCCTTAGGCCTTCCTAAATTCGTACCTGTGACATAGTAAATCTGAATATATTGCAGTTTCGGAGTGGCCACCACAATTCTTTATGTAGATTTGCCGAAATGTGGACTTTTATAAACGTTTTTGTTGCGGCCACCACGCAAATTGCTAATGTGAAAATGGCCACATAAAATACTAACAAAATCCTTTTAATGGTCACAATATGTTCTAAAAGCATTTAGTTGAAAATAAAGTTTTATGTTTCATTGTACGAGGTAATGCTATTTATCGTACAAAGGCAAATAGGAAAATGTTTTAAACTTTATAATTAAAATATGGGCCCAAATATTATTTTATAAATTTGAGCTTCCGATATATCGACGCTGAACGTAACAACGTATGTAATCATTCCTATCTCCCTCCCTAGCCTTATCCCGTATCTCACGGGGTCGGCTTCCTAATCTATAGGATTGAACGAGGGTACTGGTTTTACACAGAGCGACTGCCATCTCGCGTATGTATTCATTCATAGGTATTAAAATATGGCGTACCTAGCTTGGAAAGAGAGCCCGATGGTGTAGTGGATAGAGCCGCTGCCTCCTGAACGGGAGGTCGTGGTTCGAATCCCACCACGTACCAATGTGTTTTTCGGTTTTAGAATTTCATATGTACGTTTATTCGGTGCTTTTTCCGTGCTTCGGAAGGCACGTTAAGCCGTTGGTCCCGGTTAATATCGTTTAATACCTTAGAGATTAGTCGTTAAGCCATATCAGAGGCCAGTGCAAAGCATTTTGGGTCTTGTTTCCCTTCTGGGTTGCTTAGGTCAGATGGCAGTCGCTCTGTGTAAAAAACAGTATCCTCGTTCAATCCCCTAGATTAGGAAGCTGACCCCGTGAGATATGGGATAAAGCTAGGAAGATGATGACCTAGCTTGGAAAGGGACAGAACGTCAAATATGAGAAATAATAAATCAAAAATTTTACCGTCAGAGGATTTGAACCGGCGACCAGACTTGGGCGTAATCACTAATATTTTCAATCAATTGATTAGTCTAACTAAAAATTTTGTGACTAAATTAGTGGTACAATAGAGAGCTAACATACATACATACTTGATTAAAATATGCCACTGTGACTACAAAAAACATACATACATACATACATAAAATCACGCCTTTATCCCTTACGGGGTAGGCAGAGCGTAAAACGCCTCCTAAAAGGCGCTTTCGCCACGTCTGACATAAATTGGGGGCAATTTTATATTGTAATGTGTATTGCTGTAGTGACAGGTTGTCAGCCCATCGCCTAAATTACAATACACTGTAACCCTCGAATCCCTTTTGCTGACTTATACAGCATGCCCGGGAGGAAGGGCAACTGGAACATTCTATGTTTTTCTTTCTCTCCCAGTCCAGCATGGAAGTGACAAAAAACACAGATTTTTAATTGATAGTATAAGTAATTGACACCTGCAATCTACAAAATTGAAAATTCGTCCTCCAGGCAGAAGGATAATTAATACTCAATCGCAATCACGTTGACGAATCGAAATAAGCCCTTGTTCTCGGCTTCGAATTCCTCAAAGAAATAAATGATATTCAGCATCCATTGTGAAAACGATGAAATTAAAGGGAAACGATGAAAAGAAACAGTTATTTGAGGAAAACAGGAATTAATGAAACGAACAATCTGCCACCCTTTTTAACGAATTGAAAAAGGTCTTTTGTAGTATTTATAGGGTTACCGCGTCGGTGGTTCAAAATAAGTATTTTTCTCACCCACGGAAATTTTCAATTCTTTTCATTGTTCAAAAGAAGCAATTACATTAAAAGATATATGCTTCATTCTATAAAGCTAGTTGCTTTTAGATTTTGGTGTGGGATGGGATCGACCTCCTATAGGTCCATCCCGGGCAATGGCAACACAGGCTCTCCTGTAAATAAGTACGGCTGAACGATCGTAGAATGTGCCAGCTGCATTACTTCCCAAGCATGCTGTAAAAATCAGCTAAAGGATCCAAGGGTTTCAGTATATTGTAATTTAGGCGATGGGCTGACAACCTGTCACTACAGCAATATACCTACAAATCTATCTTAAATATCCCTCAAAACTTTGTCAGATGTGGCGGAACGACCTTCATTTAGATCGTTTACACTTTGCCTACTCCATCAGGGATAAAGACGTGATTATATGTATGTATGAACGATCGTATATGCTTCATGCTATAGCGCATTATTAATTTATTTTACTGCCAAGTTGATATTTGAAAATTTATCACTTTGTGAATTTTTCCCAAGTTTGGTTAGGACATTGCAGGCTGAATCACCTGCTTGTCCGAAAAAGAAAAAGATTTCGTGCTTCGGAGGGCATGTTAAGCCGTCGGTCCCGGTCGCTATCTTTGATAGTGGTCGTTACTCTAACCATGTTAGAGGCCTGATAGTTGTGCTACTAGGCGGTTTAAAAACTCTGACACCAGGGTTCATCGGGTCGATAGACTCGATACCCACTCGACAGAAGGAGAACTGCCGTGTTTGTATCTTATCTAACAGGCCTTATATTGTTCATTTTTTTTTTTCAGGTACGTACTCATTGGTTGACCTAAAACTTACCAGACAGTGTACGCTTAGGTAAGAGACACCTTTAGTAAATTATAGTATATCTAGCCATAGAAAAGTTCTTCCATGCTGGACTGGGAGCGATAGAAAAACATAGAGTGTGCCAGCTGCATTTCCTCCCGGGCATGCTGTATAAACCAACTAAGGGATTTGAAGGTTTCAGTATATTGTAGTAGGCGATGGGCTGACAACCTGTCACTACCGCAATATACAAATCTATCTTCAACAACCATCTAAATCTTGAGAAACGTGTCAGAAAGACCTGTTTAGGTCATTTACGCTCTGCCTACCCCAATAGGGATACAGGCGTGATAGAATAGAATAGAAATGAATTTATTTCGTTCCATAGTATGTATCTATGTAGAATAGATAAGTACTAACATTTCAATTATATTTATTTATACGGAACCACATTTATATTTTCAGCCGCCACGCTTTCCGACAGTTTTTATAATAAATTTTATTACCTTATAAAATATACTATATCAAAATCTTCTTTGATAAACGAAATTTAAGGCCTTTTATTTTCCTGTGTTATTTTCGGAGACCTCTTTCTTTTCTTACTTCCATGCTGGCCTAAGATGAGAGAAAAACATAGAATGTGCCAGCTACATTTCCTCCTGGGCATGCTGTAAAAATCAGCTAAAGGATCTGAGAGTTTCAGTATATTGAAGTTTAGGCGATGGGCTGACAACCTATCACTACAGCAATATACCCACAAATCTATCTGAAATAATCCTCAAAACTTTGCCAGACGTAGCGGAACGTCCTTTGTTTAGGTCGTTTACGCTCTGCCTACCATTTTAGAGATAAACGTGTGATTATACAATACAATACAAGATACTTTATTGCACAAAGAAACACAAATACATAAGCAGAAAAGTAAGGAACATAACAGTACAATATAGGCGGCCTTATTGCTAAAGCAGCAATTTCTACCAGGCAACCTTTATACGTATGTATATGAGGAAATGCAGTTGGCACATTCTATGTTTCTCTCTCGTTCCCAGGCCAGCATGGAAGAAATATTTTCCCTTATAATACACCTTACCTACTTATGCTGCCCTCTACAGAATTATCACATCAAAGTAGTGGAACCTCAAGAATGTTCTATTGAAGTCATATTTACCCAATTATACGGTCACTTTAACATACTTTTGATCCCTACCATCTAGTTCTTAGATGCCTTTTTAGCTTCGTTAGCTTTATTGAACACTTGAACTAAGAGTCTACATACATATATATATATATTTTTATTTGAACATAAAGGTACATACATAAATATACACAAATATGAAACAAACTGAAACAGTTTGTTGGCGAGGAGAGCGCTCTCTTAAGTAGGATTGGATGTCTTTGTTGAATGGCCTATTCCCGAACGATGAAGTATGATAGTTTTTAGACGAAGATGTGAGAAAGGAACGATGATAGAGTTACATTGTATGTGCGAAAGAGTGGAGTGAATCAGTATGGCAGTTGAGTCTGGATGGAGCTGGCCAAGGCTACGAATGGTTAGGATTTTGAAGAAGTAAAAGCCAAATAAAGAAGTCAATTTAAAGTGTAATAAGTGTTTCCGTGCCTCCGTGCCGGCCCTTCATCCTACATACATACAATCGCGCCTTTATCCCTAATGGGGTACATACATACATAAAATCACGCCTTTATCCCTGATGGGGTAAGCAGAGCGTAAAAGACCTCAATAAAGATCGTTCCGCGACGTCTAACTAAGTTTTGAGGGTTATTTTAGTTAGATTTGTAGGTAGATTAAAAGAGCACTTCTTATCTGAACAATTTTGATGTATGTATTTATGTAGTAGTTTATTCGTATATGTATGTATCAATATATTGTTTAGTATATATGTATGTTTATTTAAGATAGTAATATACGGTAGGTATTTATTCTATGTATATGTATGTAAGTATTTTAATTTTTTTGTTTTACTAGTCTCTGTTAATGTTGCATTTTCTTGTCCCCTCAAAATTATTTACTTTCTCTTACTACCATTGGGTTGGCTGGAAGAGATCTCTTCATAGAGATAAGTTCGCCCTTGCACACTATATTTGTAAATTACATTTCTTTTGTGTTTATGCAATAAAGTATATATGTATATTGCTGTGTTGACAGGTCGTAGTCCATCGCCTAAATTACAATATATTGAAACCCTCGGATCCCTTAGCTGGTTTTTACCGCATGCCCGGGAGGAAGTACAGCTAGCACATTCTATGTTTTTCTCTCGCTCCTAGTGCAGCATGGGACTCTTAAGATGTATTTTTAGGTACAGGTATCTTAAAGATGCTAAATAAATCTAATTTATTTATTTTTTGTTAAAAATTGAAAACTTTATCACCATTTGAGCTTCGAAAATTTCGAAAATTGTACAACCATTTTAGCAGCCTCTTATTTTCACGTTTTTAGTACTTATATGTTTTATGTGCTCTTATTTTTATTACCTTACTCTAATAACTTATTTCTGGTCCTAATGCTAAGTTTTTCCTCTAATGAAGTTTTTCTAATGGTCAAGTCAAGACCACTAGAAAAGGTTGGGTGTTTGATCTAATGGCAAGGGTCAATCCTTTGATGCTTTTTGAACGCAGGTTTCCTTGTTGAAAAGCTTTGGTTTTAAAGACCTTAAATTGACCAGAAATTTAGCTAATGGATATTTAAAAAGCATTAAAAGAAAAGAAGGAAAACTCGAAAGAAATGTTACTCCTAACAATATTATAAAATATTGGATGTTTGGAGGTTTGTTACTCAATTACGCTTAAACCACTGAACGGATCGGGATGAAACTTAGCACTCATCGTGTAGTCCTGGGATAGGACATAGGCTACTTTTCACATCGGTAAAACTTTCATTTCCACGGAAAAAACTCATTTCACGCGGGTGAAAGCTAGTTTACTATACCGGGTGTAAGGGACAGTGTCCCGCAAACGGATAGGAAGTGCTCAGTCAACGAAACTGAACAATATTCACTAGGAAATTCTTTCAGGAGAAAAAAAAATAAGAACTTGTCTACACGACATGACCACCAGTTTGTACAAAAAAGCAGTTTAAAAAAATATATTAAAGAATTTCCTGGTGATAGTTGACTGAGCAACCATTATCAGTTTGCGGGACGCTGTCCTTTACACCCCATATGTATCAATTACCTAAGTGTTCCTCTTGCCACTTACTATATCCAAAATCGTTCTTCGTCTCTGAAATTTCTTATTCCAAATTTTAAACCGTAGCGAAATTCCGAACGGACTAAAGATCCCCGTAAATTTCTCTAATTATCATTTCAAGCAGAAACAGTCGCAAATTCGTAAAATTTTCAATATCATCCGGACCGTCGTTAAACATAAATCAAATATACTACAATCAACTTCCGAGAATGATATTAATTGATTTGCAAACGTTGATTTTAGAACCCCAGTGTCCAATCAGAGGGATTTTGCTGAACGCAGTTATTTTATAATTTAGATGATTACTTCTAATGGTGGTACCGAGTCTACCTAGGTGATTTTATACATATACATACATATAATTACGCCTTTATCCCTAATGGGGTGGTACTGACAAAGTTTTGAGGGTTATTTAACGATATTTTTTTAGGTATATTGCTATAGTGACAGGTTGTCAGCCCATCGCCTAAATTACAATATACTGAAACCCTTGGATCCCTTAGCTGGTTTTTACAGCATGCCTGGGAGGAAATGCAGCTGGCAAATTCTATGTTTTTCTCTAGCTCTAGGTGATTTCAGTTGCCTAAAATTCGGTAAATTAGAGAGCCTTGGTGTTGATAAAATTGTGTAATTATGTTTGTGTGAACAACACTTGACACCGCGTACAATGTAAAACGAAACAAATCACAAATAAGAGATTAAAACCCATGTATATCGGCGTACCGTGCCGCTGCTCTAACCAATGAGCTACCGTGTCTGCAAATACTCCGGTGAAATTAGTGGTTCCATTCAAACGTCGACAAACGTATATGTTGTAAAAACATTAATACCTACTTTAAATGCTACAATTAAAAATATGAATACTTTTATAAATTCTTTTGATATTTAATTTTGAAATGACGGTAAATATTAATAAAATATTTAGCAACTCACTTGTGGATTTGATAGAGGTATTCACCTCGACGTTTCGACCCTATGCGAGGGTCACAAGTGAGTTGCCGAATATTTTATAAATATGAATAACACTTATTCATCGTTTAGTGACGGTTAGTAGTCAAGAAGTATAAAAAAAAAGAAACCAGAGCTCAATAATTTAATACAATTAATCCTAGTTTAGGCCTTTAAGCAGGTACCTACTCGTAATTCCACTTTCCTTGCGCATGAGATTTTATTTTATTACACGGAATCTTCTTCCAAAACATCTGCATTTAAAGAAAGTGCCTCTTACGCGAATAAAAATAAAGCAGAACTTAAGAAAAGCCTCACATTTGGTCGAACATACGTTAATGGCACTCGAAAAGCAATCTTGTAGGTCCGAGTTCCACTCTACATTGTGTAGTTTAAGTGATTAAATTCCGCGAGAAAAGTGATGAAAAAAAGTTATTGTTTACATTGTTGAAATTAAGGCCCGTATTTATAATCCGGACTTAAGATTGACAGCTGGTTTGAGTTCGTATCAGAAATGTCATTTTAGTACAAAATGGCTTGTCAAACTCATACTTAATATTATACTTTTTTTCTATCACTTCCATGCTGGACTGGAAGTGATAGAAAAACATAGAATGTGCCAGCTGCATCACCTCCAGAGCATGCTGTAAAAACCAGCTAATGGATTCGAGGGTAATAGTATATTACAATTTTAGGCGATGGGCTGACAACCTGTCACTATAGCAATATACGTCATGATCATCTGTAATAACCCTCAAAACTTGTCAGACGTGGCGGAACGACCTTTGCTTAGGTCGTTTACGCTCTGCCTACCCCATTAGGGATAAAGGCGTGATTATATGTATGTATGTATGTATGTACTTAATATTGCTTTCAATCTTGAGATAGCTTTACAAATACGACCCTTAATGTTCAGATATGACCACCTTTAGCAAAGGTTATGTACAATTTCCGAAAGACTCACTACGGATTTACACATTCAATGCATTTTTTTAACGAAATTGAAATCTTTATTTGGAATTCAAAAAATTAAGAGCTATGATCGTAAAATAGAGGGTAAAATCAAGTGCTAATTACCTATTTATTTTAACTTACAGATTTACCCGCATATTTATTGACGAGCCAATACAACGTTGCAGAATTTAATTTAATTTCGTTTATCAAAATTGATCCGTTATCCACTTACTTAGGTGATTCATTTGCCTGCCTCCATCTATTGCTATTAGGCTCTCTCTCAAGATTAAGGGCAATATTAAGTATGTTTGGCAAGCAATTTTGTATTGAAATGACATTTCTGATACGAGCTCCCTGGCTGTCAATCTCAAGTGATGAGTATAAAGATGGGCCTTACAGTCTTTGACGTCCTTGTAGAATAAAAAATAAGTCTGTCGAGTACCAAATTTAAAATAAAAAACAGACCAATTTCCTTTAGCTTAAACCAGCCCCGATTCCCCAGGATTGGTGCCCTCGGCAATCGCTTCAGGTTTTAGAGAGCGGACGTCATGTGTTAAGGATTTTTCCAGTTAATTGATTAAAAGGTCCTTGCGAGTCCGCACCTGAGAAGCACTGATGGAAACCAAGGGTTTTCCTGGTATCTTTGAAGTATACTTTTGCTGCTTGTTTTCTTGACTATTATTTCGGGTTTTATCTACTTGAATTGGCTTGCGAGCTCGCACCTAAGAAAGTGGTACTGATGGTGAACGAGGGTTCTGTTCTTCTACCTAGTGTCTTTGAAGTATACTCCTCAATATTTAAAGGTTTATATTTAAACGACTTTTGTTGTGCCGTTTCTTGACTCTTTTAGGGCGTTATCTTCTTGAATTGGCTTGAAATTGGTATTTGTTTTGACTTTTTGTTGAAAGCGCTTGAAGTTTGAACTTCATACTTACCTAGGTACATTGGCGATGAGGGCCTTTTGGCTGAGCTCATAACCAGATAAATAATATTCCCTGAATAACTTAAGTTAGTATTTAAATATTTCTGTTTTTGCTCGATCTGTTCCTTTGAAAAAATAGTTTGTTAATAGGCTTAATTCTAGATTAAATTAAAATTTATATAATAATTGATATTTAATAATATATTAATTGTAGACTCTACCGGCTAAACCTAAAATTAAAATCTATCTGTCACTTGTAGACTAAAAACATTGGAAAAGGACAGGAGACCTATTCTCTCCGGTTTTTGATTTATAGTCGGTGGTTTTATGCGTTATGCCATTTTTATCCGCCGTCATATGATATGGCGGATAAGATTTACAGAAATACGGGGAAAACGTGCAAAAGTACGTCAAAATTTAGCAGACAAAGTGGAACACCATAGAGTATAAATCGTCCGTCCATTTTCAATATTATTATTTTGAATGTGATTTTTATATTTTAGCTTTAGCCGGTGGTATCTAGAATCGAGCCCATTGTCATTATCACCAGTATTTAGAGGCAGTCACTATCACTAGGTCACTAGATTCACGAGTAAAGCCTCATTATTTGAATATCATCACGAAAATGTAATAGAAATACTTTGAACATCAAACAACGGTAAAGAAAATAATTTCACTTTTTTCCCTCTCAAATGTGTACTTATCAACACTTTTTGCGTTCTACAATTGTCACTTGTAGTCTCAAACGTGAGGAGTTTCTTGACTTTCTTTATTTCGCTGCCTCGGTGAGAGATCTTTCTGGAAATTTCATCTTCTACGCTACAGCGGTTGTTAAAAGTTCTCGAAAACTTAAAAGCCTGTTCTAGAAATTGAGTTTGGTCGTTCTCTTCCATTATTAGTTTGTAGGAATTGAATTCAATAATACTTTTTAAAATTTGTGGCTATGGTCGAGGAAATTCAGACAAACCAATGAAAATTTCGCAATAAAACCTATTCGACTAAAGACTTGCGGTTCAAGAATATTCACTGGAAGAGATGTGTTGATATATATGTACTCATGATAAATGGTTAGCAAGTAAATAATAGAGATCGATTTAAATCAGAGGTTACGCTACTTAAGAAAGAAAGGTCAGGTCAAGAGTAGGTACACTAAACGGACGAGCGTGTTTGAAAAGATTAATGAATGTGGATGAAGCGAAAGAAGTATGTAAGCAATTGGAAATATGTGGTAACTGTCTACCCCTCCGGGAAAGAGGCGTGATTATATGTATGTATGTGTATGTAACGCTACTGCCCGTTCCCTTGATAAATACATTTTTTAAGACCCGCAAGGAAGATTCGGTCTTCTTCTGTCGTGTGGGTATCGGGTCAATCGACCCGATGAACCCTGGTATCAGAGATTTTAAACCACCTAATAGCACAAGCCTCTAACATTGTTTGTGTAACGACTAACAATGACAGTGACCGGAACCGACGGCTTTTTCTTTTCGGAAAATCAGGTGATTTAGCCTGCAATGGCCTAACCAAACTGGGGAAAACCGCGCAAAGTGATTAACAAATATCAACTTTGTCCCCCCCCCTGGGAATCGAACCCAGGTCCTCCGGTTCGTAAGCCCATGGCTCTAACCATTAGACCAAAGAGGCAGTTAGAGAAAAGATGCGGTTATACACCGTATTTTAAAGCAGAAGCTCTTATACTGGGCTGATTCGTCACTCACCTCTTACTCACTTCCTAACTATAGGACAGTTCAAACCGAAAAGCAACACGACGCAACGCGGCGCGCATTTTTCAAGAGCATGACACTATCTACGATTACACACTTTATTACTTGTATGCGCATGCGCCAGCCCTGCCTTGAACTTCGCCTCAGCTTTCAACACAGGTGTAAATTAGAAGCAGTAAACAAATATGATTCAACAGCCAAAGCTAGGTGTGTGGTTCATATAAACTAGAATTCACACGTACAGTTCGATATACATTACGTACTTAGATGGTCAGTGAATCAATCTACATACAAACATACGTATAATCACGCCTTTATCACTAATGGTAAACGAAGGTCGTTCCGCCACGTCTGACAATTTTTTAACGGTTATTTAAGATAGATTTGTAGGTATATTACTGTAGCGACAGGTTGTCAGCCCATCGCCTAAATTAGAGTATACACACTGAAACCCGCGGATCCCATAGCTAGTTTTTTACAGCATATCCGGGAGGAAATGCAGCTGGCACATTCTAAGTTTTTCTTTCGCTTCCAGTCCAGCATGGAAGTAAGAAAGATCGAAGATACTCGATTTTTAAGACATAGGTTTTTCCTAATATCTACTGGCCGCGCAATGTGTATATCAAATCGTACCATTTTTTCAAAATAGTAATACCACCTTATGAAGCCTTTATAGTGTGAATGCTCGCACCGTTATCCAGTTAGCACTTGGTTAGCACAGTGCTAAGTGCTTATGATAACATGAGCACTAGCAATTTGAACTCGAAACTAAGCTCGCAACGCTTTAATACAGCCGTAGGTGTAAAGTTGGACGGTTTTAGAATACATTGTGTAAATAGTATGGACTGTGTATTATCATATTTATATATTAGCGACCCGCCCCGGCTTCGCACGAAAATTATCAGTGTTTCTCTACTATATTATGCATATATTATACATATAAACCTTCCTCTTGGATCAATTTATCTAATAAAAGAAACCGCATTAAAATCCGTTGCGTAGTTTTAAAGATCTAAGCATACAAAGGGATATAGGGACAAAGAAAGCGACTTTGTTTTATACTATGTAGTGATGTACTTAGGCCGGTATTTGTGAAGCGAAGATTGAGAGCAATATTAAGAATGATTTTGACAGGCCGTTTCTTACTGACAAAATCAATTCTGATACGAACTGAAGCTCGCTATCACTCTTGAGAGCTGATTATAAATACGGGCCTTAGTACCGACTTGTGCCATGTGTGTATAAGGAAGGACAAAAAATATTTTTTGTTTTGTTAATTTTCATTAGCTTTTGTAACACACGGAAAATATATATAAATTCTTTATTGCATTAAAACACAAGAAGTGAAGTTTACAGAAAGGTATGCAAGGGCGAACTTATCTCTATGAAGAGGGCTCTTCTAGTTAACCCACTGGCAGTTGAGATGAATGATAATCATTTTAAATATCCCGTGAGAAACAATCACTGGAGGACTAAAAACCTCTTTGCAGAAAAGAACACTGTAATCAGATTAATTTCATTGGCAGCTTTTTTTTTTACTTAAGGTTAGTCCATACTAGGACATAGGTGAACGGAGCGCCGCGGCACTGCGCGAGAAATTATTCTTTGTATTCTTCTGTCGAGTGGGTATCGAGTCTATGGACCCGATGAACCCTGGTGTCAGAGTTTTTAAACCGCCTAGTAGCACAACTATCAGGCCTCTGACATGGTTTTGTGTAACGATCACTATCAAAGACAGCGACCGGGACCGACGGCTTAACGTGCTCTCCGAAGCACGAAATCTTTTTCTTTTCGGACAATTAGGTGATTCAGCCTGCAATGTCCTACCCAAACTGGGGAAAAATTCAAAAAGTGATAAATTCTCAAATATCAACTTTGTGTTTCCCCCCCTGGGATTCGAACCCAGGACCTCCGGATCGGGAGTCCATGGCACTAGCCACTAGACCACAGAGGCAGTTATTCTTTGTATGAAAATGTATGAGATGTACCGCTCTGAAGCTGCAGCGGAGCGACGCGGAGCTTCACAGCACGGCAATGTCAGTTCATACCTATACATTTTAATAGTTCTTGTCGCGCAATGTCGCGCCGCTGCAGTGTCGCTCCGCTCTGCTACAGCTACGTCATAGTGCAGTCTAACCTCTCCTAAAAATATCTTTGTAAAAGTTATTTTATTTATTATTTTTGATTAATACATACATACATATAATCACGCCTTTATCCCTGATGGGGTAGGCAGAGCGTATACGACCTAAACGAAAGGTCATTCCGCCACGTATGACAAAGTTTTTAAGGTTATTTAAGATAGACTTGTAAGTATATTGCTGTAGTGACAGGTTGTCAGCCCATCGCCTAAATTACAATATACAGAAACCCTCGGATCCCTTAGCTGATTTTTACAGCATGCCCGGGAGGAAATGCAGCTGAAACATTCTAAGTTTTTCTTTCGCTCCCAGTCCAGCATGGAAGTCTAATTATTTAGTTTGATTAATTATTAGCAATTTCTTTGACTGAGCCACCCCTATTCAGTATGCCAAAAGTTACCCCTAGTAACTCTAACACTAAATTTAAGCCTTTTACTCTACCTAAGCGAAAACGTATGATGTAACGTGAAACGTGTAAAATTTTCAGGCAGGAAGTTAGATTGCACCGCGCTTCAGGTATTTTTTCATGGAAATATGCTAAAACCCTTGCAACTTTTTTTTTAACTTGATGAAAACTATGCAAAGCCTTTGTCTCGCTAGAGTAGAATATAGCGAAATAGTTCTAGTTTTTGTGTCGTGAATAATAAAATATTTAACTTTAATGTTAGTTTTCAGGGAAGTGAAGAAATACCTAATAGGTAATGTACCTTAATTTTCCACTTGTTTATTTCCATACAGGATGTAAGATGCGGCGTCCCGCAAATTGATAAGAGTTGTTCAGTCATATTACACAACTTTTAGAAGAAGTTCTTCCAGAGAAAAGAATGGATTTTTCGTCAGACGTGGCGGAACGACCTTTGTTTAGGTCGTTTACGCTCTGCCTACCCCATTAGGGATAGATGCGTGATTATATGTACGTATTTATGTAAGCACAGTAAACTAGACAACTCGTAACTCCATACAAAAGACGTTACCGTATCCATTATACTTGAAAATGCCCTAACTTCCTAATTGTGTTCCGTAGACGTCAACTAACTGGCATATTTAAACTTCCTAGTAAACTACCCTTGTTCTTGCTGGACTGGGAGCGAAAGAAAAACATAGAATGTGCCAGCTGCTTTTCTCTCTTAGGCGATATGCTGACAACCTGTCTCTACAGCAATATACCTACAAATCTATCTTAAATAGCCCTCAAAACTTTAACAGACTTGGCGGAACGGCTTTGTTTAGGTCGTTTACGCTTTGCCTACCCCATAAGGGATAAAATCGTGATTACATGTTTGTATTTATTTACCACCTGTTAAGTGGTGTACGAGTAAGATGCGGTGTCCCGCAAACTGATAGGAGTTGTTCAGTCATACTACACAACTGTTACAAAGAATTTCTTACAGAGAAAAATAAAGAATTTTCTCACTTTCTACCCTTTTCATTATGTGGGATACAGTCTTTTACACCCTGTATAACTATGCTCCAATATACCGGGTGTAAGGTACAGCGTCAAATCCTGGTGATAGCTCTTCAGTTTCGTTGACTAAGCAACCCCTATCAGTTTGCGGGACGCTGTCCCTTACACCCCGTACTGTACGGGTGTAAGGGACAGCTAGACAACTAGACAACTCGTAACTCCATACAAAAGACGTTACCGTATTCATTATACTTGAAAATGGCCTAACTTCCTAATTGTGTTCCGTAGACGTCAACTAACTGGCATATTTAAACTCCCTAGTAAACTAAATTACTGACTAGGTTAACACTCTCTGGGTGACAATGTCTGAGTAGCTAATCTAAACTTCAGAACGAAACATTGTAGTTTAGAGTTAGGCATAGTTATCTGCTAAGGTGATCAAGTCTGGTATATTAGTTTGATTCTTCGTTAGATAATGAGTATTTAAGGTGCCCGATGGTGTAGTGGATAGGGCCGCTGCGTCCTGAGCGGGATGTCTTGGTTCGAATCTCACCACGTACAAATGTGTTTTTCGGTTTTCTAATTATTTATTCGGCGCTTTTTCTGTGCTTCAGAAGGCACCTTAAGCCGTTGTTCCCAGTTAATGTAGTTTAATTCCGTAGATATTAGTCGTTAAGACATGGCAGAGGCCAGTACTAATGGTCTGGTTTCCCGTCTGGGTTGCGGAGGACCTCGTTCAATCCCCTAGATTAGGTAGCCGACCCCATGAGATGCGGGTTAGGCTAGGAATATGATGATCAAGTCTAGTATATAAGTTTGTTTCTTCATTAGATGATGAGTATTTAACTTCAAGTCAAGCAAAAAAACTGGATTATTTTTTGATCGGTCGAACTCCAATGCGCATTCGAAAGAGTAACTTTCGCATGCGATCTCTATACACTTTTTCGATTCGTGCGGTTCAAAAATAGGTCACCTGGTCTCTTAGGTTTTTTGTTTTACCTCACGACTGATATTGTCGATGTTGATATTGCCATGTGCCTGAGTTAAGCATAGTAAACCTGTAAAAGGGCTCCTGTCCGTACCTGGGTTTATGAAGAATCCGCATCCGCATCCACATGCTCATAATACGGATGATCCGCAATTTTATCCGCATTTTCATAACATACATACATACATATAGTCACGTCTTTATCCCTGATGGGGTAGGCAGAGCGTATACGACCTAAACAAAAGTTCATTCCGCCACGTCTGACAAAGTTTTGAGGGTTATTTAAGATAGACTTGAAAGTATATTGCTGTAGTGACAGGTTGTCAGCCCATCGCCTAAATTACAATATACAGAAACCCTCGGATCCCTTAGCTGGTTTTTAAAGCATGCACGGGAGGAAATGCAGCTGGTAAATTCTATGCTTTTCTCTCGCCCCCAGTCCTGCATGGAAGTCACTAAGATTGAGAGGATGTGTTTGAGGAAAGGGCGCGGCGCCCGCGCGGTGACTGGTGTATTGACAAAATAAAAAAAAACAGTATGCAAAGAACTTTTATTGATATGAATATACAAAACGAAAAAACTGGATATCAATTTAATTTTTAACCCTCGTTATTGTTCATCCTCGTTTCCTCATCCGCATCCTCAGGAAGGGGGGGGTGGAGAGATACAGTTGATATTTGTCAGTTTATCACATTGTGAGATTATCCCTAGTTTGGTTAGGACAATGCAGGCTGAATCCACCTGATTGTCTAAAAGAAAACAGATTCTGTGCTTTGAAGGGTACGTTAAACCGTCGGTCACTGTTTCTAATAGTGGTTGTTACAGGTCGATGTTGCTCCACGTCCGTAGGAACTACCTTAAAAACCCTACACGTGACCCCTTGTGGTGCTAAAGGTGCAACATTACCGGCTTTGCACTGTCCTCTGGACCTCAAATAATACGCACACGCACACGCACACTACACGCCTTTATCCCTAATGGGGTAGGCAGAGCGTAAACGACCTTAACAAAAGTCGTTTCGCCACGTCTGACAAAATTTGAGGGTTATTTAATATCGATTGTAGGTACATTGCTGTAGTGACAGGTTGTCAGCCCATCGCCTAAATTACAATATACAGAAACCCTCGAATCCCTTAGCTGTTTTTTACAGCATGCCCGGAAGGAAATGCAGCTGGCACATTCTATGTTTTTCTCTTGCTCCCAGACCAGCATATAATGCTATACGATAAAGAAAGAGCTTCATGTGGTGGATGGGAAGGATCGCTGTATACTGTGCAAAACCAATCATACACCAATATGTTTTTTCATAGGTTCACATACATACATATAATCACGCCTTTATCCCTAATAGGGTAGGCAGAGCGCAAACGACCTAACCAAAAGTTGTTCCGCCACGTCTGACAAAGTTATGAGGGTTATATAAGATAGATTTGTAGGTGTATTGCTGTAGAGTGAGGTTGTCAGCCTATCGCCTGAATTGCAATGTACAGAAACCCTCGGATCCCTTAGCTGGTTTTTACAGCTTGCCCAGGAGGAAATGCAGCTGGCACATTCTATGTTTTCTCTCGCTCCCAGTCCAGCATGGAAGTATCCGTATCCACATCCTAACAGAAAATACTCATCTTCATTCGCACCCTCTAACTTTAGTCTTGATAAATCCACATCCTCATCAAGTCTAGTCCGTACGCACAACCACAAGTATTGCCGAGCGGCATTCGTGCGATAAAAAAAACCTATACCCATGTTTTACCAAACCGTATACCGGGTTTAAGGAACAGCGTCCACGTAAACTGACAGGGGTTGTTCAGTCGACGAAACTGAATAACTTTCACCGGGAAATCCATAAGGAGATGAAAAAAAATGGACCTTCCCATACAAAATTATCAACTCGATCAGACAATTTGTATGGAAATCCAAAATTTTGTTTTTCACTTCCTGAAAAAAACTCATGCTGGTAGTTGTTCAGTTTCTTTGACTGAGCAACCTCTATCAGCTTACGGGACGATGTCCCTTACACCCCGTATATTTTCCCTGTTACCTTCCAAAACGAACATTTCACTTGAAATCGGATATGTTCAGGTGTTTGCAATGGGATTCGGATTTTCGGAACTTCAATAGGTTTTCAAGCAAACATACTGTCCCTGGAATATCCTAGAATTCCCATTTTACCAATTCAAAGTAGAATTTACCAAACTGACGACGATTCGATTTTCATATAAGCATAGAAAAAGATAAGAGGAAGAAAAGATACTGCAATCTTTTGGACTGTATAAATTAAAAATTAAAAAAAACTGTTCGTAAATTAAATACATACATAACATGCCTAAAGTTAAATCCCTTACGGGGTTGGTCAGTCATCCCATCGCCTAAATTGCAAATATTATACGGAGTGTAAGGGACAGCGTCCCGCAAACTGATAGGGGTTTACTTAGTCAAATTCAAATTCAAATGTTTATTGCAAGTCACGATACAAAAGATCTTAAAAATATACCTTAAAGATACATAAATAACAGTTTTAGTCTCATGTGACACCCTGCAAGGGCACAGCAGTTTAGAGAGAGAGCTTAGTTAAATAAGATAACAATTCAAATTAACTTAAAATATACAAAACTTAAACTAATAAATCTAAATTAATCAGTTATATTTAATCTATTTAACACCAGCATGAGAGTAGCAGTCTAAGTTTTTTTCACTTTTAAATTAATTAATATCATTAAAGAATTCCGTAATATTATAATAGCATTTATTAATTAGATAGGACTTCAGATGTTTAATGAATAATGATGTTTTTTTGTATATTTTTTATGTGATTAGGAATATGATTATATTTTTTTATTAGCATAATACTATAAATTAACGGAACTAAATAACCATCAGCATGTTTTTTTTTCAGGACTGAAAAAAAATGGATTTCCATACAAATTGTCTGATCAAGGTGGTCATTTTGTACGGGAAAGTTTTTTTTTTCATCTCCTGAAAGAAATTCTTAGTGATAGTTGTTCAGTTTCGTTGACTGAAAACCCGTACACCCGGTAGATACTGAATTGTGGTGTTTTGAAAAAATACCTGTTTCGTATATCTCTGGACAGTTCAATTTCGCTTTGTATTAGCATCCATATACGCAGACAGAACTAATTGCAAGCTGTATCGAAACAGAGTCCAGAGTTGTTCGCATTCAAGACAAAGCATTGGACACTTTCTTTCTTCCATGCTGGACTAGGAGTGAAAGAACAACGTAGATTGTGTCAGATGCTTCTCCTGATGTAAAAACCAGCAAAAAGATTTAAAGATTACAGTGTATTGTAATTTAGGCGACGGCTTGACAATTTTTAACCATAACGATACATATTCCAATCTCAAAATGGTCTCAATATTTGCCATACGTGGAGAAAACGCCTTTTAATAAGGATATTACGCTCCGTCTACCTAGTAAAGCTTTGCCAGGCGTGACTTTGTATTGGACGCTTTCAGTGATTAATAGGAAATTCACGCTTAACCACCTTTGGCTGTTGGAGCAAATCCAACGGCCTAACGCAATTCTGATTGAAACGGTCGGATTGGAGGTGATAGCAGGCGGGTTAAGGGTGATAAATTCGGTGCTGGGATTATTAGAGTTCGTTGGGCAAATTTATAAGTAGTAGGAAAAGGATGTACGAGCTAGCAATATCGGCTTTATTATCAACTTACCGCATTTATATCATAATGTATTCATATTATACGAGTATTCTATGTGTTTCATTATTTGTTTTTTTTCTGTGTATCTATAGTACGTATGCATATAATCATACATACATACATATGATCACGCCTTTATCCCTAATGGGGTAGGCAGGGCGTAGTCGACCTAATTAAAGAACGTTCCTCTACGTCTGACAAAGATTTGAAGGCTTGTAGTGTACAATAGACTTGTAGGTATATTGCTGTAGTGACAGGTTGTCAGCCCATCGCCTAAATTAAAATATACAAAATTCCTCGGATATATTATTTGCACTTTATTATAGTATTCTATTGGCTTTCATTATCTGGTCACGACACAATAAATAAAAATATGATTTTTGCCATATTATAAAAAATATATTTTCCATTTCCGGTTGAATGCGCCGTCCTTACCGCGCGCCCTCCCTGCATGTCAGACAATGGAAGGCAACGAGCGGTCATGCCGAGATCTAAGATTACGCTATTAATATGCAAACTGCATAGACACGAGACAGAGTCGACTATTGTTCATGTATATATGTAGTGTGGGTAGCGTCCATTGATTCTACGAAATGCAGTTGCGTAGCTAGAGCATTGGCACGGGTTGCCGAAGTTGGGGGTTCAAATCCCGCAAGCGACATGAAATAGAATCGACCATTGATTGGCGTAGTGATTTAGTTAGTTATAGTAGCTTTAATTTCTCATGTAGTATTCAAAATAGCGGTTTCTAAAACTAGTACTGTTTAGAGGTTCTGATTTAGTGTGCTCTGATTTAGCTCTAATCTGAAAAGCAAACAGAGTAACTTGACGAACAGACTTCCTTTCAAATACAAAAAAGCATGTTATGTTTGATGTTCTTCCATGCTGGACTGGGAGCGAGAGAAAAACACAGAATGTGCCAGCTGCATTTCCTCCCGGGCATACTGTAGAAACCAGCTAAGGGATACGAGTGTTTAGTATGTGATGGGCTGACAACCTGTCACAACAGCAATGTACCTACAACTCTGTCTTTAATAACCCTCAAAACTTTGTCAGACGTAAAGGAACGACCTTTGCTTAGGTAGTTTACGCTCTGCTTACCATTAGGGATAAAGGTGTGATTATATATATTTATGTTAAACTATAACATTATTGATAGATATAACAAATCTACAGATCATGCGATAATTGTCAATAAGGAAAACACCATCAATCAAACGACATAATTAGTATAGTGTTTCCTGAATGCTATCTTGATGAAGCTACTATGAATGAATGGAATGAACCAGATGGAATTCCTACGAGAATATTATCATACGAGGGTTATGTGCATATAGAAGGTCATTTTAAATTAAAAATAAATGTTAGACCGCACTAGGATGTAGCTGCAGCGGAGCGAAGCGGCGCGACACGGCGCGACAAATGATTCTTTGTATGAAAATGTATGAGAGGTACCGCACTGAAGCAGGGAGCTGCAGAGGAGCGGCGCGGCAATGTCAGTTCATAAATTTTGACAGATTTTGTTGCGCAATGTCGCTGCACCTACGTCATAGTGCGGTCTAACCCTTACACCCTGTATGTAGGTTAGTTTATATTTTAAGACCCTGTATACCGAGGCGAGCAAACTCCGCAGTACCTAATCAGTCAATGGCTACAGCTGTTGCATGCATTCGTAGCACAAGTTTCGGAATATTCAGTAGAGTAGTTCGGCTCGAATTAATGTTATAAACTTACGTAGTCTTCCATTGTATTTGTTCATTACAACTGGTGCTGGGATTTCGATTAAAATTTGTATGCAATAGAGTGTAAAAAAATTACATACATACATACATTATTCACGCCTGTATCCCTAATGGGGTAGGCAGAGCGTAAACGACCTAAACAAAGGTCGTCCCGCCACGTCTGACAAAGTTTTGAGGGTTATTTAAGATAGAATTCTAGGTATATTGCTGTAGTGACAGGTTGTCAGCCCATCGCCTAAATTACAATATACTGAAACCCTCGGATCCCTTAGCTGGATTTTACAGCATGCCCGGGAGGAAATGCAGCTGGCACATTCTATGTTTTTCTCTCGCTCCCAGACCAGCATGGAAGTAAAAATTATTAGTTAACAAATAGATGGATCTTGATTTATATCTACTATGTAACGTTCCAACTTTCCAGGTTAATTATTATTAGCAATTTTAGTACATCTACTCGATAAGAGATGTCGCTAGTTTATCAAAATTTACACAAAAATCTTTAAAATTTATAAAGAATATATTTTTGACTAGAAATACCACCAGTATTTTATTCTGGTATTTTGCCTCGGTGGATCCAGTATTTTTTTAACATAGTATAAAAATACTTTATTGCACGTAAGAATACAAATCATCACACAACAGATAACAACAAAAGATATGTACAACATAGGCGGCCTTATTGCTAAGGTAACAATTATAATCACGCCTCTATCCCCAATAGGGTAGGAAGAGCGTAAACGACCTTAACAAAGATCATTAAGCTACGTCTTACACAGTTTTGAGGGTTATTTATGCATACATAGGGATATTGGGACAGAGAAAGCGACTTTGTTTTATACTATGTAGTGATTATTTCTGTCGCCTAGTACACACTCATTAGTTTCTAATAAATTTGAAAGCAGGGTCACTAGCAACTAAATCACCTCTTCAAGCCAAGCCATTCAAATTACATTAGCTGCAGACCAGCTCAAAGCCGGTGTACATATAAAATTCCATTGGAGTTGGCTCGTTTCCATCTGGAAGTGAATCCTCAATGAGCTGTCATGAGTACTACGTGTATAAACCTAGTCATATATAGATATTTGCTTCCATGCTAGGCTGGGAGTGATAGAAAAACATAGAATGTGCCAGCTGCCTTTAACATAACATAAAAACATAAAAATACTTTATTGCACGTAAGAATACAAATCACACAACACAACAGATAACAACAAAAAACAAGTACAACATAGGCGGCCTTATTGCTAAGGTAGCAATTTCTTCCAGGCAACCTTTGGGTCAAAGAAAAATGCGTAGCGGTAAGCGGGATATTGCAAATCTAGTAAAATATGTATCCTTAATACATTACATTACATATAATACATAAACTAGTTACATGCTACTACATAGATATTGTAAAGTAAACTAATACATAAACTAATGGAAGATAGGATAATGCAAACTACAACCAGAACTAGACTTTCCTCCTGAGTATGCTGTAAAAACCAGCTAAGGGATTCGAGGGTTTCAGTGTATTGTAATTTTAGGCGACGCGATACGTTCAATTACTATAATACTTAATTAACCCTCAAAACTTTGTCAGACGTGGCGGAACGACCCTTTTTTTTTGGTCGTTTACGCTCTGCCTATCTCATTAGGAATAAAGGCGTGATTATATGTATGTGTGTAATATAATTTTGCCACGGGCAGGGCTTGAACCTGCTTGTTTCAGAAAGCAGGTAATTTGGCACTACCAACTGAGCAATTTGTCAATTCTGTAAAAAGTTTTAAAAAGTAAACGGATTGAGTCAATGTGAATGAGTGGTCTATACAAATGTTCATTGGAAAATGTTGTTCAGTTTTATAAGTAGAAAATAGCCTTAAAATAATTGCACTTATTGTTCATTTAAAATGACCTCATATACGTATGCACATAACCCTCATATGAAATATTCTCGTAGGAATTTCATCTGGTTCATTCCATTCATTTAAAGGAACTGCCTCCGTGGTCTAGTGGTTAGAGCCATGGCCTTACGATCCGGTGCTGGGTTCGATTCCCAGGGAACACAGTTGATATTTGTCAATTTATGACTTTGTGAGATTTTCCCCAGTTTGGTTAGGACAATACAGGCTGATTGTCTGGAAGAAAATTTCTTCCATACTGGACTAGGAGAGAAAGAAAAACATAGAATGTTCCAGTTGCCCTTCCTCTCGGGCATGCTGTAAAAGACAGCAAAAGGGATTCGAGGGTTACAGTGTATTTTAATTTAGGCGATGGGCTGACAACCTGTCACTACAGCAATACACATTACAATCTAAAATTGCCCTCAATTTATGTCAGACGTGGCGAAAGCGCCTTTTAGGAGGCGTTTTACGCTCTGCCAACCCCGTAAGGGATAAAGGCGTGATTTTATGTATGTATGTATGTTGTCTGAAACAAAACGGATTTCGTGCTTCGGAGGGCACGGTAAGCCGTCGGTCCCGGTCACTGTTTCTAAATAGTGGTCGTTACGTCCGTAGGAACTACCTTAAAACCCTACACGTGAAAACCGTACACGTAAAAACCACAGCCTTTTTAGTTCATAGCAAATTAAGAATAACTAGCGACCCGCCCCGGCTTCGCACGCAAATTATCAGTGTTTCTCTACTATACTATGAATGTATTATACATATAAACCTTCCTCTTGAATCATTCTATCTTTTAAAAGAAACTGCATCAAAATCCGTTGCGTAGCTTTAAAGATTTATGCATACATAGGGATATAGGGACAGAGAAAGCGACTTTGTTTTATACTATGTAGTGATTATGAATTATGATGCTAGTCTTATCATCTAACATAATATGATTTTTTTTTTGTAAGGAAGTCTGTTCGTGAAGTTACTTTGTTTGCTTTTTGATTAGAGCACTTGAGCCAGAATCAACACTTTTTTTTTTGCAAACTCATATTAGCTAAGATTTCAAAACATAATTTTTGTTCAATGAAATACCTACGTATTTCATTGATTCGAAATTTTGTAGTATACTTATGCCCGTATTTATAATCAGCGCTCATGAGTGACAGCGAGTTTGAGTTCGTATCAGAAATGTCATTTCAGTCCATACTGGCCTGTCAAATCCATGCTTAATATTGCTTATTTCTTGTTTGAGATTGCTTCATAATCACGAGCCCTAATAACGTTCTTAGCCCTACGTCAAATTTCAGTTAAGAATTAAGTAACTACAAATTTTCTACTGGTAAAACTTTTCAAAAAGTTTATTGAAATCAGATTGAAATGCCCAGGATTATATTTTTAATTTGTTTAAATCTATTTGGAGACAATTTCGTAAGCTCAATAAATAACACCAATCCACCACGCCCGATGCGCTCGCGCAAGTGCAAGTTCACGGCCTAAAAACAAACCAAATTTAAAAATAAACGCCCGCGTCGCACGCGCCTGTCTAATTGTAGCCGTCTTGTTGTTCACAGTGATAGCGACCAGTCGCTATTGGTAATGGAGATCGATCTCTATGGATAATAGTGGCATTAGCGACTCATCGCTGCTATGGATATTGATTTTAAAAACAAACGTTTAAAAATAACACCCGCGTCGCACGCGCCGGTCTAATTGTAGCCGTCTTGTTGTTTACAGTGATGGCGACTAGTCGCTATTGGTGATAGAAATCGATTGCTATGGGTATTATATTTTATTTAAAACAATTTGGCCCTACCATACAAAAAGAGTGAGCAGCTGGCACCGTTTTATCTGGGATGGCCATTTTTTCACATTTCGACGTATGTTCCTTGTTCATTTCGTACGTAGTACCTAAATTTGATTTAGAAGTCTATAATACATACATACATATAATCAAGCCTTTATCCCTAATGGTTTAGGCAAAGCGTAAAGGACCTAAACAAAGGTCGTTTCGCCACGTCCGACAAGCTTTTGAGGGTTATTTAAGATAGATTTTAGGTATATTTCTGTAGTGACAGGTTGTCAGCCGATCGCTTAAATTACAATATACTGGAACGATCTGATCCCTTAGCTAGTTTTTACAGCATGCGCTGGAGGAAATATAGCTGGCACATTCTATTTCTATAATTATCCATAGAAAAGGCTGACATGTAGCTAGTTATAGCTGAATACAATACACGAACGCCGAATTGCCTAATCAAATAAGTTCACACCATCAAACAACAATAAAATTACAGGTTGCAATTCAAAACTCAATAAACTAACATTTTTGCACTCACGTTCACTATTGTAATCAAGGCGAGGCATTAACCCCAGCAAGATTCATGATGATAGCGAATTCACACAGATAATCCACATCTAAATTGCGCATTGAATATTCCGAGCACATCCACCAATTTACGTAATTAAACCCCTATCGGCTACGCAGAAATCCATAGCAATAAAAAGAAAGAGCCGGCACATGACCCTACCACAATAAAAACTGCATGAGACCATCCGGGCTAAAACCGTGGTGTCGACGCACTGGGTGCCTGGCGTGACCTTACTTAGACACACGCGAAAACCAACCTTAAAACTATTACTTATTACTCACATGTTCCAATGCATCGTTCGGGCGGGAGCAGTCCTTTTAAAAACAAACGACGATCGCCATTCAGCCCGGCCCGACCAATCAAAGGTCGTAACTCGCATTCACGGACGGGCAATTTAGGATTCCTTGCCAAGGATTTAAGCGTCTATTTGGATTGCCAACAATGGAATCCAGCATGGTAGTCGCAGAAGCCTGGATAATGCTCTTTGTCGGCCGCTGCGATTTTTCCAATTTCAACTCATTGGCGTTCGTAATATCGTTCATATACGTTTGCAGCCTCAATCTCCCCGATTTACAAAACGCTGTAACCGACATTTCTAATGACTTTAAAATAATCTATATAAGTATCTTGGAATAAGGTTCTAATTCGTGTGTGGGTTCCGTGTAAGTGCAAACACAGTGTCATGACATTGCATTCCAGGCGATGCGAATGACTCCGCGATGACAACGACCAGACAAGGGCAGATGTATGCGGGCGTCGCCTACACAACACACCGATTGATTTGAACTTGCGCTGTCTGCATTGTGACACAAGTGCGGTAAATAAATAAAACACATCACTAGTTTGACGAATTGAATATGGTGATGAATTATATACCCAAAGGTAGCATGGTAGAAATTGCTGCTTTAAAGCCGCTTATATTATACTGTCATGTTTGTTTTTTTTATTGTATGTGTTTCTTTGTACAATAAACAATTTTGTATTGTATAGTATATTATGTACTAGCTTTCTACCCTGCGGTTGTACCAGTACCCCGTAGGAATAAGTTGCTCTTCCGCGGTGAAAAGCTTATGATATTCGCGGTAAACGTGGGTCTTTATCCCTAATGGGGTAGGCAGAGCATAGCAAAACAAAGGTCATTCCGCCACGTCTGACTAAGTTTTGAGGGTTATTTAATATATATTTGTAGGTATATTGCTGTAGTGACAGGTTAGGTATATTGCTGTAGTGGAAACCCCTGGATTCCATAGCTAGTTTTGACAGCATGCCCGGGAGGAATCTAGCATGGAAGAATTTCTAATGATAAAAGAATTTTGAAATTTCTTGTAGTTCATAAGTAAAGCAAATACGTATTTGAACCTGCGTTCTTGAAATGCGAATAATAATGTCTATGAACTTTTGTTTAGATAAGTCAATAACGTTAAGTAATAAACTTAAAATAAAATAGAAAATACTTACAATTTGATTGCAACTAAAATTCTAGTTAAAGTTTCTGAAAAGATTTCCAAACTCATATAAGAATATTATATCCAAGAGCAGTAAAGATTCAAACTTTATATAAAACCCCCGGTAAGCTTATTTTCTAGCTCATTGCTTTAAAAACAATCTTACTTTCATAATTTTAACTGAATCGTTGATAGAGTTGATAATGTCTGCTGTGATAAAGGTTATATTTTGAATTCTTTATTTTCTTACTTTCTGACTTCCATGCTGGACTGGGAGCGAGAGAAAAACACAGAGTGTGTCAGCTACATTTTCTCCCGGGCATGCTGTAAAAATCAGCTACAGGTTCCGAGGGTTTCAGTATATTGCAATTTAGGCGATGGGCTGACTACCTGTCACTACAGCAATATACGTACAAATCTATCTTAAATAACCCTCAAAACTTTGTCATTTGACCTTTATTAAGGTCGTCTACGCTCTGCCTAACCCACTAAGGATAAAGGCGTGATTATATGTATGTGTGTATGTTAAAATTTTACCGTGCTTTTTTGTGTACGGTTACGGAAAGTATTACCGTATTACACAAACTTTTTTTCGTCTTTGATAGATTGTGCTCGGTCGCCAACGACGACCTATATCCCTTGAGTGTGATTTTATGTATGTTTATGTACGTAGGTATAAATAGCAACTGATCGCAACCAACTGTTCAAAAAAAAGAAGACTCAGTCAATAACCCTTTGGCCATGAAAACACAAACATCTGCTCCCTTCACTCTATAAATACACCACGTGATGGCGCTTTCTTTGTTTACGTTGGTGTGTTGTGTGTTATGGAAGATCTTATGGGTATATTCGTTCCATAGTTTACATATAAAATTACGCCTTTATCTCTAATGGGGAAGGCAGAGCGTAAACGACCTAAACAAAGGTCGTTCCTCCACGTCTGACAACGTTTTGAGGGTTATTTAAGATATATTTGTAGGTATATTGCTGTAGTGATAGGTTGTCATACTGTTGTTGTTGGAATACTTATACCTAAATAAAATCATAGCTAGGAACATTATCCTACGTTTCATAAGATAAGAGTTTTTTTCTGAGAATGGGCGTTTTTCGGCTAGACGGCACGGCGACGGCAACGGTGACGGCACGGCACCGTCGACGGTACTGTGGAAGAGATAATCTATGAAAATCAATGAAACTATATGGCACGCTTTTCCACTTTCCAGCACGGCAACGGCTCGCCATTGACTCCCACCGGTACCTCCGCCGGCCTGCTAAACTGTATGTATTTTGTATTCGTGCGCGCTCAAATTGGAACTGGGTGTACGTTATCGGGACGTTGCCTTGTCGTTGCCGTGCCGTGTAGTGGAAAAACGCCCAATTACTTACATAGATGCAGGTATAGGAAGTGTCTATGCTTTTAATACGTTAAAACTTTGTATTAATAAAATAATTCGTGTGAATAATATAACGAATCAATCCACTTGATTATTCCAGTATAATAAACTAGAACTTTTGAAATAATCTCCTTGTTTACTTCAAGAGAATTCTCCATTCTACAGAACTTCATTGGATAAAACTACCAAAACTGCGCAAATATTCGATGCTGGAATGTGAGCGAGAGAAAAACATAGAATGTGCCAGCTGCATTTCCTCCCGGGCATGCTGTAAAAACCAGCTAAGGGATCCGAGGGTATCAGTATATTGTAATTTTGGCGATGGTCTGGCAACCTGTCACTACAGCAATATCACATATACAAATCTATCTTAAATAACCCTCAAAACTTTATCAGACGTGGTGGAACGACCTTTGTTTAGGTAGTTTACGCTCTGCCTGCCCTATGAGGGATGGACGCGGGAATATAATATGTATGTATTTAAACTGCGCAAATTGTTATGAAAACAATTATGCAACATTTTATTCCGTACCCTGTGGAATGAAATAAGTGATTTAGTTGTGTCATACAATAGCATTCACTTTATTTTTGAAGCTCAACATTGCAAGATAATTAATTTTCTTTTTCTTTAACTGCCTCCGTGGTCTAGTGGCTAGTGCCATGGACTCCCGATCCGGAGGTCCTGGGTTCGATTCCCAGGGGGGAAAACACAAAGTTGAAATTTGAGAATTTATCACTTTGTGATTTATTCCCCAGTTTGGGTAGGACATTGCAGGCTGAATTACCTGATTGTCCGAAAAGAAAAAGATTTCGTGCTTCGGAGGGCACGTTAAGTCGTCGGTCCCGGTCGCTGTCTTTGATAGTGGTCGTTACATAAAACCATGTCAGAGGCCTGATAGTTGTGCTACTAGGCGGTTTAAAAACTCTGACACCAGGGTTCATCGGGTCCATAGACTCGATACCCACTCGACGGAAGAAGATTAATTTTCTGACACGACACGACCGACCGCAGCAACAATGGAAACAAGCAAGGCTCACAACGCTAAAAGTAAGTTTTTGCACAGACTGACTTGCGGTATCTACTTCTTACTAAATCTGCTCTATCGAATGTTGACTTGCAGTTTCCCAGTTTGCCGGTCCACGTCTCAGGTCGTTGACCCGATAAACCCCGTGACCTATTCCCAAACGAGGTTATAAAATTTCTGGAATGAGACTAAATTGAAAATCGATAAGCAGACGTGTAGGTATTAAGGAATTTTCAGCTTTTCTAGATCAGGATAGTAAATGATACATACATATGATCACGCCTTTATCACTAATAGGGTAGGCAGAGCGTTAACGAGATAAACAAAGTTCGATCCGGTACGATCCGCTACCATCTGACAAAGTTTTGAGGATTATTTAGGATAATTTTAAATAACCCTTAAAATTTAAGTAAACCCTCATAATAACCCTCAAAATGTATCTAAGTCTGAATTACGTATTTTTATTTTTTTTAGTTTATTTTCCACATACAAAGTCATACAGTTTTTTATGTTAACCTTAATCTACGGTAAATCCGACATTGGGTTTATTTGTAGTTCGTCGCCGTGAAGGAGATATTAAATTATATTCTGTAACGTCGGTTTTGTAGGTAGTTATAGTAGCTTATAAGCAGTAGGTTATTTACTACTGAGTAAAACTGTGTTAATTTACCTATTATCTTTATTTTTTTTGCGTTTCCCACGATGTCCAAATTATTTTGAGTTTCTTTCCAAATAGGATTTGGAGTAGTGACGAGATGTCAGCCTATGGCCAAAACTGCGATACGTATACTGAAATCCCTCTGCTACTTTTACCCGGAAATAGCTGCTATACCTACCTACTTGTAAATTTATAGTTTTCATTGCTTCCAGTCCAGCATGGAATGAAACTACCATCGTAGTCCTACATTAGGGCCCGTATTTATTAACAGCACTTAAGAATAGCAACTAGTTTGAGTTCATATCAGAAATGTCATTTCAGTACAATGTGGCCGGTCAAATTCTTACTTGCTCTCAATCATACATACATACATACATAAAATCACGCCTTTATCCCTAATGGGGTAGGTAGAGCGTAAATTACCTAAACAAAGGTTGTTTCGCCATGTCTGACAAGTTTTGAGGGTTTAAGATAGATTTGTGAGTATGTTGATGTAGTGACAGGTTGTCAGCCCATCGCCTTAGTTACAATATACAGAAACCCTGGGATCCTTTAGCTGGTTTTTACAGCATGCCCGGGAGGAAATGCAGCTGGCACATTCAATATTTTTCTCTCGCTCCCAGGCCAGCATGGAAGAGGCTCTCATTCATGAGATTGCTTTATACACACAAGCCTAAATAGTTTACATTACACAATAAGTGTTCAGGACTGTCTAACTCGATCCCTAGGCAAACGATTACCTACCTACCTCTACAACACAGTAGAACAGTCATTGCTCCTCTTATTACGAGGAGAGGAAACTATAAAACCGTCAACCGTCCTCGCCGCTAGATGTCACCACAGACTAATTGAAAAATCGATTTGCTGTCGTTAGGAGAAAAATGCCGGCAAGTGTGAAAGGTTGGAGGACAGAGTTCTATTGGTTTTGTACAATAGTAATTATTACGTTTTTAGTTAAGTTTGATATTTCATTTATTTTTGTTTCGTGGTCTTCTTCTTAGCGGGTGGATTCTCGAGTCGAACAACGACCCGAAGAACCCTGGTGTCAGAGTTTTCAAACCGCCTAGTAGCACAGCTATGAGGTCTCTGACATGGTTGAGTAACGACCCCTATCGAAGACAGCAGCCGGGATCGGTGGCTTACAAACATCGAATGTGCCAGCTGCATTCCTGGACATGTTGTAAAGACCAGCTAAGGGATCCGAGAGTTTTTGTATATTTCAATTTAGGTGATATACAAATATATCTTAAATAACCCTCAAAACTTTGTCAGACATGGCGGAACGACCTTTGGTTAGGTCGTTTACGCTCTGCCTATCCCATTAGGGACGAGAGACAGAGATAGAGATAAATTTATTAATAATTGTAAATTACAAGTCAAAAGTTATAAGCACTTAAATATATCACATTAATAATCATTTAAATTTGATTACTGACATTATCATTAAAATTAATAAAATCATTATAACTATAGAATGCCTGTTCGACAAGCCAACGCTTAAGCCGTGATTTCAAGCTATTTAAGCTTGGTGCCTGCTTGATTACATCGGGTATTTTATTAAATACAGCCGTGCCCATCATATGCGTGGTTCTTGCGGTCTTTTCCAAAGTGTGCCTCACTACGTACAACATGTTCGCATGACGTGCGTTTTATCCAAGTCTATCGTTTCTGCTCTGATGCTGGTTCTTATTCTCCCACACGTACAGATGAAGGCGTGATTATATGTATGTATATGTTAATAGTTGAATTACACTTCTCAACAGAATCCTGAATAATACCGTCCTTGCCAATGACATTCAGGACACGGTCGAGCAAGTTTTATAGATACGGAACCCGCATCTTTACTAAACTGTGTTATGTACTGATAAAAATACATATATACATATACTAGCGACCCGCCCCGGCTTCGCACGGAAATAATCAGTGTTTCTCTACTATATTATGCATGTATTATACATATAAACCTTTCTCTTGAATCACTCTATCCATTAAAAGAAACCGCATCAAAATCCGTTGGGTCGTTTTAAAGATCTAAGCATACAGAGAAAGCGACTTCGTTTTATACTATGTAGTGATAAGCACGCCTTTATCACTGATAGGTAGAGCGTAAACGACCTAAAGAAAGGTCGTTCCGCCACATCTGACAAAGTTTTGAGGGTTATTTAGCTAGATTTGTAGGTATATTGCTGTAGTGACAGGTTCTCAGCCCATCGCCTAAATTACAATATACTGAAACCCTTTGGATCCCATAGCTGGTTTGCACAGCATGCCCGGGAGAAAATGTAGCTGTCACATTCTATGTTTTTCTCTAGCTCCCTGGCTAGCATGGAAGCATTACCGTGAACAACATTATTTTATTACTTGAAGGTAGTCAGTAAACAAACCTTCAATCATAATAATGTATCGATTATGTTCAAATCAGACCCTCTGTGTAAGCATGTGACGTCACATTTCACCTTGGGCGCGAAAACGAGTTTTGGGCGGATATAATAATGTAAGGCATAATATTATTATATCTCTGTTTTGTGTACTTTGATCTTTATCTATTCACAAAGGATTTCCTAAATATGCTTTTCATGTATACTAAGACTCGTATTTATAAAGCTATCTCAAGATTGAGAGCCATAATAAGTATGAATTCGACAGGCCATTTTGTACTGAATTTACTTTTCTGATAATAACTCCAACTGGCTGTCAGTCTCAAGTCATCTCCCTAGCCTTATCCCATATCTCACGGGGTCGGCTACCTAATCCAGGGGATTGCACGAGGGTACTGGTTTTTACACAGAGCGACTGCCATCTGACCTCCACAACCTAGAAGGGAAACCAGTCCCAATCCTAGATTAGGTCAGAGTTTTCAAGCCGCCAATGCTTACCACTGGCCTCTTATATGGCTTAACGACTAATATCTACGGTATTAAACGGTATTAACCGCTGTCAGTCTCAAGTGCTGATTATAAATACGGGCCTTAAATATCAATATTTATCACTTACACCATTTTGAAGTGCCATTAACTATAATGTAATTTATCAATAATTGTAATGTAAAAAAAACAATATCCATACTTTTATTTGATCTAGCAGATTTTCGATTTATCGACTGGTGAATGCGCTACTTAGCACGTGGTACTTACAACCATATAAGTTTTGTGTTTTTGCCGGTTGTTCACTACCAATAGACTGTTCTTTTGAACGGGGTAATACCAAGATTACATTTATTGTTACTTCGATTGTTATTTCGAAGCAGTTGCATGCTTCATGGTCACGAGTAGACTAGCAAGACGAAGAAACACACACACACATACACACACACACACACACACACACACACACACACACACACAATAAACACGCCTTTAGCCCTAAACAAAGGTTTTAATTTACCTTACACGTGGATAGGTTGGGTATACTATAATAAAATGTTTGTTATACAAATCACGAGGCAAACAAACCACAAAGAAATGAAAGAAACAATTTCCACTTTATACCTCTTACTCACCTTTGTATTCTAAACAAAGTCTTGTAACTTTTTCTTTGTTTGCAGGTATGCCTGGGAAAAAGCCTAGCCGCTAAGGAAACCTATTCAGAAAGGTATTGTTGAACTAAGGAATATGAAAGTGAGACTTTCAATCGGAAAGAAACGCGTTCCTTCATAAAACACGCTTTATCAAGGAATACGCTTTTAACCCGCGCTAAAAACTAACCTAGTACTTCTATGTACATATACATAATCACGCCTTTATCCTCAATGGGGTAGGCAGAGCGTAAACGACCTTAACAAAGGCCGTTCCGCCACGTCTGACAAAGTTTTGAGGGTTATTTAAGATAACTTGTAGGAACATTGTACATAATATTGTACATAATGTATCTAGATTAAGTTAATTTTAAGAATATCTGTGTGTACAATAAAGAATTAAGATAGAGAATTAAGATAAGATAACATTGCTGTAGTGACAGGTTGTCAATCGATCGCCTAAATTACAATATACTGAAACCCTCGGATCTCTTAGCTGGTTTTTATAGCATGCCCGAGAGGAAAAACAGCTGGCAAGTTCTATGTTTTTCTCTCGCTCCCAGGCCAGCATGGAAGTAAAGTACAATACAATACAATACAATACAAGATACTACAAAGTACTTCTATGTGTACTGAGTTTAAGTGAAAGCACCCTGCAAGCTGATAGCGGTTGCATCTACATACATACATATAATCACGCCCTTATCCCTAATGGGGTAGGAAAAGCGTAATCAACTTTAACAAAGGTCGTTCCACCACGTCTAATAAAGTTTTGAGGGCTTATTTAAGATAGATATGTAGAGGTGTATTGAGAGCCCGATGGTGTAGTGGATAGGGTCGCTGCCTCCTGAGCGGGAGGTCGTGGTTCTAATCCCACCACGTACCAATGTGTTTTTCGATTTACGAATTTCATATGTACGTTTATTCGGCGCTTTTTCCGTACTTCGGAAGGCACGTTAAGCCGTTGGTCCCGGTTAATATCGTTTAATACCGTAGATATTAGTCTTTCAGCCATGTCAGAGGCCAGTGCTAAGCATTGGCGGCTTGAAAACTCTGACCTAATCTAGGATTGGGTCTGGTTTCCCTTCTGGGTTGCGGAGGTCAGATGGCAGTCGCTCTGTGTAAAAACCAGTACCCTCGTTCAATCCCCTAGATTAGGTAGCCGACCCCGTGACATACGGGATAAGGCTAGGGAGATGATGATGTAGAGGTGTATTGCTGTTGTTGTATCGCCAAAATTGCAATATACAGAAACCCTCGGATCCCTTCGCTGGTTTTCACAGCATGCCCGGGAGGAGATGCAGCTGGCACATTTTATATTTTTCACTCTCTCCCAGCCCAGCATGTCGTCTTTCCACGGTAAACTTATTTAAACCATCGAAGAGATGAAACGGCGATACGAAATACCAGCGCTTATTATACGATTGAAAGGGAACTAAGTATGTACCGTACCCGGCGTAGATACGGTAAAAGCTAAGGAGTATAGTATTAGAATTCAGCTTAGCTAGATATTAAGCTATGTATGCTAGGTTGATTCCGAATAGAGCTAAAAACCGAACCCGAGTGCTGGTTGTACACTAATTTATTGCAGTAAAAAATGTATGAACTGACAATATTGCTAAAATGTTATACAAACTATAATATAAACTATTGGATAATAGGTATCAATCAGCTGAGCAGCACCTTAATGAAAGTGATAACATTCGAAAGATTCTTTGTCATAATCGTTATTAAAAAAAACATTCATAAAAGGTTGATAGGATATAACAGCTCATTCCGGAACCACTCATTCTTTCAAACCCCAAAGCACTTGAACAAAAGCGCTGAACTGGATATTTCCTGATTCTAACCGAGATAAGCATCCGACACCCCGACGGCGCATTAATGCGAGGATAAATCACCTTGTTCCAGTGGTTCTCAAAGTTTCACACCCACGACCCCCTAGAAAAATCACACTAGATTCAGAGCCACGCTATGCTAGGCAGTTGGCAGGCTATTATAACGAACACTATCTTTTTTATCACTAAATGACGAACATGTGTTATTCATACTGATAAATTAACGACCACTCACTTGTTTGTTGAATGGAGGTGTTAGACCTCTACATTTCGACTCTTTTCTTCCATGGTGGCCTGGGAGCAAGGGAAAAACATAGAATGTGTCAGCAGCATTCCTCCCAGGCATGCTGTAAAAACCAGCTTAGGGATCCGAGGATTTCATTATATTGTAATTTAGGCGATGGGCTGACAACCTGTTACTACAGCAATATACCTAAAAATCTATCTTTAATAACCCTCAAAACTTTGTCAGACGTGGCGCATCGACCTTTGTTTAAGTCGTTTGCCCTCTGCTTACCCCGTTAGGGATAAAGGCGTGATTATATGTATGTATGTACGTTTCGACTCTTTACGAAAAACAAGTGGGTAGTCGTTACTTTATCACTATCATTTTTAAAACAAATTATATTTATTTTTCATTATTTTAAACATATTTTACCTGCTGACTAAAAAGTACGATCAATTAATATTAATGTCGAGAAATAGCTGTCTCATGACGTCAAGCTGAGTTACATTGTTAAATCTACCACAGTTGATGCCCTTCTTCTTAATAGAGTATCACTCGAACTTAAGGTATTTAGTTTTTACGGCATAGATAGTGGGCCAGAACTTTTTCTATTGATTGACTTCATTAGAAAACCGTGACCCACAAGTAGATATGCACACACTTTGGGAGCCACTGGCCTGTTGTATATATAAAAACGGAACGACCATCCAGTTGTGAGTCAAACAAACGCGTGTAATATCCGCTCGCATTGTTGTAACGACTCTCATATCTGCACACTTCACCAGAACACAGGTTATGTGTGGTTGATATTGGTTTTTTTTTTGCACGAACAATGTCGTAGAAAGATGGGAAAGATAGAGTTGACTGGACATGCTTTTTGATTGATAGAAATAAGAGAGTAGTAATTATTGAGTATTAATTAGTACATACATACATATAGTCACGCCTTTATCCCTAATGGGGTAAGCAGAGCGTAAACGACCTAAACGAAGGTCGATGCACCACGTCTGACAAAGTTTTGAGGGTTATTTAAGATAGATTTGTAGGTATATTGCTGTAGTTACAGGTTGTCAGCCCATCGCCTAAATTACAATATACTGAAAGCATCAGATTCTTTAGCTGGTTTTACAGCATGCTCGGGAGGAAATGCAGCTGGCCCATTCCATGTTTTTCTCTCTCTCCCAGACCAGCGTGGAAGAGAGTTGAGATCGTAATCTGATAATAATAAAATAATCCAAAACATACATACATACATATTCTTCCATGCTGGACTGGGAGCGAAAGAAAAACATAGAATGCGCCAGCTGCATTTCTTCCCGGGCATGCTGTAAAAACCAGCTAAGGGATCTGAGGGTTTCTGTATATTGCAATTTAGGCGATAGGCTGACAACCTGTCACTATAGCAAAATAGCTACAAAATCTATTTAATAACCCTCAAAACTTTGTCAGACGTGGCGGAACAACCTTTGCTCAGGTAGTTTACGCTCTGCCTACCCCTTTAGGGATAAAGGCGTGATTATATGTATGTATGTATACATACTCATTTTCTACCTATACCATTTCTGGATTCTCACTTTCCCAGATACACCTAATAATGGGCTCAATTCTGAATTGGCCGGAAAATTCATTAGTTACTCTGAGACTAAAAACATTGGAAAAAGACAGGAGATCTATTCTCTTCCATGCTGGACTGGGAGAGATAGAAAAACATAGAATGTTCCAGCTGCCCTTCCTCCCGGGCATGCTGTAGAAGACAGCAAAAGGGACTCGAGGGTTACAGTGTATTGTAATTTAGGCGATGGGCTGACAACCTATCACTACACATTAGCAATACACATTACAATCTAAAATTGCCCTCAATTTTTGTCAGACGCGGCGAAAGCGCCTTTTACGAGGTAAACGCCCTGCCTACCCCGTAAGGGATAAAGGCGTGATTTTATGTATGTATGTATGTATGATCTATTCTCTCTAGTTTTTATTTATAGTCGTTGGTTTTATGCGTTATCATGTAATTTTTATCCATAGAGGATAAAATTGACAGAAATACTGGCGAAACTTGCAAAAGCGCGTCAAAATCTAGCGGCCAAAGTGTAGAACCATAGAGTATAAATCGGCTGTCCATTTTCAATTTTATTATTTTGAAAATAACAAATAGATTTTAATTTTAGCTTTAGCCGGTGGAATCTAGAATCGAGTCCAATATGTACTTATCTCTTCGTAACCTGCAAGTCACCATACTCGATCGAAATGGAGGATCAGACGATGTAACTGCCATTAATGCCATATTTTTACCTCCTAAAGCCTCTAACGACTACGACAAGATAAAAGATTGATAGGCCTTATCACTCATTCTTTTTCGGCATGTGTTTTTTCTTTGGTTTGGTTTGTATAACGACCACTGTCAACGACAGCGACGCGGACGTCGCGTCGGGCGATACGTGCCCTCCGAAGCACGTATTATTTTTTATTTCATTTAATTAGGTGATTTAGCCAGCATTGTCCTAACCCAACTAATGCAATTGTTCGTTAGTATGAATAACAATTACTTCCATGATGGCCTGGGAGCGAGAAAAACATAGAATGTGCCAGCTGCATTTCCTCTCGAGCATGCTGTAAAAACCAGCTAAGGGATCCGAGGGTTTCACTATTTTGTAATATAGGTGATGGGCTGACAATCTGTCACTGAGGAATATACCTACAAATCTATCTTATAACTCTCAAAACTTTGTCAGATGTGGCGGACCGACCTTTGATGAGTTAATTTGCGCTCTACCTACCCCATTAGAGATAAAGGCGTGATTATATGTATGTTGTTTTTTTTTTCAACATTTGTTGAAGCTATGTCGTAAGATACTGTAGTTGGCAAAAAAATACATAACTGCCTCCGTGGTCTAGTGGTCACAGCCATGGGCTCACGATGGTCCTTGGTTCGAGTCCAAGGAGAGGGCACAAAGTTAATGTTTGTCAATTTATCACTTTGTGCGGTTTTCCCCAGTTTGGTTAGGACATTGAAGGCTAAATTACCTGATTTCGTGCTTCGGAGGGCACGTTAAGCCGTCGGTCGCGGTCACTGTTTTTCATAGTGCTCTTTATTCAAACCATGTCAGTCAGTAATAGCTTTGCTACTAAGTGGTTTGAAAACTCTGACACCCACTCTCTCAATAACCCACAGTGAATTACCTATTTCCTTTTATTGGTCAGAATTCAATATTTATGAAGCTTTTTTATGACCATTTTACCTTGAAGCTACGCCGTAGCAAATACGTAGCAGTTTCTTTGTAGACATTTGCTACGAAGGATTACGACAAATTAGCAAGCTATGTATTTTTTTCGTAGCATCTCAGGTTCTTATCTTATCATAATAATTAAAAACAGGATATTTACCGTAGTTTTCCATTTTTGTATGACTGTAATTTTTACATACATACATACATATAGTCACGCCTTTATCCCTAATGGGGTAGGCAGAGCGTAAACGACGTAAAAAATGGTCTGACAAAGTTTTGAGGGTTATTTAAGATAGATTTGTAGGTATGTTGCTGTAGTAACAGGTTGTATGCCCATCGCCTAAATTACAATATACTGAAACCTTCGGATCCCTTAGCTGGTTTCCACAGCATGCCTGGGAGGAAATGCAGCTGGCACATTGTATGGTTTTTCTCTTGCTCCTAGTCCAGCATGGAAGAAATGTCATTTTTATACGATAAATTTCCCGTTTTTAATCATTATAATGTTGGTAACCGTGACAGTTTTTAAAAGACTATCTCAGGTTCTTCTTCTGTCGTGTGGGTATTGATTCGATCGACCCGATGAACCCTGGTGTCACAGTTTATAAATCGCCTTATAGCACAGCTAATAGGCCTCTGACATGGTTTGGTTTGTATAACGACCACTGTCAACGACAGCGACCCGGACGTCGGGCAATACGTGCCCTCCGAAGCACGTATTCTTTATTATTTCAGTTAATCAGGTGATATAGACAGCATTGTCCTAACCCAAATAATGCAATTGGTCGTTGATTTATCAGTATGAATAACAGTTGTCATTTAGTGATAAAATCTGACAAAGTGATAAATTAACAAATATCAACTTTGTGTTTTGGAATCGAACCAATGACCTCCGGATCGTGAGCCCATAGCTCTGACCACTGAACTACGAAAGCACCTCACGTTGTTATATATTTTCACCAATCCCTTTGACATATAAATAAGAAGCACTCATTATAGGCCCATAATTATAATCAACTCTGAAGAGTGACAGCGGGATTGAGATTGTATCAGTAATGTCATTTCAATACAAAACGGCCTCTCAAATCCCACCTTAATATTGCTCTCAATCTTGAGACCGCTTTATAAACACGAGCCATACTCTCTTGGACTAAAGAAAAAAAAAGCATATTTTTCGAAAGCTTGTAGCTTACAGAATTGGCGGCGAAAATTATTTCTTTATGCGAAGAACGCAAACGTATCTTTTGTAATTTTGTGATAAGGAGCTCCGCGTGCTCCGTGTAGATAAGGCCTGATTAGGGCCCTGTTAGACGGAGCAGCTGAATATTATTATTAGCTGTATTTTGATGCTGAATTTTATTGACTTTGTGTGTGTCCCTGGGAATCGAACCCAGGACCTCCGGATTGTGAGCCCATAACCCTGACCATTGGACCACGAAAGCGCCTCAGGTTTCACATATTTTGTACAAACCTTTTAGACGTATAAATAAGAAGCGCTCATTCTCATACTCTCTTAAACTAAAGGAAAAAATACATATTTTCGAATTCTTAAGCTTACAGAAAATGTGAAATGGCGAAAATTATTTCTTTATGCGGAGAACGCGAATGTATCTTTTGTAATTTTGTGATAAGAAGCTCCGCGTGCTCCGTGTAGATAAGGCCTTATTAGGGCCCTGTCAGACGGAGACGGATCACGGAGCAGCTAAATATTATTATTATTAGCTGTATTTTGATGCTGGTTTTTTTATTTCCCATTTGTTGTGTCGAATGAAAAGTAAAAATATATTTTTCCTTAGTAAATACATACAGTCACGTCTGTGTTACTTTCAGAGTAGACAGAGCGCAGTGACCTCATAACAGGGCGTTTGGATTACCACGTCTTATTGTGAATAGTGATGGGACTCTGCTTCCGTGGTCTAGAGGTTAGAGCCATGGGTACTCGATCCCGAGGTACAGGGTACGAATCCCTAATTAGGTTAGAACATTGCAGGCTGATTACCTGATTATCGGAATAGTAAGATGATCCATGCTATCGCATGGGCATGTAAATAGATTTCTCTCTGGTCGGGTCAGTCAATCCGTCCCGTCAGAATAAGAGATTGAAGGAATAGTGCACTCTGCATTTGTGTGTCCCGCGCAGATGGCTGATCTCTGAAAGATTGACGACGTCACCGAAAATCGATTGGGAGGACTATTATTTACGGGATGTCAGCTTAACATAACATAACATAAAAATACTTTATTGCACGTAATAAAACATCATACAACACAACAGATAACAACAAAAGACAAGTACAGCATGGGCGGCCTTATTGCTAAGGTAGCAATTTCTTCTAGGCAACCTTTGGGTGAAAGAAAAATGTGTAGCGGTAAGCGGGATAGTGCAAACCTAGTCAAATAGGTATCCTAAATACATTACATATAATACATAAACTAAGTACAAGCTACTACATAGATATTTGTAACATAAACTAATACATCAACTCATGGAAGATAGGATAATGCAAACTACAATCAGAACTAGTCGAAGGAAATGACAGCAACAGTATCTACAGCACAGGATAAAAGTGAAGGAAACTAAAGATCAGACAGTAATTATTTGTTTTAAGTAACCTGCTTGAAATTGTAAACCATTTTTATTGTTTAATACAGTGTATGTTAGTTATACAGGTTAAACCTAAAAAGTACTATACAAGGAAATTATACTAACATAATATAAGTATTAAAATATAAACATCTTATGCATTAACATTCTTAAGATAGTGAGATCCATTCTTAATTTAACATATTCTGGCATTAAGCTTTACATTTTTCGCAAAATACTAGGCATTTTTTACTCAAATACGTAAAACGGTCTGCAAATAAATCAACTTCCGGGGCTATGTTTATGAGCTGTCTAAGGAGACCAAGTCCACGAACTAAAGGAGATTCGCACCGCGCCACCGTGCGGCAGTCTGGTAAAGCCAGCAGCTGGTGCCCACGACCTCGCAGATACCTATCCGGTACATAAAAAGCTGATGCATTAGAGACTAGCTCTGGGCAATCAAATTCTCCACGTATAATACGACATGTCATAACCATTAGTTGGTAGTTCCGTCTCGTCTCTAAAGAATTGTAACCTAAAATACCCTGCAAAAATTTCGTCGGGTATAGAAACGGATACTAACCGCAACACTTTCTGTAAAGGGAACGAAGGAAGGCCTTTTTTATGATTTATACAGACACCCATCAAGAACACTAGTATTAGTGTACATTATTCTGCGATGCAGCACTGTAGACCTTGCACTATAAACACTGTTGGCACATTTTATACAGCAACGGTGACGTGCAATAATTTGTGCAGTGTCAACTTGCGAAATCGAGTCCATTTTCGCTGGAACGAGGCAATTTAATAAAGCTTATTTAATTTATGTATTTTTCCTTGTATTTATCTAGCTGTCTGCCATGTCCGACTGAACAAAATACAATACAAAATACTTTACTGCACAAAGAAACACAAATACTTACAAACAACAGAAAAGGACAGAACAAAACAGTACAATTTCTACCAGGCAACCTTTGGGTATTAGGATACTACATGGCAGAGAGCGGGAGAGCGCATATTACTACATACATACATATAATCTCGCCTTCATCCCCAATGGGGTAGGCAGAGCGCAAACGACCCAAACAAAGGTCGGTCCGCCACGTCTGACATAGTTTTGAGGGTTATTTATGATAGATTTATAGTTTAACGCCTCGTAAAAGGCGCTTTCGCCACGTCTGACAAAAATTGACAGCAATTTTAGATTGTAATATGTATTGTTTTAGTGACAGGTTATCAGCCCATCGCCTAAATTACAATACACTGTAACCGCTTGTAGCACAGCTATTACGCCTCTGACATGGTTTGAGTAACGACTATTATCAAAGACAGCGACCGGGACATCTTAACGTGCCCCACGAAGCACGGGAAATCCCTTTTCTTTGCAGATAAGCAGGTGATTCTGTACATGTTAAAAATAAAAATAAATATTATTATTTATTATTAATAATATTATGAGCTGCCTCCTGAGCTGGTAGGTCGTGGTTCGAATCCCATCACGTACCAATGTGTTTTTCGGTTTTCGAATTTCATATGTACGTTTATTCGGCGCTTTTTCCGGGCTTCGGAAGGCACGTTAAGCCGTTGGTCCCGGTTAATATCGTTTAATACCGTAGATATTAGTCGTTAAGCCATGTCAGAGGCCAGTGCTAAGCATTGGCGGCTTGAAAAACTCTGACCTAATCTAGGATTGGGTCTGGTTTCCCTTCTGGGTTGCGGAGGTCAGATGGCAGTCGCTCTGTGTAAAAGCCAGTACCCTCGTTCAATCTCCTAGATTAGGTAGCCAACCCCGTGATACAAGATAAGGCTAGGGCTAGGCTAGGCTAGATGATGATTCTGCCTGCAGTGTCGTAACCAAACTGGGGAAAAACCTCACAAAGTGATAAATTGACAAATATCAACTTTGAAGCCCCCTGGGAATCGAACCCTGACCACTAGACTACTGAGGCAGTTATTTTATTATCATAGAGAGTACCTACGTTTATTTTGACATCAGATATGAATATACCGTGTTTAAACACAGCGGAATACGCATCGTACCGTTAACACTCAGGTCGTATATTATATTTTATGACTGTTTTTTACGACACAACAACCATTTTAAAATCATACAGGAAACATAGCCGGCGCCACCATTAGTTAATAACAGCGCCGCCAGGTGGCGTTAATTTACAACTTTTCCATTGTTTTCCATGTTATTATAAGATCGATGAATGTGTTATTTTATCTTTCTTCGAATTCAGTATTTTGTATGACTGTAATCGCCACTTGCAATATGGCAATATGAGCTATATGGATAAATCAAGTAAAAAATTGCTAGGATAAGTACCTCATTCATAGCTTTAATTATGTATGTTTGTTATGATAATAAAAATAAAAATCATAAGCACAGACAATAAATAGTGTACTACTTATTTAAACTCTATAAGAAGAAAAAAAACAATCAAATGGCTTTCATCACAGCTAATTCACGCCATTTGTACATACTGGCGATTTTTGTCATATTCGATTTTTACATACATACATATAATCACGCTTCTATCCCTAATGGGGTAGCCAGAGCGTAAACGACCTAAACAAAGGTCGTTCCGCCACGTCTGATTAAATGTTAAGGGTTGTTTAAGATAGATTTTTAGGTATATTGCTGTAGTGACAGGATGTCAGCCCATTGCTCAAATTGCAATATACAGTAACCCTCGGATCCCTTAGCTGGGTTTTACAGCATGCCTGGGAGGAAATGCAGCTGGCGCAACCTATGTTTTCTCTCGTTCCCAGTCCAGCATGGAAAAAAGATCTCATTATTAAAATTAGCCCTCAATTTTTGTTAGACGTGGCGAAAGCGCCTTTTACGAGGCGTTTATCGCTCTGCCTACCCCGTAAGGGATAAAGGTGTGATTTTATGTATGTATGTATGTATTAAAATTACAACTTTCACCGAGGAATATTATATAAATTTGGATGCACCATTTATATCGATATAGAAGCAGATAAGTATTTGTTCAGTTTCACGGATGGGTCCATAGTGTCCTAGAGTTTGGTCAACAAAACTTTTAACACTCAGTATAAACGCAATGCGAATAACAACCGGGTCACAATAAAATTATACCACACACCACCCACTTGGCATATTCTCAACATCTCAACTAATTGTTATGGACCATTGTTCCTTGGTTAATGTAAACACGCCTTATCGATACACACTATGGTTCTGTGTGTTTTTATTTTATGGCACGCTTGACATTTTATTTGTCCTTTGCGAGTGAGTAATACCTACCTGTAGGTATTAGGTAGGCACTAAGTTGAATCTCTCAACTGCCTCCGTGGTCTTGTGGTCAGAGCCATGGGCTTAGGTTCCGGAGATCCTGGGTTCGATTCCAAGGGTTCTTTGTGTGGGGGCTTTATGTTCCCCACAAAGTTGATATATGTCAATTCATCACTTTGTGAGGTTTTCCTTAGTTTGGTTAGGGCGTTGCAGGCTGAATCACCTGATTGTCCGACAAGAAAAAGGATTCCGTGCTTGGAAGGGCACGTTAAGCCGGCGTCGGCCCGGTCGCTGTCTTTGATAGTGTCAAAAACCAAGTCAGTTGCCTAATCGCTGAGCTACTAGGCGGTTTGAAAAATCTGACACATCATGTTCATCGGGTCATTGTTCGACTCGAGAATCCACTCTCTAAGGATAAGAAGTTTTAGAAGAATAAAACGTGTATAAAACATACCTAAATGGTGTGTCAACATTTTTTCCCATTTGAGTCAGACGAAATACAGATTGCTGTGTTGCGTCGTCGATGTGGGAATGCCTTTAATGTTTGTGTGGGAACGCACCATCGTCGACTATGATATCGGTCATTATCAGCCTAGTGAGAACCAAGACAAACAAAACATAATAAAACGATAACTGAAAGCGTATCTTCCATACTGGACTGGGAGAGAAAGAAAAACATAGAATGTTCCAGTTGCCCTTCCTCCCGGGCATGCTGTAGAAGTCAGCAAAAGGGATTCGAGGGTAACAGTGTATTGTAATTTAGGCGATGGGCTGACAACCTGTCACTACAGCAATACACATTACAATCTAAAATTGCCCTCAATTTATGTCAAACGTGGCGAAAGCGCCTTTTAGGAGGCGTTTTACGCTCTGCCTACCCCGTAAGGGATAAAGGCGTAATTTTATGTATGTATGTATGTATGTATCTGCACCCAAAAGGTGCAGACTGCCTCTGTGGTCTCGTGGCTATTGCCATGGACTCCCGATCCGGAGGTCCTGGGTTCGATTCCCAGGGGGGAAACACAAAGTTGATATTTGAGAATTTATCACTTTGTGAATTTTTCCCAAGTTTGGTTAGGACATTGCAGGCTGAATCACCTGATTGTCCGAAAAGAAAAAGATTTTCGTGCTTTCGGAGGGCACGTTAAGCCGTCGGTCCCGGTCGCTGCCTTTGATAGTGGTCGTTACTCAAACCATGTCAGAGGCCTGATAGTTGAGCTACTAGGCGGTTTAAAAACTCTGACACCAGGGTTCATCGGGTCCATAGACTCGATACCCACTCGACAGAAGAAGAAGACCCGAAAGGTTAAGAATCAGCCGATGAAATCGAACAACTTTCCTAAAGCAACATAGGTCGAAATACAAAAAAAAATTACTACTATATACACGCTTTAGACTGATGCATTTTTTGTATTGAAAGTCGTCTTTTTTTCATATTTCGTCTTATGTTGATCAGTTTGATAAGCTGGTTCATATCCTTAGGGTGCATATACATTTTTTTTACATGTTGTACATTATATCATACATACGTACATATAATCACGCCTTTATCCCTAATAAGGTAGGCAGAGCGTAAACGACTTAAACAAAGATTGTTCCGCCACGTCTAACATACTCGTAGTTTAGAGGCTTATTTAAGATAGATTTGTAGGTTTACTGCTGTAGTGACAGATTGTTAGCCCTTCGCCTAAATTACAATATACGAACCTACAGAAACCCTTTGATTCCTTAGCAGTTTTTAGAGCATGCCCGGGAGGAAATGCAGCTGGCACAATCTATGTTTTTCTCTCGCTCCCAGGCCAGCATGGAATTATTGGCCCTATGGACCTACCTACAGTAGTTTTATATCCCCAATTACATTGTAACCTAGATAACCTTTTTTGCCCTTCATTACAAAGATCCAGACGAAACTGTTTTGTCCTTAAAATTAATGTTGCTAACATCGTAAATAATAATTTGATCTGGAACAAAAAAAATTTTTTTTGGTTATTTAAGTTCTTTGGCCGTAAACCTAAGTCGTCTCAAGGAGAGATTTAGAACAAAATTATTTTTCTCAGGCACATAATGTTCCACAGCAAAATAAAACATCTTTAAATAAAAATGCTTGGGAGCAAGAGAAAAACATAGAATGTGCCAGCTGCTTTCCTCCCGAGCATGCTGTAAAAACCAGCTAAGGGATCCGAGGGTTTCAGTATATTGTAATTTAGGCGATGGGCTGACAACCTGTCCCTACAGCAATATACCTACAAAGCTATCTTAAATAACCCTCAATATTTGACGTGGCCGATCGACATTTGTTTAGGTTGTTTATCTTCTGCCTACCCCATAAGGGATAAAGACGTGATTATATGTACGTATGTATGTTAAATAAAAAACACCACCTCTAATTTCCAGATATTGCTATAGTGACAGGTTGTCAGCCCATCGCCTAAATTACAATACTGAAACCCTCAAATTCCTATACATTACATACCTGATATAATTGTTGAATTCATATTTATACTTTCATATTATATAGTGTGTAAAGTACTACATATATAATCACGCCCCCATTTCCAACGGGGCAGGCAGAGCGCAAACGACCCAAACGAAGGTCGCTCCACCACGTTTGACAAAGTCCTAAGACAGACTTGTAGGTACATTGCTGTAGTGACAGGTTGTCAGCCTATCGTCTAAATTGCAATAAACAGAAACTCTCATATCCCTTAGCTGGTTTTTACAGCATGCCCCGGAGGAAATGCAGCTGGCACATTCTATGTTTTTCTCTCGCTTCCAGTCCAGCATGAAAGATAGTACTACGGTGTACCGATAACTGAAAAGCGTCGCTTAGGCACGGAAACTGATCATTTTCTCAAAGAAGAAATCCCGGAAAAGGCAAAAGAAATGGCATCCCACTACACATTGGCTGATGAAAGCGGCCATTTTGTAAGCATATCTTCAGTATGGAACAAAATCGACAACTTAACTAAATGTAAACATACGTATGCAGTATTTATGATAGCTCCAATAAACCACACAACAGTTTCACATTCAGCATTTAATTAGCTTATTCATATTAATTCAATGAATATTTATTAGATACTCGTAACGTTAACAAATTTAACTAACTATGAATCGGTGAGGTATAATAATTGAATAGTAAATTGCATATCTATTCGTTTCCGGTATTTATACCTAAATATTATAAATGAAAAAAAAATCTTCCATTCTGGCCTGGGAGCGAGAGAAAAACATAGAATGTGCCAGCTGTATTTCCTCCCGGGCATGCTGTAAAAACCAGCTAAGGGATTCGAGGGTTTCAGTATATTGTAATTTAGGCAATGGGCTGACAACCTGTCACTACAGCAAAATACATACAGAAAAATAACTACAAATATATCTTAAATAACCCTCAAAACTTTGTCAGATGTCTTTAATTCTTTATTGTACACACAGATATTCTTAAAATTAACTTAATCTAGATACATTATGTACAAAGGCGAGCTTAACTCAAAATATTTGAGTTGTCTTCCAGCTTACCGTGTGAGAGGACAAAATATATATAGATAACAGCAGGCAAGAGTGTACGCAAAGACTATAATAAGCTACATATAAATATCCTTACATACATAAGTATAAATACTAACTAAATAATTATATAAATCATATTAGTACATACAATACGTGGAATATAAATAAATATATATTATACACACTTACATATAGTAAAAATAATTCGACATATGAATACATTTATGAGGATAAGAAATGCTCCTTCACTCTTCTCTTAAAAACATCTAAAGAAGGGCTTGCACGGATTTCATGGGGCAATGAGTTCCACAGACGCACAGAATTCACCGAAAACGTTGCCATAACAGGTTGAGGAGTGAGAAGGGATTTTCAGGAGGAGGGATCTAATGGTCCGACATGGTTGCCCACGAGGGACCATATACTGGAAGCGCTCACGGAGGTAAAGCGGAGTGACTGGGTTGTTCAGTATTTGGTACAAAGTCGACAGAACATGCACATCGTGACGTCGACGAATGGGTAGCCATTTTAATTCAGATCTGTACTGCGAAATGTGATCGTACTTGCGTAGCCCATAGATGTATCGTATGCACAGATTCTGTAGTCTCTCCAGCTTATTTAGCATCTCCTCCGTGGCGTCGAGGAAACAGACATCCGCATAGTCAAGGAGAGGAAGAAGGAGGGATTGGGCGAGGACAATTTTAGTTTCAAGAGGTAGGAACCTTTGTAAGCGCTTAAGGGACTGAAAGGAATAATGCACCTTCCTATTTATCTCATTTATATGACTGACCCATGACAACCTGCAGTCAAACGTTACACCCAGATTTTTAGCCTTGGGTGTGTAATTAATAACTGTGCCATCATAAACAACTGGTGAAACATCCTGTGCCTGAAGTGAGTTAAGCATATACGTGGGACACTCAGAAAGTTTTGCGACACTAAAAAAAATTGTTCTACAGGTATATATATATTTATTAAATCTTTTCAAAGTACTCTCCACCAGCCTCTATACTAAGATTCATGCGTCTGAACCAGTTTTCAAAACACTTTTTCCAGTCCGCCGTAGACACCTCGTTTACAGCCTGCTCGAACGCAGCCAGCGCATCTTCCGGCGACGAAAATTGTATCCCCTTGAGCTGATTTTTTATTTTTGGAAATAAAAAGAAGTCACACGGTGCTAGATCAGGGCTGTAAGGAGGGTGACCCAGGAGTTTGACTGGTGTGCTGTCAAGTAAGTCCCTCGTTTTGAGCGCGGTGTGTGCAGGCGCATTGTCGTGGTGGAGCAGTAGTCCGCGGAGCCCTGTGTTTGGTCGCTTGTTGCTCGAAACAGAAAAAACTTCTGGTAAACGTTTGGTAGTATACCATTCGGCGTTAATGCTTCTTTGATCTCGTAAGGGAATTGAGGCCAAGTGGCCAGTCAAATTAAAAAAGCTGGCGATCAAAATCTTCCCCCCGCTTCGAGATCGCTTCACTTTGGTAGGCGTTGGTTCATTTTGAAACACCCAAACTGTAGACTGGCGCTTGGTTTCTAGATCGTATTGATAAATCCAGGACTCATCACCTGTTACGATGTCGTAAACACGCCGAGACGAGCCTGCTTCAAATTTGTTCAGCATATCACGGCACCATTCCACCCGGGCCTGCTTCTGAGCGTCGGTGAGGTAGTGCGGCACCCAGCGCGATACTATCCTCCTCACGCGAAGATGCCCTTGTAGAATCTCGTGAACGCTTCCCGATCCAATCTTTAATATGTGCTGAATCTCCTGATATTTAATTCGCATATTATCTTGGATTAAATTTTTCACTGCTAGCACGTTTTCTTCCGTAATAGCCGTCAAAGGGCGACCGCTTCTTTCTTCATCCCCCAAGGTTGGTCGACCGCGCCTAAATTCGTTATACCAACGATACACGGTTGCCTTGGAAGGGCTTATCCATAAATGCCATTTGAAGTCTTTCGAACGATTCATCCGGTTTCAGGCGACACTTGAAATCGTAAAAAATCATAGCTCTAAAATGTTCCCGGCGCAGATCCATTTTTCAGTAAGACACGATACTTTGAATTGGCTCGCAAAAAATGTGGAGGGAAATTTTGAAAATGGAACACACATATTTTTACTTACAAGTAATCATATTTTCAAAAAAGATTCTAACCGGCCAGTCTGCCATATATAAAAACTATTTATCGCAATACTTTCTGAGTGGCCTAGTAAGAGCTACCAATAAATTAAAGCTTGTGATTTTGATGGATTCACTAGTAATCCAAACGAGTTAGCCCAATCGCAGATCCTTGCAAGATCGTCATTTGCTTCCATGCTGGACTGGGAGAGATAGAAAAACATAGAATGTTCCAGCTGCCCTTCCTCCCGGGCATGCTGTAGAAGTCAGCGAAAGGGTTCGAGGGATACAGTGTATTGTAATTTAGGCGATGGGCTGACAACCTGTCACTATAGCAATAAACATTACAATCTAAAATTGCCCTCAATTTTTGTCAGACGTGGCGAAAGCGCCTTTTACGAGGCGTTTGACGCTCTGCCTACCCCGTAAGGGATAGAGGCGTGATTTTATGTATGTATGTATCGTCATTTAATTCTGAGACTACCTGTTGCACATCACTTGCCTTGAAATGGCGGTATACCTGCAAATCGTCTGCATAGAGATGATATTGAGAAGAAATAACTGTAGTGAGAGTGTTTATAAAAATCAGATGTGGCGGAACGACCTTTATTTAGGTCGTTTACGCTCTGCCTACCCCAGTAGGGATAAAGGCATGATTATATGTATGTATGTATAACCCTCAACATTTTGCCAGACTTTGTAAAATGACCTTTATTTAGGTCGTTTACGCTCTGCCTACCCCACTAGGGATATAAATAATAAAGTTACCTTGTTTGTTTGTTACCTTTTTGCTCCTAAATCTTAGAACGTGTTTTAATCAAATTTGGCAGTGCGATAGATAATATTCTGGAGACGGACATTCCTCATTTATGACGGGAAAATTCTGATTGTTGAAATACTAAATTTATGTACTTCTCAAAGATACTCGTATTAGTAAACATTGTTTGCTGGATTTTGGCGGTAATTCTGGACGCACTATTCTTTAACTAATTCTTAGCTAGCGCTGTCACTTTCTCAATTTTGCCTTAAGAACAGGACAGCAAATGAACACATGACATTCCTAATTTGAAGTCATACGATTTAAATAAGAACTAAGCATAGAGCATGCTCCCTTATTTTACGACAAATAAGCAGTCTTATGTCAGATTAGGAATGTCAAAGTCATGTTTTTATTTGCGATCCTGTTCTTTTATTAAAGTCAGGACAGTGACAACGCTAGCTAAGAATAAGATAGCAAGAATCGACGCCATTATTTAATTTAATTTTGGGTACGCTACTGTTATCTAATCCCTTAGGCTCGTATTTATAATCAGCACTGAGACTGACAGCGAGTTTGATTTCGTATCAGGAATGTCATTTCAGACAAACACATACTTAATATTGCTCTCAATCTCGAGATCGCTTTATAAATGCGGGCCTTATTCATCATAATGTTCTGCTACCAGTATACACCTATGGCAAATATATAATTTTGATGAAAAGCATCATTACAAATTGCCAAATAATTATTCCATGATTGAAACTAACGCACCTAACTAAAATTTACATTCAAATAAATAAACAGTTGATAAATTTGGTTTGTAATTGATATAAAAGCAAAACATTTGAAGTCATATTGAAATTTAGTTCTGTTACTCATGCATGTTTTATTTTATTTGAACTTTGAAATTTGACAGTTAAGGAAGCCATTTTTAATTTTTACCTACTATGTCCTCTCCCCAGGAATAAGATATTCAATTCTTCTCCGGTTTTTGATTTATAGTCGGTGTTTTTATGCGTTATCTGTCATTTTTATCCGCCTTCATATGATATGACGGATAAACTGACAGAAATACTGGGGAAACGTGCAAAAGCGCGTCAAAATCTAGCGGACAAAGTGTAAAACCATAGAGTATAAATATTTCGAAAGTGACAGATATATTTCAATTTTAATTTAAGCCGGTGGTATTTAGAATCGAGCCCAGTACCTCTATAAATAAACGGTCTGTTTGTAAATAAAGTTAGAGGCTACGATTACTACAAGGTTTTTCTCAATGAACTGTGGCGGTACGGGACGGGACAATTTGAATCCGTGCCAAGATGTCCCGTTTGTTGACAACTGACCTATCCAAGTAAACTTTAGTTTCGTGATACAAATACTTTCGGGAGTGAACAATGGAACAGTCAAATTGATGTAAGACAAGTTATTTTCACTTATTTAAGGTTTATTTTTACTTAGACAAGTGGCGCCCCTATTAGTGAAAATAAAAACATAATAAATTAAAAACGCAGTGAATAGATAAAACGGTCCAACAGAATCAAGTTATAGTAATAAGGATAATTTAGAACCTTATAAATTAGCGATTCATAGCTCGTTGTAGTAACAGAACGAAAAATTGGTGCCGTTGGTGGCCGTTATTCGGTGTTTTTTCTACCTGTTAGTACAACGAACTATGAATCGCTAATTTATAAGGTTCTAAATTATCTTAATTATTATAATTTGATTCGGTTGGAATGATTTTTAGATTCACTGCATTTTTAGTGAATAACGATTTTTTTTTACAAATGGTGGCGCCACTTGGCTAGTATCGTCACCTACTCACCAATATTAAAGACAGTGACCGGGATCGACGGCTTAAAGCTTGCCCTCCGAAGCAGGGAATCTGTTTTCTTGCAATGTCCTTACCAAATTGGGGAAACCTCACAAGGTGATAAATTGACAAATCTCAATTTTGTGTTTTTCCCCTGGGAATCGAACTCAGGACCTCCGGATCGTAAGCGCAAGTCAAATAAAAAAATACAAAAAAGATTTATTTGTAACAACTTGTACATTTGCGTGTTATAGCTAGGCTTACATTAATACTTAACAAATATTGATATGGTTCCTGGTTCTCAAACTAGGATCCCCTGTACTATGAGGGACCAGGTCCTTCAATACTTTTGCACTCAGCCAATTTATTACCATTTGGCAATATCAACGCATCTTCATCATTAAAAGGTTTGTTTACGATTCTCGCGAAAACACTTAGAAGTCGTATTTATACGTGTCGCAATTCGACCCAAAGTTCATTGAACACAAGGTGACTAAAGCCATTATTGAAAACCATAATATATTTGACGTTTTGTTCATATCTTCAAACATATACAAACACAATGTGTATGACCTTTAGGTGCATAATATATCACTATAAAATATTTTTGATCAAAACCTTATTCAAAGACTATCTTCTGATATTATAAGTAGATAATTGTACCGATTCATGGTTGCAAAAATCACGACTTCATTACATAGTATAAAACAAAGTCGCTTTCTCTGTCCCTATATCCCTATGTATGCTTAGATCTTTAAAACTACGCAACGGATTATGATGCGGTTTCTTTTAATGAATAGAGTGATTCAAGAGGAAGGTTTATATGTATAATACATGCATAATATAGTAGAGAAACACTGATGATTTTCGTGCGAAGCCGGGGCGGGTCGCTAGTAACTAATATAAGTCTGTACCTGACATTTTATGACTTGAGAGAGCAGAGAGGGTCGCCAATAATTTTAGTCAAGATTTAGTTAAGTCGTGCGCTCGACGAATCAATAGTATTATGTAGAAAGTAGAACCTACTGAATGTCAAGTAATAAGAAGTCACGCCTCTATAAATACATACATACATACATTCACACCTTTATCCCTAATGGGGTAGGCGGAGCGTAAACGACCTAAACAAAGGTCGTTCCGCCACGTCTGACTAAGTTTTGAGGGTTATTTAAGATAGATTTGTAAGTATATTGCTGTAGTGACAGGTTGTTAGCCCATCGCCAAAATTACAATATACTGAAACCGTCGCTGTTTTTAACAGCATTCCCGGGAGGAAATGCAGCTGGCACATTCTATGTTTTTCTCTCGCTCCCAGGCCAGCATGGAAGAATGTCTTTATAAATTCTGGGTTTTATTACTAATATACTATTAAAATAATAATAATACGCTTCTTAAGTTAGTTAATATTAAGCTTTATTCATTTCACATAAATAAGATTTGCTGAGTTAAAGATTCAATAAATTATATCATCGTTTATTAATAAAATACTTTTGAAGATATTAGTGCAGCAACACACAGGTTAACAAACATTTACATGCTTTTTGCATTGCCTGCAACACACAATCGCCACCTTAGGCCCGCGTAGCAAGGAACTCTACGTTGGCGTATCCCTCTGCTAATACGCGCGCGTAGAGCGTAAGGTGACGCAAGTGTGTTGTAGGCAATGCAAAAACCATTGACAGCGTGTTGAGCAACCTAACGCGCAGTAAGTGACGCCTGTGTAAAAACACACAGGCTTAAAAACTGTGTCGACTGTATATATATATATTTTTAAATCACTCATAAAATAATTCTTAAGGTTAAAATTTCGTACAACGAAACGATATTACATCACCTAAATTACCTACATGTTTGTAGAGATCACAACTTAATGAAATTAATACATTATATGTATCATGTATAAGAGCCCGATGGTGTAGTGGATAGGGCCGCTGCCTCCTGAGCGGGGGGCCGTGGTTCGAATCCCACCACGTACCAATGTGTTTTTCGGTTTTCGAATTTCATATGTACGTTTATTCGGCGTTTTTTCTGTGCTTCGGAAGGCACGTTAAGCCGTTGGTCCCGGTTAATATCGTTTAATACCGTAGATATTAGTCGTTAAGCCATTTCAGAGGCCATTGGCGGCTTGAAAACTCTGACCTAATCTAGGATTGGGTCTGGTTTCCCTTCTGGGTTGCAGAGGTCAGATGGCAGTCGCTCTGTGTAAAAACCAGTACTCTCGTTCAATCCCCTAGATTAGGTAGCCGACCCCGTAAAATATGGGATAAGGCTAGGGAGATGATGATGTATCATGTATACAAATCTTCTTCATCAAGATCTTCCATGCTGGACTGGGAGAGATAGAAAAACATAGAATGTTCCAGCTGCCCTTTCTCCCGGGCATGCTGTTGAAGTCAGCAAAAGGGACTCGAGGGTTACAGTGTATTGTAATTTAGGCGATGGGCTGACAACCTGTCACTAAAGCAATACATATTACAATCTAAAATTGCCCTTAATTTTTGTCAGACGTGGCGAAAGCGCCTTTTACGAGGCGTTAAACGCTCTGCCTACCCCGTAAGGGATAAAGGCGTGATTTATGTATGTATGTATGTATGTATACAAATATATACAAGGTGACATCATTGACCTGATGTATTTTGGTGTTTTTTCTTCCACGCTGGACTGGGAGCGAGAGAAAAACATAGAATGTGCCAGCTGCATTTCCTCCCGGGCATGCTTTAAAAACCAGTTGAGGGTTTCAGTATATTGCAATTTAGGCGATGGGCTGACAACCTGTCTCTACAGCAATATACGTACAAATCCATCTTGAATAACCCTCAAAACTTTGTCAGACGTGGCGGAACGACCTTTGTTTAGGTCGTTTACGCTCTTCCTACCCCATTAGGGATAAAGGCGTGATTATATGTATGTATTTTGGTGTGTGGCCTAAGATTTTAATGAAAATAAGAATCACAAGAAAAGGCTATAATATAAGAATATAAAAGTTCATTTCTACATAATATTCAACTTTCGCGGTTATTTTCACTAACTATCTAATAGTTCCTATTAGCTATCCAAAATTTCTATTTATTTGATGATTTATTTGTTTTTGAGTTTCCGATATTTTTAAGTAACCTGTAAATATGACTTCTTCTTCTGTCGAGTGGGTATCGAGTCTATGAGTAATATGTTGTTGAGTATAGTTCATTTATGAGCAGAAAACTGCCTCTGGTAGCAATTCCTGGAGGTCACGTCTGAAATAAATCTTGTCTAAAATTGTTGCCGTCGCTTTCTGTCTCCTCATGATAGAAAATGACAGGTAACAAATTTAGAGAACATTTAGTAAATTTGTGCGCATACGAATTGCCTTCATTCCGTAATGGAGTAGGCAGAGCGCAAACGACCTAAACAAAGGTTGAGGTTATTTAAGATAGATTTGTAGTTGTATTGTATTGTAGTGACAGGTTGTCACTACAGCAATACAAAATACTGAAACCCTCGGATCCCTTAGCTGGTTTTCACAGCATGTCCGGGAGAAAATGCAGCTGGCACATTGTATGTTTTTTTTTCGCTCCCAGGCCAGCATGGAAGAAATCAGTATTTTTAATAATAAAACAATACACGCGCAATCGTTTGAAACATTCGAAAGTAAATTGACAAGACAGAAGAGAAATAAATAAAACAAAATGTTAGCTTCGAGAAAGGGTCAAAAGGGCTCCCATTTTCATGTAAATGCTCAATTGTACCGAGAGCTCGAGTCTTCAATCTTTGATGTGCTGGGGCGACGGAGGGGAAGGCAGACTCAAGGGAAAAGGGGGGGTGAGGTGAATCACAAAGGTGAGATGAAATGAGATGTTTACGTTCGATCCACGATTAGGATTCCGAGTTCCTTGTCAGGAATAAAAAGGGAAGGGATATTGTATGTAAAACAGTATTCCTTGTAACATAAAGGGTGTTAAAATAGCGGTGCGATCCTTTGAACTCGATTTTTAACCCAAATAATGTCTAATACTTACTTCGCTGGCTCAGCGACCCAAAGTGAATCTTGACCTCCGACACCAAGCCCTTCGCCATTCGTCCCTATCCTGAGCAGCTTGTCGCCTATCAGCCTTTTGAAGTGCTTTCAGGTCTTTTGGACTTCATCGATCCAGCGATACCTAGTCTAATATTGAAAAGCTATTTGTCACACTCACTATGCTTGATTGCCTTACAGGCTACCGCTTTTCATATCAAAATATACCTATTCTATAGAGAACGATACTTAAAATATTCTAGTTTTAGCCCTGGTGTGATACATACATATTACATACATACATATAATCACGCCTTTTTCCCCAATGGGGTAGGCAGAGCGTAAACGACCTAAACAAAGGTCGTTCCACCACGTCTGACAAAGTTTTTGGGGTTATTTAAGAAAGATTTGTAGGTATATTACTGTAGTGACAGGTAGTCAGCCCGTCGCCTAAATTACAATATACAGAAACCCTCGGAACCCTTAGCTGGTTTTTGCAGCATATACGGGAGGAAATGTAGCTGGCACATTCTATGTTATTCTCTCGCTCCCAGTCCAGCAGGGAAGAAGTTCAGCATTGTGATACTCGTACTTCTAACACACAATGAAACAGGTTTTACAGGTTTTTACTTACTTTTTTAATCCGACTCTTAGTTTTTATGTAATTAGCTTTTTTGTGCGTATTTCGCACATTTTTGACGCGGCCACGGACGTATCCGCCACGCCGTAGCGCGCGCTGATATGAACGATATTCTAAGGCATTACGGGCGATGGTTGCATATCTTGAAATCTACCTGCTCGTCTACTGGTTGGATTCAACTTAAATAGAAATTTACGTCTGCGCAGCGCAACTTCAAAACAAGTTACGCTGCGCAGACGTAAATTTCTATACAAAATCGGCGTACCTCCACCTACCCGCCGTCTTACCTGGCTTGCTATTAGCGGGGTAGTTCTCCTTGACGGAAAAACTATTACAAAAAAATGTTTACATACATACATACACAAAATCACGCCTTTATCCCTTACGGGGTAGGCAGAGCGTTAAACGCCTCGTAAAAGGCGCTTTCGCCGCGTCTGACAATAATTGAGGGTAATTTTAGATTGTAATGTGTATTGCCATAGTGACAGGTTGTCAGCCCATCGCCTAAATTACAATACACTGTCCCCTCGAGACCCTTTTGCTGTCTTCTACAGCATGCCCGGGAGGAAGGGCAGCTGGAACATTCTATGTTTTTCTATCTCTCCCAGTCCAGCATGGAAGTAAAAAAAAAGTAAAAAAATGTTTTATTTGAATAAATATAATTAGGTGACCCACATCCAAAAAGTTAGGTATACAACGTGTAACATAAAGGGTATATGCATCGTAAAATGTGCCAATCTACTCATGAAACTGAACAACTTTCCCTATGGAACATAGGTCAAAAAAGTAAAAAAAAATGACTTCCCATACTTGATACGCTATCAGCAGATGAATTTCGTATCTTTTTTTTCGTTTATCGACCTATGTTCTTTAGGGAAAGTTGTTCAGTTCCATGGGTACATTCACACCTTTCTCGATGCATATACCCTTTCTGTTACACGTTGTATATTATTCACATTTAAAAGCTTGTAGCTGTAAAATTATTCTAATGTAATGTTTTATCGCGGAACATACTCAAACTACCCAGCGATGCGCCTAACGTAGAACAACCCTTTAAGGAATCTCAATGCGTTTTAACATCCTGTATACGAAATCTAAGCTTATGACAAGCCAAGTTTACTAGATACGTATAATTGGATGCTGGGGTATCTATTTGGAAGAAAGCCATGGTAAATGGATTGAGAAAATATGCATAGGATGCCAGTTTATCTAGGATCTTGGATACACTTAATATGTAATTTTCGTAATTTAGTTTCTTGAGCTCTTGTAGACCTTTAGCGAGTAGCTTTTGTACTTCTATTCTCAAAGTACTTCCATGCTGGACTGGGAGCCAAAGAAAAACATAGAATGTGCCGGCTGCATTTCCTCCCAGGCATGCTGTAAAAACCAGCTAAGGAATACGAGTGTTTCAGTTTCGGATATAGCAATTTATGCGATGGGCTGACAACCTGTCAGTACAGCAATATACCTATAAAGCTATCATAAACAACCCTCAAAACTTTGTCAGACGTGGCGGAACGTTCTTTGTTCAGGTAGTTTAAAATAAAGGTGTGATTATATGTATGTATTGTCAGAGCAGTACTTGTGCCATTTAAAAAAAATGCTAAACTTCTATTAGTGTTTCCATTTTGTTATAATAATGAAAATACTACAAAGTGGCAAGTGACTTTGCTGCTTTAAAAATACTTGTAAAATTTCAAGATGTCTTACAACTTTATTACTGTTTTTTAAAGAAGCCAAACGCAAACTGAAAGTTACCGCATGTAACGTTACTAAAGAAATTGAATTGAATTAAATATTTAAACAAATCGCAAATTTAATTTAATCCAGTAATATTTTCTTCTCGTTATTTACTTTTATCTAATTTCTGCACGTAGATACGTAAATTTAAAAAAAATCCCTCACAGTCAGACTTGCTTAAATCTTAATGAATGTCCCTCCAATGTGAGGAACTGGGAAACACTTTGCATAAGAGCTGGCAACACTCATTAATCATACAACTTTTGTACAGATGCCCGTAACGCGAGTTCGGATGTTCCCTGTTTTGTGAACGAACGAGTTGGATACGAAGTTTTCAGGAAACGAAACCGAATACGTAATAGTTACAGAAGTAATAGTCGAAAAATTCATGTTGTTAATGAATTGTACCGTTTAAACAACGAGAAAAAGGACCGACTATCAAGCAAATTAAATGTTCCCATCCCACACAAAAGAAATCAGAAATGTAATCACAGTACAAAGCGGCCTGTCAAATTCATACCGCATATTGCTCTCAATCTTTAGATCGCTTCATAAATACGGGCCTAAAAGAAGCCGCCCACCTAGAGAAAAAAATGTTTTACTAACCACGATTGTTAGGCCTTCTTCTTCTTCTCAGCGAGTGGATTCTTGAGTCGAACGACCCGAAGAACCCTGGTGTCTGAGTTTTCAAACCTCCTAGTACGAGTAGTACAACTATTAGGCCTCCGCGTGGTTGTGGTTATCGAAATGCAAGATGTTATTCATAGGGAATGCTGCTACCATTTTTTTGTTTTATTCTAAACTAGCGACCCGCCCCGGCGTCGCACGGAAATTAACAGTGTTTCTCCACAATATTATGCAAGTATTATACATATAAACCTTCTCCTTGAATCATTTAATCCATTAAAAGAAACCGCATTTAAATCCGTTACTTAGTTTTAAAGATTTATGCATACATAGGGACATAGGGACAGATAAAGCGACTTTGTTTTATACTATGTAGTGAAGTTTACTTTTACGACATGCACCGAACCAGGTTCGCAACATGTTACATAAATAAAATGACACATTTTTATTCAGGTGAAAATACTACCTCCCAAACGGTATCAGAAATGGCGACTGGTTTGTTCAAAGGCAAGAATATTGGAAGATACACGCATCAGTGACTGCTTCTAGTGTAAACTTGCCGTACGTGATTTGAAAACACGTGTGAAATGATGCGTTGTGTAAGATTCGAGTCACACCGAGATGGTGACAGGATCTTCGATGGGATGTGACATACTAAGCATTTTTGATAACCTATTTATTTTATAAAGCAAAGTTGCCTAGGGTTATAATGAATCTACTTGTACATAACCTGTACCTACAAAGAATTGAAAACTGCTTTATTCGGATAATATGAATGAAACAAATTATACTACTTCCATGCTGGTCTGGGAGAGATAGAAAAACATAGAATGTGCCAGCTGCATTTCCTCCCGGGCATGCTGTAAGATCCAGCTAAGGGATCCGAGGGTTTCAGTGTATTGTAATTTAGGCGATGGGCTGACAACCTGTCACTACAGCAATATACCTAGAATTCTATCTTAAATAACCCTCAAAACTTTGTCAGACGTAGTGGAACGACCTTTGTTTAGGTCGTTTACGCTCTGCCTACCCCATTAGGGATAAAGGCGTGATTATATGTATGTAACAAATTATAAGTTAAAGTAATTAACATAAAATGTGAACTTGACTGTGTGACTTGATCAAATAATGTATAGGTACGTTAAAATTTCCGCTTTATTAGATTTTGATCTTATTTCAAATACAGTTTTTCATTCTGTCAGTTTACAAATAAAATCTTTGAACTGGAAAATGCATTGAAATTGGTTGTTTTCCTTTAAAATATGACAGGCAAGATAGAAAAATATTTTTAAAGTTATTTGCTCTTGCATCTGATACGGATATCTCAATATGGATAGATCTAAATATATTTCGTTAATATTTTGTGCACAGTCTAAAAACTTAAACAAAGACGTGTAGGTAAGTTGAATTGATATCAATGACCAAAGTTCCTGAAAAAAAATCTGCTGACAGTTGTTCAGTCTCGTTGACTGAGCAAACCCTATCAGTTTGCGGGCCGCTGTCCCTTACACCCGGTATAAATATATTTGTTTACTAATCGTAACTTCAATAGAACTAATCCTGGCAAAGGAAACAAAACATATTGTGGAATTTTAATTGCAAACGATTTCACACTACATTAAGTGTGGTTCTATTTGAGTGCTCGACTATGTGCGAGCTATTATTGGACAACTCTATCTAGACGACGTTTCGTAATGCTAGAATTATAATCGAATGTGTATGTCATATTCCTCATAGCGAGTGGATTCTCAAGTCAAACGACCCTATAAACCCTGGTGTCAGTGTTTTCAAACTACTTGAGTAACGACCACTATCATAGACAGAGACCGGGACCGACGGCTTAACGTGCCCTCCGGAGCACGAAATCTTGTTTTTTTTCGGACAATCAGGTGAGTCAGCCTGCAATGTCCTAACCAAACTGGGGAAAAATTCACAAAGTGATAAGTTCTTAAATATCGACTTTGTGTTGCCCCCCTGGGAATCGAACCCAGGATCTCCGGATCGGGAGTCCATGGCGCGAGCCACTAGACCACGGAGGCAGTTATTCGTAATGCTAGAATTATGCAATCGAATGTGATATATAATATGTATGTGCTTCCATGCTGGTCTGGGAGTGAGAGAAAAACATAGAATGTGCCTGCTGCATTTCTTCCCGGGTTTCTTCCCATGTAAAAACCAGCTAAGGGATCAGAGGGTTTTGCTATATTGTAATTTAGGCGATGGATTGACAACCTGTCACTACATCAGTAAACCTACAAATCTATCTTAAATAACCCTCAAAACTTTGTCAGTCATGGCGGAACGATCTTTGTTTAGGTTGTTTACGCTCTGACTACCCCGCTTGGGATAAAGGCGTGAATATGCTAGAAAAAAATAGTTCGTTTTAAAGAAGATGCTTGATCGATTGAGTCAAATATTAAAAACCAAATTTTTTTTTATTTATTTATTTATTTATTACATACATACATATAATCACGCCTTTATCCCTAATGGGGTAGGCAGAGCATAAACGACCTAAACAAAGGTCGTTACGCCACGTCTGACAAGGTTTGAGGGTTATTCAAGATGGATTTGAATAACCCTGAATAACCATGGATGGATTTATTTATTTAGTTGCAAAAATATATAATAAAACATTATAATACTTTTTATCCATTACGTTGCTAGGGTCTCTGACCGACTGCGTGTTTCGCTTTAATGATGCGTGCTTGCTATTATACTACCAATATCGTGATCCACCTTTAATATACTACAATCACGTACTAATATACTAATTTACCAGCGACTCGTGTGTCACGAACCACTACAATATTACTATTAGTATAAATAGTAGGTAATATTGTAAATAGCTTCCATGCTGGACTGGGAGCGAGAGAAAAACATAGAATGTGTCAGCTGCATCACCTCCAGAGCATGCTGTAAAAACCAGCTAAGGGATCTGAGGGTTTCTTTTTATTGCAATTTGGGCGATGGGCTGACAACCTGTCACTACAGCAATATACGTACAAATCCATCTTGAATAACCCTCAAAACTTGGTCAGACGTGGCGGAACGACCTTTGTTTAGGTCGTTTACGCTCTGCCGACTCCATTAGGGATAAAGGCGTGATTATATGTATGTATGTATGTACGGTACTTTTGTCCGCTCCAATTATATTTGCATCTGCAATGATAGATAGCAACTAAGTCTTTATCATCATTACAGTAAGCAATGAATAGTAATATGTAAAGTTAGACATTAATTACATAATATTACATACATATAATCACGCCTTTTTTCCCTAATGGGGTGAGGCAGAGCGTAAACGACCTAAACAAAGGTCGTTGCGCCACGTCTGACAAAGTTTTGAGGGTTATTTAAGATAGATTTGTAGGTATATTTCTGTAGTGATAGGTTGTCAGCCCATCGCCTAAATTACAATATACTGAAACCCTCAAATCCCTTAGCTGGTTTTTACAGCATGCCCGGGAGGAAATGCAGCTGGTGCATTCTATGTTTTTCTCTCGCTCCCAAGCCAGCAAAGAAGAAATACATACATACATACATACATACATAAAATCACGCCTTTATCCCTTACAGGGTAGGCAGAGCGTAAAACGCCTCGTAAGCGCTTGTTTCGCCACGTCTGACAAAAATTGAGGGCAAATTTTAGAATGTAATGATTTGTATTGCTGTAGGGACAGGTTGTCAGCCCGTCGCCTAAATTACAATACACTGTAACCCTCGAATCCCTTTTGCTGACTTCTACAGCATGCCCGGGAGGAAGGGCAGCTGGAACATTCTATGTTTTTCTATCTCTCCCAGTCCAGCATGGAAGAAATACATAAATACATAATATTACAAAGTAATATCTATACTTCCATGCTGGACTGGGAGCGATAGAAAAACATAGAATGTTCTAGCTGCCCTTCCTCTCAGGTATGCTGTAGACGTCAGCAATACGGATTCGAGGATCGCAATGTATTGCGATGGACTGACAACCAGTCACTATAGCGATACACCTCACCATCTAAAATTGCCCTCAATATTTGTTAGACGTGGCATAAAAGCTTTAACTAAGCTTACGCTCTGCCTAACCTGTAAGGGAAAAAGGCGTGAATTTATGTATGTAATATCTATACGGATTTAAATTATTTACTTAAAAAAATGTTATCCGCTAAAATTCGCAAGTCCTTTAAAAATACTTGTTGCAACAGATGCCGTTCCCAAGGAAAACAAACAATAAATATTTTAATATCTATTGTTTTCTTATGAGCCTTTGGGCTCGTATTTATAAAGCCATTTCAAGATTGAGAGCAAAATTAAGTATGGAATTGACAGATCATTTTGTTTTGAAATAAAATTTCTGATACTTATTCAAACTTGCAGTCTTAAGTGCTACTTATAAATATGGGCCTAGTACACAGTAATTGCATCTGTAACAGTTACTATACACTTTTTCGAGTATAGGTATCTCTATATAAGCTTTCTTGGATCCAATTTACATAACATTCGAAATAGTATAAAATGGTTCTTTACCATAAAAATGTATGTATGAGTAGGTACCACAAAAACATTTCTTCCTGGGAATGCTGTAAAAACCAGCTAAGGGATCCGTGGGTTTCTGTTTATTGCAATTTAGGCGATAGGCTGACATTCTGTCACTACAGCAATATAACTACAAATCTAATTAAAGTAACCCTCAAAATGTTGTCAGACGTGGTGGAACGGCTTTTGTTTAGGTCGTTTACGCTCTGCGTTATAGGGATAAAGGCCTGATTATATGTATGTATGTATGGTACAACGAAAGTGTCTGATCGTCCGAAAATGGAATCCCGAACGTTATCCCTTTGGTATGCTTCTTTTTTTTTTTTTCATATTTGATAGGCAATCATTTGTCCGCCATCTCACGTGATGGTAAGTGATGATGTGGACTATATTCTTCTTGTCGTGTCGATCGTTTAGGCGTTTTTTATATTAATTTCGACCAGTTGGTCACGCGGGGCAAGATACTACGGGTCGTATTTATGAAGCGATATCAAACTTGAGAGCAATATTAAGTATGGATTTGACAGGCCAGTTAGTACTGAAATGACATTTCTGATACGAACTCAAACTGTCACTCATGAGAGCTGATTACAAATACGGCTCTACGATTGGTACACTACTTGCTTAACTTATTTACAGAAATAGTATTCATAAAGACTTCCATGCTGGCCTGGGAGCGAGAGAAATACATAGAATGTGCCGGTTGCATTTCCTCCCGGGCATGCTGTAAAAACCAGCTAAGGGATCCGAGGGTTTCAGTATATTGCAATTAGACGATGGGCTGACAACCTGTCACTAGAGCATTATACATATAAATCTACCTTAAATAACCCTCAAAACCTTGTCAAACTCTGCCTACCCCATTAGGGATAAAGGCGTGATTATATAATTATATGTAGTATTCATAAAGAGTAACCTGAAATTTCTAAATACGAGCTGAAAGTCAATAAGCACGAGGTGTATTTCCGGCGGTCTATTTCAGTCGCACGCGCCGATCGCCATTTTCATTCTGTAACAACATTCAAATACAACGACAACGCTTTAAATGAACATACATACATACATATAATCACGCCTTTATCCCTAACGGGGTATGCAGAGCGTAAACAACCTAAACAAAGGTCTGACAAAGTTTTGAGGGTTATTTATAGTAGATTAGTAGTTATTTTGCTGTAGGTTGTCAGCCCATCGCCTACATTAAAATATACTGAAACCATTTTGACAGATGTCATTAATGCCCATTCTGCTGCAAAAACAACTTAACTTATTTTAGATTCGTCCTGTCTCAGAAAAAAAAACAGAAAATAGGGACAGCAACACAAAAGCTGTATACGCATATAGACCCGTCAAAGTAAAGTTTGACGCCTAAAATAAGATGGTATGCTAGGTGGCGTCATCTTATGTAAAACAATACCTATACGTCAGTTTGCTAGAATCACTACATAGTATAAAACAAAGTCGCTTTCTCTGTCCCTATATCCCTATGTATGCTTAGATGTTTAAAACTACGGAACGGATTTCGATGCGGTTTCCTTTTAATGGATAGAGTGATTCAATCCATTAAAAGAAACCGCATCAAAATCCGTTACGTAGTTTTAAAGATTTATGCATACATAGGGATATAGGGACAGAGAAAGCGACATGTTTTATACTATGTAGTGACGACAGATCCAAACTAAATTAAGATGTTTCTACAACAGAAACGGCACCATTGTATGCTAACCCCTTCCACGTTTAAATAAAGCCTTGACGTACGTTGTTTACTCACTTCCGATATTTACGTGCTTTACGTCATGAATCGATTTATGATACTAAGTAGCTATTAATAAGGTCGAATGCGGGGCATTTCGCAAGAAATACTTTTTTCTGGATTTCTTCAAGAATACATCGTAATAGCAAGATGCAACAGACATAAATAATGTTAATATTGTATCCCTACTGTGCAATAAGCAACCATGGCATGACAACCATATATCCAAGCAAGGGTTGTCATGGCAAGTGTATGAAACACGAAGACCGGGCCGCCCACGTACCACCTGGAGCTCAGTCGAAAGAGAGGCCGCATCAACTGGTCTCGGCTGGAAACACCTAGAAGTTACCAATTGCAAGATCGAGAGCAGTGGAAATCCCTTCTTCGAGCCCTATGTCCCTGATTAGGGGTGAACAGGATTTCACCCTCATCATCATCACTGTGCAATAAGCACATATAACATACATATTATTTAAACATAAGGGGCAATTCGTATGCTTAATACTAAATTTTGACTTAAATCATTACCTATCGTTTTCTATCACGAGAGGACGGAAACAATTTTAGTCAAGATTTAGTTCACTTGTATCCTCAGTAATCGGTAGTATCGGTACCATTATTTCGTTAAACTTGTTGAGAATACATACATACATATAATCACGCTTTTATCCCTAATGGGGTAGGCAGAGCTTCAACGACCTAGACAAATGTCGTTTCGCCACGTCTGACAAAGTTTTGAGGGTTATTTAAGATAGATATGTAGGTATATTGATGTACTGACAGGTTGTCAGCCCATCGCCTACATTGCAATATACTGAAACCCTCGGATCCCTTAGCTGACTTTGACAGCATGCCCGGGAGGAAATCCAGCTGGCACATTTTATGGAAGAAATGGTTGTTGAGAATAGATTCCCATATTTTCCATACTTTATCTCATGTTATTATCGTTTACGGGGTAAATAGAGCATTTACGAATATAACTAGGTTCAACATCTTTTGAGTGTAGCTGGTTGATTTCAAGATATGCAACTTTCGCCCGTATTGCCTTAAAATATCGTTCAAATCACCGCGCGCTACGTCCCTAAACAGCTAATTTCATAAAAACTACGAGTCGGATTTAAAAAAAGCTATGTTGCGATTTTAGATAATCATAGTACGGATAATTTCCCGAAGGAATCGTGAAAGCGCTGCTAATAGTTAAGACGGAATATCAAATTTACTGAGAAAGACAGCTTTTCTCCCAGATTTTTTTAGCATACTTAGTTACATACTAGATTATTTGTAAATGTTGCAATTCAGGCCATGAACTAATTTCTTAGATGTATATATTTTGGAATTTTCCAATAATTCGTTTAGGAAAAATAAACTGTTAGAAACAACCATTTGCCGGCAAAAAACACCTTAATTCAAATGTCATTGACTCTACACTACGCGTCATTTGTCAATGCTCCTCGAACAAAAGGCGACATGTATTCAATACTCCAAATACCACAGTCAAGTACATTGTGATGATCGCCGTGCAAATAATCAGCCGTCATAATTTGCATGTCCGCAAACATACAAACATATTTAGACCGGGGTCGTTGACCGGTGACGTCACACTCGGATGGCCATGCGTGATGTAGTATGGTAAACAAGTTAAAGTGTTTAGTATGAAAACTAGAATAATTGTTTGTTCAGTGCTGACAGCTTATACAGCTAATAGCTGGTCAACTAGTAATTACACGTCTCATTTAGAAAATATTTGCATATTACGAGTACTTGTGTATTTGAATGAGATGTGATGATGAGTGTTTGTGTGTAGGTTCTTTTATTTTTTATGTTTTTGTGTGAATTAGATAAAATTTTATGAGTAATTTTGCTTCATAGGGGAACCTATATTGTATGAATGTGAATTATTTTTGTAAAGGTACACGTCCACAAACCCTGTGTTAAGGAAACATAATTTTGTATATATATGTATATAGCTGATAACATTACCATGAAAATCAACTTATATTTTTTCAAATTAACACTTCTATGTTTCTCAGGTAACTTTCTTAATTTTCACGATAAATTCTACGTCCGTATTATACACTGAAAATGATCCCGTACAAAAATACATAAAACATAGAGGTTCATCAAAAAAGACTTAAAATTGATCCTAAAAAACAAATTTCCCGGCTGCAATCTCCAAAAACCATTCAGTATTTCATTCGGTCATTCGTTCATTTATCCGCTCATTCATTCTTTCACCGGACGTTGACACACACCATTCCGCTAATCTGCTTAAAATACGTCAAGGCTTAAAATGAAAGTCGCTGCATGTAGGGAAAACTGAAAAAAAAAAGTATCTTAGCGAGTGGATATTCGACTCGAACAACGACCCGATGAACCCTTGGGGCAGAGTTTTCAAACCGCCTAATAGCAAAGGCAATGAGCCTCTGACATGGTTTGAGTAACGGCCACTGACGAAGACAGCGACCGGGACCGACGACGGCTTAACGTGCCCTTAGAAGCACGCAGTCCTTTATCTTTTCGGACAATCAGGTGATTTAATATGTAATGTCCTAACCTAGCCACACTGGGGAAAATCTCACAAGGCAAAAAAATTACAAAATATCAACTTTTTGTTCCCCCTGGGAATCGAACCCAGGACCTCCTGAGTCCATGGCCCAGACCACTAGACCACGGATACAAAAATTGGCGTCGGCGCTATACCGGCAGCGTTAGTTCTATATCAGCCAAATTCATATTAAGCCTTGTCGTACTTTAACAATAAGTAATGGGACTATTTGTCCTGACTGGTGACGCCGCAGCCAAATTTTAATGGATATTAACTGTATTTTCTTTTTTACAGGTAAATATCCATTTGGTGTTGCCAGCCTAGGAGATTACTGTGTTTGGCAGTAGTAAACATTTTGAGGTAATTTAAACATATTTGGTTCTGAAAGCAAACTGCCAAGTGTCTACCTATTTTTAGCTGTATGATAAAATAACCTAACTGTGGATTATGTTTTATGTATTTTTAGTGATAAATATGAAAAATCAAAATACCATACATACTTATAATCACGCCTTTATCCCTAATGGGGTAGGCAGAGCGTAAACGACCTAAACAAAAGTCGTTCCGCCAGGTCTGACAAAGTTTTGATGGTTATTTAGGATAGATTTGTAGGTATATTGCTGTAATGACAGGTTGTTAGCCCATCACATTAATTGCAATATATAAGATCTAAGATCCCTTAGCTGGTTTTTACAGCGTGCCCGGGAGGAAACTCAGCTGGCTTATTCTATGTTATTCTTTCGCTCCCAGTCCAGCATGGAAATACCACCTCTTGTATATCTTAATAAAGAGAGAGCCCGATGGTGTAGTGGATAGCGCCGCTGCCTCCTGAGCGGAGAGGTCGTGGTTCGAATCCCACCACGTACCAATGTGTTTTTCGGTTTTCGAATTTCATATGTACGTTTATTCGGCGCTTTTTCTGTGCTTCGGAAGGCACGTTATGCCGTTGGTCCCGGTTAAATATCGTTTAATACCGTAGATATTAGTCGTTAAGCCATATCAGAGGCCAGTGCTAAGCATTGGCGGCTTAAAAACTGACCTAATCTAGGATTGGGTCTGGTTTCCCTTCTGGGTTGCGGAGGTCAGATGGCAGTCGCTCTGTGTAAAAACCAGTACCCTCGTTCAATCCCCTGGATTAGGTAGCCGACCCCGTGAGATACGGGATAAGGCTAGGAAGATAGAGAAGATGTATATCTTAATAAATCTACCTGGACCTTCCTGAAGTATATTAAAAAACCCGCCAATGATACAACTATTCATTTGTAAAGAACAGAGAGTCATTAAAATGTACCTCGCCCACAAGTCCACATAATTGAACTCATAAAACCAAGCTCTAAGGCATTACCTATTCATTACGCGAATGAAGGTTACATCTTCATTAAAAGCAGCGAAATTCATAAACGGGGCCCCAGGGCCCCAAGGTCAAGGCCTTATTATACACACGTTGGGGTCCCCCGGGAAAAATGGCCTTATTATGTTACATTTGTTTCCACTTGGAATATGAAAAACTAGCGACCCGCCCCGGCATCAGTGTTTCTCTAATATATTATCCCTTAGCTGGTTTTTACAGCCGGATCCCTTAGATCCAAGGGTTTCAGTATATTGCAATTTAGGCGATGGGCTGACAACCTGTCACTATAGCAATATACCTACAAATCTATCTTGATCAACCCTCAAAACTTTGTCAGACGTGGCGGAACGGCCTATGTTTAGGTCGTTTACGCTTTGTCTACCCCATTAGGGCGTGATTATATGAATGAATGAATGAACTAAAAAATATCTATGTAGCAGTCGGAAATATTTTATATTAATTCAGAATCATGTTCAGAATAAGGCGATTCTTTCGGTAATTGAGCGATGACAGCTACTTAGACAAGGTGTCACCTCAGTGTAGTAATATAACGTGAGTTACACCCTTTGCATATTAACTAAGTGGGCGACAAGTAGATTTAAAGGTATCTGGCGAAAACGTGTAGGAGTAAAGAGAAAAATGAGATTCCCAAAAGAGAAAGCTCTGGAAAGGTATTTCGATTTACCTACGGATTTATCCTCAATCAAGTTAAAAATATACAAAATCCTGTAGAGTACCAAACTTTTCAGAATCTATCAATAGTACATACATATATACATTTAGTCACACCTTTATCCCTAATGGGGTAGGCAGTGCATAAACGACCTAAACAAATTTCGTTCCGCCACGTCTGACAAAGTTTTGAGGGTTATTTAAGATAGATTTTTAGGTATATGGCTGTAGTGACAGGTTGTCAGCCCATCGCCTAAATTGCAATATACTGAATCTCTCGAATCCCTTAGCTGATTTTTACAGCATGCCCGGGAGGAAATGCAGCTGGCACATTCTATGTTTTTCTCTCGCTCCCAGTCCAGCATGATATCAATAGTTAAACATTGTAAATAATTAAATCGAATAGGTAACTTCTCCTAAAGCTTTTGCAGTCATAAAACAATAAAAAAAATGGCTGATGATACGCCTACACCGCATTGGTAACATGATGATCGTATTTTTTAATGTCAACCTATTCAGTAGGTACTTAATAAAAAAAATACGTGATTAGGCTCTATAGTTAAAAAACAACATTTCTCTCATTTCGTCCAAATTATAAAACAACTCTAAACATACTCTCATAATTTGAATAATCAACAGTCAAACAAAAAATCTGTAACCTACATATTCATTATTCATATGGTCAAAATCCTCCTGAACCGCTCTACCAAATAATTTGTGAACTGTGTAAATATTTAAAGTTGTTCAAATTTTTCCTCGGGCCCAAAGGGAGACAATCCATAAGCTGATTAATTTATTAACACGCAAAGGTCCTCTATAGTCCGTCCCTTATTAACTTAACGGTCCTGTATGGCTTTGACCTTGACCTTACGGGACTTGGATCGGGTCCTGCAAAGGAATGTTTGGGTCGGCTAATGAACCAATAGGTATTTTGCGAATTATTAAGAATTCAGTAGGTTCGATTAGAAGACCAAAGATTTTGGTTACATGTATTTTTTCCTTTTATTTTTTTAATTTCACTAAAAGTTAACATGTAAGCAATTAACTATATTTATGCGTAGATTTTATGAATATAAATAAAGTAAAACTATAAGAAGTAACATGCATAAAAACATTCTAGCCAGACTATTAACAAAAACAGTCGATTAGTATTTGGTCTACGATAACATCTCTACCAAAAACTAGACATAAAACCGATATACCACACACTTACAAAAACAAATAGATTGAACTCCAGCTGGGAGTGTCTAAAAACTTCTATTGTATTGTGAAGATAAAATCAATATGAGACCTTGGTCTGAACATTGACACAGAATTTCGTATAAGCTAGTATTTGGCCTTATTAAATTGAATCCGAAAGGCTTTTGACTGACAAAGACAGGCTTGAGTACATAATCCTTGATACATTTTCTTTGAAATTAACAATCTATAACAGACACGTGGGCGTCGACTAGAGATTTGAAACGTAAATCGAGTTTACAACGCTGTGAGCCTTGGGGAATATCAAGTATTACTTGGGAGTGCCACAAGGCTACATTTTAGGGTCGAAAGTTCTTACTATTTATACAAAATATTGCGACAGTATAAATGTTGTAAACCCACAGATTTTTATCGACATTTACAGCTTTACTGTTCACACTCAAACTTTGACGTCGATCGTGCGCAAAAACTAAAGGTTAACAAACTTTATACAAAACCTTCTGGGGCATTTCCGATAAACACAAATTTAACTTGATAACTCTTTATAGTCCTTGTGTATTTGACATGTGGTTCAAAATGTGTTTGCCGCGAGTAAATTTGATGTTGCAAAGGAAATGAGGATACCTTGATCCTTGAACCATCAAATGATCAAAGATGTTTCGGTGTCAACGGTCGTGGTAAACAAGAGATTTGAGCTTCGTGTTTACTACGTACATGCCGCACAACTTGTTGATCAATATATAGACTGACATGGTGACAGGCGGACGCGGAAGTTTTACTAAGAATCGTTGACTGCTTACATTATTAGAATATGAAAACATTCAGCTGTTTATTTTTTGTGTTATGAAAAATACACTAACTACTTAGATCGATCCTACAAAAAGAAATCCGGGTAATTTTAATGGTAAGTAGCTTTCCGCCCGCGGTTTCAGTCGCGTTAAATGAGTTTTCACGGAGAAATTATTTTTTCTCCATTCCGCGGGGAAAACTCTAAATTTCATCCCGATCTGTCGAGTGGTTGAAGCATGATTGCTAAATGCAATAAAAATGATAATTTGAATTGTATTGGGAACTAAAATCATTTCAATATCGGCAATCGGTTATGTTACGCAACTTTAGGCACTATTATTTTCGCAATTTGCAAAACATAATTTATAACTATTAATTTGTTTTAGAGATCAAGTTTAGATTCTTCGTAGCTTCGCAGCTAAGTATCTACCTAATTATTTTTATAGTTCTGGAGCAGGTGCTTTCGACAATAGCTTCAGAGGCTATGAATTTTCCGAAGGTTAACAAAGGGTCTGAAAAGGGTACTTAATTTGTGTCCGACGGGTCTTTGTATAGCTAGCGATACTCTTTAAATATTACATGTAACACATGCTAATGATAATAAAACATATAGTATTAGGTTTTATTTACTTGACCTTACTATTGTCTTCACGAAAATCATAATGAGAAGTTAGTTTTTGTCACAGTTTAACTTAAAATAAAAACAACTAAATTAAATTTAAAAAACTTTCGCGGTTGGGGAGCTTCGCTAATCAGAAGCTATTTGGCGCCCGCCGCCGTATACATACATATAATCACGCCTTTATCCCTAATGGGGTAGGCAGAGCGTAAACGACGACGAAGTTTTGAGGGTTATTTAAGATATTATAGGTACATTGCTATAGTGACAGGTTGTCAGCCTATCCCGTAAATTGCAATATACTGCCCTTGGATCCCTTAGCTGGTTTTTACAGCATGCCCGGGAGGAAATGCACCTGTTTTTCTCTCGCTCCCAGTCCAGCATGGTTGATATAGGTTATATTAATATCTTATATATGTCATTTGTGACAACCCTGACAACGACAAGGTTTGTTTTGCGATTTTACCGACAGCCTAACGTGCGTGTCCAAATCACGGAATCAATTCAGAGAATCAGTTTGCAGCGCACGAGAGTCCAAGGCTCCAAGGATACAATTAATCTCAATCATTATTTTATTTGCTAGATATTTGTTTAATATAACTGAGCCTGAAAGCCACTTAAGACTAAAGGTCAGACCGCACTAAGACGTAACTGCCGTAGATCGGCGCGGCACTGCAAAGCAAATTATTATTTGTATGAAAATGTAAATGTTTAAATGTTTCTTCCATGCTGGACTGGGAGAGATAGAAAAACATAGAATGTTCCAGCTGCCCTTCCTCCCGGGCATGCTGTAGAAGTCAGCAAAGGGGACTCGAGGGTTAGTGTATTGTAATTTAGGCGATGGGCTGACAACCTGTCACTATAGCAATACAAATTACAATCTAAAATGGCCCTCAATTCTTTTTTATTTTTGTCAGACGTGGCGGAAGCGCCTATTACGAGGTGTTTAACGCTCTGCCTACCCCGTAAGGGATAAAGGCGTGATTATATGTATGTATGTATGAAAATGTATGAGATTTACTGCACGGAAGCGACACTGGAGCTGCAGCGGAGCGGCGCGGCGCTTCATGGCGCGCAAATGTCAGTTCATATATTATGTCAGTTTTTATCGCGCTGGTGCAGTGCCGCGCCTTGCCGCGCCACGCCTCTCAGCTGCAACTAAACATAAAGCTGAAAGCTCTCAGTCAACCAATTGGTACAAAGTGTAACAATCGAAAAGCCAAATCGTATCCAATCACCTTGGCAAGGTGACTTATTGCGAACAATTTCCTTTATAGAGAAACTAAAACGGTACAATTTCGGGTACAATGTAACACAGATTTAAAGGAGGCTAGACTAGATACCGCAACGCAAGCCGCGCTCTAACTTGTAGCGTAGTAATTGATGGTGATAATCGATGAATTATAAATCATTGAAAGTACTGTCACAGTAGAGCCTGTGGGTATACAAATACATAGTTTAGTTTTTGTTTCATTCGAAAACCTTCAGTTGTTATGACTTTACAGTCATTTGAACTTCTTCTTCTTTTTAAATATCGTAATAAAGAAAAAGATTTCGTGCTTCGGAGTGCACGTTAAGCCGTCGGTCCCGATCGCTGTCTTTGATAGTGGTTGTTACTCAAACCATGTCAGAGGCTTGATAGTTGTGCTACTAGGCGGTTTAAAAACTCTGACACCAGGGTTCATCGGGTCGATAGACTCGATACTCACTCGACAGAAGAAGAAACGGCCGCTACCGAGTTCAGTCTCCAATTTATATGAAACAGCTGGGTCGTCTGACGTCATTCGGCCGTAATCCGGTACAAACGCGTGGATCCGCAATGCACCGGGCAGCCGATACACGCGCTCATTTTAAATTCTATATCTCGATAACTAATAGTCGGTATCGAAATAATTCTTTCACACATTTTTTTTTTTTTTATTGCAATATGCCGGCCTAGGACAGAGAGAAAAATATAGAATTTTCCAGCTGCTTTTCCTCCCGGGTATGCTGTAAAACAAAGCTAAGGAATCCGAGGGTTTTAGTATATTGTAATTTAGGCGATTAACTGGCAACCTGTCACTACAGCAATATACCTACAAATCTATCTTAAATAACCCTCAAAATTTTATCAGACGTGGCGGGACGACCTTTGTTTAGGTCGTTTACGCTCTGCCTACCTCATTAGGGATAAAGACGTGAACGTATGTATGTAAATGCTAAACAAGAAATCTGTCGTTTCGATATAATTCTTTCACATATTTTTTATTTTCAACTGGCAATATGCTGAAAAAGTAGGAATTTTCTTAATTATCAAGGCTAATCCTTGAGAATTCAGTTTAAGGACCACTTGCTTTTCACATGCTGGCCTCCAACCTTCAATTTGAAGATGAAACTTGATGCTGTATTTGCTGTTATTTTGTTCAAATATCAGAATATTTCTGCCAACGAACCCAACTCTATCTCATGACCAAGCCATATCTAGTCATCTCTAAATCTGTGATACCTACCCACGGCCTTTTTTTTCAAAGGGTTAGAAAATACAGGGACCTTTCACCTTTCTTCCTGATACAGGGCGTAATAAATCTTTTGCGTGAATATGACTAGCGTTGGATTCGTTGGCAGAAATATTTGTCCCTCATGATGTAAGGAAATAGACTGCTTTGTAGCTGTAATGTCGGGTTTTGTAGTTCATATACGAAGTAAATGTATTTTAGTGTATTAATATTGTATGCGTTCGTAGCGGAGTTTGATAAATTCATAGGCCCGTATTTATATAGCTCTCAAGAGTGACAGCGAGTTTGAGTTGGTATCAGGAATGTAATTTCAGTACAAAACGACCTATCAAATCCATACTTAATATTGCCCTCAATCTTGAGATGGCTTTATAAACAGGAGCCTTAAGACTTACTGTTAGTATATTACTTCCATGCTGGCCTGGGAGCGAGAGAAAAACATAGAATGTGCCAGCTGCATATCCTCCCGGGCATGCTGTAAAAACCAGCTAAGGGATCCGAGGGTTTCAGTATATTGTAATTTAGGCGATGGGCTGACAACCTGTCACTACAGCAATATACTTACAAATCTATCTTAAATAACCCTCAAAACTTTGTCAGACGTGGCGGAACGACCTTTGTTTGGGTCGTTTACGCTCTGCCTACCCCAGTAGGGATAAAGGCGTGATTATATGTATGTATGTAGTATATGAAATTAGAAATCAGCAAGTAAAATATTGAGTTAAAACAGGGACATGCTACTAAGATGATATCAACTTATAAGTTCTCAAAAACTGTAAGACGGTACGCGGTACGGACGCCTTTATAGGGGTAGGCAGATCTTAAACGACCTACACAATACTCGTTCCGCCACGTCTGACAAAGTTTTGAGGGTTATTTAAGATAGATTTGTATGTATATTGCTGTAGTGACAGGTTGTCAGCCCATCGCCTAAATTACAATATACTGAAACCCTCGGATCCCTTAGCTGGTTTCTACAGTATGTTTCTCTCTCGCCCCCAGACCTGTATAGAAAATTCCTATATTTTATTTCTTTTCCTTAAGAATTAATGGCATCTACCACAGCTTCCATTTAAAAAATAATCGTGTATAGTAAAACAAAAACGGTTGTTTAATTTAAAATTTCTGGCTTATGCAAAAATTATTCGTTGCCATGAAATACCAAAATTGCCTATACCAGTATCTATTTTATTGTAAGTTTATAAAATTTCCAAGTAACAAAAAATCGTGAACGCTACAATGAGCACAGCGGAACCCAGAAAACAATAGTAACCAAAAAAAACTAATGTCAATAACATTTACACGCTTTTTGCTAGTTAATACCAAAACGGCCTTGAATATACACTGGGTAAAGTACCTAAGCAAATTTGTATCACAATCCAATGAATAGTCATTGGATCTACATGAAAAAGTATGTGGTTTTCTTTGGTTCAATGTTATATTTAATTTAAAATCGATATTACTGATATTATCATTATATATACATACAGAGGCCTATGCTAAGCATTGGCGGCTTGAAAAACTCTGACCTAATCTATTGGTTGGTTTATCGGATTGGGTCTGGTTTCCCTTCTGGGTTGCGGAGGTCAGATGGCAGTCGCTCTGTGTAAAAACCAGTACCCTCGTTCCATCCCCTAGATTAGGTAGCCGACCCCGTGAGATACGGGATAAGGCTAGGGAGATGATGACATACATACATATATTCACGCTTTTATCCCTAATGGGGTAGGCAGAGCGTAAACGACCTAAACAAAGGTCGTTTCGCCACGTCTGACAAAACATTTGAGGGTTATTTAAGATAGATTTGCAGGTACATTGCTGTAGTGACAGGTTGATTTATCATTATGTCTATTATATTTTGTAACGGAACGGTTGAACTCTAAATTATTGACTGGAAAATCTTCTTCTTCTTCTGTCGAGTGGGTATAGAGTCTATTGACCCGATGATTTTTAAACCGCCTAGTAGCACAACTATCAGGCCTCTGACATGGTTTGAGTAACGACCACCGTTCCACCGATCATTTGGGGACCGACGGCTTAACGTGCCCTCCGAAGCACGAAATATTTCTCTTTTTGGACAATCAGGTTATAAGTGACAGCCAATAACAAGGTTTAAGTCTATTCTACTCGCTGATTGGCGGATGATGAAGTCGCCATCATCATCCGCTATGGATACATACATACATATAATCACGCCTTTATCCCTATGGGGTAGGCAGAGCGTAAACGACCTAAACAAAGGTCGTTCCGCCACGTCTGACAAAGTTTTGAGGGTTATTTAAGATAGATTTGTAGGTATATACCAGGCCACTCAGAAAGTATTGCGATAAATAGTTTTTATATATGGCAGACTGGCCGGTTAGAATCTTTTTTCAAAATATGATTACTTGTAAGTAAAAATATGTGTGTTCCATTTTCAAAATTTCCCTCCACATTTTTTGCGAGCCAATTCAAAGTATCGTGTCTTACTGAAAAATGGATCTGCGCCGGGAAAATTTTAGAGCTATGATTTTTAACGATTTCAAGTGTCGCCTGAAACCGGATGAATCGTTCGATAGACTTCAAATGGCATTTATGGATGAAAGCCCCTCCAAGGCAACCGTGTATCGTTGGTATGACGATTTAGGCGCGGTCGACCAACCTTGGGGGATGAAGAAAGAAGCGATCGCCCTTTGACGGCTATTACGGAAGAAAACGTGCTAGCAGTGAAAAATTTAATCCAAGATAATAGGCGAATTACATATCAGGAGATTCAGCACATATTAAAGATTGGATCGGGAAGCGTTCACGAGATTCTACACGGGCATCTTCGCCTGAGGAGGATAGTATCGCGCTGGGTGCCGCACTACCTCACCGACGCTCAGAAGCAGGCCCGGGTGGAATGGTGCCGTGATATGCTGAACAAATTTGAAGCAGGCTCGTCTCGGCGTGTTTACGACATCGTAACAGGTGATGAGTCCTGGATTTATCAATACGATCCAGAAACCAAGCGCCAGTCGACAGTTTGGGTGTTTCAAAATGAACCAACGCCTACCAAAGTGAAGCGATCTCGAAGCGGGGGGAAGATTTTGATCGCCAGCTTTTTTAATTTGACTGGCCACTTGGCCTCAATTCCCTTACGAGATCAAAGAAGCATTAACGCCGAATGGTATACTACCAAATGTTTACCAGAAGTTTTTTCTGTTGTGAGCAACAAGCGACCAAACACAGGGCTCCGCGAACTACTGCTCCACCACGACAATGCGCCTGCACACACCGCGCTCAAAACAAGGGACTTCCTGGACAGCACACCAGTCAAACTCCTGGGTCACCCTCCTTACAGCCCTGATCTAGCACCGTGTGACTTCTTTTTATTTCCAAAAATAAAAAATCAGCTCAAGGGGATACAATTTTCGTCGCCGGAAGATGCGCTGGCTGCGTTCGAGCAGGCTGTAAACGAGGTGTCTACGGCGGACTGGAAAAAGTGTTTTGAAAACTGGTTCAGACGCATGAATCTTTGTATAGAGGCTGGTGGAGAGTACTTTGAAAAGATTTAATAAAAATATATGTACCTGTAGAACAATTTTTTTTAGTGTCGCAAAACTTTCTGAGTGTCCCACGTATATATTGCTGTAGTGACAGGTTGTCAGCCAATCGCCTACATTGCAATATACTGAAACCCCCGGATCCCTTATATATATTTATCCGCTATGGATATGATGATTTATTCATTCATCATTATTGTTTGAATTTGGTTTTAGTACTACTTAATTTGGAACTAATTAAGTCGTTAATTGCTTAGCTACCTATGTGGAAATCAATCTAATTTAAATTTGTTTTGTTGTCATCGTCTGTTAATAAAACTAGTTTATATTTTAGTGTGTACAAAAATCTCTGTTATAATGTTCCTCGAATAGATCCGCAGCCCCTTAGCTTATTATTTATTTATAATGATAGCGCTTTTTTTATTACCCTACAGTCTGGAAGGGTTATGTTTGTTGCGCGTACTTTGTATGTATGTACGTATATTTGTACATATATATGCATGTATTACCTCGTATCTTCGAAACCGCTAGATGGAATTCGGCATGTATCGTTCGATTGGTCTCAAGCACTCGAGTGTTCTTAAATAGGCGTTATTTTTCAAAATTCAAAATGGTTGATTTTAGACACTTAATTGTAAGACTTGAAATTTTGTTTACTGTTTCGTTTTCGCTATAATATCGCATATACATTATGTTCCTTTTGCGAAATAAACCTCATCTATTGACAGGCCTACTGACCTTATTGAAAGTACTACTTAGGTAATTGAATAGATACAGTATAAAAGGAAGCCTTGGCTCATCACGACTTATTCCGAAACAGTTTCATCATAAAGCGTTTAGTAATAGTGCTTATCGGGCGTTTGATGCACGATGTGGCAAATAGGGAAAAGTTGAGTAAGATGACAGATTTCTAGAATATTCTGCGGTAGACATAGGGTTTTGGGGTGGGATGGGATCTACCTCCTAGGGTCGTATTTATAGAGCGATCTCGAGATTGAGAGCAATCTTAAATGTAGATTTGATAGTACGTTTTGTACTGAAATAACAATTCTGATACAACTTGCTGTCTGTCTCAAAAGCGGATTATAAATACGGGTCCTAGTGGTCCACCCTGGGAAACGGTAACACAGGCTCTCCTGTGAATAAATCCGGCTGAACGATCCCAACAAAGCGGTGGTAGGCTCCGCAAGGGGCCGCCTGGCTCGCAACCATCCTCTCCTCAGGTATCTTCTGGGTAAGCTCGCTCCATCATCGATTCTGTCACAGTCATTCCTGACGTAGTGTCTAAAGTCAAGTACAAATATATTTCAAAAATATGCTGGATTGAGATCTCTTTTGCTGGAGAGGTAATTTTATATTAATGAGCGATGGGCTTTACACGCAATAGATTTGCAGCTTGTGGAAGGCGCTGTCGCTTTAGGCACCTATAATTTTTTTTATACATACATATAATCACGCTTTTATCCCTAATGGGGTAAACAAAGCGTAAATTACCAATTCAAAGGTCGTTCTGCAAATTCTGACAAAATTTTGAGGTTTTTTTAAGATAGATTTGTAGGTATATTGCTATAGTGACAGGTTGTCAGCCCGTTGCCTAAATAACAATATACTGAAACCCTCGGATCCCTTAGCTGGTTTTTACAGCATGCCCAGGAGGAAGTGCATCTGGCACATTCTATTTTTTGCTCTCGCTCCCAGTCCAGCATGGAAGTTTTTTTTTCATTTCTTTATAAAAACTGCCTCTGTGGTCTAGCAGTCTGAGCCAAGGTGTCCTGATCTGGGGGTAGTACGTTTACTCCCACTGAGGGAACACAAAATTAATATTTGTCAATATAAGAGAGAGAGATAGTGATTTTCGACAATTTGCTTAGGTAAGGACTCAAAACATATCAGAGGCCAAATACCTATGTCATTAAGCGGTATAAAAAAAGCTCTGACACCAGGGTTAATCGGAACGCACCTCGACTCAAAAACCCAATCGATACGAATTGATTATAGATAGATAGATATATGCTTTATTGCACATAAAACAAAACATCAGGAAATTAGAACAAATGAAATAAAACTAAAGTACAATGAAGGCGGCCTTATTGCAATGGTAGCATTTTCTACCAGGCAACTTGAGTAATGGAAATCAAATGTAGAAAAAGTGATCATGTATTTACTCATGATTAGGTATTTACTTGCCAAAACCAATAACCTTCAGGTACCCAATTATTACTGAAATGCGTCATTCCGTACCTCATTTTATAAATCTCAGTTTCGTCACACGATCGTAGACGCAGCCTATACTTCACTGAGTATGCGCCTGCGCAACTGCTTCGACATGTTTGCGTAATCAGCTGATGAAGTTTTGCAGCGTATTATAGTACATACCTGATACCGGTATATAGGGTACTAGGGTACTAACTAGGTAAAAAGCATGTTGTAGTACCTAATACACAAATACATAGAGTCACGCCTTTATCCCTAATGGGGTAGGCAGAGCGTAAACGACCTAAACAAAGGTCGTTCCGTCACGTCTGACAAAGTTTTGAGGGTTATTTAAGATAGATTTGTAGGTATATTGCTGTAGTGACATGTTGTCAGCCCATCACCTAAATTGCAATATATTGAAACCCTCGGATCCCTTAGCTGGTTTTTACAGCATGCCTGGAAGGAAATGCAGCTGGCAAATTTTATGTTTTTCTTTTGCTCCCAATCCAGCATGGAGGAAAGTACAGGAACACATAAAAGCAACGCAAACCAATGTACCTAGAAAAACAAAAAATCTGTGTCAAAAACTAAGCAGTAATGAATTGTTGTCTTAATATCTAAGATATACATACATACATATATATAATCACGCCTCTATCCCTAATGGGTTAGGCAGAGCGTAAACGACCTAAGCAATGGTCGTTCCGCCACGTCTAACAAAGTATTTTTTTGAATATCTAAGATATATTTTCACTTAATTAAAATAATACCATGTTGCTTCTGGATGTTGGTTAATAAAGTTGGTGCTGTAGGTAGGTTTTGTATTTTTATAAGAATATAAAGTAATTTTATTTAGTATTATATTATATATTTGACATCTTTGAAAACCACAGAAGAGAACTTGCGAAATCTATTCAAAATAGTATCCCCCGATTGTCAAATTAGCAATTAAATTGTGATTGCGACCATTTTATGACCATCTTAATCGCTTTCTTAGTGTTTATTTGAAATTACAATCATATTAATGATTTAATTTGACGGTACACCCATAAACAAATACAGTTAGTACCCAACTATTAAATCTATAGTCATATCATAATCATATAAATGTCATAATCTCATAATAAACTATTAGCCCATGACACCTGTCAAAACTTTGATAAAATTATAATTGAATACCATTTAACTATGACGCAAATGCATTGTTGAGTTACTTAACGTGAAACTTATACTTAGCATTTTAATTTCTAATATATACTATTTTTTTTTATGAGGTAAATGCTGATATGATTATCGCTTATATATTACGTACATTAAAATAGTAGCTATAGGTATAAATTGCGAATATTTGGTTTGGTCTTCCATGCTGGCCTGGTAGCGAGAGAAAAACATAGAATGTGCCAGCTGCATTTCCTCCCGGGCATGCTGTAAAAATCAGCTAAGGGATCCGAGAGTTTCAGTATATTGTAATTTAGGCGATGGGCTGACAACCTGTCACTACAGCAATATACATACAAGTCTATCTTGAATAACCCTCAGAACTGTGTCAGACGTGGCGGAACGACTTTTGTTAGGTCGTTTGCGCTCTGCCTACCCCATTAGGGATAAAGGCGTGACTATATGTATGTATGTATGGTTTGGTAGACAGAGTTATTACAGATAATATGTACATATTTTGTTCTATCTAAAATTTGTGTTTTGTGTTAATAACTAATAATATAATTATCATTGAAAACTCTGATACCAGGGTTCATCGGGTTGTTCAACTCGAGAATCCACTCGCTAAGAAGAAGATATAACTATCTTTTATAAAATATTCGGCAACTCACTTGTTTGTGGATTTGATAGAGGTATTCACCTCGACGTTTCGACCCTATACGAGAATCTTTTTCAGGAGAGAAGAAAGTCACACTACGACTTTAGAGTTTCCAAATATTTTATAAATATGAATAACACTTGTTCATCGTTTAGTGTTAAATATAATGAATACTTCTTAATATTTTTTATAGTAAAACAACTACTTATTTTTTTTATCATACCGGAAGTCTGACCTTACTTTTGACCTAATTACAACTTACTTAGCAATTACCGTTTCGTCAACAAATAAGGAAAAACCGTCTTTACCATAATGACAGAAAACCACGCCATCTCATTACTAACTTTAATCGAAATTGGGGTCATGTGGTATTGCAGCTCTCAAAACATTTAGAGTATATTTACTTGGTTGGCTATTATTTGGTAACATTACTGATTCACAGCTGTCAGATCTATACCAGGTCTAGGGGACAGCGTCCCGCAAACTGATAGGCGTTGCTCAGTCGACGACACTGAACAACTATCAGCAAGTTTTTTTTTTTTTTCAGGAAGTAAAAAAAAATGGCTTTTCCATACAAAATGTTCACTTCGATCAGACAATTTGTATGGAAGATCCTTTTTTTCACATCCTGGAAAAAAATCCTGCTGATAGATGTTCAGTGTCGTTGACTGAGCTACCCCTATCAGTTTGCGGGACGCTGTCCCTCACATCTGGTAAATTAATCATGTAGGTATTCATTCAAGCAACTGAACCAAAACCCATAATTCCTGAGTAAAGTTTAATAATTATTTTTATTAAATTGGTCTCTAGACTACATAAAAAGTCTTCTTCGCCAAAGTCATCTTCATCCAATTGATAAATATTATCAGATGTGTGTTATAAAAACGTTACATTTACAAAATAATCCGAACGAAACAGACCAAAATGTGGATTAATAAAACTGTCCACTTTTCTAGACGTCAATCTGTCCTAAACCGATCGGGCGACAGACACCGTGCGTCTCCATTACCGAAAGTGACATCACAATTTGAAAAAAGAATACCGGTCTGACCGCGATGGCCAGTGACACACAACTTTCTTCATTCGAAAAGTGATTCTAAACCGTCACTTCAACGGTGACTTTCGCTTGATCACGGTAGCTGGTAGCCAGTTTCTAGGCTAATACTTTCACTGAGTAATGCCAATGTCAGCGGGCTATTTTCTCCGATATTGTATAATCTGTTACGGCTGTTACGATGTTGATTGCGTAATTTATTCGACGCAGCACGTGGCCAGCTGGTTTTGACGCGCCTGTGAATTGTAGTAAGTTTTGTCTGTTGTTTTTTATTTATATGGACATGTTAGGACATGGTGTATGGGCATGGTCTACCTCGGTCGTCTAGTGATCAGAGCCATGGGCTTACGATCCGGAGGTCCTGGGTTCGATTCCCAGGGGGAAACGCAAAGTTGATATTTGACCATTTATTAATTTGGGAGCTTTTCCCCAGTTTGATTAGGACCTTGCAGCCTGAATCACCTGATTATCCGGAAAAAGAACGTGCTTCGGAGGGCACGTTATGCCGTCGGTCCCGGTCGCTGTCTTTGATAGCGGTCGTCACTCAAACTATGTTTGAGGCGTAATAGCTGTGCTACTAGGCGGTTTGAAAACTCTGACACCAGGGTTCTCGGGGACGTTGTTCGACTTGACAATCCGCTCGCTACGAAGAAGTAGGTTTAAGGACATATTTAGTGTCTCTTCGGTGTGCATAATACATACCTAGTTTACTTTTATATCTAATGTTAATACTATACTACTATGCTACTATGCTTACTTCCATGCTGAAAAACGTAGAATGTGCCAGCTGCATTTCCTCCCGGGCATGCTGTAAAAACCAGCTAAGGGATCCGAGGGTTTCTGTATATTGCAATTTAGGCGACAGGCTGACAACCTGTCACTACAGCAATATACCTACAAATCTATCTTAAATAACCCTCAAAACTTTGTCAGACGTGGCGGAACGACCTTTGTTTAGGTCGTGTACGCTCTGCCTACCCCATTAGGGATAAAGGCGTGATTATATGTATGTATGTTAATACTATGAAGATGAAATATTTATTGACATAGTATCCCATAGATTATATTTTTGTTCATACGTTGTTAGTTTTAAGGATTTGAAAATGACCCTATACTACGTTTATATTCGATGTTTTTTTTTTTTTATATTGTACCCGTAATGCAAATCTATAAATATTTCTTTCTTCAATGTAGAAAACCAATAAAGTCAATTTGAAAGCGTCTACGATGCGAAGAATTTCATTACCTTCCAAGCTCAAACCAGAGACTTAGGTACGCTTAGTCGTTCCGCCACGTCTGTCAAAATATGGGTGCTGTTGCTGTCATATTTTACTTCAGTAAGTAAGTAAAAAAACTTTATTGTACACAAAAAATAAGAAACACAAAAATAAACTTAAATTAATGTGCACAAAGGCGGTCTTATCCTATCAGTACAGATCTGTCAAATAAATGAGACCGTATAATGAAATATTATCTTGACTCTCCTATAAATAACTCCTATATGTGTCCAAAACATGCCAAAAAAAACTCATACGTACATACGTACATAGAATCACGCCTTTATCCCTAATGAGGTAGGCAGAGCAGAGCGTAAACGACCTAAACAAAGTTTGTTCCGCCACGTCTGACAAAGTTTTGAGGGTCGTTTAAGATAGATTTGTAGTGAGAGATTGTCAGCCTATCGCCTAAATTGCAACATACAGAAACCCTTGGATCCCTTAGCTGGTTTTTACAGCATGCCCGGGAAGAAATGCAGCTGGCACATTCTATGTTTTTCTCTCTCTCCCAGTCCAGCATGGAAGTATTAAAAAACTCGATCAATGAAAACATACGATAACTTACACATACGACACAAAAAAAAACACAAATCTTTACAACAATTTGAAAAACATTCTTGTAACTTGTGTTTAACGCTTAGTACCTAGTTAAGTTTAATTTTCTTCATTTTGATTCTCACAGCGTCCCGTCTACCTTATTCTTTTGTTTTAGCTTCCGAGTTAAAGTTATCCGAGAAGAAAAAATCTAGTTCAATAAGATTAATACACCTCCGATATGTACTTGAAAGCTTTCAGACATTTCCAGACGATGGAATTTCATCAATTCTTTTATCTTTAGAAGTGATATCAACTACAGTTTCTTCCATTCTGGCCTGGGAGCGAGAGAAAAACGTAGAATGTGCCAGCTGCATTTCCTCCTGCGCATGCTGTAAAAGCCAGCTAAGGGATCTAATGGTTTATATTGTAATTTAGGGGATGGGCTGACAACCTGTCACTACAGCAATATACCTATAAATCTATTTTAAATAAGCCTCCAAAATCGATTCTCGTGATATAATTCTAATACTTAGCTAGCGCGGTCACTTTCTTGACCTTTACATAAGAACAGGATATTTAATATACACATGACTTTGACATTCCTAATATGACATAAGACTGCTTATTTGACGTGAAATAAGGGAGCATGCTCTACGCTCAGTTCTTATTTAAAGCGTTTCACGTCAAATTAGGAATGACAAAGTCATGCGTCCATTTGCTATCCTGTTCTTATGTCAAATTAAGAATGTAACAGCGGTAGCTAAGAATTAGTTATGTATGGTGTGTCCAGAATTGCCGCCATCCTATCTAACTCGCATAGTAACCCACAAAACACCTCCTTTATCATGTGGTAGGCAGAGCGTCTACGGCACACTCTACGCTATATCTAATACTCACCTAGGTACTACATACATACATACATACATACATAAAATCACGCCTTTATCCCTTACGGGGTAGGCAGAGCGTTAAACGCCTCGTAAAAGGCGCTTTCGCCACGTCTGACAAAAATTGAGGGCGATTTTAGATTGTAATGTGTATTGCTATAGTGACAGGTTGTCAGCCCATCGCCTAAATTACAATACACTGTAACCCTCGAGTCCCTTTTGCTGACTTCTACAGCATGCCCGGGAGGAAGGGCAGCTGGAACATTCTATGTTTTTCTATCTCTCCCAGTCCAGCATGGAAGGTACCAATAGGTACCACCTAGGTACTAATATCAAAAAATTCAAAGAAGACGGACCGATAGGATAAGTGTGAGTGAGTGTCAGGAGTGATGGGTTGTCAGCCAGGTACTTAAAACGATCTTCGCCTTTGTGCCACTATTGTCTTTATTTTCTTGTATTTTAGTTTTAAGATTTTTAAGGTACAATAAAGAGCTTACATACGTGGGACACTCAGAAAGTTTTGCGACACTAAAAAAAATTGTTCTACAGGTACATATATTTTTATTAAATCTTTTCAAAGTACTCTCCACCAGCCTCTATACAAAGATTCATGCGTCTGAACCAGTTTTCAAAACACTTTTTCCAGTCCGCCGTAGACACCTCGTTTACAGCCTGCTCGAACGCAGCCAGCGCATCTTCCGGCGACGAAAATTGTATCCCCTTAAACTGATTTTTTATTTTTGGAAATAAAAAGAAGTCACACGGTGCTAGATCAGGGCTGTAAGGAGTGTGACCCAGGAGTTTGACTGGTGTGCTGTCCAGGAAGTCCCTCGTTTTGAGCGCGGTGTGTGCAGGCGCATTGTCGTGGTGGAGCAGTAGTCCGCGGAGCCCTGTGTTTGGTCGCTTGTTGCTCACAACAGAAAAAACTTCTGGTAAACATTTGGTAGTATACCATTTGGCGTTAATGCTTCTTTGATCTCGTAAGGGAATTGAGGCCAAGTGGCCAGTCAAATTAAAAAAGCTGGCGATCAAAATCTTCCCCCCGCTTCGAGATCGCTTCACTTTGGTAGGCGTTGGTTCATTTTGAAACACCCAAACTGTCGACTGGCGCTTGGTTTCTGGATCGTATTGATAAATCCAGGACTCATCACCTGTTACGATGTCGTAAACACGCCGAGACGAGCATGCTTCAAATTTGTTCAGCATATCACGGCACCATTCCACCCGGGCCTGCTTCTGAGCGTCGGTGAGGTAGTGCGGCACCCAGCGCGATACTATCCTCCTCACGCGAAGATGCCGGTGTAGAATCTCGTGAACGCTTCCCGATCCAATCTTTAATATGTGCTGAATCTCCTGATATGTAATTCGCCTATTATCTTGGATTAAATTTTTCACTGCTAGCACGTTTTCTTCCGTAATAGCCGTCAAAGGGCGACCGCTTCTTTCTTCATCCCCCAAGGTTGGTCGACCGCGCCTAAATTCGTTATACCAACGATACACGGTTGCCTTGGAGGGGCTTTCATCCATAAATGCCATTTGAAGTCTATCGAACGATTCATCCGGTTTCAGGCGACACTTGAAATCGTAAAAAATCATAGCTCTAAAATGTTCCCGGTGCAGATCCATTTTTCAGTAAGACACGATACTTTGAATTGGCTCGCAAAAAATGTGGAGGGAAATTTTGAAAATGGAACACACATATTTTTACTTACAAGGAATCATATTTTCAAAAAAGATTCTAACCGGCCAGTTTGCCATATATAAAAACTATTTATCGCAATACTTTCTGAGTGGCCTGGTACATACATCTTCCATCGAAAATCAGAAATACACAAGTAGCTTATACCTACTGGCTTTTATAGTCAACACTTTGTCATACGCGCCGAAAGAAGCTTTTATTAAGCTATTGACACTTTATCTTCCCCGTTAGGTATTTTTATTTACAAGATTTTTGTATTTTCGTGTTTGGTATATAAATGTTCATTTATTTACACTGGCATAAGTTGCTCAACAATTCTTCTCACACCCTGTAGAACGTAAATATTTACGTTAAACGCCTACGAAATAATACGTGTAGGATTTTCATCACGTAATATCCGAATTCTGTTTGTTTGAGTTACCCTTGTGATGAGCGGTTCGATATACGAAAGTAAATACAGGGTGTTTCTTCCATGCTGGACTGGGAGAGATAGAAAAACATAGAATGTTCCAGCTGCCCTTCCTCCCGGGCATGCTGTAGAAGTCAGCAAAAGGGACTCGAGGGTTACAGTGTATTGTAATTTAGGCGATGGGCTGACAACCTGTCACTATAGCAATACACATTACAATCTAAATTTGCCCTCAATTTTTGTCAGACGTGGCGAAAGCGCCTTTTACGAGGAGTTTGACGCTCTACCTACCCCGTAAGGGATAAAGGCGTGATTTTATGTATGTATGTATGTAATACAGGGTTTAAGGGACAGCTTCTCGCAAACTGATAGGGGGTTGCTCTGTCCACCAAACTGAACAACTATCACCAGGAAATTATTTCAGGAGATGAAAAAGAAAAGACTTTCCCATACAAATTTAGTTAAAAAGACTTTATTTATGTTTCATAAGATTAAGATTCAGATTTTGATTTTTATGTTTCGTCTTTGTTTTTTGCAGTTTGCTGTATAAACATAAATCTAGATTTAAGTACCTAGTTAGTTTTGGCTTCACGGAAGACCAGCGCTACAAGCAGTTTACCACGCTGCTTGTAACATAAGCTGAGTGAAGACCATTTTTAGTCACAAAAATATTATTTCCATGCTGGTCTGGGAGCGAGAGAAAAACATAGAATGTGCCTGCTGCATTTCCTCCCGGGCATGCTGTAAAATCCAGCTAAGGGATCCGAGGGTTTCAGTATATTGTAATTTAGGCGATGGGCTGCCAACCTGTCACTACAGCAATATACCTAGAATTCTATCTTAAATTACCCTCGAAACTTTGTCAGACGTGGCAGGACACCTTTGTTTGGGTCGTTTACGCTCTGCCTACCCCATTAGGGATACAGGTGTGAATATATGTATGTATGTATGTAAAAATATTATATTATTACTTGTTTTCTACCTTGTAACATATTGTAACCTGTTTTGTGTCTAAAATAAATGCATTTTCTTTCTTTCTTCTGTACACAATTATTACCTTAATCAGACAGTTTGTTTAGTCGGTGGAACTTCTTCGTGCTTCGTGTCTATCGACCCGATATACCCTGCTGTCAGAGTTTTTAAACCACCTAATAGCACAGCTAGCACAGCATAGGCCTCTGACATGGTTTGTGTAACGACCACTAACAAAGACAGCGACCCGGACCGACGGTTTAACGTGCATTCCGAAGATATCTTTTTTTTTGCTGACCAGGTGATTTAGCCTGCATTGTCCTAACCAAACTGGGGAAAATCTAACAAAGTGATAAATTGAAAAATATCGACTTTGTGTTCCCCACCTGGGAATTGAACCCAGGACCTCCGGATCGAAAGCCCATGACTCAAACTACTGAGGCAGTCAGTGGAACTGAACAACTTTCATGCAGAAATTCTTTCAGGAAATCAAAAACATTTTTGGTGTTCCTTATACACTTTGTCTGATTGATTGATCATTTCATTTTGTAAGTGAAAATCATTTTTCTTTTCATTTTCTGAAGGAATTTCTTTATAAAAGTTGTTCAGTTTGATTGACTGAGCAACCGCTTTTAGTTCGCTGGAAACTGTCCTTACACCCGGTATAAACGAGTATCTGTTATATTATATAAATAGACATCGTTATTATGTGAAGGTCTTCTTATATTTGGATGAAGGACAAACAAAAGAGTTTTAGGTTATATACGTATATGAAGACGAGATTTCTGGAATAAATACTTATGTGTATGTAAAGAATTTAAAGGCTCGTATTTTTGAAGCGAATTCAAACTTGAGAATAGTATTAAGCATGGTTTTGACAGGCCAGTTTGTACTGAAGTGACATTTCTGATACGAACTCAAACTCGCTGTCACTCTTGAGAGCTGATTACAAACACGGCCCCTAAGCGAACTGAACTGATTTTAGTACCGAACTGGGAGTAAAAACATATAGAATATACCAACGACTTCTTTTTCCAGGCATACTATAAAAGTCTTGAGAGTGGCACGATGTTGTCAATTATGGTTATTAAGACTGTTTTTTTAAGTGGTTTAACTTACTTCGGTTATTTCTCGTTACTCATGTAAAAAAGATAAGTATTGTTAAAATGTTTAGAGGTATAATACACTTAAATAAAGTTATTTGTTTTATTTTTCTTCCATGCTGGCCTGGGAGCGAGAGAAAGACATAGAATGTGCCAGCTGTATTTCCTCCCGGGCATGCTATAAAAACCAGCTAAGGGAGCCGAGGGTTTCAGTATATTGTAATTTAGGCGATGGGCTGACAACCTGTCACTACAGCAATATACGTACAAATCCATCTTAAATAACCCTCAAAACTTTGTCAGACGTAGCGGAACGACCTTTGTTTGGGTCGTTTACGCTCTGCCTACCCCATTAGAGATAAAGGCGTGATTATATGTATGTATGTATGTTGTTTTATTAGAAAGGGTTTGCTCTTGACTCTAGGCACTAGGTCAAGGATGATTGTGAAGGAGTCGACGATGTAGCGAGCTCTCCCAGAAGATACCTGTTATGTCACTGGCAGTCTCACGCACCGACAGAACACAGCAATTTGTTTGGCTGGACTCTGGTGGTCGGGTGTTTGCGAACCAGGCGGCACCTTGCGGAGTCTAGCACCGCTTTGTAGGGATCGTTCAGCCAGACTTATTCACAGGCAAGCCTATGTTGCCGTTGCCCGGGTTGCCATACCACTAGAGGTAGATCCCATCCCATCCCAAATGGTCTCTCCGTGAAGTAAACGCAGCCTTTGAGCACATAAATTTAAGTTAATTTTCGTTTTTCTAGTCTTTTGTGTACAATAAATTGATTTTACTTAGGCCCGTAATTATAAACAGCCATTGAGACTGGCAGCTACTCTGAATCCGTATGAGAAATGTCATTTCAGTACAAAAGGGCCTGTCAAATCTGTACTTTATTACTCTCAATCTTGAGATCGCTTTATCGCAACATAAAGCTGGTGTCTTCAAGGATTCGCCAAGACTGAGCGTGTGTGTGGAGGCTCTGGAGTCGCGTCACCGGGTGAGCTTCAACTCGTTCGTGGTGCTGGTCCCAACTGCACATCTGGGCGTCTTCACATCGCCGGAGTTTTGTCGAAAGGAGTTTCCGTGGGAATACGCGGCGCACAGCTCCTGAGTCAGTATAGTTAATAGTGCTATGTCAGTTTATTTTTAGGTGTAATTTATTTGTAGTGTATTTATAGTATTGTTTATTAGATTTATGTCTATAGTGTAACTATCTTCCATGCTGGCCTGGAAGCGAGAGAAAAACATACATGTGCCAGCCGCTTTTCCTCCCGGGCAGCTAAGGGATCCGAGGGTTACTGTAAATTGTCACTACTGCAATATACCTAGAAATCTATCTTAAACAACCCTCAAACTTTGTCAGACGTGGCGGAACGACTTTTGGGTCGTTTACGCTCTGCCTACCCATTAGGGATAAAGGCGTGATTATATGTATGTATGAAGTCTATAATGTATAGTATTTATGTATTGATATGGTCCTCAGTTGCCTGTAATAAAACAAAAAATAAAATAAATAAATACGAGCCTTACTTACTAAATTAAATAGGTCTGTAAAACTTTTTACTATCCACAATTGCCATTAAAATACTAATTAAGTACTTACCAAGTTCCACAAACATATTTTTTTTAAGTAGCTAGATATACCTGAAATGACCTAACCAAGCTCATAAATGTATAAACCATTTTCAGTCACGCAAGGACTGCCTGGCCCACAGTCATAATTAAATATTCATACAATTACACAACTTTGAACTATGTGAAGTATTGTTTAAAGTAATCATTAAAATTGTATGTTTTTTTATATGACGAACCGATAAAAAACGCTAATTATAAGAATAATTAGCTAACTAAGCGAGTATACAAGTTCTTCCATGCTGGACTGGGAGCGATAGAAAAACAAAGAATATGCCTGCTGCATCTCCTCCCGGGGCATGCTGTAAAAACCAGCTAAGGGATCCGATGGTTTCTGTACATTGCAATATAGACGATAGTCTGACAACATGTCAGTACAGAAAACTACCTACAAATCTATCTTAAATAATCCTCAAAACTTTTTCAACGTAGGGGAACGACCTTTGTTCGGGTCGTTGACGCTCTGCTTACCCCATTAGGGATACAAGCGTGATAGTTTGTATGTATCTAAGCGAGTAGGGTAAGTAAGAGGTAAACCGGTACCGTAAAAAAAAAAAATCGGCGACCCCGAAGTGTCAAGAGTAACAGTCTTTATATTTGCGCCTCACATTTTTATTAATATCTTGTGCATAATCAACTCCATGAACAGTAATATGTGGAAAAAGTGTTGAGAAAAGTGTTATTTATATATTTGTAAAAGTAAAACGACGTAAACATCAAAACTTAGAGTGTAATAAGCATCTTAAAATATAAATCTCATCGAGAGTGAATCATCATTCGGACCTGTCATTCAGCAAATGCTGCCAGATAGTGCCGTTAAAAATATCAAATGTTCCGTTCCGAATCGTGGTTTGTGAAATGAATAAACTGTGTGCATGTGATCGGACGGCCAACTGATTACTATTAACTTCTTAGGCGTTCCGAATCGCGCTTATAGTTCGAGAAATTCTACAGTGATATACAAACGTTTTTGCAAAATGAATAAAATCTGTAGGTAGTAAATGTAACAATCGAATTCAAAATAGATTGTTTTTGATATGCGTAAATTGCAACGAAATTCAAGATCTGCAATGTGCTAATTTTTCCGAAAAAAGATTTCGTCTTCTCACACCCATACGAAAATCTAATTGGAAGTGTCACGACTGCTTAGATAGCCAACAGGTCAAACCAAATGAATCATTTACTAATGATACATTTTCACCGACTTCTAGTAATGTTACCGTACGTAATAAGTGCAACATACTTACATATAACTCGTTCAGCTCACTATCAGCTGATGAATCTTTGGATGATACACAAACACATGATAGAAGCTGTCCTGAACTAAAATTAAGTCCCTTTGCTGAAATAGAAAACCTGAAAAAGAAATTGGAATGTACGTTGGAACAACTGGAAGTAGCTGAAAATGAAATTCAAATACAACTAGCGGAAAATTTTGAATTAAAAAGACAATTTCAAAGTATGATTTAAAGGTTCAGCAACTAAAGACACTATGTAAATCACCTCCGCAAGTATACACTACTACTAGTAAAAAAAATAAAAATAGTATTAAGAGGCAAAAAAACAACATGGATAAACTGAGACAGAAGTTATTTGAAAATTCGCCTATTCAAATACAAAATGAGAATGTGGATAGAGATAAATCAATGCAGCCTCTTAGGATAACTGAAGAGGTTTGTAGTGACGTTGACGAGGGCTATCAGACGGAAACACAAGTTGAAAATCACGGAATAAATTTACCTTCGCTTGTCGTAAACTATAACCTAAATAAGCAGTCCTTAGGTGACCTAAGGAAAAGGAGCCTTTGACTCGCCGGAAAAAAACTGTGCTTATCTTCGCAGACGATCAGGGAAGACAGTTACAAAGTAACCTGCAAGAACTTCTCGGAGACAGTTATAAAGTCATCGCTTTGTACAAACCCAACGCTAAACTGGCTGATGTTATTGCCGGTGCTCAAGAAGAATTAACAACATTGACTGCTGAAGATTTCATAATTGTTTTAGTTGGAAGAAATGATGTTAATCTATTAGAGCATGAGAGTAACCTATATTGTTTCCTTAATAATATTAATACAAATTTAAACGTCATTATTACAGAAGTTCCGAAAAATAAAACATTAAATGAAAGTATGATCAATAAACAAACTAGAAAAATTTGCAATTTATTTAAGAATGTAAGTTATCTGGATATGAATTTTAGTTCTTATGTTCCAAGTTACAGATTTTTTCCCACATATACATCTCAACTAATCTTAAGAGAAATATTAAAATGTTCATATTGTTTCAACTACAATAAATATGTTCAAGAATGCCAAATTAATAGGAATGCGGATAAAATTTTAATAGACGTAGGGACTCAGACTGATACATATGTTACATTGGATAAACTAACATCAGATAAGAATGAAAATTTAACTGACCATAGTCAAAGTTACGTAACAACGACAAATATCAATAAATCTATGTTTTTTCGTGAGCAACAATTCTGTACTAGATACTGGTTTATATAAGATAGAAATTCAGAAACAAAATAAATGTAACAAACATAATAATTTTATAACTTTTCACCAGAATATTGCAAGTATTTTAGCCAAAAAAGAAGAGATAGAAATTACACTGCAGGATTTTTCTGATAACAGTCCAGATGCATTATGTTTCACGGAAACTTTCGTTATAAAACACGACGAACAAAATGTCAAAATTTACAACTATGATCTTGCTGCTATTTATTCACGGAAAAATATTAAACGTGGGGGTTCATGCATATTGCTAAAAAAGGGAATATTTTTCAATAGTTTAACAATGTCAGATAAATATGCAGAAAACAATATATTTGAAAGTTGTGCGGTGGAAATTCCTTCCTATAAACTGATCATAATTTGCATATATAATAATAAGAAATTCGCTTTACAGTTTTTATACAAATTAGAATGTTTGCTTCATGATGTAGTCAATATTTACAGGAAGAATATTTGTTTTGTTACTGGGGATTTTAATATACCTAGATATGCTTCAAGATACACCGGCTTCCAGGTACTTGAAAAGTATTCTGAGAGAATATAATTTTGTATCACATATAGCAACGGCTACAAGGGAAAATGCTTGCATAGATCTTATATTGAGTAACGTGAAAGAAGCAAAAGGAGATGTCAAACATTTGAAACTTTCAGATCACAACACTGCACAAATTGTTGGTTTTCCTGTAAATAAGAAACAACAAGTGCTGGAAATGTGGTATGATATTAAAAGAGATTTTTCTATGGTAAACCAAAATAAATTTATTTCTTATTTGCAAAGCTTAAGCTTCCATGACATTCTTACAGAAACTAATTTAAATAAAGCTTTTAATGCTTTTCATCAGATGTTTTGTTTTCTGTATAATCAATGTTTCCCAAAGTTTAGAGTGAAAATTGTAAATAAATTATTGGGTCCCAAATGGATAACCAAGGGTTTGAGACATAGTAGTAGGATAAAAAGAAACTTACGTTTTCAGGTTTATCGGCAAAAGACTTGTAAAAGTAATTATTTAGCCTACTCTAAACTTTAAAAAAAATGTATTTGTCGAGCGCAGCGAGAGAAAGCTAATATTCTTCTAAAGAATAGTAAGAATGTTGCTAAGACCTCTTGGTCTATACATACATACATACATATAATCACGCCTTTATCCCTAATGGGGTAGGCAGAGCGCAAACGACCCAAACAAAGGTCGCTCCGCCACGTCTGACAAAGTTTTGAGGGTTATTTAAGATAGATTTATAGGTATATTGCTATAGTGACAGGTTGTCAGCCCATCGCCTAAATTGCAATAAACTGAAACCCTCGATTCCCTTAGCTGGTTTATACAGCATGCCCGGGAGGAAATGCAGCTGGCACATTCTATGTTTTTCTCTCGCTCCCAGGCCAGCATGGAAGTACTTGGTCTATAATAGGAGAAAAAAAAAACTTCGGCACCTCCTGTACATAGTATTCCAGTATTGAAAGTTGAAGATACCGATACGACTGATCCGTCATCTATGGTAGATGGTTTTAACGATTATTTTTACAATGTGACAAAGAAATCGCCAGTTAAAGTAACATCTTCAAAAATAGCGGAACCTGTTTGTCCAGTAGTAAATTCTTTCTTTGTTATGCCGTTTAGTGAGGCAGAAGTGGCAGGTATTGTTAAATCTTTAAATAACACAAATGCATGTGGTTTCGATGAAATCGCAACAAATATTTTAAAGAAGTGTCTGAATGAAATATTACATATTTGATAAATCTATCCTTGGAAACCGGTATTTATCCTGAGGAATTAAAACTATCGCTGATAAGACCTTTATTCCAAAAAGGAGATAAAGCAATTATGTCAAATTATCGCCCAATAACGCTGATATCTGTTTTTGCAAAGGTGTTTGAAAAATGTATGTACGTAAAACTTATGAATTACTGTGATAAATACAATATTATAGTACCGAATCAATTTGGTTTCCAAAAAGGAAAATCAACAACAGGAGCCATTTTCGATCTTTTAAAGTCAGTAGTTGATGGTCTTGATGAAAGAAAACATGTTACTGCCCTTTTCATAGACATGTCAAAGGCCTTCGACTTTGTAGATCATGACATATTATTACATAAAATGGAGAGATATGGTTTTAGGGGTGCAACTTTATCCTGGTTACAATCCTATTTAATTGGACGTAAACAGTGTACACAATTAAATTTTATGAATGAAAACTGTACAGTGACCACTTATCAATCTGACTATATAATAACTAATTATGGCGTACCCCAGGGCAGCGTCTTGGGGCCGTTATTGTTTATTCTGTACATCAACGACTTACAAAAGGTAACAAATCATCCTTGTGTACTGTTTGCAGACGATGTTTCAATTATTATTCCTAATGATTCAAATGATTTTAATAGATATGAAATTGACATAAATAATACTTTGGAAAATATAATAATATGGCTGAAATTAAATAATTTAAGCGTTAATTTATCTAAGACTAGTTCCATGCATTTCAATGTAAAAGGACGTGAACAAATTAATTTAAACATTAATTACAATGGCGTAAATCTTAATAAAATTGACAGTACATTATTTTTAGGTGTTATTTTGGACAAAGACCTTAATTTTTCTGCTCAAATTGAGAAAGTCTGCACTAGACTTGCTAGATTTGTATACGTCCTTCGTAAAATGAGGAGAATTGCCTCTTATAAACTGTCACTGATGGCGTACCATGGATATGTCGCCTCGGTTCTAAGGTACTGTCTTCTCATTTGGGGAAATGGTGTAGGGAAAGAAAAGGCTTCTATTACTCAAAAGAAATGTATACGTGCCATATGTGGAGTTGGTCCTTCGTTTTCATGTAGGTCACTTTTAAAAAAATTGAATGTTTTGACACTTCCCAGCATGTATATCCTGGAGGTTTGTAAGTTTGTGAGACAGAATAAGAATGTGTTTACGAGGGCGATTGATATAAACCCCCGTGCTGGACGGTTGCCGGATCGACTTGTCTACAACCACTCTCCCGCATTAAGTTTGTACCTAAAGTAGCTATGCAATGTGTGTTAAAATATACAATAAACTTCCAAATAATTTAAAGATTTTACCCCTATAACAATTTATAAAAGAATTATTCAAGTGGTTGATAGATAAAAATATTTATAATTTAAAAGAATTTTTTGACGTAAAATGTTAAACTTAATTTTAATTAGTGTTAAGTCTTCATAAAGTTTTTGCATGCTGATTTAAATTAGCTGGATAGAGCGGACTTTTTATAACTTAACACCTGGAATGTATACCCTATTCAATGCAATAAAATATATTTCATTTCATTTCATTTCGTAATCTAAATACCAATATCATCTACATATATCTAAATACAAGTGTAGAGAAAAGAAAAAAACCGAATTTAAGGGACAGCGTCAACGTCGCAAACTGATAGGGGTTGCTCAGTCAACGACACTAAACAAGTATCAGCAGGATTTTTTAGGAATCGAAATAAAAAATGACATTATATGGATGGAATTAAAAAATTACCTCCCCGTACACCTCGATCAGACAATTTGTATGGAAAAGCAAAATATTATTTCCTAAAAGAAAAACCTGCTGATACTTGTTCAGTGACGTTGACTGAGCAACCCCTATTAGTTTGCGAGAAGCTGTCCCTTACACCCCGTATGTAAGATTCTAAGGCGTGAATTACTGATACGTTTTATTTATAAGCATACAATAGTCAATCGACGATCCCTGGCAGGGCAGGCAGCGGGCGTCAACGGCTTACAAAGACCGTTTTTGTTACAACAAAAATAAAAAACAAAACACGACTATACTTTACCACACTTTACTCTTTACAATAAACCCAGTGTGTCACTTAAACTACAATATGGAACAGGAAAAGTCAATAGCGATAAAATATGTTATCTTTTAACATAGCCACATGCAATCACTGGTTTCCATTTTCACAGTTTTACAACTGAACATTAAAAATGAAAGGAAGTAATGATATACTTACTAAGTTACTACTACATTTTGCCTCGACAACACGCCTTCCGATATCAGGGACTTTTGTCTTACGGCGTATCTCAGGGTTAGGTATTCGGTCAAGGAGATTGATGCCTAGCATGGTGCGCTCCATGGCTCTCTGTGCCACTTGTATTTTGTGCACAGCCTCCTTCTCAATTTCTGTCAAGTTATTATTATTAGACATGGTTTAAACGATAGTGGTCATGCTCATTATTGCCAAGTTTTTTTGTATGAAATCGCCGAAAAGTCAATTCCAAGTCGCCTAAAAGTTGCCCTTGGTGAAGTAGCCTAAATTCGCTTAAATAATTTACGAATAGTCTAAATAGCTATATTAAATGCTTGAGACCTATCCCTTCAGACTCTATTTAGTAGGGATGTTATTCAAATAATTTGGTTCGCAAAACCTTGAAACAAATAGGGTGGATCATGGATGGATGGTAGAAATTTCCAATGACTATTAAGAAAACCCTTATGTTAGGGATAATTTAAATCGTATTCTTACCTCTGCCTACCCCATTACGGATAAAGGCGTGATTATATGTATGTATGTATGTATGTATTCTTACCCAATATGATGAAAATAGCCTACTTCGCCTAATTATTTTTGAAGTACCCTAATATCGCTTAATATTTTTTTCGAGATAGCCTAAATTGCGATCAGTCGCAAATCGCAAGTTTTGATCGCCACAGCACCCTCCGAGATAGCCTAAATGGCGATAAATCGCCGCACTTGGCATCACTAGTCATGCTAAGCGTTAAACCCGCGCAAAAAGCTTCTGTAGATACCATCGTATACAATATTTAAGGTTGCTTTTTGTAGAGCAGCTTTCTTTAAACACATATTAATTGTTGTAATATGCATACATACATACATACATATAATACATACATACATATAAGGCAGAGCGTAAACGACCTATACAAAGGTCGTTCCGCCACGTCTAACAAAGTTTTGAGGGTTATTTAAGATAGAGTTGTAGGTATATTGCTGTAGTGACAGGTTGTCAGCCTATCGCCTAAATTGCAATATACAGAAACCCTCGGATCCCTTTACTGGTTTTTACAGAATGCCCGGGAGGAAATTCAGCTGGCACATTCTACGTTTTTCTTTCGTGATATGTATGTTGTAATATGTATCTATCAAAAAGGTACACTCTGAAAATTTCAACAGACCACCTAATACGTTTCATGAGATACAGTCAACTGTAAACAGACAGTCCATGCTAGACTGGGAGCGAAACAAATGTACCAGCTGCATTTCCTCCCGGGCATCCGGGGATCCGAGGGTTTCTGTATATTGCAATTAGTGCGATGGGCTGACAGCCTGTCACTACAGCAATATACCTACAAATCTATCTTAAATAACCTTGCCTTCCCCATTAGGGATAAAGGCGTGATTATATGTATGTATGAAAGACAGAAAGGATCAACGGATAGTGGAGTCTTAGCTACGTAATCGTCCCGTTGGTACGAAAATTTGAATTTGGAAGGTAGTTATCTCTTACGTCACCAAGGTCAAGGTCGTACTGGTTGTAGAGGGGGGGAGGCAGGCGGGGGGCGGGGGCGTTGTAAACTCTTATTTACAACACGGTAGGCTTACAAACTTTTACGACTTGTGTTGTATTTGGGGAAACATTCTAGGTAAACAGATACAGGGTGTAAGAAAAATCTTATACATATATGCAATCATGCCTTTATCCCTAATGGGGTAGGCAGAGCGGAAACGACCAAAACATAGGTCGTTCCACCGAGTCTGATAAATATTTGAGGATTATAAATTAAATAAGATAGATTTGTAGGTATATTGATGTAGTGACAGGTTGTCAGCCCATCGCCTAAATTACAATATACTGAAACCATCAGATCCCTTAGCTAGTTTTTACAGCATACCCGGGATGGAAAAACGATCGTATGTCCACCTTTTGGAAATTCCCACGTTGCGTCTACTGTTTCCTAGTACCTAAATAGTACACACCAATAATTAACTAAAAAATTATCAAAGTATGCTGCTTCTTCTAAATTCTATTGAAATCAATCAAAAACAAGCTAGCATAAATAAAAGAAATATATCACTCAAAATAATTTCAATTTTTTACGAGCACCCGCAAAATAATCGAATTTGCCTACCAAATCACATTGAAATGAGGATCTTGGTATCAAACGTCTTATGCCAGAGACGTCTGATCCCCCGGATAGCGCCTTAACTCCGTATGTTTTATATCTTTATTCTGGCAACACCCTCAGATCAAATTAGCCTAGATGGATCTCCATGACAAACATAGTGAAGTCGAACGTATCTACTCTCACCGTGTACAGCTAGCAACAAACAACGCCTTGGTCTGCCTGTTGTAAACATAGCTGGAAGTTACACTAAGTTGCTTACTTACCTCTTTCTAATTTTTATTTTGGTATCGAATATAAAGGAGAAAATATCTAAGTTTATGTAACATGATTAAATTAAGGCCTTAGCCCAAAATGTTTAACCAGCTTGGATAACTATTCGATGCTAAAAGGATCCTATATCCAACCAGGGTATCCCAACCTACCGTTATTCTGGCATATGCCATTGTATATTTTTAATTGCATGCAATTCCAGAGCCCACTATGAACAAGCCTCATTTTGTCGTTCGCAGAGGTCTATCTTGACTTTGTATTTGATCTGAGAGAACAGCATGGTTTGCCCATGTAGCCTTATTGAATTAGGCCAGATAACCCGCCTCTGGTATGGTAAAGAGGGTAGCTTTCATTTGTTTTACGAGCTTCTCCCTGTTTTGTTTTATGAAGTGTCGGTTGGATGATATTTATCAAGGTATGACGTGATGTAATTTCTTGGCATTTTGAATAAAACAATTTGGAATTACGATTATTAGGTACCTAATCTATTCTTATTATTTGTTTCAGTTACAGCAACTGTGATACTTCTTCATATAGCTTCGTTCTGCCGGTTAGGTATTATTTATTATTCTGTGATTCTGCTAAGTTATCAGACTAGGTAGAGTCGAAGCATTCTTCTTCTTAGCGAGTGGGTTCTCGAGTCGTACAACGACCCGAAGAACCTTGGTTTCAGAGTTATCAAACCATAAAGTAGCACAGCTATTAGGCCTCTGACATAGTTTGAGTAACGACCACTACCAAAGACAGCGACCGGGACCGACGGCAATTTTTATAATACACTTCTTACCTTTTCATATCTATACTCCTTTATATTGCGTCAAAATACGGATCATTCTACTTTGATCTGACAACATGTAACAAAAAAATTATAATCCGCAATATCCGTATTTCTAAAGTACATAAATCTTGACTTAAAATCAATTGCCGTCCCCTTAAAGTCTGTCATGACAGGTATAGACTTATAAGGGGTGTAAGTGACAACGTCCGCAAACTGATAGGGGTTGCTCAGTTAACGAAACTGAACAACTTTCAACGGAAAGTTCTTTCAGGAGGTGAAAATGAATTTAACTTCCCGTACAAAATTAACAAGTCGATCGGACAATTTGTATGGAAAACCAAATTTTTTTTTCGCATCCTGAAAAACGTCTGGCTGATAGTTACCCTTAACAGTTTTCGGGACAGTGTCCCTTACACCCCATCTTAGACCTAAATCGTATTTTCTTGCAACTACGATAATTACATTGTTAACTTGTCGCAACAGCTGTAAAACTGTATTAAATTTAACTGCCTTTCTTCTAAATTTAAAATATATGAACGTTACAGAAGTTTCAGGAAAACGTTTACCTGTTAAGTTTAACAGTTTAACTACCGAATAGAGCAGTTAACTGAGGGTTAACTGCTACACGGCAGTGAAGCTGTTAAAATGTTATTTCGGGGGGCGTTAACAAGCCTTTAGCTGTATAACTGCTGAACAAGCGAGTTTATAACTCTTTCAGGACATTTGTTATAGTGTTGTAAAGGTCACTTGTTCTAACTTGTTATATTAATATGCAGTCAAACAACTTGTGACAATAATGATTATATAATACCTAACAAGTGGTTTCCTGGTGAATGCTGGACTGGAGTGGTAGCGTTTATAAAACATAGAATGTATCAGCTGCTATTCCACTAGGTGGATATTGCAAAAGTCAATACAGAGATTTAAGGCGGTTTGAAAAGTCTGACACCAGGGTTCATCGGGTCGTTTAACTCGAGAAACCACTCGCTAAGAAAAAGAAGACTGAAATAACCTACCGCTTAGCAAAGTGGCAGACGTCGCGTATCGGCTCTACCTACCCTGTTACTATGAAGAATGTAATTTTTTGTTACAAATATAACCGGCAAAAACCGTCATATTATAGGTATCCGTCATTTTGCGGATCTCTTCATTGGTTCATTGACTCAAACACGTGTTTTGTGTTAATCAAACAATTATCTTAGTTACACAGTGTGGCCAATTGAAGGCCAAATACCTATTAAAAACAACCAAATTTATTTTATATTATGGAGGTACAATAAAATATACTTTAATGAAACTAGTAATAAAATCATTCGAAGAATTTTGAATTTCCATCAAAACAGTATTAAATTATAAATTACTGTTTGTATGGTTTTCTATCTTCTAATAGCTGTGCTACTAGGCAGTTTGAAAACTCTGGCACCAGGGTTCTTCGGGTCGTTGTTCGATTTGAGAATTCACTAGCTAGGAAAAAGACCAGAAGTCAACGAGTTTAGAAGTGTATTTACTACCATTTTTACGACTTGACATGCGACTCCTGGACTATTTAGAGAGCTAGAAACTTTTGAGTACGCTCTTGAGAATTTTACTATTCAATATAAAATATCTACTTGACATGCAGATAGATACAACTTTTATAGTTTAGTTCAATGAAAAGCCAAAAACGAAAACAGTTTTATTGGAGAAAAGAATAATAAATATATATTTTAAAGCATACATACATATATGCATTCCTTTACCACTAATGGGGTAGGCAGATCGTAAACAACCTGAACAAAGATACTCTATAATGATATTCTAAGGCATTGCGGGCGATGGTTGCATTTTTTAAATCTAGCTGCTCATCTGCCGGCCTTAAACCCTACATGACTCTCCGCAATCTGCAAGCACCTGAGTGAGATCCCATACAAAGTGGATAGACTGCAGCTGGTTAGAATTAATGGAAGACCATCCATCTATGGAGCTGGCCCATTCAGGAACTAATCTGTTAGCAGAATGGTTACTGGAATGCCAATATTCAGGTGGCTTTTGGTACACATTTTGTTTCTAGTAGGTAGGCATTCTGGCCTGGGAGAGATAAACATAGAATGTGCCAGCTGCATTTCCTCCCGGGCTTCTTTCGGCGGTTGTTTCTTTCAATGATGTAAAAACCACCTAAGGGATCCAAGGGTTTCTGTTTATTGCAATTTAGGCGATGGGCTGACAACCTGTCACTACAGCAATATACGTACAAATATATCTTAAATAATCCTCAAAACTTTGTACGACGTTGCGGATCGACCTTTATTTAGGTTGTTTACGCTCTGCCTACCCCATTAGGGATAAATGATGGGTTTGCAAATACTTTTCATTTTCCATACTAAATATTGATGACGTCATAGCTAGAAAACTGACCAGGTGACAGAAATCCACCCAAGTTCTAAATACTTACCAAGACTCCTACTAAGCATTCCTGATATAAAATTTTGCATACGCGTATATAAACCCGCTACTTTCCCTACAGGATCTTGTACAGAATCAGGATCACACAGCTTTAAATATCACAAAACATAAACACAAAACAACTCCGCTAACTCACTACAGTCTATTAACTATCTCCAATAAATAAAGTTCAAACAAATCTGATTATAGTCATCTCGAATAAAAGATGGCGTCTAAAGTAAGCTAGGAGCAGCGTACTGGGAGTGCTTTCATCGGAACACCGCGGAATAGGGTATGACGTGCCCTATCGCGTTTAATAAACGCTGCGCTTTTGACGAGCGGCACAAGTCTAAAGAGCAAGCGGAGGTGAGGAAAAAAATGCTAGAAAATATAGAAAGTATTTTAGAGAGAGACTTAAAACTCAAGCCACGGATTTCCGTGTCGTGGCACTGATAATCTGAGCCAAAGTAAGCTAGGAGCAGCATACTGGGAGTGCTTTCATCGGAACACCGCGGAATAGGGTATGACGTGCCCTATCGCGTTTAATTAACGCTGCGCTTTTGACGAGTGGCACAAGTCTAAAGAGCAAGCGGAGGTGAGGAAAAACAAATGATAAAATATAAAGAAAGTATTTTAGAGAGAGACTTAAAACTCAAGCCACGGATTTCCGTGTCGTGGCACTGATAAGCTGAGCGAAAGTAAAGCCAGGAACAGCATACTGGGAATGCTTTCATCGGAACACCGCGGTATGACGTGCCCTATCGCGTTAAATAAACGCTGCGCTTTTGACGAGCGGCACAAGTCTAAAGAGCAAGCGGAGGTGAGGAAAAAAATGCTAGAAAATATAGAAAGTATTTTAGAGAGAGACTTGAAGCTTAGGCCACGGATTTCCGTGTCGTGGCACTGATAAACTGAGCCAAAGTAAGCTAGGAGCAGCGTACTGGGAGTGCTTTCATCGGAACACCGCGGAATAGGGTATGACGTGCCCTATCGCGTTTAATAAACGCTGCGCTTTTGACGAGCGGCACAAGTCTAAAGAGCAAGCGGAGGTGAGGAAAAACAAATGATAAAAAATATAGAAAGTATTTTAGAGAGAGACTTAAAACTCAAGCCACGGATTTCCGTGTCGTGGCACTGATAAACTGAGCCAAAGTAAGCTAGGAGCAGCGTACTGGGAGTGCTTTCATCGGAACACCGCGGAATAGGGTATGACGTGCCCTATCGCGTTTAATAAACGCTGCGCTTTTGACGAGCGGCACAAGTCGAAAGAGCAAGCGGAGGTGAGGAAAAACAAATGATAAAAAATATAGAAAGTATTTTTTTGAGAGGGACTTGAACCTCAGGCCACGTATTTCCGTGTCGTGGCACTGATAATCTGAGCCAAAGTAAGCTAGGAGCAGCATACTGGGAATGCTTTCATTGGAACACCGCGGTATGACGGGCCCTATTGCGTTAAATAAACGCTGCGCTTTTGACGAGCGGCACAAGTCGAAAGAGCAAGCGGAGGTAAGGAAAAAATGCTAGAAAATATAGATTGTAGTTAAGAAAGAGACTTGAACCTCTGACCACGCATTTCCGTGTCGTGGCACTGACAAACTGAGCCAAAGTAAAGCCAGAAACAGTGTACTGGGAGTGCCTTCATCAGAACCCCGCGTTATAAGGTGCCCTATCGCGTTTAATAAACGCTGCGCTGTTGACGAGCGGCGCAAGTTACAAGAACAATCGAGATTTAGAAAAAGGAAGCTGGAAACTCTTGAAGCTAATATTTTAGCGTGAGACAGATCCACGGCTACAGTGTCCCGTGCCATAGCACGCGCCTATACCTGAGCTAAGTAAGGTAAGCTAAAATCAACGTAGTGGAAGCGCTTTCATCAGAACACCAAGGCCGATCGGGTATGACGTGACCTATCGCGTTTAATAAACGCTGCGCTTTTGACGAGTGGTACAAAGCCAAAAGAGCAAGCAAACTTGAGGAAAAAATGGTTAGAAAATATAGAATCGAAAATACGCCAGAAGATAACCAGGTTTTTTTATATGAGCGGGATTCGAACCCACATGAGCAGCACAAATCCAAAGTGTAAGCAAGATTGCGGTAAAAAAAATTGCTTGAAAAAAATACTTATACTTTACTCTGCAGCGCTGCACTCTGTAACGCTTAACGTATAATTTATTTTATCTAATCTCTTACGTAGATTCTTATAGGTTTTCATCTCCCTTTCTGCCCTTCTATCTTTTCAATTGGGCCAATCTCACTCAAATAAATTCAAACAACAAGTCATTGTTTAATTGCATTACATTGATTAACTAAATTAAAGTTATTCATTCCATGCTGGAATGGGAGCGATAAAAAATCATAGAATGATCCGCAGCTGCATTTCCTCCCGGGCATGCTGTAAAAATCAGCTAAGGGATTCGACGGTTTCAGTATATTGTAATTGAGGCGATAGACTGACAACCTATCACTACAGCGATATACAAATCTATCTTAAACTACCCTTATAACTTGTCAGACGCGGCGAAACGACCTTTGTTTAGGTCGTTTACGCTCTGTCTGACCCATTAGGAATAAAGACGTGACTATATGTTAGTGATTTATTCGGATTTCTTGTAACTTGTCCCACACGACACGAACCCGCGTCACTCGGCGCTTCCACTTTCGATATCAATCAAAATCGATAATCGAATCAGACCAAGCGGGGAGTGGGAAAATCCACTCTTACACAATATAGAATTAGCTGTACATTTCAATTTTACATCTGCTGTTAAAAAAAAAAGAAATATCAGCAAAAAATTGTGCTTTGAAAAATACCGCCATGGTCCCGTCTGTGATAGTGGTTCTCTCCGATAAGGAATTCCCAAGGCAACGCTATAAGCCGATGTTAGAGCCCTAGTAGGCGCCCTTAGGCAGATGTCATTTGCAAATATGAGGGTGTAGATTGCGTGTAGCAACTCCTCGCCTTTAGTCCGGTGACGAATTATGTACATACATACTTACATATAATCACGCCTTTATCCCTAATGGGGTAGGCAGAGCGTGTACGACCTAAACAAAGGTCGTTTCGCCACGTCTGACAAAGTTTTGAGGATTGTTTAAGATAGATTTTTACGTATATTGCTATAGTAACAGGTTGTCAGCCTATCGCCTAAATTGCATTATACAGAAACCCTCAGATCAGATAAAAAAGAAACACTAACTATGTCAGAGATCTGTTAGCTGTACTAATAGGCGATTTAAAACTCTGACACCAAGGTTCATCGAGTCGAAACTCGACTCGAAAACCCACTCGAAATGGAGACACAAAGAAACATAATTTGCCAGAAATTGTACCCTTGTTTATATATTTATCCAAACTCATTTGATAAAAGAAATAGGATAACCTTTACCTGATTCAAGAAATAATATCCATGTCAAAGAAAATAATGATAAAAGATCGGAGAAACTCATATCAAATATTACACAATTTGTAACGTCAATCTTATATGGGGTGTAAGGGAAAGCGTCCCGCAAACTGATAGGGAGTTGTTCAGTCAGCGGAACTGAACAACTATTCGCACGTTTTTTTTTAGAAAGTTAAATAACAAATACTTTGTCAGACGTGGCGAAAGACCTTTGTTTAGGTAGTTTACGCTCTGCCTACCCCATTAGGCATAAAGGCGTGATTATAAGTTAAATAAAATATTTGGTTCTCCATACTAATTGTCTGATCGAGGTGGTAATTTTGTATGGGAAGTTCAATTTAGTTTTTCATATCCTGAAAGAGTTTCCTGATGGTAGTGGTTCAGTTTCATTGACTGAGCAACCCCAATCAGTTTGTGGGACGCTGTCCTTTACACCCGGTATCTCTCTACTCTAGCTTCCATGCTGGACTGGGAGCGACAGAATAACGTAGAACGTGCCAGCTGCATCTCCTCCCGGGCATGCTGTAAAAACCATCTAAGGGATTCGAGGGTATATTGTAATTTAGGCGATGGGCTGACAACCTGTCACTACAGCAATATCCAGTTCTATCTTAAACAACCCTCAAAACTTGTCAGACGTTGCGGAACGATCTTTGTTTGGGTTGTTCACGCTCTGCCTACCCCATTAGGGATACAGGCGTGATAGTATGTATGTATGTATCTCTCTACTCACTATCTCGAGTGTATAATTAAAACTGTGTTTTTCACACCCATATCATGTTTGAATAGTTATTGAGATATCTTCAACCATGAATAAAAATGATATAAAATTTATATCACATTCTATAACATCACATTCATTTTATTTCCATGCTGGCCTGGGAGCGAGAGAAAATCATAGAATGGGCCGGCTGCATATCCTCCCGGGCATGCTATAAAAACCAGCTAAGGGATCCGAGGGTTTCAGTACATTGTAATTTAGGCGATTGGCTGACAACCTGTCACTACAGCAATATGCCTACAAATGTATCTTAAAATAACCCTCAAAACGTTGTCAGACGTGGCGGAACGACCTTTATTTAGGTCGTTTACGCTCTGCCTACCCCATTGGGGATGACGGCGTGATTATATGTATGTATGTACATTCTATAAACACTAGCAGCATATTTTCAGCGATGAAGCTGCTGCACTCCATCTCAAAAATAATGCGAAACTGATCACGAACGGCGACTTTATTACGTCATAACACTAAGTCTAGACGCTCAATCTTCTTTATAGACCTCGGGATTTTATACCTCACGTTTCTTGTTCCAAATAAATAGACGCTCAATGTATCGGTGCGGTATTTCGATCACGTGTCTCTGGGGCACTTTCTACTAAGTATATTATCCACTTTTATGGACATCGTAAAACCTCTTCCCAACGAAGTTCGGTTGATTCGTGTTGTGGAACTTGCAGGGTGCTGTAATTAGATTTTTAGGGAAAAAGAAGTCAAATGTCGGTGGGTGGGTGTAGATTACATAATACTGTCTTCTTTCTTCGAGATTGTATTTCTTTATTACTTGTAGTAGTAGCCCTGTCTGTCGCAAAAGCTTTAGAGTAGGAATTTTAATCCTACTCTGGCAACACTATTATTTTACCTGGCAATCCTACCAGCCAGCCTTTGTTTTTAACATGTTTCGTCTTAAATCGTCTCGTTTCTCGTTCTTTATTTTGTCTCTAGATTTTCTTTTCCTACTTATCACAAAAGGTCAGCCTGCGACAAATCCGTATCAGCGCTGTTACAAAACTCCTCACAATGGCAAGGTCGATAAGACCCAAACAAAATTACCCCATTCAGCGGATGAATTGCACAAATCAGAGGCATTATTTATTTACGATCCTGAATCAAATTAAACGTGACATCTCCGTGAGGGGAATAACGGAATACACTTATGCGACGATTGTTGCCGCCATCTTTATTTGATTACGGGCCTAGTGACGTCATAATGAGTTTAGCGCTCGCGTTTTTATTTTGCGGCGCGCGTTTCTGCTAACTCAGTTTCAGTTCGTTTATGAGATTATGATCACGGTGCGGTTTTAGCTTGATTGTTTCTTGTAAGAAAATGGTCTTATTATATCATTATTTCAGTTTACCAAGGAATCAGAATAAAATTAATTCCGTGCATTATTGAGAAGGACATGTTTCATTTAGGGGCATGCACTGATATTTCTCCAACATTTTGATATTTTTTTGTGTGTCATCAAGATATTTAGTAACGAAAATTTTAAAGCCTACTTGGATATAATTTATATTTTATTTATTTTCGTTATTAATTAATTTTATATTATACAAATTTCTGCATAATTAAATATTAAACTAATTGTTATAGAAGAGCGGGGCCTCCTGCTACAGGTATTATTTAATACTTAATGTTCCAGCCTTAGATTATAGGTTAAGAAAACTATTGTAAAAATAAATAAAGATATTTTGATTTGATTTACATATCTTATCACTTTAAAGTAATATCAAGTAAATCACTAAAATCTTCACCTATCTCCATAAACGTCTTCATCATTTCCCATGAACATTTCCATCGGGTACAACCCCCAAATTAACCCTCTCCACACATAACTATAACCGTATGCGAAGGTTATAACCCTAGATACCCCATCAATAACCTTGGAGCGTTTACGACACGCCATAAAATTGCTAATATATCGAAGAGCCGTACAGTATAGCTGTTTATTTGGACCTTTTCCTTAAAATATATTATTTGGGGTCCCATGAAATCTCGTAGAGAGCCCGATGGTGTAGTGGATAGGACCGCTGCCTCCTGAGCTGGAGGTCATGGTTCGAATCCCACCACGTACCAATGTGTTTTTCGGTTTACGAATTTCATATGTACGTTTATTCGCGCTTTTTCCGTGCTTCGGAAGGCACGTTAAGCCCAGGTCCCGGTTAATATCGTTTACTACCGTAGATATTAGTCGTTAAGCCATGTCAGAGGCCAGTGCTAAGCATTGGCGGCTTGAAAACTCTGACCTAATCTAGGATTGGGTCTGGTTTCCCTTCTGGGTTGCGGAGGTCAGATGGCAGTCGCTCTGTGTAAAAACCAGTACCCTCGTTCAATCCCCTAGATTAGGTAGCCGACCACGTGACGTACGGGATAAGGCTAGGGAGATGATGACATGAAATCTCGTAAAAATCTCCAGTGTGATAATTTTGGGAAAGGGCAGAAATGGAACGCTTTCCATTAAACATATAAATTACCGTATTAATAGTAGAACAGCAATTTGGTTTCCTTTTGGGAATTAAAAGATTCTTTAATCTTGCGCTAGAGATAGGTAGTTTAAGCAGAAAAAATATATAGAATCAAAAGAAAATTCTAGGGCAAATATTTTTTTAGAAAGAGACCCGTGTGTTTCGGAATATTGCAATTTAGGGGATGAACTACGATTATTATTATTTAGATGTACATAATCCTATACTCAGACGTATAGAAAAAAAAAAGTTCTGCTTCTTGCTGCATTAGCAATAACTGTCACGTTTGTTCCTTTTTATTTCTGTTGTATGTGTTTCTTTGCGCAATAAAGAATTTTGTATTGAATTGTAATAAGGTTATCATCTCACTAGCCTTATAGGGGATTGAACAAGGGTACTGGATTTTACACAGAGCGACTGCCATCTGACCTCCGCAACCCAGAAGGGAAACCAAACTCAACCCTAGATTAGGTCAGAATTTTCAAGCCGTCAATGCTTAGCACTGATCTCTGACATGGTTTAACGGCTAAGCGTGCCTTCTGAAGCACGGAAAAAGCACCGAATAAACGTACATATGAAATTCGAAAACCGAAAAACACATTGGCACGTGGTGGAATTCGAACCACGACCTCCCGCTTAGGAGGCAGCGACCCTATCTACTACACCATCGGGCTGTTTTGGAGTGTTGTTTGCAAATGAATCAGTAAATTGTATTCATGCCGCCTCGCTGTTTGAATACTTTTGCTTGATTTATATTCTTTTCTTTTACATATTTTCTCAATAAACGATGAAAATTCAATGGGCCGCTTGTATTGAAACCAACTGAATGAATAATTGCCAGTAACAGGAGTTGTTTTAAAAAAGCATTTCGCGATATTTTTCATTTACTATTTTGACGAGAAACCTTTAAAGGGGTCCCCAGTGCACGCCAGCGCCCTCATAAGTTATTAAAGTATTACTCACTGAAAACGCCATTAATCTAAAATCTGGTAGATCAAATTGAAGTATAGGTACTGAAGTTTATTTTAAGCGTAATAAATTAATAACTCAGTGTTCACTGTAGTTACAGATAGCAGAAGTGCTAATATTGGCCGTTTTTCGCTAATTTTCTGTCTGTAACAACAAACTATAAGTTGCAAATTTATGAGGTTCTAAATTACTTTCATTGCTTTAACTTCAATCTGATCTGGATTTTCGATTGATTATGTTTTTTGTGAATTATGTTTTTTTAACTGACGACGACGCCACTTAGCCCAGGGTCCCTTAAAAGTTTTCTTTAAAGAGTGTCGGTAGTGAAATACTTCGGAGAATTGAATTTCCTAGAGGTTTCTAGCTCTTGCATATTTTCAATTTACAATGTAGGTACACTAAAGTCTTACAAATCACCTTCCTTTTTACTTTACTTAACTAAGGTGTTTTTATTTGCGCTTGTTATTCTATCCATTATATTCATTTACTTTAATTTTCCTATTTACACCGGAAAAAGGTTTTAGTTTTCAGGTATTTACTGTTCTAGTTATTGGTATTGTTACATATAATCACGCCTGCATCCCTAATTTGGTAGGCAGAGCGTAAACCTAAACAAAGGTCGCTCCGCTGCGTCTAACAAAGTTTCAAGGGTTATTTGTGTAGGTATATTGTGGTGACAGATTGTCAGTCCATCGCCTAAATTGCAATATACTAAAACTCCAAAACCCTCAGATCCCTTAGCTGGTTTTAACAGCATGCCCGGGAGGAAATGCAGCATGGAAGTTAGAAGAAGAAGTTACTTGTCACACACTGAAATAAATATTTTCTAAATAAAATAATAGGTCAAACAGGATATGTTTTCATCAGTTCAACACAGCCTTAAAACATTTTCACTTAATTTAAAACATCTTACACATTCAACTATGCCTAACTATTAGCTATGTTCGGCCATATTGGGCGGCGATCTTTGATGTCTACGTAATGGGTTCCGTCGCTGTGGTTGGACAGAAACCACGACTCGGAAATTAATTCGACCTACATACACATTGATCTGAAACTTGAGGGTAGAAACAAGATTTGCCTTACAAATGGATGTTTCTGAAGTTTCAGCTGTTTTACACGGTGGGACGAAATGGGGGTCGCAAATTGAAGACAGGATTTTTTTATGACAACATTGACACATATGTTATTTGACCGGATTTCCGATCTTTTACGACGAAATCGAATAATTATGAAATCGGGCTCTTTTGCTTCTAATAAAGTGTCGAAATGTTATAAGTGATAGAGATAGATTATTTAACTCTGAAACCAACGGTATTGCTGTTTTTCTATTTAGGAAAAAAACTCTTTTTCTTCCATGCTAGACAGGGACCAAGAGAAAAACATAGAATGTGCCAGCTGCATCTTCTCCCGGACATGCCGTAAAAACCAGCTATGGGATCCGAGAGTGTCTGATTGCAATTTAGGCGATGGGCTGACTAGCTGTCACTACCAATATACCTATAAATCTATCTCAAATAACCCACAAAACTTTGTCAGACATGGCGGAAAGACCTTTGTTTAGGTCGTTTACGCTCTGCTAACCACATTAGGGATAAAAGCGTGATCATATGTATGTATGTATCTCTGAAATCAATGACATCGCTGTTCTATTTTATCTGTGTATTGAAATAAACATCAAAAGAGGTCTACGACCTAAATAAGGTGAAGAAACTCAATCAGATATGTACCACAAGAGGTTTTAAAACCGTTTTATGTTCCTTCGACCACACGCAGTCCAACATGTGTTGATGACTAATATAGCACAAGAGTATAAACTTTATAAAAACGTACAAAGGTTCACAGTACAGCGCTGAGATAGCGTACTACTACAGAAATGTGGCGGGATGGTATCGCGTTCATATACTCACTTTAAAATCTGGGGTATTTTTTTTATATAATTTATGTATTTTTGTATGTATGTTTGTAACGAATACACTTAAAAATGAATGGAACTATTAAAAAATTCTTTCCGAATTAGAAAGCTACGTTCATCCTAAATAACATAGGTTTATTTTTACCGCGGGAAAATATGTGATTACCACGGAAAAGCTCATTCAGTAAGCCGCAAGTGAAACTGTGGCGTAAACGGGTAGTTTGATTATAAAAACATCATATAGCTAGCTAGATTCATGTCTTAGAAATGTAGTATGATACATCATAGGGTAGAGCTAAGCTAACACATTTTATCTTATTCTGTGAAGGAGCAATTAGATTTGGGCGCTTACCCTATTTATTCAAGACATTTTATTTAACTCCCATGAACACACACACACACACACGTTTTTTTTATCTTATACAGTGGCAACTAAACATACGGCCTACCTGATGGTAAGCAGCACCTTAGCCTATAACACCTACTAGACCCTACTAGATCCCACTAGATCCTAGCGATAAAGCAGAGTGCGTTGCACCACCGTAAGAACTAAGGTGGAATGTCTCTTTTGCCTGTAATTTCACTGGCTCTGTTGTCTGAAGACAGAAACACAGAAATGCGAACACTTCTACTTGGCGGCAAAAATAAACAAGAGGGCAGTACTTCTCCCGACGGGCTCTGCATAAAACCCTACCACCTTCAAAAACATAGGATAAAGCCTTAGGTAAAATTCGACATAGGGATTGACGCAACAGTGCGACACGCACACATGCATCACATACTTCTAATGTAGCTATCGGCATGTTTATATGAAGCTTTGCCTCTGCATAATTTCTAACTCTTGTTTTAATAGATCACAGACCGATATAACGAAGACTATAACATAAAATATAAATGACGGTTTATTGAGAAGTAATTGTCGGAATGGCTGTTACAGTGAGAATTGCGGTACGCAGTTGTAATAAAATGTAATAATAATAATTAAAGAAGTCCATGGTTTTACCGAGAACTATTAGGAAAATTTCCTTCGTTTCTTATGCTCGTTTTTCAAGCGATCTCAAGCTTGAGACCAATATTAAGTATGGATTTGACATGCCAGTTTGTACTGAAATGATATTTCTGATACTAACTCAAACTTGCTGTCACTCTTGAGAGCCGATTACAAATACGACCCTTAAAATGCTGAAAACTTATGTTTTTATACTTCTCTGATAGATGGTGAACCAATGATCTGAGAGACGTTTGCCAACTTTCTCTGTCAGTCTATTACCCAAATTCAATACATAAACGCACTGGCATAAATTTCTGCCGGAGTGATGTACCAATAATTTTTAATAGATTAGGAGAAACACTGTCGAACCCATGTAATTTTTTAAGACGCTTCGTCCGCACATTACTCGGCCGTTAATAGCTTCATTTCAGGCCTGGACAGTAATGCACTATTATAGCACAATATCCGAACAAGTCATGAATGTTGATCTGGAAACCCTAATTCCATTAACGATCCCATAGAATTTGCACATAGACGATACGTATTAGCACATACTAATGACCAAACACGGTGTGTGTGTTTAACACTTAATCTGCTTAGAATGGGCTCGTAGCAGACCGCTACAAAGGTCTAACGGACCTATATCTACAGCACACATATTAATCTCCTTTATGTTGATTACGTGTTATTCAAATATTTAAACTAAATTTTTATTCCTGTTTAAAATGGGAGGAATAAAAATATAGAATGTATAATATGATTATACTGTCACGTGTAAAGTAAAATACTTCTCTTCCTCCCTCCCTAGCCTTATCCCGTATCACATGGGGTTGGCTACCTAATCTAGGGGATTGAACGAGGGTACTGGTTTTTACACAGAGCGACTGTCATCTCACACACTAAACTACTTCTCTAGACACATAATCCTGACTTAAGCTAGGTAGTATAAATTATTAGCTTAGGGAGAATTTACATGGAAATTACTTTAGTATGTATAATCCCATGAGGTATACGACCTTGGTTTTGAACTCTCAAAACCCCTTTACCTTGAATTTGGATTCATGATCAAATATCAATAATTTCTTCCATGTTGGACTGGGAGCGAGAGAAAAACTTAGAATGTACCCACGAGGATTTCAGTGCATTGTAATTAAGGCGATAGGCTGACAAACTGTCACTGCAGAAATATACAGATCTATCTTAAACAACCCTCAAAACTTGTTAGCCGTGGCTATATGTTTGCAAAGAAATCTATCACTAAAAAAAAATGTAATGTCAAGTATTTCAATTACCAATCTCAATTGATTTAATATACCAAAGAACAAAGAGCCATCTTCAAAGATTGATAAACCTAATACAATATTCATTCTTCTAGCCCCCCAAGGCCATTTGTCAGCGAATTTTCCATCTAATGTAACTCGACACCTTGGAATGATCTTGTTATCTATAAGGAAAGATCTACAGAAATTCGGGTAAATTACTGATTCAGTTGCTCGAGTTATATTTCACTTTTTTAAAGGATTTTATAACATTTGTCTTCTATTGCTGTGTGAATAGGCCAATATACTTCCAAGCTGGACTGGGAGCAAGAGAAAACATGTGCCAGCTGCATTTCCTCCCGGGCATGCTGTAAAAACCAGCTAAGGGATCCGAGGGTTACTATATATTGCAATTTAGGCGATGGGCTGACAACCTATCACTATAGCAATAAACATTCAAATCTAATTTAAAAAACCGTCATAACTTTGTCATACGTGGCTGAACGACCTTTGTTTAGGTCGTTTACGCTCTGCCTACTCCATTAGGGATAAAGGCGTGATTATATGTATGTATGTATAGGCAAATATCGTCTAAATTTTTGAGTATACTCGCTCTATCGTTGACTCTATCTCAAGCTTTGGTCTACACCGCTGCAGTGTAGTCTGAATAAAAGTCAAGAGTACCTTATCGGAAAGTCTGATAATATAATAAAAACCACCGAATATAGGTAAATAAACAACCGGGTACAATAGAACTCCTGTTCTTTTACAATATTTTTAGTCTGAAAGTGACAAATAGATTTTAATTTTAGTTTTAGCCAGCAAATCTAGAATCGAGCTCAATATATGTAAATTGCAAAAAAAACATAATTATTAATGTATGTAGGTAGTGCTGTGTTTATATATCTCGAGTTCCATACAATGTGGACCACCCTTAGGAAGAATGCAGGCAGTTTTGCCATTACACATTCTTTAAATAACTGACGGTGGAAGGGACTCCGTCATACCTATTCGTGAGAAAGGAAAATAGAGTTAGGAAAATATGGAACTGAGTGTGAAAATGGGACGTTTATTTTAAAGCACCTTTGATGCGCTTTAAAAGTGCTAATTTTCGTTTTATATTTATTTGGATAGCTTGCTTCTATTCCATAGTAAACTTTTATTAACTCAAAGTCCAAGTTCAAATTAACATTATTTAACAGTTTATTTGCAACAAATATTTAGTATTACCAAGATTAAATATAAAATATACTTTAACCCATAACAATAGTCTTGTGTAACAAATCTCAAATCAACTCCCACGGCAAAACCAAAACACTTACGCGGTCGATCGAACAAGAATATTAGATTATTTAGATCTGAGATGACATACATACATACACATAATCACGCCTTTATCCCTAATGGGATAAGCATAGCGTAAACGACCTAAACAAACGTCGTTCCGCCACGTCTCACAAAGTTTTGAGGGTTATTTAAGATAGATTTGTACGTATATTGCTATAGTGACAGGTTGTCTGCCTATCGCCTAAATTGCAATGTACAGAAACCCTCGGTTCCCCTATTAGCTATATTTAACAGCATGCCCGGGAAATGCAGCTGGCACTCTCTATGTTTTTTTCTCGTTCCCAGTTTAGCATGATGAAGGTGACGAAATTGCATATTTTTTTACGTTGGCTTCTAATCTTTCTTATCTCTACGTAATGTTGGTCCTATATAAATTTCCTACTACCCGCATTTCTGTCCCCACTGCAAGTAATAGCACTCCCGTGGAGCTCCCATGCCGCCATCAACTATTTTCAATCTTCATTCTTCCATACATGAACAGCGAAATATATAAAATACGTCATTCATTTTGATAAAGTTCCCTGAGAAATTCTATTCAGGACGTGGATTTTTCTCTGCACCAGCAATGGCTCCGATTCGGTAAAAACACGACTTTACAAATATAAGTTGATAACTATCATTCAGGTAATTGTCTGTCAATTGTCAAGAATGAACAGAAAGAGACGGCAGTATGTACGAAATTACTTTAATCCTGTCAGTCCAAGATTCTAAGGATGGTTCATCATATGTTAAAACCACGGAGGATAGGATGAGGAAATTCAAAAGATGTTAGCGTCTTTTGAATTTTAATCGAATTCTTACTGACAGAATCATAATTAGTTCATCTCTTCTTCACTTCCATTCTGTTCGTACGTGACCGACAAAGGCAAATCATTATAACAAAGTTATAAGTCGTGTTTTTTCCGAATCGGCGCCAATATTTGCCAACCTCTGAACTTTTCCATGTTAGCTGACTATTTCGCGTATGAGAGAAAAGTTGGTGCTAGAAACTGCTAAACAAAATTGAACTAAATTTTTTTTTTCAAAATTACTTGAAATTTTTGTAATCTTTCGGCTGGACGAGAAAAATCACTACTCAAAGTACCAGTGGGTTCGAATCCATTTTTTTTAACAGTATATTGTATACATGATCATACAGAGGATAAAAACATAAAAGACAATCGCACAACAGGTACAGCTATCTCTAAAAAGAAATCCCTTACAGCTGACAGACGGTAGTGATATTTATTTCATAGTGTGTAAATATTGTCTAAGCATTATATGTAGTAATATGCACTATCCCGCTTTCTGCTTGTACAATTTCTATACCCAAAGGTTGCCTGGTAGAAATAGCTGCTTTAGCAATAATGCCAACTTTAACGTACTATCACGTTTGTTCCTTTTTATTTCTGTTGTATGTGTTTCTTTGTGCAATAAAGAATTATGTATTGTATTGTGAGAGTGCATAAGTGAGGCAAAGAAGAAGTGTGTACAATTAAAAATATAGGTAAAATTACATTAAATACAATTCAAACCCTAATACCATAAAAAAGCCCTACTATCTTAACTTAGGAATCAAACCATATGCTTCGGTTTTTTTTTAATGCAACTCAGACCACCTAAACCACAAAGGGTCATTAACAAAAACAAAAATACGCTGACAACATAAATCGAGTTGTAACTGAAAGCAGAGTTGAAACGTGGTTGAAACTGGGGCCACAAAAAAGCGGAACTTTTCACCACCTCCAACAAAGGGCCCCCAGAGGAGTCATCATCGCGGAATTGTGGCCTAAATGGGGAAACATGATTAAACCCTGTCAGAGATTCCATTTGTGCCAGGTTAATTTCGGTTTACATTTGTTTTTTGGGACAGATCAAACGTTATTGAATTATGAAAATTTTACGAGCTAGGTATATTTGGGCGGACACTCAGGATGTTTTTTTTTTCCATTCCCTCGGAGAAAGCTTTATAATAAAAAAACAAATACGAAACGTACGTTCTCTCTTTTCGGTCCTCAAATTCGCAGACGCCAGCAATTGCACGAATTCTTTAAGGACACACTAGTACGGTTTAGGTGTTTTTTTGTTCACATTATTGATTATTTTAAGGCTGAATGCGCATACAACTTTTATAATTTACAAAATGGAATGAATGAATGAAATGAATGATATTATGGAGAATTCGCAAGTTTTTTTTTTGTGTATTGTTATTGTTTCCTCACAAAATAAGAAAAAAAGTACTATAACCTAGTTCTCTCAGCCAAAATAACAATTTAAGGTCTCGTTTACATTTAACGTTACATTGTTGTTTACTTTTCTCGACCTTAAATTGCTTTTATTTCGGCCTCGAAGTAATGTACTATTGTTCGACCTATTTCCCTTGCAAGGGTTATTCCCCATATTTTGTTATCATTAGTTTAGCACACCAGTAGGAAGTCATCATAATATTTTGTTAATTCACGGTTCAGTGATGATGAAATCCAAATGGCAGATCGTAAATGTGATTTTCAATTGGTTTATTCTTTTACAGGTACCGACAAAATGCTAGTAAGAATTAATCATCACACCATGTATGGTACAACATTCACCAGGTAAAACACTAATACTAATATTTCAAAACAAGTTTAATATACTTTATTTTAACAAATCTTTCTTGAATAACATAACATTAAAAATACTTTATTGCACGTAAGAATAACCCTTAAAGCTATGTCAGACGTGGCAGAATGACTTCTGTTTAAGTCGTTTACGCTCTGCCTAACCCATTAGAAATAAAGGCGTGATTATATGTATGTATGTACAATGCAAAACGCCGTTTTTTTATTTATTCACACCACCGGTGTTCATAGCGCAGTTCTTAGTTTTTGCCTCAAACACCGAAACACGTCAATTTATACATACATATAACCACGCCTTTATCCCTGATGGGGGGTAGGCAGAGCGTAAACGACCTAAACAAAGGTCATTCCGCCACGTCTGACAACGTTTTGAGGGTTATTTAAGATAGATTTGCTGTAGTGACAGGTTGTCAGCCAATCGTCTAAATTACAATATACCGAAACCCTCGGATCCCTTAGCTTGTTTTTACATCATGCCCGGAAGGAAATGCAGTTGACACATATAGTCACGCCTTTATCCCTAACGGGGTAGGCCGAGCGTAAACGACTTAAACAAAGGTCGTTCCGCCGCGTCTGACAAAGTTTTGAGGGTTAAGATAGATTTGTAGATAAATTTCTGTAGTGACAGATTGTCAGCCCATCGTCTAAATTACAATATACTTAAACCCTCGGATCCCTTAGCTGTTTTTACATCATGCCCGGAAGGAAATGCAGCTGACACATTCTATGTTCCCTCGCTCCCAGTCCAGCATGAATGAAACAACAAGTGTCAATTCGTCACCATTAAATACTGGCGATCAACTGCTACCTAGGTTCGTTATCTCCCAGGGGATCTTCGTCAGAAAGACATAAATTGGACACCGCAATGACATTTATAGACTATCCAACTGGTGTCCAGCTGACTGCTAGTATCATACGTCACATCATATACTAGAACACTTAGAGGATATTGATTGGGCGCTATTCAGTATGATACATACATATAATCACGCCTTTATCCCTAATGAAGCAAAGGTCGTTCCGCCACGTCTGACAAAGTCTTGAGTGTTAATATAGATTTTGTAGGTGTATTGCTGTAGTGACAGGTTGTTAACCCATCGTCTAAATTACAATATACCGAAACCATCGGATCCCTTAGCTGGTTTTACAGCATGCCCGGAAGGAAATGCAGCTGACACATTTTATGTTTTTCTGTTGCTCCCAGGCCAGCATGGAAGAATTCAGTATGGAATGGTTTAATATATATTTTTTTTACTGAAATGAAATAGATTAAAGTTCTATCTAAGCGACTGCCAGTTCTTGTCCAAAGTGTAGGATTACATGATTTTCTATTTCTTTTAAACCTATGACTGGAGTCAGCTACTTCCATCAAAAGAAGTAGTTCATCATCTTCCTAGCTTTATCCCGTATCTCTCGGGGTCGGCTACCTAACCTAGGTGATTGAACGAGGGTACTGGTTTTTACACAGAGCGACTGCTATCTGACCTCCACAACCCAGAAGAGAAACCAGACCCAATCCTAGATTAGGTCAGTATTTTCAAGCCGCCAATGCTTAGCACTGGCCTCTAACAAGGCTTAACGACTAATATCTACGGTATTGAACGATATTCACCGGGACCAACGGCTTAACGTGCCTTCCGAAGCATCGCAACTCGATTAAAACATGAGAAAAGAGATTTGGTAGAGAGAAACGAATACAAAATTCTCTTTAGTTTAAAATTCACACCATCTACACCCATAATCAAATCAAATATACCTAATTAAGTATATCACAACAAATAATCAACAACTATTCCAAGAAACAGACACCGAGCAGGCATTTCTAAGAAAACTAAATGGCGGATCATATTTCTCATGTCGCAGTGTCCCTCGTTGCACTTAGCAGATGCATTCTAATTAATTATTTCCTCCCGCTTTTGTCGGCCAAGAACGGTGGTGATAAAAATCTTGCGGAAAAGCGCCATTTTTCTACGCTACTTCTTTCAGTTCCAAGTATTTTTTTAATTTCATAAACGGCAGTCTCGTTATGAGAAAAAAGTCTTTTGTATTGTTGTAGGAAATTACTAAGAAAAGGACTGTTTAGTGTAATCTATATCTGCAATAAAAAAAATATGAAATATGTTTTTTATGGTATTCCGATTGAAGATTTTACCCGCAACTTAGGCCATGGGCTACAGTAATATATACCTACTAATCTATCTCAAATTACCCTTTAAACTTTATCAGACGTGGTGGATTGACTTTTGTTTAGGTCGTTAACGCTCTGCCTACCCCATTAGAGATAAACGCGTGATAATATGTATGTATATAGTTACATTTTAAATCCGTGCAACATTTTTATCGTAAACGGGTTCAAAACAAACAAAAACTATCTCATTTACAATAATAGTGTGAATTTCCGCTATTCGGGCGAATGCCAAACAAAACATTCCAAATTCGAGCAACTTCAATCAAAGTATCAAAGCGTGACGTCCCAGTTACAATGAAACAAAACAAAGAACAAAGAAAAGACAAAGAAAGGATAGAAGAATTCCGCACAATCCAATACCGGCGAACCGAAGTTTTAATGGAACGAAAAACTATTAACAAAGGAGTTCTGTGACGTCCAAGTCTTGTGCTGAAAAGTCGCAATGGTAACTATTCGTGATCATAATAAAGTTATTGATACAGGTGGGAAGTGGTAAAAAAGTTTTTAAGGATGGGGTGGCGGAGATTGCTCCGTGCTTCGGAAGGCACGACAAGCCGTGGGTCCCGGTTAATACCGTAGATATTAGTCGTTAAGCCATGTTAGAGGCCAGTGCTAAGCATTGGTGGTTTGAAAACTCTGACCTAATCTAGGATTGGGTCTGGTTTCCATTCTGGCTTGCGGAGGTCGGCAGTCGCTCAGTGTAAAAACCAGTGGCCTCGTTCAATCACCTAGATTAGGAAGCTGCCCCGAGCGATACGGGATAAGGCTAGGGAGCTGATGGTGGCGGAGGTTGCAGATAGAGACCTGCAGAGATAAAGGAGAGGATGACCTAAAGGCTTTTAAAAAAAAAATATGGTGTTGTAGCCTTATGACAATCGCTGTGTAGATTTTTTTAAAATGTAATAAATAAATAAAATAAATAATTTGGGGTCAAGTCTATCGACCGTATCTATAACTATCCTGTGCTTCGGAGAGCAACGTCAAGCTGTCGGTCCCAGTCGCTGTCTTTAAGAGTAGTCGTTTCAGAAACCATGTTTATTTATTTATTTATTTACAGGACCTTAACCCAATTTTTTACATATTATATATATTACTTACATTAGTTATTAAATATTATTCAATCGAAAAACAATTCAGTGCCGTTTCTGTGAACTTCCGCAAAGAGCAATTGAAAAGATCAATGTCTCTCTCCACCTTGTTTAACAATCGCAAGCCAGTCACGAGCGGCGAGTGCCTCATGACATGAGGTTGGTGCGCGCGAGCGGCTCGGCGAGCAGCTCGTATCGGCGGACGCTTCGGCGCTTTATGGGCGGCACACTTAAACCTTCTTCGGCTAGTACCATTGGGTTAATAATATTTCCCCTTAAAAGCTTCCAAATATACGTAGCTAAGGAAACCTTTCTACGAACTTCTAATTTATAGTAGCCTACCATCCCTAGAACAAAAAGTGTAGGATACATGAGAGGGTACTTCGGATATACCCTATACATTTATAAATATAGGTATCTAATAAATTTGTGCTGGATTTTTTCCACCATTAGATTATATTTTGTCTCTTGTGGATTCCAGACAATGGCACTACTTTCCAGTCGACTCCTTACTAAAGCGTTGTATAAAGCTTTTAGTGCTCCAAGATTAGTGAAATCGTGACCTTGGCGTAAGATAAAACCTATGTTTCTGAAGGCCTTTTTACACGTTATCATTATATAATTACGAAATGTAAGGTCACTTGTCATATGGACACCGAGATCCTTCACAGAATCTGCCCGTGGCATCGGCGTGCCCTGCATATCGTACTGGTTTACTAAAGGCGGTAGTGCACGGCTATACGTCATAATATTGCATTTAGAAGTATTAAAATACAGTTTGTTATCATGATTTCACTGTATGACCCTATTTATATCCTGCTGTAGTCGCTCACAGTCAGCCAAACTATTTATTTCAATAAAAAGTTTTAAATCCTCTGCAAATAGCAGACACCTCGCATGTTCAATGACGCTAGGTAGGTTATTAATCATTAAAAGAAATTCCAATGGCCCCAAATTCGAACCTTGACTCACCCCTGAGTAGGTGCAGTAGGTATCAGAGGTATGTTATGTAGAGGTATGTTAGAGGCCTCACATTAGCTACTAGAAAGTTTGAAAACTTTAACACCAGGGTAATTTACATCGGTCGTCATTCGACTCGATAAAAAGAAGAAGTCTGCTTGCCTTAGTAGGTGCCTCAGTATAATAGTACATTACTCCGAGGAAGAAAAATAAGCAATTTTGGTTTCAACGTCAATGAGTCTAATGTCAACGAGTAACTTTGAAACTTCCCATGTAAACGAGACCATATATTGTGATTTCGGCTGAGAGAAGTATAGTACTTTTCTCTCATTTTGCGAGGAATTAATAACAATACACTTAAAAATAAACATCAAACTGCGATGTTATGCATTAATTTTGCATGGTGGCTTTGACAGGCGCACATTCCATTCATTAATTCCATTTAGAAAATTTTAAAGTTGTATGCGCATTCAGCCTTAAAATAACCAATAATGAGAACTAAAAAACACCTAAACCATACAGTGAGTCCTTAAAGATTTCGTGTAGCTGTCTTTGATGGTCATTGTTGTCGTTTGGAGAAATTGCTGGCCTCTGCGAATTTGAGGACCAAAAGGAGTGAATGTCGGTTCTGTTTTCTTTTTTAAATATAGAATTATTTTCCGAGCAAATGGGAGAAAAATATTTATACTACCTGACTCTATACGCATTTTTTGTTCACTAACAAAACTCGTATTACTAAATTATAATTTCGTATAGAATTATTAACTAGCTCATAATCCGCGAATCGAAACTAGCAGATTATCTCGAATGCAAAATGACCAATTTCGGATTAATTATACCAAATTGAGTTTTAGGTTTCAATCTGATGCATTTATCCGTGGTTTAGTGGAAATTAATTGGATTTTATCCACTAGTCTACAGGGAATACAGGTGAATATGACAATAATGTACTTATTACATACATATAATCATGCCTTTATCCTGAATGGGGTAGACAAAGCGTAAACGACCTTGCATGGATTTCGTAGCTTTACATTTATTGAATCGTAGCTACGCTACGTAGAACAAACACATAGTATCCAACACAATTCACATGTCTAGAGTTGCAATGCATACATCTATAGACACACCTTAATTTCTTTGGGGGTACATACATACATATAATCACGCCTTTATCCCTAATGGTGTAGGCAGAGCGTAAACGACCTAAACAAAGGTTGTTCCGCCACGTCTGACAAAATTTTGAGGGTTATGTAGAGATAGATTTCTAAGTACATTGCTGTAGTGACAGGTTGTCAGCCCATCGCCTAAATTACAACATATTGAAACCCTCGGATCCCCCAGCTGGTTTTTACAGCATGCCCGGGAGGAAATGCAACTATGTCTTTCTCTCGCTTCCAGGCCAGCATGGAAGAAACTTGAAACTTGAAACTTTGGGGGTAAACGGAGCATAACAGCGTAGAAAATTTCTTATGTCGTAGCAACGTGTTAAAAACAATTAGAGCAATTTTTTTTCTTTGTTCAAAATTATTTGTAGTTGTTCACTTTCATTTTTATCAATATCTTTACATATATTTGTCATATTTTAAAAGTACTATCCTATTCTATAGTTTTTACCAATCCTGTTTTCAGAAGTCCTGAGAATTCATATTTTTACGAAAATACATGAAGTATTATGTATATATTTCTTCCACGCTGGACTGGGAGAGATAGAAAAACATAGAATGTTCCAGCTGCCCTTCCTCCCGGGCATGCTGTAGAAATCAGCAAAAGGGACTCGAGGGTTACAGTGTATTGTAATTTAGGCGATAGGCTGACAACCTGTCACTATAGCAATACGCATTAAAATCTAAACTTGCCCTCAATTTTTGTCAGTTGTGGCGAAAGCGCCTTTTACGAGGCGTTTAACGCTCTGCCTACCCCGTAAGGGATAAAGGCGTGATTTTATGTATGTATGTATGTATACATGAAGTAAATTGGTATTCTTTGTTTGTTGTAGTATTCCGAAAAGATTCCTGGAAGGAAACACTCAAAGTAAAGGATAATTGCGTTGTATACCTACATAAAGGGTTGTTAGGGACAGCGTTCCGCAAGCTGATAAGGGTTGCTGCAGTCAACGAAACTGAACAACTATCACCAGGATTTGGTTTTCCATACAAATTATCTGATCAAGTTTGTATGGAAAGGTCAAATATTATGTTCCCGGTGAATATTGTTCAGTTTCATTGAGCAAGCAACACCTATCTGTTTGCGGGACGCTGTCCCTTACACTCGTTATACATAAGTAGCCAAGTAAATCCGTAGTATAGTACCCTATGTGCTATGTTAAATAATTTGCAATATCCGTCCCAAACAGCAAACTGAAGTGGTTACCGACTCACTCAACCCTATATTGCAGGATTAATATCATACCCACCCGAATTGAATAGTCAATAGAGCAAAGCCCGTTCGCTTGTATACCCACGCTCCTGAACGTGGCCGGATTATACGACACCAATTTAGAATGGATTACCCCTCAAACATGGGAGATATAACGGGTTTGCTGAAGCCCTGAAATTAATGTAAAGTATGATTCAATTAGGTTGAGGTCAATCAGAATGGATGTCCTTTAGCAGTTTAGTTACTTTAATCTGTAATATAATAAGACGTTCAATCAGCTGTTTAATACAGCTTTAAAAGCGTCTAAATAGTATACGAAATATATTGGTATTCCAGTAACCATTCTGCTAACAGATTAGTTCCTGCATGGGCCAGCTCCATACAATACAATGCAAAATTCTTTATTGCACAAAGAAACACATACAACAGAAATAAAAAGGAACAAACATGACCGTGCAATACAGGCGGCCTTATTGCTAAAGCAGCAATTTCTACCAGGCAACCTTTGGGTATAGAATATACTTTTTATTACCCGACTGTCAAGAGAGGGTTATGTTTTCCGTATCTTTTATGTATGTATTTCTTTATTACGTCCTCCTCCGGAACGGGTAGATGGAATTCGACAATTAGGATATTGTTCGATTGGTCTCAAGCACCCGAGTATTATTCAAATGTAATTTTTCAAAATTCAAAATGGCGGATTTTAGACGTTGAATTGTAAGTTTTCCATTTTTTGTGACTGGACCGATTGAGTAGAATATCAAAATAAGGGTAATTAAAAGGAGATTACAAAAATTTATATGTAACAGATGTTAACGCTTAATTTTAGAACATTTAATGCATTGAAACATGTTTCTAAGGTACTACAGTCAGGTTGTATGAACTTGTTTCTAAAATTGTTGTTTAATTAATATCAATGAAGGAAGGAGAGAGAAGAACAAAAACAGATCTTAATTAATTCATCTTTCTGGTCTAAGCCTTAAAATCAGAATACACAGGTCGTTGGTTCGATTAATAAATAAAAATACTGATCATTTCTTTAGTCAAATCTACAGATACCTAAATTTCGTGAAATAATGCTTTGCCAGAATCGGTGGTACTAGTTAATATTTTAGAAAAAATTATAATAGCTCCACGACTCGAAAGCAAAATTACGACACAGTTTTCAACTGCCAATAGGTTTAGTTCAAAAGTTTGTTACATAACCTGGGACATTAAGTCTATACCTAGGTCTAGATCGGTTTTATAGCAACAGGCTAGATTACGTCCCCGGCTTGAGGTACCACGTTATGTAACCTCTGATAACCCCTGACACACTGGTGGATAAGAAGGTAAACTTCAGTACGTAAGTAAACTATATTCGTGCTGAAATTTCGGTTTTATTACTGCTAGATAGATCAAAGGTAAAGTACCATCACTGCAGCGATACTTTTTAACATACATATAATCAGGCTTTTATCCTGAATGGGGTAAGGCAGAGCGTAAACGATCTAAACAAAGGTCGTTCTGCCACGTCTGACAAAGTTTTGAGGGTTATTTGAGATAGAATTCTAGGTATATTGCTGTACTGACAGTTGTCAGCCCATCGCCTAAATTGCAATATACTGAACCCCGCGCTCGGATCCCTTAGCTAGTATTTGCAGCATATTTTTAAAAGTTTTGGGACATCTCTATTCAAAAAAACTTATTAATAAAATTAAGATTGTTAAAAGTACCTACATCCATAATTTATAACAAAAAAATACACGCCTTACTTAGGTAGAAATAAGTGAGATGAATGTAAAATTTTCTTTTTTTTTTATAGATACTGCAGGGCAAAGGCCTCCCCTTTCTCCTTCCACATGTCGCGATCTTGAGCCATCTTTAATGTACCATATTTTTGTGAAAATAAATTCTATAATTTTAACTTACTAACTTACGTAAGTATCGTTTGTTGTATCTCAAAATAAGTTAAAATTATCGCTAGTGTCTCAAGACTTATACACACATACTTATTATCATCCAATAATTATTATACTATACTTTCATGCTGGCCTGGGAGAGAAAAACATAGAATGTGCCAGCTGCATTTTCTTTCCGGGCATGCTGTAACATCCAGCTTAGGTGTTCGAGGGTATAAGTATATTGCAATTTAGGCGATGGGCTGACAACCTGTCCCTAACGCAATATACCTACAAATCTATTTTAAATAACCCTCAAAACTTTGTCAGACGTGGCAAAACGACCTTTTTTTTAGGTAGTTTACGCTCTGCCTATCACAGGGATAAAGACGTGATTTTATGTATGTATGGGTGTCTGTAATTTTTACAGTATGGCTCCCAGTTCAATAAATAAGGCTTCTTCTGTCGAGTGGGTATCAAGTCTATCGACCCGATGAACCCTGGTGTCAGAGTTTTTAAACCGCCTAGTAGCACAACAGGCCTTTGACATGGTTTGAGTAACGACCACTATCAAAGACAGCGACCGGGACTGACGGCTTAACGTGCACTCCGAAGCACGAAATCTTTTTTTTTTGACAATCAGGTGATTCAACCTGCAATGTCCAAACCAAACTGGGGAAAATTCACAAAGTGATAAATTCTCAAATATCAACTTTGTGTTTCCCCCCTGGGAATTGAACCCAGGACCTCCGGATCGGGAGTCCATGACACTAGCCACTAGACCACAGAGACAGTTAAATAAGTAAAAAATAATTACGTTTACTTTCTAAATACTACTTTTACTTGCTCGCCAAAGTCCAACTCCGTGTGTAGTACAGCTGATAAGCTTTATGTAAGCCCGATCCGCCACAGTTGCTTAACCGATACCACTGGTTTAACCCTCCAACTAAACGTTATACAAACGATCTCTTAAAAGGGTAAAGGGTCGTATATCGTATACACGTAATTAATCAATCAATCGACCAAGTTTTGTATAGATCAGTTTGTGAATACGCAATGCTAATACGGATGTCGTTTTGTATAGGACGGAAATAGGCTCGATTCTACATTTGCCGGGTAAAACTAAAATTTAAATCTATTTGTCACTTTCAGACTAAAAACATTGGAAAAGGACAGGAGATCTATTCTCCCCGGTTTTGATTTATAGTTGGTGGTTTTATGCGTTATCTGTAATTTTTATCCGCTGTCATATGATATGGCGGATAAAATTGTTAGAAATTAAGTAACCCTTAAAACTTTGTCGTGGCGGAACGACCTTTCTTTAGGTCATTTACGCTCTGCCTACCCCATTAGGGATACAGGCGTGATTATATGTATGAGTATGTATGTAAATAGCCTCAAAATTATTCATTTGCTAAAATTCAATTTCACTTATGAAATATAGACGTTCAATTTACTACCTAGCCAACATTAATTAGTCCGATATTTCATTTACCCCTTTGAAAATATGAATGCGGTGAAGTTTGTTACAAATATTGATATTCTGAAATAGGTTTAGGTTTTAATGTTTGCGGACGTTCGGTCGAGTATTCAATAGTTCATCAAAATATATATATTATTTATTAAACTATTATAAAGAGGATCTCAATTTCAATAGAATTACCTAATACCGCAAACAGATTTACGTTTAATTTGGAATGGGTTTGGTCTTGACTCTTGTCTGGGTCAAAGATAACAGAGACAAAGTGGACCCTGGATCAGCCTACTCACTAAGCAGACAATAAGGTTCAACGACGGATTTACGACCCAAGAACTGTGTTTTATTTTTATATTTGTGCGCCCAGAAAATTAAACCTGGAGCTGCTCTGGAGTCGTATTTCTGAACCGCTCGTATAAAAACTGAAAACGTATACGAAAATCATTTGTGTACGAAATCAAATTCTATCATACACGATTTTACGTATTTTTGAAGCAGAAAAAATCTGTGTTGCCAATTAAGTCTAATCCCACAAATTGTTTTCGTTCTACGCAGAAATACACCTACTATACCACCACTACCACTAACAAAAATCGTTGATTTGAACATCCGGAAATGAATCGCAGAGAGACGGAACGTAAATTCAAGTAAATTAAAAAGTTAAGGTGTCACTTGTAAATAATTGTCTGTGTCACTGTCATGATCATAGGCTACATAGGTTTCCAGTAGTAGAAAAGAAGACGAGTGGTTTGGACCACTCGTTGCAGAGTCGCATACGTATGAGTATTCAAAAATAGTGATTTTGGGATTTCGTATGCGAATGTTGCTTTTTCGTATGCGAATTCGGATACAAGCGACTCAAAGTGGTTAAAAAATACGACTGCAGGAGTCGTATTTTTGAACCACTCGTACTCCAATGCGCATACGAAAGAGCAACTTTCGCATGCGATTTTCATACAATTTGCCATGCGAATGTTGATATTTCGTATGCGAATTCGGATACGAGCGGTTCAGAAATACGACTCCTAGACTCTTTTGCTGTACGCAATTTGGTCTTTTGGCACCTTTATTTCGTAGAAATGTACAATGGGTGAATATATTTAATTTTCTTTTCTTTAATACAGTTCGTTAAAGGTCGATAAACGAAATAATGGTTATTAGTAAGGTGTACTTACTGAACATTTTAAGCTGATATAGGTTAGGAAAAAAAAAATACTAATATTATAATTGTACACGCCCTATCTGCCTCACTTCTACCGGTCAGCTGAAAGAGATTTCTTTTTAGAGATAAGGTGTACTGTTGCGCTATTGTTTTTCATGTGTATGTCTTTTGTATGATCATGTGTACAATAAACTGTTAAATAAATAAATCTTCCTAATGACTGTTATAATAAAACCTTTGGGTAACTTCTTTAAACTCGATGTGACCCTCGACAATAATTTAAGATGACAACAATTTTCACAAAATTTTCGCCAAGACAACAATAGTTCGTAGTTTCCAAGAACTAATTTACTAGAAGACCTAAAACTTTAAGAGGCCTAAAACTTATGGGCACTTTCTATTAACCCACTTTTCGAACCACTTAAGAACATTCAAAACAGCTGATAAGCACAGTTTGTGCCTACCCACGTAACTGTCCGAAACCTAGGCCAAAGTTAGGTCTAACTAATTAAGAGGTTAGACTAAGGCGGTACTCACACGGTGAGACAAGTTGTAGCAACTTGCGTCACAGTGATTTTAGTAGTGCAGAGAAATTTCAAAGAGTCGTTCTTTATCTCGATGCTACGTTTTACATATAACTGCCTCCGTGGTCTGGCGGTCTGAGCCATGGGCTCTCAGCCTGGAGGTCTCGGGTTCGATTCCCGGCGGAGAACAATGACTTTCTGCTGTTGTTTCTAGTTTGGTTAGGACCTTGCAGGCTATTGCTATTGTCCGAAAAGTAAGATGATGCATGCTGTCGGATAGGCATGTAAATAGTCGGTCCTGCACCTGATTTCTCTCTGGTCGTGTTACTAAATCTGTCCCATCAGAATAAGAGATTGAAGGAATAGAGGGTGCATCTAAACAGATGTTTTTGGTACACACGTACCGCAAACACTTGGGCACTAAAAACTAGTCCTGCGCAGTTTGCCGATTTTTGAAAGTTTGGCCGCCATCATCGAAAATCGGTGGGAGGATTATTATTATTTACGTTTCACACTCAGCCTGTCACTCCACAATCACGCGTCGAAAAGGAGACTCTGTCTATGATGAATATACTATGATAAATTCGTCACTCCAGCTACCATCTCGGTAGCTCAGTGGTAGCGAGTGGAGCGATGGATCGGCATTCCGGAGTCACAGGTACGAATCCTGCCCGAGATGAATTTATTATTTTCTTTCTTTCATATTATATTGCCGTCCCTTTCCAGTCTCTCGTGATAGAAAATGACAGGTAAAGACTTTATATTAGTTAAGTCGTGTTTATTGCAACTACGAATTGCACGATACGCCGAAAATCACTCTCGAAAATCGCACGGTCGCAGTCGCAAATCGCTCCAACACACGCTGCCTTGTGAAAACCGTCTTAGTTTTCGAGTTTAATGCACTCCGGAACAGGTAGTTTGTCGAGCAGATTGAGAGGCATGTGAAATTGAAGTGTCCTCGTATTAGTTCGGAGTTCTCGACCGTTCTCGAAGGTTCTCGAATGTTCTGGACAGTTCCCGATTGCCGAGTTTGGCGAGAGCATTTGCAGTTGGATAATTACTGGTCCATTGTAATGAATGATCTAAGTAAGTAGATTGGTCGTTGATTTAGTATACCTAGTCGGACCAGTGCCTAATCACGAACCAGTGGTCAAGAGCCATGGGCTTACGATCCGGAGGTCCTGGGTACGATTCCCAGTGGGGGACAAGAAGTTGATATTTGTCAATTTATCACTTGGTATAGTTAGATCATTGAATCACCTGATTGTCCAAAAAACTAAAAGGATTCCGTGCTTCGAGGGGCATATTAAGCCGTCGGTTCCGGTTGCTGTCTTTGATAGTGCTCAGTACTCAAACCATTTCTAGTATGCGGTTTGAAAACTCGAGAATCCACTCGCTAAGAGGATGTGCTTTTAAGCCCTATTTGGCGTATGTTATAAAAATGACTGGCCAAATAACTAAGCCAGCTTTTAACCAATGGAACTAAACAACTAATCCCAAAGAAAATAGATCGACATATGAAAAAAAATACCCTCACATATATGGTGCCAGTAACTTGAGTAATTTTGTATGAATGGCCCAATTTTTTATGTTTCTTGGGAAGAGTGGATCAGTTTCTTAGTTCGATCTCATATTTACCCTAGCTAGAGAATAATTAAATAATTTTTTACATACATATAATCACGCTTTTATCCCTAATGGGGTAGGCAGAGCGTAAACGACCTACACAAAGGCCGTTCCGCCACGTCTGACAAAGTTTTGAGGGTTATTTAAGATAACTTGTAGGTACATTGCTGTAGTGACAGGTTGTCAGTCCATCGCCTAAATTACAATATACTGAATCCCTCGGATCTCTTAGCTTGTTTTTACAACATGCCCGAGAGGAAAAGCAGCTGGCAATCCTATTTTCTCTCGCTCTCAGGCCAGCATGGAAGTATCCCAGGCCAGCATGGAAGTAAATAAATTTTTACACCTTATATTTCGCAAAAGTGGAACGAGTAGAGTTAATTTCCTAATACCTCGTGTTTTGCTTTACCTATCCCATTAACTTGACTAATTCCCAGCTGATCTTATGCACACAATGGCTCCTAAATTACGCAACGCTGTCGCATTGTAATTAGATAATTCTGTCCGGTTAATAGCGTATCCCTGTACGGATTATGACTAATCACTGATAATCCAAATAGGGTCATTTCATTTCTTAATGGCAACACTTCTTCTAATCCTAATTCTAAATTGAAGCTAGCTTTGTCACTTTCGTAACTTTGTCATAAGAACAGAACAACAAAAAACACATGACTTAGACATTTCTTATCTGACATAAGACTGCTTATTTGTCGTGTGTTTATTTGCTATCCTGTTCTTAAATCAATGTTAAGAAAGACAGCGCTAGCTTAGAATTAGGTAAGGAACTGTTCCTTACCTAATTCTAAGCTAGCGCTGCCAATGTATGTTAGTTTTAGAAGTGCCAATTTAGCTGGAAGATGTCCACAGTAGAATTTATAATACGTATGCTAAGCCACCCTTAAAAATTTCCGCGATAATAGGCCCACCCCACCTGCATTTCTTTCTTAACTTATACCACAGAATATTGTATATTGCTATAGTGACAGGTTGTCAGGCTATCGCCTAAATTGCAATATACAGAAACCCTCGAATAACTTAGCTGGTTTTTACAGCATGCCTGTGTAGAAATGCAGCTGACACATTCTATGTTTTTCTCTCGCTCTCATTCCAGCATTAAAGTGCGCTTGAGTATTATTTTGAGGCCGATTGTCAGTGGTGAGACCTCTGGACATCAGGCATTGACCTCAAAACACTGTCCATAGATCATGCTGTATGAAGTAGCCCAGGAGTAGTACACAGGAAGGAAACCAATACATACATATAATCACGCCTTTATCCCTATTGGGGTAGGCAGAGCGTAATCAACCAAGACAAAGGTCGTTCCGCCACGTTTGACAAAGACACTACAGCAATATACCTACAAATCTATCTAAAATAACCCTCAAAACTTTGACAGACGTAGCTGAACGACCTTTGTTTAGGTCGTATACGCACTGCCTACCCCATTAGGGACAAAGGTGTGACTACATTTATGTAAACTTATGTATGTATGTATCAAATGCATATTAGACATTGAATTAGTGTTTCAATGGAAACAATGGCATCCCTACCTAATTATCTAGTGCTTATTGATTGACAAGTGAACTGCGTCAGCCCAATAGTTTAAATAGGTATTAATATATACATACATATAGTCACGTCTTTATCCCCAATGGGGTAGGCAGAGCGTAAACGACCTAAACGAAGGCCGTTCCGCCACGTCTGACAAAGTTTTGAGGGTTATTTAAGATAACTTGTAGGTACATTGCTGTAAAGACAGGTTGTCAGTCCATCGCCTAAATTACAAAATACTGAAACCCTCGGATCTCTTAGCTTGTTTTTACAGCATGCCCGAGAGGAAAAGGAGCTGGCAATCCTATTTTCTCTCGCTCCCAGGCCAGCATGGAAGTATCCCAGGCCAGCATGGAAGTAAATAAATGTTTACACCTTATATTTCGCAAAAGTGTAGTAGAGCGTTAATTTCCTAACACCTCGTGGTTTGCTTTACCTATCCCATTAACTTGACTAATTCCCAGCTGATCTTATGCACACAATGGCTCCTAAATTACGCAACGCTGTCGCATTGTAATTAGATAATTCTGTCCGGTTAATAGCGTATCCCTGTACGGATTATGACTAATCGCTGATAATTCCAAATAGGGTCATTTCATTTCTCAATGGCAACACTTCTTCTAATCCTAATTCTAAATCGAAACTAGCTTTGTCACTTTCTTAACTTTGTCATAAGAACAGAATAGCAAATAAACACATGACTTAGACATTTCTTATCTGACATAAGACTGCTTATTTGTCGTGTGTTTTTTTGCTATCCTGTTCTTAAATCAATGTTAAGAAAGACAGCGCTAGCTTAGAATTTGGTAAGGAATAGTGCGTCCAATGTATGTTAGTTTTAGAAGTGCCAATTTAGCTGGAAGATGTCCACAGTAGAATTTATAATACGTATGCTAAGCCACCCTTAAAGATTTCCGCGATAATAGGCCCACCCCACCTGCATTTCTTTCTTAACTTATACCACAGAATATTGTATATTGCTATAGTGACAGGTTGTCAGGCTATCGCCTAAATTGCAATATACAGAAACCCTCGAATAACTTAGCTGGTTTTTACAGCATGCCTGTGTAGAAATGCAGCTGACACATTCTATGTTTTTCTCTCGCTTTCATTCCAGCATTAAAGTGCGCTTGAGTATTATTTTGAGGCCGATTGTCAGTGGTGAGACCTCTGGACATCAAGCATTGACCTCAAAACACTGTCCATAGATCATGCTGTATGAAGTAGCCCAGGAGTAGTACACAGGAAGGAAACCAATACATACATATAACCACGCCTTTATCCCTATTGGGGTAGGCAGAGCGTAATCAACCAAGACAAAGGTCGTTCCGCCACGTTTGACAAAGACACTACAGCAATATACCTACAAATCTATCTAAAATAACCCTCAAAACTTTGACAGACGTAGCTGAACGACCTTTGTTTAGGTCGTATACGCACTGCCTACCCCATTAGGGACAAAGGTGTGACTACATGTATGTAAACTTATGTATGTATGTATCAAATGCATATTAGACATTGAATTAGTGTTTCAATGGAAACAATGGCATCCCTACCTAATTATCTAGTGCTTATTGATTGACAAGTGAACTGCGTCAGCCCAATAGTTTAAATAGGTATTAATATATATACATACATATAGTCACGTCTTTATCCCCAATGGGGTAGCGCGTAAACGACCTAAATGAAGGTCGTTCCGCCACGTCTGACAAAGCTTTGAGGGTTATTTAAGACAGATTTGTAGTTGGATTGCTGGTTATATTGCTGTAGCGACAGGTTATCAGCCCATCGCGTAAATTGCAATATACTGAAACCCTCAGATCATACATGCATACATATAATCACGCCTTTATCCCTAATGGGGTAGGCTGAGCGTAAATAACTTAACACACACACACCCTCGGATCCCTTAGCTGATTTTTACAGGATGCCTGGGAGGAAATGCAGCTGGCACATTCTATGTTTTTCTCTAGCTCCCAGTCCAGCACGGAAGAATGGTAAATTGGTATTAATATTTTTCAGTTAATTAATACCGTGCTTCGGAGGGCACGTTAAGCCGTCGGTCCCGGTCGCTGGCTTTATAGTGATCGTTACACAAATCCATGTCAGAGGCCTATAAGCTGTGCTATTAGGCGGTTTATAAACTCTGAAACTCTCTTACTTCCATGCTGGACTGGGAGAGATAGAAAAACATAGAATGTTCCAGCTGCCCTTCCTCCCGGGCATGCTGTAGAAGACAGCAAAAGGGACTCGAGGGTTACAGTGTATTGTAATTTAGGCGATGGGCTGACAACCTGTCACTATGGCAATACACATTACAATCTAAAATTACCCTCAATTATTGTCAGACGCGACGAAAGCGCCTTTTACGAGGCGTTTAACGCTCTGCCTACCCCGTAAGGGATAAAGGCGTGATTTCATGTATGTATGTATGTATAAACTCTGAAACCAGGGTCCATCTGGTCGATTGACTCGATGGCCACACGATTATTATTATTAGTTAATTAAAAATGTAATCAGGTATTTTTTTTAGTAATTCTGTAAGTCCTCCTAAACGCTACGTATTTATTTTTTGTACCTACGCACACTTTATAAATTCTTTAAAGCTACGTTTTTTTTTTTCATTTTGAAAAAGTGGAACGTGAAGTTGAAAAGGCATTTCTCTGAATTCTTTTGCCTTTTTACAGACCAAAGTTTATAGGATCTCACCTTTCATTCGAAAACTTTTCAAATTAAAACAAAAGTTTGAAATTTTTAAACGTTTCGTGATTGTTGCCAGGGAAAATAATTATTTTTACAGTTTTTTTAGTTTGTTGTTATTCGCTTTGGTTGAGTTAGTAGAGTAGTAAATTGAGTAGTTTATGAATGTATTCTTTCTGGACATTCAATACATTGACGATTATGTTGTATTTTTTCATGAATTTTGTTATAAATAATCCATTAGGTACCTACAAAATACATTATGAATATAGATCAAAATATGAAATAAACGAAGGGTTTCTAAGGTACTATTATTATTATCTTATAACGACGACAACAATAAATAGTAAAAGTGTCCCGTTTTTACCTCAAAGGGTACAGAACCCTAAAAACTTAGTTCTCCACGCTGTAACTCAGCTGATCACTTCATATTGAAGGAACAAATATTATCATTGGCGAAAGTTGTTCAGTTTCCCATCGGCATTCATCTTTAAAACTTATGGACTTTCGCCTTGTACCTTCATTCGTCTCTCCAACTTCATTCCTCAGTTCTGGAGTAAGCTGGAGTCCCGTAATTACACAAACGATGCAGTTGGGTGCATAGTGCAGTGCTGCAGGGCAACTTTGCATTATTAGTAACAACTTGCGTTATTAATGCGCCTGAGTTACTTGCTAGCTTTGCTTCTACGGTAAATTTCTCTTTGCTAAAGTGGCACAGATGGTGATTGATAGAAGTGACATAAATCATTTAAAATTGTAACCATGTTGACTTATATGCAGACTACTACTTAAAAAGCTTTCTTATCAGGCCTTTTTTTAGCAAGCAGAATGATTTTGTAAACTGTATTTTCTCTTTTTATTGGGGTAGAACTAATTGGGGTAACTACCTACATAAAAAAAAGAAAAAAAATTGTTTACAAATTCCAACTTCTCGAGTTGTTCTTTAAAAACAGCTTCGGATTTAAAGCTAAAAGTACAAAAAAAATAATGTATGTATGTATGTATGTAAGCTCTTTATTTTACCTTAAAAATTTTAAAACTAAAATACAAGAAGATTAAAACAATAGTGGCACAAAGGCGGACTTATCCCGTTAAGGGATCTCTTCCAGTCAACCTTTGATAAACCCAGAGGAGACAATTATGCTTGCAGGTAAACTAAGATAGGTACATGAAACGATTATATACCGTGACATAGACAAAATAATATACTTAATAACTCAAATTTGAACGCATAAATACTAGATATAAAGATATACAAAATAATGCTTAATATTATATATAATAAATATATATATTTATAATATATAATAGATACCTATACACATCCTAAATATATATACATATATATCCGAAACATAAAATTATAAATAAATATCCTACGTATTGTCCGATTTTTCTAACCCTAAACCCCAGAGTTTCTTAATTTAACTCTTAAAAGAAGTGATATTTTTACTTTTCCGAATATCTGAAGGAAGTTTATTCCATAAACAGGCAGCATGAACAGTGAAAGACTGTGCGTACGATTGAGAAGAGCATGTAGGTACCCTGAGTGAGAGATCCCCACTAGATCGCAAATTTGCCCTCTCCACATGTTCAAATCTCTCTTTCAAGTAAACAGGGGTGCCAGGATTATTGAGAACATTGTATAGAAGCGATAAGATATGTAGGTCCCTGCGAAGGCGAATCGGTAGCCACTTCAACCGCTCCCTAAACTCGGAGACATGGTCGTATTTACGGAGCCCAAAAACGAAGCGTATGCACTGGTTTTGTAAGCGTTCCATCTTATTAAGCAGTTCTTCTGTAAGATCGAGATACGACACGTCACCATAATCCAGTAGCGGCAAGAGAAGGGCTTGAGCCAACATTATTTTGGTGTGAAGCGGCAGAAAGTTTTGTAGCCTCTTAAGAGAGTGCAGGGATGCGTATAATTTCCGACTAACCTCACTCACTTGCCTCGTCCAAGACAAGGTCTGATCCAAAACAATCCCAAGGTTTTTCACACTAGAAGAGTAGGGTATAGGTGTGGAATTGAGAATAACCTCGGGAATGGTAGTCTTAAGCAATTTGGCAATACGCTGATGACTGCCAATAGCGATTGCCTGCGACTTAGCAGCATTTAACAGGAGTCCATGCCTCTTCGCCCAACCATCTATAAAAGCTAGGTCGCGATTGATCCTATCAATTGCAAGCTCCAGCGTCTCAGGTGGTTCGGCAGCATATATCTGCAAGTCATCAGCGTAAAGGTGATAGGAAGATGCAAGTGCAGACGTTATGCCATCGATAAACACTGAAAACAGCAAAGGCGACAGTACTCCTCCCTGCGGTACACCAGCATCAACTCTACACCAACCAGATCGACTCTCATTAACTTTGACCAACTGATAGCGATCCCAATTTTGCCCTCTTGAATATTAAACCTGATGTCGTCCGTGACCTGAACAAGCGCAGATACAGTGCTGTGCCCGGCTCGGAACCCAGACTGCAAACGGTTGAACAGCATATGACGGTTGAGATGCCGAGTTAGACGTTGGTGAACGCAGTGCTCTAAGACCTTAGAGAGAATGGGGAGAATAGAAATTGGTCGGAATTGAGAGAATGCAGTGGCGTTAGGCTTCTTAGGGAGAGGAATAACGTGCGCAAGTTTCCAAGCCTTAGGAAAGGTGCCGGTGGACAAGGAACAGTTAAGAATGTGTGTAATAGCTGGAGCTAGAACATGACAGAAAGGAATAATCATTTCTAAACTTACTCCATCCTCACCGACAGCTTTCGACTTGATGGATTTAAGGACCTTAACCACCTCACCCTCCACAACCCGGCCAAATTCTAGAGGTACAGGAGCGGCTAAGGGAGAATTTGCAAGCTCCGCAAGAGTGTTACTTTTCACGTCCATCGCAACACTAACCGGCGAAATGCCAAAGAATTTGTTTAGAGCATCGAGGTCCAGATTGAGAGACGTATCAGAGTGGGAACCACCAATACCAAGGGTCTTCAAATATTTCCACAGTTTGTGGGAAGGACATTCCTCGATAGAATTGTGAATATGCTTCCTTTTACTATTCCTACAGATTTTATTGCAGTGGTTGCGCAGTTCGTGATAGATTGATGTGTTCACCGGGCAGGGGTCATGACGTGCCCTGATTCGAGCCGCATCTCGACGAGCCATTAACCGCTTGATAGCTGGGGTGAGCCACGGAGCCGGATAGTGCTTTACGCGGACTTCTTTTAAAGGGGCATGTTTGTCATAGAGCGAGAGGAGTAATAACTGAAAAGCTGCTACTTTGCTGTCCACGTCATCACCATTGAAAACAGGCCCCCAGTCAGCGTCAGCAAGGTCACGTTCAAATGCTTCCCCGTTTATTTGACTGTAATTGCGGACAAGGATCGTTTTGTGTCTACGTTTGGGTGGTCTGATTTTGAAAGAGGCATATATCAGATCATGTCTCGAAAAAGCTGGCGCAGCGAATTGCCCAAACGAAGCAGCAAGGTCCGCGGATGAGGTGACGATCAGGTCTAGGAGGGATGGAGGACCATTATGAGGAAAATGAGTGGGGCCCGTCATAGGTAGAATGGTCAGATCCAAGGAGTTGGTGAGAAAGGTCAGTTTATCGGTGCGGTAGTCATTTTTCAACAGACATGTATTTAATAATCGCTCTTCTTATTTCCTACCGGCCGAACACACATTTACACTAGTCAAATCACGTATACTGGGTGTAAGGGACAGTGTCCCGCAAACTGATAGGGGTTGTTCAGTCAACGACACTGAACACCTTCCACTAGGAAATTCTTTCGGGAAGTGACAAAAAAGGCTATTCCATAAAAAATGTTCACCTAGATCATACGATTTGTATGGAAAAGCCAAATTTCTTTATTACGTCCTGACAGAATTTCCTGGTGGAAGTTGTTCAGTGTCGTTGACTGAGCAACCCCTATCAGTATGCAGGACAATGTTCCCTACACCCGGTATTATACCTTAGCTGAATCAGCACATAGTATAGCATACCTAGAGCAGATAATATGAAATAAGATCGGTGGTACAGTAATCTGTAAAAACTAATAACTTTATCTAATAAGTTAATAAAGAAGCTCTTCCATGCTGGACTGGGAGTGAGAGAAAAACATAGAATGCGCCAGCTGCATTTCCTCCCGGGCATGCTGTAAAAATCAGCTAATGGATCCGAGGGTTTCAGTGTATTGCAATTTAGGCGATGGGCTGACAACCTGTCACTATAGCGATACACATTTCAGTCTCAAATAGCCCTCAAAACTTGTCAGACGTGGCGGAACGACCTTTCCTTTGGTCGTTTACGCTCTGCCTACCCCATTTGGGATAAAGGTGTGATTATATGTATGTATGTAATAATAAAGAAAAAAAGTATTCTAATTTTAATCTTTACGAAGGTGTGCGGAAAAGGATGGTGCTATTCAAATCTGCTAACGCAGAACGCAGTTAGGCAAGTGTCCCGGTTCTGGCCAGTGTACTTTTGTTGGCCACTTTGTTCCAAATTATTGTATAAATGTTTCTTTAATTGCAAGACTTTATAAATTCAATTCGTACATCTGTAATAAATTCTATAATAAATCTACTTGAATACTAAACTTTATACAACTTAACTAAATTTTCAAGTTGCCAAAAATGGTCTTAAGATGGCCAAAACCGAGACACCTGCTCTACCTACTCATGGATGGTAGTTATGCCACTTCTATTTTGATCCTAGTTCTAAGCGCCTCGGGTCGGTAAGTTCAGTTGAGGTATATAATACGTAACACCGTAACACGTAATAGTTGAAGTTCACTGGATTCTTACCTGTTAGTTACTAATAACGTAAGAGAGCCCGATGGTGTAGTGGATAGGGACGCTCCCTCCTGAGCTGGAGGTCGTGGTACGAGTCCCACCACTTACCAATGCACGTTAAGCCGTTGGCCTCGGTTGATATCGTTTAATACATACATACTTATAATCACGCCTTTATCCCTAATGGGGTAGGCAGACCGTAAACAACCTAAACAAAGGTCGTTCCGCCACGTCTGACAAAGTTTTGAGGGTTATTCAAGATGGAATTGTACGTATATTGCTGTAGTGACAGGTTGTCAGCCCATCGCCTAAATTGCAATATACTGAAACCCTCAGATTCCTTAGCTGGTTTTTAAGGCATGCCCTGGAGGAAATGCAACTGGCACATTCTATGTTTTTCTGTAGCTCCCAGTCCAGCATGGAAGGCTATCATTTAATACCGTAAATATTAGTCGTTAAGCCGTGTCAGAGGCCAGTGCTAAGCATTGGCGGCTTGAAAACTCTGGCCTAACCCAGGGTTGGTTCTAGTTTCCCTCCTGGGTTGCGAAGGTCAGATGGCACTCGCTCTGTGTAAAAACCAGTGCCCTCGTTCAATCACCTAGATTAGGTAGCCAACCCCGTGAGATACGGGATAAGAACATACTAATAACGTGAGCGTGTTAGTTTCATAACAATTAACCCGTCAAGTTTGTGTAGTTTAAGTACATAAGTTTGGTGTTAATAACGATCCGATTTGCAAAATGAAAACATATTCATACCTTATTATGCATTTAGCACAGTACTTCCATACTAGACTGGGAGCGTTAGAAAAACATAGAATGTGCCAGCTGCATCCGAAAATGTTGTAGAAGTTAGCAAAACAGATTCCAGGGTTACAGTGTATTGTAATTTAGGTGATGGGCTGACACCCTGTCACTACAGCAATAAACAATACACATTACCTGTAATATGTGAAATAAATAACCTTTAATACTTGTCAAACATGGCAAAATTACCTCCGTTTAGGTCGTTGACGCTCTGCCTACCTCACCAGGGATGAATTCAATATTGTAATCAATATTGTACCTAAGTAATAAACGAATATCTATAAAATTCATATTAGTTGTCCTTCTGATTGTTACCGGTCAAAAAAGTTATTCAACACATAAGATTTTCCATTAACTTACGACAAAATTTAACCGTAACAAAGTGCATAGTAAGCCAGGTCATAAAATCCACAATCTTGACTAGAATTTCATAGCCTAGCTACAAAGTGGCACTTGGCCCATCACTGGGGTTTTGCATTTTAGAACCAAAATTGCAGTAGACAACAATATTCCTTAATTTAATAAGTTCAAAGACGCCGACGGTGCACCAAGCCTTCGACCAATGAGATTGCTTGGTCGGTCTTAAGAGGGAGAGGGTGGGGTGCGAGTGCAAGAGGTAGAACGGTTAAAATAAGGTGTAAAAGATCAATTTTAGGATGTGAACTAGAGTGTCCGAGATAGTAGGTACAGTGGTTATGTAAGGTACAAAACAATTTACTGAGCAAGTAGTGCATGAAACTTGTAAAATTTAACAACTTTCCTTAAGGAACATACATACATATAATCACGCCTTTATCCCTAATGGGGTAGGCAGAGCGTAAACGACCTAAACAAAGGTCGTTCCGCCACGTCTGACATAGTTTTGAGGGTTATTTAAGATAGAATTCTAGGTATATTGCTGTAGTGACAGGTTGTCAGCCCATCGCCTAAATTACAATATACTGAAACCCTCGGATCCCTTAGCTGGATCTTACAGCATGCCCGGGAGGAAATGCAGCTGGCACATTCTATGTTTTTCTCTCACTCCCAGGCCAGCATGGAAGTAAAACTTAAGGAACAAATAAAAAAATACCCTTATACAAAATAGTGTTAGCTACTCAAGTTTTTTTATGAGTGGCTCGATTATTTTCCAAAGGTCTGATGATAGGATAAAATCGAGATAACTCGTCAAATTAAAGGCCTTTTTTTATAATTACCGGTATCTCCTCAAATGAAATTGGGTATTGTCCTTGTTTCTAGAAATTTGCCCTTTTCATCAAAGCTTAAGTTAAGTACCAAACCATTTTCGGTAATTATTTGTCTGTAAAGCTCTAGTTCTAAGAAATCTTTTTACATGTCTACGTAAACAAGTTTATTGGGTAATTTATTTGGTGGTTTACATTCAATTTCAGTAATGCTATTGACTTCTTAATAAATTAATCAATTATTTTATCAAATAGGCAATTAATGACAAGGGTCAATTATACAATTTTTATTTTTATAAATAGCACAGAATATATAATAATACTAAATAGAATATTTCATCTAACACGTCACAATTATACTTAGATCCAGGTAACTTCAAATTCGAATCGATCTTGGTCTTTCAGAGTTTGACACGCATTTTTTTTTAGGCAATAAAGTCAATTAAAAGTGATTTAACGGGAAACCTTATATTTTGTCAAGACATCATTTACTTTTTGACGCTCTGACTAGACCGTAAGACACCAAGCGTGACTGGTATATCTATAAGTATAATGAGAGAATGTATGCGGTATATTGCTGTTCTTCCATGCTGGACTGGGAGAGATAAAAAACATAGAATTTTCCAGCTGCCCTTCCTCCCGGTCATGCTGTAAAAGTCAGCAAAAGGGACTAAGGGTTACAGTTTACTGTAATTTATACGATAGGCTGACAACCTGTCACTACAGCAATACACATTACTATCTAAAATTGCCCTAAATTTTTGTCAGACGTGGCGAAAGCACCTTTTACGAGGCATTTAACGCTCTGCTTTCCCCGTAAGAGATGAAGGCGTGATTTTATATATGTATGTATATTGCTGTAACTGGCACTCCACCTGAATCTCTCAAGCCTTCAATATTTCAGTAAAATGCAGGCGGTGGGAAACGCTGAAATTCCTTTACGTAGCGCACCGTTCATATTTGACTTTAACGTTAACGGTAGCGATACGGCGTGTCTTCCCCAAATACTAATGAAACTGAATTCAAGTTCGCTTTGTATTTCCATTGTTCTTATTTTGTCAGTTTATGTAGAAGATTATTATGTTTCTTCCATGCTGGCCTGGAAGCGAGAGAAAACATAGAATGTGCCAGCTGCATTTCCTCCCGGGCATGCTGTAGAAACCAGCTAAGGGATCCGAGGGTTTCTGTATATTGCAAGTTAGGTGATGGGCTGACAACCTGACACTACAGCAATACACCTACAAATCAATCTTAAATAACCCTCAAAACTTTGTCAGACGTGGCAAACGACCTTTGTTTGGGTTGTTTATACTCTGCCTACCCCATTAGGGATAAAGGCGTGATTATACGTATGTATGTAGAAGAAAATGTTAAGTGGAGAAAACATTTGCAACACTTTAGGATGCAATTATGAAGAAAAGCTCAGAAAAAGAAATTACTCAAGTCAGCTAATCACAGCGCGCCCATAAGTATATATCATTTGCATCTTGCTGTACATTATTCAATTGACGATTGTTATCGTCGCAAAATGTACTTTTCGCAAAATGTGTCTTTCTCTTAATGACCCCGTCGCAAAATCTCCCATTAGCAAAATGTGTTTTTTTTTTTAAACTAATTATTTCTAGTAGGCTCACTTAGTTAAACTAAATTATGCTAAAATGGTAATTTTGCGTAAGGGACATTGTGCGTGATCTGTTCCGATCGAGAGCTAAATGCCATACTCGCCACACTTGCCAAGTGGGTTGGCGAGTACAGTTCTAGTTATATGATTTTTCCCTGGATATTACGACAACTATCATCATCATCTCCCTAGCCTTATCCCGTATATCACGGGTCGGCTACCTAATCTAGGTGATTGAACGAGGGTCCTAGTTTTTTATACAGAGCGACTGCCATCTGACCTCCGCAACCCAGAAGGGAAACCAGACCCAATCGTAGAGTAGGTCAGAGTTTTCAAGCCGCCAATGCTTCGCACTGGCCTCTGACATGGCTTAACGACTAATATCTACGGCATTAAACGATATTAACCGGGACCAACGGCTTAACGAGCCTTCCAAAGCAGGGAAAAAGCGCCGAATAAACGTACAAATTAAATTCAAAAACCGAAAAACACATTGGTACGTGGTGGGATTCGAACCATGACCTCCCGCTCAGGAGGCAGCGGCCCTATCCACTACACGATCGGGCTTCTCCTTGATATTACGACAACCACGAGGTGGTATTCAGTCACGGCTATACCCTAATTCCTTGTTTCTAATTTTGAATATTAGTGCTAGACAGAATCGCTTTTAGTCGGGTCAACTGCAAATTAAATGTTCACCAACTTGTGCTGTGCAGTTATGATGCAGTCCATGAGATGCAATTTGCAGTTGTGCTGTCGTTTATGCAGTTCATCTGATAATTCTGATACTTTCTTCTCGTTAGTTTACGCTTGGCTATTTTCACGAAATACGCTTAAATTCTCATTTAGATTTAGATATTATACCTCTCTCAAATACTCTCATAAATACTGTCACACATAAACTCAGATCTTAGAATAAGGAAGATAGAGTCGGCTATAACAAGTGAATCTAACAAAACCTGATGTCACAAGTAAGTAATAAAACATTTACGCAAACATACCTGTTCAAACAATAGGCAAAACAGCTTTTTAATTTATTTGTTTTACTCGGTGAGCACAACAGTTATCAATCAATACATAAATAGGTAAAATAATGTTTTTTTCACGTTTGTGTGCGCAAAAGTTATAATACAATTTGAACCTGTGACATGTACAAACTGAGCTACCGTATCTTAACCTATATTTTTTATTTCTTCATTGTAATGGCTTACTTTTGATTGTTCGCAGCGCTCTATCTACCTTACTCCTAGATCTGATCACATATCGTGTTCTCTACGACGTCGCTAAAAGCCAAGCCAATGAAACGAAACGTATAAGCTTTTATTACACTATTAAATTGTAACGCACTCGTTATTCGTACAGCTTTGGTGCCGATTGTGATGTAAACACATATAATCACGCATTTATCCCTAAAGCGGTAGACAGAGCGTAAACGATCTAAACAAAGGTCGTTCCGCCATTTTGTTTCAAACTATTGTATAAATATTTCTATAAGCGCTAGACTTTATAAACTTAATGTACGAATTAAGTTTATAAAGTCTAACGCTTATAGAAATATTTATACAATAGTTTGAAACAAAATGGCGGAAACGCTTTACTAATTCATAAATTCTATAAAAAATCTACTTGAATACTAAACTTTTTGATGGCCAAAACCGAGACACCTGCCCTACCTACACATAGATACATACATACAATCACGCCTCTATTCCAAATGGGGTAGGCAGAGCGTAATCGACCACAAAAAAAAGGTCGTACCGCCACGTCTGCCAAAGTTTTGAAGGTTATTTAAGATAGATTTGTTGGTATAATAGTCTTTCCACCGATTTTTGGTGATGGCGGCCAATCTCCCGGAGATCAGCCAACTGCGCAGGACTTGTTTTTAGTGCCCAAGTGTTTGCGCTGCACACAGGTGCACTCTCTATTCCTTCAATCTCTTATTCTGATGGGACAGATTGACTGACACGACCAGAGAGAAATCAGGCGAAGTCCGACTATTGACATGCCCATCCGACAGCATTGATCGTCTGAATTTTCGGACAATCAGGTGATCAGCCTGCAAAGTCCTAACCAAACTAGAAACAACAACACTAAGTCAGGGATAGAGAGTGGGCCTGTGTGTAGCGCAAACACTTGGGCACTAAAATCTAGTCCTGCGTAGTTGGTCGATCTCTGAGAAATTGGCCGCCATCACTGAACAACGGTGGGAGGACTATTTATTCAAATTTAAGAAAGTGACAGAACCTAAATAAAATAAGTTAAGTTTTGTCTACAACCGAATTGGCACCTATTCCAGTTTCAATTACCATCTCGATTGGGTCGTGTGTGAATTGGATTTTTATGAGCTTCTTTATTTCATTATTTTTATTGCATGTTTGGATGTCTCTTCCATGCTGGAATGGGAGAACGGGCAAAAGAAAACCGTAGAATACGACAACTGCTCTTCTCCCATGCGTGTTGTACAAGCCAGCTAAGGGATTCGAGGGTTGTATTATACCTAATTCAGGCAATGGGCTGACAACCTGTCACTATAGCGATACACATTTCAATCTAGATTTGACTTCAATATTTTAAATTGTCATTTACTGAGTGTTTTCTTCCCTGCTGGCCTGGGAGCTAGAGAAAAACATAGAATGTGCCAGCTGCATTTCCTCCCGGGCATGCTGTAAAAACCAGCTGAGGGATCCGAGGGTTTCAGTATATTGTAATTTTAGGCGATGGGCTGACAACCTGTCACTATAGCAATATACCTACAAATCTATCGTAAAGTAACCCTCAAAACTTTGTCAGACGTGGCGGAGCGACCTTTGTTTAGGTCGTTTACGCTCTGCCTACCCCATTAGGGATAAAGGCGTGATTATATGTATGTATGTATGTATGTATGTATTTACGCTCTGCCTATCCCGTAAGGTATTAAAGCATGACTTTTGCGTATGAATTACAAATTTTAATTACCATCTCGATAGGGTCGCGTGCGAATTGGATTTTTATGTCTTGGAAAAGAGCTTCTTTATTTCATTATTATTATTGCTAGAATGTTGATATTTATTGCTATAAATATGTAGTAACTAGAGTGTATTTTTTTTACGCATAAAGCCATAAACGCAAAATATTTATACTACACACGAACCATAAAAGCAATTTTTATTCAACCTTCACGTACCTTTTTTTATCCAATTTCATAATTATTTGATTTTGTCGTCAAAGATCGGATATCCTGTTAATAACATTCGTGTCATTGATGTCATAAAAAAAACCTGTGCTTCAATTAGCGACCCCCATTTCGTCCCACCGTGTAAAACAGCTGAAACTTCAGAAACATCCATTTGTAAGGCAAATCTTGTTTCTACCCTCAAGTTTCAGATCAATGTGTATGTAGGTCGAATTAATTTCCGAGTCGTGGTTTCTGTCCAACCACAGCGACGGAACCCATTACGTAGACATCAAAGATCGCCGCCCAATATAGCCGAATGTAGCCAATAGTTAGGCATAATTGAATGTATAAGATGTTTTAAATTAAGTGAAAATATTTAAGGCTGTGTTGAACTGATGGAAACATATTCTGATTGACCCATTTTTTGATTCAGACACGAAATAAAATATTTATTTCAATGTGTGACAAGTAAGTTTTCTTCCATGCTGGCCTGAGCAAAAGTAAAATAGAATGTGCCAGCTGCATTTCCTCCCGGGCATGTTGTAAAAACCAGCTAAGGGATCCGAAGGTTTCTGTGTATTGTAATTGGCTGACAACCTGTCACTTCAGCAATATACCTAAAAATCTATCATAAATAACCCTCAAAAGTTTGTCAGACGTGGCGGAATGACTTTTGTTTAGGTCGTTTACGCTCTGCCTACCGCATTAAGGATAAAGGCGTAAGTGTATGTATGTAACAAGTAACAACACTAAAAACTACACCAGTAAATACTTGAAAGTAAAAACCTTTTTCCAGCAAAATATGAAAAAGTAAGGTAAATGAATATGATGGACTGAATTGCAAGCGCGAATAAAAATACCTGAGTAAAGTAAATAGGAAGGTGATTTGTAAGACTTTAGTGTACCTACACTACATTGTAAATTGAAAAGATGCAAGAGCTAGAAACCTCTAGGAAATTCAATTCTCCGAAGTATTTCACTACCGACACTCTTTTGAAGAAAACTCTTAAAGGTTTCTCACCAAAAGAGTGAATGAAAAATATCGCAAAATGCTTTTTTAATACTATTCCTGTTACTGGCAATCATTCATTCACTTGGTTTCAATACAAGCGGCCCATTGAATTTTCAACGTTTATTGAGAAAATATATAAAAGAAAAGAATATAAATCAAGCAAAAGTATAAACAGCGAGGCGGCATGAATACAAATTACTGATTCATTTGCAAACAACACTCCAAAAGAGCCCGATGGTGAAGTGGATGGGGTAGCTGCCTCCTGAGCGGGAGGTCGTGGTTCGAATCCCACCACGTACCAATGTGTTGATCTGTATTCGAATTTTGTGTGTACGTTTATTCGGCGCTTTTTTCGTGCTTCGTAAGACACGTTAAGCCGTTGGTCCCGGTTAATATCGTTTAATACCGTAGATATTAGTCGTTAAGCCATGCCAGAGACCAGTGTAAAGCATTGGCGGCTTGAAAACACTGGCCTTATCTAGGATAGGGTCTGGTTTCCCTTATGGGCTGCGGAGATCAGTTGTTACTCGCTCTGTATAAAAACCAGATTCAATCACCTAGATTAGGTAGCCGACCCCGAGAGATACGGGATAATTCTAGGGAGACGATGGTTGCAAACAACACTCCATGCGAATATAAACAGTGCTGCGGTACGGTACCATACTGTGGGGGAATAGTATAGACAGCTCTCAGGGTAGTATTCGGTAAATAAACATATTAACCGTAAGTGGGAATGCGCCCAGCGAGTGCGCCTCGGTTTGTTTGGTCTAAGCGATGAGATTTAAGATTACAAAGAGTTGACTGCGAAACCAAAACCAATAAGTACTTACTTTTGATGCATCTAGGTTATTACTAAAAAAGCAGCCAAGCAAAATACATTGAAAATCAATTGTAACTAACATAAATAACTATAATAATATGCACTGACTTACACTAGTGGATTTAAGGGACGGTGTCCAGTAACTGGATAGGTCCGCTCATTCATACAAATTGTTTGATCGAGGTTGTAATTTTGTATGAGGGAGGCATAAACTTTTTTCGTGTCTTAGATGTGAAATTTGTTATTTGTGAAAGTTGTTCTGTTCTGTTTCGTTGATAGAGTGACCCGTTTCTGACACTGTCCTTTATACACCCGATATAACTTTAAAAAATATCAAATTCGCTACCACTTATGACTTCGCACCCAATACCTCAAGCTTTCCTCCACACGCTTCCTGAATGTTTAATTTTATTGAATTCCGATTGAACCCTCGCGCCGGCCCTGTAATGGCTGCAGCATATGGCGGTGAGGCTCTGATAATGTCTCGTAGCAATGCAATATTTTTGTGTTTATAAAGGACAGCGTTCCTTAAACTTATAGGGGTTGCTTAACTAACGAAACTGAACAACTTTCACAAAGAAGTTTTTTCGACATTTATAATTACTACCTCGATCTAACAATTTGTATGGTAAACAAAAAAAAAACCTGGATTAATTTAATAATGAAAGCTGAACAAGTTTCTTTGACTGGACAACCCCTTTCAATTTGCGGTACGCTGTCCCCTAAACCCTAGTTTACCATTTTCACACAGGATAAAACTAAGAAAAACTTCAACAAAATCTTATTTTTTATGTTTTTGTAAAGGTTTTGAAATGTCTCATTTAGCCACATAGGTAACGCACTCTCGCTCTACCACATTTAATGCACAATCCATCATTAATTCTATCACGGTTGTCTAAATTCTATCACGGTTGCCTAAATTCCATGATCCTAGCCGGCGGGTATAGAGCAGCTTGTTCAATTAGAGAAACGCTGATGCGGCTAACAACCCCAACCTACATCTTAGCATACACGTGTGGAACTAAGGACTGGAAGTCCCTATTCTGAGAGAAACACGCCTTATGGATGAAGCAGAGAAGACAGGCATGACAGGACCACCTTTACCAATAGAATACTAAATATAAGCTAAGAATTAACACTCTTCCATCCCTCTCTCTGACATCGTAACATCACGCATCAGTTGCATCGAAATTCGACCTAATTTAGTTTCCTTTGTAGAAGGTATTCTATTCATAGATGACTATATACATGCACACATACATATAATCACGAATTTATCCCTAATGGGGTAGGCAGAGCGCAAACGACCTAAACGGAGGTCGTTCCGCCACCTCTGACAAAGTTATGAGGGTTATTTAAGATAGATTTGTAGGGATAATGCTGTAGTGACAGGTTGTCAGCCCATCGCCTAAGTTACAATATACTGAAACCCTCGGATCCCTTAGCTGTTATTTACAGCATGCCCGGGAGGAAATACAGCTGGCACAGTTCTATGTTTTTCTCTCGCTCCCAGGCCAGCATGGAAGTTATAAAAATTACTTTTTTTTAAAATTAATCTTAATGGTATTATTAAAACTACGTATATAGTCATCTATGAATAGAACACCTTTTCCAAAGGAAACGAAATTGGGTCGAATTTAGATGCAGCTGAAGCGTGGCGTTACAATTTCAATGATAGGGATAGGAAAGTGTTAATTCTGAGGTAATATTTAGTATTCTATTAAGAATAAGAATAATTTATTAGGTCAAAATTATGATTTACATGTCATATCTAGTTGCAATATTTAGAACTAAACTTAAAATATGACGCTACATTTGTTTAAATAATTACAATTTTGTTTAATTGCTGTAAGACATTTCATTTTAGAAATAAGCAGTACCTGTTGTGTCATGATTCCTATGTAATTGTTCAGTGTATGTTTCTGTGTACAATAAACTGTTAAATACAACCAATGATCATACTAAGCATTCAATCGAAGCCTGTGTTATGACCATTGGATGTTTACAAATCATACTTATTGGTAAAGGTGGTCCTGTCATGCCTCTCTTCTCTGTTTTATCCATAAAATCTATATTAAAAAGACGTGGTCGAATGACCTTTGTTTACGTCGTTTAAGCTCTGCTTACCCCATTAGGGATAAAGGCGTGATTATATATATATATAGTCATTTTTACAAAACAGAATTTCTGATGAGATGACTGTCGGTCCTCTTCTTATTATGTCAATGACTTAGATGCTGTATTGTTTGAGTTAGATAGTTACATAATACCGGGTGCAAGGGACAGCGTCCCGCAAATTGATAGAGGTTGCTCTGTCAACCAAACTGAACAACTCATCATCTGCCTAGCCTTATCCCGTATTTTACGGGGTCGGCTACCTAATCTAGGTGATTGAACGAGGGTACTGGTTTTTACACAGAGCGACTGCCATCTGACCTCCGCAACCAAGAAGGGAAACCAAAAAAAGGCGTGATTATATGTATGTATATAAAAATAAAAACTATCCAACACTCGGTGTAAATAGTACTGCATCTTCTAGCTTGTGATCCAACTGTTTTAGACTTAAGGTTAGACCGCACTATGGCCTAGCTGCAGCAGAGCGGAGTGGCGCAGCGCGGCACACCACTGCAGCAGCGCGGCACACCACTGCAGCAGCGCGACACTGTGCAACAAAATCCGCCGCGCCGCTATGCTACAGCTCCAGTGCTGCTTCAGTGCGGTACCACTCATACGTTTTCATACAAAAAAATATTTATCGTGCAATGTCGCGTCGCTTTGCTGCAGCTATGCCCTAGTACGGTCTAACCTTTATTGGCTACGTAATGAATATCGAATTTTAATTTGTAAATTTCAGTTTTACGAATGAAGCCCTTCACTACAAATGCGATAAAAATTAACAATGCAGATATTGATGGGGGGTCTTTTATGAATTGTGGGTTTTATGGAATAAATTAAGCTATTATCAACATAATGTGGTGTTATTTCTACTTTTCTGAATACTAGTGGCCGATACTTCCAAACATCTTCAAAGTAGAGAGTAAACATGTGGCAAACTTGGCCTCTTAAAAAATAGTAAATACTATATGATTTGCAAGAGCTTCGGTCTTGTGAGCTTACCTTGTTGGGATCAGAACGGAGTCCTCCCCGCAATGGGGGCCCTTTCCCGGGTGTATCCCTGTCGAGATAATGCAATTTAAAATTATATGATTCTAAGGCCTTTTTTATGGATTGACTCTGCCTCTGCTCGGTCTAAAGCAAAACCGTAAAAATAACGAGTGTTATGATAACACGAAATCTTTTCGCAAGCTGCATTTTGGCAGCATTTCCTGTGCAACTTTAAACCGTCGGTTATGCACAATTAACGGGCTATTCACCTGCAAAACAGCGGTATTTAACTTAATTCACGTTATTCACGTTAAATCTTGTTACTCACAGTAAATTCACGTTACACGCGTAAATTCGTTAACGTAGAGCCGTTTGTCAGCTTCCATGCCCGACTGAGAGCGTTTAAAAAAAGCTACTATTTTTACCGGGCCAACTATTAAAGTCAATTAAACGAATAAGAACCTATTGGTATTCATTAAACTGATAAAGGAATTCTAGTGTAGTTCCATGGAGTAATATAATACCAGGTGTAAGGGACAGCGTCCCGCAAACTGATAGGGGTTGTTCAGTTTTTTCAGGAAGTAAAAACAAATTACATTTCCACACAAAATGTTCACCTTGATCAGACAATTTGTATGGAAAAGCCTTTTATTAACTTATTGAAAAGAAATCCGTGATATCTGACAGTCGTTGAGTGTCGTTGATTGAGCAACCCCTATCAATATGCGGGACATACATTCATACATATGCATATAATCACGCCTTTATCCCTAATGGGGTATACAGAGCGTACACGACCTAAACACAGGTCGTTCCGCCACTTCTGACAAAGCTTTGAGGGTTATTTTTGATTGATTTTTAGGTATATTGGTGTAGTGACAGGTTGTCAGCCCATCGCCTAAACTGCAATATACTGAAACCCTCGGATCCCTTAGCTTATTTTTACAGCATGCCCGGGAGGAAATGCAGCTGGTACATTCTATGTTTTTCTCCATTCCAGTATGGAAGTAAATATGCGGGACGCTGTCCCTTACACCTGGTATACTAACGCACAGTAGTACCTATCTATAAGATAAGATAAGATAAGAATATACTTTATTGCACAGAAAAGACACAAGAGAAAATAAAATTAAATAAAACAAATAGTAGTACAAATAGGCGGCCTTATTGCTATGCAGCAATTTCTTCCAGGCAACCTTAGGGTACAGGAAAATAAAAAGTTGAACTAGTGGGCTGGTATACATTTTAGGCAATATATTGTATAGGTAAGTAAATAAGCTACTTAGGTGTATTTATATAATTAATAACAATAAATAGTCATACATATAAATTACTTATACCTACATAGAAATACATAAATACTATAATACATATATAAATATATTTAATACTAATGAAAGAAAATGTTACAACCAAATTATTCCGGGAAATACGCAAGTGCAAGCGGTTAAGGTAGAGAAAGATAGTGAGCTATAAGGTGTTTTTACTGTATCGACTATTTTAAAATTACTTTCAAGACGTTTTTTATGGCATTATGATTACCCCGTGCGAAATAAGGCGTGATTTTGTTTAACTATGTTTGTTTATCAGCGTTTGTCTCATATTGCCAAATAGTGATATTAAAGGCTTTGTAGTGCCAAGATAAGCCGCCAAAATTGGCGGATTTGTTTCGGTACTTATTTTTTGGATCGTGTGTTGGCATTCTGGCATACCATATTAAAATTTTTAGAAAACATCGAGCTTCGGTGTCAACATGTTATATTTGAAGTTGTGTTAAAAAAATATGCATAATGTATGTTTCGACTGAATTTGGAAATCTTTTACAGAACATATCATTGAGCTGCTTGTTTTGGGTACTTAGGTACCTAATTTATACCTATTTGTGACATTTTCATGCTGGACTGGAAGCGAAAGACAACCATAGAATGTGTCAGCTGCATCTCCTCCCGGGCATGCTGTAAAAACCAGTTAAGTGATCCGAGGAGTTCACTATATTGCAATTTAGGCGATGGGCTGACAACCTGTCTTTACAGCAATATACTTACAAATCTATCTTAAATAACCCTAAAAACTCTGTAAGACGTGGCGGAACGACCTTTGTTTAGGTCGTTTACGCTTTGCCTACCCCATTAGGGATTAAGGTGTGATTATATGTATGTATATTGTGACATTTCTTAAAGCATTTTGTTTGCTGTTTTTCTAAACTAAGTGTTCTTTTTGTTACAGGTAAATATTTCCCTCTGCCATAGTATTTCTAACGTCATTGTCTCATAGGTAAGTGTTAACTCTGTCTAGGGTTTATCGGATCGTTGATTCGACCATCCAGACAAAAACTGACATTTCAAAAGCTGTTTAAATGATGTTATTAGATTATCACACATAGGTTAGACCGCATTAGGACGTAGCTGCAGTGGAACAGGGCAGCGCGACACTACGCGACAAATGATTCTTTGTATGATTAGATTAAGGTATGAGAGGTACCGCACTGAAGCAGCAATGGAGCTGCAGCTTCACAGCGCAGCAATGTCAGGTTCATACATTTTGACAGATTTTGTCGCACAGTGTCGCGCTGCTTCAGTGCCGTGCCGCTTAGCTCCGCTGCAGCTACGCCATAGTGCAGTCTTAACTTAAAGCTTAAATTTTAAAAGCTTAATTTAACTCAATTTTTCTACCAAGCTAGCATGAAATCGAAAGAAAAACATAGAATGTGCCAGCTGCATCTCCTCCCAGGCATGCCGTAAAAACCAGTTAAGGGATCCGAAGTTTCATTATATTGTAATTTAGGCGATGGGGTGACAACCTGTCACTACAGCAATATACCTACAATTATATTTTAAACAACCCTCAAATCTTTGTCAGACGTTGCGGAACGACCTTTTTTTAGATCGTGTACGCTCTGCCTACCCCATTAGGGATAAAGGCGTGATTATATGTTTGTATGTATATATGTATGTAATTTAACTAATATTAAAATATTGAATACGAAAATAGTAGGCCTGCTAACAGAAGTCCAAAAAGTTTCAATACAAAAACTTATTACACTTATAATAATAACACAGCTTCGTTACATGTCTCTCTTGGGTGTCAATTTAATGTATCACATTATTCGCAAGAAACTGAATCAAAGTTTTTTTTCTGATCTTACCAACTATACTGAGATTTTTTCCTTTACCTTTTGGTTGAAGGAAAGAATAAGAAAACCCGTGCCAACTTCAGCTTATTTGTCACTAGGGAGCGTAGATAGGAGTTTTTCTTTTCAATCCGGGAAAATTGTTGATCTCAAAAATTGTACCTCATTTTTCGTGTTGAGATATTCAAACTTCCATGCTAGACTGGGAGCAAAAGAAAAACATAGAATGTGCCAGCTGCATTGCCCCTGGGCATGCTATAAAAACCAGCTGAGGGATCCGAGAGTTTCTGTATATTGCAATTTAGGCGATAGGCTGACAACCGGTCACTACAGCAGTATACCTACAAATCTATCTTAATTAACCCTCAAAATTTTGTCAGACGTGGCGGAATGACCTTTGTTTACGTCGTTTACGCTCTGCCTACCTCATTAGGGATAAAGAATGAATGTGCCAGCTGCATTGCCTTCTGGGATGCTGTAAAAAGCTAACCAGCTAAGGGATCCGTGGGTTTCAGTATATTGCAATTTAGGCGATGGGCTGATAACCTGTCACTACAGCAACATACCAAAAATCTATCATAAGTAACCCTCAAAACTATGTCAGACGTGGTGGAACAACCTTTTTTCAGGTCGTTTACGTTCTGCCAATCCCATTAGGGATAAAATCGTGTTATATGTACGTATGTATGTGTCCGATTATAGAAATAATGAGCGCAAAAGTAAGTAAATACGACCGGTCTCGCAATCCAATGCTTGGCAAACTATGAATGGGTTTATGAATCATACTGCTCCTTTATGTTTGCCGTTGCCGGCCCATAACGGCTGTTAAATCCCACATTATAGCCCTGCTACGACGAGTGGTATAATATTATATTACGCAACCTTTCACTCTCAAACTACAGCTCGCCATATGGCTGTTGGGTAGAGGCCTACTGGACCACTTCAAAGAGTTACTGATTGAATGTTCTAGCGAATTTTACATGCATAATAATGATCCATTAAATCACGCCTATTCGAATGTAAGGAACAGCGTACCATAAACTGATAGGGGCTACTCAGAAACTGAACAACTTTCGCCAAGGAATTATTTCAGTACATGAAAGAAAAATTTGATTTTCCATACAAATTGTCTAATCGAAAAGGTCATTTTCTAAGGGAAAGTTTATTATTTTTATATTTCCTTAAATAATGTCCTGATGCTAATGTAGTTCAGTTTTGTTGACTATTCCAAATCCCTTGCGGGATAGACAGACCTCATCATCTCCCTAGCCTTATCCCGTATATCACGAGGTCGGCTACCTAATCTAGGGGATTGAACCAGGGTACTGGTTTTTACACAGAGCGACTGCCATCTGACCTCCGCAACCCAGAAGGGAAACCAGACCCAATCCTAGGATCCCAGATTAGGTCAGAGTTTTCAAGCCGCCAATGCTTAGCACTGGCCTCTGATATGGCTTGACGACTAATATCTACGGTATTAAACGATATTAACTGGGACCAACGGCTTAACGTGCCTTCCGAAGCACGGAAAAAGCGCCGAATAAACGTACATATGAAATTCGAAAACCGTAAAACACATTGGTACGTGGTGGGATTCGAACCATCCCCGCTCAGGAGGCCCTATCCACTACACCATCGGGCTCTCTCGGGATAGACAGACCTAAGATTAAAAAATTGACAATCTGCCTACCTCATAAGAGTTGAAGGCGTGATTTTATAGACGTGTGCATGTATGAACTAAGTGACACCATACTTCCTCTAGTAATTATAAATTGTTCTCACGGCCACACTTTCCCCATGTACAGGTAATTCAATATGGCCGCCATATGGCCAGGAATTTCGCTTCGATGCAAAATTAATATCGATATTCAATACCATCGCATAAATATATCAGCTGGATTAACATTGCAACGGATTAAATCGTAATGGAAAACGTGTAGGTACGAAGTTGATACGGCAGTGGTGCTCAAAATTAGTTGGACCGTCGACCATTAAAAAGGATTTACCGATTGAAACCCATCCTCGCTCTAAGTTAAGAATAATAAAAGACAAGTTTAAGAGAAAATAGCGTCAAATTCTAAGAAAATCTTTTTGTCGTTTGTTTTTTTAAAAAACCAGCATCCTCTAGTACCTAGTTAAGTTACCTCAAGACAGTTTGGAAAATCGAGTTTTTTTTTTGAGACTGGTGTAAAAATTAATACAATAATAACACTGCAAAAATAAAGATTCTAAGTAGCACAGAACTGAAACAGATATGCTGCACTTCGGGATATTTGATGTGATTTGTCACTATTATCTTTAACTGCCTCCGTGGTCTAGTGGCTAGTGCCATGGACTCCCGATCCGGAGGTCCTGGGTTCGATTCCCAGGGGGTAAAACACAAAGTTGATATTTGAGAATTTATCACTTTGTGAATTTTCCCCAGTTTGGGTAGGACATTGCAGGCTGAATCACCTGATTGTCCAAAAAGAAAAAAGATTTCGTGCTTCGGAGGGCACGTTAAGCCGTCGGTCCCGGTCGCTGTCTTTGATAGTGGTCGTTACACAAAACCATGTCAGAGGCCTTATAGTTGTGCTACTAGGCGGTTTAAAAACTCTGACACCAGGGTTCATCGGGTCCATAGACTCGATACCCACTCGACAGAAGAAGACTATTATCTTTTTTATCGATTCGTTTGTATACTTGCTGGCTGTACATTGCAGTGACTCAGACTTCTTAAATTCACGCTCAAAGACCTATGTCTTTAGCCCCGCCCCAGTTGGGCCCGAACGTACACTTTGAGAAACACTAGGAAACGGGAAATGAAGCCGAAATATTTATTTTTGATGACGACCTAGCACCTACTGATTGAAAAGGAGGGGAAAATAATTTTCGTGTAAATCGTTTGTTTTACATTTCCTGACGCAAAATGACTGAGCTGACGTATGAAAATGATTTATATGTAGATTGGTGGATTACGATGGTTGTTGTCAAAATATAATTGAATTTATTATATTGTAGTATTTAGTTAATGTTTGATGCTGGGTTATCATTACTGTTTGTACGTGGAGTAAAAATATGGGTGTATGGGACAGGACAACTTACCACAAACTGTATTTTTTTAAAATTATTTGCCTCATTTCTCAATCAACGAAAACTACTGTCAGGAAAAGAATCGTAAAGGAAAAGTAAAATAAATTTGGCTTCCCATAATTACATACAAATATTGTCTGATAAGGTGGTCTTTTGTATGGAGAAATCGTTCCTTTTTTTCTATTTTGAAACAATGTCTGTGTTTTTTTTAGTTTCGTTAACTGACTCTTACACCCCTTATAACCCAGTTAAGTCACTTATTTTACCCATGTAAAGAGCTGTACTTTAATCCCTAGTTTTATTTTATACTATCCCGGTGACACAGTTGAAGACGCTGAAGTTAGACTCGACCGGTAAGTGCTTAAGGAGCACTTAGCTTAGAGGGTCTTACTTAGTCGACAGAGCAGTTACAGCTTACCGAGTGTATTACTAGCTGTCTGGTAAATAGGGAAATATAGAGAAAAGTAAAATCAATTTGGCTTCCCACAATTATCTACAAATTTGCTTGTTTGTTTCTTTTTTCTATTTTGAAACAATGTCTTTGTGAAAATTGTTTAGTTTCGTTGACTGATCCTTACACCCTTTATTACCCAGTTAAGTCACTTATTTTATACATCCAAGGAGCTGCACTTTAATCCTTAGTTTTATTTTATAAGCTGACTATCCCGGTGACACAGTTGAAGACGCTGAAGTTAGACTCGACCGGTAAATGCTTAAGGAGCACTTAGCTTAGAGGGTCTTACTTAGTCGACAGAGCAGTTACAGCTTACCGACTGTATTACTAGCTGTCTGGGAAATAGGGAAATGTAGAGAAAAGTAAAATCAATTTTTCTTCCCATAATTAGCTACAAATATGTGTGTATGTTTCTTTTTTTCTATTTTATAACAATGTGTTTTTGAAAATTGTTTAGTTTCGTTGACTGACCCTTACACCCTTTATAACCTAGTTAAGTCACTTATTTTACACATCTAAAGAGCTGCACTTTAATCCTTAGTTTTATTTTATAAGCTGACTATCCCGGTGACACAGTTGAAGTCGCTGAAGTTAGACTCGACCGGTAAGTGCTTAAGGAGCACTTAGCTTAGAGGGTCTTACTTAGTCGACAGAGCAGTTACAGTTTACCGAGTGTATAACTAGCTGTCTGGGAAAAAGGGAAATGTAGAGAAAAGTGAAATCAATTTGGCTTCCGATAATTACCTACAAATTTACTTGTTTGTTCTTTTTTTTCTATTTTGAAACAATGTCTTTGTGTTTTTTATTAGTTTCGTTGACTGACCCTTACACCCTTTATAACCCAGTTAAGTCACTTATTTTACACATCTAAAAAACTATACTTTAATCCTTAGTTTTATTTTATAAGCTGACTATCCCGGTGACACAGTTGAAGTCGCTCGAGTTAGACTCGACCGGTAAGTGCTTAAGGAGCACTTAGCTTAGAGGGTCTTACTTAGTCGACAGAGCAGTTACAGTTTACCGAGTATATTACTAGCTGTCTGGGAAATAGGGAAATGTAGAGAAAAGTAAAATCAATTTGGCTGCCCATAATTAGCTACAAATTTGTTTGTTTGTTCTTTTTTTTCTATTTTGAAACAATGTCTTTGTGTTTTTTATTAGTTTCGTTGACTGACCCTTACACCCTTTATAACCTAGTTAAGTCACTTATTTTACATATCTAGAGAGCTGCACTTTAATCCTTAGTTTTATTTTATAAGCTGACTATCCTAGCTGTATCCATAGCTGAGTATCCCGGTACGTATGTAGTTTATACATAACAAACATACATAAATCACGCCTTTATCCCTTACGGGGTAGGCAGAGCGTTTAACGCCTCGTAAAAGGCGCTTTCGCCACGTCTGACAAAAATTGAGGGCAATTTTAGATTGTAATATGTATTGCTATAGTGACAGGTTGTCAGCCCATCGCCTAAATTACAATACACTGTAACCCTCGAGTCCCTTTTGCTGACTTCAACAGCATGCCCGGGAGGAAGGGCAGCTGGAACATTCTATGTTTTTCTATCTCTCCCAGTCCAGCATGGAAGAAATGTAGTTTATATGTATTGCTATTTCTTTATTACCTCGTATCTCCGAAACGATTGAATGGAATCCAGCAAACAGGGTATCTTTTGTTTGGTCTCAAGCACCCGGTGGTTCTTAGATAGGTGAACACAAAATTAAAAATGGTAGGTTTTAGGCGCTAAATTGTAAGTCTTTTAAAGAAAAATCAACTGAACCTATCGAGTTGGGTATCAAACTAAAGGTAATTAAAAGGAGATTACAAAAATATATATAATTTATATGTTAACATAGCATCACATAAAAATACTTGTTGCACGTAATAAAACAAATCATACAACTTTGGTCTGGAATAACGATTTATTGTTATTATTATATCCGCTATAATAACCAGGTAATGGCATCGATTCTCGCGATATAATCCTAATTCTAATTCTTAGCTAGCGCTGTCACTTTATTAAGTTTGACATAAGAACAGGATAGCATGACTTTGACATATCTTATTTCACGTAAGACGCTTTAAATAAGAACTGAGCATAGAGCATGCTTCCTTATTGTACGTCAAATAAGCAGTCTTATGTCAGATTAGGAATGTCAGTTATGTGTTTATTTGCTATCCTGGTCTTATGACAAACTTAAAAAATTGACAGCGCTAGCTAAGAATTAGAATTAGGATTATGTCGCGAGAATCGACATTATTTGTTTGTATGTAATATTCGCTAATAAGTACAAATCAGCATAGTACTCGCCCGCGAAGGCTGCGTGTGCGCCGCGGAAACGCTCAGGTTGATGACCCGCGAAGGTCGTGCGATGGCACGCCGACCCGCGTGACGGATGACGTCATACATTAGCAGATCGGGTCAATGCACTTGTGGTGACTATACGAGTTTGAAAATGTAATTTGCTCTTCCAATCGCTAATTTCACGAATACTAAAAGGCACTTGCTTAAAAAAGTCATTTTTATTTTAATGTAATTAAATAAATTACAAAGTAATTAAGGATATCTCTTCTATGCTAGACTGGGAGCGAGAGTAAAACATATAATGTATCAGCTGCATTTCCTCCCGAACATGCTGTAAAAACCAGCTAAGGGATTCGAGGGTTTCAGTGTATAATTTAGGCGATGGGCTGACAACCTGTCACTACAGCAATATGCCTACAAATCTTAAACAACCCTCAAAACTTTATCAGACGTGGCGAAACGACCTTTGTTTAGGTCGTTTACGCTCTGCCTACCGCATCAAAGATAAAGGCTTGATTATACGACTAAATGTTTGTAATTAGATATATCTCGTACCTACATCACGGGCACATAACAAGTCAATTCAAAATTCACGTAAATATTTTTTTATGAAACAGTTGTCTAAATAACAGAAAATCCGGCGATTTTTGTTTTCGATCTACGTATAGAACATGGAATTTTGGAACTTAGTTATTGAGTTAACTAATCCTCCATGCTGGCCTGGGAGCGATAGAAAAACATAGAATGTGCCAGCTGCATTTCCTCCCGAGCATGCTGTAAAAAACAGCTAAGGGATCCGAGGGTATCTGTATATTGCAAATTAGGCGATGGGCTGACAACCTGTCACCAGAGCCATATACCTGCGAATCTATCTTAAACAACCCTCAAAACTTTGTCAGACGTAGCGGAACGACCTTTGTTTAGGTCGTTTACGCTCTGCCTACCCCATAAAATTCATTTAGGGATAAAGGCGTGATTATATGTATGTATGTAATTATTGAGGCCACTCGGCCGAGTAAAAACGAATAGGAAAAGGGTAGCTACCCGCTGTTGGTACTCCCAACAGTAATTTTTATATGTTTTTATAATGGCAATCTTCTTCTTTTTGTTCAACCCTGTACGATGTCGATGTTTGTTTAGATTTAAAATAAATCCCAAGTTTATCCTTCATACCAGCGATTCAGTGAACAGTCCACTACCTACAACCCAAGAGGAGCCAAACACCCCCTCACTACAGCAATGTACCAACAAATCTATCTTAAATAACCCTCAAAACTTTGTCAGGCGTGGCGGAACGACTTTTGTTTAGGTCGTTTACGCTCTGCCTACCCCATCAGGGATAAAAGCGTGAGTCTGCTCGGGTGTTATTCCTACCCAGCAAAATACATCTTGGTTACATACAAATAATCACGCCTTTACCCCTGATGGGGTAGGCAGGGCGTAAACGACAAAAACAAAGGTCATTCCGCCACGTCTGACAAAGTATTAACGGTTATTTAAGATAGATTTGTAGGTATATTGCCGTAGGGACAGGTGACGAAATTGCCTAAATTGCAATATACAGAAACCCTCGGATCCCTTAGCTGGTTTTTACAACATGCCCGGGAGCAAATTCAGCTGGTACATTCTATGATTTTCCCTTGCTCCCAGTCCAGCATGAAAGAATCTTGGATTCATAATACCCACGTTAAAAAAGTTTAGATAATAAAACCTCTGTTTTTTCACCTGTTTCGCTAATTTGCGATGAGATCACCGGACATGACTATTCCATTATTTATGCTCAACCAGTGTGACTATAATACTATTTATATAAATATCACGTTTTGTCGGTATACCTAGAATTTTGGTATGTTTCCTAAAGCGTAGGCCTAAGCCTATATTACAAAATGGCTAAATAAGGCCGATGGTTACAAAATAGCTACACTGACTTTCTGCAGTTCTTAAAAATATGTTTAATTTTTGATAAGCTATTTCTAACATAATCTTAAATTCAATGGACTCAATCTTGGATCCCAGAAATATGTTCAGAATATACTTATCTGTGGTTTTACTAAACGTTGAACGCAAAATTTTGTCGCATATAAAAAAAAACACATTGCCTTTTAATTTGAGCTCCAAGTTATAATCAATGTTATAAGGATATAGAATTGTAACTACTGACATGTGCTTTTTCAAGTTTGAACAAGTTTCCTAACAGTGTGAGTCAGAGCACTTTGATTTAACCACTGTATTGCATAACATGACAAAATACAAAGGTAGGTAGGATAGACGAATCCTCATTCGTATGATATCGACGGTTAAGTTCCAAAAACGTCAATCTTACATTTTTGACGAAATCGACATTTTTATGTACATCGATTTAAAATTCATTTTTGCATGTCCTACCAAAACCGTCAATAATACAACCTAAAAATAACGCGAGAAATGAGCCGTGGAAATACCGGCTAAGTTCCAGCGCGTATATATTGCTGGTAATTCCGTCAATCTTACAGCAACGACGTGCGCACTCAGTGCGCACACACCAGAACTCGAAGCCTATCCAGTTGCAGCGAGGAGTGAGACAGGGAGATGTTATATCTCCAAAACTGTTCACCGCAGCACTGGAAGACTTCTTCAAGCTTCTGGACTGGAAGGATCTTGGCATTAATATTAATGGCAAGAATATGACTCACCTTCGTTTTGCCGATGATATTGTTATTGTGGCTGAAACCCTGGAGGACCTCGGTACAATGCTCGATGACCTCAATAGAGCCTCTCAACAAGTGGGTCTTAAAATGAACATGGAGAAGACGAAGATCATGTCAAACTCCCTTGTTGCACCCACTTCCCTGACGGTTGGAGGCTCTACTCTGGAAGTTGTCGACGAGAATGTCTACCTGGGACAAAAAGTCTAGTTGGGTAGGTCCAACTTTCAGAAGGAGGTCGATCGTCAAATCCAACTCGGCTGGGCAGCGTTCGGGAAGCTACGTAACATCTTCTCATCCAAACAACTACCGCAATGTCTCAAGACAAAAGTCTAGGACCAGTGCCTGTTGCCAGTGATGACCTACGGAACCGAAACGTGGCCACTCACAATGGGCCGTCATAAGAAGGCTCAAGGTCACTCAAAGGGCAATGGAAAGGGCTATGCTCGGAGTTTCCCTCCGCGATCGAATCCGAAACGAGGAGATCCGGAGGAGAACCAAGGTCACCGACATAGCTCGAAGAGTTGCTCAACTTAAGTGGCAGTGGGCGGGGCACATTGCTCGCAGGACCGACTCCCGCTGGGGTAGGAAATTCCTGGAGTGGCTGCCTTGGCACGGTAGACGCAGCGTAGGCAGGCCTCCCACAAGGTGGACCGACGATCTGGTGAAGGTCGCGGGAAGCTGCTGGATGCAGAAGGCGCTAGACCGATCATCGTGGAGGTCCTTGGGGGAGGCCTATGTCCTTCAGTGGACGTCTATCGGCTGAGACGACGACGACGACGACGATAAGGTCTGGACGTAAAGCTGGAGAACCCACGATGACCGATATCCGTGCAATTCTCTACGATGGAGATATTAAAGTAAAACTACATTATGATCAGGATTGGGTTTCTTTACCAGCCAGGCCTCAAAGGACCCATTTTGTCGGAGCTTACTCTTCGTTACATACAGATCCACTCCCAATACCTGCGACAAAATATCAACATCTTCAAGACTTAAAGTCGGTCCTGCCGAGCGATTGCCACCTTTTCTATGATACCTTACCGCATTTTTAATTTATGACCAATGGTTCCGTTTTGATTATACAAGAATTTTAGAGGTGTTTCATACCTAGTGATTGTCTCTTCTGCTATATGCCTTTCTATTTTTTTCTTTTCTTACTAAATTTGATTATTTAATTGTCTTTTTGAATTGTTTTGCTTGTATTTGTAGGTATATAAATGCCTTCTGCTTCTGTTATCTTAATTATAATAATTACTTTAGAGTATTTCTTAGTGAACTTGATCTCATTTAATTTAATCATTAATTTAATAGTTTCGTTTATTTTACTAGTCTCCTAGGGCCATTTTTCTAGTTTTTGATTAAACATTTTTTTCTTATGTACACGTTGTTTTATTTGGAAATATCACCTATCTCCAAAAATAAATTATACATATTGCATCTAATTAAAACAAAACCACCTAACTTACAATATTTCGAAAATCGCAAGGAATAGAAAAAAGCCGGTCTACCTATAATATTTCAACATTTTTACCATGACATCTAGCAAAAGTAGATTTGACATAACTTTTTATTTCAAGACATGAAACGTTTTTTTCGCCTCCTGTAAAATTTGTAGATTGTTAGATTGACGTTTTTGGATCTTAACCGTCGATATAATGAACAAGGACTCTATAATACAGGGTGTTAATTTAATTTCTTCATAAAAAAGCATAGAATGTGCCAGCTGTATTTCCTACCGGGCATGCAGTAAAAACCTGCTAAGGGATCCATGGGTTTCAGTATATTGCAATTTAGGCGATAGGCTAACAACCTGTCACTTCATAAATATACCTACATATCTATCCTAAAAACCCTCAAAACTTTGTTAGACGTGGCGGAACGACCTTTTGTTTAGGTCGTTTACGCTCTGCCTACCCCATTAGGGATAAAGGCGTGATTATATGTATGTATGTGTGTGTTAATTATATTATTATATTAATACAGCAATACACATTACAATCTAAAATTGCCCTAAATTTTTGTCAGACGTGGCGAAAGCGCCTTTTACGAGGCGTTTAACGCTCTGCATCCCCCGTAAGGGATAAAGGCGTGATTTTATGTATGAATGTATGTATGTGTTAATTTAATTGCGTGCCATTGCTTCCGGAGTGCTTTAGTAAAGATGAAGAGCACACAGAAAATAAAAAAATCTGCCGAATGAAATATTGACTTCCCCATAAAATTTATTTGAACAAAGTGGTCTTTTTGAGAAAATTCGTTATTTTTTGTAAAATTTTATGTGATACTAACCTAACCTACATCATTTACAGGGTCTGATGTTGGAAGCTATGGCACGCAATTAAATTAACACCCTGTTTAGTTACCTACTTATAGTTACTTACCTACGTGACACATCCATTTTCCAAAATGTATCGAAGGTCATGTCATGATCATGACACTGATCCACACCTTTAAATGGTTTAGTGTCTGATTGTTTGAGTGTATGATTCACATTTAAATAGGCTTTGTTTTCCCCTGTCAAGGTCGTGTGTAGAATTGTTGCCCAATTTATTGAAATTAGGATGTGTGTTGATATGTTTTAGAAAATGTATTTTTGTTTGCTCCTGTGTAGTTATATCTCGCAGAGTTAATTCAAAAAGTTCAAAGAACGCGTATTGATTTTTTCCCGAAATTTTGTTTTTGGCGCTCGATATTTTGGAAACGAATGAAGATATAAATAAATGAGGAACAGCTCATGTGGTAAATTTTGTCAGCTACAATTTGAGCCTAAAACAAAGACGATTTATTTAGGTCGTTTACGCTCTGCCTACCCCATTAGGGACAAAGGCGTGATTAAACGTATGTATGTATGTGTTAAAGAAACTGTTACTGTCACTGTTAGGTAGGCCAAACACTGTGTTCCGTCGAGGTACCTAACTCAGGGCCGTATTTGTAATCAGCTCTCATGACTGACAGCGAGTTTGAGTTCGTATCAGAAATGTCATTTCAGTACAAACTGGCCTGTCAAATCCTTACTTAATACTGCTCTCAAGTTTGATATCGCTTTATAAATACGACCCTCAGTACTATCCGTTCAACAAAGTTACATCCTTGAAGTAAGTGTTTTCCTTGCTACACCATTTCATTACTTTTTTTTTGCACTAAGATGGTATTTTCTGTAAATTTTTAATTGTAGGCGTCTAATGTAACTTGAAAGAGGTAAAATGTGGTTTTTATTTTGTTCATCAGAAGGACTTTTAAAAACGTGTTGATCAGTTGACAACATTATTTGTTTATTGATAGATATTTATTATAACAATCAAACTAAATTGAAATGATTGGCATCGTTAGGTATATTTTTTCTACGGAAACTAAGAAATCAAACAACAATGTGTTTACTGGCAAAAATCTGCGACTTTAAAAAAAGCAAAGGTCGTCAAACTTTGATTCTATTCAGAGATTTAGACTAATTGCTCCATTAAGACCTTGGTTCAAAGACATTGTCATGTGTGACCTTGGCGAGGTCATACACTTGGCAAAATTTGGATTCTAATAGATTTTACGCGATTTAAGCAGTTTTTGTTACAAAATTTGAAGTCATTGAACTCATCTTTAGCCTTCCTCAAACAAGGCAAGTCAAAGTAAGTATACTTACTTGCCTACTTCTAATCGTTAAGATTATAACCTACTTAGAAAAAAAAGGGATTTTTAAAGTAAGTACCTATCTTTCTTAAAGTTCTTCTTTTGTTCTATCTTTGATAAAGTTTCCTTATCGGTTTTTAGAACTTGTAGTATTAATTATGAAGCGAACTTTCTCGCTTAAGTGATTATGTGAAGAGATTTTTAAATTGTTACCATTATAGATTTTATGTAAGCTGCTCAGTGTTAAAACTCTGCACCAAGGCCTTATCATTTTAGTCTGTAATGTCTGTATATGTATCAAGTTACTGTACCAACTCTTAGGAATATCTGTTTCTTATTTTCATATGATCTTTTTATTGATCTAAAAGCCTGAATACAAATTAATTTTAATTTATGTTTTTTATTCTATATTTTTTTCCTAACTATTATTACTAGACAAAACTAAGACACATACATACATACAATCACGCCTCCATCCCTAATGGGGTAGGCAGAGCGTAAACAATCTAAACAAAGGTCGTTCCGCCACGTATGACAAAGTTTTGAGGGTTATTTAAGATATATTTGTAGGTATATTGCTATAAAACCCTCGGATTCCTTAGCTGATTTTTACAGCATGCCGGGTGGAAATGCAGCTGGCACATTCAACGATTTCTCTCGCTCCCAGTCCAGCATGGAAGACTAGAACTAAGTTGCCAAACATAAACTTCTTCACTATCGATTGTTAGATGTTGTTTCGTATAAAGTTTAATAAAGTTTTTCTTTCAGACAATCAAATTGATATGAAAATTAGTGGTTGCCTCTACCGTGTTTCTTTCACGAAGAAAACGTAAATGAATGTTTCGTGCACGTAATTATATTTCAACATTTGGAATAGATGTACGTTGTTTTATTTTCTTGCCTGTAATTTATAAACGAATTTATATACATACATACATAAAATCACGCCTTTATCCCTTACGGGGTAGGCAGAGCGTAAAACGCCTCGTAACAGGCGCTTTCGCCACGTCTGACAAAAATTGAGGGCAAATTTTAGATTGTAATTATTTGTATTGCTGTAGTGACAGGTTGTCAACCCATCGCCTAAATTACAATACACTGTAACCCCTTGAATCCCTTTTGCTGAATTTTAGTCCAATGATTAATTAGATCGTGGCAAGTATAGTGCAGTGAAAGTATATTTGTGTCATACCGTGTATAGATGTACCACGCCTATTTCTGCCGCAAAGCTGAAATATTCTCAAAGAACGTAAACTAGTCCTATTTAGGTCTCACAGTGAGCAACGCACTTTTCTGTCCATCAACATCAGCCACAACAGTCCACTGCTGGACATGGGCCTCCCCGAAATTGGGGGTATATGCCATACTCACCACGCTTGCGGGTTGGTGAGCGCAGTAGAAATTTTCTATTCACAGGGAACGCTGCTGCCCATTCCCTGGATTTATCCCTTAGTCGCCTTTTACGACATCCACGGGAAGTTATGGGGTGATGCTATTCTAACCCGGCACCACACGGGGACACTTTTCTGTCCCTCTACTTTAAATGTCCTGTAGAGTCAAAGTTGTACCATCAAACAGACCGTATGCATATTTGCTACAGGTATAAAAACAGCTGAAGTATATTCCTAGAAAAAAATGGCTCCTCAAAAACCAACTGCTACTCGAAATTGTACAAAATTGCACTAAAAAGAATACACGAAGCCAGACAAGTTTTCGTGTCGTCCAAAAACCGCCATAAGATGCCATAATTGTGTTTATGACAGAACAAAGAAGAGCTGTCTACAAATATAATGAATCTTGCGTGCACCTGGGCGTAACTGTTATTTATTTCGCCGCCAGAGGGCGGTGAACAATGAAAATGGGGAAAACTATTATATGGCTGGCGAAAGAAGGGGCTGGTGCAAGTTAAAAAGAAATCTATGCGAAGTCAAACTGAAAATCAGCGCCATAGCTCCGGCTGTGGCAATTTGCTGAGTTTGGCCCGTTTCAGTAAAGATAGCATAGTTGTCTAGCTATAAGTAAGTTTCATGTTATCTTGCATGTGTTATTTTATATTTTATTTATAAATTTACTGACGATTATCTTTACTGAATAAATATTTTTTCTTTCTTCTTTCTTTCTTGGCCTTACTTGCCATAATGTTCTTGTATATGTTTTCTTCTAAGGAATCCGAGGATTTCAGTATATTGTAATTTAGGCGATGGGCTGACAACCTGTCACTACAGCAATATACCTACACATAGACCTACAAATCTATATACAAGACCTACAAAACTTTGTCAGACGTGGCGAAACGACCTCTGTTTAGGTCGTTTACGCTCTGCTTACCCCAGTAGGGATGAAGGCCTGACTATATGTATGTTTGTATGTTTTCTTCTGCGACTTAAAGCGTGTGGGTCTGTGGGTTTGATTCCATTATATTTTGGTTGTGAATTTGTATGGGGTCTAATACATTTCATAATATAATCTATTTCTAAACGGTTTCCGATGCCTAAAATTATAACCTGCCATTTTACATGAAATATCGTGCCATTCTATAAATACGACCACAAAAAAACTAAGTCACTTTTATTGAAACCTTCATATGATTTATGGTTGCCCAAAATATAAATCCTGCTCTACATAAATTTAAACAGTAAGCCTGTATCTCTTACAGAAGGGTAGGCAGTGTGTTAACTATCTTTTTAACTAGGTTTGAGGGTAATTTTAGTTAAGAAGAAAGAACTGTGTAGTGCAGTAGACAGGTTTTCAGCCTTTTCACAAAAAAATAATAAATAACTGATATGAGGTGTATGGGCGACCAGTGCAAATAAAACGGGATAAATTAGTTAAAAGGATTTTTATTGTGTGAGAAACAAAGACAACAAATAATCTTCTTCTTCTGTCGAGTGGGTATCGAGTCTATCGACCCGATGAACCCTGGTGTCAGAGTTTTTGAACCGCCTAGTAACACAACTATCAGGCCTCTGACATGGTTTGAGTAACGACCACTATCAAAGACAGTGACCGGGACCGACGGCTTAACGTGCCCTCCGAAACACGAAATCTTTTTCTTTTTCGGACAGTCAGGTGATTCAGCCTGCAATGTCCTAACCAAACTGGAGAAAAATTCACAAAGTGATTAATTCTCAAATATCAACATTGGGTTTTCCCCCCTGGGAATCGAACCCAGGACCTCCGGATCAGGAGTCTATGGCACTAGCCACTAGACCACGGAGGCAGTTAACACATAATGGCTGACAGATACAAGGACAACCGGAAGTAAACGCCCTCTACAATTTTTAAGAGAAAACTAAAAATCGGAAATGCTTATTTATGCTCAGTAGTAACTTCCAAAACCTCGTTTTTGTCTACGGATTTCTACAGTATGCCCCGGAAGAGATGCGTCTGAAACATTATGTTTGTATCGCTTTCAGTACAGCATGATGAAATAATATGAAAGAAAGAAATAATAAATTCGCCTCGGGCTGAACTCGAACCTGCAACTTTGTAATGCCGGTCCATCGCTCTGCCACTGAGCTACCGGGAAGGTAGCGGGAGTGGCCAATTTATCATAGTCTTTCTTATGTACACGTCATAGCGACTTTAGCAACATCTAAACTTTATCGACTTTAGCATCACGCGCTAAGAAGCTCATTGGAGACTCAGCACTGGTTGAGGCAAAACTACAGAACCTTGAGCACCGTCGCAGAGTGGCGTGCATGTCGGTATTTTACAGGATACATTTCGGGGAGTGCGCGTTAGCACTTCATGACCTTATACCCCCCTCCCCTTTCCATCTTCGGAGCACGAGGCGTGGACAGGGGTTCCACCCTCATGTCGTGGATATACCACAAATTCGCACGAAGCGGTTCGCTTCCACATTCTTAATGCGAACGGCTAAGGAGTGGAACTCCCTGCCGGCGGATCTGTTTCCGGAACAATATAACCTGGGCCTTTTCAAGGCGAGAGTGAATAGGCACTACATAGGTGAGTATGTTTCAACATAGTCCGCATCGACACTTTCCACCAGGTGAGATGGCGGACAAATGCTCGCCTATATATATAAAAAAAAAAAAAAAAAAAAATCTAGCCGTGTAGTTTAAAAACTACACAGGGCTTGAATAGTCTAAATTACGATTGGGATTCAAGTCAATAGTTATATCGCTTCAGTTTTAATTGTTTTCTTCTACGCTGGACTGGGAGCAAGAGAAAAATATAGAATGTGCCAGCCGCATTTTCTCCCGGGCATGCTGTAAAAAACAGCTAAGGGATCCGAGGGTTTCTGTATATTACAATTGAGGCGATGGACTGACAACCGGTCACTACAGTATTATACCTACAAATCTATCTTAAATAACCCTGAAAACTTTGTCAGACGTGGCGGACCGGCCATTGTTTAAGTTCTTAAATGTATGTTTGTATGTTTTACATATTTTATGAAATAAATAACATTGTGAGTGCTAAAAAAACTAGCATGGAAGATAAATCCTGTAGGTAAGCTTTTCACTTGTACCGGATGAAAACACGAGAAAAATAAGTCTCTGGCCGACTTCACCTCCGGGCCTATCTCGAGTCAGGGCTACCACTTACTAGTTTTCTTTTGATTTGTGGACTATCCCAGTGGGACTTAACTTGGCCGGTAGGAACAAGAAAAAAAATACCACTAGTAATAAAGTTTCAACTTTCTTCTTTCGGGGCCACAACTTTGCCACTCTGCAACCGTATAGGGTTTTTTATAGAACTTGTTTTGTTACGTATATTCGGACGCTTTAGTTAATAGATAGAAAACGGGGTATAGTTCTTTTTCTGCAATAATGTTGGTAAGACGAAAGTCTTATTTTAACGCATCGTCACGAAAATAAAATTATTATAAATACATGATTTAATTGAATTGAATTATAAGAATACACAAAAAAATACATAACTTTTCCTACCCATCACACTCTTGATCGTATATATCTTGAAAATAACTGAACGAATTTGATTGGCCTCAGAATAAATGCAGACCAATTTTCAAAAGGACTGGCTAAGAAGTTTGCATGAAAAACAATAGGTAAAATTATGATTTGTGGCAACCCTAGAGAAGTTACGCAACACCCTAGCGACGACATCACACGTAGCCGACAATCGCTCAAATGTATCCTACCTCATTTCCTCCGCACTATGGGAACATCTATCTAGTGTAGGTAGACTTATGAAAGGTAGTTTGTATCGAAGTGAGGTTTAGATAAAATAAACGCCATTTTATACTTGAAGGAAGAAAAATGGTTTTATCTCTTCTTTTTCTAGTTATTTGGGTTTAGTGTCGATCGATCCGATGAACCCTGGTGTCAGAGTTTTTAATAACACAGCTAATAGGCTCTGGCATGGTTTGGTATGGTTTCTTCCATGCTGGACTGGGAGCGAGAGAAAAACATAGAATGTGCCAGCTGCATTTCCTTCCGGGCATGCTGTAAAAACCAGCTTAGGGATCCGAGGGTTTCAGTATGCTGCAATTTAGGCGATGGGCTGACAAGCTGTCACTACAGCAATATACCTACAAATCTATCTTAAATAACCCTCAGCACTTTGTCAGACGTGGCGGAACGACCTTTGTTTAGGTCGTTTACGCTCTGCCTACCCCATTAGGGATAAAGGCGTGATTATATGTAGTATGTATGTATGGTTTGTGTAAAGACCAATATTAAAGAGAGAGACCGGGACCGACGGCTTAACGTGCCCTCCGTAGCACAGAATCCTTTTGTCTTTTCGGCTGATTCAGCCCGCAATGTCCTAACCGAACTGAAGAATTCCCCCAAGAAATCAAACCCAGGACCTCTGGTTGAATTGGAATCTTAAGGCTCAGACCACTAGACCACGGAGGAAGATCTATCTAGTAAAGTTATCTAGTAAACTACCTGTTTGTATCGAAGTGAGGTTTAGATAAAATAGACGCCATTTTATTCTCGGGGGAAGAAAAGTAGTTTTAGCTTTTCTCTGTCATATAAACATTTTGCCACAGGTATCTATCTCGGGTTAAGATTCGGTTTTTCTATCCGAAAGTCGTAGGTTTGATTCCAATAAGGAACAGAAAGTTGAAAGTCAATTTACTACTTTGTGAGATTTTCTTCCCATACTGCAAAAAATATTCCTACTTTTTTGAACGGTAGCTATGTTAAATCATCGATCCTGTTCGCTGTCTTTGACAGTGCTTGTTATACTCCAAGTGTAATGCCTATTAGTAAGGCAGGGTTTCAATAATCTGACACCAGAGTATATCAGGTCGCATGTCATGTGCCATGCTGGACTGCGAGCGGGAGGAAAACATAGAATTTTCCAGCTGAATTTCCTCCCGGGCATGCTGTAAAAACCAGCTCAGAGATCCGAGGGTGTCAGTATATTGTAATTTAGGCGATGGGCTGACAACCAACAAAGAAGAAGAAAAACATTACAGAATCGTAGTGCATAATACCTCATTCGTTTTTAAGAGCCGTATTCATAATCACAGGCGATTATTTCACAGACAAGAGCCCTGCTCTTAAATTTAAAGAAGAAGATTCATAATCAGCTCTCCTGAGTGACAGCAAATTTGTACAGACTGGCCTGTCAAATCCATACTTAATATTGCTCTCAAGTTTGATATCGCTTCATAAATACGAGCCTGAGAGATAATTCCCGCCATACTTAAACGTCGATTTGGTACGGCAAAAATTATCGAATGGTTTATAGTGCGTACCTAATACTAAGACACAGGCTTGGCCTAGTTTAGGTGTTAGTGTATTTTTTATTGTCTGCTCCTCCTAGAATTTACGATACCTCGCATTTACTTAAGTGTAAACTTACCTATGTATGTATAAGGAGTTGTATGGTTTTTGTACAAATAACGATTATTATTATTATATTATAGTTCTTCCATGCTGGACTGGGAGCTAAAGAAAAACATAGAATGTGCCAGCTGCATTTCCTCCCGGGCATGCTGTAAAAACCAGCTAAGGGATCCGAGGGTTTCAGTATATTGCAATTTAGGCGATGGGCTGACAACCTGTCACTACAGCAATGTACCTACAAATCTATCTTAAATGACCCTCGTAACTTTGTCAGACGTGACGGATCGACCTTTGTTTAGGTTGTTTACGTTCTGCCTACCCCATTAGGGATAAAGGCGTGATTATATGTATGTATGTATGTATTATGGTTCAAGGTCTTGAATTCTGACGTCAGGCTCGTCAGTGTGTCAACGTGTAGATATTTACCGACTCGTTAGCGACTGTAGCGACCGGGACCGGCGGCACGTTACGACTGTGCCAATAAACACCCTATTCCAGATAAGCTTTGACATGCTGAATAAACTAGAAGGTTATGATTTTATCAGTACATACCTAAACTGCCGCCGTGGTCTAGTGTTCACAGCCATGGGCTTACGATCCGGGGGTCCTGGGTTCGATTCCCAGGGGGGTAACACAAAGTTAATATTTGTCAGTTGACAAATAATCACTCCTTTATCCCTAATGGGGTAGGCAGAGCGTAAACGACCTAAACAAAGGTCGTCCTGCCACGTCTGCGAAATATGTTGGACTAAATTTATTTTAACATCTTGTATACAATATTTTACGCAAATAAAGAATCTTTTATCTTTTTTATCTGACAAAGTTTTGAGGGTTATTTAAGATAGATTTGTAGGTATATTGCTGTAGTGACAGGTGGTCAGCCCATCGCCTAAATTACAATATACAGAAACTCTCGGATCCCTTATCTGGTTTTTACAGCATGCCAGGGAGGAACTGCAGCTGGCACATTCTATGTTTTTCTCTCGCTCCCAGGCCAGCATGGAAGTAAGTGCATTTTCACCTGTGGTTTTATAAGTTTTCCCATGGGAATTAGATATTTTCTTGCAGTAAAAATTATTCCATGTTACTCAGCTTTCTAATGGCGAAAGAATTGTTAATATCGGCCCAGTAGTTTTTGAAGCGTTTGCAAAAAATTAAAAACACGTAATTCCACATCTTTCTCCCCACCGCATTCAACAGGCAATATCAGTAAAATAAAACTGTCTTACGCACATTTGCGCGCGTAAATAAGCGCAAATCGCGCAAACTGCTCCCCAGACGTGCGCTATCTTGGCTCTGACGTCATCGTTAGCGTTCGAATCGATTATCGGTATTACAGAATAAGGACGCCGTGAAAAATTACGTCAAATTGATTTTTACGGTAACGGTTCACGTAAAATTCTACGACAGTGCTTGTAGTAACTGATTAACTTTAAGATTAAATGTGTGATGATAATATCGTATTTATATAAATAAACTGATAATTTAAAGAGAATTACTTTCGATAAATAGAGGTTTTCGAAGACTAACTGTTTAAAGTAGAAATTAAATAAAAGCAAACAACAAGAAACATGCTGGAATATTTTTTTAACTACGTATGTTTGTTTTATTTCTGATAGTTCCGTGCTAATAAATCCCAAATTTGAGTTGTTTGTGGCCAAATTATTAAACGCATTACGTACCCTTAACAACTACCTTCCTTTCACAACGTTGCGCCAGAGGTTCTACGGTCTATCTTATACATCCAATAATTAAAAAGATTTACCTAACCAAGAATCAAACCCAAAACCCTTTACGTAACAGGCAGAAGCACTAACTACTACACTGTGCAAATTGTTCCCATAAACTAGATACACTGCACATCGCATACTACCCTCTCTAAAACCCACACAGTGATAAACTATGTACAATTTCATCAGCAGAATTCACATGTGGTACATTTGTAAACTGACTAACTAACTACGAAGTTCTGAGGTTATAACATGAACCAGGTTAGTGTCCAAAATTGTTGTGTTTTATGTGACTTACTTATTTGAGTCTCCCGTGTGCTGAGTATACATAATTTAGTAAACACATACTTTGCAACGGATTTGTCTTACTTCATTCAAGGATTGTTGAGATAGAGTCAACGATACATACATACATACAATACAATACAAATATTCTTTATTGCACATAAACAACACATTGTACAGGAACAAACATTACTAAACAAACAGTGTACAATTATGCAGCCTTATTGCTAGGGTAGCAATTTCTGCCAGGAAACCTTTGGGTAAAGGAGTAGTTTTCTAATATTATGCGGGATAGTGCAGTTACTATAGTTATAAATTTAAATAGAATACATAGACAATGTACTTACTAGTTACATAAATACGAATAGGTACAATACATACATACAATCACGCCCTAATGGAGTAGTGATGAAACGTACCCCGATGGCACTGGAATTGCCATAGACTGATGAGAAATAGCAAACTTCTTTGTACTGGACTCCAACAGAAAAAAAATCGCAGGCTGAGCCTAATCATGAGAAATACCATAATGAAAAATTCTACCGCAGACAGGATTTGAACCCGCGTCTTTAGTAAACCGTCCCAACGCTCTAAACTAACTAAACTACTACGGACAATCCTGATTTTGATTGGTTATTTCTCATATTTTCAGTAAAAAAATAGCTCTGTTAATTGAAAAAAATCAGAATAAATGTTAATTGAAAAGAATCAGAGAATAAAATCAGACTAAAAATGAGCAGACGAGTTCTCAATACCTTTTCGCCACCGGCCAGAAACATCCTTTTCATGTCCAAAATAAAACCGACTGTTAGATCGTCACAAGCTCCCTCCTAATAAAATAAAACTCAGTACGTGCCCGTGTCCGCCCGTATCTAGGTGACCTAAGTAAATATTTATTCAGCGCATAAAGTATTCTAGACTAGACCAGCGGTGTTTTCATTGCAACAGGTTACTGAGGACAGGAATAGTTTTAAACTGGCTTGTTTCTAAACTAGGTTTAGATATTGTACCCTCCACGGAGCCTTGTCTCATACATAAATTCCAGCGAACTAGTTAGCTTTAGGGCAATGTGTGGTACTTGATACTTTACAGGTTTAATAATAAACACAACAGAACACTAAATCACGCCCTTATCCCTAATGGGGTTGGCAGAGCGAAAACGACTCAAACAAAGGTCATTCCGCCACGCCTGACAAGTTCTGAAGGTTATTACAGTTGATTGTGATGTATATTGATATAGTGACAGGTTGTCAGCCCATCGCCCAAAATTGCAACACACTATAACCCTCGAAACACTCAGCTGGTTTTTACAGCATGCCCGGGAGGAGATGCAGCTGGCACATTCTATTTTTTTTATAGCTCCCAGTCCAGCATGAAAGATTTATTTTACCCTCATTCAATCACCAAATTAGGTAGCCGACCCCGTGAGATACGGGATAAGGCTAGGGAGATGATGATGATGAATAATAAATGTGTCTAATTTACAGGTTGAGCTAATGAACAAAAATAATTCACAATAGTACTACACTAATTACTAATTGTAGTTCTAAAATTTTAAAAAAACAAGCAATAAAAAGGTTTTAAGATTAAAACTTGCAAGAAAAGGAAAGATAAATAAATAAATAAAAAATAAAAAAACTTTATTTCAATCTACAAGGCCCCATACATTGCATTACATGACATTCATTTTATATATAAAAAGGCTTTAAAATTTAAAATACCTTCATTTAATCTTCTTCTGTCGTGTAGGTATCGTATGGTATTTGCTACAAAGTTTCAAAAACACTTCCTGTAATCCTCATCTTCTTTCTGTAATATTTTTTTACAAATTGCTATGAACGAATAAAAATACAAAGGGAATTTTTTACTCAAAAGCATATTATTACATACATACATACATAAATCACGCCTTTATCCCTTACGGGGTAGGCAGAGCGTTTATCGCCTCGTAAAAGGCGCTTTCGCCACGTCTGACAAAAATTGAGGGCAATTTTAGATTGTAATATGTATTGCTATAGTGACAGGTTGTCAGCCCATCGCCTAAATTACAATACACTGTAACCCTCGAGTCCCTTTTGCTGACTTCAACAGCATGCCCGGGAGGAAGGGCAGCTGGAACATTCTATGTTTTTCTATCTCTCCCAGTCCAGCATGGAATATTATTCATATTCATAATAATAAAAACCTTCCATGCTCGACTGGGAGAAAAACATAGAATGTGCCAGCTGCATTTCCTCCCGGGCATGCTGTAGAAAAATACAAAGGGATCTGAGGGTTTCTGTAAATTGCAATTTAGGCGATGGGCTGACAACCTATCACCTACAGCAATATGACCACAAATCTATCTTAAATAACCCTCAAAACTTTGTGGCGGAATGACCTACGTTTAGGTCGTTTACGCTCTGCTTACCCCATTAGGGATAAAGGCGTGATTATATGTATGTATGAAAACCTTGCTTACTTCTCACAACATTAACTAATTAAACTCTCTTTTGCGTTTCCAATCACGTAGCTATAAAAACTGGTGCGTTCATTAGACTAGGGTATACCCTAGTAGATATAGACTAGGGTAAGCTGGCTTCATCAGGGTCAGTCGAAACGTCGGTAGCAATAGGGTAGCAGTATCTTGCGTGGGCGACTACGTGACTTGTACGCTAAATGTCACTGGGCGAGGTACACCGCGTTTACCCTATAAGCAAGTCAGGTATCATGTTACGAAGGTCGTGTCGTCTAGTAATTCTTTGTTGTTTTAGTAGTCTCGTGACTGAAAATGAGATAAAGATGTAGGCTTTCCTAGATGTAAGTAGTATTTCTAACTTACGCAATAGGGCAAGCTATGGAGGAAGGGTTCTGCAGAGTAATTATGGAATTGTTCAGCTGGAATTTCTTGCCTGTAGCAGAGCAGACACTCCATACAAGCCGCCGATTTTCGTACTACATGCGCAAAAACATGTTCGTACAGGTTTGAATTGGGTTTGTGTGTATGCTGCCGCTTAGCCGAAACGGCTCGCTTTGGCGTTGTCGCGGGGGAAATGAGGTGAGGTAACATTTCAGATCGGGGGTGGGAGTGCCTCTTATTTAGCGTTAGCTAATATAATATTTTCTTTGCCTGTAGATAAGGCAAGCTTATTATCCTACACGATGTAATATCATGTTTGTCCAATGTCTAGCATGTAATTATTCTTTAAAAATGTTCATTTATAATTATTGTTCAACTAGCGACCTACCTCAACCTTATTTATTTACTGTTTATTGTAAAAAAGTAACATGAGAAAGACAATACACAAGGAATAACGACACAACAGGTACAGCTTATTTCTACTAAGAAATTTCTTCCAGCTTACCTACGGAAGTGAGACTTAAAATGAGAGGCAAATTAGGCGTGCACAAATAAAGCATAATATTAAAATAATACCACAACCTATACCCTTTGTACAAGTACAACTAAAACATAGCATTTCAGAGAAAATTATCTATTATAATGTTGTTAATGGTGCAAACCGTTTTCAAATTCGTTATCTCGGCATCCTTGTTTACTACGAAATATTAAAAATAGGACACACTATACATGAAGATATAAGTTGTTATAATATAACCCTGACGCGTATCCTTAGGTATATCCTAACATTCTCACGCCGACAAAATATAACTGGTTAGCGTTAGTACTCCGCAGACAAGTCCGAACTTCATAATTAGGTGGGTTGGGGTCATAAAAACTAATGAGGCGACCCCTGGCGGCCGTAACTGCCATCTGCGCGAGCGCGGAGATTTCCGCAAATTTCCGGTTGTTTCCGGTTATACAGGGTGTAAAAAAAAGTATTACGTTCTTTTAAACCACATATCCTAAAATGATACTAAACAACTTTTAATTTAACTCGAAAAAAGACTAAATTTAATTAGAATAAAATTGTACTTACCATATGTTTGAGCCAACTCGAACCATCTTACTTAGCATGTCGCGCAGGCCATCAACTTGCTTACTACATATTATTGACAATACTGCGTGACATGCTGAGCTTGTAATTTACACGCATGTTATACATGAATAATTCTATAGTTGTGTGTATTAAGTAAAATCAATATAAAACAGCTATCATTACATTCAATTGATCAGACTGAGTCAAGAACTCTCCGTCTCAATACCTCGCACCCGCGAGCGCCCTCACAACCCGTACGCTAGGTTCCATCATGTGCAAGCTTTGCCAGCATTGGTTTTGTCCTGTACACCTTACAAAAATGCTTACCTTTTCAATTTTGTATGGAGAAGGCAAAATTTCTTTTTGACCTAAGTTTTTTTGCGAAAAGTTTTTACACCCTGTATATTTCTTACTTTCTTGGGAACGATTAAGAAAGTAAATAAGGCTAGCTTGTTTATCGGATGTGATTTGCATAATATTAGTAATAAGCGTAAAGTGACTGGAAAAACTTTTAAGATGAATGCGCTTAAAAATTTGGATGTACTTACTTACTTATTAGTAGGGCATCCATGGCACAATCTGGGCTTAAATATATTGTAATGTGGATCGTAATGTTGATTTTGATCAAAACTATGACAAAATCCTAGATTCCTCCAAGGATTATAATAAGTCCGGGTTTTCATCAAGATCCTAGGTTTTTTTAAGCAAACTTCTTCTGACGAAACCCATTACAAAATAATTAAGTTACTTCTTCTCTTAAACCTCTATCTATCCTCTTCGTTGTTTTCTTCTTTCCTTCCATTACATGGAAAGTAGAAGATCTAAGTCTGGGTGAGTTTCATGTATGTAGTTTATTTTTACGTCTTGTGCCTGCATGCCTCCGTGGTCTAGCGGTCTGAGCCATGGGCTCTCTATCCGGAGATCCCGGGTTCGATTAATGGCGGGGGACAACGTATTTTTGTTGTTGTTTCTAGTTGTTTGGTTAGGTTAGGTTATTAATCGAACCTGCGTCTCTGGAATACCGGTTCGCCTGCCCGAAACGAATTTATTATTTTCTTTCTTTCATATTATATGAAGCCAAAAACATGCTAGACTGGAAGCGAGAGAAAAACGTACAATGTGCCAGCTGCATTTCCTCCCGGGCATGCTGTAAAAACCAGCTAAGGGATCCAAGGGTTTCTGTATATTGCAATTTAGGCGATAGGCTGACAACCTGTCACTACAGCAATATACCTACAAATCTATCTTAAACAACCCTCAAAGCTTTTTCAGACGTGGCGGAACGACTTTTGTTTTGGTCGTTTACGCTCTGCCTACCCAATTAGGGATAAAGGCGTAATTATATGTATGTATGTATGTGTAGCCATAAAGGTACTGGATAAGATTTTAGTGTGACTTAGTGGTTGGTTTTAATTCTTACCGCAGTTTGTTATTCCGTTGCTGCAGTGGGACCCGCCTTGTGCCGCAAGGTCGCCGATGTAAGCCAACAGTTAGGGCTGCCTACAACTTTACTAACCTTTACAAAGCATTACTTCTTCTAGGCATTTTTTTCTAAAGTATCTACCGGGTGTAAGGGACAGCGTCCCGCAAACTGACAAGGTTTGCTCAGTCAACGAAACTGATCAACTTTTACCAGGAAATTATTTCAGGAGGTGAGTAAGAAATTGGCTTATCTGTACAAAATGTTCACCTCAATCAGACAATTTGTATGGAAAAGCCAATCCTGGTGATAGTTGTTTTGTGTCGTTGACTGAGCAACTCCTATCAGTTTGCGGGACGCTGTCCCTTACGCCTGGTATAAGATTCTAGTGTAAGTTAGTTTTTTTTTTTTTTTTTTTTGAATGGACCTGTTTGCAAAATACTACAAAGTGTATATAATGCGTCACCGGGCTAAGGCGGGGAGTTGCTACACGCAATCTACACCCTTAATGAAAGGCAACTGCCTAAGGGCGCCCACTAGGGCTCGAACCTCGGCTTATGGCGTTGCTTGGGGACTCCTTATCGGAGAGAATCTGCCCGGTACGTGCCGGTAAACCCCAAAGTGGGGAGCAAAGGAGGGACCTCCGCGACCCCGCCGGCGGGGTGCGCGGTTGCTGGAAGAGCTTGTGCAGAGTGTGGCTCGACTAATATTGGCAGCATTAAACGCAAGGGTAATTTGGTCATCGCCGTCGGTAAGGACATGCCTAGGCCTTCGTTTGTAACGAGTCGCAGGTTGGGGAACGTAGTTAGAGGCGCTAACTACAAGAGGGTTAGGGTGGTGAGGGGCTTTGTCGAAGAAGCGTATGGCCGCTTGCTTCATGAACTCGTGTAAGTTAGTGGTTGGTTTTAATTTGTACCGCAGTTTGTTATTCCTTTACTGCATTGGGACCCGCCTTGTGCCGCAAGGTCGCCGATGTAAGCCAACAGTTAGGGCTGCCTACAACTTTACTAAGCATTACATGACAATATGTGTTCCTTCTTCGGGGCTTTTTTTCTTCTAAAGTATCTATAATTCTCAGATTAATGCACAATATGAACACTGTCTCATTTCGTTTTGTCTGCCATGCTGGACTGGAAGCGAGAGAAAAACATAGAATTTGCCTGCTGCATTTCCTCCCATGCTGTAAAAACCAGCTAAACGATCCGCGGGTTTCTGTACATTGCAATTTAGGCAATGGGCTGACAACCTGTCACTGCAGCAATATACCTACAAATCTATCTTAACCCTCAAAACTTTGTCAGACATGGCGTAACGACCTTTGTTTAGGTCATTTACGCTCTGCCTACTCCATTAGGGATAAAGCCGTGATTATATGTATGAAAGTATGTATCATTTTGTTTTATCCCACGTCTCACGTTAGTATTTTGTTGTTGTCAGACAAGCACCCTTGTAATCATCATCTCCCTAGCCTTATCCCGTATCTCACGGGGTCGGCTTCCTAATCTAGGGGATTGAACGAGAGTACTGGTTTTTACACAGAGCGACTGCCATCTGACCTCCGCAACCTAGAAGGGAAACCAGACCCAATCCTAGGGACCAACGGCTTAACGTGCCTTCCGAAGCACGGAAAAAAGCACCGAATAAACGTACATATGAAATTCGAAAACCGAAAAACACATTGGTACGTGGTGGGATTCGAACCACGACCTCCCGCTCAGGAGGCAGCGGCCCTATCCACTACACCATCGGACCCTTGTAATCACTACATAGTATAAAACAAAGTCGCTTTCTCTGTCCCTATACCCCTTTGTATGCTTAGATCTTTAAAACTACGCATTGGATTTTGATGCGGTTTCTTTTAATGGATAAAGTGATTCAAGAGGTAGGTTTAAATGTATAATACATGCAGAATATAGTAGAGAAACACTGATGATATCCGTGCGAAGCCGGGGCGGGTCGCTAGTAATATATAAGTACATTTATTCAAACAAGTATGGCGGAGTTAGCTAAAAGACTACGGGCGTAGCAAATAGCTACGTAAAGTCGTAGCATACTACATTAACTTTATTCTTTTTAGTTTATATATTTCTAATTTTATACATATTGAACTAGGTAAAAAGGTACCTAGGTTTTATCCATGCTGGTCTGGGAGCGAGAGAAAAACATTGAATGTGCCAGCTGCATTTCCTCCCGGGCATGCTGTAAAAACCAGCAAAGGGTTCCGAGGGTTTCTGTATATTGCAATTTAGGCGACAGGCTGAAAACCTGTCACTACAGCAATATACCTACAAATATATCTTAAACAACCCTCAAAGCTTTATCAGACGTGGTGGTAGGTCGTTTACGCTCTGCCTAGCCCATTAGGGATAAAGGCGTGATTGTATGTATGGAATTTTAATCATATTTAACTAGGTATCTCTCTTTTGGGAATAGATAGAAATATTTCCTTATAGAATGTAAGTGTGAATAACTAAAATATTATCAAGGAAATTCTAGTGATCCTTTGGGAGCAACCAGAGCAGGACGTGGTTTCTCTATCTTTTATTGTCGCAGCCCTGATGTAACTCTGGAGGGTCGTGCACGCTAGCCGTTCTTATTGCACCACTACAATCACGCCTGTGTCTCTTACGGTGTAGACAGAGCTCTTTTACTGTCGCAGGCCTTATGTAACTCTGGAGGGTCGTGCACGCTAGCCGTTCTTATTGCACCACTACAATCACGCCTGTGTCTCTTACGGGGTAGACAGAGTTCTTTTAATGTCGCAGCCCTGATGTAACCCCGGAGGGTCGTGCACGCTAGCCATTCTTATTGCACCACTACAATCACGCCTGTGTCTCTTACGGGGTAGACAGAGCTCTTTTACTGTCGCAGCCCTGATGTAACTCTGGAGGGTCGTGCACGCCAGCCTTCGTTACGTTCTGTTGCACCACTACAATCACGCCTGTGTTTCTTACGGGGTAGACAGAGCTCTTTTATTGTCGCAGCCCTGATGTAACCCCGGAGGGTCGTGCACGCCAGCCTCTCGTAACATTCCGTTCTTATTGCACCACTACAATCACGCCTGTGGCTCTTAAAGGGTGTATAGAGCGTCAACAGGCTCATTTATTAAAAAAAAACAATAATATGGCTCTACCAGACAAAAAATTCGGGGATTATGGGCCGTATTTAAAATAAGCTCTCATGAGTGCAACGAGTTTAAGATCGTATCAGAAATGTCATTTCAGTACAAACTGGCCTGTCAACCCCATACTTAATATTGCTTTTAAGTTTGAGATCGCTTCATATATACGAGGCTAAGTAACTTAAGGTGACTATAGAAGCTAACTAAAAGAATTGTAACTCATTAAAAACACAATGAATCAAAAATCCGGCACACACTCAAGTAATAGTTCTAAAGATAATTTAGAACCTTATAAATTAGCAATTCTTAGTTTGTTGTAGTAACAGGTTGAAAAGTTGCCGTTGGTGGCTGTTATTCGCAGTTTTTCTTCCTGTTACTACAACAAACTATAATCGCTAATTTATAAGGTTCTAAATTGTCTTTATTATTATTACTTATGTCTGTTGGGCCGATTTTTCTATTCACTGCGTTTTTAGTGGCTTATGTTTTTTATACTGATGGAGGCGCTTCTATAGCCCTATCGCCACCTTAAGTGACGGTTTGTCAGCTGGCCACCTAATTGCAATATTCTCTCTTTGCTTCTACAGTATGCATTTCAAGAGAAGCAGCTGGAACATTCTATGCTATTGCGCCCAGTCCACCGTGGCTTAACTGTTACTTATCATGGGAAAACATTTTGCAATTCTTACACAAAATGATTTAAAAACTCAAAAAGTCTGTAAATTATTTCGTTCACCAAGTTTCCATTGCACCACTACTTCTGCTCGTGTCACCAGACATATCCTTGTGCCTTTCTTTGAATAAAACTTGGAACATCTGTTTCCCGAGTCGGAAAAGCCTCGGAAACGCGAAATTAAATTCTAGGAAAACAATAGCGTGCAGAGAATAGTGTTTTGTTCAGCTTAAATGTTTGGTTAGAGTAGTAACGTGTGATACTCTTTTCTTTAAAACATTAACGTCTCTCTGGTTGGTGCTACATAAATAAATTTATTTTTATCAAAAAAAGAAAACGCCTCGAAGGTATCGAAAGTACGCCGCGTAATACTTCTAGTGTATTTCATATAATATGAAAGAAAGAAATAATAAATTAGTTTCGGGCAGGGCTCGAACTTGCGCTCTGGAATGTTGGCCCATCGCTCTACCACTAAGAAATTATACCGAAACTACCCAGCTCCCGAAGCTCCCACTACCGTGTCGATAGCTTAGTGTTAGAGCGATGGAACGGCATTCCAGAGACGCAGGTTCGAGCTTTGCCCGAAACGGATTTATTATTTTCTTTCCTTCATATTATATGAAATAAAATAGCATTATGAGTGTATTTGTATCAAAATATCTAGTGTGTATCTTATTTTAAACCTCTGATGATACCACTGAGCTTACTGTCTTTAAAATAACCCTGTATGTATGTAGATCACATACTAAGAGCCGGAAGTATTGTGCCTACCTCATGGCTTAAGTCAGGAATATAAATCACAGTCATAAATTTGTTTTCCTCCTGTTTTAAAATATACCCTCGTTTAAGGAACACCTTCTAAACTTCGCTCGCTATCCAGCTCATCTCTCTTTCTGTAGGGATGGGATCTGTTCTATTGGAACAGGTATGATACCTACATACATACATATAATCAGGCCTGTATCCCTAACGGGGTAGGCAGAGCGTAAACTACTCAAAGGTGGTTCCGCCATGTCAGACAAAGTTTTGAGGGCTTTTAAGGTAGATTTGTAGGTATATTTCTGCAGTGACAGGTTGTGAGCCCAACGCCTAAATAACTATATACTGAAACCCACAGGTCCCTTAGCTGGTTTTTACAGCATGCCCGGGAGGAAATGCAGCTGGAACATTCTATGTTTTTCTCTCGTTCCCAGGCCACCATGGAAGATTGATACTTAGTACATACTTATATAGTTTGAGTCACCTTTTTCTGAGTCAAAGTTGCATCCGAATAAAATAATACTACGGTAAAGTCAGGATAATTTGACGTCAGCATGTCAAATGTGGTCTTTTTCTTTTTGGGCCTTCTCTTTGCTATAAGCGTGTGCGATTTGGGAGATACTATTTATTTGACTTAAAAGTAATTGATATCCTTAGATGAACTTTTTAAATTCACTTTTCAAATTACATTAGAACTGATATAATTTGAAAATATTTCTATTTCATATTTCGTTGACTTGAAAGTTATTGATATCCTTAGGTAAATAATTCAATTCGTTATAAATTCACTTTTCAAATTATATTAGTTCTAATATGTATTTATAACTAAAGATTCATCATGATTGAAAGTGAACAAGATGTTCAAATTTCTGCATCCTTTATCAGGTCACAATACAACGCAAGATTCTAAGCTAGAAAACATTTTTCAGTAATAAAGTAGTTCCTCGTACGTCTTTGTAAATGATATAAATCGATACTCACTCCCCCATCCCTAAACGTGACACGTACTATAAATTACAAAATACCAAAACAGCAAATGGCGAATTTAATTAATGCGCTCAATTAAGTTAACGTTTAGTACTTAAGTAGAAATTACAAGAGGATCTCTGGAACACAGTCTTCATTAAGTGAAGGTAGTGGAATCATTAGTTATAATGTTTGTTTGCACAACTCTAGTCATTAGAGATGTCATCAGCTTTAACGGTTTGTCCTGAGTTTATATCAAGATGGTGGCAAGTTTGAGGGTAGTTTGTCGGAGATATTGATGATTATTTTGCCTGTGGCGAAGTGTGACGATTAGGCAAGTGGAAATGTCTACTTAATCTATCCATGTTGATTTTAAAATAGTCAATTTCAAAACCGACGAAGATTGATCTAAACTTAACTTATCATAATCATTCTAAAATACTTACCGACAACTTGAATATTTTTTTTTGAACTATCAAAAAGGTGTCCTTTACGGCCGTCAGATAAAAGAGTGCTCGAAAAAGCAACAAACATTCATAGGCCATAAAAGGCCTATTTTCATGTCAGAAAGAGGGTATATCTCCAGTGCGGGTAGCCTATAACGGGGTGCGATTGACCCGGGTGTACTCTAATGTACCTTCCTACCCGATTCCTGCCATTCGTTTTTATGCGGCCGTATTTAGCTGGTTGCTGGAGCATAGATAGGCAAACACTTGGAGACAGGTAACTAAAGATAGGCGATGTGAGGACGAAAATGCGAAACGAATTTCATCGCGTAGGGCATGGCATAGCCCAGCTATACCGGGAATGTCAATCACGTGTCTATCAAATCAAGCAAGGGCAAGTCACCGTTTTGAGATTTGTCTATGCATACATACATACATACATAAAATCACGCCTTTATCCCTTACGGGGTAGGCAGAGCCTAAAACGCCTCGTGAAAGGCGCTTTTGCCACGTCTGACAAAAATTGAGGAAAATTTTAGATTGTAATGTGTATTGCTGTAGTGACAGGTTGTCAGCCCATCGCCTAAATTACAATACACTGTAACCCTCGAATCCCTTTTGCTGACTTCCACAGCATGCCCGGGAGGAAGGGCAGCTGGAACATTCTATGTTTTCCTATCTCTCCCAGTCCAGCATGGAAGAATTGTCTATGCATGCCACAGAATATAAATGCTTTTAGGGCTTGGCATCATCATCTCTCTAGCCGTATCTCGTAACCTAACTGTGTACTGGTTGTAACACAGAGCGACTGTCATCTGATCTCCGCAAACTACGAGGGAAACTAAACCCAATCCTAGATTATATCAGAGTTTTTAAGCCGGCAATGCCTAGCACTGCCTTTCACATGGCTTAACGACTAATATCTACGGTGTTAAACGATATTAACCGGGACCAACGGCTTAACGTGCCTTCCGAAGCACGGAGAAAGTGCTGAATAAACGGACATATGAAATTGGAAAACAGAAAAACACATTGGTACGTGGTGGGATTCGAAACGACCTGCCCAGGAGGCAGCGGCCCTATCCACTACACCATCGGGCTCTTGCTTTTACGGCTTGTGATTTATAATAAATAGTTCATCCGTTTATGTTTTTTAAAGGTATGTTAGATTAGATATACCTACTCAATAAGCAACTCGCCACATAACGTATCGTCAAAAAGTCACTGTGGCCCGGTTGCTTATTTTTTTTTACAAAGCCCGGTCTAAATGGTATCCAGTCTATGTCGGGCAGATACGGGTAAACTATTATTTTATATAGTACAGTATTAAGCTGTTCTTGCGGCTAGGTCGCTCTCGCACTGCCCGTTTGAGTATTGGATATTGACTTGTTTAGTAGCTCAGCCGTTAAAGTCTAGAGTGGATGTGAATTTAGAATAGCTGTTTATAATAACTACTTCTTTGAACATGTGTATTTACCTATGTTTAAGCTAAAAATTCAAACGTATTGTCGCTGAGCGAGAAAATTTAGGCTACACTTTGTTTTAGACTCAAATTGTGGCTGAAAATTGTCTCGACGAGTTTATCTCATAATTTTGATATCGTTCTTCGTTTCTTCCATGCTGGCCTGGGAGCGAGAGAAAAACATAGAATGTGCCAGCTGCATTTCCTCCCGGGTATGCTGTAAAAACCAGCTAAGGGATCCGAGGGTTTCAGTATATTGTAATGTAGGCGATGGCCTGACAACCTGTCACTACAGCAATATACCTACAAATCTATCTTAAATAACCTTCAAAACTTTGTCAGACGTGGCGGAACGACCTTTGTTTGGGTCGCTTACGCTCTGCCTACCCCATTAGGGATAAAGGCGTGATTATATGTATGTATGTATGTATGTTCTTCGTTTCCAAAATATCTATCGCTAAAATAAAAAATGCGGATTAAAAATTAAAAATTAAAGTGGAAATCATAAAAAGTGTGTACTTTAAGATGTATCCCAAAGGCCGATGAGCAGGTAGATTTCAAGATATGCAACTATCGGCCTTAATGCCTTCAGATATCGTTCAAATCAGCGCGCGCTACGGCGTGGCGGTTACGTCCGCGTCAAAAATAAGAGAAAAACGCACAAAACGCTAATGCCATAAAATAAAAAACTACGAGTGGGATTAAGAAAACCTATGTTTCGATTTTAGATAATCATAATATAGATATTTTCCCGAAGGAACCGTGAAAGCGCTCCTGATAGTTTAGAAGGAATATCAAATTTACTGATAAAAACCACTTCACTTACAGATTTTTTTAGCAAACTTATTTATGAAGCAGAATATTTGTAATTGTTGCAATTGCAGGATATGAACTAATTTCGTAGATGTATATTTTTTATAATTTTCGAATGATTCCTTAAGGAGCAATAAGCTCTTAAAAACAATAATTTGCCAGGAGGAATCACCTTAAGCACCCCTTTTCCTTCTTCATAATCCTATATAAAATTGAGTTATAACTACGTAGGTAAATATTCTCATCAAGGTGCGTTTATATGACGAATCTGTATGTATGTACGATGTTCCCACCGTCATACACGCGACGAGCATCCCATACATATTCATGATCTAATTGAGTTGTACTCGGGGTTGGCTGTTTCCACTTGACGGTGCGGCAACGGCACGGTATCGTTGACGATATCGTGGCGCTATTTTTCCTCTGCAATAATATCGTCCACATAGTTCCATTATAAGTGCACACATACATGCATTTGCTACGTTCCAATAAAAACACACGTAGTTTGGCAAGTCGTAGACGATAACGGTGGGAATCATTGCCGTGCCGTTGTTGTGACGTTGCCGTGCCGGAATGTGGAAAAACGTGCTATATAATTACATTCATTTTCATACATTTCATGATTTTTTTAATCCAAGATATGATACCGATGGGAATCAATCCCGTGCCGTTACTGTGACGTTGCCTTGCCGGAAAGTGGAAAAACGTGCTAAATAATTTCATTAATTTTCATACATTTCATGATATTTTCTTGCACGATATCGTCGAAGATACCGTGCCGTTGCCGTGGACGTGCCGTGTAGTGGAAAAACGCCCGTTCCGTATTCAAATACAGTGTAATTGTAATTACTGAACTTCAATTAGAGTCAAGTTAAAGATGACGTAAATCATGTTTCAATGAAGTTGTGTTGATTGGAGCGAATGTATGGATTTGTATATCTTATGATTGTTGAAGGCTGTATTTACATTTTCTTATTTTACCCGGTACTGTAGTGGATAGAACCGCTGCCTCCTGAGCAGAAGGTCGTGGTTCGAATCCCACCACGTACCAATGTGCTTTTCGGATTTCGAATTTCATATATACGTTTATTTGACGCTTTTTCCGTGCTTGGCATGTTAAGCCGTTGATCCCGGTTAATATTGCTTAATACCTACCGTAGATATTAGTCGTTATGCCAAGTCAGAGGCCAGTGCTAAGCATTGGCGGCTTTAAAACTGATCTAATTTAGGATTGGGTTTGCTTTCCCTTCCGCGCTGCGGAGGTCAGATGGCATTCGCTATGTGTAAAAACTAGTACCCTCGTTAAATCCCCTAGATTAGGTAGCCGACACTGTGAGATACGTGATTAGGCTAGAGAGATGATGACCTAAGCGAAGCCAAATGTTGCTTGGCAGAAATCGGTTTTTAACCAATAAGCCGGATATTTGTAATTTATTTCTGTAATTGTTTTTTTAATCTTGTTTATATGCAATATAACAGTGTAGTAGGTAATGTATTGTAGGGTTGTTTTGTGTTAAAAGTACATACATACATATAATCACGCCTTTATCCCTAATGGGGTAGGCAGAGCGTAAACAACCTAAACAAAGGTCGTTCCGCCACGTCTGACAAAGTTTTGAGGGTTATTTAAGATATATTTGTAGGTATATTGCTGTTAAAAGTAATCTTGTAGTATACCTTCACACAACCCAAATTCAGAATAAGTGCAGTAGTATAGTTCATACAACCCACACTCAGACTAAAATAGAAAAGTGCAGTAAATTTTCTTTAAAACCCAAGTAGCCAGCCACTTTTGTAACTTAATCTGACTGTCAAAGAAAAAACTATACAAAACATGGATCCCTCATAAATGTTAAACTTAACGCCAATTTTTTAAATCCACATCTTATAACTAAAGAAAAAACCCGGCGAAGCGATTTAAATTTTCAAAGTCTTTAAGAGATTTTCTTCGCTTTCTCGGGAGATAATGAACAGGCCAAACTATTAAGTAAGACGGTGAAATTTCTTCAGATCTTCTTAGGAGACAGATTGCGTAATTTTCTGAGTTATCTCAATTTTCACCGTTCGTTAACAGTACAAATGGTACTGTAATAAAAGGGTTGTTTAATTGTAATTAGAATTGCTGTAGGGTCGTAAAAATTGCGCCCTCTAGTACTTAGACGAACCTCATGGTGGTTGGTATACTGTTTAAGTAATTTAATGAACCATTTTATTTGGAAGCTTATCCCAAAGGGAATGCCAAGCAAACGATTAAAATTTTAATTATTAATAACTTGATTTCATTACACATACATTGTTTTGACTGATTTTGACGCTGGTGACTGTTGGTTTTTTAAACATATTATCCAACGTTTAGTGTAAAGGCACTTTGGCCTATGTGATGACTGTGAGAGAAAACGAAACGCATCGGTTCGTCGTTTGTTGACCACTGTTTCGTCCTAATTTTGACTCATCAGATGCTCATTGCAAAATATGATCCAACAATTTTTAAATACATTTTTATTCAAAGTTTCTTATATCATTAAACGTGCATTTCATTATTATTGGATGAAAATATATTCACATACACATCTCCCTCATACGCTTCGGTGTGACGGAACTCTACATATACGTACGACAAAGATAAAACGAACTCAATTATTCCGGAATTATTTGATCCACCATTAATTACGCATGTTATATGTATAGCTCACTCTTTCTCTCAATTAATTACTCATTATTTACTTGAATATATTACCCGTATTACTTCCCTTTGTTTTGGACTGCTTGCTTGTGTTAACTTCCATGCTGCCAGCTGCATTTCCTCCTGAGCATGCTGTAAAACCAGCTAAGGGGTTTCTGTATATTGAAATTTAGGCAATGGGCTGACAACCTGTCACTACAGCAATATACGTACAAATATATCTTAAATAACCCTCAAACCTTTGTCAGACGTGGCAAAACGGTCTTTGTTTAGGTCGTTCACGTTCTGCCTACCCCATTATTGATAAAGGCGTGATTATATTAATGTATTTATTGAAGGTTTTGACTTTGAGCGGTAAAAACATAGAATGTATCAGCTGCTTTTCTTTCCGAGCATGCTCTAAAAAACAGTAAAGGGGTTCCAGATTAGGCGATGTGCTGAAAGTCTGTTACTGTTAGCAATATACAAAGCTATCTAAAATAACCCTTAGGGCGGTTTTGCACTGCTCCGCATTCAGTACGTATCCGCATCGTGTCCGTGAAATTTACATTTAAAACGGATATGGATGGGTGGGTCCTAGTAATATGCGCATATTACTAAGAAGGCTAATTGGATCCGAAAATATTCGGATACACATTCGGACCGGTGCCAAAGGGCCCTTAAAGCTTAACAGACACGTGACGAAACGAAAAAAACCTTTGTAAACGTCGTTGACTGCCTTCCCCACTAAGGACGAAGGCGTGATTGTATCTATATATGGATTTATTACGCACGGTGTATGTATCGCTCGCTCTTCCTCTCAATTATTTACTCATTATTTACCTGAATACATTACTCGTTGGTTCAGGTGTACATATGTGGCAGATGGTTATAGGCCATTTTTTTTTTTTAGTCGTTTATTCACATAAGACAGCATGTTTATATTTGTACAACAAATTCCGCCAAACTGTACAACAGTTTGTGGGCAGAAATAGACTTCCCTGTATTAAACATTTACATTACTGCTTTATGTTATCTAAGTTAATATTGTAAGTTTAGCAAGAAAAGTTTAAATGAGTTACAGTTTTGCAAATATTATAAAAACAAATGATTGTTATTATTTATCAGTTCGAAAAGGGGTTCATAAAGGGGTTTTATTCCTTTGGAAACCCTCTGGTGAAACCTTATTTAAGAATTGGATTCTGTGTTCTTTGTTCCAGGGTTAGGTGATTTATTTTTTGTTTTAAATCTATATACATATAGTTACGCCTTTATCCCTAATAGCCCTGCCTACCCGGCAGAGCGTAAATGACCTAAACATAGGTCGTTCCTTTACGACAGACAAAGTTTTAAGGGTTATTTAAGATAGATTTGTAGGTATATTGCCGTAGTGACAGGTTGTCAGCCAATCGCCTAAATTGCAATATACTGAAAACCTCGGATCCCTTAGCTGATTTTTACAGCATGCCCGGAAGGATATGCAGCTGGCACATTCTATGTTTTTCTCTCGCTCCCAGTCTAACATTGAAGGAAATAAATCTATCTTGAAGAAAATTTAGCACCCACGAATCTTACATCTTAACAAAACTTCTGTAGTTAATATTAACCCAGGTTTATTTTGAATGGTTGTTAACGAAAAATATAAGATAAGATAAGATAAGAATATACTTTATTGCACAGAAAAGACACAAGAGAAAATAAAATGAAATGAAACAAATAGTAGTACAAATAGGCGGCCTTATTGCTACGCAGCAATTTCTTCCAGGCAACCTTAGGGTACAGGAAAATATAAAGTTGAACTAGTGGGCTGGTATACATTTTAGGCAATATATTGTATAGGTAAATAAATAAGCTACTTAGGTGTATTACTTAGGTATATAATGATTTCTTTTGTTTTATTTCAGGTACTATTTATGAAATGGCGGATCAAGCTATTAGAAAAACAGTTTCAAAAGTTGGTAAGTTTAAAATCGAATGGAAATACCGATTTTAGTACTACACCTGTGGCTGGTTGCAGTCTAATTGTTTTAAAAAAAATACCTACCACATATAAATGAAATTGTCTGATGCAAGCGTTACTTTTGTATTTGGTAGTCATTTTTTAATTCCCTCGTGGCTCATGTAAATTAGGTACACTTTTATAGAGCTGAACCAGCAAAATATTCAATGATTAATTCTGTACACAGCACGGACAGGTTTATTAGCCATATTTTTACAGAGCCATAATCAAGAAGAACCTTGAGCTGTAATTAGCTAATGAAATGTGGGTTCATAATGAGAAGTTTTAAGCCTATAAGCTTTAAAAGAATTTTCCGGGATACTTGTGGTATTGTTCAAAAGTTTTCGTTTTCGCCACGTGAGAGACGTTTGGAATATAAATCTAGACACGACACACATTGTATTGCTAAAGGGCTATTAATTTAAATGCATTTAAAAGTTTCTTCTACTGATTGATAAGATCGAGAAACAGCTCGAATTTCTATGTTTTTCACGTAAACAAATTGGTACCATTAGTACCAGCGGTAGGCAGCGCGTCAACGACCTAAACAAAGGTCGTTCCACCACGCCTGACAAAGTTTTGAGGATTACTTATGATAGATTTGTATATGCTATGTGACAGGACGTCACATAAATTCATCGTAAATTATAATATACCTTTGTTGGTTTTGACAGCATGCCCGGTAGGAAATGCAGCTGGCACATTCTAAGTTTTTCTCTCGCTCCCAGGTCAACACGGAAGAACACCCAACCGCTTGTAAACCCACGGAATAAACAGAGAATCCCATTTAATTTCACCTCGGCTTCACCCCAGAATCACCCCGTCAGTTGGTGCGATAGTCCATCATAATCAATCACCCGATATGAACTTGCCTACCATTGTTTTTGTTATTCGTGATCAGGGTTGTCACGAGTTTACATAGAGAAGATATTTGGCCAAATAAGAATCATATAAACGGGACTTCCATGCTGGACTGGGAGCGAGCGAAAAACATAGAACGTGCCGATTGTATTTCCTCCCGGGTATGCTGTTAAAACCAGCCAAGGAACCCGATGGTTTCAGTATATTGCAATTTAGGCGATGGGCTGACATCATGTCTCTACAGCTAAATACCTACAAATCTATCGTAAATAATCTTCAAAGCTTTGTCAGACGTTTATTTGGGTCATTTACGCTCTGCCTACCCCATTTGGAATGAAGGCGTGTATGTAAGAACCATGTAAACTTGATGATTTGGTTAGAACTTTACATAGGCTGTAGATTGCGTATAGCAACTCCCCGCCTTTAGCCTGGTGACGCATTATATACACTTTATAGTATGGATGGTATAATATGGGTAAAAAAATCTTTACAAACACACAAAATTTTTGAAAATATAGTGGGGGTGGCGGAGTAAGTGAAACATTTTCACACTTTCAAAATATCAGAGCGTCATGAAACTAATAAAAAGTTTTATCTCTGAAATCTGCAAAATGTTAAAAGGATTTCAGAAATTTATGGCTGTCCACATATTTTTATTAGTCTGCTGATATTTAGAATGTGTTTCACTTACCCCGCCTGACCTGTACGTACGAGTATATATATTTTGTTTTTGTTATTGACACATACTTATTAACATAGATAAGTCATATTGTAAAATATGCTGTAAGTTTCCCAAGTTTTTTATTATTTTTTTCAAATTTGGACATAAAATGATTTCTGTAGGACCCTTGATATCTATCAAAAATCTGTAAAAATAATTGGCCGATTTCCTGAGTTTAAAACATGTCAACCCTACATTTCGCTGCCAAAATTCCCGAAGTGAAAAATAGAGACCCGCTCTTTGGACAGCCTGTGTATAAATTTTGTTGGTTTTGATTCTTTTTCGCGTTGATAGTGAAGGATGAAGCGTGCGGACATGTGAATAGAGGGTGTTGTTGTTTTTGTGTCCTACGTCCAAACAAAGAGTGGTTGGGTTACAAAAGCTTTGACATTCATTGTGGCACGTTCCACCATCGTAATAGTATGAAACTGAAAATTTATCATATTAGGTAACACAGGAAAGAATGGAAGGAGAAGAGAGAGGCCTTTGGGATGATGTAGGATAGATAATATAAGATAAAGTAACACAGGTGATAAAGTTCACGAACATTTGACGGTGATCCATTTGACGAACTTAATTTGTTTTAGTTAAGTACAAAATGTTTGATTTGGTTTTTTATTCTTCCATGCTGGACTGGGAGCGAAAGAAAAACATAGAATATGCCAGCTACATTTCCTCCCGGGCATGCTGTAAAAATCAGCTAAGGGACCTGAGGGTTTCAGTATATTGCAATTTAGGCGATGAGCTGACAACCTGTCACTACAGCAATATACCTACAAATCTATCTTAAATAACCCTCAAAACTTTGTCAGACGTGGCGAAACGACCTTTGTTTAGGTCGTTTACGCTCTGCCTACCCCATTAGGGATAAAGGCGTGATTATATGTATGTATGTATACATTAAGGTTTTATACATAAAACTAATTACTCACACTATTACAACTCAGAAAAGGAAAAATCAAAATAAGTAACAGAAAAGAAGGTAACTAGCGTGGGGTGGGATGGGATCTACCTCCTAGTGTTCTACCCCGAGTAACGGCAACACAAGCTTGCCTGTGAATAAGTCCGGCTGCACGATCCCTACAAAACGGTGGTAGGTTCCGCAAGGGGCCGCATGGCTCGTGGCTCTCGCCGGAGTCCGATGCCAAACAGCTTGCTGTGTTCCGCCAGTGCCATAACATAAGACATTTTCAGGGTGAGCTCGCTCCATCGTCGACTCTGTCACGGTCATCCCTGACCTTCTGTCTAGAGTCAAAAGCAAACCCATTCTATTTCTTTTTTAAAGTATAAATAAAAGCTAGTTTGCACTGGTTACTGCAACAACTGCACTAATGGTATCAAGTCATAGTGCAAAATAAAAAAGGCATAAAGCTTTAGGATTTAATCAAAAGGACTCTCAACCGCGGTCGCATTGTGTAGTCTCTAGTCGCATGTTAAGGGTTTTACACGGGTCTTTGTGCATAGCCCGGGAAAGTAAGGATCAGTTCACACCGACAAGTGACGCGGCACGCAGTTTTTACAAATGGAGACAGCGGCTCGCTCAATTCATTTTGTTTCGAAGGGCCAATTTTTCAAATTTTGACTTATGTTCCTTGGAGACAATTGATCAGTTTCATGGGTAGGTTAACTCTCTTAAATTTGGTCAGCATTTGTTTTTACACTCTGTATGCAAAAAGATAATTCCTCGCGGCGTCGCAGTATAGCCTATCATTTCGTGGTACAATAAGATGCATCTTCAAGTAGCTTTGCGCCGCGTTGCGCCGCTTCCCGGTGTGACCTGACCCTCACAGTCCCTTGCCTCGGGCTGTTGTGTCCCGGAAGTCGTTGCCTCCATCCTGTGTTCCGGTTTAAGGGCGGAATTACTGAATCAAGAAACTTTTACTCATAAACTGAGTGGAACATATTTCTGTGACCACCTGTGAGTTAAGAGCTTCTAAGTCAGACCACAGAGTAAGTTAGTTTTTAGTTACAGTGCTGTTAGGCAGTTTAAATTCTCTGACGATCGACTTAAAACCCACTCAACATGATGAAGTTACAAATTTATTTAAAAAACACATACATATAATTTCGCCTTTATCCCTAATGGGTAGGCAGAGCTTAAACGACGTGAAAAAAGGTCGTTCCGCCACGTCTGACAAAGTTTTAAGGGTTATTTAAATTAGATTTGTAGGTATATTGCTTTAGTAACAGGTTGTCAGCTCATCACCTTAATTGCAATATACTGCAACCCTCGGATCCCTAAGCTGGTTTTAACAGCATGCCGGCGAGGAAAGGCAGCAGGCACATTCTATATTTTTCTCTCGCTCTCAGTCCAGCATGGAAGAAATTTCAATAATGTTGCTAAGTATTATACTTTTATTACATTTGGCGCCACCAAAAGTTCTGCTGGGACGAAACGAAATGCGAAACATTTGGGTTATTTAAATTTATTGCGAAACACCACGCTTTAAAGTTGAAAAATGTTAATGTACACCCAAATTACCTGTTACTAAAACCGCGGCAAAGAAAATATTTTCTTTCCGCTACGTACTAGAGCGTATCCATTAAAGATTCTTGAACAGATACCCCCAAAATAAGGGGTAAAGTGGGAGATTAAAAGCATGCACAATTCACTTTAACTGCCAACGGAAATTTAGGCGGTAAACATGGCGGCTGCGTGTGAAACAACCTTTATATCGTAGCGTCAGCAGAAAAAAAAAAACAAAACAAAAAAATTTGAAAAATTACGGTTATACGCGCAATAACCGTATTTTTTGTGTGTAAAACGCCTTTATGAGAGTTGGGCTAGGAGTAATGGTGATTAAAAACTCGATGGTTTTGATTCTTTTGCGCTATAAACTCGGGTGACAGCGCAAAAACTGTTTGCTGTTTGCGCGCAACCAACAACCTACGAGCACAAATCAAACCTTCTAATATTCTGTACGAGTTTAATTACTTTCACCTAACTTAACGTTTTAACGCCTGCAAAAGCCTTATCTTTGAAATTGCCTATTTTGTGCATATCGACGATGAAGTGAAATGACATCCTAACTGGCATTTTGTCTTTTTTGTGATTCTTATGTGTATGGATATAAAATTCTAATTCGCATGTATTGGCTTCCTTAAATATACTAATGTCATGAATTATAGGTTCCTATGATGATAAATTTAGAATATAATAAATATTCAATAATAGGTGTAAAAAAATAATAAACGTCTTTTTCATTTCCTCTAAAATCGTCCTTTTTTAGATAGGCTACGCACTGTACCCGAATTCGCTCATTATCCGAAAACAAAGCTATTTTGCGGATTGTACCATTTTATCAGCCAATTATGACTCAGACACATATGCAAAGAAAATGCTTTAAATAAATCTTATTTTAACATCCAACGATACGCTAACTACTTACTTCCATGCTGGACTGGGAGAGAGAGAAAAACATAGAATGTGCAAGCTGCATTTCCTCCCGGGCATGCTGTAAAAACCAGCTAAGGGATTCGAGGGTTTTTAGTATATTGCAATTTAGGCGATGGGCTGACAACCTGTCACTACAGCAATATACCTACTAATCTATCTTAAATAAACCCTCATAACTTTGTCAGACGTGGCGGAGCGACCAATGTTTGGGTTGTTTCCGCTCTGCCTACCCCGTCCGGGATACAGGCGTGATTATATGTATGTTTGTATGTACGATACGCTAAAAAAGTGTTGTTACAACGATACGGTAAAAAAGTGTTGTTAAGTATAAAGACATTCACTCATATCATAACATAAACTACATTGACCAACAAAACAACCTCAGTGAAACAATATTGTATGCAAACCGAATGACACATAAAACGCTATCTGGTCGGAACATTAAATATACTAAGTAATTTTACAACGATACCGACCAGAGAGTTTGCACTGGCCTGTAGAATAGTTCAAGTTGTTAACATAACTCGTAAAACCAACGTAAAAGCAGAACAATGAAGGTATACGGTACATAAAGTACATTCTTCTTCCATGCTGGATTGGGAGCGAGAGAAAAACATAGAATGTACCAGGTGAATTTCCTCCCGGGCATGCTGTAAGAATCAGCTAAGGGATACGAGGGTTTCTGTACATTGCAATTTACTGACTGAATTGAACTGAATTTATTGACTGACAACCTGTCACTACAGCAATATACCTAAAAATCTATCTTCAATAACCCTCAAAACTTTGTCAGACGTGGCGGAACGACCTTTGTTTAGGTCATTTACGCTCTGCCTACCCCATTAGGGATAAAGGCGTGACTATATGTATGTATGTACCTACATTTACCGTGAAGGTAAAAAAAAAACGAAATTTGATGTTAGATGGTGTAGGTTTGATACCGGATACAGGCATAAATATAATACAGGGTATAAGGGACAGCAACAGGGACGGAAATAATCCTGTGTAGTAAATAGTTCAGTGTCGTTGTCTGAGCAACCCCTTTCAGTTTGCTTTGCTGTCCCTTACACCCGATACGTATAAATATAAGACATTTAAGGTCAGACCGCACTAGCACGCAGCATCATACATTTTGTCAGCTTGTGCCGCTTCGTGTCGCGCCGCTGCAGTGCCGCGCCCTAGTGCGCTCTGACCTTAACCAAACATATTGTACTTATTGCCAGTATGATTTACATTTCGATAATTTAGTTGTGGTTCGAGGATTATCTCCATAATGAAGCGGAAGTTATCATGGAAAGATAGTCCTTAGAGATTGTTCTACTTTTTCAAAGGCATACATACATACATATAATCACGCCTTTAACCCTAATGGGGTAGGCAGAGCGTAAACGACCTAAGTAAAGGTCGTTCCGCCACGTCTGACAAAGTTTTGAGTAATTTAAAATAGATTTATATGTATATTGCTGTATTGACAGGTTGTCAGCCCATTGCCTAAATTGCAATATACTGAAACCCACGGATCCCTTAGCTGGTTTTTACAGCATGCCCGGGAGAAAATACAGCTGGCACATTCTATGTTTTTCTCTCGCTCCCAGTCCAGCATGGCAAAGTAAAGTAAAGTCTTCTAAGAAAAAGTAAGTAAAAATAGGTTTAAGTGCAATTATGAATGATTCTTTTGTATTAATGTTATTTGTGTTAATGTGGAAATAAATGTCTTTATCTAAAATATATAAAAAGGACTCTGAAAAACTCAGATTTACTAAGATGAGCTTAATAATAATAAGATATTTCAATATGTATATCATATTGAAATATCTTCAACTTTTAAGCATAATGAATAACATTTCTCTAGTAGGCATTTAAGACGGCATTTACGTTTATTTTGAAACAATGCTCAGAATTGATTTGTGAAAGTAAATATATAAGAAGTATAGGTAGTATAAAGAGTAATTTTCAACTAAATTTTGTTCCATCATCGTGTCGATCATAATAATAATAATTATAAAATAATAATTATCCTGCATAATTATCTGATTATCCAGCAATCAGTGCGTGCAAGTCCCCAGTTGAATATAATAAATTGAACCATTACATTCTGCCAATAACGAATTAATTACATTATTTAAGTGAATTATTCCATTGAATCGAAATCCTTCAATGTTCATGGGAATTGACTTAATATCCAATTATTGCGGGTATGTTTCGGATTACTAAGTAATTGATGTGTAAATTACAATTATAAACCAAACTATGATATTGTTAATGCAACACACTAATAAATTATATTTATTATCATACATACATACATATAATCACACCGTCATCCCTAATGGGGTAGGCAGAGCGTAAACAACCTAAACAAAGGTCGTTCCGCCACGTCTGACAACGTTTTTAAGGTAATTTCAAGATAGATTTGTAGGTATATAGCTGTAGTGACAAGTTGTCAGCCCATCGCCTAAATTACAACATACTACAACCCTCGGATCCCTTAGCTGGTTTTTACAGCATGCCCGGGAGGTTATGCAGCTGGCCCATTCTATGATTTTCTCTCGCTCCCAGTCCATTTATATATTATCAACAGGAGTGATTTTTGTTTAAAACATTTGAATGGAGACTAAAAGTTTTACGCACACTGAATATGAATTTGATATAGTTTTAACGGCGCCTAATAGTATTTTATTAGCACTTAAAGTGTTATATTACTAAAAACGCTATCATGTAATAACTTTTTATTTTACTCTTAAAAACACAACGTCAAATTAAAGTAATGGCTGATATAGGCTTTCCAATATATATAATAACTAGCGACCAGCCCCGGCTTCGCACGGAAATCATCAGTGTTTCTCTACTATATTATGCATGTATTATACATATAAACCTTCCTCTTGGATTACTCTATCCATATAAAGAAACCGCATCAAAATCCGTTGCGTAGTTTTAAATATCTAAGCATACATAGGGATATAGGGACAGAGAAAGCGACTTTGTTTTATATTATGTAGTGATGTATTATGTATATCAACCTTCCTCTTGAATCACTCTATCCATTAAAAGAAACCGCATCAGAATCCGTTGCGTTATTTTAAAGATCTAAGCATACATAGGGATATAGGAACAGAGAAAGCGACTTTGTTTTATACTATGTAGTGATATATGACAGCTCAAACAAGTTGAATGCAAAAATTGATATTTTACATGAACTATAGGTACCAAAATTTGCAGCCCCGATTTTCTTTATTTTTATTTCTCTTGCAAATGAAAAATTCTCCAATATTCCTCGAAATTCTCTCGAGTTATTACCCTTAATAGGTGCATTACGAATTGAACCCCTTACCTAATACTGGCAACTAACATAGAATCTATTAACCCCGTGCTAGACCCCAGGGTAATATTTGATGCTGCATACTAATTACATTTGGCTGGTGTGGAGATAAGGTCCTGGATGTGACTCTTGGTTTGAGCAAGAAAAGAATCTTTAGGGTATGAAACTACCTAACAAAATTTGCACTCCATAGAAGTGGTGCCAGGTGGCCGAGATTTATAATGGATAGAATTTATACCATGTTGTCAGGGGAGCGAGAGAAACACATAGAATGTGCCAGATGCATTTCCTCCCGGGCACGCTGTATAAACCAGCTAAGCGATCTGAGGGTTTCAGTATTACAGTATTGTAATTTAGGCGATGGGTTGATTACCTGTCACTACAGGAATTCACCTACAAATCTATCTTAAGGGGATCCCCGGTGCACGCCAGCGCCCTCATCAGTTAAAAAATCATTACTCACTGAAAACGCAATGAATCGAAAATCCAGTAAATCAAATAGAAGTATAGGTACTGAAGTTTATTTTAAGCATTATGAATTAATAATTCAGTGTTCACTCCAGTTACAGATAGCAAAAGTGCTAAAAGTGGCCGTATTTCGCAAATTCTCTATCTGTAACTATCAAATTTAACTAATAAATTTTCTATCTAGTTCTAAATAACCTTCATTGCTTTAGCCTCAATCTGATCTACCGGATTTTCGATTGATTGTGTTTTCCGTGAATAATGATTTTTTGACTGATGATTTTTGACTTCACTTAGCCCAGGGAAGCCCCTTAAATAACCCTCAAAAGTTTGTCAGACGTGGCGGAATGACCTTTGTTTAGGTAGTCTTCGCTCTGCCTATCCCATTATTTCTATTTAAATTTATAACTATAGTAACTTTACTATCCCGCATAATATTATCAAACTACTACTTTACCCAAAGGTGGCCTGGCAGAAATTACTACCCTAGCAATAAGGCCACCTAAGTGTACTCTGTTTGTTTTGTAATGTTTGTTCCTGTACAATGTGTAGTTTATGTGCAATTAAGATTATTTGTATTGTATACTCATAGGTATCCTGAAGTGTTTTTTTTTATATATAAGAGAGACACAGTTCCTAAATACATATCACACGCCCCTAGTAAAAGCCGTGTTCGACACTTTTAATAATTAGTAAAGATTATATCAGAAGCCCTATCGCCTACATCTCAAAACACTGAAACCCCCAGCTCTACTATTTTTTTTATTTATTAACTATTCAACGCTTCACATCTATCCACTTCTTACTCCATTCCTGGCTTTGTACTTATCCGTAATGACCGTGGCAGTTCTACTACTGGTGGTGGAGTAGCCATTTATGTCCGTGCACATATTCCTTTTACTATACTTCACAAGTCTCCTCAACCGCCTCCTCCAGGTACGGCAGAGCACCTCTTTCTTGAATTGTCTCTTTCTCACACCAAAATTCTCTTAGGCGTATTTTACAGTAATTCCTCCAACAATAATTATTTTGATTCATTTGAACAACTTCTCGAAGATTTTTCTCCAACTTACTGTCATTCTATTATCTTAGGCGATTTCAATACGTGTCTTTTAAAAAATGACCACCGAACTAAGAAGCTTCTCTCCTTAGTTCGTTCTTGTAATTTGCATATTCCCCCGCTAACTTCAACACATCATGTCCCTAATCTCACGCCTTCTCTTCTCGACCTTATAATTATATCTTCCCAGGAGCACGTAGCTAAACATGGTCAATTTAGTGCGGAACAATTCTCCCATCATGACTTGCTATACCTTTCATATCGTATCCGGCCACCTAAAATGAAAGCAAGAACGTTATTGCTACGAAACTTTTCTGGGATGGATGTCGAAAAGCTACGTGAGGATGCGGGTACAATGAATTGGTCTGCCATAGATGATCTTGAGTCCGATGATGATCAGTTAGCTCTCCTGAACTCCAACCTTACTGATCTCTATGATCGTCACGCTCCTGTGCGTCCTGTGCGTGTAAAACATCTTCCTGCGCCGTGGCTCAATGATGAGATACGTAGTTATATGGAAAAGAAGACACGAGCTAAGACCAGGTATAAAATAGATCCTTCTGACAGGAATCGTGATAAATTTAAAGAGGTTAGAAATCGCTGCAATACAAAGATACGGGATTTACAGCGACGCCATATTCATCAATCAGTAGAAAATGGGGATCCAGCTAAAGTCTGGCCCTTTCTTAATAAACTCGGAGTGGGCAAATCACGTACTCAACCACTTGCTAATAATATCGACATTAATTCACTTAACAATCACTTCTCCTCTTCGGCAGCAATTGATAGCGCCACTAAATTTACCACATTAAATCGTCTTTCAACGCTGCCTACTCCTAGTTTTCCATCTTTTGTTTTTCGCGCAATCACCGCTTGTGATGTTATGAAGAACGTGCTTGCTATTTCTTCGAATGCTGTAGGAAGTGACTGCATTAGTCGCTCTATGATCGTTCCTCTCCTTGACATCCTTTCCCCAGTTATGACCAAAATCCTAAACAAATCCTTATTTTCTGGTGTGTTTCCATCCGCATGGAAGGAAGCACAAATCGTTCCATTGCCAAAAAAGCCTAATCCTAATTCTCCTTCCGACTACCGACCTATTTCCATCCTACCATTTCTCTCCAAGGTCCTTGAAAGGTTGGTTCATCAACAACTCACGTCATTCCTATCCGCAAATAACCTGTTGAACCGCTTTCAATCCGGTTTCCGCCCCGGTCATAGCACGACTACTGCGTTAGTCAATATATCTGACGATATTCGCTTAGGCATGGAAAATCAGCTAACAGTGTTAACTTTGTTAGATTTCAGTAACGCCTTTAACACAGTAGACTATGACATTCTCCTCTCTATCTTGCGTTCTCATAACATATCTCCAACGGTGGTTGACTGGTTTCATAGTTACCTGTACGGGCGCCGACAGCGCATACGCATTGAAGACACCTTCTCTGCGTGGTGTGATATTTCTGCCGGCGTTCCGCAGGGTGGCGTCCTGTCACCTCTCCTCTTCTCAATTTTCATTAATTCTATTACACTCACACTTACTTCTTCCTATCATTTGTATGCAGACGATCTACAGATTTATACACAAGCGCCACTCTCTGGCCTCCTGGGCGCAATTGATATTACCAACAGAGATCTAAATAGTATCGCAGACTGGAGTCGCTCTTATGGTTTGAGGGTGAATCCAACCAAAACCCAGTGTATTATAATCGGCAGTAGCTGGTACATATCACGTATTGACTATAACTCGTTGCCACAGATTACTTTTGAAGGCACACCAATACCATTCAGTCACAAGGTCAAGAACCTCGGTCTTCTTTTTGATGATACTTTTTCGTGGAACTCTCATGTGTCGGAGGTAAGCAGGAAGGTGTTTGCCGCGTACGGTTCGCTCAAACGACTCAGAAATCTTCTGCCAATCAAAACTAAAATTTCCTTGGCACATTCTCTTCTTCTTCCGATACTGGATTATGCAGATGTTTGTTATCCTGACTTATGTGTTGCACTTCAGAACAAGCTCGAACGTCTGCAGAATCTATGTATTCGCTTTATCTTTGGTCTGCGGAAGTATGACCATGTCTCTGCCTATAGATCCCAGCTTCAATGGCTGCCAATATCCCGTAGGAGGGACTGCCATATCCTTTCTCTCCTTTACTCCATCCTTTCCAATCCCTTTTCTCCTCCTTACCTTAAAGACCGCTTCATTTTCCACTCCTCTACTCTGACGCGTAATCTGCGCTCCAGTTACAATCTCACCTTAAACCTACCTTCCCACAAGACTGATTTCTACGCTAAATCTTTTACGGTACAGGCAATCAAACTGTGGAATTCCTTGCCCGAGAATGTTCGACGAGCTCCGTCTATCGAATCGTTTAAGGAGCAAACAAGAAATTTCTATCTGGCTAATAATGTTTAATGTGTAGCTGTCTAATTTATAAGTATCATTTAAGTAAGTATATGTAGTGATATTCTATCTACCAATTTCTCTGATATATAACGTAGAGTATCCTATCTTATGTAGCATATATTATGTATTAGTTTATCATAAGATATGTATCAGTATATTTGTTTTTATTGAAATATTTATTTAATAGTGTGTAAATATTGTCTAAGTATTATATGTAGTAATATGCACTATCCCGCTTTCTGCTTGTACAATTTCTATACCCAAAGGTTGCCTGGTAGAAATTGCTGCTTTAGCAATAAGGCCGCCTATATTGTACTGTGACGTTTGTTCCTTTTTATTTCTGTTGTATGTGTTTCTTTGTGCAATAAAGAATTTTGTATTGTATTGTATTGTATTGTAAAGGTAATTACATTTTTATAACTTATATCTACTCGCCAAACTTTAAAGTTTGATGGCGAGATACGCCTGAATGTAATTTCTTAGACTTACCTTAAATTAACAGCATGCTTATAAATATATATATATATATAGTGTTTGGGATTGGGCGGGCCACGTCTGTCGCATGCATCCAGGCAGATGGGCCAAGATCGCTACTGACTGGGTGCCCAAAGATAGCCGTCGAGGCAGAGGTAGGCCCCGAAAGAGGTGGCGTGATGAGATGGATGCCTTCGAAAAAGACTGATGCAAATTACACAAAACCGAAAAAAGTGAAACAAAAAGGGGAGGCCTTTGCCCTGCAGTGGGACAGACCAGGCTAGCAAATATATATATATATATAGTGTAAGCAGAAATATCTGCTACAAGTCGTAGCAGTTAGTGCTACGGAATTCGTAGCATATTTACTTTCTGCTACACTCGTAGCATATCTTTACTACGTGCATATACCTCTATCATTCTTGTATTCAAGCACTAACTTGATAATTACTTGCTTAGTTAGGTCAGTTTATTACTATCAATTTTATACAAAGGATTTATATACAAATTTAATTCTTTTCGATAGAAAAAAGTGGCATTATTCCCTTATCTACTCGTACATACATACATATAATCACGCCTTTACCCCTAATGGGGTAGGCAGAGCGTACAAGACCTAAACAAAGGTCGTTCTGCCACGTCTGACAAACTTTTGAGCGTTATTTAAGATAGATTTGTAGGTATATTGCTGTAGTGACAGGTTGACAGCCAATCGCCTAAATTACAATGTACTGAAACCCTCGGATCCCTTAGCTGGTTTTTACAGCATGTCCTGGAGGAAATCTTCTTCTGTCGAGTACCCACTCCCACCCAGTCTATCGACCCGATGAACCCTGGTGTGAGAGTTTTTAAACCGCCTAGTAGCACAAGTATCAGGCCTCTGACATGGTTTGAGTAACGACCACTATCAAAGACAGCGACCGGGACCGACGGCTTAACGTGCCCTCCGAAGCACGAAATCTTTTTCTTTTTCGGACAATCAGGTGATTCAGCCTGCAATGTCCTAACCAAACTGGGAAAAAATCACAAAGTGATAAATTCTCAAATATCAACTTTGTGTTTCCCCCCTGGGAATCGAACCCAGGACCTCCGGATCAGGAGTCCATGGCACTAACCACTAGACCACGGGAGGAAATGCAGCTGGCACATTCTATGTTTTTCTCTAGCTCCCAGTTCGGTATGGAGGATATTTGCTCTCTTATCTAGGGTAGATGATATCTTTGTTCCAGTGTAATAAGCGCTCGGCTTGTGGCGATATTAGGCGTCATGGTATGTATAGAGCTAATATTAATATAACGTGCACCCGTGCTATTAGACCGGTTTAGGGACTAAGCTTTTTGGACGGATTATTGTATATTAAAATTAATATCATAATCCTAATTAATAGTGTGTCATAGTCATACAAAAACTGAGTAATACGAGTATTTCCTGTGGTAGTTTTAATTACCTAACGATATTTTTTAAGTTGGACTGTGGTGTATATTGGCTAACACATATAATTATAGATAATATACATAATAAATAATTAGGTACAATCAATCTGTAGGCTTTATTATCAAACTAATTTTAGACTCATACATACATTCCATGTTGGACTGGGAGCGAGAGAAAAACATAGAATGTGCCAGCTGCATTTCTTCCCGGGCATGCTGTAAAAATCAGCTAAGGGATCCGAAGGTTTTTCTTTATTGCAATTTAGGCGATAGGCTGACAACCTGTCACTACAGCAATATACCCACAAATTTATCTTAAATAACCCTCAAAACTTTGTCGGACGTGGCGGAGTGACCTTTGTTTAGGTCGTTTACGCTCTGCCTACCCCATTAGGGATAAAGGCGTGATTATGTATGTGTATGTGTGTGTGTAAGAATTAACATCCAAAATGCCTTAACTGAAATACAGTAGCAAAAAGTCAACGTGCAAAATCCGGAGTCCATGCTCAAGTTAAGCTACAACTGGCCGGTAATTCTGACAGAATTGCTCCACAACTATAAAATTGTTCGGAGTTGAGTCAAATTGCATCTCAGTCAGGTAATTCCTTTTCATACAAGAAAATACGTACGAACGCAACACCAAATTATACACCTACAGTCACGCCTGTATTTCTTACTAGATAGGCAAACCTCCAACAGCCTGAAAAGACGTTTTTGCTACCTCTGACAAATATTAGGTTATTGAGAAACTTCTTTAAAGTCAAAGTCAAATCATTTATTTTCAAATATAACACTTTAAGAAAGTCACAAGCGAGTCTATTACAGAGAAAATTATATCTATGTCACAAAATAAAATAAAAATATATCACAACGAAGAAGAAGCATAAGAAACTCGCAGTATGCGGCCCCCCCGGACAAAGAAAACAGCAAAATAGAACTTTTGTTATGCCTAAATTTAATAATTATTTTGGCCAAAGATGTAAAAAATACCTAGTCCCTAAATTTATGAATTACCGACAGAAATTAAGGTTTGTAAAACAAAAGGTTCATTTAAATATAAAATTAAAAAACATCTACTAGAAAAAATGCGCCTAAAACTATGCAAAGATTAACATACAAGTACTGTGTGACATTGTGTCGGTCTCGTTTACACTAATTACTTATAACATAATATTTACATACATAACTTATCTTACTTTAGCTTATTTTGTAAGTACCTACTAATTATAGTTTAGAGCCTAATTAAATAGGAGTATTTATTGCTGCCGACAAACTTTAAATAAGTTTGGCAGATGTAAGAAATAATGCAATGTGGTTCTAAAATCAAATAAACCTACTTTTCATTTTTATTTCATTTCCCCTTTGTTTTGTCTTACTCTTATTTGGCCTTCCTTTTTTGCACAAATAGGGTTTTAGGCGCGTTGAGAGTAAAATTTCAAGGTCGCATCACGGTAATAGCGTCATGTTATGATGAGGAGGCTGGGTATTTTGTCTAAGAAGTATCACTTAATCACGCCTCTATTCCAAACAAAGGTCGTTTCCCCACGTATGACAATGTTTTGAGGGTTATTTGCAATATACAGAAAACATCGGATACCTTAGCTGATTTCTACAGCATTCCCGGGAGGAAATGCAGCTGGCACATTCCATGTTTTTCTCTCGCACCCAGTCCAGCATGGAAGCAAAAAAAAAAGAACGCCTTTGTTATCGCTCCCAGTCCAAAAGCTAGTACCAAATATAAATTCAACTTCCATACAACTGCAGTGGAAAATATTCATATTACACTTACTTACATTTAAGGAGCCGGTTCACGTATGGCTAATAATCCTAGCATTAAGCACAGAGAGCCTTTTACAACTGAGTTTTGCACGATTTTTGAGCTTATTCTGTTTGAACAAGGTTCTTTTTCGGACTTTCCCTGAGCGGATTCAATTTTACATTTAGATTTTTGAAACTCGGAGCGAGCTGCTTGCTTCTTATGTAATCACTTTGTTTATGGAAAGTTACCGTTTCTTTGATTAAGTGGAACTCAAATGTCGTTCGATTATGATGTACAAAATGTTTTACTTTCGCGATGTTATGAAATGATTACGCAAAAGTACGAAGCTCTGTATTTTTGCGTTTAAACAAACTGTGCAGAGGGCGAACAAAAAAAAAAAACTTTGGATCAGGATGTAGCATTCCCTGTGAATGTAAAATGTCGCAGCAAAACCGCCTGCTAAGGTTTCGAGTATGAAAATACAGTTGTTTTAATTCACGATTGTGTATTTATTACTTCCATGCTGGCCTGGGAGCGAGAGAAAAAAATTGAATGTGCCAGTTTCATTTCTTCCAGGGCATGCTGTAAAAACCAGATTAGGGATATGAGGGTTTCAGTATATTGTAATTTAGGCGATGGGCTGACAACCTATCACTACAGCAATATACCTACAAATATATCTTAAATAACCCTCAAAACTTTATCAGACGTGGCGGAACGACCTTTGTTTAGGTGGTTTACTCTCGGCCTACCCCATTAGGGATAAAGGCGTGATTACATGTATGTATGTATGTTATTTATTGTGTATTTATTACAAAAATTCACATAAGTAATGGTTAAGCGTAAAGACGCCCTTTTGCTGAACTCACATACACTTAAGTAAATAATATCCTTTATTGCATAAACACAAGAGAAACGTTATTTACAAACATGGTGCGAAAGGGCGAACTTTTCTCTAGAAAGAGATCTCTTCCAGCCATCCCAATGGTAGTAAGTTAGTTAGTAGTTGATAATTTTGAGGGGACAAGAAAATGCAACATTACCCGAGACTAATAAAACAAAATAATAATATGTAATAAATAATATATTGATACATATAAGATTTTACTTGTAGGTAGATTTGTACTCACAAGTATGGCTGATCGTCAGTCTTGAGATGAAACATCTATTCAAACCTTTTAGTAAGGTATATACTACTACCCTACTATACATACAGTTTCGACTGTAATAAATAAGAGATTTATACGTAAACTAGCTATGAATCAAAGCCTAGGCTCACGCTTTCCATCAAAGCCAGTAGACCGCATAGAAGTAATTAACATTTCATACATAAACTGGCAGCGTGGCGGTTTCATAATTTCATGTTGTTCCACTGGGCTTCAAACTATTGGCACACCTAGGGCCGTATTTATAATAAGCTCTCATGAGTGACAGCAAGTTTGAGTTCGTATCAGAAATGTTCAGTACAAACTAGCCTGTCAAATCCATACTTAATATTGCTCTCAAGTTTGAGATCGCTTTATAAATACGAGCTCTAGTATGATAGTGCAGTTTATTTGTTTTTTTCTTAAACAGATATTTTTATGGTATTTTGCGAATGACTTATTTCTTTCGTATAAAAAACTTCATACGATGGTTCTGAGACAGCCCAATAAAGGGCGAGGGATTACGTGGAGGGATACGTGTGTGTAACAGAGTAGCACGCCATTTCCGGTCCTATGAAACTTTATTATATCTCTTTAAAAAAAGCGGTAACGCAGTGCTAACAATCCTAATAGTACAACTTTTTGTATATAGACGACAGATACAGACACTGCTCAGGTTTAAAATATTTTTAACGTTTTAAACTTACGCTTTTTAACAATATGGAACGCTTTTCCGATAGTGGAATAACCTATAATTTCCCTCCGACGTAGACTGAAAATTATTGGCTATTGTGTGAAATACCTTAAATGTTCAATAAAGTGTGTGCGGTACGATGAAACGCCCGCGGCTCTTAACCGACTGGTCATTTATTATTGGTAACGGAAACCATGATTTTGTACGGTACAAATTGGGCTATGTCCGGAAATTAACTACGTCAAAAATGCAATGATTAAAATATTTTACGTGGTATAATACATTCGTGTCAATTACACGCCAAAAAACGCAGTAGCGCAGTTATGACAAACATTAAAGTACAACTTTTTATAAAGACCCACTGTTTTTGTTTAAAATATTTTCTTCACAAAAGGAACCATAACCATTTAAACTCACGCTTATAACCAAAATGGAACGCTTTTCTGGAGTATAGTGGAATAACCTTTAATTTCCCTCCGACGTTGACTGAAAATTATTGGCTATTGTTGTGAAATACCTTAAATGTTCAATAAAGTGCCCGCGGCTTTTCCCGCCAACCGGTCATTTATTATTGGTAACGGAAGTCATGTTTTTGTACGGTACAAATTGGGCTATGTCCGGAAATTAACTACGTCAAAAATGCACTGATCAAAATATTTTGCGTGGTAATTGTTTTGTTAAAACAATTTTCGATTAAAATGTAAGTTAAACTTATCGCTTTCAGTAAAGGTAGTTGTTTAAAGCATTAATAAATACGTAATAATATGTTATGTTATATATAACTGTTTCTTTTTCTTGGAGTCGTTGTCAGAACTAAATTAATGCAAAATTCAAATAGGTGAAAATACATACATACGTATCATCGCGCCTTAATGAAGTAGGCAGTCTCAACGGCCTAAATTGCAATCCCTCGGATCCCTTATCTGGTTTATACAGCATGCTTGGGAGGAAATGCAGCTGGCATATTCCGTTTTTTTTTTCGCTTCTAGTCCAGCAAGGAAGATACAAGTGAAAATTTTGATACTTTAGGTCAAATCGTGTTACTTTTTGTCTGTTTCCAAACCAAATCCACAAAATTGATATTCCGTTGGGAACTTCCGAAACCCGGGGGACCTTTCTAAATAAACCAGCCGAACCAATTTGACGAATGCTGACGCGTCTGTGTTTACCCAATGAATTTACACGATCGAGCAAATCCGTTTTCAATAAAAAACATTTTCCCCTGAAATATTGAGGCCGCAATGAATAAGCTTTTCATACGTTCAGGATTCCGCTGGTCACTGAAATTTACGCTTTGTAGCAGTTTCTGGAAATTGTTACACCATTTTTGGGATAAAAAAGCGGGTTCAAAAGGTTGCCTATTCGACACACTTTTTTGTTAAGCTTAATGTTGCATGTTAAACGTAAGCAAACAGGCTGACTTTAAGTTCAACTATATTTATTATCTCCGATCGTTATAAATCAATATAGGTAAGTGAAAGCTTCTTTTAATGCATTATTATATCTGTCTTATGAATGACATGTAGGTAGTTTATAAAATCTTCTCCAACGTTTTTTAACAGATACATACTGATCCAAAGCAGATAAAGCGAAATATCTCTACTATTGGAGAAAAGAAGGTCCAAAAAAAAATACCGCAACTTTTTTCAACATTTAAACGGTCCCCTTATGACTTTCATTGCATATGATTTGCCGATACTCAATACTGGCAACTATAAAAGATTATCAGGTCGCAATTCGTGAGCCACGCTGGACTGGGAGCGAGAGAAAAAAATAGATTGTGCCTGCTGCATTACCTCCCGAGCATGCTGTTAAAACCAGCCAAGGGATCCGAGGGTCTCTGTATATTACAATTTAGGCGATAGGCTGACAACCTGTCACTACAGCAATATACCTACAAAGCTATCTTAAATTACCCTCAATACTTTGTCAGACGTGGCGGGACGGCCTTTGATTAAGTCGTTTACGCTCTGCCTACTCCGTTAGGAATACAGGCGTGATTATGTATGTATGTATGTACATACTGATCCAAAGCAGATTGATTTCGAAATATCTCTACTATTGGAGAAAAGAAGGTCCAAAAAAACATACCGCAACTTTTTTCAACATTTAAACGGTCCCCTTATGACTTCCATTGACATATGATTTGCCGATACTCAATACTGGCAACTATGAAAAAACTTCTTCCAGGCTGGAATAGAAAAAATAGTATGTGCCAGCTGCATTATCTCCCGAGCATGCTGTAAAAACCAGCTGAGGGATCAGACAGTTTCAGAATATTGCGATTTATGCGATGGGCCGACAACTTGTCACTACAGCGATTTACCTACAAATCGATCTTAAATAACGCAAAAAAAATTGACAGACTTGGCGGAACGACCTTTGTTTAGATTGTTTATGGTCTGCCTACCTCATTAGGGACAAATGTATGAAAGAACGGCAATTTCTCATGTAACGACCCAATATTTATAATACCAAAATTAATTCATTCGCTAATACATACATACATACAATCACGCCTTTATCCCTAATGGGGTAGGCAGAGCGCAAACAACCCAAACAAAGGTCGCTCCGCCACGTCTGACAAAGTTTTGAGGGTTATTTAAGATAGAATTCTAGGTATATTGCTGTAGTGACAGGTTGTCAGCCCATCGCCTAAATAGCTGGATCTCACAGCATGCCCGGGAGGAAATGCAGCTGGCACATTCTATGTTTTTCTCTCGCTCCCAGACCAGCATGGAAGTCAGTACAGTAATACATACACCGGACAGTTTTATCCATCAACAATTTCAACATCATAGCCAACATGGTGACCGCTGACGACATCACATTCAGAAACCACGACCGCACAAAACTAATCAACATATCATGTAGGGAAATTGAATTCAGCGATGTGAATTTTAAATAGCTCATCTTTCGTTATAAAGTACATAAATTATTTATTTATTTAATGTTTATTGTACACAAGTAACATGAGAAAGACAATACAAAAGGAATAACGACACATATAATCGCGGCGTTATCCTTTAAGGGATAGGTAGAGCGTAAACGACCTAAACAAATTACGTTCCGACACGTCTGACAAAGTTTCGAGTGTTATTTAAGATAGATTTGTAGGTATATTGCTGTAGTGACAGTTTGTCAGCGCACCCCCTAAAATACAATATACTGAAACCCTCGGATCCGTTAGCCGGTGTTAACAGCATTCCCGGGAAGAAATGCAGCTGGCACATTCTATATTTTTCTCTCGCTCTCAGGCTCAATATCCTGGTGGAAGTTGTTCAGTGTCGCTCACTGTGCAACCCTTATGAGAGTGCGGGACGCTGTCCCTTACCCCCGGTATATGAAACAGTGTTCTTATGTCATCCTTTATTTTTCATAGCCATGTTATTTATTTCTAAAAGTCACTAACAACCTCCTTCGCTTCGTTCACGTTAATAAAACAACCATACCTATTAGCATCATTATAAATCAGCCCTGCGCCTGAAGTTCATTATGTCGGGACAAAGCGCTGTAAAATAAAAATTCCTGAACGTCTAGAAAATTCTAGAAAATTCCACAAAGTTCCTAGACACCCGCTTTCATCGCTCGTGCTTGTTTTGTAGCCATTAGGCAGCTTTGTTAACTGCTTTACTGCGACTAAAATTAAGTGCTTTTTAAAATATTGCACCAAAGTGGGGGCAGATTGGACGGAGATTAATTATGTATGAGTGTGGAGAATTTCTTTATTCATTGTGAGTGAAAAATTTCGAGTGTAGTGTAGTAACATTACGAAATTCGTTAAGACCTCTAGTAGACTTCCCTTAATAATCATAGTGTTTAGTTAGAATACCAGCTTTCTGCCCGCGGTTTGATCACTGTAAATGAGCTTTCCCGTTAAAAGTAACATATATCCGTTCCTAAGATCACACCTATAGTCCTAACAAATTTCATTTAAATCCGTTCAACCATTTCGGCGTGCAAGAGCTACAGACATACATAGTGACATGCACATTTATAATATTCTATTAGTAAGGATAAGTAAGGATTATGTTGAGCTAATTATAATTTTGTATAAAACCAAAAGTAGCTACTCAGCTACATAAAGTAATTACCATTAACAACATTTTTTAAATTTATACGTGTAATCCGTTCTCATTATTTTTGCACTTAGCTTTCCTGGTACATTCTACTTTACATACTAACCCGCAATTAAAATTGCCTCTGACATTAACACGGTAATGGCGGAAGTCATGTAAAGGTTGTTATACACTTAAAAAAATATAAATACATAGATTAGACACGCCTTTATCCGTTATGGGGTAGGTAGAACTACAGCAGTGAAGTAAAAGAAGTTGAAGTTAAATTTAACCAAATATTGAGGGTTATAGAAATATTTTTTACTTGCAAAAGATCTTGCTAAGGGATCCGAGGGTTTCAGTATATTGTAATTTAGGCGATGGGCTGACAACCTGTCTCCACAGCTATATTCCTACAAATCTATCTTAAATAACCCTCAAAATTTTGTCAGACGTAGCAGAACGACCTTTGTTTAGGTTAGGCTGCCTACCCTATTAGGGATAAAGGCGGGATTATATGTTTGTACGAGTTGCAATGTAACAGTTACATGTGTTACTTATAATAATTAGTTACTATAAATAAACCCCTAGTTAAGTATGTGCAAATAAGTTGTAAAGTAATTAATGAGTTTCAACACAACCGCACTTGTTTTCTGCAACTACTGAAAGCTTTTTACTGTTATATGTTCTAAATCTAACTAACTCATTTAGCTTAAGTTTGCCTAAAACAATTTGCAGTTATATTTGCATTAACTACTTATATAAATAACTTTTATTTCATTTATTCTAGAGAGCCTGATAAAAAACGGGAGTCATTTGGACGATATGGCTTTTAAAATAAATCCGAATAGCTGCTGAATTTGACAAAATATTATATAATCTCCACCCTTTAGTTTTTCATTTATTCAATTTCTAAGTCGAAATGTTTCTGCTGGAAACACTTTCTTTTATTTACAAATAACTTGTGCAGTTTTAAGTCCTTTTTATATACCGGATGTAAGAGACACTGTCCTGCAAACAGATTTCTCAATCATCGACACTGAAGATCCGCCACCGGGAAATTCTTTCAGGAAGTAAAAAAGAAAATTGGCTTTTCCATACAAAATGTCCACCTCGATTAGACAATTTGTATGAAAAAGCCAATTTCCAAAGAAATCCTGGTGAAGGTTGTTCAGTGACGTTGACTGAGCAACCCCTATCAGTTTGCGGGACGCTGTCCCTTACACCATAATAAGACTCGACTTGTCCGGCTGTACCTAGGTACAAAAAAAATACTACCTATCATCATCCCCTAGCCTTATCCCGTATGTTACGGGGTCGGCTACCTAATCTAGAGGATTGAACGAGGATACTGGTTTTTACACAGAGCGACTGCCATCTGACCTCCGCAACCCAGAAGGAAACCAGACCCAATCCTAGATTAGGTCAGAGTTTTCAAGCCGCCAATTCTTAGCACTGGCCTCTGACATGGCCTAACGACTAATATCCACGGTATTAAACGATATTCATCGGGACTAACGGCTTAACGTGCCTTCCGAACCACGGAAAAAGCGCCGAATAAAAGTACATATGAAATTCTAAAACCGAAAAACACATTGGTACGTGGTGGGATTCGAACCACGACCTCCAGCTCAGGAGGCAGCGGCCCTATCTAATACACCATCGGGCTCTTGAAAAAAAAAATACTACCCAAAGTCCTTTAAAAATGACATTTGATCAATTTTCTAGTAACATTTAGTGCACCTTTATAGTGTGTACGCACCACTATAAGTTTCAAAGTGTAACTGCCGTTTTACATGTAGGTCGTACGTGTGACACGACACTACATTATCTAGGCTACCTAGGTAATAAACTATGGACACTAACATGTACTTCTTAAAGGACATAAATGGATGGAATGTTTTAAAATGTGATATAAAAGTAAGTTACATACATACATATAATCACGCCTTTATCCCTCATTGGGTGGGCGGAGCGTAAACGACCTAAATAAAGGTCGTTCCGCCACGTCTGACAAAGTTTTGAGGGTTATTTAAGATAGATTTGTAGGTATATTGCTGTACTGACAGGTTGTCAACCCATCGCTTAAATTGCAGTATACTGAAGCACTTCGGATGCCTTAGCTGAGGAAGAAAAACATAGAATGTGCCAGCTGCATTTCCTCCCAGGCATGAGGGGAGGAAATGCAGCTGGCACATTCTATGTTTTTCTTTCATTCCCAGGCCAGCATAAAAGTGAGTTGATGGTTAATTTACACTGTTTCCATCAAAATTCCAATTTCGTAATTTTGTTACAGCCTAAGTGTATTAATTTATATCACTTTATGATATTTTGCCCAGTTGGGTTAGGCATATGAAAAAAAACAGCTAGAGGATCTGAGGGTTTCAGTATATTGTAATTTAGGCGATGGGCTGACTACCTGTCACTGCAGCAATATCCTACAAATCTATCTTAACAACCCTCAAAACTTTGTCAGTCACGGAACGACCTTTGTTTAGGTCGTTTACGCTCTGCTTTCCCCATTTGGGATAAAGGTGTGATTATATGTAGGTATGGTATGTATGTTGGTTAGGACATTCCATCTTAATCACCTGATCGCCTAAATTTAACTGTGTTTGTTAAACATAACATGTCAGAGGCGTATTCCAAGGTTCATCGGGTCAATTGACTCAAAACACACAAGACAAAAGAAGTAATTTCGTTAGTAAAGTTAATATAAGTACCTTCGTAAATGTGCACTCTTCTATATGACTACGGCGTAGCACTTGTAGCGATGTGCTACGGGTGTCGATAATTCGTAGCTTAGGTAGAAAACTATAGTATCACTACATAGTATAAAACAAAGTCTCTTTCTCTGTCCCTATATCCCTATGTATGCTTCGATCTTTAAAACTTCGCAACTGATTTTGATTCGGTTTATTTTAATGGATAGAGTGATTCAAGAGGAAGGTTTATATGTATGATACATTCATAATATAGTAGAGAAACACTGATAATTACCGTGAGAAGCCGGGGCGGGCAGTAATAATAGTCCTCCCACCGATTTTCGGTGATGGCGGCTAATCTCCCAGAGATCAGCCAACTGCGCAGGAATAGTTTTTAGTGCCCAAGTGTTTGCGCTACACACAGAAGCACTCTCTATTCCTTCAATCTCTTATTCTGATGCGACGGATTGACTGACACGACCAGAGAATCAGGCGCAGGACCTACTATTGACATGCCCATCCGACGTCATGGATCATCTTACTTTTTGGACAATCAGGTGATCAGCCTGCATTGTCCTACCCAAACTAGAAACAACAACACAAAGTCATTGCCCCCGCCTGGAATCAAACCCGGCAGCTCCGTTACTATAGTATGGTATAACTGGTTTCAATTACAAAAGGAAAAAAGAACACCTAAAGTCTGTTCGGAAAATACAATATTAGTACCTTACATATGAAAAATCTGATACTCAATACTGGCAACTTTAAAATCGAATATATTGCGTCTGATTAGGAATTCCAAATTCAAATTTATTTAGTCTTTAATAGCCCGAAAAACGTTGTTATAATATTCGTTATTCATTTCTTTTCACATTATTCGTTTGAGCTTCAAAATTGCTATAACAACAACTATGGACTAAATGAAAATTTAATATTTATTGCCGCTCCTACAGACACTGAATAAATCGCCTTTCATAGATGCATAAGGCCAATGAGGATAGTATGTAGACGAAACATAAAATCACATAATTTGTACGTCAAGTCGGATCAAATTATATTTCGTCATATATTGAAAATTCATTTGACTCGTATTTCTTGGGAAAAGTTGTTGTTTTTTATGTCCTGTTTTTTATGATGTTTTTGTGTACAGTACATTGTTAAATAAATAGAAATAGTACACAATTCTCTAGAAAATATTGTCATTAAAACCACTCAACAATTAACAATCTCGGGTCGATCAAAGTGGACTTATTCGATTAATTCGGGCAAATCGATTCGAGTGGCAATCGAGACGGGTGAAATCGAGATGGCTTTGAAGTCGAGTGGCAGAATGGATGTCACTCTCATTGCTGTGATAGTGCTTAATTAATAAAATAAGAGCTATTGTGATTGGAAAATTTGGGGAAACAATATTTTTTTACGAATGTATATTAATTTAATAATGAGCGCACATGCGAATGTGTTCTTCTTCTTAGCGAGTGGATTCTCGAGTCGAACAACGACCCGAAGAACCGTGGTGTCAGAGTTTTCAAGCCGCCTAGTAGCACAGCTATTAACGGCCACTATCAAACACAGCGACCCGGAACGACGGCTTAACGTGCCCTCTGAAGCACGAAAATATTATACTTTTCGGACAATCAGGTGATTCAGCCTGCATTGTCCTAACCAAACTGGGGAAAACCTCACAAAGTGATAAATTGACAAATTTCAACTTTGTGTCCCTCCCCTTGGGAATCGAACCCAGGGCCTCCGGATTGTAAGTCCATGGGTCTGACTTCTAGACCACTTACGCTTTTCTCAAGAATTACTTACATATAAATGGGTTCCGAGCCCAAAATAATCTTCTCATAAGCAGTTTTGTATGAAAGTTCCAAATTTATATTTTTTAAATATTTTTTTAAGGTCTTTTGAATTGCTAGTCGAACAAAATATCCAATAAAAATGTGTCTTACTTAAAATTCCTGCAACTTCAGGGCTTTAGAAGGCATTTAAATGCAAAGTATCTTGAGTTATTACAATCTAAAATTACCCTCAATTATTGTCAGACGCGGCGAAAGCGCCTTTTACGAGGCGTTTAACGCTCTGCCTACCCCGTAAGGGATAAAGGCGTGATTTTATGTATGTATGTATGTATGTATCTTGAGTCCAACATTCTTTCATACATCATGTAGGTATTACATGTTTTAAACTCACAATCCCCCGCCCTCGGCTTTTCATAATAAAAGCTTACACGGGCTTTTTCCCTCCAAAAATATATTCCCATCGAATTCAATTTATGCTAACACCGCCTTAACGTAGATCGCGAGTAGATATTGGAATTATGCTCCAAAATATTGCAAAAAAATATGTTAAGACTATGACCTTGGGGTCATAGTCTTAACATATTTTTTGACTTACAAGTCCCAAGGGCAGAAAGTTCATTCAAGGGATAATGCCCTTATAATATATGAGGGCGATAGACTTCGAAAATAAACTTAGGGCAATAAATTGATGTTTCCAAAGTTTTTTTTTTATAAAGTATTCGCAGACCGTTAACTTGTAGAACGATTAAAATTACTCTCTAGGGGCTATATAGGTATATTTTAGAAACGCAAGTATTTTTTGTTATATATTAGGTACTACTTAGAAAACGTTAGAATCTCGCGAAACTAGCGATAAAATAAAAATGAGTCACTCAATCTCATACCAATATAGTCATAGCATACGTAGAATGTTAAGGAATATTTTTGAGGGTATTTTTTATAGTTTTAATGACTGTGTATGATTTCTACGGTATGAACAGAAGCAGCTGGAACATGTAATGTTTTCTGTCGCTTCCAGTCCAGCATGGAAGAATTTGATCTAATGAAGGTTTCATACATGTAAACGTGTGGTACAGTTTAATCATCATTCTTTATGTTTTTTAACGACTAGTGAAAAAAAAGAAAACCGCTGTTTTACACATCGTAACAGTTTTCCATTCAAACATTTTGTTTTCAGTAACAATATGTAATTTCCGAACACAAAGGCTGTACGTAGCAATATTTTTGTTAAAATACGGTAAATATTAACGTTGTCGTCCTGGTTTTGTTTGGTTAAAAAATATAGAGCCATGTGTGGTATGTTAACCCTGATTAAAGGGTTAAAAGACTCGTTTCACTTTTTTTTTCGCGTACTGAAACAACATGTCAAACGATTCTAATACGATAAAATGAAATCGAAATGAGAAATTGTTTTGACTACCCACAAAGGCAAATTTACACTCACATGTAGAATCGTATTCTTGGTTTCACAGCTGGACTGGGAGCAAAAGAAAAACATAGAATGTACCAGCTGTATTTCCTCCTGGGCATGCTGTAAAAGCCAGAGAGGGTTTCTTTACATTGCAATTTAGGCGATAGGGTGACAACCTGTCGCTAAAGCAATATACCTACAAATCTATCTTACCCTGAAAACTTTGTCAGACGTGGCGGTACGACCTTTGTCAAGGTCGTTTACGCTCTGCCTACCCCATTAGGGATAAAGGCGAGATTATATGTATTTATGTACGTATGATTTCACAGCCATAAAGACATCGTTACATTTTAACGAAATAAGTGCTTATACGTAGACAGATAGTCAGATGAATATTTTATTCAGTACCAGTAATAACAATAAGACAAGTCAAAAATGTCTAACAATTTTATACGCCATATCATATGACGGCGGATAAAAATGACAGATAACGCATAAACCACCTACCATAAATCAAAAACCGTACTCAACTCCTGTCCTTTTCCAGTGTTTTTATTCTGAAAGTGACAAACAGAAATAAATTTAAGTTTAATCAAAAATCGCAAATCTAAAATCGATTAGGTACTTAACCCATAATATGCCACTTGATTCGAATATTAACAAAGACCTTATCCGCCCAGTACTATTTTGTTTGTGATTTTGTTAAGGTCGTTAAAATATTACAATTTGTTTTATATCAATTTGCTGATAGGTAAGTAAGTTCTTTTTAAGTGTTCATAAATTAATTATGGGTCAAATATGGGTCAAATACTATTATTTTACTATAAATAAAATGATCAAGGGTAACACGATTGTTTGTTTCTTTCGATACAATGGGCAGATAAGATACCACTTTTGGGCATAATAAGGTAATTTTAAATTAAGTGCAAATATTAAAACGTGTAAATTTACCCATGAAACTGAACAACTTTCCCTAACGTCGTAAAACTAATAAAAAAATTGGACCTTCCATACAAAATGCACCAGCTGATAGTGCACTTAGTACGGGAAGTCAATTTTTAGGGTTAAAATAAGTAATGTTTTTCCCTTTCTTGAGAATATGTGTTTTTTGTTATCTTAGGCGCATCCATTTGTGTTTTCACCAGATTCTACTATATCAGATTTCATTTTTTTTGCTAAGCGAAGTAAACAAAATAATTTGTTATTAAAAACTTCGACTTTCAATACACTGTTTATAACCGGACCTCAGTTCTATAACTGACTTGAACTGCCTTCGTGGTCTAGTGGCTAGTGCCATGGACTCCTGATCCGGAGGTCCTGGGCTCGATTCCCAGGGGGGAAACACAAAGTTGATATTTGAGAATTTATCACTTTGTGAATTTTTCCCAGTTTGGTTAGAACATTGCAAGCTGAATCACCTGATTGTCCGAAAAAGAAAAAGATTTCGTGCTTCGGAGGGCACGTTAAGCCGTCGGTCCCGGTCGCTGTCTTTGATAGTGGTCGTTACTCAAACCATGTCAGAGGCCTGATAGTTGTGCTACTAGGCGGTTTAAAAACTCTGACACCAGGGTTCATCGGGTCGATAGACTCGATACCCACTCGACAGAAGAAAAAGTTCTATAAAGTTGTCTTGTGGATACCTACATATTTATTATTCTTTTGGGATCGTGCATAAACCCGCCCTATAAACCCTCAACAATAAACATGAGGCTCCACTACACAAAGGACTATTTTTATTGTAGTCGTTACCTCGCAAATAAAACTTCTAAGGACCGCAGTAGAGATTTTTAGATTAAAATTACTCTTTTTTAAAATGATTTTATAGATTAAATCTCGTAGGTTTCAACTATTCATATCATATCTTTGAACATTTCCCTAGCCATATCCCGTATCTCACGGGGTCAGCTACCTAATCTAGGTGATTGAACGAGGTTACTAGTTTTTGCACAGAGCGATTGCCATCTGACCTCCGCAACCCAGAGGGGAAACCAGACCCAATCCTGGATTAGATCAGAGTTTTCAGGGTCAATGCTTAGCACTGGCCTCTGGCATGTTATGTTATGGGGCTCCTGTATCCGCAATTAGACTCTTAATTTGGTCCGTTGTGCGTGCTTGGCCTCTGGCATATTACCCGGGTCCAACGGCTTAACGTGCCTTCCGAAGCACGGAAAAAGCTCCGGATATACGTATATATGAAATTCGAAAGCCGGAAAACACATTGTTACGTGGTGGGCTTCGAACCACGACCTCCCGCTCAGGAGGCAGCGGCCCTATCCACTACACACCATCGAGCTTATCAATATATTGAACGACAAAAATATTTTATTGTATGAAAGTAGCAAGGTGTGACTTAATTTACTATAAATTTACACAATCTTGTAAATTCGTCTAGATAGCGTTATATTAAACTGCCTGCCTATTGGTTTAGGTAGGTAGGATAGGTAAATAATAACAAGAAAGAACGTCTTATGTAATTAGATTCATACATACATATAATTACGCCTTTATCCCCAATGGGGTAGGCAGAGCGTAAACAACCTAAACAAAGGTCTTTTCGCCAGGTCTGAAATGTATTGAGGGTTATTTAAGATAGACTTGTAAGTATATTGCTGTAGTGACAGGTTGTAGTGACAGCTGGCACATTCTGTGTTTTTCTCTCGCTCCCAGGCCAGCATGGAAGGAAAAGATAAAGCTTCATTATTTTAAAAAACTAAACCTTCATTCGCTCATTTCGGTCGTCATATTCGCAGTCGCCAGGAATTTTCCCAAACGACAACAATGAAATGAACGACCGCTTTACGAAGTCTTCAAGGACACGCTAGTATGGTTTAGGTGTTTTTTAGGTCACATTATTGATTATTTTAAGGCTGTATGCGCATACAACTTTTTAAATTTACAGAATGAACAAATGAATAAATGGAATGTGCGCCTGTCAAAGGTGCCATGCAAGGCTTAAAGGACTTGCATCCAAACCATATAATGTATTTGTTATAAACTTAAATGTCAAAATATAGTATGGAAGAATCGCAAGCTTGATGTTTGTTTTAAAGTGTGTTATTATTGTTTCCTCGCAAAATGAGAGAAAAGTACTATACTTCTCTCAGCCGAAAAAGCAATTTAAGGTATCGTTTGCACTGCGTCTCGGCCTTTCAAATTTACTCGACCTTAAATTGCCTTTTTTTTCGACCTCGGAGTAATTTTCTATAACCTCTTCACAAGATGCAACGTACTACATGAAACAAGATCATTAATTCTTATTTTTGTGTTTACGTTAAGCAAAATAACTAATTTACCTCAAAACTGACAGTTATTATTAAACATCTCACAGTCTAATAACAGCAGATAGTATTTTTTCCACAGTCGCTCTGTGGTGTAGATACCAGTACCCTCGTTAAATCCCCTAGATTAGGTAGCCATCCTCGTGAGATACAGGATAAGGCTATGGAGATGATGAGTATTTTTTCACAGTAGCTAATTTGAATTAAAAATAGTTTCCGTTTCCAACCGAGCTAACTAAATATGAAGTTCTGGTGAAAAATTAAATTGAAATCAAATAACTGAAGCGCGGCAAGTTTGCCCTCCGGCTTACTTCTGCAAAAGATCACTTGCTGTTGTACTTACAGCTGGAAATGGCAAAAATAAACCAGAGGTGCATACACGCCTTTATCCCTAATGGGGTAGGCAGAGCGTAAACGACCTAAACAAAGGTCGTTCCGCCACGTCTGACAAAGTATTGAGGTTTATATAAGATAGATTTGTAGGTATATTGCTGTAGTGACAGGTTGTCAGCCCATCGCCTAAATTGCAATATAATGAAACCCTCGTATCTCTTAGCTAGTTTTTACAGCGTATCCGGGAGGATATGCAGCTGGCACATTCTATGTTTTTCTTTCGCTCCCATTCCAGCGTGGAAGAAACTAGAGGTGTAGTGTGGAAATGGCAGAATAACTATATTAGTGGCTTTCAAGTATTCCTCCTTCACCAAATCCGGAATTACGTCGAAACTATAAAGTACTTGAATGTTTCTTTTTTATTTGTCTTACTACTGCTATATTTCCAAATATTAATTTACAAACGTGTCTTTTTATTAGTAACGGATTCGTACAATTTGGTCTCTGAGGTGGTGACAAATTATGTGATGATAAATCATTTTTCCCAAAGAACAAAGGGCCCGTAGTGAACTTATCAGATAATTATAATTTTTGCATGAGAGTCTATTTAATTTTTTCATAATTTGATCTGCGTATTTCTGGAAAAGTTGCTCAGTTGTTAGCAGTTTATTGATATTTGCAAAATTCGTATCCTTTTAACTATAATTATAGAAGCTTAATTTTACCGTTATATACTTCAAAATATTCGAGAAGTCTTATCGCTTCTAGTAAAAATTATACAGTTTAAAAGTCAAGCTAACCTCATCTCGGGACATTCTGTATCTCAGCCAGCACCGACGTAGAATAGAAAATTAAAAAGCAACACCCTATAGGGAAACATTTTTTTTTTTATAAATTCACTAACAAGATATTTTGGACAATACTGCAACTGTAATAATAAAATGAAGTAATTAATGAAATGTTTTCTTATGAGTCAGGAGCCTTGTCATGACAATAAATTGCAGGTATGGATGGTTTTATTTTAATTAAATCATGTCCTTTGCAACACCGAATAGACGGCTTTTTTCCGTCCCATCAACATTTATTGAAGATTGTCAATAGCAGTGCCTGTAAATTTTGTAATGACCAAAATGCAGACTTGAACTATATGATATTTGAATGTGAAGCTTTTGGAATCCAGGGATTGTTACTTCCGTCTGAGGTTGAAAGCATCGTTAGAAGTATTGGTAGAAATTAAGATATGTGTTCCCCGACTCCATCCTTCGACTTCAGGAGCTCCTGTCGGACACTGTTTACTATAAACCCCTTTTTAATTATATAGAAAATACCGTGGACCAGTTATAAGTTAATCTAGGAGCCGTATTTGTAATCAGCATGAGTGACAGCGAGTTTGAGATCTTATCAGAAATGTCATTTCAGTACAAACTGGCCTGTCAAATCTATACTCAATTTTGATATCGCATTATAAATACGACCCTAAGTGCAGTGAACTCCAGTGTTTGTGTTTATCAAACAACTTTTATATATGAAAAACGGACTGTATGATTTCGGCTGAAGGACTTGTTGCCATGCCAAGACACTTTATTAAAAAAAAAGCAGTCGTCTTTTTAACATTAATAAATAAATAAAGAATAAAATTGTTTTATTTCAGTCCAAATTACATTACAGTCATGTTAGCAATTATTTGTCCATATATAATTAAATTAAGTTTAATTTTATATTAGAAAGAGATATTAAATTAAATTGATTAAAGATACTCATTGCAATATAAATTACTGTTTTGTTCTAAACATAATATTCATTTCAATTGTCAAAACAATCATACATTACTGACTTTATTAACAAACTTATACCATCATGAAATCACAAACAGATGTGAAATTATGGAAACTTAAGCCGCATAGAGTAGACTCATTACTATAGAGACTGACTAACTTGCTCAAGTTTGGCAATTAAGCTTAAAACATGGTATTTACTTTGCCAGACTTTACTCCAATATCTTGCTTATGTGGTTACGCCAACAAGATTATTAGTTACATAAACATCTATCTTATAAATCAACATATTTATTTATAAGGGGTGTAAGGGACAGCGTCCCGCAAACTGATAGTGGTTGCTCAGTCAACGAAACTGAATAACTATCAGCAGGTTTTTTTACAGGACGTGCAGAAAAACATTTTGCTTTTCCATACAAATTGTCTGATCGAGGTGGTCAGTTTGAATGGGAAGGTGAATTTTATTTTCATGTCCTGAAAGAATTTTGTAGTGCAAGTTGTTCAGTTTTGTTGACGGAGCAACCCCTTTCAGTTTGCGGGACGCTGTCCCTTACACCCAGTATAAGCTAGACTACTAATGAAGCTAAACTTAATACGTCATGTTGAGTAACATTGTATCTCAGTACCTGCATACACACATACATATAATCACGCCTTTATCCCCAATGGGGCAGAGCGTAAACGACCTACTAGTAAATTAATCAATTAATAGAGAGCCCGATGGTGTAGTGGATAGGGCCGCTGCCGTCTGAGCGGGGAGGTCGTGGTTCGAATACCACCACGTACTAATGTGTTTTCCGGTTTTAGAATTTCATATGTACGTTTATTCGGCGCTTTCTCCGTGTTTCGTAAGTCATGTTAAGCCGTTGGTCCCGGTTAATATCGTTTAATACCGTAGTTATCGGTCGTTAAGCCATGTCAGAGGCCAGTGCTAAGCATTGGCGGCTTGAAAACTCTGACCTAATCTAGGATTGGATCTGGTTTCTCTTCTGGGTTGCGGAGGTCACATGGCAGTCGCTCTGTGTTAAAACCAGTACCCTTGTTCGAACCTCTAGATTAGGTAGGCGTCCCGTGAGATACGGGATAAGGCTAGGGAGATGACCTACTAATAAATTAATACTAGATACAGAATGAGCGATGGAGCGAGCTCACCCAGAAGATGCCTGTTATGGCACTGGCACTCTCATGAACCGACGGAACACAGCAAGCTGTTTGGCGCCGGACTCCGGTGAGAAGGTATCACGTCCCAAGTGGCCGCTATTCGAAAGAAACGGTCTTAATTTTTTTTACTATGCTACTATTTTCAAGATTTCTAGATGAACTTGCTACATGGTTGACTGTGTTTTAGTTGCCACTGGACTAAAGTCAAAGTCAAGAGCCAACGCATCAGGAAACAGAAAAAACAAAACAATATTTCCTAATTAAATATTACTTTCCTAACCTAAGAATAGCTTAAGTATTTCCAAATAATGAAAGGGGAACACATCTACCCTCAGTCCATCCCTCAACAGAGCACCCTAAAATCCCTAAGTTCACATGACAAGCCATCATCATTCCACGGGCCAGCGGTTTCCAAATTTTTCTGAACCGCAATCTATTGAAAAAGAACTAACTGCTCGATAGTCTCGATACCCACTCCACAGAAGAAGAAGAACTACCTAACCTAACCTAACCCCGTGCTTATTCGAAAAAGAGCATAAACATATAGTCACGCCTTTATCCCTAATGGGGTAGACAGAGCGTAAACGCCCTAAACAAAGGTCGTTCCGCCACGTCCGATAAAGTTTTGAGGGTAATTTAAGATAGATTTGTAGGTATATTGCTGTAGTGACAGGTAGTCAGCCCATCGCCTAAATTGCAATATACTGAAACCCCCAGAACCCTTAGCTGATTTTTACAGCATGCCCGGGAGGAAATGCAGCTTGCACATTCTATGTTTTTCTCTTGCTCCCAGTCCAGCATGGAAGAAATTAAATTGAAAGAATTCGAAAGAGAGGCAGTAACAAAATCAGCACAATTTTGGGGTTCTCGTAGTTTAAATAGTGTGAAGGTCTAATTTTAATATTAAGACGAGAGGTATAAAGAAAAATTTTGTTTTTCGGATGACCAGTCAAATTCACCACAACCATTTAAGCATTAATTTTAATTGTATATTTTACTTTCATTCTTTACATATTTTAATTAACAAGTATTTTAATGGAATAAGAACTTAAAATGAAGCTGTTTTGTAAGCTTGTTCTTTCATTACTGCGTTAATATCATGGCTAAATCAAGATAATTAATGCAAACATATCATAATAAAGGACCCTTCGAGTGGTTGAGTTATGACTTTTTTACTAAAGGGGGCGCCACTTTTCTAGTATCGACACCTCAAACATACATACATATAATCACGCCTTTATCCTTAATGCAGTAGGTAGTAAATGACCTAAATAAATTTCGTTCCGCTACGTCTGACAAAGTTCATAATTCATAATTCATTTATTCATGCATTAATGTAGTGTTTACAAGATCTTAAATACTAGGATAGTTCTTATATGAACCCTGGTAGGGTATTGCACAGTTTTGAGGGTTATTTAAGAAAAAATAAATAAATTTCGTTCCGCTACGTCTGACAAAGTTTTGAGGGTTATTTAAGAAAATTTAAGAAAATAACCCTCAAAACTTTGTCAGACGTAGCGGAACGAAATTTATTTAGGTCATTTACTACCTACTGGCTAGTGCCATGGACTCCCGATCCGGAGGTCCTGGGTTCGATTCCCAGGGGGGAAACACAAAGTTAATATTTGAGAATAAATCACTTTGTGAATTTTTCCCCAGTTTGGTTAGGACAGGCTGAATCACCTGATTGTCCGAAAAGAAAAAGATTTTCGTGCTTCGGAGGGCACGTTAAGCCGTCGGTCCCGGTCACTGTCTTTGATAGTGGTCGTTACTCAGACCATGTAAGAGGCCTGATAGTTGTGCTACTAGGCGGTTTTAAAATTTTGACACCAGGGTTCATCGGGTCCATAGACTCGATATCCACTCGACAGAAGAAGAAGGCCTTAGTGTCAAGGTTTACCTTAAGCTGCTTAGGACCCTACAGTAAATCCCAACACAGTTTGGGAACCACTGCCACAGACCATTTAATTGGAATACTTGGCGATTCCGAAATAGCATCCTCTTGAGTCTTGTTTGAGCCAAAGTTTAGTAAAATTTAGGGAGAATTCGACTTAAAATTTACAGAGGATTAAAAAAGAGATAAATATCGAGTGTACCGTTTTAAATTATCATAATTGATATCACTAATAATAGTTTGTAATATATAAAAAGACGTTTAAATTATTCAATTTTCACAAAATCCTACTACTACTTACTTTGAGAATCTGAGCTCATTGATTCAGTATATTGATTTGTTGTCGATACATATATATAATCAAGCCTTTATCCCTAATGGGGTAGGCAGAGCGTAAACGATTTAAACAAAGGTCACCCACGTCTGACAAAGTTTTGAGGGTTATTTAAGATAGATTTGTAGGTATATGGCCATAGTGACAGTTATTCAACCCATCGCCTAAATTACAATATATCCCTTAGCTGGTTTTTACAGCATGCCCGGGAAGAAATGCAGTTGGCACATTCTATGTTTTTCTTTCGCTCCCAGACCAGCATGGAAGGAAGTTTTGTCTATCCAGATGATAAAATGTATCAGATTTTATCGTATCGTCATCAATTTTATTTGTGGGGGGGGGGGGCAACACGTTAAGGAGTTAATAGTATAGAAACATGTTGCAAAGCCGCAAAAAACAGTGCGAAATGCTAAAGCTCACGCTTCGAGAATTTCACTTAATTTTTTCACTTAAGTATAAAATTAAGCGGCGACGAAACTTAATGAGTTCCCGGCGTCGTGGGGTAACCACACGTCAAGTCAGTAAAATAAAAATACAAATAATATATAAGACAATATAGATGTGGCTAGGTTAGACCTAGGTATATCGCACACACTCACACACACATAATCACGACCCAATGGGAACCCAAATAAAGATCGCTCCGCTACGTTTGTCAAAGTTTCGAGGGTTATTTAAGATTTGTAGGTATATTGCTGTGATAAGTTGTCAGCCCATTGCCTAAATGTCAATATACTGAAACTCTCGGATCTCTTAGCTGATTTTTACAGCATGCCCGGGAGGAAATGCAGCTGGCACATTCTATGTTTTTCTCTCGCTTCCAGTCTAGCATGGAAGGATATATCGTTTCGAAGTGTATTAACTACTTGAACAAAAAAAGCGTTTCAAAAAATCATTAGATTTAAATATGCCAAAATTGAAACCTAACCTTAAAATTTAAACGATTATTTAACTTTCGTAACAAAGAAGATTTTCTTTTTTGATCGTTTTTTATATTAACTATTTAACCAAAAAATACGGGACTGAATTAAAAATCACCATTCAGAAATTACTTTACCCAGAAGTAACAGTTTAGGGTAACATTTTAGGTTTAGGAGAATGTTTTGTTCTTACAGGAAAACTGTTTTTTTTTTTAATATAGGATATTTTTGCATATAATCGAAACGTCGATGGCTAACCCTCCTTTCAATATAAACAAGTAAGCCGATTAGTTTTCATTAGGAAAACTAATTGCTTACAGCGGGTAAATCTCAATTGGATTATACGTTTTTTTTCTTTATAGACATCCTACTTATTCTAAATGAGGGCAACCCTCGCCTCGTCCGGCTGTTTTTGAAATAAAACTAGATATTTTGTGACGAGCGGACAATTTCACTCTAATTTTGTATACGAGATTCTGAACTACTTTGGCTTTTGACCTGGACTTTCTGAGAGTAAATGTCAGCTGGTGAATTTTATTTCGTAAATGAATATTTAAAATGGTGCTAAGTTAGTTAGTTAGTTAAGTCAACGTATCGCATCTTTTTCACCATCCAAAGGGGCAATGGTGCCGGCGTATTATCATTATTCAACACTTTATTGCACACATGATCATACAGATGACACAAACATAAAAAAACAATAGCACAACAGGTACAGCTTATCTCTAAAAAAACTAAAACAGCTGACCTACGGAAGTGAGAGTGCATGAGTGAGGCAAATAAGGCGTGTACAATTATAATATACTAGCGACCCGCCCCAGCTTCGCACGGAAATTTTCAGTGTTACTCTACTATATTATGTATGTATTATACATATAAACCTTCCTCTTGAATAACTCTATCCATTCAAAGAAACCGCATCAAAATCCGTTGCGCAGTTTTAAAGATTTATGCATACATAGTGATCAAGGGACAGAGAAAGCGACTTTGTTTTATACATACTATGTAGTGAAGTAAAATTTATTTATAATGTCATAATAAAAAACAACAAATATACATAAGAATACACATATACTTACAATCTACATACATACATATACTGTAATAAATAATCGATTGGTCCCGGTTAATATTGTTTAATACCATATTATTCGTTAAGCCATGTCGGAGGCCATTGCTATTAAATAAATAATCTATAATACTAGAATAATAATACATAATCACTACATAGTATAAAACAAAGTCGCTTTCTCTGTCCCTATATCCCTCCCTATGTATGCATAAATCTTTAAAACTAAGCAACGGATTTTGATGCGGTTTCTTTTAGTGGATAGAGTTATTCAAGAGGAAGGTTTATATGTATAATACATGCATAATATAGTAGAGAAACACTGATAATTTCCGTGCGAAGCCGGGGCGGGTCGCTTGTAATTATATAAATAACACATAACTAGTAAACTTATAAAAATATGACAATAACGAATCAAATTTGGAAGACGCGTTTTACTCCTAATGGGTATTTTCCCAACAGGAACGACGTGGGGTGGAATTTTCGACTGAAAAACAATACATTTTTTCTTTTATATTAAGTTTAATGTACATACATACATATAATCACGCCTTTATCCCTCATGGGGTAGGCAGAGCGTAAACGACCTAAACAAAGGTCGTTCCGCCACTTCTGACAAAGCTTTGACCCATGACATTTGAGCAATGACCCATTGAAGACAGATTTGTAGGTATATTGGTGTAGTGATAGGTTGTCAGCCTATCGCCTAAATTGCAATGTACTAAAACCCTCGGATCCATTAGCTGGTTTTTACAGCATGCATTGGAGGAAATGCAGCTGGAACATTCTATGTTTTTCTTTCGCTCCCAGTCCAGCATGGAAGTAAACAAATTAATATTTGTTTCACGATTTCCGATTTGCCGCACTTGTGTGTGGCATGCTGTGGCACGCAATTAAATTAACTAATGCTAAAGCTTAGAGGGCGTTTCAGTAATGTAAAAGAAGACCATAAAAAATATAGAAAAAAAAACACAAAAAATTAAAAATACAATAGTCGGTATTTATTATGATTCCAAAAGGTGCTTCTGACTGCACTGCTAGCGTCGGTTTGGTTCGGATCGGTTTTAGCGGTGCGGCCAGATGTAGCTCAGGGAATCATTATAAATACCTATCGACAGCTATATTTTTTTTTAGTTGGATTTTTTTATATATTTGTATAGGCACTTTTTACGTTACTGAAACGCCCCCTAAGCTGTAGCACGCAATTAAATTAACATCCTGTATACTGATATACCTAGCGAAAACGACATTTTTTTTTACTTTAAGCACAAAAATATTACATGGGCGGAGTCTAACTGAGGGCATGTGGAAATGACAAGGCACGTGCAAAAAATTTCTATCTTATTAACTAACAAAGTTAGAACATATCAAATTAAAAAACATAATGTAATTTACAGTATATATATATATAATTATAACCTTTACAGGAAATATATATACATAAAGAAAAATCAAAAACCTAAACATTTATGTGAGGGATACATACGTGACTATGTATTCGAGTTTGTACGTTTTATTTATTAATACCTAAATACTAAATATCTAAAAAACTACAAGACAATCACTTATTTAACAATGAACAGACTAACAGTAGAATTTTCTAGAACAAGATAAATAGCTTGAAGTTAAATTAACTAACAGTGAACAAGGGTTTCTATCATTAACTCCTACTACCTAAGTGAGTCAACTATTTTCATTAAACACATTTTCAACTATTTTCCTGAACTATTTTAGTTTTTGGACAGGTGAGTGAATCCCTATCGGGTAAGGCAGAGCGTTGAAGACCTGATAAAACATAGTTATCATAATATCTAACAAGGTTTGAATGTAATTCCAGAGAATTTTGGTTTTGAATTTTTGTGTGAATATCAAAGTTTTATTTGTTTTTAATAAATTTGATAACCGTGAGTGTTTTAAAAAGACTAAAGTATACTGTAGTGAAAAGTAATCAGACCATCCAAAGTCTAAATTACTGCCTTTTACATACCGAGTGTAAAGGACAGCGTCCCACAAACTGAACAACTCTCACCAGGATATTATTTCAAGAAATAATGAAAAATTTTACCTTCCCATACAAAATGAACAACTCGATCAGATAATTTGTATGGAATAACAGCAATATTTTTCATCTTCCTGAAAAAAAAATCCTGCTGGTAGAAGTTCAGTATCTTTGACTGAGCAACCCCCATTAGTTTGCGGGACGCTGTCCCTTACACCCTTTATTTGGTCACTTTTCACTGATATCTAATAGTCTTTTCTACTAAAACTACCTATTTCTCGAAGGTAATTTATACACCGATAAACTCTGGCATTTGTTTGTGCACGATATTACTGTTTTATTGACTGTATTCAAACACATCGATACACATTTATTCTGGATGCTGCATGAATATTAAAAAGGTGTCTGCTAGGTTTTCAATTCTTAGCCATTTATTCCCAATAAGTTTAAAATAAGATAAAGCATTGCAAAATTTCTCCTTCGTTGCTTATAGTCATACTCGTATTTATATTCTTTCTTTAAAATTCAACGAATGACGTAGATACTTAAGACACTCTGTATGTCCTAAAATATTGAACGACGGAGGCTAAATACCGGCTTGTGCTAGTAACTATTATCTAATCTTTATGCGCGGATAAGGCTGATTTAACCCAGCAGTAGGCTAAAGTAGGCTGTTGATAATATAGAAGTTAAGAATAGGTACATACACCTTTTTGGTTGCATTTCATTGACCATGTATTTCTCATCATCATCTCCCTAGCCTTATCCCGTATAACACGGATTGGCTACCTATTATAGGTGATTGAACGAGGGTACTGGTTTTTACATAGAGCGACTGCCATCTGACCTCCGTAACCCAGAAGGGAAACCACACCCAATCCTAGATTAGGTCCGAGTTTTCAAACCGCCAATGCTTAGCACTGGCCTCTGACATGGGTTATCGACTAATATCTACGGTATTGAAAGATATTAACCGGAACCAAAGGCTTAATAAACGAACATAAATAAACATATATATGAGAGGTGGGATTCGAACCACGACCTCCAGCACAGGAGACAGCGGCCCTATCCACTTCACCATCGAGCCCGTTTATTTCTCATAAAGTTGTTTGAATTATGTTACTAATCGCAGCTATTTCTTTACAGGTACGTAATCGCAAACTCCCAACCGAAATAAGTAGGTAAGAATATCACAAAGTCTAACATTAACATTCAATTCAATGCAAAAGTTTATACAATATCTCCTCCAGTTCGTCTCAAAATTCCACCACAAAGTCTTAGCTGAATACATTAGGAGTTCTCTCATGAATCTATTACATTGGCGGCAAAAGTGTTGCCGCCAAAGTGTTTTTTCATAACTTATATTTACGATTTATTTTATACAGTTTAGGCTAGTATAACAATAATAAAATATTTACGATATATCATACTAGCAAAGGTCCAGACTCGCGGTTTGCCAGAGAGCCATGGAGCGTAATATTTTGGGTCTGAAACGAATCGACTGGGTCCGGAACACTGTACTGTGCTCTAAAACCCAAATTTCTGATCTGACCTACGCATTCGCTAAGCTGAAGTATCATTGGGCCGGCCACATCTTCCGCCTGCCAGGCGAAAACCACTACACAGTGGAAGCCAACGAAAGACAAAAAGCGACGCGGCAAATCGAGACGACGATGGCGAGACGAGCTGGACGCTTTCAGCAAGTCTATCCCTATCTCTAGGAAGTTATGAAGGGAGAGGAGAGAGGCCTTTGCGAAGAAGTGGGTCATAACGGCTACATAAGCTAAGATACTAGCTTTTTGCCCGCGATGTCGTTTGCACCAAGTTTAGGACTTAAAAATCTGCGTACTTACTTTGATACCCAGTTGTAATCTCATCTACAGGTTAAATTTTAAATTCCCTATGTAGCGGATATATTCCCTCGTCTATCTCGACCCCACGGTCTCGTAATAGCCGTCCCTCTTCACCTCGCGTCCTCTCTCGAATCACTCATATCCCTTTCGTCTCTCGCATCTGTCTCGTCCCTTGCATCTCTCTCGTTCCTCGCGTCCATCAGGAACCATCTTATCTTTTTTATCTTACAACCGTTACGTGTCCCGCGGGGACCATCTATTTCAGAATATTCCTTGTACAGCTGGCAACACTACCATGAAGTTTTTCGACAGTAACAAGAAGTTGTCTTCTTCTTTGTATAGCACAGAGATTACGGCTACAGATTAAATATTTATACGGGAAGATGGTTAAACCGTTTTTTAGTATCAACTTGTTTTACTTTTGTAAATCTTTAGATAATTTATTCAAACTGAGATTTCAGACTTTGTTAAAAAAAACAGTCAAAATAATTTATTTATTTTTATTATTTTAAATCCTAGGAAATGTGATGTCGAAGTAAATGTTTCTTAAATGTCATATAACTAGAACAATTTCCTCAAACGATGTCATATAACTCATATAACTAGGACTTTTCCATGCTGGACTGGGAGCGAGAGAAAAAATAGATTGTGCCAGCTGCATTACATCCCGAGCATGCTGTAAAATTTAGCGAAGGGTTCCGAGGGCGACGGCTTGACAACCTGTCACTACAGCAATATACCTACAAATCTAATCTAAATAAATCTCAAAACTTTGTCAGACGTGGCGGAACAACCTTTGTTTAGATCGTTTACGCTAAAATCCCATCATTCGCACTAGACAAAGTAAAGATTCTTGGGAAAGGCCTATAAGGATTGGATAAGTCAAGACACTCAGCGGAGCTAATGAAGATGACCTTTCAATCAATCTCTTCATTTGTGACGTTCCACGAGCAAAAGGTTCTGAGTTATATAATCAGCAACACATAAGCTATTCAAAAACCCTTTATAAAGTTCCCCTTTAAATCTTTCTGTTAGGTACCTTTTTACGTGTGACGTGACATCTATTTATTTTCCGCATAACATTCACTGAAAGAAAATGCCTCTAAGACATAAAACTGTTAGTACATTATTCAAAGCAAAAGCAGATCTGAAACGAGTCTATTTCCTAAAGGTTATGTCACAGTGAGCAATGCAACGGGGTAAGCCTAACACGGCCTAACCGAGCAAGGAGATTGCAGTGTTCAGGTTAGGTCATATTTATAGCGAGTAATAGATGGAGCGGAAAACTACTGGCGTATATTTTCTTTTTTTTTTAGAAATAGGTTTGCTTTTGACTCTAGACACTAGGTCAGGGATGACCGTGACAGAGTCGACGTTGGAGTGAGCTCACCCAGAAGATGCCTGTTATGCCACTGGCAATCTCACGCACCGACGGAACACAGCACGCTGTTTGGCGCCGGACTTCGGTGAGAGGGTGGTTATTTGATTCCGTGCAACTACAAGCCATATAGTTAAATGCGTGCAGCTGCAGCAAATATTGCTGGACAAATTTACACCTCGAAATCTTGTTCGTCCTAATTTTTGCCATAATTTTTATTGGTCGCAACACAGAACATATTATATGTATGCGCTGAGAATTTTGAATCAGTGACTGCTAATATGACTTCCCTGATTATTCAGTTACCTTTTGATGAATTTATACAGCTAAAACTGCGTCCTAACCCAGCACATGCAAAGCCAGACCCACAAAGGATCCCATCTTTTACCTATCTCAGTATTTGATGAGCGCAGGGGCGAAACGGATGAAATTTGCTTTCGTCTGTCCAGGAAGTCTAGATCCTAGCCTGGATCTAGTTTCATCTCATCTTGTTCAAGATCTAAAGGCTTTAGTTTGCGGAGATTGTAGGGTAATCGCGTTTATGCTGAAATTAAAGGAATAAGGAGGTGGAATAGGGCTTAAAGCGGTTTTGTGAGGCAGCTTACGAGGAGAAATAATATAATAATACCTTAAGTCTCTTGGTGCAGCGGAATAAGCCTTTTTATAATGGAAAATTCTAGAGCAAAGGCTATGAAGCTTTTGGTCTAATATAATCTTGACACATATTAAATAAAGATTTTAATAACGGGCACTGACTTTGGGGAATAAGTCGCGTACTTCACGACATGTTCAAGACAAACTCAACCTGATGAGTGATGAGGGGACTCCGAATGTCCCGAAACATGTCGTGCAGCACGCGACTTATTTTCCAAAGTGAGTGCCCGTTATTAAAATCTTTATTTAGAATGTCTCACTTAAGCTTAAATAGCTTGACGCATATTGTTATAACAGGTAACTGTCAGCAAAACTGAACTACTTTCACAATTTCCTATGTTTTTACCACCAAAACCTATCGTATCGTAGAGTGTCAAATTTATGCACAATATGCACATAGACACTGATATTGGGTAAAAAATATTTGATAGTCCCCACCACCATTTTACTTTGACGTGTTTCTCGCCGAAATTTTCACACTTCTGTGTCCCAGTTCAAAGAAATAGGGTACAAGACAACCTTATTGATGTCAAAGATTGAGTGTAGGTATTAAGTGAACCAGTATATGTTATAGGTTAAGGTGCCTTTACCACTATACGTATAATTTAAGAGGACCGGATTGTTTGATATCTTGTTAATGGAAAACATTTTTTAATATTGAAGAGGAAAAATAAGCTTACATAGAGAATCAAATCACTAAACCAATTTTATTTAATCCAGCTGTGCTAGGCAACTTCCATGCTGGACTGGGAGTGAGAGAAAAACATAAAATGTGCCAGCTGCATTTCCTCCCGGGCATGCTGTAAAAACTAGCTAAGGGATCCGAGGGTTTCAGTATATTGCAATTTAGACGATGGGCTGACTACCTGTCACTACAGCAATATACCTACAAATCTATCTTAAATAACCCTCAATACTTTGTCAGACGTAGCGGGACAACCTTTGTTTAGGTTGTTTACGGTCTGCCTACCCCATTAGGGATAAAGGCGTGATTATATGTATGTATTTGCTAGGCAAGGACAAGAAAAATACTATGAAAACTTATCTCGAAGAACAATAGACTACCGTTTTACTGTGGGAATACATCTCCTTCCTACGGGAAAATGTATTCAACCGTATGTGAGACCGCAAAGCAAAAAGCTACTCAGTAACAAAATCCAGTCTCAAAATCTTTAAACTCGTTTCGCTGAATCTGAGTAAAACGAAATTACATCATTCAATTTCTAAACTCTAAAAGTATTGAGACCAAATCCCTTTCGAAAGACGAAGGAGAAAACCAAACTAAGGTAAGGTAACATTCTGGACAAAAGAATTTCACTTAGTACCTGAAAGTCTTTGAATCTAGTCTGAGTCTGATCAAACGAGTTTCTTTTAAGTAATTGAACTGTATTATAAAGATAAAATGGTATTCAGTGTTGATTCCGTTGGAAGATTTTCTGTTATTATCTTACTGGTGGTCGTTACTCAAACTATGACAGTGTGATTATATGTATGTGTGTATGTATTAGGCGGTTTAAAAACTCTGACACCAGGGAAAATCGGGTCGTTCGACTCGAGAATCCAATCGCTAAGAATTAGACAGGTCTTAAATGTTGCCTGGTAGAAATTGCTGCTTTAGCAATAAGGCCGCCTATATTGTACTGTCACGTTTGTTCCATTTTATTCCTGTTGTATGTTTTTATTTGTGCAATAAAGAATTTTGTATTCTATTGTACTGATGTGTTATTACTAGCGTAAAAATAGGCATTATGGATTTTTAAAAAACCATAAGGCCTTTCACGCTAAACAATGCATTATAGCGACAGAGATACAAGTAAGAAAGGGCCCCCTTGTGGGCAGGACTACTCTGCGGAGATCATGCCTAACGACTGGTCCAAAAGAGTTGGGTTCCGTTCCGATCCAAACAAGTAAAGCTCACAAGAGCAAAACACTTGCAAACCAACTATTATTACTAGCTTTCTGATGACTTCCATACTTGAGTGGTAGCGATAGAAAAACAGAATATACCAGCTGCATCTCCACCCGAGCATGCTGTATAAACCAGCTAAGGGATTCGAGGGTTTCAGTATATTGTAATTTAGGCCATGGGCTGACAATATATCACTATAGCGATACTCGTTTTCAATCTAAAATTTCTCTCAATTTTTGTCTGACGTAGCGAAAACGCCTTTTACTAGGTGTTTTACGCTCTACCTACCCCGGAAGGGACGAAAGGCGTGACTTTATGTATGTATGAACTGATGAAATATTTAGTTCATGATAAAAAATCTTACATCATAGCGTCGGAGACAGAAAAAAATAAAATCTTAATAAATAATACTAATCTAATAAACTCTCATCATCTAGTCTCATTTTTAGCAGCGGTAGACAAAAAAGCTCCTTCATAATAGCTTATCTCTCCTGACAAAGTAAATTAGGTGCGAAAATACCTACTTGTTCTGTTCACCTCGCGAATAACCTCAAAAAGAAACGAAGGAAAGATAATATCGCGTAGTCTGTTTATTACGTAATAATAGACTGACAGATGGAATATAAAGTAGATAGGTACTCGTAGGTTGGGAGCGCCAGAAAAACATAGAATGTTCCAGCTGCCCTTCCTCCCGGGCATGCTGTAGAAGTCATTAAAAGGGACTCGAGGGTTACAGTGTATTGTAATTTAGGCGATGGGCTGACAACCTGTCACTTTAGCAATACAAATTACAATCTAAAATTGCCCTCAATTTTTGTCAGACGTGGCGGAAGCGCTTTTTACGAGGCGTTTAACTCTCTGCCTACCCCGTAAGGGATAAAGGCGCGATGTATGGTACTCGTAGGTTCAGAGGATAAGGCTAAGGGCGGATTTTCACTGCTCCGTATTTGGTTCGTATCCGCGAAAAATCGTATGGATTGGCGCGAAAATGTTTGACAGCTTCCGTAAATTTTCACGGAGACGGATATGGTGCAGTGCAAAACCGCCTTAAGCCTACATACAAAGCTAAAATTAAAGACAAGGTTTTTTGACTTATGACGTAAGAACTTGGGGAATAATTTGTTCGGAAAAAGTTCAGTAGGGCTACTAAGCTGAGCACCACAGATGAGTTCCATCACGGTATACCTATACATTACAGTTATCAAGTCTTCCATGCTGGACTTGGAGCGATAGAAAAACATAGAATGCGCCAGCTGCATCTCCTCCCGGGCATGCTTTAAAAACCAGCTAAGAGATTGAGGTTTTCAGTGTATATTCAGGCGATAGGCTGACAACCTGTCACTAGAGCAATACATAGATCTGTCTGAACTGACCCTCAATACTTGTCAGACGTGGCGCAATTGCCTTTGTTTGGGTTGTTGACGCTCTGCCTACCCCATTAGGGACAAAAGCGTGATTATATGTATGTATGTACCTGTGGTATGTACAGTTATCGAGGCGAATTTATTATTTCTTTCTTTCATATTACCTGAGAGTTACCGTCAGATTATCTGTCATTTGCAACGATACGTCCAACTTGGTCAAACGCGATGCAACATTCCGCAATGCATAAATTATACCCCACAGTCATAGTTAAATTGTTTTTTTACTGTGTACAATAAATAGTTAAATAAATAAATATGTTCTTGATTTGTTAAAATTATATTTTTATTATTACAACAATCAATAAAGATATCTGTCAATACAGCAATATACCTACAAATCTTTCTTAAATAACCCTCAAAGCTTTGTCAGACGTGGCGGAACGACCTTTGTTTAGGTCCTTTACGCTCTGCCTGCCCCATTAGGGAAAAAGCGTGACTATATGTTTGTATGTATGTATAAAGATACGTTGATAAATAATATTGGCTCTTAAAAACAAATAAAAATAAACATAATTCCAAATAAACAAAATAATACGCAATTTAAGAAGATCATTTGAAGTACAGGTGATTGAAATAAGTTTCAATAAAAGTAAGTAATATGAAAGAAAGAAAATAATAAATTCGTTTTTAGCAGGACTCAAACCTGCGTCTATAGAATGCCGATCCATTACTCTGCCAACTGAGCTACAGAAACGGTCTCAGTCAACGATACTGAACAACTTCCACCAAGAAATTATATAAATTGAAAATAATAATTGACTTTTAGATCTTTTTCTGATCTAAGTGGACATTTTGTATGGGAAAGCATTTTTTTTTATTTAGTCAAAGAATTTCCTGGTGATAGTTGTCCAGATCGTTGACTCGGAACGCTGTCCCTTACACCCGGTATATTATTTGTAGTTTAAAACAAATTATACGATAGTTTAGTAACAAAACGTTTTCTTTTCGGATTATGATATTTAAGCCGTCGGTCCCGGTCGCTGTCTTTGATAGTGATCGTTACTCAAACCATGTCAGAGGCCTGATAGTTGTGCTACTAGGCGGTTTAAAAACTCTGACACCAGGGTTCATCGGGTTGATAGACTCGATACCCACTCGAAAGAAGAAGAGAAGATGATATTTTTTATTCCGTCAATTGTGTACAGTTTTGCCTCACATTCCCTTTAGCTCCCTTTGTCCCATTTTTCAGTACATTTTCAAAGTAACGCTAATGAGACGTTTTCGGGTGCTTATTTCCTCGTTTACTTTCTCTTTCTTTCCTTTTTTTTATTGCTTTCATTCCGAGTCTTTGTTCCAAATTTTCCGTTCGAGTGGGATGAGAAATATTTATTTTGTTAAATAAAATGGATTTTTATATTTTAGCTTCCCCATATTTCCTTTTTTAATGTTTTACGTGTTCCTCCTAGTAATATTTATTTTTTTAAATAAAAGTTAATCGAAATATTCCTAATATAATTATTCATTTTATTTATTTATGAGCCTGTGGTGTCCCACTGCAGGGCAAAGGCCTCGCTCCCTTCCTAATATTATAGGTTACAAAAAACCTGAAATATAAAAATCGTTTTAGATTATAGATAGCGGAATACATACAAACATACATACAAAAAATCACGCCTTTATCCCTTACGGGGTAGGCAGAGCATAATACGCCTCGTGAAAGGCGCTTTCGCAAAAATTTCGCAACGTCTGACAAAAATTTAGGAAAATTTTAGATTGTAATGTGTATTGCTGTAGTGACAGGTTGTCAGCCCATCGCCTAAATTACAATATACGGTAACCCTCGAATCCCTTTTACTGATTTCTACAGCATGCCCGGGAGGAAGGGCAGCTGGAACATTCTATGTTTTCCTATCTCTCCCAGTCCAGCATTGAAGATAGCAGAATAGAATAGAAGAAAGACAAGGTGACTTAGTAGTTGGGAGTTAGGCTTAGAATAAGAAGAAGTAGGAAAGAAATATTCTAACACCCTGTATATAAATTGGAAAGAAGGAAATCCTGCGGTAGGAATATACGGGGTGTTAGGGACAGCGTCCCGCAAACTGTTAGGGGTTGCGCAGACAACAGAACTGAACAACCAGCAGGATATTTTTTCAGGAAGTGAAAAAAAAATTTTGGTTTTCCATACAAATTGTCTGATCTAGTTGTTCACTTTGTATGGGAAGGTAATTTTTTTTTCATCTCCTGAATAATTCCCCAATGAAAGTTGTTTAGTTTTGTTGACTGAGCAAACTCTATCAGTTTGAAAGACGCTGTCAATTACACCCGGTACTTGTCACTCCATTGTAACCATATTTTTTTTTATGTTTGTTTAATGTCGGTACATTAAACAATCTAAATAAATAAGGCTTCGTTCATGCTGGACTGGGAGCGAGAGAAAAACTGAATGTGCCAGCGGCATTTCCTCCGAGCATGCTGTAAAAACCAGCTAAGGGATCTGAGGGTTTCAATATATTGTATTTTAGGCGATGGTCTGACAACCTATCATTACAGCAATATACTCGTACGTACAAATATATCGTAAAAACCCCTCAAAACTATGTCAGACGTGGCGGAACGACCTTTGTTTAGGTCGTTTACGCTCTGCCTACCTCATTAGGAATAAAGGCGTGATTATATGTACGTACTTAAAAAATGTTATTACCTTTATCTAAATACATTTATTTCACATTTAACTCCTACTTTTTTTATAAATAACTCTAGTTCCGAGCGTAATGGACGCATAGCATTGAACTTGAAACGAAATGGCTTCCGTGAGATTTGTATGGATACGCCACACCTGGGACACTCCATACTAAAAGAGAAAAAAAAGCATAAAAATACTTTATTGCACGTAAGAATACAAATCATTCAACACAACAGATAACACCAAAAGGCAAGGACAACATAGGCGGCCTTATTAACAGCTTAACGTGCCTTCCGAAGCACGGAAAAAGCGCCGAATAAACGTACATATGAAATTCGAAAACCGAACAACACATTGGTACGTGGTGAGATTCGAACCACGACCTCCCTGCTCAGGAGGCAACGACCCTATCCAATACACCATCGGGCTCTCTTATGACAACTAAACAACTATCAGCAGGATAGTTTTTCAGTATGTGAAAAAAAGGATTTTCCATACAAAATGTTCACCGCGATCAGACAAATTGTATGGAAAAGCAATTTTTTTTCACTTCCTGAAAAATAGTCCTGCTGATAGTTGTTCAATGTCGTTGACTGAGCAACCCTTATTAGTTTGCGGGACGCTGTCCCTAACACCCCGTATATTCCTACCGCAGGATTTCCTTCTTTGCAATTTATATACAGGTTGGTAAATCCTAGATCTGACAGCTGTGCTAATTGTAATTTAGGCGGTGAGAATTTTTGTAGTGTGCTACCTTAGCTAAACAAACTTTTTGTTCTTCCATGCTGGCCTGGGAGCGAGAGAAAAACATAGAATGTGCCAGCTGCATTTCCTCCCGGGCATGCTGTAAAAGCCAGCTAAGGGATCCGAGGGTTACAGCTTATTGCAATTTAGGCGATGAGATGACAACCTGTCACTACAGCAATATACCCACAAAACTATCTTAAATAACCCTCAAAACTTTGTCAGACGTGGCGGATCGATCTTTGTTTAGGTCGTTTACGCTCTGCTTTCCCCATTAGGGACAAAGGCGTGATTATATGTATGTATGTATGTATGCTACCTTAGCTCGGCTGTATAAAACTTAACCTTTGGACGTTTTTTTTCGCTAATATAGTTTTGTATTGATGTTCCACGTTAAGTAAATACATGACCACGATAAAGCCATCAGATGTTGTTGTGCTCCATACAAAACATTATTAATGACTTCTGCTTTGCGTGACTTTTATTGTATTTTAATGTGCCTCGTTATCGATGTGTTGACAGGCGAAGTAAAGAGCCCAAGGAAAAGTTATGTGCAAAATAAAAGGTATTCTCACTTAAGGGCCATAATGATAAAACAGCTCTTTGATTGTTGTGACCTTTTGAAGACAATTCATTGGAATCTTATTAAGACAGAATGTGACGATTATTTATAAATTACATGGTAAATTATTCGTTGTTTCTTAAACAGACATAGACATAGTTCCGATATGGATCCCGATGGTGTAGTGGATAGGGCCGCTGCGGGAGGTCGTCGTTCGAATGCCACCACGTACCAATGTGTTTTTCGGTTTTCCAATTTTATATGTACGTTTTATTCGGTGCTTTTTCCGTGTTTCGGAAGGCACATTAAGCCGTTGGTCCCGGTTAATATCGTTTAATACCGTAGATATTAGTCGTTAAAACGTATCAGAGGCCAGTGCTTAGCATAATCTAGGATTGGGTCTGGTTTCCCTTCTGGGTTGCGGAGGTCAGATGGCAGTCACTCTGTGTAAAAACCAGTACTCTCGTTCAATCATAGTTCCGAGTTCCTCTTACAAGACATTTTTGTTGTCTATATTTAATATAATTTATAAATAAAAAAATACTAAGCGAATAGTGACTTGACGCACACAGTAGGTATACACGCTGAGTGCATTTAATGTAATTTTATGATATAAAAAAGGACATATTTACATATAATCACGCCTTTATCCCTAATGGGGTAGACAGTCTGTAAACGACCTAAACAAAGGTCGATCCGCCACATCTAACAAAGTTTTAAGTGTTATTTAAGTTAGATTTGTAGGTATATTGCTGTAGTGAAAGGTTGTCAGCCCATCGCCTAAATTACAATATACTGTATCCCTCGGATCCCTTAGCTAGTTTTTACAGCATGACCGGGAGGAAATGCAACTTGCACATTCTATGTTTTTCTCTCGCTAGGCCTGCATGAAAGAACTGTATTTAATATAATTTATGAAGAAAAAATGCCTAGGCGAATAGTGATTTGTCGCAACACAATAGCGAATTTAATGTAATCTTATGATATAAAAAAGTCTTATCCATATTGTTGCTACCCGTTGTCTCCGGTCATTACGAGCCGTCTCCTCGGTACCCGACCGCGACGATCCCTCCATTCCGTCCCTACGCACTCGAATGGAACACACCTTCCTGTGGCCTTCCCAATTTTGAATTTGGAACGAACTCTCTCCGTGGAAATTATCACGCCAGACTTTTGGGCCGTACATTTGCATATCCGTGCGAGTTTCGGGGTCTGTGGTCGTATCCTTGTAAAGCTGTCCTAGGTTCAAGAGTGGGATGTTTGTAACTGCCTCTGGGGTCTAGTGGTTTAGGCTATTTATCTGGATATCGTTCGTAAGTTCAGTTCCTATTGAGATACACATACATACATACATAAAATCACGCCTTTATCCCTAATGGGGTAGGCAGAGTGAAAACGGTATAAACAAAGATCGTTCCGCCTTGTCTGACAAGTTTTGAGGGTTAATACAGATGATTATGATGTATATTGCTGTAGTGACAGGTTGTCAGCCCATCGCCTAAAATTGCAATACACTATAACCCTCGAATCCCTTAGATGGTTTTACAGCATGCCAGGGAGGATATGCAGCTGTCACATTCTATGTTTTTCTATCACTCCCAGTCCAGCATGAAAGAAGGAGACACACGTAGGTAGGTAGTGAATGATCTCCACTTCATGGGATTATAAGAGTTGGTTAGGCACTGTAACAGCGAAATGCCTGATTTTTTTAATTCACAAGCAGAAATATTTTCTGTTGGTGGACGACAAAAGCTTAAAGCAAAATGCCATGATTAGGTATACTAACCTCGAACAAAACTAAGTAAAGTGCACTAAAGGTAGTGTTTTATTTTCCACGCTAATATTTCGTTCATGAAATTTCTACCTGCAATCAAACTTTAACTCTAGACCTGGCTGTAAAACATCCAACACTCGTTTGAGCTTTACAAAAGCGAAAAAAAAAAGATCCAACAAAAATCTAATGGCTTTCGGTCAAACGATCGAAATTCAAAAAATGGCGGGTACGGGCACGTTCCATATGAACATGAACGGGGGCGCTTCCGTACAGAGAAGGCTGTCAAAAATGGCTTTGGTGGCGTTGGTTCCTGGCTTCGATTCCCCAGACAAAGTTGATTGATATTTGTTAATTTATCACTTTGTGAGATTTTCCTAGTATAGATTAGGACAATGCAGACTGATTGTCAAGGTAGAAGAAAAAAGATTCCGTACTTCGGAGGGCACGTTAAGCCATCAGTCCCTGTCACTGCCTTTGATTGTGATAGTTACACAGACCATGTCAGAGGCCCAGGCGGTTTAAAAACTCTGATACCATCGGGGCGATCGCTAAGAAGAAAAAGTTCAATTTTTCACCACGTTCATTTAAAGCCTTGCTAGTTGTAGTGCTTTTCGGATGGCTGCGTCCTATTACATCCAACCTGCCCTACACGAGTGAGGCGAGCGTGAACAAGGCAGCACGAGCAAGCGCTTTTCAAAGCTTGTCGGATATATAATTGAATATTGGGCTACATTCTAGATACCACCGGCTGAAACTAAAATTTAAATATATCTGCCACTACCAAAATAATAAAATTGTAAAAGACAGGTGATTTATACTCTATGGTTTTACACTTTCTCCGCTAGATTTTGACGCGCTTTTGCACGTTTCCCCAGTATTTCTGTCAATTATATCCGCCATGCATCGCCACGCATGTAACCACCGACTATAAATCAAAAACCGGAGAGAATATATCTCCTGTCCTTTTCCAATTTAGTCTAAAAGTGACAAATAGATTTAAATTTTAGTTTTAGTCGACAAATCTAGAATCGTGCCCATTGTTCAAGTATTTGTCATATTTTTATTTAGTTTTGAATACAAAATAGTAACTGATCAATCAATATACTGAACAACAAGATTAATTGGCAACTCGTTAAAAATTAGTTTACATCATAAATCAAAACGTCCTGTTTATTTGTCGACACTCAATGCTTAACTTTCCCAAAGGAAAATAAATCAGATATTAAATAAAAACACCTTCATTCACAATTGCTAAGCAGCTTATTGATTCACCACGATACAATACAAGATCCTTTATTGCACAAAGAAACACAAATACATTCAGCAGAAAAGTAAGGAATAAAACAGTTCAATATAGGCGGCCTTATTGCTAAAGGAAATTATTATTGCTTCTCTACTATATTATGCATATATTATACATATAAACCTTCCTCTTAAATAACTCTATCCATTAAAAGAAACCGCATCAACTTATTCATTCACCACGATACAATACAATACAAAATCCTTTATTGCACAAAGAAACACAAATACATACAGCAGAAAAGTAAGGAACAAAACAGTTCAATATAGGCGGCCTTATTGCTAAAGGAAATTATTAGTGCTTCTCTACTATATTATGCATGTATTATACATATAAACCTTCCTCTTGAATTACTCTATCCATTTAAAGAAACCGCATCAAAATCCGTTGCGTAGTTTTAAATATTTATACTTACATAAGGACATAGGGACAGAGAAAGCGACTTTGTTTTAAACTATTCTTGTTACATACATACATACATATAATCAAGCCTATATCCCTAATGGGGTAGGCAGAGCGTTAACAACCCAAACAAAGGTCGTTTCGCCACGTCTGACAAAGTTTCGAGGGTTATTCCAGACAGATTCGCAGGTACATTGCTGTAGTGACAGGTTGTCAGCCCATCGCCTAAATTGCAATATACTGAAATCCTCGGATCCCTTAGCTGGTTTTTACAGCATGCTCGGGAGGAAATGCAGCTGGCACATTCTATGTTTTTCTTTTGCTCCTAGTCCAGCATGGAAGAAATTGATGAAATGACATTTCTAATACGATCTTAAACCAGCTGTCGGTCTCAAGTGTTGTTTAACAATACGGGCCTCAGTGTCCAAACAACCCTATCTATAATAAAAAATGTTTTTTTTATTTAAAACCGCCATGGGAAAGTTATATCTTTTTTTTTTACTTGTATAGTGGGTCCCCGTGAGACGGTTGATGAAGATGTGACGTCATTTCCTATTTGAGGGTGGCAACATTATTTTTATGCGGGTTCCGATAATGGAGGCATTGTTTAAAAGACAGTGGATAGGGATCGTTAAAAGCTATAGCGGCAGTAGGGTTGACTGTTATAAAAAAAAACGTTATTTATAACGAATTAATATCTGTTAACTTAACCTTACATACATACATATAGTCATACCTTTATCCCTAATGGGGTAGGCAGACCTTAAAAAATGTCGTTCCCCCACGTCTGACATAGTTTTTAGGGTTATTTAAGATAGATTTGTCCGAGATAGGTATATTGCTGTAGTGATAGGTTGTCAGTCCATCGCCTAAATTGCAATATACTGAAACCCTCGGATCCCCTAGCTGAATTTTACAGCATGCGCGGGAGGAAATGCAGCTGGCAGGTTCCATGTTTTATTTCGCTCCCAGTCCAGTATGGAATACATTATATACATATATTCCGTTTGCCAAGCTCTATGATATTGAATAAGGGTCTGTCAAACATTTTATGATTGATTCTATTAGTTTTTGAATCATATTCCGAGTGATGCAGGGCAACCTTGAGAAAAAATAAATATCGGGACAATTAGGTCCAACGTTTTCGTATTTCGCTTATATTCCGAAAATTTTGCGTTTTAGAAGAAAACTTGCAAAATCCAAACAAAAGCTTATAAAATTTTGTACAAAAACGTAATACAAACTTTTCTTCTGAGATCAATACTTAAAAAATATGTTTAAAGAAAAATTTACAATAATCGCAAAAAAAAATCCTTACTGACTGAGTGATTAATAGACTCATAAACACAGGGCCTAAACTACTAAAGCTAGAATCATTAAATTTAAACAGCAGGTTTTTTTATAACATAACCTTCCAGGAACAAAGGATTTTTGGTTAAAAAGGGGGATGCAAGTTTGTAAGGAACTCTGTCAATTTTGAAGTTAGGGCCTTCCAAATTTGTGTTCAGGCTGATAATAGAAAAATATTAGATACATCTTTAGCTTTTTATGAAAATTCTTTACCCAAAGGGGTGACAGGGGGGATAAAAATTTGTTTTGATATTTTTTTTATGATTATACACTTTATTCCCGCTTCACAAAATCTTGTCTGAAATCGTTTCCTGTCATTTTCTATCATGAGAGAACAGAAAGGGACGGCAAGAGTTTAAGTCAAGATTTAGTTGTATCCTCAAAAAATACCATAATGTACATTGTAACCATGTAATTCTTGAAACTATTTATTTAATGTGTTTAAATAATGATAGCTTGAATTAATCCATAATGACAACCCTATTGTTTGTTTTTAAAGCGAACGAACAAGTGATGGAATAATTATATCGATAATAGCCTCACTCATAAACTTCGGCCAATTTAATTGTTAAATTTAATTAAACTTCGCTATCAGTAAATGCACACAATCCTGATTAATTTGATACGGACCTGTAACAATGAATAAAAGTCAATAGGTTTGAAAGATAATAATTTACGTACAATATAAGCTAATTATTACGGGGTTTATGTTTTGGTTGTGTTCTGGGAAAGGTTTCGAGCAAAATCCGAACAAGGTATTTTTTTTGTCATTTGTTAAGTAAGCATTATTATTGAGATTCGTGGATCTATCAGACAAACTGTTCATACAGTTTTGAGGGACTATGTATTAGTTTCTAATTTTATGTCAATGTTTGTAATAAATCTATGTCCCTATATCCCTATGTATGCATAAATCTTTAAAACTACGAAACGGATTTTAATGCGGTTTCTTTTAATGGTTAGAGTGATTCAAGAGGAAGGTTTATATGTATAATACATGCATAATATAGTAGAGAAACACTGATAATTTCCGTGCGAAGCCGGGGCGGGTCGCTAGAAAACAAAATAAAATAAATATCGGTAAGAGAATATCCATCTTAAGTTTTCATTGAAAAATGCGCTTTTTTTTTTTTTTGTTCCAACAATTTCGATGCCCTTCGCTTGTCGACGTGTTTTCTAGAACCTTCTGACACATAATTATGAAACAATTAGTAGATAAATTATTTAAATGCGGTTTTCTTCTCCTTCTTCTTTTTTTTTTCGTGTAGGATTCGAGTCGAACGATCCCTGATGAACCCTGTTATCAGAGTTTTTAAAGCGCTTTACAGCACATCGGGAGCGAGAGAAAAACATAGGATGTTCCAGCTGCATTTCCTCCTTGGCATGCTGTAAAACCAGGTAAAAGATCCGAGGGTTACTGTATATTGCAATTTAGGCGATAGGCTTACAACGAGTCACTACACCAATATACCTTCGAATCTTAAATAACCCTCTAAATTTTATCAGATATGGCATAACGACCTTTGCTTAGGTCGTTTACATTCTGCCTACCCCATTAGGGATAAAGGCGTGATTATATGTATATACAGCTAATAGGCCTCTGATATAATTTGACATGGTTCTTTGGTGTCATACGGTTTTTAACTCAATTTATCGATATCACCCTCTCACTAGAGCTGTCACTTAACGCAAAGTAAACAAACCGAATGTTCGACAGAATCCGTATTTAATTTATAAACATCATTTATCTATTATGTATACAATAAACCTCTTCTGTGTAAATACGATAATGATGATGAATCATACCACATAGTAAAGGTTTGTACAGGGTGTGTGTGAAATGTTTGCTGAATTTAATGGAACAACATTAAATAGCACCTGCTGTGCTTGCTAGATTTTACAAATACACAAGTTTATGTACGTAAAGGATAATAGTTTAATTCTGGTTTTATCAAGTGTGTCGCCCCGCTCGCGACCGAACCTGCACAGGCCAGATGTGAACTTAGGTGCGAAAAAGCTTTTCTGCTTACACCCTTTGTCCCGTTTGCCGAGAATCTCCCTCCTGGACATGAACTACCATGGCCGATCTGGAAGTCCTTAAACAAGCTTCGGGCTCAGGTTGGCAGAAGTAAAGAGAACATGGTCAGGTGGGAAATTTCACATAGCTCTGATGAGGACAGTGTTTCCGGTGCAGTGCAAACCATTGCACAGTTGACATCGTGGCCGGCGTGCCCCAACACTTGCACGCCAGCGGATTTAATGGACGGCAGTCGATCCGCAATACAAGTTGCGGAATTCTGGGCCGCTACGATAATAGCTCGTGTTCCATCGACACGCTAAGAAGAAGTTTCTGATTTTTGTACAGAAATACTTATTAGGTACTTACCTTCTTTCATATACAAAGTAAGCAGATTTCACAAACGATACAAATATGTAGAGATCAATAATTTCGAAGAAAAAGGTTATCACCGTCGTGTAAGGCTTCAGCCCCTTGTAGTAAAATACTGGAAGTAAAAACAAACTGACCAATGTTTCGGGTGTGAGTGAACCTACCCATGAAAATTAACAACTTTCCTGTACACTTAGGTCGTTTTTTTAAATGATTGTAACATCACAAGCCGATAACATTAAAATGTGACGGCAAATTTTTATTATTTATTTTTCGAGCTGTTGGAAAAAGTTGTTCAGTTTCTTGGTAGGTTCACTAGCTACCTAAAGTTTGGTCAGTATTTTCTTACTTCTTGTATACCCGGGAGGACATTCAGGTGGTACATTCTATTTTTCGCTTCCCAGTCGACCATAGAACAACACAAGATTCAAGTTACAGTTTTATTGTATTAATTTTAATTCCACTACGTTTCCCTGTGTGATACCACACTGAGTGAATGAACGGCGCTGGGGTGTTTTACATACGAACATAGGAGACTCATTACCATTCTAAATGAATAGAGAATTCCGAATTTAAGTTCAGTGCAAACGCGGCTGGAGGAAGTTACGTTTGTGATCAATTTTAAATTCGTTTAAATTAAGTCGTTTAAATGGTTAGTTCTCCTGATTGACGGAAATGACGAGTATGTTCCGCGATAAAATATAACATTAGAACAATTTTGCAGCCTCAAGCTTTTAAATGTGAATAATATATAGTTTTTGGATGTGGGTCACCTCATTTTATTTGTAAAAATAAAACAGATTTTATGTAATAGTGATAATAAATTCCGTCAAATCATTTAGAGAACTACCCAAATAGACATTTCGTAACAAAAAAAATACTGGTGGTCAACTTAGGTCTGATCACCCTAAATTAGATCTTTCAAGGTGACCTTAATAGTTTCAAAAGCTCTATAAGATGGCTTTGGCTGTACTGTAAAAATTTAATTTCAAACAAAATGCAGGGTGTACCCGTATATCAAACAAGTAAGATGATCCCGTGCTTCGTAGGGCACGTTAAGAAGTTTGTCCCATCCCTGTCGCTGTTTTCGTTCAGTGGTTGCGCCACAAACCATATCAGACGGTTCTAAAACTCTAAATAGCATCTCAAAAATAAACCAAATAGAAATTGACCTACACCAACAGACACATAATTTTACTTTCAAATTAGAATCAAAATTCCTTGGACGCTTTAGTCACTGTGAAATTAAAATGGTAATTTCAATGGACGTGATGGATGAGAGGACATTAGTCCTTAAGGGCTTTGTACGAGATAGTGTTCGGCGTAACCAAACGTACCTACCTCAATGTACACGAAATAAAACTATACTATTAATGGACTGTATATTTATTAACAAATCTATATACGAAATTACTGGCCACACTATGGACGGACTGTCAAAAAGAACGAATGAAAACGGAAATTCTACAAAAAATGAAATGTTAATACTATCTGGCAACACTATGAAACAGATTGGCACAAACTCTTAAATATTTATGAATTAAACTATAAACGGCACTTCACACTTCTATTATCACTATTAATCTTAATATTTCCACTGTTATTCTTATACTTGCTGCTTTCGGAACTATTCATAAACGGATACGAAACGGAAACTGTTTACGGAACTCTTTGTCGATAACTATAAACGAACTATCACGGAAACACTATACGAAACGATTACGGAACTGTTTGTCGATAACTATTAACGAACTGTCACGGAATCACTGTCACTGTTACTATATACTATTCACTGCACTATTCTTCCACTATTCGGAACTGTATCACTGAACTATACTGTATCTATCACGAAACTATATCTATTACGAAACTATATCTATTCTGTTCACTGTCCACTATTTTTCCACTATTCGGACTGATCTCCCGAAACTATATGCCGAAACTATATCACTGTACTATATGGCGAAACTATATGCCGAAACTATATGCTTGGTGCGGTCTGCGCAGCCGTTTATATACTCCAAATCTCGGTACTGTAGAATTCTCGGGAAACAGCTGGCAATTCTTTTCTCGAAATGTCAAGCGTCTTCTATAATGTTCGATCGAGATAGCTAAATACAAACTGTCACTAGTAAGACAGGGATGGCGTTATATCGATTCTCGAATATTCTTGATCATACGTCAATCTCGTAAAAAGACAAGAATAGAATACTATAACTATCTCGTTCTATCACACGCTCTGATTGGTTGATTTAAATTTGCCTCTTAATTTAGGGATGACAGCTCTCAAGTGTAGCCATCCTAAAAAATACTCCTTATTTATAAGGGAATTAAATTAAAATATAAAATACTTCAGCGCCGTCGCGAACATACTCCCGCCGTGCGAGGTCGGTTACGGCGTCGCATCTATTAAAGTGGAGCGACGGCTTTATCGAATACTATATACTGTGAGGATATCCGACTTCTGTAATTTGTACATCTGTCTTCTGAACTCCCGCCGGTATTGCAATAACTATCTATGCTAAAGCTATCTCCATCCGGGGTGGCGGCCATGGAGGTGCAGGCGGGACACATGACTGTGTCGGTGGAGGCCATGGCGGCTTCGCTGTTGAAGCGATGGCAACTCTTGTCTCTGAACATGCAGCGGCGATGTTTTCTGGCTTCTTTATGTATTCCGGTGCCGGACCCTCCCGCCGGTTTTGACGGTACTGGAATCGGAGAACATCGCTGAACTTTTCGTTGAAGAATGTTCCTTCGTTTTTGGCCACAGACTCTGTTGTTTCATATACAATGTTGATTTCTTCTGGTTCTTCTTGACGTAGCACGAGGATAGATTCTATTTCTTGACCACGATATTCGGTCTTCTCTTCTTTCTTGATGTCTTCCATAGTCTCTTCTATCTTGTTTTCTTCTGTTTTAATGTCTTCTGTCTTCATGTCTTCTTTCATTTTATCTTCTATCTTCTCGCCTGTCTTGATATCTTTTGTCTTCATGTCTTCTGTCTTGATGTCTTCTGTCTTAATGTCTTCTGTCTTGATGTTTTCTGTCTTGATGTCTTCTGTCTTCTTTCCAGCGTGCCATTCTGTTACTTCTATTTTTCTCTCTTCGTATTCATCACGTTGACTTTCGAAATCTTCGTCTTGTCTTGAGTATTTTTCAGTCTTCTCTTCTTCAAAGTCGTCCTCTGCCTTGATGTTCTTTGATTCTTCAGGTTCTGGTTTCTTCTCTGGATCAAACTTCTGGACTTCTATCTTCACACTTCTAACTGGTTCAGTCTTCAGATTTTCAATGTTCATTCTTCTGATCCGTTCTATTTTCAGGTCACTATCTTGCTCTTGCTTCATCTGAATTTCTTCCTCCTTGTCTGATTGCGGGTTAAATTGGCTGTCCTGTAATTCGGAGTCTTCATCTTCATTGTTTTCTCGGTCTTTGCTCTTCATGGCTTCTACCTTAATCTTTCGGTTCTGTTCTTCGAGTGTTATCCTGTTTTTTCTGGCTCTGTCTAAGTTTTCTTTTGCTGCTGCTAATTCTTCTTTGTTTTCAGCATCTTCTTTTAGAATTCGCTGTGCTATCACGTACAGTTCACGCTGTTTAATCTGTAGCGGCATCGGCAATATAAGGTCTTCTTTATCTTCCAGAACTTTTTTCTTCATGCTCTCAAATTTATCGATCTGTTCCCAAAGTTCTTCAAATTTTAGTTCTATTATCTTTTTTTCGGCTGCCGATTTCTCGACTTGATAGAACGCTTTCTCTTCTATGGCAATTGCTATTATCTCCTCTGGTTCCTCTCTGGCGTATGCTATTTCCTTCTCTGCTTTTTCTCTGGCGGCTGCTAATGCCTTCTTTGCTTCTTCTTTGGCAATTGCTATCTTTTCCTTTTCTTCAGCTTCCAATTCTCTTATCTTCATTTCAATTAAAATTTTCTCACATCGTATTTTCGCTATATTTTCTTTTTCTTCTAATAACTCTTTTTGATGTTGCAATCGAATACGTTCAGATCTCTTCGAATTCGAAGATCTTTTAGTTTTCACAGTCATGTCACGATGTACCACAAAGGTTTCTTCACCCGCTTGTATCTGCTGTTTCTCTGCTTCTTCAGGCTGTAACGGCTGCGGTAACCGTTCTCTATCGATGAAATAAGCTGACTGGTGCACGCTTCCTTCCACCGTGCGCTGACGTAAACCTTCTGGCATATTTCTTGTTACGTACATCTCCAGGATTTTGCACAAAACGGAACACTGTTACACAATTGTCAATACGGAACTGTCTACATTAACTGTCACGAAACTATTCAATATCGATTAAACTGTTCACCAAAACTTTACTTCCACGGAAACTGTCTCAGTACAACCACTGTCTCTGAGCACGAATGAACTGTCTATAAACACTGTTCTTCACACAAGGTACTGTCCAACCTCGATATAATACGGCACTGTTCACGAAATAACACAAAAACTGTCACTATCACTACACGGAACACTGATACTGATCCGGCTCGAAGGACCATTATGTACGAGATAGTGTTCGGCGTAACCAAACGTACCTACCTCAATGTACACGAAATAAAACTATACTATTAATGGACTGTATATTTATTAACAAATCTATATACGAAATTACTGGCCACACTATGGACGGACTGTCAAAAAGAACGAATGAAAACGGAAATTCTACAAAAAATGAAATGTTAATACTATCTGGCAACACTATGAAACAGATTGGCACAAACTCTTAAATATTTATGAATTAAACTATAAACGGCACTTCACACTTCTATTATCACTATTAATCTTAATATTTCCACTGTTATTCTTATACTTGCTGCTTTCGGAACTATTCATAAACGGATACGAAACGGAAACTGTTTACGGAACTCTTTGTCGATAACTATAAACGAACTATCACGGAAACACTATACGAAACGATTACGGAACTGTTTGTCGATAACTATTAACGAACTGTCACGGAATCACTGTCACTGTTACTATATACTATTCACTGCACTATTCTTCCACTATTCGGAACTGTATCACTGAACTATACTGTATCTATCACGAAACTATATCTATTACGAAACTATATCTATTCTGTTCACTGTCCACTATTTTTCCACTATTCGGACTGATCTCCCGAAACTATATGCCGAAACTATATCACTGTACTATATGGCGAAACTATATGCCGAAACTATATGCTTGGTGCGGTCTGCGCAGCCGTTTATATACTCCAAATCTCGGTACTGTAGAATTCTCGGGAAACAGCTGGCAATTCTTTTCTCGAAATGTCAAGCGTCTTCTATAATGTTCGATCGAGATAGCTAAATACAAACTGTCACTAGTAAGACAGGGATGGCGTTATATCGATTCTCGAATATTCTTGATCATACGTCAATCTCGTAAAAAGACAAGAATAGAATACTATAACTATCTCGTTCTATCACACGCTCTGATTGGTTGATTTAAATTTGCCTCTTAATTTAGGGATGACAGCTCTCAAGTGTAGCCATCCTAAAAAATACTCCTTATTTATAAGGGAATTAAATTAAAATATAAAATACTTCAGCGCCGTCGCGAACAGGCTTAGACAGGACGACAAGGCTTAAAATGAATGTGGGTGGTGGCATTGCATTGTATGGAAAAAAATAAAAAAATGGAGTCATCTTCTTCTTCTTCTTGGTTGTATGGGCTTCGAGTCCATCGACCACATGAACCCTGATACCAGATTTTTAAACCGCCTCTAACAGGGCTCTTGGCATGGCACTATCAAAGTCACCGACCGGGACTGACGGCTTAACGTGCCCTCAGCACAGAATTATTTTTCTTCCTTCTTCTGTTTTCTTTCTTCTTGATAGTCTATCAGGTGATTTAGCCCGCATTGTCCTAACTGAACTGGGCAAAATCTCACAAAGTAATAAATTTACAAATACAGACTTTGTGCTTTATCCCTGGGAATCGAACCGAGGACGGATCGGGAGCCAATGACTCAGACCACTAGCGAGACTACGGATGCAGTTAAAATTGGCGATGTTGACGGGGTTAGTTCCTTCTTCTTCTTCTGTCGAGTGGGTATCGAGTCTATCGACCCGATGAACCCTGGTGTCAGAGTTTTTAAACCGCCTAGTTTAGTTCCTTATTTCGTCACCTTCATTTAAAACCTTGTCGTATTTCATTGGCTTGCCTTTGGTGGAGGGCAATGATCTAAAAACTAATTTTGAATCTGTGATGGAATAGACAATAAGAACATACAGAGTGTGATATGAAGTAAGTATTGTCGTAAAAGTGTTATTTATTTGCACAACTGTCACTTATTTTAATAAACATACATACATATTGTTGGGATTTTCGTTTGAGTAGTCTATTTGGTTATAATTTTGTTCTTTCTTGACAATACTTGTAAGATTCTGTTCTCGAAATAGAAGCCAATTAAAAATATCGTACTTTTCTCAATTTTCCTATTTGTGCTAAAATATTATTAAAAGCAAGAAGTTTGAGCCTAAACGGCAATACATATAATCACGCCTTCATCCCTAATGGGGTAGGCAGAACGTAAACGACCCGAACATAGATCGTTGCGCCACGTCTGACAAAGTTAGGAGAGTTAGTAAGATAGATTTGAAGCTATTTTGCTGTAGCGACAGATTGTCAGCCCATCGCCTAAATTACAATATACTCAAACCCTCGTATCCCTTAGCTGGTTTTTACGGCAGGCTCGGGAGGAAATACAGCTGACACATTCCATGTATTTCTTTAGCTCCCAGTCTAGCAATAAAGAATTTTAAATTTTAATAAACACTGTGAATTAATTTAATAATCAGCTGCGTTGTTATTTAATTCTTCTTTTATCGTTTTGGTTGTTGAATCAAACGACAAACTCTAAAGCCGGATTTTTGAAACCACCTTAATAGGCATCTGAGGCCACCACGTCTGTCAAAATTATGAGGGTTATTTAAAATAGATTTGTAGGAATATTGCTGTAGTGACAGGTTGTTAGCCCATCACCTAAAATGCAATATACTGAAACCCTCAGATCTCTTAGCTCGTTTTTACAGCATGCCCGGGAGGAAATGCAGCTGGCACATTTTATGTTTTTCTGTCGCTCCCAGACCATCATGGAAGATTATGCAAAATTATCTCTTGGCTGAAAAAGGTATGTTTCTATAAAATCTTCGTTGAACAAACTATACAAACATTTTAAACGATTTGTTTTACACTCGGTAACACCCTGAATAAGGTAACGCAGCCGGCTGTGGTTATAATAAAAAAAACGTCAGTTTGCGGTCAGTCTGGCGGCATCCAAAAATTGTTGGACCGAATGGAAACGGTGCAATGTGGAATAAACCGAACAGCAAATACTATAGCGTAGACTGGACGTCAGATATTCGAGAATTAGGTCGTATTTTCTGAAATAAGTAAAACAATCATATTGTTTCTTCCATGCTGGCCTAGGAGCGAGAGAAAATCACAGAATATACCAGCTGCATATCCTCCCGAGCATGCTGTAAAAACCAGCTAAGGGATCCGAGGGTTTCAGTATATTGTAATTTAGGTGATGGGCTGACAACCTGTCACTACAGCAATATCCAGTTCTATCTTAAACAACCCTCAAAACTTGTCAGACGTGGCGGAACGACCTTTGTTTAGGTCGTTTACGCTCTGCCTACCCCATTAGGGATAAAGGCGTGATTATACGTATGTATGTAATCATATTGTTCATTAGTTTGAAAAAAAAATACACCTGAGTAGCGATGAGAGGCCTAACTATATCTAGGAGTAGACTTTTATTTGTAAGTATAAACTGATAATAAACTAACACTAAGCATAGAAAGAAGAACATAAGTAAATATATTACCAAAAAAAGTATAGGTAACAATTGTAGACTAATTATGTTATGACGAAGATTTTAATTGAAGGAAACGCAGCATGTTTTCCAAATACATACATACATATAATCACGCCTTTATCCCTGATGGGGTACGCAGAGCGTAAACGACCTAAACAAAGGTCGTTCTGCCACGTCTGACAACGTTTTGAGGGTTATTTTAAGATAGATTTGTAGGTATATTGCTGTAGTGACAAGTTGTCAGCCCATCGCCTAAATTACAATATACTGAAACCCTCGGATCCCCTAGCTGGTTTTTAGAGCATGCCCGAGAGGATATGCAGCTGGCCCATTCTATGATTTTCTCTCGCTCCCAGGCCAGCATGGAAGATTTGAATTCCAAATAAATTACAGCAAACTATACTAGTGAAGTACTGTGAAAAGGTGGTCCTGCTAAATAAACTAATAAACAACACATAATAAACTAATAAACAAACATAATCCAATAACAGTTCCTGGAGGCGTTGCGGAAAACTTCGCACCCTATCCACGGGATGTTTCTATAACTTGAAAATTGCACGAGACGGGACTCATATACTAATTTCCTATGCACCCCTCGGATAGGGAAGCCAAGTCTTGAAGTTGGAAACTACACTGGGCAGCCATTTTGTCTAGACCTATAGAGAGAAAGGTCATTTAAAAAAAAATAACGGGTGAATATAAATTATGATACATTCGCAGTTGTTACTACAATTAGTTGTTATTTTGAACGGATTTGATACTTGTGGCCAAAAAGCAAGCAACTGTTTTGAAATATCGAGAATCCATTTGTAAAACTGGCTATATTCTGTCTGCCACCTGCAAAATTTTAACTAAATCGACCTGTTTTCTTCAGATTAATAAAGTTAAAAAAGGATAGGAGATTTATTCTCTATAGTTTCACGCAAGATATTGTGTGCACATTTCCCATGCACCCCTCGGATAGGGTAGCCAGATCGTAAAGTCGAAAACTAAACAGGCCATCCAATTTGTCTAGACCTATAGGTAGGAAGGTCGTATAAAAAATAAATAGACGGGGTAATATTAATTTACAGTTGTTACTCTAATTAGATTGTTATTTTTTAACGAATTTCATACTAGTGGTCAAGAAGCATACAACTGCTTTGAAATATCGAGTCGTCAAAAAAAAGAGAATCTTATTGTAAAACGAGCTAAATTCTGGCTGCAACCTGCTAAATTTTACCTAAATCTACTTGTTTCCTTTAGATTAATAAAGTTAAAAAAGGATAGGAGATTTATGCTCTATGCTCTATCATATATTCTGTGGTTTTGATTTTGGCGCTATTTTCTTTTGAATTTTACGCTGAAGTTAAGTTCTTCTTCTGTCGAGTGGGTATCAGTCTATGGACCCGATGAACCCTGGAATCAGAGTTTTTAAATCGCCTAGTTGCACAACTATCAGGCCTCTGACATAGTTTGAGTAGCGACCACTATCAAAGACAGCGACCGGGACCGACGGCTTAACGTGCCCTCCGAAGCACTTAAGTTTATCTGTGGTAAAACAAAACGCGCCTAATATTGATCAATACCTTAAAATCCGGACACTGGTACCAATTCGTAGCTGCAACTAAGAGGACTTAACTAATAGAAGTATATACCTGTAATTTTCTGTCAAAGGGACGCCAATTATTTTAGGCTCTACGAATCGATAGCTTTATCTAATTTTTGCCGGATGTTGGTAGGCAGCCCTACCCTCAGGCCACCCGGGGAGGGCAAAACTCCATTACGAACTTGCGTTACGCTTGCATACAAGTTGTATACAACCGCGCAACAACGAGACGTCCCTTGCTATCTAAGTTAGGCTTGTAACCTCCACCCATTAGATAGGTATCAGCCCTATCACTATAGGTACACAACACAGTAATATCATGCTTCAAGGCTCGTATTTATGAAGCGATCTCAAGATTGAGAGCAATATGAAGTATTTGGCAGGCCGTTTTAAATTGAAATTATATTTCTGATACAAAATTAAAATTGCTTTCACTCTTGAGAGCTGATTATAAATAAGATCAAATCTAACTATAGAGGTTTGACAGTTGTATAATACTATGTGTATATATTAGTGTAATTAACATTTTAATTGCTCTAACAATTATTATTATTATTGAAGTTTTTATTATTGATATTAAAGTTTTGGAAAAGATTGCAATGTTTAATCTCTAAATTGGCTCTTACATACATACATATAACCACGCCTTTATTCCTAATGGGGCAGTCAGCGCATAAACGATCGAAACAAAGGTCGTTTCGCCACGTCTGATAAATTTTGAGAGTTATTAAAAATAGGTTTGTAGAAATATTACTGCAGTGACAGGTTGTCTGCCCATCGCCTAAATTGCAATATACTGAAACCCCGAAATATAGCTGATTTTAAAGCATGCCCTGGAGGAAATGTAGCTGGCACATTCTATGTTTTTCTCTTACTCCCAGTCCAACATGAAAGAAATTGGCTCTTGTTTTTCAAAATCGAATAGTTTAGCAGCTGAACGTGTTTTGGCCGCATTTAAGTACATTTCAAGGATACTTTTATTAAAGACACCCTTGGCCTTTCTAACATTGAACTCTATCCAAAAAGTAAATATAAGCTAAGGAGCAGACATGGCACTCACGACTAGAATGGCTAAGGATGAAAAATGTTCAAGATGACTTTTCCATTTTCTACTATAACACTTAAACCCATTTTAAAATGTTTTATTACAACGCCGAGCTCACAGCGCGGGAGAAACGTATTGCGATTTTACACAAAGTAGATATTGGTTTGGTATATAAAAGTGACTTCCATGCTGGTCTGGGAGCCAGAGAAAAACATAGAATGTGCCAGCTGCATTTCCTCCCGGGCATGCTGTAAAATCCAGCTAAGGGAACCGAGGGTTTTAGTATATTGTAATTTAGGCGATGGGCTGACAACCTGTCACTACAGCAATATACCTAGAATTCTATCTTAAATAACCCTCAAAACTTTGTCAGACGTGGCGGGACGACCTTTGTTTGGGTCGTTTGCGCTCTGCCTACCCCATTAGGGATAAAGGCGTGATTATATGTATGTATATAAAAGTGTACTTTTTAAAGGTTTATTTTTTACTAGCGACCCGCCCCGGCTACGCGCAGAAATGATCAGAGTTTCTCTACTATATTATGCATGTATTATATGTACAGGAAGGTTTATACATATAAACCTTCCTCTTGAATCACTCTATCCATTAAAAGAAACTGCATCAAAATCCGTTGCGTAGTTTTAAAGATTTATGCATACATAGGGATATAGGGACAGAGAGAGCGACTTTGTTTTATACTATGTAGTGAAGTCATCAAGTAATTTAAAAAGTTCAAAAAGCCAAACAGTGCTGGAAATGAGCTTCAAAATTTTAAATCGTTACAGATCCTAAACGGTCATTCAAAAGAAGAATAATGTTAGAAACCTAAAACTGATTTACTAATACCTATGCAATGATACCCCTTTTGGCATACTTAGTTAGTATAAGAATATTCTTTTTACAAACATATAATCACGCCAAAATAAAAAAAAAGATATTTTAATGATCCACACGTTAATACATACATACATATAATCACGCCTTTATCCCTAATGTGGTAGGCAGAGCGTATACGACCTAAACAAAGATCGTTCCGCCACGTCTGACAAAGTTTTGAGGGTTATTAAAGATAGATTTGTAGATAGATGCTGAAGTGACAGGTCAGCCCATCGCCTAAATTGCAATATACAAAGGCCCTCAGATCCCTTAGCTGGTTTTTACAGCATGCCCAAGAGGAAATGCAGCTGGCACATTCTATGTTTTTCTCTCGCTCCTAGTCCAGCATGGAAGATATTATAATATTCTTTTTATTTACACAAAATAGCTTCCGATTGTCGCCATAATTGGATGTGATCAAAATCGTGTCTTTAGTGACACTCGCAAGGTTAAGACGAATCGATTAACGTGTGATTACTTCCATGCTGGACTGGGAGCGAGGGAAAATCATAGAATGTGCCAGCTGCATTTCCTCCAGAGCATGCTGTAAAAACCAGCTAAAGGAACCGAGGGTTTCTGTATATTGCAATTTAGGCGATAGGCTGACAACCTGTCACTACAGCAATATACCTACAAATCTTAATCTATCTTTAATAACCTTCAAAACTTTGTCAGACGTGGCGGAACGATCTTTGTTTAGGTCGTATACGCTCTGCCTACCACATTAGGGATAAAGGCGTGATTATATGTATGTATGTATTAACGTGTGGATCATTAAAATATCTTTTTTTTTATTTTTTTTATTTATTGTTTGCTACACAAAAATTACATGGCACAAATTATTTAATAATCTCCCAAAATTCAGAGAAGTTTATCGGGAGGTCCACAGTTACTGCGCGCAATAAACCAAAAAAATACAATGTTAATTGCAAAAATACTAAAAAAAAACTAATAATATTAGCTAATTTGAAGTTGTTCATTACGTTTAAACTATTATTCCGAACACTTAAATAAGTTTAAAGTAATACTGAAGTAATAATAATTCCGTTCAGAATAATAATTCAAATATATACGAATTACTTACTCTATTGTTGTACATAATAAATGGCCTTTGATCTTCTCCTTAAGTAAGTTTTTAGAACATTCCAAGCTTTTTAATTCGGTTGGTAACTTGTTAAAGATAGTAGGAACTATATATTCTTTGGTTCTGTTTCCGTAAACATTATTTGTTCGAGGTACTTTTAAAAGGTTCAATGCTGCCGATCTAGGGAAGCGACCATACTGTTTTATTACTTTGAATTCGTCACTATAATATTCGTGCACAATATGGTAAAACATATATTTCTTATCGATGGGAATAATTTTAAAATGTTCAAATAATGCGTCGTAGTTATTTATGAGTTTACATTCTCTTCTCTTTTTTTTATCGCATAATATTTTAAGAAATCTTATCTGTAAGTTTTTAATGTTGTTTAGGTAAGTAATATATGTTGTACCATACGTACCTACCCCGTAGTCTATCTAGATCTCCACACAGGATCAAACATACAAACTACACACTATAGACAGATAAACACATAACCCTCCTTTGCGTTGCGCAGTCGGGTAATAATAGTCTTTTTCTTATCTCATTTTACTTTGAAAATAATATGCTTAGTGATTTAGTAGGATTTCTACTCAGAATTGTCTTTACCTACTCCGAAATTATTCATTTAAAGAAATGCAATTCTCCTTACACTCTCGTATTATTTCCACATATATTAACCGCTAGGTACTATTATATATTCTGTGCCGCTAGGCAAACCCACCTATACTTGTCATATACATGTCCTGTCGCCCGACGTCCCTCGCTAAAAGCATGGTAACTGCAGTACCGTGATTTCATTAACCGACCGCACAGACCAGACCGCGTCCCCCCGTCTCGCCGTCTGGTTACGTACAGACAGACGTATAGCCGACGTATTACTAGATAGATGTAGTTAGTACCGCATTATGTTCAAAGGGGCCGTTTTAGTCTGCAATTTGAAGTGGCTTGTATTGATCCTATTGACTGGGTTTCTGTATAAAATATTTTCAATTTTTTACTGGGCTAAGAGCGAGCGAAACATAGAAAAAACCAGCATCCGTCTGGATACATACAGACAGACGTATAGTATTTACTATTAGATAGATGTAGTTAGTACCGCATTATGATCAATGGTGCTGTTTCAATCTGGGATTTAAACTGGCTTATGTTGACCCCATTGGCTGGCTTTCTGTATACAATATTTTAATTTATTTCATGGGTTAAGAGCGAGAGAAAGACAGAAACTTAGAAAAAATCAGCAGCCGTCTGGTTACATACAGACAGACGTATAGTATTACTATACGAATAGTAGTATTAGATAGATGTCGTTAGTACCGTATTATGTTGATAGGGGCCGTTTTAGTCTGCGATTTGAAGTGGCTTGTGTTGATCCTATTGACTGGGTTTCTGTATAAAATATATTTTTTTTCCTGTGTTAAGAGCGAGAGAAAGACAGAAACATAGAAAAAACCAGCAACCGTCTGGTTACATACAGACAGACGTATAGTATTACTAGATGTATAGTAGTATTGGATTGATGTCGTTAGTACCGTATTATGTTGTATGTGTTTCTTTGTGCAATAAAGAATTTTGTATTGTATTGTATGTTGATAGGGGCCGTTTTAGTCTGCGATTTGAAGTGGCTTGTGTTGAACTCTTTTTTTTTGCTTTTTTTACTGTATAAAATATAGTCTATAAACATGAAAATAAAGAGATTAAAGGTTTCACTCAGATGGGGTTTGAACCCACGATCCTTTTTTCCTTCGGACAATCATGTTATTTCGCCTGAATTTTAGTAACCAAACTGGGGAAAATCTCACAAAGTGATATAGTGACACACTCATATGTCGAATTTATTGTTTTCCTGGGAATCTACCCAGGACCTTCATATCGGTTGCTGGCTCAGACCACTAGACCACGAAGGCAGTTAATTCGCTATTCTTTAAAGTCGAGATGCAGTGATTTTATGTGATTATTTATACGGAGATAGCCAGAAGAATCTTCCATAATGGACTGGGAGTGAAAGGGCATGCTGTGAAAACCAGCTAAGGTATCCAAGGCTTTTAGTATATTGCATTTTAGGCGATAGGCTGACAACCTGTCACTACAGCAATATACCTACAAATCCATCTTATATAACCCTCAAAACTTTGTCAGACGTGGCGGGACGACCTTTGTTTAGGTCGTTTACGATCTGCCTACCCCATTTGGGATAAAGGCGTGATTATATGTATGTATGTATGATAGTCAGAAAAAAAGTTACTTAGGCACACATAGATTAAATTTAACGCTACAGAAAATCTTTCTCGGGTAAAACCGCGCGGCGTAACACTTTGGAGCATAAACGAACAGCAATTCTTTCCACATCTAGCAATAAATATAAAGTCGTTTTAATATCAGGAGAATTTGTGAAATAAATAAGCAAACAAGCGTTTTATCTGGAGCTAAACTCAGACACATATATCAGGGCACGGTCCTAGACATGTCAAGGCAGGATTTAATGTGCATTTTCTACGTTTTCCAACTATGCATATCTTCTAAATATGACTTATCTTCTGTTAGCATCTTGTAGTTGTTTCTTAACCCATGGCACAGGGTGTGCACTCCATACAAGTCACCGATTTTCGTACTACATGCGCAATAACGTGTACAGGTTTAAAGTGGGTTTGTGTGTGTGCTGCTGCCTAGTCGAAACAGCTCGGGTACGCTGTTGGCGCAGGGGAGACGAGGTGAGGTAACATTTCAAATCGGGGGTGGAAGCCTCTTCTTTAGCATTAGCTAATATTATATATTCATTGCCCATGGTACATAAGCCCAGCATGACTCGAGCTATTTCCAGTCTTGAATTTAGGCGATGGACTGACAACCTGTCAATATAGTAATACCTACACTTCCATCAGTAAATGTATAAGACCATATATGTATGTGTTGCTTCGTAGAGAAGATTAATATTAAGTATGGATAGAGAGAGAGTAATATTAAGTATGGATTTGACATGTCATTTGACAGCTCAAGCTAGCTCTCAGTCTCAAGTATTGTTTATAATTACGGGATTTGGTGTTTTTACTATTCAAAATAGGAAAGAAAACAGTAGCTGTAGCACGACACGCGCTAGAACGAGCAAGGAATATAGGTGGCTTAATAAAGCGAAGGATATTCTTTCCTCGTTTGGTATACCGGGTGTAAGGGACAGCGTCCCGCAAGCTGATAGGGGTAGCTTAGTCAACGAAACTGAAAAACTTTCACCAGTTAATTCTTTCAGGAGATGGAAATAAAAATTGTGCTTCCCATACAAAATGACTACCTTGGTCAGACAATTTGTATGGAAAATCAATTTTTGTTTCGCTTCTTGAAAAAAAATCTGCTCTGATAGTTCTTCAGTTTCTTTGACGGAGCGCCCCTATAAGTTTGCGGGACGCTGTCCGTTACACCCCGTATAACTAAACACATATTACCTACCATTAATTTCGTCTGCTGAACTCACCAGACGCATATATCAAGGTTGAACAGTGCAGCCGGAGTCGGGACACGTCAAGCCTGGATTTATAGTGTACGGCTTGGAAACCGGTTAAAAATACCGGTTAAAAGTGCTTAGACCAATAACATACATACATATAATCACGCCTTTATCCCTAATGGGGTAGGCAGAGCGTAAACGACTTAAACAAAGGTTGTTTCGCCACGTCTGACAAAGTTTGAATGGTTATTTAAGATAGATTTGTAGGTATATTGCTGTAGTGGCAGGTTGTCACCCCATCGCCTAAATTGCAATATACTGAAACCCTCGAATCCCTCAGCTGGTTTTTACAGCATGCCCGGGAGGAAATTCAGCTTGTTCGTTCTATGTTTTTCTCTCAATCCCAGTCCAGCATGGAAGAACGTGAACACTGCAAGCATTCGCCTGTACTAAGCATTTGGCGTCCATACTAAAGTCATGCGCGAATATGATCATAGGTGCTGAAACATATGTTGCTCCCATTTCTTACTTTATTACATATATAAATGCATATAACCATGCCTTTATCCCTAATGGGGTGGGGAGAGCATTAACGACCTAAACAAAGGTCGATCAGTCACGTCTGACATAGTTTTGAGGGTTATTTAAGATAGATTTGTAGGTATATTACTGTTTCTTACTTTATTTGTCTTGGATTATTGTTACCCTGTTGTTATTTTAACAACCTTTTTTATAAATATTTATTCAGATAGAAATATTTATCAACGCTCCTAAGCGCTTTGAACCGGTGGCCACGGAAGACCAGCGTTTTGGGTCTAAAAAAACCCAAGACAATATGCTGAGTGGCAGCCATTTTGGTATAAATTTTGTCTCACTTACACACGTAAAAATAAAATTTCTTCTATTCTATTTTAAACCGGTAAAAGATAACCGATATTCCAGCCTTATCCTTGGCTCTTGTAGACTTTCACCATTTTTCAACTAGTATTTAGATATGGGGATTTATTTTCCAATAAAGTGCTCCGAAGTTAGCCCCGTTTGCTTGTTGTAAAGTATCTTGCTCATATTTTATTTGTGAAGTGTCTGGGGAGTATAAAACTTGTTTAGACATGTTTTGGATAAGTTCCGATATACGTCTTCATACTATTAGTCCTTCCTTGCTGGACTGGGAAAGATAGAAAAATCGAATCTTCCCGGGCATGCTGTAGAAGTCAGCAAAAGGGATTCGAGGGTTACAGTGTATTGTAATATAGACAATGGGCTCACAACCTGTCACTTCAACAATACACATCATTACAATCTAAAATTTGCCCTGAATTTTTGTCAGTCGTGGCGAAAGCGCCTTTTACGAGGCGTTTTACGCTCTGCCTACCCCGTAAGGGATAAAGGCGTGATTTTATGTATGTATGTACTATTAATCTAAATAATTTCCGCGACGCTGTATTACATACATACATATAATCACGCCGGTATTCCTGATGGGGTAGGTAAACGACCTAAAGAAAGGTTATTCCGCCACATCGAACATAATTTTGTAAGTTTTTTAAGATAGATTTGAAGGTATATTGTTGTAGTGACAGGTTGTCAGCCCATCGCCTAAATTGCCATATACAGTAACCCTGCATTCCTCGGCTGGTTTTCACAGCATTCCCGGGAGGAAATGCATCTGTCACTTTCTATGTTTTTTCTCTCGCTCCCAGTCCAGCATGCAAGAAAATACGCCGTTTTATAAACTTGATATTGGATTGGATAAAGAAAAAATACTGAATGTTAGGCCTACGAAGTTATAGGGTATCAATACGAGTAAACCATATCACAAACAAAAGCGACGCATTTTTCTTTCACCCAAAGGTTGCCTGGAAGAAATTGCTACCTTAGCAATAAGGTCGCCTATGTTTTACTTGTCTTCTGTTGTTATCTGTTGTGTTGTATGATTTGTTTTCTGACGTGCAATAAAGATAGATAGATAGATACATTCTTTATTGCACATAAAACAAAAACAACAGGAATTGAGAACAAATTAAATACAATTTAAAGTACAATGAAGGCGGCCTTATTGCTATGGTAGCAATTTCTACCAGGCAACCTTGGATAGAGGAAATCAAATGTAGATAATGCGGGATAGTGCATCTTACTAAAAACTAATTAATATAGACAAATCTACATTTATGTATTTTAATACATATATGATATACATAAATATAATATTAATAAAGTATTTTTTTCTTAACTTATCTTATCTTTTTAATTCCAAATCCAGCCTGCCTAATTATAAAGTATTCATATCATGGGTTTTTTGAGTAGGTAGATAGACCGAGAAACTTAAAATCGGCAAATAATCTAATCTGGGCATAGCTCAAAACAAATACTCATCTTTTCTATATTACTTTGTAAATATGCAGTTACTCCAACCAGAGCTAATAAGTTTTTAATGATATTTCGCCAACTTAATTCATTATAGGTGGCAACACTGCCTGTGTTTATTTACCAGCCTGTATGTCACAATATTAACAGATCGGCCGATGACCCCTCGCAGCCAGGCCTTCATCAGAACCGATCAATAACTGATTAATCCTCATGTTTTGCTTGTTTACATACATTCAGTCCTGTTTATATATTCCTTGCAGGGTAGGCAGAGGTTTACGTTATAATAAAAGGTTGTTTTCGCCATGACCGACCATTTATGAGGGTTTTTTATAAAGTTCGAACTGTGCTTTTGCTATAGTAATAAGTTGTCAGCCCATTGTCTAAACTGCAATTCATGAACCTTCGTCTCCCTTTACTGATTTCTAAGCATGCCCTGGAGAAGCAGCTGGAACATTCTAAGTTTTTTCTTTGTTTCCAGTCCACCATGGAGGCAAGTTTCGTTGTTTGCAATCATGCATGGCCCCAATCCTCACTAGTGCAGTTTCAACTTGCGTCATGTTAGGGGCACCTACTTTACTGCATTGCGTTGCGTCTAAATAGCACCCAAGAGACGAATTTTTGAATTCCTCGAATCAAATTCGCATGCGAAAGAGCGACTTTCGAATACTAATTTGTATGGAAATCGCTTGCGAACGTTACTCTTTCGTGTGCGCATTAGCTTTCGATCGTTTGAAAATATGACTCCAGATAGATTGGCAATGTTGGAGAACGCGCATAACTGTTATTTACTTTTTTTCTTTTATTTATTCAGAAGCAAACAGTCTTACATTACTGTATATAATACATAAACTCTTTATAAAACATAGACCTACAGTTTCCTATTTTAGTAAATACATCACTACATAGTATAAACAAAGTCGCTTTCTCTGTCCCTATATCCCTATGTATGCATAAATCTTTAAAACTACGCAACGGATTTTGATGCGGTTTCTTTTAATGGATAGAGTGATTCAAGAGGAAGGTTTATATGTATTATACATGCATAATATAGTAGAGAAACACTGATGATTTCCGTGCGAAGCCGGGGCGGGTCGCTAGTCTATTATAAAATTTAAAAACCAAAGAAATAATAATGACATTATGCTTTTAAATGTTGAAACTTCATGATACATAAACAATACAGTTTTAATTATATACCTATTCAGTTTTATTGTCAGAATAATTAGAAACACACTCTTAAGTTAGTCTTTTGAAGCGTTTAAAAGATTCACTAAATAAAACTAATGAGGACAGAACTGTTAATTCAAATACAAATACATTTATTATCCACATTTACAAACAGAAACTAGTTACACACATTCACAAACATTTAAAACAAAAAAATAAACAAAATCAGTACATTTACAAATGTAATACACATAAGAAATACCTATTGTTATAATACACAAAACAAAGTGGATAAATGGTGTGGGCACAGCGCATTGCTGATTTTAAGCCCGCCCAAAGTCAGACGGCTACCAAGAACGAGAAAATAAAATAAATAAATAAAATATAAAAGAGAAAGACAAACAGTATAATTACTTATTCACACTGTGTTGTGTTGCCATTGTGGAAAATTAAAACAGTTTTTAAACAAACTAAACTAATCTAGTTTGTCTGAAGTGGAATTGGGCGTAATTAATTACCTATTTGTTTACGTGTACAAAACAAAAAACAAAAAACCTGTAAAAACTTCCTTGCTGGTCTGGGAGCGAGAGAAAAACATAGAATGTGCCAGCTGCATTTCCTCCCGGGCATGCTGTAAAAACCAGCTAAGGGATCCGAGGGTATCAGTATATTGCAATTTAGGCGATGGGCTGACAACCTGTCACTACAGCAATGTACCTACAAATCTATCTAAAACACTCAACCCTCAAAATTTTGTCAGACGTGGCGGAACGACCTTTGTTTAGGTCGTTTACGCTCTGCCTAAAGCTCTAGGGATAAAGGCTTGATTATATTAGTATGTATGTACTAAATAAAACTAACGAGGACAGACCTGTGAATTCAGCCTGTGTAGTGTTACCATTGCAGATATTTCAAACAGTTTCTAAACAAACTAAACTAATCTAGGTTGTCTGAAGTAGAATTGGACGTAATTAATTACCTATTTGTTAACGTGTACAAAACAAATAAAAGGATATAACATTGAAATTGTCTCCGAATTTGGAGAGGATCATAACTTCTCACATTTAGACAATGGGCTGGCAACCTATTTAGAAATACACACAAAATATTATCACGACTTAATCCCTAATGGGTTAGGCAGAGCAAAAACGACCTAAACAAAGGTATGGCCTGGGCATGCTGTAAAAACCAGCTTAGGAATCCGAGGGTTTCAGTATATTGTAATTTAGGCGATCGGCTGACAACCTGTCACTACAGCAATATACATTCAAATCTATCTTAAATAACCCTCAAAACTTTGTCAGACGTGGCGTAACGATCTTTATATGGATCGTTTACGCTCTGCCTACCCCATTAGGGAAAAAGGTGTGATTATATGTATGTACGTATAATTTTGTTCCTTTCCGCAAAATATTTTCAAATATAGCCTGTAATGCCTGTATGCCAGTTTAATAACACTAAAAGCATTTGAAATTTCAACTGAGTTCCAGTAGCTACCTACTCGTACCGAGCTTTTTCCAAAATTATTCCCAAGTGAGTGCATTGTGGAAGTTCAACTCGGTTCTAGCACTTTCTGAGGAAATTACTTTATGCTAGTTCAGTAGAAACACAAGAATAAGAAACTGTATAGAGACTAAGGTTCATATACAACTGCACAGTCTTCTTCCTCTTCTTCTTCTGTCGAGTGGGTATCAAGTCTATCGACCCGATGAACCCTGGTGTCAGCGTTTTTTTAAACCGCCTAGTAGCACAAATAACAGGCCTCTGACATGGTATTAAGTAACGACCACTATCAAAGACAGCGACCGGAACCGACGGCTTAACGTGCCCTACGAAGCACGAAATCTTTTTCTTTTCGGACAATCGAAGCTTTAGCCTGCAATGTCCTAACGAAACTGGGTAAAATTCACAAAGTGATAAATTCTCAAATATAAACTTTGTGTTTCCCCCCTGGGAATCGAACCCAGGACCTCCGGATCGGGAGTCCATTGCACTAGCCACTAGACCACGAAGAGTAATGATTTAACAAAAGCAATGAAGCAGGAGGATATCTCAGTGTAAGGGCGTTTTTGCACTGCTCCGAATTCAGTTCGGATCCACCTCGTACCCGATTTGGCCTTCCTAGTAAATGAATGACTGCTTGTGCACCCATCTATTTCCGCTTTATATGGAATTTTCACGGATACGAATCGTGTACTAACTGAATACGGAGCAGTGCAAAAACGCCTCAACCATGACATACATACATACATATAATCACGGCTTTATCCTTAATGGGGTAGGCAGAGCGTAAACAACCGAAGTAAAGGTCGTTCCGCCACGTCTGACAAAGTTTTGAGGGTTATTTAAGACAGACAGATTTTTAGGTATATTGCTGTAGTGACAGGTTGTCAGCCCATCGCCTAAATTACAATATACTTAACATTCTATGTTTTTCTCTCGCTCCCAGACCAGCATGGAAGCCTAACCATGAAAACGTAAAAAAAACATAAATCTATGTCTGTGCATAAACCCAGAGCATAAACTAGTATTACCTTTCCTATACGTACAATCCCATAAAATCTTACGTCTTTAGGTCACTTGGATAAAATTTCTTTGTAAATAAGCTGTATTAACTTTGTGTGGCTCTCATTTTTGGTGTACCTGTTGTAATTTTCATATAATTATTTTCGAAATGTTAAATTGCAAAGAAAGTGATTGCTAAGCCTGTGACAGGAAAATCACGAAAGGCATGCACGCAAACATTGCACCACTGTCTGCAGTGTAGATAACGGTAGTAATTACATTCATACATACATACATATTATCACGTCTTTGTCCCTAATGGGGTAGGCAGAGCGTAAACGACCTAAACAAAGGTCGTTCCGCCACGTCTGGCAATGTTTTGAGGGTTATTTAGATAGATTTGTAGGTATATTGTTGTGGTGACAGGTTGTTAGCCCATCGCCTGAATTGCAATATAGTGCAATTCTCGGATTCCTTAGCTGGTTTTTACAGCATGCCCGGGAGGAAATGCAGCTGGCTCATTCTATGTTTTTCTGTCGCTCCCAGTCCAGCATGGAAGTACTTCGTAGTAGTAATTCGAAGTTGCAAATACCACGTCTTAACTATTATAAGTCTATGCCTGCTATTTTCTAACATGAGAGACCAGAAAGGGACGACAATAATTTTAGTTAGTTAAGTTAAGTCGTGCCCTCAACGAATCGATAGCATTTACTTACCATCATAGCGCTTTTCTCGAACGTTTGCCTCTGTACAGTTTATTTAACTCTTGGTAATACAAAAGAATAGTAAAACGTTTTCATATGTCTGCAATTGGTCGTCTGTTCATACACTCCCGTCCTCTTAAGTCTTTTACCATGCCCGACAAGAATAGCAGCTGGAACATTCTATGACTTTTTTAATCGTTGCCATTCCAGCAAAAACTCAACAAAACTGTTAATTACTCTGTCAACTCCAAAGTTGAGAGTTACTTAAATCAAGATGAACCCATTAATCAATTTTGTTATGAAACCAAACTTCGCCTTTTAATTTTAATATTATCTTGTTTTAGGTGCTTTTGGAATTAATTAGCTTTGGGAAATATTTTAGCTAATTGGAATTTTACGATCAGTTTAAATTCTCATGGGGTCTAGTGGTAAAGCCTCGGCCTTCCGATCTGATGGTCGCGGGTTTTATTCCCGACGGGGACTAGCAATGATTGGAATATAATGCAAGCCAGTCTACCTATACATTTTTTCTCATTGGGGCAAATATTTTTCCTACGGTAAAAGTAAATAAATTGTAAAATAGGTTCCTTAAACCAAAAATGCATTATACAACATTAGCATTGATTTATTTAGGAAACCAAGGGCTTAACCTATTTGCCTAGTTCAATATCAGGCCAGTCAAGTATCCTAGGTGGTAGGTAGGTATATAGACAACATATATGTAGTAGTGTATTCCATATGACTTGTAGATGTAGGTATTTACCTAGCAGGTATAAATCTGCTTATATCTAAACCACTTTACTTTTTTTTAATTAAAAAAGTACCAATGTCATACTATTTACCAGATAGGTATGTATCTACGTCTTATTTTTATATCAACGCCGTGGCAATGACCGCTACTGACTCTTCGGTTCATGGCCGTTTAAAAACGTACCGATCGCTTTATCCTTGTGCGCTTCGCAAGTATAAAACGCAAAATTACTTGGGAATTTTCGGAAAAAGTTATGACTAATACAAAATGCACCTGGGAGGTTTTACTACCTACAACCCTGTCAAAAATAAATGTTGGTTTGTTAAGGGGCGGCGCAGGGCGTGCGCACACACGTACACAACACGCACACAGCTACGCCGCAGGACGCGCGAACGCGGGCTGAGAGGGCGCTGCCATCGCTCAGTCTCGCGCCGACCGTCCTAGAGGCCGGACGTACGCCGACCGTGCCAAAGGAAAAATAAACTAGTTTTGTTCCGAATCACTCCACTGTGCGTTCCCGAGGAATATCACGTGTGTGGACAAAAACTGTGCTGTGTGTTTTAAGAAAAGTGAACGGTACGCATCCTCCATTCCCGAATGCCGGCATTCACATGTTCAATGTTTACATCTGTAGTTATATCCAGACATGTGTTTCGTTTTTTTTCTCTCCCCCTTGTAGGGTATTAATATACGGGTAGATCTGGCGTCTGTATCAATCACAGGGCGGTAGAATAATAAAAGTCGTTTCTCTTTCCAGATAAAACTGTTTGGGATTGATTTGGGAGCTGTGAAACAAAGGCTCGAAAGGTGAACGTACTTGGACTCATAGCAGGTATGTTCCCTCATCGTTTTAACTTTAAAATCATGCTTTGTTTTAAAAATCGAACTATTTCTTCGAGTTCTGGCCGTTTCTGATGCGACTTTTGAATTTAGAATGTGCTAAAGTGAATAATGTAACGATAATGACAATCATATGTCGCGATTATCCGTTTTTGGGTCGTTGACCTCGTTCCGTCCTATTGTAGTTTAAGAGCTGTGTACATTTTTAATTCATATTGCGTAAGACGTATAGGTAGGCAGGTAATTACCGTATTGCATAGGTATCGTAGCGTTGAATTCAGAGGTGGTATTGACTTACATAATTTTGTTAACCTTTTGTTTGACATTTTGATACAGTCTTTCAAACGCTTCGATTTACTTGTTGCTTCAAGTGTTTGTATTGTCGTTATTGAAGCACCATGTTTTATATTAACGTATTTTGGTACGTAACAAATATAAGTATCTACATAGATTTCATAGATTAGGTATCTTCTATCAGATCTTCCATGCTGGCCTGGGAGCGAGAGAAAAACATAGAATGTGCCAGCTGCATTTCCTCCCGGGCGTGCTGTAAAAATCAGCTAAGGGATCCGAGGGTTTCAGTATATTGTAATTTAGGCGATGGGCTGTCACTACAGCAATATCCTACAAATCTATCTTAAATAACCCTCAAAACTTTGTCAAACGTGGCGGAACGACCTTTGTTTAGGTCGTTTACGCTCTGCCTGCCCCATTAGGGATAAAGGCGTGATTATATGTATGTCTGTATATTAATATTCATAAACTATCCGAAATTGAAAATATTTACACAGAAGGTACACTTACCTATATATTACGCGTCATATATTTATTTTCTACCTACCATTTTATCAGCTGTTTATTTGCTATAAATTGTCTGAAGGTACTTGATTTAACTGTACCTAGTACAATCGATTTTCTTTGTATACATTTGACCTATCCTTGAATATCATCACGCTATCATATTTCTTCTGTTAACTTCCATGCTGGACTGGGAGAGATAGAAAAACATAGAATGTTCCAGCTGCCCTTCCTCCCGGGCATGCTGTTGAAGTCAGCAAAAGAGACTCGAGGGTTACAGTGTATTGTAATTTAGGCGATGGGCTGACAACCTGTCACTATAGCAATACATATTACGATCTAAAATTGCCCTCAATTTTGTCAGACGTGGCGAAAGCGCCTTTTACGAGGCGTTAAACGCTCTGCCTACCCCGTAAGGGATAAAGGCGTGATTTATGTATGTTTATGTATGTATCATATTTCTACCTAAAATAATTTAGTGCTCATTATTTTGTACCTAGGTCGTACCTACTATTTCGACTGCTAGCCCTTTTGACTGACTAACACAATGACTAGAAAAGATACTGCTAGTCTACTAATACGCTATAGTACTATTCATTTCTTCCATGCTGGCCTGGGGACGAGAGAAAAACATAGAATGTGCCAGATGCATTTCCTCCCGGCCATGCTGTATAAATCAGCTAAGAGAACCGAGGGTTTCAGTACATTGCAATTTAGGTGACGGGCTGACAACCTCTCACTCCAGCAATATACTTACAAATCTGTCCCAAATAACCCTCAAAACTTTATCGTACGCGGCGGAACGACTTTTGTTTATGTAGTTTACAGTCTGCCTGCCCCATTAGGGATAAAGGCGTGATTGATATGTATGTACTATTATTGCACGGTTGAAACTGTATTCTTCTTATTCTGTCGAGTGGGTATCGAGTCTATCGACCCGATGAACCCTGGTGTCAGAGTTTTTAAAGCAGTAGCCTAGTAGCACAACTATCAGGCCTCTGACATGGTTTTGAGTAACGACCACTATCAAAGACAGCGACCGGGACCGACGGCTTAACGTGCCCTCCGAAGCACGAAAATCTTTTTCTTTTTCGGACAATCAGGTGATTCAGTCTGCAATGTCCTAACCAAACTGGGGAAAAATTCACAAAGTGATAAATTCTCAAATTATCAATTATCAACTTTGTGTTTCCCCCCTGGGAATCGAACCCAGGACCTCATATCGTAACGTTATGTAGTACATCCCTACTAACCTTTTAGAATTTGTAAGCGTGGGTGTAAGGGACAACGTCACGTAAGCTGATAGGGGTTGCTCAGTCAACGAAACTGAACAACTTTACACCCGGTATGTTATTAACGTCAAACGGTTCTTTTAAAGAGCTAATTTCTAGTAAACGAATCATTAGAAAATTCTAATAAATATACGTCTAAGAAATTTATTCTTGGCTTGCAATTGTAACATTTTAAAATATTCTAGTCATAAATAAGAATGCAAATAAAACTGGAAATAAATCTGTTTTTATCAGTAAATTTGATATTCCTTCTAAACTATTAGAAGCGCTTTCACGGTTCCTTCGGGAAAATATCCGTATAATGATTATCTAAAATCGCAACATAGCTTTTTTTAATCCGACACGTAGTTTTAATGAAATTAGCTTATTTGTGCGTTTTCCGCACACTTTCGACGCGGTCACGGACGTAACCGCCACGCCGTAGCGCGCACTTATTTGAACGATATTCTATAACATTTCGGGCGATGGTTGCATATCTTTAAATAAAACTAACTAAGCCCGATCGTGTAGTGGATAGGGCCGCTTCCTCCTAAACGGGGAGGTCGTGGTTCGAATCCCACCACGTACCAATGTGTTTTTCGGTTTTCGAATTTCATATGTAAGTATATTCGGCGCTTTTTCCGTGCTTCGGAAGGCAGTCCTGGTTAATATCGTTTAATACCGTAGATATTAGTCGTTAAGCCATGTCAGAGGCCAGTGCTAAGCTTTGGCGGCTTGAAAACTCTGACCTAATCTAGAATTGGTTTCCCTTCTGGGTTGCGGAGGTCAGATGGCAGTCGCTCTGTGTCAAAACCAGTACCCTCGTTCAATCCCCTAGATAAAGTACTGAGGTAGAGATGATGGTCGCATATCTTTAAATCTACCTGCTCATCTGCCGATGGGATACACCTTAATTTAAGCATTCAATAAATGCGTCTATTAATATTGTATTGATACTCCGGTAAAGCTATTAATTGCAAACATTTATAGCATAATTGTAGCTTACATCAGCCAATCAGATACGCTCGTTACTGAATTACTAACATCAATAAAAAAAAACATCGGATTTCGCGCATGTTTCTTTGTTTGGCGGTTAAGAACTGTATTAAGACTTCTGTGTCAAGGTGAAAATTCGCTTAGATACTAAAATTCAAACTACGTGCTTCAATTAAGTGTTGAAATACCTACGATATTAATGAACTATTATCGGCGCCAAACATTTCAATTCTATTAATTCTATTAAATGTCATGACATTTACTGGGAGCAATTTAAAAACATAGAATGTTCCAGCGGCCTCTGTTCCCGGGAATAGTGTAGAAATCAGTTTAGGGAAACGAGGGTTTCAGTGTATTGCAATTTAGGCGAAAGCCTGACAACTTATCACTATAGCAATATACATTCCGTTCTTTAAAAAATAATTTCCAATCTTTTTTAGACTTTGAAGCTCTGCCTACCCCGTAACTGATACAGGCGTGAATATACTGAATATGTCTGTCAACATTCCTTTATCCTTATTTCAGCTTCCACATACAGTTGTTTCCATTATTATCTTCTCTCAGTGTCAGGAGAATAGTGCCAAGTGCCTATTCTTTTTATTATGACCCTCAAATTGCTGAAAACGTCTTATCTACCTACTCCATAAAGGATGCAGACGTGACTTTACTGATTATATACTACTACATATATGTATGTATGTTTTTATCCTTATTTCCACTTCCCCATACAGTTTCCATAATTACCTTCTCTCAGTGTCAGGAGAACAGTGCCAAGTGCCTGGTCTTGACATGTCTACCTCTTTCCATATTCGTTGTCATACATACATACATATAATCACGCCTTTATCCCTAATGGGGTAGGCAGAGCGTAAACGACCTAAACAAAAGGTCGTTCCGCCACGTCTGACAAAGTTTTGAGGGTTATTTAAGATAGATTTGTAGGTATATTGCTGTAGTGACAGGTTGTCGCCTAAATCGGTTTTCACAGCTTGCCCGGGAAAAAATACAGCTGGCACATTCTTTGTTTTTTTCTTGCTCCCAGACCAGCATCAAAGAATATATTCGTTGTCAGTTTTACATAAACAATGTACAATGTCGGCAGAGTTGTTCTTCCGCGCGAAATTGTTTCTGTAATGAGTTGACCTTCTGTGAGATTAATTTTCATGCTCTTTGGATGTTATTTTTGGATCCAGCGTGTTTCCGATTCTGGTTAGACTTGATGAAGTGGAAGGAATACAGGGTTTAAAAAAGTACATACATACATAAAATCACGCCTTTATCCCTTACGGGGTAGGCAGAGCGTTAAACGCCTCGTAAAAGGCGCTTTCGCCACGTCTGACAAAAATTGAGGGTAATTTTAGATTGTAATGTGTATTGCCATAGTGACAGGTTGTCAGCCCATCGCCTAAATTACAATACACTGTAACCCTCGAGTCCCTTTTGCTGACTTCTACAACAAGCCCGGGAGGAAGGGCAGCTGGAACATTCTATGTTTTTCTATCTCTCACAGTCCAGCATGGAAGTCATTTAAAAAAGTACTACGATGCATTCCTCGAGAGCACGTTCTAATAATACCCAAAACAACTTTCCCGAAGCACAAACATTTTACTAGAAAAAGAAAACAAAAAAAAGTATGTTTTAAAAAAAAAAACAATTATGTTATCTACAATTTTCTATGAAGATTGATATTTTTTCTGTGCTTTGTTTGTTATCTAAGTGGAACATGTTGTTTAAAAGAACGCAGTACTTTTTTACACCCTGTATAATAACTTCCATGCTGGACTGGGAGCCACATAAAGAACATAGAATATGCCAGCTGCATTTCTGCCCGGCCATACTGTAAAAACCAGCTTAGGGATCCGAGGGTTTCAGAATATTTCAATTTAGGCGATGGGCTGACAACCTGACAACCTCCTGTCACTACAGTAATATACCTACAATTCCATCTTAAATAACCCTCAAAACTTTGTCAGACGTGGTGGAACGACCTGTGTTTAGGTCGTTTACGCTCTGCCTACCCCATTAGGGATAAAGGCGAGATTATATGTATGTATGTATAATAACAATGATTCATAATGTTATGTTGTTTAATTGCGAAAGTGATAAGGAAATTAATTAGTAGGTCGGTCGGTATGCCCATTTAATAAAGGTCATGTAGATATTTATTTAAAACATAAGCAACAAGTATATAATGATTGACGTATCAAACTAATTTCGTCACAAGAAAAATAAAAAATAACTGCCTCCGTGGTCTAGTGGTCATGGGCTTACGATCCAGAGGTTCGATTCCCAGGGGGGTACACAAAGTTGAATTTATCTCTTTGTGAGGTTTTCCCCAGTTTGGTTAGGACATTGCAGGCTGAATCACTTGATTATCCAAAAAAAAAAAAGGATTCCGTGCTTCGGAGGGCACGTTAAGCCGTCGGTCCCGGTCGCTGTCTTTGATAGTGGTCGTTACTCAAACCATGTCGGAGGCCTAATAGCTGTCTTACTAGGCGGTTTGAAAACTCTGACATTTGGGTTCTTCGGGTCGCCGTTCGACGAGAATCCACTCCCTAAGAAGAAGACAAGAAAAATAAAGTTTAAATTCGTTTGAAACTTGTGATAATTATTGTCGATTCTACAAAAAATGGTCCGCGCCACATCGGGTGTCGGCGGCGGATCAAAGACGTTTAGTTAGGGGCTAAGGGATCGGGGCTCAAGATATTCGATTAGGTATACTTGCCCCTTGGTTCTCTTCGTTCACGCCCACGGTGGCGAGAAACCTGCCGTAGGTACGTACAGATGTTTTATGTCAAGTCTGCCGCTTGGCCATACATGTGGTTTTGCGTACAAATGCGGCCTTTTGAGGCTTGCTTACGCACACCAAGGCAGTAAGACAATGTGCATGTAGGTACATTTACACACACAAGTTTGGCTGAGTGGTAATCACTACATAGTATAAAACAAAGTCGCTTTCTCTGTCCCTACATCCGTATGTATGCATAAATCTTTAAAACTACACAACGGATTTTGATGCGGTTTCTTTTAATGGATAAAGTGATTCAAGAGGAAGGTTTATGTGTATAATACATGCATAATATAGTACAGAAACACTGATACTTTCCGTGCGAAGCCGGGGCGGGTCGCTAGTCGTAAAATGAAACGTCTATCTTTACTATGATTCTTAAAAATACAAAGGTCATTTACTCGTGTTTATGTTTAATGGTAAGGAGGATCAATTATAATCATTAATTTCTGTTAATTTGAAGTGTTGTTAATGAAAGGCTTAATAAAATATCCACAAATTTAATTTATGAACTTGAAAACAAAATGTTGATATTATGTAAGTCAAAATGATTTACTATTTCATGGAAACGGACAGAACGTATTTCATAATGTTGTTCTATTTTCCAGTTAAAATTATCAATCTTTTTTACTAGGATAACGATATATGCATTTAAAAGCAGCGTTTAAAAACCATTTAAATCATTTAAGCATTTATGTTTAATACAAACTTAATTATATCATCCAATCATAACAAAAACAACATGAAATAAATAATCACTTATTATTAATTTTACTATATTTTTGAGTACATTAAACATCCATGCTGGACTGCGAGTGATAGAAAAAACATAGAATGTGCTGTATCTCCTGATTCGAGGGTTTCAGTATTGTAATTTAGGCGGTGGGTTGACATCCGTCAATATATAGGTCTACCTGGAAGAACCCTCAAAACTTGTCAGACGTGGCGGAACTACTTTTGTATTTATTTATTTATTTAACAATTTATTGCACACATTAACATACAGAGGACACAAATATAAAAAATATCAATAGCACAACAGGTACAGCTTATCTCTAAAAATAAATCTCTTCCAGCTGACCTACGGTAGTGAGAGTGCATAAGCGAATATTTGTATAGGTCATTTACTTCTGTCTGCCCCATTAGGGATAAAGGCGAGATTATATGTGTGTATTAAACATACGTATTACGTTGGATACGTATTAACTGTTATAAAAAAAAGTAATATCACTATCGCAAGTCAATAGATTCATTACTGGAAAACCTATCTACTTACCTGCAGAAGCTTTTTATTACAGTCCGTTAAATCTACGCTAGCGGCTTAAATAGGATCGTGGCTCTCAGATAGTTCCAGGCTCAGAGCCCTATCTCTAGCTGGATAGATTTGTCTAGGGCTGTCACCCGTTCGGGTTTCCCCAGATTTGTTATAGTTTGGACGGCATCCGGGGGACGTCTGAGTAGCGTTTTTAAATAGTAGTTTAACCTGGAGACTTTATTTAAAGCATTAAAGATATTTCATAGGCGACGAAATATAAGTTTGACGCGATTTGATATACGAATCATATAAAAAGCGACAATATAAGTTAAGCTGATTTGTCAAATCGTATGATTTAATTTTGTATGTCAATTGGCTCAAATTATATTTCATCAACGATTTACGATGTTGTCACGCCTTTATCTCTAATGGGGTAGGCAGAGAGTAAACGACCTAAACAAAAGTCGTTCCGCCACGTCTGACAAAGTTTTGAGGGTTATTTAAGATAGATTTGTAGGTATATTGCTGTAGTGACAGGTTGTCAGCCGCCCGCCTAAATTGCAATATACTGAAACCCTCGGATTCCTTAGCTGATGTTTACAACATGCCCGGGGGGAAATATAGTTGGCGCGTTCTATGTTTTACTCTCGATCCCAATCCAGCATGAAAAATGTTTTCACAATTTTTTATTTTAGAGTTATATCCCACAGAAATGCAATTTGAAATATCCTGGGTATCCCAGGTTTTTTTCCGGGACGAGAAATTCAATTGGTAGCAGCCCTAGATTTACCGGAATCGAATCGCTACCAGTTGAATAGGCGGGCGCGTGAATAGGCAGAATGTAGCGCGTATAGATCCGGAATTGAGTTTGGTGTGCACTTTCTGTAAGAACTTACTTATTCTATGGCAAAATGGATGCCACTGCGTTTTCAAATGTTGGTTAAGTCTGTTAAAGAAGGATGTTTAGTGATTTATGTTTTTTAAAATAAAATCAAATTTCATGAGAGACTAAGGGCCGTATAATCAGCTCTCATGATTGAGTTCGTATCAGAAATGTAATTTCAGTACAAAGTAGCATGTCAAATCCAAACTTAATATCGCTCTCAATCTTGAGATCGCTTTGTAAATAAGAGCTTAAAATTAAGCCTTTTGAAATTTTAGAATTTACAATGTTTCACATAAATATTACTTAAGTATCTTAAAGATTCTAATCGTGTTTAGACTAACTTAACTTTACGCTAACTTAAAGATAAATTCTAAATAAGGAAAAATACTAAGAATATTACTTATCCCACCAAAAACATAAATGTAAAAGTAGAAGCCAAGTTCATGGGGATTGGTTTTGTTTGCTTTCATAGACTTTCTATATCTAATAGAGTATTGAATATTTAATCACAAAATGACGAACAAGTGTTAATTATACTGATAAATTAACGACTACTCACTTGTTCGATTAACGGAGGTGTTAGACCTCTTCGTTTCGACTCTTAACGAGAGTCTTCTTCAAAGAGAGTGAAGTCCAGTCGAAGATCACACGGCGAGCGGTGGTGTCTAATTTTCACTCTCCGTGAAGAAGACTCTTAAAGAGTCGAAACGTTGAGGTTAAACAAACAAGTGAGTAGTCGTTAATTTATCAGTACTGAATAAATGAAGCTACTGGATAAAGTACTACTTTAACAATGGCTACTACGTGCTAGTAAACACTACATTATAGCTAGTACAATAATGTAGGTACACAAAGGGCTTTCATTCTGGCTACACTGAAACCATTTGCTGCTATGTTCCGTGTGTATACTCTTGGCACAGAATATATAATAGTACTACATACAGAATGGACATTCACCTCCCTTCCCCAGTCCGACATACGTCACACTCCGCGCCGGATTGTGGGCCACATTGAGCGTACGCTTAGCGGGTATGGCGCGCGCATGTTTACCAGTGAACTAAAGTTTTGTGTTCCAAAGATGGTTAGGTACTGTTCCGTGTACGGATGTCATTCTACCCCTAGATATGACTCCAATAGGAAGTTTTTTAGATTCCACAGTGATGAGAGACGGTAAGTAAATTCATACAAAATATGCAACCTAATCTATTCCAACTATTCAGTTACAGTGGACTATAAAACGTTGGTTTAATCAAGAACCAGATTAATCAAGTGATGATTATGACCGGTATAATAAAAATTGTCAACCCTTATAACACGCACACAAATTCATGCCTAGTGCAACCTGCCGTCTGTCGATGTGTGACCAAAATGACATTGTAGTTAGGAGTGTCCGAGCTGTGACGTCGAGGCTAATACCTCCGTCTAACCTACAAGTGAGTAGCCGTATACATATTTTATAAATATGAGTAACACTTCTTTGTCGTTTAATAAAAAAAATGTAACGAGAAATCATAAAGTTTCGAATATTTATTAACTAGCGACCCGCCCCGGCTTCGCTAAAAAATCATCAGTGTTTCTTTACTATATTAAGCATGTATTATACGTATAAACCTTCCTCTTGAATCACTTTATCCATTAAAAGAAACCGCATCAAAATCCGTTGCGTAGTTTTAATGATATAAGCATACATAGGGATATAGGGACAGAGTAAGCGTGAGCGTAGTGATACCAAATTACAATAATGATCTTGAAGACTATATTCGATTTGTTCAGTAAGTAAAAACCACTCAGGAAGTATAAATAAACTTGGAGTGACATTTAATATAGAGGCGTCAGGGAAAATGGTTCCAATAGTGGAAGTCTGGATATGGTATATTGATGTACAATGTCACATACATGATGTTTCGAAGAAAAAAAATATAATGGGACCAGCTAAAACTAAAATTAAAATATATCTGTTACTTTCAAAACAATAAAATTGAAAAAGGACGGTTTGTACCAGAACATAGGTAAAAACTAAGAGTTAATTTGTCGGGTCGGTTGATTCGAAACCCACACGAAAGAAGAAGAAAGTATTAATTTCTAGTAATATTTAAAGGAACCATTATCTTAGCAACTAAATCATACATACATACATATATATAATCACGCCTTTATCCCTAATGGGGTAGGCAGAGCGTAAACGACCTAAACAAAGGTCGTTCCGCCACGTCTGACATAGTTTTGAGGGTTATTTAAGATAGAATTCTAGGTATATTGCTGTAGTGACTGGTTGTCAGCCCGTCGCCTAAATTACAATATACTGAAACCCTCGGATCCCTTAGCTGGATCTTACAGCATGCCCGGGAGGAAATGCAGCTGGCACATTCTATGTTTTTCTCTCGCTCCCAGACAAGCATGGAAGGAACTAAATCATTACTGTTTGAAATACATGTTTTCCAATTATAATATTTTACTTGAAAGACTACACACACTATTACAGAATATTTTGACCAACTGTTTTTTTTTAATTTAGAAACACGTATTTTTCCACAGAACACGCTGTATATCCGCCTTCCTTTAATGGAAATGTGGTATAGTAGGTATAACCTTTACCCCATGACTTATATAGTTCCGCGTACGGTCTATGAACGTATTATAACTAGGTGCGGGTTTCCTGTGTCTGTAATGATGATGATCGGTAGAAATTATATCGTATCTATTGATTGTTCTTCCATGCTGGACTGGGAGTGAGAGAAAAACATAGAATGTGCCAGCTGCAATTCCTCCCGAGCATGCTGTAAAAACCAGCTATGGGATCTGAGGGTTTCAGTATATTGTAATTTAGGCGATAGGCTGATAACCTGTCACTACAGCAATATGCGTACAAATATATCTTAAATAACCCTCAAAACTTTATCAGACGTGGCGGAACGAGCTTTGTTTGGGTCGTTTACGCTCTGCCTACCCCATTAGGGATAAAGGCGTGATTATATGTATGTATGTATGCTGGACCGGGGGTGATAGCTCTTTTACGCTCTGCCTACCCCTTTCGGAAGAAGGTCGTAACCTAGACCTAGTACAGGAATCCAGGGAAAGACATCGCGTTTCCTGTGAACAGAACATCTTGCCAGCTCATTTTCCAAGTGGCCATTAGCACCAACTTCCTGAGGGGGAAGGCTCATGTCCACTGTCACTTCTTCTTTTTTTTCTTATCTTATTTAACCCACTGTTACTACAGACGTATAATTAATCTATGATGGTACCTCACTATATTTTTTATAAATAGCATTTTCCAGATTGAAATACTTCAAAAAGGTGATTGTGGAAATCCTAACAAAACTTTTATCCAAAGATATTTATACGTAAACTCTTAGACACAAAATAAATGTGCGCGCCATTTCCATAAGCTCTAAAAACTAAAAGCTTTTAAGGCTTTGCATTAAGAGGATCTTAAGGGCCTTCTAATAGTCTTGTCTTTATTTCTTACAATACTTCGTACATAAACTTCCCGTTGCTAAAAAAATATGGTCTCTTTCTTACACACACATACACACACACACACACACATAATCACGCCTTTATCCCTAACGGGGTAGGCAGAGCGTAAACGGCCTAAAGAGAGGTCGTTTCGCCACGTCTGACAAAGTTTTGAGGGTTATTTAAGATAGATTTGTAAGTATATTGCTGTAGTGACGGGTTGTCAGCCTATCGCCTAAATTGCAATATACTGAAACCCTCAGATCCCTTAGCTGGTTTTTACAGCATGCCCGGGAGGAAATGCAGCTGGCACATTCTATGTTTTTCTCTCGCTCCCAGTCCAGCATGGAAGAAACTCTTAGTCTCTTTCTTAGTCTATTCTATCCTTACATGCTGGACTTGTAGTGAGAGAAAAACATAGAATCCTGGTAATGCCATTAAGTTAAGTCGCCACATGGACTTAATCAGAGCTACGTACGTACATGAATACTACGTAAACGTATTAGCAATACTACAAGCGATCGTTCACGTACACCGGGGCCTCGGGTAAAGCGGTTTATCTAGCTCACATTGTGATAGTGTTGTGCGTATCGATAGTCGCGTGGTTTAGGTCGATAATTTATTTAGTTGATCGATTAAACCATTTAGTCTGAAGAGGCTACAGCTCAAAAATAATGCAATATCTTATCTGAATGCGTTTCATAAAATGTGGCGGAACTTGTTTTTGTTGATGGTCGTATTTCGACGTTTAGTAGATTTGCCAAACATTATAAATAAAACATTTTATTAAAACAATCAATTATATATGTAATTATGGTTTAGAGCGTATCATAATTAGGAAATAGTAGGTATATTAAATGCTTAAAAATACGAACATTACATCCTGTGTAAAAATCCGTTTTTTGTCCGTACAACTTTCGTAAATTGGTGATTACTCGCCATTCGATGTACCTAAATCGATAATCCATTCACGTCAATCGTCCATCACTAACGCGCTTGCATAATGCGCGTTTGCGTATGAGTGCAATGTCGCCACGCGCAAGCGCATAAGGTACTTCCGCGGAACCAGCGCTGTGATTACGATTAGTAGATCTTATGACGTCAGAATAGCATAGGAAATGTGATGTCAGTGAAAATTTAAGATGACTAATGAATATTGTTGTACTATGGTTTCATACATATAATCACACCTTTATCCCTAATAGGGTAGGCAGAGCATAAACGACCTAAACAAAGGTCGTTCCGCCACGTCTGACAAAATTTGAGGGTTGTTTAAGACAGATTTGTAGGTATATTGCTGAAGTGACAGGTTGTCAGCCTGTCGCCTAAATTGCAATATACATAAACCCTCGGATCCCTTAGCTGGTTTTTACAGCATGCCCGATAGGAAATGCAGCTGGCACATTCTATGTTTTTCTCTCGCTCCCAGTCCAGCATGGAAATACTATGGTTTCACTAAAAGAATTTTGCCCGAGGTAACTAAATATTTTTCCGCGGAAATAGGTAAATTATTCCGTGGTAAGCAGTAGTCAGTTCAGTATCAATGTTGATGTAGATTTCATTCATGTAAATAAAGTTTTTTTAATCGGCCTGATAAGTTATGTTTCTGTTTGTTTTTGAGTTACATACATACATATATTCACGCCTGTATCCCTAATGGGGTAGGCAGAGCGTAAACGACCTAAACAAAGGTGTCCCGCCACGTCTGACAAAGTTTTGAGGGTTATTTAAGATAGAATTCTAGGTATATTGTTGTAGTGACAGGTTGTCAGCCCATCGCCTAAATTACAATATACTGAAACCCTCGGATCCCTTAGCTGGATTTTACAGCATGCCCGGGAGGAAATGCAGCTGGCACATTTTATGTTTTTCTCTCGCTCCCAGACCAGCATGGAAGTAACCAGTATGGTTTTTGAGTTATTTCATTTAATTATAAAATACATACATACGTACATATAATCACGCCTTTATCCCTAATGGGGTAGGCAGAGCGTAAACTACCCAAACAAAGGTCGTTCCGCCACGTCTGACAAAGTTTTGAGGGTTATTTAAGATAGATTTGTAAGAATATTGCTGTAGTGACAGGTTGTCAGCCCATCGCCTAAATCACAATGTACAAAACCCTCAGATTTCTTAGCTGGTTTTTACAGCATGCCCGGGAGGAAATGCAGCTGGCACATTCTATGTTTCTCTCTCGCTTCCAGTCCAGCATGGAGGAAAATACAATTATGATTTATCTATTTGCTTCGTATTTAGGAGTTTTTAAGACCGATCTTGACTTAGATTTCGTTTCTCGACAACCTTGACACAAGACTGCATTCAAGAACTATTTCTTTACTATTAAAGTGCAAGTAGCTGCATCCAACTGCAACTACACTTTCTTAGTCTTTCTTTCTGTCTTGTGGGTTCGTGTCGATCGACCCGATGAACCCTGGTGTCAGAGTTTTTCAACCGCCCAATAGCACAGCTATATGCTTCTGACGTGATCTACATAACGGCCACTATCAAAGATAGCGACCGGGACCTGTCCGAAGCACAATCTGGTGATTCAGGCTGCATTGTCCTAACCAAACTGGGAAAAAATATTTTTCACACAAATTGGTTTTACAAATATCAACATAACATAACATAAAAATACTTTATTGCACGTAAGAATACAAATCAACTTTGTGTCCCTCCAGCAAATCGAACCCAGGACCTCCGCATCAGGAGCCCGTAGCTCAGACTACTACAATACGGAGGTAGTCAACTTAGTAACACATGACTCAGTGCAACGATATGACGGATGCACTCACAATAAAGACTTTAATACTTTCTTTACGATGTTTTCTGTCATTGAGAGATAAAGCACAAGTGGATTCTTTAACTAGAGGCAATTAGCCCACACACAGACAGCCGTTAAAATCTAGTTAACTTTAACGTATTGCTTTGGACTTTATGTTTTTTTTACTGGTATTTGTAGAAAAGGGCACTTTCGCTCTTATTAGAAAAATACCCAAAATCTTCCATGCTGGACTGGGAGCGAGAGAAAAACATAGCATGTGCCAGCTGCATTTCCTCCCGAGCATTCTGTTAAAACCAGCTAAGGGATCCGAGAGTTTCAGTATATTGCAATTTAGGCAATGGGCTGACAACCTGTCACTACAGCAATATACCTACAAATAGGTATATCTTAAATAACTCTTAAAACTTTGTCAGACGTGGTGAAACGGCTTTTGTTTAGGTCGTTTACGCTCTGCTTACCCCATTAGGGATAAAGGCGTGATTATATGTATGTATGTATGTAGAAAAACAACTTCACCAATTAATACAATAGAAACTTATGTGTAATTAAACAAATTCAACTTAATCTAGTGTACAGACTTAATATAGTATCTAGATTCTAGGGTGATATAAAGGTCCCAGCTCAGCTGAATGTTATGAAGGTGCCGAATACACCTCCACAGCGCTGGTCCTCCTCGATACCGAAATATAATGAAAAGTACTATATAACAAATTAAAACAGATTATTCTTACGAAAGTTGAAAATGTTACTGAATTGTATCATAGACTTCATGCCAGTATCCCTTACAGGGTAGGTAGAGCATTACCAAACTCAGAATAAGACGTTTGCCACATCATATAAGTTAGGACTTAGATTATTTAGGACTGAAGGGCGTAGGAGACAGCGAAATTACCGGATTTGAATCTATGGTGCACGATTACGTAAGTATGGGCATGCTGTAAAAGTCAGCAAAAGGGATTCGAGGGTTACAGTGTATTGTAATTTAGGCGATGGGCTGACAACCTGTCACTACAGCAATACACATTACAATCTAAAATTGCCCTCAATTTATGTCAGACGTGGCGAAAGCGCCTTTTAGGAGGCGTTTTACGCTCTGCCTACCCCGTAAGGGATAAAGGCGTGATTTTATGTATGTATGTATGTATGTATTACGTAAGTATAAGTCCTATACCTAGTGGTATGAACTGACTAAAGTTCTCTTCCGCTACCGTTTCTGTAGCTCAGTTGGTAGAGTGATGGACCGGCATTCCAGAGACGCAGGTTCCAGTCCTTCAGTTGCTTACAGCAATGGCACGAATCGCCTATGTCGTGGGTTCAAATATCGCTCAAATTTTCGCTTCATGATATATTTTGTACCTATATACACCTATTTATAACATTGCCACGCCCTTCTTTCCGCCTAACCGCTTCTCTAAAGCTACTTAGAGTATAATTTAAGGGTCTATCTGAACCATGACCTAACCGAAACCGCTGCTCAGTCCTTTACAAATAAAACTGGTCATTAGACAGAGTACGTTAAACCGCAGCAAGCCCTTCTATAGAGGGTCTTAATTAAGGCAATCATTCAATTATGGAGTACATCGGCGGGTGTCACAGTCTGTATAGAATGTATACCTATATCTACATTATATACGTAGATGTTTACAAATGGAGTCCGATGGTGTAGTGGATAGGGCTGCTGCCTCCTGAGCGGCAGGTCGTGGTTCGAATGTCACCACGTAGCAAAGTTGTTTTCGGTTTTCGAATATCTTATGTACGTTTATTCGGCGCTTTTTCCGTGCTTCGAAAGGTACGTCAAGCCGTTGGTCCCGGTTAATATCGCTTTATACCGTAGACATTAGTCGTAAAGCCATGTCAGAGGCCAGTGCTAAGAATTGACGGCTTGAAAACTGACCTAATCGAGGATTGAGTCTGGTTTCCCTTTTGGGTTGCGGAGGTCAGATGGCAGTCGCTCTGTGTAAAAACCAATACCCTCGTTCAATCCCCTAAATTAGGTAGCAGACCACGTGAGTACGAACTCAGTTCCTCCGGATCGGTAGCCCATGGCTCAGACCAATAGACAACTGAGGCGGAGGAACGAACTATTAATTTAAAATTATTTCAGAGTTTGCATCTAGCTGCTAAAGGCATACCCTAGGAAATATAAATCTGGAAGCGAGAGAAAAACATACAATGTGCCAGCTGCATTTCCTCCCGGGCATGCTGTAAAAACCAGCTAAGGGAACTGAGGGTTTCAATTAATTGCAATTTAGACGATGGGCTGACAACCTGTCACTCTGTAGTGACAGTTCAGTTTTTACAGCATGCAGCAGTATACCTATAAATCTATTTTAAATAACCCTCAAAACTTTGTCAGACGTGGCGAAACGACCTTTGTTTAGGTCGTTTACGCTCTGCCTACCCCATTTGGGATAAAGGCGTGTTTATATATATCTTTTATATATATAATCAGAAAATAAGATTTTCTTCCTTCGTAGGGTATTGTAACAACTATGCAGAATTAAAGGATATTGATATTAAATATATCTTTAGATTTTCCTATACCTATAGCCACTTTAACCGCAGACAAAATATATTTCCCTCTAGACATTCTTCGGCAGCTAATAAAAATAATTTAATGAAAGAAAGGAAATAATGTATCCTCATATTTACTAAAAACAAAATTATTTTTAAAAAATACATTTTCCTGGTGATTTTTGTATAGGCAAGGATAAAAATATACTCATTTACAAGAACTCAACAGATGATTACTCATTTTCTTTGAACAGTGAACATTTTCCTAGTATTTCATTTCAGGACTAATTCAAATTCAATTTTCAAATTCTCTTTATTTCTGGCATTCACCCATATATCAAATACATTGCAATTAAATTAAAATAAACTAATATTCTTACTCATAGTAATTAAAGCAAAAGTGTTTGATGATGAGATAGGGCCGCTTTCTCCTGAACGGGAGGTCGCGGTTCGATTCCCTTGTACAAATGCGTTTTTCGGTTCTCAAATTTCGTATGCACGTTTATTCGGCGCTTTTTCCGTGCTTCGGAAGGTACGTTAATATCGTTTAATACCGTAGATATTAGTCGTTAAGCCATGTTAGAGGCCAGTGCTAAGCATTGGCGGCTAGTAAACTCTAACCTAATCTAGGATTGGGTCTGGTTTCCCTTCTGGGTTGCGGAGGTCAGATGGCAGTCGCTCTGTGTAAAAACCAGTTCCCTCGTTGGATTCCCTAGATAAGGTAGCCGAACCCGTGAGATACGGGATGATAGTAATTAAAGCAAAAACTGATGCACCTTAAAAACTAATACATCAAATGCTATGCGATCTCTTCATTATGTTCTTATAATAACACTATGCGTTAATTTAACTTATGTGAGAAACTCTACTATCACTCAGAAGCGTCACTTTTTCTATACTAACTTTACGACTCCCCTTTTCTTTACAATCCAATTCAAAAGACCCACATTTCAGTATCTGATATTTTAAAAGAGATGTCTAGACAAATTGGTTGTTATAAATTTCTCATAGTGCAAGTATGGTTATTTGTGGAGCCCCTTTTCTTTGCCCAAGGAGCGTAACGCCACGCAACTTGGTTCTCAGGGTATGAACGACTTGTCATGCGCGACTGAATCACTCACTGTTTATATACTACCTACCTACTTGTACTAGTTTGTTTTCCTCCATGCTGGCCTGGGAGCGAGAGAAAAACATAGAATGTGCCAGCTGCATTTCCACCCGGGCATACTGTAAAAACCAGAGGGTTTCAGTATTTTGTAATTTAGGCGATGGGCTGACAACCTATCACTACAGCAATATACCTAAAAATCTATCTTAAAATAACCCTCAAAACTTTGTCAGACGTGGCGGAACGACCTTTGTTTAGGTCGTTTACGCTCTGCCTACCCCATTAGGGATAATGGCGTAATTATATGTATGTGTTTACTTGTACTAGTACTGTGCCTGTTGAAATACTTTTGAATTCGTACGCAAATACGCTTGTACATACATCCAATACAAAATTTCATTATTGCACAAAAAAAAACACATACCACAGAAATAGAAAGGAACAAATGTGACAGCATAATATAGGCGGCCTTTTGCTAAAGCAGCAATTTCTACCAGGCAACCTTTGGGTATAGAAATTGTACAAGCAGAAAGTGGGATAGTGCATATTTCTACATATAATACTTAGACAATATTTACACACTATACATTAATATTTCAATAACACATACTGGTATATATCTTATGATAAACTAATACATAATATTTGCTACATAAGACAGGATACTGTTTGTTATATATCAGAGAAATTGGTAGATAGAATAACACTACATATACTACTTAAACGATACTTATGAATCAGACAGCTACACATTATACATTATTAGCTAAATATAATACATACATACACTCACGCCTTTATCCCTAATGTGAGTGGGAATGTTAGCAGGGACCTCGAAGAACGTACCGCGAACAAATCCAGGACGTTCTAGAGAAAGTTCAGATCAGGAGTACCCTAAACCGACGAGAGTGAATGAAAAGATTGACGAATGTTGATGAAGCGAAAGAAGTTTGCAAGGACCGTACCAAGTGGAGGGATGCGATGTCTGCCTACCCCTCCGGGAAAGAGGTGTGACGTTATGTATGTATCCCTAATGAGGTAGGTAGGGCGTTAACGACCTAAACCACGTCTGGCAAGTTTAGAGGGTTATTTAAGATAGATTTGTAGGTATATTGCTGTAGTGACAAGTTGTCAGCCCTTCGCCTAAATTGCAATATACAGGAACCCTCTAATCCTTTAGCTGGTTTTTACAGTATGCCCAGGAGGAAATGCAGCTGGAGAATGTGCCATATTTTTCTTTCGCTTCCGGTCCAGCATGGAATAATTTATTATGGACTTATTTATTTTCATATGTTTTATCGAATTCAGTTATGCGAGAAGTTATTGTATATTAGAAGTTTGTCAATTCAAGAAATATTAAAATACCAGCGCCCCGCGCCGGCTTCGCACGGAAATTATCAGTGTTTCTCCACAATTTAGTATAACAACTATCACTACATAGTATAAAACAAAGTCGCTTTTTCTGTCCCTATATCCCTATGTATGCTTATATCTTTAAAACTATGCAACGGATTTTAATTCGGTTTTAAAGAGGAAGGTTTATATGTATAATACTATAAACCTTCCTCTTGAAACACTCTATTCATTAAAAGAAACCGCATCAAAATCCTTTCCGTAGTTTTAAAGATTTATGCATACATAGGGGACAGAAGAAGCGACTTTGTTTTATACTATGTAGTGATGTAACTGTTAAGTAGGTATATCTTAAATCGTAGTATTTGCCTTATATTATTAAGGAAGTGTATACAGATGTATATAAATGCCTATTTACTACAAGGCGTGGGAGCTCTGGTTTATTTTCGATTCGTGACGTGTTTTAATATTTCAACAATATCAGTAAGTTCCTTGCATGCTGGACTAGGAGCGAGAGAATCATATAGAATGTGCCAGCTGCATTTCCTCCCGGGCATACTGTAAAAACAACTAAGGGATCCGACGGTTTCAGTATATAGCAATATAGACGATCGGCTGACAACCTGTCACTACAGCAAGTACCTTCAAATCTATCTTAATTAACCCACAAAACTTTGTCAGACGTGGCGGGACGAACTTTGTTTAGGTCGTTTACGCTCTGTCTACCCCATTAGGGACAAAGGCGTGATTACAAAGTACCACCATGTTTTCATGCCAAGAATGTGCTATTTTGCTGTGTATCGGAGGTACGCACTTTGGCGTGAAATTGATAAAAATAAAAACGTAATTTACGTTCGTTGTCAGTTTTACGTTGTTTTTTACGAGGTCATCAAATATTTGACCTCTGCGACGGACGCGCGCCACGTTGGGAAGACGTTATATCACTCCAAATGGATAGAACAGATGTTCTGTGAGAGACATAATTTTTATAGGACAACTAATTGGCACTGATCGAATGATCGAATCAAGGTTATACTTATAACTAAGGGCCGTATTTATAATCAGCCCTCATGAGTGACAGCGAGTTTGAGTTCGGATCAGAAATGTCATTTCAGTACAAACTGGCCTGTCAAATCCATACTTAATATTGCTCTCAAGTTTGATATCGCTTCATAATTACGAGCCTGAGTGTTGCTGTTCTTATAATATTTGAAATTTATTGACTGCTTTACATTATTAAAATTTTACGTAGCACGCACTGAATTAGTCAAAGTTCATTGACTTACTACTATGAATATAGATTATGTACTTTGATGTTATTTATTATACATACATACGTATAATAACGCCTTTAGCCCTAATGGGGTAGCCAGAGCGTAAACGACCTAAACAAAGGTCGTTCCGCCAAATCTGGCAAAGTTTTGAGGGATATTTAAATTTGTAGGCATATTGCTGTAGTGACAGGTTGTCGGCCCATCGCCCAAATTGCAATATACTGAAACCCTCGGATCCCTTAGCTGGTTTTTACAGCTTGCACATTCTACACTTTGCTCGCGCTCCCAGTCCAGCATGGAACGTACTTATACAGGGTGTGAAAAAAAAATTGGCTTCACCTTACAAACTATCTGATCGTAGTTAATTTTGTGTTTTAAAAAGCAATTTAGTATAATTTCACGTCAAAGTTGTTCAGTTCTTTGACTGCGCCACTTTCAGTTACCGGTAGTTACAGGCTCTTACACCATCTATATCTTATTTATTGAAACGCCTTGTTTTCGTCCTATTTATTTTCTTCCATGCTGGACTGGGAGAGATAGAAAAACATAGAATGTTCCAGCTGCCCTTCCTCCCGGGCATGCTGTAGAAGACAGCAAAAGGGACTCGAGGGTTACAGTGTATTTTAATTTAGGCGATGGGCTGACAACCTATCACTACACATTAGCAATACACATTACAATCTAAAATTGCCCTCAATTTTTGTCAGACGCGGCGAAAGCGCCTTTTACGAGGCGTTTAACGCTCTGCCTACCCCGTAAGGGATAAAGGCGTGATTTTATGTATGTATGTTATTTTTATACTCGGTTTGACATTCCGAAGTCTGTAGCAGAGTGAATGAAACTACTTTTCAAGTTCATGACTACTACACAACTGGTGGCAGCTGTCCAACGCGTCTTTAGAAGGTCTTTAGTAATCATAGTAGATCTATTTACTAACAAAAGCTTCAATGTGAGATGTATTTATAATTGTGTGACTTCCATGCTGGACTGGGAGCGAAAGAAAAACTTAGAATGTGCCAGCTGCATTTCCTTCTGGGCATGCTGTACAAACCAGCTAAGGCTTCAGCTTCATTGTATTGCAATTTAGGCGATGGGCTGACAACGTGTCACTACAGCAATATACCTACAAATTGTATTTAAATAACCGTCAAAACTTTGTGAATTGTGGCGGAACGACCTATGTTTAGATCGTTGACGCTCTGCCTTCACCATTCGGGATAATGACGTGATTTATATGTATGTATGTATTTTAGGGTACTTACTGTCTAATATTGGTTATTCTTTGATTTTAAATAAATAAAGTTCATTTTCATTCTCCGCTACTGTTTCTAAACTATTACATGGAGTTGGTTACATTAGAGGTAACATTTTCTCACGTTTTTCTCTACAATTAACAATCTGTACAGATCGTTTAGTAATAAAAACAAGAAAAAACCAGTCCAGTAACTATAGTTACTATAGCTTGGTTACTGATCCTTGTAAATGTAGTTCCGCCTCATTTCATCTCGTGTTTTTTTTCCCTTTCATAGTTACTAATTAATTCATAATTAAGTGTTGTTTACAACTTCGTAATATGTAACGAGATTTATTGTTTCATTAGTTTTATGTCGTCAGTGATAAGATTATGGAAATAAGCTTGGGCTTAGACGTTTTTTGCAGAAGATGATAGATAGATTTATTTTTAAGAAGACATATAATCACGCCTTTATCCGTAATGGGGTAGGCAGAGCGTGAAATACCTAAACAAAGGTAGTTCCGCCACGTCTGAAAGTTATGACTGTTATGAGGGTTATTTGAGATAGATTTGTAGGTATATTGCTGTAGTGACAGGTTGTCAGCCCATCGCCTAAACTACAATATACTGAAACTCTCGGATCCCAGCTGGTTTTTACAGCATGCCCGGGAGAAAATGCAGCTGACACAATCTATGTTTTTCTCTTGCTCCCAAGTCAGCATGGGCGATATTTATTTTAGCCACAGCATTATTTACGTCATATAGTTTATATATAATATGAATATAAAAGTTATGTGTTAATTGACAACGACTTATATGAACAGCTTGCTAACCTTGTTGATAAAATGCATTTTATTTCCGTGTCATTTACTTTACTTATATTCCACCATCCATTCCACCTCCATTCTTTCATGCTGGACTGGGAGCGATAGGAAAACATAGAATGTGCCGGCTGCATTTCCTCTCGACCATGCTGTAAAAGCGAGCTAAGGGATCCGACGGTTTCTGTATACTGCAATTTAGGCGATGGGCTGACAACCTGTCACTATAGCAATGTACCTACAAATCTATCTTAAATAACATTTATAACTTTGTCAGACGTAACAGAACGACTTTTGTTTAGGCTGCTTAAGCTCTGCCTACCCCATTAGGGATAAAAGCGTGATTATGTGTATGTTCAACGCATCCAAAACCCAGGCGTGTCTATTCTCGACAAAACGGAGTCCTTTTAACCTGGCTCCAACTTTCCGGGATGTATCCGTACCGATTTCTGACCATCTTGAGCTTCTTGGTATGAGCCTTACGTCCGACTTGAACTTTGGACGTTACATTGAGTCTCTGGCCACAACAGCTGCCAAAAAACTTGGTATCCTCTCGAAGGTGAGGCGATACTTCACACCGGGACAGCTATTGCAGTTGTACACAGCTCAAGTCCGATCGTGTATGGAGTACTGCTGCCACCTTTGGGACGGTTCAGCTAAATACCAGCTGGCTGCCTTAGACTCAATCGAGAAACGTGCTAAGAAGCTCATTGGAGACTCAGCACTGGTTGAGGCAAAACTACAGAACCTTGAGCACCGTCGCAGAGTGGCGTGCATGTCGGTATTTTACAGGATACATTTCGGGGAGTGCGCGTTAGCACTTCATGACCTTATACCCCCCTCCCCTTTCCATCTCCGGAGCACGAGGCGTGGACAGGGGTTCCACCCTTATGTCGTGGATATACCACAAATTCGCACGAAGCGGTTCGCTTCCACATTCTTAATGCGAACGGCTAAGGAGTGGAACTCCCTGCCGGCGGATCTGTTTCCGGAACAATATAACCTGGGCCTTTTCAAGGCGAGAGTGAATAGGCACTACATAGGTGAGTATGCTTCATCATAGTCCGCATCGTCACTTTCCACCAGGTGAGATGGCGAACAAATGCTCGCCTATATATATAAAAAAAAAAAAAAAAAAAAAAAAATGTATAAAATTTCTTTATTCAATACATACTTCAAGATTGAATTGGAATAACCATATTTTTTGTCGGTACTGTGTCTATTGTTCTAAAATGATATTATCAAGATGATCACGTAGATTCAAAAATAAACAATGTAAAACGTTTCCTGTGCTCAAAATTCTTTTCGATCATAACACGGGGTGAATAACATGGTAATGATTCACTGTAGTGATTCTGCGAGTTTTTTTATACTAAAACGTAATTGTTGTGTTGAAAAATGTAATATAAAGAACGATGACTTTTGACGGCCTTGGTATACTGACGAGTTGGATCACGTTGTATATTTTTGTTTATGAAGAGTAAATTTTTCCATGCTGGACAAGAAGCAAGACAGAAGCATAGAATGTGCCACCCGATTTCGTATGATCGTCAAGATGACGGGACCAAGTCTTGGATATCCAGTCTGCACGTGTCAAAGTCTTATACTGTTAATCTACCATTTGCTACCTATGCATAAATTTTAGCTACCTCAAAATTTACACAACTATTAAACAAAATATTTGGTCCCGTCATCTTGACGTCATGATGACGGGACCAAATTGATAGGCTGCTCATAGGAATATTCAACTTATTTAACATTCTAATACCTTTAATCTACCTTGAAAATATTTAACTAGATTGTGCCTATCATTTATCGTTTGAGGAGTTTCGAACATAAACCGTGGTCCCTCCAAATTGACGTTTTCCAAAAAATGTTTTACTTCCGAATGGACGTTTTTCATTTGTTAATCCAGACACCATTATTTAATGCTCGTTTCTACCTTTTGAATTTACTACATGTGTTATGTTAAATTCAAGCGTTGTGTAGGTATAACTAAAAACAAAAAGTTTTTAAAAAATAGCTTAACTCTAGCTCAAATATCGCTTGTAAGAAATTGCTGGTTTTCTATAATTTATTGCACTATACTACTACATAATATCGTGTATCACGTTATGTTTTTGCTTTTTTTTTTATGTTATTATAATAAAAAATGTAAAATTAACTGAACTTATTTTTAATTTTTTGATTACAATTTACATCTTATCAATAAATCATGAAAGAAAAAACATATGATTTAAATTATTTTTGAGCGTAAATCAGACAATGTGGTATTATAAACGTTTGGCTTTTGGTAATTCTACTTTTCATATCATCGTAACAGTTCCATTTCCCTAAAACTCTTGGACAATTCGCTCTGTAATGGCCAATACTTCCACTTATTGGTGGGATAAAATCGATGACTGAAAGAATTCTGTAGTATTTGTTTTCTAATTTTAACTGAGTCGGAATTTCATGTATATTAATTTTTTCATTAGTAGCCAACTCAAAAAATAATATATTGGAAAGAGACCAAATTTCTGTTTTTATACCATTGCAGTTTGTACTACTACATGGAGTAACATTATCATGAAAGATAGTTTCAGCAGAAGCATTTAGCGCTCCAATGCCACGGTCTTTAATTATTGTTAAGTCCAAAGGAATGAAGCCGCATCTTCTTTTTATGGCGTTAGTAGGACAATTGCAATTCGAGCAAGACTTCACAATCTCTGCACTGTACAATAAATCCGCGACGACATTTTCCACAACATATGCTATATTACAATGGCATTGTATCTGTGTTCGTTCTCCCATAGTTGTCGATTCATAATGTTTCATCAGTATTTCATTGCGCATTTTATAAAGATCATCACGTTTAGTATCGGTAGTTGAAAGTTTTTTAATGAAATCAAAATACACATCATTTGAATTCTTAATTTTAGAATTCAGCTGAAATCCATCTACATATCCAATAGCTATTGATTGTGAAAAGGCGTCAAAGGCACATGTATTAACAGATGAAATCCCGTCCATTACTTTTATTAAAGTACCATTTATCAATATGGGTATTTTCTTGCTGCCGTCTTTCATAGTAGGTTTTTTAGCATTACCTTTTCCTCGCCAATTCTCAACCAAAGATGGATTTTGGTTAAAAATTGAATCCATGTCCAAGTCTTTCTGTTTTTTTGCAATTTTCTGTAATTTAGGTCTAATCTTTTCCTTAACATTAGTGATATTATTTGAATGTAAGTTACTATGTGCCAACTTTGTTTCTCCCGAGAGATATTGATTATGTTGAATAATGAAATCGTCGACTCTCAATTTATGAGATTTCGTTTTTAAGTTACATAAAAGTGTTTTTATGTTCTTAAAGTAACTCTCAACATTCGAAGACGTTGGAGTTTCAACATCACTGGAATAAATATTTTTCATAACATTTGACCAGAGAGGCAGTTGATTAATAAGTCTCATCAAGGTATCAATAATTAAAGGAAAATAATACAAATTTTCTGTATTACTGATATCCTCATCCATCAAATCATTTATAAGCCTCTCTTTGGCAATGTGATCTGTCAGCCATTTAATTCTGTTCCCTTCAGATTTTGTTATTGTACACTCTTCTTCGTCCCCGTTACATGTTTCTTCTTCTTGGTCTTTCAATAAAACAGAAAAATCAGTGGACGTATTGCAATCTCTACTATTTGAATCTTCACTATGATCAATTGTACACTCTCCTACATGTCTTTGAATCGCTTTTAATCTTCGTTTTGCTTCTTCGCTACATGATAGTGTTCCTTCTGCATCAGAACCGCAAAATTTTGCTAAGCACAAGGTGACCATGTCTTTCGCTATATCTTGAACAACCTCATAGTCTTGAACCTGTTTCATTTCTTGGAAACATTTAATATAAAAATGTTTCACCCTTTGATCGATGTTCTTCAAACATGACAAATTGTGCAATATTTTAATGAAATGACTCGTGTCAATTCTTATGTAGGTTCCAAGGTTAATATCGAGTTTCTTGTTATTCAGGACTTCAAAAGATTTGTCAAGATATTCCCTGGTTGATTTACAATCAGTGAACGCTTTAACTGCGGCCCCTATAAGCGCAGACGAATCGTCGCAGACTATCTCGTTAGGAGGTGGATTCTTTTGAGACCAGCTTTCTAACCATTTGGCAATAGTATCCATAGTCTGACTTTCTGATATCATGTGGAATAAGGGTACGCTGCTTTGGCCGGGTAATGTTCGCATAATACATACATAGAGGAACAGATGCTTGTTTACAAAGATGCCTGGCCTGGGCCCAAGATCTTTGAAAATACTTCCAGTTGCATCCAAGCTCACGACGGTTCTACGGTTTTTTCTATATTTATTGTAATATTCTTCTTGATTAGACGACCAATAGTGCACGACAAAATGGGGATGCAAGCAAATAAATCTTAAAAGGTCTTTGTAGGGTTCACTTTGGGCCATTAACCACAGAGCCATTACAGGGTTTTTATCAAAGAATTGTGATGCTTTCTGTTCATATTTAATCTGCCGAAGAGTTCCTAATTTAGGTATATGAGTCGGCTCAACATCGTTATAATCTAATGAGGAATCCACCATCGAATTTCTTACAGATACAGCAGAATTATTTTTTAACTGGGTGCTAAGTTCTGTACGTTTTAATGGTGATAACTTTAATTTTCTTGAATGTGTATGAATGAAATCAGGCTTTTGATTTTTGAATGAACAAGTACAATCAATTACTTTATCTGTCGGCCATTGTATCAATACTCCTAAAGTTGCACCACATTCCTTACAAGAACCATTGCACTGAACAGATTCATCTGGTTTTACGAACGTTGAGTGGAAACGCCAAGAGCATGGCTTTTTAGTCGTTTTCCATAATTCGGTTCTCAACAATTCAGCCCACTGGTGAGTAGGTAATGTCCACTTCTTACGGTATTTAGATCTTGTGTTTGGATCATTCCTCTTTACATACTTTTGGATGGGCTGTATTTTTTTCCATGAATGTATATCTAGGTAAAAATGAACTTTTTCCTCGTTTACTGTAGCTGTGTCACCTTCACCATTATCACTATTGCGCTCAAAATCTTCCAGATCTTCAACAATTTCTTCGCTCTCCGATTTCAAATCCTCCTCATTTTCATTAAAAAAGTAATTAAAATTCGTTTTCATTGATATATACAAACTTTTGACCGACATTTTATAATCAAATTCTTTGCTGATATCTACAAATATTTGATCACACGGCGAGGGCAAATTACCGTTGACAAATGCATTTTTATATTTTGAAAACACACTTTTCTGAACTTCCAAAGGAATCGCACTTTTCCTTCCTCGCTTCATGATATTTCACGATATAACAGTTACTATATTGATGACAGGAAAATAATAATTAACTAAACAATATAATACGTCGCAATTTTTCTTACTCGTATACACATTGGTTCACTCATATAAAAAGTAGGTAGGCGTAAATATTTATTTAAAAGTACCCGCAACAAAATTTGTTGATAACCTAGCATACGGCAATAGGTAGGTAAGGTACCTAGTTATATTCCGAAAATAATGAAATTACTCTTAATTGTAAAATCGATGATAACCTAGTACAATGCACTAGGCAGGTACCTTCTTATAATTACTCCGAAAATAATAAAATTATCACTTATTCTAGATAAATTAAATAATTAGGAAATACACCTATGCTTGAATTTAACATAACACATGTAATAAATTCAAAAGGTAGAAAACGAGCATTAAATAATGGTGTCTGGATTAACAAATGAAAAACGTCCATTCGGAAGTAAAACATTTTTTGGAAAACGTCAATTTGGAGGGACCACGGTTTATGTTCGAAACTCCTCAAACGATAAATGATAGGCACAATCTAGTTAAATATTTTTAAGTTCAGTTAATTTTACATTTTTTATTATAATAACATTAAAAAAAAAAGCAAAAACATAACGTGATACACGATATTATGTAGTAGTATAGTGCAATAAATTATAGAAAACCAGCAATTTCTTACAAGCGATATTTGAGCTAGAGTTAAGCTATTTTTTAAAAACTTTTTGTTTTTAGTTATACCTACACAACGCTTGAATTTAACATAACACATGTAGTAAATTCAAAAGGTAGAAAACGAGTATTAAATAATGGTGTCTGGATTAACAAATGAAAAACGTCCATTCGGAAGTAAAACATTTTTTGGAAAACGTCAATTTGGAGGGACCACGGTTTATGTTCGAAACTCCTCAAACGATAAATGATAGGCACAATCTAGTTAAATATTTTCAAGGTAGATTAAAGGTATTAGAATGTTAAATAAGTTGAATATTCCTATGAGCAGCCTATCAATTTGGTCCCGTCATCATGACGTCAAGATGACGGGACCAAATATTTTGTTTAATAGTTGTGTAAATTTTGAGGTAGCTAAAATTTATGCATAGGTAGCAAATGGTAGATTAACAGTATAAGACTTTGACACGTGCAGACTGGATATCCAAGACTTGGTCCCGTCATCTTGACGATCATGATTTCGTCCCGAACATGCTGTAACCACTTCGATCAGACAATTTGTATGGAAAAACCGTTTTGTTTTCACTTTCTGAAAGATTGTCCTGGTGAAAGTTTTTCAGTGTCGTTGATTGAGCAACCCCTAACTACCTCCGTGGTCTAGTGGCTAGTGCCATGGACTCCCGATCCGGAGGTCCTGGGTTCGATTCCCAGGGGGGAAACACAAAGTTGATATTTGAGAATTTATCACTTTGTGTATTTTTCCCCAGTTCGGTTAGGACATTGCAGGCTGAATCACCTGATTGTCCGAAAAGAAAAAAAAATTTCGTGCTTCGGAGGGCACGTTAAGCCGTCGGTCCCGGTCGCTGTCTTTGATAGTGGTCGTTACTCAAACCATGTCAGAGGCCTGATAGTTCTGCTACTAGGCGGTTTAAAAACTCTGACACCAGGATTCATCGGGTCGATAGACTATCAGTTTCTGGGAAGCTGTCCCTTACACCCCGTACATTTCTCGGAAAGCTCGTTTTATTAACGACGAAGACCCATCTGGCTGGAGGTCCGCCCATTCTATTTATAAGTGACTCGGTTTGTGAACAATGACCTTTAATGCCTTGGATTGCACCAGCACTACTCACGCACCATATCACTTAGCTGCCGAGCTGCCAGGGTCGAATTTAGAACAGAGTGTAAAAAAAATTGTGACCGAACTTTGGGGTGAGAACCGACCCATGAAACTGTACAACTTTCCCTAGGAACATGGGTCAAAAAACGAAAAATACCAGTTGCCAGCGGTTCGAGTCATTTTGTATGGAAGAACCGGTTTTTTTTTATAATTGACCTATGTCCCTTGCGGAAAGTTGTTTAGTTTTATGGGTATGTTTACCCCCTAAAGTTTGGTCACCGTTTTGTTTTACTTCCTAAATAAATAAAGAATGTTTTGTTTTTTATTATAAGTATGTAAATAATAGAAGATATTGAACAAAGTTTCAGACAGTTGTTTTAAGTAACAAACTTGTTGATGGAACTTTCTCCTCAGAAAAACTAACTTAATAATAAAATATTACCACAAAACCCTTTGAATGTCGGCAACGTAACGCATGAGTGACAGTAGGGTCAAAAAATATTTATAAAGAACTACATACGCCCTTGCAATTTCGTCGAGGTTCATCACAACTCACTGTATTACAGGTTATACGAAGTTTCTTTGTTTTCCGCACCTTCATTAGTACTTTACACTCCTCAAAACTACGCAACAAATGCGTCTTTATCTGCCCACATTAACAGACGTGAGCGAGACTGACTTGTATGAACGCTTAAAGATAGAAAGAGAAGGGTGAGGTGAAAAGTCCCTTACGTGGTAAAGTAAGGTACAATGTTGATGACCGTGAGTGAAGGCCACACAATCGGTCAGACAACCAAATGTCACGGCCGTACGCGACAGGAACTGCGTCACTGTAGAAAAAAGAAAAAAAAACGTGACTCAGTGACAGGTAACCGCCAAATTGGCAGCCATCTTGTGGCCGCGCGTTACGATTACGAAATGTTTCGACGTTTCGTTTGTAATAGTCGAGTAAGAGGCCCTACTAGATCTGACTTAAATTAGATTTTGTTTCGAAATTAAAAGAGAAAGTTTAGTTCTAGATTTTTGAACCGCAGTTTCTCTTACAGGTGATTATTCCTGTTTTACATTTTCCCTAAGGTATTTGAGGGTTACAGTGTTTTGTAATTTAGGTGATGGGCTGGCAACCTGTCATTAGCGAAATACATTTCAACCTCAATTTGCCCTCAATATGTCACAGACGTGGCGAAAGCGCCTTTTACCAGGCGTTTTACACTCTACCCTGTTAGCGATAAAGGCGCGACTTTATGAATGTGTATTTTACCTGTAAAGAGAAGCAGTTGCGTTATGTTTTAATAAGTTAACCTCGTATATTGTTACTTTTTCTAGTTCAGTTGCATTATCTAATCCCAAATTAAAACGTTCCATTCCACGTTACATACTACCGACCTTCTGAAAAGTGCGCCCGAGTCGCATTTAAATTGAAATGCTGTCCTTTACACACTTTCGACACAACTGGCACGCAGCCTTGCCTTTAGAGAGGCAAATGGCAATGACATTGACTCGGTTACTAGTAGGAAACGGAAGAATGGCGAATTACAGTGAATGTTTAAATTGAGAATTGTTATAGAAACTGGCATATGAAACAAACTCGGTTATGTTTATGCGTTGTCAACTTTGCGAAACCGAGAGAAACCTACGTGTTAATAAAATATGTCGTCATCTGCCTAAAAGTCGGTCAATGAATGAAAAGGTTTAAAAACGAAACGGTAGTAGCATCTGTACTCTCTTCAATCTAAGGATATCTATGCCTTACGGTTGGTTGTATGTAAAACGACATGTAACGTTGACAACCTGTTACTACAGAAATATATCTACAAATCTATCTTAAATGACCCTCAAAACTTTGTCAAACGTGGCAGAACGACCTTTGTTTAGGCCGTTCTGCATACCCCATTAGGGATACACGCGTGATTATATGTATGTATGTATAACTGTTAAATGCCTCGTAACATAAGTTACACCTTAACAAAAGGCGTTGTTTAATGTAACTGCTTACAAGCCCAACTTTTCGCAATAGATAGCCGCTTATGTTAATGTGTTACGCCAACATAGAAACAGCGAACAAGTATTGCATAAGGTTTACAAGACCGGACTGTATCAAAGACATGTTTAGTGGACATGAGCCTACCATCACAGATCATACAGGGTGTAAGGGACAGCTTGCTCAGTTAACGAAACTGAACCACTTTTACCGGGAAATTCTATCAGGAAATGATTTTTCTTTTCCGTGCAAATTGTCTGATTGAGGTGTTCATTTTGTATGGGAAAGTCCTGGTTGTTTAGTTAGTTGACTGAACATGAGCAATCCCTATCAGTTTCTCCACGTCTATACATCCCCACCCCTGGGCACAAAGCCTACCCTGAATTAAGTAGGAATAGGCCCTTAGTCGACCACGTGAGCTCAGTACGGATTCGAAACTTCGCACTCAACTAATTTCTTCACAAGTTTCTTAACGATGTTATCCTTCCCCGTAAGAGCGACTTTCAGCATTCTAAGGCCCGTATTGATAAACAGCTCTTGAGACTAACAGCTAGTTTAATTTCGTATCCGAAATTTCATTTCAATACATTATGGCCTACCAAATCCATGCTTAATATTGCTCTTAATCTTGAGATAGCTTTATAAAGAAATGCATTTATTTGTAAAAAAGAAAAACAGAGGTGCTATCAATATAGCACAACAGGCCAATGCCTTATATCAGTCTTACAAGAAAATAAACGAAGAAAAAAAACAATACAATACAAGCTACTTTATTGCACAAAAATAACACAAATACATACAGCAGAAAAGTAAGGAACAAAACAGTACAATATAGGCGGCCTTATTGCTAAAGCAGCAATTTCTACCAGGCAACCTTTGGGTAGTAGGATAGTACATAGCAGATAGCGGGATAGTGCATACTAAATTCCTCTTAATACTTAAACAATATCAATACTACTTAATAAATACATAAATAAAATAAACTAATATATATTTATAATAATCTAAAATCGCGAATTTGTTCCGTACAATCCCGCGCAGTTTGCTCTTTGTTAGAAAAGGCTAACCGCCTTAATTTTCATGACCGGTATCATTCGGTTTGGTACTGGTACACTTAGATTTAAAAAAGTGTTCTTTTTGTTGCTGTTGTTATCCGAGTCTCGTGCGGCCTTGGCCCTCGGGAAAAACGTGTCGACAAGTTAAAAAAGTACTAGGTACCTACTTAATAATTGTGGCGGCATTTTATGCTATGTTTCTGCCGTGAACTGAACAAGATTTTTAATAATACAAGGTTGAAAATAAACCCACTACCCATGAAACCGAACAACTTCTGTCGTGTGGGTTCCGAGACGATCGACCCAATGAACCCTGGCGTCAGAGTTTTACTATCGGGTTACTATTCCTACTTTTATCAAGGAACATATACCGAAATATAAAAAATTATTGTGCCACCCTTCCTTGCAAAATTACTCAAGCAGCTGGTACTATTTGGTTCCTATTATGTATTCATTTTTTATTTCTTATATCGATCTATGTTCCTTGAGGACAGTTGTTCAGTTTTATGGACTAGACATTTTTTTTGTTAAATGT